>CM062917.1:7520000-10020000 GCA_031878705.1 Tapirus indicus
TTAAACCATTTGTAAGAAATAGCTTAGAATTTTACATTTTCTTAGAATGTGGTACAAAAAGATGTCTTGCTGCAAATCATATACACATTGTTCAAGATGGGAGCTAGCTCTCCTTGGACAGGAATGTTTATGACTAGTATTCAGGAAATTATTTTAACTTTTCATGACCTGTATAGTTGAAAACTGATTAAATCCTGGAGTTATAAATTCTATTAGTACTATATCTTGAGTTAAGCTGAGCTCCCTTTACTTCTCCTGAGTTGATTTCAAGATTCCTCATTTCCCCCCATGTGTGATTCAAGGAAAATCTGTGGTTTACCTGGTCATACTCACTCTTATTATTTCTAGATTAGGTATTCTGTTTTATTTATTTACATATTTTTTAGGAAGATTGGCCCTAAGCTAACATCTGTTGCCAATCTTACTCCTTTTTTTTGTTTTTCTTTTTTCTCCCTAAAGCCCCAGCAGACAGTTGTACGCTATAGTTGCGCAGTTGCGCGTCCTTCTAGTTGCTCTATGTGGGTCACCGCCTCAGCGTGCCTTGACAAGCGGTGCGGCAGTCAGCGCCCAGGATCCGAACCGACGAACCCGGGGCGACCAAAGCAGAGCGCGCAAATTTAACTGCTATGCCACCGGGCTGGCCCAGGTATTCTAATGTTTTAATGTATCTCTAAATGGATGCTAATCTAATCCCATATAACTGGCATAATCCAAGATTTTCACTTCCCTTTTTTTCTTCACAAATTGTCCAGATCAACCACATTGCAAAATGATTCAACCATTAATGTAAAGTTGTAAATAGACAAGAATAGCTAAGATATAGTTGAAAAGAGAATAAAGACCTTGCATGCCAAGTACTAAGACTTGCTATACATCTCTAATAATTACAAAGTAGTTTTGACAAAAAGTTATGTAACAACCAGAGAAAGCACAGAAAACAATCTTCACGTGCATGATTATGTGGTTTGTGATAAATGTTTTATGGTGGATCAGTGGATGTTATGGCCTGAATCAGGTTCCCCCCAAACTTCATATATTGAAGTCCTAGCTCCCAGTACCTTAGAATGTGACCATATTTGGATAGAGGGTATTTACAGAGGTAATTAAGTTAAAATGAGGTCATTAGGGTGCGTTTTAATCAAATGTGACTGGTGTTCTTATAAGAAGAGGAAATTTGGACACAGACGTGGATAGAGGGAAAACAATGTGAAGATACAGAGAGAATGTGGCCATCTACAAGCCAAGGAGAGAGGCTGGGGACAGAGTCTTCCCTCACAGCCCTCGGAAGGAACCAAGCCTGCTGACACCTTACTCTTGCAATTCCAGCCTCAGAATGGTAAGGAAATAATTGCTGTTGTTTAAGCCAGCCAGTCTGCGGCCCTTTGTCATGGCAGCCCTAGCAAACTAATGCAAATACTCCCCAGTAGTTTGGGGTATTAGGGAAAAATATTTATATTGGAGCAATCCATGCCAATATAGGACAGGATGTTAAAGCTGCATGAAGGAACCTGGACTTATTTAACCCACTCTCCTAATTATAGAAATAAAATAATTGTAGCCTTTTTAGAGTTTGACTTGCTCAGGGATACATAGGAAGTTACTGAGGAGGTTAGAACTAGAGAACTAGTCTTCTATCCAGTCACATGTGCCCTCCAGACTTCCTCTTTACTGCGTTGTTCTCAGTAGGGATACATTTGCCCAAATGTAATAGTAGGTATATATATATATATATATATATATATATATATATATATATATATATCTGAGCATATATATCTGTGTTTTGATTATAGGATAAGGACCCATATAGTTGTAATCTATGTATTCTAATCCTAACCCTAACCCTAAGCAATAGGCTTCTCAACACTTATGTAAACAAATGGGCTTGTAAATACTCCTTTATGTAACATGTAGGTGAAAATTTTCAAGATACATCATTTCAAGTAGAAAATAAGACAGGTACATGATTCTGAAAGTTTTATTTTAGTTTGTGCATCTGAGAAAAACTGGAGATGAAAATTTGTCATGAGATTAAGTAAAACAAATACAATTTTCACACATCCTATTTTGTGTAAAAGTTGACAGTGTTCACGACTGTTGACAATTAAGTAAAATGAACAGGTGAAATAACTCCGTACATTAATGGTTTCACTATGATGCATAACATGGCAATCAGTTACTGTGCTAAACTAAAAAGGCAACAGCAAATAGATGAATGGCCATGAAAACAGTTATTCCAGAATTGCTTATAGTGAAAAATATTGAAAACAACTTGAATTTTTCCCAGTAGAGGTAAAATGAATACCCACGATGGGAATATTATGCTGCCAGTAAAAGGGAAGGCTACACTTTATATTTATTGTCTTAGAATAATGTCCAGGAGGCATATATTAAATAATGAAATAAAATTTAAGATTACTATTTCAAACTATGATACCAATGTATATTTACACATTCATGTGAGCATGGCAAACATAGTTTAATGATACACACTATGCTGTTACCTTTTAAACTGTCAACACTTTGAAGGCACAGTTAACAACTGAGATAGCATCTTCGAATATGTGATTTTCATAGTTTATGGCAGACAGGTATTATTCTGCTGATTATGGATGTAAATTTAAGAAGTGATTGAAATCTTTACTCCTTTGGTACTTGGTGATTCTGGGTCCATTATCTATAAACTGCAGCAATGAAAATGATATAGCATAGATTGAATGATGAAGGAAGAAAGATCTAGATTTGATAAAGAAAATCAAAAAATATGCTCTTCTTTATTCTGTTTTTAAATAATCTCCTCCTATAAGAACATATCTTTCTGACTTTTTTCTATGTTCCTTTTATTGTATTTTACTTTGAATATAAATATCAGATTTACTGCAGAGAAACAAATGTAATATATTAATCAGGAGGAGTTTTTAGCCATATTAAAGTTAGAAGAATGTTCAACATTAACTTATTAAATAGAGGAGAGACACTTAGACCCATTGGAGTTATTATATTCATGTTAAGGTAAGCAATACTACAAACAGTTTTGAGATTCAAATCATTTTTAGCCAAAAGTTAGGAATAAAGGCAGTCTTTGAATGCAAAATAACAAGTAACAACATTGAATTAGAAACAAACCCTCTTCAGGAGAGACAGGCAACCTATGATCTGACTACATGGGTCAAATCAAAAATTAAAGGTAATAATTTTCTTTACAAAACTTTACAATCTGTGGCTGTATGAAGAGGTATACACAGTGCACAAGGGTAATTCCAAAAAATTTACAGTTTTACTTACTTCCTTGAAAAAGAACAGAGATAGTGATAGCAAATTTACATTATATTTGCTAAATTCTCCACTCTTATTCCTTTGGGGTTTAATGCACATTGTGACAATCAAATATAAGAAGCTTGATTCTTATAAGGTATATGGTTACAGAAAAATTAATAGTGATTAATATATTTAACATACTTTGTATAAATATCATAAACCTAATTAATAATTATACTATCAGTTACAACACTCAACAAGTCCCATGATTGCTCACCACAAGGAGCAACTTATAGGAATCTGTGGCTAATAGATTTCTGCAAGTATAATCATATTTAGTTAGTCTATCCCTGAGATAGCCTCACACTGTTCAAAATAGGTGACATGTTGGAGAAATGCTGAAATTAATCCAATTACTTTAAGTAAATATGCACTCAAATATGTCATAATTTTATATAAAGTTACTTCCTACCCATCAACATACATTAACGGTTGTGGTTTTCATGTGATCACTTTCATATGCAGCTAAAACTCAAGGAAACATAATTAAGTAATTTATACAGGAAGAAAAAGAAGATAGACCACTGGCTGCAGAGTCAGAGAAATCTTATCTCTAAACTCGCCCATCTTGAAAGACAACAGGGACAAAGTGGAGACGTGACTTTCTAGAAGCGAATCTGGCTCTTGGTGTCATTCCAGTGTGGGCCTTGGAGTGCTAAACAGATGCTCAATAGTTTCAAATGCCAGCTGAACATTTATTTATCAGCAGTTTGACCTGGGTCAAAAATCTTATCTGTCTGTGCATCAGTTCCTCATTTATTACATAGAGAAAATAAGAATACTTATCCATAGGGTAGGTATACTAGGGTGGATACACAGAGAGAGTTTTTTAAAGTTTAACTGAAGTAATTATTTAGAGAAATTATCAATTTTTAATTAACCCAGTTATAAGATGTTTTAAAAATCTGAATGGCATATTGTATGTTAGCAAGTGAAATTTTCTGACTAAAATACGAATATAAAAAAACGTATATTTGAGTTTTCTAATTCAATGATTACATAAGAGAGACATTTACTCTAAAACAAATATGAACAAATACAAATAGAATCTGTCCAGTTTACTGAGAGGAAGAGACAGAGTTCAAAGTTCAGGAGCCCAAAGCAGTTAAAATTCATTGGATAAAATACTAGAGAAGGAGTCATACAGAGAAAAAGTTTTGGAGTTCTAAAGAGGAGTGGCCTTGAGCCCTGGGCTGAGCGCTGATATGACTGAATACTGATAGCCACACACATCCTTCTCAAGGCTGTGGAAAGAACAATTGGAAAAGATGAGACAAAAATGCCAGTGGATTTCACATAAGTCTGGAAATAGTCTTTGTCCCCTTCAGACAGAGCAGAAGGACCCTCAGGTACATCCCAAACAATCAGGAACATCAAGTACAGACATAAAACTCTCAGTCTTAATAGTAGAGCAAAATTAACCCTGGATTAACATCTGCTCTAAAGTTGCCCTAATAGATCATATAGGCAATTTCAAAAGAATATAACTGATTCCTGATAGTTTAGCTGTGGTTAAGGACAAAATCCAACAGCATATACAGGAATATAACAAAATCCAGCACCTGATTATCCAAAAACATGGAGTCTGGCATCAAATCAAAAACTATCAGAAACACAAAAGAGCAGAAAAATATGATCCTAGAAAAGAGAGAAAGTAGTCAGTGGAAACAGACCTTGAATTGACACAGAAAATAAAAATAACAGACATGAGAATTAAATGAGCGTTATTATAAGTATGCTCCAAATATACATGAAAGTAGAGGAAAACATGGACATAATGAAGAGAACAATGAAATAAATTTTTAAAAATTCAAATCAAACTTTTAGAGATGAAAAATGCAGGGCTGGCCCGGTGGTACAGAGGTTAAGTTCACACATTCTGCTTTGGTGGCCCAGGTAACACTGGTTTGTATCCTGAGCGTGGACCTACTCACAGCTTATCAAGCCATGCTGAGGCAGTGTCCCACATAGAAGAGCTACAGCTCTACAACTATGATATGCAACTATGTACTGGGGCTTTGGGAAGAAAAAAGAAAAAGAAGATTGGCAACAGATGTTAGTTCAGGGCCAATCTGCCTCAAAAAAAAAAGAAAAGAAAAACGCAATAATTGATATAAAAAAATACACTGTCTGGGATTAACAGCAAATTAGGTAACCCAGAAGGAAAGATTGATAAATTTGAGTGTATAGCAATAGAAATTATCCAAAACAAAGCAGAGATAGAAACAAACCTGAAAAAAATCTACAGAGAGAATCAGTGACCTATGAGATGATATCAGGCAGTCTAATGCATGTGTATCTGAATTCCCAGAGAGAGGAAGGTGTGCAGAAAAATACTGAAGAATCAATGTTTTCAAATTTTCCAAACTTGACAAAAATTATAAACACAAAATGCAAAAAGCTCAATGAATCTGAAAAGAAAATTCATTAGGAAAGAAAATTAAGGCAAATTCTAATTCAACAGTTAATTGTCAAAAAACAATAATAAAGAGAATTTTAACAACTGGCAAGAATAAATACACATTATGTACACAGGAACAAAGACAAAGAGGAGAGCAGGCAAGTTACATAAGGTAGATGACAATGCAGGGTCATGATTAAGCAAAGATAATGACAATGTAGTTCTTGGATTGCAAACACATGTACAAGTAAATTGTGTGACAAAAATAGAACAAAGAAGAGGAAGAGGCCAACAGAATACTGTTGTAATGTCCTTATAATATAAAGTGGCATATTATTAATATTTTTAAAGTTCAACTGTGATAAGTTAAAGACATGTATTGCCATCTTTACAGTACCACTCAAAACAAAACAAACCAAGAGGTGTAACTAATAAGCCAGACTGGAAATGAAAAGAAATCATAAAACCACTCAAAGAATCAAAAGCAAATCAGAAAACAAAATGATGAAAAAAGGAACAAAGAACAGATGAGATGAACAAAAAGCAATGATAAGATGTTGATAGCCAAAAAATATAAATTAAAAATTAAAAAAATGTCAGACTGGATAAAAGAGCAAGGCCCATCTTTATGCTGCCTTCAAGAAACCCACTTTAAATATATACACGAGTAAGTTAAAAGCAAAAGGATGGAAAAAGACACTACCACAACCAAGATGTCCTTCAGTAGGTGATGGATAAATAAACTGTGGTACATTCAGACAATGGGATATTATTCTGTGCTAAAAAGATGAGCTACCAAGCCATGAAAAGAGACAGAGGAACCTTAAATGTATACTACTACTGGGAAGAAAGTAATCTGAGAAGGCTACATACTATACGATTCCAACTATATGACATCCTGGAAAAGCAAAACTACTGAGACAACACAAAGATCAGTGGTTCCCAGTGGTAGGGGTGTGGGGATAGACAAATAGGCAGAGAACAGAGGATTTGGAGGTTAGTGAAAATACTCTGTATGATGCCATCATGATGGATACGTGTCATTACATATTTGTCCAAACCCAAAGAATGTACAATACCATTGTGAACGCTAAGGTAAACGATGGACGTTGGGTGATTATGATATGTCAATGTAGGGTCAGCCTTGGTTAAAAAAAAAGTTGTACCACTCTCGTGGGGGATGTCGATAATGGGGAGGCTGTGCATGTGTAGGGGCAGGGGTATATGGGAAATCTCTGTACCCCCCTGTCAGTTTTGTTGTAAACCTAAAACTGCTCTAAAAATAAAGTCTTAAAAAAAAAAACAAACACTAGCATGCTAACTTAATTGTTTTTAAAAAGTTGGAGTGGCTATATTAATATCACACAAGTAGTTGCAGAACAAAGAATATCGCCCAGAATAGTGACATTTCCTAATGAAAAATGACTAAACTCATTAAAAGCATGTAATAATTCTAAATTGTATGCACTTTATAATAAAGTTCAAAATGAATGAAACTAACACAGATAAAACTATAGAAAAATAGACAATCAACAATTACATTTCTTGATTCAATATACCTCTCTCAATAATTGATAGACAAGTAGACAGGGGCTGGCCACAGTGGCATAGTGGTTAAGTTTGCGCTCTCTGCTTCAGCAGCCCAGGGTTCTCAGGTTCGGATCCTGAGTGCGGACCTATGCACCACTTATCTAGTCATGCTGTGGCAGGAGTCCCACATATAAAGTAGAGGAAAATGGGCACAGATGTTAGCCCAGGGCCAATCTCCCTCAGCAAAAAGAGGAGGATTGGCAACAGATGTTAGCTCATGGCTAATCTTCCTCACACACACACACACAAAAGAACCAGTAGAGAGAAAACCATTAAGGATAGAGAAGACTTGAATCACACTATCAATCAACTTGACCTAATTAACATTATATAGAACCTTCCATTCATCAAGTGTACATCCACATTCTAGTGTACAGGGAAGATTTACTGTGAGAAAATACTCTGCACCATAAGACAAACCTCAATAAATTTGAAAGGATTCACGTCATGCAAAGTTTGTCTTCTGACCATATGGGATTAAATTAGAAACCAATAATAGAAAAATAGCTGAAAAATTTGCAAGTATTTGGAAATAAAACATTTCTGAATAACCTATGGATCAAATAATAAATGAAACAGATTTAAAAATTATTTCTAAATCCAGACTCTTTCATTTCAAAACTTTTTCATTTAGCAATTATTTTCTGTGAGATACCAATAAAGTGAATGAAGCAAGATATATGGACAATTAATAAATATAGAAATTACTCAAATTAATAATTAGAATTGACTCAGAAAATTGCCTTAATTATTCTGTAACACAGTCTGTGTAATTGATGTACAGTGATGGACTGCATATATACCAGTAAGTTCACTGCTGTCTTACCAGAATTCCTTTTCTTTGTTTAATTAGATAGAGTATCTGTTATTTTTAAGAAATAATCATGACTGGTACATAAACTAGTTCCAGAGCTTGTTCACATGAATTGTATAAACAGCATCGAGATGTTGTGCTATACTGTGCTATCCATTAAATACTAAATTAAAATTAAAATATTAAACAAAATTATATTAGAATCTACCTCAATGTTTTGTAGGTAGCTCTGGGAAAAGACAGCAAAATATCTTATAAATAATAATAAATTGTTTCTAGTAAAGTTATTAATTTGGCTACTGAAAAGATATAGATCCCCAATTTAGGCATTCCACAAAAATGGGAATTGTTTCTATATGTTAAAATAGGAAACAGTGTTCTTTTGTAAATGCAACAGTGCATCCATTGTATGCTGAAGACATTTCCAAGTGTGTTTCTGTCTTTGATACAGTTGATGACAGTATGTTGGCAGATTAAAATTTAAAAAAATAAAGAACAAAGACTTCAATCTTTTGAAATATTTGTGTGTACAAGTTTCTGATTTATGCTCCTTTCAACACACTATTCTCCTGTGACTAAATATATCAATAATGGAGTATAGTCTTGAGACAGACCTCACAACAGAGGTACAATGATTACCTCGCTCTAAATAAATGCTTCAGAGGAGAAAATAAATGGGTTTTCTATTGTGTGAAAGACAGGTCCCAGAATGCATTGACACGATCAAACCAATTCCACAATGCTATTTAATTCATAAAAAAGTGTGTTGCATATGTAGAGAAAGGAGGGCTGCATTTCAAGATGCAGCCTTAATTCAATGACAAATGTAGTGTCTCCGTGGGTTGCAGTAACATTGGTTACTTCATTGGCATTGTTTTAGTCAATAGTCCTTAATATTTGTTGACCTGAATGTTATTATGCTAAATCAGTGCTATTGATATTTACTTTTAACAGTGTCCAGTAATCTTTGCTGACTGGAACTTGTCAACAATGTAATTTTCATTTTTTTTAAGGTTCTTTGCTACATAAAGCCTTAGATTTGAAGTAGTAACACCTAGATTCTATTAGTCCCACTACTATAACCATGCAAATATTTTGAGTAAACCTCCTCACTTCTCAAATTGAGCATGTGAATAGAGTTTAACGTTCCCCAAATTTGGAAATATTAATATTTTCCTGTAAAAGAAAGTTTTGAAGAACACATATATGCCAGTCACACAAACACTCCAGTCAAATTCAAGTATCTCTGAGTGCCTTACTGAATGCACTAATTTAGAATGTTCTGGACTACTATATTGTGCTCCTCTTTCACCTACCTAGAATCCTACCTCTTTTCCTCCAATGTTCTGGCTATATTGACATCTCTAGTGCCCTAATTTGTTTACCTGAGGATCTGACATATTTTCATCCATGCAAGTTACAAACTCTTTAAAAAAATGTTCAAAACTCCCAGGCTGTGGGAGTTAACTCATCATGTAAACCACTTTCTCACTGAGAGTTAAACACTAAGGGCAATGCCCATGAATATTGCTCCAGAGTAATGCATTTTTAGAACTATTCCCTAATACCTCATTATTTATTTTACTCTGGAAAAGAGACGCCATTCTTAGACAGCAGGACAGGGGGTACACCACACCCAGGGAAAAGACAGGGAGGATTAAAGAGCTGTTAAAACTTGGGCTTTGTCCAGGATGATGCCCATCGTCCAGGTGTATAGTTATATATAAAGTGGAATCTTGTGCACACACGCAGAGAGTAGCTGTGTCATCTTAGTCAAAACCTGAGCTTCTCTGAGCCTTATTTCTTCACTAGTAAAACTGAAATATCAGATAAATCTCAACATGAGACAAAGCAACAATATACCACAATATTTTATACAAAATATTATCAATATTTATATAAATATACATGCATAAGTACATTTATAATATACATATACATGTATGTATTATGCATGTATATCATTATATGTATACATATGTTATATATACTATGTGCTATATACATATAGCATTGTATTCTGGTTATCTATTTCTGCATATAAAAACATGAAAAAGATAGTGGAATTTAGGACAGTTTGCTAAATTTACTAAAATTTGCTTTAAAATTTGATGAAATTTTGGAGCATGGCTACAAAATCCTATGTTGGCAAAAAATTAAATAATTTCAGAATAAAATTAACATAGTTTATACAAGGTCTTTGTATGAAAAACTGCTAAATATTGCTGAAATATTAAAGAAGACCTAAATAAATAAAGAGATGTACTATAAACATATGCTGAAAGGCTCAATGTTTTGAAAATGCCAATTAATCCCAATTTAACCCTTAAATTCATTACAATTCCAATCAAAATACCAGGATTTTCTTTTCAAAAATTGACAAGTCAATTTTACATGTCATGTGGCAATGCAAAAATTCTATAGTAGTCAACAGTCTTGAAAAGGAACAAACGTAGAAGAATTACATGACTTTATTTTTTTTGTAGTCAAAAACACATAACATTAAATTTACTATCTTGACTTTTTGTAGTATCCAGTAGAGTTAACTATACGCAGATTGTTGTGCAACAAATCTCTAGATCTGTTTCATTATGCAAAACTGTTACTCTATATCCATTGAAAAATAACTCCCCATTTCCCCTTCCCTCTAGCCCCTGGCACACTATTCTACTTTTGTTTCTAAGAGTTAGACTATTTTAGATGTCACATATAAGTGGAATCATTCAGTATCTGTCTTTTTGTGAATGGCTTATCTCTCTCAGCCTAATGTCCTCAAGATTCATACATGGCACAGCATATGACGGGATTTCCTTCTTTTTTAAGGCCGAATAACATTCCATTGCATATATATATATATACCTCATTTTCTTTATCTATTCATCTGTTGATGGTAGAATGAAGGAGAAAAACATGCGATCATCTCAATAGATAGATGCAGAATAAGCATTTGATAAAATCTGTCCCTTTCATGACAGTCATTAATATAGGAACAGAACATAAATTCTCTAACTTCATTAATAAAAACTATGTCTAACAAACAACGTGAAAGTCTTAATGATTTATAAGTAAATAAGGAAAAAGAGCAAATATTCTTGAACACTACTTGTATTTAACATTGTAGTAGAGGTTCTAGCCAATGCAATCAAGCAATATAAAACAAATCTAAGCTAAAAGCAAACCAACTGGCAAGAAATGTCCTCATTTAAAGACAACTTGATTGTGAGTAGAAAATCATGAAGAACCTAAAAAAGAAAAAAAATCTGCTAGAGATGATAAGTGAATTTTGCAAGGATACAGTATTCAAGGTCAAAATACAAACCTCAGTTATATATTTATCTGCTAAAAAGAAACACTTAGAAAATAAAATTTTAAAGTTATATTCCACTTCCAATAACATTAAAGTGCTTAGAAATACTACCATTAAACACTTTGGAATATATTTAACAAATCTTTTGTAAGACTTGTACTTGAAAACTTCAAATATTGTAAAGGAATTAAGTAATTAAATGCAGATATATGCCATGTTCATGGATTGGAAAATTTGTTATTTTTAAGATTATAATCCTCCCCAAATTGATCTACAGATTCAATGTGATATCAACCAGTATTCACAAAAGAGTTTTATGAAGAAATTGACAAGCTGATTTTAAAATTCAAATGGAAAGGCAGAAGACATACCAGATAAGCAGCTGTCAACAGGAACATATGTGAAGAGCTTATGTAACTTGATTTTAAAATTTAATATAAACTTATAGCTATCAAAACACTATGTTAATGACATATGGATAGACATATAGAGATCAATGGAACAAATTAGATATTCCAAAAATCAACCCACACTTGTATGGCCAATAGATTTGTGACAGATACACCAAAGTAATTACACGAGGAAAGATAGTATTTTAATCAAATATTCCTGGAACAACTGTGTGTCTGTTAAAAGCATACAACACACAAAACAACCACCAGGGGCCAGCCTGGTGGTGTCATGGTTAAGTTCACATGCTCCACTTTGGTGGTCCGGGGTTCGCAGGTTCAGATCCTGGGCATAGACATAAGCACTACACATCAAGCCATGCTGTGGCAGCATCCCACATACAAAATAAAGGAAGATGGGCACAGATGTTAGCTCAGGGCCAATCTTACTCATCTAAACGGAAAAAAAAAAAAAAAAAACAGCAACAAATAAAACCCTGACCTCACACCATACATATATACATACACACAGAGTAACTCAAAGTGGTTCATAGTACTAAATGTAAGAGCAAATCCATTAAACTTTACCTAACATTGGGGTAGTAATAACTTCTTAAACATGACAAAAAAGTATAACTATAAAAGAAAAAAAAAGTTTAAAATGAACTTCAAAAAAATTTAAAACAACTTTTTCTTTTTGAAAGACATAGTTAAGAAAAATTCATAGGCAAAAGATAGACTAAAAAAAAGGCAAAACATATATCAGACAAAAGACTACTATCCAGTGATATAAAGAATGCTTACAATGAAGTAGTAAGACTAATAACCCATATAAAACAATGTTCAAAATATTTGAGCAGGCACTCTAGGAAAAAAATACACAAATGCCCCAATAAGCACATGAACAGATGTTAAACATCATTAGGGGGCCGCCCGGTGGCGCAGCGGTTTAGTCCGCGCTTGGCAGCCCAGGGTTCGCGGGTTCGGATCCCGGGCGCCCGCGGACGCACTGCCTGTCAGCCATGCCGTGGCGGCGTCCCATATAAAGTGGAGGAAGATGGGCACGGATGTTAGCTCAGGGCCAGTCTTCCTCAGCAAAAAGGGGAGGATTGGAACAGATGTTAGCTCAGGGCTGGTCTTCCCCACAAAAAAAAAAAAAAAAACATCATTAGTCATCAGAGATGTACAAACTGAAACCTCAATATGATACACTGCTTACCCACTGGAATCACTCAAGTTCAAAAGATTAACAAAACCACGTATTGGTGAGAATGGGGAGCCCCTGAAGCTGTCATATAGTACTAACGGGAAAAGAGGATGCTTCCACTTCAGAAACAGCAGAGCAGTGTCATAAAGTTTGATATTCACTATTATCTGACCCAGAAATTCCACTTTTAAGTTTTTACCCAAGAGAAAGGAAACTAAATTCTCACACAAAGATGAGTAGATAAATATTTATAGCAACATTGTTTTATATTGCCACAAACTGGTAGAAAACCAAAAGTCAAACTGTCTAGTGTATAAACTAGTTGAGGTTTAGCCATACTATGGAATTTTACTCAGAAGTAAAAATGAATGAACTATTAATACATAAAACATTATGCCAGTGGGAAAAGGCAAACACAAAAGACTACACACAGTATGGTTAAATTTATATAGAAGTCTAGAAAAGGAAAATCTGTAATAACAGAAAGTAGATCAGCAATTTTCTTGGTCCAGGGTAGGAGGAGTAGATTGACTACAAAATGGAACAAAGAAACATTTTAGAATGAGGAAACTTGACATATAATAAGGTTATTGTAATGGCTACAAGATTGGGACAATTACCAAAACTCAACAAACTGTACTTTTAAAATAAGTGCATTTTACTGAATGAAAATAAGATCTTAGTAAAAAATAAATGCATAAATTGATAAAGGCATAAAGGAAATTCAGAAAATAGTGGCTCAAATCTCAAAGAGCTGTTCTACTTCCCAGTTGGCATGGATCTCTTAATTGATTTGGTTCAGAAGTAGAAAGGCAGATAAACCAATAAAAAGACTAGCAAATCAGCTTCTCTGTCATGCCTCACCCACTAGAGAATAAATCTCCATCACTCATTTGACTTTGGAGATCATCAAAGGCTCAAATCATGAAACAAGATTCTCATTAGCTCATTAATTGTTGATGAATAAGGGAGCCAGTAAAATGCCATAATCAGTTCAAAGAGCATCATAGAAGCTAGAGCATTGATAGAAGGATAGGATTGTTGGGTTGATTGGGGGAAAAAAAAACTAATTGATGTCAACAGGGATACAAGCCACAATTTCTGGAGTCACTCGTCCCTCTGGACTGAAAATATTTGCATCACTACTGGAAACAATATATACAAGTTGATCTGTAATTTCACTAAACCTGTATCTTTAGTCAACAGTAGAGAGTGAATGAATCTATACCTTCTAGATAATCCTGGGATGGTCTTTTCCCTTGTATTATGTTGAAAGGATATGATATTCTTGTCCAGTTCCCAATATGCTAGGAGTAGGATTATTTTAACTAACCAACAAAACAAAACAAAAAAACAATCCTTCACTCAAGCTTAGAACTGCGTCCATCAAAATGCAATATTACTATTTGAATGTTTACCTTAGTTAGCCACAACCTTTCCTGCAGACATAACAGAAAGCAAGTGAGTGCGTTGATGATATTTTTTCCTTTTTAACACACTTTCCAAATTCTCACATTTTAACGTAATGATGAGACTTAAATTATATAGCAATAAAAATGACCTGAAACTATACAACCTGTCAACCAGGAAATACATGGATCTCAGGAAATATTTTCCTTTTTTGAATGTCTAATTTTTGTGTCTGTTAAAATATTGATTAGTTTTAAATTTGTGTTTAACAGGAGAGAAGAAAAAGAACTATTTTTTCCCCTTAGGCTATCTCTTTAATCTTAAGAAATTTGAATTTTGGATTTTTTTTCTGTGTGAAGCCTAACTATATTAGCTTTTATATTCACAGAGAAACTGGACATTATCTTCAGAGATTTAACAAGACAAAGCAATTCCATTTTTTGACCCTGAGAGAGTAATTTGATATATATCCTTCCTTCCCCCCAACACTGGCCGTATTGAAAACATCCATCTTTCCTTGGAAGTGGAAAGATGACTTGGATAGAAGAGAAACAAAATAGCGGTAGTCAACCAAACTAAAATATTTTTGCTCACTTTTTCTCAGCCTTAAAATTCTTGTAGCATAAATATTGTGCCACATACTCGTGATGGAGTACAGAAAGACATGATAGTTTTTTTTTCCCACAGGACTTTCAGTACATTACTTTCAATATCAAAAACCTCAAGTATGAAATGGAACATTAATTTTTGTTTATGCTTGTTTGGAGGAAATACTAGGATTCATATTATGGTCTCCAATACAGAATTCTATAAATTTAGTAGATTTAAGAAAGCAGTGGAGACATTTAATCATAATTAGCTTGTATGAAAAATTATTTTCTCTAAAGAAGTAATAATTGTATCTAACTCATAATGTAATAATTGAATGAATTAATGCCTAGAAGGCACATAGACCACTTTCTGATGCATAGTAAAAATTCGGTAAATATAGTTTTAAATTTTTTGTCATTATTTTTCTTGTTGCCATTAATGGAAAAGAACAAGGAAAATGCAATCTAGAAGACATGAAAAAACTCCAAATATTGCAATAGAGATTCAGGACAATCTAGAAGTAAAGAAATAGTTTTGGAATAAAATACACAGAAAATGAAAGCTAATTTTGCCCATAATTTCATGAAATTCTTTTTTTTTCTTTTTATAAAGAAATGTCACTGCTATACTAATAAAAAATGGACTGATCAAGAACTTTATCTAAGACAGTCTTGAGTTCAGAGGAATAATTTTGATGTCTACTGTTGTCATCACACGAAAAGAGTTTAAAGAAGAGAGGAAATCCTATTTCCTGAAGAAATATTTTAAGATCAAGAGAACGCAACAGACACCCCTAGAGATCTTCTGAGTCCATTCCCACATCTCTGAGACCTACACAGACAAGGTCCTCTCAGGAGAGGACTCTGAAGATTCATTTATCCTGTATAAAACTCCTGAGTCCTCCCTCCCTCTAACCTCAGCTTATTGGGCAGAGGGTAGTACCCTGACTTCATATGAACCAAGCAAATTTTCTCTCCAGAGGAACTGATAGTAGGATTAAAGGGAAACTGGTCAGATTCTGTTCTTTATTTTAACTAAAGAAATAGGAGGACTGACTGGGCATGTTTCTCCCCATGAACAGAGAAAAGAAAGAAAGGTGGAAAGGGAGGTAGAACATACAAGTAAACTGGGAATAGACCAAAAGGAGGGGAAGCAAAAACAAGAGACTATGTAGATAGAGAAAGAATGACAGAG
Organism: Tapirus indicus; assembly: GCA_031878705.1. Lineage (NCBI taxonomy): Eukaryota > Metazoa > Chordata > Mammalia > Perissodactyla > Tapiridae > Tapirus > Tapirus indicus. The sequence goes on from CM062917.1 coordinate 7,536,222, forward strand.
ACAAATGAGGACAGTGTCTCAGTCTCTGGAAATCTTTCTATCTCCTTCTGCAGCCAAGTGGCACTTTTGGTATTAGATCTATTGACTGTCTTCTAGGTCCTTTGTGTTTAAGATGCTTTAAATACATTCTGTGACACATACACAAATACACACACAAATTAATATATTAATATACATTAAATCCCATATAATTATATTAATTATATATTATTATACATTTCTAGTTACTTATGTATCTATGCTACATAAATATATAGACATATAATTATATATGTAAATGCAAATTCATTAAAATTTTGTTTTAGTTATTTAAGATGAACAGTATTTCATTCAAATATATATATGTATTATGTATAACAGTAAATTGAATTATTTAGAAATATGGGTAATCTGTCAGAATTTTCTTAAGAAAATAAGGAAACTAATATCTGCTTTTTATTTTTCTTTAATTTTTCTTTTAAAGAATGTGGTGTCTTACATATGTTCTTAGGTCTTCTGTTGATGAAATGAAAAATAAATTATTTCAATTTCTTGGGTATGATTGTGATATCTCTCAAACTTCTTAATATGGAAAAACAATAGCACAGACAGAACTAGGAAATATTAACTAATGGGATTAATCAATCTAATCTGAAGATAGATTAATTACTTGTCACACTTAAGTAAGATTTACAAATTAAACACCTCCCATAATTTTCTTTCTCTTGTGACATCACTTGAACATATTAATCTGTTTTATTTATCATTAGGGATATTTAAAGATAAGGGATATTGCCCAGTAGATAATAAAATAAAATTTATAAAACAAAAGTCAGAAGTACTAGTAGATCATCAAAAATTATGTATGAGATTAAATCACAATAAAAAGAGTGAAATATCATATATTTGACTTTCTTATTTACCTTTCAATAAGGGTAGGGGAAAAATAAGCAGAGTGAGTTTGGGCATTTCAGAACAGATGAGAAAAGCTTTAGGAAATAGAGGAAATGTGTAGTTTATGAGAAATCACAGCAGGACAAGAGGAGTGAATAAGAGAGAACATAAGTGGTAATGAAGGAGTGGGGGGAAAAGAGAAAAGAGTGGAAGTATTAGAGAATGTAAGATAATCCTCTTAGCAAGAAGTAAATATGGTTTTCACATATGTGGAGAATTTGTGATTGTGTGAAGTATAAATTCATGTTTCTCTACTGAATTTCTTGCCAGCATTATCACAGTTGTAAGATAATCACAGTTTCTCATCTTACATAGCTCACATGTAATCTTGAAAGCATATATTCTTTAGGATCTCCAAACCATCTTTAGTCACAATTAAATGTGAGAAATAGTCAGTCATGAGAATGTTATCACTGAATTCCCAGTCATCTGTTCATATCGCAAACAAATGCCCATTACCAAGATCTAACATATTGAGAGGATAGACTTTTATTTTCTTTTTCGTTATTTTTACCATGAGTTTTGAGTTCTCAGTCTGTGTACTTTTTGTAGACACATGAATAAATACAAATATATGGACAAACACTAGCTTTCTATCTTGCACAATATGAATCTTAACCTTCTCTGATTTTAAGCTTTCTGATGTCAGTGTGTAGCATGGTGGCAAACATTCTTTAACTAAAATGGTGAGCTGTACCATCAAATCGTTGCTTGATGACTAGCATACACAACTGAAAAATGACAATATTTAGCAATGGCAAATTGCATTAAATTGATTTTTAAATTTATGCTTTACTATTCTAATTGTTAGAACTGATTTCCTTTCCAAGCATTTGCTACCATCTAATATTAATACATCATTTTGTAACTGGAAAGGACTGTGATTTCTAATAAGTGTTTTTACATCTTTTACCAATATGTCAAGCAAAGGATTTTTATGTCCATGACCTCATTAAGGCTACAACTGTCCTCCAAGGAACATAGAATAGATGAATTGGAAGTACAACTGGGATTCTTTGCGGAAATTATAGACAACATACCTAGTAAATGATGAAATCAAATTCACACTTACTGTCCAGAACTTTTGGAAATGACATCATGGTGCCTCAAAAAAAGGCCGATTCAGAATATATTGTTCAAGTAGCCAGTGGAAGAGCAAAGTGTTATAACCACCCAAAAGAGCTGCAAAGAAAACAGAAGAGGCTCTAAGGACGGAAGCAGAATAGGAAATGACTTGTTTGAGTCCTACTGTGTGAAGCGACAAAGTCCAGTAACTGAGATGGTACCATCTCTCAAGGACGCCAACCAGCCACTTAGTGGCAAGTGGATTATATAAGATATTTCCACCTAAAAAGAGACAGTGATATTTAGTCATAGAGTAGCCACCTATTTCAGATATGGGTTTGATTACCTTTGGCAGCACCACCATCCAAGGGCTAACAGAGTTTCTGATTGACCAACGTGGGATATGATATACTATTTTCTTGGACCTAGAAGCCCACAGAATAATCACATTGCCGTGTGATCCATTGATCCTACCAACATCATGCCATCCAGCACTACTAGCCTATAGTGCTATGGAATGGTCTCTTAACTGAGAACACCAAGCAGAAATATTGGTTTCTAAATACTTTGTTCCACTCAAATCCACCAGGGCTCAATGCGGAAACAGCTGATTCTTGGGCAGGGGATAGGAAATTACAAGATGATCTGGGAACACTTCGTGCCATAAAGGAAAGCAAATGCTCCAAAAATGATGGGTATATGTTAAAAGTCTCAGGAGCTAGTTTGGGGAACCTATGCTGGTCCAACAAGGACAATTCAAGTGTCAGAATTAATGAGAGCAGTTTTTACAACCTATTGAATAAAATTCGGTTTTTATTTTTTCAGATGCTCATTGGTTTATAGATAACTGAATACTAGAATTATGAAAAAGTAAAATGCATATTTTTTGCTTTCGAGGGGCTAATAATATAATGAAGAAAAAAGGATATATGCTCAAATAATCATAAAAATCCTACATAAGGAGCCCATATTAGGGAGGCAAGTAGAGTGCTGGGGTGGCTTAGGCAATAACCAGTCCACATCCAGCTGGGCTACCCAGGCTGACTGTTCAAGGCATTCAATTTGGTCTTCAAGGGGAAAGTATGAGTTTTGTAAATAAAGACGATTACGGAAAATATTTTATTTGGAAAAGGAATTACATGAATATGATGCTGACAAAGGAAGCATAGGCTATATCCTGGGAGCGGTCATTTGACTGTCAGGCAAAGTATAAGATAAATTTAGGAAAGAGTGGAAGATCATTTTGGAAATAGAGGTTAAGGCCCAATTGTGGTGGGCAGTGAGGACAGACTAAGAAGTTTGGATTTTGTCTGAGGCATCAGGGAACCAGGGAATAAATGCAGTGGGTCCCCATTTGTCCCAGGACTCAGGGAAGGTTCCCATGCTCTGTTCCCACCCAGGCTGGCAGGCCTTCAACCTTCACTCCCAGAAAAGCAGGCAACCCTTTTAGGCTATTGAGACAAGAAGGATTTACTTACCTTGCCATTCTCGGCCACTCACCACAGCTGTGACATTTTCCCCTCAGGTAACTGCCACTTCTCTCCTTCAGTGAACCACTAATTGATATCGATGGAGTGGGGAGTGCGGGAAATTGCACAGCATTGCCTCTTGCTGCCATTTTCCCTGAGAAAGTCACTCTGGTCCAGTTGTTCTTTTTGCATCCTCTTCTCTTTTGACCATTTCTGTTGTGTTTTTTTTTTTTCCTGCTATCAATTATTAGCTTCTAATCAATATGCATACAGTTCCTTCTCATCATCTAGTTGTTTTTCCCACAGCAGCCTCCACTGGTAGCCCTCCTTGTCCTTGCTTTGCATTTCTCTCTTCTTTCTTGCCTTCTCTCTTTCTTTCCCATAGAGTCCTTGCATATCCAATGTATTTTAGCACTGACATATGTCACTGCTCAGTGAGAACATTTCTTTCCTTAAGGTTGAAAAATTTATCAATCGCATTCATTTTCTGTAATTTTTGAGTCTTGGATTAGATCTCTTTCTTTGCTTGGATTAGAGAACTTTTTAGTTATTTCCAGGTTTGGGGTTGTTCAAGTTTATGGAAGCTGTTATATAAGTGGGTACTTTCTTTAAAATGAAAAGAGTGGTGCAACTTTCTGAAATTGCCACAGACTCTCAGGAGATTATAGTTCACCTGAGTGAGAGTAACAGCCTGTCCACTATTCCATCATCTTGAGCTTCTGTGTTGGTTGACTATTGGATTTCATCTCTCGGTTACATCTGAAAGTCTCTGTTCTTCCTTTCTTGTGCCAACTCCCAGCTTTTCAGAATTATCTTTCACTGCCTCCCTCTCAGACCATGTCTTCCAGTATCTATTAGGAGAATACCAATATCCATATAAAATGTGCTGTCTCTGGATATTCTAACAATGGTGCCAGAGAAGAGCTCAATATGAGCAATGTCAATGAATGATCTTCCCAGTTCTATATCCCCCTTAACAATTGTGGTCTCGATATAACTCTGCTTATGCATAGAGTCATGTGTGATTCTTTTAAGGTGTTCATTCAAAACCAGCTCCCTCTCTTTAGAAGTGAGAGGTTCAAATCCAGTTACTCCATTAAACAAATGGTGAATAAAACAAATGAAGATCTCTACTTTCATGGAAAATATATTGCAAGGAAAGGCGGATAATTAGGGTTAGAAAAGATAAGTCAGTCAATTATATATCATATTAGAGTATGAAAAGCATTGTAGAAAAAAACAAAAAATTAGATCTGATTAACGTTTTAGAGGGCCAAGATTTCTTAGCTTTTTTAATCTAGAAAGAATAATCAGACTAATTAGATGTTTGCAGGCAAATTTTGTGGGATGCAAGGAACAGCAATGGGAAGGATAAGACACGGAAGGAAGAAAATCCAACCCAGCTGCCAAATACCCTCTGAATAATCATTGTCCCCCCAAGGGACAAGTTAAGGAATGCTCACCCACTGGCTCCCATCATACACTGGAAGAGGATGTTCCATGAGATGTAATGTCCTTTACTTGCAAGTTTGCACAATTGATTTAGTTTCTGCTGGCATCTCATGTTGAAGCAGAAGACAAGCACCAGAGTGAAAGTTGCAGGTAGACGGTGCTGTCAGGATACAGCTGCACATAGTTGGTTGCCACAGCAACAGCTGGAGTAAAGGAGGTGGGCAAGAGATTCTGAGGCCATACCCAATACACAAGGATTGCAGAGGTTGTAATTTAAATATGATGGTTTTGCATAGGTGTCATTAAACAATGAGATGTGATCAAGGCTTCAATTAGGTAAAACAGGAAATTATATGAATATGTGGAGGAAGAGCATTCTGGTCAGAAACAGGCTGTGCAAGTGTTTTACCATTTCTGGTCAATGGCAAAGAGTCTAGTGAGGTTGGACTCACGTGAATAAGTAGGCGATTTGTAGAACATAAGAGCTGAAAGAGCCAGATCATACAGGGCTTTGCTAAGCTATTGTAAGGATTTAGAGTTTTTATTCTGAGTGAAATGGTGAGTCTTTTTCAGACAAACCATAACATGGATTTGACTACATTTTTAAAAAATTAAACTTGTATTTGGAAATAAGAGTACACTCACATGCAGTTAGTAATAATGCAGAGAGATCTTGTCTACTCTTCACCCAGTTCCTCCACTATTAACATCCTGCAAAACTTTAATACAGTATCACAATCAGGATATTGTCCTACATAAAATCCACTGATCTTATTCATATTTACTCAGTTTAATTGTAATCATTTATGTGTGTGTATATCTGTGCACTTAGTTCTGTGCAACTTTATCACATGCATAGGTTTGCATATTCACGAACACAATCAAGATACAGAATAGCCTCATCACCACAAGGAACCCTTCAATTGCCCTTTTATAACCACATGAATCTTCCTTACTCCCTACCCATCCCTCTCCCTAACCCTTGGCAACCAATTATCTGTTCTCTATTTCAATAGTTTTGTCTTTTCAAGAATGTTGTAGGAGTGGAATCATATGTTATGCAGCCTTTTGAGATGGCTTTTTTACTGAGCATAATTTTCTTGAGATCCATCCAAGTTGTTGCATGCATCAATAGTCCATTCCTTTTTATTGATGAGTTGTATTCCATACTATAGATGTACCCAGTTTGTTTAACTGTTCACTCATTATAGGATATCTGGGTGGTTTCCAGTTTGGGGTCATTACAAATAAAGCTGCTATAAACATGCATTTACTGGTTTTTCTGTGAACATGAGTTTTCATTTCTCTGGGATAAAGTCCCAAGAGTGCAATTGCTTGGACATATGGTTAAATGTATATTTATTTTATAAGAAGCTGCCAAACCGTTGCCAAAGAGGCCGTACCATTTTATATTCCCACTATAGATGTGGGAGTGAAACAGTTTCTCAGCAGCATTTAGTGTTATCACTATTTTTATTTTATCCATTCTGATAGATGTGTAGTATGTCATTGCATTTTTAAAAACAGAGTTATTGAGATACAATTCACAGACCATAAAATTCACTCATTTAAAGTATACAATTCAATAGTTTTAGTATATTCACAGAGTTGCACAAAAATCACCACAGTCTAGTTCAGATAATTTTAACCACACCAAAAACAGACTAATATCCCTTTGCAGTCACTCTGGTGGGTCCAGTGGGGGAAGAGAGTTTCCAGCTGGTTCTTACAAAGAGGCTTCTCTGGCCAGGTGCTGTTCCCTGGGAGGACCCACTTGCTGGTAAAGCCCAGCCATTTGGTGTCTCTCAGCGTGGAGGAGATTCTCAGACTTAGTGGAGGAGAGTGTTTGCCAGCAGGGATGCCATGTTCCCCTGGTGTTGTTGGGGAGGCAGTTTCCCTTTGATCCCGGAGAGAAATGAGCTTACTTATGCTATCTACTTTCGCTAGATTGGGAGTCTGAAAATGTTGGACCCGGGTTGCCATCTACTGTTGGGGGAGTGGGTTATAAGACACTCTGCAGTTATATGTTCTTCCAGTCCTGGAGTCCCTAACTAGATTGCCTTTCTCTTTCAATTTTTCTGTTGTAATCTTTGCATACTCCTGCATCATGTCCAGGGTTCATAATTGTACTAGTGGGGAAGAGTTAGAAAATCAGGTCAACTCCAAATTCTCTGGACCACTAACTTACTTTTAAAAATGATCACTATGGCTACTCTTTTAAATAAACTGTAGAGGAAATTGTTAGAAGGAGCAGAAGTTAGCATGCAATTGCATAAATGAAGGTAATGGATAATAGTAGCTTGGACACTGTGAGAGCAATGATAGATTACATGTGATAGAGACATGTGATCAGATTCTGGATATCTCTGAAACTAGAGCTAAGAAGATTGTCCAAATGATTGGATATGTGGTTTATGGAAAAAGTAAGGAATTAAGGCTTTCTTTCATCATCTTCTTCCTTCTTAACTCCCAACCCATGTCTCTAGAAGCAACATGATTTTCCACCATGACTTCACAAAGATCTAGTCTTTCATATTCATGGATATACAAAATTCTCATGCCATAGCTTTAATTGTGTCTACCTAAAAGACAATTAGTTCTTCCCCAAAACAAAGAAATTGCCATCAATGGTGAAAACATCTGTCAGAAATTTATTTAAAACTTTGAAAAATAGTCCCTGATTTTACATTATTCTCTGAGTTAATAGAAAGCTTACTTTTTACTTAGAATTTAAGATTCAAGTATGCCTTATTCATTTTTCTCATTGGAGGCTACAAGAGTATAAAGAAAATGGAATACTATTATTATTATTTTGTGTGTGTGAGGAAGACTAGCCTTGAGCTAACATCAGTTGCCAATCCTCCTCTTTTTTGCTGAGGAAGACTGGCCTTGGGCTAACATCCACGCCCATCTTCCTCTACTTTATATGGGATGCCACCATACCATGGCTTGGGAGTGGTGCATCTGTCTACGCCTGGGATCAAAACCTGCGAACCCCAGGCCTCCAAAGCAGAGAATGTGAACTTAACCACTACAACACTGGACCAGCCCTGAAAATGGAATATCATTATTTTTTCTCCATTATATAATAACAAGACAATTAACACTTAACAAAAATTAGTACATTTTTGAGGTTGTATGTTTCTTAGTGACAAAGTCAGAACAAGAATTCTTGATACTCTAAATTTCCACCACATCATGCAGTTCAGGAGAATCAATGCAAATTGGTGCTGAGAAGCACTTTACTGCCATTGGAATACTGTGTTCCTGGGGAAAAACATATTTGGGTAGTTGGAGAATACACACTAGAAGAAGTTGCATGTTGTACTAATACTTTCCATTCTTCTAAGCACCAGTGAATGCCATAAGATCTCTGGTCATAGCTCCTACCTTCCAGGCTCTCATATAGTGAGGTTGAATATCAAAAAATTAAATACCAATATCTGCATAATAAGCTGTTCAAACAACATCATTGCATTTATTTGAGTCCTAAATGAAGATTATTTTTTTATAAACATGCAATTTCTGAAAAGTTAAAATTGCAGAGACTTAACTGGATATTCCATTTTCTCATTCCAGCATAATAATGTGGTCCTACTATATTCTTTTATCATGTGGTCAATGGCAATGCAATCTCATTTTTAAATATTTTGAGTTTATTATAGACTACATGCACCAACATCAACACTAACAAAACAAAGAAAAAGATAATAGGGAAGAAAATAAAAGCTAATTGAATTGGAATTAAATATCTTTCAGTTAAAACATAGTGATTTGAACACACATGCTTATCTTCTCTTCTTGTGAAAACACCATTAGGTGTTTTGTATACTAAAAATAGTATACAAAAATTCACAAAGCAAAGGAAACACATTAATGAAAGATTAAAATATTTGGGCAAAATGATAATTAGATAATGGGTAAAACTGGTTAGTATCTGCAAAAAGGGATGCTAGGAAAAGTGAACATACTTTCACAGCCAAGGCCTAGAAATGTTTAAGAATTGAAGGAGATAATTACCGCTCAAGAAAAGCCAAAAAAAGGAGTAATGTCAGCAACACGTCAGAGTGAGCTGTTTCCTTTGTATCTCCCTGTTTGAACTACAACTAAATGGACATTCATTGACCAGTGGAGGACACCCACACAGCACAACAGGATGGCTGAGAGACCCATGCAACCATACATCTGAAGGTGGATGGGCTACCCCCAGGGAGGTGGGGGCGATAGGTGAGCACCCTCTGGCCCCCAGGCAGCCCACCACACATGTGCCACTGCTTTCTCAACTGGAGCACTCATAGCAGTGCTGTGGTCCCAAGGGTGGGAGTGTGCCTCAGCAAGACTGTGGAAACAGGTGATGGCAGCCCTGAGCTCCCATGTAATCACTTCTCCATCCAGTGGAAGAGTCCTCAGGGCCACACCATCCACAGAGAGTGGCACACACTTGGACCCAGTGGGGAAGCCCTGCCCACCAAGCACAAAGGCTGGTGTGACCTAGGAGCAGAGGGTAGCATAGCTGTGGCCCAGGCAAAAAAGCTCCTGGCTGCTGTGAATGCCCATAGCACTCCTACAGCCCCAAAGAGGAGAAGCATGACTCAGTGGGACTGTGCAAGAAGGCAACAGCAGCCCTGACCCCCATGTGATGACTCTCTCATCAGATAGGAGAATCTAAAGTTCCACCACAATCCCAGGGAATGGCTCTGACTTGGATCCAGTGGAGAGGCCCTGCCCACCAAGCACAACAGCTGGTGTGACCTAAGGGCAGATCTAAGAGCAGGTGGCAGAAGAGCTTCAACCTGGGCAAACAAGCTCTCAGCTGCTGCAACTGCCTATAGTACCATTGCAACCATGAGGGGAGAGCACAACTTGGCAGGACTGTGGGAGCAGGCAGCAGTAACCCTGAGCCCTGGTATGATCACCTCATCCAGTGGGAGAGTCTACAATCCCACTGTGGCCCCAGTGACTGGCTCTGGCTTGGACCCAGACAGGAGGTCCCACCCACCAAGCACAATGGCTGGTGTGAACTAGGAGCAGACAGGGCCTGAGCTGTGAGCTGGGACTAGCTAAAAGAGCTCCTGGCTGCCATAAATGCCCATAATAGTGCTGCAGCCCTGAAGGAAGGAACATAATTAGGCAGGACTGTGGGAGCAGGCAGCAGCAGCCCTGAGGTCCCATGTGACTACTTTCCCATTCTGTCGGAGACCCCACAGGGCTGCTGTGATCCCAAGGAATGGCCCAGGCTTGGACAGCACAGCTGACAGGGATCATGGTGGCAGGCTCAGATTTCAGAGCTTCTGGCCCCCACCCCCAGTGGAAGGTGGAACCCGTGGCCAGATACTATAACTATGCACCAGCACAAATCCACTCCATCAAATGGTATAAGGAAATATATTAATACTCCAGGCCAGAAGGAAAAAAAACAAACACCCATAAATCAATCCTGAAGGCACAGAAATTTACTAACTAAATGACACAGAATTCAAAACAACCATCATTAAAAAATACTCAGTGAGTTACAAGAGAATTCTGAAAGACAGTTCAATGAAATCAGGAACTACATTACTGAATAGAGGGAATTCTTCAAAAAAGAGATTGAAACTACCAATGAGAAATGTTGGAGAAGAAAAACATAATGGATGAGATAAAGAAAAATCTGAAGTCCTTAAATAACAGAGCTGACAATATGGAGGATAGAATTAACACTAGAGGATAGGAATGCATAAATACTTCAGATGGAGGAGTAGAAAGACTGAAGACTAAAAGGAAATGAAGAAATTCTCTGAGAAATATCTGACTCAATTAGGAAATGAAACATAAGGATGACAGGTATTCCAGAGGGAGAAGAGAGGAAAAAAGGAGCAGAGAGCTTGTTCAAAGAAATAATAGCTGAGGATTTCCCAAAGCTGGAGAAGGAGCTAGAATTATGTCAAAAAGAAGCCAACAGAACTCCTAATTACATCAAAGTATAAAGACCTTCTCCAAGGTGTATATTAGTAAACCTGGCAAAAGTTAGTGACAAAGAAAAAATATTAGGGGCAGCAAGGTGGAAGAAAATAACATACAAAGGAACCCCTATCGGTCTTTCAGTGGATTTCTCAGCCAAAACCTGACAGGGTAGGAGAGACTGGAATGATATATTCAAAATTCTGAAAGACAAAAACTTTCAGCCAAGAATATTCTATCCAGCAAAAAATATCCTTCAGATATGATGGAGAAATAAAGTTTTTCCCAGATAATAAGAGCTGAGGGAGTTCATTGCCACAAGACCACACATACTAGATTTGATGAAGAAGGCCCTCATATCTAAAAAAAAAGAAAAAAGTGTTTACAAAGCCTTGAGATAAATAGGCAGACAAAATCGGAAAATTGCAACTCTCTATCTAAACAGATTAGCAAACACTTAATTATAACTCTAAAGATAAAGGGAAGGATAACATCAGAAATTAATATAATCACTTCATTTTAACCACAAATTCACAACACATAAAAGAATAAGTTGTGGCAACAACAACTCAGAAGGGGAAGAGGAAAGGGATGAAACCTGCTTAGTCTAAGGGAATAAGAGTCTATCAAGGAATGGACTATCTCATCCACAAGATTACATATACAAACCTCATGGTAACAAGTAAATAAAAAAATCACAACAAAGACACAAATGATAAATAAGGAGAAATATGAGAAAACCATTATAGAGAGCCACCAAACTGAATTGGCAACCCAAAATAAAAGGGATGACAAACAGGGGAAGTACATAACAATGGAAAAACCAGTGATAAAATTGCATCATTAAGCCCTCATATATGAATAATCACTCTAAATGTGAATGGATTGAATTCCCCAGTCAAAAGTCACAGAGTGGCTGGATAGATTAAAAAACAAGACCCAACAATTGCTCCCTCCAGGAAACATATGTCAACTCTAAAGAAAAACACAGGCTCAGAATGAAACGTTGGAAGATAATACTCCAAACTAATGGCAAACAAAAAAAAGCAAGTGTTGCCATACTTATATCAGACAAAGTAGGCTTCAAGATAAAAAAAAAAAATACAGTAAGAGACAAAGAGGGGCAGTATATAGTAACAAAAGGGATATTCCACCAAGAACACATAACACTTATAAACATATATGCACCTAACACAGGAGAACCAAAGTACATAAAGCAACTATTAATTGACCTAAAAATAGACATTAACAGCAACATAATAATAGTAGGGGTCTTTAACATTCCACTGTCATCAATGGATAGAACAACCAACAGAAAGTCAATAAGGAAATAGTGGAACTAAACAAAAAACTAGAGCAGATGGACTTAATAGATATATATAGAACACTCCATCCAAACTCAGCAGAATACACATTCTTCTCAAATGCACATGGAACATTCTCAAAGACAGGCCATACATTGGGAAACAAGGAAAGCCTCAATAAATTTAAGAAGATTGAAATCATAACAAGCATCTCTTCTGACCATAATGCTATGAAACTAGAAATCAACTACAAGAAAAAAGCTGAGAAAGTAACAAATATGTGGAGACTAAAGAGTACGCTACTGAACAACCAATGGATCACTGAAGAAATTGGAGGAGAAATCAAAGAATAGCTGGAGACAAATGAAATTGAAAAAACACCATACCAACAGATACAGGAAGCAGCAAAAGTAGTCCTAAGAGGGAAATTCATAGCAATACAGGCCCACCTTAACAAACAAGAAAAACCTCAAATAAGCAATCTTAAACTACACCTAACAGAACTAGAAAAAGAAAAAACAAAGCCTAAAGTCAGCAGAAGGAGGAAAATAATAGAAGTTAGAGCAGAAATAAATGAAATTGAAACAAACAAAACAACAGTAGAAAGGATAAACAAAACTAAGAGGTGGTTCTTGGAGAAGATAAACAAAACTGACAAACCCTTAACCAAACTCACTAAGAAGAAAAGAGAGAATGCTTAAATAAATAAAATTAAAATGAAAGAGGAGAAATTACAAGAGATACCATAGAAATGCAAAGGATTATAAGTGAATAGCATGAAAAACTATACACCAACAAATTGGACAATCTAGAAGAAATGGACAAATTTGTAGCCTTATACAACCTCCCAAAACTGAACCAAGAAGAAATAGAGACTCTGAATAGCCCAATCACAAGTAAAGAGATTGAAACAGTAATCAAACACCTCCCAAAAGATTAAAGTCCAGGACCAGATAACTTATCTGGAGAATTCTACCAAACATTCAAAGAAGATTTAGTACCTATCCTCCTCAAAGTATTACAAAAACTTTAACTTCCTAACACATTTTACGATGCCAATATCACCCTGATACCAAAGCCAGGTAAGGACAATGCAAAGAAAGAAAACTGCAGGCCAATATCGCTGATGAACATAAATGCAAAAATCCTCAACAAGATATTAGCAAAAATTGTATTAACAGCAATATATTGAAAGAATCATACACCATGATCAAGTGGGATTTATACCAGGATCACAGGGATGTTTAATCATCAAAAAATCAATCAATGTGATACACCACATTAACAAAATGAGATATAAAAACCACATGATCATCTCAATAGACCCCGAGAAAACATTTAACAGGATCCAACATCCATTTATCATAAAAACTCTCAACAAAATGGGTATAAAAGGAAAGTACCTCAGCATAGTAAAGGCCGCATATGACAAACTCACAGCCAACATTGTACTCAACAGGGAAAAACTGAAAGCCACCCCTCTGAGTTCAGGAACAAGAAGAGGGTCCCCATTCTTGACACTCTTATTTGACATAGTACTGGAAGTTTGGGCCACAGCAATTAGGCAAGAAGAAATAAAATGTATCCAAATAAGCAAGGAGGAAGTGAAACTCTCACTGTTTGTAGACAATATTATTATTTTTTGTTTGTTTGTTTGGTTTTTTTTTGTTTTTTTGTGGGGAAGACCAGCCCTGAGCTAACATCTGTTGCCAATCTTCCCCTTTTTGCTGAGGAAGACTGGCCCTGAGCTAACATCCGTGCCCATCTTCCTCCACTTTATATGGGACGCCGCCACGGCATGGCTGACAGGCAGTGCGCGTCCGCGGGCGCCTGGGATCCGAACTCGCGAACCCCAGGCTGCCAAGCGCGGACTAAACCGCTGCGCCACCGGGCGGCCCCAACAATATTATTTTATATATAGAAAACCCTAAAGAATCTATCAGAAAGCTACTAGAAATAATCAACAACTGCAGCAAAGTTGCAAGGTACAAAATTAACTTACAAAAGTCAGTTGCATTCCTTAGTCAAATAATGATCTACCAGAAAGAGAACTCAAGAATACACTCCCATTTACAATCACAACAAAAAAATAAAATATCTAGGACTAAATTTAAGCAAGGAATTGAAAGAACTATACAATGAAAACTATAAAATATTATTGAAAGAAATTGATGATGACATAAAAAATGGAAATATATTCCATGCACATGTGTTGGAAGAATAAATATAGCTAAAATGTCCATACTACCAAAAGCAATCTAGAGATACAATGTAATCCCAATCAGACTCCCAATGACAGTCTTCACAGAAATAGAACAAAGAAACCTAAAATTCCTATGGGGCAACAAAAGATCCCAAAGAGCAAAAGTAATCCCAAGAAAAAAGAATAAACCTGGAGGCATCGTAACCCCGAAATATACTGCAAAACTATAGTAAACAAAACAGCATGGTACTGGTACAAAAACAGACACACAGATCAATGGAACAGAATTGAAAGCCCAGAATTAAACCACACATCTACAGACAACGAATCTTTGACAAAGGAGCTAAGAACATACAATGGAGAAAGGAAAGTCTCCTCAGTAAATGGTGTTGGGAAAACTTGACAGCCACATTCAAAAGAATGAAGGTAGACGATTACCTTTCATGATACACAAAAATTAATTCAAAGTGAATTAAAGACTTGAAGGTAAGACATGAAACCATAAAACTCCTAGAAGAAATTATAGGCAGTACACTCTTTGACATCTGTCTTAGTATATTTTCAAATGCCATATCTACTCGGGCAAGAGAAAAAATAAACAAATGGGACTTCATCAGACTAAAGAGCTTCTGAAAGGCAAAGGAAACTATGAACAAAATGAAAAGACAACCCACCAACTGGGATAAAATATTTGCAAATCATATATCCAACAAGGGATTAATCTCCAAAATATGTAAATAACACATACAACTCAACAACACAAAAAATGGGCAGAGGGTATGAATAGACACTTTTCCAAAAGACATATGCATGGCCAATAGACACATGAAAAGATGTTCAACATCACTAATCATCAGGGACATGCAAATCAAAACCACAATGAGATATCACTTTACACCTGTTAGAATGGCTATAACCACCGAGACAAAAAAATGACAAATTTTGGATAGGATGTGGAAAAAAGGGTACCCTCATACACTGCTGGTGGGAATGCAAACTGGTACAGCCAGTATGGAAAACAGTATGGAGATTTCTCAAAAAACTAAAAATCAAAATACCATATGACTCAGCTATCCCACAACTGGGTATTTATCCAGAGAACTTGAAATCAATAATTTGAAGAGATTTATGCACCCCTATGTTCAGTGCTGTGTTATTCACAATAGCCAAGATGTGGAAGCAACCCAAGTGCCCTTCAACTGATGAATAGATAAAGAAAATGTGGTGTATATACATATATATATATATATATATATGTATATATAGATACAATGGTCTATAGGTATATATATATATACAGACACAATGGAATACTACTACAATGGTCTATAGTTATGTATATATATATATATAGAGAGAGAGAGAGACAGACAGAATGGAATACTACTCAACTATGAGAAAGCCAAAACCGTCCCATTCACAACAACATGGATGGAGCTTGAGGGTATTATGATAAGTGAGATAAACCAGTCAGAGAAAGACACACACTGTATGATTTCACTCATATGTGGAAGATAAACTCACACATGACAAAGAGAACAGATTAGTGGTTACCAGAGGGGAAAGAAGTTGGGGTGTGGGCATAAGGGGTAAAGGAGCACATACATATTGTGACTGACAAATAATTATGTACAACTGAAATTTCACAATGTTATAAACTATTACGACACCAATAAAAAAACACCTTTAGACTAAGTAATACTTAAAGTCCATTCTGGTTCTAAAAGTGGACTTTTAATACAATAAGAAATATGACAATTATTTAGAAAATTTAGGGTGCCATGAAAATATGAGGTAGCCATAACACACCCATTAATCTCTTCTCTCCACATGCATGGATCCTAAGCTCTACAAATTCTACCCATCACTGTCTCCATGCCAGAGTGCGAGGGCAGGCATTTTGAGTCTATTATAAGCCAGAGAAGATTAAGTCATAAATAGCCATAATTTGTCCCAACTGTTAGAAAGTTGATATCCTACTGAAGAAGTTATTAGATTGGAGGGCTTTGAGAAGAATAGATGTAAAAAAATAAAAAAAGAAAAGAAGGGGTTGATAAAAAGAGATAAAAGGGAATATTGATTGAAAGTCTGTCTGGAGCATTTAGATTCCCCAAACCTCTGAGTCCCTCCTAGCTCTCAGCACTCCCCTGACACACACACATACAGTCAGGTGGGAATTCTACTTGTCTGCCACACTAGCCAACAGGAAAATTATTCCTTGCATGTATTGACCAAGAAGACTGTCAACTTTGAGACTGTAGATATAATGGCACAGAGTGAGGTACTTTATTGAAATAGGAAGATTAAGGAAAATGTACTATTTGAGTGTTGAGAATCCCAGACACATATCCCTGCACAGTGATCAGACAGAAGATTGGATGATGCCTCTCTGGAGAAAACAACCTCCATGGAGTGATCACTGAGGCTTCTGTAGCAAAATGTATACGGCCCAGGGAGTGACTGGCCATTTGACAAGTCCAACTCATACACATAAAGCTTCCAGTCAGCACTTTTAGGGACTCACTCCTAAATCAGAGTGATTCAACATTTGAGAAAATTTCTAACATGACAGGCATAAGTTATACCAAACCAAAGGGAAAAAAATACGTGGAGGAAATATGGAAAAAGGAGACCAGTTAAAAAAATTAGCATTATAATCTAATAGATAAGAAAAGATCTTGGACCCAAGGAAAGGATGCTATTAAAAAGAAATGTTTAAGGGGCCGGGCCAGTGGCGCAGTTGTTTAGTTCATGCTTGGCAGCCCGGGGTTCACGGACTCAGATCCCGAGTGCCCGCCGACGCCCCGCTTGTCAGCCACGCTGTGGCGGCGTCCCATATAAAGTGGAGGAAGATGGGCACGGATGTTAGTCCAGGGCCAGTCTTCCTCAGCAAAAAGAGGAGGATTGGCAATGGGTGTTAGCTCAGGGCTGGTCTTCCTCACACAAAAAAAGAAAAGAAATGTTTAAAAAAAAGAAGGTAACTCTGTGAGGTGATGGATGCTTTAATTAGGTTGATTGTGGCAAATATTTCCCAATGTATGTGTATATTAAATCATCACATTGTACACTTTAAATATACACAGCTTTGTCAATTGTGCCTCAGTAAAGCTGGGGGTAAAAAGAAAGTAAAACAAAACTATACAAATGTAATCTTGGGGGAAAATAAGAAATGATTAAAAAATTTAGCTCTTTGGAAATTACAAACATTCAAACAAATTAAAATATTGTAACATAGTTGGACTAGTGTTATGTTATAGAGACTGCAGAGCTATAAAATCGATGGGATGGAGAGATGGGGAGATCAATCCTGTTTGAATAGATCAAAAAGGCATCATGAAGAAAGTAGTTTGGGGGATGGGTTTTAAAGAATGAAACAGAGTTTGCCAAAAAGAACAACGGTAATGGATACTTTGGTGATTGCTCACATGTATGCACAGTGTGAAATGTGCAGGAAACATAAGTGCTATACCTGGAATATACGGTGTGCACACACGGAAAAGCAGGAGGCTAGACTAAGATAAAAGCCCACTTATGCATTTAAAATATATAGTAATTTTCACCATGCAGTATTGACTCCTCAAATGTCGTCACTGACGATAATGTGCTGTGGGAAATACTTTGTGGTTTAGTAAGACGTGATTTTATCATTACTACTTACTTCTGAGGTAGAGAGATTTGCCTTGAAAGTAAGTAGGTATTTCTTTCACTAAAGACATGATAGAATTACCTCCCCTATTTCCTTAAAAATCCACATTTGATAATACCTTTAGGATTTCCTTCAATATCAGTAAAGATATAGGACACAGACAACAGGCAAGTCCATGAGTCAATTCATATACATGCAAACATTGTGACATGTGTGAAACATGCTACTTTAAATTTGTCTATGCCACCTATGTTTTCTGAGGGGCTAAAAATATGTATTTTGAAAATACCTTCAGACATTCTTGAAATTCTGTCAATTTTCAGCACAAATCTCCACTGAAAATAAAATGTTTTGTTATTCCTGGTATGCCAGGAAATGAGATCAGCTTAGTCTCGTGCTGCACAAATCATTTTCTCCTGTCAGGGCTGCTAGCGTGGAAGAAATTTAAACTACAAAGCCCTTGTTTTATAATTTAAGAGTTTATGAAATCATGTTCAATCTCTATTTTGTATCTTAAACACAAACTTCCAAAAAATACTGTTTAGTTTAAATTACACTGAAAATTATACCCAGTTGTACAATACAGCAATCTCTAAAACTAAAATGTGAAGCAAATCTCATTTTTCATGAACAAATACAGAAAAATTGTTGCTAGTCTATTACTAGTGAAACAAACTATACCAAAACTAGTATCAGAGCTCATCATATTCTAGTATATACTCAGTTTGTATTTCCTTCCATAGTCTTTTCTTTCCCTATCTCCATCTAATTCTACCAAATTGCTTTAAGATCAAAATCTTTATTTTCACTAAATTTGCCTGTTAGATATTTACATCCTGCTGAGACTACGTTTCAGTCTGGAATTTATGGCTATGTTTAAAAGTATCAACTGTCTCAGAAAGTTTCAGAACTACCCATTGCACCTGTTAAAATGTTTTCCAGCTTTATTGAGAGATAATTGACATATAATGTGTAATTAAGTTTAAGGTGTATGATGTAATGACTTAATACACATATATAATGCAAAATGTTTACCCCAGTGAGATGAGTTAATAGATCCTTCACCTCACATAGTTACGTTTTATTGTTTTTGTGATGAGAACATTGAAACTTTACTCTCCTAGCAACTTTCAAGTATACAATGTGGCATTGTTAACTGCTTTGGAACTTATTCATCCTATAACTGAAAGTTTGTACTTTTGCCCCACATCTCCCCTTTTTCTCCACCCCTCAACCCTGGCAACCACCATTCTACTCTCTATTTCTATGAGTTCAATGTTTTTAGATTACACATATAAGTGAGGTCATACTGTGTTTGTCTTTCTGACTTATTTCATTTAGCATAATGCCCCCAAGGCCCATTCATGTTGTCACAAATGACAGAATTTCCTTCATTTTTTATGGCTGGATAGTGTTCCATTGTGAATATGTGTCTATCTCTCTACCTATCTACCTACCTATCTTTTCTTTATTGATTCACTCATAGATGGACACTTAGGTTGTTTCCATGTCTTGGCTCTTGTAAATAATGCTGAAATGAATATGCGGGAGCACATATCTCTTCAAGATAACGATTTCCTCTCTTTTATTTTTATTTTTTTATTTTATTTTTTGTGTGTGGGGAAGACCAGCCCTGAGCTAACATCTGTTGCCAATCTTCCCCTTTTTGCTGAGGAAGACTGGCCCTGGGCTAACATCCGTGCCCATCTTCCTCTACTTTATATGGGACGCTGCCACGGCATGGCTGACAGGCAGTGCGTCGGCAGGCGCCCGGGATCCAAACTCGCAAACCCCGGGCTGCCAAGTGCGGACTAAACCGCTGCGCCACCGGGCGACCCCTTCCTCTCTTTTAGATGTATAGCCAGAAATGGGATTGCTGGAGCACATGGTAGTTCTGTTTTTATTTTGTGAGGATCCAAACCTTTTCCATAATGGATTCACCAATTTATATTCCTACCAACAATGCGCCAAGGTACCCTTTTCTCCACAGCCTCACCAGCATTTGTTGTCTCCTATTTTTGATAAGAGCCATTGTAACAGGTGTGAATTTTGTGGTTTTGATTTGCATTTCCGTGATGATTAGTGATGCTGAGTACCTTTTCATACACAAGTTGGCCATTTGTGTGATTTCTTTGGAAAAACGTTCTTGAAGACTTCTCTCCATTTTTTCATCAGCTTGTTTGTTTTTTGCTATTAAGTTTTATGAATTCTTTATGTACTTTGGATACTACCCCTTATCTGATATATGATTAGCAAATATTTTCTCCTATTCTGTAGGTTGCCTTTTTATTTTTTTGATTGTTTCTTTTGCTCCACAGAAGATTTTTATTTGGGTGTAGTCCCATTTATTGATTTCTGCTTGTGTTTTCTATGCTTTTGGTGTCATATCCAAATGTTTTCCCTATGTTTTCTTCTAGGAGCTTTACAATTTCAGGTCTTACATTCAAGTTCTTAATCCATTTTGATTTAATTTTTGTGAGTGGTGGAAGATAGGGGTTCAGTCTCATTCTTTCTCCTGTGGCTGTCCAGTTTTCCCAACACCATTTATTGAAGGGACTGTCCTTTCCCCACTGAGTAGTCTTGGCTCCCTTGTCAAATATTAGTTGACTGTATATGTGGGGGTTTATTTCTGGGCTCTCAATTCTGTTCCACTGGTCTATGTGTCTGTATTTATACCAGTACGATACTGTTTTGCTTACCATAACTTCATAATATAGTTTGAAATAAGGAAGCATGATGCCTCCAGCTTTGTTCTTTCTCAAGATTGTTTTGGCTATTTGAGGTCCTTGTGGTTTCACATGAATTTTAGGACTGTTTTTCTCATTTCTGTGAAAAATGCCATTGAGATGTTGACAGAGATTGCATTGAATCTAGAGATGGCTTTGGGTAGTATGGCTATTTTAATAATAGTAACGCTTCTTATCCATGAACATGGGATGTCTTCCCATTTATTTGTATCTTCTTCAATTTCTTTTGTCAATGTCTTATAGCTTTCATTGTATAGATCTTTCACTCCCTTGGTTAAATTCCTTCCTAAGTATTTTATTGCTTTTGATACCTGAGTACAATTTTTATTTGAACAATATTACATATGTTTCCTGAAAAAAGTTTACTTTTAAAGCCAATGAAAATATCACAGCACTCTTTCCAAATATCTTTTATTTTATTGTGAACATATTTCTCTTTAAAAGCATTTATCAACAGATAGTCAGAGATGGTGTCAAAAATGGTTTGAATATGGACTTCACATACAAACAATTCAGAAGGTTTTGTCAGTGTTGCTTTATTAAAAATACTCTTAAAATAGTATAAAATTAATTATTTAAAAATGAAAGTATTTATGAAACTTTGCTACCTGTAACAATATATACTGTTTTATTTTACTCTGAAATGTCATACAGATATTGCCTAAAAGAATAAATAATATATAGAGAACAAGTGCACGAGCATGACTCTACAGTTAGACTTATGTTTCCTACTGTAAAAGGCTTAATTAAAAGTCTTTTTAGATTATTGTTGGGGACACTATATTTTGAAATATTTCTTTAAATAACTGATTTATAGACACTGGTTGAGAGCTGAAATGAGACTACATAAGGAGGGGAAATTCACTTAAGCACCTGGTCATCTAATTCTATTCTAGTTTTAGGACATTTAATTCCAGTCGAATAGTGCAAATGGGAATTTGGATGAACTACCTTGATGGAAGAGTTTTCTGTATCTGGACAAAGGAATCAATAGATCCTCTACTTGAGGATTGTGAGAATGGCTCACTGTCAGAGATACAAAATCTTCTACAGAGCTTATTTTATCTCACTGAATTCTACTGTGTCAGGGAAAATGTGGTCAAGCCTTTTTTGTGATATGTGTTTCTACTTCCACGCCTGAGGACAAACATTTTTCTTACTTTTAAATATTCTGGCTGTCATTTAATGAGGAAGCCAATGGCATGGTTTCCACACTGAGCTGCCCTTTGAAATGTATTTTCATAATTTTCTATTCTATTTTTTTGAGAAATGATGGACTAAGAAAACATTGCTGGCAGGTTATTTTGTATACATTGTACTTCTGAAACAAGACTGTATTTATGATTTGATTTGCTACTTCCTCAAGTTTGTCTTGTGTAAATAATGCATCAGAAAGTGAAAAAAATGTCCTAAAACATATTTGAAAGAGGCCTGAAATAGCACGAGCTTTAGGATTTAATCTAGTCATAAAAAATTGGTAATTTCATAACTTTGATCAATGAGAGGTAACATTTATGAAATGTCCTTTACATGCTAGATACTGTGCTAGTAGATTTTATACCTAAAAGTAGCAATTCTTTTTTAACTCTTAGGACCATATATTATTTTGATGTTACAATAGATTGCAGAGGAGTAAATGTGTTAATGAGACTAATAGGTTCTTAATCTAAGGAAATATTACTATTTCCCCAGTTTTTAACTTGCAAATAGCAGATGTCATTCAGGGAAGTTTTGTGAAGCCATATGTAAATTTTAGATAAATGTAATAAGTTTCTCAAAAAGAAAAACACAAATACTTTTTGGTCTTTATATTACAATAGTAGAACAACTGAAATCAGTTCATTTAGAATTACGTGTTTGGTATTTCCAAAAGACTTTTCATTACAAATATTTTCTTAGAGAATTGCACACATGGCCCATGATTCAATTTTTGAACTTGGGTTTCTACTCCTAACTCATTGCACAGCCATGTATATCTGACCTATACTAGGCCAGTCAAGTTGTTTCTCCAAGTGTTTATAAATAGGACGCAGTCTCTGCTGATTGCTTCAATGAGGAAACTCCAGGGTGGTTTCCTTCCAACCAACGACGGAAATTTGAGGATTGACCAGTTGGTAGGATAGTTAAGTTGGTTTTTTATTGTCGCTGTTGTTTTAGTGTTTTTTGTTAATTTTTCTTTTTAAGGATCAGACTTTTCAGGATATTATAAACTACTTTACCTTATGATGTAGAAAACTAATCATGAGTATATATCTTAAATCTTATCCACTATTTCTCAACCCTCACTGTAAATTAAAATCACCTGGTGGTATTTAACATGTATCCATAACTGAGGAGCACCAGTATCCAAGTTTAGTACCTGGAAGAGATGCCCAGATATTCGTAAATTTTACAATTTGTTCAAATGATTCCTATTTGAGTACCAGTGGTCTACCCATTGATTCAATGATAATTTGCAGTGTGAACAGTAAGTGTGGGTGTGTCCCTTGTTTGTGCCACCAAACACTATGTTGGCCTTTCAGAAAAATTATCACTTAATGCACATACGTTACAATTAAAGAATGGAACAGAAAGTAAGTCTAGCAAGCAGCTATGGAAACTGAAAAGAAACAGCCACTAAGGAAGGAGAAAACAACAAAACAAAACGAAAACAAGAGAGAATGTATGCTAGAAGCCAAATGTAAAAGAGAGTTGGTTTTATGGTGAGTTAAAAAAGAAATTAGAGCAAACTTCTATGCCAATGAAACTCATTCAATTAAGTCAAAACTATCTATAAGGCAGGCAGTGCCTCCCTTGGGTACTTGGACAAGAGGACCCCTGTCCTGAACTCCATGTTTTGGAGAGCCCCACATACTACAAACACAATTTTGCAAAAGGGATTCAAGATCACATAAGCACATTTGTCCCTCAGAAGTGGGCTGGATTCCAGTGTAGAAGAGGCCTTAGGTAGGATTACAATGCATTCATCCATTGTAACAGGGAGAAAACAGAATATTTGGGTAAATATGTGGGTGAGTTAACAGATTTGGTAGTTAAAAAGCTGTTGAGGTTGTTTTCTGATTGTTTCATTTTTTTTCAAATGAAATAATAATTAGCAAATGAATTAATAAGTAATGAATAAAATGCTGATTATTTTTTGAGAGCTTTCTTAACAAATTAACTAAAATTTGATTCAAATTCCAAGTTTGTTTTATTAGGACATCTACTTAAAAAGAGAGAAGAATGACTGAAAAGTTGCATCTATTTGTTGACAAAGTAGGACCAAAGAATACAGGTCCAAACTGATAGGGAATTGCTGAGATGATACGACTGGGGGACATCTCTTCTAACACGTCTCTCCAGCTGGCACTTCCCAGGTGATGTTCAACTTTATCTGTTACTCATTCGTATAAAGATAATTAAACTTCATTTAAAAGGTGAACACTGAAAGATGTGACATATAACTATCATGAAGCAAGCCTAAATTAGCTTAACTATGTTATCAGATTAGCAGTGCTCTAATGAGATAGAATTCTGGAAGAAAGAGACTCCAAAGAGTAGATTATAATACCTCTACAGAGGCATCATCATCGCCATCATCATCTTTAGAAAGAAGGAGGAGGAGGAGAGTGTGGAGCAGTGGGGGAGGAGGAGAGGAAGAGGAGTAAAGAAGGCTGTATTCCTGAATGACCACAAGGAGCAAAGACGCTTTTCAAACTATGGCATCCACTATGCGCTATTATTTGAGAAAACAACACACTTATTTTGTGTATGTGCAGTTACACTGTTGAGAATATTTGTTAGAGCAATTTTACACACTGTAACAGTATAGCAGTTAACATTCAATGAATAACTGATCTGTTCCAGGTGCTATATTCAAATCTCAATATGCATTACCTCACTCCCTTCTCATTACAAAATCATGTGTTTTGGTACTATTATGATATCCATTTTACAGATGGACATTAGAGAGCTGAATTGTTTTTTCAAGGTTACACAGTTGCAGAAACTGAGTTTAGAATAACAAGTTGAGGCCAGGTAACAGTAGAATTACACCCCAAGCAATCCATGACCTGGACTGGTCATGAAGCCTACTTACAGAGAAACTGGGAAAAGAACCGGGCTTTTTTTAAAATTTAATTTAGCTGCATTGAGGCCATATTAGATTATAACATTGTGAAATTTGAGTTGTACGTTATTATTTGTCAGTCACCATATAAATGTGCCCCTTTACCACTTGTGCCCACCCACCCAACCACCTTCCCCTCTGGTAACCACTAATCTGTTCTCTTTGTCCATGTGTTAGTTTATCTTGCACATATGTGTGAAATCATACGGCATTTGTCTTTCTCTGTCTGGCTTATTTCACTTAACATGATAAACTCAAGGTCCATCCATGTTGTTGCAAACGGGATGATTTTGTCTTTTTTTATGGCTGAGTAGTGTATATATAGATTCTTAATCCCAGGTGATGAATGTCTTCTTAATCCATTCATCAGTTGATGGGCACTTGGGTTACTCCCAAGTTTTAGCTATTGTAAATACTGCTGCAATGAATATAGGGGTGCATAAGTCTCTTTGAATTGTTGATTTCAAGTTCTCTGGATAAATACCCAGTAGTGGGAAAACTGAGTCATATGGTATTTCAATTGTTAGTTTTGTGAGAAATCTCCATACTGTTTTCCATAATGGCTGTACCAGTTTGCATTCCCACCAGCAGTGTGTGAGGGTACCCTTTTCTCCACATCCTCTCCAACATTTATCATTTTTTTGTCTTGGGGATTATAGCCAGTCTAACAGGTATAAGATGATATCTCATTGTAGTTTTGATTTGCATTTCCCTGAGACTAGTGATGTTGCACATCTTTTCATGTGCCTATTGGTCATCTGTATATCTTTTGGAAAAGTGTCTGTTCATATCTTCTGCCCATTTTTTGACTGGGTTTTTTTGTTGTTGTTGTTGAGTTGTGTGTGTTCTTTATATATTTTGGAGATTAACCCCTTGTTGAATATATGATTTGCAAATATTGTCTCCCAGTTGGTGGGTTGTCTTTGCATTTTGTTCATAGGTTCCTTTGCCTTGCAGAAGCTCTTTAGTTTGATGAAGTCCCATTTGTTTATTTTTTCTTTTATTTCCCTTGCCTGAGTAGACATGGTATTCAAAAAGATCCTTCTAAGACCAATGTCAAAGAGTATACTGCTTATACTTTCTTCTAGGAGCTTTACACTTCACTTCTTACCTTCATGTCTTTAATTCACTTTGAGCTAATTTTTGTGTATCGTGAAAGATAATGGTCTACTGTCATCCTTTGCATGTGGCTGTCCAGTTCTCCCAAAATCATTTATTGATGAGACTTTCCTTTCTCCATTGTATGTTATTAGCTCCTTTGCCAAAGATTAGCTGTCCATAGATGTGTGATTTTATTTCTGGGCTTTCAATTCTGTTCCATTGATCTGTGTGTCTGTTTTTGCACCAGTACCATGCTATTTTGATAACTATAGCTTTGTAGTATATTTTGAGGCCAGGGATTGTGATTCCTCTACCTTTATTCTTTTTCCTCAGGACAGCTTTAGATTTCCAGGGTCTTTTGGGGCCCCGTATGAATTTTAGGATGCTTTGTTCTATTTCCATGAAGAATGTCATTGGGATCCTGATCAGGATTGTATTGAATCTGTAAATTGCTTTCAGTAGTATGAACACTTTAGCTACATTTATTCTTCCAATCCATGTGCATGGGATATCTTTCCACTTACTCATGACATCATTGATTTCTTTCAATAATGTCTTACGGATTTTGTTGTATAGGTCTTTCACCTCCTTGGTTATATTTATTTTTAGATATTTTATTCTTTTTGTCGCAATTGTAAATGTAAATGGGATTGTATTCTTGAGTTCTCTTTCTGTTAGATCATTATTCAAGTATAGAAATGCAAATGATTTTTGTAAGTTGATTTTGTATCCTACAACTTTGCTGTAGCTGGTTATTTCTAGTAGTTTTCCATTGGATTCTTTGGGGTTTTCTATATATAAAATCATGTCATCTGCAAATAGTGAGAGTTTCATTTCTTCTTTGCCAATTTGGATACCCTTTATTTCTTTTTCTTGCCTAATTGCTCTGGCCAAAATCTCCAGCACTATGCTGAATAAGAGTGGCGAGAGTGGTCACACTTGTCTTGTTCCTGTTCTCAGAGGGATGGCTGTCAATTCTTGCCCGCTGAGTATGACGTTGTCTGTGGGTTAGTCATATATAGCCTTTAGTATGTTGAGGTACTTTCATCTATACCCATTTTATTCAGTCTTTATCATAAAAGGATGATGGATCTTATCAAATGCAACTATTGAGATGATCATGTGGTTTTTATTCCTCATTTTGTTAATGTGGTGTATCACATTGATTGATTTGTGGATATTGAACCATCCCTGTGTGCCTGGTATAAATCCCACTTCATCATGGTGTATGATCCTTTTAATACATTTCTGTATTCAGTTTGCCAACATTTTGTTGAGGATTTTTGCATCTGTGTTTATCAGAGATATTGGCCTGTAATTTTTCTCCTTTGTGTTGTCCTTGTCTGGATTTGGTGTCAGGGTGATGTTGGCCTCTTAAAATGTGTTAGGAAGTGTTATGTCTTCTTCATTTTGGGGGGAATAGTTTGAGAAGGATAGGTATTAAATTTTGGAATATTTGATAGAATTCTGCTGAGAGGCCATCTGGTCCTGGACTTTTATTTTGGGGGAGGTTTTTGATTACTGTTTCAATCTCTGTACTTGTCATTGGTCTATTCAGATTCTCTCTTTCTTCTTGGTTCAGTTTTGAGAGGTTGTATGGGTCTAAGAATTTATCCATTTCTTTTAGATTGTCCAATTTGTTGCCATATAGTTTTTCATAGTATTCTCTTATAATCTTTTGTATTTGTGTACTATCCATTGTAAGTCCTCCTCTTTCATTTTAAATTTTATTTATTTGAGCCTTCTCTCTTTTTTTCTTAGTGAATCTCGCTAAGCATTTTTCACTTTTGTTTATCTTCTTAAAGAACTACCTCTTAGTTTCACTAATCCTTCCTACTGTTTTTTGTTTGTTTCAATTTCATTTATTCTGCTCTAACTTCTATTATTTTCCTCCTTCTGCTGACTTTGGGCTTTCTTTTTTCTTTTTTTTTCTAAATCTGTTAGGAGTAGTTTAAGGTTGCTTATTTGAGATTTTTTCTTGTTTGTTAATATGGGTGTGTATTGCTAAAAATTTCCCTCTTAGTTCCACTTTTGCTGCATCCCATATGAGTAGGTATGGTGTATTTTTATATTCCTTTCACTTTAGATACTTTTTTATTTCTCCTTTAATTTCTTCAGTGATCCATTGGTGGTTCAGTAGCATGTTGTTTAGTCTCCACATGTTTGTCAGCTTCCCGGTTTTTTTCTTGTAGTTGAATTCTAGTTTCATAGCATTATGCTTGGAAAAGATGCATGATATGATTTCAATCAATTAAATTTGTTAAGTCTTGCCTTGTTTCCCAACATATGGTCTATCTTTGAAAATGTTCCATGTGCATGTGAGTAGAATGTGTATTCTGCTGTTTTGGGATGGAGTGTTCCATATATATCACTTCAGTCCATCTGGTCTAGTTTCTCATTTAACTCCATTTTCTCCTTTTTGACTTTCTGTCTGGATGATCTACCCACTGATGTAAGTGGGATGTTAAGGTCCCCTGCTATTATTGCTTTATGTACTTTGGTGCTCCTGTGTTGGGTGCATGTATATTAATCCTTAATAGTCATAGGTATATATTACATATATGACAATTTATATTAAATCAAACAAATTCTTCTCATCCCTTAAATGGATGGCACTAATAACAAGACAAAACATATTAAAGTGAGTACCCTCTGAGAAGAAATATAGTAGAGGTATTGAAAATATTAGGAAAATTCATTTTCATTTACAGGATACTTCTCAAATTTAAATCTTTTCATTTATGTATAAAATTATTATTATGTATAAAATTATTGTGTTGTTGCTAATATCTCCTTTTAGGTTTGTTAATAGTTGCTTTATGTACTTTGGTGCTCCTGTGTTGGGTGCATGTATATTTATAAGTGTTATGTCTTCTTGGTGGAGTGTCCCTTTTATCATTGTATACTCCCCCTCTTTGTCTCTCATTGCCATTTTTATCTTGAAGTCTACTTTGATATAAGTATGGAAACTCAGGTGTTCTTTTGTTTGCCATTAGCTTGAAGTATTGTCTTCCATCCCTTCACTCTGAGCCTGTGTTTGTCTTCAGAGCTGAGATGTTTTTCTGGAAGACAGCGTATTGTTGGGTCTTGTTTTCTAACCCATCCAGCCACTTTGTGTCTTCTGAATGGTTAATTCAATCCATTTACATTCAGACTTATTATTGATATATGAGAGCTTAATGCTGCCATTTTTTCACTGTTTTCCAGTTGTTCGGTATTTCCCTTGTTTCTCATCCCAAGTATTAGGAAATGCCAATTCTGTTTGGTAGTTCTCTATGATGGTTTTCTCTTTATTTATCATTTGTGTCTCTGTTTTGATTATTTATTTAGTAGTTATCATGAATTTTGTATAAAATAATCTTGTAGATGAGATAGTCCACTTTCCTTATTCTAACAGGTTCCATCCCTTCCCTCTTCCCCTTCTAAGCTATTGTTGGCACAACTTCTTCCATTTTGTGTTGTGAGGTTGTAGTTAAAATGAGGGGATTATAGTTATTTTTTATGTTTTCCTTCCCCTTATCTTTAATGTTATAATTAATTGTTTGATAACCTGTTCTGATAGAGAGCTACAGTTTTCTTATTTTGTCTGCCTATTTATCTCCTTGCTCCTGGCTTTGTAAATCCTTTCTTTTTTCAGGTATTAGGGCTTTCTTAATTATTTCTTGTCAGGGGTGGTTTCTTGTGGTGATTAACTCCCTCAGCTATTGTTTATTTGGTAAAGTTGTTATTTCTTCATCATATCTGAAAGATATTTTTGCTGGATAGAGTATTCTTGGCTGAAAGATTTTGTCTTTCAGATTTTGAATATATCATTCCACTCTCTCCTAGCCTGTAAGGTTTCGGCTGAGAAATCCACTGAAAGACTGATAGGGGTTCATTTTTAAGTTATTTTCTTCTGCCTTGCTGCCCTTGATATTTTTTCTTTGTCATTGACTTTTTCCAGCTTTACAACCTTAAATAGCTTGGAGAAGTTCTTTTTACATTGATGTAATTAGGAGTTCTATTAACTTCTTTTACTTGTAATTCCAGGTCCCTTCCCAGGTTTAAGAAGTCCTCAGCTTTTATTTCTTTGAACAAGCTCTCTGCTCTTTTCCCTCTCTCTTCTCCCTCTGGAATACCTGTAATCATTATGTTGCAATTCCTTATTGATTTGGATATTTCTTGGAGAATTTCTTCATTTCTTTTTTGTCTTAGTTTTCTCTTCTCCTCCATATGAAGCATTTCTATATTTCTGTCCTCCAAATTGCTAATTTTGTCCTCAATAATATTGGCTTCATTATTCAAGGACTCCAGATTTTTCTTTATCTCATTGTGTTTTTCATCTCCAAGATTTCTGATTGGCTTTTCTTTATAGTTTCAATCTCTTTTGTGAAGAATTCTTACTGTTCATTAATTTTATTCCTGATTTCAATGAACTATATTTCTGAATTTTCTTGTAACTTGTTGATTATTTTATGATAGCTATTTTGAATTCTCTGTCATTTAGATTGTAACTTTCTGTGCCTTCAGTATTGATCTCTGGATGCTTGTCATTTTCCTTTGGGTCTGGAGTATTAATGTACCTCCTCATATTATTTGATGAGGTGGATTTGTGCTTTCTCATATTAGCAGTATCTGGTCACAGATTCCATCTGCCACCACTGGGTGGGGGGGTCAGGAACTGTGTATTCTGAGCCTGTCATGATCTCTGGTATCCATGCCTGTCCTTTGGAATCTATGCTGACAGGGACTATCTGTAATTGCCTGCTCACAGCTGCTGCTTTACTACTATATGTGCAGGCACTGTGGCAGGGGTCCCTTGCTTTGGCTGACCAGCCAAGCTGGTGCACTGGGTGGGGGCAGGGGGTGATTCCTTTTGTGTACATGATCCTGGAAGTTTTCTCACTGCCTTCACTATCTTCCCTCTTGGGATGTTGGCTTGATGGAGACACCCCTGAAATAGTTTGACCTCCTCTGTGTGCAACTTTCCCATGGCTGGGAGGGAATTCAGAGAGTGAGGGCTTTCCTGTGGAGAGCCACCCCTCCCCCCCTCTTCTCAGACCTGTGTGCAGTCCTACACCCTAGATCACTGCTGGGGAGGGAGATGAGATCCCCTTATCTCCTTCCACTTCATCCCGGGAAATCAAGCATCTCCACCTTCAGATGTATGGTTGTGTGGGTCTCTCAGACATCTATTGTGTTTTGTGAATCTCCTCTGTTGGTTTATGAATGTCCCTTCTGTTGTATCTTAGTGGGGAGAGTCTAAGGGAAGAGCTCACTCCATCATGATGCTGATGTCACTCCAGAACTGGGCTTTTTGAGGTAGAAATTCTCATAAGGATGTAATAATGTACAAAATAAGGTGGATAAAATGCCAAAGACAAACTGCCTACTTTACACTTTCCCTGAGACCAATGCTTGCACTTAATGCAACTCTCTGCCCTGATGCTTATTCAAATAATCATCACCCTAGTCAGAAACACTTGTGAACAAGTGTTAGCTATGTTTAATAAAATTTGCTCACCAGATGAAATCTCCTAATGCCTGAAGACAATGAGAGCTGCATAGAAAATTCAACTGGGAAGAATGAAAATGAAATTGACTATTTTGAAGAATAATCCCTTATGATAATTTAGATTAACACAATAGGCTGTATCAGCAAACATTTTCATAATAATGCTATTTATTATCACCTTTGAAATGCTGGTCTTGTTATAATAAAGTATAAAATAGTCAGATATGTGGAGTGAATTTGAAGATTAGCCGTTAGATGTCTGATCTCGAAAATTATAGATGGTTCAAGATGTATTTTAATTTATATCAAAATAAGGTATTTGAATGCCTCTAAAGTCAGTCACTTCTCACAACCATACTTTTACAAAGATAAATATGAATAATAAGACTTTAATGAATATGACATTTTTAATCCTTAATAGTCATAGGTATATATTACATATATGACAATTTATATTAAATCAAACAAATTCTTCTCATCCCTTAAATGGATGGCACTAATAACAAGACAAAACATATTAAAGTGAGTACCCTCTGAGAAGAAACATAGTAGAGGTATTGAAAATATTAGGAAAATTCATTTTCATTTACAGGATACTTCTCAAATTTAAATCTTTTCATTTATGTATAAAATGGAACTTTTTTGTTGATTACAAAAATAAACTACTTTTTATTAAATCGTATTTGATTACCTAAGAAATATAATTTTATGTATCATGTAAATGAGAGGACAGCCAAAAGTAAGATATTCTAAACTCTAAAAATAGTGCAAAAATAATCTTAAATCAAATAAGATATAAAATTTGATAGGGTCAAATACAAAGTCTTCATTGTCTCCTTCCTAACAATTTGTTCTAAGATTCTGAAACATCACAGATCCTATTACATAGTCACAATAATTGTACAAGACCAGCTGAATTTGGTCTCTTTTCACAGCTGACTATATCAATGGACAAGGAGCCATACAGAGTCAACCAGCGGCTTAACTAAATTTTACAGACACCAATTTGATTAGTTGGTGGTGAGTGTTGGACCTGAAAAGTCATCAAGAATTTGGGCCAGCTTTGGTCATTTTCATTGCAATGTACTTTGGTCATTGCATTCCTGCCAAGTGCGGCAAGCATGTGAGTGTGGAGAGAGAAGCTTACAAAGTAACCTGACTCAAAAAGATAAGCAGAGTAGTAATCTTCAAAGAGAGTGACTGCCT
Organism: Tapirus indicus; assembly: GCA_031878705.1. Lineage (NCBI taxonomy): Eukaryota > Metazoa > Chordata > Mammalia > Perissodactyla > Tapiridae > Tapirus > Tapirus indicus. The sequence goes on from CM062917.1 coordinate 7,568,890, forward strand.
AGAAACTCCTCAGTTCCCATGACCCACCTCTCACCATCACCACCCTTTTAGGTTCAGGCAGTCAACAGAGGTTTCTACTATTTGAAACTAACTTTATACTATTTAAGGGATTATTAGTTAAAGTCAACAACATAAGAAAAGCAATAAATTAAATTTTATAGCATTTGATATGGGCAAACTCTGAATTTTGTGAGATAGCATTTAAAAATTTAAAGCAGTTCAAAGCTAAGCCACCAGAAGCATAGAGTAACTTAACGTGAATATAGATGATAAAAATATACTCCATCTCCAGAAGACTAGGCTAAGTAAGTCAAGAGATTATATTTTATAATCTCTTAATGAATGGCAAATGTATTTATATTTATGAAATTAATATATCAGAAAATAGAAAAATGAAAAGTAATTAATAGAAAGATAGCAAGAAACATAAAGACATATGAAACTTACATTATGAAACAATAATATAAAGTTAATGATATATACAGTGTAGTCCTAAATATAATCCCTATGATTATCAGAATAATTTTAAAAACAGAGTACACATACCTTTCAAGAACATGTGAAACTTTTTCCATGATTGGCCATATGTTGGTTTATAAAGCAAGCCTCAATCAATTATGAAGGATTGATATTATTGTGTATGCTCTCTGACATTGGTGGGAAGAGAGAGGAATCAATTTAAAAAAAAAGTGAGGAATCTCCAACAACTTGGAAATGGAGCAAGTTATTTCTAAACAACCAATAGAACACAACAAAGAGTCACAAATGAAATTGAAAATATTTTAACCTGAATGTTAATGAAGATATATTAAAATGCATTACATGTAGCTAAAGAATTACTTAGAGAGGAATTTATAGCCTTAAGGTTAGAAAGTTTTAAAAGCAATAATCCAAAATTTCATTTCAGGAAACTCAAAAAAAGAATAGGAGAGCAATATCCAAGCAATAAAACAAACTAATAAAGAGAAGAAATCAATAAAATTAAAATCATAAAATAGAGAAGAAAAAACTAGTCAAGAACAGTTTTTGCAAATATTAATTAACTTGATAAGCCTAACTAATACTGTTTAAATACAAAATAGAAAGAAAACCAGTCACTCAGCTAGCTCAGTCAGAATAGCATGAGACTCTTAAAGCAGAAAGAAAACTCCAAAAATTGAGCATCATTACAGATACTAACAAAATATTATGATCAACTTTGAATTAAAAAGTTTGAAAGTGAAAATGAAGGAATAAATACCTTGAAAACATAACATAACTTTACAAATGAATAAATAGAATTCTAAATAAGTTAGTATGATAATGGAATTTAATTGGTTATTAAAAAATTTCTTACACTGAAAAGTTCAAGTCCAAACAACTTCATCAGTAAATTCTGCTAAATATTTTAAAAAGTAGTAATACCAATATTATGCAAATATTTGAAGAGAATAGAAAAAGAGGGGAATATTTTCCAACTCTTTTTATGTCACAATTTTAACCTTAATACCAAATCCCAACAAGGAAATTACAATCATAACAATATGCAGATCCATCCTTGTTATAAATATAGATGCTAAAATCTTGACCAAAGTATTAACAAATCAAATCAGTGATATAGAAAATCAAAATCTATCATGAAAAATTGGAGTGTATTGCAGGAATGGAAAGATGTTTTAACATTTGAAAATCAATTAATATAATTCACCACATTAACAGGAAAAGGAAAAAAAATATTACCTTAATAGAAGTCCTTCTGTTAGTAATCATTGCAGGGAATTTCTTTAATGTAATAAATAGGCATCTAAAAAGAAAAAAAAAACCACTAAGTCAATGATCATACATAACGAAGGATTATTTAAGTCAATTTCTCTTAGACAAGGAAAAAAACAATGCACAACATTACTATTTCTATTTAGCATTTTATTGGATGCACTGGCAAGTGAAATAATGTAAGAAAAAAAGCAATAGAAGAATAAACATAGGAAAGAAATAAATAAAATATATTTCTATGATGTCATGATTGAGTACATAGAAAATCTAAAACAAATTATACAACAGAATAATAGTAATAATTAGTGGACTAACAAGGTCTTGCTACATTATAACGTATCGAATTGCAATTGAGTGTCAAGAATCAGACAGAGAATTTTTATTAAATTATCATGGTAACCAAAGCACAAAGAAAAAACTAGAGTAAACATTAAAAAAAGAAGAGAGAAAGAGAAAAGAATCAAAGTAGACCACTACAAAAAAAAATCATCAAATCTGCTATGGACTGAATATTTGTGTCTCCCCAAATCATATGTTTAAACATGATGCCCAATGTGTTAGTATCAGGAAGTGAGATCTCTGGAGGTGCTTAGGTCATGAGGTTGGAGCCTTCATGAATGGGCTTAGTGATCTTATAAAAGATCCTGTAGAGCTCCCAGCCCTTTCTTCCATGTGAGGTTATGGCTAGAAGGTGCTGTCTATAAACCAGAAGGCACGTCCTCGCTAGACTAGAGTCTAACAGCACCTTGGACACCCCAGCCTTGGACTTCCCAGCCTCGAGAACTGTGAGATATAAATGCTTATTTTTTATAAGCCACTCAGTTTATGGCAATTTTATAATAGCAGCCTCAATGGACTAAGACAAAATCTTAGTCGAGAGAAACAAAAGTGACGGAAAACAACAAAATGACAATGGCAAGTCCTCACCCATAACAATGATTTTAAATGCACTGGGTTAAATTCACCCTACATCTGGGTGGCTACTGGATGAAAAAGAAAAACAAAAACAAAACCAAGATCCAACTCTATGTTGTCTAGAAGAGACTCATTTTAGATTTAAGGACACACATGGGCTGAAAGTGAAGAGATGAAAATAATATTCCATGCAATGGTAACCAAAAGAGAGCACAGGTGGCCATTCTTACATCAGACAAACTAAGTCAAAAATTGTCACAAAAGACAAAGAAGGATATTATATAATGATAAAAGGGTCAATTCATCAAAAAGATATAACAGTTATCACCCAAAACCTGAGCACCTGAATATATAAAACAAGCATTGACAGAACTGAAGGGAGAAATAGACATCAATACAATAATAGTGAGAGGCTTCAGTACCCCACTTTCAAAATAGATCATCCAGACAGAAAATCAATAAAGAAACAGCCAACTTGAACAATACCATAAACCAAATGGACATAAATATATACAGAACGTTCTACCCAACAGCAGCAGAATACACATTCTTCTCAGGCACACATAGAATATTGTCTGGGATTGATCACATGTTAGGCCACAAAACAAGTCTTAACAAATTTCAGAAGACTGGAATAATTCCAAGTATCTCTTCCAACTTCAATGGAATGAAACTAGAAATCAATAACAAAAGAAAAAAAGTAAAATTCACAAATGCCTGGAAATTAAACAACATGCCCTTGAACAAACATTGATCCAAATAAAAAATCAAAAAGGAAATTAGAAAATATCTCAAAACAAACAAAAATGAAAACACAACGTAACAAAACTTACACAATGCAAAAGCTGTGCTAAAAGGGATGTTTATAGCAATCAACACCTACATTAAAAAAGAAGAAAGACTTCAAATACATAAGCAAACATTATACCTCAAAGAACTATAAAATGAAGAACACACTAAGCCCAAAGTTAATAGAAGGAAGAAATAATAAAGATTAGAGCAGAAATAAATGAGATAGAGAATAGAAACAATAGAAAAATCCAATAAAATTAGGAGTCAATTTTTTGAAAATATATAACAAAACCAACAAACTCTTAGCTAAAATAACTGAGAAAAAAGAGAAAATACTCAAATGAATAAAATCAGAAATGGAAGAGTAGACATTACAATGATGTCACTAAAATAAAAAATATAATAAGGGACTATTATGAACAATTAAATGCCCCCAAATTTGTCAACCTAGGAGATACAGCTCTACAAAATACACAATACAACTCTACAAAAGGATGTCCTCCTTATAATCAGAAATCTTTCTGAAATGACAAATATCCTTAAAATCAAAAAGCACATGCATATAAGAACTAAAAAACAAATAATAATAATAATATAGAGGATTATATAATTCAATAAGAGAAAGGCAGGTAATCCATTAAAAAATGGGCAAAATGCTTGAGAAGGCACTTCAAAAAAGAAGATATCTAAACACACAAAATGAGCCCACTTAAATTTTTTATTTGGAAATGCAAATTAAAATCAAGAGACTCCACCACACACCTATCAGCATGTCTAAAATGAAAAACTCAGTAAATATTTTTCATCAGTAAAGATGTGGAACTGCTGGAAGTCTGATACACTGCTGGTACACATGGAAATTGGTACACCCATTTCCGAAAGCAGTTTACAATGTTTGCTCAGTGTGGTGATAAACACATATAAACACCCTGTATTCTATTCTTGAGATCATAATCTGACACAAGAGGTATGTATGCAGATCTTTATAGAAGAACTATTTTTTAAGCAGCTTTATTTAAATAGCATTCAAATACCAGATAGTTCACCCATTTAAAGTGTACAATCTAGTGGGCTTTGGTATATTTACAGAGTTGTGCAACCATTATCACAATGTAGTTTTAGAATATTGTTAAGAGCACAAAAAAAGGGGGGAGGTGGAATAACCCTGATATCCATCAAGAGTGGAATGATTAAGTAGTAGTATATTCTTTAAATGGAATATTACTTACTGATGATAATGCATTAACTATACTTACATGTAAGAGCATGGATGATTTTCACAAACTTTGAACAAAGAAAGCAAGGCATTATGTACTTTTGTTTATATAAATTAAAAACTGTAAAATACATTTATGTTATAAATCAGGATAGTTGTTACCTTTTGGGAATATTTGAGTGGAAAATGGCCACGGGTGATTTCAGGGGATGGTAATCAAATTCTATTTCCTGATTCAGACACTGATACATGGATGTATCAATTTTGTGAAAATCATTTTGCTAGTATGAGTATGATTTATACACTTTTCTCTCTGTGTGTTATATTTCAGTACAGCATTTACTGCAAATGAAAAAAAGAGGTTTACTGTTGGATTATTATTATTATTGGCCTTTTATAACAATTTTCTATCTTTCAAAGCAGAAATTGATTTCTAAATTCTATAATTATATACTTTGTTGCCCCTTTAAACACCATTTAAATACCAGCTGCTGAGCCAGCCCTGATGGCCTACTGGTTAAAGTTCTGCTCGCTTGGTTTTGGCAGCCTGTGTTCCGTTCTTGGGCACAGAACCACACCACTTGTCTGTCAACAGCCACAGAAGAGCTAGAAGGACTTACAACTAGAACATACAACTATGTACTGCAGCTTTGGAGAGGAAAAAAAAAAAAAGAGAGAGATGAAGACTGGCACCAGATGTTAGCTCAGGGCAAATCTCCCCTCCCTCCAAAATAAATTTAAAAAAAATAAATATTAACTGCTAATGTAAGAAAGGACATTAGTTATATAATGTTCAAGAATTTATTTGTGTGTGCACTAGATTTTTCTCATGAATATTGTTTTAATTTTCATTGAACTAGGAAACTAAATATCTTTGTAATTTTACATATATACACATTTTATTAATAGTAAATGTTTATGGCTGAATATGTTGGGTAAACATTTCCATTATTTGAAAATATAAAATAATAAATACTGTCTTCATGAAAAGAACACTGGAACACTTGATTATTCATCTTTTATTCCAGGATCTTTTTGAATCTTAGTATTTTGATTGTTCAATCATTATGCAGAATACTTGAATGGATTCATTATTTGTCCAAAAATTGTTTTAAATGTACCTACATTCACACATTCATCATAATCTAATAAGCAGTAGCTTTAGTGCTCAATCATGAGCACTAAATCATTTTGGATTTCTTTTCTCAGGTACTTTGTGAAAGGTCCTATCAAGAACCTGGTGTTCACATATAAGGACCCTGCCAGGGAGAAATCTGGCATTCCACACCCACTTGGTTTTCAGGGGTCCTTGGATGCAAAAGGCAACTTGATTCAATAAACTGTAAGACTCCACTGTAGGCCAGCCACAGTGCTAGCTGCCTAAAATACAGGGGATTGTAAGGCATTTTCCCTCCCCACAGAAACTCACGGTCTGTAGACACAAAAATATGTAAAAATATCACAGTACAATGATTTACAATTCAACACTGTGTAACATCATCTTCAGGGAACAGGAAATGGGGCAGAATCTGACTCTGAGTTCTCAGCCATGCCCACATTGTTAAAAACTTTCATATGACGTGATATGGAATATTGGCCTTAATCTTCCTTATATCTTCTTTAAGCGGTAGATGAAACATTTAGATCTGATTTTTAAGGAAGATATCACTGCGAAATTCTGTAAGAATACTGATCAGGGAATTAATTGGGACCAATGATAAGAATCACTGTATAGAGATGGTAGTTTAAATTATGAAAGTGAATGAGATTAATCAGGAGGAGGATATAAGTTAGAAGAAAAAACGTACAAGAGTAATAGGACATCTTAAGTGCCCTTCGCCCAAAGGAGGCAATACTTTTTGTCATATGTCATATTTCACAACACAGAGCTAAATGTACTGATAGGCAAAATTGACGTGCGTCAAAGATCATTTAGATAAATGTGCCTCTTTTGCATTTTTTTCAACTGGCCAGGAAAGGTGACTCAGACTTTTGGGTTCTCTTCTTCTATTCAAAGTATAAGATCCTTTGTTTTCTATTATTATTTTTTGTCCCAGCATTATTGAAGTACGACTGACAAATAAATATTGTATATATGTAAGGTTACAATATGATGTTTTGATATATGTATACATTGTGAAATGATCAAGCTAATTAACCTCACATAATTATTTATTTTTTTTGTGGTGAGAACACAATATTTACTCTCTTGGCAAATTTCAAGTATCCATACATTATTATTAACTATACTCACCTTGCTGTACATTTGGTCTCCAGAACTTATTCATCTTATGAGCGAAAGTTTGCATCCTTTGACCAACATCTCCCCATTTCTCCCATCCCCCGCCAACCTCTGGCAACCACTATTCTATTTTCTGTTTCTATGAGTTAGATTATTTTAGAGGCCACATCTAAGTTTGATCATGCAGCATTTATCTTTCTGTGTCTGGCTTATTTCAATTACATAACATCCTCCAGGTTCATCCATGTCTTCACAAATGGTAGGATTTCCTTGTTTTACTAAGAGTGGTAACACTTGGACCAAGTTCTATCTACTGTCTCTCAGCTTTACATTCTGCTTCTACATACTATTCTCTGCAGCATCAGGGCTGTAAACTGACCGGAAAAAAAAAAAAAAAAGCAAGCAAGCAAACAAAACAAAAAGTAATAATAAATCTCTCTTCCTGCGCCCCATGAGCTGTCTTGCTAATACATTCTGCAAATGGGAGGTTCGCCAGATATATGGAAGAAGTAAAGAAAGGAAACATCATTTATTTTTCTGCTCTTGGCAATGCCTGTGTTAAGAACGTAGAAACGCTGAGGGACTGGAGGGTGCCCCCAGGGTCTGGGCTCTCAGTGGGAGAACAGCCCCCAATTTTTGCTCATTGGTGATGCTCTTCTAAGCGCAGCTGTGCTGGAAACCCGGGTCTCGGGCAGGTTAACAGTCTGTGTGGACTCTAGGCTTCCGTCTGAGCAGTAAGAGATCCATGATCTTTGATAACAGCTCTCTTTTCTCTTTTGCTTCTTCAGCCTTTCCAACACATTTGTAACCAACTCTGATATGAAAACTCCCTGGATTAGAAATACCTCAAGTACTTTTCCTTTCCGTGACTAGACTCCAATTGATAAAAGAATGGTGAACCAGAGTGACATTGATTCCAATCTGGTAATTTTACATCAGGGACTCAGATATTGGATTAAATTAGAAAATACCTATTTCATATGTGACATGAAATCAATAAATATTACTATTATTGTTATTAGTGGTCATTATCCTTGTCATCTTTTTATAGAAAATAACTTAAAATGATCACTTTCTAATTCATAAAATTTTTCTCAATTTCTTTTATCTATTATCATTTTAATTAATAGTTAATATTGGAATTTATACTCTTTTCAAATGATATATTCCTAAATAAACTGTTCCCTGAAAACTGTTATAGCTTATATAAGATGTAGCTTCATAGATTTCTGGCTGTAAGGGTTTTCTAGACCTGTGAAAGGATTAAAGAAATTTAATCTGAATCCTTTCCTTAAATTTTCCTCAACAAAGGTGGGAAGCAGAGCCTATAAAATTCCTTATATGGTTATGTAGACGAATTTAAAAGTTCTCTGTAGTTAAAAATTAACATATCCGGGGCCAGCCCCGTGGCGTAGTGGTTAAGTTTGTGTGCTCTGCTTCCGTGGCCTGGGGTTTGTGGGTTCAGATCCGGGGTACAGACATACATACCGCTCGTCAAGTCATGCTGTGGAAGCATCCCACATACAAAATAGAGGAAGAATGGCAACAGATGTTAGCTCAGGGCCACACTTCCTCACCAAAAAATAACCGCATATCCATGCATTAATTCCTTCCTCCCAGGAAATATCAAGGGAAGGAGCACAACATATTGCTTCCCATGCATCTAAAAGAAATGTTTAAATTTCCGGAATTCTTCTAAAAATAATTAGTTCAAACTGACTATTTTCGTATTGGTTATAGATATAGATACATATATAGATATAAATACTCACTTCACTCTGAAAGAGTTTCAGTGGTTAAAAAGTCAAGATTGCTAGTTCACCAGGACAACAAAAATCAAGAAGCAGTACACCGAAGAAAACTCAGATAAGAATGTTATTGTTCATAAAAAGAGTAATTAAATTACAAAGTCGATATACTTCTCACGGTACTGCAAAATCGGGCTTTTATTCTGTCCCCCAGACAACATTTTAAAAAAAATCACCGAGGTCAGATGATCGTTTACTTTTGTGATATAAATTCAGACAAACGCTAAAATCTAGCCCAATTTTGTAGAAAATATTCCTTGCAAATTTCACAATGAGTTATCTCTAGAGGCCAGGCCCCTGGAAGGCATATTTGATACAACAGCTTTGTCAGAGCTGACTGCTAATGGGAATGTTCAGGTATCCAAAGGAAGAAAAGCTAAAACTGGGTTTCCAGATGGCAGGTTATTGCGAATGCTTGTTCCTGTTATAAAATACACCTGACCGCGAGGCTGGAAAGCTAATAAAAATGGCCATGTGAGCGCTCATAAATCAAAACACATTTATTTCTCTTGCAAGATATTTTTTTAGGGCAGGACAACCGTAAATGAAACCCATTAAAACCTGGGGCATATTAATACTAGACCAGATACAGTGACAATAGTGTAGATAACATGCGAAAACGTCCTTCCACTGATTTAGATGTCTTATATGCTTAGACAAACATTTTATTACTGAGAATTACCAAATGTGGACATTTATTGCTGCAGATGTAACAAATGGACTAGAAAATACATTTACGGACAAGTTGCTTAGTTCTCAAACCTAAGACATTTTAGGTCTCAAAAAAAAGCCAACTGCTAATGCTATTGTACCCTTGAAGTCAGAAAGTGGAGTTTATGGAGGGTGAAATAAGAGTTACTAAATGATGCAGCTCAGCTGCTTTTACTACCTAGATGAAATGCAAAAGAGCTTGTTGGGGAACTCAAGAGAAAAAGGTGCCTAAGCTATAAGATGTTTTCAGGAATTCAAGGCAATGATCTCAATAATGTTTATCCGAACAGGTCATGACATTCCATAAATCAAAATAAATTGATTCATTCCTTTTTCTATTTTAGTCAAGTGGAAATAAGTTCTTAAAAAAAAAAGATCTTCAACTCCATATATGTGGTACTGGCAAGATCAGTATCAAATAATACTTTATTGCTATTTTAACTATCTAAATTGTGTATTGCCAAGCTTGTTCATAAAATTTCCCTGATCAGCTAATAGAGATATCTGACCACATTTTCCAAAAACAGAAATATTTATTTAAAGAGTTAAAGGGACTGGGGCCGCCCGGTGGCGCAGCGGTTTAGTCCGCGCTTGGCAGCCCGGGGTTCGCGAGTTCGGATCCCGGGCGCCCGCCGACGCACTGCCTGTCAGCCACGCCGTGGCGGCGTCCCATATAAAGTGGAGGAAGATGGGCACGGATGTTAGCCCAGGGCCAGTCTTCCTCAGCAAAAAGGGGAGGATTGGCAACGGATGTTAGCTCAGGGCTGGTCATCCCCACAAAAAAAAAAAAAAAAAAAAAAAAAAGAGTTAAAGGGACATTCAAAGTACTCTTAAAATATACACTTTTACATCAAGTGATATACAGTCTTTATGTTTGAGTCAAACAATTTATTTCCAGGTCTTCTTTTTCCGTGTAATTTGAAGACTTTCACCCACTGGAATCAGGATTCTACCAGATTTGCTGAGCTGCTTTTATCACCAAAGAAGCTCAGTTCTCCACAGGTACATTCCCATTATCGAGAGCAGTACTTCTTCCAAACCATTGTAGCCTCCACAATATAAATGACACATCATTATTTTTATCTCTTTTACTTACCTTCTATTCTGTCTATTTAGTTACAAAAGTAGAACCTGTTTTCCTACGTGTTTTCCTAACAATCACTCTTTATTGTTGTAGTAACCCTCTTTATTCAGAACATTAAGTGTGACACATAAAATGACAGTAAAAAAAATTTGAGCATGGAAAAAAAGTAAAATTAATCTATGAACTATGGCATGAAAAGGAAAATATTTATTTTCAGTTAGTTCCTCATAAAACAAATACAAATGGGTTGGGCTTTAGAATTAGCACTTACTTTGTTACAGTGTAATTTCATTTTCCTTAGTTTTAAGGAGCTGTCAAGTCTGGTTTCTTTAAGAAAGTGCCTTCTTGGTGGAACAAAGACTTATTGTTCAATGAGTCCAGAGTCTCAGTTTGGAAAGATGAAAGGGTTTCGGAGACGGACTGTGATAATGGTTGCACAACAATATGAATGTACTTGATGTCACTGTACTGTACTCTTAAAGAAAGTTAAAATGGTAAATTTTGTGTTATGTATATTTTATCACAATAAGAAAAAAACAGGGAAAAGTGTACCATTTTATTAAAACAGAGTCTGTAGGTTTTGGAAGCATTTTATTTCACTACTCACATCACCCTTGTGATAGTAAAAGATTCTTCTGACTTTCTTTTTTCCACTGTTGTGAAAAACAGTTATTAGACAAAGAGCTATTGGAGTCAAGCCCAAGCATTCACACTTAGAGACGTTTTGGAAAAGTCATGTTCAATGACACAATATGTGTGCATAGTCACACTGGAAGATAGTATCTGCAGTAAGGCCGACTTTACCACGAACAGGGTAGAATGATTTGATTTATTTTCTACTCATTACCAGAGTGATTTTGTTTTGCTTATAGGTACACTGTCCTTAAATAAAATAGATGTGTATTAAAGCAAAACCTGTAAGTGCCAGGATGCCGTGTTTTCATATTCCGCACATTCATTCATACAGAATTTACTAGGAACCAACATTAGGTGATGGGGAGAAAAGGATAAAATTAGACACAATCGTAAAGCTCACGAGTTCCTGAATGGATATTCTTCTCGTTTCAGTAGCTTCTTTAAGACCAAAGCCTCCTTTATTTAACACCACTACTATGAAGCTCTCTCCCGTACCTCAAAGTATCTGGGAAAGGGGATAATGGTTGTATTTGCCTTGCTGCACTATTAGAGAATTAAGTGAGATAATCCATATAAATGTTGTCTCATTGTCTGGCACAAATTTACAATCAACAAACATTAGCTTTTATTTTCATTATTAGCAGTATTATTTAATACAGGATAAAATATCTATCAGGTTCCAGAATGAACAGAGTCATTAAACTTAAATATTTCTGGCAGAACTATAACACAGGAAATATCCGACAGAGGATTTTGTGACATGGAAATTCTCATTTTAGGTAAAAATCTCTTTCAATGGTAATGATTGTTGAAGAAAACATAAAGAATAAAAAAGAAAATAATTAGAATTATGTTGACAAAGGCTCAAAATAAATTAATATGTGCCAAATAAAATGCCTAGGTCACTAGCAAAGTTACTTTCTAAAGTCATTACAGAATTATAAGAAATTCAAAAAGAAGATAAATTATTTCGGGATATTTTTGTGAATAAGATAGGAACATACGGGATTAATGGTAATATGATTAGTGAATTCATACCTAACTGTATAGTCATACCCTAAGGATGATGATTAATGAATTAACATCAACTAGAGAAAAATTGCTAATGACTTGAATCATTAGTCTACCCTGCTGCATTATATCAATCCTGCTGTTTATTGCAATCTATGGTGTTTATCAATATGTTTTATTTTTTATCAGTGGGGTATTTGATACTGAATATACCATGGTCATCAAATTATTTAGTTATATACGATAGAAAACACAATCAGAATCTGAAAATAAATAATTATTTGCAAGGATGGAACAAATTTATCAGGATAAAATTATGTGGATATAAATGTAAATTACCTAACATGTATCTGAATATTCAAATGAAGTTCAAGGATCCTGGGGAGAGGAAAGAATTACTCTCTGACAAGTTATTTACATCCCTATGGCTGTATTTGGAATTGGTAACAGTACTCTTCATTGGGTTATTTGAGAAATAAAAAAATTTGTCTATAGACTGCTTCATGAGGTCCCTGGTGAAGAGAAAATATTAAAGAATTATTAAATCTTTTAAACAACAGAATGTGAGGGAAAAGAAAGTGTAGTTTTTAGTCTTTTACGGGCTCAATATAAGTCAATACAAAGGAGCTACAAAAAAATAAATATTCTTCTTTAAACTGCCTAAGTCAAAAAGAGAGAATGAATAATATTATAGATGCAATTTCTTCCATAGCACACAGTCCATTCTGAAGTGCCATGTTTTGAGGAGATTGAAAAGTTGGCACATATTTGGAAAAACGTAACCAAAATGATAATACATTTGGACCCCGTGAAACAGAGTAAAAGTTGAAAGATACACAGAACAAAATTTGTAGAAGATATTTAAAAATAAAAGTATGACTTTTAAAAATACTTCTCTATAAAAAGTTCCTTTGTAGACTGTAAACTGGGTTTCTCCTGTGTTTATCTCTAAATAAGTAAACAAATTAATCATAGATAATATAGATGAACAGAGTATAGTTTAAGACAAGTAACTTGTTAAATAGATACTGTTATGCCACAAAAGGCAAAATCTGCTCACCACAAGACAAAAGCCAATCATCAAGAGGCAAGATTGTGGAAGAAAATAAATGGTTTATTACAGTTTGCTAGCAAAAGGGAAGATGGCTGACTCATGTCCAAAATAAGCATCTTAAGGGGGCACAGAATCTTATAGTAGTTATATAGGCTGGTGGGTTACAGGGAAGGGGGTCAGGAATGTTGACCCTCAGGTGCTACAGACTGGAGTCACCACACCAGATCTTTCAGTTGTCCTTGATGAGGGCTGTTCAAGGGTCATCACATTCCTAAGAAACTCAAAAGGACAAAGTTATCATCTTATCTCAGCTATGAGGTACATGCACAAGCAGAGGTCATAAAATCGACAGAGTGGTTAGATTTCCTGGAGGGTACAAATCCAGCTGGGTTAGTTAGTCAGAGGTCTTTCAAAGTTACAATAGGTTTATTTTCTACAGTATGGATTCCCTTATGTTGACCTTGTGTTGAGATGGTATCAATACCAATTATCTCATTGATATTGTATAGGATTAGTTATGTATCTTATTATGATTTATGATATAATGATGACTCTTAAACTACTGGGGGGATATAGAACCCCCTGAGATACAGTGAAACTTTTTCAAGCCATTAAAAAGAAAAATCATTTGCCCCAATACATATCAGGCAATATCTAAGACCCTGTAAAATTGTACAGCATTCATAGAATCCAGTTTAAGAATCTTTGACCTAGTTCATCTTTAATGTTTTATTAATCTGATTTTTTAAGATTTCCTATTGACATATCAAATATTATTTTAATTGTCCTGATTTAAAGTTTTATTCTGCTGCTGATTTTTCCATGAGATAAATCCAAGATCACAGAAGCAATATGATTTTACATGATGTACGTGTATTACTATAGTTACAATTTTCCCCCAAATTCTATATCTAATGAAAATATAAAAACATATCCAAGATCACAGAAACTTTAATTTTCATACACCTTTTCTGAAAAGATTGTTTGAAGACTAAAAAATAATTTGAGGGGCTGGCCCAGTGGTGTAGTGGTTAAGTTTGGCACGCTCCACTTTGGTGGCCTGGGGTTAGCAGGTTTGGATCCAGGAGTGGATCTACGCACTGCTCATCAAGCCATGCTGTGGTGGCGTCCCACATACAAAATGGAGGAAGATGGGCACAGATGTTAGCTCAGGGCCAATCTTCTTCAGCAAAAAGAGGAAGATTGGCAACAGATGTTAGTTCAGGGCCAATCTTCCTCACACACACAAAAATAATGATAATTTGAGACACAGCAGGATACTGGAGCCAAGGAATAGTGGTACTAAGCCACTAGTAAAATAAAAAGAATTCTCAGGCAACAGCTGGGCATGGAGCTGTATCTCCGAATAAAATATTTCTAATAAAACCAGTTTAAAATCAAGGTATAAGCATATTTTAATAATATACATAAATTTTTCTGCCAAAATAACTTATTCGTTATAAGGATATTATAAACTCCAAAAATACCTCCAAACTCTATAAAATGATTTCCTATTATCAAGCAAATTAAAATTATGGTTTATTTGTAGCAATAAATGAAGAATTTTTTTAAAACTCACTATTATGTATTTACTCTTCCAAACGTTGCTTTAGGATAATTTGTCAAGGTCCAAATATGTGACACCTACTTTTTAAAAGTTTCACTCACTTAAATAATTTTCGGCTCATTTCAGTTAATATTTGGTGATGGTAATTAGCTATGGAGTGTGTGTATGTGGTGTGGGGGTGGGGAATTTCCTTTCCCTTTGCCCTCGTGTAACTCTTTAAAAGATCAATTTAGGATATGAAGTTTTCTTATTTCCCAAAGGTCAGAAATTATTAGGAAAGCAAATTGTGCTTATTCATGCGTTTACTCCTAATGTCTAAAACATAACGTATTAAGAAAAGAACACCTAACAAATGTTTGTTGTTGAGGATGGGAGTGGAGATGATAACAAAACCTCAATTCTGCTCACTTCCATCTCTATTACCTTTGCTTCCATATCAGCCAATAATGTAATACTCTGCGAATATAGATCTCATTATTTTCTTGCCTCATTTAACTTTAGAAGTGGTTCATAGTGTGTTATGATAAAAATTTAAAAGTTGAATCAAATCATTATGTTGTACACCCAAAACTAATATAATGTTATTTATCAATTATACCTCAATATCACTTTTTTTAAATTTAGAGGTTAAGATAGCATCAAGTATTCATCTTAGAGACACAAACCTTATAAACAGACACAATTACCTTAAATATCTGTTTTTGTGCCCTGTGGATGCATATATATGCGTAACCATTATGTAAAAAATAGTTTTATCTCTTTTAAGATCTTTACAACCATTTAAGGAAAATTTAGATATAAACCTTCTTCAAAACTCCAGGTTCTTTTTGCAGTCATTTCATTTTTTAAATTATATATCTGATACCGTACTTGGCCTCATCTCAAAATTCAAACCTATATTTTCTATTTGAGCACAAGGATTTTGGCAATTCAGTGCTTCTATTACCAGGACTTATTATTTATACTTTGCTTGACTAATAATGATGGTGTACTAGTTCCAGATGGAATCTTTATACCCAATATAAAGTCTTTGATTCAGAAAAAAACAAAAGAATATAATTACATGGTCTGTACTCCAAGAAAACTAGATATTTTTAAACATAAGAAGAAAAAATTAGCTTAAATAATTATATGTCAGGATACATAGCTTCTTAAAATTTTTGTTTTGTCTTTTGCTTCGAATTTCTTGGTCAGAACGTGACATAATTTCTCCTAAACATAAAAGGCAGTAAGGACACTTGTTGCAATTTTTCTCTTTAGAAATATATTCAAGTCCTGTGATATAAATTAAATTGTTACAGGAAATGTATTAAAAGTTGGTCTTTTTTTAACTACAATTTTTCCAGGTTTTTATAAGGGTACAATTATTGATTCCACCAACATTGTGAGGGCTTATTTAGTCAATAATTGGATGGGTACTTGTTGACTTACGATATATAGTCAGCACTCCAACAGAAACAGACATGAGGTCTGTTTTCTGGGAACCAAGAGTTCACAAACAAGTGAAAAGAGCAATGTACAACTGAATGTTTTAAGTACTCTACTGCAATAAATCTACGAACCGAGTGTTGTCATTGCACAAAGGAGGGTGGATATCTCTTCCTGGGTTCGTCTGGAAATGCTCACCAAAGGAAAAAATTTGAACAAAAGAAAGATTAAGTTTTGCTAAATATGGAAGAACCAGGCAGCTGGGTGATAAGGCATTCAGGTAGAGTGGCTGGCGTGTGGATTGTTTTTGAGGGAGAGTTACAATTTCAGGATGGTTTCAAAATAAGATTCAAGTCAAGTGAGATATAAGAGGTACATCTGGGAAGTCTATGAAACGTGCCATATAGAATAGACTGGGAAATTTAAATTGTGTGAAATTAGTTGAAGCCTACAATAGTATTGAGAACTGGGGCATGATGTGAGCCACAATTGCACAGAATATTAGACTCGGGACATTTCATGGACTTGAGTGAATACTAATGTGGATTCTCAGTTCTCTGAATCTAGTAACTGTAAACTTCTTGAATAAAGCACCCTGACATTTATCTGTAACCTCTCCTCCTTGCAGAACCCATCAGAGAATTATGGCAAATTATAGAGCCTGTATACCCTCATTAAAGTTCACGCATGTGCTTTCCAGTACACCCCAGTGGAATGCTTGATTAACTTATAACAAGGATAGATACACATGAACAAACCCTGTTACTGGGAATTATAAAATTGTAGTTTAGCTAGAATGCCCTGCCATAGCTATGAAGAATGTATATTCCTTGAGGTGGGGAGAAGATGAAAACCTTCCTTCTTTGGGTTCTTTTGGGTATGTGAGACCAGAGAAAAATAAATTGTTTGAGAACTTGAAAAGACTTTCTCTTTAAGGTCTACTTGTTTGCCTTTAATAGCTTGGTTGGATAATAACCATACATACATTTCTTTCAAATATAAAAAAAGTTCACACTGTAACTAGCAAAACACTACAGAGGTAAATGTCACATATGTCTCCTGTGTTTTTAAATTGTTTAAGCGTGAGTCTTTCTCAAATTTAGTGTGTATAAATTTAATTGATTCTTTATAATCATATAATATTTCAAAGTTTTATATACCCTTTTTCTTTAAGTTCTCTATTGAGAAACTATTTTTTTCCTTTTCTTCTTTTTTAATCTTTTCTCTTTTTCCTCCCTCTCATCCTCTTCCTTTTACTCTTACTCTTCTTCTTTTTTTTTTTTTTTTTGGCCAAATTAAGTTTTTTCATTTGTTAGTGTAATTCACTTTGGTTTGTTTCTTTGTTTGTTGTCAGCCTTGTCAAACAACGCTAAAATAAACTTCTTTCTATAAATATACTTGCATATGAGGTCTGTTATTTTTGTTCAAGCAGGTCACAAAACTCCGATCACAAGATGAATTCTTTTAATTTTAAAAGGATTGTGATGTAGTTTTCCCAGTTGGCTGTGGTAATTCACGGTCCCTTCAGAAATATGTAAGAATGTCTATTCCCCCAAATGCCAGAGGCAGTGGATGCTATACAATTTCTATTTTCCTTATTGATCAACCTGATATGTGAACATATATTCTGATTTGTATTTGCTAAATTACTAAAGCAATAGCATTTTTTACTTATCTTGATGGGCATTTGAAATTTTTGAACAATGATTTGCCAATTCATGGAATTTGCTCGTTATTTTATTATATAGTTTGTTTTTACTGATTAATTTGCTACCTTCTGAATATCTTAAATATTAATTTTTGTTCATTTTTAGGAATTCATTTTTCCTTCCTAAATAAGTTTAGAGAAATTTTAGTCTTCATTTATGATGACTTTGGATATATAAGCTAGAACTGTCAGCATTTAACTTTGTGGCTTTTAAGCATACCATCATTATTTCGGTTGTAAGCTCCATAAATATGTAAAAAGAAAATATTTCTTATTTTTTTCTAATGCTTAAGTTTTTTTTTTAATTCTCAACCTCTTGATTTCTCTCTCAAATCTATTCCTCCCACACTCCTTTTCAACTCAGTCCACTAGTCTTAAGTCAAGTAAAAAACTCAAGACTATTCTTTCTTGATGCCTCTCTTTTCCTCACCCCACACACCCAATCAGCTAACTCTAAAATATAGTCTGAATTCCCTCATTTTTCTCTGATCAAATGTTACTTCCTGAAAGTGCCCTTTCCATAGCATCCAATATAACCAGACCTGCTTTCTCAGTCCCACATCCTCACAACAGCAGTTGCTTAATTTCTTTCAAATATTTAATTATTCATTTCTTTTATTAATGTTACAATGTAAAAATGACAAGTAACTAATATGTTTAATACAGCTCTTCATTCCTACTGCCAAAAATAATATTTAGCCATAAAAAGTACTCATTAAATATTAATTTAATGTTGGATTCCCCAGAATTTTCTATCTACAAGACTGAAAATTAATTGTATATGTGTGTGTGTATGTGGAGAGAGAAAGGGCAAGTTTTCAGAGAAATAGTAAATTTGAGTTTTAAAAAATTCTTTCTTCTACTCTGTGTGCATTTTAAATCTCAGCAACTGTATCTTTCTTTGAGAAAAATTTTATCCACTAACTATTAATACAGTGCTAGCCAGGGTCCCAGTTTCCTCTAAATTACCATAATATGCATATTGGATCTCCTCTTTCTGACTGCTATGTATATAATCTGAATTACTTACATTTAATTTGATATACAACTTCATTATCTTATATAACATGTAGTAAATATAATGTCATATCAATTTAAAAATAGTAATTTTAATCTCTTAATCTGATACTACACTAATTCTGCTTCATTTAGGGTAATATCATGAGCTCCACCATCCAAAACATTAATTATCAGTTTAGTTCTGTCTAATCTGATGTTGAAATCATACCTTGAGGTTTATGTTACTCAGCTGCTGTTGATGAATGGGTCAGCCCCCAGTCTCTTCCCTAACCATTTCATGTTTATGTTTCCTCGTGTGATCCAGAGAGGTAGCTCTCCTATTTCTGGCTGTAGTTATGTCATTTTACTTTTATTTTTATAATGGCTATAATATTACTTAATGATTAGGTCCAAGAGGGATTCTCAAAGTATAAACTCACAGCAACATGCGTTATGAGTTGAATTGTGTCCCTCAAATTACATTAAAGTCCTAACTCCCAGTATTTGTGAATGTGATTTTATTTGGAAATAGGATCTTTGCAGATGATCAAGTTAAGTTGAAGGCATCAGGATGGGCCCTAATCCAATACGAACGTGTCCTTATAAAAAAGAGAAATTTGTTAGCAAGGACAGACAAGTGCATAGGGAGAAGGCCAGGTGAACATGAGAACAGAGCTCACAGTGATGCATCTGAAACCCAGTCAATGCCAGAGATTGCCAGCAAAGGACCAAAAGCTGGGAGAGAGGTATGGAACACATCCTCCTTCACACCCACAGGAGGAGCTAACCCTGCCAACACCTTGATGTCATATTTCCAGCCTCCAGAACTGTGAGACAATAAATTTCTGTTGTTTAAGCTGTCCTGTTTGTGGTACTTTGTTACAGCAACCCTAGCAAACTAATGCAACATCCAAACTTTGTGAAAATAGTGTCGTATTATTATTTGACATAAATAAAATTCAGTGTTTTGGTTCAAATTCTATGTAACATATTTTCATCCAAAATGCTCTTTAGACTCTCTAGAATTGATAAAATTCTGTGGATACATATTAATATTATTAAGCCACCATGTACGATGACCTGCTTTGTTGTTATATGATATTTCTTAATCAGAATGTCAACATGCTTCCTATAAACTTTATATATTTTAAAAATATATACATATATATTAATGTCCTTTACATAGAAAATAAAAATTATATTTAATACAGTGAAGTTTAACTGACAAATCATTTAAGGAGCTCTAAATACTGCCTTCAGAATATGTTTTGCTTTCTGGAAGATGCCTTTGTAATGATAGGTTAGCAGGATTTTACCAGGACTTCTCTTCCTCTTCTTCCTCACCCCTCACCTTCATTATAGGCTAAAATAAAAGGAAACCACAGAAAACAGGAAAAAACATAGTTGTGATAACATCTAAGAACTCTATCATTTTTTGTCCAAGCTGCTTTCATTCACTTTCCAGCTTCTACATCGATAACAGGAAATTGTCATTAAACTCTCTCAATCTTAAGTGTGTGGCCCTCTCCTGAAACTGAATGAAACAGAACATCAACCACTTGATAAACCTTGAAGCTCTAATTTAAATCCCTTCCTGCTACCCCACTTTCCCTTCCTTTTTTTTCTGACTTGATGAATGAAGCAAAAGCAGAAGATTTAAAAAAAATTCTTTCAGAAAAAAATAAAAGACATTTACCTTGGTTATTAAAAGTAAATTACTTACCCTGAATCATCATGCAGAAATATAGGACAAATTTTTATTCCTTATCATTATTGGTGTTGAATTATTCAGCGGTACCCATTAGCAATATGATAACATGGCGATTTTATATTTAGACTTCCTTGTAGATGGCATCACCAGCTGACTTTGAACACCTGACAAGTTGACTGTGCACTGACTCAGAAATGATTAAAATTAGTGACCAGGATAAAATGGTAAAACTTAGTTTTACTTTTCAAAAATCCATACCTAGAAAAATATTCTCCCTTGATACCATCAATATATTCGGTGTTCCTTCTTCTTCTCCTCCTCCTTATTTATTGTTATTATTATCATAATTACTATTATTACCACCGTTATGAAATAACTGACAGTTAAGAATGTTTCCACTATGTTTAATAGCTAAACTGTCTTTACATGCTCTTTTTCTTATAATGTACTTTTTTTAATCTGAGATGAGCATTTTTCCTGTTTAGTTTCAGATTTTTTTAAAGAAAGTATGTATTGTTCTTCATACACCTGCACTATAATTCACACACTCAAGTGAATCCTTTTGCACTTTTTAAAAAGCTGTTGCTTTTTCTGGTTGTTTTATTGCAAAGGCACAAGTTCAATTTTGCAGATAATGAAATCATTTCCATCTGTCTGACAAAAAGTCAGTTCTATTCCAGAAGGTTCTCTGTAACTTACTTTCCCCCTAAAACAGAGATTAAAAAAAAATGCTCAGTGGAAGATGTATGTCTTTATGTACAGATAGATTTTTTTAAATTTATATTAGTGGGAATAAAAAGGAACACAGTATACATCTTATATAAATTTGTGTATGCAATGTATCCAAATTATGTAAATATGAAATATGTTCACTGTGTAATCTCTCTCGCTCTCTTTGAATGACTGGAGTATTAACAATGATTGATTATCTCTGGATTGTAAAATAACAGAGTTGTAAGTTCTCCATTAAATTTGCCAGTGTGCTTTCTAACCTTTCCACAAAATGTGCATTTCTTTTATATTAATAAAATTATATATATTTAATATATATTAAAATTGTGATATAACTGCATATTCTATACCTAATGAATTAAAAAAGAAGAATTTTTCTAAAAAGCACAGTCATAAGAAGCACATATTTGCACATAAAGATCATGAGAAATTAATCACAATATTTACTTTTCATCTTATATTTAATGTGTAATATTCTTACTTTCAAAAACTGCCATTGTTCAAATTTGTAGAAATATTTAGTTCAAATTTGTAGAAATATTTAGGCACCTTCTATAAAACATTTGCGTTATTAAAATAAACCTCCTCTTGCATAATGGTTCTACTATATTCAAAACCAATTCCAAACACTTGAGAATCTCCCATCTTTTGAAATAGTTTATAATTCTACTTATGGTCTTTATTGCAAATTAGCATAATTTCTGTATTTGCTTTTATTGAAAGAAAAGTCCAAATTAATGAGGATAATATTTTTGTTAATAATTTTAATAATAATAAAATGATTTGAATAACTGATTAATTGAGAAAAGTGCCTGGAAGTGTTCTTTTAATTTTTATTTTATAAATAAGGGATTTGAAAGGCTTGATTATTTGTATATCAAATTCTTTTTGGAAGTCTCTTGTTTTTTCCTAAATTAATGTGTATCCATGGAAGGCTTTAGTTCATCTCTTCAGTATGGAATACAATCAACATTTTTCTGATCTTTGCCTTAAAAGTGTACTTAGAGGAATTCATTTGAGACAAAACAAAAGAGCCCTTGAATGCTTGCTTGGCTATTTTTCTTTAGCTTTCATTTTGACCTAATTACAGAACACGCTCAACAGTCTATAATTATACAATAACTTTGAATCCATTTCAGTTGATAAATTGTTCATGTGTGTTTTATTAGTCCTACATCTAACAGACATTACTTTCCAAGCAATATTTGGGCAGAATGTATAAAAACTAGTAAAACTGAGTGTACTGAAATCTCAAGAATATATTTCATGATTAAAAAACAATTAAAATACTTTTAATTGTTAATAATTTAAAAATATTTAAAAATTTAAATTATTTCTGTTCAAAAAGATGCTGAAATTCTTTTGAGTTATTCATCACAATTAATCCTAGATTATGAATTTAATTCTGCAATATCAATAGCATGGTTTGTCCAATGGAAACTTGGATGATTCTTAGAGATAGACCCTGAGAAGTTCAATGAGTCTGAAGAGCAGAGCTGGAACATTTGAGGACCAGCAAGGAGGTCCGCACGGCCAGAGCAGAGTAAGCAGGGAGGAGAGTGGTGACAGAAGAGGCCAGACTCATGTGAATGGGGTGTGACTGCGCGGAGCAGAGACGTCCAGTAGAAATGTAAGGTGAGCCGGATGCATCATTTTAACATTTCTAGTAGCCACATTAAATGCATAAACAAAAAAAGATGAAATTCATTTTAATAATACATTTTATTAAGCATGATGTAGCAAAAATAAAATCATTTCAACATGTAATCAATTCAAAAAATATTAATGAGATATTTTATATTCTTTTTTTTTTTACTAGTTTTTCAACATCTTGCCATTTGGACTGTGTTGTACATCATAGGTATAGATTCTTGACCCCTATTGTGAGTGAAATGGAAACCCTATGAAGACTTTGGGGCAGAGATGTGACATTTTCTGTCTCTCTTCTCAGTACAGTGGTAAAAATGAAGCAATTGGTCAAGAAATAAAAATATTTAAACTATGTAGACATCAAGCACAAAATTACCTGCAAGGAATTTCATATAACATGAAGTTTTAGAATTCTTAAACAAATTCATTCAAAAGGAGCAAATTGTACACTTACAAAATATTGCTTAGAGAAATTTTTATGTCACTATTCTAAGGTTAATTTTAACGACTATTTACGAAAACATTTACTAAGTTCAGTAGTTTATCTTATTAAAACTATAAATAAAAGTGGGAATATCAAAGGCAACATAACATGTACTTGGTGATAAGATCATGTAAAAATGACTTTATTAGTCTGGGCACTTACAAAATATTAAACAAGTAGAAGAAATATTGCTAAATCATTTGGATACATGAAAGCCGTATACTCTTTTATAAACAGCTTTTCTGAGGTATAATCGATACACTAACAACTGCACATATTTAATGCATACAATTTGTTGAGTTTAGACATGTGTAAACATTCATGATACTATCACCAAAATCAAGGTAACAGACATATTCAAATTCAATAACAAATTTTGACGTGTACAGTACAGTATTTTTAACTGTAGGCACTATGTTGTACAGCAGATTTCTAGAACTTATTCATCTAGCATAACAGAAGCTATACTCATTAAAAAACAACTCCGCATTTCTCCTACTCCTCAACCTCTGGCAAACACAATTGTATTTTCTGTTTCTGTGAGTTTCACTATTTTCGATACCTCATATGACTGGAATCATGCAGTATTTGTCCTTCTATGATTGCCTTATTTCATTTAGCACGATGTCCTCCAGGTCACAAATGTTTGTTCTCACAAATGGCATAATTTCCTTGTTTTTTTTTAAGGCTGAGTAACATTCGTTAAATGAATATACTACATTTTTTTAATTCATTCATCCATTGATGGACAATTGGGTTGCTTCCATTTTGGCTATTGTGAATAATACTGCAATGAACATGGGAATGCAGATACCTCTTTGAGATCTTGATTTCAATTCTTTCAGAAATATATACCAAGAAGTGGGATTGATAGGTCATAGGGTAGTTCTATTTTTAATTTTGGAGGGAACCTCCATATTGTTTTCCCTAGCTGTTACAAAATATTACATTACCGCCAAACGGTGTACAAGTGTTCCTTTTTCTCCTCATCCTTGCCAATACTTGTTATCTTTTGTTTTTTTAGATAATAACCATCTTAACAGGTATGAGGTGGTATCTTATTGTAGTTTTGATTTGCATTTCCCTGATAACTAATGATGCTGAGCACCTTTTCGTATTCATGCTGGCCATTTGTATGTTTCCTTGGAAAAATGTCTGTTGAAGTCCTTTGCTCATTTTTAATTGGTTTACTTGGATTTTTTTTGCCATTGAGTTGTAAGAGTTCCTTATATATATTGGAAATTAACACCTTATCAGGTATATGGTTTGTAAATATTTTATCCCATCTTGTACATTGTCTTTTCATCCTGTTGACTATTTCTTTTGCTGTTTAGTTTAGTTTTAATGTTTAGTTTGATGTAGTTCCACCTGTCTGTTTTTGCTTTTGGTGTCATATCCATAAAATCATTTCCAAGAACAATGTCAAGAAGCTTTTCCTCTATGTTTTATTCTAGGAGTTTTACAGTTTCAGAGCTGTTAGACCAAAAAAAAGCATCAAATCAAAAAAAAAAGGGTACATAAAATTGTCTCTGTTTACAGAGGACATGATCCTATATATACAAAACCCTAAAGACTTCACAAAGAAACTGTTAGAACTAATAAGTAAATTCAGTAAAGTTGCAGAATACAAAATCAACATACAAAAATAAGTGGCATTTCTATAACTAAGAACAAACCATCTGAAAAGGAAATTAAGAAAGCAATCCCACTTTCAATAGGATAAAAAAGAATAAAATACTTAGGAATAAACTTAATCAAGGAGGTAAAAGACTTGTACACTGAAAACTACAAAACATTGCTGAAAGAAATTAAAGTAGATGCAAATCAAGAGAAAGACATTCTGTCTTCATGGATTGGAAGAATTACTATTGTTAATATGTCCATACCACCCCAAATGACCTACAGATTCAATACTATCCCCATCAAATTCTCAATGGCATTTTTTACATAAGTAGAAAGAATAATCCTAAAATTCATACAGAATCACTAAAGCCCCCAGATAGCTAAAGAAGTCTCGAGAAAGAATAAAGCTAGAAGCATTACACTTCTGATTTCAAAATATATTACAAAGATTCAGTAATTAAAACAGCATGGTACTGGTGTAAAAACAGACATCTAGAGCAGTGGAACCAAACTGAGAGCCCAGAAACAAACCAAACACATACGGTTGGCAGATCTTTGACAAGAGAGCCAAGACACAACAGGAAAAGGATGATCTCTATAACAAATGGTGTTGGGGAAACTGGATATCCACATGCAGAAAAATGAAATTGGATCCCTGTCTTACACCATACACAAAAAAGTCAACTCAAAATAGATTAAGGACTTAAACGTTAGGCCCGAAACAGTAAAACTCCTAGAGAATACATAGATGAAAAGCTTCTTGATAGCTACACCTTTAAGTTAAAAAGTAAACATCAAAAGTTTGAGGGAAAACTTTGCAGATGTGTGTTGTACTTATTCTGCAGTTAGCAGACGACACCCTGTAAGAGGCTGGATTCCAGAACCAGCTGAACCTGGAAATCAATCCCCCAGCCAAATCCCGCCCCTTTCACTTACTCCTTCTCTACCTAGTAACTATCTCACAGGAGATGGATTTTACATGACCTCAGGAGCTGGTATAAAGCCATGCTTGATAAAGGTTAGTCACCATTATAATTACTTTTTAAGATGGGGAAATTTTTCTTACTTTGAAAACAACTGGAAAAGAAAAGCTTAAGCAACAGAATCTGAGGAAGACGCATGTAATAAACAAAGACCTTGGGTAATAAACAAAGCAAGACCTTAGGATATCTCGTAGGAAGCCTCTTTTTTATAAATGCGTAATAGAAAGATAATAAACAGAGTGGGGAGAAAAAAAATCCTATATATGCTAGTTAGAAGGAATTTTCTGAAAAGATGGCATTTATGTGAAATTTGAAAGAAGATGTTTCAGTTATGCGAAGCTTTCTGGGAGTAACTTCAATTAGAGAGACTAGTATGTGTGACAGCACAGTTAGGAAAAGTTTGACATTTTTCAAGGCTCATGACTCACAGTAGCTCTATAAGTAGGAATTATGGTCCCAACTGTATAATACGATAAAGATTCAGTTTCTTAAAAAGTTCATTTAAATACTTTCTTTTTCTAATTTATAAACATATCTAGTCTAATATTAATACCTTATTCTATTCATTTATGTATCAATAAATGTTAAACGATGTTATAAAGTCAATGTATGATAATTTTTTTTTACTTTCATGGAAGTTAGACCATACAATAATAAATTACATTTGTATCTAAAAGATAAATATTAGTATTTGTGTTTTTTAGTTTTTGATAGACGATTTTAGAACTTTCACAGTGAAAAAAAGTAAGAGCTTATACAACCATACATAAAATATAATATAAAAATAAATATTATAAAAGTTCCATAAATATTTAAATGTAGGTAAATAAAATATATATTAGTATATAAAGGAATAAAAATTGAATATGAGACTAAGCTAACATTTTTTAATTTCCTGAAAAGTACAATTCTAGTCAACATTGGTCAATCAAAATATATAAGGTGACTTTACAAATTAATGTTTATTCTTCTACTCTTCACATTCAGAGATATGTACAAGAATCTCAAGATAGGTACTCAAAGAACACAGTTGACCAGCGAAGGTGTAAAGGTTAGTATACAGCAAGTCAAGGGGTTGGCAAAGAGGCACAACAACACATCGTTATCTGCGGATAACACCCCTAGAACACCAAAGGGAAGAAAGGCACCTTTAGAACTATGGGTAAAGATATAGGACGAATATAAAATGTATTTTCCTCTGCGTTGTAAAATAAAATATATTTTTAAATAGAATAGGAAAAAATTCCCCTTAAAATTACAATAGATTGGACAATATATTCATTTGTAAAATGCATTTGAATCTCAAAATACTAAAGATTTTATTGCCAGTTTTACACCTCATCATTTTGTTCTTCAACAAAAACAAGAGGTAAATTTAAAATTTTTAAATTTTAAAAATTAAAACATATATGTAATTACTAATTATATGTATTTTAAAATTTAAGGAAACAAGTTTATAAGTTTTATGTATGTATTTGCTTCACTTGAGAGTACACGTTTAAACTCTATCCAAGTTATTGCATGAAGCTGTAGTTTGCTTCTTTTTTTTGGTCTTTTCAATAAATGATCCTGGAACAATCAGCTATATGAAGAAATATATTGGACCTGGATTTTAAGCCACATATAAACACCAACTCCTGGGAATAATGTAGAGTTAATTATGAAAACAAAAACAGTGAAGATGTACAGGATAATACTGAAGAATATTTTCCTGACCTTAGGAGAGGTAACCATTTCTAAACAAGACACCAAAAAACCGTAAACATAAGAAAAAGTAATGAGGCATTAAAATAAGCAATCTGTTATCAAAAGACAACTTCCCAATACAAACCACAGATTGAGAGAAGATATTTGCTACATATACAACCAAAAAGCCTTGCACCCAGAATAAAGAACTCCTAGTAACCGAAGCAAAATGATAGACTGCCTCAGAGAAATATAGGCAAATATTTAAACATGTACTTCACAACAGAAGAAATCCAAATGGACAATACGCTATGAACAGGTGCTCAGTTTTCTGAGAAACCAGAAGGATGAAGTCCCCCCAGGAGATACGTCTGCACACCCACTAGACTGACAAAAATTTAAAAGCCTGAATAAAAAGGAAGCATATTTGAAGTGGTGAAATATAAGAATTTTCATACATGTGCTGATGGTGTGCAAATTAGTACAACCACTTCAGAAAATAATTTTAAATAAAATTGAAGATATCCATAACCTATAACCAATCTGTTTTGCTTATAGATATATACTTTAGAGAAATTCGTGTGCAGGATCATCAGGGTATAATCTTCAAAGCTGCATAATTTATAAAGGCCCCAAACTGGTAACTATTCAAATGTTCATCAAAACTAGAAATGGATAAGTAGATATTGCTATAGTCATACAGTAGAATACTGTACTGCAAATATGTTAAGGTTACTAATAATGGATAATATTAACTGAGTACTTTCTCAGTGTAAGGTATCCTACTAAGGACTTACATTTCTTAGCTCATTTGAGTCTCACGCAAGTATTAAAGGTAAGCATTATTATTCCCATCTGATATATAATCAAAATAAAGGCACACAGTGCTTAAGCAACTTTCCTAAGGTGATAAAATGAATAAATATGATAAGAATGCAGGATGCCTAACTTCAGAGCCCTTGCTCTTAATTGCTATACCTTCCTGCCTAATTGCTCACACATGTGTAATGAGATTGGGACTCTCAAACTCTAATTAAGTGAGTCCCAATCGATGTACCTTTCCTGGAACGAAATTTGATTGAGTCTGTTAAAGAATTCCATATTTCAATAATTCATGCAGCAAAGCCTTCTATAATAAATTGTAGGATAAATGGAGGAGAAGTTGTATATATTAGATGAAGAAGAAAAATTTGATTAGTAACAGTTGTACCAGAATCTCAATTTCCAACATTTTATCAATAATAATAATAAATGCCAACCTGGAGGTTTCTGACCTTATCTTTTTTTGTTATTTTATCAGATGCTTCAATGACAGATGAATGACATGCCCAACAAATTTAAGTTTTACAAAATTAGAGAGACTAACTTCTAGATGGCAAAAATTCAAATTCAAAAATATTTTGACAGGATGGATAGATAAGTTGAATCTAACAAGAAGAAAATTAACAAGAATTAATATCTGGTCTTTACTCATCTCCTATCCCTACTCCCAGCCCACCCCACTATCCCCCCAAAAAGAAAAAAAAGTGTATGTCAAGAGGAATTGATGTCTCTTTCTTAGAAAAATATTAGAAGATTTTGCTGACAGCAATGGTCAAATGAGTCAATAAAATGATAAATCACAATCCATCTTTAATATCCCTTTGCACATATTTTTAAAGTGTTCTCATCTGGTCCTATGGCTTCAATGTTTACTTGCACTTTTATCCCACATATATATAGCATGAAATTGTATTTGATTTCCAGACCTCAGCATACAAATGTCTAAGGAATAATTACAGTGGGATTTATTTCAGGCACTTCAAATATAAAGTGCCTAACTAAATAGTGCCCCTCTACATCTGTCCTTCTTCAATTTCCATCCTGTTATTGCATCAGCTTATTGTACACGCTATAAACTCAATCACCTTTATATTCCCAATTACCCTTCCCTTGCATTCCATCCATCACTAACGCTAAACAGCCTCTTTTAAACCCACCCTTCCTCTACATCTCACCTTAATTTAAATCCTCAGGGACTCCTAGAGTCCCTACCTTCATCATCCCTCATGCTCAACCTAGTCTCCCCTTTAAACCATCATGGGCGTGAACTTTCCAAAATTTAAAATCTAAGGATGACAGCTCCCTGCTAAAAATATTTTCACCTCCTGGTCCATTCTCCCCTCCTTCAACTAGCCCTAAGTTAACTTCAGTGTCATTACCCCATGGATTGCCTCAGCTGCAGACAGACAACTCACAAGGTCACACCCTTCCTAGAATTTCCTAAATTTAAAAGATAAAAAGGCCATTTCAGCCCATTTGGGGACAATTCTGATGGATCATTTTATCCCCAGAGCTCCTCATCTGGCTGGCAGAGGTGTCTCAGGACCTATGTCACATTTTATCTTCTCCCACTGCCCATTCTTGCCTACTTCCCCTCCCTTGCACAGGTATTGATCCCAACAGTGCTCCCTAACATGTGTCTTGCACACTATAACTGTATTTCAGAGTCTACCTCAAAGGAACCCAACCAATGGCAGTATATGCTTGACATATGGATGTGGCACTTCCAAAATTCTCTGCAATGATTAATCCAACCTGGCATGTGTCTGCTATTGTAAGTGTCTTATATAAAGAAGTATATTAATAAATAGAAGTGTATTTACCACAAAATTATCATAATGTTAAGCCAAGGTATGAATCCAAGATAGCAGTCCTCAATATTGGAAAGATCATTATATGGACAAAGGTAACAGCCAGGGTCTAGCCAGGAGACAGAAACCATATCAATTATGTTAAGAGATAAAATTTCACTGAAATAATTATCACTAATGCGTAAAAAATTAACCAGGTGACTGAGAAGGCACAAAGAGAATTTTAAAGTAACACGGTGGGAGCAAAGTGGCAAACAGCTACCACTCCTAGAGTGATGCTGAACTTGTTAAAACTTAGCAGCCCAGATGAAGGGCACCAAGTAGCTAACTCTCTGACCTTTAAGAAGAGTACACCTCAGCTGATGCTGTAGCTCTGAGCAGGATGGGAGACTGGTGGGGCTGAGGAGGCAGCAGCAGTGACCAGACAGCTGGTACTGGTGTCTCTTCAAGAGCTGAAAAGACTGGATCTGGGAGTGTTGGGGAAATTATAAAATGGATTCAACTGCGTGTACATGAACTTCTGATGCTCCAGTGGAAGAGGAGGACTGGTTGGTGACACTGACAGGAAGAAAAAGCCAGAAAGAGTAAACAACCAGAAGCAATTTCCTTTTCTCCTTCAGTTTGCACACTCCACTTATCAAACCCTATGGACAGACCCTACCCCAACTGGCAATTCAGAAGTCTGGCATCACAGAGTCAAATTTAGAAGAGTAACTTTGAAGCTGCGAGAATAGCTTAATAATTGGATGCTCCTGGGGACTATGACAAGATGCTCCAGAAATACAGTCTAAGAAAAACTTGTTTTGATTGAAGACTTTCCTCATATTTTTGTGACGAAAAGTTGTTAGAGTTCCATTCCTCATCCTTCAACTACCCTCTCTTAGGAAAGAGCTGTCACTTCTCTGGTAGGTGAATTTAGGAGAAGGAATGGGGCAGGATTGAACAGATCATTCCTGGTGCCTCATGGTAAATGTGCCCTTTGGATGAATTCTCAGCTAACTCATGAGGGAAACTCACCAGGACAGGCAATGCCTCTGCGGTGGGGACAGAATCTGTGTAGCTCTCCTGTGACCACATGAATGAGTTTGTCAGTGGTAGAATTATTAGAACCTCTGTGTGACCTCATTGAATTCAAGCCACATCTTCCAATCTAGCTTTATCTTTAACATAGATAATATTTTGAGTTTGTTTGACTCTTATGTCTTGTATCCCAATTGGCTCAGAGCTCAGTTAGGAAGAGAAGGGAAAATGATGTTATTTGCTGGTCTTTTAAACACCCATACTTATTAACAGCCAGACGTTTCCAAAGACCAAACCAGCCATGAATGCCCAGAACTCCTTTTTCTTTGAAGTGTTCCTATGAGCTTTCCTGAGTCAGATTTTGATTTGCAGAATTCTTTTATTTTTCCTCTGGAAAATTTCTATACCTCAAACCAGGGTAAAGTACATTACCCTCACAGTCCTTGCAAAGAATTAAGATACCACATTGAAATTATGTACTTTCCTCAGGAAGTGAAAATCTGGAATATTTGATCACGAGTTATACCTATAGGCAAATTTCCACCTTCCAGAAAAGTGCCTGATTAAATAAACTAGGGAGAAAAACATGCAAATATATATTGAAATTGCTTCTTCTTGCTGCTAAGAAACTATCTTTAGAGTTATAACAACCTCTCAAAATGCACCCACAGTGTTCTTTTAATTAATCAGTGTTCCTAAATTTCAAAACACATAATTTTTAATAGAGTATTCAAGCTAAGAGTAGCTGAGGTAATATTTTATAAAAGATGAGTAGATATCAGTTATGTTCACTTTAGTGAGGAATTGTTTGCTGTATTACTTTGCATTGACTTTCTCTTGTCATTAATATTACTGAGATCAACATGATTAAATCTCTCTGTGCTTCTCCCAGTACCTAACTCTATGAAATGTAAGGATTTTTTAATCTCAGATTTGAATCATTGAATTGCACCACATTCATTTCCACCATGAAAGTGCAACAATCAAAGTGATCTGAGATCAGTGATCTCAACACAATTGAAAATGTGAGCTAATTAAGCCTTGCCTCTGAACCATATGAATACTATCTCTCTATTTTAGTGAATTATGACGGGCAGAGAAAAGAGAAACTTAACACGATCTATTAAAAAATACCAAAATAAAATGAACTTTAATGCAATTAAATTTCTATAGCACTGCTATGTTTTCCCTTCTGTTTTTATGCACAAATCTATTATTTACATTTCAATGACAGATATGAGTCCAAGTAGTAAATTGAACATCTCTCTTTTATTAGAGCATCTTTGTTATTATAAGCAAAATTGAGTTGGTTCTCATTCAAATCTACCGTGTCTATGAAAAAAGCTTTAGCCATGCATTAAATGAAGGTTTCAAATAACATTATGCTGGGAATTTGTTACATGTTAAACACCAATAGTCTTCTTTCAATATGTTTATTGGCATAACAGTTATGCAATAATAAAATACAATAAAATTTTATAATGCTTCATTCATACCAATAGCTCCCACAGCACAGCAGTTCTTCAAGTGGTAAGTATAAAATTGATAAAGAGAATGAATCTGTGGAAGTGGCATATAAAAGGTGTGAAGGGCTGGAAATATTAAGCAATAAGATGTGCCAGATCTGATTCCTTAGGGAAAATTATAATACTAGTATATTAAATGTAGCTTTGAAAATATGAATTTTCAATAATTTGGCAACAGCTATGTGCATGGTGACAAAGAGGAAAGAGAAAAGATGAACAGTGCAAACAAAAGATTTGAGCTGCTCTTTTGGATAGAACAGATAGAAGCGGTTGAAATAACAGCATTTGAAGGCTTCTCTGCCCAAACATAAACCCCAGAAAGGTGTACCCTAGAATGAATTCCTCTGGCCTCAAAGGCTTTTGGGAATTTCCACGATCTCAAAGAGAGACTAAACCATAATTGACGACACAATTAGAAGAATCAATTAATAAGGGGTTGAAAGCAAAGTTACTCTGGAATGGCACCTACAGGAAATGCCTGAATGGGTATTGGTAGAAGGATCAACAAAAAGAGAAGAGGGTGAGAAATAGAGAGTGAAGTTAGAGAAAGATAAA
Organism: Tapirus indicus; assembly: GCA_031878705.1. Lineage (NCBI taxonomy): Eukaryota > Metazoa > Chordata > Mammalia > Perissodactyla > Tapiridae > Tapirus > Tapirus indicus. Next base: position 7,602,416 of record CM062917.1, read on the forward strand.
CGTCATGATTATACCTGGATCTAGATGTTTTGAGTAATATCAGCTCTAGAGATAATTACCAAGTGACACAACAGCATTTTGAAAAGCTTAAGGTATATTCTCTTCCTAAATGGTTTTATCAGTGAACTGTAACTGATTTTTTTATACAATTAACTGGCTTCACGGTTGTGTTGGGACAGTGTAACCCCTGGTCTGATCTGAAGAAATGCTGTAAACCTAAACCTAGTTATTTGCAAACATTCTATTTTCAAATTTCTCTGGAAGGAATCAGGCTTTTTGAAAGCTTGAATTTTTCAGTGGGTGACGAGAAGTCTCAAATTCAATAATACTGTGGGAGGGATGTTATATTTGCTTAATTCCAGGAGCATCTGAATTCTCACACATAGACTTATTGTTTCTCCTTTTGAACTTGTTTATCTGATGTAGAGGTTATGGCAGTTCAGTTGAAAAGAATAAAAGAACAGTTACCATAAAACAGCCCAGTGCTCCCCCGAGTCAGCACAGAAAAAAAGAGAAAAACAATTTGCTAAACTGATCATAGAATGATTTACCAGTCAATTAAAGAACACTTTACTGCAATGCAAGGGGATTTCAAACACAGATGAATTACATCAAGATTGCTTTCTTTATTTGCATTGCAAAAAATAGGTAGATAACAGTTTTGTATAAAGAGCTTCATAATTTTGTAATTTTCTACAGCCTGAACTTTTATTTTGACACAAGGGCCATGTTCATCTGAAGACAGTCACTCAGGTAGTTTCCAAGTGTGCCACTGAGAAATTGAAATTAGGAATAATATATTGCCAGATGCTAGAATCTAAGGAGCCTTGTAAAAAGCAGTACTCAAGTGTCACTTTGAAGAACACATGTTAGACATTGCATTTGAAATGAAATACTATTTGAACATTTTAACTTGTAAGCATGATTTTTGATGCATTATAATTCACAACAATCGCACATAGGAAATTTTCATAGTAAGCTAAAGACATGTCAGTTTTTGACACTCAGTAGAAAGAGTGACTCATGATGGTTGCTGGTGACATTTGATTGGTGTTGAAATATGCCCTGAATAAATCCCTCATGTTGAGATACTGTTCCAGAAATTTGATGCATGAGACTTTGGAAACAAGTGATCTTTTGAAAAACATTCAATTTTAATATTGGAATGCTTTAGTGTTTGATCTGAACTCTTAGAAGAGAGCAGGGCATTTTGATCTACCACCACTAATGTGCCATGTCACTTATAAAGGGGAAAATGTAGCTTGAGAAAAACTTATAACATCATAATTATTTCGTTAAGTTCTTACTTAAATGCAATTGTATGACTATATAATAAAATAGATATATACTCTGTCTAATTTTAGTATCAATTAGTTTTTACTAGGTCGGTTTTTGAGGTTAAAAGCGTCTTAAACCCCATGATTAACAGTTGCCTTTATGGGGTGTAATATAGTTTGTTTTTAAATGGTACCTTGACCTAATTTTTGAGTCCCTGGCTAGAGGCTGGTCAGCTCCTCTTCTTGAGCAGTTGATTACGTCCACACTCTGACCAACTCCCTACTGGACTTTCAGCTTCTGGGTCTGCTATGCACCAGCCCTAGTCACAGGGCCAGGTAACAGACAACTAGGTACAACCCTTATGCCCTTGGAGCCCTCAAAATTATTAAATCCACAGGGAGCTTGAAAAACCTAGTAAACTCTGCCCTGCTTGCCATACATACAATGCCCCCTACAGCCCCAGCTTGCTGTGATCTTGTCCCCAGTACAACCCCGCATGGGGCTTTGCATGGGAGCCTTCTCTCCATTGGGGCTGTAAGGAAGAGTTCTGCCTTTTATCTGTCCAAGAGTCAGTGTGTTGTGTCACCCCATCTAAAGGATCTTTAAATCTTATGAATACTAGGCAATTTAAACTGCTATATAATTATTTTCATATGTCTTTTCAAATGAAATCTAAAGTTCTATTAATTAAAACTTGCAGATCCCTCTGTGAAGAAGGAAGGGAATGGGGAATGAGGCAAATCACCAAAGGTTTTATGTTTGTATCTTTTGGAATTGGAATCTATTGTATATTTTTAAAAAAATGAAGTGACAGTTTCACTTTCTTTTTTAATTCTAGTGCTACCTCTCATCATCCTGCCCCAAACCCCAGCATTCAAGCACTCAAGCTTTACCATCACAGGCATTTAGACCATTGGAGCTAATCCCATTTGGGACTTCCTCCCTATTTGAAGTCACCACAGGAAGCCCAGGACTGCCAGTCATTTCTCAAACTCCAATATCTCATTACATACGACCCTATCCCATCTTGACCAATTTCTGAAAGCTTTCACTGTGCCCTCTGGAAATCATGGTTCTTCATCAGAAAAATCCCCCACATCTTCAATTCTTCTTCTAATATTGCCATTTCCACCTCCCCTGAACTTTGGCTCTCACATAAGGACTTTGTGACCCCTGACCCTCTCTTAAGAAGCACATATTTTCAGGCCCAGGAGTCAGTCCCTTGGGGGTCTGGTAGTGTACTCTTCACTCTACTTTGCTGCTTTCAAATCATATTCTTTTCCTCTTCCTTCAACCCATTTATCTTTTACTTTGTGCTGTAAGATTGTATCACCTGTTATTCCTTGTTGAAGGCATCTACTCAACTCTTCAACACTCTCCTTGAAGGTTCTATGTTCTGGCTCTGTTTCTTTTTCTCTAGCACTATACTCCTTCTTAACTTTTAGTTATTTCAATATCTAAGAGTCAATACTCCAACATCACAGTCTCTCAGATGGCTAATTTGTCATCCACTCCACTTCACCATTACCTCCACTGGCACACCCTAGACCTCTGGCATTTCTAAAAGCTACATCCCCTCCATAATTACCATTTAATGTTTCCCCCTCTGTGACCACTACTTCCAATTTTTCCAAGTGACCACCTCCTACCTTCACTTCAACAACATTTCAATTCACGTGAGACCTATAATCTATTTGTTCTACCATCTTTTCAGTTGTCCTTAAGTCTTGTCACCATACTTTCCCCATATAAATTCAAAGTCCACCAATTAAATCATTGTGGTGCATACATTCTTTACTCTCTTGCTTGCCAATTTTGTCATCCTATTTGCCTAGCAAAACAATAACCCTAGTAAAGACTAATTTTTCTCCAACTCAGTCATTAAAACTGAACGGTTGAATATGTCCAGAAAAAAATATACAGAAAAGTACAAGTTCCTATCAAATCCATGAGCTCTAACTTTTTGTATTGGGCTCTTAGTGCTACCTAGCAATCTTACTCTATTTCTCTAGCCCATTCATTATCTTTTTGTTTAAAAGCATTTCATACCCTTTCTCTACTCAAGAATTCAAAACCTCTGCTCTTGCCATTCTCAGCTTTCTATTTCACATAGAAAATAAAAACCATCAGAATGGACCTAGCCACACGTCTACTATCACACATAGTCATCAAACTGCACTTCTGCCTTCCCTTCTTCGAACTTGGAAATGTAGCCCTGGTTCTTATACAATGATAACCCTCCCACTTGTGTACTACACTCCATCCCATCTTACCTGAGGAAGGGCATTTTTCTAAGAATTGTCCCCACTATACCCAACAGCATTAATTGTCCCCTCTCCACTCAAATATAAAACAGCAATTTTTATTATATTTATAACAGCAATTATTCAAGAGTTATCTGGTCTCCTTGTCTACATTCCCTTCCTCCTATTCTTTCTTGAATCTTGTTCAATTTGGTTTCCATCCTTAACATTCCACTGGAGTTGGTCTCCTCCTCAGGGTCACCAATTACCTGAACTGCTAAATATACTGGTCAGTCCCAGGACTTCATTTCGTTACATCCCTAGCAGAACTTGAACCAATTTATCAATTGTTCTTTTCTAGAAATAATTTCCTCACTTGCCTTCCAAGTTACCAGATTTTCCCAATTCTGTTCTTTTTGTGGTTTTTTTTTTCTCAAATTCCTTTGGTGTTCCTACCTCATCCCTGCAAGCATTTAAAGTTAGATAACCAGGTCAATCCAAGCTCATCTTCTTTAATTTCCATACACTCATTCCCTTGGTGAGTTAATCTATTATTATCGGTTTAAAAATGCTAAAAGTTTTTGAATTATATCTCCAACTTGGACCTATCTGAACTCCATAGTTTATACTTACTCTCTCTTCAGCATTACCTCTTGGGTGTACAACAGATATTTCAAACTTACCAAATTCTCCATCTGCTGTGCCAATTTTTTGTTTTGCTTTTCAATTTTCTCCATCTCAGTCAAGGGCAATTCTACCTTTCTAATTGTTCAGGTGAAAAAAACTATAGAGGTTTTAGAACCTTTCTATCTATTACCATCCACATCCAATCCATATGAAGTTCTATTTTTATAATAAATGCAGAAATTCACCATTTTGTACCATCTATACATAATCGATATTTTTCACTTTGATTGTTTCAAATGCCTCCTAAATAGTCTCCTTGCTTCTGCCTGCCTCTTCTCCCCACCTTCCCATCAAAGTTTATTTTATACATATCAGCCAGAGGGATTCTTTAAAAATGTAAAGTTGATCACAACACTTCTTTTTATAAACACTGCAACAAACATCTTCTCACTTCTTGTACAGTAGAAGATCAACTTCTTACAATATTCTTCCAAAGGCTCCCCAAACCTCTTCTCCTGCCTCTCCCTTCTCATGCCCTCTGCCCAAGACATGTTGGCCTTTTCTGTAGCTTGACCATATGGGACATGCTCTCACCTCAAGGCCTTTCCACTTAACAGTCTTGGCTTTGAAGGCTCTCGGCTTTGAATCCTCAGATAGTTGGGCAACTCACTCCCTCATTTCTTTTGGGTCTCTGTTCAAATATAACATTTGCAGTAAAACCTTCCCTAATTCCTAAACTACTTTTAAATCACTAACCTCTAACCATTAGACTCAAACATCCCCATTTCTATTTCCTGATATATTATTAGTATAGCATTTTATTCTGAGAAGCATACATTTTACTCTCTTAGTTATTTTCTTTCAATCTTTCTTCCTCACATCCCCCTACCTCTAGCATATGCCTCCTGCAGAAAGGGAATTTTATCTGCCAAGTAACTGTTATATTGACAGTGTTTAGAAGAATGCAAGGCACTCAATATATATTTGACCAATAAATATTTCATTTTAAGATATCTATGACATTAATCTGGCTTTCCACTTTGATCTCATATTATTCTAGACACAGTTGAAATTCCAGCCTGTTTTAATATTGTTGGCTGAAAGTAGATGCTTTTGCTTCTAATTTTTTCCTTTTGCCTAAAAGACACACTAAACCCTGCTCCCCTTTGCCTTATTTCTAAATGATATATTTCTTCCTATATTTCAGATTTTATGTGTGTCAGAAATACTTCTTTGGTTCCTTCAACTGAACTTTACTCTTTTAACTTTTAAAATTTTTGACATTTTCTACAGCATTTTAGTGTATTTGCATAGCATAATCCCCTTTTCATCTCTTTTCCTACCCTTCCTAAAGTGACTATTTGGGACAACGTATTGCTGTAAACTAGTATTATACATTTTAATGTATATGCATTGATTCAAAAGCATATACTCAGGCACTTCTATAAGTTAGGAAATAATCTATATTAGGCAATGATGAATGCATAATATAGAAAAGACAAATATTTTACAACTCTCTCAGGGACAAATCTATTGATGCAAACCAATATGTGGAGCAATAAATAATTTTCTTTATTTTGTGACACAGAGAAAGAGGTGGTAAATTTTCTCGTTTGTGCTATCTCATATATTATAATTTAAATTATGACTATACATGAAATATAAAAGTGTTCCATCTTTCACTTATAGTACCTCTGAATTGTTAGTCCCAACCTAATTTTAAAACTAATAAAACTCATCAACCATAAACATGACATTGCTGATAAACTTATGCACAATATTATATATACTCTGTTTAATATTAGCAGCAAATTTATATTGCTAGTAAATATTTTAATAGCTAAATATTGTGCTCTGTTTAGTATTTTAGAAAACAAAAGGAAAATCTCAAATTTAAATAAGAAGTTATATCAATTTTTAAAGTATTTCCAGCATTGCACAACTTTTTTCTTACCTATACATAATGTTAAAACAGAATGGATCATGACAATAGGTATCTATGATATATGAATGTACTAAAAATCAAGGTGTACATTTTATTTAAATTTGGGTACTGCATTTCTTGTGGAAACCCCTTGCTAAAAATTTTTAGCAATTATAATGAAAAAAGAAAAAAAATAATATGGAATTCTCTGACAAGGATCTACTATGAACACTATTTAGAGGCAACATAAAATCTTTGAAGAAGCATGCAATAGTCAAAGAAATACATGGGTTTTTCCAAATTGTCTAGTGTTTATTTACTTTATGGGTTTATTTACTTTATGTGTGGCTTCTAAGCCACTTTTCATATCTAACACTCAGTGTCACAATCTATAAAATACAAAACCAATACGAAATTGGGAGTTCTTGTGATACTAAATGAGAAAATGAAATAAAGCTTATCACAACAGGTATTTAACAAAATGTGTTTTATTTTCATATGGATTCTTATGAAACAGAATACAGCTATGTCATAGAATGGCCCCTATACCTTGTGACTTCTCAGGCTTCACTTTGACCTTGACTACCTATTGATGTCAAGGATTGTAGAAACTCGTCAATATCCATGTCCTCTTCTTGAATTCCCAAACTTAGTTTGCAAGTAGGATCATGATATAACTAGATGTGTTCAACAGAATATGAAGGAGAAATCTTTGACTCTTCTCTAATGAGACAACCAATACCTTCAAGGACCATTTTGCTCATCCCAGAATAACTTTTGTGCTATGAACTGAAGAATCCACAAGACTGAAGCAATGTCTTTCCTTGAGATACTGTTTAGAACAGAGACTCACGGTCTGTATTGACCACAATGTGAGTAATAAATAAGTCTTTGTTTTGCTATGTCTCTGAGATTTTGCTTTTGTTGTTACAGAAATTAGCACCAAGTACTCTAGCTAATACAGTATTTAAACAGTTTATTCATGCAGACTTAACACGAGATGGATTTTGCACAGGCAAAAATGACTCATTCCATTTTGATGCTTATAATTGAGGTTCTTCATTGGAAAATATAGTTATATTCTTATATTCTGAAATTCGAGAAACTTTGTAGTTAATTGTAACTGTTAGAAGAACAGAAATAAAAGTTATAACCATAAAGCAACCAAGGTCAAATAATGAGAGGGCAACTGTGAAAAGTATACTTTTAATGAAGGTATTATTTGAATAAGTTGACTTTTTCAAAGCCAAAAAAACCCCTTAAAATATAAATGTGTTGACGTTTGTTTGGCTAAAAATTCAAAATACCAGATTCTGTGAAGCAAACAGACTTACCCACAAATTGCAAAGTACGCAAAGAAGACACTAATTGCAGTAACCACTCTTTAAACTATCATGTAGAAACATATCAGGGGATAAGCTGTCAAGAAGTTACATTTAAGATTTTTGTGAAAACAAAACAGAAAATGAAAATCTCTTCTTCTGAGGAGGTAGAAGATGTAGACTCTTTCTAATTATTTTCAGCATACTGGCTATTTATTGAAAGAAAATAAGTATTTATCTAGAGAACAGGTTTGATTGGAAATGCTTCAAAGCACACACTTTGCTTTTTTAACTCTATAATTTCAGTAGTTTATGGGCACACAAACAGGAATTTAAAGAAAATAATGCCGACAATTTTAGTCTCAAATGAAGACTCATGGAACTATAGTGAACACCTACATCTATCTCAGAGTTTACGCATTGCACAGCCCATTATTTTACCATTTCAGAAACATCTGGCAGACATAGGTGATGAACCGGACCACAGTAATTGACACTTGCATAAAATAAGAGTGACTAAAAATGTCATTCAATGCAGGGATTTTTAAGAACGGTAAGAGAGCGACAAATAGGAAATGTCTTCCAATTCTACAGTGTGTATCTAATTAAAATTATGTGATACAATTTAGAAAAAAATGGCTACATGTGATCACTCTGCATCTTTCCGATTTTGATTTTAAAAAGAAAACAACATACAGGCCTCTGCTTTCGGTTAAAATATAGAAATCACAAGAGGTCGCCATGCCCACTCTAAGAACAGGAATAAGATGGATAAGTTACAAAATCATAGGAATTTTTTCTGCCTATCATAGAACTGAGGACAAAAAGAAACATAATAAAACTAAATCGCAGAAAGTGTGAAAGTTTTGCTAGGAGAGGAGAAACCATAACTGCTCTCTTTTCTGCTGAAATGGTGGGAGGGGGAAGGTAATCTCAAGACAGAGGTAAGGCTAAAGTAGCTTGCATTTTAATAAATATGTAATAGCTGGTGTAGGCTGACATGAGAGAGTAGAATCCTAAGGGGCCTGCAGTCAGACACTGTGTCGGCACAATCCATTGTTTTCTTCACAGATCCTCAATACAACTGTGCACAGCCCTCCAAAGGCTGGGGCAGGGCAGAAGGAACAAGAGAAATCCTCCTCCCCTACCCCAGGTGCATGGGCCTTTACTGAGTGCATACAAAGTGGAGTGGAATACGGGGTGTTGCAGGTGCTCGGAGCCCAAGCTCTGATGAAAACAAAGTCCTGATCAGAGAATATTTGAAACTAGTGATGAACTCAGTAAAGCCAAGAACTGACTCAGCCACATACTACATCGACACACACCTCGCACTAATGTCTTCAAAGTGGAAAGGACATGTTTTTTTCTGGGGTTAATAATATTTATTTTAGTCTAAAATGCTCTTTACACACAATGTCCTGAACAAAATTTACACATGAGACACACGAAGCAGCAGAAGAATATGACCCATTCAAAAGATGTATGTGTTTGTGTCAGACACACGAGTCATAATTTTCTGCCCCTTCCTGTGCATTTGTCTAAATTTTATTCAGGAAATTCTGTGGAAAATATATAAATATACACACACACACATAGGCTATTGATGTTTAAAGTAAAAATTATAAGAATATATTATGAAGTTACTGACATATGTATAAGTAAATATTTAAGTTCTTTAAAACGTCAAATGAAAAATGAATTATTATTATACTTGATAAATAAACGTTAGTCTCCTGTTTATGTTCAATTTTTGTGTTGAAATAAAAATTTCAATATAATACTCTATTGAAAAGATGGCATATGTTTCAAGGAAAAATTTTTGAAGTCAAACATTTTTCGATGTTTAGAGGCAACAGAGATTCACTCATATCTTATATATGCATTTACATTTTAAAACTGAAAATGATAAGGTAATTTGACTTAAATGTTACGTGACATCCTTATTTCATGTTATTCCAAATGCTGCTTTTAAGCTTTATTATAACAATATATTTTAGCTTAATAAAAATGGGAACTGTCAACATAAATAGTACTGCATGTTTATGATTCCTTTACTTCTGTAAAAGCAAACACATATATAACAGCATAGTATGTATTTTTTAAGTATCAATATCAAAATTTAATTTGCCCTGAACACATGCTAATATCAAACAAATGTAATGGGAGCTGTTCTGATTTAAGTGAAGAGTTAACACAGATTCCTTAGAAAAGATATAAGACACTCACAGCATAAAAGAAACTATTGATAAATTGTACTTCATCAAAATTTAAACTTCTGCCATTCAAAAGGCAATGTGATGAAAATGAAAAGCAACAGACTAAAAAAAATATTTGTAAGATATATGTCTGATTAAAGATTTGTATTCATAATTATAAAGAACTCTCACAACTCAATAAGAAAACTAAGTCCAAAAAAATTTTTGAAAAGACATTCACCAAAGAAGAAACATAAGTAGCAAATAAACACATGAAAAAATGCTCAACATTATTAATCATTAAGGAGATGAACATTAAAACTTAGATACACTACACATTTATTAGAGTGGCCACTTTAATAAAGTCTGACAATACCAAGTGCTAGCAACTCAAACTCTCATAACATTGTTTTGGAGAATGAAAAATGGTACAGCCAGTTTGGAAAACAGTTGGGCAATTTCTTTTATATGTAAACAGAAAAATGCCATGTGATCCAGGATCCCACACCTATGTATTTATCCAACAGAAATGCTAATGTATGTCTACACCGAGAGCTATATGTGAATATTTATAGCACAGTTATTGATAATAGCCAAAAACTGAAAACAACTTATACGCTGTTAATTAGTGAATGGAAAAAGTATCATGGTACCTTCATCCATAAAGGGAAATACTACTCAGTAATCAATAGAAATGAATTACTGAAAAATACAAAAGAAGATGTATTTTTAAAAGCATTATGCTAAGTGAAAGCAAGCAGACATAAAAGGCTACATAGTCTGATCCCCATCATACGACAGTCTGGGAAGACAAAACTACAGGGACAGAAGTCAGACCTCGTTTTGCCAAGAGCAGGAGAGGTAGTGGGTGGGGGAAGGAAACTGAGTACAAAGGGAGACGAGGGGACTAAGGGAGATAGAAATATTCTATATCTTGATTGTGGTAGTGGTTATGTAACTGTATATATTTACCAAAACACATGGAACTGTAAGACAAAAAAATGGATGGATTATACTGTGTGGAAATTATACATTAATGAACATGTCATCAAAAAAAGAAACACAGACATTAGATTTTTTGTTTAGTTTGGTTTGGTTTTAATAGTGAGCTATTTTAGATGTTTTGGGCAGAATACTAACATAAAGCAGATAAAATCAGGTTGTTCTGAATGAAATGGGGTGGGAGATCTAGGTTGTTCTGTGTGATTTAACTGCTATGAAAGGCACAATGCTTTATTTCCTCAGAAATGTCAGATGTGGGTTAATAGGTTTAATCAAGAAAACTTTCCAATCATTCAGTTATAATTCGGAATAAAAAACTGGCATCTGCTTTGGTCATGAGAGCCCAGAGGATTTGTAAACCTTCTTATGTTTCTGAACATTAGTTATTTATAATGCTTTCTCTAGAAGAATCTCAATCTACAGCCCATCTCTTGGGAGACCTCAATGATTATTTCAGCTCTGTATTGTTTTCTTGAAACCACACATACACAGTCACATATGTGTGACTGTGCATTCTCAATTTCTCTCTCTCTAACTCACACACACACACCGTAAGCAGAGTATTTTAAAGTGTCATATTCTATTAAATAAAATCTTATCTTCTTTGTCTGAGAGTCTATGTATGTATCACCATTGAATTATAAAATAAAGTTTATCACCCAAGTTTAAATTTTATTATTTGTTGATACATTAGATTAAGATATATCTATTAGTAAATCTGTTATTTTCATGTTCAATATGAAGAAAAGTGATTTTTTTGCAAAATTTCTTATTTAGTACCTTTACCTGATATAACTTGGTATACTTATATTTGTTTAGTACATTTATTGTATTGATAATTACCTTAAAAATAATTCTGATAAAGGGATATGAAATTTTCTGTAAATTTGTTTCATACCCATTAGGAAATTTAATATTATATGTCACAAAATGAGGGAAGAAAGAGGATCAACTGATGGAAAGTCAACAGGAAATCAGAGATTTTCTTTATTTTTTTATAGTTAAAAATGAAATATTTTCATTTATCATTCTTTAACATTTTTCCAAGATTTTCTCCAACATTCAGATGTCTTCCGTAAAGCTATCAGTTGTCTGGTGTTTCCCTAGGAACTGAGGCTCCTTATGCAAACTATTTATCATGGTTGCTAAGAGGGTGTGAGTCTGCTGTGACAGTCTTGAAAGAAATTGTATTTACCAACAGGGATTTTTTACTCCAGCTGATGTATTCCACATCAGTAAAATACTGAGTTATGTTTTACCTGCAAGTCAAGTTTTCAATTTACCAACTAGAACTACCTTATTTATATTTTTCTTTGTAGTTTTCACTAAGATTTTTATAAGAACACAATTTTTCATTTAAGTACACATACATACAGAAAAGGACGCAAATAATGAGTGTTGACTTGATGAGTTGTCACAAAGGGAACGTACCCATGTAACCCGTACTCCAGGCAAAAATAAAAGTATATTAGTATTTTGATGCTTCCCCAAGCCCTATGCCAGTCACCACCCCTACAAAGGTAACCCACTCTCCCCACTTCTAACACCATAGATTTAGTTAGCCTGCTTTTTAAACTTGATGTGTATACAGTATGTATTCTCATATCTCCAACCCCTCTCAGTCAATCTTTTGTTTGTGAGATTCATTCATATTGCTGTGTGGCTGCATAATATTCCATTGCATAAATATAGAATAATGAGTTTTATTCATCCTCCAGTTTATACATATTTGGGAACTTTTTACTTTTGTGCTTTCACAAATAATGCTGTTGAAAAATATTCTAGTGAAATCTTCTGGTGAGATATGTGTACTTTTCCATTAGATATGTATATAGATAGAAGCTGAATTTCTGGGTAACAGAGCATGCATATTATTCACTATAGTAGACTCACTGAATGGGTTCCTAAGTGCTATACCTGTGTCCATTCCTACCAGTATTGGAACAGAGTTCCAATTGCTCCAAACCCTCAGCAACACTTTGTTATTTCTATTTCATTCAGGCTTCTAGTGCATATTAAGAAAGTAGGTCCTTTTAATTTGCATATCCCTAATGGTTAAGGGTGTTGAGCAACAGTTGTGATAATCATTGAATGCTTGGATATTATTTTTTGTTAAGTGGTGCCTGTACAGATGATTTCTGCCTTTTTCTTTCATGTTTTTTAGGAGTCCTTTATACCTTTTAGTTTCAAGTCCAGAAGATATATTGCAACTATTTTCTCCCAATCTGTGGCTTCCTTTACAATTTTGATCAATCTTTGATTAATATAAATTCTTAATTTTAATGTGATCTAACATAGCATGCCTACCTATGTGGTATTATTTTGTATCCTATTTAAGAAATCATTGCCTATCCCAAGATCATGAATATATTCTGGTATGCTTTCTACAAAAAGTTTCTTTGTTTTACTTTTCTGTTTATATCTAAAATCAATTTAGGTTTTATTTTTGCACATAATGTGAGGTAGAAACTAAGATTATTATTTTTTCAGACAGATATCTAACAGACCCAGAATCATCTCTTGAAATGACGGCTCTTTCCATATTGTGATGAAGTGCTGTGCTGTTGTAAATTAGATAACCAGACAAACATCACCTTGCTTCTGAGCTTCTTACATTGAGCCAATACCACACTCTTTTAATCATTATAGCTTTAAAATAGGTCATGATATGTCACAGTTTAAACCTTCCACCTTCATTTTTTAGATTGCTTTGACTTTCTGCATTTCTGTTTTAATTTTTGAAATCAACTTGTACCTTTCCACTAAATTTACCTCCTAGGAGTTTTCTTGGGTTGTATTTAGATCTCTTAATCATTTTGGAAAAGATATACTTTTTTACATATTGACTTTTCCAATTCATGAACAAGTTATATCGCTTTAGGTCCTGGGTCCTTTTACAATTTTCTCAATACTATTTGTAGTTTTAAGCCTTGATTACTTGCCCATATTTCATTACATTTATTTTCAGCTTTTTGATGTTTTAGGATACTATTGTAAGTGTATTATAGAAGTATAATTGTTTTTGTCCATTTACTATGTATTTAATGCATTTGATAAATTCACTTACTAATTTTAAGAATTTTTCTGTTGATTATTTTCTGGTTTTCTATGTACAGAATAATATCATTGCAAACAGGGTGCTTTTTGTTTCATGTCTTTGCTCTTTATGCCTTTTCTTTCTTTTGAATTCTTTATTGCATTAACTAGGACACTCCTGAAATATTGAAAAATCTCTCATTCTTGAACTGGGTTGGAACAGTGGATGATTGCAGTAATTCATCAGAAGAATGATACTTGCCATTGGCTTTTAGTAGGTATGCTTCACCAAATTAAGGAGGCTCATTTGTGTTTGTAATTTGCCAAAGGTTCTTGTAAAGAATAGGTGCTGAATTTTACTAAATGTTGTTCTCTATCAAAATTAGCATTTGACTTTTCTCTGTTTTTATTAAAGTTGGGCTTACATTTGTCAGAGAAAAGTATTTAAGTGACTCAGATAGAGGTTGTGAAGGACTTTATTCAGGCTAATGAGCATCAAAAAGCAACTGAAACCAGGTAACTCCCAGATTGAAGCCAGGCTAGTGTTTATATAGCACAGTCATGTGTTGCTCAATGATGGGAATATATTCTGAGAAATGCATCATCAGGTGATTTCATCATTGTGCAAACATCATAGAGTGTACTTACATAAACACACATGGTATAGCCTACCACATACCTAGGCCATATGGTACTAATCTTACGTGACCACTGTCATATAATTGGTCCATCATTATCTGAAATGTTGTTACAGAGTGCATAACTGTACTATATACACATACAAAACTGTACTGCATGAACACATATATTTTATATGAGCATATGTACACAATGCCCACATATATTTAAATATATTCATATATTGTGGATTAGGATTCCTTTTTACTAAACCAAAATCTCTTGAGTTACGGATTCTCATATTTGATTCTTTATTCAACAAACATTTACAACGGACAAAGTATGTGCCAGACTCCTTTGGACTCTGAAGATGGATGATGAGCATAGATACACATGGCATCTGTGCTCCTGTTGCTTATATTATAACAATCAAAATATTTCATAGTTGGAGGACTTTGTATAAATAACCAATAAAATTGTGTACCTCACGTTAATCATTTGGTGCTTCAAAATAAGTTCAAAGTTCAGGAAGATAGAATTAATAGTTAATTTCATTTTGAGGCTGAATCATCTTGTAATATGAGTATTTCATATAGGAATAGCATAAAAATGTGAGTATCAGATAATTTTGTTTGCAAATATATCAGTGGATCTATTTACATCCACCTTCGTTTGCCTCTCCTTGTTTTATTTGTAATTTTCCTACAACTGATTTGCCTTATGGAGTTGCAATGAGAAAAATTATATATTATTTAATGTTTTAAAAACCTGAACCAATTTAAAATTAATACCCAATGACTAACCCATGCCAGATGAGACCATTCACCTCTCAGTAGTTATTTATTTATTTATTTTATTTTTGGTGGGGGAAGACCAGCCCTGAGCTAAAACCTGTTGCCAATCCTCCTCTTTTTTGCTGAGGAAGACTGGCCCTGGGCTAACATCCTTGCCCATCTTCTTCTACTTTATATGGGACGCCGCCACGGCACGGCTGACAGGCAGTGCGTCAGCGGGCGCCCGGGATCCAAACTCTCAAACCTTGGGCTGCCAAGCACAGACTAAACCACTGCGCCACCGGGTGGCCCCTCTCAGTAGTTATTTAAATAGCCTTGAAAAGCCTCACAGTGGTATAATGAATTCCTCTCCAAATTCATGTTCAGATTTTATCTGCCTTTCCTATATAGCTATAAAGATATATTTCTGAGTGGAGAAAGGACACAAAATAATAGCCTCAATAGCAGTGAAGCAGTTGAGGGCAAAAAGCTGTTTTGGTCATTGAAAAGCACAGGTCATCACCTCACTGCCTATGGTTACGAGTGATGACATCCTGAAAGTCCCCACTTGCCACTGCTTCTATTCACACCAATCCTGGGCATGTCCTCATTAAAATCATTAATCTGCATATATTCAGGCAGAGGCCAAATTAATCTCTTAAAAAATGTGAGGTTCTTTACTTTTCTCCTAGCTACATTAGATGTTTGAGTGGAAGAAAATAATTAGATAAGTTTTAGCCATATCTGATTTGCAACTCATTGCAAGCATAGTCAAAGCAGGGTCAACAGAAAGAAAAAACAGAATCATTTTAATGGAGGCTATTGATCTATGGTAAAGTAATGATTAAAATAGACCTTTTGAATTTTAGTTCCAAAAACATACTATGTTCTAATTGCTATAACCTTTGGGGACCCTCAGAAGGATAACAGTGCTGTACAAAGGTTAGAACGGATTTTAGGGAGGAGCCGTTTAACTGAACGTGACTGTGTGGCAAAGAAATAGCCTAACGCAAAATAAATCGCCTATTTTTTTCCAACAAAGGTGGGTAAGAAAAGAATAATATTAATTTGTCTTTAGATTTGTAATTACTCTTAAAGGCATGCTCCTTTAACACTAAGTGTCAAAATTGTATCACTGAAGACAGTAAAGTCTTAGAAACCCATTTTTATTAAAGTCTTATTGGGCATAGCCTAGTAACTTTTTACATACAAATCAATGTGGAATCTTTTTTCTTTCCACAAAGTCAAAGATATTTAATATATAGACCTACTTTATGCATATTGGAGGTATCAGTAAAAGAAATTTCAAACACAAAATACCCCACAGTTTTTTGCAATACTGTGATTCGTCAAAATTCCAAGGTTATTAATATAAGATTGATTCTTGAGGGTGTCAAGGAAAAAGTTACACTGAACAGAGAAACAGGCAAAGGAGACTTTATTCAAGATTATTGCAATAGGGGAGAGAGATTGAACTCAACTCCACTGAAACCAAAGGCTGGAGAGATTTAAACACTTGGGTGAGCTAATGGAAAAGTACTGGAGGAAAGTGGAGTTGGGGGGAGGTTGTCAATGTGATTAGATCCTCTGTTTGCTAATTGTTGATAATTGTAATAATTGGCAAGTTGGGCTCCCACCCTCCAGGGAGACTGGGAGATGGGGGCACTATCTTTCTAGGTTGCTTTTCAAAGGATGGTTTCCAGGTGTTTGAGAAAGACATACCTGGGTTATAAAACTCACAGAGGCTGGGAGAAGATTTACCTTTCAAAGTGCCAGATAATATACATTTAAGCATTTTCTAAAGCAAATGCTCTAAGGTTTAGAGACATTGAAGAGAACATTAAGGCCATCTTGGTAAAGACAAAAACACTTGCAAGTGAATTATTAAAAAATTAGTCAGTTGGGTCAAGCACAGTTATTTTATATCACTGTTTATATCTGAATATGAACTACAGTGGAATTTGTTTACTAAAGGTCTTTCACAGGTATAATATTTTCAGATTTTGCTCTCTCTCCATTTAAATGATAACAGAGAAATGGTTAATGTAAGACTAATGACTAGGGGCTGGCCCAGTGGTGCAGTGGTTACGGACACGTGTTCCACTTTAGTGGCCCAGGATTTGCTGGTTTGGATCCTGGGTGCAGACCTACTCACCACTCATCAAGCCACGCTGAGGTGGAGTCCCACATAGAAGAACTAGAAGGAGCTACAACTAGGATATACAACTATGTACTGGGGGCTTTGGGGAGAAAAAAGAAAAAAAAGAGAGACAGATTGGCAACAGACGTTAGCTCAGGGCCAATCTTCCTCAAAAAAAAAAAAAGAATAATGACTAATTTAAGAGTGTTAGGTCTTATAAATAGCCTAGAACTCAGATGTGAGACTACTGACGTGCATCTTTATGAAATTTACTTTGGGGTCATTGACTTACTAGAATGTTGAAAGAGATAACAGACTATCTCAATACAGGGAGAGACATTGCCAGAGTTATGGATAAATTATTGATATTGCACATCCCAAATAAAGTATTTGCATTTTAATACTTGCCCACAGCCTTTGTTCCCTCGAGTCCCTGGTGCAAGACAGGCAGGCAAAATTATCACTACAATTTTACAGGTAGAAAAGCTGACACAGAACCCCTTGAAGCAAGGGAGTCAGAGAACATACTCTTAAATACTCAGCTATGTGACAGAATATTACCAAACCAGCTTCATTTTTGCCCATTGCCCAGAAAGCCAATTACCAAAACAACAAGGTTGCAGCAAAGAAAGAGTTTTAATCACAAGGCAGCCAAGTGAGGAGACGGGAGAACGAGTCTCAAATCCACCTCCTTACAAATGGGGACTCGGGGATATTTATTGGGTATGGGGACAAGGCAGTCTGAAGAGTGGGGATAGATTGGAGGTAAAGAGCAGTGAGGCAATTGATGATCTGTGCAAGTGTAGTCAAGCTTCACGCCTCTTCATAGGATGCATGTTCACAAAATGGTGGCATTAGCATGATCTGAGGGTGGAGTGTTTAGCCTTCTAAGGTCAAAACGGTCACTTATAGGGTAACTGCACAGGCGCAGTTGATGAGTTGCTGGTCTCAACTGGCCTGAACTGGACAAGGGGGTCCTAATTCCTGAAAAACAGCTCAAACATCCATTACTGTGGTGAGCCAGGCACCAGAGAAATGTTATCTGCAGGAACGTAGTGGGAGCTAGATAATATATTGCCTAAGCAGCACAGTTAACTTTGGATGGGTGAACAACCAGTAACTGAAAAAACTTTAGTTACTAGCTACCTAATTCTAACTGCGGGCCCTCCAGGACCATTTCAACTGACCCCATCTTATCAACAGAGTGATTAAGAATTGTCTTTCAGAAAATTTGCAAATTCACATAGCCAGAGCATGCACAGAAATAGAAATCTTGACCTGACAGGAAGTTAAAAGTCGGACTCTTATCAGAAGCAATGGGTATATCATTCCAGACGATCCAATGTTAAAATTCCTTCACCAAGTTACCAAAAATGTTTAGAACCCCATCATAAATGTTTAGAATCTTACCGTAAGTGCTTGAGGCCTACCAATCAAAATCTGTCCTGCCACCATTTCCTCACGCCAGCCTGTTCCCCCTAACCTCTTAAATTTTGCCCCGAATTCTGAATCTGAGAGACAGATCTGAAGGCACACACTCCCTGTCTCCCTGCAGATCAAACTCGCAGAATAAAGCTGATCTCTTTTCCCAAAGGCTGATATAATTAATTGGCTTGTTCATGCACATCAGGCAAGAGAACCCCAATTTTGTGTGGCAACATAATCATTAATGTCTGTTTACCAGTATCAAGAATAATTCTCATTTTACAGATAGGGAATCTGAGATTTTGAGGGAAAATGCCACAAAATCGGGTACTGTTTTCACTATACTATGTCAATTACATACTCATTTTGGTGTTTCAATATTCAAGTCCTCAAACAGCCAATTATTTTCTAAGTTTTATATTTTTCATTTTCATCTTTAAAAATCTAACTTTCTTAAAACTCATTCATTCTCTGGGAAGGAATGTAAAAACTATGAAGAAGATGAAGAATAACTTGGAAGAGGAGGAGGAAGAGAAAGAAGATAAAAAGACAATTTCTTTTATGGGTATATTCCTTGTTTTCCAACGCTCAAACATCTAACAGGAAATCAACCTAGAAAAACTATAATGGGTATTTAAAAATGTTGAATGTACTTATAAGTTGTTTTTTCTTCACTTACTTCTTTGCCCTTCTTTTGCCTGTTTTCTGGACAATTAGATGTTGATATATTGTAATTTGTAATTTTGGCAAGTGATTGTACAATTTTCACTGCGGCTAGCTTTGTTTCATTCCTTTACTTTTAATGTCATGGATGATAATATACTCATACCAATCACATAAGCACCAAAACATCTAAAAGCTATAAAATAATGGGTAAAAATGATTGAATAATTATTATTAACTCTAAATCTCCTTAATCATTATTCAAAATGCACACCTATAGTGTTATAAAAACAATTAATTATCCCTGTGTGAAATTAAAACCAGAGATTATTTTTAGAATTTTAAACCATGATATAGCTTTGTGGTTACTATTCACGGAATTCATACTCTAAACTGAATTCTTAAATTCATTTACTAATTATGAAGAAGTTTCTGCCCAAAAGAAGTTATTCAATATGTGTGTAAAGCTGATTGTCACAGGAATTTTGAGCAAACTGTAAATATTAATCACACCCCTCCCACCCAACAAGCCCCCAGAAAAGCAAGCAAACTAACAGTGCCCTTGAAAGTTTTTAATACTAACACGAAAATTCTTTCTAGATCACTAGCTTAATCTAAACTTTGATATCTTCAAAAGATGAGCTTTTATGGGTAAATTCTTATCCCAAGTTTTAAAAGAAAGAAAATTTATTTTGCTTCAGTTCAAGGAGAAAAAGAATCTGAAACCAAAAAGTTACTGAATTGGTTAATGGGAAAAGTGTGCATATTTGATAGATTTGTTTAATAATAAATTTTAAACCTAAATAAAAGATTAGTATAAATTGATAGGCACAAGCAAAGTCAGTTTGAATATTAAATAAATTAAAACCAAATACTTTTTATACCAGTGATCTCTGGTATTTGAAGTTATCCCTTTATCAGATATGGACATGAAAAATTATAAGAAATTAAAGGATCTTTTTCATTTTAGCACTTAAAAATCTATGATTTATTAGCATGTTTTAAATGAAGAGTGGAATAACTAGCTAATTATTAAAGCTTCTGTGGAATCTATTAAGGGCATATATATTAGAGAGGAATGCTACATACTCTAAAAGAACTGCTAAATGCCACATCGTGTGCTTGCAGAGTGCAGGGCCAGACTTTTAATAGCCCGATGGTGACAGTGCATATGCATCTAAGGGCAAAGCACATGCAGAAGAAGCTAATTAACATCAAACACTAATTAGTCCCTCAGTATTTAGCAATGAAGTATCAGCAGCTGTCTTAGATGCCATATGCTAATTAGCATTAATAAACTTCAGAAATAATTGTCTCCATTGTTCTGTGTCATAATACTCCCTCTAATTGTACTTTGGAGAGCATTGCCTATAAATGGTAGCAAGCATTCCATAGCATTGCTGAAGTTTAATGAGCAATTTACTGTGACTTGTGGCATTAGAAAAGAATATATACAGGAAAGAGAAAAGATTAACGCCAATTTTTTAAATCCGTAATTAAGTTGTTGGCTGGTACTTGTGTCTCCAGCTATTCAAATATTCAGACATGGGAGATCGTTACTTTGGCTCCAGATTAACTTCAGGGCAATAAAATGTGAAGTTTCGTAGAGAGGACCTGAGTCACTGCCTCAGCCAGCACGCCGCTACTGTTTTCAAAGATCAGTTTAGTCTTTCATTGGAAATTGTGCCATCACTTTTGAGGAGCCTGAAATGTCGGCAGGGAGAAAGAGCATCTTTATTCGGAGAGAAAACAACTCCCACTTTCCTAATGTCAGCAAAAGTCAGCAGAATGTATCTTTGATAGTGCGATCTGAAGTAAACAGAGGATGGCCATTAATTATCTTGAAAATTGTTTAACATTCCAATAATTTTCACTGGTTATTGTTTCATGAAGTAGACAACAAAATAAAATTTCATGAGAGGGGGGCGGGTGCCTACAAATACATTGATACTGAAGACCATGGGACATGATTGTTGACCTTAGGAAGTCTGCAGTGCAATTAGAGGGATTAATATATACACAGTGATGTCCTAAACAATTAGTCAATATAAAAGAGCGCATTTTGTAAACTGCAAAATCTGTATATACCTGGAAGGTTTTTAATAATTGAGAAAACAATATAGGACTATATAAACTAAGGGTTAAACACATATGTAGCCAATGGTGTAACTGTTATGGGGCCTTCTACAAGCTTTTATTTTTTTATTTGAAATGAAAAAGCAATAATTGGGGGCAAATTATTTGGAAGTTTTCCAGAAATTAAATGAATTGTTTATTTGGTAAACACCACAAAGACTTATAATGTTTACTTTTATTAGTATCATTTGCCACATAGGTCAGTAAGGGGTAAGAGTCTGTCTTAAATCCTCTTCAAAATGTAAAAACATTTAAAAGTTTCTATTTTCACTGAAACTATTGATTCTGTATCAGTTTATACTAGCTTATTTTACCTAAAACTATTTCTTTTAAAATAATCACAGCCCTTATTACTGTATGATCTTTTCCTATAACAACTAATAACCTTAAATATTTAATTTGCTCTTTTAAATTCTAGCTAATGATCAAATTTAAAATAACAATAATAACAAAAGAGAAAATTTTGGTTACTAAAGAACACCAAGAATATCTCCTTGCATGATATCCATCCCAAAACCTCAAGAATTCTGTATCTGTTGTCTCTGTCTTATGGCTGCAATAACTCTTGGAAAGGATTATGTTCTTTATTTGATGCAGCCACTAGAAGCTTAGAGACAGATATTGTATTCTCCTTTGTTATCACATAGGATCATACTGTTTGCATTTACTGGTGTTAATGTTATCTCTGATGAATTATTTCTTTATAAATTGGTTTATTGATTGATTTCTTTGATTAATATTATCCTTGGGGATTTTATGTAAATTTTAAAGCTGCATTTGAATTCTTTGTGTAAATTAAGTAAACCATCGTTACACGGAAACATTAAAAATTCTATCAATTTCAAAATGGAATCAATATAATTGGCAGCAAAAGTTCATTAATTTTGGTAATTTATGTTGCTTCATACTGGAGCTGGGATAAAACTTAACCTTGTGAAGCTTGCCTTTAATTCACAGATGCTATAATGGAAGGGTATAAAGCGTACTTAAGAATCCATTTTAAAGGCTTAATTAACAGGAATAACTACCATTAATGAAATTCAAATATTAAGAATAAGATATTTTATAAAGAAAGGTTTGAAACAATCTCTCACTGACTATTTTGAAGCCTTGTTCCAGAGGGACACACCCACATAACACACACATACACAATCGTAAATAGACAGTTCATATTTTTCATCCACTATTGAGATAGGGCAGCTCTAGACTTAAAGAAAAGAAAGGAAGGAAGGAAAGAAAGAGGTGTGGAAGGAAGGAAAGAAAAGAAGGAAGGAAGAAGGAAAGAAGAAAAGGAAAAAAGATATATCAGTGGTTTTGTTCCTGGCATAAAAGATAAAATGCTCCCAAGAGCCTCCACTCTCTGGGAGTGTTTTAGAACAGCTCAGAAAGTTTGAATCCATGTTATTGTTTGCTTTCTATTGTCTTGATCAATTAAAGTGAGGCAGATAGCTACCTGGCAATGTTTGATCTTGGAATGTGAGTCTTTAATAGTCAATTTTAGCAAATGCTGCTTTGTAAAATCCTTCTGGAATACTAATGAGTTGTAGGGTTAAGAAGTGAGATAATCTTATCAAAATTGTACAGTAATTCCTAGTTTTCTTAATCCTATCGGTTGACAGGTTTTGCACACTCATCTTTATCTTCACGGGATGTGACTGGCCTCTCCAGGTTATCATTACTGTCATTCTTACTAATAATAACAGTTCACATTTATTAAAGTCTTTCTATAAGTTGATAATATATTACAGATTTTAAATATTGGATCTCTTTCCATTCTTCGAACCACTCTAGTCAGTAGATATTGTTATTCTTCTTCTCATTATTATTGCTATGTTCCAGACGATAAAGTTTAGGGTATGAGAAGACAAACAATTTACTCAAGGCTATGCAACTAGCATAATCTTGGACTCAGAATGCACTCAGGGAGTGGATTCATTCAAGTCACTTTATAAACAACTTTATATAAACTCTATATTTGGCTGTTTTACTATAATATTTTCAGATGACTATACATAATGTATTAAATCCAGTCCATCCACCATCTTTTTATTTGTAATCCACTCATTCTATTTTTCTATGTTAACTTGATTTAACCACTAGCAAAAGTTAATTTTAGTTTTATTGTAATTATTAAGGTTTTTTAAGTTAAAAACCCCAAGATACATATATATATATATATATATATCTCATATATATAAATACATTTTCGTACACTACCTGAACAGGCTAGACCAGTCTTCACTAGTAGTTGTTCTTCCACATGATTAGCAGTTACTGTTATGAAAGTCATTATTTTTTCTTGCCAAAATGTGCTTTTCACTATTATCCACAGATGCATCTTAATTTGTAGATAAATGTATGTTAATTAATAGATATTAATAGCACACATGAATCTCCCTATTAATCAATTGTGAAAGAATGCAAAGTATGAGTAAAGTTGCGTGTCTTTATGAATTGTAGATAAATATACCTTTACCAATTAAGATTGTTAATCTCAAAATTAGTAAATTTCAAAGGCATGATTGTATATTCCTTCTTATAAATAGGAAACTGGTGATTCAAAAATGCAAGTTATATGTCCCCAGATCTTGCTGGCTAACTGTTAGTTATGAAAATAGACTTATGAAAATAGACTAATATGCTCTGTCAGTTCATCTCTCTATCCTGCCACATTATATACACTAAGTGCAGGTTCCTTGATGGCAGCTCCTGTGTAAGTCACTCATCTCTGAAGCTCCAGGGCGTAGCAGTCATCATCCCAAGGGACTCAGAATATAACTGAGCCCTGAACGTAAAATTACCCAGTAGTAGAAAACCTATAGTACCTTTTATTTCCAAAACATACTTACTTCCTTGAGAGAATGCACTGAAATTCCCAAACATAAAGAAATGAAATGACTACCAAACCATTGTGGGTAGTTATTGGTAGAAATAACTTATCCATCTTGAAATACTTAATCTTGTGTAAATAATGTAGGTAACTTTGAGTTTTATATGAATGCTGTCAGAAGGAT
The DNA here is from genome assembly GCA_031878705.1 of Tapirus indicus. NCBI lineage: Eukaryota > Metazoa > Chordata > Mammalia > Perissodactyla > Tapiridae > Tapirus > Tapirus indicus. The sequence continues at coordinate 7,626,812 of CM062917.1, forward strand.
TTTGGACTAGAATCTACTTGTTCTCTTAGAATTAATTATTTAAATCACATAAAAATGAAACAGTTGAGGGATATTTTTTCTTTACAAGGAAAATATATCTTATTTAATAGATGGGGAAATATATTATTCTACTTTACAAGAAAGTAAAATGTACAAATCCTTTTTCCCAAAATACATTACTTATTCTGTCCAAATACCCTACTCTTCCAGCATTTAAACAAGAGCAAAGGTTTCCAAGGTTATTTATGCAGTTACAATTTATTTTATTTCTTAAGAAAATGAAATTGTGTTTATAAATGCTACCATATATACAGAGGTTTTCTGTAGATTGATTAGATGCAATTATTAAATTTTTATTGTTTAACTGAAGAATGGTTTTCTTATTTGCACGTTTGGATTTTATATATATTGCCAACCATATGATGCTTTGCTTGATTTGAAACAAATAAAATAGAAGCAAATAAAACTCTCTGCAGGTTTTCTGAATGACCAGCATATTAAATTTAAAAAAAAATCAAACATCAATAATGTTCTCTTGCAGAATACCAGATCCACATTTGTTATTTTCATCGTTTCTTCTTCCTAATACTGATAATTAGTATGAACAATTCAAATAAAGACCAAACAAATAGACTTCCAAGAAAAATAAACAACCTAAAGTTTCTTGAATTTCATAGAGTTTTTCAATCATATGTATGACAATAATTTCACTGGTCTTGTGGTATATCTTTCATAACAGCATAGCAAGATACTGACGGTTGTCAATGTTTAATGTAAGTATTTAGATCTACTAAAATCTGAATTAGATTAAATATTTAACATTATTTTGGGGTATTTGTGGTAGATATTAGTATTCAGAGAACTTTCCGGTCCCCCTTTCCTTGTGACACTCAAGAAAATTGTATTTTCAGATGAATAAATTCTGAGGATGTAACATACAGCATGGTGACTGTAGTTAACAACACTGTCTCGTATATTTGAAAGTTGCTAAGAGAGTAAATTTTAAAAGTTCTCACCACCAAAGTAAAAGAACATTGTAACTATATGAGGTGACGGAAGTGGTAACTAACTTTATTGTGGTAGTTATTTCACAGTATATACAAATAGCAAATCATTACATTGTATACCTTAAACGTACACAACATTATATGTCAATTATATTTCAATAAAGCTGGGGGGGGAAAGGCAAAAAAAGATTATATTTTCCCTCAACTTTGACAGTAGGGACAGCCATGTGACTTGCCTTAGCAAATGAAATTTGAGTGAAATGGTCATGTGCCACTTCCAGGTAGAAGTAGTTAAGAGCCTTTAAGCATTTAAGCAGATTATTCTACATGTTCCTTTCCCATATGGTGGTAAAGCCTAATGTTTTCTTTGGAGATGGTAGCATCATAAGCTCATGGAATGTTTGCTAGCCTGGATATCTGAGTAACAGCGATGAGCAGAGTCCCTATGATGACCTACATTAGACATGTACTTTTGGTGTGTTTTAAAACTTAAATTATTTTAAGCTCTGGATGTTTAGAGTTGTTTGTTCTCACAACATAACCTTAAACTGATTAGCATGGTTATTTTTAACGGCTTGACTGCTATTAAATATTTTTACTTTTAGACCTTATCTATACATGTGTTCTTGCCTGAAAAGTAGTTTATATTTTATTTTGCATGTTCATGTAAAATATTTGTGTTTTGTTTCTGTTTTATATGCTCTATTTCTTTTGAACATTTTTTTACTATGAGTGCACATTTGTAAAAGTAATTATCCAAACATAAAAACAAAAAGTGCTATGGAACAGAAATGCTCTGTATCTTCATTGAGGTGGTAGTTTCAACAGTGTATATATTCATCAAAACTCATTAAACAGTACATTAAAAATAAAATTATTTATTTATTTTAAATTAAATCTATTACATACATTCACTAAAATCATTAAATTAAAAATAATTTATTGAATATAAATGATATTTTAGTAAATGTGAAAAAATAAAAGCTTAAAAAGTGCACCCTCTGTACCAAGTAGAATAAAAATTTATCTTCATTTGTGGGAAAAGCAGAACACAAGTTTTCTGAACCCAATTATTTTATGATGTGATTTTTTTTTCTTTGAATAGCACCATGGAAAATTTTTGGTTGCAACACATAGCATTTCTTCCTGATATTTCCATGTTGAAGACTCAGTCTGATTATCACTATTGTTTTGTGTAATCATTAGTTGAACTCTTGTGTTGGGTATGCATATAAAATATTTTTTCTTTCAGATATTTGTTCTTAATCTTGAATACGTTTATAATTTCTCTGAATTTGCAAATATTCACATTTGCAAATTCTGAACTCAAACAATGTCACTTTGATGATCACTTTTAGCCAATTAAAAAAAAATTAACAACAAAAGCACAATGACAAAAATAATTAAGTAATATTTTTGCCATTCATATAAGGGATAAAAAAATTTGGCAACCTAGCCATTCTATTTTGTTCCACTGATATATTTTAAGTAATGTAAGGCTCTTAGGAAGAATTCCTGGCAAAAGTCTCATCTTTTTAACATTCGCATATTGTGGTAGAGACGCCTCAAACCTCCCATAAGCACTTCTCAACTCCTCTGGGCTTACAAGAGGATTATAGTCACCTGTGACTCACTAGGAGCACTTGATTAGTGCTGGCCATTGGATTGTGAGAAGTGAGGAGCAACCCTTTCAGGCCAAAGTGTTCATCTTCAGTAGTTCTCCGGTCTTTCTTTTTCTTCTAAGTCTTCGACCAAGGGAGCTCAGTGCTCCAGAACGCTGGTGCTTCTGGCAGATGGAAGAACAGTTGCCCGGAAACTCATCGGGGCTCTATTTGAGTTAAAAGATAAACGTTTAATGCTTTCAACCACTGAGGCTTTGTTTATTTGCTGTAGCATAACCTAGCATGTCCTGACAAATACAGATACGGTCTAAGACCTGTGCATATTCTCAAGTCATAAAGAAGTATATATGTCAGTCACCTTAAACAAATGATCCTAAAATTTCAACTCACTAAAGAAAATGAAAGGACCTTTTAAAATTTGAATAAAGGATTTTATTGGTCAGTAGCCTCCCTTTGTCATAAGTTCCCTAATGCCGTGAAGTTTTTAAAATAAATCCCAGGAGTAACTTTAGCCAGATAGTGGGATAGGAAGTCCTATGCCCTTGTCGCTCCACAGAAACACTGATAAAAACAATATTTGGGCCAAAACATGTTTATGAGAGCTCCAAAATCCAGAATCCAGTTAATAATTTTCAACACACCAGAGGAACACAAAACTGAGGAAAAAAATGCTTTGAAAAGGGTAAGAAGAGCAGTATAACTTTATCTGTGTCAGCCCCTTCCAGGAGCTGCCACAGCTCAGCACTTCACCCTGAACACTGAGGGATCTGACTCAGTCAGAATGCTGGGGGGCAGCTAAGCACAAAGGAGGGTAGGCTCCCAGCAGCCTCACAGCTCTGCGGGAATGAGAGAAGGTCCACAACCTTGAGACTTGACCTTCAGGAGGGAGGGAGAGAAGTGGAGCTTGCACCCAGCTCCCAGTCCAGGGTGCTCCCCTAGGGAAAAGAGGAAGGAAGCTTGCAGCAGCCAGCTGTACTAGACACTTAGCAAGTACTGAGAAAACAAGAACAAATGGGGCCTAGTCGGTGTCTTCAACATCATGCTCCAAAACAGTGTTAGCTTTCTCCACTGTCACCGAGATCACATTTTATAAAAAATCTTAATTAAAAAAACAAACTCTCACTTACTTTTTCTCATAACCTGCCATGAATTATTCCTGGTGTATACTTAAAGCTCCAAATATACCTCAACTAAATTTAGAACATTGTTAACACTGGTCCTAGAACAAAAGTAAAGACAAAGCGAGACATACTCCTCAAGACTTCTTGAATGGATTAAGTGTATCAAATGGCTTCTGACAAGTCATTTATACCTATAACTTTATTTAATTGTTTTTATCATTATTTGGGTTTAAAAATACATATTTTATCCCTCTGAAGCTATATACATGTAACCAAAAACCTGTACATGGTGTCATAAATTTTTTAACATTAAATTTGCTGCAATTGAGAACCAAAATATTATATATCCATTTTCTGGGATTAGGAATAGTATTTTTTAACTCAGAATATAACCAAATAATTAAATCCATATCTTCTGTGCCTAAGCAAGGTTTTAAAGATTAAATCAAAAACTAAAAGCTGGGTAGTGCTCTAAAATTGAAAAACTAGACAATATATGATAAGAGAAGCAGCCTCTGAATTACTGGCACTTAACCTTGCAAATTCACCTGAATGTTAACCCGAAAAAAAATCACCTGTTATGTTCTCTGGTTGTTTTTAAAAGAGAATCAAATATATTCTGTGTGTTAAATCATTGATCCACTGAGCTATTTTGACTTAGTTAAGCATTCACTATTAAATGATTCTGAGAAAAATATCAAGAATACATTTATCAGTAGATTGCATGTTTTAAAATTGCTTTCAAAAACATAGTGCAGTGCATGGATTTAAAAAATGAAACTTGTTATCATTGCGTACGTGAAGCATTTCTGTAGATACACCTCAGTAGGTACATTCTGTTTTTACTCATTTTCCTTAACTATCACTGTTATTGTTGACACAATTGTCACTTAAAAGCCCACATATAAATCATGACTATTCAAGTAAACTAGAGTATATTTTGTTCCACCTTGAGATATTTCATCAACAAAACTAAGATAAACCAATAAATGATTGATCATATTTTTTTGCAAAAAAATCTTCACTTGAGTAAAAATATACTTTAATTCTGTTAAAAGTGAAAGTCAGAACCTCAGTTTCAGCTGTGCAGTAATTTAACTAGTGCCATCTTTATTCATGGTTAGGAAGGCAAACATTTATTGTATCAATTTACTCTATGTCTGTTTCATTCTCTATATCAACTTCATTCTCTATCAAAATTTGTTAAATTAAAAGCAATTCTTTCCCAGGATTGAAGCTTAAAGAACTCCCAATGGCCAAAGCTAGAATAATTCCAGCATCAAAATAAATAATGATAATATAGGATTATAAACTGAAGAGTAAAATAAATGTCTGTGAGTCCATATTGATATAGATAGATAGTGGGTTAATAAATAAATGGGAGAGAAGGGACCAATCTTCTCTAGAGAAGATTTCTAAACAATAAATGTAAAAGGAATAAGGGAAATAGAAAATCACCATTAGAACATGGCAGTGAGAATTACTACAGGTAAGTTCTATGGACTAGTAGAAAACACTTTAAGTTAGTAGGCATAACTTTAAGAAAAAAGAGCATGTTTGCATATCCTCAAGATATCTCCACCCAAAAATTCATTAATTACTCTGGTACATATCTCCACAAATTTCTTGATACTTCTCTCTCTAGTAGGTAGTTCTTAATTCGTCTCTTCTTCAGAATGTCCTGGATTTAGCAACTGACTTTTAACAAATAGGGTATGGAAAGGAGAAATAGTAACTTTACAGTGGAGAAAGCTGGTGGACACCACCTTAAGGAAGTGATCATGATTAGTACACCATGACAAGTCAAGTCGACTTTTGTACTTCCTGATAGAATGTTATAAGAAGAGCATTCATCTCTGTGGTATTTTTTTCCCCCAAAAACTTTAAAAACCCAGTCTAACCATGAGAAAACATCAGACAAACCCATACCTACAGATAAATACCAGAAAATACTGGATTAGGAATGCTCAAAAGTATCAAAGTCACGAAACACAAGGAAAGACCGTGAAACCAACATATATTGGAGAAGACTAAGGACAAGTGATTAAAAAAATGAAATGGTGCATCCTATATTGGATCTTAGATTAGAAGGACATTAGTGAAAAACATAGTGGAATACAAATAAAGTCTGTGGTTTAGTTAATAATGTACAGTATTAAATTCTTCCTTTTAATATGTGTATGATGGTTATTTAAAATAATAACATCAGTTGAAGCTGGAGATGGATGTTCAGGAACTCTCTGTGCTGTCTTTACAACTCTTTTGTAAATCTAGTTATTTTGAAATAGAGTTGTTTTTTTTTTTAAGAATAGGCTTTTGACTATATACAAACATTTTATTTTAATACATGTGACAAATTACTTATGGGCAATTTTGCATGTAGATGTCACTCGCCAATTCTAAAAAAATGTCATTGGTTAAGAATTTTACATAATGTTTTCCTTATGTCTCAAGTTTCAGAGGTAAGATAACATGGCATTTCTTGATATAGACTGTAGACTTTCTACATGTGTTTGTGTCTGTATAGACGTAAGTTGGATGGCTAAATATTGTGTTTTAGAAAATACACCTAACCAATTAAAGACAATATTTACCTTGTCTGCAGGCAATATTTATTATTTTAAAATATCATTGCTTCTCTTCTTCATAAATCTTACTATATTTAGATTTTGTCATAATATCTTCTATTTTCTTTCTTTGAGAGTGTTTGGGTTTGTTTTCATTCCTATCATCCTACTTTAAATAAACTATCTCTGCATTTTCTTACAGTCATCACTCCCCCATAAGTCATTAAATTCAAGGCTATAAAACTAGTTAATCTTATCCAGATTAATCATCTCAATCTTATCACCTTGCTCACAATCCCTGACAGGCAGCCTATCATTCTTTGCCTTTACGCTGGAGTGCTATCCATTTGGTTCTGACTAGAGGCAGACCATGGGAATGACCTTGTCTCACTCTAAATTTTTACAAATCTAAGTGTATCCTACTAAATCTTTACTCAATTAAATGTAAAAAAAAGGGGGGAAATAATAGAGAAATATACACATACACACATTTCATACATATATGGCTGAGTGTTATTTATTTTATTTGCAAGAGACTATTTATATATCATAGCTTTGGGTAAAAGATTGGCTCAACACTCAATAGCTACCCTAGGGATATTTTATCTCCATCATTACATTTCAAATTATCCTTATCAATAGTTATTATTAATTCTGCAATTTAACAGAGGAAAAAAATACTTTAAAAATGTGCTAAGAAACCAATTCTTTCATTACACTCTTGGTTGATGTAATTGTGTATTATATATACTTCATTTTTATAGTGCTCTCTGGTCATTAGCTATAATCTGTTTTAGCACAAATAACCATTTCTTTCTGTTATTTCCATGTAAGGCGTTACCTAGTTGGAGAGCCAGTTGATGAGAAAGGAACATGGAGGGGAATGAAGTGGAGGAGGAGGAGGGGGAGGAGGAGGAGACAGAGAGAGAAAGCGCAGGAGTCAGAGAGAGGAGTGAGATGGAGAGAGGAAAGAATAGTCAGAAAGAAAGATGGAGGAATAGGACAATGGGAGTCTGCTTGTATAACATGCCAAGGTCTGGTGATTTGAAAATAAAGAAATCAACACAAATTTAGTGAAATAGGTAGTCAGGAGGGGGATACTAGATTTTAAGGTGGAAACTGGGCTTTTGTAGTGAAAGATAATAGTTTTTGAAATGCTATTAATTCTGAGATCAGAAGACTCAATCATTTTCAAAGAAATAAGAAAAAGTCCTTTTACAAAGGCAAATACACAATTATTTTGGATTTTCCTTGTTCTGGGATATATATAGCCTGACACATTTTTTACATTTTGAGTATACTAGTTTTCTATATTTCTGTGTAAAAAATTACCAAAAGGGGCTGGCCTGGTGGTGTAGCGGTTAAGTTCTCACTCTTTGCTTCAGTGGCCAGGGGTCACCAGTTCAGATCCCAGGCACAGGCCTAGTGACTGCTCATCAAGCCATGCTAAGGCAGTGTCCCACATACAGCAACTAGAAGGATGTACAACTATGACATACAATTATCTACTGGGGCTTTGAGGAGGAAAAAAAAAACGAAAAAGGAGCAAGATTGGCAACAGATGTTAGCTCAGGGCCAATCTTCCTCAAAATGTATATATATATTAAAAAAAATTACCACAAAATCTACTAGCTTATAACAACACACATTTTTTATCTCACAGTTTCCACGCTTAAGGAGGCCCAGCAGAGCTTAACTTGGTTCTGTGCTCAGGCTCTCACAAGACTGCAATCAGTGTGTCAGCTGGGCTGCATTCTCATCTTGAGACTCAAGTGGGGATAGATCCACCCACAAACTCACTTAAGATGTTGGCAGGACTCCTTTCCTAGAGGCTGCCTGACGGAAGACCCCATTGACTTGAGGACAGTTGGCTGGGGCCACTCTCAGTTCCTAGGGGCCACTTGCAGTTCTTTGCCTTGTGGTTCTTCCATAAGCCACTTACAATGTGGCTGTTTGCTTATTCCAGGCTAGAAGGAGACTTTATTGGTCCAGTCATCTACGATGGAGTCTCATATATCATAACACAATCACAGGAGTGACGTTCCTGTCATTTTTGCCACATTCTATTGGCTAAAAGCAGTTACTGGTTCCTCCGATACTCAAGCCAAAGAGATTATAGAAGGGAGTGACTCACTGGGAGTCAGGGCTCACCTTAACCTGTGTCTGCCACACCTGAAAACAATAAAATCCTATATTAAAACTCTCATATTGAATTTCACAAACATTTTGATTGTTAGAGTTGAACATATTTATATTTACCTACTTAAAAAACACACACTCAAATATATTTACTGTTATGGTTAAAATTTACCTATTTGTCCAACAGTAATAAGTTGCTTCCTTTTTAATGGGTATTTTAGTGCATTTATTAGTGTAAGATATCTGCAGTATTTCAAAGAAACATTCAGAAAAAAGGATTGCATTTTGCTTTCTTCTCAATTTTCATTCATTTTGCATATTTTGAAACACCCTGCAGGAACTGTACTCACTCACTCTGAAAGCACACAATGCTGAGTTTTACTTCATCCTTTGCATCCCTGCTGTCATCTACTTTTCTGAATTACGGTTCACACGTTCTACAGCTTTCAGGGATATTTCCATTGTACTGACTCCTTTACATTTTTTGTTGGTTTTCTTTTTTTTTTTTTAGCACTTAATTAGCAGCAACAAGAATGGTTTAGAGTATGACAGAGGCCATCCCACATATGTCTTGGGCAATAAGAGTAACTGGAATGGAACTCTTTAGTCATAGAGTTATGGGCTGAATTGTGCCCCTGAAAATTCATATGCCAGCACCTCGGAATGTGGTTGTATTCAGAGATAGTATCTTTAAAGAGGTAATGAAGTTACAATGAGGTCATTAGGATAGGCTATAATCCAATACTACTGGTGTCCTTAGATGACAAGGAAATTAGGACACAGACATGTACAAACGGAAGACCATGAAGACACAGGGAGATAACCCTCTACAAGCCAAGGAAAGAGGCCCTGCCAACACCTCTACCTTGAACTTGCCAACCTCTCAAACTGTGAGAAAATAAATTTCTGTTGTGTAAGCCACCCAGTCTGTGGTACTTTGTTATGGCGGCCCTAGCAAACAAATACACAGACACATTGCTTATATCAATGTTGTGTCTTATCACAACTTGAACCACAAAGCTTTCAAGTGGTGACTGAAATTGCTTCAATCAGTCAATGAGAATCAAGAACTGCAGTCACGTGCCTCCCCTGTGGCTGCCCAAAGGACCTCTATCAAAGCCAGGCCGAGGCCTCTTAGTCCCAGCCACCTGTTTCATTTTTCATCCATTTACATTAGGATGCAGACTGGAGAAGAGAGATGTTGCAAGACAAATCAGAAGAACAACAGCAGCAGCTAAAACCCCTTCCTATGAATGGCCAATCTCACTCAGTATTAAAAAAAATAAAGTTTTTAAAGGTGTCTTCCATTATGAATTAAAACTGGGAATTTTACAAAAATAAGATAAAAGGATCTCCATACTGTAATGGAGTCACGTGTTGATGATGCCGGGAAGTATATATCTGGTTTACTTTTGAACACCACCAGTTTCGGGAAGCATGGAAAATTTCATTAGACATCTGGCTTACAATGTAGGAATAAGATGTAAGAGACAGCTTGGAAAAGAAAAAAAATCTAGTAAAACGTTAATATTCTGACACTGGCGATTATTTCCACTGCCCTCCTGAGAGATGTCATTATTTATATTCTTAATTAAAAGCTGCTTCTCCGGCGGCACTCAGATTCTCATGAGAAATCAAATGCTGTTTTACTAAAAAGGCATCGAAACATTCTACTTGCATGATGTATTTTGAGAGGCAAACCAGAGTGTCCTTCCTGAATCCCTCTTGGCGGGGGTCTGCAAGATGCTTCCTTGACCTCAAGTGACACTTGCGTGCCCACAAGATGTGCTGAACTTTGATCTTACTCATCTACTTCTACTCCGAGGGTTAGAAGTTAAACTATGAACCCAAATGACAATTTAATCTTTGTATCTTTTCTGCCAAAGGGACCCTGGATCTCAATTCATCCTATATTTCCTAGATTGTCTGATGAGGGACTAGAAAGAGAAGGACTCTATTTCCAGAAAGGTAGTGATGAACCATGGATGTTTTATATCATAATAAGTAGTTTATAAAATAACTTTGGCAATTTGATTGATGCAAATGTACGTATTCCAAAGCCTCACAATCATTCCTTTAGAATCATGAGGAATATTGAGAAAATTTCTGTGACTTTAAAGTTTCTGTCCACTTGCAGTCTCATTTTCTGGCATACTTAAGTTTCTGAAGATAATAAAGCACATATGGTTAAAATACACAAACTTTCTTAATCAAACAGAACAAAATTGAAAGTGTTGTGTCTTTTCCCGCATACTTTTTTTTGTAGTATCATTAAATGGTAAAATTATTATCAGGAAAATATAAAATAAAATGCCGATGGGAATAGAACTTTTCCTCTAAATGCCTGTCTAGCACATATAATTAGGTTTGAAATATAATTTAACATATCTTAGCAAGAAAACAGATAAATCATTTTTAAGAGTTCATGCGGATGAGATATAGGCATGATACCCAAAGTATATAATTTATCTCAATAATTTATCTGAGATAAATTTTTCCTCAGACAACTAATTCACAAAATATGTGCTGCTATTTCTTGCCCATCCTGTCCCAAATGCAGCTGTTGTCTTAATGATTACTTAACTCAGAGATTTTGCATCAGGCACCTGTCCATAACCAACTGAGAAAGTGATCTTTTCAAAATGACTACAAAAACAGTGTAATACATAAAAACCTTGGAAAGGTAAGTGAATATAAAATCAAAAAATTATGTTTACGGTCTCACATTTATTTCTCTGATGTGGTTTTAATATTTCCCATACCCTTATATAAACAGATGTCTTATTCTTCAGTAGTATGCATTTCAGAAGATTGTTATGAATTTCATATATAGGAGGTTGCAACAGTTAAAATATGAATAGCAAAATGTCAGGTAACTTTATATATATTTGAGGGCAAATTCATACATAAAAATGAAAATGAAAAACTCTATTTTTTTTTTTTTTTTGTTGGTGAGGAAGACTAGCCCTGAGTTAACATCTGATGCCAATCCTCCTCTTTTTTTGCTGAGGAAAACTGGCCCTGGGCTAACATCCATGCCCATCTTCCTCTACTTTATATGTGGGACGCCTGCCACAGCATGGCTTGATAACCAGTGCATAGGTCTGCATCCAGGATCCGAACCGGCGAACTCTGGGCCACCAAAGCAAAGCCGGCAAACTTAACCACTATGCCACTGGGCCAGCCCTGAAAAACTATTTTGTAGCCACAGGTTACATTTCAAGTAAAGTGTAGGGTAAGTGCAGGTTTCTCTCCTCCTAACTCTTTGAAGATGATTTTGTAAGTCTTCATCATAAAATTTCTCCATAGGTTTATACTTCCAGGGGTGAAATTTGGATTAATTGAACAACAATGAAAGATAAGCTACTGGCTCACTAAAGCAGGCTTCTGGAAAATCCCTTTGCTAATGAAGAACCTGCTGTGACAAAGTTTCAACAGACAAATAACGTTCTGCTTGGTCTGCAATCTCCCCTGTTGCCTGGCTTCATGGCTCCTGCTCCATCCTTTCATTTTAACTTGCCATGTAATCTTCTCTTGGGAAACAATATAAACTCGAAATAAGAGAAGTATTATAAAAACAGAACTTCTGAGAACATGTTATTCACTGTTTTTGAAACTTTATATTCTTTATTTTTAAAATGTTTCATAACTGCTCTTTATCAAGTTTACAGAGAAAGTACAGAAATCATTTAAATGAAAACATGTGCCTGTATCACGTTCTTTGTACGTATGTATGTATAGAGTAAATAAAACAATATGAAAGCTCAATTTCCATCTCTACATTTTTTCCTCAGATGTAATTATTACAAGATTTTTCTATAAGTCAAAAGTTATTTAACATCTCTATACTTTCCTCAAGTGAAAAACTACCTGAGCATGTTTTAAGTACCTATTATACACTACCCTGTCTTTATTGTTGTGATTTTTCTAGAGGTAGTTTTTTTTATCATTTCTTATTTAAAGCAACTAAAGTTTATTATTTTTAGAGAATATAATTAAATTACCAACATGTTTTATCAATTACCAGACTACTCATGTTTCAGTTACCTTACTTCTCTCTCCCTGAAGGGAATTTCTTTCTCCCGAAGGAAATATTTTCTGTAAATCTAATTTTTAATAAGTACAAATTTTTAATAATAAAGATCATGTCATTTATTTTGTGATGTGTTGAAAACATATTGATTTCATCAATATGTTGAAAACCATATTACAGGCATACCTCAAAGACATTGTGGGTTGGTTCCAAACCACCACAATAAAGCAGATATTGCAACAGAGTGGGTCACACAAATATTTTGGTTCCCCAGTGCATATAAAAGTTATGTTTACCCTATACTGCAGTATGTTAAGTGCACAATAACATTATGTCTAAAAAAAACAATATGCATACCTTAATTTACAATACTTTATTGCTGAAAAATGCTAACCATCTTCTGAGCTTTCAGTGAGTTGGAATCTTTTTGCTGGTGGAGACCTCAATGTTGATGGCTGCTGACTGATCAGGGTGGTGGTTGCTGAAGATTGGGGTGGCCTTGGCAATTTTTTTTTTTTTTTTTTTTTTTTTTGCTGAGGAAGATTCAACCTGAGCTAACATCTGTGGCCAGCCTTTCTCTATTTTGTATGTGAGCCACCTCCACAGCATGACCACTGACAAATGGTGTAGGTCCATGCCCGGGAACCAATCCCTGGCCACCAAAGTGGAGGGTATGTGGCAATTTCTTAAAATAAGACAACAATGAAGTCTGCCATATTGATTCAGTTCCTTTCACGAATGATTTACCTGTAGCATGCAATGCTGTTTAACAGCATTTTGCTCACAGTAGAACTTCTTTTAAAATTGGAGTCAATCCTCTCACACCCTGGTGTTGCTTTCTCAACTAAGTTTATGTAATATTCTAAAAACTTTGTTGTCATTTCAGAAATCTTCACATCATCTTCACCAGGAGTAGATTCCATCTCAAGAAACCACTTTTTTTTTTGATCACTCCTCTGACTGTAAAATTTAAATCAGTGTGTTAATAGTGGTAATCTTAATGTGGAGGAATTGCAAATTGGTTTTATTGTGTGTGTGTGTTTAGGATTAAGTTATAAGTTGTATTTTAAGTTCTTTAATTGGTGTATAATTCTGATTTAATTATTTTGTTAATTTAAGGCAGGGATTATATTGATAAGATTAATTTTTTGTTAAAAGACACTGTTTCACATGTAAGCTAAAGTTTGTAATTCATATGTGTCTATATATTGGTGACTCAAAAAACCTGTACTCATAAATAGGCAACTACCAATTATTAAATAAAATTATTTTTGAATGGAGTTATAGGATCAGTAGCTGAATTACTAAATAAAGGTTTCAATATTATTTTGTGAAAAAAATTTTAAATTATAGCTACTCTTTCAAAATTTATTTGTTAAAAGATTCTAGTTTAACATAAAATGTTTTTATAAATTTTCACACTGGGAAAATTATTAAGGTAATTAAAGAAAACACCATAGTAAAATTCCTATTTCAGAAATCTGTATGTTCTTGGCATCACAATACATGTGATTTCCACATTCTTTGTGAAGACTGCTTGATATCATTTATCTGAAAATTTGAAAATAATTTGCTGACATAATAAGCAGTTAAATAAATGTTTAGTCTTAGGAGAGAATAAATTCATACAAAATAGGGTAATTTTTATTAAAATATATTTGGCAAGGGTTGCTCAAGTGGAACATTAGCAAAATTAATCTGATAGAGAATATTCTTTTCTTTTTCTGTAACTTCCCCCCAGGTTCCAGGTTTGACAAGCTCTTCTCACCTGGTACACATTATATCTGACTGTCTGCATATCACTTGCTAACTGGTAGATTTCACAAGTTGTATTGCTCATCAGTGTCACGTCTTCCAGAAGCTGCATCAGAGTTAGCACCTGACACAGAGTCCACTCCTTGCTCTATGCCGTGGTGATTGAGCATGGATAAACTTGCCAAGGTGGTTAGTGCCCCAAGGGTGCCAGAGCAAATACGGCACATTCTTTATCCATTTCTCTTCTCATTGCTTTTTCAAATCCTATTTGCTGATTTTTCTGACACAACTAAATTTCGCTGATATTAGTAAAGCAGTGGCATGTAGCCATAAAAAAGCGAGTGTGATTCTATTCTGCCTTGATCATCATCAATCAATTTGTCATTTCGATCTTGACGGCTTATCCCTCAACCCAACATAATGTTGTAAAGAGGAGAAAAATTCATTGTATGACCATGGCATAGAGAAAGAATTGCTGTGAAAGTCACATTTTGATAAGTAAGCTTAAAGTTGTCTCTTTATCAAAATAGGAAAATTGCAGTATCTACAAAATGCCCACTTTTATAATATAAATGAAATACTACTAGTAATGGTATTCTAGAGGATAATTTGCTCTTGAATTTATCTATTCCACCTCTGTTTATACTTAAGATCCAGTTCTTGCTAACTCCTTATCATAAAAATAAACATAATTTGAAGGGAATTTAGCACCAAACACAAGTGAATAATAGAGATGAAGTTGTGACAAAACTTTAAAAAGCTACAGGCATACCTGTTTTTGTAATTCACACTAAATGGAAAAAATACTGGACTCAATCTTTATACACTGAGCATATTTAATATGTAAACATTAGTATAAGTAAATATAGTGGAATTAGGAAGAAATATGGCTTAAACCATAGGCTTAACAAATATTAGTTTTGTTTTTTGACATTCTGAAGCTCAAACATTATATGACATAATGCACTTCACTTGGTTGCCCAGGTTGACAAAGTCCCTCAGCTTCCATCTTTAACAGAAGGAGGTGTTATTACATAAATGTGGTCAGTTTCAATTATACACATATGGAATGTGCTAAGTTCAATCTAAGGAGGAAAAAGCAAAACACTTACATGAACTGCAGTAAAAAATAACTATAAATGAAGAAATAAAAATAAAAAAACAAAGAATAAGCACAGAAAAAAGATAACTATAATTTACAGGTGGGTTGATATATTTCCTATATGTTTTTATCCTATGCATATATTTATAATACTTTGCAGGCTTACTGTATGTAAACAACTGGATATTTTAGTAGGGATACCAGAGACACCAAGAATAATATATTTAAAGCAAGGTTCATTTGCAATATGTCAAGAAAGCAAAACAATTTAGTGTTCTGAGACCAAGTGTTTGGCAGATCACCGAGTCGTACTCCAGTAGAATTTGGTTTTCCTGCCCACTGCTGCACTTCTTCCAGAAACGTAATTTGATTAAATTACTCCCTTAATTAAAACATAAATAACCAACAAACCAAAAAGTATTTGAGGATAGTACTCAGCGAATATAACCTACAAACACACACACACACACACACTCACAACCCCCCCCATCAAATGTCCTTTTACCTAAAAGGGTAATCTAACATAAGCATGTTCCAAATGTACAATTTTTTTATACAAGTGTATTTTTGGAGAGAGTTGTTCTTGGTCTCAGATTGAATTTTGAAATTAAGCAGGATTCTGTCTTGGTTCCAGACTCCTAATTCAATCATCAAGATAAATGACAAATTATGAGTTAGTTGTAGTCTGAACATAAATGATTAGCTTATTTTTCCAGTTTTAGGAATTTGGAAATATAGTGAGATATTTTCAATCACTGTTGAATTAATCCATGAGTACAAGTACCCCCGGCTTTAGATTATAGCTAGGAAAAAACTGGTGTTTGTTGGCTCTTTGCAAAAGAATTACATTTGGAGACTTGGACTTGGAGAATTTACAGCTAACTGTTTTACTCTGGGTATTGATCAAGCCTCAAACCTTCTTTATTTTGAATATGAGAGATATAAAGAAGGCTCCTTGTTATATCCCGATCTTTGTAATAAATAAATTAAAATAGAAAAGGATAGAACAAAAAGACATTATTGAATGGTAACTTACATCAAGAAGCTCCGTGTCCAGTGTTGTATTAAAAATTTGAAAGCTGTCTATGATTTGCTTTGATAATAGTTGTGACAATAGAGGTGATATATAGGAGTTTTGAGGAGGGAATTATTTATTGTGTCTAAGTGACAACATCAGTCATGTAAAAACAATGTCATTAATTCATGTTTGACTAAAAGTATCTATTATTAACCTTCCATGTTAAAAATATAATTCTCTTGTCTATGGAATCCTAAGTCAAGGTATGCATTTATTTTTCTGTAATATTTTGAGAATATTATCTAATTGTCCTATGACTTTCATTATGGGTTTTAGAAATCAGTTGTATATCTAACAATTGTTCATTGTAAGTAATATATATTTTCTTTCTTGCTATGTTTTCCATTTACTTTGGAATTCTATATTTTCACTGTAATATGCTAGATATGTTATTTCTATATAACTATTTTGGCTGGAATGTTTGGGTACTTCTTTAAGAATTCATAATTTTTTTCATTCTTAGAAACACACTCAGCCATTGTCTTCAGGAACGTGTCTTGTTCTCATGCCCTCTCTTCTTTCTTATTAGAATAAAAATAAACAAATAAAAATTTAAAAAAGAAAGAAGCAAGAAAAAATTATCATTTACATGTAGCTCAATTTATTTTATGTATGTTTTTATGCTTACACACTGTGCAAATATCTACTGCTTTGTGGAGGTCTACTGTATGTAGGGAATTGGACACATAGGAAGGAAGTGAAAGTTGCCAAGAATAATGCATTTATCTGAATCACAATTCATTTGCAATATGTCAAGCATGTTGACTGAATGTTGATTCTGTCTCCCACTATCTCCGTTTAATAAATTTTTAAAATATCTTTGAGGGGGCCGCCCGGTGGCGTAGCGGTTTCGTCCGCGCTTGGCAGCCCGGGGTTCGCCGGTTCGGATCCCGGGCACCTGCCGACGCACTGCCTGTCAGCCACGCTGTGGCGGCGTCCCATATAAAGTAGAGGAAGATGGGCACGGAAGTTAGCCCAGGGCCAGTCTTCCTCAGCAAAAAGAGGAGGATTAGCAACGGATGTTAGCTCAGGGCTGGTCTTCCTCACCAAAAAAAAAAAAATATCTTTGATCTCTGACTTACCTGGTCTACATTTTGGGTAATTTTTCACTTCTATTTTCCAATATGTAAATGCTTCATTTATATATTTCTAATCTACTGTAAAATCTGTCCTTTAGGTATTACAAAAATAAATTTGCTTTACACTTCAATATCAGTCTTTATCTTAGCATATTCTTGAAATCAAATGTGAAAATCTTATTGAGTGTCCTTTCATTGATCTTTAGAGAGAGACAAGTTCAATTTGCCTTTATAACAGATTATTGTAATTAGTCACCTTATCACACAGTGTTGATTATCTGTCCAGTAGATATCCTCCCTTCTTTCTGATAAAATTAATTCATTTAGCAACTATATGTGAAGAGTGTTCCTCTAGTGGGAGTGAGTTAGGGCAGATTATGTTATTGCCTTCATGGAACTATATTGTAATGGGGGTGATAGCAGATAAGTGCTATGAAGAAAAAAATTATCTGTATAAAATGGTAGAAAGTTGTATGAGATTTCTTAGGTAGGTGAACAAAGAAGTAACCACTAAAGGTATGATATTTTAAAGAGAGATAAATTCAGTGAGAGAGTGAGCATCTGGATATCTGGTAGAACCATCTTCCAAGTATAAGGAATGTGATGTAGGGGCACCCTGTTGAGTTTAACAGGGCACAATAGATGCATTTTAGATAAAGTCATGGGACTGCATGAGAACCCAAGCTAATGGATGCAAAAAAGGAGAAAAAAAAGAGCTAGATCTGAATTTCGGGAAACTCCAAATTCAGATTACTTTTTTTCTCAATCTCTGTTGCTCATATTTTGTTAAATTTATTCCTAAATATTTTATATTTTAGTACATATTGCAAATATAATTATTTAAAATTCTAATTTCTAAAAGTGTGTGTAGCTAATACAAAAATATAATTTGTTTGAAGATTAATCTTGTTCCCTAATATTTTTCTAGAACGATTTAGCTCTAATAACTTTTCCTGTGGATTACTGAGGATTTTCTAAATAATCACTCATGTTATCTGTAAATTGAGACAATTTTACATCTTCCTTCCTGAACTTTATGCCTTTTATTTCTTTTTCTTGCCTTCTTCCACTGGAGAGGATTACATTGTAGTATTACATTGAACAGAGGTGGTGAGAATGGATGTTTTTTCCTTGTTATTAATCCTATGAGGAAAGTGCTTAATATTTCATCTTTGGGTATAAAGTTATTTGAAAGTTTTATATAGATGTTCTTTATTAGGTTAAGAAAGTTCCTTTCTATCCCAAGTTTATTGAGAGGTTTCAGGGTTTTTTTAACTTTTATTGTTGTTGTTGTTTATCCAATGAATATTTGATTTTGTCAGATGAAAAAATCATACACTTTTTCTCCTTTGGTCTATTCTGGTATTGAATTATATTGTTTTATTTTTGAATGTTAAAATATCCTGGCTTTCATAAGATAAAACTAAATTGGTTACGATAATATAATCCATGTTATAGATTATTGAATTCTACTTCCTAATATTTTATTTAGAATTTTTGAGTTTATGTTCTGATGATATTTGTCTATTTCAAGAGTTTAGCTAAGCGATTCCATGGTTTTGCTGCCTCAGCACCGATTTTGTGTGTCCAAGTGGCCTGTGGGGATCATAAACTGACACTAGCCCCCTCATGAAAGCACATGCTCTAGATGACATCCCCCAGAGTCACAAAAAAATATAAGCTCCTGCTCTGACTTCTCAACAGCCCTCATGATCAACAGCCTTCCCTGCCTCCCGGCGACTTCCCATGTGGGCCCCTTAGATAAGACTCCTGTGGAGCTTATCAAAACCCCACTCTTTTTCGTTTGAATCGACCAATTCAGCCTTAGCTCAGGAAACTCAAAGCAGTCTAACCATGGATCCTCATAAAGGCATGTGCCTCAGGTCCTACCTCTGTCTCTCTCTGCACCCTGCCTTGACTTCCCCATGTGGCTCCTCGAGGTATGCAGTGCGCTTCCTCCAGGTGCTACAAGTAATAAACTTCTCTATTTTAATATATCTCATGGTCCTTTGTTGAACCAGGCTCATGACCTGGCACCCTGTGTTCTACTTAATAAAAATTAATTTAACCAAGTCCTAATAGTCTGTAGTTGCCTTTTCTTGAAATGCCTTTGGTTTCTATGTCACAGTAATGCTGGCCTCATAAAGTGAGCTGGGAAGTGTTCCCTTCACTCTTCTTTATGGAAATGTATGTGTAGAATTTCTACTATTTCTTCTGAAAAGTTCAGTGATATTCACCAGGAGCCATCTAGGCCTAGAGTTTTATTTTCAGTGAGGTTTTTAACTGTGAATTCAATTCTATTCATATATATATATATATATATATATTCAACATATATAGATATATGCCATATATTACATATTTATTAATTTGATATAATATTTGACATACTATATGTAACATCATTTCAATATGATTGATAATGTTTTTCAGATCTTCTATGTCCATACTGGTTTTTGTCTACTTGTTCTACCAATAGATATCCTGCTATTATTGTGAAATTGGCTATTTCCTTTGTTTTTGTCTGCTGTACTTTATATATTTTGAGTCTGTTTTATTAACCATGCACAAATTTAGAATGACTATTTCTTCCTGATTAATTGATCCTTTGTCATTATGAAAAGCACCTTTTTGTTTCAAAGTATAGTCTATTTGATATTAACCCAGCCATTCCAATCTCCTTATGCTTACAGTTAGTATGTTGTACTATTTGCCATTCATTTAATTTCAACCCTTCTCTGTCTTTATATTGATCATGCGTCCTTTTTTATTTTTGGTGAGGAAGTCTGGCCCTGAGCTAACATCTGTTGCCAATCTTCCTCTTTTTGCTTTAGAAAGATTGTCACTGTCACTGTCTATGCCAGTCTTCCTCTATTTTTGTATGTGGAAAATACAAAACCACAGCATGGCTTGATAGGCTGTGTGTAGGTCTGTGCCTGGGATCCAAACCAGTGAGCCCCTGAAGTGGAGTACATGAACTTAACCACTATGCCATTGGGTTGGCCCCATCATTGTGCATCTTTTACAGAGAGCAAAGGGTCTTGGTTTTTCATCCATTCTGATAATCCTTTATTTTGAATTTCTCATCCATTGAAATTTAATGTGATTTTTGATATACTTGTATTTAGGTGTACTATTTAATATTTAATTGCTTGGCCTTTTGTTTTCAATAGTTTATTTAGATTAACGGAAAAATATTTATAGAAGTCCATTGTAAGTTATTTATTGCCTTTGTGGGCTATATTCCTTTTCAGTTTTTTTATATAATCATATGAGAAATTAAAATCCTTATCTTTACATAGTCTATTAGAGTGAATATTATACTAATTCATATAAAATGTAGAAATCTTGTAGCTTATAAGTTTTCCCCTATCTTCCTTTATGCTGCAGTTGTCATATAAGTGTTACATTTATAAATCCAACAAAACAATATCATACTTTCCATTTTAAACCATCATATGTAAAGTAATTGAGATAATTAGTATTCTTCACATTCTTGCATGGTATTTTCAATAGATTCTGGGGTGATTTGTGTGTGTGTGTGAGGAAGACCAGCCCTGAGCTAACAGCTGTTGCCAATCCTCCTCTTTTTGCTGAGGAAGACTGGCTCTGGGCTAACATCCGTGCCCATCTTCCTCTACCTTATATGGGACATTGATATGGCATGGCTGACAAGCAGTGCCTAGATGGGTGCCCAGAATCTGAACCCGTGAACCCGGGGCTGCCAAAGCGTGAACTAAACCACTGTGCCACCAGGCCAGCCCCCTGGGGTGACTTTTTTCAGTTACTACTTTAAAAATACTGTTCCACTTGCTCTTGGCCTTCATGGAAATTCACAGTCTTTCATATTGTTAGTCTCCTGTATGTCATGTGCCACCATTCTGGCTGCTTTGAAGACTTTCTCCTCATCTTTTGTTTTCAACAGTTTGACTATGTGGCCCAATGTGAAATTGTTCAAATGCATCCTATTTATGGTTAAATGAGCTTCTTAACTTTGTAAATTTTAGTATTTCACTAAATTTTAGAAGTTTTTGGCTATTCTTCCTTCAAATATTTTTCTGCCATGATATATCTTTCTAATCGGTCCTTCACAAATTACTTCTATATTAGATCTTTAATTTTTTTTTTCATGGGTCCTGGTGGTGCTTTTCCACATTTTTCAATCTATTTTCTCTCACTTCTGATTAAATGGTTTTTATTGATTTATTATCTTTCCTTTTTATCTCCATTCTGTTATTGAGCCTATTTAGTATTTTTTATTTCAAATATTTTTTAGCTCTAAAATTTCCATCTGGTTATTTTTCTTCTATTTTCTTTTTCTCTGCTAATATATATTACCTCTTCATTCACTATGGAAGTATTTTCCTTTACCTCACTGAGCATAGTTATAATAGCTGCTTTAAAGTCTGTGATAATTTCAATGTTGGTAATGTAGGGTTGGAATTTATTGGTAATTTGTCTTACCTTGCATCTGCACATAACGTATCATTTTATTTTCCCTCCTACTTTTAATATTCCTTTTTTTTCCAGTGGTTTTCAGCAATGCAATATTATAGTTACGTTTATCCTGACTGGGTCTATTGGCCTTCTTTAATCTGTCGGTTTATAAGTTTTCATCATATTTAGAAATTATTTAGCCATTATTTCTTCAAATATTTTCTACCTCTCTTTCTTCTTCGTTTTTTTTTAAAGATTCAGTGCATGGTCGTGTATCCTAGTTGTTAGCTTTTAGTTCTCATGTGAGCCGCTGCCACAGTATGACAACTGACAGATGGGTGGTGTGGTTCCACAACTGGGAAACAAACCCAGGAGGTGGTGGTGAGAGTGCCTTAACCACTAGACCACTAGACCACCAGGGCTGGCTCTCTCTTCTTCCTCTTTGTATGATTTTAATTATACACATATATTTCACCTCTTGATATTGTCCCATAGGTTGTTTAGACTATGAAATTTTTTCAAGCATTTTCACTCCGGCCTTTATTTTAGCCATTTGCGATAGGTTTGTCTTCACAGTCACTTAATACATTTTTAGTAAGTCTAAATTCCTGTTAATCTCATTTAGTGGATTTTTAAAATTTTAGATATATTTTTCACCTCTATAATTTTCTTTTGGTTCTTTTTAGTATATCCCATTTTTCTCCTCCCAATTTGTTTAACAGTTTTATATAGTTTAATAGCTTTTTAATGTCCTTGTCTATTAATCCATCATCTTTATCATTCTTCTCTGTCTGTTTCTATTGAATTATTTTTATCCAGTTTATGTGTTACATTTTCTTCTTGTTGCATCTAACAATTTTGATTATATCCTGAGAATAGCATATTTTACATTGTTTAGTATATGGATTTTGTTGTTGTTGTTACTTGTGGTTCAGTTTGAACCCTTCATATTTTGTTTAAAACTTTATTTATGCATTCCTAGATTTGCTTTAAACTAAAAAAAACTTTGTCCCCTACCAAAGACTTTCTCCTCTGTGGCCTCTATTGTATTCCCTGAAGGATCTTTGTGGACTCTCCACTCTGATCAGTGGAAACTTGAATGATTCCCATCTCTCTGTGAGCTCTGGGAGGTCTTTAGCCCAGGGGTCCCTGATCACTCTGTGCCCAACCGCTTGCATTTTCACTTTATGCATATGTCTCTCAATAATTGGCAAAGAATCAAGGGGTTGCCTAGGCAGATACTGAAACTATCTTTCTGAGTAGTTTTCTCCCCTTCAAAACTCTCTTCTGCAATTTCCAGCCTCTTCAGATTCTCCAAGTTCTGTACTCTTTCACCTTAACTCAGCAAGGTAACCGGCTTTTGCTTTAGATCTTGCTCCCTGATCCATAATCCAGAATGAATGCCCTTAAAGAAATCCTGAATGATGGAAAGGCTCACCTCATTTGCTTTCCTTTCTCTCGGGGATTTCAGTCATGTACTGCCTGGTGTCCAATAAGTAAATCGTGTTGCTTCATATGATTTGTCAATTTTTGTCATTTCTTAAGATAAATAGTTAAATCCAGTTGTTGTTAAACCATCAGGCCTGGAAGAGAAGTCCTCAGAACTCAGTTTTAATTGGAATGGACAAAAGGCTATGATGAGGTGTTACACTGAAGAGAGTCAATTAGAGCACATCTGGGCCTAATTTGGGAAGGAGAGTAAAAGGAAAAGTATGTCTGAAGTGATAGGGAAACTTTAGATCATGTAGTACTTACATTTGGTATATTAACCTGGTTACCGAAGTCTTCTAGAGTAAATATTCTCATTGATTCACAAAGTGAACTGACATCAACTATATTACTTGATGTCTGACAAATCAAAATGATTATATTTAATAAACATTTGAACATTCAGTAAAACACAATAATCCCAACTGAATTCTTTTCTCCAGCTTAATTGATCCAGTATTGAACTATTTTATAGCAGCTTTCTTGTAAAAACGTTATTTCCAGAGTTGCTTTCATTATTATGTCCAGTAGACTTGGTGCTCCTTTACAGATTTCCTTTGCAAAGACATTTTAATTTAATAGAATCCCCATTAGCGAGCTTGGAGGCAAATAAGTTGTACTTCCAGTTTCTGGTAAGACCCAGGATTGTGAATTAAACAAAAACGTTAAATAAGACAACTATGTGACTGTCTAATTTTCACATCAATCTTGAGTTATAGCCCATTATTCCCTTCTTAAATTAAGTGTAATTTTATTGGCTAGTGGAGAGATAAGGTAAAATATATACTGGTGATGTAGGTACTAGCTTTCTAATTAAGCATTTTAGTTTGTTTAAACTGAAAGTCAGTGCATTAAAATTAGTTATGTATCTTTCTAAATGAATTATTTTGTAATTAAATAACCAAGTGGGATCTCTTTTCAAGAGTATTAATCAAGTCGCATGAGTAAAACTGCATCCTCACTGATTTAAAGTCAAGAAGGGAAACGCTTCCCACTTTTAGCCCTATTCAATGAAACAAAATAAAGCATCAAATCTAGGTTATTACCAGAAATAAGAAAATAGATCAGGATTCCCATGGTCATGTTCCACAGATTAATTTTTCAAATGTTTTGTCCACCCATAAATAAGTTAATAATTTAGTTTACTACAATGTTTAGTATTGATTTTATTGAATTTATAATAGTCTCTACTAACTATTATTCACTAGATAATATATAATGACAGAATATTTATATTATATGCGTAAATTCTACAAGCAAAATAATCAGGCTATAGGAATTTCTGGGTATTCATTTTTACTTATTTGATTTGCCTTTTAAAATTGGCAAATGATTTAAAATTTCTTTTGTTGATTATCTCATACAAGTAAACAAGGAAAACAAAATAATGTAAATAAATATATGCATTTAGAGTCTTAAAATTTTATTCTATTTTCATATTACAGAATCTGAGACTCCCTACATAATTGTAATAAAAGAACACAATAAACAGACATTTTGCTAATGTTGATGTAATTATTTAGTCTTGGAAACCCTGTACATTCCAGTTTTCCCTCTCTGTTGGTGCATTGATTTGGTGTTAGAATACCTGCTCAATTCTTTTCTATGGTGAAAAGAAAACAGAACATCAACAAATAAGCAGGGAAATAGACAAGTGAACAATAAAAGATACAACATATCTTTAACACAGAATCACACCCTTTTAGGATGCTATTTATCTGCTTTTCCTTAGCAACAAAATGAGTGATTGTTAAGTCTACTTGAAGAGTATTTTCATTCATTTTGCTGAGCAACCCACATGCACCATTCAATCTGGATATACCATTAAAATCCAGGTTCCTTTCTTTTATTAATTCCTCCTCTAAATTTACTGGGTTTTTTTTTCTTTTTCTGGAATTTCTATTAATCAAGTATTGGGCTTCCAGAGCAGATTCAGCCATTTTATTTACTATTTCCCATTACTTGATGATCATTTCTAATATCCAAGCTATATATTCAACACTGTCATTTGATAATTTTCATTAAATAAAATTTTGCTTTCATAGTTTTCATTTCCTTGTGGTCTTTCCTTCTGAAGTGCTTGCTGGTTTGTTTGTTTTCACAGCAACTGTCATTGCGATATGCTTGCCGTATCTTCTCTTGTCCCTGATTTCTTAGTTTTCTTTTTAGGTTTTCCTCTGCTCATTGCATTCTCTCTGCTTCTTCTGAGCTCCAATTTTGTATTTGTTTGGTTTGCTCTCTTTTCTTGACTTTGAAGGAAATAAAGCATGGGAAGATGAAAAGCCAATTGTTCAATCTTTACTTAACACATATATATCTATTTGAGTCAAGCAGTATTCTAGGCATTGGGGACACAGTAGGGAACAAAATAATGCAGAGACCATATATCTATATAAACAATATTTCAAGAGGTGGAAAATTCTAATTAAAAAAAAAAAGAAATGGAGGACAGTAGGAAGTAATTAGTTATAAGGCATTCATGTGCTAGTTCCACAATAAGGTAGATTGGGTACTTAGCAGGTATTTTGAAGGACACATATATACCATTGATTATAGTTCTTTTGTATTTAATTGGACATATTCCACAGGGAGAAAATTTCTGTCACGTACCAGAAGAGAATTGTCTTGGCTGCTAGAACTCTGGAGGCCCAGCAGCGGGAGGGGCTCTCACCTTTCCACATGCATACGTCATTCAAACCTGCCTCTTGCAGTACAATGCTTCACTCCTAGCCCAACTGTATCTGGTTTCCATTTTTCCAGAATCCCTCAGGCTCAGCCTTTCTAAAGACTCAACCTCTCATCATTTGCTCCAGTGGAATTGGGAAGGGCAGTGGTGGTTAAAAGAGCCGAAGTTTCTCTATCTTCATTTCAGCCCCTCCCTGAACATCTGGTTTTATAGGAACACGATTCCTCAATTTCTGAGCCTTTCAGAGTTTCTGTTACAAACAGGCTTACTTCTTATTTGTTTCCTCCATGACAGACATTTAAATTTCAACTTACTTTGTGTTGCTAAATCAGTTCTTACTTATCCATTGGTATTACCATTTTCCAAAATTTTATTGACATCTCTCCTCTGGTGCTCTCTCCTGTGTCTTGATTCAGTCACTTAAGTTAATATTGGGAGGGAGGCAAGGTACAGTGCATGTTTCCTCCATGTTATTTGCAAAGTGATGATTGTAGAACAGAAATGGATCATTTCCCTCCTATAGAAAATCCTCCTTCATTCCCTATGACTCTGAAGATAAAGCCCAAATCTTTAACATGGCTTTCAATGTCCTTCAAGAGTTGAAACTCATAATAGTTGTGATAATAGTAATTGCAGTACCATAATAATAACTATTAGTATTATTATATTAACATTTATGTATCGCTATATACCAGATACTGTATTATCTCATTTAATCTTCAAAACAACCTATTAGAGGACTTGTTATTAATCCCTATTTTATCAGTTAAAGAAAAACAGATTTTTAGAAATTACCTCACTTACCCAAGATAATACAAATGGTTACTTATTGGACCTAACTAACCAATATAATCAGATTCAATACTGATGAAATTTAAGTTGGTTTCTATGTGATTCTACAGCTGTTACTATGGTGTGGTATGGTATGGTATAAAATGATATACTATAGCAGGTAAATAATATAGTCTAGGATAAGATAGGATAGGAGAGGGAAGGATAGGATGCGGTAAAAGAGTATGCACAGTACAGGATGCTCATAGTATAGTGCTCGTCTATCTGGCTTAATCTCTTATCACTTCCTTACTCCTTGAATCTAAACTCTATTCAACCTGAACTTCTTTCAGTTTCTCCATTTTTCCTAATTTCCCATACTTCTTCTTGCCCAAAGTCATGAATCAGGGATTCCAGATGCGTGAAATACACTCCCCAACACCTATACCCTTCCAGGACCTCTTCCCTAAATCTAAATTTAATGTTCCAGTTAAGGAAACTTTTCATGTCTATCAAGCACTAAATCACAGTGTATTGCAATCACCTTGGATATGCCCACATTTCCCTTAGTTTTGTTTAAGTTTCATGAAGTAAGGATCATGTAATTCCTTTTATTATACCTCATTTCTTTGCTTGGCCTAGTAAGTATCCTATAGTTCTCAATGAGATTATAATAACTGTATTAGTTTCCAATTGCTGCTGAAACAAATTACTACAAATTTAGTGGCTTAGAGACCAAAATCTGTCTCACTAAGTGAAATCAATGTGTCAGCCAAGATGTGTTTCTTTATGGAAGCTCTGGGGGAGAATCTGTTTTCTTGCCATTCTAGCTTCCCTCATTTCTTGGTCTGTGGCCACCCTCCTCCATCTTTAAAGCCAACATTAGACAGTTGAGTCTTCCTTACATCAAATCACTTGGCACTGATGTTTATATTTCCTTCTTTCACATTTAAGGATCCTTGGGATTATATTGGGGCCAGCTCCCTATTTTAAGGTCAGCTGACTAGCATCCTTAATTGTATCTGCTACCTTAAATCCCTTTTACCATGTAACCTAATATAGTCACAGGTTCCAGGGATTAGGATCTGGACATTCTGTGTGTGCACGCACATACATATATACACACACACCATGGAGGGTAGGAAGGAGTGTTGTTCCACTTGGCATGATAACAATACCAATCTGGTTACCTACTCTGATGAAGTTAATATGTTTTACCTATATAATGTGAATTAATCTTCACAAATAACTCTTCAAGGTAGTTATATTCATCTCGGATTTGAAAATAATGCACTGAGGTTTATAATGCTCACCTGCCTAAGATCTAGTAGTAAGCAGGAGAGCCATGATTCAAATGCAAGTGGAGAGTCCAAAGTTATATTCCTTTTAGTAAAGATTGTTTTTTCTGCCCAACATTTCTTGCCCATCCTATAAAATACTCTTTTATTGCTCTAGACGTATAATTCTACTGAGTGTCACAAATTCTTATATGATTCTTTACCAATAGGCCACAAATTATTTTCCTGAACCAGTTGTCCTTCATGGAGCCATTCAAGCCTTCCATCAAATTTCCTTATCTTTTTTTTTCAGTCTAATAAATATAGGCTGAGTTTCTATCATTTGCAGCCAAAAGCATTGGTCTAACCCAGTACTTCAACTCTACTGCACTACCTTCCAACCATCATTTGGATGTTTCCTAGTTTACAAGAAGATTTGTATATGCGTTATTTTACTTAATAATCAGAGAAATATCTTCATTTTAGATATTTTCACCACCTGCTGGAGAGAAATAAACTGAAATCTGAAGAACTGATTCCTCCTTTCATTGCATGTGTTATGTAGTGAGATAGATAGATGATAGATCGATCGATCGATAGATAGATATTGTTGAGTCAACATTCCTCAATACATGAACTGCATGAGGACAGGGAGTATGCCATCTTATTCTTTTATATACCCAGCACCTAGTCCTCATAATGGGTATTAGATATCATATTAGTTTTGTAGGGCTGCTGTAACAAAGTACTACGAACTGGGCGGCTTAAAACAACAGAAATTTATTCTTTCACAGTTCTGGAGGCTAGAAGTCTGAAATCAAGTTGTCAGCAGGGCCATGCTCCCTCTGAAACCTGCAGGAGAGAATCCTTCCTTGTGTCTTCCCAGCTCCAGGTGGTTTGTCGGCAATCCCTGGAGTTCCTTGACTTGCAGCTACAGCACTCCCATCTCTGCCTCTGTTGTCACATGGCCTTCTCCCTTCCTGAGTCTATATCCTTCCTCTTCTTACAAGGACACCAATCATATTGAATTATGGGCTCATTCTAGTCAAGCATGACCTCATCTTAATTTAACTAATTATATCTCCAATGACTTTTTTTTACAAATAATGTCACATTGTGAGGTTCTGGGGGTTCGGACTTCAACATATCTTTTGAGAGGATGCAATTAAACCCATAACAGACACTTAAATAATTAATAGTTAGATAAATGATGTAGTAGTATGCAAAGGCCTGTTTAAAATATTTAGTATAACAATACATGCAGACACAGAATGTTTCCCATCTCCATTTTGTTCTACTGAAAGGCAGTTCTAGCTTGTGCTGTCTACCAGTAAGAGTAGACCTTTAAAAACAAAAGACACACAATGCAGTGACAGTGGGGAGTGTCCACTTAAAAAGTAAAGAGTTGAGATTTGTTGCTCCCTAGATCTCTTCTGCTCTTTAGATGATATTTTAGTGATAATGTCCTCAGCCTCAGTCTGTGAAAGCAATCAGGGAGCCGATGGCAACAGCCAATCCTAGACTTACCTTGCTGTTCCAAAGCTGGCCAGTCACTGATTTCACCATTCTTGCCATGCTAGCTAATAAGTGAGGATCCATTATATTACATACAGTGGCGGATTTACTGTGTAGCTAATAAAGATGAAGCTTCAGGGCCTTCCACTTGCTTGAGCCCCTTCCAGGGGCTTGTATCTAATTTAGTTCTAGTAACGTTGCAAGCATTTTCAAAAGATTACTGCCTAGATTGTATAAGCTCAGGCCTCACAAAACCTGGATCTGCCTTTGAACAAATTCTAGGGATAGCTGGTTAATTATCTGACATTTTGATTGGCAGATTCTTAGTTCTCCAGAAAGGGTAAAACTGTTCCACAGAAATGGTAAAACGAGAATAACACATTTTGAGCTGGCGTAATCAGAGTGTATTGTTCTCTTTGGCACCCCACCAGCAGAACACTAGCCTCTTAATATTTTTGGTTACCAGGAATGACAGACCAGGCTCTTGATCATGATCAGCAATGATGGGAATGTAGAGGATTCAAAGTGAAGGAGGCTGGGGAGTCGATGGCCCTTACTTTTGTTGATGTGTGGTGAGATTTGCTACTTTCAGTGAATGTGAGAAGAGGAAATGTGAACCTCTTTGCGGAGGAGAGAGAGTGCAGGTTAAATGAAGAAATGTGAGCCAAGAGCAACTTCACCAAAGCCAAAGAGGGGGCCATGTGTTGCTGAAAATTCCTACTCTCGGGGCCACAAATGGACACATACTGTTAAATGTTGCATGGGGTAGCACAAATGAGGAGACAGTTACTTAGTTAGCCTGGAAATCAAATTAAATACATATATTTTTTAAATTCTATGATGCTTCCCTGTGTTTCCTTTTGAATCTCATTACAGCAGGAGCTTGTTCTCCCTAGTTTATTTACATCTTATTAGGCGAGATTTGAAGAACTAAATCCCTCAGAAACCGAAATAGTAAATGTTACATGGTGGAATTTCAAATGTTGCGATGCTTAGGGACAAGAATGTTCTTGAAAGAAGATTATGATGAGCACTTCTTCGATCATAACACACAGGTGCGGTCAGCCTTGCCACAATAGTTGGTTTTAGAGCTGCTCCATCTCATCCAGTCAGTTGTTAATCTCTACATATTTTATCTCCCATTTTTCCACGTTTCTTTTTCACATTCTCTCCTACCTTGACTAAATGTTAAACTTGATCATTATTTTTGCTTTAGTGTTGTTTAAAGCACTGTTGACACTCATCCTTGCCTTTATTAGGTCTTTGTTCCAACCCAACTTCTTGTTGAGGTTACTCTGACCATACTCTTTAATTCAGCTGACACTGCCTCAAACACTTCCCTGTAAATCCCGTATTCTTCTTTTCCTTTTATCCAAACTTCTAACCTACTGGGTTGCAAAGAGATTAAGTGATTTGTTTAGCAACACATGCAAAAGTAAAGCAAAAAATGGAACTAACTTAATTATCTGCCCTGTTTTTCTTTCCAACTTTAGTGCCTTATGTAGAATCTTTATTTTATGTGTTAAATAATTCCCATAAATCTTTTATGTTTTTCCAGAGAATAGCCATTTCATGAAAGATCCAGAATAGAAACTGCTTATTCCAATAGGGTCCAATATTCACAGTGCTGCTTAATTCAGTTTCCAGAGAATGCAAAAAATATGTTTTGCAATGCAATAGACTCTTTGGTAATTACATGAATTAAACTGTCTACCTACCATCAATATTGTTACCTAACTGAAAGCAGAACTTTTATCCTCAGTTCTTTTCAGAAAGCCCAACTATTCAAACTTGCCCCTTAATTTTCACTATACTGAGTATATTTTTAGATTTCGGAAACACTCATTTGAATTCACTTGATTATTCATATCATATGTCCATATTTATATTGGGTAAGAAAGTTTTAAAAACAAATTGCTAGTTCGTAGTTGAACGCTTCTAAATACATATTTATAACTGTAATAATTTCCTAAACTGTGCTTTTTATTTTGAACTCATCATCTAATAAAAGAGATTTACTCAATTTTACTTTGCTAGTTGCCACCATCACTAATCATGTGTCTTCTCATTTTGATTAGGTAACATTTAGTTCTGTTTTAGGAATATCAGCAGTATTACTTAGTCAGGTATATATGATTTTACTTGATACTGCATTTTTAGATGTTTTAAAATTTTAAGTGATAACTACAAGGAAAATCTGCATTTCTCTCTAAAATTGCAACCAGGCTCTGAGTGTTTAGTTCTACAAACTGCATGGGAAAAGAGATTTTTGCATTTTTTTTCACTGTTAACCTAAATTCCAGAACAATGTCTGGTACATGGCACCAAACAATTAGTGATGGAAATGTTTCCAGAGAGGCTACTTTTAATTCCATCCTCAAATGGACTTAGTCTGTCTAAGAATCTCATGTTTACTCTGAAGTAGCAATATTCTCATGCTATCCATAGATATTGTACATCTCTGTAGATTTTTACAGATCATGCGTCATGAGTGAACCATTGTCAGAGGGAATTCTTAATGCTCCAAGAAAGGAGATCAGTTTTCTGCTAAGTACAGTCTGCTCCATCAGTATTCTGTCTGAACACTGCCAATGCCCAAGCATTTTCATTAGCTTCTCTAAGGGGTGACACGACTAGTGGGAAATAAAGCGTTGATGTATTCCAGCATACACAAATTAACTAATATATAAAAAGATGATTACTTAAAATCTAGAATATTTGTGGCACTGAGTACTTGCACAGTAGCAAAGTTATTTTCTAGAAAACAGGTGGGATTCCCAAAGGGCCACACACCAGATTAAAAGTTATTGGACTAGTGGAGCTATAACACCCCCACACAGAATCAATTACAGATTCGATTTTAAATGAAAACACTTGCTTTCTAAAAATATGCCTGGGGAAAATTAAAGCCTTTTCTTTTGAGATATTTGACGGTTTTTATATGTTAATATAATTCAGCCTGAGTAGTTCTATGCATTAAACTTGAGGCAAATACCTCTTTACTTTGAGAGTAAAGTATAAGTGAAACGACAGAGTCAGGGCAGGACTGGCTCTTCAAATAAAGTAGAATGCTATTCATATCATCAGATTACAAGGTAGTGCTTAGAGAAAATAGAGCCTTGAAGAGTCTAATCAGTGTAACTAGGGACAACGAGGGTTGAATGTACTGTGTCCTCCACTGGAGCCAAAACTAACACATTTGGAACTCCCACTCTACCTCACTCAACAACCTCCTAATGCACATCACAGACATCTCTTCTTTTTTGCTTTCTGTGGTTCTGAAGAATTATTAAAAAGATGGAAATCATCAGCTTCAGAAAGGAATGTTCAACGTTCCACTTGCAAATACCTGAGGTGGCATCATACTTGTATGCATATTTGCCAATAGTGAATTTCATACTAAAATATGCCTACTCAGTAAGCACCTCTCTGGAATACTGTTGGTCTGGTTCTTAAAGGTGCTGACATTAATACATTCAGTGGAACTTGGAAAATAGTTATGAAAGCAACAAACAAAACTTGCCATACACGTTTAGAAATGGAGCCCAGCTTCAGTGTCCAGCAGAATATAAGCCTAATTTTGACAAAGGGATATATATATACACATATACACTTCTAGTTATTCTTAATTTGAACATACTATATAAATTATTATTATGTTATAGATGTGCTATATAGTATATTTTTAAAATTAGAAGTAAAATAACTTTGCTCAAGTATTTTCTTAGACTACTTTTTTTTCTCACACCTTTTGAAGACTACTTTTTTTAGGATCACCAAAAAGGAATGTTCATAATACACAAAATCTGACTTTTATGCCAACTTCAAGAACCAGAAAAGTTACAGGTGTTATTGGCCTACTTTGCTGCTATGAAATAAAAAGCCATCCTAGAAAAAATATATACTTCTTCAATCTAATGCATCTGTTTACAATATACTGCCTCAACATTAATCACCATTTCACTAGATCTATTTTTTCCCATTTAATCCATCCTGAATTGATCCATTTCTATTATACATATGTCTTGATATGCAAATTTTACACTGTTTTCATATTTGTACACTTTTCTACAAGATGATTCTTCAGAACATACTGTTTTTCCATTAATTCTCAATATATAATATTATACATACATATATAATTATTTTTTATTCTCTAATTTATAAGGCAAATGTTTCTGACAAGTATTCCCAGATCCTGTTTAAGAATTAATTACACTTTTACATAAACTCATGCTGTATTTCACGAATAGTTCTGCTTAGCTCTCAATTATATAGACTTTGCAATACATATAATCATTTCCTTGACTACCTTTTCTACTAGGATGAAAATATTTCGTGAACAAAAACTTAGTATTACTCATCTTTTATTTCTCCCATTGCCTTGTAGTATCTTCACATATTTTTTGACAAATCTTAGGCTTAGGTTTATACCTATTATGAAATACTCCAAAAGACTTGGGTTCTAAATCAGAAGATGCTAGGATCCATCTTGAAATCCCACAAACTCAGTTTGGGGAACTGATCAGCTTACAGCACTGGAACTAGAGAGGTACACTACATCAGCATGTTTGATATTGAATCAATTGGCTTAACAAGCCTGATAATAATTTAAGGGACATTTAGCAAATGAAAGTCCAATAACAGGACAATGCATAGATTTGGGGAATTTAATATTGATGTCCCAAAGATATGGAAAATATTCTATAGGTATCTGTACATAATAGTCAGTATGCCAAGCAAGAACTGGAAACAGAGGAATGTTCTTGTCCAAAGGATGATGAAACATAAAACATGGCCCCTAGTAGACGGGATTGGAATTGGGGCAGCTCTCAGTCTTCAAACTGCAGAGAATGGTAATCAACATGGAATACTGAACAAGTCAGAAAGTCATTTTTATTGATTGGTCCAACAGAGTGGGCAGACGAAGAGGAGTTGTCTTTACCTAGGGCAATGTAAACACCGAGGGCTCCATTCCTCCTGCATCAAATCTACACACAAGAGACTCTCCATGAGTACAAAATTTCCTGTTATCTAGATGATTAAATTGATTATAATCTACCCAAGACGGTGGGGGTGAAGTTGCAAAAATGTTCTTTCCTGTATCAGGAAAGGCTCAGGGAAGTGAGCCACACTGAACTATACACATCCCTGGATGCAGTAAGGACAAGCCTGGGAGCAGAGAAGAGTTACTTGCTGGCTATGGGATTAGTATTTCATAATTAAGCAATAGTAGAAATTATATTGCTTTCAAAAACTATTTTTACTACATTGGAGAGTGTTATTATCAATATTATAATGACAAACCATGAGCATTAGCTGCTATTTTATTAAATTATAATAGAGAGGATTTGCATTGCTAAGAAAACTTCTATAGAACTCCTAATTGCATCTCAGCTGAACAAATCTAGAACAGTGTCAGTTTCCTAAGAGAATGGATAACCACCTAAAAGAATAACTCCTCTGCACCAACAACACCTTACTCTTCTTCCACTTAATTCTTCATAGTAAGTAGAAGCTAACAGGACCGATAATAGAGCTGCATTCATTCTATAAATATCATGTACCATATGGAACTCCATAGGTAACATTCAGGGTATAATGAGATGTGTGCAAACAGCATTAGGCTATGTTAAGTCATCATTGTATAAGAGATGATTTTTATTTGGTATTCTCAATTTGGAATTAAAAATCATTTAGTTATTTATTCACCAAATATTTATTATGAACCTACACACGGAGAAGAATGTTTTGGAGGGTTAAGATAATGATATTAGTAAGGTTCAGCCTTTATCTTAAAGTTTCACAACTTGTAAAACATGGATTTATAAACAGAAAATATAATTATAATAATAGAATAAAGTTTAGGGTGGAGAAGTGCAGCAGGAATAAAACTATTAAATCTATCTACCTGGGATCACAGAAGACTTCCTGAAAGACGTTATGTTTGAGATGAATTTTGAAGAATAAAGTGGAATTACAGTTGGACAAGATTGGAAGAGTGTGCTTTGGGTCAAATTGAGCAGACAGCATGGGCTATTTAAAGAGCTTATGAAATAGAATGCTGTGTTCAATGAACTTGTAGAATCTGGTATTAAAGAGAAGAGTGAGATGGTTTTCAAGATATGTATAGCTGAGAAGGTAGTAAAAGAAATGTTACAGGGTATTATGTGGAATGCTAATGGACTGGGATTTTATTCTATAGGGCAAGTGTCAACATACTTTCTCTGTAAAAGGCAAATACTCAACTCTGTCCACAACATGTAAATGAATGTGGGAGACTGTGTCCCAGTAAACTTTATTTACCAAAACAGGCAGTGGGGTGGATTTAATACCTACTGGTATTTGTTTCCTTCAGGTAATGGATGCTAAACACCATTAAATGCCCAGGCATTTCTGCACAAAGAATTATCCTGCTCAAAATGTCCAGTGGCAAACAGTGACCTATGCTAGTCAACATACTCCACTCATTGTCATGGTCCTCTGGATCGGGATTTGAACCATCAGAGCCAACATCTTACTAAAGATTTACACTGAGGCTTCAGAGTGACCAGTGAGTTTTCCCTTTGGTTTGTATTTAGAAACCTGCAGTTTGGCTCTGCCCCTGCCTTCTTGCTAGCATATTTTCATAAAAATGAATCCTACGCATGGAGTAGGAGACTGGAGTTGATCCTGGAGACAGAGCATAACTGTATCTTGGTGACATATTTTGAGTATCAAAGTGAAGCTCAGCTTACCTCAGATGTTTCTGTTACTTGAGCCAATAAATTCTCTTTATCTGCAAGCCAGTTGAAAAGCCATTTTCAACTGAAAGAAAATATCTGAAAAGAGCCATGAAAAGAGAATCCTGGGGAATATCAAAATTTAAAGTAGAATCAGAATAATAGGATAGAGAGAGAGAAAGAACCAGAAATGGCCAGTAGTATAGAAGAATGGATGGGGTGATTTTACAAATTCCAACAGAGAAAAACTTTTGCAAAGAAATGGTCAGCAGTGTCATCTGCTCAAGGATAATGAGACTTGATGAAAAAGTTTTATATATGGCAAGAGAGAAACCAACCAAATGTCCAAATGCACCAACTTAATTTCAGGTGCAGAAGCCAGATGGCAACTTTACTACAATTGCTTTTTGGGCTCATCCAGTTATGCACCTACTTTTATAAAGACGTGATGAGATTATTTACTCAGTACCTTGTTAAGACATAAAAAGAAGGAAGAGTTACTGATATTAAATTTCTGATTGAAATCACAAAAATAGTTACTTGAACCATAAATCCACATACACATATGCACATATATATGCTTAACATAAAATATCACAACTACAGTTCACAGTTATGGTGATATGGTGGGTTAATGACAAACTATCCTTATGAGAAATTAATATAACACTAAGTAAAGTCAGCTTGGGAAAGGCCTTTATCTCGGTTGCATATAGAGCCTTCACTTTTTCCATTATCAAATTCAGTATCATTTATTGCTCCTCCAGTGATG
Source organism: Tapirus indicus (assembly GCA_031878705.1). Taxonomy (NCBI): domain Eukaryota; kingdom Metazoa; phylum Chordata; class Mammalia; order Perissodactyla; family Tapiridae; genus Tapirus; species Tapirus indicus. The sequence continues at coordinate 7,663,983 of CM062917.1, forward strand.
TTCCAGCTCACTCATACGGAATGGTAATTAATGTCAAGTTGTCACTTTCTTATATAACCACAGAGTAAAGAAGGAATAGCTGATGATATATTCTGGAAGATGAAAAAGAACATAATACTAGGGATCGGTTGAAGAGAAAATGTTTCCACAGGAGGCTGGAAGAATGCTTTGCCTAGATTGAAGGGTGAGTGCATGAGACATCAGGGGAAAAGGAAAAGACTTCAAGAAAACAGGATGAAGAAGGGTGTGACTGCAAGTGATAAGAAATATATTTTCTTCCCTTAGGAACTGATCTGTGAGTGAACCACAGATTTCTGAGAACGCAAGTCAGGCCAACTAATTGCTGAGATAGCCAATGCCTGGTATTATGGTCTAGGGATAAATGAGAAATCCCCAGGAGATTGTAACATGAGCATTGTGAAAGTGAGAAGGGCACAGTGGAAGCAAAAATGGCATGATTCTCTGAGACTAAGCACTGTAAACTAGGTCAAACTCACACAGAGTCCGGAACTTCGTAATAAAGGGAGAAAGAAGTCAAATTCTCATACTAACTAGAGAGCTAATGATGAATTATCTTAATTAAACTTATTAATATAATCCTGGGGTGTCTTCTTGGAAAATCAATACCTGGGGAAACTCATGCAACAATGCACCATTATTGCTCGAATTTGACATGATGTTCTAACAGCAGAGGCACATATTGCTCTACATACAATTACTCAAAATTTAGACTCTCAGTTTCTTTGTCAACAATAGGCTCAGAGTTACCATCCTATTTGTGCACATTGTTGAAAACAAGGCATGCAACACTTTACTACCCAACCTGAAAAATATTCTCATTGCAACTGCTCATGAATATTCTGGACTGGCTTATTATTTCTACTGTGTTATGATGGAAGGTGTTGTATATACTCTCCGGCCTGTTCCTGGCAAAGGATATCTTCTATCAAATTTATTACTTTAAAAAAATCAACAGAACACAAAAGTCCTATAATCTTTGATTATTTCTTGTGTTGTCCTATTTTCACTGGCCTCCCCGAGCTGTAACCATGGCTGAAAGATCTGCATTATGCAGTTTATTTGTACCAGATCTGCAGGCTATTGTCCTGCCTGCCCAACCTGCTCTCCCACTTGCACCCTGAAAATATTTTGGCATTCCTTTCAAGCAGCTTTTCATAACAGAAGCTTTTTGTTTAAAATCTGTGGTATAGATTTTTACAGAATTCTTCATTTGAATCATTCACATACACATACACACACACACACACACACACACACACACGACATGGATCAAATTTTAATGGATAAAAGTCTCCTAAATTGGTACATTAACAATCAAAATAAATAAGCAGTTATGGAAGTTAAAGGGAATTTTTCTCCCTTTGTAATCGTTAGTTAAATATCCAGAGACTCTATTACTTGGAATATCTGCTACCCTGTTACTGTAATTGACATATAACCTCTTTATCAAAACATTACTCTCTAAACTTCTAGGGAAGGTTCATGATATAGACCTGCCTGAATTCCATTGGTGTCATTTGCTGAACCAGGAACACACAAACCAGAATGATCTGAATTCAGCTATGTAGGGCTCCCCCATCTCCATTCTCTCTTTAAATCTTGTACAATGGCAAATTGTCATTTTATTGTTCTATAACAAAATAGACTTCCTGTAGACCAAAACTTAGCACACAGTTGAATCATTTAATGATTTCTAACTGTTACGTATTTATTACCTCTTGAAGTGAAATGCTTTACTAAGACCTTAGTACTGGGTACAATTCCTTCTATTTTTATAGCCCATTTCTTTTATGGACTTGCTGCTTTCTGTCAGATGCTGCTCTTGCAAAATCATAGGCATGTTATAAAAATATTTTTCTTATTTCAGGTTCTCTCAGAGGTAGATACTGAGCAAAGAATTCAAGTGCAAGTGATTGATTAAGGAGGTGCTCCCACGGGGTACTAGTAAGTGAATGGACAGCAGGACAGGGAGGTAGGAGATGCCAAATTTGCCTGATGCTATGCAGAGCTCTGGACTGTAAATTATGCCTCGGAGTTTATCCTGCTTTGAGACAAATGAGCAGGGTGTCCACACTCCAAATCAAGTAATAATCAGCTACAGGCTTCTGCAGGAGCAGGGAGGTGACATAAAATCCTGGGCACTTCTGATCCTCCATACAGGTTGGGGGCTCTGCTGCCCCAAAATTATTCCCCAAAGAAGACTGCAGTGCAAGTAGTTAGTAAAACATGCAGGAGCTTGGTGGGGGATGATGGCACACAGAGCTGTAAAGAGGATCAAAGCTGACCTGGTGAGACAGGTTTTGTGGGCTGGTGTATGAGGAGCTTGGGGAAGCCTCTCCCCCGGAGAGAATCTATTCAATGGGTCAAAATTAATAAAGACAACCATTCAAAGTCTCTGGAGATTGATCAAAAGGCATGCTTACTGAGAGTCATTTTTTCAACAAAATCTACAGAACTCAGTAAGAAGAGTGAGAAGCCAGGGCATGGGCGCTAGGCACTGCACTGGCCCCTGACAGGTCCATGCTGAAGGGCGATTTCAGCAGGCTCAGCAGCCCAGGGGCAGCTCCCACCTTCCTAAGCACACTCCCTGGAGTGTGGTAGAGCTAGTCCTAGTAGATTTGGCAGCTCAGTGAATATTGGCATTTGTGGCATATCCCACCTGGCTCTATCCTGCAGAAGATCTACACTGTGGCGAATTGGAGCCTGATAGGGTAGAAAGGGAGGCATTGAATTGTGCAATATCTTTGGCATTTTACAGGTATGAGTAACCTGCAATTATAAGGACTGTGGAGCTGGGTGGTGTTTGTCAGTGAGTGCCATTGATGTACTATAAGGAGTAGATGAGAGTTTCAGGTCAGCTTACTCTCACCTTAAAGCAAGCTATACAAGGCAGAGGGCTCTGTGACTATATTTTAAGAGACTTTCATCACCAGAAGCTGGATAATGGATAGAGCAGAAAGCAGGCACAGGACTCCGTGGAATGAGTGGTCAAATTTCAGAGAAGTCTGCATTTTTAAGCTCAGCAAATCTCCCATGCCGAAGTCAGGGCCCGATGGAGCAGAAGTAGTCCTGAGACTTGAAATGGAGATACCTAGATAAAATTCTAAATGTCTTGATTCCTCTGGACATTCTGAGCTTGTCTAAGAAATATGCTTGTAAGAGACAATTGGCGTTGTTGACTAACTCAATAGATTGTCATTTTCTATAGATTAGAGCTTATGGTAGGAAACATTATAAAAATGGCCTATTGTCAATAGTATGAATAGGATTAATTGGTCTCCCTATTATCAATGGGATTAATATGTCCCAGAAGAGCAGAGGCCAGGTGGCAGCATCTAACTGTCAGAGGTAAGGTGGGTGTAATTACCATATATAGGTGGAAAATTGAGAATGGCTGGAGGTTTGGAATGGTCAGGGCCTTACAGGATATATCGTAATAGCTAATAGATTATGATGCTCCTAAGGGCAATATAGATGGGCACCCAGCCAGACTATTGCTTAATTTATATAATCGAACAACATGAAAACAGGAATAACAGAAAACTGAGATCAGCCTCTCCAGTAGGCAAGTCATGTGACAACTGCATGTATATTTTTGGATATAAATTCTTAGTCTTCATGGAACCATGATGCAATGTTATCACAATATACAAAGCCTACACACTTATGTACACAACTATGTATCCCTACCTGAATACCTCTATTTCGCCTCTGTTTTGGAGAGGCAGAATAGAAAGGCAGGCTGACAAATCATTGCCCTAGAACTTCTGCTTAAAATGTTATCATTACACTGAAACGAGAGCAAAGATGTAGTCCAAATAAAGCTCTTTTTCAGTGAGCTCTTAGATCTTATCTCACTGTTCCCAATCCCCTCTGGGTGCTTAAAACAGTGTAAAAGAGTGGTTTTGAGAATGGGAAAAATACTTGAGTGTGTTTTAATCTTATTCTGGTTAAACTACAAACAGTGAATTTTATTATATCTATCAAAAATGCTACAAGTTGAATGAATAAAACATTCAATCTTTATTTTAACTCTAAAAAATACATTCCTCTATAAAGAGTAATAAATTATCGGCATCTGTGAGTGGCAAATTGTAGTAACAATAATGTCAGTTGTCTGTTTTGACAATTGTTCCTTATGTCTTTGCAAAATGTTTTGCTCAAAATCTTAATAAACACTCTTTCAGATATAAAATTCATTTCCTCTCTGTGGTGTAACTGGCAGCGACTTTTGAAAGGAATGGTGTGACAGATATCAACATAAAAATTTTAATTGTAAATATAAAGTTTTATCTCTTTTATTTCTGCTTGTTTATTCTCATCACGTCATTTTGTCAATGTCCTAATCTATTTATAAACATTTCAAATTACAGTTATGTGCTGCATAAGGACACATTGGTCATATTAGGTCACACATGACCGTGATCCCATAAGATTAGCACCATATAGCCTAGGTGTGTAGTAGGCTATACCATCTAGGTTTGTGTAAGCACACTCAATGATGTTTGCACAAGGGCGAAATCATATAATGATGCATTCCTCAGAATGCATCCCTCATCATTAAGTGACACAAGATTGTATGTATAGTAAAGTGTTGATTAAGAAGCTTTTATATGAAAGCCCTCTGTGATTCATTTTTTGAAAGATAAAGCCCATGCTCTTAGTGAAAAAGAAATGGATTGGCAAATATTCCTGAGTATTTTATTGATAAATTCTGCCATCAGTCATGTAGGTAAAGGTAATTCAACATTTATATACTTCCATACAATTCTTATTCATCTATAAAGAGCAATGATATTCTTCCATAAAATAACATTCAGTACTTTATGACAAATCATATTAAATATATATGAACTAATTCAGACTTGATTTTATGGTTATCTGAAGTTAAATTTAAATCAAGTACAATTATGAAAGTTATTTTATAGCTTTACTTTTTTTATATGGTGATTGTACGTGCTATTTTTGGTCCAGCTTTCTTGCTAACTTTCTGTGTGAATTATTTTATTTTTTCTCATAAATACATAATTCTTTGCTAAAATATAAAATAGCTAGTAATGTTACAACTCAGTGGAAGCAAATTAATAATGGAAATTAAGGTCAAAATTATTAACTTTTCACAAATAAAAGTATCTATCTCATTCAAAAAATAATAATAATTAACTTTGTAAATAAAATTTACTGAACTGAAGATCTGTGATAGTGGAGTGGACAAAACACTGAATTGTGACTTACACAGAAATAAGCACATCTGTTAAGCTTATGTAAAACCTTGGGAAATGTCTGTCTCTGAACTTTAAATTTCTTAACTTCTAAGTCTAAAATTCCACAATCTGGGTCACAATCATGTAAATAAGGGAATTTCTCAAGTCAAATATTTCTTACTCAGATTAAAATGTGTACCATATCTGAGAAACTTGGAGACATCTGAGATAAGATTTTTTAATAATCATATTAACACTATTATCAGTAATTAAATATTAGTTGGCCAAAATGTAAGCAATTAAAGAATGAATAGAAATAAGAAGGAGATGGTTAGCAGCAGTTTGAAATATATTGTCTCCTTTTTATCAAAACAAGCTTGGAAAAGAAAGAAGTAAGGTAAGCCAGCCTAATCTCTGTGTAAACACACTAACGATAGACCACCTGGCAATGAGTCAATGGTATTTACTTGTGGGAGAGTCTTCATTGATGGAACACTTAGTAGAATGTACCTGGTCTGCCTGGACTGTCATAGTAAAGAAACCAGGAAACTATGGATCTATGGCAGATGACTCCCTAAAAAATATCAAGTAAGCTATGTAATTATGTAAGTCTAAAATGGTGCTGATTCATGATAAAATATTTCCCTTCTGTGTAAGTGAAGCAACTGCATATATTACTTGGAGACTTCAGATGCAAAACCCCTGATTACCTGTATATGAAATCATCAGTAAAGCTTAATGCTAAGTAAAATATCTGCTTCTTGTGATCCTGATTTGACAATTTGATCTTTTGTGTTATTTCAAGATGCCAACATGAAAGTAGTTTTCTATCTAAAATGCCTCACATATTTTCTAAATTATTGTATTTATTGCTGCGAGGTATCAACAAAGACTACTGCTTTGTTTCTTTTAGACATAAATGTAGTCTTTGCAAATTAATGTGGATATATTTTGCCAGGAAATATTTTTCCTAATTAATACTTACATTTATAGTGGTAGTGATAGTTAATTTTTCCTAGTTAATAATGTCATTTATTTCAAAACTAATCTAATGTAAGATTAAGCACAGCAAAATAGAATTTCAAACAAGTTTATCATTCATACGAAATATTTAAACTAGCAAGGATGTATACATTTTCACAGTGATTGGGTAACATTGGCCCCATATCATGTAAACCACAGTGGTATTTTCTTCTGATATCGTTTTTACTATTCACCATGATTTACATAATGAGATACTCAGCCACTTATATTTATGAAACAATATGGGTGACACTTCTTGTTTAAAACAATTACATATTAAGTTGTTACTGATATAATCAGCTTAGCGCTCGGGATATTGAACAGAAATGAGAGTTCAAGAGAGTGAAATGCTCCTGCTATATGATGGACCAAAAAAAAAAAGAAAAAGAAAAGAGAGACTTTATCTAGTTAATTAAGAAACTATATGGTCAAAAACAAAATGTAAAATGTTGTGTTAAAAACATCACAAGGAGCACTTCAGGTTAAGTTTTACATATGTCAAATAAAATGCAAATTTTATTTCCAGAACTCAAACACTCTAGACATACAGGAATAGGAAAAATTCAGATTTGTACGATACTGAACTAATCATAGTTTTATATTTACCTATGTTCAGACACATAATCCAGTAAAATTAGTTCTTATTTCCTTAATTCTTTCAGAAAAAAATAGCTCTTGAAATAATCATTTTAATTGTAAGGGCGTTTAATATTTAAAACATTAAAAATGTGTTCTTGTAAATCTTGCCAAAGTTCTTTCTTACTCGGTATCAGGTTCAATCAGGCTGGATTGTATTTGTATATAAATTTGGCAAGTCAATGATCTAATTAATGGCCATCTAGACAAATTATGCTTCACCTTATTGGAGTCATATTTTGGAACCTTGAAAAACAATGTATGACATGACCTTGAAAGTTATATGTGTTTTATTAGTTATTATTTTGTTCAGATATGTCTTCCAACAGTTATAGAAATGAAGTTCCTAAAACATATATCTTGTATATAAAAATATATAAATAACATATTAAAATACATAAATATTATATAAATTATATGTGTGTATATATTATGTTTACATATATAATTATAGACATTTATATATAGATATATTTTTATTTTATAAATCACATACTCTCTCCTTTCCCTGGGGGGAACAATCAATCGCTGAGTTCAATGATCACTTTACTCTCATTGCCATCACAGTCAAAGCTGTCTTTTGTTAGTGATCAAAACAATACTTGAAAAGATTTACTCATTTATTATTGTCTGTTCTGCCACTCAACTTTTAAGTTGGTTCAACACACTGAAGTAATAACATAACATCAGTGCCCAAAACAAACAAAACAAAAACAGCAAGTGACTATTGTAGGAACACTTGGTCAGGTCTTGTCTTGGGTTTCAGTAGTTCTCAAGCCTGTAGATATCAGGACTCTTTTACATTCTAAAAAATGTATTGAGTACCCTAAGGGGCTTTTTCTTATGTGGGTTATATTTACCAACACTTACTGTATTAGAAATTAAAGCAAATATTTTAAAAATATTAATTTTTTATTTAATCCAAAATAACCATAAACAGATGTGTTAACATAAGTAACATTTTAATGAAAAAAAGCCATATTTTCCAAAAATACATACTGAAGATTGTGTCATTATTTCACATTTTGGTAAATCCCTTTAATGTCAACTAGATTCTCCCACCTGCTTCTGCATTTGATTTGTTGCAATATTACTTGTCATGTTTCTGGAAAACTTAATTACAAACCTACAAGAAAGAAAGAGTGAAGAGCCAAATAATATTTTATTATTTGGAAAATAATTTTGAATCTTGTGATACCTTAAAAGGATATCAAGTTCCCCTGTGCTCTCCAGATCTTCCTTTGAGAACTGTTCTATACTCTAAACTTTAGCCTGAAATCATGATCACTGGGAAATAGTTATTTCAAAGCCTCATCAACCTAAGAGAACCAGGGTATGCTCCTTTAATCTCACGTTACCAGAGATGGAGAACGAGCATCTTCATAAGCCTGGTTCAGATACAGCATCCAGGGGACCGCTGGACCCAGGCACAGTCCCGCACAAGTGCCCACAGTTAACAGCATTTCCTTCTGGTACCCAAGAATCCACCGTCATTGAGCTATACCCAGCAACTCCAAGAATTTAGCAGTATTGTCTATGTTGTTGTCTTTGCGTCCAAATCTACAGTATTTGGATATTCATACCTGACTATCCCTGAGAAAACTACTATTTATTTTGCACTTTATCTTTGAATTTTTCTACCAAAACTCTTTAGAGTTGACATAAGTACCGATATCACTCCCTCTGCCTGATTCTGGAATCCAAACAAGTTCAGTGCCTTGCAGGGCCATTTGTCTACCAAGAGACAGACCTTTATGTACCAAGAGGCAGACTATGAAACTGTTCTCAGATCAGAAGTTTGTGTGCGAGGTAAACTTCCAGGAGCCTGCATTCCTGCCAACTGCTTTCTGAACTTTAAGCCAAGGCTGCTGCTCACAGTTATATCAATATGTAAGGTAAATAAAGTATTCCACCTGCTCTTCATCATGAGGAATGTGAGGGGGTCATCTTTATGCCTGGTGAACCATACCCACAATGCAATCACCAGTCTAGATGGCTACTCCTGAGCTCAGGCTTAGCTTAAGACTGACTGGGTTTAAACTGAGCTCGCCACTTATCATTGGTCTAGTTACTTAAACTGACCACGCCTGAGTGTCCCCAACTACAAAACGCAGATAATATACTTACCTAGTAGCATTGTTAAAAGAATACACCTGGTGCAGAATAAGAGCTCAACGGATGCACCTGTAAGCTGCACGTAGACCATTCCTACATAGCTCGGCTCATCACCATGCTAGATCTCAAGGCTTTCACAACTTTATCCAAAATATAGAGAAGAGAAAAATTGTTCACACCTTTCTAAATGCACTTTGCTGTTATTCGAAGGACCTTCCATCCTGGAAAGGCAAATGAACGGTATTCTTCATAACTTTCTAAAGAGGCTCACAATTTTCTGATAAGGGAAGACTCAGTGAAGAGAAATAATGCCAGACTGAGTAATAGCATCCAGAATTTGAAACTGTTTTTCACCTCCGTTCAGATCCCACCCAGCTTCATATCATTCAAATAAAAATTTTCCAAGGCCGTCTTCCATTGGGTCATATTTCAAGGTGTGAGAGGTAAGTGTGTGTGTGTGTGTGCATGTTTATAGGCATATATGTGTATTTGTGGGTGATGGGCAAGATTTAGCAAGTCATAAAAAGACCTCAGCCCTGATGACCTTTATCCTTGTGATTGCTTTTTAAGAAAAATTTCCTGAACAAGTTCAGAATGTTCATATATAAAATGAGAAGTACTGGTGATCATATCCTTCCTTGAAAATGGGAGCCATGCTTTTTTAGGGAGATTTGAAAAAGAAGATTCAGCATAATATATGCATAATATACTAAAAGATCTATGGAAAACACAGGGAACACAACATAGGTAGAATTATCCACTGACAATTTATGTGATTTGCCTTTAGCTCTGCTTTACCAAATAAGCTTTGTTAATGATGGTGAATTTTAGTGATCTGGTGTGTGATTTCGATCACAGATAATGGTTTATAGGTAGTCGGTATCATACTTTATCAGTAATCAGATGCAGGTGGAGAAAAGTTGTTATTACATATGGACTTTATAACTTCCTTTTGAACTAAAAGCATGGCATTAACACTCATAGGTCACAAATTTACTAAGGAAAGCCTGGAGCTAGAAAGATATTGCTTTAGAAATCAGGTTAGAGCATAGGACTGTGGAGAGAGACATGACAGAGGATACATGTGCAGATGCAGTCATTCTCATATTTAATGAGCACCTGTCACACATCCAGTAATGCTAAAGGAGAGACACAGCCTTGCCCTAGCTGAATTCACTCTACTGTTTGGCACCACAGGGTCAGAGAATTTATCCTGAAGCTGAAGAATTTCAAGAGAATTATGCCACTTGTGAAGGTCCAGGGTAGTCAAGGTAAGCCAAAGGGCACAGTTTCACAAACTATGCTCGTTAGAAAAACAGGTTTTTAAAAAATTCCCAAAATAAAGCTCAAGCTCAGAGATCCTACCCCTGCATCACAGAAGCACTTGAAGCTTACTTTCAATCCCCTGAAAACAAAATTTGCAAAGTGAGCTTTGGTGACATTATGCAGTAACCTGGTGAGCTCAGTCCACTAAGAGAATTATCCATTGGTATTACATGGTGAAAAATTCACCCAAGTTGACTATTCCTTGAGAAGTACTGATGGAAGCAGCCTTTACAGACAAATGGGGACAATTGGTCATGAAAAAGAAAAAAAAAGATGGGATACCAAAGCATTAGTGGTATCAAGAGATATGGCAAAGCCCCAGCCTCCAGTGGAGAAGCAGGAAACTTACTTGTGGCTTGTAGGAATTCGAATTAAGTGGTAGGGTTTAGAACATGAGCGCATATCCATTGGAACAGTCACCCAATACCCAAGAGTCTCAAGCCTACTGATTTGCATATTCATATACTACATATGAAATTTGTTAAAAATTAGATGGCTGCTTTTTTTGTGGGTGGAGGAGGTGGGATGAGAGAGGAGGAAACAGTAGCATCAGTCTTTCCATATGTTTAATTTGACCTATGTGGCTTTGGCCCACAGAGCTTTTATAAAAAAAACTGAATTAGTTGATAATATTTTAAAATCAGAATGTTTGCACAGAAATCTATTCATTGCTTCTCTTGTTTTATTTATTATTTTAAAATTAAGGGTTTCTTGAGATAATTATAGATCCATATGCATTTGTAGGAAATAATGCAGAGAGATCTTGTGTATGCTTTACCCAGTTTCCCTCAACAGCACTATCTTGTAAAACCATAATGCAATATCACAAACAGGATATTACCAATGATACAGTCAAGATATAGAACTGTTTCATCACCATGAAAATCCCTGGTGTTCTCCTTTTGTTGCAACATCCACTTCTCTCTTGTCTACCTCAGCCTGGTCCCAAATCCTTGGCAACCACTAATCTGTTCTCCATTACTATAATGCCGTCATTTAAAGAATGCCATATAAACAGAATCATATACTATTGAGTTTGTTTTTTTTTTCACTCAGAATAATTTCCTGGAGATTCATCCCAGTTGTTGTGTGTATCCAATAGTTCATTCCTTTTTATTGCTGAGTAGTATTCCATGGTAGGGATATACCACAGTTTGTTAAAACATTCTCCTACTAAAAGACATCTGGGTTGTTCTAGTTTTGGGCTATTATGAATGGAGCTGTATGTATTTTTGTGTAGGTTTTTGTGTGAATATAAATTTTCATTTATTTGGGATAAGAACCTGAGTGCAATTTCTGGGTTATATGATGTGTATATTTAGTTTTATAAGAAATTGCTGAGCTGTTTTCTAGAGTGGCTACATCATTTTGTGCTCCTACCACCAATGCATGAGTAATCCAGTTTCTCCACATCCTCTCCAACATTGGTGTTATCACTCCTTTTACTTTAGTAATATTGCTAAGTATGTATTGATAACTCATTGTGGTTTTAACTTGAATTTTCTTAATTCAAATTTTTTGGCATTCTTTTATATTACTTAATTGAGTTGAGATTAATATTTTACCAATTATTGAAAGTAAATATTTTTCAAAAGGAATGGAAAATATATGTCCAAATTACTTGGTTTCACTGGGAGTTCCTCTTCAGAGAGTAGTAAATGGACTCTGTGGGGTAAATGGAATTGCTTGTTAATCCTGATAACATTTTTCTTAAACTTTCATATGTAAGGAAATTAGAAGGGCACTGTCTTAGACTTTGGGCTGCTATAACAAAGTACCACAGATTGTGTGGCTTATAAAACAACAGAAATTTATTTCTCCCAGTTCTGGAGGCTAAAAATCTTAAGACCAGAGTGCCAGCATGATCAAGTTCTGATGCGATCCCTCTTCTGGGCTTCAGACTGCTGACTTTTCAGTTGTATCTTCACACGACAGAGAGCAGAGAGAGGACGCAAACTCTCATGACTCTTATAAGGGCACTAATCCCATTCATAGGGGCTCCACCCTCAATATCTTATCCAATCCTAACCACCTCCCAAAGGCCTCCCCTCCTAATATGATCACATTGGAGCTTAGAGTTTCAACATATGGATTGGCAGGGGGTGGCGGGACACAAACATTCATTTCATAACAGATACCATGTATATCAAACGTCTTCTTACATGAGTCTCCGCAAACACAGGGTTGTAATCAACTTGGGCTCTATCTTCAAAGCCCAGACAAAGCTGGCAAGGCACATTGACCTCATCGTCTCAGCTTCCTTCCCCACTTCCCAAAAACATGATTCAAATTCCAACAATGTTGCTCTCAAAATTGCATTAGAGAAAGATCATTTCTGTCTTAACGTAGCCACTTTATCTCCACAATCCCAAGTTCTTAACAAGTCTAAAGTTCTCAACAGATGTAATGATAAATGTAATGGCAGAATCAAATTATCCTCAAACTGAGTCTTTCAATTTTGTTCAATTACTTTTGTTTAAAGATTTTTAGATATAAAGACTAGGTAGTTTTCAAATATTACATAATACAATATCATCCCTATTCCGTAAATTTGGAACCTAGAAACACCATTTATACTGTATGGTTTATCTTTTTTCCTAATAGAAATATACTTTTGACTCATTTTTAGTATCTAAATAAGCAAATATAAAGGATCTTATCCTAATTTTATTACCGAGATAAAACCAGGCATAAAGAAAAATAAGCATACAAAAGTAATATATTAGAAAGAGATTAAGGATTAGAGAGTGATTAAAATAACTGGATTGTTTTCTGTTATCAGACATCCATGTTTTTAAACCATTTGGGCATGGATATGATTAATTTGCATACGGATTTAATTGAAATTTCCATGTTTTACATGGTAACTGATTTTACAATTGCAAAGAGTAGAAACTTACTTTGCTAATATTCATCTTCCTTATGGTTCACAAACTAAATTTGGGATACCTGACTTTTTATGTGATAGGGTTGTATATGTTATTCTTCACGCCTGTCTATATTTCAGTTTCAGAGCTTGCAACTTTTAGAGAATTGCCTCAACATATGTAATCTCTGCCAAGTCATCTCGTCGTGTGCACCTGGCAGGTGACACATTCTTTTCTTCTTCAAATCACTTTTTTTCTCAGAGAGTGCCTATAGAGGAAGCATGAAAGACAAACCAAAGCAGAACATGCAGTTTGAATATACTTAGACCAAACACTCCTAGTCACGTAACCAAAACTTTCCATATTTCCCCAAAATGCTGACTTTAAACAAAACTTAAGCTCTCTGCACGTCAGCATGAATTGACAGCTTCCTGACTAATCAGCTACAAACAAGCAAGCATATGCACTGAAAAGGAATGTGAGTTTTTAGTTACCAATCACAATAGAAAATAATATACTTACTCTGAAGTGTAGACAGACATGAAGAATAGCATGTAGAACACTTCTTTTCTGTGAGCTTAGATAATTTAATTTGTTCAAAATATGCAAATCATAAGCTTGTAATCCCTACGTTTTTTTTTTTTTTTAATGAGGAAGATTTGCCCTGAGGTAGCATCTGTTGCCAATCTTCCTATTTTTTTTTTTTTTTTTGCTTGAGGAAAATTAGCCCTGAGCTAACATCTGTGCCAATCTTCCTCTATTTTCTATTTTCTATGTGAGTCGCCACCACAGCATGGCTGACAAGTGGTGTAGGTCTGCACCCAGGATCAAAACCCGAGAACCAGGGCCACCAAAGCAGAGTGTGACGAACTAAACCACTAGGCCGTGGGCTAGCCCCTTGTAATCCCTATTTTTAACAATGGCAAACAAAGTGTTTGACTGCCAAGATCACTGGTACAGAGTTATGATTAATCTGAGTATTACAAATGAAGTTCCAAAACACATTCTGAAGTCAACCCATCAGAGAAATTTCAGTAAGATAATTAGTAAAGTGTTCATCACAAACACACACTCACCCTGCCTACATGTGTGTGTATCATGTTTTGTTATTGTTGGCCTCTCTGAAGCACACTGGACACATTCCTAAGTGGCTGCCCTCTGAAAATGGTGCAACGTTTCTGTGGTTACTTTGCTGGGGACAGATAATTAAAAATGAGATAACTGAAAACTTTTAAGGACATCAGCTTCATCCTTCCAGCACTGTCCACACTCTTTCTACCGTGAGATGGGGCTGGAGCGCAGAGCATCCACACCCGGTGAGAGGACCATCCAGTATCAGCACCAGACAGGGCTTGGCCAGAAGAAGCTTCCCCTCTCTCAGGAGATCCTGCTTTTTAAACTGCACTGTCACCACTGAGAGCTGAACTTCTAACCACGTTCGGTTTGAGGACTCCCTGTTTGTGACCAGTGTGTTTCTTGCTAAATAAAATGTTCATATCAAGTAAAGCTCTCTGAATTTTCTCTTGGCAGAAGCAATAGCCATAGTAAACTGATAGTATTCCTTGGAAGAGACTGTGCAATCTTGAGTTGAAGGGATATAATCAATTATTTCCAAACACTTTGCTTTACAGATGAGCTAAATATTGCAGAGAGAATAGGTGCAATTCAGTCCTAGACACAGGTGCTTGCTAATGAGATTCAGGTGTCCTGACCCCTAATCCAATTCTTTGGGCATCAGACCAGCTGCCTGCTGGCGATCAGTCAATCGCCTGTAGTGCCTACATGTATTTAGAAAGGCCTTAAACAAGATAAGTAAAAATTATGTTGACATCTTTATCTAATCAGTAACAAAAAGATGGAGAGAATTTCCACTCCTTCCCTGAACATTGAAAACTAAAACATAAAATACTACAGGGCAAAGGTTGGGGGTCGGAGTGGACAAGAGAGACAGAGAGAGAGTGACAGAGAGAGAGACGCCAACCAGAAAATACTTGGTAAATAAATAAACTTCAAAATTATCAATGTAAAAGAAACTAGAAATACTTCTGGGTTGCCTACATTAGCAAATATACCTAAAATTTACTAAGGATTGCATCTCCTATTTCTTCAGGTACTTCAAAAATATATTATATAAACAGAAAACAAAAGATAGAATGCATAAAGCATTAAATTAAGGCAAAAAGTCTAAATATGAGAAAAAAATCCTGTATTGTGATAAAATCAGCAAGTTTGCTAGTATTAGCCACAAGTTTCTGCATCAGGACAGAAATACTCAATTCAGAAGATGAATAATAGAAATTAAATGATTACATATAAAAAATATTTTAGGTTGTATCTAAGACCAAATACACAAAGCTCAAAATCTCATATAATAAGCAAATAAAGCTCCCAATTGTGCAACTAACACAAAATCTTTTGAAGAAAGAAGACATTTCCTATTTTCTGAAATTTTTAACTGCATAGGCTATGTTAGAAGATAATATGCATCTCTTTAGAGAATAGAGTGGGCTTACTATATTAAAACATATTTGAAGACATAATTTTATTGAATACGTAATAAAGATTATAGTACATTAATCAAAAGAAATAAATTACCTGAGAGAATAACCCTATGGTATGTTAGTAGACAATCTGCCTCTTCGTCCATAGGAAAACTCAAAGTTATAATTGTACTTAACTTCGCTAAGATTCTAGATTAAATTAGTGGTAGAGCCATATAAGAAATTCCAACCCACCAAGAGCCAGTCAAACTCAATTATACTTTGTAATGTCATGATTTGTTGGTTGCTGCATTTTACCCTCAATATTTTCTAAATATATGTTTAATAATGATGCAAAAACATAATTTCCAAAATGTAAGTTCTCTGCTAAAGTTGATCCTATATTTCATAGAGACATGGATTAACGTAAAGCAGAAACACACACAAATACGTATGTACAGATAAGAACTGTGGATGTGATTTCTCCTTTCAAAAAGTAGAAATCATTCTTTATTAAAGTTCCTTACAAACTTATATTTTTTAAAGTGCTGAGTATTTTGTCACAATGGGTTACAAACAACTATATGAGTGAAAAAATAGTTAAGTTATCAAGATGGAATAAGGAATAATTTTTAATGCTCAAAATGTATCACTTGAGATAATGGAGTATATGTGACACCTTGGCCCTCCCCAGTTTTCTCCATCTGCGGCAAATATGTTCCAGAAACAGAAAGTCATACCATACATGTCTCAGGAAAGTATTTTATTGCTAGTGGCAGTATAGTCAAAAGTTTTGAAACTCTGCTCATTATGTGAAGAAAGAACTTAACAAGCATGCATGAAATACTGTTCCTCCTCTAACTAGCTCCTCTTTCTGGATTTACTGAGTTTAATGAATCATTTAACAAAAACAGCTTAACTACCCAGGCATGTAAAAGTCAGATTCATTCATCACTGGAAAGCCTTGACCACAGGGATAATGCAGGGATGTCTTACAAATTGGAATGAGAATTCAACCATTTCTTGCAAGCTGAGTCTCTCACAGTCCAAGCATTGTTAAGAGTTACATAATGATTTTTTTCCTTGTCTTTTAGTTTTTAAACATTTTTCCCTTCGGTCTTAGTTTTATTTCAGAAAAAAAAATCTTGTCATTTAGTGCCAAATCTTCTTGCAATCTAGGGTGCTATATATCACTATGCATTAGCTATTGGGAGTGCTGGTTTGTACCCAGCAAGAAATACCTCAAGAAATACATTTGAATGAGTAAATGAATGCATGTGTGAGTCAAAAATGAGGAAGTGTTAAATAAAATGGGTATTGATTTCAGTGAGTTGGGACAGTTTCTCTGACCACTCAGAGGAGATCTCAGATTCATACCGTTCATGAATGGAATTGTCACCAGGTTCCTTCCATGGCCAGTCCTTTTCCAACAGGAGTTGCTATTATAAGTTGAACTCTTTGGTGTGGAAAGATAGAGAAATCACTGTTTCTCTCAAGACACTTATAAGCATAATGGTAGTGGGACTGATAAACTTAGTTGGGCCCTGTGCATTTACACAGGGAAAGGAGAAGTTAGAAAGATCATGCTTTTCCCCGAACAAACGCTTCTCGTACAAAATGGAAAGCAAAACAAAGCAGAAATAGCCTTTATTTCACTAACGTAAGCATCAGAAAAGTTGAGTTGTAATCTGATTTCCGCGAGTTGCTGTCCAGGTAACCCAAGAAAAGGCAGTTAATCTCTTCGGGTTTCAGTTCCTTTGTCTCTAAAATTGGGATATTAATTTTGACATCTGAAGGGTTGT
This sequence comes from Tapirus indicus, assembly GCA_031878705.1. NCBI lineage: Eukaryota > Metazoa > Chordata > Mammalia > Perissodactyla > Tapiridae > Tapirus > Tapirus indicus. Next base: position 7,681,457 of record CM062917.1, read on the forward strand.
TTGAGAATGAAATGAAATTTTATTTCTGAAATCGACTTGAAAACACTTAAATGCTATACAAATCTAAGTTATTAAACTTTTAGAGATCCGAGATGAGTTGAAGCTGACAGCTGAAGGAGGCAGAAAGGGTATTGAATATTTATGTTAAACCTAGAAATTTCTATAGCCAGAAGTGCAAGTCAGAATTATTATAAAGTATGCTCACAAGGAAAGTTCTAAGATTGTTCAAAATGACATTTCTACCTGACAGCTACAGTGGAACTTACCTAGAGATTCTTCAGGGAATGACTTACCCTAGTTTCACCTCTAGAAGGCGACTAATGAATTAAGAAAGAAAAAAAAAAAAAGAAAAAGAAACACAGTCAATGATTACATCCCTTCTGTTTACCTTCCTGCCTCCAATACTAGGGGTCTGTATCAATCATGTAGTTGTGTCATTTGTCCTTTTAAATCCATGGATGCTGCAGTTAGACATAGACAATAATGTTTCCCAAGCTCTAACTTATGCCTCTTCATCCACACCCTCCCCACTAACAATCACCATCGTGCTATACAAAGACAAGTACCATTTAAAAACAACTGAAGAAAAATTATTGGCGTTGGAAAGCAGGATTTTGGAGATTAGTGGAAACACAACACATTCAGTGCTCAGCATTCATGGGTAACAAAATAAATGGTGGGGTGGAAACAAATCGAACTCTGGGAGCAAATGCATAGGTCATTGATTGATTAAATGTACAGCATGTATAGAGATCACTTTCTCTTCTTTTTTCTTTCTTCCTTCCTTCTTTCTTTCCTTCCTCTTTTCTCTCCTCCATTCATTTTTCTTCCCCATTCCATTCCTTTTTGCTTCCTGCCAAACTCCCATCTCCCTTCCATCCCTCACTTTCTGTCCAGCTATCTGTATTTCTGAAAGGAAGAGCCTTTCTTTTTTGAATTTTTGATTTCTCTCTGTATTTTTCATTATTTCTTCCCTTTTCTGTACCTTTCTTTCCTTCATTTTTCTGTTTTTGGCTTATGTGTGTTATATCATATTTTATAATAAAATATATTCATTTTGTAATAGTAAAAGACACCAACATACATATATAATATTTAGATTTCAAAGAATTATTAGGAAAAGGCAGACTGGTATTGTTTCAGCTCTCTTGAATGCTCTAGAAATCTATTGGCTCTGTCTACCCTAGACGTTCTTCAATGAAAGTCCTCTCTGATATAAAGAAAACTGACTGAAGAAGCTACAGGAAACTCATCTTCTAACACACCAAATTATTTCTACTGCAAGGAATTACAGAGGACCTCTCTTGCACCATCCCTTACATAGGAGAAACTGCCTCATGCTGAAGTAAAAAGTGAAGGAAATGGCCAAAATGTTTCTTGATACTGTTTCTGCTATTGCCAGTATCACCAAATCAAGTCCATGAAAGTTAGTTGACTGTGTAGCTTTGTCATGACCAATAAGAAAAGCAAAGTTCTGGGGCCAGCCTGGTGGCGTAGTGGTTAAGTTTGTGTGCTCTGCTTTAGCGGCCAGGGGTTCACCTGTTCAGATCCTGGGTGTGGACCTACACACCACTCATCAAGCCATGTTTCAGAGGCCTCCCCCATACAAAGTAGAGGAAGATGGGCACAGATGTTAGCTCAGGGACAGTATTCCTCAAGCAAAAAGAGGGAGATTGGCAACAGATGTTAGCTCAGGGCCAATGTTCCTCACCCCCCCCCCCAAAAAAAAGAAAAAGAAAAGTTCTCTGCTTAAATGTAAAATAGAAATCCTCATAAACATCTGTAGATGAAAGTAATATATTTTTGTTACTGAATAAAATGAGTCATTACAGAATGGTGGTCTGTTTTATTAGTATAGCATCAGATTCTTGAATGTAGGAGAAAAGACAACTTAGCAAGATATTACAGATTTGGACTAAAAAAGACTACATTTGCAACTAGAAAGTTAAAAAAAAGAATTAAATATATGTTTTAAAAATATATTGAATATTTCTCCAAAAGGAGAAAGCAAGTTTATAATAAATACAAATAACGGACATTATACCACAATGATGGGTAAAATGTAAATATCTAGATAGACATTTAAATTGTCTACATGAGAAGTATTTATATTAGTAAAAAAACATTACATGAAAACATTTTTATTAATGGCTATGTAAATTTCAGATTCAAATTATTATAATCACACCTCTCTCTACCTGTGCCTTGTGCAATAGTATACCAAACTAAAATATTTATGTAAATAAGTAAATACATACGTAAAACAAAAACATAGTCCTATTTTATGACTTTTCGTGGTTGGTACTGTCTCTTAAGTAACACACTGAATTACAAATAAAAATAATACTAAAATGTCATTTTGGAGTAAAAATGGCATGGAATGGAAAGATTTTCAACTATCAACAATTATTCATTTATACTTTACGTACTTTGAACCAAAGAATAATAAGAACCTAGAAGAAAGAGTTACTGTGCCATATACGCCAGTAACTGTGTTGTGTCCAAGACTTTACAAAAGTCGTTCTGCCTTTACAACATATCTTTCTCACTAAAGTTCTTAAACGATGATGATGATTACTTTGACATTGCTTTATTGCCCAATAAAATGCAGTTAATAAGTGCATTTTGGGGACAAAAATTTTAAAGAATGGCAGAGGAAGACGAAATCTTATTTTTAGTATCCATGAATAAAAATTTTACCAACATTCTCTCTCAATATGTATATTTTTTCATACATGCGCTCGTATATAGCCTAGTTTTTATATGTCCTATATATATGTTTCATATACATTCACACATATATATTTTATTTTAAATGCATTTACATATAATTCCAATATTTAATATATATTCCATTTAAAAATAGTGTGACTCTTAAAAAGTTTTAAAATATATTATCCTAAAATAAATGGACATTGTTAGAAAAAAATACATGCTCTTAGTATTTTACTTAGTATTTTTACTCTATAACATGACAACCAAGGCATCAAAGCAGATGCGGGGGAAACAATCCTGAACAACAACATAAACACGTTGCTTTGAGATGCTGGTTTGCTCTCAGAGAGTGTATGGTATAGAAGAGTAGAATGCATTTCCCCTTTATGTTTACCTTCTCTGAGTGGTTCCAAAATGAATAAAAAACAAAAGCACCTGATCTGAATGATGTATACAATGCAAACACCAGACATTACTGTTTGTCTAACATACCTTGCCTATGTGTTTACCTTGAATTTATTTAAAGCATTGTCATAAGTAATGTCACAGAAAAGCAGATCTCTTCCAATGGCCTACTGTTCTCACTCGGATCTTTTCATTGGGAGGTATTACATTTTTAAACATTGTTATTTCCTATGTATTAAATTTTTCTCAAATGTTGAATGACTTCATTATATTGATAAGTATTTCTAAAAAGAATAGTATTAAAGAGGCCATGCAAAGAATATTATTTACAACATTTTGACTTGAGTACATGTGAGAAAAAAAGTGGAACTGGGAAATGGACAAGGATATAGCTCTGCCTGTTTAGTTCTTTACATTGCAGACATTTGAGAAAAATTGAATACACAAGATATGGGATTTGAAGATTTGAAGAACATGCCACAATGTTTATGTCAAAAAAAGAAAATGGCCATCATTACATTTTCAAAATTCTGTAGTTATATTTTGTTGTTAGTGCCAATTTTGTTGTTAGTGCCAGAATTGAGTCAATTCTGACCTCTAGCAACACTTCCAGCAGCAGAGTGGAACCCTGCCTGGTCTTTTTGCCCCATCTTCTCACCTTCCAGTACTCTATCAGACAATGCTCCGTTGCTAGTCATAGAGTTTTCATGGCACTTTTCCGGAAGTGGGAGGCCAGGTCCTTCTTCCTAGTCTGTCTGACCTGGAAGCTCCGCTGACTTGTCCACTATGGGTGACCCTGCTAGTATTTGAAATATGGGTGGCACAGCTTTCAGGATCACAGCAGTGAGCAGGATGACAACCGACAGAGAGGTAGCGTTTAAATATATTATAGAGCATTTAAATTTTATATTCATATTATAATTTGCATTGGACATCTTTTCTTGCTTGATTTTCTTAGTTCTTATAGAGAGTTGGTAACATTCACAGTTACTCCTAATACTTTCAGAATAACCACATTCACAAATATATCAGAATCTTATATTTAGGTTTATATGTTATTGATATTATTGTTTGTCACCCCGTCTTTGGCCATTTCTTCATTTACTACCTGCCACCAATTCTTCAAAATGTATCTCTTGTTTTTCCAGTTATGCATTATTTTCAAATGGCCCCCTATCTTAATCAGTTTACATTTGGGAATACTGAGGTCATCTAGAGTTGGCTGCAAAATAAATATTGCAAGATCCGATTGTTCAAAGAGTAATTTAATTTACTAAAATAGTTATATCTTGAACTTATCTATCTAAGCATTTGAGAAAGATAATAAACAGGAATTAGGAAAATGTATATGATAATTCTTCTAAAAAGTGAATATTGTTGTAGCACAAAATTCTGAAAGGAATAGCATAATACACATTGGAGATTCTGTTAGATTAGATTAGAATCTCGCTCATATATATATAATGTTTATATTAATATATATATTATATATAACATATCTAATATACATATCTATATACAAATATATAGATAGATATCTGTCTCTATCTCCATCTCTATCCCTGTCTTAAAGGCTCATTCTAAAGATTTAATGATGATTTTTCTGGAATTTCAGGTAAAAGATTCCATCCTCCAATTTTCATTTTGATGGGGAAAACTGAGTATTTCTATCCTTCTATTTACCTTAAGAGGCCCTTCATTTTAATTTTGTCTTTCATCATATGTATGTAATTGGACAAATTTTTAAACATAAATGGTAATTCACAGAAAATTTTTATTCTCATATAGTTCTTGGATTGTTTATTTTTTAATTCTATTTTTGCACAATCTGGTGTCTTGTTTATTGCACAGAAGTTAGTTTGTATCAATAAGTGAATGACCTAAATGGTGAGATGATGTCATATTTGACAGTACTTCAAAAAAGCAATTTAAAGCCATGTGGCAAAAATTACTTTATTAAATCTTTATGACAACCCTATAAGATAGGTGTGAAAATGTGGCCATAGGTAACACAACTATCATAAAGGAATTGGAAATTGATCTAGAAGTGTCACGGCAGCATGTTGTGCTCTATAACCATACTGTACTGGAGTTGGATCATATATAATCTTGGAGGTGTGGAAAGAGGTTGAACTCTATTGTCTATGCAGGGGGACCTCAGTTAAGTATAGAAATGACTGAGTCATTCATCCTACAGTGATGGAGCACTGCCAGGTGCTCTTTCAGGCCCATTTATGTTTTCGTTTTTGTTTTGTTTTTTCCCAATAAGCTCTAAATCTAGACAAGGAGATAAACATACAGATAGATAAATACAGTATGACATGACAAGTGATATACAGAGATTGGAGCATTAATGATGAAGCAATCAAGACTTATGAGTATAAAAACTCACTTTATACACTTTAAAACTAGTACAGGTCCTAGGGAGCTTAAATACAGCTCGGCTCTGTCTAAACACCTGCCATGAGCTACATACCAGGCTTTGGCAATAGTATAGGTCTTTGCTGTTGTTTTTGATTGGAGTGCTTGTGTGTTGGTAACACCTGACTGTAAATGGATTTAGTTCAAAAAAGGGTTATAGAGGAAAGAACAGCAATGTAAGTGATAGGGCCTCTGAATCTATATAAATTCAACTAAATTACTTAATCTTTATATTTATTTTAAGACACTATATATCTTCTAGGCTATCAGAGACGGCATAAGTTAAAAAGTAACATAAGTTAAAAAGTACTCTTCTAGTTGGTGTGTTGAGCATCATGGAAATCACTTGAGAAATTAACACACAAAAAAGAAATATTACTTTGTTTTGGAAATTTTACAGAAAATAATTGTATGTGCAAAAAATAATTTCTGAAAATCTAAGGAATAGAGAAAGAGAAAGATATATAAAGAAAAAAATCTTTCTATCAGACATGGGAAATAACTTGAATCCTGTCTAATCTAATTCTAAATGCTCTTATTGAGCATGGACCCTATGTAAGACACATTAGTGTTGAGAGCATGAAAATATGAATTGAATGTAGTACCTAAAATCATATAAATATATTTTATATATGATGTAATACATAGATAGATGGAAATATAGAGGTAGATATCAATGAACAATTCTAGTGTATAAGTAGAAACTTATATTTTTAAGACATCATATGAGAAAAAAGACAAAAACAAGTATTTAAAAATGGTATAATATACACCACATTGAAGTTTGTGTAAATATAATAGTCAAAGATGCCACCACTGTTAAGCTTAGAAAATTTCTTCCTATATGATATGGCTATTATAGAGAACATGAATTATACAGCCTTTATCAAAAACAAAGTTCTAGAAAAGAGAATTTCTAACATACTATATGTATGTATGTATATAAACGCACATTCATATATGTGTTTTATTTCCTTCTAATAAATGATATTAAGACAAGACAGAAAATAAGGATATATAGATTTAGCTATTGCTCTTAAAGAACTTTTAATTTTGTGTAGCTTAAAACTAGATTTTTTAATCCATGAGATTATAAAAAGCCCTAATGGCTAGAGGAACTCAATAATCTCTTTCTCTTCTACTGATGATGCTTAGAAAAGATAATACAGATTAAGTTAAGAAGGTACTCACTTAGAGTGATGAGTTAATTCTAAATTTATAAAATGTGACTACTGATGCCCCAAATTTTCAATATATTCTAAAAAGTACATATAATTCTCCTGTATGTTGAAACTAAATATATGAATATACCAAATGCATGTCTATTAATTTATATATAAATCTCAGAAATGAATTTGTATTTACATTGTTTAACTTGAGATGTTTCTATAATTCCTCAATCTCGATGTTGGGGAGTCAGAGGTGGAAATTCACAATACAGAGATATTCAAGTTGTTTCAAGTACATCTAATGTGAAATTTGTAGAAATAGTTATTTTAATATTAAACCAACTGCCATCAAGCTAATTATATTTTCTGGATGAGTCTGAGAAATACAATACATTTCTAAAGCAAAATTCAATTCATAACAGAGTAATAAACTTAATTACATATATATCTAATAATTAGGACTACTAAATAACTAAAGATTTAATTAATCCTCAAATGATAATTAAAAAAATAAAAGTTCCTGTTTAAGATGCCAAATTGATCACGTGTGAGTATCTCTTCTTATCTCCAAGATACCATGGAAATTACATGAAATTATTATTTTTTATTATAAACTCATAATAATACAGAGAAGTCAGAAACCATCAGCTTATAAGATAGTTTAACACATATTTGAAATTTGAAAAACAGATGGTGGTGGAGAATTGATGAAATCAGTTGGAGGAAGTATATTCCAGAGAAGTCACAATAGGACTGCTGCTCTGAGAGGCTGAGGAATCAGAAACGCTGGGTACCAAGTTTATGTATTCGGGGGAGAAATCGAAAACTTGTCTTAGAAATAGTATACACCAGTTCTTCACAAAAGACTTAGCAACTGGACATCTGCCACCCTGGGCAAAAATTGGAAAATTCTTCTTTCAAGAAATAATGCTTAGGGAGGAATATGCAATTTTTTTCTATATAACTGAACTCCAGCAAATAGGCATTCCTCCAAACCTTCACCCAAAAGGAAAGCCCATAAATCAAGAAGCCTGACCTGTATACATTTAACTCACAGTCAGTCTTACATTGCCTTGTTCTTAAATGTGAATTGGCAAAGAACAATCTCGGGCCATTTGAGGAAAATCTGTCACATGAAAGAAACATATCCCCTTTCCTCACCAAAAAAGGGAGATTAAAAACTCAAAGGAAACTCTAATGATTCAAAGAAAAGAAGTTTAATAACAAACTAAAACAAACAAAAATCTCTAATTAGTATCTCAGAGGGACTTAACACGTTACACTGTGAAACAAGAAGCTGTGGAAAGAAGGAGCTCTTGGATATTGAAAATATAATTGCCATAATAAATTAAGAAGGAAGAATTCTTGTAAAATGAAAATATGATTTCTAAATAAATAATTAAATTTAAGAGTTGGAGAAATAAATTGAAACAATATCTCGGAAATGTGAATATAAAGAGATGGGGGGAAATGAAACTATTAATTCCAAGAGGGAAAACAACTGTGCGTGAAGGGAAAGAAAACTGTAGGTTAATATGTGGATGTGCAGTATGTAATATGCACCAGTATGTAATAAGGTACACCCTCTTTATTGAGTGTCAACTTTTAAAACCAAATACAAAGTACAAAACATAAAAAAGAAGATTTATGACTGACATATCAACATTAAAAGAAATAGACTTAAAAAAATACATGATAAGCAATATTAAGACAAGAACCACCTAGGGAGAAGAGAGAGAGAGAGAGAAAAAGAGAAAGAGAGAGGGAGATGAATTAGTATCTAACTATGTAAAAAATAAATCAGAGAAAGACAGGTCATTAGGAGAAAACGTACAAAGGATTTGAACAAATAAATCATGGATGAGAAATTCCAAAGATCAATAACATATGGAAATTTCTCAACTGCACTAATAATCGGAAAAATGCAAGTTAAAAAAAAAACAACAAAGCGATAGTGTTTTTTATTAAACAGATTGGTATAAAATAGAAAGCTCTGATGAGATGCAATATAATTGAGAATATTGCTGGTAGAATGCTAATGGTCACTTAGAATGATAGTTGGCAGTACTTCAAAAATAAACTCAGTGGGGCCGGCCAGTGGCATAGTGGTAAAGTTTGCATGCTCAGCTTCAGTGGCCTGGGTTCACAGGTTCAGATCCTGGGCACTGACTGACACACTGTTTGTCAAGCCATGCTGTGGCGACATCCCATATAAAGTAGAGGAAGATGGGCACGGATGTTAGCCCAGGGCCAGTCTTCCTCAGCAAAAAGAGGAGGATTGGCAATGGATGTTAGCTCAGGGCTGGTCTTCCTCACACACACACACACACACACACACAAACAAACCTCAGTGCAAAAACACACAAGAATGGTAAAAAATTTTGAGGGTGCTCTCCTTTTCACTAAATCAACAACAACAGTCTTGAAGACTTAAGAAGTTTATCAGTGCTTTAGTTGGCAAAAATAAGTCATTTAAGCACTCAGTTCTTGGTATATGAAGCTTTTCCAAATGAGAGAATATTTATTTCCTCTATATTGGCCTTTTCTAGTCAGCTCTCTGGACTACCTAAAGTTTCAGTTAATATCTGCTACCCTTCCAGTAGGAATTTTCAATCACCAAAACCACTGTCATAGAAAATTTTGTTACCAAATAGTAAATAGCCTGCTAGAAAATATTCCATAATGTAAGCTTTTTGACCTTCATAATTTGGGATTAAATTTATTTTTACAGAAGAATGGCTGTTGTTTCCTTGAAAAAGAAAACACTTTATGAAAAACTTCTTATAACTGTAAACTGAAGAAATAAGGACAGCTTTGTGGAAGGAAATTTCCATATTTTGAAAGCAGTATAAATAGAAGAAAAACTCCATAGATATGGCTAAATGCAAAGTTTTAATACAAAAGCTTCCTTGGGTTAAACACACTAATAAATAACTGCCCCTTCTTTACTGAACATGAAAGTTTATACCAGAATAATATTATGTGTTTTCGTGGCCAAAGGCAGGTGGGTAACTGCTGCAGAGTAAAAAATAAACATATCATATTGGTTTGTTCTCCAAACTGTCCTGAATTTCCTCCTGCTCCTCTTTTGGTATCAAGGATGTCGACTGAGTACCCATGTTAGAGGGGTGCTGAGGTGCCCAAGATACCCAGTTCACGAAGATCTCTTGAAGAGTTCAGTGCCAGGTGTTAGGATGGGGACATTTGCAAAACATTTCAAGTGAATAGGTAAATCAATTAATCAGTCTAGTTGCCTTTGAATGATTTTGTCTCAGGTTTTTCGCATTTTCCAAAATGTTTGACAGGGAGGAAGTCAATTCTTTGGGAGTTGCAAAATATGCCTTCACCACAAAGTAAACCTAGGAAATGGGGAATGTAAATATCTGTGTGCCTATGAGATGACCTGCTCCTTCAAAATGGAAGACCCAGGGAAAGGAAGGTCAAGCTGTCAGTAGGTTACCTGGGGCAATTGGAGGAACTGATTATGTTAAAGTGCATATCTTCTTCCTGTCCACTGCCACAGCATACATCCCTGCTTGTTTTAGAAAACTTTGGAAAAATGTGCTAACAGTTAAAAAACACAAATTTCAACAAGAAAAAGTATGAGTGAAAATTCAGTTCAAATAATGCAGTATCTATGTACTATGAAGTGCTAATGAACGCAAGTTGGAAAATGTAATAATATGCTCATTTGCTGAACTTAACACTATAGTTACATGAATACAGTTAAAGATAACTTTCTGGTGTCAATGAAGCTTCATAAGGATTGACTTAATGCATAGAAAATTTGACAAAGCAGGTGTTCAGAACTTATGAGTAAGTCACAGAAATGATTAACTGCGCTTTTCTAAAAAGATTCTAAATTCCTGATAGTTGCAAATAGACAGCCTTTGCAGTTTGCTCAGTTGTGTTGTAGGTGACTATTTACTCATCTTGCACCATGGTTTAGGTAAAAATGAGATTTTGTGGAATCTTAAATACTTAGTTATTCAAGATTATATTCCTGTACACATTACTTAAATTCTCTGAACATCAGTTTTTTCTCTGTAAAATGGTGAATAAAACCACCTACATTTTTTTGTTTTTGTTTGTATGCTTCTTTAATGTGAATTAGCATTTATATTTAAGTGTCTGGGATATATTATATTCTCAATCATATTGAGTGACTATTTGCTAATGACATAATTTCAGGAGTTTATCTACTATTGTTTCACATTAGACATTCATTTATTAATTCAGAAAACAATAAAAGCAGGAATTTGGGGGGCTATTTGAAGAACAATATGCTAGATCACAATGAGCAAAAGCTAAAATTAGTAATTGTTGAAGTGAGAGAAGTATCCAAGAGACAGATCATATATTAACTTGGAAGCAAAGGTAACGTAAAAAATGTAATGAGATGGCAAACCGCTAGGGGATTTTGAACAAAGAAATGACATGCATTTTAACAGAACTTATCTGGCTATTCTATGGAAATTAAATTCTGAGGCTGGCCAGTGAGGAAGCTCTTGAAATAGTGCAGATAATGATGGAGAAGTGGATTTGAAGATAAAGGTGGATATGCTGAGTACTGGTCAGATGAGATTGTATATGAATTTTGAAAGTAGAGATGACAAAATTTGCTCATGTATTGGAATAAGAAGGCAAGAGGACCAAGAAATTAAATATTACATTAAGATCCTTGTCATGTACAACTGAAATATGGGATTCCCATTAGCTGAAGTGGGGAAATATAGGGAACATACTTTAAAGTGGGAAATCAAGAGTTCATTTAGGGATACGTTTCTGTGACAGATCCTTATAGATGAATTAAAAGATAAACTTTACTAACCTGTGCAAGATCTTTTCCTCAACCATATCTCTCACTGCTTTTGCTAAATCCCAATTCACCAACAATGGCTACTAAGTGATGTCCCGCAGCCTTGCTGCCCCTGTGTCCCATGCCATGACTAATAAATCCAGTTTCCTATGTCTTCCAAGAACTCAAACAGAGAACAGTTCTTAGAATAAAACTGAACTTTGCTCTTTCCCATGTTGCTATATAACACCTATAAGCCACTTGCACACCACAACTTGAGCTATTGTCATACTGCAACGTGTTTGTTAAAAGTTTGAGCTAATGTCTTTTGGTTGTTCTTTCTCCTTCCTGAGTGATTTGGATCAGGACAGACTCTGCACTGCCCAGACCGGGATGTTCAGTGAGGACAGAGCCTGGAAACAACACTGCTATTTCCCCTCTTAGGAACTCACATGGCTAGACAACCAGGCGAACTCTGATTCTGTTTGGAAATCTAATTGTCTCTGTTAGAGTTCTTCGCACATTCTTATTAATATATTGTCATCGCTGATAGTGACTTTTATGTGTGAGATAAAGATGCATCATCGGTTGTGATTGGGGTGGGTGGGTCTTTACTGTTTATTTTCACCACTAGAAGGGTTGTAGACAACAAAGCCAGTGATCCTCTGATTACTTACTATTTGTATTGGTGATAACACTACATATTAAGTAGTGGATGAAGCTCTCTGTGTTAGTCTTCTAGGGCTGCCATTACAAAATTCCACACGCTGGACGGCTTAAACAACAGAAATTTATTTCTCACAGTTTTGGAGGCTGGAAAATCCAAGATCAAGATAACAGTAGTGTAGGATTCTCAACCTCTTCTCGTGGCTTGTAGGTGGCCACCATCTCACTGTGTGCTCGTGTGACTTTGTGCATGCGTGGGAAAAGAGCTAGCGAGCCCTCTGGTGTCTCTTCTTATAAGGGCACTAATTCTATGGGATCAGGACTCTACCCTTAGAACCTAATTTAACCTTAATTATTTGCTTCAAGCTCCCATGCCCAAATACAGTCACATTGGGATTACAGCCTCAACATAATAATTTTGGGAAGACAAAAACATTCAGTCTGCAACACACTCCAAAGACAATTTAGAATTACAGGATCATTTTAAAGAATTTTTGACACGAAAAAGATTGTTCATTCAGAGGCATACAAGGGAAAAGTCTTTATGAGGAGATTTCCTTTCCTTTCTAAAAGAGATGGTTCATGTAAAAGAGAGAGCACCTTATTTCAACCAGCTGTAACAAATCTTATTTGCATGTGTGCGAGTGCATGTTTGTGTGTTTCCTGCATCTACTCTTTCTTTCTCTCCTCCTTGCAGAGGGAATATAATTAGGTTTTCCCAATGATCATTAATTATTTGTCTGAAGTCAGCTCCCACTTACTTCTCCTGTTACTTCTCATTTCTCTACATCTCCTACTCTTTCCCCCTCTCTTGGGAAACTTTGGAGACTTATTGATAAAAGTTTTGTCTTCTGTCATTATGTTTGTACTCTAAGAATATCTAGTTCAGATAAACAATCAGAGTTTCAAAAAGAGAAGTAAAAAACAATAAACTGCATTTCTTGTGCTTAAAAAAATATGAGCTATGTAAAAACAATGCAAAAAAAACCCCAAAACAAACTGCAACTGAGAAATGTAATTGAGTTACAACCTCACTCACAACTTATAAGAACCCTGGTTCAAATAAAAAGTGAAGAACTTATAAAGATGAATTCAAAAGTCTTTAAAATTTAGTTTATGAATTCATAGGTTTATAAATCATATTAGAAAATTGTGCAGGTTCATGTAATATTCCTGAAAAAATACATCACTCTTTGGACTAATTAGAATGAGAAAAGAATAAAGGCTTAGGGAATACCATATATCTTCTTTCACATTTTATTATATAAGATTATGTCAAAACAAAATTCTAGTGTATACAATAACAGGGTTAAACTTCTCATGTTTTAAATTTTCTAAATGTCCTACATTGGTTTTAAGACTCAAATAACTTACCACTGGTTTTGCAAATGTTTTAGATTTTAAATATTGCAAAATTCACAAGTGCCAAAACCACCCTCACTTCTGACACCAATTTCAACTTTGGGGGTCCCCAAGGCCACTCTCAGGTTTGGTAACTCACTAGGAGTCACAAAAGTCATTATTTTCAGGGTTCTGGATTATTACAGCAAAAGGATACAGATCACCATTCATCACAGGAAGAGACCCATAGGGTATGGTCTAGGAGTCACCAGGCACAAGTTTCCAGTTACTATCTCCTGGTGAAATCATGTGGACAGTGCCAATTTCTCCCAGAAATGATGTGTGATAAAACACTTGAAGTATTGCCCACCAAGGAAGCTTACTCAAGCCTTGGTGTCCAGAGATTTTATTGGGGTTCAGTTACATGAACTGCCATGAATGATTTCCCACATGGCTGATGGCCTCAAACCAGTCGAGAGTTTGAGTTGATATCACATGGCCCAAACGCCCACCATAAAACACACTGTGAACTGTCTGTCTTGGACCAGGGCCCCAAGTAAACAACATGGCTTTTATCAGGCAGGACATTGCAAGGGCTTACAGGTTAAATCTCAGGAGCCACAGGCAAAAAACCCAACCTCTTTTTGGACAAAGTTAATCCTTTACTGCGTGAATACATAAGACTGCCTTTAACTAAGTGCAGTTTAAATAAAGGTTCTTTTCCTAGAGGATTTGATATCATGAATTCTTATAATGCTAAAAAAAAGGGCTTAATATACAGTGAAATACATTATACAGTGAAGTACATTATTATTTGTCAGTCATCATATATATGTGCCCCTTTACCCCTTGTGCCACCCCCCAGCCCTCTTCCCCTCTGGTAACCACTAATCTTTTCCCTTTGTCCATGTGTTTGATTATCTTCCACATATGAGTGAAATCATATAGCGTTTGTCTTTCTCTGTCTGACTTATTTCACTTAACATAATACTCTCAAGGTCCCTCCACATTGTTGCAAAGGGACAATTTTGTCTTTTTTATGGCTGAGTAGTATTGCATGGTATATATATACCACATCTTCTTTATCTATTCATCAATTAAGGAGCACTGGAATTGCTTCCATGTCTTGGCTATTGTGAATAATGCTGCAATTAATATAGGGGTGCATAAGTCTTGTTGATTTCAAGTTCTTTGCATAAATCTCCAGTGGTGGGATAGCTGGGTCATATGGTATTTCTATTTTTAATTTTTTGAGAAATCCCCCTACTGTTTTCCATAGTGGCTGTACCAGTTTGCATTCCCACCAGCAGTGTATCAGAGTTCCCTTTTCCCACATCCTCTCTAATATTTGTTTTTTGTCTTGGTAATTATAGCCATTCTAACAGGTATAAGGTGATATCTCCTTTTAGTTTTGGTTTTCATTTCCCTAATGATTATTGATGTTGAACATCTTCTTATGTGCCTATTGGCCATCTGTATATCTTCTTGGGGAAAATGTCTGTTCATATCCTCTGCCCATTTTTTGATGGGGTTGTTTGTTTTTTTGTTGTTGAGTTGTACAAGTTCTTTATATTTTGGAGATTAACCTCTTGTTGGATATATGATTTGCAAATATTTTCTCCCAGTTGGTGGGTTGTCTTTTTGTTTTGTTCTTGATTTAAAAAGTTCTTATTTTATGAAAAGACTATGTTCTGAATAATCATCATTACATATTGCTGTGGTTTTCCAATGAAATAATTTCTTACATTAAAAAGATATTATTTATGCTCATATATATTTATTCTCCCATCCGTAACCCTCTATTAATTCTTGATTTTTACCTTTCCCAAATTCAGAATCAAAATTCAAAAGCACAAAACTATAAATTTGTCATTTGTGCCTAAAACTGTCTTTAGATTTTCATCAGATTACATAACAATTTGCTCCTTTACCTTAAAAATGGAAGGATAATACAAATAATTAGTTTATTGGCATTCTCTAATTTTTAATTAACTCAAAACTATTGTGAGAACTCTGTATACCCAGCTTAACACACACTGGGAAAATAATGACCTGACAAATCAAGAGAAGTTCAGTTTTCATAGTTTCACTACAAATAATAAAATTTGTATAAATATCCTCAATGATTACATCTCTCTCATGTTAAAGAAAAATACTCATGTTCAAGCCAAAGGCTGGCAAATAACTCTACTTATTAATATTTGTTTCTAGATTTTAATTCACATCTCAGTCAAGGATGATCAGTGGCAATTACAGAGTGCTTCATGATAAATATCAAAAGGCCATGGAGATTCATCACTGGTCTCCCTGTTCACAAGGTGTTTTTATTCCTACAGTAACCGTGAATGACTGTCTTATAAGTCAGTTGTGTGCAACATCCCTTAAGAAAGGATTCCACTCCTCCGTTTGGCTAATGTTGACAAACGTAGTTCATTGGCCACAATGTTTAGAATAAAACTGGCTGCAAGCTTAAATCAACATCAGCAATTTTACTCAAAATTATTGAGGATGTTTCTGGCATACATTCTACCTGCCAAACTAATAGCCCTAGCAAAACTGTGATGGTAGACCACAGGCAGAGATAAAAGCCTCAATGTACCTTTGAATATTTGTAGACGAATTTTATACAATGGTCACATTCAGATGGATTTAAATATCTTCTCACTACTGTTTTCTATTTTCTGGATGTCTAGTAGCTTTTTCTTGTCAAAAAAACAACTACCTTATTGTTAGTTTATTATTATTTTTTTAGACTATGTATTTCCAACTTGGGACACACCAACTTACTTATCAAGTTGCAAAGGTGCCCATTTTTTGGAGACTAGATAACCGGTTTGCTGAAAATGACACCAACAGAGGAGTGCTCTTGGATCTCGTTGGAAGAGAGAGGGCCTCAATTATCAGGCACTGTTAATCATGATGACTACAATCAGGAAAACTCCAAGGAATCGAACTTCAGGTCATGTCTCAGTTAAAAGTCATTATATGTCCATTTCCTGTACCTCCATACTAATGGGAGATACAAAATAGAATCTCTCAGGATTCTTTAGAAGCAGACAAATCATAAAAGGGACAGTTTTCCAAAGAACCTTGAAGCAACATGTGGAAAACTTCCATCCAAGATTCCTGGTGTAAGACGCTGACTTTCACACCCTCTTTGTCTCATTCTCTTTGTTCTATTTCTAGCTCTCTTATTTCCTTTTTTTTTTTTTTTTGAATAAAATTCCAGATTATTAATTAGTAAGGATTAAATTTTTTTTAAATTTTCTCTTTTAAGTCTCTTTCATTTCTAAGGGCTAGTTTGACAATACCTCGCTGATAGTATACGGAATTAGACATTATAGAAAGAAATCATGACAACCTGGCCCTTCTACTACAGCTACACTGTCTCCCTGGCTTTATCCTATATCCAGCAATATGATGACAGATTACAAAGGTCTTCACTGAGACCTGTATCTTCCAATCCTTTGTGCCCTTTATTCTTGGCCTTCATTACTGATCTTGGTTATTATCTGTAAAACTCATTAACATGTCTGAAGGCTGAAACAGGATTTTGGTGAGAGATTCACTTCCAAACAGCTTCTCCAGGTGCCGATGATCTTTTGGGAGATTTGGACACAGCTTCATGCACTGGGCTACATCTCTGACATCCTCCCCACTCAAATCAGTATATACTGAAGTATGAAAAATAATAAATAAATACTGAACTACAATGGATTTTAAGCAATTATCACTTTAGAAAGGTTTCGAAACTGCCAATCTTGTAAAGAAAATCAGTGCACCTAATTGGTCTTATCATTGACCAGTTTCTGTGATTGTTAGATATCACAAAGCCTTAAAAATCAATATAAATCTATACTGATAATATGCACAGCATTGTTGACTGCAGAGAGCCTCCATATATTATGCAGTAGTAGAGTCATGGGGGAAATTTTAGAAAGCTAAGCCATCAGAGCTTGTCTCAATTTTTAATGTTTACAGAAAAAAAATTTCACTGAAACCATATTTTGAATTCACTAAGATAAATGACTCAATATCTTTTCTTGAATCAAATTAGGCAAATTTACAACATCTGTCATGCGTTTATGTTTTGCATATCATACTGTGAAAATAAAGAGGCATTGTAAAGCGGTGGTATCAAATGGCATGGGCAAACAATAAAACCAGGGACTTAAAAAATAAAAGATGCATAAGTTTCAAAAGACAAACAAAAATAACTCGCAAAAAAAGGCAAAGTGATGTCTTTCTGATGACAACTTGCTCTTAGTGTTTGAATAGGTGAGGAGAAAAATTCAAGTTCATGAACGTATGGCATCTTGATGTGGAACCAGAATAATTAACATGAGTTACAGAGAACATACATCAGGAAAAAAGGAATAAATGTTACCTTTTAAGGAGAGAAGAGGACTAATGCAATAAGAGTGGCTGAGGGCAGAATTTATATTTTCTATTGTTCTTAGGCAATAGAACTGGAGGCATAAAAGGAAAATATAAGGATTGAGTCATGAGTGTACTTGTCACATTAATGTCAATGTGCAGCATTTTTTTCTCAACATTAGTTCTGTAAGAGTAACCAAAAGTCTAAGAACGACATTCAGGGAAAAGGATTACATCAGTGCTGGCTTTCAACATTGAGGTCATGCAGACTACTAAGTCCCCTCAATAAAGGTTCATTCTTTCTTTTTAAAACTTCAGCAAAAGTCAATGCATTGGAGTAATACCAAGGACAAAAATAAAATCCACATAGTTTAGATTATTTACCACTTGTCCAAATAGTGTTTACAGTGTGAAAGTGTGGATATAATCATGTCTCATTAAATCATACTTGATATGAGCGTGGAGAGCCAAATGTTTTGACAAGTGAGATGGCAATTTTAAAAATGACATCAGCCTTTTTGCTTGTCTTATCAATGTCTTAGTGTCTTTTGGAAAACAGACATTTTTAATTTTGAAGAAGTCCAATTTAACAAATATTTTTTCTTTGGATTGTGGTTTTGATGACCTCTTTAAGCAATCTCTCTGTGCCTATATCTCTGTTACTCTCTTTCTTCTTTTAAGGACACCAGTCATATTGGATTATTTTAGCTTTTAAAAATATTCAATATACTGTAGGTTTTGATCCTCCTCCTTTTAAAGAATTTCCTAAATATTCCAATATATTCATTTTTCAAATGTAAGTTACTTAATAATGCATTCTCTGATAGAACTATTTTATTTTTATCTAATACGACTAAATTCATAAACTGCTTTGGAAATAATTATTATCTTCACTACTGAGTCATCCAATTCAATTGATTCATAACTAGTTGCCAATTACAGAAAGCCAAATCAAACTGAAAAATAAATATAACTTAATGGCTTGTAAAAAACAAGTCTGTAGGTGGGGCTTCGGGTTAGATGAGATATAATTGGCTCAAATTATATCACAACAGACTATTTTCTTTCTATACCTCAACTCTGCGTCCACAGAATTGGCTTCATTCTAGGCTGGAGTCTCTAATCATGCCACAAAAAAAGAAAAAATAGTTGTAGTGGTTTCCTGGAGCTTGGATTGGAGGAAATACCATTCCAACCACACATAAAATTGGTTGGAGGTGGATTTCCAAAAGAAAGGAGGGGTACAGTCACCAGGGAGTAAAGTCGCTCTTGTATCAAATAATATCTCACAAACGTTTCATGATGGCAAATCAATGGACAACATCTTACGTTAGCAATTTAACAAATAGTGATATAAATATGTTACTAATAATTGTGGAGTTAATCACTAGGAGAGGTAAAAAAGTGAAAATGACAATGAATTGTGGTCTTTGATGAATAAGGCAAAGTGTGCATAGGGCTGATGCTGCGGGATAGTAGCTTTCCACCAGAAACTCTTCTTGACTTTTATTTTTATCAATTGCAGTTATTATCTTATTAAATCTAACTCAGCAATATCACATCATGGCCCTACCCCAGACACACTGTATCCCAATAGTGGGTATGGTGATTGAAAAAGTCTGTACTTTTACTACAGTACCCCATAATCCTGCAAACCCAGGATAGCATTAAACTGGAGACCAGCATTTGTCAGCCATTGACAGCACAAGTGAATGGTGGGGATTTGACCAATATCTGTTGAATTATTAGGAGCATTTGCTCAAAAATGGAAGAGAAAAATATATCCATCTATAACATTAAAATAAAAACTTAGGCAGAAAAGATGAATAATATAACTATTATTGTGAGATAGATACTGTATTTTTATATTGGGTAAATCAAGCTACTAATTTGCAATCCCTCTTCACCCTCCCCCCCCAAAATAGCAGGAAAAGTTGATATCAATCAGAAGAGTTTTATGAAGA
Organism: Tapirus indicus; assembly: GCA_031878705.1. Taxonomy (NCBI): domain Eukaryota; kingdom Metazoa; phylum Chordata; class Mammalia; order Perissodactyla; family Tapiridae; genus Tapirus; species Tapirus indicus. Next base: position 7,701,313 of record CM062917.1, read on the forward strand.
ACAAGTAGACTAAAACGCAATGAGGAAGGCAGAAGGGAAGGGAATAGTGTAAATATGTTCCTGTGAAATCACAAGTGAGTTCAGACAGGAAACAGATTTGTTCAGATATTTAAATATGGCTTTTAGTTCCACAACATATCATTTCTTTCCATAGCACAGGAATACACAAACTAAATTATTTTAATCATTGAAAGATTGGATAGGGGCGGGGCCCATGGCCTACTGATTAAGTTCGGCACACCCCACTTCTGTGGCTCAGGTTCATGAGTTCAGATCCTGGTCGTGGGCCTACACCACTCATCAGCCATACTGTGGCGGGGACCCACATATAAAGTAGCAGAAGATTGGCATAGATGTTAGCTCAGGGCGAATCTTCCTCAGCAAACAAACAAAAAGATTGGATAATACTTTGTATCCAAATTAAAATGTAAAGTCAAATATCAAATAATGCCAAAGAGTTAAATCATCTGATAAGAAAGAACCATATCTTTTTCTAAGTTGACTTAAATTCTTATATTTCATGATGACAAATCAATATATGATATCTTAAGTTAGTATTTAACAAATAATGCTATACGTATATTATTAATATTTCTGGAATTTATCACCAAGAGAAGTTAAAAAAAGAAATGACAAAAGTTGTAGCCTCTGGTCAATTGACAAGGTGTGGAAAGGGCACCATAGTTCTTGACAAATAGTAGGTATTTAATAAATATTCTCTGAATAAAGGAATGAATGTAGTAAGTGAAAAAATACATTAAATATTTATAACACTGTCCTACTTTAACCTTACTTGTTGAAATTATAAATTAAGGACCCTGCATTTATAAAACATTTATCTCAGTATTGCTAAGAGTTTCAAGCAGAAATTGTATTTCTTTTTCATAAAGTTAAATTGAATTTCTGTTTCTAAATTGAATTTTTGACTCCCACAGTAAGAAGGATTAAATGCTGGAGTAAGTCAACAGGGGAAGAGATGGAGTATCCAAGCCTAGAATAGTAAATTCTGTCACAGGACCTTTTAGGTTGAGGTGTAGGCCTGTCCGAAGGAGGGGAGATGGTCTCTAGGGCTCTATAGCCCCCAGTGTTGTATCCATTTCCAGGTTGAGAACATTACCAGAGGCAAGTTAACTTTCCAACATCACTCAGCCCTCATTTTATTATGCCATGGTCTGTCTGCCAAGTGGGCGTGTGATGATAAACATTCATTTTAATTAGGAAAAGATTACACATTGCTACAAGAATAAAAGGGAGAATGTCCTTACCATTCTTACTCACATCTCCCCCTTCCACACAGAGAGAAGTCCCCAAAACATGTGTATGTGTGTGTCTTTGTGTGTGTGTGTGTATATATATATACATATATATATATATATGTATATATATATATAAATTACTGATTCTGTTTCTCTGGAGAACCCTGACTAATGGTGTTTTAAATATGGCAATATAAAATCATTTTCATGAAAGTTTTCAAAAGATTAGGAGGGATGAGTCCAACGATTTTGCAAACTTCTTGAACTAAAGGCCTGGGTTTATGACCCTTTTAAAAAAATCCACAGCAGTTATTATATTGCTAAAAACAATGGGATATTTTTTTTTTTTTTTTTGTGAGGAAGACCAGCCCTGAGCTAACATCCGTCCAATCCTCCTCTTTTTGCTGAGGAAGACTGGCCCTGGGCTAACATCGTGCCCATCTTCCTCTACTTTATTTGGGATGCCACCATGGCGTGGCTGACAGGCAGTGAGTCGGTGGGCGCGCGGGATCCGAACTCGCAAACCCCGAGCTGCCAAGCGCGGACTAAACCGCTGCGCCACCGGGCGGCCCCAACAATGGGATATTTTATAGGTTCAGTAAATATTTGAATTTTGTATATAGTTGAATATTTTAACAGAGGTTAAGAAGTATTTTCTGGAAGAAACCATCACATATCTATCATTTTAAAATGGTTAATGTAACCATTTTAATAACTGCAAAACTAGTCTAAGTCAATTATTAACTGCAACTTGAATCATTATTTTACTGTTTTTGTGATAAGATGTTTTGTGATAACTATGTGTTTCCTGTAGTATTCCACTATATTGTGATGCATACTAGAATGAAATATATTTTGGTTATTCAGGAAACATATTTCATGTGATCCTCTCTATGTGTTCTTGAGAAGTTACTTACCCCTTCTCAATCTCAGTTTAGAAATTGGTAAAATGAAGACACTAATATCAAATAAGTAACAAAATATGTTGATAATTACTAAAATATATACTTAATTAGAGAATGATTACAAGGATTGACATTAATATCATATGTAAAGCATCTTTCACATTAACTGGCAATAGTTGGTACGCTGTTAAATATTGTTTCTATTCCATACCATTTAGTACTGACATTTGAAAATTTTAGACTGGCCCATAATACACCCTAGAAATGATTAATCTATTGTTGCACATCTTCAAACTGCTAAACATAATTTGAATCGGTTCATCCAAATCTAACACTAGAGAAAACACAGTCTTAGCAGAATCTGTTGGAGACATAACTCATAACTGGGCCAATTTCATTCAGAAATGCAGCCTGTTTGTACTACATAACAGCATCAATCTCTAGAAAGACCATATTAATTCTTGAATTTGCAAGTGCACATGATTTGTAAAATCAGTCTTTCCACTCAATATGAAACAAATGAACTTTATGAATAGATTTCCCCCTTCTTTTACTTATGTAGAAGTACTATACTTGTGCTCATTCAATATTTAACTAGTAGTCTTTAACCTATAGTTCCAGAGGAAAAATGCATTATGAGTCAACGACTTAATTATATTCAAGCTCTGCCAATAACTTAACATGTCTGTGTAACGAAGTTGCTTCATTTCCCTGTGCCTGAGCTTCCTCATATATAACAGGAGAGATTCTGAGCATTCATCAAAATAACAATCCCACTTAAAAAAAAATCTACGACTCTGTAGGATAGAACTTCTAGTTAAGATAGTTAGGATAGAACTTATAGTAAAATTTCAAGACACCTACTAACAACCCTAATTTTCCATTAAAGGATGATGCTAGATAGGTGAGTATTAGGAAAGTAGAGAATCAGAGAGGTAGATAGAGAGGGGAAAAAAAACCAAACAAGATGGATGGATGGAGAAATAGGCTGAAGAGAGAGAGAGAGAGAAAGAGAGACACAGACAGAGACATCAGAGAGACCACCAAGTGTTAAGACCACATTTTGAAATAGGTAGTCTTACTTTTCAGTTCTTACTTTCAATGAGGCACAGATTTATTCTTTAATCTCCCCGAGTCTCAATTTTCTATTCTATGAAATGGAGATAATATCTCACATGGGGTTAGTCTAAAAATTAAAAATATATATCTAGCATGACTCTTGGCAGCATATTTTTATTACTTTTAAATAAATCAAACTTTATTTTTCAGCTATCTTTTATGTTTTATCTCTTGCATCAAAATAAAAATTCAGAATTAATTATAATTTAAGGCAAATATTTAAAGGCTGATTAATGCTTGATGCAACATATTCTTGAGCAGCCAATTAAATGCTATGTGAAATAAAGCAGCAAACGTTGAGCTCTTGGAGCAGAGTTCTCCTTTGGACAGCAGCCACAGCTGGTACTCTGCAGTGAAAACTCCAGTTCCAGTGCAATTAGATTACGTAAATTATCTATGCTAGTGGTGTAGAGTTTACAAAATGTATGTTTTAATGAAACACATCAGGCATACGCACTATCATAGGGAGCATTAGCAGGATTATTTATATTTAAACATTGTGCTTTTGATTTCTTAATCAGGAAGACACTTGTCTTTAGCTTCATGCAGTGATGTTTTTTCTAGGTTTCTACTTGCTAAGAATTTTCATGAGCTTTTTTAAGCGTTGTAAAATTTAAGCCTCATTTCATTAATTTTAGTGTTTTTCAGTTTGTGATCTCTGTACCACCTGCATCAGAATCAGTCAAGGTTCTTGTTAAAGATGCCATTACCTGAGCCCCATCTAGACAGTGAATCAGATTCTCTTGGAAATGTGCCCCAAGAACTTGGAATTTTAAACAAACTCCCAATGTGAATTTCATTCGTAATCATTTTAAGGAGCACTCAATTTATAGAGTCAGTACAACATAGAAGGAAGAACACCAGACCAACAGTTGGAAGACTCAAATTATCTTTGCGTTTCTGCACATGATTCTATAAATACTAGCAGGATCCCTTTGAGTAGAGTGAGCACATTATGCCATGCCAACCAGGACTCTTTCTATATGAATAATTAAGCTACTTCAAAAGTAGTAAACAAACTATTCCAAGTAACACAAAAAATATGCTAATTTTGTTGTTATTGATGCTTATAGGCACTACTAAAAGCCAGATATTCTCCTAGGTGTTTGAGATACAGTAACAAAGAAGTGGAGCCTACTCTCGAGGAGTAAAAATTGTCCTGATAATTTGTCGTCCCTCCAGGCTCAACTGATAGGGTTGACTTGCTGCCCATTGATGTCCACACTCCACACTCTCCTGCTTCCTTATCAACAGGTATCATTCAGGGCACCAACACCATACATATATACATACTATATGTATGTATCATAATGTATAGGCAGAGAGATAGAAGATGGTAGCTTGTGTTGCAGCTAAGGGGAGCCATATGAATGTGATCTGCCATAAATAAGATGCGTAACAAAGTCCTTGGTAGGCTTTGGGGGAGCCCTTTAAAAGTGAACATGGCCTGCTGGCTGCATTTTGCTCTTGGCATTCTTCCTTCCCAGAACACAGTTGAGTTGCTGGAACTGGAGCACCACTGGGTGACACTTGGAGACCTGCTAACCATGGCTGTGCAGAAAGACAAAAGGATTATGGACTGACCACCTTTAGACTTGCCATCATTTATGGGAAATTATTATAGGCCAAACTATCAAATTTCAAATTTATAAAATGACCAAGAATTTAACTAGCCAACTACACTTGTATAAGTACACAAAAGAAATCCAGAAATTCTATGTCAATGACACTTGTGATCTTTAAAATGGAGAGGCATTCCTTGGGTTTCTCTGTGTTTTATGAGAAACGTGTAAAGAAGATGATTCTCAGATATATAAAGTGGTTTAAGGTTTGAGATATTTTATGAGACACATGTTTCACTTCACTTTCATTCAGAATTCACAATTCAGACTAAAATATATCTTCAAAAATAAAATACTCTGCCTAACTTAGCATTAAAATATAAGAAAAAGCTTTTCAGATTTATACTATGTTAACTACACAGTTTATATTTATTGAGTTAAGTTTCCCTTAATAAGTGAAAATAATAATTGCATATTGGTAGGCTCTAGTGATTCTCAACCAAGTAGATTCTTCCATATAGTTTAAGAGTTCATTATTTTATTAGAGAATTTATCCATGAGACTAGCAGCAGGACCATCTCAAAATTTAAGATTCCAAAGAGAATGGTCAGAGTTATGTTACTCTGAAGTCTGGAAAAGGAGATGGGATCCTTGGACTCGGTGATGTCTAGAAGCAGGAGAAGGTATATAATATAACCCCACTTGTAGGAGAGGTAAATTTGATAACTAGAATGAAAGTTACACTATTCAGCATTTATAAAATCTAAATTACCATCATTCATATTCATTTTTCAATAAACCCCCCAGTATATTGTAAATAAATATTCAATATGTAAACATGTTATTTCCTTCATATGTTATAAGTGGGCATATACCCCTTATGCCCAGAGCACTTAATGCATCAAAGATAAGGTGATCATTGAAAACATTAGAACAACTTGTAACTCTTCATTAGTTATTCTTCAAAATCTCTACATATCACTTAAATAAGTTACTTTTAAATAAATATACTTCAAAATATATTAGTCAAGATAGGATAGACCATAGCACTATAATAAATAACCAAACCCTCTAATCTCTGTGGTATAACAAAAAACAAAAATCCCAAAAACATTAATTTCTCACTCATACAATGTCCTCTGTAGGTTGGACGACTTTTCCAGGTGAAAGCTCAGCAATCCATATGGACTTAGTCATATAGTTATATAACCTCAACAGGATGCTTCGCCATTCACTGTGATAAGGGAAGAGAAAAGTTGGAGGGGACCTTTACTGTTCAATCTGAAGGTAACACATGTCACTTCTTTCACAATCCAGGGGCCAGAACTAATCCAGTGACCCTGCCTAACTTCAAAGGATCTAGAGAGTACAGTTTCATGCCCTGAGAAAACACAGGAGAATGGTTGCTAGTAATTTCTGTCCTCCCAATAAAAGATTGTTTTTTACCTTGTTTCTAAAGATGCCAAAATAATTGATGTAATAGGACAAGACTCATTCAGTGAAATGTAAATGTACTGACACTGAACTTGGCCCAGGAGCCATTTCTAGGCTTAGTTCTTTCTCTAGCTAATGTTGGGCAAACACTTCACTATGATGAAGTATTTTACTTTCACTTCACTCTGCTTTCCAACTGTAAAATGAGAGGTTTGAGTTTGAAAATTCCTATCACTCCTTCCAGTGTTGAAATTCTTTGGGGAGGGCAAGCTGGAGTTTGGCTGACCATCTTGCCATACTGAATATGTATTAGAGGGTAGTGAAGACCTATTTGTTGTTGACAACAATTCGACAGGCAGGTTCACATATTTTAAGTCCCTGGAAGATAACATGTTTTGGTATTCAGCTTGGCTGAAATGTATTACAATATTTATTGCCTTGGAGAAATTTATTCTGTTCAAGACTTGGGATGTTATTTCTGGCAATCTAACCCCTCCTCTTTGCTTTCAGCTAGATGAAGAGTAGCATTCATATTTTGGGAGATACTGTGTGGTGTTTTGCTGTTAGAACATTCTATAGAATGCTGGGCCCTGCAATCTATCAGTATAACTGAGAATAGAAGCTGGAGTCTGTATTATCTATAATACTGGCCTCTTCTTGGAGGGTGGAATAGTTTTATGGAGAAAATGGAGAGTATATTTTGAAAGAAAATATTAAAGGAGGAACTTAGATGTGATATGTCAAAGAAATAAAACATAATAAACATAAAAAACAAATTTTTATGCTGCCTACATAGGATACCAAGTGCTGTCGTGGCTGCTGCCATTGTCACTGATCTGCTAGCTCACCTTGTTGGCATGAGCAGCATCCAGAGCCGTAGCTCCAATGCTCACTTTATCTCGCCACTCAAATTCTGAGTCTTGGGCTGGGTGTGTTGCAGCTACGTGGAGAAAGACCCCATATCCCTATCAAATGGGAGTAAAATATGCCAGATTCAGCTCTCGCATGCCCTGAAGGCACAAGTAAATTGCATGAGTAAACGGTTCAAATTCCCATGACCCTGACTCCTACTATAATCTGTAAGTGAAGACTATATGAACAGTTTACAGAAGAAGAAAAACTTATGAGCCTGTTTTATAGAAGATTTGACATGATGTGCTGACAGTACCTGGAAGTGGAGTGTAGGAGCGATACAACCCCATTCCAGGCAGTGCTCAAAACACATGTAAATAAAACACTCCCCAATGGGCACAGCTTTGATCAGTGCACCTGGTTCTTCACTTTGCCTGCAAGAAGGCATAGGTGGAGGAACAATCTACATGGATTCTTGTACAATGGCTAACGGTTTGGTAATGGATGGAAAGGGAATTGAAGAATCATTATTAGAAAATTGGTGACAAGAAAGCCCAGGGAAGAGGGATGGGAATAGAACTCTCTTAACTTAAAGAGAATATGAATTCATTTGTGCCCCATGCAAACACTCACCAAAGAGAAATCTTAGCAGAGAAGCAGAATAAAAGTCTGGACAAGTTGACCATTCTTTTGATGTGTTTTTTTTTTTTTCCCAGCCACTCCTATCTTTGCCAAACTGGGCCATGATAAAAGTGGCCATTGTAATAGGTATAGAAGTTATGCATGGACTCAGCAACATGGACTTCCACTAACTCAGCCAGTCCAGTTACAGTCACTGCTGAGAGCCCAACTTGCCAATAACAGAGATAACACTGAGGCCTGATAGGCAACACTTCCCTGGGGGTCCGCAAGCCCATGGTAGCGGGTTAATTATATTGGACCATTTCAATCATGAAAGGGACAGATCTTTGCTCTCACTAGCATAGACACTTTCTCTGGACGTGGATTTGCCCTGAAATCCATGGAATTATATAATGTTTCTTCCTTGGTGTTCCACACAGTATTGCTTCTGACCAAGGAACTAATTTTACAGCAAATGAAGTTGAACAATGGGCCTTTGTTCATGGAATTCATTGGTCTTATCACGTTTCCAATAAAATCACCCCAAAGCAGTTGACCTATAATCAATTTCTAGGCTTGCTTATCATGCCAGCTAGTGGCTACACTTTGTGAGCCAGGAATAATGTCCTCTAGGATGTGGCATATGCTCTAAATCAGCAAGAAGTATATGATATTATTTCTTCCATAGGCAAGATTCATGGATCTAGGAATCAAGGGGGTAGAAATAGCTAGTAGTCCTTTCCTCTATTACTTGTAGTGGTCTGTTAGCAAAAATTTTCCTCTAGGATCTGCTGGCCAAGCAGTCTTAGTTCCCAAGGGAGGAATGATTTCAGCAGGAACACAGAAATACCTCTATTAAACTGGAAGTTGGGGCTACCACCTGGGCTCCTTATATCAGTGAGTGAGCAGGCAAAGGAACGAGTACCCTGTTGGCTGGAGTTATCGACCCTGATTCTCAAAGGGACATTTGGTTGCAACCAAACAACGAGGAGTATACCCAGAAGGCAAGAAATATCTTCAGGCAACTGTTAATATACTCATGTCCTATGATAAAAATCAATGGAAAGCTATAATATCCCAATATAGATAGGACTGAGAATGACCTAGATTCCTCAGCTATAAAGTTTTGGGTTACCCCACCAGACAAAGAACCAATGGTTGAGGTGCTTGCTTAGGGCAAAGGTAAACGCAATAGGTTGTGGAAAAACATAGTTATAAATACAAGTTAGGGATACATACATAATGAGATGTGGAAATGAGGACTATAATAGTTATGAATACTTCTTCCTTACTTTGATATAAATATTTTTGTAAATTGATCAATTATTGATCAATAGATTGTTCAATTTTCTTCCCCTCTCCTATTCCCTACCTTAAAATTCTAAATGTACTAATAATATTTAGACTTATATCTCAACACTTAAGACATAAGATATCAAAAGAGGAGTGTGAGTCAGCTAGTAGAGAAATGATCATCACCCAAGATGGGTAAAGAGATCATTTAACCTCTTTAATCAGCTTCATTTAATCAGCTTCTCCTGCAGGTCACCCACATAGTCTAGGTTACAGATGGAAAGAGACAAATGTAGGTTCCAATTTGTCCTTATAGGTTTCAATTCATCCTTATAAGTTCTAATTTATAGTTTTTCAGCCCAACTGCATGCCCTAACTGCCAACTTGGCTTACTTATAGCAACTTCAGGCCCTACATCAGATGCAAAGTCAACAGCTTTGCATAAATGTGATAATCAGCCCACAATTGCATAAAGTTTAATCCCTATAATGAATTGCTTATTTTATATCATTAATAGAGTAACACTTCTCTTCTGATTAAACCCTAATAAAGCTTATAATTAATATTTATTTTACCCTTCTAAATATTAAGGAGCTGGAACTATCATATTAGTTTACTTTTCTAAGTTAAATTAATTCTAATTGTAAAGTCCCACTTTAGTGAAAAATGCAGCCTCAATCATGTATGAGTATTAAATCCACTCTAAATCTGGGGAAAGACAACAATACAGCCCAGAAATTGGAGGAACAACTTCTGGTCTTCAGTACATTATGATCTCTGTACAAGATGCCCATTGTCCAGCTCGGTGTAGTCCAGATAAATGTAGGCTCTCACGGGTTTCCTCAGACATGGCTCCCCGGCTGTGGCTGCTAAGACCAAGGGTTCTTAAGAGTTCAAGTTCTATTCTTCCAAACCAAACAATAATGGGACTACCACTCTCAGAAAACAAATCATCTTTTTTTTAAAGCAAAGTTCCATTTTCAGTGGCTTATGCCCATACTCTGTCTTACTCTGAAGGTTATCTAGCCTCTTTACTCCCACTAACAAAAATATATCAGTTTTTCTAAGACAAAATCCTCTTAATACTTCCTTCAAAACAAAGAATGTTCCAGCCTCAAAGACACGGTTGATAATTTGACAACAGAGGTCTAGAAAGCCATCTGTCATTATTCAGGTTATTCTACAACATGGAGTGAGTCTAATTCTCAGGATGTTATCCTGGACAAATGGGCAAGTAGTTGAGTGGATAGAGTGGTGGTTTCTACTCTCAGAAATCGTATAGCTTCCCTCTCTTCCCTCTTTTATTGGGAAGAGATAAAACTTCATTCTTAGTTCTGTATTTAAATCGGTATCTTTTGCTTCCAACTCTGTTTGAGTGGTGTTAGAAGAAATGTTCACCTGTTTTCCTAGAAAAATTGCAGAAATCATAAGACACACAAATATCCACAAATATAAGGTGCTTAGAGCACAAACTATCTGCTTTGGGACAATGGGGAAGAATACACTAAAAAACATATAATGGAATAAATTTCATCATATACTCAGAATATTTTATCTTAAAAAAAACAACTAGCTATTCTAAGAAATTTCAGAGGGACAACCTCAGTGCAATGGGTACTGATTACATTGACGTTTTACTTTATAAGAAGCAGGAAGAAATATGTATGAGTCTAAGTTTCTTTGGTAAATTCAAACATATCCATATATTCTAAATCCTACACAGATTTTTTTTTTACTGTTAGATTGCTGCAGTAAATATATATCATTAGGTAGCAACTATATATAAAAATACATACTTCAACTGCTGCAAGCAAGACTACAAAAAACAAGTCATTTGAACATTTCAAGGAAGGTACAATATTCTGTACAGCCAGCCATTTAGCTATTTAACAAAATAGCTAAATGAATAAAGAAATTACAGAGCATACTTAGAAATGTTGATTAAGACACTTCTAAATATAAATATATTTCAATCTCTGCCTATGAATCTAACTATAAATTTCAACTCTTGTTAGTTGCTCAGCTCTTCAAACTATTGGATTCAGAAACCCAATATTTAAATGTGTTTTTAAAATCACCACACCCACTCTTCTTATTTAACAAATATGCAGCATTTCACATTACTCTGAACTTTTCATTATCTATTCACTACTCAGTCATTAAAAAGACAAATCAAAACAAACAGCAAACAACAAAAATTGCCACAATCTGCTTCTTGAATTTTCTTGGTTCTATAAGCGTCTTTGTTACGTCAGACAAAATTCCCTCCTTCCCTACCAAGCATGCATTATGCCTGGCATCGTACCTGTAATGCTAGTCAGAAACAAGATTAACACGAGAGTAGTATGGGAGCAATATTTCTTTTCTACCATAATTGGGTTTCACAGTAATAACAAAGCACAGTAAATTACATATGCCCAATGAAATATATTATCCATATGTGTGGAGGTTATAGGAAAATCCCCAAATAAGTTAAAACAAAAAAGAAGTAAAGTGAGTTATTTTGTCCTGCTGTTATCACAGGCATAACATACATTCTTTGGGGGTTGACTACCTAGAGGCGGACACAGATTACTGCCTCTGAGAAGAAATGAAGCAAAAATATGTGAGAGGAGACTCTAGCTGGTTCTCTCCTTTAACCCCTATCTGCTCTCATAGCTCCGGTGTGGGATGGAAGAATACAAGAATGAATCTCTTCTGACAGAACAAATTGTTTTCAGACTATTCAGATACAACATATAAAAACAATAATAATAATGACAGCAAAACGTTCAAAGTAAGGAACGATTTTGTTACTATCTCTCATAATCAATGCACGTAATTGACTTAAAAGAACCAACTTATTTTTATCAAAAGAACTAAAGAAGCAAATTAAATTTATTTTGCTTGATCATTGGCTTTTTTTTCATAGACACCATATTTGTAGATTTTTTAAAGTGCACATATTTTTTAAAAACTCTCTTTAAAAATAGCAGAACTCAGGCCAGTCTGGTGGCGCAGCGGTTGGGTTCACATGCTCGCTTCGGTGGCCTCGGGTTTGCAGGTTTGGATCCCGGGTGTGTCCTGCACACCGTTTGTCAAGCCATGCTGTGGTGGGCATCCCACATATAAAGTAGAGGAAGATGGGCATGGATGTTAGCCCAGGGCCAATCTTTCTCAGCAAAAAGAGGAGGATTGGCAACAGATGTTAGCTCAGGGCTAATCTTCTTCATCAAAAAATAAAAATAAAAAATAACAGGACTCAGAATACTTACCTCTCTAAATTTCAGAAATAATTCCAGCTCTCAAGGTTACTTAAAAGCAGCAATCATATTGGTATGTTTAAGGTGGTAGCCATTCCATGCTCTTATGTGACCCAATATCTAAAATTTAAATTTAAATATCATAATGCTAATATTGGTTACATGCAAGGACAAGTTCTGAACACAGGATTTGATGATGTCTTATGATTATGCCTTTGGTTATTACTAGTTGGACTTTGGTTTGGGAATGATGAAACAGCCCTTTTCATCTCTCACAAAACTGGCCAATTTAGTCAAACAATTAGTTTAATTCAAAGGCAGAAAAAATAATGAATCTTTTTTGGGGAAAAAAAGGACTTTCTTTTATTTTGATTTATTCTGCTTCTTATTCCAGAGAAGATTTCAGATAGAATACAAAAGTATGTAAGTTATGATGGAGAGTGTAAGTTAAAAGTGTGATTAATGTAAAAAACAAACAAGGTCAGAATGCAGAGTTAGGACTATGAATATAAATCCTTACCGTAATAATCTACACACCGAACAAAAGCATGCAGCCGTTTGATGTCTAAGTTGCTTGGCAGCCAATGGCAAAGTCCATAAGACAGAAGTAAATGGAGAATTTGCAACTAGATTCAACTGAACTTTCTCCAGGACAGTTAAGGGCGGGAACAGAGCCTAGGCGTAATGTAGTCTGTTCTCAAGGTTGGCAGTGGAGGGTTTCAAGCATAATCATGTGATAAGAGAGGTGGTCGAAGGAGACAAAGTAGCTGACAGGTTTATTCTTTCACACTACAGAGGACAAAAGGAAATATTTATCCAAATAAGGAATGGATTGTGTGAACATTAATTTTCAGTAGTGGAATTCATCCCTGCAAGGAAAGAGATACCTCCTTTACTAGTTTCTCTAAATAACAAACTCAAAAGATAAAGTCAGTTGTCCCATCGATATCAGCTAAGAGTGCAAAGTTGGATCCACTTCGATTTTGGGACATTTCATGTCCCAGCATTCTATCTTGTTCCTCTCTAGAAAGACATGATACAAAGGTCATAATAAGAAAATAAGTAGGCCCTCTCTTGTGTATCTCCTTGCAGTGCATTCCTGAATTGTTCAGTTAATACCTCACAGCTTAAAAACACTCCCACAAGGGGGATACTGATGGCCACCATCGGTCAACTTCTTAGTTACCATGATTAGAAAAGGAAGCTCGTCGTTGCCATGCTGAGAGCCATATCAAAATATGAATTGAACTTGTCTGAAAGAGAAGGTGAACAATTCTGTTATTATGTAGCGGGTAAAGAGGGTAATTTGAAATCATTGGTTGAAATACAGCTACAATATCCCTTTTGTTCCCTTACCTGCTACACTTCTTGGAAAATTCAATTTTACACAATAAAATTTCATCCACAGAGTGAGGTCTAATGATTTTCTGGAGAAATCATTCATGTAAGTAACTTCTATGAAGTCTTCTCTCAAGCTCATAGAATACCTGATTTACAAAAATCCATTGGCTTTCTATTTTGGAGACCAACTATTCTGAGAAACACCCTAAGTCATAAGTCAGGTAAGGGCTAAGGAGTGAAATGTTCAAGAACCCTCTCCTCAAAAGTACTAGCAGACTTTTGAGAGGAGTATGGTCTGCTTCCCCTATTTTCCTGCCTTCTCCTTCCCCTTCCCTTCACATATGCCCACATTTGTCTAAGTGTCATACATAAGGGGTCAGTTTGTGTCTCCTTTGCTGTTGCTGCTACTCTCCCTAACACCAGAAGGTTGCTGAGCCACTGTGCTGAAAATATGGTGGCTCTTTCACACAGCACATTAGATGTAGACTTCAGGTATTCAGCTGGTGCCTCTTCAAAGGCCTTCCTGAGGGAAGTACAACTTTGTCCCCCATACCCTTAATCAGTGTCACTAATGCTGCCATCTTGCTCAGCTGAGAGATATCTTGGAGTGACCATCCAAACCCTACCTGCATTTATTTTTTTGGAGTCCAGTCTACAAATGGCTTCCTTGCCTGCCTAGGAGTAACTGAAGAGACATTATTTGCCTTTCTTACTCACCACAATCTCTCAATGTCTTAACGTTCTTTTTCTTTGCACTGATGGCTTCCATGTGGGTCTACAGGCATTGATAGTCAGCAAATGATGATGCTAGGCTTTGCTTCTTGCAGACAACACAAGCGTCAGAGGAAATGAGGATTACTGTCCCCTGCCTTCCCATCGAGGGGGTGGAAGAAATGGATAAGGTAGTATTACTTTCAAATGCTTTCTTCAAGCTCTATCTCCCTGTGGACTCCTCTTCTTCATAGGTACTTTTTTATTCCTTCCATGTAGCAAAGCTGACCCAACCATGCGGGCTTCATTGAAACCAGCTGCCTAGTGCAATTTCCCTCCCCAGGAAATACTAGATGGAAAAAAATCAGAAGGCTAGAACTCAACAAAATCACATAAAATGTTGAGGACTTTGTAAAGCTTTGTTTTCCTTAAAAATCATCTCCTTCTGAAACAAGCAGGATATACTGCTTCTTTGTGGGGGTGAAGTGAAGGGACCACACATCAGTGTGACTTTTTCCCTTCTTTCAGATCTGCCCCGGTGGAGAATGAGACCTAGAAGACACCGAAAGAATGAGCCCTTTAGTGCAATACCAACCACTGCACCTAGGCTGGCACATCAATCATTGCCACAGAAACAAAATCTCCAGAAATGTCCTCAGATCACAACAAACTCATCTAGAATCTATGGTTCTCTTTTATTAAGAAGCAATGATCTTTCACCTGTAAAGATGTCATCACAAAGAGGCATTTAAGTTACCATCATGCAGATATAGAGTACTGTCAATATAGGAGGCTATTTTTGCCATCAAAGTGAGAAATAAGAGAATCTGAAATATAATTGTGGTAATGGCAATACAAGGAGATTTACAAGGTAGAATTAATAGGGCTTAATGGCTAGTTGGATGTGGGTTGAGAGAGAGGAAGTTATTACAGATGATTCTGAGATTCCTGGACTTTTTGTGTATGGATATGAGAGACACAGACCAAAACCAAGAAGAATGCAGCAAGTGCAAGTTTGAGGAGATAGAGAAATGATGAATTTATTTGTGGATATCCTGAGTTTGAGGCCCCTGTGAGACATGAGAGAGGATGCACGTTGGGCAGTTTTAAATACGGTTCTGAAGTTCTCCCAGTAGGTTTGACACAGAGCTCATCATGAACAGTAACCAGTTTAGCTAGAATCGTCATTGGGAAGGGCATGCCCAATTGAGAAAGTATAGAGTGGGAAGAGCCATCCATAGGAAAACCAATATTTCAGGCAAGAGGAGAGAGGAAATATTAAATTGGTTTTGCTTCATATGAATTAATAATTAATACTTTGTATAAATATTTAATAGATTTCTAACCATATTGCTTGAATTATTTTTTAAAAAGAAGTAAAATAAGTGTGAGAATTCACACGTTTCAAAAATGACAACGTAAAAGGCAGTAAAATGCCAGCCTACAATATGAAGAAACAGACCTCAATCAATAAGCACCATGGAGAAAGAAAAAAACAAGCAGAATGAGGTCTAATCATTAATGGCTAACTTGCAGAAATAAGGCTGCACACCACCCCCACGTGGAATTTGTGAATAATTTGCAAATTAAAAAAGAAACCAATGAGAATGAGTGTTGTGATATTTCTAGGACAATTCAGAGAAATGTTCCAAATTATTTTATATTAGTTGCTATCTCACTGGTTTTTAATGCACACCATAAAGAAAAGAGTGGCAAGATTATATTCAGTATCTTTGTTTATGTCTCTTGATGATACTGGTAGGGAATCTTTGATTAAAAACAGTAATCAACACACCAGTAATGGCAGATGTTTTATATTATTGTGGGCTTAACTTGATAAGGCCACATTTATTTTTTTTTACTAGTAAAATTGTGTATATTAACTCTTTCAAAGATACATATAGGAATAATATATCCAGCATTTTAAAATACCATGAAGGATAATAAATAATTAAATGTTAACTACACTTACTTAAAACCATAAACATAATGTATTTTAGAAAAAAATACTTTATTATTAACCATTATAATCTCCAAGTGTGTGAACATCTTTAGTTTGCAATAGCATTTCAGGAAATAGGTTCATTTAGTAAAGATCTCAACTCAACTTTTTATATAGCTCCTTTAGGTTCATATTTACTTTCATGCCAAGTAAAAAAATTAATTAGTAACTACACGTCTATAGTGTCTTATAATTTGTTTCAAACATATCCTAGGAACTATTATTGTGCAATACTAACAGAGAAACATTTCTTTAAGTTTCCAGGCCTGGTGAAACTTTGAATTATTTTAGTAACTTACTTTCAACAGTTTTCTATCAGGAACCTGGCTGAAAAAGGTTAAATCAGATGTCATTAGCTTTTTACCACCATAATCATGAATTCTTCATAATGCACTTAAAAATAAAAAAAGATGATGCTTTAAGAACTTCCTTCAAAAATATTAAGTAACATACTTCTGAAACCTTAAGCGTTTACAAAAGAGACTAATAAATTCTTTGTTTTGGTCTTTTGTGTTCCTAAACTATAGTTGTGCTGGAAAATATCATTCGTTGTTCTGCCAAAAAGAATTCTATACATAACTGTAACATACCACAGTTTTTACATGCCCAAAATTCTCTCTAAAGGAAAGATCCTATGAAATGGGCTAAAAGGAAAAGATAAAAGAGACTTTATTTCCATTAATGAAATTGATGTTTGTTGAAGAAATAACAGTTGTCACATTAAATTTGTGTTAATTATTTTAGACCTTAAACCACAGGAGAAGAACGTGTACTGCATATACCTGATGTTTCCTTTCATGCGGAAGAATCTTCTACTAGAGTAACACTTCCCGCCTCTCACACACTCCACAGCATATAAGAAATGACTTTTTGGTTGATGAGTTTGAGTGAAGAGATTGAGCATGCTCACTTCAGTCGCCGCTGCTTTTTTTCTTTTTAAGGAGGTAGCTGCCCATATGAAGCACTCCACCGACCTCAGGGGTAAGACATATACTTTTCAGCAATGTCATGACTGAGTGGTTAAATTTGTTATTGTTGCACACCAAAGACAACTTCTCCAAAAACTTAGTCAATAATCAAGTTGACACTTCAACAACTCTTAAGTATGTGATTGTTTATGAACAAAATAGTAAATCATATATTTAATAATGAATAAATATTTTTCTCTACTTACAGGTATTTTTAGAATGCTCATATCGGTGACAAACCTTCTTAATTGTAGTTACATAAAAGCAAACTATTAAAAGTAAATATCATCATTAGTATGGGCATTTTCCCCTTAATGTATAGGAAAACCTTGACTAGATAAACTTTGCCGAGGAGCATGGATTCATGTAATTAAAATAATAATTAAAACGTATTATTACTTTAATAAAATACAGGCATACTAAAATAAAGTTATATAATAATTAGATTTTGTTCCTTTCTGCCTGAATCTGGAGTTTAGAAATGGAGCATGTATCTTTAGAATCTTCTTTTTTTTTTTTTTTTTTTGAATAGTAAGCTATCAGGCAAATTCTAAAGATTAACATTGGTTAAATAAATAATTACCATTTTGAATGAAAAACTGTATAGCAATAATGATGCTCTGCATTTTAAGTTACCTTTTATCTCTTTAATTGTTTTAAACTGTTATTAAAAATAGATATTACAACATAAGATGAGGATTAAAATGAATATTTCATAGCTTAGTAAGTATGAGTAATAGGTTAATTAGAATTTATTTTTAAGGATATTACCTAAAACTAGGAAAAATCTAAATTTGAGCCACTAACTATAGCTAGCTAGATAGCTAGATAGATGATAGATAGACTTAGATATAGGATCATTTTAAACCCTGTACATATCCAGTATTTATTACTATAATCATGCATTTCAGATAAAAGAATAGAGAGCACTTTACACAATGAGATTTAATGATCAGCACAGAAGTACGTTGGCTATTTCAGAGCAAATTAGGACATATAAACAAGAGAATGGTTTGGTTTATTTGCATTTTTGTAGGGAATACCTAGAAAGCCATTGAACTGTTTCTATCTTTAATGATGGATTCACCCGTGCAATAAGTTTGCCTGTAAATGCAGCAGATATATCTATAAATTGTATTGGTACCATCAACAACAATGAATAAAGCATTACCACGTGACATTCGTCACACTAAGCTTTACATTTTTGTAGTTTCACCACCTTCACAGATGGAGTTAATTCAGCATCCTGCTCCTATACCTCTTTTCTTAATCTCCTTCAGCATCATTGCATTTTAATTCATGCAAGCTGGGATCAATGGAAAGGCTTGGACACAACCCTATTAGAAGCAGTCACCTGAGCCAGGCTATATCCCCTTCTTTCCAGTATGCAGTATTGTGCCACCAGGTCTTTTGTAGCAATCCCATTACCTTTTTTACTCCACTTTTATCTACTACCTGAACAGTTCTACTCATCATGCTTTCCTTATGCTATTGGATCTTCTCTGGTTTTTGAATGGCTCAGAGATATTGTTCATCATTAAAATTTATGAACGGCAGCTGCAAAAACAAGTAGGTTACAGTTTACTCTATGGCCTTTTGTCCTCCAAACATGTGGACAGCTAAATGAAGTATCCACGTGTGAAGGACTCCTGTATTAAGACATCTATGTGTTTGCAATCAGAGGCATATCGTTTGGGGTAGCTCATCACATGATCTATCTACGTTGCTCCATTTTAGTGTGACTATTCTATTTTCTGAATGTGAAAGAGTCACACCTGTGCCACTCTAAGTGCACTCACACTCCCTTCCCTACCCCCACCCTCATCTTCATCTATTTCAAAGGGACAGTTGATGAGAACTGCTACCACATGCGCGTTAACAGGTACTCTGCCTGAACAATCCTTCCACTCAAGTTACTATCCCCTTGGTCACTCAACAAAAGAATCAAAGAGAGCAAAGTTTCATTGGGCAGTTGTGATATTTTATCAGCAAAATGGCCCATATCTTTAATTTTATATTCTCGTTTCCAAAGTCACTTGTCTACTGTTACTATTTGATCCCTTTAGCAACATCACAAGTGAGCACTACATTTTTGAATGTTATATAACTTGTTTTTATTTGTTGAAAGACAACCACTAACGGCAATAAGGTTATTATTTGATTGAATCTCTTTCTCTCCTCAACCAGAGAACTAGTTTTCAACATTTTACCTTATGCTCATTTCTGGAAGATAACAAAGTTGGAATTCTCAATGATCTTGCAGCATAATTCTTATAGAAGCACACTGGCTAGAGGGGATAGGAACTTTCTCTTCTTTAATATTACTAGGCAAAATTAATTAATATGTGGTTACATTTTTATAACTTTTTGCTTTCACTAAAAGTTACTTGAAATCCTCCAGGTTTTAAACTTTTTAGAATTTTCTTAGTGCCAATTATTTTAATATATTTTATTTCAAAATTCTCTAAAAATGGTTGAGATAGATTAATTATAGTTCCACAAATATCTTCTGAAATAAAGAATAGTATTTAGAAGGTTTTTCAAATTTTCCTTGAAAGATCTTTCTTTCTCAAATGCCTTCCTAGATCCTATTTTTCTGCCGATGATTAAGAACAAATGGAAAATATAATGGCAGTGTAATGAAGCTGAATGGTAGCTTTAGAAAATTGCATTGCTTGAGAGCAACGCAGGTTTAAGTAGGACTGAAATGCTTTGACTTAAAAAATACATGTTGTGCTACAAATGATGAAATATTTCCATGTAAGAAAGCAATTGATTGATTTTATTTTCTTCATACTAAAAGTATCAATGAGAGGGTGACATCAGCATCATAGCAGAGTGAGTTCCTTTGTCTCTCCCCTCTAAGTTACAACCAATAGGACACCCGTCAACCAACAAAGGACTTTCTGTACAGCACACCTGTGAGATCCATATATCTATACATCTGAAGGTGGGTGGACTGGACCTCCTGGAGGCAGTGAAACAAGGGGACCAGTTGCAGCAGCTCCTGAGACTGAAGGTTCCAGGATCTGTAGCCATGCCTGAGACCAGAGGACCCAGGAACTGAGATAATGCTCATGAACAGAGGCCCCAGGAATCGAGGCAGTCCATGCTCCTAGAGGTGCCAGGAATCACTATGGACCCATGACCAGAGACTCCGGAAACCGTAAGATACCTGTGACCCAGCCCCTTCCCCCTTCCCTGGCAGTGGTGCCTCCAACACCAGTCCTTCTAGCAGTGGGGGCTACACCCAAGATGCAGATACTCCCAGCAGCGGTGGTGGTGCCCGTGGCATGAGTTTTCAAAAGGCACATGAGTGCAGGAGAGCAAGACTGCAGGAGCCGCATCAGTTCTCATGGCTCAGACCCTATCCCTCCCCCAGCAGTGGTGGGTGGTGCCCATGACCTGAGTCTTCAGGAAAGGCAGTGGTGCCCACAAACCAGCCCCTCTCCCTTCCTGGCAGTGGCACCTCCAACACTGGGCCTTCAAGCAGCAGGGGCTGTGTTCAAGGCCCCAATCCCCCTGGCCACAGTAGCAGTGCCCATGATCTGAGATTCCAGGAATCAGGTGGGTCCCTGAGACCAGAGGCTGCAGGAGTCACAGTTTCACTCACAGCTCAGGCTCTACCCCTCCCCCAGCAGTGGCAGGTGGCACCTTTCTGCTACCTGAGGCTTTGGGAGCCACAGCAGGGCCTACTACCCAGCCCACAGTGGTGGCACCCTGACACCTGACCTACCAGCAGCAGGGGCTGCATACAGACCCTGACCCTTGGCAGTGGCAGTGACATCTGTAAAACCAGCACCCCAGAAGCAGTGTTGCCAGAACCCTCAGAAAACCTGGAAGCAACAGTGCAAGTAGTGCACACAACAGCAGTGTCCCAACTCATGGAGAGTCTGTGGAGGACCAAAAGGGGAACATGCAACCCAGGTGACCCCAGAAGCATCAGAGATGCTTGCAGCCCAGTTGCCCCCAGTGGCAACACCCATGAGTCCCACAACACCATAAACAGAAGGAACCAACAACCTCAAAAGCACAAGTAGCATGAGAAGGGCACTGATGACACTTCTGGCAGAGGCAGTAGGGCGAGGAAAGTGCAGGCTCTCAATTACAATCAAAAGCAGCTGAAAATCAAAGTAAACAAAGCCTTACAAAAATAACAAAGGTATTTGCTACCACAAGTGCACCAGCAAAGTAACAACTCATCAAGCACTATGAAGGACTACAGCAACATGGGAGCACAAAAAGAAAATGAAAACTCTCCAGAAATCAAATTTGAAGTCACAGAAGATAACAATCTACTGACAGAGAATTAAAAATATCTGTAATGAAGGAACTCAATGACTTACAAGAAAACTCAGAAAGACAATTCAATGAGCTCAATAGTAAAATTAAAAAAGAGAAGGATTACTTCACCACAGAGAGTCTAACTCTAAAAAAAGACAAAAACAAAAGTTCTGGAGCTGAAGAATGCAATAAATGAAATGAAGAATAAAGTAGAAAGCATTGGAGAACAGCAGACCATATGCAAGACAGAATTAGCAAGCTTGAAAATAGAAATCTAGGAATGATTCAGGTGGAAGAGCAGAGAGAACTAAGATCATAAAAAAATGGAGAAATTCTATGAGATATATCCAATTCAATTAGGAAAAGAAACATAAGGATAAAGGATATCCCAGAAGGAGAAGAGAGGGAGAAACAAAGAGAGCCAATTTAAAGAAATAATAGCTGAGAACTTACCAAAAGCTGGAGAAGAAACTGGATAGACAAGTACATGAAACTAATAGAACATCTAATTATCTCAATGCAAAAAGACCTTCTCCAAGGTACATCATATTAAAACTATCAAAAGTCAATGACAAATAAAAATATTAAAGGTGGCCAGAGAGAAGAAAATAACTTACAAATGAACACCCATATGACTATCCACAGATTTCTCAGCAGAAACTCTACAGGCTAGGAGAGAGTGGAATGATATATTCAAAATATTGAAAGATAAAAACTGTCAGCCAAGAATACTCTATCAAACAAAGTTATACTTCAGATATGAAGGAGAAATAAAAGCTTTTGCAGACAAAGAAAAGCTGAGGGAGATCATTGCCACTAGACCTGCCTTACAAGAAATGTTGAAAGGAGACCTCCTACCTGAAACAAAAAGGCAAAGGTATACAAACCTTTGAGCAAGGTGATCAATAGACAGACCGAATCAGAAAATTGTGATTTTTATATCAGAATAGGTTTGTAAACACTTAATTATAACATACAGGCTAATGGGAAAGAAAGAATCAAAAATAACTATTGCTACTTCAACTTGATAAAAAACACACAAAAAGGTATAATTTGTGACAACAAAAACATAGAAGGGGAAGAGGAAAAGGATCAAACCTGCATAGGCAAATAGAAATAAAAGATGCTATTAGCAGAAAAAAGGAATATCTCATCTATGAGATCTTTTATACAAACCTCATGGTAACCACAAAACAAAAACTCAGAGCAGAATCACAAAACATTAAAAAAGAGAAAACTGAGAAAAACATCACAGAAAACCACCAAGACAGAATGGTAAACAGAAACACAGGGAAAAAGAAACAATGGAAATATAGTACAATAGGAACCAAAATATAAAATGGCAGTCTTAAGTGCACATATATAAAAATCATGCTAAATGTAAATGTATTGATTTCACCTATCAAAAGACACAGAGTGGCTGAATGGATTAAAAAACAAGACCCAGGGGCTGGCCCAATGGTGTAGTGGCTAAGTTTGCACACCCCCTTCAGTGGTCCAGGGTTTGCAGGTTCAGATTTCAGATGCAGACCTATGCACCACTTATCAAGCCATGCTGTGGCAGGCATCCCACATATAAAGTAGTGGAAGATGGGCACATATGTTAGCCCAGGGCCAATCTTCCTCAGTAAAAAGAGGATTGGCAACAGATGTTAGCTGAGGTCTAATCTTCTTCTGAAAAAAAAGAAAACAAATCACCCAACAATATGCTGCCTCCAGGAGACCCATTCCAACTCTAAAGACAAACATAGGCTCAGAGTAAAGGGATGGAAAATGATGCTCCAAGCAAATGGCAACCAAAGAAAGTAGGTATTTTTTATTTATATCAGACAAAATAGACTTCAAGCCAAAAGGTAACAAGAGACAAAGATGGACATTATATAATAATAAAAGGGACATTCCACCAAGAAGACTTAACATTTATTAACATATATGCACCTAACATAGGAGCACCAAAGTATATAAAGCAACTATTAAAAAACCTAAAGGGAGACATTGACAGCAACACAATACACGTAGGGGACTTTAATACCCCACTAACAGCAATAGATAGATCATACAGACAGAAAGTCAACAAGGAAATATTGGCCTTAAATGAAACACTGGACCAGATGGACTTAACAGATATATATAGAACTCTCCATCCAAAAGCAGCAGAATACACATTCCTCTCAAGTTGACATAGAATATTCTCAAAGATAGACCATATCTTTGGAAACAAAACAAATCCCAATAAATTTAAGAAGGTTGAAATCATATCAAGCATCTTTTCCTAACACTGCACCTAAAACAACTAGAAAACAATAGAACAGGGGCTGGCCGCATGGTGTAGTGGTTAAGTTCAGCACACTCCAGCAGCCTGGATTCACAGGTTCAGAACCCAGGTGCAGATCCACACCACTCATCAGCCATGCTGTGGCAGTGACCCACATATGAAATAGAGAAATATTGACCAGATGTTAGCTCAGGGCTAATCTTCTTGAAGCGAAAAAAAGAGGAAGATTGGCAATAGATATTAGCTCAGAGCAAATCTTCCTCAGAAAAAAATGAAAAAAAAACACAAACTAAGTCCAAAGTCAGTATAAGGAAGGAAATAATAAAAATCAGAGCAGAAATAAATGAAATAGAGACTAAAAAGACAATAGAAAAGATCAATGAAACAGAGCTGGTTGTTTGAAAAGATATACAAAATTGACAAACCCTTAGCAAGACTCACTAAAAAAAAGAGAAGACTCAAATAAATAAAATCAGAAATGAAAGTGAAGAAATTACAACAGATACCAGAGAAATACAAAGGATTATAAGAGAATAATATAAAAAGCTATATACCAACAAATTGTGTAACCTAGAACAAATGGATAAATTCTTTGAATCATAAAATCTCTTAAAGTTGAATCAAGAAGAAATAGAGAATCTGAATAGACCAATCACAAGTAAAGAGATTGAAACAGTAATCAAAAACCAGGAATAGATGGCTTCTCTGGTAAATTCTACCAAATATTCAAAGAAGATTTAATACCTATCCTTCACAAACTCTACCAAAAAATTGAAGAGGACAGGATGGTTCCGAACTCATTTTATGAGGCCAACATTACCTTAATACCAAAACCAGACAAAACAACACAAAAATAAAAACTACAGGTCAATATCGCTGATGAACATAGATGCAAAGATCCTCAACAAAATATTATTAAAACAAATTCAACAATACATTAAAAGGATCATACACCACAATCAGCTGGGATTTATTCCAGGTACATGGAGATGGTTCAACATCAGCAAATCTATCAGTGTGATATAACACATTAACAAAAAGAATAAGAATCACATGATCATCTCAATAGATGCAGAGAAATCATTTGACAAGATTCAACATCCATTTATGATAAAAACTCAATAAAATGGGTGTAGACACACCTCAATATAATAAAGGCTATATATGACAAACCCACAGCCAACATCATAATTAAAGGTGAGAAAATAAAAGCCATCATCCCTCTGAGAACAGGAAGAAGTCAAGGATGCCCTCTCTCACCACTCTTATTCAACATAGTATTGGAAGTCCTAGCCAGAGCAGTTAGACAACAGAAAGAAATAAAAGGGATTCAAATTGGAAAGGGGGAAATAAAAAATGTCACTATTGGTGGATGACATAATTTTATATATATAGCGAGAGAGAAAGAGAAAGAAAACCCTAAAGAATCTGCCAAAAAACTATTAGAAATCATTAATGACTACAGTAAAGTTGCAGGGTACAAAAATCAACACACTAAAACCAGTTGCATTTCTATAAACTAACAATGAGCTAGAAGAAAGAGAAACCAAGAATATAATCTCATTTATAATCCAACAAAAAGAATATTAAGAATAAATTTAACCAAGGAGGTGAAAGACCTATACTCTGAAAACTATAAGACATTGTTGAAAAAAACTGAATAAGACATACAGACATTGAAAGATATTCATACTCATGGATTGCAAGAATTAACATAGTTAAAATGTGCATATTACTGAAAGCAATCTACAGATTCCATGCAACCCCAATCAGAATCCCAATGACATTCTTCAAAGAAGTATAACAAAGAAGACTAAAATTTATATGGAACAACAAAAGACCCTGAATTGCCAAAGCAATCCTGAGAAAAAGGAACAAAGCTGGAGGTATCACACTGCCTGATTTCAAAACATACTTCAAAGCTATAGCAATGAAAACAGCATGGTACTGGCAGAAAAACAGACACAGAGATCAATGGGACAGAATTAACAGCCCAGAAATATGCCCAGACATCTGTGGATAGCTAATTTTAGACAAAGGAACTAAGAACATACAATGGAGAAAGGAAAATCTCCAATAAGTGGTGTTGAAAAAACTGGACAGCCACATGCAAAAGAATGAAAGTAGATCATTATATTATACCATACACAAAACATTAACACAAAATGGATTAAGTACTTGAGTGTAAGACCTGAAACTACAAAACTGCTATCAGAAAACATAGGTAGTATGCTCTTTACCATTGCTCTTGGCAGTATATTTTGAATATCATGTCTGCTCAGGCAAGGATAAAAAAATTAAAAACAAATAAATGGGATTACATCAAACTAAAAAGCTTCTGCAAGGAAAAAGAAAAACAGGAACAAGACGAGAAGATAACCTACTAATTGGAAGAAGATATTTGCAAATCATATATCTAATAAGCAGTTCATATCCAAAACATATAAAGAACTCATACAACTCAATGGCAAAAAAAATCAACTCAATTAAAAAATGGGCAGATTATTGCAACAGACGTTTTTCCCAAGAAGATATACAGATGGCAAACAGGCACATGAAAAGATGTTCAACATCACTAATTATTAGGGAAATGCAAATCAAAACTACAATGAGATATCACCTCATGCCTATTAGAATGGTTACTAATAAAAAGACAAGAAATAACAAGTGTTGGAGAGGACGTGGAGAAATAGGAATCCTCGTACACTGCTGGTAAGAATGTAAATTGGTGCAGCCACTATGGAAAACAGTATGGAGATTCCTCAAAAAATTAAAAATAGAAATACCATATGATCCAACACTTCTCCTTATGGGTATATATCCAAAGAAGATGAAAACACTAATTTGAAAAGATATACGCACCCCTCTTTCCATTGCAGAATTATTCACAATAGCCAAGACATGGAAGAAACCTAAGTGCCCATCAGTGGATGAACTGATAAAGAAGATGTGGTATATACATACAATGGACTACTACTCAGCCATAAAAAACATGAAACTTGCCATATGCAACAACATGGATGGACCTTGAGGGTATTACAGTAAGCAAAATCAGTCAGACACAAAGATACATACTGTATGATTTCACTCATGTGGAAGACAAAGAAACTAACAAACACAAAAATACAGAGACCAGATTGGTAGTTACCACAGAGGAAGGGGACTGGGGGAGGGCGAAAGTGGTAAAGGGGCACATGTGTACGATGATGGATGGAAACTAGATTATTGGGAGTGAACATTATGCTGTCTGTACAGAAGTCTAAATGTAATGATGTACACCTGAAATTTACATAATGTTATATACCAATGTGACCTCATAAAAAGTATGGAAAATAAAGTATCAATGAGTTTAATGAATGACAAAACATTATAATTTCATAATTTTTTCATATTCCAAAATCAAAAAATATTAAAACGTAATTCAGAGTATACTGAAATAATTCAAAGCAAAACCATGGTAACATATTGAAATCTTAAATAAACTGTTTTTGTTATTATTTCATTATGTAGTTAAAATGAACAAAGGAACTGATAAGGACAAACCAGTTGGCAAGGATTAAAAAAAATCAAAGGACAGGTTTAGTTTTAGCATTGAGGCAGAACCAAGGAAGAGGTAATGAGACAGCATCTGAAGATCAGACATAATTTCATGGCTTTGAACTCTGTCCCTCTCTACAATATAAAGCATTTTGTTGCATTTTTTTTGAAACTAAATTCTTTGAAACAAAAGGTGAATACAGACTGGTGTTCTAGACTCTGTTGCAGATGAGATTATCAATTTAGACCTTAAGGATATACTAGTGCAACAGTAAGAAAAAAGTGGCTTGGGAAATTACCTTATTTCAATATCAATTCCATATCTTAACAATGGAATATGTGTGGTATACAAAAAGATAGGAGAAAGGAAGAAAAAGGATGGGGAAAAGAAGAATATATTTTTATGGAGCAAATTTATTTATGAGTCAAACGATATGCTGGATGATCTTTGTATGCTGCTTTGTACTATTTCAAACCTCTCTGCATCTGGGAAGGCTGTTCACTATGCCCAAACTGGACTTTTATCCCTACTTCTGCCTCCTCTTGGCACATTTCTTCTATCCTTGAAGACAGACCCTTTTTCTTGCTTCTTCCTTAGCACCATGTAAGCACTCATTGTTATAGGTTGAATTGTCTCTCCTCCAAATCATACATTGGAGTCAGTCCCTCAGTACTTCAGAATGTGTTATTTGGAAATAGAGTCTTTACAGAGGTAAGAAAGTTAAAATGAGCTTGTTATGGTGGGCCCTAACCCAGTATGACTGATGTCCTCATACAAGGGAGAAATTTAGACACAGCACACACATGGGGAGAACATTATGTGAACATGAACCAGAGATGGAAGTGATACTTCCACAAGCAAAGGAAAGCCAAACCTCCAGCAAACCAACAAAGGCTGGTAGAAAACTATAGAACAGATTGTCCCTCACAGTCCGTGGAAGGAACCAACTCTGCCAACACCTTGATCTTGGACTTCTAGCCTTCAGAACTGTGAGGCCATAAATTTCTGTTGTTTAACCCACTAAGTTTGTGGAACTTTGTTACAGCAGTCCTGGGAAACTAATACACTCATTAAATATTTGTATAATTTAATTGAGAAAAAACAGTCTTCACAAAACCTCTTTAGTTTCACTTTATTGCCCCCAAGGTTTAGAGAGAATAAAGTTGATCTTCAGTGACTTTAAGAAATGTGTTTATGGTCAAGTAATTCAGAAGTCTTAGAGCAGGAATGTCATCTAAGATTTATATTTTCTGGAGATCATGCCTTTACCAATACAGCTTTTCATCACACCATCAGGATAATGATGGGAATGGAAGTGAAGACTTGTATCGAGAGAAATATGTGAGGAAAGATGGAGGTTTAGGTGCTGTCAGAGTATCATGAGAGCTGTGATGCAACACTTGGACTGTTTCTTCAAGAGAACTCTATTGAGTTACATGTAGGAATCAAAGTAACATGAAAAGCCAAAAATTATAGGAGATAATATGAATAGATATGAATTCAAGTATCATTGTGGGACATGATTTGTCTCATAAAAAATCAACAGTTGAGTCATAGTATAATTCTAATAAAAAGTGTTCCATTTAAAAAAATGTATCCTGAAAGATAATTGAGAAAGATCTAAAATTATTTAAAAGTATAATTTGTGATTGAAATATCAAAATTAAAATTAGCTCACAAAAATTAAATACTGAGTTAGATGTAAGACCCTAAACATTTATGGCAAAATAGTTAAAGCAACAAATATGTTAATGTATTGTATAATTTGCTCCAATGCCTTTTGACTTAATATATTGCTGATTAAACAAGTGATCATTTTTATACTAGGTTAAAACACTTCTTATATCATTATCCTATCCTGATTTTAAAATACATTGGGGTTTGACTCTTATTCTTCAATAGAGATACTCTGATTTCTGAAATAATACAAACAAAAATGCTTTAGAAACTATACAATCCTTTGCAAATATTATGTATTATTTGTTTTTCCAAAATGAAACTCCTCTTCTCCTCCCATAATATTTCTAGGATGATACACTTATTCATCTAATAGCCCATGCACAAAATCTCAGAATGATTTTTATTATTCTGTACATTCAATTAATTATCAATTCCCAGTTGTTCTTCCTGCACAATTTTTCTATATTATGTATCCCCAACTTCTTTTTTTTATCCCTAAAAGAAGGTACTGTCTTTGCCTTGTATGAGACTTTCACATTACATTTTTTTTTTTTGATGGGAAAGATTGGCCCAAAGCTAACATCTGTTACCAATCTTCCTCTCTCTCTCTTTTTTTTTCCTCCCCAAAGCCCCAGTACATAGCTGTATGTTCTAGTTGTAAGTCCTTTTAGTTCTTCTATGTGAACTGCTGCCACAACATGCCAACTGACAGAGGAGTGATGTGGTTCTGCAACCGGGAGCTGAACCAGGGCCACCTAAGCATTAATCACAATTTGCACAAATTACTACTATAGTTTTATTTCCTAATAATGAGCTATTTCAAACAATCCAATTCATCTTCACTGTTCCAAAAAGAAACATTACATTTCTAACCTCTGTGATTTTGTGCCTGTCATCACCTAGAACACACTTGGAAATTTCTATCATTTCATTTCTTA
Organism: Tapirus indicus; assembly: GCA_031878705.1. Classification (NCBI taxonomy): domain Eukaryota; kingdom Metazoa; phylum Chordata; class Mammalia; order Perissodactyla; family Tapiridae; genus Tapirus; species Tapirus indicus. The sequence continues at coordinate 7,731,334 of CM062917.1, forward strand.
TATTGCAAAATAAGGGAACAGAATAAATATTAACCAAAAAAGAAAATATTAGAATGTAAACCTAAAATAGGGATTGGCTCATAGTTGTAGCTTTATAAATATTTGTTATGTGAATGAAGAAATCTATAAAAATATATAAAACATGATACATCCATAATTGCTAATTGATTCTGAAAATCACATTATTAGAGAATTAATGATATTGATAAAACTTACAATAATGGCATCCTATACTTAAATTATACACTTAAGAAAAAGTAACAGGAATTACACATTATGTAATTTTGTTTTGAACTAAGCTATATTAAGAACAAAATTTGTTGAAATATTAAAAGTGGTTCTGTCTAGAAGGTGAAAATATGGGCAATATCAATTTTAATTATTTTAAAATTAATTTTAAGGAAAATAAATTATTGTTATTCCCTAGAGAAAAATATTATTTAAAAAAAGTCCTCATTTTAAGTCTAGTGAAATTGTACTCTATATACTAATCTTTTCCAAAGTACTCATCTAGAAATAATCATTTTTTTCCTCAAATTCTTTTTACCAAAGATACAGTTATAAGGACATTCAGATAACTTGTTTCAAACACATATATATAATATACATATGAAAAAAGTAGTATATTTTTAGAATGTACTCTTTTGGAATGAATGACTAATACTTTTTGAATTGCCCATCAAATGTAACTCAGTGATTCTCTTTCGTGCTTAATAAATATTTGTAGATGCTAATAATTAAAGTATATTATAGTTTATACATTAAAAATGTATTTAAAAATTTAAAATAAAATCATTTACTTATTAAATTTAATAAAATAATTTTAGCAAAAGCTCTGGAATTAAAGATCAATGCTAATTGTACTTGAAACATAAATATTGATATAAAGCAGTGTGTCGTGTTTTTCAGAACATTGGGCTCACCAGGTTGTTCTATGATTCTATTGGAAAAGAATCTCTGGTAAAATAAATAAAATAAATTTGAATTTTTTATCCTCTTTAGTTTTTGTTTAATTCAGAATTCCCTAAACTTAATGGATAATAGAATCTTTTTTGTGAGTAGCACCAGTAATTATCCTGTAAAACTAGTGGCCCAAGGTAGATCCAAATTAGGATAACTCTGATGAGTCTATATTTTATCTGAAATAGAAGAAAAATGATACATTGTCATGGTTAATATATGACTGCAAACATTGAAAATTGAATCTTATTGTATGTTGATATATATATAGTCTATCTAATATAAAAAAATTAAATATATTAAACTCTCTGCTGAAGTATGCTCTGTACTATGCATATAGAAGAGCATTTTTAATATATATTCTCTCTTAAAAATATCATTTTCCATAGTTGCAAAATAATGAGTAGGACAAAAAAAAATCCCATTTGGAAACACTGATTAGAATTTATGTTTTGACTAACTTGCATAGTATATGAAATTCCATGGAAATATCTCTCTGAGTATATTAAAAAGAACTCAAAAATACAGAGTTGGGAATTCACATACAGACAAGATTGACTCATACTGTACCCGTACTTTAAATATTAGATCTATTTCAGGAGTGATCTGATCAGAATTTCCAGTTATACTCATTCATTCACTTTAATAATCTGAGGAAGTACTATATTTGGGTTTTTGATAATCATACTTTCAGATAATTGATGGTGATATTGAAATTAAGTTATGGAAAGAGTGCTCATGCAATGATAGTATAGGCATAAGCAAATACACAAATTATTTACAATTGTATTATTTAGCAATTCATGGAGGCATGAGGTTGATTTTTAAATCTTAGTATTTAATGGTAACAATTTTATCTGTTTTTTGCCTTTAACTTTTCAAATTCACTTTCTGTGCTCTGACAGGTTTAGAAATGAAGAGAAGATAAGCATGAGGGTTATCTTTAGATTATCAGAAAAGAATAATTTGTGGAACATCTTCAAAAAATAGAAAGTTCTAAAAATTGGCTCCACTCAATTATGCATTTTGATAATCATTTCAATATTCATGGTGATTATTAGAACATGGAAATATTATATATTTCTTTGATTTGTTCAGCTCTGAAAAATACTTTCTATTTCTAGCAAATTATATTGTAGAATATAAGAATCTACAGAATAGACACAAACACTAAACTAGTAATTCGAGTTGCCAAATTCACTGCATTGTGGTGATTTTAAAGAGGAAATATATACACATAATGTGAAATGTATATAATATTATACACACTACTATGGAAGATGTAGGATTGAACCTGGAGCAGTAATTCATCAGAAAGTCAGTTCCCAATAATTTTCAGGAGGAATCATAAAGAGAGGAGCAAAATAAACAGGTTCAGCTCTTAAATGATAGCACATGCAATAATCCCAACACAAGAAATGAAATAGCTTGTGTTTTATCAATAGAACTTTGTGGAGTGTGTACAAATGGAATAGTGCAATAAAAGGCAAATTTCATTTAAAAATCAAATAGAAAGAAAGATGAAGTTGAATTTACAAGTTAAAAAGATATAAACCAATATGGAAATATGTGAAACAGACTATAAATCAATGAAGAAAGAAATGAAAATATATAATTATTGGACAATATCTCATAGGACCTCTCAGGGGTGCTATTACTAGGAAGCAGTTGTAGACATCTTGTCCCATAATGTTCACCCCCTGCTTCTGGTTCCTGACATTAACATTTTGTCTCTTAGCAATAGGCATAGGGCTCTGTGCTTCAACCTAAATGCTCAACATTACTCCCCACCTCTCGAGAGTCACATGAGGGGCCAACCCAGTGGTTTGGTGGTTAAGTTCCCACACTCCGCTTCAGCAACCTGGGGTTCACAGGTTCGGATCCCTGGCGCGGACCAACACACCATTTGTCAAGCCATGCTGTGACAGCATCCCATATAAAGTAGAGGAAGATGGGCATGGATATTAGCCCAGGGCCATTCCTTCCCAGCAAAAAGAGGAGGATTGACAATGAATGTTAGCTCAGGGCTAATCTTCCTCACACACACACAAAAATAATAAAGTCATGTGAAAAACTTGGCTGAGGTAGTGGGCAATACTGAACTGCTCTTTGCACCTTGGCTTCATCACAGTGGAAAATGCTTTGAAATAGGACTGCTCATCATCACAGCAGGTAGGGAATACACAACAAGAGAGGTCTGGGAGAAGGCTGAGGCTTCTTGCTCCCCTTATCTTGGAATTTTTCTCCATTGACATTATCTCATCTTTTGTTTTTTGTTTCCTTTATTTTTTGCTAAATTCACCTTCAGCATGGGATAGAGAATTTGGCTCTTGTGATTTCACCAGATGCACAATAATCTGAATCTCTTGGCTCATGGAGTGCTGATCTAGGGAGATTCATCCTCTCTTAAGAAAATTGTACAAAGCCATTCACTTCATAACGACATTTTGGTCAACGACGGGCTGCATACACGATGGTGGTCCCATAAGATTCGTACCATATAGCTTAGGTGTGTAACAGGCTATATCACCTAACTTTGTGTAAATACACACTCTATGATGTTCACACAATCACAAAATCGCCTAATGATGCATTTCTCAGAACACATCCGCATCGTGGTGTGATGCATGACTGTATACTATCACTTTGTTCTCTCGAAGAGTCAAGCTTAAACTGAAGCTTTTTTGCTTCCTTGCACAGTGTAAGGTATGACTCAAGATTTAGTTAACACACAGCATTGTGCTATTTTTCTATTTCTGCTCTTGAAGCTCTTGCCTCCCATTCACTCATGGTCTGAGTTCCAAAACACAGCAGGAGATGACTTAATTAGCTGCTTTACTGCCCATAACAAGGATTGACAGCATCCTTGCTAGCAATGAAGGAGCTTTACCCTTACCTCAGGGAAGTCAATATTTTGTTGCCTATTGCTTGCAATATACTATAGCCTGGTACCAGTTTTTACGTCAATATTTCAAGTAATAGACACCCAGTTCAAATAAACCTAAGTAAAAATTTTAAATTTACTTGCACACATGTCCTGGGAGTCTAGGGATACTTGTGTCTTCAGAGATTATTCAATTGTGTGATCAGCACTTTCGTACATATGTCTGCACATCTCTCTGTGGGGTGGGGCAAGAATGATGACATCCAGTCTGACGTTTCCAGAGTGAATAATGGAGCTTGACTCTTCCTTTCATTGCCTAAATAAACCCTAGTGAAGCATTCTGATTGGCTCTATTTGAGTAACATGCCTATTACTTGAGCCATTCATTTAGTCAAAGGAATTAAATTCTCTGTTCAAATAGGACCAGGTCACTTGTCCACCTTTGTGAAAGAGTGGAGACAAGCAAGTGATGGGCATTATGATGGTTAATTGTATGTATCAAGTTGACTAAGGCCATGGTACTCAGATATTTGGTCAAACATGTCTGAATGTTGCTGCAGACATATATTTGATGAGAATAATATTTATAAAAGTAGACTCTAATGTATTTGGGTCTCATCCAGTCAGTTGAAGACCTTGAAAGAATAAAAGATGAGGTCCCTGAAGCAGAGGGAGTTCTGCCAGCAGATCACCTTTGGACTCAAGCTGCAACACTAACTTTTCCCTACATCTCTGGCCTGCCCACCCTGCTGATTTTGGACTTGCCAGCCTCCACAATCGTGTGAGCCAATTCCTTAAAATCTCTTTCTTTCTTTCTCTCTTTCTCCCTATATGAAGCTAGATAGATATAGGTACCTATATATTGTAGAATCTATATATTTATTGTATTATTATTACATATTATTCCTATTGGTTCTGTTTCTCTGGAGAACCCAAATATAGGCATTATGACTGGTAGGTCCCCAGATGTACATGACTATGGGGACGGGGACAGTCTGGATTTGAAGGGATGCTGAGCAGAATAAAACAATAGATGTCCCCTGAAATACCCCTAGTACTGACCTAAACACAGCAGGTGATAAGAAAAAAGGAGTAAATAACACATTCCATCAGAAGTCTTACAATTTTTAGATAGTACAAAATAACGCTGAAAGTACTAAACACAAATTGAATTAAAACTTCAATCTATCTTTTTAAAAAATGGCATATAAAGTAGTAAAAAAAAAAGCAGTAAAATAAACTACATGAGAAATACGAAGAAAATGCAATGGATTCAAAAGACAGAGTAGTAACAAATAATTTCATGCACTCAAGGATATTTCAGTTGAATCTTGAAGAAAAGGTAGAATTTCAATAGGCAGATATGAGGGAAAAACTTATTTCAGATATAAGGCATAACACAAGGAAGGGAATGGGGAAAACAACTCATGGAACATTCAGGGAAATGTTTAGTGAAAATACATTTTAATTTAAAAGAAAAAATGTGCATTGAGTTTGACCTTAAATGAAATAAACAAATATACATATTATTTCAAGGACTTATTCTCTATATATTGTATACACTTGTATATACTAAAAATCATGAATAAAGTCCTGATCTTTAAATATATTTAGACACATATAGATGCAGAAATACAGATGTGTGTGTTTGTGAGTTAATGTACATGCATATATTTCTTAGCTCTGTCTGCTGAGGGGCCAGAAGCAGTGATAGCCTAGTCACAACAGTGCACCTGTTAGCTAGAGGTTGGTCTCTAACATCGTGCACATTCAAAGAAATAGGGTTCTTTTTTTTTTGTTGTTCAGCAAATTACAAGTTAATTGTTTTTTGTTGTGGTGGTGGTGGTGGTAACATTGTATAAGTTTCAGGTGTACATCATTATACTTCTATTTCTGCATAGATTATATCATGTTCACCACCCAAATACTATTACAATCCATCACCACACACATGTGCCTAATCATTCCTTTCACCCTCATCCTTCCCCCCCTCCCCTCTAGTAGCCACCAATCCAATCTCTGTCTCTATGTGGGATTTTTTTGTTGTTTTTATCTTCTACTTATGAGTGAGATCATACAGTTTTGAACTTCTCCCTGTGATATATTTCACTTAGCAAAATACCCTCAATGTCCATCCATGTTGTCACAAATGGCTGGATTTCATCATTTCTTCTGGGTGAGTAGTATTCCATTGTGTATATATACCACATCTTCTTTATCCATTCATCCCTTGATGGGCACTTAGGTTGCTTCCAGGTCTTGGCTATTGTGACAATGCTGCAATGGACACAGGGGTGCATGCATCCTTATGTATTGGTGTTATCATATTCTTTGGATAAATACCCAGCAGTGGAATAGCTGGATCACATGGTAATTCTATTCTTAGATTTTTGATGAATCTCCATACTGTTTTCCATAGTGGTTGCACCAGTTTGCACTCCCACCAGCAGTGTATGAGAGTTCCCCATTCTCCACATCCTCTTCAACACTTGTTGTTTCCTGTCTAGTTAATTATAGCTGTTCTGAAGGGTGTGAGGTGATATTTCATTGCAGTTTTGATTTTCATTTCCCTGATAGTTAATGATGTTGAACATCTTTTCATGTTCCTGTTGGCCATCTGTATATCTTCTTTGGAGAAATGTCTGTTCAGGTCTTTTGCCCATTTTTAAATTGGGTTGTTAGTTTTTTTGTTATTGAGATGTATTAGTTCTTTATGTATTTTGGAGATTAACCCCTTATCAGATATATGGTTTGCAAATATCTTCTCCAAATTGTTAGGCTGCCTTTTCATTATGTTGGTTTCCATTCCTGTGCAGAAGCTTTTTAGTTTGATGTAATCCCATTTGTTTATTTTTTCTGTTGTTTCCCTTGCCCAGTCAGAAATGCTACTTGAAAATATGCTGCTAAAACCAATGTCAAACAGCATACAGCCTATGTTTTCTTCTAGAAATTTCATGGTTTCAGGTCTTACAATCAAGTCTTGAATCCATTTTGAATTGATTTTTGTGTGTGATGTAAGACAATGGTCTACTTTCATTATTTTGCACGTGGCTGTCCAGTTTTCCCAACACCATTTGCTGAAGAGACTTTCCTTTCTCCATTGTATGTTCTTGGCTCCCTTGTTGAAAATTAGGTGTCCATAGATGTGTGGGTTTATTTCTGAGATCTTGATTCTATTCCATTGATCAATGTGTCTGTTTTTGTGCCAGTACCATGCTGTTTTGGTTACTATACCTTTGTAGTATATTTTGAAATCAGGGAGTGTGATTCCTCCAGTTTTGTTCTTTTTTCTCAGTAGTCCCTTAGCTATTCAGGGCCTTTTGTGGTTCCATATAAATTTTAGGATTCTTTGTTCTATTTCTGTGAAAAATGTTATTGGAACTTTGGTAGGGATTGCATTGAATCTATAGATTGCTTTAGGAAGCATGGACATTTTAACTATGTTAATCCATTCAATCCAAGAGCCTGGAATATCTTTCCATTTCTTTGTGTCTTCTTCAATTGTTTCCAACAGTGTTTTATAGTTTTCAGTGTACAGATCTTTCACCTCTTTGGTTAAGTTTATTCTTAGGTATTTTATTCTTTTTGTTGCAATTGCAAATGGGATTGTATTCTTAATGTCTCTTTCTGCTACTTCATTATTATCGTATAGAAACACAACTGATTTTTTATGTTGATTTTGTATCCTGCAACTTTACCATATTCATTTATTATTTCTAGAAGTTTTTTGGTAGATTCTTTAAGGTTTTCTATATATAAAATCATGTCATCTGCAAAATTGACAGTTTCACTTCTTTCTTTCCAATTTGAATCCCTTTTATTTCTTTTTCTTGCCTGATTGCTCTAGCTAGGACTTTCAATCCTATGTTAAATAAGAATTGTGAAAGTGGGCATCCTAGTCTGGTTCCTCTTCTTAGAGGGATAGCTTTCAGTTTTTCACCATTGAGGATGATATTAGCTGTGGGTTTGTCATATATGGCCTTTATTATGCTGAGGTACTTTCCTTCTATACCCATTTTATTCAGAGTTTTTATCATAAATGGCTGCTGTATCTTGTCAAATGCTTTCTCTGCATCTATTGAGATGATCATGTGATTTTCATTCTTCATTTTATTTATGTGGTGTATCACCTTGATTGATTTGCAGATGTTGAACCATCCCTGAATCCCTGGAATGAATCCCACTTGATCATGGTATATGATCTTTTTAATGTATTATTGTATTTGATTTGCTAGTATTTTATTGAGGATTTTTGCATCAAAACAGGGTTCTTTGGAGAAGTGGTTGATTCCAGTGCTAGAGCAGGGAAAACACAAGATGAGCCTAGAACACAACTTTGTTGTGCTAAGAAATAAGGAAAAATTTTTAAAAAATGTGTGGAGCAAGCTTGGTAAAAAAAAAAAAAAAAAAAAAAACAGGAGCCAAACTGAAGGAGTTTCTAATGGCCAGAGTTGGAACAATTTGAGAAACAAAATTAAAAATTAATATCCATACTGATATAAAAAAATCTTTGGATAAATAAATAAAAAATAGATAGCTCTTCTTTATTGTAAGGTGAGTTCCCATTGATAGAAGTGGGAAACAGAGAATCATCAAGTAAAAAACACCACCAATATTGAATGTTCCTGACAAGGTGCATCCATTATGCTAAAGCTAGTGGAAAAAAGTTTATAAAGAAACAAGATTTTCATCTCAAAAAATTTCCTCCAAGAAACTCATCAACTATGCAGGGATATATAGCATTTTTATGGTGAAGAAACCCAGTAGACACCCACTTAGGTAAATCATCAATAATAAGACAAATGCACACCATTCATTAATCCCTTGATATGATGCACTGAGGAATGCCATCATTTCTGTGGTATTCTTGAAAAAATTGCATAAACTTACTCTAATCCTGAGAAGACAGCAAACAAAGTTAAATTGAGGGACAGTCTACAAAATGAATGGCCTTCAATGTCAAGGTTGTGGAAGACAGAGGAATGGCCATAGGCTGGAGAAAACTAAGGAGAAATGACAATTATATGCAATAGGGCATCTTCAGTGGAATCCTCAGACATAAAGAACGTAATTGGAAAACATTGCTGAAATTAGAATGAAGTCTACACTACCTAATGAAAATGTACCAATATTAAAGTTCTTTTCTTGATAATTGTACTGTGGTTATTTTAAAATAATATCCATGGGGAGTAAGATGAGAGATATAAGGCAACTTTCCATATTGTTTCTGCCACTTTTCTCTAAGTCTAAAATTTGTTTGAAAAAACAATGTTTAATTATATGTGTACACATACATGTGCATTCATGTAAATCATTTGATTTTTACTGTCCTATAGTTTCTAGACATGATCTGAAAGTTTCTACAGAGGGAAAGTCCTCCTGGCCTCTATTTACTGAATTGTAACTACCACCATGACAACCTCATATTATGCCTAATTATATAAAACTGCAGTATCATTTCAGCAGTCTAATAATTAAAAATATATATCACCTAGTACAGTGGGATGAAGATCTTACTGCCATAAATAGTGAAATAGCTTTTCCATTTCATAAGCACAATCAGTAATAAAGTCATTGCTGAAGAAAGCTTCCTCTTATGCATGTTTTTTAATTGTCATTGACACATGTCTAAACAACTTAAAATATTTAAATGTATGGAGGTTTTATCTAGAAAAGCTTACTAGGAAGGATGCATATTGCATACAAAAACAAGATAATTTTTGAAATTACTTTATGCTGTATTTTGTTACTCAAAACATGTCGATACAAGCATACTTGAGTAAATGCCGATAAGAGGCTAAATAGCAACAAAAGTAACAGATAAAGAGAAGCATTTTTTAAAAATATCATTTGATGAAAATTTTGGATACTCCTGTCCAAAAATTGCCACTATACACAAATGCATGACATTTTGGAGAGTTCATGTCATTGGGTTTAGAGAAAGCTACGCAATTTTAGTGATGAAATCAGCAGTACTAAAAACGCAGAGGACGTTGGGATTTCTAGACTTATGCCTATTTGATCATTTTATGTGGTCATTTTTATCAAACTACAAATCAATAAAGGTAAATGAAATCAGGAGTCAAACTGTATATTTAATTAAACTGACCAACTATGTGACTGTACTAAAAGCTTGATCAAATCAAAAGAATTAGTATTGCACTAACATGCTTTTTCAAAAACACATTTTAGTATTTTTAAGTGTGATATAAGTAAACCTTCCCACAATTGCATTCATAGTCCCCAAAACTCAGTTCCTATAAGTGTCATTAAACATCTTCATGATTTCCATAATAAAGCCATTACTTAGCATTAAGGATAAAATGACACTCTGTATGTGATTTTCATTAAAATGCTTTATGAAAAGAAAATGTGGGGAGAAAGAGATGTTGATAACTGTAGAATCTTGGTGATGGGACAGTTAGAAGATCCTTTAAATTTGCCCCCTGCCTTTCTCTCTAGCCTCTCTTGCTAGACCTTGTCTTACACTAGCATCACTAAACAGCTTGAGGTTTCCTGGCAATAGATTATTTTTCATGCTTCTTTGCATATTCCCTCTGTTAGGAATTTTTTTGTAATCCCATTCAGTTCAATTCACTCCAAGCTGTTCTCTGGCGGCCACTTCGAGACCTTTAGACTCAGCTCAGGAGTATATTCCTATCTGTCAACAGAACAAATCTCTCCCGCAAGAGTCACCACGTTACATGCAAACTATCTGTCACAATGTTTATCCATGAGGACCGAGCAGTGTGCATCTTTGTGTTAGCTCTCACTGTGAACAATCAAATGCAGAATCTCGGTGGTGTTGGTTCTCATGCTCATCGGCAGTTAGATCGGGCATCTCTCTTTCAGGTTGTGGATTTGACGTAGGAACAGCTCTGTTCCATTTATCTCCTTCTGTGGCCCTGGCCAGAGGGGCAAGGGCCACCTGGATAGCATGTTCCTCGTGGCAGAGGTCAGAAGCTTCCAAAGGCATGAGTGGAAATGCAGATGCCTGCTAATTCTTGAAAATGGCACAATGTTATTTCTGCCCACATTTCATTGAGCAATGGCAGTCACACGGCCAAGCTAAAAATCAATGGATAAGAGAAACATACCCCTTCAATAGAGGTGGGGGGTGGGGAAGGGAAGTCAATTGCTTGCTACTAATTATCTACCACAATCTGGGACAGTCTTCGGAATGTAGTTAGGTGTTTAATTCATTTTAGTGGGCTTAATTACTCTTAATAAAAGATTTCAGTGGTTTATCAGCTTTAAATCCTAATAAGTAAATAGATGTAAAGAGGAGTCAAATATAGCTCGGTCATTAACTTTGAGTTTTCTCACATTGCCTGCAAGCTCTTTGCTTATTTATCTACCTCCTTCGCTCCACCATGATGTCCTCTGTCATTAGTATCCTCATCCCTTGGTAGTGGGCTTGGCATTTGGGAAGTCAGCACTAAGTGCCCGTTGAATAAAGAATAAAGGAACATCAATTAGAGAGGAAAAGAGGACAGAAAAGATCAAAACAAAGCTAAGACAAAACAAAGCAAGCTGCTCATGTGCCAAGAGCATCTCTCCCTCTTGGAGCTCATAATTGGTGCTTCAGCATTTACTAGAATATTTTTTCTTTCCTTTGAAGTGATAGTCAAAAAGTTTTGATTTAACCAGTTATTATCATAAGTAAAATTCATCATAAGATAAGCCCCTAAATTTGCTTTTGTTTGCTAATTTATAAGTCACATAGGATATACGATGAGACTGCAAACTGAATAAGATTCATTTAGGTTTGAAATCCCTAGGAATCACACACACACAAAAAAGAATCATGAAATACTTACAGCTCAACAAGCTTTGGACTTAATCTAATCTTGCTAGCTGAATTATGTACAAAAAAGCAAATTAAAAATGTTAATAACAGAGACAGTAATATAATTGTTCATGATTATGTACCTATGAAGGTGCAGAATCAGAAGGGTAACCTAGGTCTCCTGTTTTGGTTTCAGTATTCTTTGCATTTCCCTCTGCTTCCCTAATATTTGCAATTAATTTTACTATAAAATATTATCAATATTAATATATTCATATAATATAAAAAGATTAATCTCTTTTATATGCATTTCACAATTAGGGCACTACATTTGTGTAGAGATTTATGCATAATCATGGATAGATCTCGAAAATGTAATATCAAGCAAAAGAAGACAAAAAAAAAGGAAACAGTGTATGATTGCATTTATACAAATTTAAAAGGCAGGCAAAATCACCAATGGGGCAGGAAGTCCAGGAGTGCTTACTTTCACTAAAGGGGGAAGTGATTGTGGGAGGACAGAGGTAGAGGAGTTGTGGGAGATGCTGTTTACTATTTCTTCCTTTGGGTGATTTTCACACGGACTTATCCTCTGTGTAGACTGCTACCAGTCTTCCTCATCGAACACACCCAGGTGTATTTTCAGGAACTATGATGCTTGTGTTTTCTAAATCTTTTGGCATTGCTCTCCAATTTGTTTTTCCTGAAAGTCCCAGTTCCCTAATTCACAGTGCAATCTTGTCTCAAGGTCGTTTCTGACGACACCAGTGCCTCTGTCGCAGATTTCCGGGGAGACAACTTTTACTCTGCCTTCCTGTACAAAGATGATCCTGCCAAGGATGACGTACTCCATTCTCTTCTGTTCTTGGGCACTCTTCCTGGACACTTCCATGAGGCACAATGCTCCAGTGACAAATGCCTTACCATGATGCTTTTTTTTTTTTGCACTACAAAGGTAATAAAAGCATTATAGAAAATCAGATAATCATGTAAAAAGAAAACCTCTGTCTTCCTCACCTTCTCTTTCTACACATACACATGTACAGAAATGCAAAGAGACCAAAGAAAGAAACAAAAGGCAGATGCACAAAAGAGGAAAAGAAAACCTATAGACATGTGCATCCATACACACACAGAAAAAACAGAACAGTCCGTTGGGATTTCTTCTTACAAAATAAGAAATTTTACTTTTGGGAGATAAATATACAATTTATCAAACTTTCTTTAACATTATAAATACATATGACTTGAACATTTCTAGAACTAAAAAATAATAATATATTCATTCCCCTCTTGGATATTTAGATTTTTTTTCATCTTTAGTTCAAATAATGTTAGGTAAACATCCTTATTGCTATATATTTGTGTAAGAATAAATCCAGGAAAGTGAAATTGCTAAATTGAAGAGAATAGACATTAACAAATGGCTCTCCTGAAATGTGACAATTTACCTTCCCAGAATAGATGCATAAAATGCTGATTATGCCCACTCACCTGAGGGGAGACAGCACTGGGCATCTTATGTATTACATGAAGGAGGTTATTTTTAGAAAAATATTTTCTCACTGACATTTTATTTATTTGACTGGCAGTTAAGGCAAAAGAAGTGTCTTTATTTTCATTTCCAACGGTATGTTGTACGTATGTTGTATTAATTTCTTATTGCTGCTGTGATGAATTACTACGTACTTAGTGGCTTAAAATAGCATAAATTTATTATCTTACAGTTCTGGACATCAAAACACCAAAATGAGTCTCATTAGGCTAAAATCAAAGTGTCAGCAGGGCTGAGTTCCTTCTGGGGACCCTAGGGTAACATCAATCTCCTTATTTTTTCCAGCTACTAAAAGTTTCCCACATTCTTTGGCTGATGTCAAAGCCAGCAGTGGAAGATCTTCAAATCTCTCTCTGAATCAGGCCTTCTCTTCTGTCTCCCTTTTGAAAGAATTCTTTTGGTTAGATTGAGCCCAGATAATCCAGGATCATCTCCTTATTTTAAGGACAGCTGATTAGCAACCCAACTTCCATCTACAACCTTAATTCTCCCTATCACATAACTTAATGTATTCATAGGCTTGAGGATTATGACCTGGGCATCTTTGGGGGCCATTATTCAGCCTACCACCCAATTTAATATCTAATTCTTAGATACGCATATGAATAGAAGGAACAAAGATTGATGACAGATAGAATAGGATAGATAAATTTAGAAAGAGGAAGCCTTAAGCCTTTCCAGTACTTTTTGCCCGAACAGGTGAGTGCTATCCTCTATGAAGTTTCTGTTTTGCTTTCAAAAAATAATGCCCTCAAGACTCATTTTGCTTTCAAGACATGCCCAAGAGCAAAGCATTCTCATATTGTCTTTTGTTGGTTCCTGGAGGATGTTACCCTCCAGGACAATGCACTATTGTAGGATTCAGAAGGGGAAAAAGCTGTACTTTTATAAAGTAGAATAAATCAGGTTGATTGAGAAAGGAGATGAAACGGAAAATTAGAAGACCTCAGGTATATGCTTGGCAGATTTTAGGAAGCAGCACACATAGAAGTGGAGGTTCTATAAATTAATTCCCTTAAAGACTTCCTGTGTCATCATTTTGAAGACTGTTGCTCTAAGAATTGTATAGTGACTATAAACCATTCAGTCTAAGCTTAAAAGTAAAAAGAAAAAAAGCTTAGATTTACTGTAATTTTTCTTTCATGAATTAGGGCTTTACTTGCCTCTGATTAGTAGAGATAGAGTCAGAACAAGGAGCATCAGCAATAGGGAATTCACTTCGTTGAGAAACTGTGTCTGTATGCAGCAGCTACATGTTAGGTAGGCAGTGTTTCCCTCTCTACTTGGAACTGGCAGCACAGGCAGCAACCACTCACACTAAAATGGTACTTACACAATGCTAAGAATGATTCTAAGCAGTTTTCATATATTAATTCATTTGATCTCCCTCTAAACAAAACACAAAATGGAAACTATTATCATCCTCATTCTAAAAGGGAAAAGCATGGGGGCACAAAGTTAATAATCTCACCCTATGTCACACAGCTAGCAATTCATGTAATTGAACTTGAACCCAGGCCATCTGGCTCCAGTGCCCAAAAGAAGGTGTTACAGAGGATGTTTTATCTCATTCCAGATGCAGCATCAGGTTGGCCCATTCCTCCATCTGAATTACTGCAATATGTCTTGAAGGTATTAACACTTTCTGAGCTTGTACTGCATCAAATGTGTGGTGCTGAGTTCTAGGAATTAAAAAAATGAATAAAGCACCTTTAATATTTAATTTTCGTTAGTAATTTTAAGAAGAGGCAATGTCCTAATTGGCTATGCAGTGTTTATAAATTAAAACCTGAACTATTATCTAAAATCCTAAGAATATTGAAAGCACAAAAGCCCATGGAGCTAATATACTTTACAGTTCTATGCTTGTTAATTTATTTCCCAAATACTTACTGAGAATACATCATGTGTGAAAAACTGCAGGACTCTGAGGTGATATTCAAAGGTATTTAAGACCTTCTCTACCAAACCGGAGGTGCTCTATGATGCTTAAGGGCATTGTCTCTCAGACATCTCAGCAGGAGAAGAGATAACCTCAAAGATATTTTGGGGTGTATCTTATCTCTAACGGAGTGAAAGCCACAGTGTTCTTGAGGAAACAGTTTTGGCAAAGGCACTGCCATCTTGGACCGAGAGGGACAGAGAGAGAGAAAAAGGAGGCTGTTGGAATCCGGAGGTTCCACTGGCAGGAAGCAGGCTGATGAAACTGCTCAGCTGCAAATATGTGCTACCTCCCATGGAAAGGAAAGGATGACTCAGAAGGTGAAACCAAGAGCTGGAGGGCTCTTGGGACCTGATTCTCTGGGGAGGAGGGCAGCCTAGATGTTACACAGGGAGCCAGAGATTAGCACCTGGCAGAAGGCATAAACACTTTTGAAACCTCCTCATAAGATTCTCAGAAATACTAATAGCACATATGGGAGGAGATAAAGAGGCTGAATTTACTTTGTAATCGGGGGAGGGGGGGGCCAGAACCAGGATGTACCAGTCGACTATTTCTATGAAACCACTTCGTAACAAACCCCCACAATACTCAGGGGCATGGAACCAAATAACTGTCTATTCTAGTTTATACATCTGTGGGTGGGCTGGAGATGGGCTGAGCTAGGCTAAGCCATGCCAGGCAATTTTGCTTCAATTGAACATCCAGCTAGACTTGGTCCCTCACTGCAAGAGCACTTGTTCTACCCCTATGTATTTATTCTAGGGCCCAGGGTACTTGAGAGGAACTCTTTTCTTTGTATGGAAGAATCACAAAAGAGCTAGCCCCAATATGCAAGTACATTTCAAACCTCTGCTTGTGTCATGTCTGCAAACATCCTATCGGCCAAAGCAAGTCTCATGGCCAAACCAAACGTCACAGGAGCAGTATGTAACACCCAGTCCCAAATAGATCAGCCAAGGGTAGAAACTGGCTGAGTGTATTTTAGTCTACCAATCAGGGTAATTTGAGTTAGAGTAATTCCAGTTATCTTGATGCACTAGAATTTTCACACATGCCTAGCAAGGAGTGGGCATAAAAAAAAGTCTCCAGTGAACAAAATTTATTTAACCAAAAGGCTGAGAGATAGCCATTTCCCTTCTATCTCCAGACTTAGAATGTTATGTGATTCAATACATTTAGAAGCAAAAAAATCCTAAAAATTAACAAGAATAGCCTACAGATATTTATAAAACATGCAGATCACCGAACTATGAAGGATAGCCCTGAGGAGTATCCATTTAAAATTAAGGCAGTAAAATATAGGGTGCTCACTCCAGCTAGATTTTACTTGAGAGGACAGATGTGTAATATGTATGGAGGATGTGGACGTATGACTCAATATCTATAATTACCTAATAAGCATAAATATTATATATGTACATATATAATTATGTTTGCATGTAGATAAAATAGTTGCTATGGTAAGTGCATTTCCTGGGTACACTTTTGGAAAAACTTACTGGAGTATGTGAAAAGGGAGAGAGTAAAATGGGAAATGGAGACTAGGTGGCTTGGACAAAATATTCTTGATAGTTTAATTTACAGTAACTAATTGAAAACATGATTTTAGCATTTGGATATTTTTGATAAGAATCAATAAAAAAATTTTATTTGCTGAAAACAAGAGAACTTTTCAATAGGATATTTATATTTTAAAGTAGCTTATATTTGTAAAAAAAAAAAAAGGTGTCATATTTGTATTGCTTCCTACAATCCTTCGATTAAAACATTACAAATGTCAAACTACTTACATTTTCCAGGATGTAACAAGTTTTACATCCAGAGAATGTTTAATTAGTTTACTGACTAATATTTTATTGCAATTGCTATTTAGCAGCTGTTTTGACAAAACTACCTTCCTCATTATAGAAATTCTACTTGTGAAAAGAAGTCAACCATAGCAAATGGACTTATTGAATTATCCAGCTCACCAATTATATGGTATAAAATTATTCATCCTCATATAATTTGATCAGGAAAAATCATTTATCTTTAGCAACTCTATAAAATTAGATATTATGCTGCAGGATAGCAGCAATTTTAAAAGTGTCTGTAGTTAGAAAACTTTCAAAATGTATTTGAACACCGAATTATTGCTTATTTTCTCATACCACTTTGTTATAAAAAAGGTTAGTATCTAAGTAATTGCTCCACTGAGCCCACTTCTCTCACCATTTAAAAAGCATCACTTAGTTGTTTAAACGCAAAACGACTATCAGTTATTATTATTGACTGTGCAATTTAGTGGAGACCTCATTCTTATTATATTTCAATGTTTATAAATTAATGAATTCAGAATCAAATCATTTCTTAATAAAACCAATATAATTTAATTGGAAATTCTTCTGTATTATCATGATTATAGGTATATATTAGAAGCACTGTAGCAAAGCATTTGTAAAGGTTGAGCTGACACTTAACATTTCTTATTCAGAGTGCTGTGCTAAGCATTAATATTACTTTCCAGTCTATTTATAGGTCTTTGTATCTTATCATATTTAAAGACCATGCTTGACGTATTTTAAGATTACTTTTCTGTTACAGCTAACCAAGTGGATCTAAATAGGCTTATCAATAAAATGAATACTCCAATGAACTAAAAATTAGCATTGCAGCTATCATTTGAAGCTATACAGATTAATTTTTTTCTGTTTGGTCAGTTTTTCTATATATCTTCCAAGTAACATATTACTCAGCTAAAAGTCAAGAAGAGCATGTAGCTTTACCTAATATGTATCTATCTGCATTTTTCTGACTATTAATCAATTCATTTATATATTTGCCTATAACATATCTACACATAATTTATAGGCAAATATATTGATATATAGCCATATACTACTAACAATTTGGAAAAAAAATCTGTAAAGTTAATGACAAAGTATCAAAGAAAAAAGTTACTCACTGAGATTATAACCAGTTGACTAAGATATCATAAAGGGAATATACATTTAGCATGATGTATTTAAATTTTAATGCTTTTCTGGGTTAAGTTGGGAGTCATATGAATGGTACTTTTTTTTCCCCAGAAGAATCATCAATGTAATTGGCTAAAAATGGACAGATGGGAAAAGAATCGTTTAATATAAAATATGTGATTTTCTTAAAATAAGATATACAAAAAAATTCTCAATAAAATGTTTTCCTATTTAGCAAGCCACTCATCCCAAGAATTCTGTAAAATTCTTTGTAACATAATCACGCCTATTCAAACAACTGGTGATTCCCATATTGTTTTAGCATCCCCATGGATACTGGAGGAAAAGCTTTATACCCTAAAAATGCTTTACAATTTGGCTGTAAAATATTTTGTTAAATCATTCTAGATCTACCCAAAAGAATCAATAATTTTCATGATATTATTATGCAGTAATTCTCTTATTATTCTCTTTAAAAATCCATATTAGATCCTTATGTTTTCCATTTATGTGAGGTGGACACTGTTGCTCCCGTTTTACAGAGAAGAAACTGAGGACCAGAGAGGAAAAGGGACTTGGTCAAGGTCACCCAGCTAGGATGCAGCAAAGGTCAGAGCTGAACTTTGCTCAGTTCCTAAATAGCACCAATTGTTTTCCTTTCCTTCTTAGTCCAAATGCTGCTTCTATCGAGAATGCTCTCCTGACCTTGCTGAGGGTACCCCTCACCCTCTCTCAGCCTTTCCTCCAACATGTTTGTTCACTTGTAAAAAAAAATAGCAAAAACATGATCCTGTTACATACTGTTAATAAGAGATATACCTAAATCATAAGGTATCAGAAATTCTGACAGTGAAAGTATGGAAAAAATCTGTAAACCAAAAAAGTAGTTCGTTTAGCTTTGCCAAAATCAGATAATATAGGAATAAATGGAAAATCATTTTTACGGACAAAGAATCACTATCCAATAAAATAATTTAGCTCAGAAGAAAGATATAACAACTATAAACTAACACAGCATAGTCTGAAAAAAAACTTTGAGTCATAAAACTCTTCAATCTAGAGGACAAAAATTTTACCTTCTTGAGAAAATGATATACTAAAAAGACAAAATAGTCCCATCGTTAATATTTATAGAACCTTGTACCTAAGAGCTAGAAAATATACTCGCTTTAAACACAAAGAAAAGAAGTAAAAAATTATAATAATCTAAATAGCTGTAAGGAAAGTTCCATAAAAGCATCAAAAATTCAGGACAAGATGGAACGCATATTCTGGTCAATTTTCAGTTATGAGGCAATTTCTAATTTCGAGAAGTTGGAGTAATTTACGTCTGACTAATTTATTTACCAAAAACACCTGGAAAACATGGGGAAATCTACAGTAGGCATCAGACAGTGGGCAGACAGTCTAGAAGATTCAAGATTCTGGAGAGCAGAGAACCATGGAGAAGTGAGCTGATGCTCTGGACGCTCTTTTTCCCTGGAACATATCTATCAAATGTGGGCAAAATGCAAGATTCCAAGAATCTCAGCTTTGCTGAGAGAAGGGCCAGGTTGGGAGCAAGACACTAGCAGTCCTTTGGGCTATTTCTTGGAGAGGAGGGATGAGAGTGGAGTCGTGAGAGGATAAATCCTTCTGAGATAGGCATGATAGATAACTGGTTCAGAAATACAACCAGTTCTCCCTCAAGAAACGTGTTGTGGTGTGAAGTTACGAAGAGCAGGATGCTGAAATGCTATGTAGAAATTCTCAGTGAAGCAGAGAAATGCTCAGAAAAAGAAAAGCCCACAAGTCACTCAGTTTAAAGTCCAAAGTAGAGTGTTATACTGTGAGGAGGCAACACAGAGGTGGAAAAAAAATTAACTAGCTTCAAATTTGTTTAGCCGTTCATAGGTTTAGGTAATCAGACCCATATTATCAGCAGGCACAGAAAGGGATGAATTATCTCTGGTGAAAGATAAAATCATCAGGACCTTGTACACTTGTGTGTGTGTGTGTGTGCGCGCGCGTGTTTTAATTCAAACTGACCTGCACTCAGTCGAAAATTATTAGGCTCAGGTAAACACAAGACCATATGATCAAAATCAAAAGGAAAAAAATATAAGAAACACATGGACAATACATGCAGACATTGGATATAAATTTTAAAATAACTGTAATTTACATATTCAAGAAAAGAGATTAAAAGATGGAAAAATATATGATAACACATATTATATTAGTCTATGTATATCAAACTCAAAAGCAGACAGAAGTCAGGATAGTGACTATGCTTACATGACAGGGAATGACTGATGGGACAGGAGGATGTTTTCTGACGCCAGGATCTGATCATGTTTTCTTTCTTGATCTGAGTGCTAGATACATAGATAGCTTCACTTTAAGATAATTAATAAGCCATGCCCTTATGATCTGAGCAATTTTCCACATGTTTACACTTCAATAAAATGTTTACTGAAATAAAAGTATCTAATCAATATGATCAACAAAAATTTAAAGTGCTTGGAAATTAAGACACACATAAGCACTTGGACATACACAAACACATGTTTATAAATATCTACTTAATTCTCTCTTCCAGGAAAGAAGAAATATTAATGGAATTATAAAATATTTGGAACTGGAAAATAATAAAAATACTATCAAAACTTCAGATGTAGTTAAACTGGTATTTTTATGGAATCCTTGAGACTAAACTATTTGTAGAATAATTTATTCTATAAACTAACTGAAAAAATCCTGAAAATTAATGCCTAAATATTTAACGTAAGAAGTGTGATAAAATTAAGATAAAAAATGGAGGGAAAAATTGGTAAAGATAAACTTGAACAGAAATTACAAAAGAAGATAAAATAGAGTTTTATTGAAAATGCTGTTTCTTTGCTTATTTAGGAAAAAATAATAAAACAAAAAACCTCAGACAAGACTTTTAAAGAAGTAAAGAAATAAAGAGATATGAGGATAACTACAGTTATAGCAGATATTAGAAAATTAGAGAAAATTAAAATTTCTTTGGGCCAATGCATTTGAAAAGTTAGACGATCAGGATAATTTCCTAGAAAAATACATAAAAATGTATGCCAATAGTCAATCAAGTAGAAATAAATAACCTGAATATTTCTATGATTACAATTGAATTAGATAGCCTTCATAAGAGAAAGGGAGGGACCTAGATGGTTTTGCAGGAATAGGTCACCCCAGTCTTTCAAAAACTGCAAGAAGATTAGAAAAATGGAACTCTTCTTACTCTTGTATAATGCAAATATAACCATGATATCAAAATGAGAAAAATATATTGATAGAAAAAAATAAATAAATTAGGGATTGATTTCATCGATGAACCTATGTACAGAATACTCTAAAAAATAATTAGCAACCAAATGCAACAATTTATAAGATTATATTATGAACTCAAGGTTCATATTAAGATATAATTTTAATACCAGAAAATCTATTTATATTATTCACCAAAACAAGAGATTAAAGAAAAAAACTATGTGATATGCCAGTAGATCTCTAATATGTATTGAGTAAAGTATAATAGTCACTTGTGATAAAAATAAAATCTCTTAGAAAAGTAGGAATTTAAAATAATCACATTATCCCTAACGTGATCAAGATCATATATAAATGAATTTAACAGAACACTCAAAAATTCTATGTGGAAAAAAGCATAAGATTATTAAAAGATATTAATCAAGCTCTAAATAAATTGATAGTTTCACCAATGGTTGGATATGGAGACTCAACATCAAAAAGAAGTCCATTTTTCCCTCTTTATTCCATTAGTTCAATGAAAATACAATAAATACTCCTATGGAGTTTTTGTAGGAACTTGGCAAGAAGATTATAAAATGTATATGAGAGAGAAAGGGGTCAGGAAAAGTCAAGGCTATGTCACAGAACAGAATCTATGGCATTCTTTCGAACAGATATAGAGTCTTATTAACAACCAATTTATTGGTTAATGTTCATAGTTACACAAAACATAATCTACATTAGCATAAGGAGAAAGAAATTGATGGATGTTGGTAAGCTTCCAGAATCACCAGTGTCTTGAGAGAAAGAGCCTCAGGGCTAAGCATCGAGGAACCACTTCCTAACTAAAGTCGGTCTGATAAGGGACTACTGCTGCCGTTGTCTGCTAGGGTGAGGGAGTTTGCCATTCTGACCCAGAAGCAAGCCACCAAGCTGTTCCAATGAGGCACAGTCACTGTGGTCACTGACGCGGACACCGGATGTCTCTGCCTCCTCCATCACCCCAGCTAGCTAAGCACAGACTAAATTCATGCTGATTCCATTTCCTTCCAGGACTTGTTTCTGAATTAAGGTCTCCCATGAGTGTGTGACTGGAGTGACCTAGACAATACATCTGCATTGTAGCTACTAGGGAGACAAGGAAATGAAGGGTTTTATTTGTATTATAATTTGGCGAAGATGGGTTTCAGAATAGGAGGAAAAATCAAATGTGGATAAGGGATTGAATGACCTGGGCACCCAGGAAGGTAAGATGTGGTCTACTGCTGTGTAATTAAGGAGGCACAGGAGGGCTCAGGAGAGAAAAAGAGTGTGCTGGAAGAGAAGAGAGTCATAACCCATTATGGGAAAGCAAAATGCTTCATCATTTAGAGAACTGTCAGTGTAAGGCTGGATTTCTTTAGCAAAATACATGCAGAAAAAAAGTATAAAATCATATCTTCCACTTGACAAAAGAAGACTATAAACATGGAGAAAAGATAAGTCTCCAGTTTCAAGAAGATATTTACAGCACATTTGACTGACAAAGAAATAATTCAGAACACTTTTTGAACAAAAAGTCCAGAATACTTTTTTTACAATGTCCACAAATCTATAAAAGAAGATCCCAGAAATTTTTAAAAAAAGAAAAGAAAAAACTTAATAGGCAATCCCAGAAGAGGAAACATTAATGCTCATTAGCAATATGAATATGTCTTCTACCTCACTAGTAATCAGGGAAAGCAAATTGTAACAAGGTTACATTTTCCACCCACTTGATTAGCGAACATTGAAAGACCTGATTATGACTAGTATTGACAATATGTAAGGACATGGGGATAGTCAAACACTACTGGTGGAAGAACTGATTGCTCTAGTCACTCCAAAGAGTTGTTTGGCTACATCTAGTAAGTTTGGACATGAATATGCCCTAAGACCCAGTTTTCCATATATATATATATACACACACACACACACACACACACACACAAACTATACGTATATACAAAAGTATTTTTTGCAAAGTAGTTTAAAAAACATTGATAATCAGTAAAATGACCAGAGACCAGATAATGAACAAATTTTATATGCACACCATGCAGTGTTATACAAGTGAAAAAAGTCCACTAAAGCTATAATTGTCCACATGAATAGATATCAAGACCACAGTGTTGAGCAAAATAAAAGCTAGTTTCTGACTGATTTAATGACATCTGCACAAAGTTTTTAAACATACTAATCAATATTAGGTGGTTACAAATGCATCTACATGTTATGACAGTTTAAACGCACACACAGGAATGAAAAATAACGAACACAGGATAGTGTTTAGTTATAAGGATATATTAGGAGGGGATTGAGATGAAGAGGGGTAGAAAAACGGCTTCAACTGTAATTGTAATGTTTCATTTTTTTAAACTGGATGAATTTACATTAGTGTTGGTTACTAATATTCTCTATACATATTTGCATTTTTGAAATAATATTAAATTAAACAAATGAATAGTGCCACATTACTGACCTATTATAGTGTGAGGATATGTAAGTATATGATTTTGGAAAGATTTTACCAGACAACCTTTATTCATCTTGGCTTAAACAGATATATACAACACCTGGAGCACACAGAAGAGGCAGCTCACCATCCAAAGCTCAAGCTGCCCCAGTTGCTTCTAAGGGCTTAGGGATCAACATCTCAGCACAAGTTGCAACCCCCCCGCTCTCCTCAGTTCGAAAGCTCTGATCTAGGAAACTGACTTCCCTAACAGTTCCTGCCAGCCTCAGGTTACCACATCCAGAGACTGGATGTTTGCACTGTAGACTCAGATAGCTGATGATTAATCCATCCAAGGGTCAGGGTGATTTTGTGGACATAGATGCAGTGACCAAATTCACAAAGACTATTAGGGGAAAATCGGCACACCCGTTAGCTTATTAATTTGTAGTTACAGAACTATTAAACAGATTATACAAGTATGCCCTCTGATCAGTATAGTCTCTGCCCATGAGAAAATTTAGAAAGGAAACAAAATTATAATCAATTTTCCGAGTAGCATGAAATCAAAGCATGCTGAGTTATTTAACAGACACAATGGTTAAAAACATTTACTTTGATAGCCTGACAGTCACAGTCAGAACAATGACTGTCTCTGTGAGAAACTATTTTCTTTGCTTCCAATCCAAGAAGATTCTGTTCAGATTGAATTAACCTATCCAAGGGTGAGGACCTGGAGTTGACTCCGCCTGTGTCTCCAAGTTCTTGAGGGCACAGTATTACACTTTTAAACAAGGAAGAGGTTTCAGGAACCCCAAAGTTGTCATTTCTCTGTACAAAAGTAGCAAGATTTCTTCAATTTTAATCTAAGAAGGCAGTTGTTTTGTTGATCATTTCATGATATCAATTCCTCTGCTCTATGTCATTTTTAAAATACTAGGTTTAATATAACATTAATTGGGTTTAGACATAAACAAGTAAAAATGACTTGAGCTTTCCTTAATCCATGGTAACAATTGCAGATTTCTTCAATACTTAAAACAGCAGGAGTTTTCTTTATTCAATATTCCTACATTCAAATATTATACCAAATATTGTAATTAAATTATTTGTCACACACTCTTATTCTAAAGGAGATCTATTTCTCAAGAATAATATTCAATTTTATTTCTTGAGTCATTAAAAAATTTAAATGAGACCTAGACTCTCATCAAATGGCATCATACTCACACGTCTACAAGTATGTTTCATGCAATATTCAGCAGTTTCTTATAAAGAGCAATTGCTGCAATTCTTATTCAGACACTTGTTATTTCTATCTTCTACTAGGGGAATTCATGTAATACTATTATGCATTCTGTAAACTCTAAGTTAAAATAATTAACTTCTAGTAAGTGATAATGAACTGAAAAATAAATACTTCGCAAGACTCAGGTATCATAAGAATATGCAACACTATTTATTTGGCGCTCATTGAACTTCACTGTGTAAATGACATTTCCTTTCCAATATCATTTAGTGAATAGATGTCTAGCTACCGTGGCATTTGACATTTGACCATCATTGAACATCAACAGCTTTTTTCTGAAGTGCAAGTAATTCAACATAAATAAATTATCTGGAGGACTGGGAGCACCACAGAAATCAAGGCTGGGCTATCAGGCATTAGTAATGGGGTAGATTTTTTTAATAATAACTCTTCACAGAGGATTGTGATAGGGTCAATTTTAGGCCCACTCTCCCAGGCTGTCTTAAACTCTCACAGCTTCAAAAAGAGGCTTAGTGTTCAATGTCCCTCCTCAACATTTCCATCATCAGAACTGGAAGTGGAGTATTAATAAAAACTACCTAGACCTGTAAATAGACCTGCGATGGTCAGTATATGGTTAGGTGTCCTTTGGGGTTCCTGCTCTGGAAGCTAAGGGCTCAGGCCTGACCTTTCTTTAGGGATCAAGAGAGAAGGTAAGAGGCACAATTTTGGGATCCTGGATCTTCTGAATATTACAACACCAAACTCAGGAATCAGATGTAGACTTAGAGAAGATAACTCTAGGCGGGCTTAAGGAAAGTATTTTCAACTGGTATACTCTTCATCTGGTGACTCATAGAAATCAAAACAGTGATGAGTAATCAGAGTGGCAGATCCCATTGTGGAGAAGGAAATCTAACACTGGAGAAATGCTCAGCAAATTTTAGTGGATAGACATTAAGAAAATATAATTTTATATAAATTCACTTTATTTTCATTGTATTATTTAAATTATATATTAAATTCAGGAAAATTATCCTCACTTTAGAGGGCAATGGAATAAAAGAAGATAGATACAAGAAACTCTTATAATCGTATAAAAAACAACATATTACAGAGACATAGCAGATTGCACTAATTCAAAGAAAATAGCATTTTGCTTTTATTTACCCTTTAGTATACGCAATACTTGATTGTATACTAAATAAAAAATTAATAAAATAACCATTGTAGAAATAATAATTATTATTTTGCATAATGGACTCCAGAATAAAAATTCATATTATAGATTTACATATACTTATATAAAGCAATATTTCCCAAGAAATTGGATTTTACTAAAGGCTTTTATGACTTAGTAAAATTTATCAAGAATGTTCAATATTTCCATGTATTAAATATATAATTTTAATAGTTTGATAGTGCTCCATTATGGGACACCAATTAATTTATTTATTCAATATTCTGCTGTTAAATTTAGGTTGTTTTCTACTTAAACTATTAAATATTATACTTGAATGACATATGGATCTAGACAATAATCAAATAATGCTAAAACATTATGGGACATATTGTTAAGGAACTGATGCCTAATACCACCTTGAAATACTAATCAGTGTTAGCCTCGCTAAAAGTGATACATCCAGACATCTTGTACTTCATGCAATAGAAATTTCACAGTACTACTTACGAAGTATTCTAAAAGTTGAATCACAAATCTAATCAAGCCTCTATATCTTTCAAATTTACAGGAAATACAAGAGATAAAGGAACAATTTAAGTTCATCAGATAGAAGCTACTGGCTAAACTCAGGGTGACGGACATTCTATAGGATGAATAACCATATTTTCCAAACAAATCATTGGCGTTAAAAAAACGAAAAGGAAATGATGTTGTACGAATGCTCTTAGGAAAAAGACTTAAAAGGTATAATAACCAAATACAATGTGAAGACTTTATTTGGATTCTGATGAGGAGAGTGACCACTTTGAAAATTAGGATAAATTTGAGTATGAACTAGTTATTAAATATTTAAAGACATTATGAGTAATTTTAGAATTTTGTTGGGTGTGATAGTGGCATGGTGTTTATTTTATGTTTTAAAGACCTTACAACTTAAAGATGCACACTGAAATGTCTTGGTTCAATGACGTGTTGTGTGGGATTTGTTCCAAAATGCTACAGAATAACAAAGATGAATATGCAGAGACAAAACTTAGCAGAATATTGATATTTAATGCAGCTGTGTGAAGGGTATGTGAGGGTTCATTATAGTATTCACTCTAATTTTGCACATTTGAAAAATTTCATAATCAAAGGTTAAAAATTTCATGACTATTTTTGTGCTCATGGTTTTTAATATTTGAGAGTTATTTACTTTGAGTAAATTCCTAGACATTGGACTGCTGGATCAAAAGGAAATTACCTCTTAAGGTCATTACACTTTATTTCGCAATTCCAGTTACAGGAAGAAATGCCTATAATCCTTGTTTAATGGTTATTATCAGTCTTTTCCTAAGTTTTATGTAAAATATAGTATATCACTACTCTTTTAGTTCGCATTTCTTTATTTACTAGTGAGATTTACTTTTCAAAAAAAATGTTTATTGGCTTTTTGAATTTCTTCTAAATCAACTCCATGTTAAATTTCCTATTTGTTTTTTATTCTTTAAGAATTTATTTATTTTGCTTTGCAAAAGTATTTTATTTATTAAAGATACTAACTTTTGCCTGCCCTATACATTACAAAAATCTCTTACTTTAACATGAGCATTTAAACTTTGTCTATACATGTTTCCATGCAGAGATTAGAAATATTTAGGTAGTAATATTTACCTATCTCCTCCATGTTAGCACCTGCCAGTAGGATCACAAGTTGAAAGCAAGAAAGAGGAAAGTCTCTGTTATCCAGGACCTTTGCTGGCACTATTGTCTAGGCCTTAGAATTTTGTGTTGGAAATAAGCAATTTCACAGAACTTCAGTATCAGACAATGCCATTTAGTGACCAGTATGGATCAAAATAAATACAAAACCGCTCCACAATACTTGAACTCAGAAAAGAGACAAACCTTGTCCAAGTCACAAAAATGATCAAGTGTTCCCAATCCTGGCTAATATGAATGATTGCTGCCTCTTTACCAATTACGGCTTTCTTCACGGTTTTGTTTTCTCTCCTGGTAGATAAGGTTTATGAAGATAATCATAGAATTACCACTGCTTCCTGACAGCATCTAATCTAGAGCAAACCTCCACTTCTTTAAACTCTCCCCCAAAATAATCTAATAAACCTGAATCTTCCAATAAGTCCTTTCCAACACCCTATTACTAAGACATCACATTGACTCCAAGATATGAGTTCTCTCATGCTGGAAAACATGATAAACCTAACTTATTCAACTATAGGTGTGTTTCTCATGGTCTATAAGCTGTAGGAAATTGACAAAAGTCATAATCTGCTCCAAGGTTGCACAGTTTTTTTATCATATTTTCTCCTAACATGTACTTCCCTCATTTAAATTCTTGATAATTAAAATAAGACATATGGTATTCATTTTATTCTGAGTTTTTTAAAAAACATTTTTCCCAATTGATTAATTTTAATGTATTGAATCATATATTCATTATCATTCGTTTTCCATTTTCATCATGTCATCTCAAAAACTATATTTTAAATGTACTTTTCCCACTAAAGTATCAGGAAAACAATATATACACTTTCATGTGTAAATCTGAAACTTTGAAATTTGGCTTGGTTTAATGTTAAGCAACGGTATAAATGAAGAAAGAATATATTCTGAAGCATTTTTTAAAAAAAATCAAGAATGTGTCCCCTTAGGTATTGAGACGTACCAATGCTTAAGTTTTTAAAAAGTCAAGATTTTTGTTTGCTTTCCCCCGACAATTTCATGTTCTCTCATGCCTCCATGTCTTTACCTGCTTTTTCATTCTTCTACCCAGAATCCATCCAGGGTGATGAAATTCAAGGCACCACATTATCTCTTTCTTCTGTCATTTGTGATGGGTGCCAGCATGGAGTTTTTCTTTCTAGAGGTCATCATGTTCTTGTGGGGGACTCAGACAACAAAGTTATCATCTTATCATGAGCAAGAGTCATGATACTAGCAGATCACGTATTTTGCAAAAGCAAAAGGTGCTTAATCATCTAGGCTACTTGCAAGCTAGAAGGTACTCATAGGGGCTAGTGTGTCAGAGTCATAGTCACAATATTGCTTCTTTTCCCTAAGATGGCTTCCCTCATGCTAACTTAAGAGCTAGCTGCTACACACCCACAGCATTAACCACTCCCTAAAGGATTTTACTTACCCATCTTCAGGTAAGTAAGTACCCATCTTTAATTACTCCCATTTGGTTCTTTTTTTAAATCATCTGTCTCCAATTAATCAATAAGCTTATCAGAATGTCTGATTCATGTCAGTTTGCCCAATGCCAGGCAAGCGAGAGGGATGCAATGAATGTTTATTGAGACTATGACTGTTTCCTATAACTGTGAGTGAGTCTGTTTTAGAACTCTCAGGAATGACACCAGATAAGGAAGATATGGTTCCTGCCAAGCCTCTCTTCACTGTCAATACTTTGTCAGTTTATTACTTTCACTGCAAGAGAAAGACCCACTCTCAACTGAAGGTCTAATAAGATAAGTTGGAGAAAATAAAGAGAACAAAAAAAATCTAGTATTTGATGATATAAAGGGAAGGCTTTATTGTCATCAAATCATGGTTGAAAGAGTGATGATTTATGATTCTGTACCAGCCAGCCAGAGATGCCTTTCTAAACATGGGCATCGGGCCTTTTTATATGGTATATCACAACAAGCTTGTGGAGGCAGGCATTTTCCAGAAGGGGGAAAAGAGCTCAGTGACTCAGGAGCTGGGCAGAGGGCAGGCTGGTGAAGGTGCAGAGCCCTGACCTACTGAGGAAAGCCTGCCTTCCTCCTCTCAGGTGGAAAATGAGCGAGTCTTTGCCCTGAGGCTGGAGCCTAAGGGATCTCTGCTTGTGTCTCACTGATCTCCATAAATATTTGCTGAATTTGTTAAGTAAATGACCTTTAAGCTCTGGCTAGGGTGTCCACCCTATAACCCTCCTGTTAGGAAGATTTTTCTCAGTGAAGAATTTTTGTTTCATCTCCTGAATTGCCTTAGGACACCTGCCAGCAGCTTTTAGTCTGTTAGTTTAGCCAAGCACTCTTATTTGGCCTTTAGTGAGACATTTTATTTTTCCACTGGTGTTACTATGTTACAGTTTTATTGTATTGCATCCATTTTATTTCTTTTTAATTATATTTTAATATACATGAAGGAGAATTTCACTGGTAGTCCAAATATAAACAAATAAGCATCCATAATTTTTTTTTGGTGTGGTAGCTCTGAAAATACCAATGTATCCCAAATTGATCTCACATTTCACCTAAGGGGCTTTTCTTGACATAAATGTCTATACTCTAAGGAAGGCTCATAAGCACACACCTTTTAAGGCTGCAGTTTCTCGAAACACTTCCACATATTGGTAAATGACACTATCATCCATCCTGTTCCTTAAACTAAAATATCTGTAATCTTTCTCAGTTTATTCCCTCTAGCATCCCATCCCAACCCAATTCCACTATCAAAATGTAAAGACACAATCTCCAGTGAAATATCACAGAAATCTTCTAATCTCTGCATCCACAAGCACGACCTATTCCAAGCCATTTGGACAATAGACATAACCTCCTAATTTGTCTACCTGTTGCTACTCATGTACATAGATCATGCATCTTGCAAACAACTCCCAAAGTAACCTTTTAAAAATGTGAGTCAGGTCAAGCCCTATGTTTCCATTAGAACTTCTCAATACCATCCCATTAAACTTTAATAAAATCTAAAGTTGTCACTCGACCTACATAATGCCCTCCATGAGTTTTCCCAGCTGCACCTCTCCAGTTTCATTACTAGCATTCTTCTTGCACTATATACCCTAGTCAAGACACACAGGTTTTCTTTTTCTTATTACATTAACTTATAAAGTCGGTCCTGCCTTAAGATTTTAGGATCCATCATTTCTTCAGCTCAAAGTATATGTGCCTTATCAAGGTCTCAGCTCCGGTGCCCCCTTCCCTGGAATCCAATCTCAGTTCTCTCATCAATCAATCTCTCACCCCACTCCAGTTATCTCTTTTTCCATATAACCCATTATTCCTTTTTCATCTGGTTATTTGCATTTGCTGTCATCTGAATTTTTCTTGTTTACTGTCCATTTCTCCCCATTAAAGTGGAAACTTCATCTGAGTTTGGACCTTATCTGTTTTGATAACCCATCTATTCCAAGTATCTAGAAAAATACTTCATTGTGATATTTGTTATTAAATATTGTAGTCTGAGTTGCAAATAAGAAGTTTAAATAACACAAAAGAATTTCCAGACAAATTCAGTTTTTATCATCTAGTGTAAAACTCAATTCTTGAATTGGAATTCTAAACAAAAATTTTTCAAATATCCTATAACATGGATTGAGAAATGTGGTTCTAGGGTGTCATTTTTAGGAAGTACATTTCTCCAAGGTTAATTTTCAAACTGTATAGTCTATAGAGCTGTTTGGAGAAATGATATAGGGTCTAAATTATGAAAACTTCTCTTACACAAGCCTATGACTAAAATGAATTGATTCATTTGCCTTGTAGAAGAGCAATACCAGAGCTACATCAGTTCAGTTTTTGTCCTGGAAGCCAAGGAGAATGTACTAGTTTCCTAGGGTTGCTGAAACAAATTACTATAAGCTTGGTGATTTAAAACAACAGAAATTTACTCCCTCACAGTTCTAGACACTAGAGGTCTAAAGTTAAGGTGTTGGCAGGGCCACCTCCCTCCCAAGGCTCTAAGGGTGCCTCTTCCTAGCTTCTGGTGGTTGCAGGCAAACTTGGCATTCCTGTGCTTGTAAATGCATCATTCCAATCTCTTTCTCCATTATCACAAGGTCTTCTTCCTGTTTGTATCTCTGAATCTTCACAAGGTCTTCTTATAAGAACACCAGTCATTGGATTGCAGCCCACCCTAATGCAGGATGACCTCACTTTAACTTAATTAAATCTCCAAAGACCCTATTTCCAAATAAGGCCACATTCACAGGAAACAGGGTTAGGACTTGATCATATCTTTCTGAGGGACATACAGAGAGTTCAGCTAGAGTTGGCATCAATGGCTGCATAGCATTGAGGAGAATATAATGGGACCTGTGGAGTCACTAAATTCTAAATCCAATACACAGTCAACTTATTTAAATTCCTCTTTTCAAGAATCTGTCAAGAAATTGTCTCATTGTTTGAATTCTATAATGTGTTCTTACTTCTGCAGAAATATTATTTAAAATATATCTGCATCCAAGGAGAGAATTTGTCATGTGAACTTTAAGTACTATAGTCCCATTTGTCTTAATTAAATTAATGGCTTATTCCAGTTTTTCCTATAGTATAGAGATAGACAAGGATTAGCACAAACATGAACTCAAGTATGCTACTCTTAAAGACTTTCATTTTTTGTTCTAAATAAACACATTGATACATTGGCTTTATATATCTGTGTGTTTGGCATAGCTAATAAGATCTTGCTCCAGGATTAAATTCTGCTCTAGATGGGCTAGACTCTGCAATGTGATAAATTTATGGAGGGGATGAATTCTATCCCATTTCATCACTTGAGAGACAACCTCTAAAACTTTCTGCCGAAGAGGACACACACCCATGCGTCAATGATGCTCTTGGATCTGAATTATATTATCATTGTTCCAGTTATCCAGATGGAAAAACTGAGGCTTAAAGATTCATATCCATTTTTATATCCCTGGGAAAATCCCACCTGTTTTGGAATAAAATCAAATGATCTTGTAAAGCATATAGGCTATTAGTGTTTCTTCCACAAAAATATAAGGGGGTGTCTTTTTTAAAACAACAGTGATATTTTTATAACATCTTTGTATTAGAAATTGAAAATAACAACAGCAAAATGCTTATTAAAAGAACAAGCAAGTTGTAAAGAAGACTCTTGGATTCTATTTCATTGCATGATTTTACTTTCTTAACATCATTTAAAAGCCTTGTCGGTAAAAAAGCAAAGACCTCCTGAAGTGGCGTTTACTCTGCTGTGAATACAGGGATGTAACTGCTGTGGGAAAGAGAAATGTGGATATTTATGCTGAAGGCAGAGATGCATGTCTATAAATTAAACTTCACTTTAGAAAATTGTCTGTCCTACCATGAACTGAGGATGTATTTTACTTTCTTATGCTTTATGTTCTTGAGGAAGTGTGTGTGTTTGAGGAGATCAGGGACAGAAATCCAGAATGTAGCAGAAAAGCAGGGACAGTCTCCATCTCATGAAAGTGCAATTCAGGAAGCAGGGTTAACACTCAGAAGAAGTTAACCTAAACAAATGCCTTTTAACATATAATTTTATTCAAATGAGATCATATTATATGTGCTGTTTTTTGTAATCAAAAATACATTTTATTTTACTCACCTGCTACCTTTCTTTTCTCTTCCCTCCATCATCACCACCCCAGGTAACCAATGTCAACAACCAGATGTATATTGTCCCATGACTTTCTTTCAGCTTATGCAATTGTGTGTTCATACACACACACACACACATACACACACATACTTTTTGTCACATCATAAAGGTGGAATCATACTATATTCACAGTTGTGAATCCTGCTTTTCTCAGTTAATAGTGCATAATAGAAATCCCTCCAAAGCAACAATTACAGTTCTAATTTATTCGTTTTACTTTCATCATAACATTCCCTTGACTATATACTCCATAATTTGTGTACCCAGTCACCTTTAGGGGCCCCTTACTTTAGTTTTCAGTTTTTCATTGGGCTTCAATAAAATACTTACACTAGTATCTTTCTGTAATGATGTTCTAGTGTACATGGGACAGATTCACAGGAGTGGAATTGCTGATTAAGATTTTTTTTAATTTAAAGAGACACTCCCATATTGCATTTAAATAAAGCTGTAATAATCAATCTTTAACCTACCAATGTAAAACATTATTTTTCTTAATATTCCAATTATCAATGTTACCTCTCATTATTTTTAATGTATAATTTTATATAAATTTATAATTATAGCTACTAGTAGGGTTATATATTTCATATATTTTTTTACAGTTGGACTTAAACTTTTGTGAATTTCCTATTCATGTAATTTATTCAATTTCTTGTTGATTCACTTGTGTTTTTCCCATTAATTTGTGAGAGTACTTTGCAGATTATTATTAATATTATTACTTACATTTTAGTTGTCATACACATTACAAATACATTTTTCCAATTGCTTGTTATTTTATTTTAGTTGATTATGACTTTGCTTGTCATTTTTTCTGTAGTCTTTATTTAGATGGTAGTATTGAGTGCCATGGGTACAGCTACATAAGATTGAAAGGGTATATATTCTGAGGTAATGTCTCTTTGGGGATCACAGGTACGTGGGCAGAGTATAGGTTCCTTTGTAGAGCTTGGACCTCACATGGCCAGTCATTCTGGCAGACACTAGGACAGGATGGAAGGACAAGAATTTGGCTTTTTTTTTTTTTTTTTTTTTTGTGAGGAAGACCAGCCCTGAGCTAACATCTGTTGCCAATCCTCCCCTTTTTGCTGAGGAACTCCGGCCCTGGGCTAACATCCGTGCCCATCTTCCTCCACTTTATATGGGACGCCGCCACGGCATGGCTGACAGGCAGTGCATCGGCGGGCGCCCGGGATCCGAACCCGCGAACCCCGGGCTGCCAAGCGCGAACGAAACCGCTACGCCACCGGGCGGCCCCAAGAATTTGGCTTTTGACAAAAGGAAGGAAGAACTCAGTCCTGGTTTCAGCCTAGCATCCATGATCACAGTCTTTGTATTCTCATAAGGACTCGATCAGTAGTTGAAATATTTTAATAAACCTGTACAATTAGTTCCACCAACTGATAAACTAGATACATATGTTTCAGTCATAAATCAGGGCAACGATTCGTCTCTAACACAAAACCAGTTCTTGTCAGGAAGAAACGTTTAGCCCCAGCTCTTCCTAAGATTGCTGCGGGCACCAGAAACTCCAGGAGAGACCCAGTTTCAAACGCCCTGCCCTATTGTTATTGAAAGCACATTTGGACTGGTCAGAAAATGAACTCTGATATTCAGTTCAGAAAGTCCGTGCAATGATTCTAAAATCACTTTAATTCTTTTGTCTAACATTCAGTTTTATAAGAGTGATGAAAGTATCTAATTCTTCAATTTCTCAGTTACTTGGGAGTCTACTCGTTATGAACCAGACCCATGCTGGTGACCTAGGTTCTCTTATAATGAAGACTCACACTTGGCTAGATCATACTTCAATATCCATTTGGGCCAAAATAATATTGTCTTTGTTATTTGTTGAGCAATCCGACTCATCACATAAGTGCTCATTCAAAAGCTTAGGTAGATTAAAAGTTTATTTTTATTTTGCCCATCAAAGACACTACAGGTCTTTCCTCTGCCCAAATGAGATGTTCAAAAATATCAGTGAGCATATGATTTGGGCTTCCAAAAATTTATGATATACTTTAGTATTGGTTCCTAAACAGGTGTATATGAGACCTCGTAAGTTCATATTTTGATATTCTTCTCTTTATAAAATTATTTTAAAATATACCACTCTATTTAGGGAACCTAAATGAAAAATGTATTGAATATCACATTCCATTAGTTGAACTGTGATTTTTTCAAATTATCTACCTAAGTAGGATAAATAAATTATGCCACTAATAATTATTAGAAAGCCAGTCAAGAGTTTCCAGCATTTAATTATATATGGTTACAGGACTCAAGAACATGTAAATCCAAACATGCCAATCATTCCTTCCTACGAAGATGGTGCCTGTACAACTGGCCAGGAAGGCAAAGGCCCCCTGGGGCCCGAGAAGACCTGGCTTGCCCACCAAGGCCTCGTTGTCCAAAGTGTTCTGCAAAAAGGCAGAAACTGAGAGCTAGAGGCTGGGTAGACAGAGACTGAAATTCTGCTTGAGTTTTTCTTCCCCACAAAACCATCACTCTATTTATTTCATTGTAACCTCTTTATCAATAAAAACCTTTCTTTCCCACACACAAAAAAAGAAACTCAAATCTACTGCAACACTGGACTATTCAAATGTCAGCCTACACGCCTGCAACCAGGATTCTGAGTACTGTTAAAGAAAATCACACATCTTAGATCAATGGAGCCAATAAGTGGGAATACCAATTTCAACTGTGTCCTCAAACACATCCCTATAATTTCTTCTCTGTTTCCCTAATCAGTTATTTCTTCCATTTTGGAGGCTCTTAATTGAGTGGTTAAAGACTCTGGAATGTGACTATCTGGTAAAACTTCTTAGTAACTGTGTGAGATAGGATACATTACTTATCCTAAATTTCACATGAAAATGGAATAATAATACCTACTCATGAGGTTGTTACAGGAGCTATTTGACACAGTCTATGTACATTCTTAGTCCAAGGTCTAGCAGAGAGTATACATTCCATACATTGCAACTATATTTTTTTCTCATTGTCTACTTAAACTTTTTCTGTTCTTCCAAAACATCTAATCCCATTAATTCACCTCTCATACTAAAAATATTACCCTGCCTTACACTATTTAGAGAAAATAGAAACAATCTCTCAAATTCCCTCCTAACATTCTAGCATCTGTATCCATGTGTTCTTCCTTCCTTCTTCTGATAACGAAAAAGTGTTTCTCAACTTGTCTCCCCCTTCCTCCTGATCTCACCTACCAGGATCTCAGAGACCTCATCTTGCAATATTATCAATTCCCTCTCTCTTGTGTTTTTATGTTTTTATTCTCTCTCTCTCTCTTCCCCTCCCTCCCTCTTTACTCTTTCAGTCAATATTTAAAGATGTTTGAGTCTTCATTAAATTAAAATTTAAAAACAATCTACCAATACATTTCCATTTAATTTTAAACCCCTAATCTCCACTGACATAGTTCTCATTAATATTTCCCAAAATTTCCTTGTTGATAAATCCGTAAACACTTATAAGGCTTTAATTAATTGACCTGAAGCATTGTCTTTGTAGTCTCAATATTTTCTGGTCACTCTTTTTAGTATTCTTTGCAGACACCATTTCCTCTATCAATCACTTAAATGTTAGTGTTATTCTTGCTAATTCCTCTCACTCTTACTATCATAAGAATGGGGATATTAGGGAACAAAACAGAAATTTCCTACTCTCGTGGAACTTAGGCTCTAGTGAGGTGGTGAGTATAATAAATAAGAATGTTATATAATAAGTTAAAATTAATAAGTTCAGTATAAAAATAGAGCAGAATAAAGGGTATTGAGAATGTTCAGGGGAGAGATATAATGAACAGGATAACTTAAAGGAGGAAAGGGAATGAGCCATATGTCAGCCCAGGGAAAAAGCATTCCAGGAAAATGACACAAGTGATGCAAAAGCCATGAGTGTGCCTAGAGGGAAAGTTTTTTGAGGAAATTAAGGAAGATTAGTAAGATTAATGAAACCAGTGGGGCTGGCATAGAAGTTGAATAGGAAGATATGACAATAGGAAGATATGACAATTACAACAGTAGGAGGTGACATTAAGCCAGATCATGTAGGGTCATTATGTTAATTTCAAATGTCATCTGAGATAATGAAAAGCCACTGCAAGGTTTTAAGCAGGAAGAGGCATGACTGACTTATTTTTTGAAGGATTACTCTGGTTGCTACGCTGAAACAGCTTGGAATGGAGGGTGAGTGACAAGATTCTGAGCAGGGATAAGGGTTAGGAAACTATTGCAATAGTCTTGGAAAGAGGTAATGTTGTTCTGACCAGAGTGACAACTATTAGAGGATGTTAATCAGCAGTGGTAGGGGTTGTGACATTTTGAATGAAGACCCAAAGGATGCCCGGACAGATTGGAATATAGAGTGTGGGAGAAACAGAAGAAGTCAGAATGACTCTGTTTGGGGATTTCTTTCTCTCCAGCATTATTGGTCCCTTGGTTTTTGCTACCTCACTAGTCCTACAAAGTCTTCATGGATTTTTGTTCTTTTAGTTGTTTGTTGGGGGGTTGGTCTTAACAAAAGCCCTGCCATGAATGGAAACAGACTAGGGCTTTTCTCTCTGCAAGTCCTCCACAGATGGTCTAACGTCTCAATTTAGATTCTCAAGTCCTTGGAATCTAGGTCTCAGCTAAATACGGAAGAGAGAAAATATAATTTAATATTACTCATCTGCTTGGTCCTGGGTGTCTTTGTTATTGTGTGTGTGTGTGTGTGTGTATGTGTATACAATCATACACGTGTAAACACACACGTTTTAATGGCTACTAAAGTGCAAATTCCTTAGAAAATTCTGTTGTGTTAATTTTTTTGGTTGTTTAAAACAAATTCTATATGATGTACCTACTCTCTTTCTGAAAACACTGGAAACATTTAACTCTCATGAGTTAAATGAAATAATAAATAGACCAATTCTTCTATATAACCCCAGAGAATTTTAAGTACTCCTGCAACCGGAGCAAGAATTAAAAAGTAAAATAATTTCCCCCCAGAATTTGGAATAATAATTGAAAATGTGTTTTGTGAAAATACGAATATTTTCTAAGAGAATACAGTTTAATTTTTATATCTTCAACTTTTAATAGAAAGAGATAAGACCTGTTTAAATTAGACCATTCAACAGTTTCTTAGGTGGAAGACTCACTGCTCTATTTTGGCAATGAGACACATAATGAGGTAGGGAAAGACTCACAAAACTCAGAGCTTTGAAGCATATGCAGCTGCATATTAATGATTGCATCTGTTATGTTCTGCCTAGAGTTCCCTATCTGCCAAAAGTTGCATAACCACTGTCAAGAGATTTCAAAGGCTTCCATTAATTTGCAATGGCAGCAATTAGCAGAGATGATGCTAAGGCTTGCTAGATTTCAAGCTGTCAGTGTCTGGTCAGTTACATGTGGGGTTTTTATAAATTTGCACTATCATTTGGTTAAATGCATTTATATATATATGGAAAATGCTTTTTTTGGTAAAAAATATTCTAGATACCTAAGAATATATATAAATGACATTTGAAGTCCCAGAATGAACCCATGTGGTATATAATGACCCTGTAAAGACAGGAAGGAAATGCTAAATCACACATTAGAAATACTTAAGAAATAGAAAATACATTAGAGATCAAAAATCACTGAAGTCATAGAAATAGCAAGCCACCTTGTTAGAAAAATCTTGCAGTGAAGTCATAGTGTGAAGAGAAAGCATAGGATCAGTTGTCAGGAGGTCAAGTTTAGAACACTTGCCCTATTAGAAAATGTGTTGCAATAAGCAAATCCCATTTCCTAAGATCATCAGATTTTCATCTGATAGATTTTAAAGTTGAATTAGAAAACACTTTCACATAAGAGTGACATCAGCAAGATGACAGAGTAGGAAACCCTTACCCCACAAAACACACTACTTCAGCAAAAATTCAGACAAATTCCCTCTGTGAGAAATCTAGAAACT
Source organism: Tapirus indicus (assembly GCA_031878705.1). Classification (NCBI taxonomy): domain Eukaryota; kingdom Metazoa; phylum Chordata; class Mammalia; order Perissodactyla; family Tapiridae; genus Tapirus; species Tapirus indicus. The sequence goes on from CM062917.1 coordinate 7,770,940, forward strand.
AGTTGAAAAGCATCTGCATCCCAGGAGAACACAAAACCAAATTCATTGAAGTCTCATTGAAGCTGGTAGGTAGATTTGGGACACCCTCTCACTAGAGTTCCTGCCCCCGGGGCAGTACCATCAAATCAGGAAGACATTCTGTAGCTCTCAGGTTCACTCAGGGGAGGGAAGGGCTTGATCTATGTGTCCAGTGCCCCAACTTCTCTCAAAGAATGAGCACGTGTCTTACCAATCCTGGAGATCTGACAGGTCTGGCACAGTCTAGTCACCCAGGAGAGAACAGAGAAGTGGCTCAGGCTTGTAGATGCCAGAGATCCTCCCCCATGCTCAGTACAGAGCAACTGGATGAAAAATTCCAGCTCTCAGGTTCCCCCTGGGGAGGACAAGAGTTGATCCATGCATCCAATGCCACAAATTCTCCAGGGACACCCAAAGAACAAGTATCTTATTTGCCAGTCTTGGAGTTCTGATGAGTCCAGTATAGTCTAAGCACTTTGGGGAAAACCAAGATGGCAGTTTGGACTGGTAGACACCATAGCTCCTCACCTCCAGCTCAGTGCAGAGTAAGTGAACAAAGACCATAGTTTCTTGCTTCTCCCTGACAGGGGAAAGAGTTTGTAGACACTCCCAGATTCTCTGGCCAGACTGATTAATGAAAGTCTTCTCCTGTATAAGGCCAGTCTGTGAAGACGGAGAGAGGCACTTGCTTTTTCTAATATGCAGACACCAAATCAGTGATTCTTCATGGAAGAATCAAGTAAAGATCTTCCAAACAAAGGAACAAGACAAATCTCCAAATTGACCCTAAGTGAAATGGAGTTATTTCATTTACCTGACAGAGAATTCAAAATAACTGTCATAAAGATGCTCACTGAGGTTAAGAGAACAATGCATGAACAATGTGATAATTTCAACAAAGAGATAGAAAATATAAAAAAGTACCAAACAGAAATCACAAACCAAAAGTCACAATAACTGAACTGATATGTTCACCATAGTGGTTCGACATCTGACTAGATCAAGTAGAAGAAAAGATTAGTGAAATCAAAGATAGGTCACTGAAAATAATTCAGTCAGATGAGCACAAAGAAAAAAGAATGAAAAATATCTTAGGAAGCTTAAGGGACTTTTGGGATACCATCAAAAGGAACTTCCACATTATAGGAGTCCCAAAAGGAGAGGAAAGAGAGAGAGCAACAAACAGCTTATTCAGAGAAATAATGACAGAAAACTTCCAAAATCTGGGAGAGGTAATGGACATCCAGATCTATAAGGCCTAAAAGATGCTAAATGAGATGAATCTAAAGAAATCCACACTGAGACACATTATAATCAAATTATCAAAAGACAAAGAGAGAATTTTGAAAACAGCAAGAGAAAAGAAACTTGTCACATACAAGGGAAGTCCCATTAGGTGATCAGCGGATTTCTCAGAAGAAATCATACAAGCCAAAAGGGAGTGGAATAATATATTCAAAGTGCTGGAAAAAAAAAACAAACCTGCCAACTAAAAATATTGTACCCATTAAAAGTGTCCTTCAAGAATGAAGGAGAGAGAAAGATTTTCATAGACAAAGAAAAGCTGAGTCAGTTCATCACCACTAGAACTGCCTTACAAGAATTGCTAACAGGAGTTCTGCAAGTTGAAAAGAAAGGATGCTAAACAGCAATATGATAGCATTAAAAAAGTATAAAAGTTATTGATAAAGGTAAATATATACATAAATACAGAATACTTTATTACTGTAATGGTGTTGGGTAAATCACTTATAATTCTGATATAAAATTTAAAAAACAAAAGTATTCAAAATAACTACAACAAAAACATATGTGAGAAGATAAACAATGTGAATAGATGTAAATTGTGACAACAACATAAAGTAGGAGGAGGAGAAGTTGAAGTATAGATATTTTGTATGTGATTGAACTTTTTAAGTTGCTATCAGCATAGACTACAGAAAAAAATAGACTTATAATTATAATTTATTGAGCCCCAAGGTAACCACAAAATAAATGCTTATAAAAGGTACACAAAAGAAAAAGAGAAAGGAATCACAACATATGAATACAAAACAACAACAAAATACAAAGGATGACAGCAAGAGATTAAAAAACAGAAAAGACTAACAGAAAACAACTACCAAAAGGGAAATAGTATATCCTTCCCTATTGATAATTAATCTAAATATAAATGGATTAAACTCCCCAGTCAAAAGACACAAAATGGCTGAGTGGATAATAAAATAAGACCCAACTATAGGCTCTCTACAAGAAACTCACTCCAGATTGAAGAAAACACATAGGCTCAATGACGGGATGGAAAAACATACTCCATGTAAATAGTAACCAAAAGAGAGTAGGGATGGCTATACTTAAACAAAATAGACTTAAAGTCAAAAACTGTCACAAGAGACAAAGAAGGACAAACGTTTATAAAAAATTATAAATTGATAAAAGGGTAAATTGAACAGGAAGATATAACAACTATAAATATATATGCACCCAGCTTCAGAACACCTAAATCTATAAAGCAATCATTAACAGAACTAAAGGGAAAAAGATAAAGCAATAAATAATAGTAGGAGACTTCAATAGCTCATTTTCAATAATGAATAGAACATCCAGATAGAAAATCAATATGGAAACAGCAGACTTAAACATTATAGATCAAACGGACCTAACAAATATTTACAGAACATTCTACCTAAAACAGCAGAATGCACATTCTTCTCAAGCACACACGGATCATTCTTGAAGATAGATCACATCTTAGTTACAAAACAAGTCATAACAAACAAGATTGAAATCATACCAAGTGTCTCTTCTGACCACAATGGAATGAAACTAGAAACCAATATCAGAAGGAAAACTGGAAAATTCAGAAATATGTGGAAATTAAACAATGCATTCCTGAACAAACATTGGGTCAAATAAGAAATCAAAAGAGAAAATTATAAAATATCTCAAGGCAATCAAAAACACAAGATACAAAACTTATGGGATGCAACAAATGCAGTAGTAAGACGAACTAGAGAAAGAAGAACAAACTAAGCCCAAAGTTTATAAGAAAGGTTATAAGGATCAGAACAGAAATGAATGAAATAGAGAATAGGAAAACATCAATGAAACTGAGTTACTTTTTTGAAAAGATAAAGAAAATTGACAAATCTTTAGGTATACTAAGAAAAAAAGAGAGCAGATTCAAATAAATAAAATCAGAAATGAATGAAGGAACATTACAACTGATGCCACAGAAATAAAGAGAATCATAAGGCATCAATTATATGCCAATAGCCTGGATAACCTAGAAGAAATGGATAAATACCTAGAAACATACAACGTACCAAGACTAAATTTGAAGAAATAGGAAGTCTGAACAGATGTATAACTAGTATGTGGATTGAATCAGTAATCAAAAACCTCCTAACAAAGAAGCTGAGGACAAGATGACTTCACTGGTGAATTCTACCAAACTTTTAAAGAATTAATACCAATCCAAAAAATGGAAGAGGAGGGAACACTTTCAAAATACATAATTTACATTCAATATTAAAAAAACTAATAACCCAATTAAGAAATGGGCAAAAGTCTTAAATAGACTTTTCTCCAAAGAAGACATATAACTGGCCAACAGATATATGAAAAAATGTTTAATGTCCCTAATCATCAGGGAAATGTAAATCAAAACCACAATGAGATATCAGTTCACACCTGTCAGGATGGCTATTATAAAAATTATAAGACAACTATTGATGAGCATGTGGAGAAATTTGAATCCTTGCACACTTAGTGGGAATGAAAAATGGTACAGCCACTGTGGAAAACTGTATGGAAGTTCCTGAAAAATTAAAAATAGAACTGCCTAATAATACTGCGATGCCACTTCTGGGTATTTATCCAAAAGAATTGAAATCAGAATCTCAAAGAGATATTAACACTCCTATATTATTGCAGCACTATTCACAATACCCAAGATGTGGAAAAACCTAAATGTCCTTTAACAAATGACTGGATAAACAAAATGTTGTATATACATACAATGGAATATTATTTGGCCTTAAAAATGAAGGAAATTCTGCAATATGTGACCATATGGATGAACCTTGAGGACAACACTAAGTGAAATAAGCCAATCACAGAAAGACAAATACTGCATGATTCCACTTATAGGAAGAATTTAAAATAGACAATTCATAGAATTAAAGAGTGGAATGGCGATTGCCAGGGGCTAAGGGAAGGGGGAAATGGGGAGTTACTAATCAACGGGCATAAGTTTCTGTTCAGAAAAATGAACAAGCTCTAGAGATCTACATATGACATTGTACCTATTGCCAACAATAACTTTTTTGACAATAAATTTTTTTGAGAAATCTAGATCTCATGTTAAGTGTTCTTATGACAATAAAATAAAATTCTAAAAAAAGAAAATACCTTCACTTATGCCATACCTCTTTTTTCTCAAAATATGAGGTAGCTAACCCAATAACAAAAAAGACTTAGGATCTCCTAGCTTCTTACAGCCCATGAATGAACTCTAAGTACTCTTTCTTTTTCAGTATTCTAAAATTAATAACAGTGTCAAAATGATTATACAAAAATATCACGAAAATCTTAACACTTTTCTTTTCCTACCAGCCACTCTTGAAGACTGAGAAAAGGTATTCTGAGTACAAGGTATCAGAATAGCAGCAGAAACAGCTGCAGATTACTGAAACGCTAACGTAGAATGAGTGAAACCAACAGAAGATTCTATTTCTCATATAACAAGAACCCTGGAGGTAGGTCGTTCCTGACGTTGGTTTAGTCACTGAAGAATATCAGTGTCTAAATCAGAATCCCGGTCTTTGTAATTCTCCCACTGCAGCACCAATGAAGAAGAAATAAATAAAAAGAGAAGATGCTTGAATCAGGAAAGCAAAGGCTTTCCCCGTAACCTCCAGAACTGTGTCACAGTCTTTCACAGTTATGATGAAGATATTATTTTTTAAGTTTTCAATGATCTGTAACAGGATCTGGCAAAGGGGCAGGAGTTATGAACTGGTTAAATGAGCTGCTCATATCTGCCACAATGAAGGATCTATGTCCGGCTGGTAGAGGAAAAAATTAATTTATTTTATACATAGGAATATGTTCCAGTTCTGAAAGTACTGTTTAGTCTGCCTGAGCTCTGCCATATGTTTAGTATTTCTGTCTCCCATATTCCTACCTGTATCTTTATAATAAACCCATATTATTTGAGATAGGTCAATAAACCTCTTACTGGAGATCATACAATCTTATTTGTCAATGAAGAGGCCGAAGCTCCAAGTTTAACTAATTTGCCCAAGATGAAAACACAGATTAAATTAAATTTTAAATTGAGATTTCATTGATTCCAATAACAGGTTTCTTCTCCACTCAGTTCTCCAGATTGTCTGTCTCCATTGTCTGTCACCTCACAATGGAATGTAAACTCCATGAGGGCAGAGATTTCATCTGCCTTTTTTGCCCCCGAATTTACAGTGCCTGGAACAGTGTTTGACAAGTGTTTGGTGCTCAATAAATCATTGTTGAATTAATGAATAGTAAGCCTCAATGAATTTTAGCTTATATTATCATTATCACCTACTCAGAGTAAATATACTAGTTGTTTCTCTGCATAGCCCTCCTTTTATATCTGGAGATTGTATTTCTTGTCATCTCAGATCTATACAATGCTGCCCTGCCTACTCACAGTTGTGAAGCAAGTGTCTCTTGGCAGCGAAATACTTTCATAAACTATGTGAATGTTTCTCCATAGGAGAGGACAAATTGCCCTCAGAGTTTTTCTGAGACAATCATGTCTGAAACAAGCCTGCTCATTAGAAGCATTCACATACTGGCATCTGCAGAAAAAAAGTGGCAAACACGAGCAGAGGGGGAATGCTAAAAATCCACAGTTCTAGAAGCACAACATTCTGGGGTCTCTTGCTGGAAGGGCAACCAACCTCCTCAGCCCCACAACCCCTAAGGCCTTCTCTGCAGTGTAAGGATTAATGCGTATAATGATATGCTTGAGTTAAGACTAATTTTAAAATTCTGTTCAATAAGTCTCTGAGAAACTTTGGGAAGCTGTTATACAGCTAAAAATAAAGTTTATATCAAGCATAATTGGAGTAAAATACTTTTTGAAATGACGGCTTAGTTATTGGGAATATCCACTTATATATATCAAATATCAAACTATTGCTGTTTTATATTGTTGATCAATTCATGGAATGCATACAAAACTTCAATTTCAGGATGCTGCACTATACAGAGCTCAAGCTTGCATGTACTATTACTGGTTATTAAGCTAATTGTTACGATTTAAATTTTGTTGACACCTTAACAGAAAATTGATTATGCATAAAAGTATTTGTTCAGTTGGTTTCACATATGGAAAATCTTAATTGTAGAGCTCTTGGACATAGAAATATGTCTCCACAGCAATAGTAATAAAGAGTTGATTTTATCTACTAAGATTGCACATAGCATCTGTTATTCAGTATTCAAAGGAGTGTTTCCAGCCTGCACAGATGGAAAAACAAAGCCTTTTTAAAAGTTGCATCATTTTGATGAAGCGTATTTAATATAGTATGGCACTTTTCAAAAATTATGAAAAGATTCATCCTAGAAGAGCATTCGGTCAACTTTTCTAAATGCTCCATTCACTCTATATTATTAAAAGAATACAAAAATTATTAACTTCAGTAAATTATAGTTTACTCCTAAAATTAGAAGAGAAGCTATCCACATTCCCATAGTACCATATTCCCCTAAGCGTCCCATTGCCCTCTTTCCTTTTAAGTAGCAACACTTAGGAGACACATACCTATACCCAGGAAGTATAGCTGAGTTTTGTGTAGAGGGTTGACTAAAAACAATGGATTCTTGCTGTTTATTCACAAGATACCACTGCAGACAGGAGATTACTATTCTGGACTAACATTTTTACTCTTCACAAACATAGTCATTTCTTCCATCTTTTCTACCTATTAATGAATTTTTAAATGGGTATTAACCAGCCAGAAAACATACTAGTGTCTGTTATGTTTATTGCTCCCATTTATTTTAGGGTTACAGGTTAAATTTCTCATTTTCCATTAAACTGCCATTTATGCCACCTTGATAAAGACTGTTTTGTGGGCAGACATTTTTCTGTGCAATTTTCCCTTTGTACTAAAGATATATATCCACAGTGAAAGGAAAAAATTAAATCTATGTTATTCATGGGGAAGTTTATGGATTGCAATACCACCAAAGTTTAAGACCATTTCATTAATTTCCTACTTATTTACCCATTACTACTATCTGGTATGCATTATTAGTCACCACAATCTCAAAGATAGATATGACATTAAAAATTTCACAAAATTACATTATTTTAAATAAAAATTAAAACAGTAACCAAAGATCATTATGCAAGAGTTTCAATTATAAGGAGAGGTAAAAAAAATACACATTTTTCCTGAGTACACGAAAAGTAAAAAGACATCTATATCACCTGTGCTCCATCTATTATAGTCTGGAAAATATTAATTGCATGTCCTGTCATGAGCTCTGCTATGATATCAGGAATATCTGTTCTATATATGTATAGACAGACGAGGTGATAGATGATAGATAGATAGATAAATAGATATAGAAAGATGATAGAATACAGTTTAAAGAAGAATAAAGTCACAATAAATAATTTCAAACGTTATAAATTTAAAAGAGAATGGCAAAGAAAAATATCTAAGTTGTATTCATTCAGGGGTTGATTATTCATTTGTTAGATAGGCTTCCTATGTCATTGTGTTTCTTTTCTATTTTTATTAAATGAAGTATATATTTTGCACATTCCCTTTGTCTAAGGGTTGATAAAATCTTCAACATGTAGCTATAAACTGGTATATTTTCTAACTTAACTGGTCAATCTTTGATTCATGTTGTTTTTAAGTTTTGTCTTGTTTATTACTCTGTTAAACACATGATGGGTAAACTAAATAAACTGTGATATGAGATGATCAACAGTTTCTCATATTTAAAATATTCCCTTCTTTTACAGACCATATAAAACAATAGCAAATTACTTGTTTATCAATTAATTCAACAAATATTTATTTAGTCTTCCTGTGATAGGCCCTTTGCTGCCTTTGATGATCCTACAAGGAATAAATATTACCCCTTCCCTAAAGTAGCTCATAATACAGTGGGGGAGAAAGGCCCAAGAATATAATTTACACGTGATAGGATGCATACAAGTCTGCACAAGCATTTTGGTTATGTTCCTTTTCTTTTGCTACTGCAATATATCTTATCACCTAGAAAAGGACCAAAGAAACTTGCTAATTCATTCAATTTACTAGGTCATTGAGCCTCTGTTATGTGCCAAGCACATGTAAGAATGTAAAATTGCATGCTGACTTAACACTGACCTCATGAAGTTTACAATCTAGACGAAAATAATTTGACCTCATTGCAAAGAAGATTCTGTTTGATAATGTATTGACTTAGCTTAAGATCATAATTCCTACGTTAAAAATTTAAAAATATATCACTTGGGTCATCTTTATCTTTCAAAAGTATATATAATAATACTGTACAATCCGTTATGCTTATTCTTGATAAATTATTAATAGGCCAAATTGTTTTGTTTTAGAAACAATGCCCCTCCATGGCATAAGTCCTCTTCCCTCGTCCCCTTTACCCCCGTATAAAGCCTGCTTTTCATGAGTCCAGTTAGCTCTGATAACTGGTGACCAGTATTAACCCCATTAGAGCACTCCACTCAGAATTGTCCCTATTTTTCCTTAACCTTTCCTTGTTTCTTTCTCTAATCAGCAAAATATTCATTCCTGGGGTTCCATTCTCGTAGAATCACGTGAGATGACAACATAATCAGAGTGGGATACATGGGCAGCATGTCACCATGGCAAGAATACAAATACTTGAATTGTAAAGCACTGTATTAAAAATCTAGTTCTCTCATCTATTAATGATTGAAACCTTCATTTACTGAGTCTAAATACACACATCCATACAATAGATATGGCACCACTAACATCATAGAGTTATGGACGACATTCAATTAATAGTATAGGAAAAGTGTCAGGTACAATGCCTTACACATGGAGGATTAGTGAGTTAATTTCTTTAGATACCAGACTGTATGTTGGCTGATGACCTCACTTCCTGAAGCTTCAGAAAATGGTGGATATGTTTGGTGCATCAGAAACCAGAAGATAATTTCCAACTGAACTTAACAGTATATCATCTACCTCTAAGCCTTAAAGCTAAAAGGCAGATTATCAGATGACACAATGCAGGAAAAACCCCACGACTGACTCATCACATAGTAAAAGGCCAGTAGCGTGATTTGTTATTATAAATAAGAAGATGAAGCTTTAAATGGGTTTATGGTTTACATTTTAACGTGTTTAGTTTTAACTGAAAAAAATGCAACTAATCATATATCTATTTTTCCACAAAGCCTGCAAGATTAAAAAAACACATGTATCATCAGTATGATTTATGCCCCAATAGACTACTTTTCCTAAAAATCTCAATTAAGCTTCCTCTAGGGCTAGCAGTTTTAAAGAAAATATTGTAGTTTTCCCTTGCTGCCTCTACTAGAAACAGTTCTAAAGTTAACTAACACTTTTTCTTTGTAGCGCCATAGAGGAATACAGACGGGCCAAAATCTTGAGATGTGTCAAATTGCTTTTGGAAATAATGACTTGTTGCCATGGTAACCTAGAACCTAACAAATCTATCACAAGATCTCAGTCCAGGTATGAAACAAACTGCACCAGAGATTTTAAAATAGGGACTCAGTTGCCTGAATCATATTCCCTTTTTCTCAAGTATTAGATAATAGAGTATCATCTGGCAAATGAACTTTTAAATCAGGTGTGATTATTATATTTTTCCCAAAACTGTGCAGAACTACTATGTACAGAACTGATTTTAAAAATAGGGCATTTGCAATACCTTCTAGGTAATCTTTAAACACATGTCCTTTTTGATTGTATTTTTCCTGTCACCTGACAGACATCAGTAGTTTATTGCTTATATACGGGTAAAGTGCAGCCACTTCAGAGTGATGGCACCGTTTTTAATTTTTCTTAGATCGAGTTGTGAACATTAATTAAGAGAAACAACAGAGAGACAGGTGGACAGAGTAGTACATTCTTATATTCAGACGTCGGCACTGGTGTCTGTCCTCCTAACTGGGAGAGATGATTGACTACAGGTGTGCCTGTGGTGTGATATGATCCACTCTCTAGACAAATCACGGTGTTGACAGTTTATGCTCAAGAAGACTGCACAGGATGGAAAAATGATATGTCACAACTGAAGCACAGTGACAGTGGAGCTTTCATGTCTGCTGCCTACCCAGTACCTGACTCTGATGTGGTGTTTCTTCTACTCTTTGAATTGACTCTTATTGAAATCATTTGAAAACAATCAAATTATTTAGCAGTCAAAAATCATTTCTGATATCGAAGTCTAAATAGGTTGCTCAAGTTTCTTTAAGGACAAAGTATGAAGCTGAGAGGAAAATTAAATAAATGTGAAGTCTTTAGGGGGCCACCCGGTGGCGCAGCGGTTTAGTCCGCGCTTGGCAGCCCGGGGTTCGCGAGTTCGGATCCCGGGCGCCCACAGACGCACTGCCTGTCAGCCATGCTGTGGTGGCGTCCCATATAAAGTGGAGGAAGATGGGCACAGATGTTAGCCCAGGGCCAGTCTTCCTCAGCAAAAAGGGGAGGATTGGCAACAGATGTTAGCTCAGGGCTGTTTTTCCCCACAAAAAAAAAAAAAAAAAAAAAAATGTGAAGTCTTTGAAGAACAAATAACAGCCCCTCTGTTCTTGGAAAGCCTGCTAAAGGTCTATGTTGTGTAACTACCAGTGAAAAAACTCTGACCCCATAGCTCCTGGGAGATAGTTGTCAGGATATATAGGCCACCACGCAATTCAACATAATTAGTATGGAGAGCTGAAGCATGGCTTCATGGGTCAGAACGGAGCCATGTGGGGAAGTACACAGCCTCTGAATTTGACTTGTCTCGAGTAGTTTGTGCTGCAGCATCCCATTGTGTTTTAGAAATGTGGAAGCAAGAAAAATTTAATTTCCTTTGCCCAGATATACCATTCTACGTTGGAATATGTAAGCATTACCAAAGTTCAAACTGAAAAAAGCCCCAGATTAAAACCGCTAAATCCAGTGACCACACTTACGTGCACTCTAGTGAGAAATACTGCCATATTCTTTGGAACAATGATGTTGGAATTCAGGAGTTACAACTGTCTCTATCTTTTTCTATTCATCCCAACTTTGGTTAAAAGAAAATAAAAACCAACTCAAATGCTAGAGATACAAAAACAAACATAAAAGACTACGTCACCTGAAGGAACTTCTTGTCAGGAAAAGGACCTGTGTACAGGAATTTTTGAAGCCAGGTAGCATCATTTTAGGAAAGAGATGGATCTGGTGCCTGGATAGCTCCAGAGCATCACTTACCTTGGCCACAGAGCTTTGCAAAGTATTCCTGGAGGAGAATGAATCAGAAGAAAGTTGTAGAGTGATTTGGAGCCAGGGACTTGTTAGAAAGGAAACTTCTGCTTTCAAAAGTGTTAGGGTGTTTTAGGCAAGAAAAATAGAACCAGCAGAAGCTCAGAGGTGTTAGGCAGGTGGACAACATGAAAATATTTGTGTTTCAGAAGGAAAAAATGCCTAATATTTTAAGACTATAAGATGGAAGAATTTAAAATATACCCAAGTAAGAGAGAAAGAAAAAAATTCTTTACCTAGAGCAATAATAATATGAGTTGTGAGTCAAAAGATAAGTATTTAGGGGTATTTGATGAATGCTTACATGTGGAATAGCAGATACACCAAATAATCTAGGAATATTTCAGGTTGGGTATCTGGAAAGACCATTAATTGAGATATGGAAGATTTTAAGAAGAGATATGGAGAACATGAGTTCCATTTTGAAGCAGAGTGGACCTGTGGTATCTTTGGGATATCCAAAAGGAAATGAAGAATAGTCAGTCTGAAATTCAGAAGAAAATACAAAACAGATAAAGATTTGAAAGACACAAGGATCTGTGACAATTAAATCCATGTGCAGAACGGCATGATGTATTAGTTTTGACGTGCAAAATAAGATCTAAGTTCCAGTTTCAGTTTGAAGATATAGAGCACTGTAAATATGTCCCTTCCACTCAACAGGAAAAAAAAACTGGAAAAAACAAAATTAACCAACTTGTTTGATCCCACGATAGAACTAAGGATTCAGAGAAGCAGTTATCCCACAATATGGAAATAGGCACGCACCTTCAGCATGGTCATAGCCTGAGCATATATAAACGGAAACATGTGGTAGCCATGGCAGACAAGTTGGAAGAGAGGGATTGGAATATACCATTATAAACTCATTTCACTGCATGTGAAGTGGTATACAATTGTATGAAGGAGTTCTCAGATTAACTAAAAATATATATTGCAACCTTATAACAATCATTTTAAAAGTTTCAGAGAAAAGTTTAGGTAATAAATCAATTGAGAGATTAAATGGAATCATTAAAAAACTCACTTAAGAGAGGGCAGAAGAAGAGGAAAAATGAGGCAATGAATAGAAAATAGCTAGCAAGATGATAGATTTTAAGGCAACTTTATCAATAATCATTTTAAATGTAAATGTTCTAAACAAACCAGGTAAAAGATAGAGATAGTGTGATTGGATGCAAAAGCAAGACCCATCTATAATTTGTGTACAAGAAATCCACATTAAATAGATAAGGATTTAGATGGTTAGAAGTAAATGGATGAAGAAAAATTAACCATTCAAAACTAACCAAAGTAAACTGGAGTAGCTATATTAGTTTCAGACAAGGTAGATTTCAGAACAAGGAAAATTTTCAGAGATAAAGAGGGACATTACCTCATAAAAACGAGTCAATTCTCCAAGAAACATAACAATCTTACATAATATGTACTTTAACACAGAGCTTCAAAATGTAAGAGGCAAAACGTTGATGGATCAAAGTGGAGAAAGACACACCCACAATTTTATCTGGAGACATCAACAACCCTGTCTCAATGACTGACAGAACAATTAGGGAGAAATTAGGAAGGGTACTAAATGACATGAGCAGCACTATCAACTACCTTGACCTAAGTGATCTGACAGATCACTCCATGTAGACAAAAAGAATAAACATTCTTCTCAACTTCATATGGAAAGCTAACCAGATAGACCATTTTCTGGTCCATGACACAAATCTCAAACAACCTTAAAAAGCAAAAATCATACAATGTATACTCATACCATATCCAAATTAAGCTAGAAATCAATAACAAAGATATATGATAATCCTCAAATATTCAGAAAGTAAACAATGCACTTCTAAACAAACGATGGGTCAAAGACAAAGTCTCAAGAGAAATTACAAAAAAAATCTGAAATAAATGAAAATAAAAATATGACATCAAAATCTGTGACATGCAGCCAAATCAGTGCTTAGAGGGAAATTTATACCACTAAATACATAAATTAGGAAAGAAAAAAGATCTAAAATTAATAACTTAAGCTTTTACCTTAGGAAATGAGAGAAAGAAGAACAAATTCAGCCTAAACCAAGCAGAATTAAGGAAATAAAACTTAAAGCAAAAAATCAACAAATTGAAAATAGGAAGGCAATAGAGAAAATCAATGAAACCAAAAGCTGATTCTTTAAAAAGATTAATAAAATAGACAAACCTCTAGCAAGACAAAGGAAAAGAGAAAGAAGATACAAATTACTAATACTAAGAATGAAACAAGGGATATCATTACAGACTTTGTAGATATCAAGAGGCTAATAAGAGAACACTGCAAACATTTCTACACACACAAATTTGAACTTAGATGAAAAGGACCAATTCCTCAACAAAGTACCACAACTCACCCAATAGGAAACATAATTTGAATACCCTTGTATTTATTGAGGAAATTAAAATTTAATTTAATAATTTAGGTGCATCCAGGGAGATATAGGACCAGGGATTTGCTTACTTGGAGCAGAAGGTACCAGACACCATAGCCAGTAGGAACACATAGATAGTAATATTGATTAATATTAGTAATAGTAATTTTGATGAATTGCTCTCCAGCCTCTCTCCAGTGGGGGAGGGTGAGAGTGAGAAGCTTATGGGAGGACAGTTATATGGAGGGCCCCATGTTTTCAGTCTTTTCCTCCAGAACCCCTGCAGGCTTTCAATGGGAGAACTGGAGAAAAATTCCCCTGTGGTGCTGGCATGGAAACGGGGAAAAAAAACATTATTAACCCCACTCAGATTCTTCTCCCTTGACAAACAAAGGCTTCCTCTCCAGGGGCAAAGTGATGCTTCAGAAGTGAGAGAGAAATAAAGATTTTCTCAGGGAAAAAAAAGTTATATATATATATATATATATATATATATAATTTGCAGTTACAAATTTATAACAAAGAAAATCCCAGACCCAAATGGTTTCACTGGGGAATTCTACCAAACATTTAAAGAAGTAATACAAATTCTGCACAATCTCTTCTAAAATATACAAGAAGAAGGAATACTTTCAAACTTATTTTATGAGACCAGTATTATCCCAACACGAAAACCATTCAAAGACTTCAAAAGAAAATATAACTTCAGAGCAATGTCTCATAAACATAGATGCAAAATTCCTTAACAAAATATTATGAAATGCAATCAGCAATATATAAAAAGGATAATAAATCACAACAAAATGGAGTTCATCCTATGAATGGAAGGATTTTTCAATATTCAAAAATAAATCAATGTAATTCAATATATTAATAGACTAAATATGTGAAATTTTATGATCATATCAATAGATGCAAGAAATGCATTAACAAAATTCAATATCCATTCTCTATAAAACTCAACCAACTAGGAACTGAAGAGAAATTATTTAACCTAATAAAAATATCTGTTAAACACTTACAGTTAACATAATTAACAGTGAAAAATTAATGCTTTCCTCATAATATCTGGAACAAGGCAAAGTCTCTCACCACTTCCATTTAACATCTTACTAGAAGTACTAACTAAAGCAACAAAACAGGAAAATAATATGAAATAAAATACAGCAAAAAATAAAACGTTTTATTTGCCTATGACATGATTATCTATATAGACAATCCCAAAGAATCTAAAAAAAACTAATTTCTTACACTGGGAGAGGAAAGTTACATATAGTCAAGAAGAAAAAGCTGGAATGAACTCTGTGGAACTGCCTTAGAGTCAAAGACACTAGTATAAACTGAAGTGTAGCTTAATAAACATAGAGATGGATAAAAGGGGAAACAATTATAGATATCTGTGTATAAATGGGTTAGTAGACGTATATACATTACCTAGCTCCTTCCCTCAAGAGGCCCAAGAAGCAATGATATCTTGTTAGCAACAAGCAAACCCAGTGCCCATATCTTGGTTGCTAATACCACACTCCAGTAAAAGAAATCAGGGATCCTTGAGGAAATGACTGATTCTAGGACTGGGACAGGGAATATACAAGGTGAGCCTGAAGCATCTTGTAGTATCAGAAAATAATGAAGTACTTAGACAATAAAAAAGCGATATTTCAAAGAGACGTCGGAGCTAAACTAAAGGAACCTCCAGTGTATATCACAGTTCATTTGTCTCATTATGTGCACTTCAATAGAATAGTTTACTTGAAAATAGCCAAGTTCCATCAATGATTGAAATTTACATTATAGCATTCAATTTAGGAGGGTTAGTTACAGTGCATCTCGGTGACGTGTTTCCGTGGAGGAGGTGAGGTGAGGGGCGATGCTCAATTCATGCTATACATTCTTTTAAGTGATAGGATTAATGACTGTGTTTTCAAGGAAAAATTTTGAAAGAGAAAAGTAATTTGATATTGTTGAAGCAATTGCAACGTGCAACTAAAACCTTGTATTCCAGAACATGCATTTTGTTATCTTATCATCAGATGAAATTCAGCCTAAGGAAGGAAAATCTCTACAGTCTCACTTTGGCAGGAAACACTATTGAAGGCAAAGTTGCCTCATGTATGTGGAAAGCGTGTTCTGCCTAACTGCTATTTAGGGGATAAAAAGGAAAAAAGGACATCTTGGTTTTCATGTCCACACAGAGCCCTTGAGGACAGGACATTGTATTTCTCTCTCTCCAGCAGCAGCAATGAGCCTAAGAACTACTGGGCAGGCAATAAGTACTTAGGGAATAAATATGCCCATTTCTATTTATCCTGCTGTCTCATTTAGACCATTAAAAGTAGGTCCATGACACTAGTGACATTCTGAAAAACATTCTCTCTAGGGCAGAAGCAGTCTTATCAGATGCATAAGAAGGTGCTTAACTTGATGAGAAAATCATGGTGACTGAAAAATGTACCTAATTGAGTTAGATCAAATGTGATTTCTTAAGCATTAGTCTTAACATTAACATCTATATCAAGTCACATACTTAACACCCTCGCACAATTCCCTACCATTTCCTTAATCACGTTCAACTAGAGCAGCTATTATTCCTCATTTCTTTTATTAATCAATAAAACTCCTCATTTTGGACAAGCATTATTGCATCATTTTATATCAACTGTTTCACTAAGCAACCCAATACAGTAATATCCACATTAGTGGCAAAGGAATGTGAAATAGACATTAAAATATATTTCAGAGACTCAAGTTAAATAAGTTGCAAGAATAAAACTTAATTTTGGCCTTTTGATATTTTGCTGATCCACAGCACACTGCATCTGGGTATGAGTTGGGATAACAGCTTTGTAAATGGTGATATTTTTTAATTTGCATAAAATTCATTAGAATGGGTCTATAAACATTCACACACTATATACTGTATATATTAAGGCTGTGATCATAACATTTGCTCTTCTCATGCACGCACTCCCTAAAGCTCTCCATGCACACGTCACATTTGAGGGAATTGGAGGAAATGGTGACTTTCAGAGTCAGCACAGACCATTTTAATAGTCTTATTAAGACATGAGCCATCTGGCACAGTGCAATCTTCCTGAAAAGTAAGGCTCCCTTCCTGTTTTCTGTTTGTTTTAGCTAGAACACATTTGTTTTGTTTCCTTGACAGTGAAATAGTTATATTTAAAACTAAAACATTAAGTCAGGTTTTTATGAAAAGTAAAAAACAATGCTGTGAGGTTAAAAATATTTTCAGTAATTTAATGCTTCCTCTGAAAACAGAAGGCCTTGAATTTTACATTTTTTGTTTATAATTCTCACTTTCCAAAGGATGATATTATTTGACTGAAAGAAAAGTATTGGCCAAAGTCTCTGTGTCTTTTTTTTAAATATGCATGTTTTGCTGTTTATTTTCCCTACCCTTATTCTTTTTCTCTTTGCTTACTACCCAACATACACTCCTCACCCATGTCTTATACCTTTCTAATTATATTTTTCCTACTAGATCTTCATGAGTTCTATGAGTTGGGGGTCATTTAAAAAGAAATCCAGGCAATATTTTTAATTAGGTAAGTCTGCTCTTCGCCTAGGAGTACAGCATGGGTGTATAAATTAACCAGTTTCAGGATCCCTGGTCAAGCCACTTCCAACCTGCCTTCATGCGGATTTTAAAAAGGCATCCATTTCTTGATACACTTTTTTTTCCTCTGAAAAAATTGTCACAGTATGCGGGCTCTGTTATAACAAGATGTTTTGTTGCCATTTGCCAGAATAGATGATAAATGTACAAATCTATGGGTGGGAACAGCCCTCCCAAGGTGGTACATTTTAGGTGGTTTCTTCAATACTATCTTCCAATTTGCTACTTGGTAGTTCCATTTTCTAAACTAGTTTAATTCAAACACTGATTTTTCACTTATTCCAGTATCTATTTTTTCCAAATCTATAAATTTTTCTAAATCTGTAAATTCTAACATGCATTTTGTGCTTTTGATTCTTGTCACCATTTCTGTGTCTTTCTTTTTTTAACATTTGAGCATACTTATTTTATTGTCTCTCATGTTTATTATTTTTATTTTACAGATGTTTATATCCCAAGTACAATGCACTAGGCACTGGAACGTTTTGTGACTATCAACTCATTGTTCTCTGATAAACCTTACCTGGCCACTCAGCTTGCTGACCAGATGGGTGACATAATCCCAACTCAGGTACATCTGACATAAAGTAAAGACAGCTGGACCACCCATCCCACGATGGCCGGCACCTCTTGAAATAAGCCACGTCCAGTAGGTCCAATGCTTTCCTAAGCAGCAGCACTCAGAGACTTAGCTTTACTAATGCAGGGCAGAGATAGTTCATGAGGTTTTGGCTTTAAAAACTCACTCTGTTTCTTTTCTCTTAAAACTCATCTTGGAGAGGTGCTGGGGTCCTGCTTGAGAGTAAAACTTTTCAGTCCTCAATCTTTTGGTTTCTTACTATGTTTTCTCTTCAACAAATATCAAACCACTGCACTATTGTCTCCTATTCTTGGGATGGTAATTGTCTTGTTTCTCCCACAAGCTGACACTATTTTATTAATTTCCTTGTGTAAATGCAGTTTTCTGTGTTGTGAGCTTTTCTTTAATGTTTTTTTTTTCCCCGTGGGAATCCTGCATCCAGACTGTGGAATCTCCTCACTTGCTACTTTTGCATTTGATGCTGCAAGAAAACTAGGGGATTCACAAACTCAGAACCAGTTTTTATTTCAATTACTCAGTGTTGGTTGATTCCTGCCTCCCAGAGCTGAAGTTTAAAATCTGTGGGTGGGATGAGTTTTAGTTTCCAATTCCCTGAGTGGCATGGCATGTGGGCAAGCTTACTGCCAATCACTGGGTAAATGACAAGAGTTTTTCTAATCCCAGGTTTAGAGGTGGGCTCACACTTTGAGGTTAGCAGATTTGTGGTTTTCCGGCGGTGATGTTGGGGCAGACAGGAGGGTGCTTCTTGCCTTAGGCCAAAGACCTAGCTTTTTTCCCATATCCTTACATGGACAGTAGAAACAAGCCCCATTAGTAAGGCATGCACATGTCCGGGCCTCCCACAGTCCACTGCAGGCGAGCCCCCTGCATGGTTTTAGTCTTTTGGGAACTGGAGATTCTGCTATTGTTTTTCAATTCATCAATGTTTTTAAATACTTTTTTTTTTTGAGGACTATTGACCCTGAGTTAACATCTGTTGACAATCTTCCTCTTTTTTTTTTCTTTTTTCTCCCCAAAGCCCCAATACGTAGTTGTATTTCCTAGTTGTAGGTCCTTCTAGTTCTCTGTGGGACACTGCCTCAGCATGGCTTGGTGAGTGGTGAGTAGGTCCGAGCCCAGGATCCGAACTGATGAACCCTGGGCCGCCAAAGTGGAACACAGGAACTTAACCACTAGGCCACTGGGCCGGCCCCTTAAATACTTTTTGTTATATTTTCTCCATTATTTATTTATGTTCTTGAGCTCTAACTGTTCTTTATGACCTGAACTATTATAATTCATATAGGATGGTGCCTATTTTAAATACCTAATTCTTAGGTCCAGTTTTATTCTACATTGTCAACAATCTATTATTTTTAACCACATACTTTATAGCAACAAGCAATAAAGAAAGCATTTCCTAGTCAAGGCATTATAAAAAAGATAAAGTTGTTAAATTTTAGTGCTTTCTATGAAACTTTCTATTGAGAGGGGTTGTTCCTTTTCACAAAATATTTTGAATAACACCAAATGATGATTTTAATTTCCAAATTTTGAAAGATTTGACAGTCTATTCATGGTAGGCTTCAGTTTGTAGCAACCGTGTACTTAATCTTAAAAAAATTTCCATGAGGTTGCAAGATTTTATTTCAAGTTTTCTTTTATTATTTAGAGAAATTATTTTAAAATTATTCTCCAAACAACCCCAGAATTTAATAATCGTCCCTCAAAAGAGCAGAAGTTTATACTTTTATATTCAGACCCTCTCTCATCTTCACTAGAACTGTTCTGCTTTTCTTTGAACACAAAAAGCTAAAAGGTTGAAAGTACCTGCTTAAAGCCAACAGTATACCAATGTGAGTTACAGTTGTTCATCTTAAAAATAAAGAATAAAAAGAAGAATATGCTTTGTGGAAGTAGTCTCAGGAGAATCATTCAATAGAAAATGCTGCATATTGAAATAAGTATATCAGCAGCATCATAACAGATAACATATGTTGTGAACTTTTATGTGTCTAGTAATTGTAATAGTTTACATTTATTAGCTTGTTGGATTTTCAAAACAATCTAATAGATGGGTAATATAATACATATTTTACAAAGAGGAAGTGAGGCACAAAAAAGTAACTAACTTACCCAAAGTCACTCAGCTAGCCAAAGATCTACCTACAATTTGAAGGATCAAATTCTAAAGTAGCACTCTAAATTTTATTTTTCTTTGGAGTTCCTGTTTGATTGCTTTTTATTCAAACCCAATACTAATCTCTAATGTATAATGGTGAATACTACAAGCACGTATCCAATAAGAGATGGACACGGCTGGCTGGACTTAGACTTAATAATTTAAACGTTTTAAGTTCTCAATCAAACCAAGCATTTGGTTTCTCAAAATATTAGGAATTCTAAAATCATAATCCTTTTATCCAGCTCAGACAGCAAATGTTCTTAAATATAAC
Source organism: Tapirus indicus (assembly GCA_031878705.1). NCBI lineage: Eukaryota > Metazoa > Chordata > Mammalia > Perissodactyla > Tapiridae > Tapirus > Tapirus indicus. The sequence goes on from CM062917.1 coordinate 7,791,570, forward strand.
ATTAGCTCTCTATCTATTTTAGGGGTTGCCAAAGACATCAATGAAGTAAACTGCAGCGTTATGCTGAGTATTTTTGACTTTAAAATGTTTTCTGTTACTATTTGCTAGTACTGAAGTAGACGCCGTAAAGAACTTACAGGATTTCAAGAAAAACATAATTTTCTTCCTTTTCTGTACCAATATTCTAAGATTTTACTGTGAAATAATTCAATATAAGGAAAAGAGACAAACAGATTTAAGTTTCTTTTCTGGTTCTACTACTTTATAGTTATATAAAATTAACCATTCTGAAATTTATAATTTGTAGTATGGATATAAAAACTTTTTTGGTATAATGCTGTTATAAGGATTAAATGAGATAATACAGATAAAGAATATAGAGTGAAGGGAACTTTTCCCCTCATCTCCACTTTCTTGTCTTTTCCAGAGTGACTGTTGCCCCCAAATTTACACAATACTAATGTGTATTGAGAAAAGAATCATGTCATCAATTTCAACATAATTGGCTACTTCCCTCTCTGAATATCACACAGATTCATAATTAAATTATCATAATATATTGCAGCTGAAGATTAGGTTAGTAAGTGAAGACACCAATTCCAAACTGATGTCAAGTTCAGCAAACTAATAAGAAAGTATTTTTTTACAGGTAAATACATTTCTAGTAGAGATAAATTGAATGCTAGTGATAAGAGGTAAAAATGATCTAATTGATTTTTTTCTATGCATAAATAAGAAATCCCGGGTATGTAGAAAAATGCTGAAACAGAATTTTATCATATACATTCTGTCATACACATATAAAAATTATATTTGTCAAAATAACAAAAATTAAAAGCTTTGTTATTTTGACAAATATAATATTTTAAGTGTTGCAATAATAGTAATAGTTATTTTGGGATCTCAAACTATAAATCTCCAAGTGGAAAAACATATAACATAATGAGTTTCTCTGGTATTATAACAACTAATCATCCTCAGATATAAATTGGATACACTGTCTCTCAAATAAATAATGATAGACAACACTTTCACATAAATATAAACTTCCCATCAAATATTTCCCAGTATTTCCCAGAGATTTCAAGTGCTAACATTTTAAAATATGTAACATATCCTAAAACACCTAACCTGAAACATTTGATTTCATTTCATAGAAATATTTGATTAATGTCACAAAGTGATTCTGTTAGCCTTATGCTCATTTTCACAGATCTAGTTATTCTATGCAGCATGGTGCATAGTAATAAATTACGCTATGCAATTTTGTAATTTATTTTAAAATCTTATTTTTCTCATTACATCCATTAGTGTTGTTATAGCTGTTCTTTGAAATCACTAAAAATAAAGGTACCAGCTTTGGTTTTTATGTTGTTGTTTTTGTTTTTAAGAAATAGAAAATAAATGATAGAAAAAAAGGATAATAAATCAAGTGGTTATACACTGACTAAATTTACTGTTATTGACATTCCATGGATGACCATTATGTGGAAAAGTGGTTTAACTGGGAAGCTTTAGAAAAAATAGAACAACAGTAGCAAGAAATTCTGTAGCAGGAAAAAAAAAAAAAAAACTATACGCATCAATTAGAGCAATGCTTCCAATCCAAATATTGCAGACTTCCACTTCCAGCTTCGATGGAGTAGCTTGTAGCTGACCAGTATTCTTGCCAAACACAACAGGAAAATACAGTAAAAATTGGAAAGAGGAGCTCTAAGTGGCCAGTGTACATATGAAAACTTCCTCAACCTTGTTAGTTTTTGGGAAAAATTAAACCCACAATGATATACCATTACATAGCATCAGAATGGCTAAAATTAAAAACAAAAATTGCAAGTGTGGGTGAAGATGTGGAGCAATTCATAAAATGACATTTTTATAGACCCAAAATGGTCAAATATCACGAATTTCATGTGTTCACCTAAATCGATGATTTTTTGAAAACCTGCTTTGCAATACCTACTTAATATTAACACACAACATGAACCAGCCATTCTACTCTCATATATGAATCCAATAGGTATTTCTGTGTGTGACATATATGGGGGGGTACTATTAATTATTGTCCAAAGCTGAAAACACCCAAATATACTAGGTATTTGTGACATATTCATGCAATGCAGCACTATAACTAAATAAGTCAATGAGAATAAAAGATTGATTGGTATACACAATAGCATAAATAGATCTCACAAACATAATACTGAGGGGAAAAGAGCCAGGCCCAAAAGAATACATAGTGTGTGGTTCCATTTACATAAAATTCAGAACCAGGAAAACAGAATTGCTGGTGAGGAAAGTAGGTATAATAGCCACATGACTGACAGTGGGCTCAGGGGCACTCTCAGCGGTGCTGGTCATGTTGTAATTCCTGATCTGGGGGCTGGTTACTATTGGTGTGCTTACTGTATGTGTGCTTAAAATATCTTTTAATGAAAAAATAAAAATGAATTTTACGAATTTGACAAAAGCCTAGTGCTTTGCCCAGCTGTGTTACCATTGTAATAGTCCTAGACTAACATTTTGAATACATTGTAGCATTGCAGGCACCCACAGCTAGAAGGCTGCTTGCTTAATTTGTGTCTCTTGTTCTCAGACTTTTGAAACTGTTATAGCAATGCCTGGATGAGAGAACCTTAGACTGCAAAGCAAAGCAGTAAGGAGGCTTGTTGATATTTTCTTCCCACATTTTTTGTCTTGTTTTCTCTTTTGTTTCACGATCTTATATTTGTTCTTGTTTTTCTCTAGTGACTTGAAATATATACATTCAAATACCCCTGAGGGCTAATTCTAAGGCCTTAAACAATGTAGCTGAACATAAATTACTCTAATTATAAACAGCAAGAGTGAAATGTTATTTGCTATTTCTCACTCATTTGGGATAAATAACTCAGCTCCATTTCCTTCACCTTGTCCTCTAGTGCTTTGTTTCACAAATGCTATTTTGATAATAAAGCTAAAACTTTTTATCCATACTGCAATGATCAGATCACTCAAATCTTTCAATATTTATTTCATCATTTTATGGTGTTATATTTCCTTTAAAATATTTAAATTGCATTTTTCTGATTGGATTTTCTAAAAATGGTATTTTACGCCACAAATCTTAACCTCTTTGATTTGAACCATCTCTCAATTTAGTGTAATTCTCTCTTTCCGATTATGTTTAAAGTAATGGTTTTCACTAAATATCCATGGGTTGTTTATGTTCTGAATCATATGATTAAAGATTGTTTTTTCCCTATTCTGTCACCCAGGGATATTAATTTAGAGTACATGTTGTCTTAGGTCAAATAATTCTATCTCAATCTTTCTAATAACAGTATTTCTTTTAGTGAAATCCAAATCCTGTCATATTTTTGCAGGAAATCTGATTTTTCTTAAAAAGTTTGGGTATTTATAGGATTTGTTTCACATTGCTGAATTAGAAACAACTGAATTTGAGGAAAAAATATATGGATATTAATTGTGTTTCTAATAAGCACAATTAATAAGTTCCTAAACTGATGAGGAAATTATTGTGTGCATAGAGAAGTGGATAAAAAGCACACCAATCACAGTGTAGGAAAAAAGTGTTCCATGAAAATCTGACTAAAATAAAGAAAAGTGCATTTTCTTATTAAAGTAGTTTTAAAATGTTAAAGATCTCCTAAAAATAAAACCAGAAGCTTGACATTCGTATACTCAGTTCAGGTATCATTTTGTAGCATAATAAGGATGAAAAAATCTTAACATAAAATCTGAAAAACAAACACTTTGAGCAATAACACATCTACTAAAAGTACAGCTCAGGGATATTTCATATGACACAAATTAAAAGGCATCAATAATTAAGATGCTGTATATTTTAACCAAGTATGACATTATAGAAGTTTTTTTAATATTATACCGAGCTGGTTCAAAACAATATTTATCATCATGAGCTCCACTCACTTACACACATAATCTTCTTAATATGTAGATAGGGTAATGTAATATTTTGAGAAGCAGTATAAACCAACAGATATATGTGATCTCCCATAACACATGAATACAAGCACACAATTTCACCCATGAATGGCCAATGCAAATCATGAAATAATTTATTCCAAAAAACATTTATTGAACTTCTTCTATGTGCCAGAATCTTTGTTTGTTTATGAAAATATAAAGATGAGCATGACACAGAAACATTCTTTAAAGGACTTAATCTAAAGGTACACATAAAGGTAAACTCTTCTAACAATATAGTGGTATAAATTTCATAATAAAGGCAATAATAGTGATAATATAGGTGTTATTCTTGTGATCGTGATAATGTAGGTCTCATATTTTTAGGAAGAGAAAATAGAAGCACAAAGCACAATTGCCTAATATCAAGCATCCCGCAGTGCTGGAGTCAGGATTGAAACTGAGATGGTCTAATCTAGAGATTAAGATTCTACCCACTACAGTACCCTCCTGAAAGGCTGCAATGCTGTGGGCACAAAAAGACCTTTTAACTCATCTTGGAGATTTGGATACTTCCTAACGAATATAATCTTGAAACTACCCGGTGAAATTGGGCATCAGCAAAAAATAAAGATCTCCCCTATTTCTTTTAATATGGAAAATTTTTAAGCATGGTTTTATATGCTCATGGGAATGGATCACGTGGCTAGAGATTAGAGATGATGGAGATAGAGCAGTTGAAAATATAGCAAAGAAATGGGATCAAATATAAATGAAACTAAGAATAGAACAATACAACTAAGAACAATTATCCTAGTGATGATTTAATTTTTAAAAGATGTGGCATACTTAGAAAGGTTCTATTTTTGTTCTAGTTGTTACATTTGTACTCACGCCATTTTTAATGTCCTTAATCCCTGTTCTCTTATTTAACCTTCTAATATCTGGTGTGTCGATTTCTTTTCTAATGGTGTCCTTTAACTCTCAATAACTGACTAAAAAACAATGAGCTATTCTAGGTTCCCATTCTCCTCTCTTTCACATTGCTCAGTTAAATTATTACTACTTTGCCACAAATACAGTATTTACACATCAGTCATCCACCTTTGACCCCACTTTTGTTTTACTTTTGATATTTATTGAGTCTGTAGTTCAAGGGAGAGGTTTGCTCCAGAGGTATAAATTTGGAAATCATTAACATATAGATAATGTTTAAAGGCAAGAAGCTGAATGGGATTCCCAGTGGAGTAAGGGAATTGAGAAAATACCAGTAAAATGTATTTAGTAGAGAGGATCACTGCATTAAGGAGAAAATCGGAGAGCTTAGTTTTCTCAAAACCAAATGCAGAAAGCATTTCAAAGGAGGATGGATTGATCAACTAGCTCAAATGCTGCCAGTAGGTCAAGTGAAATGAGCACTGAGAATTAAAAACTTGAATTTGTCAACAATGTCTTTGACAAGAAGAGTTTTGGTGTAGGAGTGTTGAAGGAAAAGGCCAATTTGAAGACAATTCGGGGGGCGGCAGGAATTGGAGACAGAATATGTAGACAATATTTTAAAGGAATTTTGCCATTAAGCGAAGCAAAAAAAAAAAAAAAAAAAAGTGGGAGATAGGATAACCAGAGAAAGACGTTCAGGGAGAGAAGATTTTTCTCTTCATGTTGGAAGAAATTACAGTATATTTATATGCTGTGTGTTGGGAGAAATTAGAAAAAAAATATATTGAGAATGAGGGGGAATCACTAGACTAATGTTCTTAAATAGATTCAAAGGCATGGGATCTAGTGCACAGGTGTAGGAATCAGCCCTGTGAAGAAGCAAGGACATGTCACCTGGAGGAACAGGGAGAAACAGGGAGTCTGTGAGCTGAGGCACGGATCAGTGAGTAGATGTGGTGTAGTGCAGGCGGTTACATCTCTGATCACTCCAGGTTTCTCAGAGAAATGATGTCATCAACTGAACATGAAGATGGAGAGGTCTGAAGAGAATGGAATGTATGAAACGTGAGAAAAGCTAGACTAGAGAAATCAGATTTGAAATAACACAAAGGGGCAAATTGTTCAGCATGGTTGTGAGTCCAATTTTACCCAAAAAGTACACAGGGAGTAAAACAGACCTCTAAGATCACATTCTGCCAGAGAGAAGTCTGGCTGAGGAATGAAATTTCATGCTGCCAGAATGGTTGTGCATGTGTGTGTGGTATTTGTGAGTATGTGTGTGTGATTTTACAAATATTGAACTACAATATCATATTATAAACTGCATTCCTCACACCATATGCCATGAGGTCCTCTGTTCATCTCATCAAAGAAATCTACCTCATATTTTTTAAGGGCTAGCCTCTCTTTAAAAGCTATCTTACCTCTTACATACATCTCCACTATATGCAAATGCAGCATTTATCTACTGGCCATTCATTTTTTAGAATTTTACTATGATATTAAATTCTTCTATAAGCATTTCTGTAACATATTCTTATATATCTGTGCTACTCCATAATTAGATAAAATTCAAGAAGTGAAATTGCTACATTAAATACTTGTATATGTAGATGTAGATATAGGTTGCTGGAACATCTATATGTAACATACAAATAATGAAACATGATCTTACAATCGGTACCAGTCTCCCAGGCTCCCTAACCACCAAGCTTCACTTATGCTATCTCCAGGAGAGGCTGAAGGATGGTGTCAAGGTGTCTCTTTCCCCACACACCCGTACCTTCAGCTAAGGAATCTGAACCATCTCATTAACTCACCATTCTTTTCATCTTGTTAACTATCTTTTTAGATACCGTGTAGCTTCCCGTGGTTTCTTAGGAGCCACTTTGTTCACCTGATTTATGACCATCCTTTCAATTAGGAATTCAAAACAAGTTCTGCTAGCTTTGTGCATAAATTGATCTTGATAACTAAAAACAAGTTAAGGATGATTAATAAAAAGTAAAATCACTTTTTAAATAAGCCATAAAAATATAGAGTTATGTTTCTACTTTGATACTTGATTGTTAAAATGACAAACCTCATTAAACTTGCATAATGAGTATTGATCAACCACGTTCAATATACTGTTCTCCAATATCATGCAGGGCATTAATTTTTGTTTAATTGGGATGTCAATACATATTCATAAATAAAAAAAATAATCAGCTATTCAACAATGATTACAGATCATGTTATTCTGCCTATGGGTTTTAGCAGCAATATAGATATAGAATCAAATGTTTCAAAATTATGTATAGGTAACATACACAATTCAAACCATTCTTTGAGCTAGAAATGGGGTTTATAAAAACAATAGTCTGTGGGAAGGGGTATGTGTAGCTGCTGATAAGTAACTAAAAGAGTGAAAAATTATACTAGAACTCTAAAGTTTCTATTTTGACCATTCAATTTTTACCATGTATGTGTTCTTTTTGGTGCAGGAATTGGAAATTTAATGAAATAAAGAACATCACAGATCAAGTCACAAATTAAACAGGTTTGTTCTTTTGGAGTCTTATTGAAATAAGCAAAATTTGTTGAAATGAGAAGAGTTAATCTGTCTAGCCACACAGTAAAGAGTTCATCTACCCTTTCTATTGAAGAACCATCTGAAAACGTCTCGATAGGATGGATATTATAGTCAAAGAAACAGAGATTATGTTTAAATATAAAAAAAGAAGGATAAGCATGCAGCAGTCTCTTCAGTCACCTCTCCATGCACACATCTGCAAATGACCATATAATATGAATATATTTTGGTACTTCTGTCAGGATGGTGTGCAGAAAGAAAACCTTGAAATTACTCTAATATCCTTTGAAACTTGTATGTAAGACACACTTAATTGGTCCCAAAGGAGTAAAAGTCTCTCATAGCAGATTAACAACCAAGACTGAGCCATCCATATAAGGCAGTTGGAAAGTGAGCCATGCAAAGCCCCTTCCCAAAAGGATCAGTCTGATCATGTGCCGTCTGGAATTCTCAAATTTGATTCTCTACATCTTAAATGCCTTCCATACTGAAGACAGAGATTATCCTTCTCATACAAAATTCAGATTTATGTTGGAAAAATAGTACCTTTATTTATTCTACAAATTCTATTTATTATATAACATTCTTACTGTAGATATGGGGGCCAAAAATTATGTAAAATTATTTCTTCTCTCAAGGAACTGAAAGTTTTCTTCTGTATTACACATTATATGCCCCATGAAATAGTAATTTTATTACAATTTGAAAAGATAAATATATTTTAAAAATATAGCCTCTACTTTTTTTGAAGAGGCATACCAATTCTAAACCTAATTCCCTGTGTATTCTGAGATTAGGCAAATAAGTGAATATATTGTTGATATTGGAAGCAAGGTTCCTCAATGTCAGAAAAGAGAGTTGCAAATATGGATATGGGAATTCTATAATGAAATTTATTCTGTTCAGTTGGAATAGAGATATTAGCATGAATGCATAATTTTCAATATCTATCCATCTAGTAATATATATAGCATTGTGATCATATATATGTATAAGCATACAAATACATAGCTAAATGTATGTTTCTGTGTATGAATAGACATATCTATTTATTAGATTTGTCAGCTTTTTAAAGGGCCTAGAAGCAATCACATCCAAATAAAAATGATCCACCCCAGAGCCCAGATCTTGGTTTCTAAATTCCATTCTCTACCAAAAGAATCTTGGGAAAATGACCAATTTCAACTAGGATAGGAAAATACAAGGTGATTTTACAACATATTGTGCCAAACAGTAAAGAAGTACTCAAAGATTAATGGACACATGTCCAAAGAGTGCAGGAGCCAGACTGAATGTGTTACCAGTGGCCAAGTTTGAGACAGAGCATTAAAATAATGACAGTAAAGTATGGTAACTCATTGGTTAAAATAAGGACCCATGATTCCACACATAACTAATGAATTAATTAGTTAATGGGTGAAGGGCTGTCACTTGCAGTAGAGAGAATGGAAGCCTCTTCCTTACAGTAGAAAACCAACTAACAAATATAGAAGGAATAATATAATTTGCAATCAAAATTTGACAATCATCCTAACAATAATTAAAGCAAGACCAATTAATGGATGGTAAAAATTGCAGAGGGAATTTTGAGGAGTAAAAGGACAGTTTCAATTACCCCACAATTTACTTACTATTTAAGAAAAAATATTAACTTTTCAGTGGACAAATTTGACATACACCACCTTACCCAAAGTTGACATCACAGTAATGGAACAAATTGACCTCATACCTCATGAAATGCACTGAAAAGAACAAAATATCCCTTTCTGCATAATCTTGCCAAAAGTGCAATTAAATTGAAAGGTTTTCTACAAATAGATGGTGACTATTAGTACTATTTAAAATGATTGAGGAACTGTTTCTGCTTAAAGACGAAAGGGACATGAAAACTGAGTGTAAGAGATGATCTGGAATTTGGCTAAGAAGGACACTTTCAGGACAATTGCTGAAATATGAATCAGGTCTGTAGATTAGCTAATAGTATCCTATCCATGGTATTTTCCTCATTTTATAAGTAAACAATGCTAATGTCAGAGAATATCCTTGATTTTAGGAACACTAAAGCATGTAAGGGCAACAATTCTGCAACAGATTCTTTAATGTCTCGCTCAAAATAAGAAAATAATATATTAATATAGACCTGTGTGTGTGTGTGTAAAAGAGAGAGAGAGAGAGAGAGAGAGAGAGGTAAAAGCTGAATATTACATTTTGGAGAATCACTTCAAAGAGAACGTGGGAATGTTTTGTACTTTTCTTGCAACTTCTCTCTAAGCCTGAAATATCATGTCCAAATAAAAATTTAAATGAGAGTAATGTAAATTACTGTATGGAATGTCTTGGAGATTTCAAATGAACATTATAATATTGAAGGATCTGCAAATATTTTTTAATATTTTGTTTATCTATTATTTCTAAAACATCTAATAAGTAGCTATATGTGCCCACTCAGTTGTTGCCAGAAATCTCTGTATTGTAGATTTATCAGCATTTGCACAGCTGTAAAAACACGTGATCATTTATTCCCATTCTAAAATACATCTATACGTACCCTTTAGGAATATCCTAGAAAAGAATATGGCGATGAAGATTCAGACATCTCCTTCCGGGCCATGTTGCTCTCCTAAAACCATCAAATCCTGCTTGGAAGTGCTATATGTTAATACTCAGTATAAGTGTGAAGATGTAGGGTAAGGAGCACACTGTAACTATTGGAGTGAGCATATAAATTAGTGCAACCTCTCTGGAGGGAAATATCACAACATACAACAAACTAAGGAATTCATCAGAGGAAAACAATTTGTTAACTGCAAAAAAAGGTATGCACGGATAGTAAACACTATACTATTTATACAGCAGAACTGTTAAGAGCAACTTAATTGCCCATCATCGTAGGAGTGATCTAGGAGAAGAGCTCGTAAATGCTATAGCAGCTTGTATAGCAGACAAGTCTAGCACCCGAGTACTGAAGTCAGTCGGCCTAAATTCAAGCCTTGGCACTTCTGTTTACCAGGTGGGTAACATTGGTCAGATCACTTACTCCTCTTTAACCCTCAGTTCACCCAACTTAGGATTACTGTGAATGTTAAAAGAGAGAACGTATGCACTTTATAGGGGTTTTGTGGGAGTTGGGTACATAAATCATTTCGGCACAGTGCCTGGCACATACTAGATGCAAAATAAAATTTAGCGATTGTTTTGTTTTATTATTAATTTATACTCACACAATGGAATACTCTTTAACTATTACATTCCATGGTGTGTACCTACATCCTATGTACATTAATTTTACATAATATTTAAATATAATATTGTCAGAGTGAATAAATAGGTTTCAGATAACATTATAGTGTGATTCTTTCTCTGGGTGTGCATGCATATCTCCGTAGAAATATCTTCTGGGCAACAGTCTATACATTAACACGTAATATTCATGTTTTTCTTTAAATCATTTTCTTTTCTTTTTGAGTGAACATGTATTAATTTCATAATCAGGAAAAAAAGGAATGTCATTTACATTAAAAAATTACAATTCCCCAATACTTAATCCTTCCCCTTCATCTTAACCTCATGTCCAATTTTTATTGCCCAGAGGAACAGGAGGGCACATACACCACATTCCCACAACTGCTATGGGTGAAGATACAGCACTTGACAAGAGCATCCTTCAATCACCCACCTCACAGGCCTCTCTCATTCTGGTCAAGTGAATGATTTGTTTTATGCAGGCATTGATTTTTTTTTTTTTTTTTTTTTTTTTTTTTGGTGAGGAAGACCAGCTCTGAGCTAACATCAGTTGCCAATCCTCCTCTTTTTGCTGAGGAAGACTGGCCCTGGGCTAACACCCGTGCCCATCTTCCTCCACTGTATATGTGGGAAGCCTGCCACAACATGGCTTGATAAGCGGTGTGCAGGTCTGCACCAGGAATCCTAACCTGCTAACCCCGGGCAGCCGGAGCGGAGCATGCGAACTTAACCACTACACCACTGGGCAGACCCCAGCAGGCACTGAATTTTAAATTAATCTCTAAAACATCTCCACTTGATTATTTTAATTTTGCATGAGAGGATTTTAGTGTATTGATAATGCTTGCATTTAAGGATTTTTTAATTAAATATTTGCTGTGTTTGTATATGATAGGTGAGAAACAATATTGTCAAAAAATTAGGTATGATAACTTGTTAAAAATCAAAAAAGTAACACGGTTTTTAATGCAAATTGGGTTTTACAGAAAGACCAATATTAAATAAGCAGAAAACTATGTAGTATACTTTATATAAGATGCCATTGATGGTATTTATTTTATGTCCTCCAAAGAAATTAAAGTAAAAGTGGATTTGTCACATTTATTGTAATAAGCATCCTAACTTCAAAGATGTTAAATATGAAAAGAAATAAAAAATAAAACCCACTCAGTTTTAGAAGAATGAATCACCATATTTCCAGAGAGGTTTTGTTCCTTAATATTGTATTATGGAAGTTACTGTATCAAATCCTATGAGATGTATTAAAACGAGGCTCTTCTTGTTTTGATTATTGGTTATCAACACAATTTGCATCAAATCAAATCAATATATATAATGAAAAGGGTTAAATCTCTAAGCAACAAATATTCCAGTGAGCTCCATCCATAATTAAAACATGAAGGGCTAATAAAAAGTTGAAGCACAGTATTTGTTTTTCTTCCTGGTTCAAGGCTAATAAAACAATATTCTCTGCACAAAAATTTTTTCTTTCCCATCCAACATAAACCAATGCTTAATAGAGAGTCAATAGCCTTATTATGAAAATTGATCTAAATCAATAGTATACAGACAGTGGTTAACAATCCTAGGCAGCCTTTTCAAATGCATTTACTGACAGCATCACATCCCTCTGGTCAGGAGTTATTGGGAACACATCTTGCAAAGCACACTGTGATACAAAGAATTCATGCAGATGCCTAGTGCTCGAGACTAAATTTAATCACCTCCTGCTTGCGACCATTTGGCAGCTTTGGGAAAGTTCTCTTCTAACCAGCTCTCTGAAGCTGAGCTATTAAAGTGCTAATTAAAGAAAGTGCATGGAAGACATGAGCACTAGGAGTCTGGGGTAATTGGCCACAAAAAAGACAAGGCTGAAACACGTCACTTTGTCTGCTCTTCCTGATTAGACTCTAATTCGAATACCAATATTTCACTGCACGCCAAGGTGCTCTGGGAGAGGTGTCTGCCTCTCTCTCAGTTGAATGGATGGCTCTTGTGTGAAAAGGGGAAAATAGCAATTTTATTTTATATTTAATCTTCTGACACCCTCAGGATCAACAGAGAAGTCCACAAAATCTTTCCTGTGCATCTTGATATGATTGATTAAAAGTGAGGAAAAAAAGAGAAAGAAAAAATATCATCTAATGAAACAAATAAGTAATCCTGTGCAATACAAGTTGCCCAGCAAGCCCATTATGAAGCAATGGTAATTACACTTGAAGTGCTTATGTGCTGCCTGATAAAACGGTTCAAAACGTATTGCATCTATTTCTCATCTACTTTGAGCTTTCTTCATAAATGAGACACACAAGAAGGGGCATAGAGTGGGAGAGGGAGAAGAAATTGGGGGAGAAATGTGTTTACAAAAGTTCAGAAGAATCCACTGTGCTCCAGACACTTCTCTGACCTCCATACATGTGCTTTCCTTTAATCCAATCAATAACTCAGTGAATTGGCATTATTCCTCTTGACTGATGAAGAATTTGAGATTAATTAGGTTACGAATCTACCTAGGATATCCTGTGAAATAATCAGTGAATTCCAATTTAAACTATAAGGAAACTGAGGCATAGAAAGGAAGTATTTTTGCTAAGGGCACACAGCAGTCAATTCTGGATCCAGAATTTGAGCCCAGACTCTCTTATTGCAGAGTATATATAAATTTCTACTTTCTAAACATGATCATTACTGGTCACAAGGGCAATAGTCCTTTTAAATTATTTTATAATTAAATTTGCACTTGAATATCTATTAATTTCAAATAAATATCATACTATTAAATAACGCAAATTCGATTCTTTCATAATGCTTATTCTGTTTCTCTGTCATAATATATTTCAGTCACTACGAAAACAGCCCAAAGCCCGTGTTCCATAAATGTTGAAATAGTGACATCATCTTCATGTATGACATATTTGCTCCAAAGTCAGTTCTGTAATCTTTTAAAGACAAGCCAGTTCATGTGTCAGACTTTGGAGAAAAACCTAATGTAAGTAAATATTCAAGGCTGAAAAGTACCTCTCAATTTGGCCTATTCACCAGAATTCATTGTCTTTGAGATAATTTTTTAATTTGAGCTTGCAATGAAAGATGTGTTCTTCAAAGCCTAGGTTTCAAGCTATCACACAGTCTGCAGAAAAGAGAGGGTGCTATTCTGCAAACAGGAAGAATCCTTTAACATTCTAGAGGGAAATCTTGGAGGAAGGGGTGAGAAGTCATTGAGTCTGGACTCATTGCAGTAAAAGGACCATAAGAACAGGCTTCCAGTGCTGGGGCAGCTGAAGAGGAAATTTGAGAGAAGAGAAAAGATAGGACTTTTAACTTACTGGCTGTGCTTTTCCCTCCCTCCTCCACTCAACTTTGTCTACCTTGTCTCTGATATAGTCAATAAAGTCTACGTTCTTCTTTGTATCATCAGTGAACCATTTTTGAGAGGCTGAAAGAGTTGTCGAGAAAACACACGTGAACGAGATCTATCCAGAGGAAGAAAGTGCCACGATACTGTAAGACTAGTATTTCACAGAAGCCAGAGGGAGTAGATAGACAAAGCTTTTAGTCACTTGGGAGCATACAATTGGCATAGAGTCAGAGTTTCACATGGCAAGGGGTCAGAACAAATAACAGATTATATAATTAGAAGCCAAGAAATCTGAAGAAACTTTCGATATAGAAACGAAAAAGAGGCAAGCAATGAGCACAGCCTTACAGAAGATCTGCCACTACCAATTCCAGTCCAGCATAACTCAGTTCCTTTTTGCTTATTTGCACATTTGTTTTTAAAGTAATGGCTGCATCTGTGCTTTTTCACTCCCTTTTCAAAGTGAGAGCTTCACCTCCTGGGCAAGGTTAATTGTTCATTTTTCTTCCTCTGACTTTACACAGTGCTGCGAATCTTAGTCCAAACAATCCTCAGGTAGGTCTTCATGAAAATCACTCAGTCTGAGTCAGATCCCCTCTTCCGTAGTCCCACTGAACCCCGGGAATGCCTCATTCATGCCACTTATGCATTGGACTACACTTGCTGCAACTGCGGCTACATGGAGTCAGTTTGCAGGAAAGTGGGAGGAACTCCATGCAAAGCAGAGAAAATGGTTTCCCTGGTAGGCTTTCACTTGCAAAATGCTGCCAGGGATACAGAATTCAGTGTTAATGGGGCAATGAGTAATAGGGCATATCAGAGGTGAGATGCATTTGACATCCCTACTGCACGCCCAGCATATTGTAAAATCCTTGAAGGCAAAGACATACTTTTCTTTTTGTGTTTTCACCACTTTGTACTGTGCCTGGCTGGTCGTATGCTCTCGATATCTGTGTTTCTTATGTTGATAAACTAATTAATTGATGAAAGAACAAATGAACATTCATCCAATTTTATTAAGAAATGAAGGTTCTGACATAGTTTTGAATTTGTTAAATAGATAACGTAATAAGTGGAGCAGAAAGTAAGTAGAGTATAAAGATACATTCAAAAAGAGCAAATTGTGGTTGCTGTAGGGGTGGCCGTAGTTGCCAACAAGACATGGCTGTGGTTGTAGAAGCAAATGGTAACTGTGTGGGCCCTGTAGTCTTTCCCCTGAAAAACAGTGGCAGGGAAGCAGAATCACACAGTGAGGAATGGGGCATATAGAAGGTGAAATATGCAACTGAAACATGTGAGGATATTGGGTAAACCAGACAATCCAGATGGTACTAGAAACAAAAGTGCAAAACAATGTGTCAGTGAAAGAGCACAAAACAAGTTGCATCTGACGAGAAGAGGGCAGTGGCAGATGGATTTTGATGCACTGACCTGGGGCTCTCAATTCCCTGCATTACAGTCTTCAAAGTTCCATGGCCCTGCTGCCCTGGTTCCAAGACTGATGCTAGACTTAGTTTCTTCAGTTTATTATTTGCAACCCACATGGTATCAAATACATTATTACATAATTTTTCAGGTTCATAATCTTTCACATTTATTTAGACTGTTATGCTTTCCAAGTACTTTCATATATATTACTGAGAACAAAACTCTGAGTGAGAAGGGGAAACAGACAGGTAGGGAAATTGAGTTCTAGCGTGTCAAATGATCCCAGTATCACAAAGCAATATATTGACTAGAGCCATCAGCTAGAATTTAAATATTCTTTTCCAGTACATTTCCACAGTATTGGAGAGGTTCTTCAAAGGCAGGATATAGACGGATGGAGCAGATAAACAGAATTGAACATTGACACCATTCTCTGGAAACCAAAATAACCAAATGCTATTATAGGTGACTAATGCATTAAAATGTAACACAAATACTTTATGAAGAAGAATAAAAGTACATAAATTTTAAAGAAACATTAAGAAGCATATTTGAAATTGATTTTATAGTTTAAGAGTCATTTCAGAAGAGACTATGCAAAAGTAAAATTATGAAAATAGTTTAACTAAAAAGAGAAGGAAGGACAATAAACAACAACTCTATTAACCACTTCAGCACTGACGTGAATTACCTCTTGGGTAGTAACAATATCCTTGAAGTTAATAATTTGGTTTTCTGAAACATAAGTGTATTAGTTTATTTATGCTGCATAACAGATTACCACCAATTTATCGGCTTAAAACAACAGTTACTTATCATTTCACAGTCTCTGTGGGTTGGGAATCCAGGCAACACTCAGAAGATCCTCTCTTCAAGCTCTTACGAGGTTACAGTCAAGGAATCGTTTGGGCTGCATTCTCATCTGGACACTCAGCTGGGGAGGGGTCCACTTCCACACTTCCTCAAGTTATTGACAGAATTCATTTCCTTGCAGCTATGAAACTAAAGGCTGTGAACTCTTGCTGTCAGCTGGCAGTTCTCACCAACTACAGGCATCTTGCAGTTCCTACAGGCCACCCACAGTTCCTTGACACATGGACACACACTTCCTCTAGCCAGTAAGGAAATTCTCTCCTGCTTGATGTCTTTCTACTCAAGAAGACTCAGGCTATCTTTTAAGGTTCTCAGCTGATTAAGTCAGGCTCACCCGGCATAATCTCCTTCTTAATCTACTCGAAGTTTACTAATTTGGGATGTTAATTACACCCATAAAGTCTCTTCACCTTTGCCATGGGAATGGCATTCTATCACTTTTGCCTTATTGTATTGGCTGGAAGCAAGTCAATGGTCCCACTCACCCTCAAGGGAAAGGGATTAAACAAGGCATGGACACTAGGGGCTGAGAATTATACGTATCCATCCTAGAGTATGTCCAACATGACCAGGAGGAAAGAATCCAGGGGGGAGTAGGTGTGATTCAACTCAATGGTGTTTGCTAAGATACTGTGGAATATTTTCCTGTTAGAAACAACAGGATCTTTAATCTAGTTGCTATTAGGATGGTCTTTCACCATTTTGTTGCTGTTGCTTTTTATGTGTCTGTGCAGAATCTTCAGCAGCTCAGCTGCACTATTATATCTCTTGGTCCCAGAATGTTGCTCCAGCTTGCTTACTTTTGAACTCCTTAAAGTTGTAAATATGCAAATATGAAAACCATTATATTTTTTAAGAAAAGGTACAAATATATTTTTGAAATTAAATGATTCAGATTTTTGTGAGGAATTATATGTACAAGTCTACAAGGTCATCTTTATTAGTTTAAGGGAATCAGTCTGAATGGAAGCAATAATTAATTGTTTATGCCAGAGAAGAAAAGCTCATGGAAGAGAATTTCCTTGTGTGTGTGTGTGTGTGTGTCTGTTTATCTTAAATCATATTCTGAAATACTAAAATAATTGGGTAAAATATGTCATCATAAATTTTGTCTACATCTTTGTAATTTTTAAAGCTGAAAAACTTATTAGCAGTGGAAAGTGAAGAAAAGCATGGCTGCAATAAAATAAAAATCAAATGCCTTAAATGGTGCTACTGCATATGTAGCATCCTTATTCCCAAATAAAATACAAGTATCTTGCTTTCTAAATGCCAAATGCAAATATTTTAAAAAGCCTAATAAATATATAGTAGGACAAAATCTGTATAACTACAAATAAAGGACATACACTTTAGTTATGGCAATGAAGCATCGTTTTTTTATACATTTTTCAGATTTAAGTACAACCATTATGCTTCATGTATTTATTAGTAAATATTCAAAAATAATTTGTTATCTCCTTTTTCTCAATACTGAGAAATCTAGTCTGATACAGCTTAGTCATTATTTCAACTGAGGGTTAAATGGGAGGGGAACCAAGACTACATCTTGATATTTACCACCGTCGGGAGAGGGGTTGTGGTTCTGTGTGCTCTGAAAAAATTATAGTTAGTCCTCTCTCTTCCCCATTCAAGAAAAATTACTACTAAGAACAACAACTAGGAATATATAAAGTTGTTGCCCTGAGATAAAATACTAATATTGATAACAATTCTCTAAACTTCAGGGACTGTGAAACCAGTTTTGACTTTCGTTTAATTTTAGTAGCACTTTTTAAAGTGCTCTCAACTCTCTTTGAGTTCACACTCAGTTTCTTCATCTCTGCTTGGACATGGAACACTAAGCCCAGAGGCTACAACTCAGTTGCTCCTGGGTGTAAGCAGGACATAAGGAGACAGGAGGAAGAAAGGAATCACAGAGACAGTGACAAGGAGGAAACTAACTCCTGAGCATCTCCAGGGCAACCCGACTCTGAGCTTGCCCTTACTTTGACTCTGTCTACACTGTAGCTCGTGCCTAGAACTCATTAACCTTCTAGATCTGCAGCAAGAATAGATGACATGTAAAATATTTGTTTGTACTGTAAGTGTTAACTCACGTGTTTTGAATGAGCTATCATTATAATCTTATTAGTTTAAAATCCATCATAACATAAATATATCATGTGTTTTGATACATAATTATTAAGTATAATAAGTATAGTTTTGTTGAACATGCTTCTGTTAATTACATGGGTGGAGCAGTTTTTAATTAATTCATATGTCTATAGATGAATATTATTTTTGCTAGGCTTAGGGTTCTGCACCAATTCCATTCCTATATTCTTTTTTATTTTATAGAAGTGAAACCTAAGAAAGATTTTTACCTAAATAAGTTTATGGGAAGGGAAAGAGTGTTATAGCTTTTATAGTGCTCTGTTCTCTATAAAAAATTCCTATTGTTATAATAACACTCTTGTAGCAATTGATCCCATAATTATCAGCTGGAGGCTTGATTAGTTCTCCTCCAATTTTGTTGAAAGCCAATTGGAAATCACCTATGTTATGAAAAGTTTTGTGATCAGATTTTTGTCAGGTAGTTGAAGGCATTCACTTTTTTCACTTTGTGTCTCTTCTTGGCATTTCTGAGATTTTGAATCTTGGGGGTTTGGGTTTGTTTGGGGTTAAAATCCAGGATGCCTGTGAAGTCTGTCTTTTGTATAAAGCAGAAGAAGATGATGTGAAAGAGGAGATGGGAGAGAAGGAGGGGAATCTGGGAGGAAGCCGACCTCAGGTCTCTTCTCAGGTTGACCCATCTAGGAAAGAAGGGAAGTGAAAGTTGAGAATGTGAAAAGTACTACCCTCTTTTGAAGACCAGTGTTGTGGAGAAGCCTACTTCTGAGCATTTTCACCAGGGAATTCCAATTGAGCAAACATTGGCTGTAGATAAACACGCACATGCTGTTTCCGACTGAGAGATTCAGACTTAATCAACTTATATTGCACAATCTACCATGTGGCAGACACTGCATGCTGCACATATGTTATCTCGTTTCATCCGGACCTATCCTGTGCAAAAGAGGTGTAAGTATCTTTATTTTACTAACGAAGTCACTAAAGCTTCAGAAAAATTAACAATTCACTTGTACTGACGGCCTAGTAAGAAGTAGAGATTAGACTTCAGGCCTGCTATATATTTGAAGTTCTGTCCAATTCATTGTGATGTTGTTCATAAAATTAAGGCTAAGAAAAAAGCAGAATGTATTCAAATACTCAAAAGAAGAACATGGAAAGTTTTTCAAAATATTAAATCATGTACAACCCTGAGTCTTTTCTCTTAGTGGATATGGCCTTCTCCATCCTCATGGACATGCCAGAATTTTCTGCTGACTGACCCAAAGGAAGAACTAAAGGTCATTCTTTTTTATGGAACCTAGTCCAAATGACAAGGGTTGTAGCCATACATTTGGACATCAAAGTACAGTGTCATGGGTCAGATAAGCCAGAAACAAAGAGAACTTTGTAAGAACTTTGCTCTCATTGCAACCATATTAATACAGTCTAAAGAACGAGTGGATAAAATTTTAACAAAGTGTGGTTATTTGGAGTGTAGGCAGGGTCATCCCTTGATTATTTCTACTGAGCCATCATGTTCACAGTTTACCCTTAAATTGAGGATTTTTCCCATATTTAGTTGACACAGATAGGACATTAATGCATATGCTCAGTTGAGGATATTCATATGCATTTGTAGATTTTTGTTGAAGCACTTTTTTATTATAACTCTTCCTTTGAGTAACTTTCACCCTGCATTTAACATAACACTAACAATATTTATGTATCATTTCTTGATAAAATTGTTAGGTCACTTTTATCCATCCTGTGAGTATTGGTCTGGAGCTATCTCAGCACATTGAGAGTCCTTCTTGTCTTTCCTATTCCAGCCTTCCGAGAGCTGCTGGTTTTATGGGCTCTTCTCTTCACGTCGCAGTCCTTGAACTTCATAGTATTTCATATTCTATCATTGAACACTTCCCTCTCTCGCTGCTTAAAATAAGCTTGTTCCGGAAAAACTGATACTATTGCTTAATACTATGTAAAAGCCAATTTTTTACTTGCGTTTTCTACTATTTAACCTTCCTCTTATGATAAGAAAGGACCATCTACTTCTAAGTCATGTGTTTTCTACCCAGAACTTCAAAACCACAAGAGATGGTGTTTCAGTCTAATCTGTTCCATCCTGCTCACCTCCTTTGGTATCACCTGTTGTTAAGAACAAATCTGGAGACATGGAGAACAGTTGGTAATCTTCAGGATCATAGGAAGAGACACTCTAAAGGACCACATAGGAGCATGCTGTGTTCTTGATGTAAAGAGAGCATCAAAAACATATTTGGTGAATGGAGTTCCTTCTAAATAGCCTTTAGTGAGGAGTCATCAAAACCATTATGTGTCTTTTATTCTGGAGCCAACATTGGGATTTCCTTTACCCTCCTGGATTTCACTAGTCCTGTGTTCTTATTTAGGAGGCCTGAGAAATTTTGGAACAAGAATTTAGAACACTTGTTTTGTCTCATCGCAAAGAAACATTGAGAAATAAGCATAGGCTG
Source organism: Tapirus indicus (assembly GCA_031878705.1). Classification (NCBI taxonomy): domain Eukaryota; kingdom Metazoa; phylum Chordata; class Mammalia; order Perissodactyla; family Tapiridae; genus Tapirus; species Tapirus indicus. The sequence goes on from CM062917.1 coordinate 7,812,505, forward strand.
TTCTCCTCTATTATGATATATACTGTACTCACTAAAGTATTTAAACAGCAGTTGTATAAATCACATTCTACTAAATGGCATTTGGTCCAATAAAGACATTTTTTCATTATTAATAGAAGCTGAATTTTGTGCCAGATTCATGATATTAACTGCAGCAATATCTTGTTCTTTATCAATGATAAGTCTTGGTACAGTGAGTTTAAGACACCATTGAACTTTTCCAAGCTTCTCATATTCCTCACATTCTTCGTGAATACTTCCCAGAAGAGGGAAAGGAGGCATATAAAAGTGTGGTATCGATGAAGCTAAGCACTTTGGAACAAAACATACTAAAAATGAACATTATATGATTTGTTAATATATTAAGAGAAAGAAATTGGGAGTATCTGAGATTCATGTTAAATTTGAGCCAAAATTTGAAAGATATAAAGGTTCTTTAAGATGCCTATGGTTCATCACCTAAAAGCTTTTAATGTTGAAACTCTAATGAAACTCTGAATGAAAATAAAAATAAAAATTATGGATGAACTCATCCATCCAAAATGCATTTTACTTTTCCCAGAAAACTCCCAGAAGGGCTTTCTGTTCAAGTGAATGTCAAAGTCATTGTTGGGTAGTACATCTAACAAGTTCATTGCCTTGTCAATTTTGCTCAGCCAAATGGCCTTTGAATACCTATCAATTTTACTCAAAGTATAGGATTTGATTTTTTTTCAGTGCCATTCCAAACTTGAGCAAATTCAATATGGTCACATTCTTTCCCCTCTAAAACCAAAGGTTATAATGGTTGAATTGATGGGCCATATTTTTTAAAAATGAGAAAATATATTTAAAAGTGGGACTTAATATTTATTTCTAAGTTTCTGTATATTTATGTACTGAATAGCAATGAATACATACAAATAATCGCATATAGTCATTATTTGAATTTGCATTTAAAGTCTTTTCATGTACTAAAACTACAAGGCTAACCAATCAAATGATAACAAATTATATTTAAAATAACAAAAGAATTTATATTCATAATCTTTTGTTGTGATTAAGTAAGTGACTTTTAGGTTTTAATTAAAAACTTCCTTTGTAGAGATCTATGATATTTCCATAATTTAGTTCACGATGGTATTTTGAGGAGAGGAGAAAAATTATTACTAATTAGTTTTAAAGCTATTACAACTGGTGCCTTTATTTACAACCCCTTTAACTCAGAACTCAGAAATTATTTTTTTCTAAGGTAGAGTAGAATTGGACAGAGAAATAAGCAATCAGTTTTATTTTTCTTAATAAGACTTATCTTCCACAATTGAATAGAACTATATTGGTTCAGAGAAACAAAAATGTGCTCCTGACTTACTACATGTTTAAATCCTCATTTTTAGAGGATTTGAAATTTAGTTCATCAACACCATGCCAGATTCCTCAGAAAGACCTGTAAATCATAAATTATGGGACTTAGTAAACCTCTAACACTATCCTTTTTGGTATAAATCATTTGCAAATCATCAAAACGTCACTTAATAATATCCAAATTTGTGTCAGTTTAGATTGATTCCAGTGAAGCAGCTTGACATCTGATGGTTAAAATAGAAATTATAAATAAATCAAAAGTACATAACCCCCTAATGATACAAGGTGTTTATTTTTAGAGCAGATAAGTGGAACTTAACATATATATATATTTGTGTATGTGTTTCAAAAATATATGACATTAAAGTCCCAGGGGATCTATATTTTTGAGTTCTGGGATTTTAATTATAATTTTTTATGCTCTGGGTAATTAAGAAGACATCTATTTCATTGTAGTGGGCAATTTAAATGCCCACGTCTAAGAACACATACAAAAGTTTTTCTAGAAAGATTCTTTTCAATCAACCTGAAATACTAACTGCAGTAATTCAGGAATGTTTAATCAAAAGTCAAGTGGAATTTAAGATAAAGATGCATTTTAAAAATATGCATGCATATACGTTTAAGCCAAGCATAGAATATACACACTGAAGTTAGAAGGCAGGCTTAAATTAAGTTACAAGTGAAGAAAAACAGGATAAGATGTGATATGACAGTACCAATAACCAGGGTTAAAAAAACAATATTGCTTCCAAAAAAATACTACAGTATTTGGTTAACTAGGCATTTTTTAATTTGGGAGCTCTATGAGTGTATAAATTCAAATGTTTTGCCTATAGATGACATACAGGGCCCAAATATATTGTATATTAGAGAGTACATTTCTTTTCCTTTCTTTCTTTCTTTCTTTTTTTTTTTTTTCTTGAGGAACATTAACCCTGAGCTAACATCTGTGCCAGTCTTCCTCTATTTTGTACGTGGGTTGCTGCCACAGCATGGCTGATGAGTGGTGTAGGTCCATGCCTGGGATCCGAAATCGCGAACCCCAGCTGCCAAAGTGGAGAGTGCTGAACTTAACCACTATGCCACAGGGTCAGCCCCTCTTTTTTTTTAATATCCTATTTTGTAATTTTTAGGACTCTTTGTATGTAAGCCACATAAACCAAATCTGGCTAACCAAATCTGGCTGTCCATGAAGAGGCTAAAAGAATTGAGGGGAAAGCTGAAAAGTCTTACCTCAGAAAAGACCAGAACCAAAGCACTGCAATGCTCTATGAAGCAGGAACTATAGCTCAGTTTATTTATGGTACTATTAAACTGCCTTTGTCCCCATGTCATCAGGTCAAAACTCACAATTCAGGAAGAAAACTGAATTGACTTGGTGAGATGAGGAACGTCCATCGTCTGACGAAATCCTCTCCCCTGCTTCCTGATCTCATGACTCAGCTACATTTCTCAGTTAACTCCCCCATACATGTGGCCATGTGATGAGATTCTCCCCCAGTGTGAGTGATGTGGACCTATCTCCAGCCTAGTTTTGATGCCTATGCCTGTTCCCTCCATCCTTTCTTTAGCTAGAACACAAACATGCCTGAAACAGCTTTTTCAAACAAAAAAGGACAAAGCCCTAGTGGATGGTGGACAAACAAGACGGAAATATGCTAGGTCTCTGAATGACCATGTAAAGCAGAGTCAGATTGAACCATTACGTGGGAGAGAAATAAGCTTTTATCTTCTTTAAACAAATTATTGTAGGTCTAGCCTTAGCCTAATAACTCTACCTAGTTGGGTTATATGCTCACAGCTTGGAATATGAAAAGAAAAGGCATTTGTATTGACCATCCCACCAAGGCTGCACAAAATGGTGGGAAGGTAACATCCTTGGGTGAAATCGAGAGACAATGGGGGCTGGCAAAAAGGCAGCTGTTTTGGATAATTAGTACAGGAGGGGCAGTTGAATTGGAAAGAAGAAGGGCCCATGTTCCTGTCTAAAGAAGGATGTCTCCCTATCCTCTGCACTCTTCTTTTCCACATACCCAAGAATTCATTTTTGAAATGGGTCATTCCCTTAGGCATATATACAGGCTTAAAAAGCAAAACAAAGCCCAGAAGACCTCCCTTAATCCTCTTTAGAGCAAAACCTCTTAAAGTGTTGTCTATAGCTACTATCTCCAGGACTAACTACCATTTTCTTTGTTATAAAATGATAAGCTATTTCACATCTAAAGGCACAGAGGATAATGTATAAAAACAACCATATGCTCGATTTTCCAGGAAAAGAAATAAAAGTTGAAAACACTGTGAAAGTGCTCTGTGTATTTCTTTGATCATTTTACTGAACACACACACACACCCCAGCACTAAAAATTAGAAAGTGCTGATGTTGGCATTTGTCATTCTTCTGCATGTATTTATACTGCTACTTCATTTGTATCATCCCAAAACAAGACCATTAGATTTTACAATTTTGGAAATTTTTGCAAATACTGTCTTCCTGTATGGATCATTCTGCAATTTGCCTTTTTTGTTTCAATATTATGTTTTGAAATCTATCCATGTGGATACATATAGCCACGTAGCTCCTATAAATCCATTTTCTCTCTAGCATGTTCACTTTATGAATATAACAAATGTAATTTATCATTCTCTTTTTTTTTTTTTTTTGTGGGGAAGACCAGCCCTGAGCTAACATCTGTTGCCAATCTTCCCCTTTTTGCTGTTGCTGAGGAAGACTGGCCCTGGGCTAACATCCGTGCCCATCTTCCTCCACTTTTTATATGGGATGCCACCACGGCATGGCTGACAGGCAGTGCGTCGGCGGGCGCCCGGGATCCGAACTTGCGAACCTCGGGCTGCCAAGCGCGGACTAAACCGCTGCGCCACCAGGCGGCCCCTATCATTCTCTTTTGAAAGTCATTTAATGCGTTCACATACATATGTATATGGACACATATATGTGTATATTTACGTATATATATGTATATTATGTATATATAATTACATATATAATTATAGCTACAAGCACTGTGTATCTTGTTCATAAGTTTTGTGCACATCTTTGAAAGTTTCACTTGTGGAGTTATTGTTTAGAAATTGAGTATTCACACCTTTCATTAATTCTAGAAAATATTCATACATTATCTCTTTGAATCACACTTCCCATTCTGCAACTCTATTAAATTCCCACTCATCTTTTCTCCTCATCTTTAATCTCACTTTTCTATTTACTATGTCTTTGTCTATCATCTAGTTTACCAATTCACTTTTCAGCCATGTGTACTATCTAATCTGCTGTTTATCCAGCCATTGTATTTGAAATAATGTAATATTTCAAAGAATATAAAATATATAAATTATAATTATATTATATAATTATGTATAAATTATAATTTTATATATATATATTTTTTTAATTTCTCTTTGCTTCTCTTTTAAATCTGCCTTGCCTTTTTTTGGTCTGGTATATTCCTTAGGTGTTTGGGTCCATTTTTATTTCTTTGATAATTTAAACAAAGAAACTCGCATCTATTGGTGTTAATTTGATGACTGGGAACTTGGGCTGTTTGTTTCGCTGTTTGTTGTTTTGCTGAGCCCTGCTCCCAGAGACTTTCTTCTCATGTGATTTGAATTAGACTATGAAAGCACCTTAGTGTGTTTCTCTACAAAATTTCGTTAGTTTTGTTTAGCCAGGTATCCTAGGTCTACTTTAAACACAGTACCACTCATATTAATTTTTTAGCTTGAAGTTGCCTACAACACACAGAAACTGTATATTTGAACATTAAATTGACAGCAGGCCTGCTGTTACCAATTCTTAGGTGTGATTTTTATCCCGTTCAGCAACCAAGTGAAGACAGACAAGATTTCATATTGTCTCTCTTTGACTGTGACCAGAATTTTATTCAATTCCATTTTTTTCACTGAAGTTGTAGCCCTTCAAAAGACTGGGTATTTGAGAGAATTTCAGTAAAACCTTCATGCGTTGTCCAAGCTCAAAGTCCTGTCTCTTGTCCTCCCCCATATGACAATTAAAGAAAATCTCTTTGATACCAAGACTAGAGGTGCCCCCAGGAAACTTGAAGTCACTGATACCACTTACCATTCTAGCGTTCCACCTCATCTTCGTTGTTGCCCTGAGGAATTTCTCTTACTTTCTTGCCAGTTTCTCTACATCTATAAAATAATGTTTATTTTATAATCTGTTACTTTTTATAGGTTTTATAGGTTAAGTTTTTCCATGATACCATTATAAGGTCCTTCTACTGTGTAATGTAATTGAATATATGAGGATGAGGAGAAATATTCATTAAAATTCTATTCAATTTTTTAGAGGATCATATACCAATTTTGTTTTATAAACTGTTTTTAAACAAACACATAGCATGTACTAGTCTTTAAAACCATTTTAATTGTGAATTGAAATACTCATATGGCAGTAAAAATTAAAGGAAAATTAAATTTGTTACAGATACTGAAAACATGCAGAATATTCCTGACATTCTTGGCAATTAAATGAATACATGAAGAAAAGAACCTTGATTGGATGTGGATGTGGGAGTATGGTAATATGATTCTGTGCAGATAAAGAAAACTTTCAAAGAGTTTCTGAAGAATATACAAACAACAAATCATTACCCAAAGCTAAAGAATACTGTTTAATAAAATTACTGCTACAGAAGTTGAAATATAATGATGTATACCTGAAACTTATATAATGTTATAAACCAATGTCACCTCACTAAAAATTTAATTAATTATAAATGAATAAATAAAGTACTGCTGCTAAATGCTATAGACAAAAGGACAGAAAAGTGATAGAATGAAGAGTAGAAAAGCACAATAGCCTAAATATTTAAAAACAAAGGGTTGGTGGTGATGACTTTATCACGAAGCTCTAAGTGAACCTGGAGTAAGTAAACCATTTTGATAATCAAATTCCTTAATTGTCATAATCCCATGGTCCTACTGTAAGTGAAAGAGCATTTATGAGATATATATATATATATATATATATATATATATATACCTATATATATGTTTATATCTGTTATATATTTTTCTATGATAGAAAGAGAAAGTATCATAAACTAGACTTAATCACAAGGTAAAGAGTAGCAATTCCACTGGAGTTAATGAGGTTATCACCCCATATAAACATCAGATTACTTACTATGTAAATATTATTTTAACTATTTAACAGCACATGATTCTGTATTAATTTATAACTGCTAACTACTTGTAGTAATTCAGCATTACTAATTTTTAAGGAAATGTAAGTCAATGTATTCTTTTTTAAATTTTTTTGTGAGGAAGACTAGCCCTGAGCTAACATCTGTTGCCAATCCTCCTGTTTTTGCTGAGGAAGATTGGCCCTGGGCTAACATTCGTGCCCATCTTCCTCTACTTTATATGGGACGCCGCCATGGCATGGCTCGGCAAACGGTGCATCAGTTCGCACCCAGGATCCGAAACTGCAAACCCCAGGCCGCCAAAGTGGAGCATGTGAACTAAACTGCTACACCACCAGGCTGGCCCCAAGTCAATGTATCTTCACTTATTTTCATAATAGTCATGCCTAACATTTTATGTTAAATCCCAAAACTTTATATAATCTCAAATTTGCCAAAAGTTGTCATGGGAATTAGATTCTGCTTCACCAGTTGCTTTGGCCATAGCATTTTACCTCAGATAAATACTTTTTCCTCTTGCATAGCCACAATAATGTTATCCAAAAAAAAAAAAAAAAAAAAACCCATAATCATACACCCATACGACATTCAGCAATAACTGTTTCTTGCTTCCTGGTCTGGGGTTAGCTAGTAGATACTAGACAGCTCTGTTCTCATTATCTGAACTTGGGTACTGGGACAACTTAGCTCTGTCCCAAATGTTTCTTATCCACCTGGCATATTTTTATAGCAGTGGCACAGGCACTAAAATGAGCAGATCTAATTGTCCAGGTACTTTTCAAGAATGTTCTTGAAGAGTTGAGGCAATGAAACTGAGTCCAGGAAGACCAAGATAGCTAAAGATTGCTGAAGATTGCAGAAAAGCCTACTAGAGAGCTGCAACAGGGAGAATTCTAAGGATCTATTGAGAATTCCTTCAAGTATTCAGCAAAGTTACATCAGTGCACACATGGGAAGAAAATACATGAGGTCAGAGAAAGAACCAAATGTGAGAATTATAGGTTACAGTGCTCAGTGCTCGCATAGAGACTGCAGTAATGCCTATTCCCATCAAACGTGTTGAAAATTGGGAATTCACAAGGCACTGGGTACAGTACCAAGAAAAGTTTTGCTTAAGATGGAGGAATAATCAGTTCTAAGCTAAACACAGCTCCCACCTGACACATCTTAAAAACCAGACCAACAACTCAAATTGTTTCCAAATAATTTAACTTTGTCCCAGAACAAATTTCAAGATAGTTATATGAACACAAAGTTTCCAGCATCCAGCAATACAAAATTCACAATGTTTGGAATCCAGTGAAATATCACCAGACATGCAAAGAAACAAGAAAATCTGATCCACACTGAAGGTGAGGAGGAAAATCAATCAATCAAAACAGACAGAGGGACACAGATGTGAGAGTTAGCAAGTAAGGACATTAAAACAGTATCTGTATTTCAGATGGTTAACAAATTAAGTTGAGACATAGAAATATACAAAAAGACCTGAAATGGACCTCTAGAGATGAAAATTATGATAAGTGAGATGTAAAATACACTGGATAGGATCAATGGCAAATTAGGCATGTAGAAGAAAAGATTATTGAACTTGAAGATAACTATCAAAATGAAACACATAGACAAAATAAATTTTTTAAATGAGCAAATCATCACTAAGCAGAGGACAATTTCAAGTGGTCTACTATATACATAATTGGAGTCCCAAAGAGGAACAGAGAGAGAGAGGGACAAAGATATACTAGAGGAAATAATGAAAACTTTCCAAATATGATAAAAACTACAGATCCATGAATGTCAACAAACCCAAAGACAAGAAGTATCAGTGAAATGACAGAAAATCACACGATAATCAAATCTCTTGAAATCAGTGATAAAAACAATATCTTAAAGTAAGTCAGATTTTTTAAATGTACATAAAGTAAGCAGCTTCTAAAGGGGATTCCAATGATCCAGGGCTCATGATACACACGACTTTATATGTAGGCTAGACTTAGTGACTTGCTTATGGCAAATACCCGAGCAACATATTTGAAACTATAGGAAAATATATCCATGTTATGTAATGGCAGAAAGTTTAGCAAACCCTCACCTGCAGTTATGTGAAAAACAGAAAATGTGTTTAATGAACATGATGATCTAGTTAAGCAGATTTCCAAGCAAAATGCTAAAGATGTCACACTGTTTTTTTTGTTGCTACTTACAACAAAATGAAAGAAGAGAGAAAACTATTAAACTATTAAGCAAGAAAGAATCAGGACTTGATGTTTGAGAAAAGTCTCAGAGTCTCCAGAGAGCAAGGAAAAGCTAAATTAAGAAATGACTTCCAAGCTCTCTAAGGAAAATGAAGTCTAGAGATAAAGGGGAGGGGTGTGACTGTAAAACTTAGAAAGATCGAAATATCAGAGTATTATTTAGTCACACAAAGGTCCTTTAAAGAGACTTAGTGTGTGTTTCACAGATCCTTTTAATTGAATGGAAGGGTCTCTAGGAAGCTAAAGGGAATTGTCCCTCAGCTATCACATCAGGAATTCAAAGTAGAGAGGGGTTTATTTAGAAGATATTTGTACATGTGGCTTTTGTCTAATGGAGTGAATCCCAGCGGATCCACACTGTTTTTAAGAAAAATTTATCAGCAGAAACATTGTCAGTTGTATTGACAGGGAAAGAGATGATATCAAGACACTACTGAATTCCCAAACTGTTATCGGGAAGCAGACTGCGAAAACTATTCAGCTACAAACATGGTCTTTCTTCCAAGAGAAGGTGAGAGCAAGAGCCAAGATTTAGGAGCAGGGAGCCATAGAAAATGATTACCAGTCTTTGTAACCTGATCAGAGGACTTCCAACCTCTGCTCCGCTGCATTTCAGAATGTCTATGGATAAACGACTCATTTATGACTCCCCAATTCCCTTTTTGAGTAGGAGTATCTACAGCAGTTTTCCTGTGTCTGTCCCACCACTGTGTCCTAACTGTGAGGGAAGAGGATAGCTTGTCTCTCTCATGTCACGGGCCTACAGATTGAGAGGACAGCGCTCAAGGTGCTGAAGTTAGGAAATTACACCAATCATCGTACGGAAACCTGAGACCCTCAGTGAAAGCAATGCTCAGACAGAAATTCACAGCAATAAATGAATACATTAAAGATGAAGAAAAATACCACATCAATAATCTCACTTTTCATCTTATGAACTAGAAAAAGAAGAGCAAGATGAACTCTAAGCTATCATGACTAAACAAATAATAAAAAGTAGAGTGGAAATAAATACAATAGAGAACAGAAAACAGTAGAGAGAATCAACAAAAAGAAAATTGGTTCTTTGAAAACACCAACAAAATTTAAAAACCTTTAGCTAGACAAACCAAGAAAAAAAAGAGAGGAAGTTAAAATTATTAAATTAGAAATGAAAGGGGGGACCTCACTACCAACCTTACAAAGAAAAAGGATTATAAAAAATGTTATTAAAAATCATGTGTAAGGGGCCGCCCGGTGGCGCAGCGGTTTAGTTGGCGCTTGGCAGCCCGGGGTTCGTGAGTTCGGATCCCGGGCGCCCGCCGACGCACTGCTTGTCAGCCATGCCGTGGTGGCGTCCCATATAAAGTAGAGGAAGATGAGCACGGATGTTAGCCCAGCGCCAGTCTTCCTCAGCAAAAAGGGGAAGATTGGCAACAGATGTTAGCTCAGGGCTGGTCTTCCCCACAAAAAAAAAAAAAATCATGTGTAAACAAAACAGATAACTTAGATGAAATGGACAAATTTCTAGAAATAGTTACCTCAAGAAATCCCTTTCAAGCCAGAAAAAAGAGTGCACATACTTTATGATTCCATTTAAAACATAGAAAATTCAAAGTAAACTATAGTGACAGAAAGCAAATCAGTGGTTATCTGGAAGGAGGGCGTGCAGGAGAAGTGGGATGGAGGGATTAGCTCAGGAGGACTCTTACTTCACCCTCATGCTTGGCCTATGAGATACAATCGGTTTCCCTGGGGACCAGAAATCCACCACCCGCCGTTAGACTATCTTTGCCTAACTGTGATATAGTGATGGTTTGCCATCCTGGATTACAGTGAGATTACGACATTTACAGGATTCACAAGACTCCCCATTCTCATCCAATTTTCAAAACAGAGACTGTAGAGGTACAGGCACACAGGGCACCATAAAGCATGCAGGTGTTTCTCCATGTGGTGGTGTAAGCATGGCACAGAGTCTAAGAGATGGTGTTCAGGAGCCAGACAGCTGAAGCTTCACTCTGGGCTTTGCCAAACTAGCTATTGGAACAAGAGAATTTCCTTAAACTCTTGGTGCCTCATTTTCTTGTAGGGTTATTCTAACAGAATTTTCTTTATAGGATTGTGGCAAGGTGTAATGTGTTACTGCAAGTAGCATGCTCAGAACAGTGGACAGCCTCCTACCAGCATTCGACAACAGTGAGCTTGGATAAGAATAATAACCATTACAGCCAGGTGCCTGACTTCTCCATGGGGATGTGAGCCCACTGTGAGCTGGGATCACTTCTTATTCAGTTTTGCACCTCCATCATTGTAGACATTCAGCAAATGCTGGAGGGAGGAGAGTGGGACCTATGAGTTTAGTGACCTACAAAGGCTATCCCCCACCAGGATTTATGACCTGTTTTTCTCTGATGAGATACCCAGAGGTGATCACACTGCTTAGGACCCTGGGTGACCTCCCCAAATCCTTTAACTTATGATTGACGAGAGAGCAGATGATCTATATGTACACTAACAAAGAATTAACCACCAGTATTAAGAGAAAAATGGTTTCCTCACAGCCATTGCCTCCACTCAATAAAGGAAAGAACTCACTATTGATTGTAACTGTCTTTGGCAATCTCCCCTCTTTTTCATTCTGCTCACCCTTTCAAAGAGCCCAGCAGCAGCCCTTGCTCACTGGGGCCTGCTCCTAGACCAATGGCGATATATCACTATCGATCACTTGATGGTGATCAAATGGTTATCGATCACTAACCATTTGACCTAATTTCAGTGAGAATGAATTACCTGGTAACAAATTAGTTAACATTTAACACTTACAAAAACAAATATTATTAAATTTTCATACTATCATTTTCCACAGATGGTAACCACCATGAAGCCTAACTTATTTAAAATTTTCCATAATTAAGGCCCAAAATCCACAGCATTGCCAAGGTACATCATCCTTGTTAACAAGTCATTCCTATATAAATATAAAGAAACAACGAAACAAATCTCTGGCTTCTACATTTTGGGAAGAAAACCTCCTGGTGACAGCTGCTCATCCCATCCAGGGCCCATTAAATAGATGCAGGTCACAATTACATAGGTCCCTCAGCACCTGAGATAGCCAGGATATGAGTACATGTGTGGGGTATTTGCTCAGAATGCCTTCATTCTCATCCACTGCAAACAGCTTTCCTCGCTCCTGCTGTCGGTGGCTTTTCCTTGAACCTGTCAATCTCCTAGATTTTAAGTCTCAAGTCTCAATGCTGGCCAGATCTCCTGCTTTGTTCTATATTCAGGGGCCCACACTCCTCTGACACTGGCCCCCTCTTTTAGATATGCTTTAAATATATGCTTCTGGCTCCAAGCACCAACATGGTCATCCTGCCACCAACCCTGATCCATGGGACATATATGCCAGGCCACCCCCACCAAGAAAAGGAATGAATAACATCACTCTTAAGATGATTTCTGCACTGAAGCAGCAAACCAAGACAATATCAAAATTTCTGTTATGCCTCCTGTATGTCTTTCATTCAAGATAATAGCCATAGGGAGAAAAGAAAGCAAAAGATACTAGCTTTCAAGGTAATTTGGTCAAAATTGCTCTTAGTCACACAATAAACAAAGCAAGTCTCTTGACGAGGACTTTTCTTATATAATGTGATCATTGCCATTAAAATGTCCCCAATTTCCAAGAAATAGCTAGATGCTTTCATAAAATATTCTCCATAATCTGTGTTAAGTGTGTTTAGTAAATTAATAATAATAAACTAATAGTAATACATTAACACACTGGCCGTCTTATACTTTTGTCTTCTATTTTAATATGCACTGCCCTTAATGACATCTTAGAACAATAAGGGAATAAAACAACTGTCATTACTCTCTGTCCCTGGCTTTAAAGAGAGAATAAAAGACGTAGTTTCATATGAAATTATATCAGAGTGTACATGTGTATCAACTATCAAGTTGATCTGAAAATGTTTTCTTAGAGCTATCTTTGCTCATGTACCATTTGGAAAATCTCAATCTACCCTCAGAGCTACATATATTTCAGTTTGAAAAATCACTTTTTCAAATCCAATTTGAATAACAATATCCAATATACAAAGAATTTCCAAGTGTAAACAAATTCAATTTGATGACTTAATATAGTATCAATATTCTTTTTCAGGTATTACACTATTCTAGCAGTTTCTATATTCTTACATTCTGTGAGTTGGTAATATTAGTATCACTTACCCAAAAGTTCAGTTGTGTTTGTATGAATTCTTGTGAAAACAATTACCAACAGATCTCCCAAGATGAGTTGGGGAAAAATATTCAAAGCAGGCTGGAGAAATGTAACATAAATCCTTTGTGTGTAGGTACTTTCAAGGTCAAAATCTAGCATGTCAAAGTAATTTCACAATAGTTCTTTCAAGGTCATGAATAGAACATAAAAGTCCATGAAAAACCAGCAACATTTGCATTTCATATGAAGTGTAACCAATGACAGGTGCATCCTTTACATGGCTCATAAGACTAGCAAGGATTGCTGAAGAGTTACTACCCATTTGATAAAAAAAAGATATATTTACTGAAATGGAATGTACAGTGATCCCATATCATATTGCTAAACCAAGCAAACCTAAGTCAATGAATCCTCCAGCCAGAAAAAAACGTTTGAACACAGTTAATAGGGTGATGTGACTCCAAAGAAATATGAAATCGTGTTATAGAGAAGAAAACCTAGTGGCCACATTCTCATTCTGGGGATGATGATATTTATGCTGGTGATGTCAGGTCACTTCCCAAAGTCACACAGCTTGTTAAGGGCACAGCCCGAAAAAGAAATCCAGCCCTTCAATGTCGAAGTCACTGTTCCTTCCACATTGTTAACATATTTTAGAAATTCCATTTTGAGGATAAAATTTTAAACCAAAACAAGAATAAAAACCTCCCACTCAGGGGCTTTGAGGTGAGATCCTTAGCTGAATCTAAAGGAAAAAAAAAATCATTAGCCTGAGTTAGAAAGGATAACCCTCCTCTTCCTGCTAACATTTCTTCACATTTTGCTTTTGATCATTGCTAACAGACCTCATTTGTACCGTTTCCTTTAATGTTGCTCTGCCTCATGCCATCTCTCCTCTAACTAAGGAACATTTTGGGGCTTTAAAATCAAGCCTTGAGCTGGCAAGGGCCGAGTAGACTGATCACTAAGCAGGATGCATTATTAGCGGAGGGTGAAAACATTGAAAAAGCCCACAACATTCCAGCAAAGACTCCAGTGTTCATTTCTTCTCCTAGTTACAAAGTTACTTCTACTTTGTGGTCTAAATTGCTCTCTTGCTACCTGAAGAATCTCCTCATTACCATGAAGCTATAAAATATTAACAGAGGAATTATTCTTTCTTTGGAACAAGACACCTTGAACAATTTGCTCAATATATTTCCAATTTATACTTCCTGGCTCATTGAAGAAACGGTCTATCCAAATAGCACTGGAAAGAAGGTGGAGAATCAGCCATGGCAACATAAAACAGCCAATAATCTATTGACGAATAGGCTATATTTCATCACAACAGATATTTTTACTGACACCCCTGATCATAAACTTACATGGGCACAGTTATTTCCAAAACAGTAGAAAGGCTTGCTGAAATGTTTAAGAGTTACACAATGTTAACAGTCTTGACAGATGTTTATTTTTTTTCTCCTGTTGTTTGTCCAAATATGCATTTGCATGTATAATTTATTCCCAATATTATGGAAATAAATAATATGAAATATATCATGTTGTTTGAAAGTATAACATTTTATCTACCAAAAATGCCAAATTTATAAGGAAATATTTTAAATATTATTGGGCATGGGATATTTTTCCCCCAATTTTTTGCAGCTCCTGCCTTAAACACGGTACATATGTGACGCTGGTCTCCATGAATATGAAATGTACAAAACAGAATTTAAAAGAATAGATTGAAATTCACTCAAATATTAACTTGAATGTTCAAGCCCATCAGATTCTAAAATGTTAAAAAAATGTTCTGCTATAGGGAACAACAGTTATGGGTAAATATTCTTCAGCTTCACATTTTTAACATGGAATGGAAATCTGTCCTGTAATGTATAAAAAGGCCTATAAATACAGCCTCCTAGTGGAGGAGAGTATATACCAAGTAGATTGCCAAGTGTTTGGGGGCAATAGATTGTATCTGAGGCTCCTTTATAATACATCGTTAGAAATTTTAATGAACATTATCAGAAATTCATACTTGTTAGTTTCTGTTTTAAATATTTACCACACTGCTGTCAGACAACACAGGCTTGTAAACATAGTTGGAGATGATTCCCCCTGAGAGCCAAGATTCTCCTTTCTATGAAAAGTTAAGCACAAAAATTCTTGAGAATATTTCACATTCTTATTACCTGAACATACATCCTGGTGATAGAAATGTACTCAATATTTTATGGAGAGGTTAAACCCTCCCAATTTCAAGATCACAACAAATGCCATATACTAGTCACAAGATTCACTGCTGGACTTGAGACAGAGCATGCAAGACAGCTAATAAACAGCCATACACGAAGACCAGAAACCATGGCTGATGCTTACCTATTCTTCTTTCAAACCCAACATAGTAAGACTTCAAAGAAATACTTCAAAGGAATCCATTGTGATTAAAATTAAATAAGCCATTTTAACTTCTATAGTCCTCATAAATTCCTTTCTTAAAGAAAAAGTGTATTAGACATGAAATAAATCATAGACATTATCTATCTTACCACTTCATTGTTCCGGGGAGAAACCCAATGCTGGGAGCCAACACTTCCCCACAGATTGTCATAAACAGGATCCAGTTTAGAAGCCGCAATTCCTGAATGCAAAACTTTCCATCTACAAAAAAAAGTTAAAAACATTTACAATTATTTCATATAGAGAGAGACATATATATAGACACAGAGACATATGTATGTCTTTGCGTTTTCCTATAATATCCCAGTCAGAATAAAACATTAAAATTTACTTTATCTAGAAAAAGAAATGGTTTTAAATGCATTATTTTGGAATTTTGAAAAATCAACAAGAGGGTATTCCTAAAATTAAAAGTTTTAAGAAAAATAAATTACATTGTTTCATGTTGTCTTCATGAGTGAACACAGATTTGCTCCCAGGACACTGATTTGAAAGGATTGTAATGAAATTTTATGGCATGAGTTATGACTTTGGACAATGAGGAGTCTCTTTTCAGTTCAGGTTCAATACTTATGAGTCATTCTAACAAGGGTGGAGGAGACAAAATAAACTATCATTTTATGTCCAGAACTCTCGCGTTAGTAGAGAACACACATGTACAGGCATGCACACACACACACAGACAGGCCAGAAAAACTGGGATGGAGAGAGAGCTGGAGGTAGAGCAACAGGCACATCATTCCCACACGTAAGATGTAAAACAAACTGCTAGCCTGATACTCAGCATTTCAGAGAGAAGCAAAGTCCAATGTCAAATGAGCTTTGAGCAGTTTCAGATTCAAAGACTGAGAATAAAATAATAATTGGACTCAAATGAAAAATTATTCAGTCACAGCATAGATAGTCACAGGACAAATACAAGAGGATTGACAGACCTGGGATAATTCAGAAAGGAGAAGGCTTCTGATTTAAACTAAAACAGAGACTCAGCTCACTGATGCAGTGTTAGGCCCAGCTTCTTGGTAAGAAAGAACTAGAAGAGTACATAGAAAGCCAGTGACTGAGGACATTTAAGCCTACATTAACTGTAAACTAGCCAACCCTACCGGACCATCACTAGATAGTCTAGTGGTTAAGATTCAGCGCTCTCACCACCTTGGCCTGGATTCATTTTGTGGTCAGGGAACCACACCACCCGGTTGTCATATCATGGTGGCTGTGTGTTGCTGTGATGCTGACAGCTATGCCACCCAGGATTTCAAATACCAGCAGGGTCACCCGTGGTGGACAGGTTTCAGCGGAGCTTCCAGCCTAGACAGGCTAGGAAGAAGGAAGTGGCCACCCATTTCTGAAAAAAATTGGCCATGAAAACCCTGCAAATAGCAACAGAGTATTGTCTGATATAGTGCTGGAAGGTGACAGGATGGCACAGAAAGACTGGGCAGGGCTCCACTCTGCTCTCCACAGGGTCACTAGGAGTCAGAATCGGCTCAACGGCACTAACAGTGAAACTGTAAACTAAATTTTAAAAAGAATGTTCAGTTTAGTGAGTTCAATTCTATAGAGTAAATCATTTTATCCTTACAATTTGAGTGTTCAAATACCTTTCTCTCTCTTTCTCCTTCCTATCCCCTCCACTCCCGGTATATCCATTACTATATACCAATTATTTCAGCCTAGATTTTCTGGCTTAGAATATGCAAAGTAAGTAAGGGATTCTTCCATGGAACATTTATCTTCTCCTGAATGTCACACCGGCATAGTTATATTGCTACACATTACATTAGTCATTAGGAGTCCTATTATTAAAGCCATAGTGTGCACATTTATTGGGGTGGCAACTTCTTGAAAGTGGGTCGTAAGGCTCACCCCACATTTTGGGAGTGCTGGCAGGGGATGCAACAGAAGTGAGTGCATACTTGACTGCCTGGCTGCCATCAGAAGCAGCAAAGAGACAGCCATAAAAATGATTCCATCCGCTTCATCTGCCCTAGAGTTTGCTTATACTTGATCTATAATAGAGAATAATCCCAATCCACAAAGAAAAGCTTTTCTATTCGTGATATTGAATATCTTAGTAGAAAGAGAATAAATAAGATGTCATGAATCACATTGAATTTTAAATGAGAAACTTTCATTCCACTTCTCTCTGCCACTCTCTAGCCATACGCCCCTGGCTTTATGACTTAAACAGAGGTTAAGCCAAGATCAGCCACGCCCCCTCCACACCTGCTTCACATTCTCCATCAATGACTATCTGGGTGGCCTTCATCCTTTACTCAAACCCTGTAAACCTGTACCTCATTTTCCCCAAACAACCATGAGAACATTGACCTCTGGGACTTATTGGGAAATTTAAATGTAAATTGTGCACACCGAGTCACATACCTTTTTCTCAGTAAATGAGGGCTATTATTACTAAAACAGCCAGAATAATCTGTGAGTCTTTATTTCTTAAACTTGATGCAAATTACACACACTTCCATAGCCTGGAAAAATTCCATGAAGATGTGCAAATGTAAATAACGATGCTGGAAGATTATAGCAGTTATGTGTCCCGAGGAAGACATCAGAAGTCACAGTGGGGATTGCTCTAAGTCTCTGCTCTTCCATCCTAAATGCATCACAATGATGTCAGTGTAGCCCTGTTTATTTCACACGAGTATAGACACAGTCAGAAGGACAACTTAAGTCTTCATCTTAAAGACGAAGAAACATTTTAACAGATTTTACAAAGCATTTCAGGTCATTAGAAACTGATTTATTTTCTCCATTTGGTTAATAAAATGTACTGTCTTTTTAAATAAATTTTTTGCTCTAAGACAGTTTTAAAATTGAGGGAAAAACTCCCTGATAAACATTACCGTGTTGTGTATATGCTGTATATCAAGAATGATTATCTCCCTCTGTGACCATGGAGATGAATGTTATTGTATTCCTTGTTGGCACTCTTTTTTTGTATTTATTAATGTTTAATAAAATATTAATCACAAGAAAAATGGAGGTTTGGGTCAAAAGAAGCTTTTTCTGCATCATACTGAGCAGACTGAGCTAATAATGCAAACAATCTGATGTCACACTAATGAAGGCACTATTGTTGTGAGTTGACTTGTTTTACTGAACTAAGTGAGGCCTTAGTTTCAAAGAAATTTTGACTCTGGAAAGTCTATTCAAGCCCTGAGACATTTGCTTCTGTTAATCTTAGTGACATCTTTCAAAAGGCACACTATTGCCAATTACATGCACCCTTCCTTTTAAGGCTAGAATTTTAAAGATAAATCCAATAACAGTATTTCTTCTTAATCATTAAGCCTATTCAGGGAGTTAACATAAGGTAATGCTTTGGGATATTATAGTTAGACTTTGTGAAGTGTGGATAATTGAAAGAGTGAATTTAGTGTTTTCATTTGTGTTTTCAATTTAGCATGGTGGCTAAGACTGCAGGCTTTAGAGCCAGCTGCCTTGACTCAAACCCTGGCTCTCCACCTTATTAGTTATGTGACCCACAGCAAGTTGCTCAACATTTTCATACACTGATTTGCTTATCTATAAGTTAAGGGTGATAATACATTAGTACATGATTCTATTTTGAGGATAAATATATATTAAGTACATAGAACAGAACCTTGTACGTAGTAACTACTATATGTGTTGTTTGCTGTTATTTATATTAATATTCAGAATATTTATTGAGGGTCTTCCTTGTGCCAGGAATTTTTCTAGGTTGGATGAAGCATTGTTAAAAAAGAGACATCAGGCCCAAAATGGCGTCACATCTGCTAATAAGCCCCACGTCACCAAACCGAGACTTAATACCTACAGTTTCAGCCTCCTTCAGGAATGAAATCTTCAACCAGTCTATCTGGAAGTACCTGGTCAGCACTAGTGAGGTCATCTGCCTGATAGACCCCTACCATCCCCCAAAAGAAGGTGATCTTGCCACAATCAGCTCTTAGCTACTGTAACTTTCTTGTCCTGCCCCCTTCTGCCTACAAGTCTTTCCTTTTGTACAGCTCTTTGGAGTTCCTTTCTATTTGCTAGATGAGATGCTGCCCGATTCATGAATCGTTGAATAAAGCCAATAAGATCTTTAAAATTTACTCAGTTGAATTTTCTTTTTTAACAGCATTCAACAAAATATACACACGTTGCTGTTATTGTGAAGCTTATGTTTTTATAGGGCAGATGGACAACAAACACTGAAAATGGGAAAAATATATAGTACTTAAGTGAGAAGCACTAAGGAGGATAGGAAATAGGAAATGTGGGAAGGTATTAAAATTTTAGAAATGATGGCTGTGTTAAGTATTAAACATTCGTCTCTGGGTTTCAAACTCGCTTTCTGTATGGCACCTGGTAATGCTGGGGCTGGAACTTTGTTCCATCTCTGCTTAGCTAGCAGGCTCCCTGCAAGGCCCTACCAAAAGGGGGTGCTAGAAGGAAACAAGGGCAGGAGGAGAAAGAAGAGACTTTCTACTTCCTGTTCACTTCCTGCTTGCTTCCTGGTTCTATCAGTGTCCTTCCAGCCTCATTTAACTCCAGCAGAAGTAGAGCATCCAAGATGAAGCAGCTGAACCCAGTTTTTATTTCTTCCCAACACTTGCAGAACCAGTCTAATCAGATCCCCAGAGAAGTATTTGCACCCACTGGCTGGTGGCTCCTCCTCAGAGGCTCTCAAGCCCTAGCTCCATGGATCCCTTCCTCCCAGCTCAGAGATACCACCCAATTCAGCAGCACTCTCCCCTTGACAATCTGGACCAAGCTTTGCAAGGCTCATCCTCCAAGCTTCTAAATTTTAATAATCTTAGTCTTTTCCCTTTTTTCTCCAACCCTGCAGATGCCAGCCATTTCCTGCAGCTGCTACCTCTGGGATACCTGAATGTTCCTTTGTGCCATTTTTAGTTACTTAGTTGACAAAACTTTGTACTTAGCTAACAATTTTTCTATTAAATTTTCTCTCTACAAACCTGATGTGTATTTTCTCTCCCAAATAGAGCATGACTGTATGATGGACAACAAAGGATTCACTGAGTAAAGACCTGAAAGTAGTGAGGGAGTGAGCCATACAGATATAGAGGGAAAAGCATTCTAGACAGAGTGAACTGCATGTGCAAAGGCCCTGAGGTGGGCCTGGGCCTGGTATGTGTGAGGAATAGCAATTAAGCCTGTGCTTCTAGAGAAGAATAAGTCAGGGCAGAGTAGAGGAAGCTGAGATCTGAGAGACTACAGGAGGTAGATTATCTAGTGCCTCATAAATACAGTGACCATCACTTACTATTTGACCAGGACACTTTAGAGGAGGAAAGGGGTACTATTAATAATTATGCTGAAACAACAGGCATTAACTGGGGATGTTCTAGGCATATTGATTTGAATGACCTTCCTATGTGTAAGTTATTATCAGGACTGGTTTTTATTTAAAGTCAGGTATGAAGCTATTGGATAGTATTGTATTGAAAGATGACTTTCTCTTACATTTTAACTGCTCCCAAGAGGAGAATAGATATGTATTTTCTATAAAACACAATGTTTCTTAACTCAATATGAATTATTTAACCACCATCTATAAGAAATTTGGTAAAAGATACATGGGGTTTTGAGTAAATGAAATAGAAATAAAAACACACAGGTATACCTGTATATTTACCATGAAATCCAACTATTATCAAAAATCATTTAAGTAAACTTTGGCTTTCTTTTCTATTTTAAGGAAAATCTTCAAGATTTTTGAAACTCTGAAATTTAATATCTTAGAACTTAAAAAGCCCAAGCCCTTTTCTGTTCCAGATTTTTTTCTTCTGTTCTTGAAATAGTGTAAAGGACGAATCAGCCTACCTCTATCTCCAGCTAATATTCATCACAGGAAAAAGGAAAGGTTAGAAGGAAAATCATAGTTGAGAATTAACAGGGCTGGGATTTGAGTCCTGGCCTGTCTTCAAAGCCAATACTTGGTGCACCTCACTAAGCTCCATGTATTAAACATCCTTTCCGTGTAATTTTATGACCTTTTAATTTCATTTTAAACATTAAACATAAAACACAAAGAAAGGTGCATGCTGTTTTAATTTGTTGTTGTTTTGAGGAAATTGGAACTTTTTTTAAATGAGAAAAATAATTCCTTTGAAAGTGAAATTTCATTTCTTTTCGTCTGCCAAAGATTGCCTATTTGTACTCAATACCATTTCTTTTCTCTAACGTCCCCATATGTGGCAAGAACTGGAAGCTCCGTTTATCAGACTCCGCTGTCAGTAGGGTTCCAGTTTAGATTCTGCCATCGAGATGCACTTACACAAATGGTTCATTACATATGAATTTCAGTTCTGTGCATTACAGGGAAGAAATAGTCATCCATTATCTGGGTCATTCCGTGTCCTACTCAGGCTAGAGAGAACTTCAACTCTGTAATGTTCTCGATATCACTTGTATTGGGTAAAAGAGAGTTTTAACCTATCCAGAGTAATAAAACAGATATTTCAACTTCTGTCTTGTTTTATTCTTGGTGACAGTAAAAAATCAACCTCATAGAAAGCAAAATATGCATCAAGTTTGTTGTATGTTTCAAACAATGCCTTTGAGTATCTCCCTAGAAACAGAATTGGTGACGGCAATAATGGAGTGAAAAATACTATACAAATCAAGATAATGAAGACTGAAAATAAAAATCATCAGCTAGAATTTTGCTTCTCTGATAATAAACTCTACTGTTTGTTTATGAATTAAATGTCATATCTGTTTCCTAAATTATATGTTATTTGTTTTTTAAAAGACACATATTCTGTTAGATGGAATAACTATCTGTGCTAACTGAAAGAGCAGAAGAATTAAAATAGTTGAATCTGGGGGAAGGGCTACTTTCTTATTTTGAAGAAAGTTTTTAATAGTGAAGTCATTTTTTTCCTGAAATCTATATAGAATTTAATGAAAACCATGTCTCTGAAAGAAATGAGGGAGTGATGTTTGTATTGAGTAGATTCAATTAGCACATCAGGATTAGATTCTAATCATCCTCCTCTGATGCTGGAAACATTCGATGACTCTCCGCCGACAGCTGAATACAGTTCCCACATCTCACGCAATCATGAAGGATCTTCCACCCTATGATCCAAACTTTTAATCATCTCTCATTATTCATCGACATGAATATTTCTTTTTAACCAGAGTGGATTTCTTGATATTATCCAAAGAGGTCCTCACCTTTTCTGCACTTTTTATCAGATGGATTTCTCCACACAGAACATGGTTTACTCTCTTCTCTTCTGGGATTATTGCCAGGAGCTCCAGCTATACCCATGACCAGCAGCACATTAAGAGATATTTTTCAAACAGAAAGTTATTCTGTCCCATGGAGGGTATGGCTTTGCTTCAGAGCTTTAGAGGTGTGTGCTGTGACTCACATATGGAGATATGCCACAGATAACCTCCAGCACTATCAGACCCCCCAGATCATACACTCTGTTCTCAGAACACCTTGAACCATACCTTGAACTTGCTATAGTACTCTCTCTCTTGCACTAGGCCCCAGGTAAAACTCGAAGTGATCTGCTAATCTAATACAAGTATCACAGAAGTATTTTTTAGAAAAGAAAAGAACTTCATATTAGCGTTGTACAGACAATGCATTACACGTGAACTGATCCCTTGAGTGTACAACCCAAACCAAGCTGTGAGCGGAGAAAGCAGTGGAGTGAAATCCATCAACGAACACAAGTGCAGAAACAGGATCACCCTGAACTTCAGACAGAAGACTGAAAATCACTTACAAAATAAGTCAATACAAACAGCACCAATTTTAATATTTAAAAACGTGTCAGCTCTTAAGTGGCAGAGCATGAACAATATCAAAGGACATGCCCAGTTAGCTTTGTAATGCTTGAATATTTAGCTGTTCATTCCTTGTGTGGGCCAGGCCTGTCCTGTTTTTTAAAGTTGAATTTAGGAATTTCATATTTTCATCTTTTGGGATACTTTTAAGATTTTCTTTCTATATTATCTTTAATTTCTTAAACGTGTCAACATAACACAACTAATTTTCATCATTTATAAGTGATAATGCCAAAATCTTTCCCTTCCTAAGGTTTAAATCAGAATAAAGAATGAAAAACCAAACACCAAAATCTTAAAAAGCCAAATGATGGTGGAGCCAGTACCAAATGGGAAAAGCACTCTTACCCTGCCTCAGAGTTCTACGTTGGTAAATATTAATATTTAACCAGTTAGCCAAATATTTAACCCAGTTAGCAAAATTAACAATATCATTCCAATAGTAACTCTTTTGTGCATAATAAATGCAAGATGAACCTCACATTTGATAAGGCAGATCTGAAAAACAGTTTGCAGGAAATTGTGCCTCCCGCTTAACACCAATTTAAGATCAGGGAAATGAATATAGACCTCTTGCAACTGCTGTGAAACAGAAAATAGATTGAGGCTCAGGAAAAAAGGAAGAGCAAGAGCTGCAGAATTGAAAAGTCAGAGTGCAAGAAGAGGAAGGGCTGGGAACAGAGAAAGGGGAGTCAGAGAGTGTCAACAGCAGGAAAAGTCCATCTCACAGAAGTATTCTTAATGAGGTATATGTAGCCTTCAAAATCCCAAGATGTCAACCAACCACCCAACTCTGTCTTAGTGGTAGGAGTTGCAAGGTACAGCAACTTTCTCTTTACCTCAGAGGGGAATGTCCAAGTATGATCAAGACCTATAAATTTTACCTATAATTTTTATAGATATGGCATTCTCCTGAATGTTTGTGGAGTTTATCTCCCACCCCCTGGTATACATGTGTTTTGATAGAGTGTTTAGGATACTTGTAACTTACAGATTACCAGGTCCAATTACCACAATGTCATCAACAGAGTCATGATATTCTTCAGAATGTCAAGACTACTGAGGTCCCTATGTACACTACGAATGAGAGCAGAAGTAACACAGCCCTGGGGCAAGACAGTGAAGGTGTGCTACTCTTCTTGCTACTTAGAGGCAAACTGTTCTTAATCCTCCCTGATGATGGTTGTACAGAAGAAAGCAGCTGCCAGATAAAAGGCCACATACCAGAGGCTGTGTTGATATATACTGTTAAAAATATCACAGCTGACACAGCATCTGTGACGGGGGTTACCACTATGCAGAGGGAGGCAATCCGCCATTGGACCTGAGTGTCCCTGCTTGTTTTTGCTGAGTGTGCCAAGAGGCCAAGGTCCTGACCACCCTTTACCTGAGCCATTTCTCAGGGATGGGTTTTCAGTGAGCAACCTTGAGGGATGAGATAATGTTTCCATATGGACGTTATGTTCCCCCATCTCCAAGTTCCTCAGCTCTGATGCAAAATCATTGCTCCTGCAGAGCACAGTCAAACGATGGTTTGTTAGCTGCTGTTTATATATCCATTGTACTATATACAACAGCTGGAGTCCTCTTATCTTTTCTTTAATACTATGTGAATAAAGTCCTGGCATCTTTACTTTGTTTACTGTAGGCGTAGTTATGTCTAGATTTCAGGAGCTATCCCAGAACACAATTAGGATGAGTTCCAAGTGTCCTAGCAGACCATTGAATCCTAAATCATGGACCAGTGTTCCCATGTTAATAATTCTTTCCTATTGGGGTAAGTAGAATAATGGCTCTCCAAAGATATCCATGTCCTAATCCTTGAAACATGTGAACATGTTATGTTACATGGCAAAGGGACTTTGCAGATGTGATTAACTTTACAAGTTTATGATGTGGAGATTATCCAGGTGGGCACAATGTTATCACAGGGTCCTTTAAGAGGGAGGCAGGACTATCAATTTCAGAATAGGAGAGGTTGGTGTGACACTGGGAAGAAACTGCAAGCCTATGAAAGTGGGCAGCCTCTAAGCTGGAAAGGCAAGTAAATGGACTCTTCCCTAGAGCCTCCAGAACGAACACAGCCCTGCTGAGCCATTGTAGATTTCTGACCCACAGAATAGTAAGACAATAAGTTTGTGTTGTTTTAAGGCACTATATTTTGGGTTATTTGTTATAGCCACAATAGTCAACTAACACACCTATTTAGCCTTATATTTATCCTTCCCCTCCCTCAGCCTCAGTCCCCTAAGATCCATTCCCTCATTTATTTCCCCAACTCCCGCCAGTAAATGTTAGCCAGATCTGAATTCCTTTTCCTCATAAGGCTTGAACTTCCCTGATTGGGCTCTACTGAGACCTGGAGGCAGTGAGGAGAGGTGAGGATGGTTCTTAGGAAAGCAAGCATCAGCTTGCTACACACTGCTCCAAGAGGCATCAATACACAGTCTCCAGGGAAGGGATAGAAGCTACTTCTGCCATCAATAAAGCCTTGGTATTTTGGGGAGAGTATTTTTGGGTTCAGTTATCCAAATATTCTAATCCTGAGTCTTGAGGTGTCATTTTCCCTTTTGAAAATCTTGTTTGACAAAGGAAACACAGAAAATTTCAAAGGGAGCCTCTTTTGTGGCTGGGCCACCATTATAATATGATCCTGACCTGTTTTTTAGCACAGGAGATAAAGGTGTGCATTAAAGTTGCCATAGAGACTCTCTAGCTTTCAAATAAGTCTGAAGTTGTCAATTATCTGCTCTGAACTTATATATCTGAGATATTTTCAGAATATCATTTTTATTTCAGTGTCTCATCTCTATGCTATAATCCTACCGTCTCTAATTAAATCAAAGCTATACTGCTATCAACAAAAATAATAAAATATTACAAGCAAAGGTCAAATATGAGCTGTGGATTCTGTCCACTACCAGTACCCCGAGTCTCACTTCTCACAGAGCTGAATGTCTCATACTGAGCAGGTTTCAGACCACTAGAGTGCACCCAAGAAAGGCAAACCAGAGGCTGACAACGGGACTTTTTGTTCTATTGTCCCTTCCTCCCCCACTCCACTGAGTCATTTAGATTAGATCAGTCAGTTTTATAGTTTTGCAGAATGGAAGATTGCCATTTAAACTATCCTAAATTTCTCGGTTTTCACTCCAAATACATGCTATAATCCTTCTTCTGATGATTAGCAGCTAAGAAGAGTATGGTGATGTAAGCTTAGGATTGTGGCAATAGAGGAATCTTCCTCCTTATCAGCACTGGATGGTATTTTCCAGGATCAGCATGGGAGGAGTGACTTTGGATAGAATTTGATTGCTAGGCAGGCTATGAAGCCAGAATGCTTTCTTGGGAAAGAAAGTTTGAAAACTGGGGTAGATGGGACTATTTCAACACCAAGGGCTACTAAGTCATCTGGATGTCCTCAGAGCTGCCAGTTGCTCATCCCTTCCTTCAGATACTTTACGTCCATCCATACCAAATTTTCATAATACATTGATCTTCTTATGACACTTTATTGCCATATTCCAGAAAAAATTGTGATAATGAACATACACATCTAGACTGCATAAAATGTGCATGACACACTCAGATGTGTGCCGTGGGCAGTAGACAACTGCAGAACTCTGCATGAATGTCCTAGATTTCACATAATATAATAGTCATGTTTTAGACATCATCATATTTTCATGCCCAATAATATTCAGAACTATTGGTTCTTGACTTTATCCCACCCCCTTATTGAAACACTCACTCCCTTCCCTTGGCTTTGGTGATATATTGTTCTAATTTTGCCCAATTGCTCTATCCATTTGTAGGCCCATCATCCTCTACTTGACCATATGATGTTGGAATTTCTCAGGCTTTCTTTTTTTTTCGCCCACTCTATTGTATTCACTCTGGGAAATATCATCCACTTTCAACGATTTACAGAAAAATAAAATTCTTTTTTGTAAAAGGTCAAACACAGATATTTGACTGCCCATATGATATTTTTTATTATATCTGAGTAGATTAAATCATCAATCAATTATATTTACTCCCAGCTTCACTGGAGAATTATAATTCCCTACCCTTTTGATGTTGAACTTTCTATGAGACTTTGGCCACATGATTTTCAATATCACAAGAGCAACTCAAACCATGTTCAAAACCAAAATAATGATTTCCTGTATTCATCCACACTAAGTTTGATTGTCTAATTCTCACAATGACACTTCAACCTAGGAGAAAAATATTTTTTGGCATGAGCTAGAATCCTGTGGACCATATAGGAAAGCACTATACCCTTCATGTGCATATCAAATCCATGAGAAAATCCTGTCAACTTTACTTTCAAAATATTTTTATAAGAGAACTTCATATTTACTATAAATATCTTAGTCCAAGCTAGAATCGTCTTTTACCTGAACTCAATCTTCAGTAAGGCCAACTTACAATTTTAACCTCAACTATGCCCCTCAACAAAACAGCTGAACAAATCCCATTTACCATCACAGTCTACCTTAGAAAATAGGTAGATTTCTTCTTAAGTTTCTCTATTAACCCTTCACCTTGACACAGAGCAATAATCAAAGTACAGTAAGATGTGTTAGTGATTATACAGATTTCATCTTTGCCTGGAATAAGAAAGTCAAGGGCAATTCTATCATCCCTAACAACCCTGGAGAGTAAGATTAGGCTGACCAGAAATTCTTTTCAAGTCTTAAGTAGTGTCGTTGATGACTTAAGCTAAGTCAGGGACAAATTTTGAATTTAAACACACATTTCTAAATAACAAATAATTCAAAAGGAAAATTAGAGAATATTTTGAATTGAATGAAAATTAAAACACAACATATCAAAATTCATAGGATGCACAAAAAGCAGTGCTTAGAGAAAAATTTAAAGCTTTAAATGCTTATATTATCAAAGAAGAAATTGCTCAAGACAATAATCTAAGCTTTGCCATCAAGACACTAGAAAAAAGGAAAACAAATTAAATTCACAGCGAGTCAAGTGAAAGGAAATAGTAAAAATAAGATGGAAATACAATGTAATTGAAATCAGAAAAACCAATGGATATTATCAATGAAGTTATTTGAAATGAGTAATAATGTTGATAAATCTATAGCTAGACAGACCAAAAGGGGAAAAAAAAGACACAAATTACGGACATCGGGAAGAACGGGGCATCACCATAGACCCTATAAACATTAAAAAGATAATAGGGGATCACCATGGAGTTTATACTCATAAATTAGACAACTTAGGTGAAATGAATAAATTCATTGAATGATAGAAATTACCAAAGCCCTCTCAAGGAGAAATACGCCAACTGCATAGTCCTGTGTCTACTAAAGAAATTGAATTTGTAGTTAAACTTTCTACAAAAAAACATTCCAGGTTTAGATGATATCCCTGTTGAATTAAATCAAACAGTTAAGGAAGAAATAATACCAACTCTATTCAAACTCTTCAACAAAAGAGAAGATGAAGGGCCATTTCAGGAAGATAGTACTACCCTGACTCTAAAACCAGACATAGATATTAACAGACAATTAATTTATAGGCCGTATCTCTCATGACCATAGACACAAAACCTTCAGTAAAATATTAAGAGAGTGAATATTAGCAGAGACATATGAAGTAGTACATAATGATGAAAAGGTCCATCTACAAAGAATACACAGCAATTCTAAATATGTATGCACCAAACAACAGAACTGGAAAACATATGAAGCAAAAACTGATAGAGAAAAAGAATAATCTGCAAGTAAAATTGGAGACATCAACTCCCCTATCTCAACAGTAGATAGAACAATTAGACAGAAAATCATCAAGGATATAGAAGAACTCAACAAGATTGTCAACCAACTGATGTTCATAGGAAACTCTACCCGACAACAGCAAAATACACATTTTTTTCAAGCTCCCATGGAATATTCACCAATATAGACCATATCCTGAGCCACACAATAAAACTAAGCAGATTTAAAATGACTGAAACCATATAGACTGTGTTCTCTGACCACAAAGAAATCAATGACAGAAAGGTAGCAAGAAAATCTCCAAAAACTTGGAAATTAGGAAACACGCATCTAAGTAATCCATGGGTCAAAGAATAAATCTCAATTCTTTGAATAAGTCTCATTTCTTTGGCAATAAAAAAATACAGTGACTAAATTAAAATAAAAATAAAACATATAAAATTTATGAGGGAAATTTATAGCACTAAATACTTTCCTAGAGAAGAAGAAATGTGTCAAATCAATAATCTAATTTCCCACCACAGGAAACTAGGGAAAAAAACCCAAAGTAAACCCAAAGCAAGTGGAAGAAAAAAACTAATAAAGTTAAGATCAGAAATCAATGAAACTGCAAGCAGAAATACAATAGAGAAACCAATGTAAGAAATAGTTTGCAGTGGTGGTTACAAAAATCTACATATGTGATAAAAGGATAAAACTCTACACATACTTTATACCAATTTCCTGGTTTTAATATTGTACTATAATTAATTAACCAATGGAGAAAATTGGGCAAAGCATACACAGAACCTCTCTGTAGCACCTTCCATAAATCTATAATTATTTTAAAATAATAATGTAAAAAAATGCTCAGAAAATGAGCAAGAAACTTCACCAAAGCAGAAATGTGTATGGCAATTAAGCACATGAAACAGTGTTCAACATCATAAGTCATTACGGAAATGCAAATTAAAATAACCATGACATGCTTCTACATACCTTTTATAATAGCTAAAATTAAATTTATAAAAAATATATATTATATATATACACAAACCAACAATAACGGGCTCTGGCCAGGGTGCAGAGCAACTGGAACTCTCATTCATCGCTGGTGCAAATGCGAAATGGTATAGCCACTTTGGAAAATAGTTTGGCAGTTTCTTATAAAGTTAATCATTCTTTTATCCTGAAACTTAGTAATCCCATTCCTAGGTATTTATTCAAGTCAACTGAAAACTTGTGTTACCACAAAATATGTACACGAATGTTTATAGTATCTTTATTCATGACCATCAAAAACTGGAAAGACTCAAATATCCTTTAACTGGTGAATGGATAAACATACCACCAACCTACCTCAATGGAATGCTAGTCAGCAATAAAAAGAGATGAACTGGTGATTTATACAACAACACGAATAAATATAAGATTAATTATGCTAATTGAAAAGGCTCAAAATAACACTTGAGGACAGACAAAACTATAGGGAGAGGAAAGAGAACAGTTACTTCAGTGAGCAGAGAAAGTATAGGGAATGACTATGTAGGGAGAAAAGATAATTCTGCAGGGTAAAGGAACTGCTCTATATTTTTATTGTGTTGGTATTATAGATCTTTATGTCAAAACCTATAGAACTATACACCAGAAGCAAGGAATCTTACTTTATGTGAACTATACACCTCAGTATTAAATAGGAACAAAAAAAGAATGGCTAACAGGAAACATAAGTTAAGATGATAGATGTGAGTATAAATATACCCCTTTTCCCAAAAATGCACATTTAACCTGACCTTTTAAAGGAAAGGTTATTATAAAGTCAGTTACATACTCTTAATCAGAAATATATTTAAAGGATAATGGCCAAAAATTTTAAAAGAAAAAGATGGAAATAATGTACCATACAAATACTCACTGAGCAAAAATGGTTTAACTCTATCAGAGGAAGTAAATTTTAAAGCAAAAATTGAAGACAAAATGGGAAAATGTATCATTTATTTTCACAGGGGACTTTTTTTTTTTTTTGAGGAAGATTGGCCCTGCCCTAACATCTGTTACCAATCTCCCATTTTTCTTTTTTTCTCCCTAAAGCCCCAGTACATAGATATGTATCATAGTTGTAGAGTCGTAGCTCTTCTATGTGGGACACTGCCTCAGCATGGCTTGATGAGCGGTGAGTAGGTCAGCACCCAGGATCTAAACCAGCGAACCGAGGGCTGCAGAAGCAGAATGAGTGAACTTAACTGCTATGCCACCGGGTTGGGCCCTCACAGGGGACTTTTAAGTGTATCTAAAATAAAGATCTGATAATAATATAAAACGTTGACATTTGTTACCTCTGATTTTATTGGCACATGGTAGTCTTCTGTGTCAAATTAATCAAACAAGGAGCCCATTAGACTGATGTAGCTCTAATGCCATGGAAAATCAAGAAGCAAGCCTGTAAATGCCTCCAGTTTATGAAATCAAAATGCTAAGGACAGCCAATCACGAACAGCTAACTAGGCTTTAAGTTCCAGCCAGTCAGTAATTTCCTCCCTTTGCTTCTGCACTTTCTCTGCGTCTTTCCACTGACTCCCATTGGAGGAACATTCCTAACCACTTGTGGTTTGGTGCTGCCTGGTTCAAATTGATTTTTGCTTGAATAAACTCTGAAAATTTTTAATATGCCTCAGTTTATCTTTTAACAGTCCTGGGGTCAGAAGAAGGAACCCAAAGAGACTCCTGACAATCCCCAGGAGAAGTGAGCCACTAGATGTAGATCCCTGTTAAGCCCTTGGAGCTTGCTGCTTTCTTGCTGCCCCCGGAGGTCATGAGTAAGTCCCTCTCAGAACCTGGATCGCAGCTCTGCAGCTTTTCTGTTATGAGGTTTCAGACTTCAAGTATTTCTTTTTCTGGACTAGGTCTGGGGTCAGACTGGGTCCGACTTTAACCAGACTGGTTCCAGTGTGAGGCCTCAGGTGAATAAGGTTTTGTTTAAGGCTGAACAAGCAGGTTAACTTGACCAAAGATAATCTTGGATTACAGTGGCCACAGTGGAGACCTTTTAACTATGTTAGATAAGCCTATCATTTAGGAGGTCTCCTGGAGAAAATGGGCCTCAGCCAGGCACGCACTATAAAGTGTGGAAGGGAAATTTTTTTCCTCCTTTTCAGCTTCTAGTGACCAGGACGGGGCCCACTGGGATACCCCACTCACTCTAGAGCCTGCAGATGGCATCCTGGGAAAACTGGCAGAAGCCCATAAAGGGTAGAATTCTTACCGGGGTCAGCTCTCTCAGATCTCTATCTGTGGTGCCTGGTCAAGAGAGGAAGGTAAAATTTCACGTCGTCCTTTCCTTTCCAAATTCAGATTGACAGGAAAAAACATTGATTGTCGATCCTTTCTCTCCCAGGGACAGATATTGCCTTCTTGCTTCTCTCATTTTGTATCCTGAGAACTTGTCTTGGCAACTCTCAGGCTGGGGGCCTCAAAAATATGGCCAGAGAGAAATGTGGGTTGCAGTCCATTTGTGGCTAGGGTCCTACTAACTGTGCCAGCTCTCAGGGGAATTATCTCAGTCTTTCCTTCTTTTGGTTATCTTTGGAAGTGGCTCTGGATCTTGGGAGGGTCCCCAAAGAGGGGACACAACCCCATGTGTCCATGGGGTTGTTCAATACTGCCAGAAATATTCACTGTTTGTCCCAGGTGAAACCTGACAAGATTTTTGAAAGGATTTTTTTTAAGGAGGTCTGTGGTCAGAAATTGGCCAAATTGGAAGCTGATAGTAGTTCCTGACAGGAACTTCCTTATAGGCCTTCTCCCCTAAGCTAAAACAAAAACTATGTACCCACAGGGAAAGAAAAGCATTCTGAAAACATTGTGGAAAGATTAACTAAAACATTCCAAAGAAACAGAGCTCTAAATCCAGAACATAGTAATCTTTTGATTTCCATCCTAGTTGAAGATCTTCTCCCTGATATAAAGAAGGAAATTGAGAATACTGTAGTTGAATGGCTGGGTCGGAGCCTTGAAATCATTCAGGTTACAGCCCAATTCTTTGAGGAATTAAAAACAACTATACTTGTCATGTAAATCTAGTCTTTACAAGAACAGAAATGCAGCTCTAAAAACAATTCAAAGTTCACCTATTCTTGTCACCAATCCCCAAACCTCCCCTTTACAATCTCAAAAGGCTTGCAGATATTGTAAAAGATCTGGATTTAGGAAACAAAACCCTTCTTGGAGAAGCTTACACCCTTCCTCTGTGCCTTTGAGATGTAAGGGTCTACCTGGTTTTCTCTAGGAACCTGGAGCCATCTCTTGAAATGCAAACTTCAGGGAGGTAATTCTAATCAGAAAAAAAAGAAGCTATTTGGAAATTAGGTGAATTAAAAATCTTAAAAGTCTTTTCCACAAATATTAGTAAAGGTTTTAGCCATCTGAGTAGATAATCTTAACTTAGTCTACCTGCCAGAAAAACAATTTAGATCCAACCGTTCTTTTATAAATTGGTAAGTTATGCATTATCATACCTATCTCATGGCTAAAATTTTAAAACTAAAGCTGTAAGATCTCTGTATTTGCCTATATCTTTATATGTGTATGTTATTAATGTGTGATTTTTGTAATCTCCAGATGGTATTGCCAAAATTAATTTGTAAAGATCTCTATTTAATTGGCTTAAAGATAAATAAGCATTTATATAAATCAAATACTCTCAGAAATATAGAAACTAACCCCAATGTTTTTCAGTTTCACATGCTCTAGAATAATTCAGTAAATAAAAGCTAGTTTAAGTTTGTTAGTTCAGTTAAAACAGGCATGTCTGCAAAGTTATCAGCATTAAATATAATAATTTTATTCCATCTAGGTTTACTAAAAGTCAAATTCATGTTATCTCTATTACAGAATTTGTCAGCAAGAAAGATAACTTAAGATGACAGTTAGCTGTTTAATGTCTCATGAAATTTTCATTGGTAATCTAAACATAATTGTTAAGAACAAATAAATTAAATAGATGTAAGTGATATGAAAGTTTACAAATAAACTTTTCAACAATAATTATGCTTTATGGTATGTCTACTTAAAAATAGGTCCCCAAATCTTTTTCACAACTTGAAACCTTAAAGTTATACTGAGATAAGTTAAATGGTGGGTATTCAGTGAATATCTAGATCATTTCCAAATAAGATAAAATACCGAAACATTAATTACTGAACATAGGCTTATCCAATTTTGGCTTCCTTTGACAGACAAACTGAAGATATTTGGGTCTATTAGTAAAAATGTGTTGTGCCACATTGAAAAATTAACTTTGACAAAGAATATGCCTCAAAAATTGTAAAATATGTTTATAAATTTGCCAGTCCATAGAATGCTAGTGTAACAGTTCACAATTGCTTACTTCTTAGTTTTCATTGGGAATACGGTATTCAAAGGCTTAAGAACTCTAATCAATATATGAATTAAAACTACTTAAAAATAACAATGGTGAAAGAAAATAACTGTGTGTGAAAAGTAGGTAAGAAAATTAGAATGACCACTTGTTCCAGAATGAGAATGAGTAAAAACATAGGATAAAACCTGAATGGATATTAAAAAATTGTATAAATGTGTAGAAAAGAAATCTTGGAGAAGGAATTTTATGTGTGGTGAAGCTGTCTAAAGTTAGAATGGATTCAAGTTTTTAAAGAATGAGTTTTAATATCAAAAGTACACTGGTACAAAATTAGAATTTGGTTTTCTCTCCATTAAAAGAACAAAGTTTTCTTGGACTATTGGCTGCTTTTCAAAACAGACTGTAAAAGGTGTTTTTTACCTTTTGGATAATCTACCTAGAAAGCAAAGATATTGCATCTTATCAAAATAATTTACTGTGCTTCAAATTGTCTTTATCAGATCTTTGATTATTTAAGAAATCTCAGTCTTCTCAATATTAAAAGATCTAAGTTTTGTTCACAACTATGTAACCTTTAAACCTATTTGCCTTTAAAATATTTTATTGTCACCTTAATTAAATAGAAATAAGTATTATTTCAGAATGATCTGAGATCCTATTTAGTCAAATGTTCAAACATGTTGACAACTTCTCAAAATTATATTATAAAGGGAGTCTTTTTGACATCAAAGTAACTGAGATTTCCTAGACGGCCTCTGGAAAATCTCAAAGAATTTGTCTCTTACCTCATAAAAAAGAGATATTAAACTAATTAGGTTTATTTGGTATGTTAAATTATGTGGGAAGCATTGCCAGATAAGAAGTTATACAAACCTTCTTAAGTTATATATGTATGGATATACGTTACTAACATAGGTATTCCAGAAATTGTTAAAAGTTTCTAGAAATTTGTCAATAGTCTCACGTCCAATTATTATCCTAAGTTATTGTATGCCACAGAAATAACTATATTTTCTTATCAAATGAACTCCCATCAGATCTTTAACTATGGCCACTTTTTAAAGTCTTTTTGTCATTTACAGTTATTGTTTTACTCTGATCTTTTTGCAAAGGTCCTTCATCTTCAGAGATTCATGCAAAGGACTCAGACAAGTACTCTAAAATACAGGTTTCTGATAACTAACTGGATAACTGGGTAAGAATTCCAGAACTAATGGAAAAACTGGATTTAAGCAGAACAAAAATTAATAATATAGGATTGAATACACTGATGAAGATGATTATATTTTTTACAACTTTTTCTTTGAAACATTGCTGGTTCCTTAATGTTTTATTTTTCCAGATTTAAGGAAACGTTTTTCTTTACTCTCAAGCTATCTGTGAGTTACAGTAATTTTGTAAAATATACCTTTGTAAACAGAGTTGAAATATTTACTTTTGCATCCTCCCTGATCCCTCTAGAATTCAGAAACTTATGGAACTTATGCAAATAACTATTTTCATGACAATATAGTTATTTGCATAAGTTCAACAATAATCTGTTCTCCTCATACCAGGACACAAACAGAAACATTGACCATACTACCAAGGTTTTACCAGGAATGTCATATTTGAGAATATATATAAAATCAGACATGAGCAAACAATTTTAAGGAACTAAGGTTGACTTTATGGAGCCAATAAAAACCCTTGGAAAAATTGGCCTGGTACCCTGTTTACTGGGTTCCTGGCAGCCTTAACAGGTGAGTGAGGAAGATCACTTCTTGGCACACCCAGGAATCACAGGATATGTTGGGGACATCAAGAAGAAATTAATTGACCCAAATCTGTAGGTATAGGTGAAATCTGATGGTGAGTTCTTGACTTGGCTTCTTAAACTAGAGAGGCTTTTAAAAGTCCAGTCTAAGATTCCTTGTGAAAACTTCCAGCAAAGCAGATTTTAAAAGAGCCTTATATGGTCAATCACTATTCTTGCTGCACTTTTGTAAATAATCAGGCCAAGTTTAATGTGACTAGACTTATTTTGCAAACAAATTATTCTTACTGTGATTATCTTTGATATAAATGAAGGGTAATTATAGAGGAAAAAATTATGTTTCAGCATAAAATTATAACACAACCTTGTGGATATCAGATTATAGTCCTGTCCATCATCTTTGAGGTTTTGTTTTATATCTGTAAACCAAACTGGATACGGAATTCTCTGAGTTTCCTCAAATATCTGGCTTCAAGCCTTCAAACTAACATTTCCAAATTTCCCCCGCCCTTCTGATTTGGAATCACTAACAAAGATTGCCCTTAAACCTCCTTGGAAGGGACCATAAAAATCCTCCTCACTATCCAGACAATAGCCAAACTTCAGGGACTTGAACCTTGGGTCCACACCCCCCAGTTAAAAAGAGCTCCTCCAGACTCTTGGAACTGCACACCAGCTAGAGATCTAAAATTAAGATTAACTATAGAGGTCCCTCCACAGAGGCAGAGGGCATCTTGAGGTGGACAGCTTGCCCAAGATTACGGATCAAGATCTTCATCTCCAATATGGAAACTTTATTCCTTTTGTCTTTTTGATATTTGTTTTTTATCTCTTTTAATGCAAGGGAAGACAATACTCCTTAGCTCTGACAACTGTTGCTGAATCTACTGCTAAAGCCATAGGTACACAACAAAAGTCCCTAGACTTTCTTGCTAAGATGGTTTTGGATAATAGAATTGCCTTAGATTACTTATTGGCTGAACAAAGAGGAGTCTGTGCCATAGCAAATACCTCCTGCTGTATCTGGATCAACACCCCTGGTATTGTAGCAAACACCAGAAGCTAACCAACGAGCCACTCAGCTAAAACAGATTGATGCCCCTTCCAGTACATTCTTTGATTTGATACCAGCCAGTTTTGTTCATGGGGGCCCTAGCTAAGGAGTATATTTCAGTCTCTTGGTATTATCCTCCTAATAGTCATCATTGTAGTCTCCCTGGTGTGTTTTGTTCTCTCAATGATCTTAAATGCATATTTGCAGCCCTCAGCAGCACATCAGATGGTCTCACTGCACTTGGAGAAACAGAAACAAGATGAACAGCAAAAACAATTCTTCCAAGGATCTGACATCATAACCTATGAGTTTCATGATGAGACAAAAACAGCTTAACTATGATGGTGACAGAGAGACACTAATACCTATTTTTTGGTCATTCTCTCCTGTATGGTAGGATGACCAGAAGAGGGGAATTAAATTGATTAAACAAGGAGGCCATTAGACTGAGATTGCTGTAATGCTGTAGTGGCCTACATAAACAAACCAAAATCTAAGCCTGTAAATGCCTCAAGGTTACAAAATCAAAGTGTTAAGGATGACCAATCACAAATAGCCAACTAGGCTTTAAGCTGTAGCCAATCAACCATTTGTTTACTTTGCTTCTGCCTTTTCTCTCTAAAAGCCTCTCCCCAGCTCCTGTCGGGGGAACGCTCCTAACCACTTCCAGTTTGGCGCTGCCCAATTTGAATAGATTTTTGTCAAATAAACCCTTAAAAATGTTAATATGCCTCAGTTTATCTTTTTACATATATTTGAAATATTTTAATTATATAAAAAAGCATAAAAAGAAAATAAATAATTTCAAGATATCATAAAGCTCTAGAAATTCTTAACCTGGAGAAATTTTCTAGGAATTTAGCACTGCCCTTTAATTTCCATGTCCACTACAGGTTATTACAATTTCATTTGAGCATTTCCTTTTATGGCTCTGAACACTGTTTACACACACAAATACTCACACACCACACATCTAAAATTAATATTCACAACAACCAACATTTTATTTAGAAAGCTATTAATAAAAAGTGTGAACATTGAGGAAAATACCTTTCCTTCTGCAACTACAGTGGATAGTTCCCAGTATTAATTAATAGCGGCAAGAGATGAGTGGGGACTTTTAAGAAGTAAAATAAAAGTGAACTTGGAATAATGAGTGATCATTAAATACCTGGGGCTGTAAGAAGCACAAAAATAGACCAAGTCAACAAAGACTGTCAACAGGAGACTTAGAGAGTGACTCGAATTAAAATAACTAACACAGTGTGTCCTTTGGCCAAGGACAAAGTGCAGTCATTCAAGTCTGAGGGCTTGAGAATGTTTTTACGCCAGATTTGCATGTTGTGGATAAGTCTTTGATTAGACAGTAAGTAGTCAGGTATCAAATGGAATTTATTACACCTTCCTGCTATCTGCAAGCAGCCCATTTATCTATCTTGCTGAAGTTTTGCCCCCACACACTAATTAAGTTAGGAAGTCTTGTGTCATATCAGAAAACTGGTCAGATGTCTGCCTCTTTATCCCCTTTGATGAGGAGGTATAGAATAAATTAAGGCAAGTAATTGGTGTGAAAATGTCTTTAAAAATCCATGCATAGGAGATATTTTAAGAGATGTAAGGAGAATAGGATATAATGAAGTACTCCCCGAAAAGATGTCGTGAAGGCAGAAATGTTACCAGTCTTGCTTTCTGCTGTACCACCAGCATCTAGGGCAGTGACTGTACACAATAGATGCTTAAGCAACGTTTTTAAGTGAATGAATGAAATATGGGATTCCCTGTGGAGCAGAAAAGCAGATAATGCCAATATTTTTGAAGCATAGTTTTGAAATAGTTGAGAAAAATAGCTCAGCCCAAGCTACATTCTCTAGCCATTGTCCCACAAATTGCATCTGCCAGAGGTAAGAGTCTAGGCTGTCAGACCTATATCATGAGGCTCTGGATAAAACTGATGCACTAAGATTTGAACTCCTTGTCAGAAAGAAGCCAATCTGTTCTCTAAGAGTGATTTACCTGTTTCTGCTTCTAGATTAGCTTGACTGCAAGACCCAGGAGTCTACAGTTAGATGGTGGGGATTGGGGGCGGAGGTGAGGCAGTGGGGAGCTTAATCTAAAAGATCACTTAGATTCAGAGCTGGAGCTTCCATGAGCAGCCAGTGATTATGCACAGAAAGTGCCCATGCAGACCTGGGCAGGAGTACATGGTCTAGGCAGAGAGCAGCAGAGCTGAGATACCATGTGGCCCAAGGGAGGAAATGAAGGGAAACAAAAAGATTTTCATAACTTTCCAATTCTAGTACAATCCTACTGAATTGTCTGAGCTTTGCTATGGTTAAAAGATAGACTGAAGCATATTAAAAACTTTAAGAGTTTATTTGAGCAAAAATCCATTCGAATACGGCTCCACCAAAGGGAATTGGTTAGGAGTGACCCACCTACAGGAGAGAGGAGAAACTTTTATAGAGAAAAGGCAGGAGCAAAGTCAGGACATGATTAATTGACTCTAGTTTAAGGCGTAGTTAGCTGTTTGAGATTGATCGTCCTTCGGTTTCAACTTCATAACCTTAAGGCATTTACAGGCTTAGATTTTGGTTTGCTTAGGTAGGCCACCACAGCATTAACAGTTACCTTAGTCTAATGGCCTCCTTGTTTAATTAATTTAACACTATTATGATAAAACTTTTTATCCTTTCAATTAATGTATCCATCTTACAAATAAATATTGAGCTCCCACATTATGCCATGCACTGTTCTATACACTAGAAACAGAGCAATTAATGAATAAAATCTGTGCTTAGAGCTTATATTCAAATGGGACAGGAAGGGGAGGCAGATAATAAACAAATGAACAAGAAAAAATATATATATAAAATGGCAGTGAGTAAAGTGGGACAATGAGAGCAGGGAGAGCTAGCAATTGGATTTGATTGCAGTTTTATAAAGAGTGACCAGAGAAAGACTGACCAATAAAGTGAGGCATTAAGACGTCACTAGCAGAAGCATTAAAATCATGAGACTGGATGAGATAACCCAAGGAGTGTGTATACTTATAGAAAAAAATTTTAAAGTCCTTCCTTTTACACTGATTTCAAGAGATTTCTGCTCCTTGCAACCAAACAGGTTTAAATTAAAGGAGAAATTGTTACGGGAAAAAGCTGAAAATCTCTGATGCCAACTTGTTCCCAATTCTGGATCTTAGGGTTCCCGGCCATGTTTGTCCTCTCTTCTCCCATTAACTCCCCTTTATTTGAACTAGCTTGACTGGGTTTACGTTTCTTTCAACCAAACATCCTTTGTGAGAGAAACTTAATAATAAACTTGGCTTCAAATACAACACTGTATTTTCGGTCTTCTTAATAATTCTTTGTATCCCTCAGCACAATTAGAACTCAAATGGTGCCATTTGGCTAGTCCCGTAAAATGAGTTTTGCAACAATTTAATTTTAATCTTCTTTAAAAATGATTAAAGCAAAGATGACATATGACTCGATACCAATAAATTATTTCCTTACGTGGTGAAATATATAATAATGTTTACTTTCAGTCTGTATAAAAAGAATTTTAAAGCAAGCAGGATGTCTGCCATACTTTTAACAAGCTTCTGTACTGGATGACTGAAGAACTCTCTCTCAAGACAGTCTGTCAGATGTATGAAAGAAATATCACTTAGAAATCATTGCTTGCTGCAGCTGAAGTCTCCGATATATTTTTCTAGTACTTGGTAGAATCAGAGAACTTTCTATGTCAATCCAAATATTTTTTACTTTCATTAAAAAGAAATTAGTTCTGCTTTGTTTATTCTTGAAACAAACAAATACTCCTTACTTTGTTAAAACTGTTAACAATGCTTCCCCCAAAGGCTTAGAAGTAAATAGATGGCCAGGATAATGAGCAAAAACCAATTTGAATAAACTTTCTCTGATTTTTTTTCTCACCAATTAGTCCTATTTTTTATTTGTTTAACATGAAAATTTTGATGTCATTTTGATTCAGTAAAAATCTGCTGAATTCCTGGTTAATAATCAATCTATAAGTTCTACTGACTTGTCATGTTAAATGGATCGCTGTGCTAGAGTTACAAAAACTCCAAAAGTCGGGCGGGCAGGGGGGCTCAATATGAGAGAGACCATACCCTAGTTAAGCTTAAAATCTAAAACTCATGAAACTATTAGATAACGTTGAAGTACCAGGTTTGTATAATGCTGACAAGTAGAGTGTAGACAGGGAGAGAGAGTGTGGCCTGGAGAATTCATGGAAAGCTTCTCAAGGAGAAAAGTCTGATATGGGCCTTTTTATGAGTTATTAAAATAATAACACTGCTGTGATCGCCTCTCACATTTCATTTAACAAACATTGAACATCTACCATGCAGAAAGCATTCTGCAATGTCACAGGAAGGCCCAGGCTTCATAAATGTGAATAAGACATTATCTCTGACCTCAGATGATGACAAAACTCCTGGAAGTAGGAACCATTATTTATACAAATAAGAACAAATGAACAAAGAAGGAGGGCTGAGATGTTTAATGGGATTAGTCTCAGGTTTCCCTCCTAGGACATTTTTATTAGGGAAATGCGCCCTTTAAAATCTGGCCTAGTGATGCTGTTGATGAGAAAACTACATAGAATTTAATAAGAAGGCCAACAGGAGGGGCTAATTTTAAGCCTGGTTTTTTTCCAAATTGGAAAGAAATCTAAGTGTCCAAATAAATAAGCGAATTATAAGGCATACATACAATGGAATATCATGCTTTCATTTTTTATTGTACTGTGCCCATCCTACAGCAACATAAAAATGTGCTTACAGTCATGCGTTGCATTCCGTCAACGATGAACCTCACATACGACGGTGGTCGCATAAGATTCTTACTGTACTGCCTAGGTGTGTAGTAGGCTATGCCATCCGGGTTGTGTAAGTACACTCTATGATGTTCACACAAGGACAAAATTGCTTAAGGACGCATTTCTCAGAATATGTCCCCATAATTAAGTAACACATGACTGTACACAGACACCAGTAACGACACGTGCCAACAGAGACAGAAAACAAGACAGGCAACACTGGTATAAACTAAACAAAATTTATTTATCTAAATGGTATGGGAATAGATAGACCCTGTCAAGATACCTAGCAGATACAAACTTCATGGCCCCCAAAACCTCACCAGTTGGGTTCACAGGAATGGACGACAATATCTACACTCAGAAGGTTATATCAAAAATTCTAAAGCCCTACCTCTCACCTCCAGAATTTATATGCACAAAGATAGAGCAGTCCAGCATGAACCCATACCTGGACACCTGTTGAGACTCTCTTACCTGGGTAAGAAGCACCACATCTCCCTCAGTTACACAAGGGACAGTGTGATTGCTACGTTATGTGACCAAATTCTTTCAGACACAAGCAAACCTCTCTTTCAACACTCTCAGCTTCTCCAGGTTGGCAAGTTTTGTCCAAGTACATTCCTGAGCTTGGAACTGCAGGATCGGAATAAGAACCACTTAAATAGACATCTCTGGGAATCATTTGCTGGGCCATTAACTCAACTTTAGGGCTGATCTTTGATTAAAAAGCCAAACTGCAAACTATTTGTACCCTATGGCTGTTATCATGCCAAAATGTATAGGTAATGGAGGTATAGGTTAACAATTATGATACTGCTATATATGTACACTGGAATTGAACAATTAAGTAATGAGTGGTGGATAGTGGGAGCCAGGTTTCTCACTGTTGGAGTGAAAATTTACAAATAAGCAGGGAGGAGGCAAGAATGCTCCATGTGGCAATGGGTTGGAGTTGGGGACAGTATGCACTCATTTTAGCTGAATATAGACACAAATGATTACATATACAAACATTTTCAGCTATGTGTACATACAATGGCTTAGTATACACACATATATTTACTTGCTCTGTCAGCTGAGAGGGCTTAAAAGCAACGATACCCCAGTAATGACAAGCACACTGACCACCCAGGTCTTGGTTTCTAATACAATTATCTAGTGCAAAGAACCAAGACTCCTTGGAGAAATTTCTGATTCTAGGACTGGGGCAGGAAATATACAAGATAAACCTGGAGCATCTTGTAGTGTCAGAAAGTAAGGAAGTTCTTAAAAGAGAAAAAATATATATATATACACACACATGTATTTATAGGAGGTGTGTCAAAGGAACACAGGAGCCAACTTAACGAGTTCCTAACAGCCAAAGCTGGAATGTGTTGAGTAACAAAACAAAGTAGTATTGGATTATAACCCAAACTACAAAGTAAATATCTTGAATCCACAATGACATGAATAGATTATTGAATACATTAATAAATGGGAGAACAAATATCCCACACAGAAAAATTCCAAATAATTTATGTACATACTCGGCCCTTATGGAGAAGGAGCCTAACTTTCCCTCCTTAAGTGTGAGCTGTGCATAGTGACTTCCTCCCAAAGAGTACAGTATGGAAAGGGAGAAAGGAGTAGAGACACCTGGCAAATACTCCCTTAATTAAGGTAAACATCAACAGGCATAACTTGTGTTGATACTGTGTACCCTTGATATAATAGTGGTGAAAATGGCCCTTTACTTCTGTCTTCCTCCCAACAACCCATAACCCCAGTCTTAACCATGAGAAAAGACATCAGGCAAATTTAGAGAGTGGGGTATCCTAAGAAACACCTGGCCAGTTTCCTCAAAACTGTCAAGTCACCAAACACGAGGTAAGTCTGAAATAAGCTACAGTCAAGAGGAGCCAAAGAAAACATGACAACTAAACATCATGTGGTATCCAGGATGGGATCCAATGACAAAAAAATAAATAAATAAATTAGGTGAAAACAAAGGCAATCAGAATAAACTACGGAATTTAGACAATATCAATATTGGTTCATTAATAATAATAAATGTACCATACTGATTGAAGAGGTTAGTAATAGGGAACTTAGATGTGGGGTATACGGGTAAATGTACTACCTTCTTAATTTTTCAATAAAATTTAAAACTGTTCTAAAATTTAAAGTCTATTAAGAAAATATAAAGGCAAATTGATTAAAATGAAAGAAATATATAGCGAAAAAATAGAGTAGTGGAAAGATAGGGAATTTTTAAAAAATATATGTTTTGCACGTTTGTTAACCAGAACAAGAGAAATAGTTCCCAATGAGATATAATGCTAAAGAGCTTATGATTTTTTAAAATCTTTTTCATAAGCTCTTGGTTCTCATTTTCATAATTTCCCTAGGATTACTTTGTTATTTTTTGAGAGATTGGGAAAACAAAAAATTGGGAGAATTCTGCCAACTTTGCATATATTTTTAGAGAAACTTGATTATTTAAACGGAACTTGCCTGCTTCTAATGATCTGATAAAACTTCCCCTGAGGGCAAGAAAGACACCTTTCCAAAAGCAAGTTCATAATTTGGGTGGCTATGGTAACTGAAAAATACTGAAAAGCATTTTGGCCTCTCATAAACATGACTAATTTAGAGGATATGAAATAAAAAATAATATAAAATGTTTAATTTTCAGCATCATTTGTACATTTAAGTAAAAGAAGGTAAAAAAAAAGAAATATATCTGCTTCCTGGCTAACATTGACATATGTTTCTAAAAGACATCCCAAACATTTAGAACTGCTAGAACATTTCTTTGAAACCTTTTACTTGATATTCCACTAATGACAAATATTTTTTAAA
This sequence comes from Tapirus indicus, assembly GCA_031878705.1. Taxonomy (NCBI): domain Eukaryota; kingdom Metazoa; phylum Chordata; class Mammalia; order Perissodactyla; family Tapiridae; genus Tapirus; species Tapirus indicus. Next base: position 7,857,374 of record CM062917.1, read on the forward strand.
AGTCTCAGATTTGTATAATCTATTCTTTAGCTTTCTGTTAGTGTATTTCTCTAGAGGGCAGGCTCAAATATATTTAACTCCCAATGTAAAAGGAAATTCTCTAATTTGCAATGTATTTGCAATGCTTGTTTCAAAGCTGGAATCAAAATGTAATTTAATCATTTATTTTCAGATTGATTAGTTGTCTATTGGAATAGTTAACAAAGATGGCTAATTATGAAAGATTGAGATAGAAAGGGTTCTGTTTATACACAAAACTGTTTCCAAAACTGGAAATCCGGGGAAAATCACATGGTCCTGAAGGGAGGATTGAGTAGGACTGAATCAAGTCCAGCACATGAAAGTTATACAGTACGTTAGAATTTTTTTAAAAAATATTTTGGGGGCTGGGCCCAGTGGCACAGCGGTTTAGTTCGCACTTTGGCAGCCTGGGGTTTGGGAGTTCAGATCCCGGTCGCCGGCCTACGCACTGCTTGTCAGCGATGCTGTGGCAGCGTCCCATATAAAGTAGAGGAGGATGGGCATGGATGTTGGCCCGGGGCCAGTCTTCCTCAGCAAAAAAAAGAAGAGGATTGGCAACGGATGTTAGCTCAGGGCTGATCTTCTTCACATAAAATAAGTAAATATTTTTGGCTCCCTCAGCCAGAACAGGTGGTTGGACCATGAGAGCACTTCCAGTACAGCGATTACTTGGTTCTATTGAGCCTCCTCTACGTTTGAGGGTGGGAGGCAGAGGCTTGAATGAACCCTGTGTGTTTGGGATCAGAATACAGATATAAGCAGCCTTTCCTGGTGTGGAAGGGTAAAGAGAATTTGGATTCCAGGATGATCCTGGGGAATCCTGAGGAAGAATATAAGGAAAGGGATAAAGTCTGATACAAAAAAAGAAATCTAACAAGAGGGCTGGTGGGGTTTTCGAAGATGGTTGTGGGCAAGGCACTGGGGTTGAAGGGGAACTCAAGCTTCACCCAGCCTCCTGGGAAGCAGGCTTGACCTGGGGAGAAGGTGGGAATGTGCGTGAAAGAAAGCTCTAGTTCACTACCTGCTGTAACATCCCAGGTCCCGAGAAACCATCCCTCAGTGCTCTCTGCAACCTGACTTAATGTACAGCGGTGTTTTCTGCCAACTTTGACAAAGCAGGGACATAGCACTCTGGCTCCACAACCGTAGCATTACAAATCCCAGTACAACAAACAGATTTTCAGCTCCATCAGGAATCACAGTGCAAACAGTGCAAAGAGCGGAGTTCCACCTGCTCAAGAGCTGCTGAATGCATCTGTCAGCGACAGGGCTGCAGAATTCTGGCTGACCCAGCCTCAGTGGTGAGGGAAGGAAGTGTGTCTGTGTCACGTCCAGTGTAACTCTGCAGGGTTGAATGACCTTTTTGTGGGAGCTCCTACCCCATTTCCTCCCTAACAAGCATATCACAGTGTTCTTAATTCTCTAAAGTAGTGGTGCAGATCGTGAGTTGTCCTGGTGCAGTTTCACTGACTTGGGATGATTTGTCACATCATTATAACTCCAATCCTAAGTAATTATAGGATCTGGAGGGTCGGTCAGTCTAGATTGCCCCAAAAGGTAAAATTATACAACAAAAGTTTTTAACAAATAGTGAAACTACGCAACTCACCATGTTTTGTTCTTGTTTGCATGTCAGTTTTTGCCACCTTTGCACATAAAATTTCATGTGTAGATTTACACCAGGGAAACTCATAAGGCCTTTGTGTATAGAGATAAAGTTTTGATCTATATAGGACTTCCTTAGAACTTCCCAGGATGATGAAAATGTTCTACAATAATATGGCTCCTCAGCCCTTGAAATGTGGCTAGTGAGGCTGAGGAACAGAATTTTTATTTTGTTTAATATAAATTTAAATTTAAATAGCCACACGTGGCTGTTGGCTACTGCATTAGACAACACAAGTCTATAAGATGATAAGAAAAATGATCATTTTATTTAAATACGTAATTTAAGAATCTCATTTTTGTCAGTAGCACAAAACATCCTCCCCAGCGAGCCACCAATGAGAGGCCATCTTATAGTTTCAGCAGATTTACTAAGTGTTATTATACAGAAGATCCTTTGCTAGATACTGGGATCTGCTTCCCTTGCGTCTTTCCTTTCCCACTGAGCAACCAATGCAAAGGAAAAAAGAATTGACCAAAATGCAGGCAGAAGAGGAACAAGCAAATAGCAGTAATGCATGGTAATGACATCTGGAAAACCATTAGCTTTTGAGTAATTGTGAATTGGCTATGTTACGATCTAAGGCCCCCAAAAGTGCCAAATAGGCAAGGTTACTTTAGCCATTTTGAAGCAATTTACTATTTGCTAGAGGAATTATTTTTATCAGATACTGGAAAGGTTAGGGAGTTAGGTAACAATAGATTTTGTTGTATTCTTTTCCTGCACTTAAACTTTTGTTCACATAACTTCTCATCCATAGCTATTTGCCATTTTTTATCTGTTCCCCAATAAATGCTGACGGAGACAGATATGTCAATAATATCTATATTCCACCATTTTGATAAGTAATTTTCTTCTTCATGACAGTTAATGTTGACCACTTTAAAATTATGACTCTACATTTTAAATTTATGTTCGCATTGTTCTTTGCAGAATTCAGAATGTGATCTCTGCTTTTAGCATCAGGATCCTTTGTGATGGATGTATATGGTGGCTAACAGAACATGACTCAGAAGGAAAATTGACAGTCTGCGTCAGTCTCCTGATTTACCACATATTTCACTCTCCTGCATCAACATGAAGAAAAAGAAACACTTAAGATGTTAGCAATGACGATTTGCCATTTTCTATTTGGATAAAAATAGTGTGAGGGTAGTTTCATGCCTGAGTCATACTTTGATAACCATTTATTCCTGACCTCCTATTGATAAGTTCAGGTAAGAATTTGTAATACATCTCAGGATTTGTTAAACTTTAGTTGATGAAGAGCAGATCGCAAGAGAATAAGATCAACTTCAAAAAATACTGCTATACCTCATCCAGACTTCATCCTACATCACTCAGTTTGGACACAGTGGCCTAAAATATGTTATCTAGAGTGCACAAGAATTATTGTCACTCCTGCATGGAAGATGCTAAACAGCTTTCTCCCTCTCTACGTAGTAAAAAAAAAAAAAAAAGAAATTATTGGTTAAAATTCCAGGATAAACCATATTTATTTGTCTTTTTACCTTCTGCACTTCTCATATTTGCAATGGGTAGTAGTAACATTATGAAAAGACCCAGGATGATGTCTGAATGGAATCACCTGTGAAATCAATCTTTACATACATCAATCCCCCACCATCCTATTTAGTTACACTTAAACCTGCATCTTGTGGTTACTTAAAAAAAAATTTTAAGGAAAATAATGCTGCTACTTTCTACTGATGGAATAAATTTTCTCAGTCAGTATTTTTCAAATATGTACATATTTATAAGTAAATATCTATAAGCACTAAAATGTATGATTATTATCTTCCCATTGCTATGAACTGAATTGTGTCTTCCAAAATGCATACGTTGAATCCCTAACCCCGCATGTGACTGTATTTGAAGATGGGACTTTTAGGAGGTAATTAAGGTTAAGTGAGGTTATAAGGGTGGGACCTTAATCCAGTAGAGCTGGCATCCTAATAATAAGACAGAGAGAGAGAGAGAGAGAGAGAGAGAGAGCACAGGCTGTCTACAGCTAGGAAGGGAGACTTCACCAGAATCTGACCATGCTGGCACCCTGATCTCAGACTTCCAGCCTCCAGAACTGCATCAACCGTATAACATTTCATAAAATAAAGCTACATATTCCTCATAGGACTAAGATAAAACATGTCAAATTTCTTCAGGATACATGTATATGAGTGAACAGTCTTATATACGTATATAAAACATAGTGTTAAAATGCAAGCCAAGATGGGGCTCTCCTTGTAGAGCCAGAGATTGGTAAAAGACATTAAACATAAAGGCAGGATTATTCACAGAAATAGATTCTGTAAATATCAGTCTCTGGCGTTTAAAATTGAACAGATTGAGTATACGTAACACGAGTATGTAACAGAGATCAGTGGAGTAGTTCAATAGAGTATCCACAATTTAGTACTCCATATAGCGTAAAAATTAGCCACTCAGTGAGTGAAAATTAGGCACTCCATATTGTTAGTGTATGTGAAATGGAATTTGTACATCTGTCTATAATGTTTGTGTATCTAAACATCTAGAAAACTGAAAACATTCATCTGGTAAGAATACAATCTATGTTTTAATTTACTTCATTTCACTTAGAAATTTAACACCATTGCTTACTTGGGAGCTAAATATAAACAAATGGTCTTTAACCTCGATATTCAATAACATAAAATCCTGATTATAAAATCTTAATTATTGAATGCATTTTTAAACTAAAGAAATTCCCTTTGCTAGCATCCATGCAGCACTATTTGTTAGTACAGTTCATATTGTAAATCCTATGCTCAATCACCATGTCAAACAGATAAGATTAAAGACATACAAAAAATCTGTCCTGTGACCTAAAGGAGCTTATGTTCTATATAGAGAGCATTGCGGGGACACAGTCCTGTGAGCAGGCTCCTCTCCCCCACTCTGTCCTGAAATGCTGGTGGCCACACGGTTCTGGCTTCCCCTTATCTCTTTTCACTCCTACCTCTTTACATAGAGACTCCCATGAGTATCACTAGGTCTGCTCATTCTCCTAGGATCCACATGGATGGCTCTCATGCCTAGCCAAATAGCGTATTTCATACATATATCAATTCCAAACTATCCCAGATCAAACCCATTAACTTCTTCTAGCCCCCAAACCGTGTTCTGTTTTTCCCGATATAGAAGACCTGATGACCAACCCAGATAGATGACGTTGTCGGCATCATCTTCTATTCTCTGTTCTTTATTCATCCACAAGTAAATTCCGAAAACCCTTTCTGTTTCAATTCCATTTTTCTATCCCTCAGTACACTTGAACAACTTCAAACTTTTATATTCACCTATATTATCCTACTCATAACCAATTTTCCTGCTAGAGAGTTGAGTATTTTCCAAGTTTTTTCAGTATTATCTTTCCACTTTCAAATGCTCAATGCCTGAGGCTTGCCATTTTTTAGCATGGCATTTAACAAATTCTACCAATCCAGCATTATTCCATGATTTTAATCTTACCTCCTGTTCCCATTTACTCCATTCCTTCCCCTCATTCCCAATAAACCTGGTGTTTGCTCCTTCCAAATATGAGCCTGTGTTTGAATTGTTCTTTCTCTAAGAATTGCCTCTCACCTTCTCTGTGGAGCCTTTTCTCAAGCCTCCAAACACATTTGATTCCACAGCACAGAGAGCTGACACCCATCATATTCTTTCCCTGATTAGAACAGCTGGTATGTGTAGCTGGTTCTCTAACTGGATTGGGCACTTTTAAGAATCTTGTTTAGTTTCTTCCCCCAATCCCTAATACATACCTTAATTGAAGGTAGATGCTTTTTAAACATTTGTTAAAATGAGTTTAATTTAATTGAATATTTAACAATTCGAGTTCCAAATAAGGACAACAAATGTATTTGCAACCACTCCTTAACTTCCAGAATTCTGCATAAACAGTTTTTCCTTTATTTTTGCGTCTCATTGTACTAGCCTAATCATTAAGTCTTTTAAGTTAAATATTCAGAGAGGTTGGTCATGGGTATGGGTTGCTATGGTGATGTGATCCTGTCAATATCTAGTGCCCTTAAAACTTTATGAGTTTTCTGAATAATAACCCTGGAATAAGCATAACCTTTACTCTTTAGGTGCAGTTATAGTCTAAGTTATGTCTCAGTTTTTGAAAGTTTGGTCTAAGGAAAAAACAAAAATAAATTTATATAACTTAGAAGTGTGTGTTCTTAAAATAATATTCATGTCAGAAGAATGATATTCTATGTAAGAAGCTTGGGCTCCATAATCTGAAAATATACATTTTTAAGTATCATGGGGAGAGGATCTGACCCTACTGACTCTGTGTACATACTTTGAAAATACATCTATAAGTTTGGCTGAAAGTTTCTCATTGAAAAGATGCTATGCGGTGCCAAATCGTTATCAGTAATAAATAAGATCTTCTGAGATTTATATACCTACTACGTTATATCACACCAAAATTACATGCTATCAAAAAAATCATCTTCCATTTAATACTATCTGTAGCCCAAGAAATGTGCATGCAAATACTAATTACTAAATCACAATAATTTTTGTGGTTTATCATACCTATAAACCTCATTTGAGATAAGCAATTGCTACATAAAAAATAAAGACCTCTCTAACTTAAGAAATCTAATATTGTAAATTTCAGAGGTTTTTTAATTAACATAGATTTGATTATTCATATTTAAAGTTGTTTATTGTCTAAGATAATTTGTGTTTAGCTTTCTTTAAATAAAACAGTTAACTGATTTATAGAGCATTATGTCCAATGAGTATGTAGAGTATAGGAAATAATTGTAACAACTACTTACATTTCAAAATAGATATGATAAATTATGAAAAATTTAATTAATGAATGATTTATATATCTCTAACATTTTTTATAAGTTAGTGTAATTTATCCAAAATATAAGTCGCATGAATGCTTCATTTCAAGGTTATTATTTTTATAATTTATCAGGTACATACAATTTTACATTGCTATATAATATCAATGCCTCCAGACAACAAGATAAAGAATCAGTAAACTACTTAAACATTGTGCTTATGAGAGAGTAAGGATATCAATATTCATAAACATGCTAAAATTTGTAATTTTTCTTAAATTTTATGGTTTTGCTTAGATAACTTGGCATCATGTTAACGGTAAAAGAATTCAATATATCTCAAAAAATGAAACAGGCATTATTCCTTAGACATAATGACTCACATATAAAATTATTAAGTGAATAACAATATAAATGCAAAGCATTAAAATTTTCTTTGTATTTATCCATCCTAAAGAGACAGTGGGAATCATATTGCTTTCTGCTTCTTGTTACACTATAGCTTTTGTCATAAGGTCCATTTTCAAATACAGAAGAAAGCAGCAACAGACTACGTCAATCTATATTTGATTGGATCATTGCTTATTTTTTCCTAAGTAGGTGTTATAGGAAATGGCCAGTAAGGCAATATATGGCAACCCACGAAGAAAGTCAGGAAACTGTCTAATCTAAGAGAGAGAATGGTTTTTGCATCATCTGTTACAAGCTGGTTTGTGATGGTCGACCAGTTGACCAGTTAGATTGGAAGGGAAAATGAACTGTCTCATCTACATTAAAGTCATTCAGTTTCTTCCCTAAGGGCAAATCACTCCATAGGAAAGTTATAGTATCTGCCTCCACAGTGTTTTTTTACAGATTACCATTTCAAATGAGTTTCTCACAGTTCTTGCTTGAAAATGGTAAAGAAATCACACTTCATAGCGACAGGTGACTTAGAACTCTGAATGAATACCCTCACTGACTACCATAGGCTTGAAGCTTATTCTTGCAAAACTACATTTAGATAAATCTCCCTCTCCCCAAATCTATATTTTCCCTATATAGTGATTGCTAAAATAATGTCTGACTTTGCCTTCTATATCTGTGCCTATATCATCCATCTACATATATACATATAAATTTATTGTAAATAAATATATATGGTATGAAATAAGTAAATATATGTATGGTGTGAAATACAAAAAAGTATATGGTGTGAAATACCTATATATGATCTGAAAATATATTTAATAAACCTTGTCAGAAGCTTCTTATGAAGAATAGTTTATGAAATATCAACTCATTATTATAGAGGTTTATAAATTAATTAATTAATTAATTAATAATTAAATTAATTAATTTAATTAACTTTAAAATATACATTATAAACACTTTTAAAATATATATGCATAATTTAATAGTTTACATTAACGATCCATACAGTTAGAAATCATAATCTCTCAATAAGGCCAGGCTGGAAAATATTCATAAAGAAAATGTGTTTAATTAATAGCTGTTGTTGTGGCCGAAGAGCAAAACTGAAATAAGACCACAATCCAGGGCTATTATCAAAATTAGAACAGACCAATAAGAGGAGAGGTGCCCATGTAAATGGAGGGGAGCTACCCTACAATTCCCTCCAGCCACTTAGGCATATTTAGAGTCAATCTGTTAGTAATCCAACTAACAGTTAAAAGATTCATCTCAGAGCATTCTCCCATCTTATTCTCTGCAATGCATGCTGACGATAAATATCCACTCACTAACATCATCTAGACTTAGTCTAGTCTTCTGATTCAAGTATTTTTAGCTTTTTTTCAGTTGTTTTCTAAAGAATGCTCCTTTCAGCGGGGTCAGACACATGTAACAAATTAATTTTCTGTAACAGCAGCTGAGCATATTCTTAACCAAAACACTTTTGCACTTATTACTAAGTATTTCCCATTAGCTAACGCCAACACCTAAAAATAGTTTACAGGAAGATCTTTATATGGAATCAGTGGGGATCTCTTTATGCTCTTTGCTTTCACTATTGACTTTTCAAAGCAGGTAACCAAATAACCAAGACCAGCAGTGTGTATCACCCCACATCCATGAACTTAAGCCCTGCTCTAAAAGAGTTTGATGCCAAAGATATACTTCAATTTAGCCTAAATTTATTCACTGACGCTTGTAAAGGCTCATCCATATAAAATAATGGTATGTCTGGCTGACATGTGTAGGAAGTCACTTTATCAGATAGCAAAATTATCTTTCTACTGAGGAATCCATAACGAGAAAACCAGCACTACAATTAAGAGCTTATAACATTGGTGAAATCACTTTTTGGTTTTGACAAAACCATCTTCTTAAATTTGTCAACACCTAATTAACACCCTTGATCAATTCATTTTAATATATAAGTGCATCATTCTGCAAATGCTGATTGTGTATTAAATACGCTTGATCAATATTAAAACAATGGGTTGTAATCTATTTCAACTAATAGGAATGGGCATTATTTTAAGTCTTTATTGCTCTATATCCACTGCTTCATGGATTGTAATGTGTAATTTGCTAGATTCCTCACCTGTCTTTCACAAACACTGCATCAGAGAATCTTACTCAATGGAGAATAAAACTGCATTATATCATCAAATATACATAGTTTAAAAATGCCAATACTTTTACCCTTAAAAATCAATATAAGGAAGACAAATAAAGCAGAGTATCTGAAGAGGTATGAACTGTGACTTAAGGATATTTTGTCTTCTTAAAGGAGAAGATATTGGCATGAGATGAGGAACATCACTGAGACGTGGGCAGGTCTATTTGAATAAGTCATCTCCTCAGGTCCCCTGGGAAGGGAAGGTTAGAATCCCTTATTTCTGAGATTCAAAGTCAGTGAAACCTTTCAGAATAGACCCGGTAGCACTTATCAAGGACTAATGGCTAAGAAGAAATGGGGCTGACATGACAAAAATCACCATGAGGAGAGAAGCAATGGGTCCAAAAAGCTTGCCTGCCCTGTAATGAATCAGAATGGGTGAAAGAGCACGGAGGTTTGAAGGGCTCTAAGCAGCTAACACTGAAACTTGTTTCTACTTGGTCATCACAATGGCAGACTTGCACCATCTGCCTTGGCTCATAGACTGAAGCATGGCGGGTTGTTGGGAACATGGAATGATCATCTTCCCTCACCTTTGAAAACAAATGCAGCTGTGGGGTGGCCGTATGCCAGTAAGAGACGAAATCCCAGCTATATCACTTTGCTGGAAGATGTCAAGAGCAAACAATCTTTTCAGAATTTCCAGGTTGCAGTGAAACCACAGCAAAGTGGCAACTAATGCTGAATCAAGGAGTTTTCATCACTTTGATAGATTTGTCCAACCTCAAGAGGGCTTATCAGAGTGCAGATTTAGTGACTCTAAGGGAACACATAGGATTCTCCTTAAATAAAACTAAGAACAACAAAGCATTCCTAGGGGGAATATGCTGGACTCCCTCCCTAATCCAGCATGGAGTGCCTAAATTGTTCTTTGAATTATTCTTAACTAGTCATTTTTTGCCAATTTAAATTATAAAGCACCATGCTACAGTTAAATCTATAAAGTTATTGTCTGACCTAGAACCTTAGCCAAGGGAGTATTAAGAAATGCCCTGGTAAATCCCATCTAGGATACAGATATACTTCTCTTTTTTTTGTATGTGTGAGGAAGACCAGCCCTGAGCTAACATCCATTGCTAATCCTGCTCTTTTTGCTGAGGAAGACTGGCCCTGGGCTAACATCGGTGCCCATCTTCCTCTACTTTATATGGGACGCCGCCACGGCATGGCTTGACAAGCAGTGCATCGGCAGCCACCCGGGATCCGAACCCACGAACCCTGGGCTGCCAAGCGCGAACTAAACCGCTGCACCACTGGGCTGGCCCCCAGATATACTTCTTTTTTTTCCCCCTCCTGTATAGCAGCAAACCAACATTCCCCCCTGATAATTAAGATCAATCATCCCAGGCAGTAGAGTGACTTTTTTCTCTGCCATATGAGGAGCCCAAATGGCCAGCAAGCAGCTTCAACTTTCAACTCAGCAGAACTATGGCTATATTCTTGGGTAAAGTCACTTGTCCTTTGAGCAATAGGACCTCCAAGCTACTGACTCAGAGTTACTAGGACAAGGAACAAAATTTCCTCCTGATTTAATGAGAGAGGCCACTTTCATTTCTACTATTTTCCCCTACATCTGTGAATTCTGATTATATGGAAGAAAACCACATATCAGTAGTGGTTTTCAAGTACCCAGGGTGCTCAATAGAAGCAGTGCCCCAACATCACACAGTTTTGTCTCCAAGGTGATATTATAACTTAGCCATATTCTATCAAATCAACTGCTTCTGGGTAAATGGGAAGATGGTGAGCCCAATGAATTCTGGGGATAGAAGCCCATTAACACAAAATATAACCTCTAGTGGAGGCCAGTTTTGCAGGATATGATAGTGATGGCTAAGGCATTCTGTCTACACACGGTGATGCTAACAGAAGTGCTTGGGACAGAAAAGGCAAACTCGCACCCAGATTCATTGTCTGTCCTTGGTATAACAATGGACTCTCCCCCATAAAGGAGAAGGCATTAAAGGAGAAGGCATTAGTTATCTGTTGCTGCATAAAAATTAGCCCAAAATTTAGCAGCTTAAACAACAAACATTTATTATCTCACAGTGTCAGTGGGTCAGATATCTGGCGTGGCTTATCTGAATGCCTCTCACTCAAATTTCTCACAAGGCTGCAGTTAGGCGTTGGCTGGACAATGACGAAGGTTCAAAGAAAGAGGATCCACATCAGATGCCAGCAACATAGCAGTTGGCAGGCCTCAGGAGATCCATGCTCAAGCTCAAAGCAACTAAGACTTTCACTAACACTCTCCTCAAAATCCATCCAGCCTCTGCCCACTGCCCAGTTCAGAAGCCACTTCCATGTATTTAGGTATTTGTTATGGCAGCACCCTGCTTCCAGTATCAAAATCTGTGCATTATCTATTGCTATGTACCAAATTACACCATAATTAGCTTAAATTACAAACAATATCTGTCAGTTTCTGTAGGTAGAGGATCTGAGTGTCAGTTAGCTATGGATGCCTCCGACTCAGGGTCTCTCACGAGGCTGTAATCAAGATGTCATTTGGGGACGCATTCACCTCAAGGCTTAACTGAGGGAGGATCTGCTTCCAAGCTCAGGCTTATGGCTGTTGGTAGGACTCACGTTCTAGCTGGCTATTGACCGAAGACATCAGTTCCTTACCGCATGAGGTCTCCATATGGCTACTCACAACATAACAGATTCCTTCTCCCAGAGAGAGGGCTGAGAGAAAGAGAAGCAATAGAAGCCAGAGTCTTTTTTAGCCTAATCCCATCATTTTGTCATGCAAACCTACCATGCAAATGCATTAGTTAGAAGCAATTCACTATGTCCAGCCCACTCTGGAGAAGAGGAGATTATACAAAGGACAAATTCCAAGAGGCAAGGATCATTAGGAGCCATTTTGGAAGCTGCCTACCACAGAGGGGATCACGGTAATGAACCTGCCATCTATATAATTGGTCCCCTCAGTGTAAGGTCCTTCTTTGGCAGGTGGGGAAATCAGCAGTAGCAGCTGCCAGACCAGCTTTGATAAAGGGAAGTCTGTCATTGTTCAGCCCATACAAAATCATCATCCCTGAAACAGCCATATTGTGCAAGGGCCCATAAAGAAACACTTGAATGACCAGAGAAAGAAGTTGATTGGCATGCACTAATGGGTCATCTTGTCTACTTAGTGAGTGTTTTTGTTTGTTTGTTGTCAATATCCTCTGGTACACATTTTTGTGGGATGCAAATATTTTTACACTCTGCTCCCCTTTCAAGATATATACCTTTCTCTTAGATGCCTTTGTCACTAACTTTTCAGTCTTATTCTTTCCAACTCTTTGTCCAGCCCATCAGACAACTAACAATTGCTCATGGATACATGTCTCGGGCCACTTCTCATTCCACACAAACAGGACGAATGCCCTACCCAAAGTTCTACCAATAGGGATTCTCTTCATCAATGTCTTACAAGGCCAATCTGAGTGAGACTGTAATTCCATGGCATCCCAACTTTACCTGGTACCACTTTACCATGCAAATACTTTAGTTGACCATTATTGGGTAATAGAAACCTCCTTAAAAGTTCATCTGTGTAGACTGAGGGATAAGTAGTGAAATAGAATGAGCAAGTCCCACATGAACAAGCACCATGAATGAAATGTGCATGTTTGATAAATCAGAAAACTTCCAGGTGTGAAAGGAAGTTTGGGTGGTGTGGCAGCCATAGAGGTGTGTCCCTCAGATCTCTCTCCAAGAGAGAAGCTAACATGAGGCATGCAGTTAGCTCATAGATTTTCATGGACATGCCTTTGGGATCTGCTACAGTGTCCATGCCAAGGCCATGCTCTCTCTGGGCTGCTTCCAGCCAATGACTTGGCATGGCAGGAGTACTAGAGTAGAGCCATTGCTGTCCAGTGCTAGACTCCTCTAATGGTGAAGCTTTGAGTTGGGCCTCCCATCAGCCTGGACAACACTTTCTCAAAGAGGCACTGCAGTCTGGGACTATTCCTCTCCTCTCCTCTTGCCTTCCCTGTCTCCTTTCAGAGTTGTCACACCTCCATTGTGGTCTGAAAGCTCTCCCTGGCTACTCCTACTCCCTCCTCCCTCTGTCCTTCACAAGCATTTCTCCCAATAAATCCTCTGCATTTATAATTTTGTCTTGATGTCTGCTTATCAGAACCTGAACTGACATAGTGGCATAGCTATTTGGTACTCCATCTTCAGCTGCTCAGTCACTACCAGTGCCCAATAGCAAGCCAAGAGATACTACTCAAATAGAGAGGAGGGCATAGCCTTACTTCAAAACCCTAGGGGTCTGTACCTGTTATCCTTCTATTGAGAAAATTGGGATTTTTACAGGTGTTCTATATTGCTTCTCTGTCACAGTCACCTCCAATAAATGGGGTATGTTATGTCATCTGGCCCAAGTGTCAGGACAGTTTACACTTTAGTCTGTGGAGCCCTTTCCTACTCAACCTACTGGGCTATCTAGTGAATGGGTCTTGTTCGGTGTGGAAGCACAGCAATTTGTCTCTTACCTTAGACAGATATGACATGCCCCAAACCAGTGAACTAAAAACTTCACTAGGAGACAGGTCCCTGAAACTTCTCAGGATTTGTCTTGCACCTTCTGGCATGCATTTATCTTTTTAAGGCATCTATGGTACTTATTACTTCCTGCTCACTGGGCCCAATTAGCTTAATGTTATTATACAAAAAATTGTAATGTTCAGTGGGATTTCAAAATATTCAAGATATCTCTGGACTTTATTAGGACTGGAACAGAAGTGTTGACACAGCTCTGAGGCTGTTCAGTTAAGGGATACCTTTGTCCCTTTCAGAAGCAGATTGCTTCTGCTTTCTTTACTGAAAATGGTGGAAGAAAAGTATTTGCTAGATCAAGAGCTGAATGCAGGTGCCAGCGGCTGTGTTGATTTGCTAGAATACAGATAGCACATCCAGAAACCCAGCTACAATTGATAACACCATCTGATTAAGTTTGCAATAATTTTCTGTCATTCTCCCTGATCCAGCTGGCTTTTGCTGTGACCAAACAAGTGATTTAAAATTGGGATGTGGTAGGAAGTGCAACCCTGAATCTCTGAAGCCTTTGACAATGGCACCAATTTCTTCTTTTCCTCAGGGACATGGTATTACTTTTGGCTTATTGTCTTGATGGAAGATGGAAACTTGTCCAAGGACTTCTTGTCCTTTTCTATCATTATAGGTTCTTTTCTAGGGGTCAGAGAACAAATGTGGGGTTTCAGTCAGTTTCTAAGTATCTTTACACTAGACAGTGCAGAGTCATCATAGCAATAGATATTGGCAATATCCTTTCTGGTTGTACAAGTGTTCTCTTCTTGAAGCAGGCCTTGTGCTAACTGTCCATGATTCCTATGTTGGGATATATTTTAGTTACGGAGCTGGAGGCTATGAAAGGTGGCAAAATAGTTAGCCCCAATACCTTGCACCCCTTATAAGGAATCTGCCCCAGGTACAGACATAATGAGTAAATTTTATGTGAAAGTTGACTCCTCAGGCAGGGTGTGGAGGGTCTGTCTCTGCCACCAAGGGAGATTCAGAGGGCTTGGGAGAACAGAGTCCTTAACCTCTGTCTGCCTGTGTTCTTGGCATATAGTACATCTCACTTCTCCCCAGAAATGCAGGGTTTGGCCATTTAACTGACTCTTCAACTCTGCCACTCACACTCTCAGATCTCTAGATGGATCCTCAGGCAAGTATGCCCTGCAAATACAGGAGATGGATGACTTCATCACAGCTGCCATCATGACTTTCCAACGATCTACTTGCTTTTTCAATTAAACTCTTACAGCTTTCATTACTTCTTTTTCCCTGTGTGTTCTCTGGCCCCATTAGAAGTCAGGCAACTATACAATCTTTCCCATCAAAACTGTCACCATAATGATCAAGTGCCATTGTCATCAGCCCTCTGGACATCTGGTCCCCCAGCTGCACCTGCACATCACCTTATGCCAGCACAATGAGAATCTGAGAAACAGAGATGTAACCTATGCTGTGTGTTATCCTGGCCCATTTCCCTCCAGTAAGAAGGTTATCTATGTGCTCTTTAGATATGTGAGCAATCCAATCCCAGAATCTCACTTTGAGGGTCAGTTTCCTGTTTTTTTCTGGCACTAACTACTGTATCAGTCATATTCCCACCAGCAAAGCAGGAATATTACATGTGGGAATATAAGTTGCTGTTAATGAAGGGACTACATTGATGAGTGAAGGTAGGATGTGGGGAATCAAAAATGGATAATAATGGCAAAGAGCATTACACCACTGGGCCTGAAGCAGGGAATACAGGGAGCAGTAACCAGAAACCTATCCCTTCAGGCTACCTCAGGCCCAGGTTTCCTCTTGTACAAAATAGGAAGAATAACACCTAACATCTCATGATTAATTTGAAGATTAAATGAGATGAGATTTGTAAAGTGCCTGGAATGTAAGTAATAAACAACAGTTTTTGATGACCTCTAATAAAATACAAATTTTAATGATTTTACTTAATATGGACCCAACACTGCACTAAGGTAACACATTTAATCTCTGCAACAATCCTATGAGATAGATATTGTTTGTATTCTCATTTTTCAGAAGAAACTGAGGCTCGAAGAGTTTAAGAAACGTTCCCAAGATCACATAATTAGTAATTTTCAAAGCTAGGATTTGAATCCAAGCTGCCTGTCTCCAGAGCCATTGCACTAATAGCCTTTAACCTCTGATAAAAGGTAGGGGACTTCCTTTGGAAGGTTCTGTCATCTACAGCTACAGAAAACATTAAACAGACTAACTTCTAGGCAGATTAATATAAATCCTCACCCTGAAGGACTGTTTATCTAAGTTCACAGCACCCCATACAAAATGCTCAGCTTTCAACAAAAAGTTACAATGCCAATAGACTAGAAAAAACAATCTGAAGAGACAAAGTAGTCATCAGAATCAGATATGGCACATGTGTTGGAATTATCTGTCAAGGGATAAACATATGATTAATATGTAAAAGACTCCAATGGAAAAAGCAGAAAACAAGTAAGAATAGATGGGTACTATAGCCAGAGAAATGGAAATTATATAAAAGAATCAAAAGGAAATGCTCAAAGCCAATGCACTATAACAAAAAGAAGAATATCTTTAACAGGCTCATCAGTGGACTCAACAGAGCTGAGGAAAGGATTAGAAACGTCACCAGGAATGGGAGGAAGGAATTGGGAACACTCTAAGATTCTTGCATTACACAGGAAGCAGCATGTTTGAAAGTAGATTTATATTACTTTAAAATGTATATTGTAAACTCTAACACAATCACTATTTTTTTAAAAAAATAGGTATAATTGATACAGTAAGAGAGGAGATAAACTGGAATCATATAAATGATCAATTAAAACCAGATAAGACAGAAAATGGAGGTTCGTTAAGGCAAGCAGGAAACAAACAACAACTAGAAAAACTTACAACTATGGTAGACATTAAACCAAATACTTCAATAATCATTTTAAATGTGAATGACCTAAACATACCAGTTAAAAGACAGAGATTCAAAATGGACCAAAAAAAAAAAAAACAGACCTAACTAAATGTTGTCTATAAGAAACCCACTTTATAAAAGACTCTAATAGGTTAGAAGTTAAGAGATGGAGGAAGATATACCATGCTAAGACTAATCAAAAGAAAGCTGAAGTATTTACATTAGTGTCAGACAAAGTAGACTTCAGAACAGGAAATATAATCAGGAAGAAAGAGGGCATTATTGTATTAGTTTGCTAGGGCTGTGTACATCTGCTCAGGCTGCCTTAACAAAATAACAGAGTGGTCTAAACAACAGAAATTTATTTTTTCACATTTCTCGAGTCTTGGAAGTACAAGATCAAGGTGCTGGCAGATCTGGTTTCTGATGAGAGTTCTCTTCCCGACCTGCAGGTGTTTGCCTTCTCGCTGTGTCCTCACACGGTGGGTGGGAGAGAGACAGCTTGTTTGCTGGTATGGATCCTTGTAGGGAAACCAATCTCATTAGCTCAGGGATCCACTTTTATGACTTTCTTTAACCTCAGTTATCTCCTTATAGGCCCTATCTCCAAACACAGTCACACTGAAGGTTATATCATCAACATACGAATTTTAAGGGACAAAATTCAGTCCACAGCACACTACCATAACAAAATACCACAGGCTGGGTAGCATAAATGACAGAAACTTGTTTCCTCACAGTTCTGGAGGCTGGAAGTCTAAGATTAAGGTATTAGCAGGTTTGGTTTCTCCTGAAGTCTCTCTCATTGGCTTGTAGAAGGCCATCTTCTCACTGTGTCCTCACATAGTCTTTCCTCTGTGTGCTTGCATCCCTGATGTCTCTCTTGTATCCAAATTTCTTTTTATAAGGACGCCAGTCAGATTGGATTAGGGTCTACCCTAACAGCCTCCTTTTAAAGTAATCATCTCTTTAAAGGCCCTATCTCCCAATATAGTAACATTCTGAGGTACTGGGGGTTAGAGTTTCAACACCTGAATTTTGTAGAGGACACAATTCAGCCTATGAAAATTACATAAGAAAAAAGGAGTTAATTCTCCAAGAAGACATAGCAATCCTAAACACGTTTGGACCCAACAACAGAACATCAAAATAAATGTGGCAAAAAATGATAGAACTGAAAGAATGAATTCGGTTCTTCACAAGCTCAAATAACGAGTTTCTAATTTTTCCTAACAATCAAAGTTAAAAATTGGACCCTAATATCTGGGAATGTTGGCATAATGCATTAACACCTAAAAGTATAATACAAATACATTTCTGCTGTTAGTGATATAAATGATTTATATATACATCAATTCTTTAGATTCTTTAACCAGAGGAAGGCACTCTCCTCGGTTTTCTAAATAACCTCACTCCTTGTCCCACCAAAACAATCTTCAAATTTGAACACAGTCTTTTGCTATTATATGTACAATACCATCTCCTCCCATCTCTCAGCTGATCACTCTCTATCCTCTAATCCTGATTTTTTCTTCTTTTATTAGACTTATCCCATGTGAAATACTGCTATTTCTTTATTTTTACTTCCCCACTCTAGGATTTAAGCTTCATGAAAATAGGGACTTGGTCTGTTTTATTTATTACATCTGACAGTAGAACAGTGTCTGGAATATGATAACACTCAAAATGTATTGATTGAATGAATGAATACACAAATGAATGAGTCATGAATGTTCTACACTGTTTTGGGATGTGCTAATGTAATAATGTCTTTCTTCTTACGCCACATGAAGACAAGGAAACGTTCTACCCATAATTCTATTATACAATTATGCTATAGGGGGTTTAAAAGATCACAATCAAGTTTGATCACCTAGTAAATACATGACCAAGACTAGAGAGAATATAGAACCTACAACATATACCCACAAAATCACTTCCTTGTTTGTGCCTGAAGTTTTTTAAGTAGGGAAGAAAATCTTTCTATAACATGAGAATTCTTACAAAGAAAAGTTATGTGGATGACACAGCACATTGTCAAAGCCCACTGATGATTTTTATGCCCTTTTGAGAGCAGATTTTGGCACTGAATTTAATGGAGTGGGATGAATGTGGAAAATGAAAGCCACACTGCCAAGGATGTGGACCCAGAACAGGCTTTTAGCATGATTGCAGGGAGAGTTGGTTCCAGCGTGCAGAATAACAACCTCTAAATTTGCTCCTTAGTCCTAGTTTTCTGCTGTAATTAGGATATGTAGAAGGTCTTAAGTTTTCTCGAGTCACTTAAGCAAAAACCAAATGTGCTCAATGTTATTCAATTACTCACCTCCATAACAACACATACTGCATACTAGAATTTAGCAGACATTAAAAATTTACTGCCGCCAGGCACTATATTAGACTTCGGGCACACAGAAATAAAATGGCAATGCCTTTGACCTGAAGGAGTTAAATTTAGTGGTAACAGCCATAAACAGAATTACCATATAATGTTATTGTTGTAATTGAAGTATGCCTGTATATAGGACATAATATAATGGTGCTACATGGAGATTAAATAGGAATACGCAAGAATGAATAATTAATTATCCCTAATAGAGCCAGAGAAATCTTCCCCCTCAAAAATCACTTAAGCTCCAACTTGAAAGCATGGGCAATTTGCCAGAACATCATGGCCTAGAAGGGCAGAGGGAAATATGTAACTGAGCAAATTTCTCATTTTATACTAACTGTAGAAAGCAATGAGATAAAAATAAGCTTTTATAAGTTATTTCAAGCTCGGTATTTAGGATTACTACATCTAGAGTTTTTTTTAGCCATTTAAATTACAGAGTTAATAGCTGCTTGTTATAATGATTCAAAAATTCAGGAATATAGTTAATGGTCACCCCACTGCTCTCTCCAATTCACCTTCTTGTGCTAAACAATGAAAACTAATAACTAATAAGTAACACAGCCTTATCTTCCCTATACAAACATATTAAACAAATGTAAATATATAGCATGCTTTCTGGTTTCTAATTTTATTCTACAAATGTTTTATTATATCATGCATACCATTCTGTAACTCTTACTTTACATAACAACATATCATGAATTATTCCACAATATTTCACCAAAATTCAGTCATTTATTTAATAAATATTGAGGACCTGAAATGTGCCAGGCTTTGTGATAAGCACTGGTGACAGAGTGTGGGATGGGGCTGCTATGGCCCCTGCCCATGAGGGACTCACACTCTGCCAGGATTTTAAGACAGAAGAGTGGATTTCATGCTTATTCTAGAAGCAATACAGCTGTGCATTTTCATAGTGCTGAGAAAACAAAAAAAAAAAACTAGTTATTGGAGAGTGAAAATAAATGTTAAAAGTAACAAAGTCAGGGGGAAAAAGAGGAACTATATTTCACAGGGTTTTCATTCACTCAAAGATTTCCACAAGTATTTATTGAGCACCTACTATTTACCAGGAACAAAGTGTTCCTGCTTTTATGGAAGGTGCAGAAAAAAATTAATATATGTAGTATATTAGGTGGGAATGAATGCACAAAAGAAAAATAAAGCAAGCGAGGATACAGGAAGAGCTGGGATGGAGATGGGAGATTTTATTATCTTATATAGAGTGGGTAAATTAAGTCTTCACTCATAAGGGGATAGTTAAGCAGAAAAGAGAAAAAAGTAAAGGAACAGGTCATGAGGATGCTGTGAAAAGCTGTTCCAAGGCAGAAGAATGGTGAGTGCAAAAAACCTGAGGCCCAAGGAGCTGGGTGTTTTGAGGGAAGTAAAGAAGACACTGTGGCTGGAACCATAGTAGAGTAGTAGGAGATGAGGTCACAGGTCTAGTGAGACTGGAAACCACTGAAGGCTTGGACAAGATAATCACTCTGGCTGCTGTGTGGAGCGCTGATATTACCGGGCAAATGAGCAAGCCAGAAGACCAGGTAGAAGCCTAACAAAATAGAGCAGGCAATGGACGTTGATGGCTGGGCCAAACTGGTAACAGGATAGTGTGATAAGATCACTTGTATTTATGCTAAAGATAGTTACAGGAACCTCTAAAGGATTTTATGTGAAGATTTTCATAAAAACTCTGGTTGCAAAAAAGCAAGCATAAATTTGAATTTAAGGAGTCTAGTTAGGAAGCTATTACTTCCTAATAGTTTTGGAATTTGGAAATTCTCTGTTTTCCTTCTTAAACAACCTTCTAAAGTAGGATGAGAATTAATTCATATTCATGATAGAGGCTAAGCAGATGCATATGCTGGGATGGAAGAGAGGAAGTGAAGTGGGAAAGAATGGAATAGGAAGCTTGCCAGGCAATCTAGAAAATTGATGAAGGGTGATAATGATTTCAAATCTACGGGATTTTGTATCATAAAAAAGAATGTACTGTACCATATTACAAAACCCACAAATAAACATTAAGAATATTTTTTTAAAAATCAAGCTACTTTAACACAAAAATTGTTTTTATGAATAAAAATGCCATGACTGAGCTTTATAATTTCTTTACAATGTAAGAATTTCAAGGCTGTTGAAATTACTTGCTGAAATATGAAGTCATGCTTTTTTAACCTATCACAATCATGAAGATCTATTCATTATAATTATTTATAATTGCTGCCTTGGTTGTTTTAAAGACTGGACTTTGCTAATTAGCTCTTTTTGAACACTCTGATCCTCTCGTCCCTGCTTCCTCTTCATCCAGGCTCCGTGTAGCCTTGCTTTTATTTGTATTGACCTTTGACATTTCAATTTTCTGTTTGCTTTTTAAATCCTGGCTAATTAAAGGCTTTCAAATTCTTCATGGTAAAGAAGCTCTTGTACAGAGCATGTAATTAGAATATCTGTTGACAAGAACTGGGATTTTAACACCCCAGGGTTAAAAGATCATACCTCCAAGCAGCATTTTCCCGCAGGATGTTTTGCGTTTCAGCAATTAACCTCCTGTTCAGGACATGGCCTGCTATTCATCTCCTAACATCCCTTAGTTGAGATTATTTCAAAGTCTGCCCTTTCATTGCCTTTTATCAGATGTGGTGAACCCTCAGGTCAAAGTAAAAATGCCTAGAGAGAAAGTCTCATCAGCCTGTAGAAATGATCACAGCACCTTTTATTAGAAATGTATCATTGAAAGCTTCCAAATTGCCTTTTGCCCTGCATAAAACTGCTACACTTATGTTCCATTATAATGTTACAACTATTTCCTCAGTGAATTACAGTACTTGCTGCACATATGCACTTGTGTGTGTACACACACACACTTCCTATAGAGTCACAGAGATTGTTGGAGTAAGAATTAATACAGTATAGGCAATGAGCTAGGACAGAAAGCATCTAGGAACTCTTTATTGCCATGAAATTGTAGCAGGGTATTTTCATTCCTCCTTCATTCTACACATATTAATATCTATACTATAGATATCATATAGTGTAGATCTATACTATCACTCTGTGGTAGGCACTGTAATTTGTATTGTGAATACAAATATGATAAACCCTGAGCTGTCCCTGCTTTCATGAAATATAGAGAACGGATGAGAAACAGACTTGAAAGTGTTACTACTACCAGATGTGGAATTCCATAAGTGGTAGTGCATAAAATCTTAGTGGTAACAAAAAAAGAACATCTACAGCTGCTTGCAAACCCACAGAAGACCTCAGAGAAGAACATTTGCCCTGAGATTTGATAGATAAGTAGAAGATTACCGGACAGAGAAGTGTGTAGCAGCGGGTGTGTGTGTGGTGGGGTGACAGTGGTCATGAGAGGGGATTCCAAATACAGGGAAATGCACAGACCTGGAGAGAGCATGTTCACAACCCACCTTAATTCCACATGGTCAAATTAAGGTGCAAGAGCAGTGAGAGAAGATAAACCAGGCAACAAGGTCGTTAATGAATCAAAAATACATGACTCCTCCTCTAAGGCAGCGATAAACTTGCAAAAGCCTTGGCACAGGGGCCAAAAAAGACACTTCAAATTTTATGCTACAGATGGGAAATGTGTGTGATCACATGTGCATTGGTAAGATTATCTTGCTAGTAGTAGCCGGGCTAAACTGGGAAGTCTGGGACTAGAGGCAGGGAAACCAGTAAGACATCCATTGAGAGAGTCCAGAAAACAGGACAGGAGAACCTGAAACTGGATGTCAGTAGTGGAAAAGTGGAGGTGGCAAAATATACAAGAGGTATTTAAGAGGTAGGCTACAAAAGTACTTGGCGACTGATTAAATGAAACTGGTTTAGTGCCCGTTTTCTGACTTAGGAGAGTGCAACGAATGAGGGAGGTCGCTGATGCAAAGGCTCAAAAGGATGCTCCATTACCTAATGGTGATGCAACTTTGAGCATGTTATGTGACTCCATGAAACGCATTTCTAAGTGGAGATGATACTAGCACCTGCCTCATAGAGGTGTTGTGAGAATTAAATGAATTAAGATACACAAATTACTTAAACTGCATAGGCTCAGAGCAAACACAGAATATTAGCTAGCATTATTTTATAGACATCTTGAATTTATCATGACTTTGAAGTAATCAAGTTGAGATGTCTCTTATTAGATAAATAATAGACTGTAGAGAATATATAATTTTCAGCATAAAGACAATAGATGAAGCATACAGACAAATCTAGAAATTTCTAGAATGAAAACAGAAGAGATGAGCATGCAATGTTGAGAGATGCCAACATTTAAGGGGAGAACACAGAAAGTGGAGCCCACAAAAATGTTGAGGATAACCGTGAGTCTAGGAACAAGCAGAATGTGGAAATTAGGCAACATAAGACTGACTCAGCAGACTGGAGTTAAGGAGCAGGTATCCAACCTGAGAGGCTCCTGAGAAGAAGAGGACATCACACCTTGTTTCAAGTGGTATCCTGACACAGAAATAGAAATATGTGTTTCTATTATAGTGTACATAATTTTTAATTCATGTGTTTGTTCTACAAGTCTGTCTTCCATTTAAAAAAAATGATAATCTTCTGTATCAGTTATCTATGAATCATAACAAATCATCCCAAAACTCAGAAACTAAAAACAAAAATCAGTGACAACCTGGGTGGACCTAAAGGGTATTAATGCGCAGCAAAAGAAGTCAGACAAAGACAAATACCATACGATCTCACTTATATGTGGAAACTGAAAAACAAAACAAGTACACAAACAATACAAAACAGAAACAGACCCATGGACATAGGAAACAAACCGGTGGTTATCAGAGAGGAGGGGGGTAAGGAGGGGAGGATTGGGAGAAAGAGGTGAACGGGATTAAGAGGTACAAACTTCCATTTATAAAATACGTAAGTCACAGGGATGTAATATACAACATAGGGAATATAGTCATAATGCTATAATAACTCTGTATGATAAATGATTACTAGACTTATCATGATCATTTTGTAATGTATACAAATGTCGAATCACTATGTTGTTTACTTGAAACTAACATAATATTGTATGTCTATACTTCAGTGAAAAGTTAATTAAAGAAATAAAAACAAAAAAACATTTTGTTTGCTTACAAATTACAAGTGTCACATTTTAGGCTGGGGTCAGCGGAACAGTTCTTCTGCTGGTCCCTCCTGGGATGGTTCTGGGTGTGTGTAGGTGAGTGGCAAGAACTCTTAAGATCTACCCTCTTAGCAAATTTCGAGAATACAATACAGTATTGTTAACTATATTCACATTGCTGTATGTTAGATCTCTAGCTTATTCATCTTGCACAACCGAAACTTTGTACCCCTTGACTTACATCTCCCCATTTTCTCCACCCTCCGGCCCCTGACAGTCACCATTCTGCTCTCTGGTTCTGAGTTTGACTATCTTAAATTCCACATATAACTGAGATCATGCAGTATTTGTCTTTCGGTCTTGGCTTATTTCACTTAGCATAATGTCCTCCAGGTTCATCATGTTGTTGCAAATATCAGGATGTCCTTCCTTTTCAAGGTTGAATAGTATTCCATCGTATATGTGCTTTGATAATCTAGCAGCTCAGCTGGGGCTGTAATGACTAACGTGGCTTCACTTACATTGCTGGCAGTTGAGGCTGGTTGTGGTCTTGGCCATGTGTCTCCAAAAGGCAACTGCTGCCTTCTTCACATGGCAGCCTCTGATTCCAAGAGTGAGAATGGAACTGAAAGGCCTCTGGAGGCTCAGGCCTAGAACTCCCACATCATTTTTACTACCTTCTGCTGGCCAGAGCAAGTCACAAGGCTGGCCCAGAGTCCAAGGTTGGGAAATGGACTCCCTCTTTCTGTGAGAGAAGCTGTGAAGAATTCTTGACCATTTTCATTCTGCCACAACTCCTTAGAGTAAAAGCCACATGGTTTTGATTTTGTAGTCCCAATTCCTGATATACTATTTTTCTTACAGCTGTATTGAATGAGGCATGTTTCTATGGTTCTGTGGGGTATACTTCCTTTACAGATCTAAGGTTAAGAGTTTAAAAGAAAAAAAAAACTTCTGCAATAAAATAGAACCAGATTTACTAAGATTGGCAAAAGAATGTATCTCTATGGGAAGAATGAAGACATACCTCAAAACCATGACTTTTCTCTTGAATTTTTCATTCCCCTGAGAACCTACTTTTTACTGCTTCCAACACCACATACTCACTCCCTTTAAAACTACGGCTCAGGAGACTTTCTTTGATGCTTCATATAATCTTAGATGAAACAAATCTGAAACATTAGGTAAGACTTTTCTATGGTGATAAAGGTTAAGAGTAACATAAAACTAAATATGGCTTGTTCCCACAGGTTTTAGACCCCATTCCATTACCCTATTCCTCCTTCAAGCTTCCACCTTGACTCTATAAGAGCCAACATTGCATGTCTCCACAGCTACCTTCCTCACTGTCCAAACTCAGGAAAGACAACCTTGGAGAATGGCAGGAACTCCTTCTCCCATCTCCTTCAGAATTTTGCTTCCTTGCCTGGCAGTCTAGCTCTTTTTCAGATCCTGACTCAAGGATTATGGTCAGGGAGTCTCCACACCCTTAACCCACAGTCATTGCTAGAACCGTACCTGGAGAGAACTAATCACATCAACCATAAATGATGTAACACAGGAAGGACACTAGCTAAAGTGAAGGTGCTTTTTCCCACAGCACTTAAAATTAAGAAATGTAACAGGTAAAGTGATGCAACATTATTTTTTTTCGTTCATACAAAGAGAATTTTCCTGATGTATCAGCGAAAGAAAGGAGGACAATGAAGGCAGGAAGAAATACCCAAACGAGTTTCAAATCTATAAAAACGTAATACTGTTCCTTAAGTCATGACATATGTGCAATGAAGATAGTTACTTCTTGACATCTATGCAGTGAAATGTTCTGGATGTTCTATAACATTATTTAATTTTGCAATTATAATTTTTACTTTTTCATAGCACTAAGATTATTCCTCATTTCACTGAATCAATGTCAGGGAAGATGCAAAGAATTAGACAAATGATCATTTCATCTCAAAATATCTCTAAGATCATTTCATTGACAAACAATAGAGATACTAAATAAACCAGGTTATATCATATGGTAAGTAAATCTAAACTATCTCCCACAATCTTCCCCTTAGTTTGTCAGTACTTACCACAGTGTCACATTTGCCTGCAGTTGTAAAATCTTTCACTGTTTTCTCAAAGCAAGGGAAGATTTGCTTAATATAGAAGAAAATGATGAACCGAGGATATATAGCTGCACATAAGAAAAGATTTTTCTTTAATCTCCTACAAGGCCACATTGGAGCCAAGGTTACAGGAATGCAGCAGAACCAAGGGTCTTCAAATAGAAAAACTTGAATTTAAAGGAATTCCATATTTCAAATAGAAAATACCCCAAGGAAAAAAAATGATTTGTTTGAAATTTTTTTAATGAGCAAATAGCAAGAAAATATCAGAAATTTTCGTATGTGAAATGGAAATAATGAAAACTTTCATATGGAAAGCAACCATGGATATTTGTGGTAATAGTGGTAAACAGCAATTATAGAGTATTTCAAATGGTTGATTCTCTACTAAAAAAATAACTTAATATTTCAATTAAATTCTCAAATTTTGCAAATTGAAGATGTGCACCACTCAGCATTAGAATTGTTTAGTTTGAACTCAATAATGTGGTCCATCAAAGACAAAAGTAGTATGTCTTTTTTATAACAATACAGTTAGGTACTGTTAGATTCAACACAGAGATAAGGACAAGAGGAAATTGCTCTAAGGTCTAAGGTTCACACTAGATATTAAGAACCATAAACCTTCGAGAGGGGCCACCTCATGGTGAATGGTTCTTACATCAATTGAAAATAAAAAAAACTAAGTCCTCCTTTTTTAAAAATTGGATATACCAGCATACATGCTGGTACACCAGTAGGAACAGCTAATGCCAGAAGCAACCCAAAACCCATAGATGCATGGGCTTGAAACCTCAGAGAATCATGAGATAACATGATCATTTTGGTTCCCAGAGACCCACTGTTAATGCATCTGTTCCCACCAGTCCGACTCCAAATGTCTGGGCTGCTGCTGAAGTCACTCTTCAGTATAGTTATGGACCAACTCTGAACAAAGTAGTGAAACAGGGCTCCTTGTTTCTCATGTACTTGCTCACTCCTCATTGCCAATGCCTCCAGACTCCATCCAAGTCTCTGAGGTGCACAGAGGGCCTTCTGCTCTCATGGCTCCTCAAGGGGACGCCAAACAGAGACTGAATCTTCACATGTTATCCTGATCCAGATGTTTTATCATCTCTTCCATCATCAAAATTAATCTTTCACCTTAGAACTGCTAATTCTTCTGATTAACTGACTTAACCAAAGTATTCATGGTTTATTTAAGATTAACTTGTTATCACTGCCAGTTACCATATTCATGTTCACTGAGATGTATTGGCTGAACCCAGTGAATGAGCAATGTTTAACTTTCACAGGATATCCAGAGGGAAAACAATTCAGGAAGCAGGTAGAAACCTGATTTCCATTAAACTCACACTGAATTGGTGGCCGCCCCGTCTATGTAGGTTTACAAAGAATGCAGAACTGGAATGTCTTGCTGTAAGAGCTACACCTGCTTGAGATGGAATCCTCCAACTGACAGCACTTTATTGCCTGGCTTGTGTTTTCAACTTGAAATCCAGCAGAGAATGATACATAAGCCCACAGGTTTTTTAACGTCTTGATGGAAATTATCAAGTTGTAGACTTTCTTTTTTTTTTTTTTTTTGTGGGGAAGACCAGCCCTGAGCTAACATCTGTTGCCAATCCTCCCCTTTTTGCTGAGGAAGACTGGCCCTGGGCTAACATCTGTGCCCATCTTCCTCCACTTTATATGGGACGCCGCCACAGCATGGCTGACAAGCAGTGCGTCGGCGGGCGCCCGGGATCCGAACTCGCAAACCCCGGGTTGCCAAGCGCGGACTAAACCGCTGCGCCACCGGGAGGCCCAAGTTGTAGACTTTCTTAATGCTGGGAAAAGGCCAGGTGAAAGTAATTGAAATGTAAATTATAAGTAAAAATGGTAATATAAAGGAAGGGCTCATTTTAGATTTCATAACAATCTAATGTACAGTTATGAATTTTCAAGTGAAAGCAGAAGCTTCCTATTACCTTCTGCTCCTGGAGGGTGGACCAAGCACAGATGATTACTTCATTATCACCCTCCTGGGAATTTGCCAGATGTTAGAATCAACGTAATAGAAAATCATCCGCTTAGATTGTTGCCACTGAATTAACAGGAAGCAGCAAGTGGATGGACTAACATGAAATGACCTCACCATTTCTCAAGACAGTAAAAGTTTAGCTTTCCATTACCTTCTGCTTTTTGTATTCCCTGTATATATGCCTACCAGGTATTTAAATTTTTTTCTTTAATATCCAAAATATATAAAGTACTTTTACCTTTGGATAACCTCACTAAATATCATGGGGATAAGATCTCTATTAGGTTTTTATATTTTTGCTATACTGAAATACATTCTCTATCAGAAGTCAGTGAACTTTTTTCTGTAAAGGGCAGATAAACGTTTTAGTTTTTATGGGCTATATGATCTTTGACACAATTACTCAATTCTGTCATTGTAGTGTTAAAGTGGCATAGACAACATGTAAATGAATGAGCATGGATGTGTTCCAGTAACATTTTATTTACAAAAATAGGCAGCAAGCTGGCTTTGGCCCATAAACCAAAGTTTGCCAAACCCTCTCCTATATAATATTTTTCTGTTTTTTTTCCACTCATATCTGCTATATTGCTCTGCACATGAGTGTACTCAATATTTGTTGTAGATTGGATGACCAAATGAATGACTTTTACAACAAATTATTTAAAGTTGATGATAAATGTTAATAAATTTCTGCAAAGTCTTACTAGAAAAAAAACCCAGCTTCATAATCACATTTTCTTTTCCCTTACTAAGTGAAAAAATATCAGAATGTTCTTCCCAAGGCAATCCCTTAACAATAACTTTGCATTTTTAGGAGAAGAGCACATAGAACAGTACAAGTTTTCACTCAAGAACTACTTAAAAGATAATTTATACCAGTAGATCCTTAGAAATCAATGCCTCATTTAAATATTTTGCTGTGCTCTTTTCCATAGAAAATTAAATGATAGAGCAGTACAAAAGAAGAGATTCTAAAAATATATGAATATTAGGGGAAATCCTTCTAGATTTAAAAATAAAATACTTAATACTAATAATTGATTACAAATATGAAATTTGGCTTAGCAATTAATGTGAAATCTTTCAAATGAAGTTATAATTTAGTCACCTTTATTCTTTTAGCCTAAGACTAATATTTTGCTTTTCAATTCATGTTGAAGTAATAATTTCACTTAATACGTGGCCACACAATTATAGCCATGGCATGTTTTATGACATTGCAATTCTAATAATAGAAAGACTATCTACCTCTTTGATACTCCACAAGAGAGTTTGGAATAAAATGTTCTTGGGGTTCAAGGGAGACACGATACCACAACAAATTAGCAGAAATGGGAAAAGAATTATGGAGCCCAATCTTTCTGGTAAGGCATATGGACATATACCTACATACTAGCCTGAACTCAGACAATTTCTCATTTCCACGATGTTGCATAAATGTCCTGTGCATTTATGTTTCCTCATATGGTTTCCAGTAAGGGATACTAATCACACACTTGGTCATCCTGACTACCCTGCAAAGGCTACTTCAAATATCTTATCATGAATTCTGATTAATCTTGACTTCTTCCATGCCTAGCAGAATTTCTCTGTCTACTCAAAGCTGTAAAGCACTTTCTTTGATTCCTAAAAAAGTGCTGACCACATTGTGAGGCTTTTACTTGTTTAGGTATGTCAAGACTGTGAAGAATTTTATCTACTTCAAAGTTTTATTTACTTACAAGCTGAGAAGTTAGCCTGCCACAGTTTCCTGGATGCTGGCAGAAGGCATGAGATGCCTGTGTCAGAAACAAAGAACATTACTACTCACAATAGGAGGAGCCAGAGTGGCAGCTTTGTGTTGGCACTGCAAGCCCCTATTTCCTCAGGCCATGTGAAGAGGACCAGGTGATGCCTGCACACACAGAAGGCTGCATTCCAGGAAAGGAAGCTTGAGTTCAGGGGCCTGAACCTTTTCTAATGGGCAGTAAGTATGCCTGACCTGTGCCCCAGAGAAAGATATTTCTTTATTACACTGGACATTAAGCAAATCTTCCCTCTGCTCAGGAGGAATCACTACCCCTATCTCCCTGATGTCTACTGCACAAATAGAATTGAAATCATGGTCCCAGACAAAGTCAGTCAGTGTTTCTACTCACAAGACCTGCTAAAATGTGAGAGAACCATGGAGAATTGTCTTCCAACCTTGTCACTACAGAACAGTCTTAGTTTGTGTTCCCCCTGAGGAAGATCCTGAGAAGGAAGTAGTTTTGGGGGAGGTGATGCCAGAAAACACCAGTAGGAGAGTAGGAAAGTGAGAAAAGGAACAGAAGGAAGAGTGAGTTACCAAACCGTGTAACACTGTAGGTAACTGGAGGTTAATCATTCTGAGAACTCAGAGAGATCCTGTAGAATAGATAAAAACCTCTGAATTATGCCCCTCAAAGAGAGGGTACTCGAGTATTTATATGCCAGCTGTCTTAAGTCATTGTTTGAGAATGGCTCCTAGGCTGTGGTAATATCTCTGTGGCTCTGGATGTTGTGTTCAGAGACAGAATAAGCTCTGGGGACAAAAATGACAAAAAAGAAAAAACCCTCTGGCCAAGGAAATAAGGTCATTGCACATTGTGCACGTAAAATGGTAAGACCCACAGTGAAGGCTTGGTCGGTACCTGCTACAAGGGCAGAAAGCGTGTTGTTAAGTTTTTGTTTTCTAACATCAGCAAAACTGAGGTTATTGTTGGCACTTAATTTTTTCGTGTTGTTGAAACAATTTGAAACAGGTCTTGAAAAAAGGATATCAATAGGCATAAATGGAGGAAATAATACAGATTTGATCCTTGACAAAACTTACTTTAACAAGTAAATGTCATATCTAATGTTGTATGGAATTAGACATAACTGAAATATTTAATTCTGCTGTTGCACTTCTGGGCCACCAAAAAAAAATACCCCTACCACTGAGGAGATATTAAATTCAGTTAGGTAAAGACTAGTGAAAATTAGCTCTTCTTTTAAAATTTATTCATCTTCATCACATAAATGAAGACAGGAGCTCAATGAGGCATGCTAAAGATAAGACAATTCATTTGCAAACATCATCTTTAACACTAAAGACTTTTGTCTCATTATCTGAATTCTTTCTGTAAATTTGACAGTCTGAAATAAAATTTTCTTAAAAAGACTAAACTTTTAAATACAATTATGTATTCTAAATTAAAGAATTACATTCTAAATCTGTGCCTTTCCATGGATTAGACTCTGAGGCTTCCATGGAGATTGAAACTATCTCTGATCATGAAGATATGAAACTGTTCCTTATTCTTCCCAGTATTTAAAAATCTGTTTCTGGGCGGGGCCGCCTGGTGGCGCAGCGGTTTAGTCCGCACTTGGCAGCCCGGGGTTCGCGAGTTCGGATCCCGGGCGCCCGCCGACGCACTGCCTGTCAGCCATGCCGTGGCGGCGTCCCATATAAAGTGGAGGAAGATGGGCACAGATGTTAGCCCAGGGCCAGTCTTCCTCAGCAAAAAGGGGAAGATTGGCAACAGATGTTAGCTCAGGGCTGGTCTTCCCCACAAAAAAAAAAAAAAAAATCTGTTTCTGGGCAAGTTTTGCCAAATAAATGTAGAGATTCATGCGTTAAAGAGTTCCTTTCAGTTTAGACATTGATCAAACTACTGGCTACATAAGGGCTCCCTTTGTTTTTGTTTTTGTTTTTTTCCAGATGCTCTAGAAATTTTCTCAAATCCTAGCTCTTGCCAGTTAGCCTACCTTTGTCAAAGATGGTAGTATAAGACCTCCAACAGGGGTGGCACATCTTAGCCCAAATTTACTTTTTTTCTATTATTATTATTATTCACAAGCTACTTGAATTTTCTTCTTGGCCACCTAGCCTCAACTAAGACAACAGAAAAACTCTCTGAAGAAGCTCAAATATGCTTAGTTATCCTACTAACTGACAGTTAGCAGGAACATCAGGGGTCATCTAACGTTATTTCCCAAGCCATCAACCCCTGTAGAGTGTCCCTGGCCAAGCATCATCCAGTTCCTGCTCTCCTGCTTACTACCCCAGAAGGCAGAGATCTGAGTGGTGGTGAACTTTCTTATCATGAGCCAAAGTTCATTTCTTCAACTCTTTCCATTAGCCTTTAAGTTTAACCACAAGCAACAAAAAATTAGTATAATTAAGAATCGTTATATACTGGAAGACCAAGCCTTTCCTTTACTTTCACTTTAGCTTCTTAAATCATCTCTCATACAGTGTTTATCCTAGAATTCCTCCAGACCCATCACCAACATTTTCTGGCTCCGCTAAATGTCCTTTACATTTTCAAAAATCTCTCTTCAAAATACTCAGATTTTTTTATGATATCCTTATGTAGTAGAATGACTTACCTCACACAAATATCTTTTAAGATACAAAATAAATTCAATTTATATACTGTACACATATAATTCATTTCCAGTTACAAATTCAGATTTCATTAGTAGGAAAATACTGTATACAATTATTTTAAATATTTCAGACACTACAGCTAGGGACATGTTCACAGATATGCTAACTAAACTATTAAATATTTATTGTCATTCCCCTTTGCACATAATCAATACAATTACATTAATTATCAATAAACTAAATTAGTGTTTTTGACCAGTATTAAACACTAATGATAGCAAATCTAATATATTTACACATATTTTATATCAATAAAATTTTCTTTTTAACTTTAAAATTCATAACCAAAAATATTTTAAAGATGAAAGGAACACAAAGGAATATGCTATAAAATTATGAAAATAATTTTTTTTCAGGGAAGAATAAATAAGTAGCAATATATGGTGAAAGGTACTTTGTGGACTTCCTTCCAGAGGTAAAAAAAAAAAATTAGAACTCAAACCATAACATACTACCTGTGGAATCTAGTATCAGTATCTAATGGGTAAAGCAGACAAAACAATTTAAAATAATGCTTAACGTATTCAAGGAATTATGAGAAAAAAGGAATACAACAATTTCTAAAACCTCACATTATCTCTACACTTTATATACAATGACATCAATGAAAATATCTAAGTACTCACCAATAAAATGTGACCAGACATAGAGGTGTGAAGTTTCTACATCATCAGTTTAATAAGAAATTGCTCACCCTGCTTTCCAGTTCCTTTGGACCAGAACCCATGTGGGACAACAAATCAACTTCAACCATGTATTCAAGGATGCAGAGCAACAAGATGGAAGGAATCTGGCTCCTTGCATAACTTCGTGAGGCAGAAACACCTGTGCCTGTCTGGTCCACTCGCTTCCAGACTGTTACCTTATTGAATCCATCTGTGTTTTTGCTATGTTATAGCAGCATCGACTTGACCCTTCCTAATTCATCAAGTATTCAGGGCTCTGAAATTCCATCACTTATTTTTTCCTTGGTGATTTTTGTTCAATTTGCAATTATTATTGTTGTAGTTAGAGGTGGAGTTTTTTAAATCCAACCTCACTGTCTTTGGTTCAATACATTTTCTAGGTACTGCTGCCTGTGTATTCCTGGAAATGCAGAAATGCAGGAGCATTTTAAGAAGACTGCTTCTTATGTTTTACATTTCACAAAAGAACATACCGTCCTTGATGATGTATGTTCTTTGAGTATGAATTTATGGCACATTTTTCAAGGTATTCACTGTCAATTCAGCTACACTTCTATTCTGGACTGTTTTATAATGTTCATTTTTCTCAGTCTGACACGTCAGTGGGTCCTAACACACACACATTCACTGGGGAAGTCTAAACACTAAAGAAATACAGGGTTATCAATCAAGCAGCAAACACTTCCTGAGTGCCTACTAGGGGCAAGTTCTCTGCTGAGTGAGAATGATTCAGAAAGGGGCAAAACATGGTCCCTGATATCAAGGAGCCTGTGATCTTGTTAGAGAGCCCAAATACACACACACCATATGACCCAAATCACTAGAAAGGACATGATAAATGCCACTAAGTTCTGATGAAGGGTTGGAGGGGAATATTTTAAGGTGAAATTCATACAAACATTTAAAGCTGCCTAAATACACTGTCCACACTCTTGACACATACATTTCAGTATTCTTCACTCAGTTTATGATGCTATTCCAGATACATACACCTAATTCCTCAAATCTACTGTCTGGTCCTCATGTCATGGATTGCCAACGAGAAGGGTTAAAAAGAGCAGAGCCTTTTGCTTTGGACTTTTTATCTTTTCCTTCCATAGTTTAATTTTTCTGTGCTATATAGATTTGAACTCAAAATAAGATTGCGATCTAGACAAACTTATATGCACTATCATCGCTCAGGTAAAAGGTTTCCAGGAAATCCAAGAAGTGTGAGGGAATGAGAAGTGACAGCCTGGGCTCTGTTAACAACTCAGTATTGCTCCCAGCCTCTTCTAAGATCTTCTCTCATCACAAGGAATTGCAAATACATTTTCCAGAATTCATTTACTTATATGGGTCTTGATTAGAGTTTGCCAATGGGAAGCACTTGTATGAGACTTGTCGTGCAGACAGATGGAGCCATTACTATCTAGAAGGATTTGCAGCCAGACATGTGGACAGATGTGAGGTGTCCCAGTGGGGTCCTAGAAAGCTCTTGAGAAACACATGCTCTACTATCGTGGACTGAAATAGTTGGTGGTAGTTTCCCAGAAAGTCTGTATAATTCTCAGGAAGAGAACCACCATTTCTCAGGAAGCACTTGAGAACCACCTGCTTTAGAGCTCTGGCTGAGGTCTCCGCAGGGACTTTCCTGAACTTCAATGTCAGCTTCCTTGACGTTACTCTTCCAGTTTTTGCTACATTTGTGTAGGCTCGTATCCCTTTATTAAGCTTTTATCTCTGGAGAACATACAGTGGCTTGTGTTTTCCTGGCTGAGCCCTGATGGCCACAGGTGGGAATCTTTAGCAAATGAGAAGATGATAGGAGGAAAGTGCTTGCACTTTCAGACACTCTTTCTCTACAAAAAAAAAAAAAAAAAAGCCCCACACACTGAACAATGCATGGCGAGAGTGGGAAAGATAAATCCAATTCTAAATTTGATCATTCACTCACTTAAAGTGAGTGGAATAAGAAGGTGGCCTTGAGCCAGGAGTCAAACAGAATGCTGGACATAAGCACTGGTTTAGTGGAGCAAGGAAGAAATGCCCAAGAGTAAAGCAAATCAAAGAGGAGCTCACCTGGGATGTGATGAAGGACACAAGCAGATCTAAGAAGAAGGAGACAAAAAGGCAAGAGGAAAATAGAAAAGTAAGCTCAGCTAAGGAAATCAGATTACTTTTTAGAAATCTGAGTGAAAATAGTTTCAATTTGAGATACCAACTTTCTTGATAGGATTTGAAAATCACTCCATATGAGGAATTGGAATATCTTTTCCTCTGCTCTCCCCTTCCTAAAGAGCCTTGGCTCCTTCAGAGCTCATGAGTGCCATGGATGTCAAAATCCCAAGGTTCCATTTTAAGTGCTCTTCTTCCTTTCTTACTTACTTCTATACATAATTATATATATATATATATATATATATATATATATATATATATATGTAAACCTAAGCTGTATTGTCATCCACTTTAATCATGCAGTGAGTTGGACTTCAGAAAGCTTCAGTGAAAGTGAAAGGAGCCAGACTATAGTCATATCATGTGATGAAATGCA
This sequence comes from Tapirus indicus, assembly GCA_031878705.1. Classification (NCBI taxonomy): domain Eukaryota; kingdom Metazoa; phylum Chordata; class Mammalia; order Perissodactyla; family Tapiridae; genus Tapirus; species Tapirus indicus. Next base: position 7,893,271 of record CM062917.1, read on the forward strand.
GTATAATGAAATGTCCCCAAACATGTTTGGATGGTTACTGCTCCCTGCCAAAGCCTAGTCTGCTAAAATACATATGGTTTGTACATTTTTAGGAAACTTTTAAGATTGTTTTGAATAGTATCAAAATTGTCTTTAACTGAAAAGGCAACTGATGGACAGAAAAAAATATTTGCAAAGTATATATCTGATATGGAATTAGTATCCAGAATATATAAGGAACTCCTACAACTCAACAAGAAATCAAATAATCTGATTTTTAAATGGGCAAAGGATTTAAATAGACATTTCTCCAAAGATGAAGTACAAATAGGCAACAAGGATATGAAAAGATGGTCAATATTACTAATCATCAGAGAAAAGCAAATTAAACCCATAATGAGATATCACCTTACACCAATTAGAATGGCCACTATAAAAAAAAAAAAAAAAACAGCAGAAAATAAGTGTTAGCAAGGATGCAGCAAAATTGGAACCTTTGTGCCCTGTTAGTCAAATTATAAAATGGTGCAACCACTTGGGAAAAAACAATGGAGTTTCCTTAAAAAATTAAAAACAGAACTATCATATGATCCAGCAATCCCACTTCTGAGTATTTCAAAAGAATTGAAAGCAGGGTCTCAAAGAAGTATTTGCACACTTGGGTTCACAGCAGCACTATTCACAATAGCCAAGAGGTAAAAGCAACCCAAATATCCAAGTGGATGGACGGATAAATGTGGTACATACATACAAGGGAATATTATTCAGCCTTAAAAAAGGAAGGAAATCTGGTCAGATGCTAGAATGTAGAAGAATGTTGAGGACATTATGCTATGTGAAATAAGCCAGCCACAAAAGGACAAATACTGTATAATTCCACTTATATGAGTTATCTAGTAGAGTCAAATTCATAGAAACAGAGGATAGAATGGTGGTTGTCAGGGACCGGGTAGAGGGGGAAAATGGGAGTTGTTGCTTATTGGGTATAGAGTTTTAGTTTTGCAAAATGAAAAAGTTCTGGAGATCTGTTTCACAACTTGAATATACTTAACACTACTAAACTGTACACTTAAAATTGGGTAAGATGGTGAATTTTATGTTTTTTACCACAATTTTTAAAATAGCTTAAAAATTATCTTTAAGAACATTCCAAGAAATACTTTTCACAGCAAATGTGCATGGTTCCTGCCAGAACAGCTGGACGTAGCTCTTCAATTAGTGACATTTGCTGATGGCTTATTTTTTTCCTCTGAAGGCTTTCTCACAGTAATGTCTTATAATTGCTGTACACAAGAATTTCTGTGTACATAGTGTAGAAGTGTGTAGAGTACATAGTATTTCTATTATGCCCCTTTGTTTGTAAGTAGTTTAGTACATTTGTGAAACTTCAATCAGTTTCACTGAAACTCTAAAACTATCAAAACAATATTAGCTTCCCTTTTATATATCACACAAAAACGTCAGAGACCATCATCAGTTCAAAAGCTGCACACATATTTGCTGAGATTCTACATTATACTTGATGCTCAGTACATTTAGATGAAGATAACATAGTCCTCACCTTCAGGACCTCGCAATCCACTAAGTGCACAGATAATTATAACACCATAACCCCTGAGCAAATGAATACATACAAGGTGAGAAGTTCGATGATAAAAGTGCACAGGCAACATGAATAGGATTAATTGTCAGAGCACACAATGTAAGCTTTGGAGAGACTGAAAGCCAATAGAATTTACCAGGCAGATGGGAGAGAGAGAAGAGGGATAAAGGGATTCTAACAGAAAGAAGAACATCAGTAGATGAATAATACATTTGTTGTTCAAGGAACTACAGGTCTTTCAATATTGCTGGAACTTGTGGTGCAAAAGGGAGAAAGAAAAAAGATAAATTTACAACAAAAGGTAGGGTAATGGGGGGGGGTTGTAAATCATACTAAGAAACCCGGACTTCATATTGTAAGGGAAATCTTTTGAGGGTTTTCAGCAGAATACAGAGTATAAGATCAAACTTTTATTTTAGAAAAATTACACTAGCAACAGTGTAGATTAAAGTTTGGGGAAGGTAAGACTATGGAAGGGAAGTGCATCAACTGGAAAACTCTCAAAACATTCTGGATTAAGATATTGAAATACTGATTTAAGGCAAATGGGCATGTTGCACAGGGGGGAAATTCGAGAAACATTTATAGAGTAAAGTTTACAGGATGTGATGTTTAGTTTAGTATTCTGGATAAAGGAAAAGAGAAATCTAGAATGCATCATCGGTTCTCAATTTTAGTACCTTCCACAGACAAAAGTAAGATGTGAGAGAAGTAACTCTGGAGAATGGAGAAGAAGTAAACTTTGGAGGTTGAAGAATAATCAAATAATATATTGAGTTTGGGCATCTTGGATATAGATTCCCGTGGTTCATGAAGACAAAGATATGCATAAAGCAGTTGAATAAATGGCTCTGGACCTCAAGGACAAGATTGGGACTGGGGATAGAGATCTGAGATTCATACACAAAAGCCATAAGAATGGATGACATTTCTTAGGGAATAGAGGTAGAACAAGATGAAAAAGTACAGAATGCAACAAAACTTAAAGAAGTCAAGAAAGGGAAGCACCTAGCCAAAAAACAAACACACAAACTAATAGTGTATGAACAAAATAATGTAAAGTCCCCAATCTTATAAAAAATTATTTTAATAAATGAAAGCATATTTAATTTTGTAGCAGTAATCTGAATCTCTTCTCATAGTTTACCTCCTCACTCAGAATGTTAAGTATACGCATATGTATATGCATAGATAACTAGATATAGATATATAGTATAGATACAGATACAAAGTAATGTGCCACACAATCTTGCCATCATCATGATATCTTCACCTCATTTCATATCACTTTTATGATCAACATAATCCCGCCTGTCTCCCATATTTATATCTACTTACACCTGAGCAGAATCTTCTCTGAAACTTACAGTTATCATCATCCATCCCTTCTGCTCTTGGGACATATTTTCTCCCATCTTCCAACACCACCACAGTCATGCTCTTTCCACAGTTCCCCTCTCATCTATTGGCTAGTTACCCCGAAAACTAATTAAAGCTAAGGCATCCTTAGATGATGATGGCTTAAATCTATATGTCTTCCAATTTTCCCCTCACAGGAGCTTTTCATCTCTTGACCAAAAGGAAAGACTGATGTGTTAGAAATTATAGTCATGCTATGTTAGCCTCTAAGTATGCTAACTGACAAGCTATTCCAGACGTCACAGAACAGAAAGGCTCACCAATCACATTAAGATGCTTAAATCACACACGGTAAAAAGAAGAGTAAGAATATGGGCCAAGTTAACACACTTAGCATAGAGTGCAAGCAGGGTAGTAGAACCACACCACCTAAATCCCAGGTCATGCAGTGTTCTTATGTACAGTTTGTCTGCTCTTTCTGGCACATCAGTCTTCTCTCCTGATGATGTGGTAATGAAGATCAGAACTGAGATTTGAACCAGGGAGCTTAGTAGATCAAAAGTCCTGGAACCAACACACACTGGCTGTATTGGAGAGTACAGTGTCCAGGATGCTAGGTCACAGCTGTAGCCTGAAGAGGACTATGGATTTCATGTGAGTTTCTTAGACAGAAGACAGGTGGAGCCAGGTTAGAATCTTAATAGTCGTTACCAGTGGGTGGTCAATTTAAGATCTCATGAATACTGAGTGCTTCAGCTGCATCATGAATATTTGTATAACTTGAATGTTAGATACTTCTGGGGCCTTCCATCTCCTCTGTATCCAGCATATAGACTGTTACTTTATCTCTTATCTAACATGTTTCATGGGTAATTAACTTATCAACTTGGCTCATCTTATGAATTCTGTTTACAACTCACATACTGTTTACATATTCAGCATATATACCTAACACAGCTTATGAGTTTCAACTATATTTACAATTGATTCATCATCCATGCTTAAGAAAAATAATGAATTTTTCAGTAGTTTCATTCATACCATGTATTTTCTCTTCGTTTATAGCATAATTATGGCTTCTTAATTAAGGCAGCAAAAACACATTACTACTGAATACTAGTGAAATTTTCAGGCATGTGACAGGTCACTGGATGAGATATTTTGATTTTTAAAAAATGAAACCTTTAGATTTCCATGAAATCACATTTCACAGACAACTACTTACTGTGTAAAGACGTAAGTCTCCAAACATTCTGATATAGTGTCTCTGAAGGGCATTGCTTAGATACACAATGCTGAAAATACCCAAGGTCGCTAATAGTTTATCCAATGGGTATTTCCAAATAATATTGTCAGATAGTTACTCCATAAAATTACTGAAGACTATAAAGAATGAGTAGAGGGCCGCCCGGTGGCGCAGCGGTTTAGTCCGCGCTTGGCAGCCTGGGGTTCGCAGGTTCGGATCCCGTGCGCCCGCCGACGCACTGCTTGTCAACCATGCTGTGGCAGCGTCCCATATAAAGTAGAGGAAGATGGGCACGACGTTAGCCCAGGGCCAGTCTTCCTCAGCAAAAAGAGGAAGATTGGCGACAGATGTTAGCTCAGGGCTGGTCTTCCTCACAAAAAAAAAAAAATTAAAAAAAAACAAAAAGAATGAGTAGAAATAGAAAATAATGACATTTTTTCTTCATTTACTAAAATGATAATTCAACTAAACTTTTCCATTGCTATAAGTTTCTTAATAACTCAGAAAAGTTTAAATAGTTAAGATGTTCCTAGAAATTCTTTTTCAAAACAATAAAAATCACCCATTGCAGTTGAGCGTAAAAGTCTACTTAGTGACATTAGTTTGCTTTGTGAATAACCACATTTCTCTGTCAAATAAAAAACACATTCCTTGAAATTCTTAAAATTTCAGGAATTTATTACCTTGTTTTTTTGGTATGAAAGAGGCCCAAAAAGCAATAGTCTAAATTAATTTTTTTGAGTCAAAGGATGTCAGCTCATTTGAGGAAGAAGTGTAGTAAAATATAAACAGTCCATAAACAGTCCATCGTATAAAGAGTTGCCACGTACTGTGCCAGATTTTGTCCTAATTAATAAAATTTCAGGATACCAGATTTAAAAAACACCATCATAACATAGCCAAAATATATTTATTTTGTGGAATTAGCAAGTAATTATTTTTTAATATTACTTTGTTGATTCCAGACAAAGTAGAGATTTTTGCCTATGTTTTTCAACAAGTATATCATCAAATTGAAAAGAAATGAAAGATTCTGCAATAAAAATTTCTAGAAGAAAGCATAGGAAAAAAGCTTTTTGACACTGGTCTCAGCAATGATTTTTTTTTTTTCAGATGTGACAGCAAAAACACAGGAACAAAAGTAAAAGGAGGCAAGTGGGATTACGTCAAACTAAAAAGCTTCTGCACAGCAAAGGAAACCATCAACAAAATGAAAAGGCAACCCACGGAATTCAAGAAAATATTTGCAAATCATGTATCTAATCAGGAGTTAATATCCAAAATATATAAGGAATTCATAAAACTCAATAGCAAAAAATAAATAATCTAATTAAAAAATAGATAAAGGACTTGAATAGATAGTTCTCAAAAGAAGACAAGCAAATGACTAACAGGTATATGAAAAAATGCTCATCATTAATCATCAAGAGAATGCAAATCAAAACCACCATGAAATATCACCTCACACCTGTTAGCACAGCTATCTTCAAAAAGACAAAAAAGTATTGGAGACGGTATGGAGAAAAGGAACCCTAGGGCACTTTTGGTGGGAATGTAAATTGGTACCAGCCACTATGGTAAACAGTATGGAGGGTCCTCAAAAAATTAAAAATAGAATTACCTTATGATCCAATAATACCACTTCTAGGTATATATCCAAAAGATATGAAAGCAGTATCTCAAAGAGATATCTGAACTCCCATGTTCATTGCAGTATCGTTCACAATAGCCAAGATATGGAAACAACCTAATTTTCTGTTGATGGGTAAATGAATAAAGAAAATATGATGTATACACACACACACACACACACACACACACACACACAATAAGGAACATTACTCAGCCATGAGAAAGAAGGAAATCCTGTTATTTGCAACAATGTGCATGAATCTAGAGGACATTATGCTAAGTGAAATAAGCCAGACACAAAAAGACAAGATCGGCATTATCTCACTTACATGTGAAATCTAAAATAGTCAAACTTACAGACACCAAGAGAAGAATAGTGGTTTCCAGGGGCTCGGGGCTGGAGGCAGTGAGAGATGTTGGTTAAAGGGTACAAAGTTTCCATTATAAGGTGAATAACCTTTGGAGCTCTAATGTACAGCATGGTAACTATAGTTAACAGTAATGTATTGTATACTTGAAATTTGCAGAGAGTAGATCTAAAGGATTCTCCCCACAAATGTAAAAAAAAGAAGAAAATGGTAACTCTGTGAGGTGATGGATATGTTAATTAGCTTGATTGTGGTGATCATGTCACAATCTATACATATTTCAAAACATCAACTTGCGTACCTTAAATATATACAATTTTTATTTGTCAACTATACCTAAATAAAGCTGTTAAAAAAAAAAAAGAAAAAGAAAGATATCTGAGATAACATTAGTGAAAGGGGCAATATCTAAAATGTGACTCTTTTTTTGGTTAAAGTAAAAAAAACTAAGTGTCTTATATGTTTATCAATATCCATAGACTTGTACATTAAAATGAGTAAATTTTACTGTATAGAAATTAAAAAGTGAATTTAAAAGATTGTGACCTCCTAAAGGTACATTAAAAAATCACCTTTATCAAAAATATGTGTCAGATCTTGTAATATTAAAAAAAAGAGCATTTGCTTTAAGTAATTTTGTGCCTGCCAAAAATAAACATATTGATAATGGTTTATTTAGGGGTCAGAGATGATTTATCGTATTAAGAAAACTGAAAGTGTGCTTAAGGAAAAAGCCCAGAGGCACCCAAGTGAAGTCAATGAAGCATGGCAACTATAGATTGTGGATATGTCATCATAAAATCAAAATGACAAGGGGATATGAGCAATAATTATAAAATGATAACCACACTGTAACAAAGCCATGTAGACATCAAATACTGATAGGACAAAGGTGAATGTTCAAAGGTCATCACCATCATCAATCTCACAGGTCAGTCTCTAACCCCAGACCCAAGAAAGTCTAGAAATCCAGTTTTAGGCAAGAAAGGGAGAGTATAGGAAACAATCCTTCCCAGGTCAGTAACATATCAGAAAGCAATAAAGCTATTTATCACACCTTCTTCTATGACCTAGAGTCAATTTTTAGTTCTGTATATTTTTAATAAATCCTATCTTAGGTAGGTGTGTTGCGGAGTGAATTTCCTTCTAAAGTCACCATGCAACTTAGAAGTGCAAAATAAAGCATGAAAGTAGACAGTTTTCCAGTTCACATTTCAAAATGTATGTCTCAAAGTGGCCAGTAAGGTGTGATTTCATCATATAACCTGTAAGTGTTGAAGATGAAAAAAATATCACGCACACAGGGCAATTTTAACTTACTTAGAGAACATATTCATATTGCCTCTACTATTAGCAAAGGGGTGGGATAGGCTAAGGCGAGTGCAGAGATGGGCACAGCCCTCAGATTTTCTTACAATCCCACAGACAACTGGAAATGTCCATGAACGGCACAGGAAATGAGAGAACGCATTGGCTGGTTGTGGCTTTAATATGAAAGCCTCACTCTCCCATTTCCAAAACTGAGCGTTGATGTTGTATGTATTTTCTAATCTAAAGGCCCATCCCACAAGTGAGGTCTGCTAAGAGTCCTAGGAAGTGAGTGAAAAAGAAGCCTAAGGTTGTGGGTGAAGAATAAAGTTCATTTCAAGTAATTGTTGGTTACAGTGACTTATTCTACCAGGGAAAAGGGCAAAATAGTAGAACAGATAGTGTATACTCTGGTATCTAAAAAGATAAAAAGTTGTGTAATGTCTTGAATATAATTTCTACTAAAAGGTTAAAAAACAATTTTCTAATATGCTACACACTCAATAGGAAATACTCTGAATAATCATGAAAGTGGTAGGTGCTATTTTGATGGTGAGACAGAAGAGAAGGAAAATATGAACTTAATCCTAAATTTCTTCTAAGGACTAGAAATCACCAAGAGCAGTTTAGAGTTAAAAAGAAATGTCAGGACTAATGGGGTGACTTCCTTACAATACAGTATCAATCTCATATAATTTGAATCAATTAATAGCTAAAGTGGAAATTAGAGGCTTTGTGGCCAGCAGGGAAATGTGGGAAAATGTCTTATTGATCCAACCAATGTTTCTCATCCAGATGAGATTAATTCATTGATACTCCACAGAGAGAAGGCTATTGTGCTTTGTTTTGGTTTCTTTTTCTTCTGTGTCTCATTTGATAAGACTGAAATGTAAAAGTTTCTTGGCAGTAGTGGTGATGAACTGTCTGTCCTGTCTCTTTCACTGATTCAAGTAAAAAAAAAAAAGGCTTATTAGCAATAAAACATATACAACTAATCCAACCACCACAAACACAGAAGGTAGGATTCTACTTCTGACATACTGCGGATTTAGGGTTTAATTTCTTCAAGAGTAAGGTTAAGAATACAGGGGTTTATCATCAAGTTGCAAATGGCTGTCTGTTTCTGTAAATGGCTTCAGTTTCCCAAGGAAAAAAAACGAAACAAGACATAGACTAGGTAATAGTCTTGAAAGCCATTTCTAATTCATGCAAGAACAAAATGCCTCCTTTTCCATTATTTCACTTGAAGAGGATTTCTTCTGAAGTAATGATGGAGTTAGACTTAATTCTTTCATGCTGCAGAATACCACAGCCTCCATCTACCAGCCATCAGGACTTAAAACCTACTTAATGCATCTTGTATTATCAAGTCTAGAGCTTCACAGGCTTCCTAGTCAAATGGTACCAAAACCTAATATAAGAAACGGTTTTCTAGAGTGAAAGTCAAGTAGCAGTCATGTGAGAATTGATTTCTTTCCACCACAAAGCAATGCCAACACAATAGAGGAGATACTTGAATCCAACTAGCTGTGCAGAGAAACCTCCTAATAAGATTTTAGTGAGTGAGGATGAAAAGCTATATATCAAATGTTATTTTCAACCAATTACGTATTTTATGTAATTTGTTTTGCCTTTTATTTGGCATAGAAAAATAAGCCATAATTTTACATATATTTGAATTTTTTTCTTTTATATTTCTTTTTAAAAGAATTTTAGTATTGTATGTAAATAGACACTAAGCTCAAAGACTAAAGGTGAAAATAAAAGCCCTCTACTGGCAGTAGGATAAACAAGGGATATATTCCCATGGAATCTTTTAGTTTAGAAAGAAAATCAAATCAGTATCATTTGATATGCATATGTATGGATATGGTACATAATTCCAAATAATTTTAATTTGAGAAATACATAGATCATACTACATTCTGTCTTAAAATAACTATAGCTTCTTATGATGAAAATTTCCCAATATTTTATGAACCACTAGGATGATTAACCCAAACCTTGATGGGAAAGCAGCAGTGTGCCTGTATCACCTATTAGCCCTGTTTGACCAGGGGTTATATTTAGGCTGTTAAGTAGTTCACATAGGGTCCAAACTGGGAGCCCCAGAACCTCATGGGAACTCATAGTTGGAACAGACCTTTGAAATCAGTCCCGGTGTTTCATTCCCTGTCCGGAGGCGACGACTAAACAGAAAGGGATTGATTTGCCTCTTTCCCAGGGAACTTGGTCGAGAATGAAGCTCTGAGGAGACCAGAGAGCCCTGAAGCCACCCTTGTTTTCAGAATAAACATTGGGAAAGATAAAGTGGGGTGACAAACCTGGTGACAGGGAACTGAGTCTTCCCCAACCAAAGAGGTTCAGCTCTTTAACCAGCTTTGGGAGATAGAGAAGCCCTGAGATTGTAACTGATTCCTATGAGAAAACTATTTCACATTAAGAAAGTGTCAATATATTAGCAGTAGTCGTTGGAATATATTTGAAATTTAGGATTTCTTATCTTGACATTTGGGATCATTATTTGAATTTAGATTTTAGTCACATGTCTTTCTTTGCTTATTATTTAAACACAAAGCCTTCTATATGAACCCCATCCACAAGGGAGTGGCAAGATTTCATTAGTGAAATCTGTGTAAGTTTTATTGAGATTCTCTCAGGTAAGGTGGTGCATGATATTAAGTCATAATGTTGAAGTTATTAGATCTTAGCAAATAGCATAATTAACCATCTATGTTTAAATAGGAGACAAGTGAGAATTTATAAGCTAAGATAAAATATGCATTATGCAATTAAGGTATGTAACATTCTTTTCTGTAAACAAAAGCAAACAGCTTTTTTTCGTAGCTCTAATGTCATTTTGAAAGCACCATGTTTCTCAGGGGCCATCAATAAAGGCACTGCATCCATCTTTGTCAATTTCTTAGCACAGCCATTAGTGAAATGTCACCTTCTGAGCTCCTGACACCTTGAGTACAGAAAGTTTTTACTAAAACAACAATGAAAACAACACCTGACAATGACACTGTGCCTTAGAATTGTGCAACTAGAAACATTGTATGATTAGAAAAGATCTCAAATGATAACAGAATCCGTATTGTTGTAATTACAATCTTCACTAGTCTGTTATTATTATTGCAAAATTCATCTCAGTTATTCTTCTCCCATTTGAAACTATCTCTGAAATATAAGAAAAGTAACCTAGAGTAAATAGGTCATTCGAATGAGCCAATGCCACATTACTTTTGAAACTTCCCCTATTTAGGAATCATTTTGTCACTGCGTAAAATCTGGGATTTTTGAAGATGAAAAAGATATTACAATCATATCAGTCCCCATAATTCTACACATCTGGAGAGTAAGAATCAGGATCTGGTATTGAATTGCTTTGTCTGAGGCAACCTTAGCAAGGCCCAGATATCTGGATTTCTGAACATTTTGGTGGCTGAATCACATTACCCGCCAAGGATGATGTGAAAGATTATTACATGTATCGAAGAGCTGAGCTGTCTGACGTCTAACATCACTTCCAAATATGGGATTCCAAGACTACAACAATTATGGACAATAATCGAATTTAGTTCTCAGATAAAAAATCCGCACTTTCAAAATATTTAACAATTTTGCTGAGTTTCAAATATCTGCTTTTTAAAAAAGGCATAAAAAATAGAAGAATAAAACTATAAATCTGCTCATATTCCTGTTGAAAATTAATTTATTTTTATTAAATATGTTGTCTTTGAGTCCTCTGGTAAACATTGTTAGGATATAGCCAATTCGAAGTCCTATCACCTATCTACTGCTTGCTTGTCTCTAGAAAATTCAAAACACATAGCAGCAACCACTTAGCTCATTTGGTGAGGCCAGCCATGAGTTCAACACAGATGTCTTGCGTCCTATGAGGTGACAGGAACACTGGATACAGAGATGAATGAGACAGAGTTCCTGTCCCCAAGACTAATATAATCTCTTTGGAGGAAAGAGATGTGAAAATGAAGAGGGATAAACGCTATGATGGATGCAAGCACTATTTTCTAATTGTGCAGACTAGTCTTCTTTTGAGATTACATTAGTTTCCTATCACTGCTGCTGTAACAAATCGCCACAAATTTAGTGACTTAAAACAACATGAATTATTTTCTTACAGTCTGGAGGTCCTAAATCTGAAATCAGTTTCACTGGGCTAAAATCAAATTGTCATCTGGGCTGGTTCTTTCTGGAGGCCCTAAAGGAGAATCTGTTTCCCTGCCATTTCCAGCTTCTAGAGGTTACCTATAATCCTTGGCTCATGGTCCCTTCCCCATCTTGAAAGCCAGAGTAGTAGCAATTTCTCTCCTCTCTGGAATCTGAGTCCGCCCTTAGATTGCCTCTGAATCTGATGTTCCCACCTTCCTCTTATAAGGATCCTTGTGATTACAGTGGTGTAAGCCAGATAACGCAGAATAATTTCCTCATCTCAAGATTCCTAATCACATGTGCAAAATCCCTTTTTCCATGTGAAGTAACATGCTCACAAATTTCAGGTACTAGGACACAGATATCTTGGGGGGGGGGTGATACATTGTTCAGCCTACCACAGATACTATGGACAATTTCCTACATATATCAAAATTTGTGCAGAGTTTCAATAATCTTTTGGAATTTTACCAAGTCATCCTTTTTATATGCCAGTCCTGTGCCTTTTATGTAATTTGGAGATTTATGCTAATTAGATTTGGATTCAAAATATATGTGAAATCAAAGAAATGGACTGTACTATTGCTATATATCAATAAATATAATGGACTGTACTATTGATAATAATACCTTAGTTTGGGCTTAATTGACCCATGTTACCTCTTCAAATTACACCAATGCATTAGCTGATTCTCATGTTTCTATATTCATTTTGGATTTGAACTGCAATTGCAGGTTGAGTTTCAGTTCCAATTTTTTAAAAAACTGTATGTGTGTGTAGATATATGTATATATACATGTATATATTTACATATCTTTTCCATCAAAGATATCTGGTATTAAAATGGAACATAAATATAAACATATATTAAATACATAATATTTGTGCTTGGGTTGAAATGTTTAATGTTGAACTAGTTTGCAGGAATTCCTAGTTAGTGTACTGACAAGAGACTCAGGGTTATAGGTTCACCACTGCTTGCAGTTTCTATAATTCCTTTATTATTGAGGTTGAATAATGTAATTCTCTTGATAGTGTAAATTAATCAAATACTGTAGAGCTCTAATTGATGGCTTTCTCAGATTTCTTCATAAACCACTATTACTATCTGCTGAGGCTTATAAACTTTGGGAGTTCCATGTCCTCTTATCTTGAGACAGATGTTCTGAAATAATTTTCAATTATCTGTCCAATTTTGCAAGTCTAAGGTAGACTGGGAAGAGAGAATGGAAAGCAAATTCCAACCTACTGTCTCACTTTTAGCAGATGTCTCAGTTTGAAAGAAGGATCTTTGGACCCTTGAGGTATTTCTTTTTTATCCACCCACCCTGACTCCACTGGATGCCAGCTTGTATCACAAGAGCATCTTCTTTTGTCAGAAAAGGAAACAAGTTAACATATATGGTGTACCTCCTACTGCAGGGCACTGAATTAGGCATTTTCCACATTCGTTTATTCATTCAACAAACATTTATTGAATTCATATGTGAAAAAATTGTATACAAGTTGCTAGGGACATAGAGTAAGATAAAGCACTCTACCTTTCCTTGGAAAAATTCAGGTCTAGTAAGAAAGGACAAGTCGCCTATGACTGCACTACATTCAATTAATGTTGCAATAGGGGTAAACAGAGTGCATTACAGGCATACCAAAAGACAGCATCTAAATCCAATTTTGAATAAGGGAGTTTTTATTTGGGGAATTGAATTTTGAAGGACAAGCAGGAATTAGCTAAATAAGGAAACAGGAAAAAGGCATTCTAGGAAGAGGGAATAGCAGAGGAAGAGCATGACATGACATGGCACCTTGAGGAATCAAGGATGGTCCCACCCAGCTGGAGATAAGGGAACTTTCATGAGGTAGTAGCTAGGCATAAGTGGTCTTGTTCTAAACTAAGAATTGTGAGTTTTATCCTGTAGCTACTGGGAGTCCCTGGAAGTCTGGAAGCACAGTACTGTCATAATCCAATTTACATGTTAGAAGCATATCTATGGCACCAGTGTGGGAGACATGTTATTCAACCATCAAGTCTGCTCTGACCTTCTCCAGACTATAGGGTGTCCCCAAAGGCTGATCTGTATGGACTATATCAACGAACTCCCTGGGATCTACTGCCGGGTGGCCCCAACAGAGGAAGAGAGGGAGGAATTAGTGTCAGTGTATTTGTTCCTCTGACTCCTTGCCCTATTGTCTCAGGTTATGTGCATCCCTCAACTAAAGTTAGGGCTCCTGTAGGAGGCTCTCTCTGGGTAGTATGGCCCCACTGTACTAGTGCTGGGATCCTGTAGTATCCTGGTGGTTTCCATACATGCCACCTGCAGCTCTTTAAATGGTTCTTTCATTAAACTCTGCTGCAATTTTCCAACATGGATCGACCATTTTATTCTGCCCAAATTCTCACTGATACCATTTTTATGGTTTACCTCATTACATAGTGAGGTCAAAATCATTTTTCACATTTCCCTGGTAAAGAAACTTAAATTCTAAGAAGCCGGAAATGAATGCCCCTTTCTGCCCAGAAAGCCCCCTCCTTCTGCTTCCCCCCAGCACACTGGCATGAGATCCTTAGTGAACAGGGGAGGACTGGCAGGTCCTGAGGGTAGAATCTAAAAGATCATGCCCCAAAATTTCGTGAATTTCCACTTTTTACCACGGTAACATGGTGGATCTTCAGAAAATACAATGTGACTTTCTATGTATTTTGTCTTGCTTCAAAAAACCATTTGATGAGCCATTGCCTCCTAACAGTCAGAATGAATGACTCTTCACAGTCACGCCCTCGCCAAAGCAAGGGGTCTGTGACAGTCACTCCAATTTGCCACTACCGATGTTATATATAATTTACATGAAAATATATTACTACATTTTTGGTAAATACTATGTATATTTCTTCTTTAAGTATTGTTCCTCTAAAGGAATTGTCAACTCCATTGAAGGAAAAGGCTGTAACTTTTTTTTCTCTCAATTTTCTATAAATTTCAATGCAATATCCAATGTGCACTTTTAATAGGAAGCATTTCACAAATGTTAAAAGTATAAACAATCCAGGGGCCGCCCAGTGGCGCAGTGGTTAAGTTGGCACTTGGCAGCCCGGGGTTCGCGGGTTCGAATCCCGGGCGCCCGCCGACACACTGCCTGTCAGCCATGCCGTGGCGGCATTCCATATAAAGTAGAGGAAGATGGGCACGGATGTTAGCCCAGGGCCAGTCTTCCTCAGCAAAAAGAGGAGGATGGGCAGTGGATGTTAGCTCAGGGCTGGTCTTCCTCACACACACACACAAAAAAGTATAAACAATCCAAATGACAGTGTTTTCAAGCAAAATTCATATGGTGAGAGTTTTTTTTTCTTTGAATCAAAGAATTTAAAGTAATTTAACTTGTCTCCATAAATTTTTTTCATATTATACCATAACGTGGAATAGGACATTGATATTTTACTAAAGAAGTAGATATAAAATGCTAAACTTTTATTTTACTAACTTATTTATACTAATAGCATTGTCCCTTTTTTTCAGGACCTAATTTGCTCTTTCTCATTATATCACAGCTCCCTTGTCCTTTGTATTTGTCTTCTAATCTGAACTCTTGATATCTTTGATAAAGTCGTCAAAAATATGATGATGTGTGAAAGTCACTGGCATACTAAAAACCTTAAAAACAGATATGATGACACCTAGTGGTCCCAAGAAAATGTATTTGCTTGAAGCTAGGTACATTCAATGAATGCACATAGAAAATAACTGAGAAAATTGACGGATTTCAGGCTTAAACATTAAAGCACACGCATTTGCTAAGTATATGTCCTTCACTTACCTGACTTTACAGTCCAGAGGGGACAGATGGAATTAGTTCCAAAGCGATTTGTCTTCTTACAAATCTTTTGTGCGCTGACAGAATACATTTGAACTTTCAATATAAAGAAGTAGATGAGGCATTCTACAAAAAGATTAATCTAATTTGAATTGATCAATGAAATATTATTTAAGAGGTCATTTGGTGCTGATCTATAACTCCAGAAAAATCTCAAGGAGGCTCTTCATATTTCCCTATTTTTTATATTCATAGCTAATACAGAACTAAATGAAATGCTGTACAACCTTTTGCTGTAATATTTACAAAGAAACAAACACCCATCTTTCCCAATTCCTCAGAGAACTTACAATGACAACAGATTTGAAATGCCAAAGTCTGCAGGATAATAATTTAGATGGTGTCTGTTATTTAAATTATCAGAGTGCCAGCATAAAAAGGACTTTGTGTTTAATTTCCCCTTGTCATATGAAAATGTCAAACTATATTATAACAGCTATTAAGGATGACCCAAAAATCCGATTCTGCCTTCTGTCCTAAAAGGCGTTTGGTTCAAGGTACATGCAACGTCCACATTATTACACTCAAGGAGGGAAAATAAACACAATGTTAAGTCAATTTTATCACATTGTGATCATATCAAATGGAAAAGACGCCTGGCCTTTTGGTGTTATTGGAAATAATAAAGTAAAACACAGTTTTAACTTGAAATAAAATTTCATAATGTAAGTGTGTAAGCTCTGGTGTGAAGTATGGAAAGAATGGAGAACTAGTCCTTGCTGCGCTTCTCCATCTGTGTGACCTTAGGTAGCTTCCTGACCAATCTGAGCTTCAGATTCCTCACCAGTCATACCAGAATGCGTGCCTAGTTTATTTTTAAAGTTTCGTCCACTTCTATGATGACACACTGTTAAAGCTGTCAAAATCACAACTACCAAAAGATTAATGAATTTTCTCCATAACTATAAAGTTTCAGAAAGTCTTTTTCTTTTAGCTTTGTAAGGCTATTGTGTCCATTAATCTTGTCTTCTCCTCCAGATACATAAATTCGCCAGGAATAGAAATCCTAGTTACAATCTCCAGCAAACAGTAAAAGAGATTCATTAAATTTAAATATGCAACTTTAAAGCAATGAAACCGATTTCTGTAAGACTCTCCATGCATAAAAAATGATTTCATTCACTTCTACATTATTTTCTTGAATGACGTCACATTACACTTAATTATGCAATAGAGAGTTTCATTGGATACATTGACATATTTAGGGGGAGGGAGAGAAAGGCACAAATAAACCTTCACTACATTTGAATTCATGTAAGAGCAAGTTGTGAACCCACTGCATTGCATTCACAGAGTCTGATTAATAGGATGCCTCTAAGTTTCTGGCTTCTGGTGGGAATTATAATATATATTAAACATGACCCAACTTCTTGTTTCCACATTATTATTATTTAAGATCATCTTGGGAAAAAAAGAAGCTATTTTTGCATTCTAACACATGCCCTGTAGGAAGAGGGCATAAACGCATGCCCTTACTTCTTTAGGAAGGGCAATCAATTCTCTAATCATCTCATAAAGACAGAAGTTCCTGCTCAAGTTCATTTCATTCTAGCTCTCCATCAACAGCAATATCACAGAACCTGGACCAAAATATGTGCCACTCTCATTTTAGAGCAGAAAGGCCTTGGAAGAAATTATGAAAATCCACATATATTGTCATAATATGATACCCTCAGATGAAGAGTTTGTACTTTATTTTTTATAAGCTCACATCTTGGTATAAGCAATCTTCCATATTTCACTAAAATTCAAACATAAGTATTTAGAAGAATGAAATTTGATTGTTTTCTCAAATATTAGATTAAATCTCAAAGAATAAATCAAAACAGTCTTTGCATATTCATGGGTTTCAAACAATGCATTTCTCAGCTCCAATTTAGTGAAATTAATATCTGCTTAAATGTATAAACATAAAACACAAAAATATGTATGAATTTCAATGCATGATGTTAAAAGGCTCTATTTCATTGAGTTGTTAATGATGATGTAAATAAAATGAACAAGGCTAGAGTATATTATACTTTCACTAAAATGCCAAAATGCAAATATATCTTTCTAGTAAGTTAAAATGGGAATCGGTTTATTACTTGTAATAAAGTTGCTGACAAATCTATCTACCCTAAAGTAATGTTAATGAATAATACTTTGGGTTACATATTATTCAATCCGGACTTTTTTCCAGTTCTTCCTATATACTTTCAAAATCTTTCTTTGAAACAGCTATCTGGCCAAAGTATGATTATGTCCATTTTATGGATGGCTCAAGCAACACAACAGCATATTAATCAGAAATGAGATAGTTCTTTTTAAAAATAATCACTTTTCATTTTTGTTTAACTAAAAGTTAATGCAGTAGTCTTTATTCACTATATCTGATCCATCTATAGTCAACAGGAACCTTTTTGTCTGAATCAACACATATCTCTTATTGTAAAGTACTGGTAGGAATTCAAGTCCATTGAATAAGCACTAAAAAGTCTATGAAATTGGAACTATTGTAGTAAAAAAGTGGAAAATATTAAAATGAGGGAAAAAGTCTATAAAGAATAAGAAAATATTGGGGCTGGCCTGGTGGCACAGTGGTTTAGGTCGCACTTTGGCTGCCCGGGGTTCGCGGGTTCAGACCCCGAGCGCCTGCCAACGCACTGCTTGTCAGCCATGCTGTGGCGGCGTCCCATATAAAGTAGAGGAAGATGGGCAAGGATGTTAGCCCAGGGCCAGTCTTCCTCAGAAAAACAGAGGAGGATTGGCAACGGATGTTAGCTCAGGGCTGGTCTTCCTCACAAAATAAATAAATAAAAAGAATAAGAAAATATTATTTCAATCTGTATTTTGAACCAAAACATCTTGTTGTGAATTTTAAAGTTACATAAAGGAACTACTTCTTTTACCAAAGTATAATAAATTATTTGATGTTAACACAACTATGGCATAATGATTGGTGGCTTTGCTATTAAAAGAAACAGGTGGATATAGGGGCTATAACTTTAGTTTCTAGAAATGACTTTTAAAACCAGTCAACTGTAAATTAATCTTAACCACCACGTATTATGATTACAACTATCCTCTCATTCATTCCTTTCTGAAAGGTTCTGCTCCACCAACCAGTCCAAGAACCCTATTGTGATTCTCCCACTGATCCACTATTGGGCCAAGACAGGATTCTTTCTCTCCCTAGCACTATATTTTATCTATAGAATGAAAATAATATCACAGAGAATTGTTTAGAAGAAGAGTTACCGCCAATTAATTCACGACTATAAAGCACTTTCCAGCTCCTCTACATTCTTCCTAGGGAATGCAGCCAGAGGCAATTTTACCTTTTCAAATAGTCTTACATAAAGCCTAAAGTATTCTGAACATAGTATTTTTCTAACAGTTTTATTCTTTCCAACCATCTGTAATGACTGGTTGTTTTACATTTCTAAAAGACACAATATTATATCATCAAAAACTTTCCCCTGGTTTCCTAAGGGTAAAAGGTTTCCAGAAATTGAAGTTGTTAAAATCCTGTGAGATAAAGTTAGCTCTTAATATTTAACTGAAAATTATCGAAACGAAAATAACACTGTCCTATGCGGTTTTGGCTTTAGCACTTCTTTGATGTCTGGCTCTCTGCTGTATGTTTCCCTATTATAATTATAACTTATTCTCAGCTGAAAAGTCTGAAGAGAAGAAGGCTACAGCAAAAGCCAAGTTAAATTGTATGGTCTATGACATGTGGGACTTGCATATCAAATATTCTGAAGTTATTAATATTTAAGCAACATTTCAGTTATTAGCAGTATGCCTCAAGATTGTCTACTTCAAAACTTTTGCAAGTCAACCTGAAGTAGAAATATACTAACAAGGAAAAATAAATAACCTTGCACAGATCCTTCATGAAGGCTTTTATTTTAAAAAAAAATGAGAACATTCGTCACTTGACAATAATACAGGTGAAACTGGGGCAAAACATTGAAAAATAGCCAAATTTATCTGTAGAGTATGTATCCTATGAAATATATTTGGCTTTATAATCAATTGCATACTTATTTGTGGATATGGGTTGTCTGAGATTAAAGGAATTCAGAAAATATATTAAAGATGTAAAAAAAGAGGGCTGGCCCTGTGGCACAGTGGTTAAGTTTGCGTACTTCAGTGCCCCAGGGTTCACAGGCCTGGATCCCGGGTGCAGACCTACACACTGCTCATGAAGCCATGCTGTGGCAGCATCCCACGTACAAAATAGAGGAAGATTGGCATAAATGTTAGCTCAGGGACAATCTTCCCCAAGCGAAAAGGGGAAGATTAGCAACAGATGTTAGCTCAGGGACAATCTTCCTCACCAAAAAAAAAAAAAAAAAAAAAGGAAAACAAGATGTGAAAAGAAAGATGGACAGTTTAAAAGCCAAATTCTGCTTAATTTCTTTGTTTTGATCAAGGGTGTTTCTATCAACAGTAGACTTGAACTGTGTAGTAGTTTGAATAAAGTCAGAAAATCAAATTGATTATTCATAAAAAAATATGTTTCCAGTTATTACAGTTACTTTTGCTTTAAAGGGATAATAATATTGCCCACATATCAAAGTGGGAAAAAGGAGAAAAACAAAACTAATATTAATTGAAGATCTACTCCATATCAGACTGTTTTAGGTACTTTAATGCACATGATCATTGATTGTACTCCCTCATTTCTATGTCCTTCTGGAGATGGAGGACTTAATCTCTCAGGTGGATTCTCAGAACTCTTCTCAAAATATGCAGAACATTCTACCCCTCACCTAAGTATTGCTCTTTTTGCTTAAGCAAATCCTCCCCTTTATTTCTAGGCTATAATACTGTGGGCTACATTGCAGGAATGAGAATAAGCAGAGAGAGAGAATGCCAACAACAAAAAATATTCCATAATTTGATTAAATATCAATACCTAAAAATTGTGAAAAGGGTTCAGACACAGGAATTTATCTGGTCTCCCCATCTCCATATCAGCAAGACTGATAGTTTTCACAGCCAGCTGGTGGTGAAACGACCATGTGAACACGATGTGCTAGGTGTAGGGCAGAGGAGTCCTGGGCAAGAGGATTGCAGTCTCTCTCACCTTTTCATGAATAAACAATTCTCAGTTTACAGCTTGCCATGGGCTGATTTAAAAAGTGCAGAAATGGTTGTTTTCACAATTTTACCCAGTTTAACACATTTTGGGGGAGTGAAGATTCACCCTCTTCTTCACACCATCATAACCAGAAGTCCATCTGCTTTTCTCTTTATCTTTGCTATTTACTCTTCCTTGTCAGTAAATCATCAAAATCTGCAAATAAATCTATTTGGGGAAGTTTGGGTACTTAATATGTTATTGAATTTTTATAATTTAAAATCACATTTACCTTGTCAAAACACTACTTTCCAAACATAATAAGCTTAATAAACTGTTGATTTAATGGTAGTGCAAAAGAATAATCAGTGGCTTAATTACACAATAAGATTATTCATGCTGTTTATTTCTACTATTTACGCACATTTGATGAATGTGAATCCATAAAGCCAAAGCCAAAATTTGCCCTGAATTATCTATATCAGTTGTTTATGTTTCTTTGTTTATACATTATCAAAAAACAATTTCTATTACAATACTCTCATTTATACATTTTTATTGTCTCTAAAAATTTTTCATTCTAAATTTAAGTAGTTGAATAAAATTTCAATTTTATTTCAGCTATTAAACTTTTAAAATAAAAATTAAAAATCATTTTTCTATACATATCCAATGGAGATTGAACATACAAATAATTTTGTGGGTGGACAAACTCTTCTTTAATAATTTGAAATTATACATCATTTCATTTTTTCCTTGAACTTCTCATTCCCCAGTACTTACTCCTGAGAATTTTATCCTAATCATTCATATATACTTTATGCTTATTTTAGTGGGTAATATCTCTGTAAAAAAATTTGGGATTTTTCTGCATAACTTTAATTTTTATGCAAAAATGTCTTCGTTATTGCAACACAATTATAATTTATATGTAATTTATCAAAACTAAATAAACATGAAAAATAACTGAAACAAAAATTAAAATTTTATTAGAATTTTATCTCTTAAATGGCTGAGGCTTTTCAAAATGTTTTGTTTGGTATATTTCTGCAAAGAGTTCAGGACTCCATTAGTGAACATTATTTATAGCTAAAATCAGACACATTTAAGCATCAATTCTATTCTAATTCCTATGTTTACAGACATAAGCATTAAGAAACATTGTTTATAGAAATTACTAAGTAAAAAGCTTTATGGCCAGAAAAATATGCAATACTTTCAATTCCTTCTGAGTTAAATGTCAAAAATTACATGGCAATTCATTATCAAAAATGTTTCTATTATGATTAGTAGCAGACAGCTCTATTAGGTGCTTGTAAAATTTTGTTGAAAATAAAGAATCTCTTAGGACTACCTGTGAAAGTATTTAGTACCCAGTCATTAACTTATTCTACCCAATATCAAGAACAGTAGTTTCCACTGTAACTTCTTTGGTGTTCTTAGGGTAAAGCACCATAGGATGATTCAGGATATGCGAGAAGCGTAGCTTTCTTTGGTGCACTGGAGAAGAGCGATGGCAAAATGAGAGGTGGAAAATTAAAGCCAGTGTGATGCTTTGGCTAAGGGACTCAGGTTCAGGAAAGTCAGTTGAAACCATGAATCTATATGGAGTTTTAGGCTCTTGAAATTGATTCCTTACAACCACCAATTCCCAGGTAACTGTGTCACATACACTCAGTGATAAGTATAACTCAGTTTTAAGACCCTTGACCTACATCAAGCTCTAATTGTACAAAACTAGCCTGCAGTAAGTCAATTAAATATGTTTAACCTGAAGCTACATGTTAAGGATGGATGTGAATATACGATGCAAGATGTGGTGTACTTAAGAAATTACAGGTTTAATTCATTAGCATAAAATAAACAACATGTTTTCACATAAAAATCAAATGAGTTGCAAACTCCAATACCCAATTTCTTTTTTTTTTTTTTGAGGAAGATTGGCCCTGAGCTAACATCTGTTGCCAATCTTCCTCCTTTTTTTGCTTTATTTTTCCCCAAAGCCCCAGTAGATAGTTGTATGTCATAGTTGCGCATCCTTCTAGTTGCTCCATGTGGGACGTCGCCTCAGCATGGCTTGATGAGCGGTGCGTAGGTCCACGCCCAGGATCCAAACTGCCGAACCCCGGGCAGCCGAAGCGGAGTTCATGAACTTAATGCTACACCACCAGGCTGGCCCCCCAATACCGAATTTCAATTCATGCTAAATCATTGTGACTAAGAAGATCCATTGAGATGCTTTGAGATTCCTCTTCCTCCGAAATCCTAAAGAATGTATTTTACCATAAATCTTTTCTTCTTTAGGACAATAATGAACAAAATTTAGAGCAGGGATCCTTTCTTTACCTATTTTAGACAATAAAGGACAAGCAGAAATAGCTAGATTATTTGTTCCAGGAAATACCTGCCCCTAGAAAAAAGAACGTGAGACTGATACTGTTATTCAACTATTCTCATGTTTTTTTTTTTTTAATTTCCCAATCAGATTTTGAATAATATTGTCAGGGATTATACCTCATTTGGTTATTAGGCAATATATCTTAAGCATCTAACATTTTGAGCAAACATTTATTCAGTAAATGCATAGACAAATACGATTAAGGATTTCAATAATATATACATATTCATTAAATTCCCACTGTGTATACATCCAAATGTGTACACACACACAGAAATATGTGTGTATATAGTTTTTAATAGATACATATTCTAAGTATTATTTAGTAAAATATATACATGATACATAATACTGAAATATATTTTACGTATTTTTACATGTGTTTGTGGATACATACACACAGACACGCACACACATAATTTTGAGACTATATATAAATATTTGTGAAACAGCATATATTTTCCAAGTGGTACTTTTGTTTTCTATCATTGTAGATGTTACAAACAAAAGAATGTTCATTCAAATAAATATCTGAAAAAAATCTAGACATCCTTCATGATCTCACAAGCCATCATTTTAACACCAAGCATATATAAAAGTAAACATGCATAAAGTGAGGAGATGTCAGAGTCATAATTAGTGTTTTATTCAAAAGATCGAGTAGGTGATATTAGCCATTGACAGTGAAAATGCCACTTAACTTGTCTGATTCCCCAAAATAAAATCTAAGATTGTATACATTTATAATTATCTTTTAAATATAAGCATGTTTTCTTTTCCATATTTACCCCATATGCAAAGCTATAAATCATTATTTCCTTTGCAACTTCTCATGATGCTCTGTGCCGTGAGACTTTATAACAAGTCAGTGATTCACATTTGAATGCCCAGATTTAAGTTGGAATTTTGTTTATTCTTCTGCACCTGTGAGTTTCAAGAAAGTTAACATTTTGCCCTGAAGAAATAAAATATTCAATTTAATATATTTGTGAAAAAAAATCAGTTGAAGCCACAAGAAATTCCTACAAGAGTTCTAAATATTCTTGGAGCATATTTCATAGTCCCTAAGCTATGAACACGTATTAAGATATAGCAGCTTGGTAGAGGCAAGATGCAACCCTTATTCACATCTGTCAGCTAACAGAAGACTAAAATGCTACAGCTGCCAGGGTAAATATTAATCACTCGAGAAAAGAAAATTGTATTAATCTCTTGTGCATGCTATGTTTATATATGAGGACTATTTATGTTCTGTATGCTATGCTTTTTCTAAAATAACCCTGCCCTTGATAAGCCATAGGGAAGTTTTGTGATTGGAAACAAATCACGCATCTACGTGAGTTAAAGCATCAGCATGCATTAGAGAGAAAGAAAGGCCAGCTATATTACTGACTGCAGAGAATCACAAATGTAATTGAAAATCAAAACTGTGGCTCTCTTAAGCAGGATGATAGAAAGGATCTAATATGAAACTTAGTTTTCTCAAGTAATTAACATTTATTTTTTACCACAAACAATAGAAAGCCAATTATTTGGTACTGCGGTAAATTTTATTTTTAAGTACAATTGGGGGGTAGATATTGGTTAATTTTAATTTCAGCTGGAAATCGTGATTTAGAATATGTTTAGGAAATCTTTTCAAACAAAAGTAAACAAAATCTGACATCTTATAAAGAGTACTGCCACTGCTTCTTGCTGGGACATGGTTGGCAGCTGTTCCTCAAACACAACAGGGAGAGAAAGCTGGTCTACCAGTGCCACCCTCTATGAATCTTCCGGGGAGACTATCCTCTGACTCAGTGCAATCTAGGTCCAGGATCACCTTGTTCTGCTCCTGCAGACCTATACACACCAGCCCCTAAAGGGCCAGTGAACTGCAGGAGAGCAATGTTAGACATGATTTTGGAATCTAGCCCCCAGCCTTTAGAAGCAATGTCTACTATTTCTTCCTATGGATTCCAAGTGCCAGGAGCTAATGGTTTCTCTTCCTTCTCAATACAAACACATGGGGAAGGGAGAGGGGCTGAGTTCTAGTTAATTAAAGAATGATCACATGATGGTCAACTCATTTTCCTAAAACCTCACTAACAAATAAATAGAATAAAAGCAATGATGAGACACAGAGCAAAGAGTCATAAGTGGAGAAGAAATTTTAATGAAGGGCTGATGGAGAGTGGTAAAGAGAAGCTAGGTGGACAGAAATACTTGCACAAGAGCATACTGTTGGGGTGGAAGCAAATAGAGCTGTAATGACAGAGCATTTGGCTTGAAAATGCCAGAGAATAGGGGTGAAATTTGAGGCTGAAAACAAGGGGATAAATTGAAAGTCCTATATATGGATTTTAATAACCTCCAATATCATACTCCTGCTTCAACAAGCAGAAAGAGAACCCAGGTTTCTAATTTCAAGTTAAAAAGAAATTAAGAGTTCTTCTTTAAAAGATTTCAAAGGAAAAAAATGTTTCAGACATGTTGAGATCTTCCAGAGTAATAGCTGAGTTTCTATCTGATTACCCTAAAATGCAATAGGAGACTCACAGGGCCCTCCCTGACCACATGCTCATAGTTCCCAATGAGTTCCTCTGTCCCTTTGTCTTAAAAATAAAGAAACAAGTAGGGACCACAGGACCTTATTGGAAATGACAAACAAACAACAAAAATGGCCTCTGAAAACATAAATAGAAGTCCTCAACAATTATGAAATATCCCCAATTAGATTCCTCAGAGGCAAGTACCATTACACCTCAGCCAGAGAACAAGATCCATGTTGAAAAATAAATAAATAATCCTTTGAAAATAATTACTAAAATGGGGAAATCAATAAAAACTTTGGAAGATCCTATTGAATATTTCCCAGAGAGTTGAGCAAAAGATCAGAGATAGAAAATATAGAAAATAAAACACATAAACCATGAAGTTCAACATTTAATTAATAAAAGTTGCAGTGGAAAAAAGAATGGAAGATAGAAGAGCCAGGTATAAAAGAAATTATACAACAAAAAATTCCCAGAGCTTAAGTCCAGAAGTCTCCAGATTAAAAAATCACATTAATGGGCTGCCCAGTGGCACAGTGGTAAAGTTCCCATGCTCCACTTTGGCAGCCTGGAGTTTGCAGATTTGGATTCCGGGTGCAAACCTACACCACTCATCAAGCCATGCTGTGGTGGGGCATCCTACATACATAATAGAGGAAGATTGGCACAGATGTTAGCTAAGGACTAATCTTCCTCAAGCAAAAAGAGGAAGATTGGCAACAGGTGTTAGTTCGGGACTAATCTTCCTCACCAAAAAAAAAAAAAAAATCACATCAAGTGTACAAACTAATAAAAAAAAAATAAGGCCAATACAAAACTGTGACTAAGGCAATCCTAATGTTCCCCACAGATTGACTAAACTTTAGATAGGTTTGTTCCTGGCTATAGGTCCCTGACCTCCATTTCGTTAGAGCATTTACTTTAGAAAACTTATAATTGTAAATCGTTTCTCCACTCCTTTGAGATATAAATCTTCTCCCAGCCTGTTGCCAATTTTCCAATCCAAGAATGTCTTTCTCAAGGCCCTGGGAGCCATCCCTTTGAAATGTAATCATAGAAGGAGCTAGCACCCTTATCTCCTTGGGGTGATAAGGTGTCGGAGGAGCCTAACTTCAATAAGCAACAACTAGCAAACACAGAAGGTGTAATCACATTGGTCAACCTACCCACTCCACTTATTGCCCTCCAGAACTTTTCCACCAGCTCACCCCAGTGATTAAAAACTCTCCAAACTTTTGCTTCAGCAAAGTTGAGTTCAATCTGTAAACTTACAATGGTCCTTAATAAAGTCTTCCTTTCCTGTTTAACTTGGCTGATTCTACTTTTCTTTGACAAGTGCATCGTCAACAATTTTCAGAATATCAGGGATAAAGAAAGGATGTAAAATAACTCCAGAGAAGGATAAAAGATTATTAACTTTCCAAACTTCTAACAAACATTACTACATACTGAAAGAAAAAGGAGCAATTGTTTCAAGTTATGAGAGAAAATAATTTTCAACCTAGAACTCCATCTTAGCCAAGCTGTAAATCAAGAAAGAGCATAAACCATTTTACAAACATAGAAAAATTATCTTCTTGAAATCTTTATTTCAATGGTATTAAAATAAAAATATTGGTGTTAAGGTTGGTGGGCTTAGAGAATAACAGTAAAATAGATATAATGAGGCAGATAATGAGTATCATAAGATGACACTCAAAAAATGTTGAGAGGATTTAGTGACTGGGAAGACTATTGAGGTATGATAAGGTCATATAACATATTTAAAAAGTAAATTATTAATTTCAGAACCTATTTTATTACCCTTCTTTTAAAACCAGACTGATAAAATAGACAAATTAGTTAATACACTAGAGATATGAGTAACACAAATGGAAAGCACATTTTAATTGATGTTTAAAGATATAGACAGGGCAATTCTTGCAACCACAAGTAGAAAAATGCAAATTAGTTTCAAGCACATAAGAAACACAAAAATTGATGATACATTTGATCACGAAGGGAGCCTCATCAAATATTAAAAGAGAAATATCATGCCCTATTAAATAAAAATGAATTCTATTTACTTCCCCAAAAATCAATATGACCCAGACCACATTCTCTTACCATATGAAATTAAAATTTATTGATAAAAAGGAGTCAATACCCAAAACCCTGTCATGATAAAAACTCTGTAAACTAGGAACAGAGGGAAATTTCCTCAATTTGATAAAGAAATGTTTACAAAAAACCTACAGCTAACATCACACCTAGTGATGAGAAATGCAAAGCTTTTCCACTAAGATAAGGTACAAGGCAAGGACGTCCCCTCTCATCACTCCTTTTCAACATCATACTTGAAGTTCTAGCTGATACAATAAGAGAAGGAAAGAAAATATATACATATTGGGAATGAAGAAATAAAATAATTTTTATTCATAGATGACATGATCATCTATGTAGAAAATCCTAAAGAATCAACAAAACTACTCCTTGAAGTAGTAGGTAATTATAGCAAAGTTGCAAGCTTAATATACAAAAGTTAATTGTTTTCCTGTATACTAGCAATGAACAAGTGGAATTTGACATTAAAAGCACAATATCACTTACATTAGCACCTCCAAAAATGAAATACTTAGGTATAAATCTGCCAAAGTATGTACAAGATCTACATGAGGAATACAACAAGATTCTAGTGAAGGAAATTGAAGAAGAAGTAAATAAATGCAGAAATATTCCACGTTCACAGATAGGAAGTCTTAATATTGTCAATATGTCACTTCTTCCTAACATGATCTATAGACTCAATGAAATCTAACTCAAAATCCCAGCAAGTTATTTTGTAGATATTGACAGAAGGATTCTAAAGTTTAGGTGGAGAGGCAAAAGACCCAGAATAGTCAACACAATACTGAAGGAAAAGAACAAAGCTGGAGGACTGACACTACCCAACTTCAAGACTTACTATACAGCCACAGTAATCAAGACAGTATGGTATTGGTGACAGAATACACATAAAGATCAAAAGAATAGAACAGAGAGTCCAGAAATAGACCCACATAAATATAGTCAAACGATCTTTGACAAAGGAGCGAAGGCAATATAGTGGAGCAAAGAGAATATTTTCAATAAATGATACTGGAACAACTGGACCTTCATTTGAAAAAAATGAATCTAGACACAGACCTTACATCCTTCAAAAATTAACTCAAAGTAGATCACAGATATAAAAGTATATGCAAAAGTATAAAACTCCTAGCATAGGACAACATAGGAGAAAACCTAGATGACCTCGGGTATGGTGATACAACCCAAGGGGTTTTTTAGATACAACACCAAAGCCACAATCCATGAAGGAAATAATTGGTAAGCTGGACTTCTTTAAAGTTAAAAATGTCTGCTCTGCCAAAGACAATCCCAAGACAATGAAAAGACTAGCCACAGACTGGGAGAAAATATTTGCAAAAGACACATCTGATAAAGGACTGTGATCCAAAATATATAAAGAACTCTTAAAATTCAACAATGAAAAAATACAATTAAAAAATGGGCTAAAGGTCTGAATAGGCACCTCACCAAAGAAGATATGTATATGGAAAGCATATGAAAAAATGTTCCACGTCGTGTCATCAGGGAAATGCAAATTAAAAGAACAATGAGCTACCACTACACACCTATTAAAATGGCCAAAATCCAGAACACTGACAATGCCAAATGCTGACAAGGATGTGGAGAAACAGGAACTCTCATTCATTGCTGGCAGAAATGCAAAATGGTCCAGCCACTTTGGAAGACAGTTTGGTGGTTTCTTACAAAACTATACATACTCTTACCATACAGTCCTTGGTATTTATCCAAAGGAGGTGAAAACTTATATTCACACAAAAACCTGCACATGGATGTTTATGGTAGCTTTATTCATCACTGTCAAATTTTGGAAGCAACAAAGATGTCCTTCAGTAGGTGAATGGATAAATAAACTGTGGTGCATCAAAACAATGGAATACTATTCAGTGATAATAAGAAATGAGATATTAAGCCATGAAAAAACATTGAGGAACTTTAAATGCATATTACTAAGTGAAAGAAGTCAATCTGAAAAGGCTATATACTGTATGATTCCAACTATATGACATTCTGGAAAAGGCAAAATTATGGAGGTGGTAAAAAGATCAGTGGTTGGGAGGGGTTGGGGAGTTGGGGGGGTGGGGTGGGATGAATAGGCAGAGCAGAGGATTTTCAGGGCAGTGAAAATACTCTGCATGACACTACAATGATGGATACATGTCATCATACATTTATTCAAATCCATAGAATATACAACACCAAAAGTGAACCCCAATGTAAACTATGGACTTTGGGTGATTATGTTATGTCAATGCAGGTTCATCAATTCTAACAAACATACCACTCTAATGGGGCATGTTGATGTTGGGGGAAGCTACATATGTGTGAGGGTGTAGGGGAAATCTCTGTACCTTCCCCTAAATTTTGCTGTGAACCTAAAACTACTCTAAAAAAATTGCCTTATTCTTTTTTAGAAAAAGCAGCCAATGCTTATATTTCTAAAATTAAAAATCATCACATTGAGATTGAAAATTTTCAATAGATGCAGAAAAATCATTTGACAGTTTCCAAGACTGTAGTGGACTGTATTTTAAAAGCTTTCTGTTGCCACGGACCAGATATGTCAGAACAGCAAAAATATGTACTTAAAACATGTTATTGAGTTCAAAAGAAAGTTAGGGATGACTCTAAACAGATATAAAGATGAAAGAAAATAAAAGTATGTGTACTTGAAATTGGAAAAAGACTCCTCTTTCTTAATGGAAATGCCAGTGCTTGAAACTGAGAAACAGGGAGAGAATGGAAGAGAGACAAGGTATTGTTCCAATAAAAGAGGGGGGAAGCTGACACAGAACACCAGGCATAACGTAAAGAAATTCAAGAAAAACACAATGAAAAGGTGTCTAGGGAATAATTTGTCTCCATTGAGGAGATCCGCAAATGAATCTGCCTCTGCCTGTGCCATCAAGAAATACAACCACTACTGATGAGGAGGAGGAGGATGCTGAAGCAATGACAACACTAACAAGAACAACAATAATTGTAGTGTCCCTTAATAATTTGTAACCAAGGGGCCTAAAACATTTGGGTCAGGGATTTAAATTCAAAAAAACATTGTCTTGCAGGCAGAACATCTCCAAGTGAAGAAATTAAACCAAATTTATTTCAGTTTGGTAATATCAGCTGACACACATAAAGATAATACCAATCTACTTTGGATATAATCATCCTCAATCAAGGTATTCCAGGACCCCACAGATGAAATTCATCTAAGTATGAACTCATTACAAAGAACTGATGAAATGGAACATTAGTAGCAAGTGTTGGCATAAGTATACCAAAAACAAGATCAGATTTAGACTCCTAAAATCTTTAGATTTTAGAATTCTCAATTGAAGTAAAACACTACTATGAAGAAGGTGTTGAAATGCATAAACGATGAAACTACGAAATTCAGCAAGCAACAAGACAGTATCAAAAATGGCCAGAGAGATTTGAGGAAGAACCAAAATACCTGTGGAGGGTGTGTGTGTGTATGAAAGCAAAAATTTAATCAAGTTAAACATCAGTTTAGACACAGCTGGAAAGATCATTATTGCCTGTATCATAGAATTGCAGTAATTATCCAGACAGTGTACAGAGAAGTAGAGAGAAAAACTTTGACTGAGGTTGAGGAACTTGAGGATAGAAAAGGAAGGTCTACTATATGTCTAATTGGAGTTCTAAAGAAGAGAATGGGGGAGGAGTTATTAGGAGAGATAATGGATGGAAATAATCCAGAATCAATGGAAAACATAAATCCAAAGATATAGAAAGCCCAATGTGTATAAAGTAAAATGAAGAAATGTCCACTGAGATGTATATTATTGGAATTGCAAATACCAAAGAAAAGGGAAGACCTTCAAAGAAATCAGAGAGAAAATAGAGATAATCTCCAACGAAGTTACTATAACAAGAAAAAGCAGAATTCCTAACAATAAAAATATAACCCAAAAGTAAAAATATAAGCCAAAAGTTAGTAGAATTATATGTTCAAATTGATGAGTACAAAAATATATATAGTAAAATAAACATAAAATTATAGTTATATTTAGCAACTTATAGTTTAATGTACAGCAAGAATGTTTGAATGATTATGGTGAAATAAATATATTTTTATTGAAATTAGGGAGCAAAAGGTAAAAAGGAAAGAAAAAGTGGAAAAAATGAAAAGCACAAACAAAAGTGGTATAAAGAAATGAGAATACAACAGTAAGCATAACATATGTTAATGTACTAAATCTGCTACTATATAAGCTGAGTTTAAATAAAAATTAAAAATATATCTTCTTTTAAAAGCATTTTCAATATATAAGAGAAAATATAACAGAAGAGGTGAGAATAAAGGATGGAAAAATTAAAATAAGCAATTACAAACCAAAATATAACTGGCATAGCTATATCAGAAAAAAAAAAGACTAAGAAAAAAATGGAAAACATCATTAGGAATACATAGGATACCATATAAGACAAGTTCAAATTCTCCAGGCTGATTTAACAATTCAAAATATCTATGTACTAACAGCATAGCCTTAAAATATATAAAGTAAAAATTTGAGAGAAATAGCCAAATCCATCACTATATTGGGACATTTCAAAATATCTATCTGTGATAAGGGCCAAAAGTTAGTAATGGTATAGAATATTTGAAAAATACAAGTCGTATTTAATGGAAATTTAGAGAATCCTTAACCTGACAATCACGGGATATTTTTGTCAAGCATGTATTGAACATTTTAAAAACTGGTCATAAATAAATCCATTAAAAAGATCTTAATACATTTCCAAGAACTGGTATCATGCAGGTAACTTTTTGACTGCAATTCAATTATGTCAGAATTTTTTTTAAAGACAACTTTTTAAAATACCATATACTTTATAAAAATCACACTTTTAATATCACAATAAATTTAAAAATAAAGTCATAAATAAAATGACTGAAGAAAGAAATAAGATTGTATATAAACCAGTATACATTCCAGAGAAAGAGTAGATAAAAATATAATAGGTTAACAGCCTATATTAAGAAGTTAGTAAAGTCATAAATAAATGCAGACAAAGTATAAAAAAAGTGATAAAACATGTGGACAGAAATACATAAAATAGAAAATAAAGATACAAAAAAATTCAGTGAAACACGAAAGATACAGATGCCCAATATTTCATGTTGAGGGAGAGGGAGAAACACAAATCATCCAATCCACTAACAAACCTTGCTGACCCTCCTTCAATGTGTACCCAGTCTGACTACTCAGCCCAGCCTGTTCCGAACTACCCTCCCAGCCCCCTGGATGACTGCAGTGGCCCCCTAGTGGTAGCAGCCTTTCTTCTTCTTCCCTGTTCCCTCTTAGCACCACACTTGGAGTGTTCCCTTTAAAAGAGCAGGTTGTGTAACTCCTTTGTGCAGAATCCCACACCTCCATTTCACTCAGATAAGGACCCCCATCCTTTCAGTGTCCCACAAGATCCTATGTGAGGTGCCCCTGTTAGCTGTTGGTCCTCATGTCCTCCTACTCTGCCCCTTATACCCTTGCTCACTCCCCACCGGCTGTTTCTGGAACCTCCCAGACATTCTCTAATTTAAGGACCTTTGTTCCAGGTGGTCCTTCTTCCTGAAACTTCTTCCAGATGCCATTTGTGCTACATTAATTCAAGCTTACCCTACAATACCTCCACCTCAAGGATATTGACAATGACCATGCTAGTTAATGTCTGAAGCTTTCCACAACTTCCAACTTCCCTTTATGTTCTACCTTTTCTTTTTCCTACAGCACTCATTAATTCTGACACATTGTAATACTTACCAGTAGTAAGTTTACTGCCTGGTTCCCACCAGAATGTATATTCTAAGAGTCAGAATATCTGCTTGGATTTAAATAATGAAAAAATCCTGCTCTATGTGATTTACCAGAGACACACCCAAGACACAAGGATTCGAGAAATCAAAAGAATCACAGCAGTTTACCCAATATTTATTACAGGTTTACTTATTATCAAATGATCATAAACAACTAAAAACAATCAATAGGGGGCTAGTTACAATAAATTACAGTTCTTCCATACAACAGGAAATCATATCTCCACTAGACAGGATCGGGCAGCTCTAATTACAGAGTACAGAACATTATTGACATATATTGGTACAAAAATAAATATATAAATAAAGAAAGCAAAGTGCAGAGCTGTATGTATAGCACGCTACAATCCCATGTGTGTAAAGCATATGCATGATCTATTTCTGGAGGGAAACACAGGCACCTTGTAACACTGGTGGTCTTCAGAGTGAGCAGACCACGTGGCTGGGGGATGGGTAAAGAAGGGAGACCACCCCCCAAAATTGTGTGCCCCATGAACGTAACTACTATAAAACAATTAGTTGGCCGTAACTACTAGAACATGCAACTAAACTGGGGCAGAAGTCTCTTACTTTTAAATGTATGTATGTATTAAGTGGATAAATATACAAGAAAGTTAAAATAGAAGACAAGTGATCTGATTATGCTCTCTTTCCCGGAAAAATAGAACTCTTAATACTTGTAGAAGAAATGGCTATCCTGGCTGTCTCCTGGGCATCCTACACATTTCTCGTGACCACATTCCCATCCCTCCTAGGGGTATGTTATGACTTATGCATGTTTTCTTTCCTGAAGATAAACAAATGACTTTCTCCTACCTCTGTATCTGCTTCAGAGAAATAAATGTGCACACGCGTGCACACACACATACAATTTTAACCTTAGTCAGGACTTTCTGGTTATACGGCTTATTTTTCTCAACTGTGTGCTTCATGTTTCATGGGCTTATTTACAACCAAATATACCACTAGGCTTTGGTAGGTGTTTTTTCCTTGCTCAGTCTGGCGGATAGCCATCATCTCCCAAGACTATCTCGTGCAGTTACCATCCTCATGCAAAGCCCTATGTAAAGTGAGTTTCCACAGTCTATGTCCTTGGGTGACACATTGAAAATGTCTCACAGAAGACATATAATGCATAAAACAGACAGAAAGAGCAGATAGACAATGAAATCATGAGTTTACATTCAGGTTCAACAACGTATTTGCTCTGACTATTGAGGGACAAGTTTATTGTGTCGATGGCAAGCTCACAGTAAACATATAAAGTTTTTGCTTCTCTTCCATTATGAATAAAGCATATATTTATCTCTTGTTCAACCCAACCTCTTAGGCCTTATAAGGCAATATTTAATTTCAGTACAGTCATCCTCACAGGCCTAATCACAATCCTCCTGTTATTTTTTAAACACGGAAAAGAACCCCTGAGGATTTCCACTGGAGCCAGGCTTTCTGGAGAACTTCCCCAAATTCCAGAACTCCTGCTTAACACTTCCTTTTTTGTTAAGGAGTTAACCCTGCTTTGGGGTGGGGTTGGGGGTGGGAGGATGGGCATTATATGTATTTCCTCCGCAGTGTGAATGTGAGAGGCAGCCAGCAGGCCGTCAGGAAACCGGAGTTCTTATAATAGAATCTCGACACTTAAATGGTCATATACTTTGAGAAAGTATTTTAAGAACCCTTTATGTGAAAGTGAGTCAGTCAACTTCATCATTGCTAAGACTCTTACGTTCTAAAATTAAACAAATGTCTATGTGGACGTTTGTATATGAAGATGATTTATTTGGTCCTTAGGGGAGTGTATTTGTTCATTAGGCTGAGGTAACAAAATACCACAAACTAAGCGGCTTCAAACAACAGGAATTTATTCTCTCACAGTTCTAGTGACTAGAATTCTGGAATCAAGGTATTGGCAGCGCCATGCTTTCTCTGAAGACTCGGGAAGAATCTGTCCCATACATTTCTCCCGGTGTTGTCCCATACCTCTCTCTCTCTCTCTGGTGTTGCCAGCAATCCTTGGCATTCCTTGGCTAGTAGATGCATTGCTTTGATCGCTACCTCCATCATCACGTGCTGTTCTCCCTCTGCCTGTCTCTGCGTTGCTTTGACTATTCTTATAAGGACAGCAGTCCTATTGGATTAGGACCCACCCTATTCCAGTATCCTATTCTTAACACATATCTTAATTACAACCAAATAGGTCACATACACAAGTAATGGAAACTAGGACTTCTATATATTTTGGGGGGCTCACAATTCATCCAATAACAGGAGCACAGAGGATATTGCACACTTCTCTATAAATGCCTTTTAAACCGGATGCTCAGTTTACCAATCTAATATTTGGAGAAACTGAAATATAGACAATTAGAACGTAGAAATCTAAAAATCCCATAGTCACAAAGAACATCTCAAAGGACATTATCTGTCATGCCTCTGCATTTTATAAGAAAAACGTGCCTCTCAAAAATACTGTTTCTTCAGGAAAATATATTGAAATTGAGACATAAAAATAAAGATCCCACATCAGATATTATTGCAGGAAACTCAAAGTTCTGCCTCACACATAAATATCTAAGGAAAAATTTGACTTTCTTTAACAAAATTACAAATCCTGTAAAGTTTAGATGATATAATTGTAAAGAATGTTTTATAGCTCCTGATCAGGTAGCATACTGCTACTGGGAAGAACGAACTAGGGAAATTTAGATTTACATAAACACATTTTCACTTATCTACGCAAAGTAGCATTATAATAATCTTAATCCTAATACTTATTAGAATCTAATAAATAATTGTTAAATTAATCCATTCCTTTGTTTTCAATTGTGGATGGAATGTCTGGTGATGAACCAGATGTCCTGGCTAAACCATGAAGAAAAAGTTGCAAATGTTTTGCTAATGGTCTTTGTGCTTCCTGCACAGTGATCTCTGTGAATACAAGAAAAACCAGGCCTAGAGAAGTGGTTAACAGGAAAAACTGTGTTGGTGTAAGACTAAATGAGGCTCAATGTAACGTGCTACCATGTCATCTGGTAAACTCTAGAAGCCTCAAACAGCCTAATCACGTTACCCTCCCCACTCTGCTCCCGTGGATAAGGTCCCCCTGCCAAACCACCCTCCTATTGAACAGATGAGGCAGAATGCCTGCTTCTCCCTGAGTAGTGGGTTTCAGGTCCCTGGCAGCTGACAGAATTATTTGAACAAGCCAATCATATCCTCCTCTAGGAACCAGGGGTCACTTCACCCTCTTGATACTACAAAGCTTGCCTCCTACAACTCCTGGTTGTTTGGTCCATAACCCTGAGGGGGACATGTGGTGTCCTCCTTCCCCAGGCTGTGGATATATGTGACTAATGAAACTGCTGCTGATATCATCTGCCTAATATAGGTGTCATGCGTTCAGCCATCCACATAACCCTAGAGAAGGAATGCCTCCCTCACCAATGGGATGAAGAGGAGGCAATTAAAACATACCTTTAGTTAAATGACTACATAAGCAAGAAATCCCTGGAGGCTTGCATCATCCCCATAAGTATTTAGCACTTGACTGGACAAGGTGCTAGATCTCCTGAGGCAGAAATGAGACGCAGCTACCCCTGCACGACCATCTTCTTACAAGCCACATATTATACCAGGATATAAAGACTACTTTATCAACTGATGGGCCAATGGTGTACCCATTTATAATTGTTTGGAAATAAAGAGTATTCTGATTAAAGAGAATGAGTTAAAGTATGAATTTAAACTTAGAAGCCTTGAAAGAAAGAGATTTGTTTACTTTAGCCAAAGTTGTCATATTTCCTTGTCCATAAACCATTTTTTTGAGGAAAATCTAGTAACATTTAACAGTGTCTAGTCTTTTGCAGAACACATTTTAGGAATACTGTTTACACTTTTGGCTCCTAGTTACACCTCTACAATCCATCATCCACATAGCAAACAGAGTCATCTATCTAAAAAGCTAATATGACCATGTCGTGCCCCTGCTTGAATCCCTTCAGTGGCTTTCCATCCCCTAAAAAGGCATAAGCTCCTAAATATCACATACACAGCCTTGAGTGACTGGCTCTCAGTCTCTTTCTTCAGTCCCACCTCTTATTACTGACAGTGGCTTGTAAGCATGTGTACAGCCTGAGAGGAAGAAGTACATGAGAGAGGGGTTGATTAATAGAGGTTCTGGAGAAGGCTGGAGGTGGGCTCAAGGTTTTAAATAGGAAGAGCTGTAGCTTACACTCTGATCTTGATGTAACGGAGGTAAGATATGAGATGAAAGAAATAAGATTAAATGTAGGGGTTGTAAAAGAAGCAAGATTATTACTGAAGGCCCTAATATTCTCACTGAAGTAGGGAGAAAGGTCATCCACAGAGGCTGAAGAGAGCAGGGATTGAGTTGGCGTTCTGAAGAGAAAGGAGAAAATTTTGGATAGTTGTTCACACAAATAGGAGGTGGATCTTACCAAGGGTTCATGGAGGGCCAGTTTGAGGCAAGACTCTGATCTGTAGGGGCACTAGTGTTAGCCACACAGAACTCAATCACCCAGAGGCTGAACTATCGGAGCAGAGAATGTGAATCCTTTTCATTTCTCCAAAGTTATAGTTTAACTGGACTATTCAGTAAAAAGTGGTTTCCAAGACAATCGATAAAAACATACTTCAGATCACTGAAGAAATAGAATCATGGATGTGTGGGGGTGAACCAAAGGAAAGAGAAGGATATGACTTGGAGATAATCAAAGTGCCTAAGGATAAAAGATGCCTATAAAGTCAAATATCATAGGGAGACTTGAAATTTGGGAAGGTTGTGCTAATATAACAGACTTTTAACATTTCCCATTTCTGATATTAGAGTATTTCTAAAGGATAAAAAGTTCTGGCCAATCTTTCTTAAAATCTCCCACAATTAAGGCAACAGTTGGAGTAAAGACAGAGATTATGAAATTGTCCCCAAATCTTCAGTGAATGCAGGGAAGGTATCACTTAGGATATTTTGATTTCAAGTGACAGAAAAATCTATGAAACCAGGAGAACTTGTTGGCTCATGTATATGAAAAATTTTGTGATAGTGCTGGCTTCATGGATTTAAGGGCTCAAATGATATTATAAGGATCAGATTTCTGTATCACTGAGTTCTGCTTTGCTATTCTTCGCATGTTGACTTAGATGAGTTTCCATGTGGCAGCAAAAAGTCTGTAGCATCTCCAAGTACAGATCATATCATATCACGTCACATGCAAGTCTGGCAGGAAAAGTGCCTCAGACAAAAGCCCTAGAGTTAGCTGTAATTGTACCCAACCCTGAAACACTATGTCCAGAGGTGTGAGGCACTAATTGGCTGGACCTGGACCACATGCTTTACTCCTGGAAAAGGAGGAAACCTCACTCAAACCAGAAGGATTGAGATTGGGGAAGGCATGGATCCCAAATGGAAATCAGGGTCTGTTAAAGGAACTAAAATTAATGAAAGATAAGGAAAAAAATTCCTCAAACCATGGCTGTTCTAAAGTCCCTCATCCGCAAAAACCATATGATACAAGCCCCAAGATATGACATGGAACAATTTAACCAGCTGTGTTGCTCCTGTATAATAAGAATTTCCAATGTCCTAACCTTCCATATAACCTCAACTCAGCCAAATTCATATTTTAAAGTCTCACTTTCAAAATTCCACTATGGTACCAATTTCCGTTTCTGTTAAGATTAGTTGCAAGAAAGAGAAACCAACACTGCATAATTTAAGCAAACAGCAAATAAAATGAAAGGAAATATTCGAAATTAATCAATTTTTTGGAAGCCTGAAGAATCAGTCTAAAAAAGGGGCAAAAGCAATTCCGGATGTTGGTTACCAAGAACTCATCTTCACTTTCATCACAGAAGTGCAGGATTGAACAAGCTCCAACCTTTTTCAATGTTTTGTGCAATGCTGCTCGAGATTCAAATGCCAAGGAAAAAGCATTTGATGGACCTTGCTCAGGTGAGGCACATCTCGGCTAGAGGAGAGGTGGGCACATTAATTAAAAATCATGTTAGAATGATCCAAAGGTTAAGAAGAAATATTATATATACCAGGATACCAAAAAGAAAAAAAATGTCCGCTATCGGTAGTAATGTGAAAGTCTGCGGATGAGAATAATAAGAAAGCACAGAGGACACTGGTAATCATTTCACAATATATAAGTGTATCAAATCAATATGTTGTATACCTTAAACTTACACAATGTTATATCTCAATAAAAAATAAATAAAAACTCAGCATGAAAAATAAAAAATAAATTCACAAGGGAAAAAAGCATAGAGAATGGCAAAGCCAGAAAGTATAAGCTTCAAAGGAGAATGGGTACAACCATAAAAGAATAACGAAAGTTCATAACCATTCATTATTCATGGGAGTATTAGTGAAGAACCTGACGAATGCCAAGAGAAGCCAGGGGAGGAATTTTTAAAAAAAATACTTAGCACTGGGACTCCAGAGGGCAGTGGTGTCTATGTGGGAGAGTGAGGGTCCATCTAGGACAAGGGCATGGAAACATAATTCTTTGGAAGAATGAAAATGATCAAAATATCAGGTAAGGGACTAGACTGAAGTTTGGTTTTGTGGAAGTCTGGGCAAGCTCCAGTGAAATGGAGAAAAATTGCAACACATCATTCAACCAACCAATGTGACAACATGTATAAAAAATTGTTCTTGCGGTAGGACATTGGTACATTAAAAAAAGCATATGATATGGTCTCTGATTTCAGATCTACATGCTCTAGCATTTCATCATTATTCTGCTATAATGGAAATATTCTATAACCTGTGCTGTCCAATATGGTAGCCATTAGCCACATTTGGCTATTGAGCACTTGAAATGTGGTTACTGTGACAAAGGAATGGAATTTTGGCTGTACCTTATTATAATTATTTGATTTAAGTTTAAATATAAATAGCCACATGTGACCAGAGGCTACAGTACAAGACAGCACAGCTCTAGATTATATCATGTGAAACAAATGGTGAAACTTGCAAGATAAAATAGTGTTAACTTACATTATGTAAATACCTCCAAATTTTGTAAATGGAAATTTAAAACAGCCTTTGGATTTATGCTTGTATGAATAAGAATTCAAAAATGATTGTTAAATTTATCAAAATTCCCATAGGTGGTTGATAAAAAGGTGGACTTAAGTAATCTTTTTATTATGCTTTTCCATCTTAGAATGCAACTAGCTTAGAAGTAGTATGGGAGGGCCAGCCCAGTGGCGTAGCAGTTAATTTCATGCACTCCGCTTCAGCAGCCCAGGGTTCGCAGGTTCGGATCCCAGGCACAGATCGATGCACCACTTGTCAAGTCATGCTGTGGTGGCATCCCATATAAAGTAGAGGAAGATGGGCATGGATGTTAGCCCAGGGCCAATCTTCCTCAGCAAAAAAGAAGAGGATTGGCAATGGATGTTAGCTCAGGGTTAGTCCTCCTCACCAAAAAAAGAAAAAAGAAGAAGAAGTAGTAGTATGGGAGCATTCACAGGAGAAAAGGCAAGGTCCAGATAATTAGGGAGAAAAATCATCTGAACTGGGGGCATTCACAACTCTGAAGCTGATGACAGGAGACACATCTCCAAACAAGAGGCTGTTGCAGGGATACCACAGGGAATTCCTCCACCAACAACTCATAATTATCATGAGGTTTTTCTCCAAGTATCTGGTGAAAACCACTTCTCTAACACAAAAGTAACAGGATTTCTAGTACTCTTTTTATTCCCTCTACCTGTCAGATACTATTCCTACTGATTTAGTTAAGTGGTGCAATCAGACAAGTTTGAAATTGCACACTCACTGACTTAGATCATTTGGATAAAATTGCTTCATAGGTGACTGCCTTTTTTCCCCTAAAACCAGTCCTAC
Organism: Tapirus indicus; assembly: GCA_031878705.1. NCBI lineage: Eukaryota > Metazoa > Chordata > Mammalia > Perissodactyla > Tapiridae > Tapirus > Tapirus indicus. Next base: position 7,934,643 of record CM062917.1, read on the forward strand.
AGAGGTCACTGGGTGAATTGAACAAATATACCAAAGCTGTAAAGAAGGAGTTTCTTCTTCATATTTCATTTCTCCTTTTAACCAATTGGAAGTAAGTAAGACATAGTCAGTTTTTTTTACTGAGATATTTTCCTATGTACTAGCTCTTTAGCTAAACACTACATGTTCATAAACTCATGTAATCATCCATGCAACAGAATGTGGGAAGCTCTGCTATCATGCTCACTTCAGAGAAAAGAGAACTCGTGCACTGAGTGGTTAAGTAACATGTCCAAGGCCAAGGACTTGATGTGGTGGAACCAGGACTCAAACAGGGAAGTCTGGTTCTAGGGCCTTTGCTTTTAAACTTCACACCATACCATTTCTCTCAGCTCACACATACACTTGCGTGATCACACATACCCACATATACACACAACAACCATAATGAAAAGAGCATCTAAAACTCATTTTGGAGAATGAAGAGACACACACTATTGATACTGCAGGCCCTCCAGGATCAGTTCAACTGACCCCAATGATAAATAAATGGTAAATAGGATATATTGGAGAGTATGTGAGGAAGCCATTTGGTGTAAAACTAATTCAACCTGACCTTGTTTTTCCAAAAGGGCCTGACTTGGCCTTTGAACATGCATTGTATATCTGCTTTGAGCATTTACCATGTCCCAGAGACAAGAATAAATGCCCTTAAGATAAGGATGCAACCTCCCCCACACTGGCATTTCTTTAAGGATAAGCATCTCTCCCTAGGCTAGGATTTGATAGCTGTGCTCATCCTATGACCACCCAACTCAAGACAACAGATCTGCTACCTGCTGTGTCCATCAATCGCTGTGCTGACAGGGCAATCTCGTGACTATTGTAAAAAGGACTTTGCAATTGTATGTGATATATGCTCTTTGATGGTATATAACCACTCTGTACACCCCACTTCTTTGGCACCCTTTCTTCCTTGGGGAAGGAAGGCCCTGGGCTATATGATCCTCAAATGTGGCTCGTAACAAAGTCACCCCAATTTTGGCTTATAGATTGGCTATGGATTATTTGCACCGACACCATCTCTTATCAATGGAGGAATTAAGAATTGCCTTTCAGAAAATATGCAAAGTCACGTAGCCAGAGCATGTGCAGAAGAAGAAATTATGACCTGAAATGACTGCAGAACCAAAGACCCTCCTCACCATGGAACTAAAAGACTGAGACATGATCAACATTTGAAAGTTGGACTCTTACCAGAAGCAAGGGGTCCCTCATTCATGAAGATCTGGTGTTAGAATTCCTTCTCCACTTCATCATAAATGTTTAGAACCCTATCATAAAAGTTTAGAACCTCATCATAAATGTTTAAAACCTTACTATAAATGCTTGAAGACTACCAATCAAAACCTGTCTCACCAGCATTTCCATGTGCCAGCCTGTTCTCCCTAACCTCTTAAATTTTGCCTCAAATTCTGAATCAGTAGACAGATCTGAGGCACACAACCCCTGCCTCCCTGCAGATTGACCTCACAGAATAAAGCTGATTTCTCCCCCATAATCTGATGCCATAATTAATTGTTCTTTATGCACATCAGGCAAGAGAACACCAATTTTGTGTAGTAACACTATCAATCTCTTTGTTTATGTATATTTCCCTCAAGTATGCTCTCTCCTCTGCCCTCTATCTCTTTCCTTTCTTCCCAACTGGCTTTTAGTAGGAACCACTAGGCTAACCTGGGGGAAGATATTCTGGGTCACAAATAATCCATAAATTTAATACCCAATTCAGAGATAAAGAATTATTCATGTAGGTAAAGAGTTTTGCTGCCTATAACATATATTCTGGGGTGAAATTCATGGGACAATTTCTATAGGTCTAAATATATCCTAGCAAAAATAGGAAAATGCAAAATAAGGCCTCAGCCATGCAAAAGCGGCCATGGCAAGGCCATTACGGCCTGTACTTAACAACATCAGCTAAAAAAGCAAGTTCTCCTTAAAGAAATGCCACCAGCATTGACAATGAAAGAACACATTAAATGTCCTTGTCAATTACAATGCTAAATTTAAACTAGGAAATTGGAAGCTAGACTGAATACTTAACCAGGACATTTACCTTTAGTGGGGTTTTATAGAATGAGGAGTAAACAACTTAGTGAAGCTTCATTTTTCTGGCTGTCTCTTAAGTTTGAGGCTGGTCAGTTTTATGATGCTGATGCTAGGATAGTTTGCAGAATGGGGTGAATCAAGATACCGCCATGTTGAATAAGGCGCATGCTTTTCATTGTAATATAACCAAAGTCTTCATTTTGAAGGTAATGATGCAGTCTCATCTCCATTATGTGTGGCAACAAACACTAATGTGTTTTCTCAGGTACACGCAGGTGGTTTCCATCGACTGTCACAATTGTTGTTTGGAGGGACATGCCATTATTTGTTGATTTAGTACCACATCCAATTATAGTAAAGCTATCATGATAGTAAAGTAAGGCAATGGAAGACCTCTAACCCTCCTTTGCTCACATGGGTCAGCTGCCTTCACGATATTCAGTCTGCTTGTCATATAACCCATGGTACTCTACATCTCTGTTGCAGTCATTGATTGTTACATGTGCAATTTTTCTTTCTATTCTATCTGTTTTTTTTCCATTCTAGATTTAAATTGCATGAGTGAAGCAGCTAGGACAGTTGAATTATTACTCTATCCCCAATGCCTAGTACTGTGCTTATAATAATAGGAGTTCAATGATGTGTTAACTGAGTGGGTATATTCAGCTGGCTAGATGTGTATCATTCTTTCATAAATTCCTCCAAGCTCTATGCATGTTGCAGTGGAGGGGCACCCACTGAGTTGAAAAAATATTTTTGAATAATTTAGAATGTATTAGGAACCATGTAAATTACCTTGAGCACATAAGACATGGTCCCTGCCATTAAAAGAATCTTAATAGAGAAAAAGAGAGTTAATTATAATATGGTTTTCTGAGGTTTGTAAAAGTAAAGATTATGGCATAAAATGAATATCTTGATCAACTCTATTTGGAAAGGCAGTGGCTGATAATTCATTATAAAAAAGTGAATGCTTAAACTTGGCCTTGAAGAAGACATGGACATCCTCCACAGAAGGATTGCTGTGAATATAGAGTAGGGATGTGGAACAGCACTGTATATTTGTACACAAATAGTCCAAAATTCTTGAAGTATGCATGATGAAAAAGAAAGTGGCAGAAGATTAAAGGTATAAGCAATGGTCAAATCCTAGAGAGCTTATACACTATGCTCAAAAGTTTGACCTTTGCACAATGTTCCAATATTTTCTAAAATATTTACTTAAACACAGCCCTAATAGAAGCTTAAAGATTTAATAATAAAACAAATTATGAAAATGCTGCATGATATATCTGCCTGGATGGTCACAATACACATGATCTTGTTAAAGGTACTGAGAAGTCCTGCAATCAAGAAGTTTAACATTGTGTTACTCTTAAATTTGCAAGAATTTCACAAATTATTTGATTGTGAAATATGTCTGTGTGCATATGCATAAAATCTCTATTAGCAGTCCCATATGATAAACTTTGTGAATCACTACAATAAGCATGGGAGGATTTTAAAACAGAAATTCTCTCATATTTCAGAAAGATCATTCTGACCAAAACGGAAAAGATGACGTAAAAGAAAGGGTTTGGAGATAGGGAAGTCAGTTAAAATATTAAGGTAAGAATGAGGCAGCAAAATGAGAATGTGAAAATGAAAGCAAATTTGGGACATATTTAAGGAAAAAGGACTTGGTGATGAATTTGATATGGGGAGTTAGAGAGATGGAGAAGAATGTGTTATCTAGGTTCCTAGATTGCATGAGTGTATAGTGGTAGATTAACAGGAAGAGAAGTGGTCTTTGTTAAAAATAAAACAAATACATATTTATGCATATTACATTAAAAGTTACTATGGGGCATTTAATTGGAACAATGCAATAGGCAGTTGACATATGTTTGCTTCATTCATACCACTTCTAGAATGTGTAATTTTATGTGTATTTACATATTTCTTTGTTTAATGCTGATTCCCCTCCTAGATGTGAACTCTTGAGGCAAACATATAACGTGTGCTTAATAAATAAATTTTTGTGGAATACATGATTCAAGTTCTGGAGAAATTATTTTTTATTCAGGATTTGCTATAGAATGAATGCTTATGTCCCCACAAAATTCATATGTTGACACAATCCCCATTATGATGGTGTTAGGAGGTGGGGTCTTTGGGAGGTGATTAGGTCAGGAGGGTGGAGCCCTCATGAGGGGGATTAGAGTCCTCATAAGAGAGACCTCAGGGGAGCTCCTTTATGGCTTTTCTCAAGTGAGGTTATAGGGAGAAGGTGGCCCTCTGTAAACCAGGGAAAAGTCCTCACCAGACACCAAATCTGCCATCATCTTGTTCTAAGACTTCCCAGCCTCCAGAACTGTGAGAAATAAATTCTGTTGTTCATAAGCCACTCAGTATATGGTATTTTTACCACAGCAAGCAGCCTGAGCTGACTAAAACAGTAGGACAATGAAAAGTTTTAAAAAAAAGATGACACCTTCCTCTCCTACACGGAGAGAGCAGATAGTTGAACACCTTAGTCCTTTCACAGACTAGGATGGGCTGAGGTTGGGGTGCAGGTTAACAACAGTCAGGATATCTTTGTCTCACCCCTGTTCTAAGAAAATGACTCTTTAGAATTCTCAGTGGAGACCCCACGGGCGTTCGTCTCATCACCACTGAGGGCTGCAGGAAATCGCCCTGATTTGCAGATCTCTTCAGATTCTGCGCTGAGCTTCTTTAGATTTCAACAAAGGCCTGAGGTGGAGACAAGCTGAGTGTGTGATGTTGCCCAGGCCTCCAGTTTATAAGACACTCAGTCTATGATTCTGTCATAACAGCCTGAATGGATAAGACAGGATTTAAATAGTACAGTAAAATCCGGTAGTGTGGCAGCAGTGTTTAATTTGGGGGGGGGGGGGTGGCAGTGTTGTTGGCCACATCTCCTTTGTCCTTTGTTGCAACTCACGGAGAGGAATAGCTCAGGTAGGCATCACAAACACAGTACAGAGAGCTACACACCTTCCCCAGACATAAAGATGGGAAGCGGGGGGTCAGAAGGGAGAAAACATCATAAAAATCTCCTCTATTACTTCTTCACATCTTCTGTAATTCTCTCTCCATTCTGGATCTAAGGGCTCCTCCTCCTAGGACGAATCTAGCAGGAGACTCTAGAAATCTGACACAGTACGGTCCAAAAGAAAGAGACATATCATTTATACCATGGCTGGAACTCACCGAGCTAGGAAAGGACACAAGGATTTGGGATAGGAGACAGGAATAAAAAGTGTCTATTTGGCTGGAGGGCCCTCTGCCTTTCCTTCCAGAAACTCGGTATGGTAGTGGGTGATTTAAGGGGTGCACATGTGTAGACATGTGGCAAATGCCAATCAATTCTACAAACTCGATGGATTAATAAATATTTTATCTTGCTACAACAAACAGTCATATATACAGGCGAATTCCTTAATGCTTTGAGTTCCTGGGATGAGACCTTCACACGCCAAACTTTTTCAACCCCAAAAAATGATGAAAACATCTATGTTTCTATTCTGTGTAAATGTGCCATGCCTGCTTAAATAAGACAATGAGAAGTCCACCAAAATATTACCAGGTCATCTGCTGAACTCAAAATGCATGCCAAATGGGTCTGGCTTTTAAATAACACAGGTTACACATTTAATTGATCTTAAACAATTATCACATAATTTAGTAAGAAAATACTTGAGCCCACTAGAAAACATCCAGTATTTTCAAAAAGCCACCCACTAACTATATTTGAACTATTTTTCATAATTCTCAGAGGTACCACTCATAAGGACACCAGTCATATTGGATTAAAGACCCACCTACTCCAGCGTGACCTCATTTCAACCCAACTGACTGAAACTGCGACAACTCTATTTCCAGATGCTGTCATATCCTGAGGTGCCGGGAGTCAGGACTTCAGTGTATCCTTTGGGGAACATAATTCAACCCACAATAGGCACCTTACTAGAATATTATTTGATATACATAATAAACAAAATGTTAGATTTTGAGGAGAAGAAACCTGACTTGAGCCACCACTGCAGATAATCACAGCCTCTTACTCCCTAAGTGAGTTCACAGAGCCAAGCTGTTTCATTTAAGGGGAAGTGTCCTCCCTTTGGCAAAGATACCGTAACACCTGATTCTGCCCAGATATCAGTTCCCCTACATTAAACCCAGAGTATACGAGGTTAAAACCAAGAGCACTCAACCTCTTTCCCTGCTTCTCTAAGTTACATTCATATGTAAATATCGGTTTTTTTAAAACCTTTGTGTCCCTGAACTTCACAGGGCAGATAGAAGTTACAAATTGTTAAAAGTCCAGGTGGCCTCAGGCTGGGCTCACACTGAAGTTTTGGCTAATTACCAGTTCTTGAGGTTTGTTACAGGGAAACTGATGTCCAGAGAATGTCAAGAAGCTAAAGATTCCGAGACCTCAATTCCTTGGCTTCCTGGCGCCAGAATCCACCACCCACCATGGAGACAGACAATCAAGGACACCCATCTGTGATTCCCTTATCTTGCCATCCTTCTCCCTGCCAGTAGCCTCACAAGGCCAAACGCAGGCTGGTGGGAACGTGCCCAGCAGCAAGGCCACAGGCTCCCCCTCCCTACAAGCAGACACATTCCTCTCAACGTTTAAAACCCTTTTGCCTCCCATCTTTCGGGGAGATGGGTCAAATTTGAGGGCTCACTCTCATCTCCTGGCTGATGTCACCTGAAATAAAAACTCTGCTCTTGCCATAAGCCTGGCATTCTAGTTTTATTTGGCCCCTCTTGTGTGGCAGGTAAAGAACCTGTGTATGTGTCCAGTAACACACCAATATGAATATACCCTAAATCTTCCTCCAACCTTTTCCCCAAGAGATCTGCAATCACATGCTAGGGTAAATAATGCGCTAGGGAACAAAACTTGCTCAGTCTGGGGGCTTACTGGAAATTGGTTCTGAGTTGACACTAATCTACAGCAACCCCAAACGCCACTGTGGTCTAGTCAAAGTAGAGGTTTGTGGATACCACATACTAAGTTGAATTTTGACCCATCAGGGCTGCTACCCTTATGGTCATTTCCCAAGTTCCTGAATTTACAAAAAAAATGGACATATTCAGCAACTAGCAGAATTCCCACATTAATGCCCTGGCTTATAGAATGTAGGCTACAGTAGGAAGAACCAGGTGAAAGCCCTAGAGCTTCCTTTCCCTTCCAGGATAGTAAACCAAGGGTAATATGGTGTCTCTGGAGGAACTGGGAAGATTAAATCCACCACCAAAGACTTCAAAGGTGGTGATTCCTATCACATCCCAATTTAACTCACCCACTGGATTTATGCAACACATTTACATCATTTTCTCCATTTTCTTCTTGTAACATCTCTTTACCTTCCACCATCCTAGTGACTTCAGAAGCTGGTTTAACTTTATGTTCTCTTCCTATCTCCTAAAGTCATTCTCCATGTTTAACTCTAACAATTATTTTTCACAGTATCTTTTACCTTCTCAAAGTCAATTAGTTCTATTTCCACACATTCCAGTTACAATTTGAATTTAATCATCACTCAAAACTAAGTCATATCTGGGTCTCTAACTCTGATATTCCCTTTTTGATCACAGCCTTCCCATCTCTCTGCTTCCCTGTTCTCAATGAACACATTGATTATCTACTTTCTAATACTAGCGTTCACTGATTACATCTAAATCTTTTAGACATAGTTCTGGCATGGCTCACAATTTTAACACACAGTCCCTGCTACTTGGAATTTTTAAATCACAGTGTCTTACATTATCATCATTCTATTATTCTCCAATTCTAAATAATCCCTACTAAATTTTTTCCTTTATTTCCAAAAAGTAATAAATTTTGATGATTGGGACCATTATAAGTTTATGCAATCATACCTTAGATGGAGTCTCACTGATAATGGAAATTCACTTATCCAGGCTTTATCAGTATCCTGACGCATTTCCATAGTAACTGTTCCAAACTTTCACCTGTTTTTTAAAGCCTATAAGTCTCCATTTTATCTCAAACTTCCCTCTTTATTACTTAAAAATGTTTATATTTTCATCCTTCTTTCTTATCATTTGACTAAAAAAGATAGCAAAATACTTGAAAGGGTGGGCAGCACCCACTCCATTAACTTATTCTTTCCAAAGGTAAATAATAAACTGACATTCAAATTCAATACCTTTTACCCATATCTAATCTCCTTAAACAACTGTAGCATTCCATTTTTTACTAAATTCTTTTTCCTATTCTATTCTTCTTGTTTCCAAGTGTATAGATCCAATTAGGAAAACACAAGCTCACTAGGTATTTCAAACAGAGGAGATCTAATGCAGGGGATTCATTACACAGTTGTGGGAAGGCTGGCAGAGCAAAAAAAATGGGATGTGGAGGTAACAAAGAATTAAAAATGGAAAGAAGAGATTACTACTACTAGAGCAGGAGAGACAAGAAGTGAAGGGAGTTACCAGGATCTAGGAGCTCAGAGCAAGGTCCCTGAGGGGCAGGTGCTCAGATCTTTAAAAGTCCATGTAGCTGGCATCAATGTTTCTACCTTATGGCTGGTGTTAAGAATACCCAAAGAAGCTAAGGGTAGAGCTAACTTTGTTGCTGCCAGAGTAACAACTGGAAAAACCAGAAGTCCCTCCTCTCTTTCTCTTACTTTCCAATCTTCTCTAGTGCTTTCCGTCAGCGGAACCTAACAGCATGCCATCTGTCAAGAGAATTTGGGAAATATTATTTGCAGAGTCCCAGTCCCAACATTACAAAGTTGAGCATAGAAGCGTGGGTTTGGAGCAAAAACATAATAGATGAATTACTGGCACATCATGGCATCTTTATTCCAGACTGAGAAACAGCATTGTTCATTTCTCAACAGAGAAAGCACAGGTTTTAGAGTCAGCTGAATTTAGAATTAAAATTCAATTTCATATTTCCTAGCTAAACACCAAACTTCTCATTCTCAGTCCCTTCTTCTATAAAATGAGAATTATAATACATTATTTCAAGGGATTTTGAAGGGTTAAATTAAGTAATGAAATGTATACAGAAAGTGTAAGAGTACCCAACAACTAGTAGGCACTCAACACACGTTTGTTGTTTCACTCCTTGTTCTACTCCATGCATTTAATTGCTTTTCACATTCACTCCTATTCCAATTACTATTTCTATGTCTTTTCCATTGAGTAATCTTTGTACTGTTTGTATTCCCAATGTCGTGTCCCTGGGCCTATTCTTTACTCCTTCTACATTCCTTCCCCTGAAATTCATTAAATCAAGTTTTAAATCTTACTTCTGCATGAATAACTCCCAGTTCTGAATGTACAACTCAGAATCTCCTGAGTTCCAGACATGTACATCCAATTACTCACTGAATTGCACCATCTGATCATCTCTAGATATCATAAACTCAGTATTTTACAATGGAACTCAATTCTTTCCACCAATGCTCAACTCCTTTCCCCACCCAAACCAACACACACACATGCACGCACACACCACTACTCCATCTGAATTTTCTTTTTGGGCTAATGCTACTGCCAAATACTCAAGACAAAAGACCTAAGAGAAATCTTTCAAATACTTTCTTCACTCCATTTAGCCAAATTTGTCCCATCAACATTGATTATCTCAACTTACTTACCTGAAATTGACCACTAAATTACCATCTAACTAATATTCCAAACATGTCTCTTACTTCTTCTATCCATCCTACACACTATCATAAGGTTAATCTTCCTGAAGTGTAATTTAAATAGCATTACTCACCTGTAATGTTAATAGCATTAACATTCTTATTTCTGTCTAATGAATTAGAGCTAAACATCTACCCTGAAATTTAGGGCCATTTGTAATATATATCTAATTCAACATTTTAGCATTCTCTTTCTCTGTACTTAATGCTCCGCTCAAAAAAAATCTAGTCATTCTATCTTGAGTGTATCTCTTCCATAGTCTACTCTCTCCCATTTTTCTTCCCTGTAAGGCTCATCTCAAATAATGCCTCTTACATGAAACTCTACTGGATGCTGCTGCTTCTTCCCTTGGTCAACATAATTCTAGTCACACTTCGCTTAGGACCCTTATCCTATTTTATTTTACTGTGCATAATTGGGAAACAGAAAATAAAATTTGGGGAATAACTCTAGTTACAATATAAAAAAAGAAAAATATACATATTCGAACTGTACTACTTACTTTTAGGAATGGGAGATGTGATTCTGTAAAAGGATTTTGATGTTCAGATTTAGATACACAAAGGAAGAGTATACTGATGAGAGTAAAGCAAAATATTAGGGCATTTCCAGAAATTTCCTGAAATCTCTACTTTCTGGAATTACATAACAATTGATAGGGCCAAGGGTTGGGTCTGAATTTATATAATCTAAGATCTGAGAGAAGAGAATGTGATTGCTAATCTGTCTACATTCAGAGACTCCCTCTAGGAGTGAGTGATATTCAACCAAGGAAACACTCTGCCTGGTGCTTCCATCTGGAATGAAGTCTTCCTTGCTCTGGACCAGGGCTATGGCCACCGGGCTGAGGAGGAAGGATAGAGACAAAATCCTTCTTTATATGTTGTTTTGTTCTTGTTTTATCCCACCTATTAAACAGTAAAATGTTGGAGAAATGAGAGGTTCATGGGTATATCTCTACAATTTATAGCGAGAGTCTTACCCAAAGTGATTGATAAGTTTGTTGAAATAAGTCATCGAATTTTCTCATTTTGAAAAACAGAAATTTGACTAATTAGCTAATTAGGCAAAAGTTCTAACTGACACATCCAAAATAAAATCTTTTGGGCACAATCTTCCTAATCGATCTTTCATCAAAAAATAGTTAGTTCGAAGGCCTCTGCTGTTGTTTGGAACTGTGATGCCTGAGCAGGAACCCAGGACTGCTGTCTGTGAAGCTGCTGCCACCAATGACTCCAACAAATACAGGAGTCTCCCTCCCTCCTACGTTCCAACAGCCTGCTTGCCTCCCACTGGCAGAATCTCCCCTTTGTTCCTGCAGTCCTTCCAGTTGCTTTATAATAAATGCCTATATAAAGTTTCTTTGTTTGAAAAAAAAAAATAGTAGTTACTAAGCATACACAATCTCATGTGCCCAAAATATCCTCAATTTGTCAGTATAGTCACAACATAATGGTGGATTTCTGTTTGATTATCTATAGGCAAGATAGAATTGTGAGTGCCAAGGATAGAATCTTTGGAATAAAGTAACTTGCTGAAACCTCTCTTCAACATATTTGATATGATTAACAAAAGAAGTCTTTGGTTTTTTTTTTTCCTTTTCATGTTTCTCTGAGGTGGCTCTGGCTGATTAGGCAAGACCTCAGTGAGAATAGTTAGGAATTTCACAGGACATCGTCTCCCAAGAAGAGTATGAAAGTGATGTGATTGACTAAATGGACTTTGAAACAAGCTACTTAGAGAGTAATAACAGAAATTTTGAGCATAAAGTTGAATGGCAGCCAGGTCCCCTTTGGGATATTGTGGCCAGAGAAATTCTATTACTATCCAGACCATATTACTCTGGGTAAAAAAGGATGTATCAGGAATTTATTAAAATCAATGCCACCATATTACTTTGGGTAAAAAAATGCATCAGGAAATTATTCATATTGGTTGCCTTTCCTCCCTCTTTTATCAAGCGGCAGTCACATTTTAATTCTAGGATCTGTGTTTCACTTTCTCCGTTTTCGTCCTCACATTTTCTTTGTCTTATGACGATAAATTCTGTTGTTCTTCGCGCCTTTATGGCCAGCTTACCTCCTCAAGCACTGCGTATGGTGGCCATCAGGGAGATTATTTGCTGGGATAAGCAAGACCATGATCTGAAGCAAGGGAATAACTTGAAAACTTCTATTTATGTCTTCTTAAAATCTCACCCTCTAAAGATTTCCACTTTTTAATATACTTTCAACTATTACTATATTAATACTGTAGAACAGGTATATAATATATAAAAGTCTACATATTAGACACAATATATACATCACACATAAAACATATATATGTAAATAATTGTAACCTTTGCCAATGGAGTGCATGATCAAAAACATTTGGATCCTACAGTTCTCATAAGCCTTGATGTAGAAGAAAAGGAAAAACCGAGGGTGACCGTCAATGCCGTCAGGAGGACTCTCTGAAAGTAGTTACACAGTACACGTTATTTGAAAGGTTTAGAGGACATAAGTTATCAGTAACATAATTCCAGACCTTTCTCATCAACTCTGGGTGACTGACAAACTGGTTTCTGAGCTTCAAAGTCCCCATGACTGCAGTTACCTCCACAAGGTGGGTGCCACGCTACCTTTTTAAAATGACAGCTCTGCCAAAATAAAATTCACATGTCAAACCATACTGTTAGTTTCTCCTCTCTGTTCTAGCACCACCAAGTTGCCCAACACACTCCCGTCTTCAGGCTCAGTTTCTGCCAATTTCCGGTCAATTCTTGGCCAGGGCCAATGATTCCACTACATACTAGCTGGTGGAGTCAATGAGTCGTCTAGCGCCAAGACGGATTTGTGGCAGCCCCAGAACCTTCCTGTGCACACACATGCTTACCACTACAGCCTCTCCCCAGATCTGATTCTTTTGCCTATTCCTTTGAACTGGACCTCAGTTCCAGTTCTCTAACTAGCACTCTTACTTTCCTACAGGTGCTGGAGCACTGTCCCAACCTGCATTGTACTGATCATTCACCCAGCTTTGCCAGCATCCTCCTTTGATTGATATTTCCTCAACCGTGCTATTGGATGAGACCATATTCTAAATGAGCACTGACTCCATCCAGACTATGTATAAAGCAACTGCCTAGAAATTTCTACTGCCATTCCCTACTGACATGTCCTGAGCATCTAGCACGTTCTACATATTCAACTAGGTACTGATAACACAGCATTGAATAAGCCAAATCTGTTTCTGGTATCATGGAACTTACAATTAAGAACTCTCTCAAATTCTGATTCTTACTCCCCCATGAGCTGCCATAACTCACTTGACCTTAAGTATTCTTTTGTTTATGAAAATAAGTGAATATGGTAAAAATTATAATGGACCAATGTGTATAAAATGAAAAGTTCTTCTTCCTCCAAGACTAGTCACCAGCCCTACTTCCCCCAAATAATATTTTTTAGCTCACAGAAATTTCCCATTTATATATATGTATGTAAATATAAATATACCTACAAGTCTGAGTAAGCTTCAAAGTCATGGCCACAGAAACTGCCAAGCTCATACACACAAACACACAATACAAAAATAAAAGTACATTTTGAAATAGTGAGGAGGGATGGGATATCGAAAGCTAGGAAAATAAAACACTTTCAAAAATCACTCTCTCTTACTAATCCATGAATTCTAGGGTAATTTTAACTGTGATTTTATGAAATTAAATGATTAAATACCGTATTAATGTAATTTTCATTTTTAATGCAATTTTTATTTTAAAAGAGGAGTTAAGTGGATAGAAGATAGATTTCAAACTTAGGTTGTATTTGGTTGGTTTGGTCTATAAATTTCAAGGTGAAGACAGCATAATTCAATATGAGATTCCAGAGTTGCTGCAGGCTTTCTTCTACCTAAATGGAGCATTTTTCAATGCAACTTGGGGTGCAACCATTAGTTATTTTATGAGAAAATTGATTGCCGTGGGTAACACACTTTGAGAATAACACACGATGCAGCTCAGCATCCATGAATTTAGAGAACATAACCTAGTAATATATTTAATGCTAATTGAGTGAAGCAGAAAATTCTAATCTTGGTAAGCCACCAGATCCATGACCTTTCAGTGCCCAAGAAGCACTTCCTTGAAAAAGGCCACATGATAAAATTACTTTCAAAATAACATTCCTCAAACTTATGAAGTACTATTTCTCCTACTTTATAAAATATATTTTAATTATGATACTAAGTTATCATTTTATACTAGAAAGGGATGTGGATTTGGTCTCAGATGTCATCCCTCTGAGTTTTGGTCAGGTCCCTGAACATATCCTATTTTATCTCTAAAATAGGACTAATAAATTTGACATACTTTTAAATTTGTTCATAATAGACATAGAAGCACTTTGCATTATGTAAAACACAGAAAAAACTAAAAAGTCAAAAAGATGAGGAAGTAAGACCGAAATTAAGGCTGGATAATGTGTGCAGAACATGAGTGAGTGTTCCATTCTTTATTCCTGCAATGGAATATTGAAATGAAATTGTTGGCAATCTCCACCATGAACAGGAGATTGGCATTGACTCCCACCGTGTTGACTGATTGGGTGAGCACATAGAGTTCTTGACATATGATAAAAGACATGGCAGTTGAAACATGCCGGGAAATCTTTCTCTTAGCTTTATTCCAAAGAAATGAGTATTGGTGATTTTCTTGGCAATTTCCTCAAAAATCTCACATGGGTATTTTATATATGAAGAATAAGCACTATTATAAAAGGCATTTTGCTTTACAGTCAACAACTTTTGGTTAAGATCTGAGTCATAGGCTTTATACAAGTGGAGGGTCAAAAAATGTGAGGAACCAAGTGTGAAATTTGTAATAAACTAAGCTTTTATCAAAATAATGATTTTTCTAATAGGCAAATTGATTGTGATCGAAAGACTCTCACATATACATATCGGAGTTTTGCATAAAATGTTTTTCTCTGTATCCAATGATACATCTATTCATACCTGTGTCCATGAACACATTCTTAACAATCAATACTATATAGGGAATAGTCAGCCTAGGGAATCTCAGCCTAGGAGGTAAGGACTGAGAAAGGGACTTGTAACCCACTTACTTTGTGGATTGAAATATATTATGAAACTTGAGGTATATTGTATCTTCATGACATCATCATGAACCTGTTGAGATTCTTCCTGATTTTATAAGAAATATCCATAGGGATGTGTTTCAGGTGGGATAGTTGGCATAGCCCTTTATCCAATTTCTATTGCTGTATAACAAATTACCATAAATTTAGCAGTTTAAAATATCAATTTATTAACTCACAGCTCTGTAAGTCACAAGTCCAGCACAGCACAGCTGGGTTCCCTACTCAGGGCTTCACAGGGTGAAATAAAGTTATCAGCTAGGCTGAGTTCTCATCAGGAGGCTCTGGGGGAAATTCTGCTCCACACTCATCCTTTTTATACAGAGTTCAGTTCTTTACATTTATAGGACTTAGGTCCCTGTTTCCTTGCCGGCTCTCAGCTGAGGCTGCTTTCAGCTCCCAGAGGTGCCCCCATTCCCTATCCTCAGCCCCCTTCATCTACAAGCCCACACCAGTGTGTCAAATCCTTCTTGTGATTCAACCTTTGACTTTCATCCTGTGATCAGCCAGAGAAAGCTCTTTGCTTTTACAGGGCTCATGTGCTCAGGTCAGGCCCAGCTGTGTCATCTTCCTATCTTTAGGTCAACTGACATGGTACTTTAATTACAAAATCTGCAAAATCTCTTCACAGCGATGCCTAGATTAGTATTTGACTGAATAACTGGGAGAAGATGTGTGTACAACAGTGGCCAGGAATTTGGGGGTCACCTTGGAATTTAGCCTAACACACACCTCCAAACTCTATCTAAAGTACGTTCCATATACATATACAAAGTTGCACCCTAAGAAATTGCCTTTTTCCCATATGATCCTATGAACAGAGGAGCCCTCTGAGATATCACAGGACCTAAATGCATCCTACTGGAAAGAGCTGAGTACTGCAGCTGAGCCTCCCTGGTCTCAAATCTAAAAGCCAGTACCAGTGATTACCAAAGTCCAATGTCTCCCCGTAAGTTCTCAATAAACGTGGCTCCCCAGATGCCTTTGGTGACATATGACTCCAGGGCAGAAATACTCTGGCATAGTATATGGAGAACCCTAAATGGCTAGCTTTCTAAATGCTTATGTATTTCCACTGGCTATTTTTTTAAAATATCTGTTCTTAGAAAGAACCAGTGAACAATATTTTATAACATAAAGTGTTTAGAAGATAACTAATACTCCTCAGCTCCTGGCCCTATATAGTTTAGGCCAAAAGTATTTATAAGAAACAAACATAAAGTATATTTCCTTCTTAATAATCACATTGAAATTCAAGGGCCCGATGTTTGATATTTACATATATTAACATTTAGTAATATCCTACTGCTTTGTAATTAGAGTTGACTCCCAAGAGGTAGAACATAATTGCTCATTTTGTAGATGTGGCACTTCTGGATCAAGAAGCGATTAAAATATTTATACTGCACAGCTTGCTCAATTCACTTATATTATCAGATTAATTTACTTTGATTCTCTGTGCATCAACATTTTCGTTTTTCCTCTAAAATGGCACTTGAAAGAAAATAACTTTTCATCATAGTCTTAACACCTGATGGTGCATTTGAAATAAATAAAATGATAAAAGATTAATATAGAGCTTCTTTTATGTTAGTATATTATAAATATATTTCCTATGTACAAGATGTAAAACACAAAATCATTTTGAGTAGGACTTCCCGAAGGGATAAAATTTAAATTAGTAATATGCTAGGATACATGATTTTGAATTTTTTGTCTGTGTTAGAATTTATTTTCCATGTTCAAAATTTTTCTAATTATCATGAAAAATTAACAGATAATATGAATACATTTATTGTCTTACTTCCTAGTAATGTGATAAATATTGTTCCATTTCCTCTCAGGTGAAACTATGCAGATTTATCTTGGGGAATTTAATATTCAAAGTGGAATTTGTATGAATACTTTTCCAAATTCACTTCTATATTTTACCTTGGAGTTATAAGTACTAGATGCTGCGTTTGGGGGAATACTTTAATTATTAGATCTCTGAACAGTTTAATGAAAGTATCCCCCAAAATCACACTCAGGAAAGATCTATATTCAGAAATTGGTTTTCAAAGGGCTGCATTTCAAATTATCTGATTTACAAGGTCAAAAGCTAGTAAGGAAAATAATTATCCACGATTGAGAATGCACAGCCATGGTCTCATCCACAAGTAAATAAATTAGCTTTGGGCACTTCTGACCAACTAAAATAAAGAAGACGTGAGTATGAGAGGTTTAATTAAGTGACCAAAACACAAGTCAACTTTTATGAAATTGTATTACTGAAAATCAAATCTGTTCACAATCAATTTCAATATCGTTTTTGAAGTATGTTAAGGAAATGCAGCCTTCAGCCCAGGGGCCGTGGGAGGCAGTGAGTTTGTATCCTTGAGCCTCACTGTCCTGAGGAGAGGGACAAAAGATGGAAGAACTGTCAGAACTCGGCGCCCCCATTACTGTTAAACATTCACCGCCTGCAGCGTCTGACAACATGAAAGGAAAGGAAACAGAAGCTTGTCCAGTTAGACTCTAATACCTTCTAGATGACATTGCTGTAGTCCCCTAAGCAAAACAGAAAACAAGAATTAAGTTAGGAAAAGAGACATGACAAAATGTGAATGCACAAAATCTCTCTGGCCAGCAAAAGATCTCCTGTTCAGCATTATTGATTTTACCTGGAGGCAAAATGTTCCTTCCTATAACAAACTAACCCAAACGATAATTTCCAAACAGAGAGAGAAATAGTCCTGTAAAAGATGGAGATGGCAACATCTGGAAAGAACCAGGTAAATGGAGAAGTCCAGTAAAGAAACTTTGAAAATTAACAATAAACACGGGAGTGCAGTGCTGTTAAGCTAAATTTGTTCTCATTTTTAAGATATAATCTCTCATTCTAAAAAATAAATTAGTTAAATTAAATTAAGTTAAATTACATGTCACTATATACTTTGGGTGAAAGCGGAGGCCAACAGTGAGACAACTCTGGGTCAGGCCTTGGGGTTTCTCTGAATCCCTAAATCTTGCCTTTGAGCTGAATGAGGAGACTGCACCAGAGAACTGGTCCAAACTTGTGAAGACATCCAGCAATAGAGCGTTGCCTTCAGGGATAATCAACATGATGAACAGGTTTCTTCCCTCACACAAGTGTGAGCACACACACATACAATCCCAGTTATCACAGACAAGATGCAGGTGGCTCTCATCCCCTTCCCCATGGCACACAGAGTCCCTCTGTTGCCCTTACTGGTTCCATGTTCCCACACTTGGAGGGACCGCTGGTGTCAGCCCTTCAAAGGCCACCCCCATCAGGACCACCAACCAGCTCGAATCTGTCATCTGCACCCGTCTTGACAACTTTGTCCTTGCATTGCCTTCAGTCCAGTCACTTCTTCTGTCATGCTGCCAGCTTGTAAAAACTGACAAGTGTACAATAAGATGCTAGTAAACAAGATCTCTATAAAAAAACTAGTCCCTGTTCTATGGCATTTGCTGATTTCCATGGTCTAAATACTCCTACCATGGCTAGTTGCAAGCTGCTGAGCTGACCTCACCAAACATGACATTGGGAAGAGATGCACACAGTTGTCTCTCAGGAGCAGTGCAAGCCACCGCCACACACCTCTGAAGGTAAATGAAGGAGCCCAATGAAAGGAGCTTTACAAATTAATAGCCAAGAGTTGAATGCCTTAAGCCATAGAAACCACCATCCATACTCTCTTCTTCACACCTGTGGTGCTGGATTTAAACTTCTTAATAAGTTATTTGACAAATACAGTTCCTCAGACTCTGTCCTTGCTGTCACTGGAAGTGTGTTGCTTTGAATGGAGAAACACAGACCTCGAGGCTTTCCTTTCTCATGCCCCTCAAGAAGCATCTCTACAGAAATCCCCTCCTTTCCTGGAGAGAACAGCAATAGTAAGGCAAAGAGAACTGATCATATGAATGCCATTATTGTGAGACAGTGGGCTAATCATTTTACCCATTCATTCATTCATCCTGCATGCATTCTTGTGTTCATTTAATCTTTCAATGAACATTCATCTTAAAGTACAGAAATAATGTTCCTTCTCTTGGAAGGTTTTCTCAACTTATCTTTGCAGAATTCTTTCTTCCATTCTCTGCACCCCTGCAGAAGGTTTTTTCCACCTGTATTAAAGCTTTTAACACACTGGAATTACTTCTTTACTTATAGAAGACTGCAAGCTTCTTGAGAACAAGGGACCTCTTTTACTCCACTTTGTACACCCAGAGCCTAGCACACAGCCTGGTGCATAGTAGGAGCTAAAGAAATAGTGAATGAGGCTGGTGGACAATGGAACACCACTGGCCAGGAGGTCAGGAGGCCTGAGTCCCACACCCAGCTCTGATGTTAACTGGCTATGACATTTTAACTACTCATTTCACCTCTCAGGCTCTGTGAATTATATATAAAATATAAAGATGAGTGGACAGTTTTAATACTAAATGCTTACAAATTTAGCTTACACTTCTACCAGGGATGACACTAATATCTAATAAAAAATATCTCTCTCAAACCCCAGTAAGAAAATAGATATTGTCAACTGAATTGAAAATAAATCCTTTTATTCTCAGCATTGCGATTTTCAGTATGGTGCTACCTCTCACTGAACATAGACGGTATGTGAGAGAAACGAATGAGACAACCTTTGATTCCTTAGTCGGCCAACTATTTGTGGTCTAAAAATCTGCTGATACTTTTTCACACTCTAAAGGGAAAAATACTGCCAAAATCTATGAATATTTTTGAATCAGCTTTTATTTTTCCATGGCCAGGAAAAAGAATCAGATGAATTTCTCTCTTGTGTTTGACAAGACTCTATCCAAAAGTCAAATTTTAGCAAAATATTTAATGAATGTCAGCTGAAATAATTCATTTCCCATTTTATATACATATATTTCTATGATTCTTTCAAGTGGGTTAAACTTCAAATTCTAAATAACCCTGAAGGAGTTAACACCAGCGGTTTGCTGCTAAAACCCGCTCTGGGGGGAAAAATTTAAGTCCTGATTTTTAGCATTTGCTGATTTCTATGGTACAAATACTTCCACCAGGGCCAATTTCAATGTAATAACAGTTTAACAACTGGCTCACAAAATTCCTTAATATTTAAAAATTGGCTCTCATGAGCTGGTCGTAGAAGGGTCCAGCACACCCCTGGAACATAACACACAGACTTTACAAAAATTTACACATTACTGCTCTGGACATCTGCTCTAAAACTTTGCTGCTGAAAGTGTAGCCCCTGAACCAATGGCATTGGCAGAATTTAGGACAGGTGTCGGCAATCCTCAGCACCTCAGGCTGTCACCTTCTTTTGTAAATAAAGCTTTATTGGAGCAAACCACATCGATTCACTTACACATGGTCTACGGTTGTTTTTGCACTGCAACAGCAGAGATGAACAGTGGTGACAGAAACCACAGGGCTCACAAAGCCTGAAATATTTACTATTGGCCTTTCACCAAAAAAGTTTACCAACCTCCAATCTAGAAGATTGTTGAAAATGCAGAAACTCACGCTCCATCCCAGGCTTACTAAACAGAATCCATATTTTACAAGATCTTCAGATGATTCTTATGCAAATTAAAGTTTGAGAAGCACTGCTCCAGAGCATACTTAGATGGGAGGAGCACAGTGAGGACCTAAAAGATCAGAAGGCATATGTGTCAGGCAGGCTTCAGCCAGAGAAGCAGAGCCAGAAGGAGGTATACTTTGAGATATATATTGTAAAGAACTGGCGCACAAGATTGTGGGGGCTGGCAAGGCAAGTTCAAAAACCATAGGGCAGACCATCAGGAAGGGCATGAGGTGAAGCTTCTAGCCAAAGGCAGAATGTCTTCCTCCTCAGGAAATCCTCAATTCTACACTTAAACCCCTTCTACTGATTGAACCAGGCCCACTCAGAACATCTAGGATATTATTCCTTATGTAAAGTCAACTGATTATGGATGTTAATCATATCTATAACGTACCTTCACAGCAAAACCTAGATTAGAGTTTGACGGAATAACTGGGAACTATCACCCAACCAAGGGGTCACATAAACCGTTCTTCCCAGCAGAGTAGGAAGTAACTGAGTGAAGGGAAAGAATACAGATAGGATACACCAGAGAACAACTGCGACGGGGAGAATGAGTTCAAGATCTCCTAATTCATAACATAGTGGAGAGATACATATGACTCTATGGGTTTCAAAGAGTAAATGCAATTATCACTTGATTCTGATACCACAAAATGATTTGGAATATGGTATTCTATAAATTCCAATTAACCTCAGTAAAATAATCTTTTCAAGAAATTACTTAATTAAAAAAAAAATTTTTAAGAAACTAGGTCCCTGAAACATCTATGGTCTCCAAAAGAGTAATTATATATATTATATATTATATATGTAAATGAGTGATATCAACTATCTCTCCTCATTGAATCATAATATATAGTTTATTCAAAGATGACACTGTGGCTATTAAACTCCAGGGATTATTCTTGGACCCAAAGATTCCAAAATAATTTTTGAACTTTCAAAGGAAAAAAATCACACAACAAAAAATGTTTTTGGTGAGTTAAAATGATAAAGATTTCCACTTGTAATGAGAAGCTAGTTGAAACAACTCTAGATTTCTCCTGGGCCTTTACTTGCCAAAGACAGACATAATATTTTCTCATAATTAACTCTTCGCCAGAAAAGAAACCAGATATCATGTTCTTTTCCATCTCAGTGTGGAACGGACATTTTGAACTAGTAATTTAGAGAGCCAAAATGAAGGAAAGATGGTTCCAGAACTACAGTGATGCGTAATTATTTCACTGAAAGAGATGGGCCGTGAATACCGCTGTTGATTCTGCTTCAAGAGGAGCTCTCCTGAGGAATCTGATTTAGGAAGAGAGGAAATAACTGGAGCAAGTCTGTTGTCAAGCACAGACACCTCGTTTCTTTATTGTGTCTCACAGTACTCTAAGAGAATGTTTTCGTGACCACCAAAGGAGAGATCAAATGGTCCAGGGTGTGTTTAGACTTAGTCATCTTACCGTGTTTATGTGTATAGTAATCTCTGTTTTATTTTCATATAAAAATCTATATAGTTTGAAAGACACCAAATTTTTTAATATAAAAGATGGACCTCTGGAAATATTGCACATTCAACTTAAAACACATTTAAAATACTGACCTATGTGTCAAGCTCCCTAAAAGATATTGGAGGAGCCAGAACAGGGGTTCTCAACACTGACTGCACAATAGAATCTGCTGGGGTGCTTTACAAAATAGGAATGTGTGTGCAGTGTCACAAATGCATTGATTCCTTGGATGTGAAACCCAGGGGTCAGTAAATTGAAAAGCTCTCCAGTTGATTGCAGGTGTAGTCAGGGCAGAGAACTTACTAAACAATTGCCTGAAATTTATGGAATTTACTTTTTACTTCATATCTGTTGCTTTTCAAAGGGAGTAACAGAAATCCCGACTGTCCATTAGCTAAGCACTGAAAGTGCACAATCTTCAGAACAGAAGTCGGAATACTGTTTAGGAGCTCAGGCTTTGACTCAGGGCAGACCCCAGTCCCTTTTCCTGAACTATCTCTGCTGCTTAGCATCTCAACTCTCTCAACTCTCCCACAGGCCCCTCTCTCCAGTTCCATTCTGTTTTCTACTCAGTAACTAGAATGCTCTTTTAAAAATGTGAATATCGTCACAAATCACACCCCTCTACTTCAAAGTTTGCGATCTCTGCTGCTCTTCCAAGACCAGTTTTAACCTGACCTATCGCTTTTCTTGGTAGAGCCTGAGCTCACTATCCAGTTTCACCTTTCCTCCAGCCACTTGAAGCTTCTTTCCATTTCTCAAATTCAGCCACGCTCCTTCCTGTGCCAGGGTCTTCAAAAATGGTATTTTCCTAACTATAGCTTTTTTGTGTACTGAACTTGTTCAGTTCTTCAGTCAAGTGTTCCTTCCTGTGGGAAGTCTTCACGCAACCTCTACATTTTGTGGCACTTTACATGGTTCACAATTGTCTATTTATTCACATGATACAAATGGACATTTCTCTCGCCACGTTAAACCTCATGAGTGCCATCGGTATGTTGCTTTTGATCTGGCACTTAGCAGACAGGGCCATGCCCACAGCAGATGTGTAGACCAGATTAATATTCCTCATGAGTATTACACATGAAATCCATAGAAAGTGCTTAGAGGTTGTAGAAACTCAGAGGCTTCATCTAGCGTGGTTTGTTAAGCACAATGTAGTATATTCTACATATGGCATGTGGAAATCTCCTTAAAATATGAAATATTATGCAGACTCTGTTCACAATTAGCAAATATTCATATTCTGGGCTACTGTCAAAAATAAATCTCATAGCTATTAGAAACTTTTATTTGTAATGGTATTTGTGAAAGATTGTAGGAAAACCCTATGGAAACAAACACAAAATCATAAAGTAAAGATAAGCTTTGTTTAGGTTCTAAGGGAAGAAAGACTGAAAGAGGTACAAGATATACCACACTAGGCTTAACTGAACTCTCCAAGTTTCTAATATAAGAGAAGGTTAAAAAAACTGTCTAGAATAACTATGATTTAAAATCAGGGCAAGGAGTTGAGGTTCCAACCAGAAAGTCTGCACAAAAAAGTGCATGAAGTTCAAAAGAGTATTTTGCCTGTGAACAGCTCTGGGATCTTCCCTTTCTCAGTATGGAGTTTCATGAACTGACATTGCTGTCTCAGGAGGCATACAGTGTCATTGCACATAGTTGTTTCAGTTTTAGTTGGGCCAAAACTGGTAGTTTCTTACCACGCATGATTTAAGACAAACCAACCACCCTCAACTAAACAGCAGTCAAGTGATTTAAACATCATTAACATTTAGGATCTTGAAAAAAATATGTCTAATGGGAGTGTAATAGACAAAAATGGAAAGAGTTGCAAAAACCACTTGTCCCCTTCTTTGACTCACCAACACCAGATAAACTCATGGTCCAATAATTTTTCTCTATATGGCTATAGTAGATGATAAATGAATATGATGGGGATGACTACTACTGGCCAATGGCTTAACTTAGCTATTGCTCAGCTCCCACCTCAGTTCCTTGTTTGAAGGTGGCAAAGATCAAGCACCATCCAAGAAATCAAGATAGATGCCATTCACAGTGGCTGAATTTTTTATGATGTTTATTTTTTTTCTTGATTCTGCCATTTGATACTGGGGCTTGATTCTCATCGGTCTTTATCTCTCAAGTTGGCCATTTCAGGAGTAGGAATTTATGATTCACAGGTTCGCTCCTTCCTAAAGTTGCAACCTCAGAACTGGTGCTTATTTTTTATTTTCTCAATGGCTTCTACTCTGGATCTTATTATTGTATACAGACTTCTGGAAAGTACAAAGCTTTTATATCCAAAATCAAAATAATCCCCAAAATAAAAGAAATATTCTTTTATGATATTTACTTTTGTTGTGTAAGTTTCTGTGCTTGATATAACAACAGAAGATAAATCTGATTTGTAGTCACAATGTCTGTGAACCTCTAAAGGGATTGGCTAAAGATGAGAAAAATGTATTTATATAAGCAGAAAATTCTAAAGTAAAAATGGAGCCCATTTTTGGCTGCAGAGATGATGGCCATTTGTCATCACATATGGAACACATGTGGAATGAGGTGCTAGATAGCACTATCGGTTATGTGTCAGCATTCAGATAAACCCACGTTACATGTCTTCAGTGAATTCTTGTTTTTATATTCCCTCTAATAACTAAAGACCCTGGCTAAATGCTGTGGGTTGCCTCAGATGTATCATTTTAGAGCAGTGACCTCTTCCCATCAGTGCCTACACATCAACCTGAGAAAGAATGTGAGAAAAAGTGAGTTATTCTAGTATCACCTTCCTGGTTGACCCAGACATGTGTTCTCAGTTATATTTGCTGAGGAAATGAATCAATTGACCTATCAGCTTGAACAGAAACTTTGTTCAGGCAAAACTACCTGGTGGAGAATATTGTTTTTTTTCTGGAGGAAAATATTACACTGTAGTGTAATATTTTTAATTGTGCAATTAAAAAAAAATCAATGGTCAGTGACTCTTACATTATCCAATGTCAAGGTCTTTTTAAACAACAATAATCAATGTATATATACATACTCATAACCACATGAATGCATAAAGTTGAATTGTATAAAAGGTTAATTCTTTTGTTTATGTTTCCTTTTTATTGGAATGTATTGTCTAATTGTTCATATGTTTCAAAATACAATAAATTTAGGGCATATCAAAAAGGCAGAGGAGCCTCCCTGAAAGGGCTGCCAGTAGCCAAATCTGAGCCAACTTGAGCAAAAATGATAGTAATGGATTATATCCTATAGGACAGAACAGGAAACCATGAGAGCACTATAATAAAAATACACAATTGAATAAACAAATGAAAAAGGAGCTCTTTCTTTTTTGTGTGTGTGAGGAAGACCAGCCCTGAGTTAACATCCATTGCTAATCCTCCTCTTTTTGCTGAGGAAGACTGGCCCTGGGCTAACATCCATGCCCATCTTCCTCTACTTTATATGGGACGCTGCCACAGCATGGCTGACAAGCAGTGCGTCAGCGGGCGCCCAGGATCCGAACCCGCGAAACCCAGGCTGCCAAGCGCGAACTAAACCACTGTGCCACCTGGCTGGCCCCAGGAGTTCTTTCTTGTAGAATAATTTCAACTAACAAATGTGTAAGGAATGATAAAAATAGACAAGTCATCTTTTGGCAACAGACAAGTAATAATTGATTCAGATAAGAATCATCAGCGAACACTAAAATGGGTATGTGAATGTATGATGAGAAACAGGATGTTTACATGGTCCCAAAGAATCTCCCCATAAGATACTTATTGATTACAAAGAGAAAAGATAAATTCACAGTAGGGAAACCTAGCAGACAACACCCTCACCAAGTGATTAAAGATAATATTACCATAAACTGAACAAACAAATCAACATGATATGTCTCCTGATATGATGCACTGAGACAGACACATTATTGCTTTGTGGTTTTCTTGCCAAAAATATATAAAATGAATTTAATCATCAGGAAACATCAGACAAACCAAATGCAGGGGCATATTCTACCAAATAGCCGGGTCAGTACTCTTCAAAACTCTCAAGGACTTAAAAGACAAAGACTGAGGAGCTGTTATAGATTAAAAGACCCCAAGAAGACATGCAAAGTAAATGCAATAATGATACTAGTTTTGATCCTGGACCAGAAAAAGAACATTACTAACAATTGGCAAAATTTGAATAAGTCCTTAGTCCTTAATGCTATTAACAGCTTAGTTAATAGCTTTTATCAAGTTATGATTTTATGAGATGTTAACATTTAGTACATCTGATGAAATTTATGATAATTCTCTGTAATGTGTTTACAATTTTGTACAAGTCTGAAATAATTCAAAATTTAAAGTTAAAGATGTTTTTTTAAAGATACATTTCAATGATAGGAAAACAATTTGTTTTAAAAATGGCCAGAAGATCTGAGTAGACACTTCACCAAAGAAGATATATAGTATATAAAAATATACTCAACATAATTTGTCAGTAAGGAATTCCAAGTTAAAACAATGAGATGAGACTACACAGTTTTGGATAAAATCCAAAAAACTGACAATACCAACTGCTGGCAAAGATTTGGAGAAACAGGTAGTGATGCATCACTGAACAATGGGGATATGTTCTGAGAAACACATTAGGCAGTTTCGTCATTGTGGGAACATCATAGAGCGTACTTACGCAAACCTAGATGGTATAGTCTACTACACACCTAGGCTACGAGGTACTAGTCTTATGGGACTACAGTCATAAATGCGGCCCATGGTTGACAGAAACATCGGTATGCAGTGCATGACTATATTCCCATATATTATTGATGTGAATATAAACTAGTACAGCCATTTCGGAAGACAGTTTGGCACTTTCTTACAAAATTAAACAGTTATTTACCCAACTGATCTGAAAACTCATGTCCACACAAAAACCTGCATGAAAATGTTTATAGCAGCCTTATTTAGAATCACCAAAAACTGTAATCACCCAAGATGGCCTTCAATAGGTAAATGGACAAACTATGGTATCTATGCAGTGGATTAATATTCAGAAATTTTTTTAAACAAGCTATCAAGCCATTAAAAAACTACATGATGCATGACTACAATTGTATGACATTCTGGATGGCAAAACTATCAAGACAGTAAAAACATCAGTGGTTGCCAGGTGTTTGGGTGGAGGAGGATGGAATAACACATCTGGCAATAGATGGCTTGGTTCTCACTTCATAAAGGTATCATTAAGGTAGTTTCTTTTCTATATGAATTAAAGTATTGAATTAACTTCCAAAAGCTGTCTAAGTACAATGAGAAAGAATGGTCTATTAAAATTCAAGAATAAAACTCTAGCTAGTGATATGGTGTACCTTGTACTTTTCTGCTATCTAAATCTAGATGTCGTAGAAGTGGTGTGGAGATGGAGATTTGAGCTGACTTGTTCAGAAATGTCACAGGGGGCTCTTCAGACTTAGGATGCTTGCTGTAAGAAAAAGGACAACACCTATTGCCACAACAGGGGTGAGATACCAAAAATTGATGGTGATGATGTACAGAATTTTAAATTAACCTTGTCACATGTCTTAAGATTGGTTGTGCTCTTCATCCTTCATGATATTCAGAGACCTGATGAATAGTTGGCAAAATTTTACATAATTGTACACATTGAATATGAAAACATATGGTAATGAAAACCAACCTACTAGATTACCATGACCAAAACCCATCTCAAGTACAAGAATAGTCAAATAAATCAAAAAGTAAAAGAGTATCTGTGGTTTTCTTCACTTAGAAAACTAAACAGGAATCCAAAATAATTTCTATATCACATATTTAAAATTAACTGAAATAAACTAGATTTTATGTCTACCAAATCCCTCATTTCTCTACTGCAAATGGACACGTATTTCAATTCCAGCTTCACTACATACTATCTATGTAACCACAGGAAAATTATTTAAGAATTATCTAAGAATTATATTTCTGCCTTTGTACAACAAGAATAATACTAGAAGGATAATTTGTTTTTAAGATTGAGATAATGCATGTAACTCATCTAAGAGACTGACCATAGTAACTATACAATGTAATTTATTTATTGTTTATTAATTTACTGATTATTTGTACTTTTGAATCTCCAAATTACGATATTGAATCATTAATGAGAACTATTTAGCTAAAAAAAAGCATAATAAGTATCTAGTAAAACTCTGCTATGTTTTCAATCAAGAAGATTCTTCAAAGTTAGTATTTGGATATGTTCCTAAAAAGATCTCCATATAAATTCTTACAACACATGTCAATAATGCATAATAATATTTTGCACCAATACGCATCTAAAGTACTAACACAGTACCTGATACATAATAGTTTATCAGTAAATGGTGGTTTGATAATGATAATGATGATGATGATGATGATGATGATGAGATGGAGATGAGGAGGAAGAGGACAGGAAAAGAAATCAGAGGACATATTTCCCCAGCTATGATTATACACATTCTGTCCCATAGTTGAATAAGGAAATGTGAGAGTCATTATAGATGGACAATCCAGCACAAAGTGGTGAAAAGGAACTCAATCCTAGCAGACACTTTTCAAGGTGAATATGTTCTTCTGAAAGTCTTTAAAAATGTGAGATTCTTAATTATTGAGGTTTTAACATAATTCTTTCCAGTGATAGAGAGCCTTTTCAATGCTTACTCTAACCTGAAGGTTGGTGTAAATATTTCTGATTCCTGGGAGCATTCTAGAGCAACTCTTTGCTCTAGAACAGGTATTAAGTAATTGGGAAGTCTCGCATAAATATTGTGCTGACATTAAAGAAACTGTCAACATTTCCTCAGGAAAAAGACACGTGCCTTCTGACGCTCGGTCAAGAATTAGAATGTCCACTCTACAGTGCAGGATTCTATTATTCTACCAACTCACACCACCTAAGTGAATAGCAAGGTGTTTATATTAATGATCCAAAAGAGCACATGATCCAAAGTATAATACTTATTTTAATTTTAAAAATGTAAAAATTTAAATAGTGTTTATTGCATCAGAGTTATGTGTCCTGTGTTGTTTGGTCAGGCTTCTATGTTCCTTCCACGTCACTCTATTCTAAAAACTCTAATATATTTCACATATAAGAAGATCATCCAAATTAAGAACATACTGAGACTATCTTCTGCAAAAGTATAAAAACTGAAACAAACTAACTACAAGATACACTGGACAAGATAAAATTGGAGAGTCCCTGTAATGGAAACAAAAAAGTCCATTTTAACCATGTCCAGTGTAGTGCATACATCATTTAACATGCAGTGCTTACTATGATGCTATATAAAGAACATGGAAGGGAAGCCAAACAATTGCTAACTCATGTTACTCAATAGAAATAGGCAACACAAATAACCTCTAGCTCATATTTCCACACATTCAATTCCCAGGGCCTTAAGGGACCACCAGTGATCACACAGCACAAAGGTGAGCATTTTTGAAATTTTATCTGGCCAGTCCTTAATCCCAGTATGAATCTGCAAAATTAACTTAATATTGAAAGCCTGAGTTTCAAGAATTAGTCTAATTCCAATTACTTTAGAATAAAGTCTAATAAAATATAAAATGTTCTTTTATTTTCAATTTCTATTATAAATAATGAAAATAATTTTTAAAATAAAGTTTTCATATATCATTTTATCATTTTTCATACTATTATATTTACTGCTATTTCAAAGGATAACAATTAGTACATTTGAAAATAAATCCAAACACACTCAAATTCTTAAAGCTATAGAGTTGTAGGTTCTGAACAACAATGTCAACATTTTTAGGGCTATAACAATTAATTAATACTCTATTTCCACATCCTGGATTCTGAACAGTAGCTTGGAAAACATTATATTACATTCTAAAATGACAACTACCTGAGAAAAAAACAATTTGAAGAGCAAAGGCAATAGCTATAAGGAATGATCAAAACATTATTTTTAAAATGCCACTTACTTTTTGCTTTGCAAAACTTTCATATTGGGTGCTGAATCTGAGAGAGAAAAAGAGAGAGAGAGAGAGAATGGGAGACAAAGAGGAGCGAGAACAAACGTGAAAGATCCCGAAAGGAAGAAGACGTGAAGAAACACCAACTGCCTTGTGAGATTTGTCTTTCTCAGCATGTTGGTGATGCCTGTGTCTGTTTCTTAAAAGATGTCTTTATACGTATGGCGACAGATAAAAACTAGACTGTTGGTGGTGAATGTGATGCAGTCTATACAGAAACTGATGCCTAATAATATACTTCTGATATTTACACAATGTTATCAGCCAATATGACCTCAATGAAATAATTTTTAAAAATAATAAAATAAATTAAAATTTAAATTTTTTTTTAAAAAATTAAAAAAATACTTGCAGAAATACACACACAAAAAAGATGTGTTTTTAGAAATCCACATTTGAACACTGAGGACTTCTGACCTGTTTGAGGTAATATAAACTTGTTTCTCCCTGCTCCTCTCACTAAGTACAAATATAACTCTGAAATAATATACAAGACGACCCAAGGAAAACTCAAGACAGTAGAACAACAAAGGTAAACTGAGGTAGGAACTCAGAACTGGCAGAGCAATACAGCAGCAGGGTATGATCTTATGATAACAGAAATAGACTTGGGTCACCAACTCCATCCAAGCCACAAAAGGCAACCCAGGTATGCTCATTCTTCTGTGGGATTGAACAGGAGTCTTATCAACACCAACATACAAACCCAACACCACTGGCAAGAGGGATCAATAAACACCCAAGGAAATGGTCTCCTTCCCCATTTCCCACTGGGCCTGAGACTCCCCTCCCACATCAAGGGTCACTGGGAGGTTAGGCGCACCAGCAAAGGGGATCCCGCCATGACATGTGCCCGCCTGGGAAGCCCACTCCACATCTGACAGGTAGAGGGGATTCTACAGCAAAAAGCACCTGGCCAGGGAAATACTCTTTCCCCATGGGCTAGAAGGGATCTCCCACCTACAGACAACAGGCACCCTGGACTGGGAAATCACCTTTGGCCCCATCTCAAGCATCACCAGCAGGGACCAGTAAGAGCCCAATAGCACAAGATAAACCAAGCAGACCAAATTAGCATAACAAAGACTCTGGAAATTAATTGTCATTAGAACCACAGCCCACAAAGGCAGACCAGGACCTGCATACTAAACCTAAACAGGTGAATGTGTGCTAAAATATAAATAAATAAATAGAATAAGTAAGATCTAGTGTACCCTATCATAAGAGCCAAAATGTCCAAGATACAATTAAAAATCACCCATTATACTAAGAACCAAATCACAAGTTGAATGAGAAAGGATAATCAACTGATGTGAACACCAAGGTGAGTCAGCTGTTGGAGTTCTCTGATGAGGATGATAAACCAACCTAAAAATAATTCAGCAAGCAATAACAAATTCTTTTGAAACAAATGAAAAAATAGAAAATCTCAGCAAAGAAATTAAGTTATAAACAAGAACTAAATTAAAATTGTAGACCTGAAAAGTACAATAACAGAAATGAAAAGTCAAATTAACTAGATGGGCTCAATAGCAGAGTGGAAATAACAGAGCATATAATCAGTAAACTTGGGACAGATCAATAGAATTCACCAATCTGAATAGAGAAAATAGTGTAGGAAAAAATTAACAGAGCCTCAGGGACCTGTGGGACAATAACAAAAAGTCCAACATTCATATCATTGGATACTCAGAAGGAGAAGAGAAAGTCAGTGGGCTTAAAGAGTATTTGAAGAAATAATGGCTGACAGCTTCTAAAATTTAGCAAAAGTCATAAACTCACAGATTCAAGAAGTTAAGCAAACTCTCTATAAGATAAACTCAAAGAAACTCATGCCAAGACTCATCATAATTAAACTTCTGAAAACTAAAGACCAAAAATATCTAGAAAGCAGCCAGAGGGCAGTGTCAGATTACTTCTGGGGGAACACCCATACCAATGATAGCAGATTTCTCATCTAAACCATCCACCAGGGGAATTGGCACAATTTTCAAGTGCTGAAAAGAACTGTTGGTTGTGAATTCCACAACCACTGAAACTACCCTTCAAGAATGAAGGGAAAATAAACATGTTCTCTGATTAAGAAAAACTAAAAAGAAAAAAAATGTCACTAGCAGATCTACCCTTAAAAAATGGCTAAAGGAAATTCTTCAAACAGAAAGGAAATGATAAAAGAAACAAACTTGAAGCTTCAGAGTGCAAGAAAGAACAATGGGGAAAAAAAGAAATATAGGTAAATGTAATAGACTACCCTCCTCATGAGTTTTCTAAATGAGTAGTGATCTTTGAAACAAAAATTATAACACTATCTGATACTAAAAATGATATTTAAAAGTGGGGACAATGAATTAAGGGACCTAAATGAAAGTAAGTTTTCCACACTGCAAGTGGTAAAACACTGACACCAGTTACATCGTGTCACAACACACATGCATATGGTCATACCCAGAGGTAATCACTAATAAGTACCACTTTCAAGGTAAGCACATTTAGCAAATCCTTAGTTTTCAAGATCTCCATGACAATTTTAAGTCCTGTTCATCTGCCTAATATCTACAGTTTCTTTATGGCCCAAATGAATCTCCCTTCCTTTCCAAAATTTTCTCTGGCCACCTCAGTGTTTGAAGATAAGTGAAATTCTACAGCAGACGTAATTTGCCCTACTCATTTTAAATATACTGTATGATATTATAAACTGTTACCTATTCTTTCATATATGTCCTATCTTCCCAACTAGTCTGGAAACCTATGATTAATGTAAAAATATTTTTGTCATCTTTGTGAATTCTCAGCCCTTGTTCAATAAATGTTTGATAATCCTTGAATGAATGGTTACTAGTTCTTGAATGGAACCTAAATATTATCTAATGAAAATGCTTTACATTTCAGAGATGAGTAAACTGAGGCCACTGAATTATTTATAAGATTATAGAGTTTAAGCATAAAAAGTAAATAATGCAAAATGTATAGGAGCTTAACAGCGAGAAAGGATGTTAGCAGGGGACAGAATCATGGTCCTGTTACCCTTAATTGTGGCAATATCAGACCCAGCAGAGCCTGGATTAAGATGTGGCGTTGGTGTACGTCATGCCATCTGAGGCTTAGAAGAGTTGGAAAAACTTGAATCATCAGATAAACATATGACAAAATCTGAAAAGACTAGACAAGCACAAATTATAAAGTAGCCATTTCTTCTGTAACCAAGGTTAGCACAAACCCCATTACATGGTAAATACTCTATATCTAAAGGATGTTGTAAAGATGAGATCATATTTTACACTTGAAAAGTATAATGACAAGTTCTCCCACTTAGTTATGAATAAAATTAGAATAGTTTTATCCATTTAAGTCTAATTATCAGGTAATGCATCGCATTATCCTTCAAAATGCACAGTAGTACTAATTTTATAAATGGTTGTTATCAAAGGAAAAGGATTTCCCTCCACCATATAAACTATGAGTGATGAGATGTAAATAATATAGATGGAAACATGATTTTAATCAAGTGCCTATCACATCAAATTACTCAAGGAAAAGGCAATAAAAGAAGGATGAGGACATAGAAATACTCATTTACATAAAAAAGTGATGATTAATATACAAAGTAGACAAAAGAATGAGTGAAATATTTGCTGAATGCAAAAGGAATCATCGAAGCTCATATTTAATTATTCTGAAGCTGGAGCGCATATAGATTTCCATTTTACTTCTGTTGAAGGACTGACCTAGAGCCTTGCTTATAAAAGATGCAGCTTGAAGAGTGTTTCCACTTTCATGATGTGTTAAAGGACACAAATCAAAAGGAAACGATAAAACCTCAGAGCGGAAACATCTACATATCTGCCTTTGGAAAAATAGATAAATGGTAATTGTGGATTATATTTTGCATCACATTTTCAGTTGAAATTAAGGGCAAATAATATGTTTTCTGAGAAATAGCAAATGGGAATTTGAATATGAAATGTAACATAATTTTTAATCTCTTTAACCAAAAGCATTCTTTCTACATTTTTCATGTGCTTTGATCTCCAAAGCATGCAAAAGAATCAATGTGCTAAAATATAACCAGTAGAGGAAAAGAAAGACAACTCAAAGTCTTCTTCCTTCACCGGCACTACAGATATTTAAATAAAAGCTGTCTGAATGATTCTTTGCAGAAAGTTAATTTTTATTTTAAAAAAATCTGTGGAGAGGGAATGACTAGCACGAGAATTTTAGATCTCACTCCCCTTCTAAACATTGAGTTTGTTACTATCTGATTTAAACCAGAACTGACATATGTTCATTTGGGTAGATGTTTGCACCTGCCGAAGCAGTAGAAGGTAGATGAATGTTAGCTGCCCATCCCCCCACCTAGTCAAGTTATGAGGAATGCTACCCTGAGACACAATTCTGCAAGACAAACAGGCGTTTACTAACCAAACACTTATTAGCAATAAATACAAAAGGTGGTCTTACAGAGGATCTGTAAACTGGATAAAATTTTAGGTTTCTATCCTTTTAACTGCTCTAGTCACCAGCTTACATTAATTATTCATTCAGGGCAATCACCAAAATCCAGGGGCAAGTTTCTCTCACCTTAAGTCTAGGGTCAGGCAATCAGATTCCTCCAGATTACTTGCCTGGAAACTGGACCATTGAGCACTGTTCACACAGGTTGAAGATAGAAGCCTTAGTCCCCATCCATGCATAGGTAGGAATGTCTTTAAAATATTTTTGCCAATACATATATTTAGAATTTTCTCATGTCACCAAGAGCCCATTTCTGAAATTCATCATGCTAAGTAACAGGTCATCATTTTCAACAACAAAAGCTCATTTCTGATATTCAATAAACTAATTAGCAAAGTGTCCTAGTTGATGGAAATGCATGGAATAAAACTGCTCAGAGTGGCCACTTCTTAAGTATGTGCTTCTTGATTAGAACCACCCTAAAGTCTGATTTCCTGATTAGAACCTAGGTAACAAACACATAATTCCTCACTACATATGCTAAAGCATTTAAAGTAAACTAAAACAATCATGTCAGCATATTTTCTTCTTCTAAAAGTAACATACGCAGCGGTTTAGTCGGCGCTTGGCAGCCCGGGGTTCGCAGGTTCGGCTCCTGGGCGCCCACCCACGCACTGCTTGTCAGCCACGCCGCGGCAGCGTCCCATATAAAGTGGAGGAAGACGGGCACAGATGTTAGCCCAGGGCCAGTCTTCCTCAGCAAAAAGGGGAGGATTGGTGACGGATGCTAGCTCAGGGCTGGTCTTCCTCACACACACAAAAAAGTAACATACACAAGTTATAGAAAAACTTAAAAATACAAAACATTTAAAATTTTTAAAAATTTCTAAATCTACTCAGAATTGTAATTCTATTCCCAAGTATAACATAAAATCACTTTTAACATTTTGACCTTTGACAAATACAAATACGCACACACACACTCACTCATACATTTTGGTGTATACAAATATACTCAGACACACACTCAAACATAAAAATATTGACTGACCATAGTTTTCACCATTCCCATGTATACAAAAGAGATCACATTAATATCCATGACTAAATTTCACTACCTTATGAGCGCCACCTGTATAAGCAGGACTTTAAACCTTGTTTTGAGGATTCCCCTGACTCCATTATTTCTAGAGTCTCTCCATTTTCATTGATCTATTTACTTGTCATTTGATTTAGACTATTAACTTTATTTCTGTCTGTTAATTCTCTATTCTAGAATATATTTCCCATCACAGGGCTACTGTGGCCCATACCTGGTCTCAGAGGAGATTGATTCACTCATTCATTTATTAATTTGACAAATATTTATTCAGTTCCTACCATGCTGCACACACCTTTCCAAGCCCTGGGGCTGCAGCAAAGAAAACAGAAAAACATCCATTATTTTGTAGAGCTCCCACTCTATTGAGATTTGGGTAGAGGGGTTACAGCACTCAGCTCTCCCATATGCAGGATAATGCTCTTTTCCCCCTTGGGAGAAACCTGGAACATGTCCAGACTCCCTGAAAATAAGACCAAGGAGAAGATGAAACCAGAGGGAAAAAATAATAAAATAAATAAAATACTGAGTAAAAAAGATATCATGTTACCTACTGACAAGTAATAGAAAAAAAAGTTAAAGCAAGGAAGTGTAATGGAAAGTGCTGGGATTAAGGGAATTACAACCTTAAATAGGGTGACAAGAGAAACCATTCAGAGGGGAGATCTGAGTAAAACCTAAAGAAGTTAGGGACTGGGATATGCAAATATCTCAGTATCTGGGCAGAAAGTGCATGTGCAATGACTCTGAGTCTAAAGTGTGTGTGTTGGGTTCAAGAAATAGCAAACAGGTGCATGTAGTTGGAGCAAAATGAGCTGGGGATAAGTAGAGAAAGATGAGGTTGGAGATACTTGGGGTCCAGATTACACAGGACTTTGTCAGCCAGGGAGGACTTTGGCTTTTATCTAGACAATATGAAGAGCCATTGGAGGGTTTTCATCAGAGAAGTGACTTTACCTGGTTTTACCTTAAGAAGATCATTCTGGTTTCTGTGTTGAGAATATAAACACGGAAACAGGTGAAATAGAGAAACTATTAGACTAACCAAAGCAAAGCAAGAGAAGATGACGACATAGACTAAGGTGGTGGGAAGTGAATGGATAATGAATATAATTGAAGGTGCAACCAATCAGATTCACCAATGGATCAGATACATGACATGAGAAAAGAAGGAATACATTTGATGCCCATATTTTCACTATGATCTAAAGACTGAAGTTACCATTCACTGAAATTGGATATGAGACTTAAATAGGTATGAGACTTTATGAGATTATCAAGAAAGGAAGGGAGTGGAGATAAAATAAGAGGTCCATAGATTAAATCTTGAGGACCTCCAATGTTTAAAGTCAGAGAGACAAGAAGGACCTGGAAAGGAAGATTGAGAAGGAAGAGCCATAGAGCTGAGAGGAAAATCAAGAGAATGTACTGCCCTCTCCCCATACAAGCCTTTTCACTAATGCGCCAGAGCACAGCTGAGATCAGTTTTAACGTGTTATGCAACTTTACTAAAAGCTCAGTGATAACAGAATTCAAGTTATAAACAAGAGATGAAACAGGAACGGCTACACTACCTGATGGACCTACGTGACCCCAGGTGCAAAGCCAACCTCTTGGGGTGCTGTGGTTCCAAGCTTTCCATTACCTAGCACTCAGCTCTCCTGTATGCAGGGGAATGCTCTTTTCCCCCTTGGGAAACCTGAAACATATCCAGACTCCCTGAAAAGAAGATGAAGGAGAGGATGAAACCAGAGGGAAAAGAAGATGAAGGAGAGGATGAAACCAGAGGGAAAAGTGAATTGCATCGTTATGTTGCATCACTTAATTTCCAAGACCTCATTTCTTAAAATTCAAGATATGTGTCTATCCACACAGATTAACAGTGGGAGTCTATTCTTCTTTCATCCTTGCCTATGGACCTTACTTTATGGCCTACTTTTAGAACACGTGTTCAGAACACAATCGATCAGCAGTAGTAGAAATGATAAGTGTAGGGTAAGAGGGTACAGTGTTGTCTTCTTCTATTTCCCCATTCTAAACTAGAAAATAAAAGGAAAGAGAATGCCTTTGAGCATTAGCTTTGCTCCAGGTCCTCATTATGTTGTCTTTAATATCATCACATGTAGAGGTCACTTGTCCAGCCCCATCCAGTCCTCCTTCTAGCCTTATATGAAGATGACGACTTGACTTCTGTCCTGCAGTCCTGTGGGCTTCAGCTGCTGATCTCCTGTGAACTGGATCACAAACATCCTCACAGGAAATAGCTGAACCTTGCAGCCATAAATTCATACTTAGGAAAGACACTTTTCTCCACTGGAAACATCGTCTTCAGAGGTACATCTGTGTGTCCTCAAAAGGATCACTGTTTTGGGAGGCCCTTAGTAAAATTCGCTTTTATAGGCTTAAGCCTTCTTAATATTCACCATATACTTAACGTTTTATCTTTCCTTTTTGAATGGAAAAAAAAGATGAGATGACAAATTGATACTGTTTATTATTCTTGGTAAATCAAGTAAGACTTTTGCACACCTTTTTAAAGAAGAAAAAAATGCCTATTGCAATAAATGAGCGCAAAATGCTTGGAAAGTTGCTGTGAGAAATCACTTTTCAAAACTTATGCCAGCTTACTGTTCAACATCACCTCTAAGGTGCATCCATTCATTCATTAACTTAGGGCAGGCACTCCTCTTAGCACTAGGAATAATGCAGTGAACGCAGACAAAATCCTCCTCCCCTTCTAAACGAAATCCTAGTTGAGAGAGAAAGTGCACAGGAATCTGTGTCCAATGAGATCATCGCTGTCTGAGCAGAACTCACGCCACGCACTCATGCCTAAAAATAGATGGAGAGAGAACTCTGTTGGTGTTTTGCTCCTGGCCCCACCAAGTTAAGGAGGAAGTGAACAGTTGGACAGCATTCTATCTACCTTTAGGGCAGTAGAGTCGTGGTCTCCTGCTGCTCAGGCGGGAACCAGAAACCTGCCAATGGCCGCAGTGGATCTGTTTTCATGAGACTGTATTTTGTACCACAGCCACGGGACCTCAGTGGGCAGAAGAGAAAATACCGGCCCAGTGGTGCTCAGCTGCCAGAGAAGACTATGGACAGAATCCTAAAGGGAGAGATTCTGGTAGAAGACTGCAAATGAACATATACAGACAGTGAGAGAACGGTGCCAGCAATGCCATGCACATGGGGACAACACGTTTGTCTCAGGGTGAAGACTGTATGAAGACAGCAAAGACTCACTGACTCTGTCACCCACAAAACTCTAATCAAGAAAATAACTGAGAAAGACTCTATCCAAATATCAAAAACTCAGAAAAGGAACCCTGAAATCCCCAAGAGAGAATCAGTGAAGAACAGTCCTGGGTTACATCAAAAAGGATGATAATCTGTGAGGGAGTTAATATAAATGCTAAATAAGGATTCTGGGTTTTTGTTTTTTTTTTTTTTAAGATATATTGCAAGTACATTCTTTTAATGTTTTGAAATTAAATGAACTAAAATGTCAGAGCAAAACTCACATTTGGGGCCACAGAGAAACGGAGGTAGTAAAAGTGTTTTGCAGTGTTAACAGCGGAGGGGAAAGGAATGTGGGGAAATTAATTAGAAAGACATGGCCTTTCTAGGCTGAGAGGGAAGAGTGTGAAAATCATTGTCATGTAAATAGTTATTTTCTTTCCATATTAAAGTAAAGAAATACATGTGTGATTCTGAACATTGGTAAAGGGAAGGTAACCAGGACGTCGAAAGACCACACAGTACGTCTTCCGAGCAGGAATACCTTTGCGGGTGAAGGGACTCTATTAATGATTCCCCCGCGTGACGGCCTCCTGAAGGTTTAGAGGACGTGTGTGCGGTTTAACTTCTCCTGTCTGATGTGGGGTGCTGCTCACATAATAGCCCCAGTTTCTCTCATTTATTCCAAAAGCATTATAGTGACTCTTAATCTTGTGTAGTCACTAATCAGAGTCTGATGAGCGAACCCATCTCCAGTAAAACATGCAAAGGCATCTATGATTTATATTTTGCATATAATTTCACAGAGGTCGCAGATGCTTGAAGCCCATCCATGCATCCTTTATGAATCCAGGTTAAGAGACTCTGGATGGGACAACTAATAAAGCTGATAAAATTATCATAAATGATGAATTTATGAGAAGAGGTAGGGTCAGTGTGCGGGAGGAAATAAGCCTGTTATCCCCAGGTTCCTTGAGGGCCTTTTTAATATACAAGGCAAAACAGAGTTCAACAACAATTTTGATTCTGCTTATATTAAATAATATGGTTAAATTGGCTTTTATGTTTATGATAAATTTAGAAAAGAGCAATTTTATCCCTGAGGTACTTAGGCCATTAACAGTTAAAGTGATTTATATGCTAAGTCAGATTTTAGAACTGGGATTCAAAGCTATAATCTTGACACTTAAGAGACAGATTGGAAGGGTAAATCTGGAGGGGGAAAAAAAAAAACTAAGATGGTTTGCTTGATTTCCTAATGGGATATTCTTCCATTTGGCCAAAACTATGATGCTACCATCAGGAGGCTGATCAACATTTCCTCTCCAAGTCCTTTCATCATGGAGACAGCAGGAAAGAGATCAATGCATGACAGAACTGGTAGAAGAAATTACTGAGACAATACTTAGTTATGTGTGGCCACACATAGGCATCAGAGAAGTTAAATCAGGAGGAGGAAAAGGAGAGGGGATGGCAGGAGCAATGTGAGAGCATCCAGAAGGGTTCCTTAGGAGACCAGTGCCATAATTGGCTCAATCATCAGAATAATGGCCACAAATGAGTATCAGATCCCATTTGCAGGATTGCAAATTGGAGGTGTGTTGCAAGCAATCTGTAATTACTAATAACATGCTATAGCTAGTAAGCGATTTATTGTTTATATAAATTAGAGTGAATTCAAGACTATCCTAACTCACTTGCATTCCAATATCCCTTAATTTGGCAAGTATTTCAAAACATAACCTAAAACACATTTAATGATGCTAAAGCCCTCTCACCTAGGTAAGAACGTGGAGGTGGAATGCCGAAGTTCAATTCCTTACTCCTTGACTTAATAGCTGCTTGATTTGCCAA
Source organism: Tapirus indicus (assembly GCA_031878705.1). Lineage (NCBI taxonomy): Eukaryota > Metazoa > Chordata > Mammalia > Perissodactyla > Tapiridae > Tapirus > Tapirus indicus. The sequence goes on from CM062917.1 coordinate 7,975,338, forward strand.
GATTATTAACATTTTAGCACTGTAGTTTTCTCATCGGGAGAATAGTGGTAATTATAGGATTTATCTAAAGGTTTCTGCAATAGTTAAAAATAGTAATTATGTAAAGCACTGAACACAGTATCTGGCTTGTAGAAGACATTCAATAAATGTTTTCTATTAACTTTTTATTATTATCATTTATCAGAATTGATTTTACCAAGCCATACTGAGTAACTCTTACAAATATACTGTAAAAGTTTGTAAGAGCTATGGATTATTTCTGTGGTTTACCCAGCCTCCATCATGGGGATCTTCGTCAGAATCTGGATATATCTACAGGAGTCTATCACACCCATGGCCATCATCCACAGGTGATATGGCAGGAGAGAAAAAGGAGATAATTCCCCTCTTAAAGGATCAGGAAGATTGAATTCTGCAGGTGGTCAAATATAAGGGCGATATAGACTCCAGCTCAGGAAGAGCCAGAGAGAAACTGAGCTCAACTTCAGGTCATGAACTGCACAAATATGCCAAGAGCTTGGAGAAAGTAGTAAAACTGCCGCAATTCTATGGTAGCGGGTGTATTTATAGTAACGCAAGCAACTTTTCTTTATTCAAATAACCAGTGAGCAAATAACTCTACCTAGTCAATGATACTAATTATAGGAAAGTATAATTATGAATATAAGCATGAATAATTTTGGGGAATTTTCATGTAACACTCAGAATTCATTCATCTTAAACTGAATTTTCTCACAAAAAAATAGACTCCATCATATTTTCTTATTATAGGTGACCAAAAACAGGCAGAATTAGGTACTGTCAGCATTTACTTCCCACTCTGTATGCCTATAGTAAAGGGCTAGTTATGTTATATTGTTAATAAGTCATTGTATGAAAATACTTTTATCTTTAGACAATAGCAGATCATCTCGAATCACAGACCAGCCACAAAATCTATAGGTGAGTGACACTTTGTAGAAAACAAGCAAAATCCCTTAGTTAATGCCTTAAACAATTGAAATATTCCTTTATTAAATAGAACTAAGGGGTGGAGAGTTGTGGAAAGACTGAACTGAGACGACCTATACTCACATTTGACTGATTCAAGTTATTTTTAAAGAAAGTTTGGTGACTCATCTGCCTTATGAAAATAGGAGAGCAAGAAACGTTCTCTGCACAGTATGAAATTCCTCTCTCTTTCATATTTCTAATTCCAGGCAGCATGCTGTCTGCTCTAAAGAGCAAGAAAACAAATGCCAAGCTTTAGTCAGAGTTGTATTGCTGTGTGGGACTTTCAGATCATTTGCCCAAGCCTAACAATGTCATGCAGATTCCCTTCAGAATATCAATGCCTGGACCTTTGCTTGTGCTGCAAAGAGAAGGTTGCAAAACACTGAAGATGAGAAGCAATTCTAGGTTAGCTTAATGTTCTTCGTCTATGTTCAGAAAAAAAAAGTAACAATTTCAATCTAATTTAATTCTACAGTGAAATTAGAATTCCTGTAGTGTTGAGCTAACCTTTCTCAAGAGTCAGACGTCTTTTTTTTTTTAACTGTATCTAAGTAACACTGATGGCCTAAGGCTATCTGAGTAACAGTAAAAAAAAAAGTCTATTAATAAAAGAAATAGTTTAAATTCTCTTGAACCTTGAAATGCTGCCTTTTAACAAGGATCTTTGTTTCTGAAAATGCTCAAGCACTAATTATTTTTAACCACAAAATATTTGATCATTTTACTGTGTAGCTATTCTTTGTGAAGGAGACAGACACAATTTCACCAGTTTATATTAAGGCTTGAAACTTCTGGCTCTCCATAGCACTTAATTTTGAAACATAATGGTATGGATATTTTTTGGATGTGTTATGTCCCCTAAGACTTTATATCTCTTGACTCCCAGTGCAATAATTGGAATTCCTATTGGAATGGAGTTTAAACAATATTTTTCCTATTGTCAAAGAAAAATAGCATTGGATAAGTTAAGCAGGTCGGGAAGACTTTGTTCAAGACTATGGCAATAGAGGAGAGAGACTGATCTCAACTCTCCTGAAACAAAAGGGAGGAGTTTTTAAGTGCTGGGAAAGTAGAAAAGTCCTGGAGGAAGTTAGGGGAGGTTGCTCAAGGTGATCAGACCATGTGTGTTGCTAACTGGCACTTATCACTTTTGGAGCCCAGCCTTGGAGGACTGGAGGAGTCTATCCTGCTCAAAGACTAAATTTCAAAGGGATGCTCCCAGGTCCTTAAGAGAGACTATCTTGGGTTGTAAAACCTGCAAAAGGCTTTTTAAAAATTTACATCTCAAAGGAGCAGAGAAAGAATTTACAACTGTAAGATTTCTTAAATAAATGCTCTAAGAAAAGGGAGGTCAGGGGCCTAGAATCAGGAAGAAACCTGTGTAGGGCTTAATCAAGCTGAGGGGAACTCTAAGGCCATCTTGATCACCATAGTCACTGTAAGGGAAAAGAAATTCCACTTCAAGTTACTATGTCCATTTCTAAACGTTCTAAAACTTCCAACTGATTTAGGAGATGCTATGAGTCTGAACACTGACAAAATAAGTCTCCACGTATTTCAGTCCTTGTTAATAAATTCAAATGGTGTATGCTTAAAATATTTATATAACCAAATTAAATAATATATAAAACATGATATGTTCTCTTCTTTAATCTGTCAACCTATTATGGATTGCATCCCAAATTTGATTTTTTATGTGTAGAATATCAAAACTACTTTATTTATAGTAGCCTAGTTTAGGATTTGCCTTTACAATGAAATAGAGTCCCCAGTTCAAAAATTGTGTAATTCAATCTTAGTCCATTTTTACTCAGGTTCATTTTGTTGTTGTCGTTTCTGATTAGCTACATACAGTTTACAACAGGAACGATATTTCTAACCAGCAGTGTAACTCGAGTGTCCTATGTCATGAACAACCATACTTAAGTTTACTGTGGCTTTTAAATTACTTTTATACATTATTTTTTCTGCTAGTCAAACAACAGGAAGCATAGTTTAGAGCCTCTGCTGAGCTAAGGTTTACACCATCTTCTGGTGATTCGTTGAATTCTGATTTAAAGAGCTTTAGGACTTTAATGGTTATTATTACATTTTTATTTAGTTTAATTTTTTATTATTATCCTGTTTTATAAATTAGAGATTTGGAGTAATTCATGAAAGAAAATTAGTAAACTGCTGTTTCCTTCACATTTTCTTTTCATTGAGGAGAAAAAATGTGGAACTAAAATTTGTCCCTATTTGGTATGTATGGTAGGCAAAATAGTCCCCTAAAGATGCCCATGCCCTAATCCCAGAAACCTGTAGATATGTTACGTTATAAGACAGAAGGGACTTTGCAGCTGTAATTAAAGTTATGGACAATAGGATAGGGAGATTATCCTGTGTAACCCAAGCAGGCCCAAGCTAATAACATAAAGCTTACAAACAGAACTTTCTCCAGCAGAAGAGGAGGTAAGCGAGTCGAGCCAGAAGGAGAAGTCAGAGACAGTCAAAGCAGAAGAGGGACTGACTCGTCATTGCTGGAGGGACCACATGGAAAGCATGGGAAGTCATGTTGGCAGCCTCTAGGAGCGAAGTCTGCCCTAGTGGGACAGCCAGCAGGGAAACAGGAACCTCAGGCCTACAACATCAAGGGATGGAATTTAGCCTGAATGATTTTGCAAGCAGATTGTTCCCCAAGCCACCAAAAATGAACTCAGCCCCGTCAACACCTTCATTTCTGTCTTATGAGAACTGGAGCCAAGGAACCCACCCAACCACAGTATGCCCAGACTTCTGACCCACAGAAATGAAGAAATAATGAATGGGTCTTGCAAGTTTTTGGTCATTGTTATGGCAATAACAGCAGACTAATACAGTATGTGTCTATAATGTATTTCCATACCTTCTTCTTATCACACTTTGTAAAGTCACAAAGTCAACCATATTTTCAAAAGTATTTTACATGATAGATACACCTGGCAAAGTATCCAGTTTTCTCTCACCTCCCTTGACCTGTAAAATAAATGTACAAATTTGCCTAGGATAAAATGATAGTGAAGGTAATTAAAGTCATATATGTAAGCTTATTTTTAACATATTTTCCTTTTGTTCTTGGGTGATAGGTAGGTATATTCTTTTGTGTAATACTGAAAGTTAAAATTTCAAATAAGAAGATTGATAAAATGTTGAATGTGTATTTCCTTTTTAAACTCAAAGATAGTCATCTTTATTTCTTGAGTAACTTTAGATGAGATTAATACCTCTGAAAAGTTGCATCCAACAGATGTGAATTTTATAAATATATTTGTATTTGTCCTGGCAGCCTGCAGTCCTTCACAAACTCTGCCAAAACTTATGAAAAGAAACAGCAACTGAAACATGCTCTTGCCTTTAATAAAGAATCAGAAATAGAGAATTTAACTACTTTACACTATCACTTAAGTTGACAATATCACAGTTTTAATTGAAAATGTAGATATATATATTTGTTTCTTGTAGCTGCTGTAACAAAGTACAAGAATCAAGTGGGAGAAATCAGTCTACCTGAATTCAAGACTTATAAGCTATAATAATGAAGATGGTGTGGTCTTGGTGGAGGAGTAGACATACAGATCAATGGAACAGAATAGGGAACCTAGAAATAGACCCACACTAACATGCCCAACTGATTTGAGAAATGTGCAAAAGCAATTCAATTAAAGAAAGATAACCATTTCAACCAACAGTGCCAGAGTAATTGGAAATTCATAGGAAAATAAACAAACAAATAAATAAACCTTGACCTAAGTCTCACACCTATACATAATTAACTCAAAACTGATCATGGATTCAAATGTAAAATGCAAAACTATAAAACTCTTAGGAAAAAAAATAAGAGAAAATCTTCAGGGTTTAGTGTTAGGCAAATTTTCTTAGACTTAACACCAAAGCACAATTCATAAAAGGAAAAAATTGATAAACTGGACTTCTTAAAATTAAAACCTTTGATTTATGAAAGATCCTGTCAAAGGATGAAAAGACAAGCTACACACTGGAAAAAGTATTTGCAAACCACAGATCTGATGAGGACCTAGATTTAAAATAAAGAACTTTCAAAACTCAACAGTTAAAAAATTAACACTCCATTTCAAAATAGGCAAAAGATGTACAGAGACATTTTGTGAAAGAGGATATACAGATGTCAATTAGTCACATGAAAAGATATTCAACATCATTAGCCATTAGGGAAATGCAAATTAAAATCACAATGAGATGTCACTGCATATCTAACAGAATGGCTAAAATGAAAATGTGATGCTACCAAAATGCTGGTTAGGAAGCATAGCAACTGGATCACTCACAGTCTTGTGGTAGAAATGTAAGATGGTACAGCTCCTCTGGAAAATAGCTTGGCAATTTATTTAAAAACTATACATGCGGGGCCGGCCCGGTGGTGCAGCGGTTTAGTCCGCGCTTGGCAGCCCGGGGTTCGCCGGTTCGGATCCCGGGCGCCCGCCGACGCATCTGCCTGTCAGCCATGCCGTGGCGGCGTCCCACATAAAGTGGAGGAAGATGGGCACGGATGTTAGCCCAGGGCCAGTCTTCCTCAGCAAAAAAGGGGAAGATTGGCGACGGATGTTAGCTCAGGGCTGGTCTTCCCCACAAAAAAAAAAAAAAAAAAAAAAAAACTATACATGCAACTACATTACAATCCAGCAATTGCACTTCTAGGAATTTATCCAATAAATATGAAGACTTAAATTCACAAAAAAATATCCTATACATGAATGCTTATAGCAGCTTTATTCTCCATAGCCAAAACTAGAAACAATCTAAATGTCCTTCATTGGGTGGTTAAACTATAGTACGTCGGTACCACGGAATATTACTCAGCAAAAGAAAATAATGGGCCATGATACCCACAACGACCTGGATGGATCTCCAGAGAATTATGCTAAGTGAAAAAAGCCGATCCTAAAAAGTTACATATTGTGTGATTCCATTGATACGTCTTTAAATGATGAATTTATTGAAATGAAGAATAATCTAGTAGTTGCCAGAGATTAGGACAGGGTGGGGGTAGGGGGAGAGTGTGACTAAAAAAGGGCAGTGTGAGGGATCCTTGTGGTTATGGAAATCTTCTGTATCTTGACTAAATCAATGTCAGTGTCCTAGTTATACTATTGTACTATAGTTCTACAATTGTTGCCATTGGAAAAATTGGATAAATGGTACATGAAATGTCTCTTATTATTTCTTATGACCACATGTGAATCTACAGTTATCTCAAAATTTTAAAAGTTATTAGAAAAAAACCTATCCTTCCTCTTCTGTTATTCAGTAAACGACCTCAATAGACACCCAACTGCTCAAACTAGATAATTTTGGACCTCCATTTCTCCCTCATCTTTACATCTAAACTATCCCCAAGTCCTACACATTGCTGTTAAGTATCCATGATTTCCACCACACTCTTCCACCCCACTTCTATCCTCATAACCTGAGCTCGTCCAAGCCCTTCTTTTCTGACTTACTATCACACACTCCCTTAACAAAGCTCTTGGTCTCTAATATTCTCTAATCCCTTCCCTTCTCTGTATCTTCCTTAAAGATACTTTATTTCACAAATACAAATACTCCCTATGCCTACGTAGGAAAAACTCCAAATTACGCAGCTGGGAAAATAGGCATTTTAGGCTCCTTCTTTGCATCGCCTTATTCCCTTTTATTTCCTCTGTGCTTAAGCTCACCAAACCTTTTCAAACACTTCCTTTTTATGTTTTGTCTGCTGTAATTCTTAATGTTACCTGTCACCTGGTGACCTTATGCCCATCCTCAATGCTCAGCTAAGAGAAAAGTCTTCCTTGAACTCTTTCTTATTTCTTTGTCATATTTTCATTATGCATGTGTATTTGCTTCCTCCTTAAACTATGAGCTCCTTGACAGTCAGAAAGCTTTATCTTCAAATGACCAATGACAGCCATTGTTCATGGTATGATACATACCCAGAAAATTTTAGTAACATTAATAACTACCATTTTATATCATAATACAGTTTATTTTATGCTAGCTTCTTTATTGCTAATCTCACAAGAAATCAGCAAGATTCCTTTCAGTATTTCCATTTTCTACGTGAGAAAGCTGGGATCAAAAAGGTGAAGTGATTTATCTGAAGTCTCAGAGCTAGCAGTACCAATCTGGAATCCATACTTCTAAAAGAAATAGGTTAAAAATCTTTAGATAAATCTAGTAAGAAGTTAAGCTTCCTTATATACCTATCATGAGACCACCAAGCCCCAGGCTGTAGTTACTCCACATTTCTTAGCAATGGCTAGAATTTCATACCTTGAAGATCTAATTAAATCACTCAAAGAGCAGAATTTGAATGAGACTTTACATTTTTTTCCACTTATAAAAAAATAAACACAGTTTGGCAGTTTCTTACAAAACTAAGAACTCCGAAAAAAAAAAAAACACCCCTGCATGCCAAACACTGGGAGCAACCAAGATGTTCTTAAATAGGTGAACGGATAAAGAAACTGTGGTACATCCATACTATAGACTTATTCAACAATAAAAATAAATTCACTATCAAGCTACAAAAAAAATGCATGAAACTTAAATGCAAATTTCTAAGTGAAAGATCTAATTTTAAAAGATTACATTCTGTATGATTTCAGTTATATGACATTTTGAAAAAGGCAACACTGTAAGACATTAAAATACTCAGTGATTCTCAGGAGTTTGAGAAGGAGAAGGAAGGGTGAGTAGGTGAAACACAGGGGATTTTTAGGGTGGTGAAACTACTCTGTATGATAATGTATTGATGGATATACAGCATCACGCATTTGTCAAAACCCATTGAACTTTACAGCACAGAGAGTAAATCTTAATGTAGGCAAATTAAAAAAAGAAATCATTTAGGAGGTGGAGTATTCTCAGGAAGGAACGCAGACTAACAGGAGACCCCAACTGTATTACAAATGTATGAAACAACTTCAGTGAAGGAGGTGAGAGGAAAAGGTGTGACCTAAGTAACTCTGGAAATGCACAGAGTCTGTAAGACTAAAGGCAAAAGGAGTCATCCACAAATAGTATTGCTCTCTAGTCGAAGTTACTTCCCATGGGGGCACCGGTTAACAAATCTGATATCACTATGCCTGTATACTGGAATTGAACAATTAAGCAAATAGATAGCAGATGATGGGAGCCAAGTTTCTCACTGTTGGAACAAGAAGTTATAGATATGCAAGAGGAAGAGGGTAGAACAATCCATGTGGTAATATATTAGAAGTGGAGACATGAATGTGAACGCATATTTAGCTTAATATAGATAGTTACATATAGAAATATTTATAACAGTGTATATATACTTGGTTTAGTATATATGCGCATATATTTGCTTGCTCTGTCAGATGACAGGGACTAGAAGCAACAACACCCCAGTAGCACCGAGCACACCTAGCACCCAGTACTTGATTTCTAATAACATTCTCCAATGAAAGGAACCTGGGCTCCATGGAGAAATGGCTCCAGACCTGGGGCATAAAATATATTTATGGATATGTACACATACATGGATTAGTATACACATACATATTTCTGTGTTCTGTCAGGTGAGAAGCCCTAAAAGAAATGACAATGTCATAGTAACAAGCCCAGCTAGTATGCAGACATTAGTTTCTAAACCATTCTCCTATAAAAAGAATCAGGTATCTATAGAGAAATTGCTGATATCCAACTGTGGCAGGAAATATACAGGATGAACATGGAGTATCTTGTAGCACCAGAAAGTAAGAAAGTGCTTAAAAATAAATAAAACCTTACTTTGATGGGGTTTATGTCAAAGGGACACAAGAATCAAATGAAAGAGCTCCCAATGGCCCAAACCAGAATAATTTCAGTAAGAAAATGAAGAAACTAGTATTGAACTATAACACAAAGTATAAAATACCCATAAGTCCATAACACTGATACAAATAAATGATTGAATAAACAAATGGGGGAGCAGAAATGAACGTCCCTCACAGAAGAATTCCAAATAATTTATGTGGATACTGCACCTTCAGTGAGGTTGGAGCATAAATCCCCATTTCTTAAGTGTAGGCTGTTCTTAGTGACTTCCTTCCAAAAAGGACAGCATGGATGGGAGCTGGAGAGGGAAGAAAGAAGGTAAATTTTCACTGGAGAAACCTGGCAAACACGACCTTAGCCAGGAGACCAAGGTGAACATCAACATTGATGAACCCTGTTGATAGCACCCTTGATATGAAGTGGTAAAATGGCACTTTCCCTCTGTGGTCCTCCTCTCCAAAACCCACAAGCCCAGCCTAATCATGAAAAAAAATCAGACAAATCCCAATAGAGGGGCACCCTACAAAACACCTGACCAGAATTTCTCAAAACTGTTGATGTCACCACAAAGCAAGGAAAGTCTGAGAAACCATCACAGCCAAGAGGAGCCTAAGGAGATATGATGATTACACGTAATGTTATATCCTGGATGGGATCACGGAACAGAAAAAGACATTGGGTAAAACTAAGGAAATCTGAATAAAGTATGGACTTTGATACTGGTTCATTAATTGTAACTAATGTACTGTACTAATATAGGATGTTAATAATAGGGGAATTTGGATGTGGCGTATATGAGAACTCTTTGTCCTATCTTTACAGTTTTGCTGTAAATCTAAAACTGTTCTAAAAAATAGTCTATTAAAGATAAATAAATAAACACAATGATCAATTCAAAACTTAAAAAAAACAACCACACAAAAGAACTAGTAGGTCAGTGCTTTGCGCCTCCCCATAGCCCTCATTTCTCTTGGTGCTTAATGCTGACAGCAGACTGCTTAGCATCTCAGTATGTGCCATATTGGTTGCCAGTGGTGTTGGGCCATGGACTCAGTTGGTTCAGGGATTTAATTAATAGGTGTTGCTCTCCAGTTCCAGCTTTTGGCTAGGGTGCAAAATGACTCATTCCCAAGTAGGAAAGTAGAGATTTTCATATCTGAACTTCTAAGTATCAACTAGCATTTTACCTCAAAAGAAAGTTGTGCCAAACTTTTATTTTTATAAAAATTGTAGCTTAAGTATACGGTAATCAGTACGTATTTATTTTCCACATATATTTTGAGTAAATATTAGGGTGAAGTATTTATCACCTATACTGCATACACAACTAAATTGTTTTTCTGAAGTAAATTCTCCACTCTTCCTCATCATCAAAAGATGTTTGCTACTCAATTAACATACACATTTTTGGTTTCTGCACACAAGTTACTAAGCACATATGGTTCCAACAATCTATTCATTTGTAATTAACATAACTCAAAATCTCATATTAAAGTAACCATGCTTGTGTTAAAATGTGTAAATGCAGATTATTCAATATAGAAAAAGAAACTGTCAATTAAAACATGTCAAGAGGCAAGGCCATCCTTCATGGAAAATTTTAAATTATGTTGCTTAGGTACAAAACATCCCATATTTACTACTTTCCCTTGCTTTAAAATATCTTCATCTACTGAAGTAGTCATCTTTTATTCAAAAATTTCAATTTTCTTTCTTGATGAGATCATTAAAACCATTCTATTTAACTTTTTCTTTAGTTGTCTCAAGCCAATAATAAGAATACAAAAAGTGAAAATAAGTATGTCTTGAGTGTGCATCATTTTTTAATTGAAGGCTGCTTGTGTTCAATCTTACAATATATTAGAGTGGAATGCTTTCAAAAGGCCTCAGAAATAAGTGTTCTATTATCTAAGTACACCAGATGATTTAGGAATGTTATTACAAAATAACTCCTCCGTGTTTTGCTTTCTGACAGGCAGCCAATCATGTATAAATTACAGAAATTCAGTCATCATAACCCCCTTCAAGGCATTTCTGAAAAACATGTTTAACTACGTTTAAAAATATATATATTAATACAATGTATGTATAAACACCTTATAATAGGAAAATTAGAAAAGAGATAAATTAGATGAAAATAAGAGTAACATTAAAAAAAAAAAAGTATTGTTAACTCAGTCCTCACCCAGGCTTTTAAATTTCTCTTTCCAGGAAAATGGCTTCTGACAGTGCATTCTGACAAGGCGTTTGCATATTGCCGAGCCTGGGCGAGGAGCCAAGCAGCACAGGGAGTGTCAGGTAGAGGGAGGCATGGCGGTGGACACACCTCAGTGAAGGGTGGACAAGGCGGAGGTGACAATGGAGAGACAGATGGGCAGCACCGTTCCAGGGGTTTAGAATCAGAACATGTCATGGAGTCACTAGCAGGCAAAAGTCAGTCCTCAGAATTGAGTTTGGAGTAAAACTGTGAATCAAGCCACACCTACAGTTAAAAGCTCAGAAACACACAGGCCCTGGAGATCAAGGTAAAGCTACAATTGTCACACACGAGGAATACAAAAGGTTCGGATACTGGAAAGCAGGGGAAAATAGATCAGGAAATTTACAGGACCTGAAATGGTGGACCAATGCAGAGGCAGGACTGACACAGGGCTCCAGTCTGCAGGCAGGAAGTTGACTCCGGGTTTCCTGCCAGTGTAAGGACTGTCCTACACTTACTCCTTGAACAATCCAAGCCTTAAGGGGAGGCAGGGAAGTCCACACCAAACCAGAGCAGTGGAAGAGCCAAAAAGGAAGCACCTTTCAGAGCTATCCCTACTAAGGGATATTATCATAGAATTTGTAATTCCCTTCCTCACCTCACACAGCTAATTACAGTACTGATGAAATAATGAAAAGCAATAGAATAGATTGCAGTCTATGAGGAAGCCATTTGGTTTAAACCTCATTTGTCCTGACCTTGCTTCTTCACAAGGGCCTGACGTGGCCTGCTGAACGTGCATTGTACGTCTGCTTTAAACATTTACAGTGTCCCAAAGCCGAGAATAGTGCCCTTAAAGATAGGGATGTTGTCTCGCCCCATATCAGCGTTTCTTTAAGCATAAGCATCTCTTCCCAGAAACTAAGGATTAATCACTGACCTGCTTTAACTCATCTCGTTACCACTGACCTGCTGACCGCCAACCTGCTATGAGCACCTTGTGACCACTGACATGCTGTGCTAAGCATTTCGTGACAGTAGTAAAAATGATATTCCTGTCATGTGTGACGTATGTTCTTTGTTCTAAGATGGTATATAACCATTCTGTACACCCCGCTTCTTTGGGAGCTTCCTTCCTTGGCAGAAAAGTTCTCCCAGGCTATAGTCCTCAAATTGGCTCATATAATAAGCTCACCCCAATTTTGATTTATAGATTGATTATGGATTATTTGTGTTGACAAAATAATAGCCTAGAGGGCTCAACCAGATCCCTCAGATTAAGCCACCTCAAATGGGAATTCATACTCCAGTTCCTTTCTTCTTACATAAGTAAAAATCTTCCCAAAATTAAGTTCCTGGAGGACGAAAACCAATTTGTTCATTGTGCTGTCACTACATCTTTTTTTTAATCTATAAAAAAAAATAAATTGAAAAATATTTTTTGACAAGAGCTGCTCATACCAGAGGACTAAAACAGTTCAAATTGTCCAGAAAGGCACTTAAAATAACAAATCACAGGACGTTCTCTGTGCTGGGGCAAAAGTGTTCAGTCTTTCTTCAGGTTACATTTTCAATTTCTAATGAACTTTTAAGATGGAAGACAGGCATTGCTTGCCCTTCACAAAGATATGTTTTCTCTGTCTTTAATGTGCGTTGTGAAATAAATCTGGTAAATGCGTGCCTACTGCGCACCTGTAACCTTAGCAGGTCCCGGCAGCCAGGAAGCTTGAGGGAGCCTGCGTCCTCTCCGCTTGCCTGGATTCCCAGCACAGCCTCTGGCACATCACTCATCTGTGCTCTAATTCATTTCCACTTTTCAAAACCAGTATAAAGTCATCTGCTTTCCATTCCAAAGATTTAAATGTCTAGTTTTCCATCTCATTGATGATGAATTTATGGAAACTCACAGAAAAAGGCTTTCCATGAAGTCTGCCTGTCCCCCATCTTGGGGCTTCACAGAGGATTCCGTGAACCTCTGGAGCTTTGCTCTACTTTCTCAGATTCAGTTTTGAATCAATTCCTTATTTCCATAAACATTTATTGGCTGCCTGCTATACCGGGCACACTATTGGTGACTGTTCCCCAGAGGTGTTTAGAGTTTTGAGGAGAAAATATGAGTTAATAGACAACGGCAATACAATATGTAAATATTTAATAAACAGTGTCCTTAGAGTGGGGACTCTGGGAGTTACACTTTTTGAGGGTTCCCAGAAAGCTTTCTGGAGGAAGTGATATCTATGCTGAGATTTAAAAAGTAAAAAGGAGTTAGCTACACAAGATGGAAATGATGTGACAGATGTTCCAAGTCCGCTGAAACGTTCTGTAGTTCAGTCTGGCTGGAACAATACAAAGAATCTGAGATGAGGGTAAAGAAAAGGGGGCTCCAAATATGAGGAGCCATTTGGTTAACAGCAAAATTAAGTGAACAGGCAGAGAAAGAGGACCCCCCTGGATAAGGGCATGAAAGGGAGCAGAATTAAACCCAGGAGGGTTCTGGTAACTAAAGGTAAGGAAAGAGTGTTTCAGAGATGTGAGAAAATGATGAATAGCAGGTCTGAGAGGCTGAACACACAATAGGACATCAGCCAGACCCAAAATGAAAATAGAACTCTGACCCACAACGTGCAGCAACCAGCCCTGGAAGCCAAACCACAGCCTCCGCAGCAATAGACCCCATATGGCCAAGACTCGATGGATAACTGACAGCCTCCCTAATTTTTGCCCACACTGTCAACTTAGAAGCAGTCAGAGAAAGCCAAATATGCACCCCTAACCAATCCTCTAGGACATCCCACTTCCAGTTAGCCTACCTCCAGCTTCTCCATGCCCACAGCCTCAGACCAAGACCCACCTGAAGCTTCCCTTTTGTTTTCTCACTATAAAGCTTCCCCATCCCCTTCCTACCTTTGAGTGTCCATCGAACACAAGCGATGGTGGTGGACTCCCTTGCTGTAGGAGGTCCTGAATACATAGCCTTTGCTTGTCCCCATTTGAGTGGTGTTTATCTCTCCAGGTATAACCAATTTTTTTTAAAAAGGTGCTTGACTGGGAACGGGAAGAGAAAGAGCGCACAATTTGCCAAGATGGTGGCAGCCAGCTCAATGAGTCCTGTCCAATGGCTTCTAATGTCTCTGACAATTGGAGAGGGAGACTATTTTCCTAGGTCATTTAGAGAAGTAGGATGTCTGAAGCAAGTAAGGAAGACTTAAACTTTGTCACTGGTTTATCACGGACACTGTGATCTAAATGTTGGAGTGCCTCAGGGCACCGGGAAGGGGTTCTCCAGACCTCTGCTTGTTCAGTCTTGACTTTCCTCAGACAGCACAGTGATTGCAAGCTTGGACTTAACAGTCAGCCCACATTCACAATCCCAGCTCCACCACTTACTAGCTATGTCCCTTTAAGAAATCATTTGTTTCTCTGTGCCTCAGTTTCTTCACCTGTAAAATGGGGATAATAATAGCACTAACTTTTGGGGCTGTTTTGACAATTAACTGCTATTCGTAAAAGCATGTAGAACAGTGCCTTGGACATATTAATTACTATATAAGTATTTCTCAAATAAAATTATTCACATGTCTTCAGAGGATTGCTAAACTTCTATCTCCAACCCAGATAAACCTTCTAAGTCCAAATCAGTACTTCCAACTTCCTTTCTCGAATGGCAGGTAACTGTCCCAGGACAAAGATCACAACTCCACATCTCTCTGTGGAATAAGTTATATTTGATAGAAAGTATATAGTAATGGAGAAGAAAACTAGAATCACTAAGTTTCCAGGAGAGTGGCGTTTTCTCCATCTCCATGGGAGGTTACCCTCAGCTTCTCAAGCAGGGGTGGTGGATAGGAGTGGGGGAAACTTCTAAGGGGTGGGAGGAATGCCATGGGAAGTTCCCTGGGATTGATCAGTAAGAAAGTGCATACATGCCAATGAGAACGTGTCCAGTTATTGTGATCACTGATATAACAATGATGCAGCTCCAAGGCGCCTCCCTGGGTTTTACCATTACTATTCCAAAGTCACACACCTGTGCCATGAGGTCATGTTCTCAGGTGACTGAAAGATTAAACCAGGCTTTTCTACCTCCAGGAAGCCTCATAGGCTCACTATTCCTTCTAATCTGCACTGTAGAAACAGACAACACAATAGGCTATCCTTCATCCTGCATTCCTTCTCCAGGAAATGGCACCACCAGTGAAGCCCCGGGCTGCCCATGCAGAGACCCGCCAGTTGCTCCTGGGACTACTTTTTACCTTCATACTAAGCTACTTTCTCTAAGTGCTGTCAATTTGACTTTCTCAGTGTTTCTCCAATCTTTCCGCTTTTTGCATAGTCAAAGCCACCACTGTGATCCAAGCTACCACCATCTCCTCAATATCCTGCAATAGCTCACCAGTGTCCTGGGCTCCCACATTCACACTCCTCTTCCAATTTTCTCCACTAGCAATGGATCAAAATATAATTTTTCTTCTCTTCTTAAAACCTTAAAGAACTTCCTGCTTTTCTTAGCATAAGGTACCATAATATCCTTAGCTGGTCCTAAATAACACCCTGTGTGAACTGGTCCCTGATTTCCTCTCCAGTCTCTTACTGAATGCTGTCCTCTCTCACCAGACTTCAGGTGTCTGGTCTTCTTTGAACTTCTACCTCAAGGGCTTTGCATAAGTGGTTCTTCATTCCTGAACTGACCTCTACAGCTTTGCCTAATTAACTCTTTCCAACATTTCAGTGTCCACTGAAATGCCCCTTTCACCAAGAAGACTTGCCCCTCATGTTTCTGCTTAACAGAGATTATTACAAATGCAGGGAAACAATTTATTGTGCAATTGTTGTCTGATGCCTGGCTCTTCCCCTCGAAGATTAGCCCTATGAGAGCAACATCTAGACTGTACCGGGTGTTTGTTAAAGGTTTGTTGTAGACATGAGAGGGCTATGGAGAAGAAAGGAGGATTGGACAGAGAGAGAATGACAGATTATGGAATAACACTAAGGGTGTGCTTGAGGTTTAGGACATAATATAGAATGACACTGTATAGTTTAGCAGTTGAGACTAGAGGTGAAGAAGGGTTTCGTTGAGTATATTGGAACAACAGAGCAAGGTAGTCAAAAATCTGACAAAAATTATTTAAATCAATGGAATTTAAGAATAGCTAAGAGAGAATTTGTTTCTGGTCTCATGCATATATGACTTGGTAGTATATGTAGATTCATAAATTTAATGTAGAAATTCTAAACTCAATTTCAAGTTGGGCCAGAGCAGAGAAAATTGTTGAAGGAAAGGGAATAATTTTTCTGTTTTAAGACTGTTTTAAGCATCGATTGATTCATGGCAGAAACAAGTATAGTTAAGATCAATAGGAAAATATAAATTATTGGCAAAGAAAAGGATAACGATGATTAGATTACCTATTTACCTACATAAAAGACAACGTTGATGAATATAGCTCATTATTAAAGTTATAGGTACAGACATCATTAATCTTTTTTTCTCCCAAGTTGTATTTTTAAAATAAATGGGCATAAATAGTATAATTCACTTCCAAAAAGAGATGCCTAAAAGCAATTTATTTATAAGACCACTCTGGTTGATGTTACATTAAAATTATATTAATTGCTTTTACCAATGATGTAATGTTAGTTAAAAGGGTTTTTTTTAATATTTTATTGGTGATACTAAGAAATGCTTAATTGGTTATCAAATTATCCTAGGCACTGATGGTTAGGAAACTAATTTTACTGGAAGAGCTGATAGATATTTTGCATTCATTTACAAAAGCCATAGGACAAGTAAACAACTCTGCCAGATGTTTTGTGCCAGAGCAAATGGGTTTTGTTTTAGCTGAGCCCAGCAACTCTCACAGGGTGTCCTGGGAGATGACATCTCGTGCAGGGCAATATATGAAATCAGGTGTTGAGCACAGAGGGAGCACAATTTACTGCAAACAGTTTTAACAGTCTCAGCAAAATATTTGTTTCATGAAGAAAAAAAAGTTCTACTTGTCTCTCCTTGCAAAAGAGTGTTAATAACTGCACAAGATAAATGCTTGCCTTTCTTTAGACTTTATGCCATTTTGGGCAGGCTTTGTGAGATTTATAAATGGGATTTTAAAACAATTTTCTGCATCTTTGATATCATTACCCTTAAGCCCCTCTCAAAGCATCACAGATCTAAGGGTGTGGTGGCAGGGTAGGGATGTTAGTAATGAAGACGGCCAATACATACGACTATTGTTTAATCGTCAAACAGCACTGTGAATATTCAAGGAAATAATTTTGTAATTTCCCTTTCCTGGCCCCTTTCATTTTTACAGCTCTGCTTCTCTACTATTTCTGACTTCAGTTTTTAGGAAAAACCTCAGAAAACTGACATCTATCCAGACTATGTAAGCACCTCAGGCAGTCAAGTTATCAAGCTGTTTACATGGTGACAGTAGCTATCCAAATACCTCAAAAAAGCTATCATAAGTCATCGTGTCATGCTGTAATTCTATTTTTTGTGAGGGCATATAGGCAGACATTAAGCAATCTGGCAAGAAAATCACAAAAGATAATAATGCATTTATATTACTCAGTCTGGCTCAAAATTACAGCTGGCGGTTAGCAATACTGTAGCTCATTTGTATAACTCTTTCTGGAACTCTCCAAATGCAGGACTGTACCAGAAGTAAACTAAAAAATGTACCCACAAATTAATTGCCTAAATATCTTGGAAGATTAAAAACTCATAGTCAAATGGGCAAGAAAAAGTTTTTTAAGTTGTGTATTTTGAGTTAGTGACAATAATTTTATCTGTGTATCAATGCAATCTTTCTCCAAATAACCATGGAGAAAGATTCATGGTCTAAAGGAGAAGGAATTTTTAAATTGATTCAGGAAAAATGATGACATTATTATACGTTTAAATTTATACTGTATTCTAACTTATTATTTTCCCTTCAGGAATTTACAGAAAATTATCAGGAGAAAAGAAACAGTCAAATCCTTAATCTATCTGTGCAGCACAGAGAAAAAGCAACAGTTCATAGGCCTGATCTGTGTATAGGATGATTTTGGGGAGGGTTATGGGTTGAGTGGTGTCTCCCAAAAAGATGTGTTGAGATCCTAACCCTCTGTACCTGTTAATGTGACCTTATTTGGAAATAGGATCTTTGAAGATATAATCAAGCAAAGATGAGGTCATTAGGATGGGCCCTAATCCAATAAGACTGGTGTCCTTACAAGAAGCGGAAAAGAGACACAGAGACAGACATACACAGAGGGGAGACAATGGGAAGCGACACAGAAGGAACACCATGTGGCAACCAGCACAGACTGGAGTGATGTATCTGCACACCAAGGAACACCAAGGATTGATGGCGACACCAGAACGTAGCAGAAAGGCACAGAACAGACTCTCTCCTGGAGCCTTCAGAGAGGGCATGGCCCTGCTGACCACTTGATTTCTGAACTTCTAGGCTCCGGGACTGTAAGAGAATAAATTACTGTTTTAAGCCACCTAGCTTGTGGTACATTGTTATGGCAACCTTTAGAAACTAACACAGGGTATGTCCTCAGAAGCAACACCTAAATGGAAGTTAGAGCTGCACACGTGGACAGAGGGAGAGGAAACTGTGATGCAGTTACAACAGGACCTCAGCCGGTCCCACCAGGAACCCTGGAGTTGCAATGGCACTTCAGCGTTGTTCCCAATTGAGGCCATGCGCCGATCCTTTGTACCGCTGCACAGATCACACACTGAATGTGGGTCACCCCAGGATGTAATCCTCCAGCCAAGGATGATGCCCAGAGAGCGATTCGGCTATGATCCCTCAACAACCCCACCGCCAGCCGCTTAGGGAATGAGTGCCTCCGTCTGGAAAGAAAGATCTGGAATGCCCACCACAATATTTACTACATCTTTGTGCACACATGTAAATATTTCTGTTGGACAAATTCCAAAATTAGTAACATTGTTTGCTCAAAAAATGTGAGTGTTAATAAACTTGATAGATGTTGCCAAGTTGCCCTCTCTGAAATTAGAAGTCAATTTAGACTCCCATCACCAGTGCATGAGAATGTCCATGTTCCCTCATCCATCCACTGGCAAACCAGATGGATGAAATAGTGCATTTTATTTTAATTGATACTGCCTAATTATTAATACAGTTCAATATCTTTACAATATAATTATTGGCTACTTTTTGTTTCTTCTGTTAAGTTCTTATGCATATTTTTGCACATTTTTATTGAGTTGCATTTTTCTTAACTGATAGTAAAAAATATATATTTTCAAATCTTTGCAGGAGTATAAATGGGAAATATTTTTTATCCCCATTTTTGGAGTGATTTTTATCTGTTAAATAATGTCATCTGCTGAAGTGTTCAATATTTCTATTTTCAAATCTCAATAGTTGGTCTTTTGTGTTTATTGCCCATTAACATCTTACATAAGATTGTAAAAGTATTTGTGTATAATGTCAAAGAAATATCATTACATTTATCTTTCAATCATCTGGAATTTATTATTATTATGAATGATATCAGGTAGAGAATCAACTTCTCCGTGTACACTTACAGAGAAACTTCAACTTGTTCAATTTTGTTTCCAGAAAATCCATTGGGAAATTCATTGATTGTACTCCATTTTTAGATTAGCTTTGTGATATTTGACCTCTTCACAATACTGATTCTTTCCATTCAGGAACTTCCTTGGTGAAATTGTATGGGTTTCTTCATAAAGGTCTTATTGATGCTTTTGATGGTTTCTTTACTTGTCAATTTTTTAAAGTTTATTCCTAGTTATTAGAGCCTTTGGTTCCCCGTTAGGACATGGGTTTTTGTTTTCCTTCATTACATTTATTAATTGATTGTTATTTATTGTTTTTGTATTTGCTAGTTGACTTTACTTCCAACTTTTCCAAAATATTATTTATTGGATATTTTCTAATGGAGCTCAGATTTTCTAGAGAGAAAAATAATGTCATCTGCTAATTATTACAACATAGTATCACTCATGATAATAATAATGATAATCATCCTTTTCCTATTTCTGACTTAGAATTATTCTAAAATTTAAAAATAAAATACCATGTCCTTTACAACATTTGACACAATTTTTTTCAAGGTAAGAAAGTTTTCTCTCTTTCTCAGCTTGGGAAATAAGTTTGTTATTTTTTGGCTCTTAGGATTTTATTTTTTAACTTCACAATAGGTCGTGGAGAAGTCCAGCTCCAGACCAAAATCCTATGTGTGATCCTTCAGGCATGACCTCAGGCAATTACAAAAGCTCTACCTGGCAGGTCTCACAGGGGAGGCTGCCCTTCCCACACAGACTTGGTGCACAGACAACACATTAGAATCTCTAGAGGGAATTTCAGACAAGGACTCAGCCCCCAGCCTCCAAGCCAGTCATGTTTTTAGGAATATCTGCATTCCATGTCTAGGCACCTCCATTCAGAGGTGGCCCTTGGCCAAGACCTTTCTCAGTTGCCTCTGCTAAGATCGCTTTATTGGGGGGACTTGAAGATACCTTCTCCACTATGACTCAGTACTCAGCAATTTTCCTCTCCTAGTCCTTCCCCTCCCCCTTCTTCCAGTCCCCGGGTCCATAAAATGGCTGGGTCCTTCATTCAGGGCTCTCTTGGCAGGGAGACTCATTGTTTGAATTGACCACCTCAATACCTGGCAGCTCAGCTCGCTCTCTCTCAGTTTTTGACAGTAATATAGTTTATCGACTTCTCTTCGTGGATCTTTGAGATGATAATGTGATTCTTCTACTTTAATCTGTTAATATAATGAATTGCATTAATAGATATCTGAGTGCTGAATTACACTGGCACTCATGGGGAAAATCTCAGATGGTCATGGTGTATTCTCCTTTTAATAGGCAGGCAAATAAGCTTTTCATTGTTTTATTTAGGTTGTTTGCCTCCATATTTATAAGTGAGATTGATCCACAGTATTTAGTTTACTTGGTTCTCTGTCTCTCTCCCTCTCTGCATAATCTCCTTGTTTGGTTTTAGTGTCATTCACATCCTATGGATGTTTTTCCCTTTGTCCATGCTCCGAAATAAGTGAAAAGCCTAGTTATTAGCTTTAACGTGCAGTTGTGTCTGATGTTGAGGTGGAACTTAGATGTCTGATGTGAGTATAGAATATTTGCTTTTGCTTTGTTTTTCATTTTTACGAAATCTGAGCATCTTCGTGTTTTAAGGAAGGGTTTAAAAAACATAATTATTTTGATAGCTGGAACTTTGGACTTAACTGTTTTCAATTTTTGCATTTACCAGATATTGTGTTAATATTGTTTCCTTTTCTTTTCCTCTTTTTTCCTCAGCATACATAGTCTTTTTATTCATTTTCTTTCTATTTTTCTCAGCATTTTAGTAATTAAATATTACATTTCTATTTTTCCAATATTCCTTCTTATACTAAAACTAATATTTTAACTAATATTTTTCTGTTAATGTTGAGAATGTATTAGTATCCATAACATTTAACTAATCAAAAAGAAGTATGCTTTTACTCAGCACCAAAAAATTTGTGTTGAAATCATCTGGAATTTTTATTCCAGATGCTTTGGATCTTTTAGAAATTGTTTAGTCTTCAAAGCCACAGAGTGTCAACAATTACTTGTTTTGCATAAGATTTTAAGTCTAGGTGCACCATTTTCTTTGCCAAGCACTCTTTCTTATAACCCATGATATCCTCTTTCTCTCACTCCTTTATGGTTGGCTGCATTCTTATGATTTTCTGCTTTTGTTTTAGGCAAATTGGATAAATGGGAGGTAAAATTTCAGATCCAATGCATATTTCTATTTTCTTATGCAATTTAAATGATAATTTGCCTGAGTACAGCATTGTAGATTGTCTATAAGTCTGATAAAAATTTAAAGACCGCATAATACAAAATGTAGGTGTGTATGGATATGTGAAATGGGAACCTCATGCATTGTCACTGGGAAGTAGAATAGTGTAGCCATTTTGGAAAATTTTCTAGCATTATTTGATCAAATTAATTATACAAATATATTATGACCCAGTAATTCCATTTCTAGATATAGATAACAATGAAAATTTTGCATGCATCCAAACAGAAACATGTATGAGAAATTCTCTACACTGTTATAGTGGACAATTAAAAGCAAATGAGGTTACACTAATAGGAGGGTAGACAGTTTAAATACATTGAATATGCACAATGGAGTATCACAGAATGATAAGACAGAATGTACAAATAAAAAATTTTAAATACATCCTACTTGGTAACATGAAAAAAAAGAGAGAGAAAATGAAATAGACAATACAAAAATTGCATATAAGAATTCCTAGTAACGTACAGCCTACCAAGACTAAATCATGACAAAATAGAAAATCTATACAATCCAATATGAAAAAGATGAATCAATCATCAAAATTTCCCACCAAGGAAAATTTCAGGACCAGATGGCTTCACTAGTGAGTTCTACCAAACATTTAAAGAAGAATTAATGTCACTCTTTCTCAAACTCTTCCAAAATTTGAAAAGGAGAGAATACACCCAAACTCATTTTACAAGGTCAGCCATCACCCTGATACCAAAGCCAATTAAGTACTCTCTGAGAAAAGACAACTACAAACCAACATCCCTGATAAATAAAGATGCAAAAATTCTCAACAAAATATTAGCAAACCGAATTCAATTAGTATATTAAAAGAATTGTACACCGTGTTCAAGCAGGATTTATCTGCTGGATGCAAAGATGGGTCAACATACACCAACAATGTGATACACCACATTAATAGAACAAAAGATAAAGATCTTTTGATCAACTCAATAGATACAGAAAATGCATTTGACAAAATTCAACATCCATTCATGATGAAAAGAATAAACTGTCAACAAATTGGGTATAGAAGGAACATATCTGAACACAATAAAGGCCATACAAGACAAGCCCATAGCCAACATCATACTCAATGTTGAAAGGTTTAAAGCTTTTCCACTAAGGTCAGAAGCAAACAAGGTACCCACTCTCATCCCTCCTATTCAACACAGTACTGGAATTCCTAGCCAGAGCAATCAGACAAGATAAATAAATAAAAGGCATCCAAAATGGAAAGGAAGAAGTAAAATTGTCTTTGTTTGCAGATGACATGAGCTTATATATAAAAAAGCCTAAATACTCCACCAAAAAACTGTTAGAAGTAATCAATTCAGTAAAATTGCAGGACACAAAAATCAACATACAGCAATCAGTTGGATTTCTATACACTAATGATAAAATATCTGAAAAAAGAAATCAGTAAAACAATCCCTTTCATGATAGCATCATAAAGAATAAAATTCCTAGGAATAAATTTAGGATGTGAAAGATCTGTACACTGAAAACTACAAGACTTTAATGAAAGAAACTGAAGACACAGACAAATGGAAAGATATGCCATTTTTATGGATCAGAAGAATATTGTTAAAATGTCCATACTACCCAAAGCCATCCATAGATTGAAAGTAATCCTTATTAAAATTCCAGTGGCATTTTCAAAGAAATAGAAAAATATCCTAAAATTTGTATGGAACCACAAAAGACCCCAAATAGCCAAAGCAATCTTGAGAAATATCAAAGCTGGAGGCAGCATACTTTCTGATTTCAAACTATATTACAAAGCTATAGTCATCAAAACAGTATGAGGGTAGCATAAAAACAGACGCATAGACCAATGGAACAGAATCAAGAGCCCAGAAATAAACCCCTGCATATGGTCAACTAATATTTGACAAGGGAGCCAAGAACACTCAATGGGGAAAGGATAGTTGCTTCAATAAATGGTGCTGGGAAAACTGGATTACCACTCATAGAAAAATGTAATTGGACCCCTATTTTACACCACTCACAAAAATTAACTTGAAATGGTTCAAAGACTTAAACATAAGACCAGAAACCATAAACCTCCCAGAAGAAAACATAGGGGAAGACCTCCTTGACATTGGTCTTGGCAACAAATTTTTGGATATAACACCAAAAGCATAAGCAACAAAAGCAAAAATAAACAAGTGGGACTACACCAAACTAAAAAGCTTTTGCACAGCAAAAGAACCAACAAAATGAAAAGGCAACCTATAGAACGGAAAAAAATATTTGCAAATCATATATCTAAAGGGTTAATATCCAAAATATATAAAGAACTCATACAACTCAACTGCATTAAAAAACACACAATTCAATCAGATTATGAGCAGGGAAGCCAAATAAACATTTTTCCAAAGACAAACAAATGGCCAACAAGTGCATGAAAAGATGCTCAATATCACTAATCATCAGAGAAATGCAAATCAAAACCACAATGAGATACCATCTCACACATGTTAGGTTGTCTGTAATCAAAAAGACAAGAGATAAGTTTTGGCGAGAATGTGGGGAAAAGGGAACACTTGTACATTGTTGATGGGACTGTAAGTTGGTACAGCCACTATGAAAAACAGCATGGAGGTTCCTCAAAAAGTTAAAAATAGGGGGCCAGTCCCGTGGTGTAGTGGTTAAGTTCATGCACTCTGCTTTGGTGACCCAGGGTCTGCGGGTTTGGATCCTGGGCACAGACCTACCCACTGCTCATCAAGCCATGCTATGGCAGCATCCCATATACAAAATAGAGGAAGATTGGCACAGATGTTAGCTCAGGGACAATCTTTCTCAAGCAAAAACAGGAAGATTGGCAACAAATTTTAGCTCAGGGCCAATCTTCCTCACAAAAAAAAAAAATTAAAAATAGAACTACCATATGATCCAACTATTCCACTTCTGGGTATATATATATGAAGGAAATGAAATCACTATGTTGAAGAGATAGCTGCACTCCCATGTTTATTGCAGCATTATTCACAATAGCCAAGATATGGAAACAGCCTAAGTGTCTGTGAATAGATGAATAGAAAAAGAAGAAAAGAAGATGTGAGATTACATATATATATATATACACACACACACATATACATATATGTGTATATATAAGTGCACACACACACACACACATATATACATACCCATACATATATACACTCACACACATAGAGGAATATTATTCAGCCATGAGAAAGGAAATCCTGCAGTTTGAGACAACATGGATGGACCTTGAGGGCATGATGCTAAGTGAAATAAGTCAGACAGAGAAAGACAAATACTATATGATATCACTTATATTTGGAATCTTAAAAAGCCAAATTTGTAGAAACAGAGATTAGATGGTGGTTACCAGAGGCTATGGATGGGGGAAATGAGGAGACGGTCAAAGGGTAAAAGCTTCCAGTTAGAAAATGAATTAGTTCTAGGGATCTAATGCACAGCATGATGATTATAGTTAACAATATAGTATTTTGCACTTGAAAGTTGTTAAAAAGAGCGTAAATGTTCTTACCACAAAAAATGGTAATTATGTGACGTAATAGAGGTGTTAGCTAATGCTACACTTGTAATCATTTTGTAATATATAGGTGTATCAGATCAACATGTTTAAATATAACATTGTGTAAATTTAAGATGTATAATTATATCTCAATAAAACAGGAAAATAATAAATGAGATTTCTAAAACAAGTTCTTAGATGTGTTTGCCAATTCCATCCTTTAAATGTTTTGTTATTAATATAATTGCTTTTTATTCCTTATTAATTTGTTCCTCCTGCTTATGTCACTTATGGGGATTATAGAAGTATATCCTTCATATTGAAATCTTTGAAAAAACAAAAGTTTTAAAAAATTATAAATGATTATGAATTCTCAGATAAAGTAAGCATGATGTACTGTTGTTTCTTTGCCCTAATTTTATTTGTACGTTTTTAATCATCTGTTTCTGAAGGTTTGCCTAAATCTCAGTAAATATTTTAAATGAGAAGCTAGAGAGATGTAGAATAGAGAAGATATTCTTTATTTTACTTAGGCAACAAATATTTATTCAATATAACATGCAAATAATGACAATAAACATTTATGCATATGGTTATTTCCCTTTGAAGACCTCATTACAAATAGGCATATGGAGAGAGG
The DNA here is from genome assembly GCA_031878705.1 of Tapirus indicus. Lineage (NCBI taxonomy): Eukaryota > Metazoa > Chordata > Mammalia > Perissodactyla > Tapiridae > Tapirus > Tapirus indicus. Next base: position 8,001,344 of record CM062917.1, read on the forward strand.
AAAGATAATTGTGACTAATTATGTTGGAATTAGGACATATGTTTAAAGAAAAAATGTGTATGAATAATCCTGAAATGAGCAGTTAGGAAAAATGTGACTATACTTTTAAAACTGTGTTTACTCCTAATGCATTTAAAAATGAATGGTATGCAGTTCTTCCTATGTGACAACAACGGAAGGATACTAGCCAAACGAATTATTTTCAAATACAACTTGCCAGTTAGACAAATAATTTAAAATCATTTAGAAAACATACAAGTGAATATTAGACTTCACAAAAATCCACTTTTTTCTTTATGGATATGTCATTAAATTGTAAAAGAAAATCGGTCCCAACACTGGTTATGTTTTGAAAATGAAATATTTTTAAATGTTAAAACTAAGAAAAAAAATCAAAGGATAGGATTGGCTGCATGGAACTCTCAAGCTCTCTTTCAGAATCTTTGAAGGATAACCATTCTCTATCAAACCATTCTATCTAAAACGACAGCTAAAACAATCCCACATGTTGCCAATTTTCACTAACACGTTTTAATTTTCTCCACAAAACCTATCACAGCTGGCATAACATATATGGTGACCCAACACAGTGATCAAGGGCACCTTGCAGAGCCTTGTGGATCATCTGGATGCACTTTGATTCTTTGTCTAAGTGAAATGGGAAGCATTGGAGGATTAAAGCAGATAAATGAAGTGATACATTATCAAGGGATCATTGGAGGCTCCATGGAGAATAGATGGTATGGGGCAAAGGCAGATGCAAGGAGACCCTGCAAAAAATGGACCAAGCAAAAGACAATGGTGACTTGGAGCACGGCAACTCAGGGAGCAAGCGATGGACTTCCATCTCCAACATCAGAAGTGAAGACAACAGCCTTACAGAGACTGCTCAACCAGCTCCCACAATTACACAAATTCATATACCTGTGACAAATCTTTAACTTAATATATGTAACTGAGAGGAAGATGGAGAGAGAGAAGAAAAAAATATATACACATACATACATACATACATCTCCCAGTGGTTCTGCTTCTCTGATTGGATCCTGACTGACACAGGTAGTAAGGTAAGTAAGATTTGAGCAAAATTCACAAAATGAAATAAAGATAATCTGATCATTGACTTGATGAGAGTGAGAAGGTCTAAAGGAGATGGAAGAATTAAGCATGACTACCTTGGAGGACTGGATGGATGGTGGTGGCATCCATCGAGACTGATCACGTGAGAGAGGTAGCCAGTTTACATGGGGAAGCCCAGTCCCCATTTGAATCTAATATTTGACTGAATATCCTGTGGTATCAAATATCTATTAGAGTGTTGGATAGAGACTCAAATGGTGAGTTAGACTATCAACATTCTAAGTTAAGAAGAGGACCAGGAAGAAATGGTGTCCAGGAGCCAGAGGTGCACAATTTGGAGGTGGAAGGAGAAGTCAGTTGCAGCGGAGGATTTAAGTAAGGAAGAAACTGAAAGTGGCCTCTTCTACATTTAACAATTAGGAAATTATTAATGACCCCAGCCAGAACAGCTTACATTTTACATTGACCCTTATTTTATTAGCAATAGGTAATGAAAAACCTTCCCCAAAATGGATATCAATGTGTCTTGTATGTGATTTTATGTGCATTGCTTTTCTTCCCAACTAGATTTTATGTATCTTAAAGGAAAGAAGAATGTCTATAGTTTAGTACTTACCTTGGAGATCAGCATAACACAAAACACAAACAATGTGCTCAAGAAAGATCTTTAACTTGATATTGTTTCATACCCCTTGGCCCTCTCTTCTACTCCTTGGCAATGCTTTTGTTCTCACCTTGCTGCCTCTCATTTCCCACGTTATACTCCTGACCCTTGATCTTACCTTTCTGTATTTGTAGGTTCTTCTCCAATTTTTAAACAGTAACATTCACCACTGGATATCCCAATACTAATAGCTCTTCAAGATCAACTAATAACCTCAAGATATTTTTTCCCTAGTAGCTATTCTTTCTTTTGTCTTCCAGAGTCATTTTATTTCATAAGTTTCAGTAAGACCTCCCCGTCTGCCAGAGTTGAAACCTCCCATTATGGATTATTAAGAGTGTAGACTTTCTTAAAATACATTGATGATAATTTTTAAAATATTTTTTGTTGAATTGAGAGCAAATGTTATAATATTAAAAATAAAATAGCAAAGTTACTATTTTAAGCATACATACTATGGACCAGAAACTGTTGCAAATATTTTATAGGTATCATCTCGTTTACTCCTCATAACAACTCCATGAGGATATTATTATCCCCAAATTATAGATTAGCAAACTAAACAGAGAGGTTAAATAAACTTTCCTAAACCCACACAACTAGTAACAGTTGAAAAACAAATCGTCTTTCTGACTCCAGGACCCAAGATATATATTGATATTTATTTAATGTGTACATTAAATAAGAAATGACTATCTCGGAACTCATGCAAATATCATAAATCACTCAAGAGCATGACTTGTATGGCACCAGTGAAATTTCTATTCCAGAAAAAGTTGATATTTTACTGTCATTAGAAAAACAGTTGAATTTTCTATTTAGGAGAAAAAACATCTCCCACATTTTCTGAGATAAAGTAAGTTTGATCATAGTCCTTGATACTGTCATTAAAAAATGTAGTCATTTTAGAAGGTGAAATCTGAACAGCAACCAAAATCTTCTCAGTTACAAAATATATCTCTCAAATTACTTACCAAAATTTTTGAAATTTCCAAGGTAATAATACAGTTGTGTTAGATCAAAATCTGTCACACATGACAAAACAGTGCTTGAGCATGGAGGGAACAGTGGAGAGGCAGGTACTTGGTGGAAGGGCAGAGTGAATACATACTCAGAAGGAAAAGTGGTTAGAAAAGTAACACAGGAGGATAAAATTGCCTCCTGGAAAGCAAAAGAAAAGAAATGGAAATTTCCCCCTGGGAAAACTGGAAAGGACAGACAACATCTGCTCACAGGTTTCAGAGAAAGCAAGAAATGCAAACACACAACTGCCGGGATTGTTATCAACAGATGTATTCCAAGACCCAGAAAGGGGAACTGGGCTCCATGACAAGGACACAGGTGCTTTTTAATGAGACTGGCCTCAATGCTCCACCCTCCTCATCAACCTGGGACTGCTTTACACGCTTACAGAAGCAAAGGAAAATGTATATGACCAATTAGGCACCCCAAGTGGGCCATAACCAGGAAGAGGATCCAGAAATAATTATTTCGTTAAAAGTCTAGAGATGTGACCCTTTGGGCTCATCTATTGACAATTTGTAAAATTAGCAGGATAACATATTAACATACAACTAGTCCCTAACCCATTGCTGTTAGCTATTGTTTTAGCAAAAAATGCTTTCCTCCACATTGCTGAGGATATGGGAGTTTTGAAGGAGAAAGTAAGGGAGGCCTTATTTTGGAAGATTGAACAATGTTATTTGGGGGAGGGGTAGAAACACTAATGCTACTCCAGAGGCTTCCATCAGCCAAGTCTGACCATGTCTTGCTGAAGGTAAAAAGCACTGGGAAAACGTGTTGCCGTAAGCAAGAAAGATTAGAGTTGGTACAAATTTCCATACCAAAACTTGGCTAACAGGGAAAAGAAAAATGTCTAGTATAGCAAACACCTTTGAACTAGTAAAGGAAACACCTTTGACCACAATGGGCCATACCTTTCTGTCTACTGTGGAACCAGCAAACAATCAGAGCAGAAGATATGCCCACGACAGGACAGGTGAGAGGACACATTTCCCCTGTGCCTCCCTCATTCCACAGGGAGGTGGGTCAGAATTTCACTGAGAAATGTGGTCCTTCGTGTGAAGAAGCAGGCGAGAGGAGACCAGAGCTGGGCTTCCTGTGCTTCATAGAAACAGCCACGGAAGGGGATGCAGCATCCCTCAAGTATCTTCCCTACACCTTATAAGGAAATTTTTGCTATGCCATACTTCTTATTTCTACGTTCACCTTTCTGGAACGAAGTCTTGCAGAATGCCCCATCCATAGCATACCACAGCACATAATTACCTGATTCACACAATACTGTTATGGTCAATTAATGTCCAGCAAAAATATTCTGTCTTTGATAGAGTAGAATTGCACTGAGAAGTAGCTTCTCAACCAGAGACTAGATTCTACCACTAGGTGTGACCACATGATTGGAATGTGAGCCACTTTCTGGTCTGGCCCCCAAAATACCCCACACGGTACTGCTCTATGCTTTTCTTGCTCTCTGGCTAGAATAGATACACCCCCCAGTGTGACCTTAGAAGCCATTTGTTGAAGATGGGAGAGCCCCCACACCAGTGCCAGGATGTCTGTGGGAAGAGGGCTGCCCTGCTGACCTAGTCTACTCTCCCAATATTTTAAGTAAATGAGAAATAAATTTCTATTGTGTTTGAGCCATTAATCACTTGGGGGTCAATTTCTTATTGGATTTGGTCCCCCGACTGATAAACACCTAGAACAGCATGACATCCCAATGCATGCAGACTGCCTCTGCTTTGATGTAAGTGGGAAGATAGCCGATCCCATTATGGCTTCATTTCCTTTGTTATGAGGCCTCACCTGCTCAGTGGCCAGCACACGTAGTTAGAGATTGTAATGCACTGAAGAAATTTAGAAATGCTCAGGGGGGTCGTTTCAGAAAGATTAAAATAGCCTAACAGATGAGCAGGCATTCTGCTCCTGTACTACCATAAAAGACAGTTATTAAAACCAACGATTATCATTAAGGACAACTTTCTGACCCAGGGGAGTTGGTAAAAATCATCTGGGCTTCACTTCTAACTATCTGGCTTCCTGCACCCCAGTGACTTTTCAGAATGACCAATTAGCTCTGTGGGAAATGTAACTGGAGATAAAGATACAAGCATGACAGAAAAATTTGAGAGATACCTTTCATTTTCTTAAAGTTAAATGTCCCTTTTTATTCCCAGCAATATCTTGCCAGCCATTCAGTCTCAAAGGGAGAGAGGTGATTTCACTGGCCCCTAAAAAATGCACTTAGCCACAGGCACAGTGATGTATAATCACACTGTCTGACAGTGGCTTTTCTCTGTCATTCCCCAGCTCTTCCCCGTGTCCCTCTTCACCCCATTCAGTTTTTAATTTGCCTGTCATACAATCCCTCTAACCTTGCATATAAATGAAAAAATAATAAAAGCTCCCAGTGTGACAGAGCATTGTTGTACACCGGAGCTCTTAAAATGGGTGTGTTTTGCTCAGTTTCCAAAATCCCTGTTGCTACGGCTACTGCTGATCACAAATTCTCTAATCCAGCCAAAGATGCTGCTTTCTATGATGCCCATGGTTAAGTCGTCAAAATGCAGGGTCCGCTTTTGAAATTTTCAGCATCTCCCCCAAAGAACTTTACCTTAGGCCTCCCTGTCACGAGTCTCAGCTGCTTCAGAGGCTGACAACTCACTCAAGAGGGTTTCTGCTTGATAAAATCATGTCTGCCTCAAAGTCTGGGCTATGTGGGCTCTCTTTCCCTCGTTCTGTGCTGATATAGCAGTGGCAAGACTGATTTTAGAAACAGAAGTTTGGGGCTTAAAGGGATCTTACAAATCATACAGTACAACTCTCTCTGGAGTCTGGAGGTTAAGTGACTTGCTTGTGGTCACCAGATTAAATAATGGAAAGTCAGATACATTAACTCAAGACTCCTGGTTCCCAGTCCTCGCTCTTTTCCTATGCTGTGTACGAGGATTGGCATTACAAAACCCCGCATGGTCTAAAAGAGAGTAGGTCGAAGATCAGTTCTTTGCCTGTGCTGCTCTATTCCCAAGATTAATTAGGGAGTTCCTCATGTAGCTCTCATGTCGGTGATGCTACATAGTTCACTTTATGCAGTTGAATTGGCAAATTTCTCTGGAATTTAGCTTCCAGCTGGAAATGCAGGAAAGCCTCAGCACTGACCATTTCAGTGCGTCATCAGTTTACCACCGGACAAGCCCGTGACCAGTAGTGAATCAAGAGGAAATTTTATGGGAAGGAGATTTTTAAAAGTGTAAACATATGTATCTATTAGACCAGTTAAAATCCAAAACACTGACACTAGCAAATGCTGGAGAGGATGTGGAGGAACAGGAACTCTCATTCATTGCTGGTGGGAGTGCAAAATGGTACAGCCACACTGGAGACAGTTTGGCAGGTTCTTACAAAGCTGAACATAAGCTTACCATACATGATCCAGCAACCACACTCCTAGGTATTTACCCAAATGAGCTGAAAACTTCTTCACACAAAAACCCACACATGAATGTTAATAGCAGTTTTATTCATAATTGTCAAAAACTGGTAGCAACCAAGGTATCCTTTAGGAGGTGAATGGATAAACAAACCATGGTACACCCACATAATGGAATATTATTCAGTGATTTAAAAAACTGAGCTATCAAGCCACAAAAAGACACAGAAGAACCTTAAGTATACATTGCTAAGTGAAAGAAGCAAGTCTGAAAAGGCTCCATACTGTGTGATTCTAACTATATGAAATTCTGGAAATGGCAAAATTACGGAGATAGTAAAAAGATTAGAGGTTGCCATGGGTTCAGCAGGGAGTTGAGAAGGGATGAATAGGTGGAACAAATGTCATTTTTAGGGTGGTGAAATTATTCTCTGTGATATACGTGACATTGGATACAGGACACGAATTTGTCAAAACCCACAGAACTGCACAACACAAAGAGTGACCCCTGATGTGAACTATAGACTTTAGATAATAATGATGTATTAATAGTGGTTCATCGATTATAACAAATATACCACACTCATTCAAGATGTTAATAATAGGGCAAACTATGTGCTGGAGAGAGGGAGTAAATGGGAATTCTTTCTGCTCAATTTTTCTATGAACATAAAACTGCTCTAAAAACTAAAAGCCATTTTTTCACTGCATGTTCAAAAAGAAGAAATCATTACCATGTTGACATAGTTCTGGCTGACATAATCTTTCAACTGCAAACGCTTATAGCTCAATCCAAGTTAATGAGGCCATCCCCAAGCCTCCTGAGTCACTTTTGACTGATTGATTCAACAAATATTATTTAAGCATAAGTCACTGCCCTTGAGGATATTGCATTCTAGTGATAACAGCATCACACATTTGTGTATTGCTGACATACTTGCCAGACATCATTCTAAATTCTTTACATGTGTTAACTCATATAATATTCACAACAAAACTACAAAGAGTGGAATTATTAGTATCATCCTTATACAGATGTGAAAGCTCAGGCTCAGAGAGCTAAGTAACTTGCCTGTAGTTACCCAGACAGAAAGGTGCTGAAAGAACTGAGCTCTGAACCCAAGCCACCTAGGTCCAAAGTACACGCTCATAACCACTGCATCATAGCAGATGAAACTAAGGTAAAACTTATGAATATGACACATGATTACAGCTCTTCCAAGAAAGCCCGACACTCCATGGCAGAAACGATGGAAACGAAAATGAACAAAACAAAATTAGGAGCTTCAAGGAACTCAGTATCAGCTAACAATAAACCCTGCGTTAAATGCTGGGACCAGCAAGAGGAAGATCTAAAGAAGATCTTGGGAGGTCAGACTTCACAGAGAACACTTCAGCTGAAAGACCCTTAAAGGCAGAATATGGAGCAGAGAGGCATAAAAAAGCACTCACATTTGGGAACTGAAAATAGTCTGATCAACCCACCTGAGTGTGAGGAAATGGTCCAAGATTAGGCCAACCTTGGTCAGACCAGGGGAAACATTCTATGCCAGTGATTCTCCAAGTGTCGTCCCAGAACAGCAGCATCAGCATCAACTGGAACTGTTTAGATGTGCAAATTCTCATGCCCCATCTCAAATCTACTGAAGAGCTGAGGATGGAGCCCAGAAATCTATAATTGAAAAGCTCCCCCAGGTGATTCTGATGCATGCTAAATCTTGAGAACTACCAGTCTAAGCCATTCTCAAGTGTTTGGGCATCATCTGTTAGGGGATGGAAAGCTACGGAAGGGTTTTATGAGGGGCAGAGACATTACGTGTGTAGCAAGTAAAATCCTTACTTAGGTAGCCAAATGGAGTTCCAAGATTGTTCTAAGATGCTTTGGAAATATAAAAGATTACAGGATCAACTGATTATTTGCATCTCCAACTTCCAAAAAGCTGTCTCTCACACTATTACTTACCAAAAAAAGAAAGAGACTTTTGGCCACAGCTAATACCTTGCAGCATCCCCACTTCAGACATACACAAACAAACATACATTTCACTTACAAGAAATGCTCTGACGTGAATCCAGAGAACATATTTGGGCTATGAAACTAGAACATAAAGCCTTTGGGAGTCAATAAAGAAGCAATTGTTTTGTTCCCTCTCTTTTCATTTTGAAGGCGCCATTTTAAAACGGTCTGGCTGGGACTACATCCATACTATAAATAATCCATCCCCTTTTAAATCCTAGAGGGCCCCAGTGGTCTAGGAGGCCAGGACTGGATTTGTGGGGAGGAGGGGATTGTGTCATTAACCTTGTTTCCTCTACTCCTTTGGGAGAAGGACTTTTGTCTTTACTCCAGCTGGTTGAAGATTTAGGAATTTGGAGGCTTTCAATGATTAATTTGCAACAAAAACACCTGACAAAATAAATCAGAGTGTGAGTAAAATCTTAAAAAAATGGTTCATGATAGAATATGGAAAAATGGAAATAATAAAATTATGACTGTACTAAGGGTGGAAATTACAATCATAAAATATTACCATCCTGTTGCTGGCAACTGTAAGTCATTTGAAGGAGAATTAGACACTACCACTAGGGAAAAGATGTGTGAGCAAAATTTTGAGGAAACTATTAACACTATCAAAAATCTGTTCTCATCTATGCTGTTCTTGTTTAGCTGATATCTTAGGAATCTATTGGAGACCCCAGTTTGAGATGACTATACAATTAGGTAGGTTGCTTCCTTGTATGGTCTATTCCATTTGTTTAGGACTTTTCAATTTATATATCTAAAGGGTTATGGGAAAACAGAAGCATTTATTTACTATAAAGTGATTCATAATAAAAATAAATCCATCACTTTGCTTTATGTGATTTATAGGGCCACTGGAACTGAATTTGCTTTCTTACTGAAAGTACCGTGAACTTTCCACCTGTGCCTTCATGGTGGCATCTGTCTAACACACAACACAGTCCAAGCCCCTGAGAGTCATTTTGCAAAGTCAGTTATTCAAAGTGCAGTAAACTTTAGAACAGATGTTAATAATATTTGGTTCCCTTACTTCAGGCCTGCCTACTAAAGAAACATAAATCCCACTTTCTCCTTTTCTATCTAGGGTTTTAAGAAACTACATGCACACTTTACTGGTTTTCTACTTTAATAATTCATTCCCCATGTGAATATAAATAAAATAATCCACCATCAAAATAAATGAGGTGAGCGATCTACAATAGCAACTGCTACTTTTTAATCAACCATAAAATAGACATATTGTGACAAAGCAAATATATGATTTTTTCTGGAAAAAATATAGATTTTAGAACACTTCCTTGAAATCTTTTCTGAATAAAAAGTCGATTAGTAGGATGTCTTAAAAAAGCAATGTGTAAATAACTTTAAATCAAATTACATTCATTGAGAGACAGTTAACCAATTATGTGGCTATATCTGTCTTTAAGACAAATTAACTTAAGAAATACAATAAATGTCTTTTCCAAACACAATTTTTCCCTTTTTTCTGGTTATAGAAAATCCAAAACTAATGCCAATCTGTCTTAGATTACCTTTTTTTAAATAACACAATAAAAGTTTGTACGTGCTTCAATTTAAGAGATTCAGAGATGAATAAATCCAACTGATTAACTATATCATTGAAAATATAACTCTGCAGAATAGTATTATTGTTTCAATCACTTTTATTGAATAAATTCTCATTTATGTTGCATACAGACAATAGCTTCTAATCTGGACTAACTTTTGAGTTATATTGAATATACTTTTAAGAAAAGTTATAATATCATAGATCAGCACAGTTATAAAAATTATCAAGTTTACCAAATTCAACCTCTCATCAGAAACTCCATAGAATTTCTGATAAAGTAACCAAAAATTCATTAGCTCTCACTGCACATTTTATATTTGGTCTGTTGTTAGAAAGTTCTTCCTCATATTGACCCCAAATCACTTAAATTTCAACCCGCATCATTTCTAGTTCATCACTTGGGGCTGAATAGTGTATTTTTTAAGAGTATCATGTTTTCTTATTTTTCTGCTCTGCCAATTAATGATTTTTTTAACAGTTCTTAATATGCCAAGGTTTTAAGCCCTTTTGTATCCATGTCATTCACCCAAAAATAAATCATATTTTTAAAACACTACCATGGAGAACTGAAAGTACATGATTTTCTCCTTACATGATGAGGAACTATTATAAACCATGCACTGAGCTTGACGTTCTGGGTATGGTATAACAAATTAAGAACTCAGACTACCAGAATTATGTCCTATTTTTATTCGAAGCCCAAGATCATATTATCTTTCTACTAGCTTTTATGCACCTTTCCTCACTTTAGGCTTGGAGTTAACAACAAAGACTTTTTGTCTTTTTAATGTTAGTCGTTGCTAAGCTTCATCTCCCACATTCTACTTTATGATAGACTGATTGTAGTAAAAGTCAGCTCGTTAAAAATGGTTTATAAAGATAAATAATGATGAGAAGACTGCACAGAAAGAGGGTTTACTATGACATTGAGGTTAATTGGAACAAATCATTTGAAAATCCATTTGTCAATATCTAATAGGAAACATAAAATTGTTTATACCTCAATTTATGAATTGAAATTTCCATTTTAGGGAATTTTTCCTCAAGAAATATTGAAAACAAATGCATAAAGATGTGTGTAACAGCAATATTTTTAATATTGATTTTTGGTGAAAATAAAACCTAAACAATTTTTTTAAATGAGTACCCGCTACAATTTCAACTGTTAAAATCAAACACAAATGGAGACCAGACTTAAAAATTCCCTGAGCAGACATTTTAGTCACACAAGCAAAACTAAATTTAGCTTATTTTGCAAGACAAGCAATACTTGGCCTGGGTCATTTCTTGCTTATGCCTCTGGAAACCATAAGCAAAACTTGAAATGTTCCCCAAAATTGATATGAAGTAACCACTAACCAATTTCCTTTCATCAAGAAAACTCTAATGTTATAGCCAACCACTGTACAGAATAAGCAGTCCCTGTCTCCTCATTCTGCCAGCTGCTTTGTAACAATGAACCAGGAGCCTCCTTCCATGTTTTGTTTGAGTGCTCCCAGTTCTTGAACTCTCTTTTTGGTGTGTGCACAGTAACCTTTTACTAATTACTACTTCAGAGATTCATTGGTTTTATTTCTGCTATTTCTGAACTTTTGACACAACTATGGAAAAACACAAAATTGTGCTTGGAAAAACAATGACAACAAATGCATATTCTAATTACATTAGCTTGGATTTTTGGTGCATTTTAAAATATTATTTTCAATTCATCCAATATTGTGTATACTTTTACTACATTTAGTATTACAAATTTCTGTCTTTGGGGTCATGAGACTCGGGTCAACTTCCAGCTCTTCCATTCACTAGCTGTAGCCAAGTAGCTAAACTATTTTAAACCTTATTTTCTTCATCTCTAAAGTTGAGATAATAATGCTTATTTCACAATATTCCAGTAGCTAAATTTTTTCTTTTGATGAGGAAGATCGGCCCTGAGCTAACATCGTTGCCAATCTTCTTCTTTTTGCTGAGGAAGATTAGCCCTGGGCTAGCATCTGTGCCCATCTTCCTCTATTTTGTATATGGGATGCCACCACAGCATGGCTTGATGAGCAGTGCGTAGGTCCATGCCCAGGATCCAAACCTGCAAACCCTGGGCCGCTGAAGTGGAGCATGCAAACTTAACCACTAAGCCACTAGGCTGGCCCCTCCAGTACCTAAATATTTTTATTTCTCTAAAGACTAAAATGTTATATCAGCATTTCCCAAAACTGTACCAGCATAACTAATGAGAGTTTTCTCTTGTTTTGGTTTTGTTTTATCCCTAAATTTCACAATATAAATATTGTGACCCAAAGATGATGACTGGTATGTCCACTTACCTTTTGTATCTGTTAAGGTCCCACTTAAAGAGCAAAAAGGAATCAAAGGGAAGCTGAAAATCCTAACGAGGCTGGAAAACGGGAAATAGAAAAACAACAGTCCAGGACAATAGGAAACAGACTGACAGAAAAAATAAAAACCAGGAGAAACACTCACCCAAGAGAGTAGAAGAGCAGTTCTTCCAGAAAGAGCTCTAAACAAACATCAGCAGAGAAGCAACAAATATAAGGAGCAGATTTGGACCTCGAGACCACCAAGAGGGCAATTACTCAAACCTTTATTCATAACAGCTGGCCAGGCGGGTGCTGCCTTGCCTCATTCCCAGGTTATGTGGAGAAGAGGGAAGCTTTAACTTCTTGAATAAAACTCAAGAACCACTCTCAAAAGAAAGTGGTTTGTCTAGGTAGGAAACTAGCGTGGGTTATCAAGCCCAAGATAAAAGAGCAAAACTTGAGGAAACTCTAGACCTTAAATATGTAACAAAAATGTAGAGGGCAACTTTACCCGGGAATAAAATGCAAGTAAGTGTTCTCCCTTCAGATGAGAACAGTCTTTATTTGGGCCCTTGTGGGGATCCACTGCCTGGGTCCCTCTGTAATCCATCTACACCCATGCCCACTTTCAAAAAACACCCATTGGTCCTTCCATTGAAAGGAATGGACTGTTAGGAAAATGGGTCTATTCAGCTGCAAAGCAAAACCACTCAAGTGGCTACTCATCAACTTAATTATTGACAGTAACAGATTTTAACAGGTGATCACCAAGTTTCTGAGGAAAATTAATAACATGTGTTAAAAACAAGATGATGGGCCCAAAATGGAGTCATTTATGCTAAGGCCCACATCACCAAACCGAGACTTAATTACAGTTTCGGCTTTCCCAGAAATGGAATCTTAAACCAGTCAATCAGGAACGGCCTGATCAGCACCAGTTAGGTAATATGCCCGATAGACCCCTGCCATCCTCTAAAGGAAAGTAACCTTGCAATAACTGACCCTCGTTTTTGCCAGTATAACTTCCTTTTTCCTGCTCCCTTCTGCCTATAAAAGTCTTTCATTTTGTACAGCTCCTTGGAGCTCCTTTCTATCTGCTAGATTGGATGCTGCCCGATTCAAATCTATCTTTGCTCAAATAAATTGTTAAAATTTTTAATATGCCTCAGTTTATCTTTTAACAGTTCTGGTGTCAGAAGAAGGAACCCAAGGATACCCTGGACAATTCCCAGGAGAAATAAGCAACCAGGTATAGGTTGAGCCCTTGAGCTCGCTGCTTTCTTGCTGCCTCTGGAGGTCATTGTGGGTAAATGCCTCTAGATCCTAGATCCCAGTTCCGCAGCTTTTGCATTATGACTTTTCAGATTTCATTTGAGCTTTTCTCTTTCCAGACTGGGTCTGGAAACCAAATGGAGTCAGACCGGGTCCCACATAAAAACCAGACAGGGTCCAGGTTCGGACTGGGTCCAAATTAGAAACCAGTTCGGTCCAATGTGAAGCCTCAAGTAAATAAAATTTTGTTTTAAGGCTGAACAAGCAGGTTAACCTTACCAAAGATAATCTTGAGTTACAGTGGCCACAGTGAAGAACTTTTAACCATTTTAGATAAGCTTATCCATTTAAGAGGTGTCTTGGAGAAAAAGGGCCCTCAGCCAGGCACTCACTATAAAGGACAGAGGGGAAATTATTTTTGCCGAAATAAATTCAAAATTTTTAAAATGCCTCAGTTTATCTTTTAACACATGAAAAAGGATCAGTATTCAATCAGTTCCTAATCCAACAATCATAGCCATTTAATTTTTGAACACAAAGAAAGTGAGATGTAGATCTCATCAAATGCTTAGCAATAATTCTTATACTTCTCTCCAACAAGATTCCCTGACCTGTGCATAATAACCTTATCAACAAAAGAAACTCAATTAATCTGATGTGACTTGTTCATGGTGAACTCCGGATCTAGTGTGCTTCAACTTATGTCTCCCACACGTGCAAACACTCCATTCTTTGAATAACCTGCATAAAAATCCTGCCAAAGATCATTGTTAACTAATCTCTACTTTTCTAAATCTGACATTGTCTCCAATTTAAAAATCAGAATGGCATTGTCTTTCAAAAATGACCCACCTGATTCAGCAATTTCCAATTTCATGTGCAAATGCCTTTGGTAGGATAAAAAGACATTTGAGGCAAAAACTTGACTTTTTTGAAAAATAACATTTGTGTATCTGCACAAGAGTTTTATAGTATGATTTATTATCCACAACAAATCTATGAGTCAGATATTTTTCTCCCCATTTTTAAGTTAAGAAGAATAGAAGAATGATGCTCAAACAAGTAAGGAACTTTCTAAAGTCACAGAACTACTGAGTGATGGTGCCAAGTTCCAGTCCTTCTCTGTTTGGGGAAAAACAGTCCTCTCTCTGTGGTATTTTGGGTTTTATCTATGTCCTTTCAACACCTTTTTTATGTATAAAAATAACTTAGAACATAGAAATAGAATAGCAGTTAAAGAGGTCAACCCTTACCATTTCACCATACACCCTAATAGCAAGACCCTCCCCTTCTGATCTTGTAAAATGAAAAAAACTAAAGAGATAAGTGAATAAGCTTGCATCGTTGTTAGCATTTGACCTCAGCTCATTTCAGGACACAACCTTCCTTACATCCCACAATTCTGTGCCAGCATCTTATATTTACCCTTGAATAGACAGTCCCATAATGTCTTCTCTATCTTGTGCATATCCTTTCAGATACTGGAATTCAAAAATCTCCTGCACAGACAACCACATTGGCACCTTTAGCTACTGCCCCCTATACATCACATGGAAGTTAAATGATTGCACTCTGAATTGCACTTCAAGAGAAGCTCAACCCTCTCAAACTATTCCTTTTCTGGAGACTTGTGCTTTGAAATAGAGCTGACATTTTATTTAAGCTTTTGAAATCTGCTATCATATCGAAGAGCAAAGCTGTCTGGTTATTCTCAATTTCTCCTTTCTTTCTATAATACACCCTTGGATACAACAGTCACATTTCTTAAGTTCCCTCACCAAATTCTGTTAGACTGCCTCCAGAGAATCCACTCAGTCAATTGTTTCCTAAGTCTTTGCAATTCTCATGTACTCTGTGTGTATATAAGTATCACTTTGGATGCCTGGTTTAAAAAATCAGAAGCTTTGGTGTCATGTGTAGAATTTATTGCATCTTCGGAATGCCCAGGAATCTGAAATATAAAGTATATACTATAAGATTTTGGTGTAGGTGTTGCATATTCATATTTTGAGAAACAATGTTCTACCTTGTAGGAAATAAATATTTCAAGATCTGTCAGGATTTTCCCTGATTCTCTACATTTAACCAAAGAAGTGATCCAGCGAATGCCTAGAGAGTAGCCACTTTGAGAGCTGGCCCTGCGTCTCTTCTGCACCTGTCATTAATGTTATCAGTTTGTCCATCTGGCCGTGTAGTTCAATCCTTTTCCTAGACTAACACTTAACGTCTCCATTCAGCCTCCTGAACTGTTCACTGACATCTGTAATTTTCTGTGCAGTATAGATATTTTTGACATACGAGTTTACTCTGCCTTCTCTTTCACAGTTCTTTGTACAATGTATACACTTTCACTGTAGTTGAATCTCCAGGACTTAGGATGGACCTTGGCAAACAGAGATTCCACGAGGTTAGTGACTGAATCACTGTCTTTAATCCTGAATTCCATTCCATACGACCTCATTGATACCAGTGAGCCAATATCTGCTGCCCTCAGTCAAATCTTAAGGTTTTTTTTCAACTCACAGTTTTACATGTTGTAATTGGTTCATAAATTATATATTATGCAGGATGTTACTATGAAATTAGGCTACAGCCAGAGCTAGTAGAAAACAGGAGTGACTGTTTTCACAGTAAATATTTCCCCAAACACTATTAATTCTCTATTTTTCTTCCATGAACTCCATTCAGTACATGTTAATAACTCACCACAATTTTGTGTCAATAACCAACACAATACGTAAAGGAAGGGGGAATTTTGAGACTATAATGGTTACTAGTTGTACCCCAAATTGTTTGAAATTGGTATTATAGTATCCACTTCATAGAAATATAAAACAAATTAAGGAATACTACTGAATAAAATCAAATGTACAGGAGCTATACACTGTGATGAAAACATACAAAAGCCATATGTTCTTACATAATGATTTCATTGAAACTTGCCTTCCTGCCATGGAAATATTCTGCTTTCATTGACCACTTTATTCAAGAGTCAAAATGAGTGAAATTATAGCAGCAAATGTGCCTGTGTTTGGATTTCTGAATCATCTTATCCCAACTGAGCTACTCGGTCCTTCCATGAGAGTTCATCGAGAGATAAATGCACAGGGAGGCTGGGCAAAGGTACATTCTGTTTATCATTATGAAACTTTTGCCTCAAGTCACCTCTGTGATGTCTGAGCATCACTGAATAATCTCTGCAAAGCTGAAGGCCAAGGAGTAAGACCAGCTTAGCAGCTTTCTAGGCCCCTTTTCCTAGGCTATACTCTACTCTCCAGTCGTCCTCTAGTTTAGAAAATATCCTCCAAAATGGCATATTAGAACTTCCAGTCATAGATATTGTCTTATCTAAAAATTATGGGGAAAAATAAATTCTACTAATTTTACTATATGGATTGAAAATGGACCCCCCAAGTTTGTCATGAATATATGACCATTTGCACTGGTTCAAATTTGTGGAGTTATAGGTTATATTTCCTAGTTTTTAATTAAACCACAAAACGGGAAGTTGTTTCTAAAAGATGTCTGCAAAGAAATCAAAATTGAAGCTAATATTAAGAATGTAAGCACAATTTAACAGCATAAAGATAGGTGTGATCACTCTATTATCCTAGTTCAAGCTCCTTGTTTTTATGAGTTTAAAAACAATGGTGAAATAATTAGGCCTGATAAAAAAATTGTACCAAGAAAACCATTTATCATTTGCAATATACTTCTCTCTAAATGTATGTTGTGAGATATTAGCTAATAATCATTTCATTTTAAAATTAAGTATGAAGATCATGAAAACTCCTCTTCCCAATTTTTCAGCAAATGATAATATAGTACCTTACAAAATTTCACTGAACTTAATGATAAATGCTGAGAAGCCTTTTTTGAGGTTTCTTACTTAAAAATAAGAGACAAACACTCACAAATTTGAGACACACTTGTTCTTTTGGATGCATTAAAAATGACTAAAGTAATACATGAAAAGCAGGATAATAGCAAAATAAAATGCATTCCTTTGTCACCAAATACTGCTAGAAGACATGGAAAACATTGCTAAAAAATTGAAAAAAAACAATGCTAGAAAAAACATATAGTGTGGGAAAACTGTTAGACAGTTGGATGAAAATACAGACGTTGCTAATGCATCAAGCTTATAGTACTTTGGTGTATCATAGATTTTCTTTCAATAATAAAACACATTGAAAAGCTACTTTTTTTGTGAGCCAATAGAATAAATACAAGAGAAGATGTAGTCTCAACACTAAATTATTTCCTAGATAAAAAAACAATGTTTTATGGAAAATGTGTAAACAACCATTAATAGAACAGCTGCTCTGGCTGGAATAAAGAGAGAATTCCAGAGTGAGTCTATGAGCTAGCAGCACAAGTGAATTTTCTTCACTGCATTATTCATAAGCAGACAATTCAGCAAAATGTACAGTGTGTTACATGGATGTGGTTAATTTTTACAAATGGCACATTTAAAGTGTATTAGAATCATTACAAGGTTTGTAGTGAGAAATGTAGGAGAAATGACCATGAAACCCCTTTGTACCAGAGGTACACTAGTTATCTCAGGATAAATTACTTAACTAGTTGTCAGATTTCAGTGTTCCAAATTTACCAATCTTGTTTGGAAAGACTATGGATGTTCTTCCCAGTCGATGTTTAAACACACATGCGCGCGCGCGCACACACACACACACACACACACACACACTTCCCCTTCAACACAAAGGTGACAGTTTAACGAGTGAGAAAATTGACCATGTGTCTAAAGAAACTTATGCTATGGAGGTGATATTTTGAAAACAGTTATTTAAAAACCACCTGGACCCCAATCATGGCTTTGCCTCTTGTTAGCTGTATGCAATTTGGCAAATTACAGAACCTCTCTGTGCCTCAGGTTCTTTATCTGTGAGGGAGGTCAGAGAACCTACTTCACAGGGTTGTAGTCAGGATCTGATGAAATAATCATATGAAAAGCTCAGCCGAGTGCCTAACAAGTGGTAAGCATTCATTCAATCCATGTCAATATCACTATCCCTACCAGCATCATCCCAGATTTTACAAGCGTGGTTACCTTGTAATGTGCCAATTTGCCTAGGTGGACTTCATTCCCCAGAACTCCCTTTCTTGTATGTTTCTGGTTAGAACGGGCCACAGGGAAGGTTCTGAGAGCTTTTGGAGGTTGGAAGGGAGGCAACAGTCACTTTGTAGCACATATACACTGTTGCTGATCTGCTGAATCAGCCCACTGACGTACAGCTGGGCCAGGTAGCTGGGCCAGGTGTGTGTCTCAGCTCCATGATACTCTTGTCACCAAGGTCAGAGGCAGCAACAATGAGCATGGATTTCACTCTGTTCTTGTGGGGTTTCAGGTCGTGCTCATGGGATCCAGCCTCCTCATTGTCTTCCCTCCTGACTGCCTGCCCTGTGGACTTCAGACTCCAGTATCAGATGTGGAGATAGACTCCACAAGATTACTCAACCAACTCCCATCACAGTGTAAGCTAATTCCATATACACATATATATGCATGCACACACACTTATACACCCATCAAATGACTAGCAAAAGAATTAAAAAGAATTGCCCTAATACTTTAAACTGGCCAAGGCAACCCATCACAGGTTTTCTGGGAGCCAAGATGCAGAGATCTCTAGTTGTCTAGTTGGAGACAACCAAGAGTGTGTGTACTACACCAGTGGAAGAATACAGGTGTAATTAGATGTTAGAGGCTAGGACTGGGTGCTAGCAGTTGGAGTGGAAATCCCCAAAGTCAAACCAAGGAGAGAGAAAAGACTCACTACGCACAAAGAAAGCATGAGCACCTTCACTTTCCATACCAAGTACCCTTCCTCCTAGCTGTGGCCCCATAACTGGTCTTGCCCTTGATTTTTTCCATTGTTCAAGAAGGAAGGCAGGGGAACTTCTTAGCTTTCCCTACCACCAAAAAATCAAAATGGACTTTTCTAGTTGTTATTTTTTAATTGCAAAGAGGATATTAAAGAGAAAAATTAGCCTTACTGTTGAATACAGTATTGCCCTTTCCTGATCATTGTTCAACCATTCTCAGGGATCCACATGGCTCCTGGAACCAACCTCACATCTATTCCATCACCAATTTTCAGAATATTCTTCCACTGTTCAAAGTCATGGGCTCCAGGGAAATGTGTTACTGGGACTGTTCAAACTCCTGTTTGGTCTTGATCTCAGATCTTAGATTTTTCATACTCTTGTTTGGTCTGGCAATATCTCTTTCTCTCTCCTCTCATCCACATTTCTTTATATTAACCATTTCTTCCTCTTAAATTATTTCTCCTTGTCTCCCAGTGTGCTTCATACTTCATAATTAGAACTAACCCTATTCCTGGTATCTGATAGAAACTTATAGGAAATACCTGGTAGATAGATAGAAAGATGATTGATTAATAGATAGATAGATAGAATTTGAAATGCACTTTTCTTGTGTGGAAGACTTCTGGTGACCATAAGGAAAATGATAAAAGGAGAGAAGAATAGACATTTTACTGAGGAGATATGGTACAAACTATTAGGCCAGATGGAGGAAATGAATGCTATGTTCCATACAGAGATCACAAAATTGACATGAGGTAAAGATTTAGTTTGCACATTGCTTTTAACTAGAGCAATTTAAGGAAAAAAAGCAACTCTACTTCATTATAGTTAAGAACATGGAAGATTTGGTCAGTACTGTTGCAGGCTCTCCCTCCCTCCTTCCCGACACTTAGGGCTCTAGTCTTGTCTGTAATTCACTCCCAAGACTTTGACAGCATTCTCATAATGGTCTTCTCAACAATATTGCCATTAGAGTTTATTCAAAAAGTCAGATTGGCAGAAACTCTCCAAGAATGGGAACATTCTCTCAAGCACCGTAAGCACTATTGGAAAAGATCTGCAATGTCTAGCAAATAATTAAAGCCCCTAAAACAGACTGCGCAGCTATTCATCCTTGTTTAAGAGATGGGAAAATATAGGTTGAATTACCTCACAGCAAATTAGATGGGAAAGTTGAGAACATAATCATGTAATAAAAGACCTCATTAACTCCTCCCATTTTTCAAAGTACACTGCCAATTGTCATTCTAGCTTCCCAAATAGACTAATACTCCACAGCCAAAGCAGAGGATGATTGCAGAATTAGAAGCAGCATTTTCTCTTTAAATCAACCCTACACGCTTCAATAAAAGTCTAGCTTAGAACATCCAGAATGAAGTGCAAGCGGTGGTCATCACCTTTGCATTTTACATTTTATAAAATATTCCTGGATTTTATAAGGTGTCTCTGCACATCAGGAGAGTCTCCTCTATTTTCTTACACAGGGTGAATTTCATATCCAAATGTCCCATGTTCCATATACGAATAGAAGTTGAAGAGAAGACATAATTTTCTATTCAAAATGCTTGAAAAACTGAACTAAAATACATCAAGTTCACTGTTGATTAAAATATATCACAATAAAGTACAATATAATTTATTAGTCTTTTAAAGTGCAAAAATTTATTTTGCATAATCCTTTGCCAGTGGAATGTGATTTATTTGTATACTCCAATTTTAAGGTCACTGTCTACTCTTGAGAACTACATTTTAAAACCTTTCTGATTAAATCTTAAAGCATACATTGATATTTATATTTTATACTAACCCTATGATCAAAAGGGTATATGAGACATGTACTTTGAGAAGAACTTCCTGTAATTTATTAATTTAGAGGTTATTTCATTTTCTTTCTTAGGATCTAATAGCGAGGTGCGCCTCTGAGCTGTGGAATAAACACTTTCCTCCTTGATAGTGCCTTTATTTTTCAATCATCTCAGGTTTTAACCACTCAAGCCATCATTGCTGCATTTATTCTATCATTCTTTTCTGTAGTTCAGTTCTGGTCAGGAATTATGTAGCAAATAATAAGGCCAAGAGCATGTTATCAGGATGGTTTACCAACTCTCCAGAAAATAGTGGAGCTGAACGCTCAGTTTCATGTGTCAGTTGAGGGTGTTAGCTCTTCAAATGTCACTCTTGGATGTTTTTGGCTCATCTCCTTATCTC
Source organism: Tapirus indicus (assembly GCA_031878705.1). NCBI lineage: Eukaryota > Metazoa > Chordata > Mammalia > Perissodactyla > Tapiridae > Tapirus > Tapirus indicus. Next base: position 8,022,779 of record CM062917.1, read on the forward strand.
AAAATCTATAAGTATAAAGGATGGATAAGAAATAAATCCATTAGAGTCAATCACCAATCTATCAATCAATCAATCAAATGAAATCCATTAGAAAGTCAACTAATATTTAAAATTTAAACAGAAATAAAAAATTGCAAATAGGGTCAGTCAGTCAATGCATAAAGTGAGAAAAGTTAAATGGGACCTTTAGGGGTTTTTTTAATGTACATTTTTCACTTTTTATGAAATGGTGCCAAGAAGTACATAAATGGCAAAGCTGGTGTTACTTAACCAATCTGGATGGAATAGGATATAAAATGGGAGTTTATTGTTTCATTTTCATCTAGGGCCCAAGGACTAAGATCAAAATAGTAAATTAAAATACTTTCACCTTCCAAAATGAGGGGCTAGACCATCTAAGTAAGATTTGCATGTAAGGGGTCAGAAGCCAGTTATGCAATTGTTAGATGAACACCCACTCCCTGCCTATGAAAAAAGTTAGAGATTAAAGAAAGAGTTTATTAAGAATTATCAGTGTACAGTTAATCTCAATTGATCTTCAAAAGTGGGCCCACATCCACTTTTCCCATGGACCAGACATTGGCCTGGGGTTGCCTAAGAGGACCAGTTGAGGGGAGAGGCAAGACCCCAAGGATCAAGAGAAAACTCAAAAGTGAGCCAGAGAGATGCATTTTGTAGGATCCAGGAAATTTCTGGTTAGAGATCTCCAGCATCGGGAAGAGACAGAGAGGTGCTATCTCTGAGGAAGTCACAAACATGTCATGAAATTAGTATCTAATTTAACCACCTCTTCTGTCCCTTCCTCTCATCTCCACCATCAAATGTCCCCTCTCCTTTAGATCCCAGAAAGGTCAGAGAGCATGGAAAGCTAGCTGGTGGCAAGAGAAATAAATGAAAGAGAGTAGAGAAGAAATTGATCATGCCCCCATTTCTGACTATTGGCTTCCCATCTGGAGCTGGCCCAACCTCGGAGTGGCCCTAGGAAGATAGATAACATAATCTCCTTTTTAAATCCCATAAGAAAATGAAGTGCCACCCCCCACCAAAGAAAAGATTCGATAAGGGGCCCAGAGCTAGATAACGGCAGGGTCAGAAGCAGGTCTCTGACCCCTAGTTCAGCCTTGCTCTCCCACTGTCCCTAGCGAGGACACACAAGCATCTAACCCAAGGTGATACAACGCAGGACTGTGAGGATTTGTGGTCTGGGAGTGAAATGACCTTAAGCGACTGAGCAACTGTAAGTAATATTTCACGTAAATAATATACACATGTTCTACGAAAAGAAAATTATACTAAAATGTCAAAAGAATGTTCACATAGTAATAACTACCATTTCTTCAGCTCCTATTGTGAAAATAAAGTTAACTTCACTTGGGTGTGAGTGATAGTATGTGCCAGGCAACTTACACACATTTACTCATTTGTCTCCCATCAGCTAGACGAGCAAAGTGTGATTAGCCCTATTTTACAGGTGAGAAAAATAAAATTCAAAAAGTTAAGTCACTTTTCCAAGGTTACTCAACAGATATGAGGTTTCAGTAGAATTCAACTCAGGGCTGCTCTCCAAGCCTGCACTCTTTTCAATACTTCCACTCCAGACAAGAAATGAAGGAGGGGTGGAAGGAAGAAAGGGTAGGAGGGAGGGAGGGGAGTAAGGAAGGAAGGGAGGGAGGGAGAAGGAAGAAAAAGGAAGAGAGAGGTGTCAAAGAAGAAATACTAACAGTCATGAACTGCTGGAAAAGAGATACACAGGGCAGCTATGAAACACTTTCTACTCCAGGAACAACAATTATTATTTTAAAGAGCAGATAGTCCGTAACTTCTAAGGGGAAAAAAAAGCCCCCCCCACACACTGTAAAATTTCTGTTCATGCCATGGAGTGGATTCTGACTCCTAGTGACCCTGTGTGCAGCAGAGCTGAACCCAGTCTAGTCTTTTTGCACCATCCTCTCACCTTCCGTCACTGTATCAGACAACGTTCTGATGCTATTCACAGGATTTTCACGGCCAACTTTTTTCACAAGTGGGTGGCCAGGTCCTTCTTCCTAGTCTGTCTTAGTCTGGAAGCTCTGCTGACACCTGTCCACCACGGGTGACCCTGCTGGTATTTGAAATCCCAGTGGCATAGCTTTCAGCCACAGCAACACGCAGCCGCCACAGTATGACAACCGACAGGTGGGTGGTGTGGTTCCCTGAATGGGAAACGAACCTAGGAGAGAGTGCTGAATCTTCACGACTAGACCACCAACCTTAAAATTAGGGAAAGGGAAATATATGAGGTAGGAAATTTTAGGGATAATCAAGGTAAGTTTGTGTCACTCTGCTTTCAAATGGAATTGCCTAGAAAAGGGAGTCTTACTGTACATATTGAGGGTGTATCACAAGGTATAATTAAGAAAACTAACAGACAGCTTCCTTTTTCATGATAATGAATTATCTTCAGGGCCCACCAGAAAACAGACATTAGTAAAAATTAAACTGAAAAATCTCTAATTTGTTGCCATGAAAATTTTAGAAGCAGTCTTGCTTGGGGTCTATGTCCCAGTCTATTTTTTTTTACCCAGGGGTAAACAGTACCTTAACTTTCAAACATAAAAAGATAAGAATATTCCACGACTTAGAGCATGAAGTGGCATGCCATTAATAGGTAAAGTAATCAGTATGACTAATTCATGTCTGTTTTATGTAACACATGAAGTTGAAAATACCTCTGAAATTCGGTACATCATCAAGTGGAGTCTTGGAGAGCCCTATCTCAAAGACAACCTGTACAGAACTCTTGATTATGCACCCTATGCTGCCATCTAGAGTCAAAAATCCCAAACAACAGGCAAAGCCACCCTGGGGATAGAGAAATTAGTCTAAATGGCTAAGGGAGGCATATACAAGCACAATCTTAATTGCCTATACAAAGGCAAACCACAAGAATTACATTTTGCTAAGTTGTAACCAAATGAGTAAATTCTATAATCAAAAACAGTAACTATTCATTCATAGACAACTGAATATTAAATCAGTATTCCCTGCATAGTATGGGTTTCCTTTTTTGCATGTTCGCCATCTAAAGCAATGTCCTGCTACTTGTAAGCTGTCTTAAGATACTCCGACAAGCTCTGTGTGAATGACGTGGAAACGAGGTCCTGGCATGATTTTGGAATGCACAGAGCTAAAAGTGCCCTACAACGCACTCCAACTAAAGCACTCTGCGTCATAGCAAAGCCCTGGTAACTATGTCATTCCGAAGGCACACATGAAATTTTTAAAAGGAGGGGGCAGCAACTCTTTGAAAATAAAGAGCAAGATTCAATCTTATTCTTCTTTTACCAAACCAATTACCATCAAACTGCATTATTCTGATAAGTGGTGATTGCAGTGTTGATAAAGTCACTAACAAGATGCTCTTTGATTTCATTACAATAAAACAACTTGCCTAATCTTGATTTCTGAAGCAATTAATCCTTAAATTACCCTGAGATAAGCTGGAAAGATATTTAGCCCAGCAGGAGAACAATATTACTAACCTAAGGTCAAGCTTGCTATTGAAAAGTACCGCCATCTGCATTTCTGAAAGTTAGAATCTTCAGGTTTAATTACATAAGTGATTTTATTTTAATCTGTGTAGAAAATATGCCTTTTATTATAAAAGTGATAATAACTAACATAAAGTTGCTTGATGCTAATACCAGAGGAAGTCTGATTACGGAAAAAAGCTAAAGAAATTACCACTTTACATAGACAACTTGGTAACTACTAATTTGCGTTACTTAGTTGGAGTTTTAATCTACGGAATTCTCATATTTCTTTGTGTCATTTTCTAATATGCAGAGCACTTAAGCAAAAACTACTGTCACTAAGAAGAAAAAGGTGAGCAAATTATCTGAATATGCAAAAGTATAAAAAGTATAAATGTAAGATATTTACAAATATGTAAAATACATACATAGTAATATGTTGTGAGGTTTTTGTTTTTAAAGTAAAATGTACCCCTAAATTATCATTTATTGTATGTTATGATGATAAAGCCTATTTAATAAAAAATACAGAAATCGTACAAATAAAAGAAACCTATTGACCTCTCACCTAGAGATAAACTATACTCACACAGAGCCCAATGTTGAATCATATTGCACATGGTCTATTACAACCTGTTTTGTCCTTCTAAAAATCTGTCATAATTTATGATCACTCTAAAATATAAGCATTAATTAGAAAACCAATTAGAAGGTAATAATATATCTTTCTAAGGGTAAGGAATTTAAATTAGGGAGTGATGAAAAAACTAGAAAATGCTGATTCATCATTCTATTCACCCTCTTAGTTATATGTATGAGTCTCATTCAGTGAGCCAAATAAAGCATAAATGGCATGAACGGAAATGAAAAAAAGTTGTTTAAAATACATTTAGGGGGGCCGCCCGGTGGCGCAGCAGTTTAGTCCGCGCTTGGCAGCCCGGGGTTCGCAGGTTCGGATCCCGGGTGCCTGCCGACGCATTGCTTGTCAGCCATGCCGTGGCGGTGTCCCATATAAAGTGGAGGAAGATGGGCACGGATGTTAGCCCAGAGCCAGTCTTCCTCAGCAAAAAGAGGAGGATTAGCAATGGATGTTAGCTCAGGGCTGGTCTTCCTCACAAAAAAAAAAATAATAAAATAAAATAAAATACATTTAGGACTGAAAAGTGAGCAAATGGGTATGCCAGTGAAGGACAAGTCTTTTCTTCTTTCTGTGCAGAACTGAGTTGTAGTCTCCACCTAAAACGTGTGCTACTTCCTAAGTCTGGCTCCACACAGAATCAACTGGAGAGCCTCTAAAATGCACCATTTCCTGGGCCTCAGCACAAACCAATTAAATCAGATTATTCGTGGTTTCTGAGTTTTTACAAAAGCTTCCTGGTCAAGACGCAGGGAGGATCAACATTCAGTAATGAACATGCAGTGAGGATTGATAAGTACTGGTCTAAATGATGTGTAAACCATGAGACTAAAGGAGATCATAGAGAATGATGATAGATCGGAAAGAGAAGAAACCTAAAGAGTGAGCTCTGGAATATTCCAGCATTTAGAGAGGGCAGAGAGATAAGGAAACAGTCATGGATGCTGAGAAGGAGCTACAAAGGAGTTCCAAAAAAACCAGGAGAGGAGGGGGTTCCAGTACCCAAATGAGAGAAGTGTTGCAAGTGATAGGTCAGGAAATGTCAGGAGTGAGAACTGACCATTAAATTTAGCAAAATAGAGGACACTGGTAACCTTGACAAAAGCAGTTTTGGCAAACTGATGGGGACAAAATTTGTAGAGTCTATTTAAGCAAAAATTGGAGAAAATGGACATTAAAAAATTTTTCCGTGATTCTTTTTATAAATAGAGCAGAGAAATGGGATGGGAACTAAGAAGAGATAGTGTCAAGGGAGGTTTTTTTTTGGGGGGGGTGATGAAGATTGGCCCTGAACTAACATCTACTTCCAATCTTTCTCTTTTTGCTGAGGAAGACTGACTCTAAGCTAACATCTGTGCCCATCTTCCTCCATTTTGTATGTGGGATGCCGCCACAGCATGGCTTGATGAGCGGTGCATTGGTCCATGCCCGGGATTCGAACCTGCGAACCCCAGGCTGCCAAAGCAGAGCACGTGAACTTAACCACTATGCCACTGGGCTGGCCCCAAGGGAGATATTTTTAAGGAGGAAATGACAACAAGCCTATATGCTGACAAGAATGATCCAGAAAAGAGGAAAAAATGATAATGTAGAAGATTGAGGGGACGATTGTTGGAATAATGACCTTGAGTATATATAGTTTTGGATGGCTCAGTGGTAGTCCACATATAGGAGGAGGAATTGCAGAATATATGGTGTAGATGCATACGTCAGGAGATTGGAGTGGATACATGAGGAAATACCTTTTGACTGCTTCTATTTTGTCTGAGGAGAAAGAAAGGTCATCAGCTTAGAGTGAGGATGACAGTGGTGCTGATGGAGGTTTGAGTAGAGAGATGATGTGAAGCAGGCCCCTAACAGTCATCAATATTAAATGATCTAGGTAAATGGACAGCCTCTACCAATACTACCATACTATTTTGCACATGGTAGATGCTCAATAAATATTTAAGAGATGAATTTGTTTCTTCATGAAATATTGCTCTAATGTAGCCTAAAGAAAACCTTTGATAATCTAAATTTTATCTTTGTATCCACCAAAATCATCAGAAAAATGCATATTTCAACAGTATTTCTTTGCTGTGCCTGAATGACAATGTATTATTATATCCTTGGTTTTTATGGAGGGGCAATAAAGGAAACAGCCCCTGCCTCATCACAGGTTTTGTTTGGGTTTTTGTGGGGGTTTTTTTTTTGAGGACATTATCCCTAAATTGCTGAGTGCCTCCTCTATGAAGTCCTAAGAAAAATTTTTATTTTGGAGATATCAGAAAAAGCTATTCATATCCCATGTTCAAACAAGCACAGTGTATGTTACTAAACAATAAAACCTATATAAATGAATATCTCCCTTTTTGTTATATCTGCAAGAAACTCAGAACCAAATGTGTGCCTCAACTATAACCATTATTCAGCACAAGTGGGATGCAATTTTCCCCTGGAATCTACTTCTCGTTCTAATTTACATTTTTCTGAATTTTAATTTTATTTAAATTTACATTTTACCATTTTCTTCTAAGCTGCCATGAATTTATTTGTGATTTAAAGGAGGGTATGAATAGAAGTAAATTGGTACAAAAACACATAAAGTTGGAATTGCAGACACCATTTGTCTACAAAATATTGATGCATTACTATATGTACATAGTTCTTGATACTTTTATATTTATGATCTCATTTTGATGCTCCCCTTAATCCTTGACTCACACAAACCAATTAAGTTTGCCTGAGTTTCCCAGCTAATGAACTAAGGTTCATATCTGAATTAGCATCCTGCCTATCACGCAGCCACTGTGTGCTGAAATTTTCACTGAACCAAGATATTCGCACCAAATTATTCACACTGCAATGTCTCCGGATCCCCACAAGCAAAAGAGGTTAGAAATTCTGTTCTCAAACTACAAATGGAATGTAGTCTTCCAAAAAGTTTTCATAGTTCCATTGCTTTCTTTCCAATATAAAGTAATAAACTGGCAGCTATCTCCTGCTGGCTCCAACCTGTCAGTATAGATTTTCTTCTTGGTATTTCTTTCTTTATATTAACAGCTAGTTTTCCCCTACCTATATTTTAAATGCTTTTGTGTTTCTGGCATTTGCTTTTATTTCTGGCATTTGCATCAACATTATACAAATAGATCTGCAAACATGCTCCTCATACTCCAAAATTATTTGCTCATTTTTACAGAAATATCTTAAGACAGAATAAGAGGGCTTAGAAAAGAAAATCTCCCCCAAGTGCAGGTAGATATATAAATACTAATACAAAACGACAGTGTCCTTTCATTTTGTTGACATTTAAAGGACTATATTTCTCTTGGTGACCCCCTAAAGGCTTCTGACCCACTGTTTCATGGACCTTCATCAAAAGATGTTATCATGTTGTGTTGACTGACAAAAAGAGCACTATCACATATAAAATCAGCCTGCACAAAACTTGTTCAGCCTCAAAGGCAAAATAAACCCAGAGCATTTTTAATATTTAAAATTCTAAATAATATTTTCATTCTAGGGTTTAAGCATATATTTTTATGGTTACTAGTTTAGCCTTCTTTTTACAGCTCACACAAACAGGGCTGTCCTTGTAAATCCCCAAAGGGACAGCTGGGACAGTGATGTCAAACTGCACCATGGTTGTTAATTCTTAATGTCTGCAGAAAAAGTGCTGGCTTCAGGGTGAGTTCTTAGACTTGACCATGGAAAATGGTGAAAGACAGGAGTGGGGAATGGGCGATGAGGGAGACAAAAGAGAAAACAAAGCAAACACAAAAATTTGCATCAGCAAGTTAGAGCTGGAAGGAAGTGAAATTCCTTCGTTAGACAGTTGAATAAACTGAAGTCCAGATGGCTTCCAAGACTGATCCAAAGTCACAGGGCTAATCTGTGCTCAACCCAGGGCTGCTTTGTCATTCTCAGGCCCACCCTATTACAACACACTGTCATACGGGAAAGAGTTAACTCACCAAAGAGATTAAAAAATGAAAATTCAAGTGTTACCATCATTATAATAATTGAAGTTTCATGGTGTAATTAACATTTTATCCAAAACGCTGTTGTTGAGTGATAAGTCATTATAAGACTGCATTAAACCGACTAGATTTTTAAATGAAGAGAAATTTTATTCCCAATGAGAAAGGTCTTACTAATGGAGAGCAATTGAGAACTCACCATAAATATCTCCAGGTAAAGGAGAGGTACAACATAAAACACTAAATACCAGCCAAGGAAATATCAAGATTATCAGAAACACAAAAATAAAAAAGCAGTTCCTAAAGTAGGAAAAATTATAATAGAAGTGCATTATAATTAAAATACTCTGTCATGTATAATGTCTTGATTCCAGCATTCTGAACTTTAGTTCATCTTGATAATCATTTCTCTCCATACTATGTCTGTGTGTGTGTGTCAAATTCTCATCATCTGTAACAAAGAATCATAGCGACAGGAAAGGAAAGCAGAAGTGCCCTTTCTTGTTGTGACAAAATATTTTCCAAAATGAGACTCGAATCCCATATGCCAATATTGTAATGGGATGACCTGTAACGTTTCTGTAAATTTTAAAAAGGTTGAAGTATAAGAAATCTTTACTCACAAGAGGCTTTCCTTGAGCTTATTCATTTTAGAATGTGTATGAAAACAAAAGCTCAAAAAATGAGAATTAAGTAATAAATGAACAGTGTTGCATTGTGGGAAACATTATCACCCATGAAAATGAAAATTTGTAATGAAAATCCAATATTGCACTGAGTTTAATAAAGCCAGCAATCACCCCAACTTAACAATAAAGGAATCTCATAAAGTGATGAATTGACAGTATACAATAGTTTTAGCTACTTATACACAATAAAAACTTTCAGGAAGCTAAGATGTTGGTATTCCTCAATGTCATTAATAATAATGGTATATGTGTTTAGCTTATGCTTAGCATAAATACCCCTTCTAGAAAACGTGAAGGACTTCACATAAGCAGTTTCATTTATATAACAAACAATTATTGTGTGCTGACTGAGTGCACAATAACAATATAAAGATAAGTGATTTGATCCCTGCCATGAAATCTTTGGCACAGAGAAAGCACTCGAAAAATGGTACCTATTATTAGGCTTTACTCATCACCTTGACTGCAGCTAGCAGGATTTCCTAGTCATTAGAATAGTGAGAACAAACGAAATTATACCGTCATTGTACATGACATGAATTACCCCTTGTGGAAACTAGATAATATCATCACATTATACTAATATGCTGATTCTGATAGGAACCCAGGAAGATAATCCTATATATTCTCTAAATAGAAGGATCACAATAAGTTTACCTTATTTAACTAGAATACTGAAGAATTCAGTGATAAACAGATATTTGTGCTCAATAAAAATCATAAATTATCCTGACAGTGCTCTGCCCTTTTTATTCTACTCCTTCCTGGTGGGCGATCTCATCTGCTCCCACAGTTTTAACTGCAAATGATATGCAGATGATGCCCAGTGTTCACTCCAGACCTCTTCTCTGAGCTTCTCTAGGTTCTTAGGGCCCAGTCTCATCCGGATATATCTACCTCAATACCACCCGGCACCTCAAGCTTTATATGTTTAAAACAGAACTCAGCACATGCCTCCTAAACCCGGTTTCTTGTCCTGCAGGCGCTCTCATGTCATCACCATTTAATCTGTCACTCAGGCCAGAAACCTTGCCCTCCCCTTGGACTCTAGTCTCTGCTTCAAGCCCCATATCCAATCAATCAGCAAGTCCTAAAAGCTTTTCCTCCTAAATACTTCTCAAAAGCATTCCTTCTGCTGCATCCCTAGCACCGTCTGCCTGGTTCAGGCCATTGCCATTCTCATCTGAGCTACTCCAATGGCTTCCTCCCCAGTCTCCCCGCTTCCTCTCAAAATAGCAATGCCGGGGGTCTCCATCTTGTTCAATCAGTTATTCTGCGCATGTTCCTCTGATGTAAGGTTCCAGCAACGCTCCCTCTCACCAGCGGGCCAGAGCCAGCCCGTCAGCACACCCCATGCTCTTCATGATCTGACCCTGTCCTATGTTGTTAACTTTATCTCCTGTCACTCCCAGTGACGCTGTCCTTCACAAAGTTTATTACTATTGGTGACCCTGTTCATGCTCCTTTTATCTACCCGTGCCCTCCTTGACGAGTCAACCTATGCTCAGCTTTTGAACCCGGCTCTTCCAAAAAGCCTTTTCTGAAACCACACACTCACATAGATGCCTGAGCAAACACGCAGGATCATATTGTCATTTCAGACTCAGATGAACCAAAGATCTTATCGTTAACAGGTTTTACTAATAATTTCAAAGATGTAGGCAATCAGCAGGCTCAAATTAAATAAGGAGTGGTCTGGAGCTTTAAGCGCGGTTCCCACGTCCTTTCTTCCGGCCACAGACACCTGTTCTAGGGCCCCAGTAAGCGAGGTACTGAGAAGTTACTTCCTCACAGTGGGATGTTTAGTTTATGAAATATATCCGTTTTATAACCCAGCCCTCATGATATTACTTCAGAGAACTTATTTTCTACAAGCAATCTCTAAACACAGACATTCTGTTAAGAACATTCCACAGATAAAAATATTCTAGCAAATATCATTAATCTATTTACCAGGAGGTCCTTATCATATTGACAAAGTTACCCAGGTCACCTGTCATTTTTTTCTTTCCCCCAGGAGCCCACACTGCATCGATTGAACTCTTTTCTCTCCACTGTCCCTAACTTGCTATTTAGATGTGGCTTTATTCACAGAGTGTTCACATCCGGACAGCGGACATTTTCACACAATCTATTTTTAAAAATTTTAAACCCTTAGCCTTTTAAAAAACTCATTACCCTGTAAATGTATATAGCAGACAACTATATCCCATCCCACACTTCAACGCAATACACCTCAATGGTTATATTTCTGGATGGGATAAGGCTTAGAGAAGAGGGGAGAATCAGGATTGAAATGGTCAGAGATGTCGGTTGTACCCACCGACAATTTTTAAAAGTCATCACAATAAATATTAAAAGAGTAAGGTTGAATTGCTTTTGATTCAAACACAGAGTTTCCACGTCACTATCTTTAACAAACGTGTGTGGAAATTTTCTGATAATATATGTATTCATAATTAACCTGTACATTTCTGAATTTCAGATATTTCCCACAGTCCTAAACTTCTTCCATGACATTTCCCTCTAACCTCTTTTCCTAGTTGAAATAGAACTTTCCTGTATTAGCGCTATTTCCCTGTTGCTCTATCTAATAAAGGCTACTCACTTATTCACACCCCAGACCCCTCACGTCCCAGAGGTGGCCTTAGAGTCTTGCCTGCTCCTTAGTGTTAGTCACATTCATTCTTGCAGGAAACACTTGTTCTTTCAGGTCACAACCTTCTCACTTATAACATCTTATGCCCCTTCAACTTACTATAAAAATCTACTGAACATCTAGACACTCCCTTTCTTTTCATTTATAATATATTCAATTACTTAAATATAGAATTATCCAAACTTTCTTCTTTTGTCAGTTTTAATAAAATATACTCTTCTTGAACTTTATGTCATCTACATTAAAATTTTGTTGTCATAGAGTTGTTCAGAATTTCCTCTTACATTATCTGTAATTTTTGCAGGATTTGTAGTGATATCTCTTTTAAGTTCTCAAAAGTAGTCATTTATAACTTCAGCTTTTTTTGATTGATCTTGCTATGGGTTACTCAATTTTATTAGCCTTTTAAAACCCAAATCTTGTCTTTGTTGGTTTTATCTATTGTGATTTTGTTCTCTATTTCATGAAACGTTTATCTTATTTTGATTGTTTTCTTCTGTATACTTGTTTTGAACTTAATCTGTCATTCTTTTTCTGACTTCTTGGGATAGAGACGTAGGTCACCGAGTTTCATCTTTTCTTCTATTCTAATACAATTAAGGAAATAAATTCCCCTCCAAGTGCAGTTTTAGCTAACATATCACAGGTTTTGATGTGTCATAATTTTTATGAGCCTTTAGTTCTAAATATTTTATAATTCTCATTGCATTTTTCTTGGGTTATTTAGGGGAAAACTTTCTAATTTAGAAACGCTTGGGGGGCCAGCCTGGTGGCATAGTGGTTAAGTTCGGTTGCTCTGCTTTGGTGGCCCAGGGTTCTCGGGTTCAGATTCCAGGCGTGGACCTACACACTGTTCATCAAGCCACGCTGTGGCAGCGTCCCACATACAAAGTAGAGGAAGATTGGCACACAGGTTAGCTCAGGGCCAATCTTCCTCACCAAAAAAAGAAACATTTGGGTATTTCCTATTTAGCATTTTTTTTTATGACTAGCCTGTTTCAACTGTGGTCATCAAACATACTCTGCAAAATTTTAATTGTTTAAAATCTGTTGACTTGCTTTATGACCCTAAACATGGTCAGTTTAGTTAAATAATCCATGAGCACCTGAAAGAAGTCTACATTCTAATTGCTGGGTATGGTGTTTTATGTGACACTCATGTTGTTAAGACTTTGAGTTCGTTTACCTTCTTTCTGATAGTTTTTTCTGCTTGTGCTGTCACTTACTGAGACAAGTGTGGGTTTGTATACTTTTCCTTTTATTTTGGTCAGTTTGACTTTAGGTAATTTTCTTTATTATCTAAAGATATTATTATGTATTATTATAATGTATTTCTTATATATTTATATTCCTGGAACTATGTGATTGGTTTATTTTAATTAAGAATTATTAAATCTTCCTGGTTGTTTTACCCTTTAATCACGATGAAATGTCCATCTTTCTCTGCATGCTTATTGCCTTAACATTCACTTAATCCTATATTGGAATATCCACACCAGTTATCTTTCATTAGGTTTCCCTGAATATACTTTTCTATCCTTTCATTTGTGTGTGTGTGTGAGGAAGACCAGCCCTGAGCTAACATCCATTGCCAATCCTCCTCTTTTTGCTGAGGAAGATTGGCCCTGGGCTAATATCCGTGCCCATCTTCCTCTACTTTATACAGGATGCCGCCACAGCATGGCTTGACAAGCGGTGCATCGGACTGCGTCCAGGATCCGAACCTGTGAACCCTGGGCCGCCAGAAGCGGAGCACACGAACTTAACCACTACACCACTGGGCCAGCCCCATCTATCCTTTCATTTTTAACCTTTTTGGTTTCTTATATTGAAGATATATCTCTAGTCAACAGCAGATAGTCAGATTTGCTTTTTTACCCAGTGTAACAGTTTTTGAATTTGTTCCTATGTAAAGTAATTCATCATATAACTAGGTTTAAATCTGCATTCTTACTATTTGTTTTCTATTTGTATCAATTCCTCTCCCACTTAGTGGCTGTACCATTTGGAACATATGACCTCCTTGGTCAATGTTCCAGGGGAAGTATAATGTGGAGAATTGTAAACTGACTCTTCAATTGTTTCACCTGGAAGTGACATGTCACTTCTGATTACATGTCACTGGGCAAAGACTGTCATGTGGCCCTGCTGAAACTGAAGGAAGCCAGAACAAGAATTCTCTATTTTCCCAGGAGGAGAAATGAACCAGATACATCAGGGAACACTAGTAATATCTCAGATGCTCTACATAAATTTTAAAATCTTCCATATGTTAGAAAGCACTATAAACAGTATTCAAAGTCAAGTGATAACTGAGTAGAACTATTTCAAACATGTATTATAAAAAAAGATTACAGTCCAGAATATATAATGAAATCTCTCTTTTCATTTTTAATAGACTTAATTACTTAAATAGACATAGAATTATTCAGACGTTCTTCTTGTGTCAGTTTTTGGTGAGTTGCATTTTTCTTTAACTTTCTCCATTTCATCTAAAATTAGAAATTTGTTGTCATAGATTCCAGACATTTGAGTACCCAAAACATTTATTTCCCCCATACCTTTGCTCAAGTTCTCCAGCAAAATGAGAAGTAAATCAAATAATCCCACAAAACAATATGAATCAAGGAATTTAAAATAAAACAGTAACGTAGTTATAATACATTGATATAGCATGGTAATACATTAGTTTCACCCTTTGTAGATGAAGATTTAAGGAAATAGCATTTTCATATATTCTATGAGAGAGTTTAAATATAAAGTTTGAAATGCATGTATCCTATTGCCCAGAAATTCTGCTCCTACATATGAGAAAATGAGAGCACCAAAAGGAATGTACCATGAAGTAAATCTAGACATACTGACCTGAAAATCTCTCTGAGACATATTGCTAGGTTAGAAATAAAACATATCAATATTTAGAGTGGTCTTTATGTTAAAACTATGCCAACAAATAAATCAAAATCATAGAAGGTGCTCTATGTACATATATGTGTAATATTAGTGTATAGAAAATGGTCTCATAGGACCAATCACAGTATATTACCAGTGTGATGAATAGCATTGGATGAGGGCTAAAAGAAACTTTTGCTTTAACAACATTGTTTGAATATTTCACAAAGATAATTCAGTAGTTTTTGCATATGTGTAATAAAATGCTAAATAACACTAAATATTAATATGTACTAGATAAGACACATTCTAAATAACCAGATTGTTTTCATGTTTACAGAATTATCTATACTCTATGTATTTTCAAATGATTTTTCATGTTTCATCAAAGTAATATATATTCACATAATAATAAATCAAGTGGTAGAGAAGGGCTCATGATGAAAAGCAGTAGTGTTTTTCCCCTTCCTTCCCCAGAGCTCACCATCCCAACACCATTCATCAGAGACAAACTCTTAACTCTTTCTGTTTCAGACCTTCTTATAGTTAGTACAAAACATTAAAGAATACGTTTATACCCTCCTTTTCCAATTTTAATAATATTTTTGATATCTCACTATACAAGCAAGAATATTGCTCATTATACTGGCATACTATCTTTCCTTTTCATAAAGTTGTATAGTTATAATTATATAAACTTTTCTATTAATTACCTGAGTAGCTTTGAATAATATATTTAAATATTTCCCATTCCATCAATTTTTGACAATATCAATCAACTTTCCCTCTGTGAGAACATTAGCACCCTTACCATTCTTTCCACTTTCCATGCACCTCCCCCTCACATCAGCTTCCCACACAACTGGACGTTTATGCTTTAAAAGTTGAAAACATGGATATTTTGTTCTGCAACCATCATCAACTCTTCTATGCTTAGTTTATAGGTTGATTCTAAAAGTTGAAAGACAAACAGAATTACATTATTATGACTATATAAACATAAACTATTTGGCCACTTAGCATGTGAAAATTGCTCTTCCTTTCCATATTCCAATGCCATGAGCCTGCAACACTTGAAAGACAAAGTTCCTAGTACAAATGTCAAATGAATTATTCTTTTGTTATCCTCCACCAGTGACTTATTATTGGGATACAATTTAGTTTGCTTTGTATTTGGACCATAGCTTTGGGTTTGCCATTTGTTTTTTCCTGGAGTTTTTATGTCCTTTAATTTCTCTGTCCTCTCAATAATGTCAATTTATTGAGTGGAATACTCTCTCTCCTTTCTCCCTGGGGGCCTCCATCATCATGCTTCAATCTAAACTCTGGTACTGCTTTGAGCTATGATGCTGGGAACTCCCTCACTAAGTCATCTAGAATGGACTCATTCTTTCCTAGATCCCATGGCCACATCTTGATTTACTTCTCAATTTGCTGGAGTATTTAATTAACTTTCTAAGCAAAAGCATGGGGAAAATAAATGTTTTGAGTATTCATATGTTTGAAATTATGTTTTATCTGTCTTCACACTTGATTGACACCTTAGCTCTACTTGGAATCTGGGTTCCAAATACTTTCTCCTCAGAATTTTGAAGGCATTCCTCTATCGTCTAGCATTGAATTTTAGAGAGAAAAAGTCTGCTATCAGTCTGATTCTCATTTCTTTGTAGGTAACCTGAACGTTTTTTTCTTCCCGAGATTTTAGAAACTTCTCTTTATACTTGTTATTCTAAAAACGTTGAGGATGTGTTTACTCTGGGTTTATTTTCAGTCTCTTCATTCTTTGGTCTCTCTCAGTATGAAGATTTGGGTCCCTCTCCGGCACTAAGAAATTATTATTATTTTTAATTTCTTTGAAAAATGTGCTCTTACCCATGTTCTCTTTTTTCTCTTATTTTGGAGTTCTTATAGTCAGATGCTGCATCTCCTAATCATCAATGTCTCTGAGGAGAGACAATCTAGATGACCCTGGAGGCCCACTTCCTCTCTGCCTTGGTAGCTTAGTAGGGAACAGGCTCAGGATGTCTGAGTTAGTCCAAAAGAGAAACAGGATGACAACAGCCAGTGGGCTCCCAAGGACCCTCCTTCCTAGCAAGACTACTTACATGACCAGGGAGTTCCTGCTTCTACAAAATCACACAGATGTTCCCTCCCTGCACTTGTAAATACACAGCACATTAGGAGAGAGCCCCTCTTGGCCGCAGCATTGACCATCATCACACAGACAACCCACACCTGGTGAAGGTGTGGGACAATGACAGGTAGGGGAATGCATACACTCTACTACTTCTTTTGAACTATAATCCACCCCCATAAATTCTGTTCACATCTGCACTGCATAGTGATCTAATATTTTCATTTTTTATCTTGTTGCTCTACATTCTAGGGAGTTACTCAAATTTATTTTTTTAATTTCTATGAACTATTTATTGTTCTTGAATTATTCATTTTCCATGCCATTCTGTTTTTTCTACATTGTAATATCTTTCTTACATTGTAGATTGTAACATATCTCTCTGGATATGTTAATGAAAGAAATGTTTTAAGTTGGTTTGTTTTATTTTAGCTCACTTGAGTTTCTGTATTATTTCTGTGTCCCAGTACCAGCTTTGCTGCTCATTTGTCTTCGTTTCTCTCTTTCACGCTCTTGGTTCCCCTCACATGCCCAGGGATTCTTAAGGGCTAGCATGGATTTCCTCTGCTAATATTTGTAAACAAGTCTGTTTCCACTTGAGCTCTTTCTCATGAGAGAGGATTCTAATGGGAGCTCTATGTAGGAATATAGAGAGCTGGCTGTCCAGCTGCAGGTCTGACATAACTTTTTCTTAAGAATAAGGAGGTTGGCAACGATATAGAAGAACGGTCCTGATAATAATATAACCAACATACAAACTCATGGCCTGACTGGCCAGGCAGGCATGGCCCAAAGGCGTCAATGCACAAGAAAACCACACTGAGGGGTGAGCGGGGCTGAAACCAGTGGCATAGCCATTCTGCCAGCAAAGCCATTCACCCTGGGGGATGCTGCTCCGGGGGTGCTTTCTTCTCACAAAGACACCAAGCTCTGTACCTGCAGGGTTGCATCCAGCCCAGGAGAGAGCCTGTTCTAATTTATTCAAAGACATTGTATAGACTAGCTGTGGACCTGCAGTCTCGCTGGAATCTTAGGAGAATACATGACGGACCTGAGAATCAAAGTTTCAAATCCCAAAAGCAGCTAAAAGATAAAGTGGGTCTCTAATCAGATTAAATACGTTTATGTCACCTGTTTCTTCTCTTTATTTGCACACGAATAATAATTTTTCTTTCCCATGTAAAATGAGATCTTAGAATTTTAAATGAGACTTTTGCAAAACCTGAGGAATTGTAGCAATTCTCTTTTAGACCTCCTTAGTTTATAATCACGCCGTGAAAATTGAAACCTACTCTTCAATTTCTTCTCCAGCACTAAAATGATGAGGCATTTAGAGTCATTTTTTTCTTTAAAATTGCCAATTTTAAATGTTCATGTTTTAAAAAAAAAGACCTTTTTAGCCAAAGCACACATTTATTTTTGAAAGTTACAAACTGAAATCTAAAAAGTAAATGGGAAGTTTAATTAGCCACGATATTTTCCTCTTCTTAACAACCTTAAAAACCTATTTGCTGAGCACGCATTAATAATCTACAAGTAATGGATTAATTCTCGTATCAGTGGGATATCCACAAAACCTCCTTTATAGAACTCCAAAAATATTAATTTGCTACCGCATGGCAAGGCAGAGAGCTCTCTGCTTCATTGCTCAGCAGTCTCCTCGCCTGACCTCTGGGGCCTCCATAAATGACCGCAGGGGGCTGTGAGGGAAGAGATTGGGCACAGTGTGGGACGACGCACTGTACAGGTGCCTCCTAACCCGGAGGCTGGGACTCGAGGGCATGTCTCCACAGCTCTCAAAGACCAGTCTTGACCTTGACAAAAAAGCTCATAACTTTGCAAACCTAGAAAATGGTGTATTTACCTACTATCTAATAAGCATGCTTTCAGTTAGTCAGGAACAATTATACAGAAAGGAACTCTTTTTAGAAAAATAATGCAGTTTCTCTGTAATGATTTAGACACAACTTGAGATTTTCAAAAAATTAATCAGTAATCAATAAGCTTAAAAGGATGTGTTCGATCATTTCTCATAAAAGGCAAAGTACTGAAAATAGATGTCACTAAAGGAATACTCTCTTAAAGTGCAATATCGGGCCACACATACTCATAGATGCACACGCACGCACACAGAGAGATCTTTATTAGCATTCTACAATGCCAAAGAGATGGACACAAAACCAACGTCCTGACAGAAAAGATGTTCTATGTGCTTCAAAAGACGTGTCTCAGGTTTATGGTGGAAGATAATTACATTAAGGCATGGAGGAAATGTAAAAGAGTCTTCTTTAAGTGTGTGGGTTAGTGACTTGAAAATAACAGCCAATTTGACAGAGAGAAGAGGAAAAACAGGCAATTACTGGGCTAAGAATACAAGCCCAAAATGTAAAATGTTAGAAGCATTTAAAAATCAGTGTGGAAAAATAAACATGGCACAGGTATTAAGAAAAAGCAATCACTTTGAAAAGCCTCTAAATAAATAAATAAAAACCAAAAAAAACCCTAAATAAGATTTCTTTTTGTAAATATGTAGGTCTCTACTTACGTATAATCTGATTTCCCATAGAGAATTAAATGCTACGTAAAACAGTGGGGGAGGTTTCCTATTCATATATAGTCCTTTTGAAAACATGAAAGACTAACCTTAAGAGATAGCCCTCATTTTTTTTGACCCATAATTGACCAATGTAAAAATCTTGCACTGTCCTCATATGCTTTGAAATGTCAGATAAAATTAATGTTGCTTTTTAATCCACATAAGTATTGAGAATAATAGAAGATAAAATTCTCATTTGGAACTTAGAAAGCACTTGGCTGTTACTTCAAATCACATGATATCCAAGGGCTCCCTGAGCCTGCTGGATTTTCTGTCTCAGATAGCAAGGAAGATGGAGCACCATTCTCCCACCTGACGATTTAAAGTTTATTTTGTGACATTGTGTCCATTACATATGTGTGAATATTCCAAATAACCCAAATAATCTCCTTATCATAAGGTTCATAACCTTAACTGCATTTACAAAGCCCCTTTCCCGCGTGACATAGCATACTCACAGTTCTGGGCATTAGGATGTGGACATCTTTGGGAGGCCATTCTGCCTATCACACATAGAGTTATTAGAACAAGTTGGTAAGTAATAAAAAAAATTATGCGTTAGTTTTCTAGGGCTGCCATAACAAAGCACCCCAAACTGGGTGTCTTAAGCAACAGAAATTTATTGTCTCACAGTTCTGGAGACAAATAGTCCAAAATCAAGGTGTTGGCAGAGTTGGTTCCTTCTAAGGGATGTGAAGAAGGATCTGTTCCAGGCCTTTCTCCCTGGCATCTTCATGTTCCACGAGGGCAGTCTTTATGTGATCTCCCTGGATGCTTGCCTGTGTTCACATTTCCCCCTCTTATGCAGACACCACTACTGGATTAAGATCCCACTCTACTCCAGTATGACCTCATTTTAGCTAATTGCATTTGCAATGACTCTGTTTCCAAACAAGGTCACGTTATGAGGTACTGGGAGGTTAGAACTTCCACATATGAATTTTGAGGGGGACACAATTCAACTCATAACAAATTGATAAGCGATATTTCTTTCAAATTTTAAAAATTATTTTCATAATGTAATTCTTTTCAGATACATATTCTTAGCATTCTGGGTCATGAGAAAGAACCATAAATAAAGAATGTGGTAGATAGAAGATAATTTTTATATAACCAACTAAGGGAGACTTCTCCTTCACTCCTGGAGGAAACCTGCACTGGTAAAATTAAAAAGTCAAATTTCACAGTTAATTATTCCTGGAATATTAGATCTCTGGCCTCAAATTTTTCCAAAAGAAATATGTATTTCCTTAATATCAGGAAACCTTTACATGATACGTATGTTCCAAAATTAAATTATTCCTGCACAAAGAAATGCATTGCGTGTCCTGGCTAGCTATCTCTCGTGCTGGTAGGATTCTTTGATTTATGGATATCACTCTGGTTATCTTGGGGCACACCGTAGGAGTCAGATGTCCTGTGACAATCCCAGTGCAAGGCCCTGAGTGATGACAAATCATTGAACTGATGACTACTCCAAGAGTTGCTGCTCCTTTGGCTTTAGGATAAATCCTGCACTCACAGGTCTGTGTATTATTTGTGGAGCAAGAGCAGAAGCAGGTTTCTACAGATAAGAAATTTAGGGCAGCCTCCCTCCTGTGATGGACAGATACAGTACATTATGAGAGATAGGACATACAGTGCACCTAGCTCAGTGCAAGGCTACAATTTTTGCATAAAATTGGACTTCAGCAGTCAGTGATACAGCCCCCAAAACTTAAAATAAAATGCTGCTCCGGTCATTATTTGTTCATTCTACAAACCTTTATTGAGCACTAAGGAGTTCAAAGGATCCCAACAGGAGGAGTTGGAAATCTCATATGAGTGATGAGCATCCCATCTTAAAGGTAGTATTGTTCAGCCCCATGGGATTGCAAGGAAATCTGGCAAAGGAACCCCTCTTTTCTCTGCAGCTCCATTTTAAATTAAAAGGACCAATTCAGAAAAACATAATCTTTTTTGTCAACAGCTGCCTCTCTATACGTCCACTGAACAAAATGTTCAAGGGCAAAATCTGTTGCAGAGAGAATAAGAACGGAGAACTCTGCGGCGACAGGTGTTACATGAACGGAAGCGTGACAGGGTTACCCACGGCTTCCAATCTTCCAGGGAGGGTTTTCCTGCCTGGTTAGGCAAGAAAGTAAAAGCAAAGGATGGAAGGACGCGTTTTACCAAGTTTAAAACTGTCTCGGAATATATTTCTTAAGATTTTCAAGAGTTCAAAGCTTTTAGATTTCCAAGGTATTTTTCTACTGAGAAGTTGAAACATTTCTTAAGAAGATGAACACCAGAAACAAAAAGATATGTGGATAGATGTTTGCCATAAAATATTTTATACATCGATACGTTTAATCGGACATTTAATCCGTTCAATCTTAAACCGGCAAGAACATTGCGTGTTTAGGAGGCCATGAGACACGCGCCCTGGCGGCCTCTGTAAGCAAACCAAAATCTAAGCCTGTAAATGCCTCAAGGTTACGAAACTAAAACGCTAAGGATGGCTAATCACAAACAGCCAACCAGGCGTTAAACCGTATGCAATCAATGACTTCCTTTCTTTGCTGCCCACTTTCTCCATGTAAGTCTTTCCCCTGGCTCCTGTTCGTTTTGGCAGTGCCCTCTTCGAATCCAGTTTTGCTCAAACTCTTAAAAATTTTAATATGCCTCAGTTTATCTTTTAACATGTGTTAGCTTTTTATTGCCACCATAACAAATTACCACAAATTTAGTGGCTTAAAACAACACCCGGTTGTATCTCACAGTTTCTGTTAATCAGAAGTCCAAGCACAGCGTGGCTTAGCTCTGTCCTCTGCAGGAGCCACTAGGCCAAAATCCAGGTGTGGGCTGGGCCGAGTTTCTCTGGAGGCTCTGGGGAAGACCCTGCTTCCGAGCTCATTCAGATTGTTGGCAGAATTCGAGTTCTCGCAGCTCTAGGGCAGAGTTCCTCGTTTCATTGCTGGCTGTCAGCCAGGGGTCTCTCTCCGCTCCAGAAGGCCTGCGTTCCTCATCATCCTGCCCTTTCCATCTTCAACCAGCAACAGTGGGTCCATTCCTTCTAGAACTTCAAATTTCTCTTCCACACTGCTACTACCTTCTCTTTCTGCCAGATCTGTCTTTTCATTCGGGGTAGAGAAAATTCTGTGCTTTTAATGGCTCATGTAATTAGATTGGGCCCACCCAAACTATCCAAGAAAATTTCTCTATTTTAAGGTCCACAAACTTAATTGTATTCTCAAAGTCCCTCACGCCATGTCATGTAACATGGACATTAGGACATTAGGTTGTGGACATCTTTGACAGACCATTCTGCCTACAACAAATACAGTTATTTTGGGGAACTTGATAAGTGATATTTCTATCAAACTTGAAAAATTCGATATAAAAATATTTTCATAATGTAATATTTTTCAGATGCATATCATCAAGCATTCTGGATTAACAGGAAAAAAAACCATAAGTAAAGCCAACAATCTTTATTTGGGATCATTTTCACTCACTAAACTCAAAAAATTACTCATGAATCGATTCTATGTGAGTTATTCCAGTCCAATGAAGGATGTAAAGTGTATCATTGGCCTTATTCTTGAAGCTGATAGTGGTTGAGTCACCCGTCACTCATCAGTGACCTCCATGTCTTAGCTATGTGATAAATGAATTCATATTGATTAATGTGAAAATAGACTTGTCCTTTTCCTTGGTCATCCAAGATAGAAAATATTAAAAGCAGTGCAAATAGCTTCCATTAATTAAAGCTTATCCACAGGAAAACAGTGGATGGTAACAATGTTTCAATCAGTTTTCACTCTACAGATTGGACATTCATTAAAGAGGAGTGAAAGGAGATTCTCTGTCTTCATATGTGTTTCCCACTTCTGGGCTTAGCATGTGATGCTATTATGAAGGATCTATTTCCAGACCATTGAAACTCCAGGAATGATATTATCAAGTAATGTGTGACAATGTGTTCCCTCATTGTTAGTAAGTCTGGTATTGGCAATAAATTACCAGCACCCCATGAGTTACAAACCTGTGTTGCTGGTGTTTGCTTGAGGCCATAAAAATAGGCTTAAGTATATTTTCATATTGTCAGGAAATTCATTAACCTTTTTGTTTTCAGATAGAACTGTGTGAAGTATTCCTACATATTAGAAACCATGGGAACATATACAAATTGGATCACTTGGATATTTAGGTTTCTAGTTTCTTGTCATATTGAAAAATAAGTAGCACCACAGGATTTCCAATATCCACCTCTCTCCACTTGATGCAGAAGGCATTTTGATCCATAATTAAATTTGTGCTCTTTCTTGCTAAGAGAATTGAAATTTCCTACAGTGTTTTGAAGAAGTTTTGACATTATCTTTCCATTTAGAGCCATATTATAACAGCTCACAATTTTCCCCCTAAAAGGGCACAGAAAACACATCACACACTAGTTGAGGCCCTGCCTAACCAGGCAAAAGTCAGATCTCTTTCAGCCAAACTGCAGCTTATGGTAACTCTAGATGCATCAATGAACTAATTCGAATTACCTCCAGAAATAATACAGTAAAGAAATATATTTTGTTCTACTATAAATATTTCTCATTATAAAAGTTGCTTCTTCCTGCCCTTCTCCTCCTCTTCTCTGCCTTCCTCCTCTTTTTCTTGTTCCTCCTTCCCCTCCTCTTCTTCTTCTCCTCCTTCTTCATTAAAACAGTCTGGGGCTGGTCCAGTGGCATAGGTTAAATTTGCACACTCAGCTTCAGTGGCCCGGGGTTCACAGGTTCAGATCCCAGGTGCAGACTTACACACCACTCATCAAGCCCTGCTGTGGCAGCATCCCACATATAAAATAGAGGAAGATTGGCACAGATGTTAGCTCAGGGCCAATCTTCCTCAATAACAACAACTGAAAAATAATCTGAGCTCTCAGATCAACAAGATCTGTTGGTTATCTGATTTTATGTATTAACAAACCTAAAAAAAAAAAAAGAATGCTTCCATATGAGAGAGAAATGAAATGCTCAGTAAGTTCCACTAGTCATGAAACAAAGCCCAGTGTCAGTGCACCTCTGCCAAAGGGATGATGCAGAAATTTGCAGTTGAGGTATTCCTGCCTACTATTATGAGGGAATGAATTCATTTTACGTTGTCCATTTCATTCTTTCAACCTTTCAACAAACACTTTACCAAGAGGCTAATACACTCCAAGCATAGTGGTTGGTGGCTGGGGATAAAATGGTTGCAAATCCAATTCAGTTGTTGGTCTTGTGAATGAATCTTACAGTTTATTAGGGAGGAAAGATAATAATCAAATAATCACACTGACAGAAAAGTGCAAATTAGTATACGTGTTATGAGGAAAAGAGCATATAACAGGGGCCAGGGAGGCTATTCTGAGGATGTGACCTTTTTGGTCCTGAGATCTGAATGAGTGGAGTTAATAAGCCAGGCAGAGTGGAGGCAGGCAAGAGAGCATTTCAAGCAGACCCTGACATGAGAGGTGTGTGTGTGTGTGTGTGTTTTACTTTGAGGAAGAAAGACATATGATAAAACTTTAGAAAGAGGAGACCACCAAATTTCAGGTTTTTTTCAGCAATGGTTCATCAAAGATGGGACCCAGAAGAGGGAGGAATTAATCTTGTGACTTGAGAGCCTTTGCTTGGGCAGTTTAGGTTGATCAACATGTGTGGACATTAAGTTCATGCAGGTACTGCCAAGAAAAGAGAGAAGGAATCGTGGTCATGACTAAAGTCACATGAGGGTCAGAGTGGAAGATTTCAGGCATTTAAGGTTTCTCAAAGTCTCTCTTTTTGGTCCACGGGGATTCTGAGTCATGTGACCATATCTTGTTGGGTTTTTTTTTTTTTTTTCCAGTATTCCTGATCTACACTTCTGGTCAATAGCAGTCTTAGCTTCTTTATTTATAACTGCCATCAGGACTTCTTGTGACATGTTTTCCTTGTAGTTGAATTTCAATCGTTTGTTGAGTGAGTCACGGCACAAAAACATTTCAGCCCCTGGAAGAAATAAAAGCAAAGACTATGGAGACAAGTATTAACTTAAGAATTACCAGAAAGCCTTGAACAATGCCTCTTAACCAAGATCCAGTCTGAACTGCAATCACCTGGGACAGATCTCGTCCCTACCCCAGATCTGTAGAAAGAGAGGTTTCATATCAGTATATTTGTATAATACTGATTTACCCAAAATGAACATGAGTAGGGGGAGAAATTTAAAGAATCTCATTTTTATAATCAAAATCCTTAAACCCACAGAGAAGGAAAATGGTAGTCAGGAAAAGAAAAAAGAGAAAGAGACAAAGAAGGGGATGGTGATCTGATTCAATGCTCCCAGCATTAACGGATTTTGATCTGAAGTTCTGGAGAAAGACATCTACTTCATGAAGCCATCTGCTTCTGGAGACCCCAAGAAAGTCTCAGTGTTTGATCTTATATTGGCATGGATGTCTGGAAGGTAAGCGTATGCTGCCTTTTTAACTAAGAGACATGAATTCAAGGGGCAGTTCCCAGGAGTTTCATTGCAGTGTTTGTGGTTCAGAGTCCCGTCCACTAAGGTTCAAGAGCAGTCTTACATTGGTCTCCAGTAGAGTAGGTCTCCTGGCTGAAGGACATGCAGTACTTCCTTGTGATTTATCTTTGGGTAAAGACACATGGGCTTAATGAAAATAAGCTTGGCCTTAAGGTTCTACAACATTTGGCTATACTGGTCTCTGAAGAAGCAGAGTCAAGGATGGGGATGATATCCCCATATGCATGGGCATCCAGTGGCCAGTCCACATGGGGATAGTCTATAAGTTCCTGTTACAATGGGCCTAACGGCCAGGGGAGCTAAGAGTAGAACCTTTGACCACAGGATCTGAAGTTGCTCAGAGAGCTTTGCAAGTTTTCATTTTAATGGGCCGTTCATTGCTCCTGATTTCTCTGAGTACTGGTGGTGCTAGGACCAATGAGGCTTCTAGGTGACAGGCAAAGCCTTACAGAGTTCCTTAATCACTGCTCTGGCTACATGGGGACCCCTAAAAGAAGATAAATAGATGATTATTGCTCACGTGGAAAACAGAGTTCAAAAGTTGCTTTGCTACTGTCAGAACAGTTCCTTTACGGAAAGGAAGCTATTCCAGCCAACCAGAAAATAGAAAATATTCTGTGATTAAGAACATATTCATAATCACACAGCAAGCAACTGAATGAAATCCATTTGCAGGTGTTCTAAATGGCCTAAAAGGTTTGGCTCATGTCCTTACCCCACCTTTACAGTTTTCAAAGGATTTGGGATCTGACAGCTGAAACATTCACCAAAGACGTGCTCTGCAATCTCATTGAGGCTTTCCTGTTAATACTTATTCAGGAGGTTTTTAAATTTTCTTTTCCATGGATGGTTATAGCTTGTTTTTTGAGAGACTTTCTTTCTACCTCTCAATGCAGACCAAATAACCATCTTGGTGCCACCAGCTACCATCTGCGTGAAGCAAACAATCTAATCTTTTCCAATGTGTATTTCAGAATCAGGTGCTTGATTCTGGAACTGACTCAAGACCTGATGCCAATAGTCAGGAATTCATTTTGGCTCTGTGTTTTGGACTTGTTGGGCAGCCTGGATGTGTTAACAAAGCTTGTTTAGTATATTAATCTGCTAGAAGATGAACCTTTGCTAAAAACCGCTTTTATGTGGTTGCCTTCTTTAACAGGAGTACACCAGTTGCAATTAAGAAGTGGTGTTTCTTCCAAAGCATGCCAAAATCTTGAACCACTCCAAAATCATTTGTGTGTAGACATTTGCTCTCTTATCTCCAGCTGACTGGCAGCCCTTAGTAAGGGCTACAATTTTGGCAACTTGTGCAGATTTCCTATCTTGGAGAGGGTTGGATTTGAGCAAGTCTTAGTGGATTCTAATTGCATATCCAGCTTGCTAGTTTCCTTGTTCAGTCCTCAAACAGGACTCATCCACAAATAATTCACAATCTAGGTTGTCTAACGGGGTTTCAAGGAGGTCAGATGAAAGCAAGGAAAACTCCCAGATCAGTTCATAGCAGTCATGAGTTTCTCTCTCCCTGGGAGAGGAAGAGAGTGGCAGGTTTTAGGGTATTTCAGCAATGGATAGAAATACATGCAGGTAGGAACTAAAGGATTTCAAAGGAAGTCAGTCTAGACACAGAAAAATGTCCTGTGTTTTCAATCAAAAGGAAGGTCTGAATGGTACGAGGGAGCATGGGGTTAAGTGGAGATCCTAAGACTAAGTCAGCAGGGGTCTCTGTTGTCCTTGAGCTGCTGCCACTGTGTGCAAACAAGGAGGGCAGGCTTTTGTCACAAAATCAATGTGAAGGTATAATAAGCAATGGGCCTCTGATGTCCATTTTCTTCTTAAGTTTGAATCCACAAAACTTGTCTCAATGTACATATAGAAAGAAAGATTTATGATCATCGGAGAGTCTTTTAAGTTGTAAAAACCATTCTCTAGTGAGTCTGTGTAATGCAAAGGGCTCAGGAACGTCAGCTTTCATTAGCTTATAGGAAGGAGAAGCTGGTCCAGAAAAGTTAGAAATCCAATGTATACAATATCCTATGGGACCGAAAAATCCTCTAAGTTGTCTTTTTGTAATTGGCCAGGAAAGTCAGGAATAGGTTTCAGTCTTTAAGGCGAAAGAGACTCTTAATTTTTGTTTGATGTCATGGCCAAGAAAATGCACTTGGGTCTGGTGAAATTGGAGTTTATCCTTAGAGAATGTGTGTCCCTGTAGGCTAATAATTTCAGCAAGTGGAATAAATCAATTCTGCAAGACTCTCTATCCAGAGAACAAGCAGAAGATCATCTATATATTGTACAAAAGTGGAGTCCTTGGGAAATTGGATGTCCCTAATGATTCAGGTATAGTTGAATATTTGCAAGAAGTAAGAGGATGCTTCTGTAAACCCTTAGGCACAAATGCCCACATGTACTTTGGATTTTTCCAAGTGAAGGCAAATAGATACAGTGAGTCTGGGAGGAAGGATGTACATACTAAAGAATGCTGAGCATAGATCTACCACTGTAAAATAGGCAGTGGTCTCAGGGAGTGAGGATAGGATGTTGGAGACAACAGGGAAGCAGGGAAGTAAAATCTCACTGATGGCACTTAAATCTTGTACGAAGTTGTAGCCATCCCAATTTGTCTTTGCAATGGGTGTTACAAGGCCTACTACGGGGATAATAAGCCCTTTCTGAAGGCACATGGATATAATGGGCCATAGTCCTTCAATGGGCTCCTTTTTTCAGTGGCTATTAGGTGGTTTCAACAAGAAATAGCTAGATTTATTGAGATATTTACAGGTTCAGTCTCTTTTATGTTTCCCACATCTGAACCATCTTTGGCCAAGAGGCTATCGAGGACACATTTGAAGTCTAGGATGTCCATAGAAGAGGCATCCGAGAGTGGTAATCAAGCTGTGCCAATATCAGGTTGTAAGCCAAAGACTCTTCCGCTTCTAGGAGTTCCAGAAATATTCCATCTGTTCCACCTTTAATAATAAAACCCCATTTCCAAAGTAAGTCTCATCACAACAGATTCACCACCTGGCTTCTATTACTCCAGAGCCCCATCATCCCCTGGACGATATTGACCCATTTTCATGGCCATTGCTCTTCCTGCCAGCCCCGGCCTGCAGAGGAGCACTGCCACTGAACTTCTTAGTGGTGCTGGTGCCCCTACTAACAGTGGGCCATTGATGCCTTTGGTGAGTGTCCTCTGGACCCTCTTGGGGCTCCTCTGGACTTACCTGAAATATCCATTACTGCTGTCCACCTCCCCCTCAGCCTCTTTATTCCCTCCTGTGCCATCTGCCAGAGTAACTCAGGCATTTCCCCTCCATTGAGGACTGGTCATCAATTTTTTCCAGGATTCTAATAGCCACTCTAGCAACAAGTTTATCCCATCACCTGGGTTCCTTGTCAGAGTGTTAAATTCCCAGGCTTGAGAAAGTGCCTCTAAGTCAATGAATTCTTGCTCATCCAACTTTACATTCCAACCCCCTTGATCAAACAACATCAAGATCTCACCCCAGGCATGCTCCCTGGCTTCTGCCAGCACACACTAGCTAAGCTAATTCTTACAGCTGCTTTGGTGTAGAGTCTCCTTCCTCCCTTAGCAGGCCCGGCATGTCTCTAGCTAGGTCGTGCTGAGATTTACCTTAGTTATTGGCCTGGCACTGATTTAAAATATAGCACATTAATAGAAAATTTGAGATGTAGTAAGACCAACCAAGATAAGGAAATGATTGCCTTTGAAAATATAGTTTATAATTCACAGTTCCCAAGAGGAGGGGGCATGTCATGCCATCGGGATGGGGGGCACACAGAGAAGCCTTGGGGTCAGTAATGAGGCAGAGAGAGAGGGAAGAACTGTGGGCAAGAGCCTTTATTGTGGTTTCTGCGGGAAGGACTAGGCAAAGCAAGGTAAGCAGGCTTAGAATTGGCTGGTTTGAATACTTTCAGCAGGGGCTCTGGGACTTAGGGACTGTCCCTAGTTGTCTGTTACCTGGCCCTGGAGTGGTCAGGGAAGGTGTAAAGTACCCTGAGTGTGAGAGCCCAATAAAGGAGCTGGTTGGGACGGTAGACTCTGGATTGGTTGGTTTGTGTTAGAAAAGAACTCCTCCCAAGGGTGGGGAGGGAGATGAGGGAGGCAGGAGGTGAAGACAAGATGACTCAGGTGTGTTATCAGGTTGTCCAGAACAAGGCGTATCTAGAGTATGCATGGAGGGCAGATGTTAAATTAGCATCAAGTTTACAGAGGCTAGAAGCGTGGTTAATATAGGCACCCATGAGAGGAGAAAGGGAGAGCTCCTGGGGTAGACACCTGTTTCCTTGCAAGGGAGAGGCTTCTGTAGCACCTTCCAGCGGGTCTTAATAGGGAGGGATGGGTCCTCTGAAAGCTCTAGATGGAGGTTTATGGCATCTACAAAGCCGAAATCTTCAGAGGCATCCATCCAGATATCCCCACCCCATATTTCAGGGTCCTGCATTTTCCTAATCATGCACCTGACCTTTATATTACAGACCTATGTTAGCTGAGCAGTCAAACATCTCTGAAGCTCTGGGACTCTAACAATAAAATATTTAGTCTTCTGCTCTTCCAACACAGGAGAAATGGCTTCTTTGTAAACCACCACAGAGGCTGTTTGGTTCTCACAAATTAACAAGCCTTTATCTGCTAGTTAATGGCCCTCAATTCATTATTATCCTTCTGCAGGGCATATCCATACAAGTTAGCCTGAACCAGCTGATTCCGCTGTCTTCATCAGCTTTGTCACTCTCCCGGTCACATCTTTCAGATGCCTTAGTCATGGCACCTGCAAAGCACCACTGCAACTGGGCTGCTACCTAGTTCTAGGCCCCATCCACCACTTAGGATGTTGTGTTCTTCACCCACTGTGTGGTGAGTAAGCCAATCCCAAATCCCCATCTATTTGCTAAGTTTTGGGACCATCCTTGGTACCATTTGCATTACTCTGGGTCTGCCAAGAAGCAGACACCAAGATGGGATAAGACATACAAGAAATTTATTGAAGGAGGAGGTAGGCAAAGGCAAGAAGATAATTCAGATCACAGTGCAAGTCTGATGCCTGCAGAAAGAGAGACAGAAGGAAGGAGCATTGAGTAGAAGGAGTATTGGACTGCAGCGCAATTCAAGAAATGTTCAGCCAAGTTGATGGGGAGTCCTCAAGGCAAAGTCTTAGGATGAGTCCTGCATCTCACCAGAGTGAGCCTGTCTTAGTATTCCTGCCATACTTAGTCATTGGCCTGGAGTAGCCAGTAGAAAGCATGGTCTTAACATGAACATGATGGAGGAACCAGAAGGTATCAGCTGGGGCCATTCTTAAGTGAGTCATCAAATGCACTCTAACAAATGCAGAAATATAATATTCAACTTCATTAGCAAACTCAAATTAACCTGTTCAAAATAGGAATGTAAAATGATCCTTAAATATGTTATATGATGATATATTTAAATTTAATTATATTTATTATGCTTTTTTTTAAAAAAAATCACCTTTCAGGATTACTATCCCATCTGCATGTGTAGTTGAATAGATGAGCATGTCAGAAAAGATTCCTTCTACATACTTTGCTCTGCATCTTTTCTCTGAACATTGTATCGTTGCTTATATTTCTACCTCAGATATCCTCAAGAATAGTAGGCATTTTATCCATCACATGAGCTACAACACTATGAAGTTTCACCCATTGGTTCATTCATTCTTCCATGTTTTCATTTATTCAATGCCACTATTAATCATCTTCTATGTAACAGCCCCTGCTAAACTCTGAGAGCCCAAAAAGCTGATGGCATGTAATTATTGAAGACACAGAATGAGGAACTACATCTCAGAGTCTTTTCTTCTTTTCCCCATCCACAGTTTACCACTGATGGGATGACATCCTTTACAAATTATGTAAGCTATCCCAATCAGAAGGAAACAATTTCCAACTGTTTTTCCCACAAAGAATACATATGTATATTTTGCATTCAGTCTCCCAACTACATGAATGAGAACCTTCTATATTTTCCTCAGGAAAGATTTTCTAAACCACTTTCTGAGTCAACTTTGGATGCAGTCGCAGCATATTGCAAATCAAGAAGAGAAGGTTTCATATCAGAATAACCTCAGGGCAAGTAAAAAGGTAAAAAATATTTCTGAAATTATTCAATGGATATTCAAAGAAACTCGCTACAACTAAACCTCACCTCCAACAGGGCCATGCTGAAAACCGCAGACTATAGGTACCATATTAGTATAACAGACCGCAAGCTAGCTGATGTTTTGACAGTAATTGAAAAGAACATTGCATTTGCTGAAGTCGAAATTTCTGAGACTGTCAATGCACTTACTGAAAATTCATTTGAGAATTCCCTTCTGATGTCTGTTTAACCTGAGTTTCAAACCCCCAGGAAAACCATGATCTCTTCATCTATGTCTTACACAGCAGGAGGCAAGACACTTAATAAACTGAACAAGACTTTAGAAAGACGGAAGTCTTAAATCTGAATTCAACCCATGGCTTACTTACTACAGACACTTTTTCCTAGAGAAACCTCAGGCTGTTACAAATGAGAAGCAGAGGTGGTAGCCTACCCTATCACATACAAATGTTTCCTCCCTGTTTGAGGGCTGCGGCTGATTGATTGGTTTCTCCTGAGGCAGACCATGAGCAGTGTCTCTCTGTAAAAGCAGTTGGATGCAAAGTGGTGACAGGTCAGAATGATGACAACAACAAAGGACAGAAGAGTACCAATTAGCAGAAGAGCCAATTAATATAAAATAAATGAGTGATTGCAGAGATTTTTAATTTTGTGATAATTAGCTAAAATTTTCAGGAGAGGGATTTTTAATTCAAGGGTCACCAAACAAACCCATGAGAGAAGGTCTTCTCAAACTCATGATCATTACTGTCACAATCCCTCAAACTTCCATTTACACAGATGAGTTGGTTCATGTATTCATTCATTCATTCACACATTGTGTTCTTTGCATGTATAATTCATGAAGGTTGCTATTCTTGAATGATTGCCACTTTTTAATGCTGAAAAGGCAATGGGATGTGCAGCTGTCCTTCTAGTATGGGAATATAGGCAGATGCTGAAATAAGTCTTTGAAACAATGGGACTGAAACCAGCCTATTTTGATTCCCACAGCTCTATTGACAAAATAAATCTATGCTATAATTTCAGGTCAGACATTTTGGTTTTACAGAATAACAATAGATTGGAGATGCTTACCATGATTTTTATTGAGCCAGTGATCTACAAATAACCCATAAAATTAGGCATCAGTAAACAATGTGTAAACATGAACATTTAATGCCCCAACTCTGCTATATGAAGACTATAAAACTATACTTCATTTTATATTGTCAAGGTCAAAAGAATAAATCAAATCCAAATAAAACTTTTTCTATAATCCATATGCACCAAGAAACTCTAAAAATCCCTGGGGTAAAAAGAACTCTTTCTAGTCTGGCTTTGTATTTCCTCTCTGTTCCCAACTGTTCAGAAACATACCCAAGCGATTCAATAGCATCACAGGCTACTCACCTCCACATTTCTAGCTTTCAAACAGTTTATACCGTGAAATCACAAAGGCACTGATTGTCATTCTCAAAAGACAGAATCACTCTACTATCACATCAAAAGCATTTGAATAGTTCCTCTAGTTATGGAGAAGGTTTGAGCTAAAATGTTGAAACTGTTGCATTATTATTCTGAAATGAAATAGCAAACCACATCACACAGCTCAATTGACATGGAATTGTGCATGCCCAGAAAACTAAAGACAAATGCTTAGACTATGCTCAGTATCTCTTATACTTGATTTATATTT
Organism: Tapirus indicus; assembly: GCA_031878705.1. NCBI lineage: Eukaryota > Metazoa > Chordata > Mammalia > Perissodactyla > Tapiridae > Tapirus > Tapirus indicus. Next base: position 8,056,220 of record CM062917.1, read on the forward strand.
ATTTTCCATGTGCAAGTCTCCATATGTTCTCATTTTCCATTAAGAAACAATAGGGGAGTCCTTCTGAAACTAATTTAACACCTGTGAATTCCCATAGGCTATAACCAGAGATAGTAATCTGTTTGATTAAGTGACTGCCTTAAATTTCACAGGTACTAAATTCAACTTCTGTGCTGGGACTCTATTTTCATGAGAAGCCCGTTTTTAATTTTAGTGATTGTATGCAATGGGACAGAATTACAGTGGCTAACAGATGTACATTTTTAATTCCCTGATAACTGAAGTATGAAAAGTTCCTCAACTTTGACATCAATGCGACTTTTTTAAATTCATCCATCACCAAAAGTATAGAATAACCAAGAAATACTTAGGTTAAAGATAAAAAGATCTTGAATCATAAGGCTTCCTCACATGTCCTTCACACTGTGGGCACCTTGTACACATGGATTATACATCAAACACAGCACACTCCCTTTTCTAGATTTATCTTCCATCTAAGTGAGAGTTGCACTATTTTCCCCAAGCTTTTAACAAATTTCAACAACAGGCTTTTAGAGTAAACTCTCAAGTACAGTAAGCCACTGTGAATCTCTTTTTCTGAAAGTACAGATTACCTTACGGGTACCATGAAAGTATATCGATTTTTCTCCAAGTAATTCAGCACAGAGTCAGGCTGTGTTGGCTTCTACGGAGGAACTTTCTCTTAAAGAATTTACACAATTGCAATAAAATACTAATGTTTCCAACAGTACAAGATTCCAAAGGAGCGCTCATTGGTTTAGGATTTCTTTATGAAATAAGACTAAAAGGACGGTCTGTCTGAAGGGGGCTATAACATTGTTTCTTGGCCTTTTTAATCTGCTGCCCCTTCTGCAAAACAAATAATTAATCTATATCTGGCTTTGTGATTAATTCTGACTTGGAGATAAATATAAGTTTTGTAATGTGAGCATATGCATTTTTCATCTTATGCAATCCCCACACCACAGTGCCCACTTCTCCTCCTTCCTTCCTTTGTAAGCCGTTCTCCAGAAAATGAAATCATAGATGTTATAACAAGAGTGAATATGTCCCATCATCAAAGCTAGAGAGAAATCTCCAAGCTGCAATCTAAGGAATTTATTATCAACATAACACAAGCTAACAATATAGGTCCCCAAAATGGTTAACATAACCACAAAATATAGATCCATGAGAAAGTATTAGAGGACATTAGAGACTGAGTACAGTTCTGATCTTTTAGGGTAAACCAAATGAAGCTGATCTTCTGAGAAAATTCATTCCCCAGATCTTGGCAAGACTTATTTCTTCCCATCTTCCAGGTCTTTGTTCAAATGTCACACCATCCAAGAGGCTTGCCCTGAAGATGGTATCAGATGTAATGCCTCTCTCTGAGCACATCACTCGTGATGCCCTAGTGTTTCCTCCTGGCACTGATCATTGCCTAACTTTATACTATGCATTTACTTGCTTTCTGGTTGTTTCTCTCTGCTCCTAGAATGCAAGCTCCATGGGGGCTTGGTCTGTTATGTTCGTCTCTTTTCCCCAGTTCCTGGGATGGTGGGACCTGGTGGGCATCCAATAAATGTATATTAAATGAGTGAGTGAATAAATGCATCCTGAAGTCCAGCTCACATACCATTAGTGCAATCACCAAAGGGGGAAAAACAAGTTAGGATGAAAGTCCAAACATAGTACTTCTTAAAAACAAAACAAAACAAATATTATCACAAGGATTATGCCTCAAAACCTAGAGAAGTAAATAAAATTAAACTTCGCAGCTTCTAAAACACACTCAGTTACACTAACTTATTTATATTTTCCTGCAAGCATAGAAATCCATAGTTTCAGAACCACTAACATCATTTTATATCACATAATTATTTTAGAAACAATACTTAAAGCATATGAATAACTGATTGCAATAATTAAGCACTCAAGAACTCAGAACCTCTAGCTTAGAGTATGCATCTCAGTCTGTTTTGTCACCTTGGTTATTACGTTGATTTTAGGTTTCTAGAAAGGGAAACTAGGAGTCTGGGAATGAGACCTTCTTAGGCTAGGAAACAAGTTGTACAATTCCCAGCTATTTCTTTATGGTCTGAGAGTAAAGGCATCTGACTCATTCTCCACAGCAAACTTACTGAGGCTTTCTGGCTTGGAAGTATGAGTTCTGGTGATTAAGGCCTTTTGGCTAATCAGAAGATATGCCCTCTTTTAGTGTCTTCCAAGTAGCATCACCCAGAGCTCTCTTGGACAAGAAGCAGCAACTCTTAGGTGAACCTCTATTGCCTAAACCATCCTTCTCCCCATTTCATGGCTTCTTGCAAGAGCATTTTTCAGCTTTTATTGTTGGGTGGGACAACAATCGGGACAGATATGGATAAACACTTTTGTCGCACTCATTTACTATCTCCTACGAAAAAGGTAGAATGCCAGTACACTTTGTATTTTCCTTTTACATGTCAAGGTTACATAGAATCTCAGAATCATAGAGTAAATAAAATCATTAGCAACAATTATAACTTACTTCTTAGTCTCTGATTTGATGCATCATAAGACAGTTATCTTTTTATAGTTTTATTATAACTATAAATAAAAGGATGCTTCCTAATGCAGCCCTTAGGAAGGACTTTCCTTCTTCCCAATTTATGTCTTCCCCTAAACACTCAATTTGAGCATAACCGTATCCTTGCACTGTCTTGTGGTTATTCTGTCCTAATTTTTCTTCATCAATCGGTCAGGTTAACCTTTACCAAGACTCTTACCTCGTCTGGATTGCTCTGCCATCATTCTCCTAGGGCTGTCTTCTTTAGTATATCTGCTTTTATCACCTATTTGATTATTTGGTGTTAAATACAACACCATCTGCCAATAGCTGGTAAGTCGTCACTTTGATGACTGTCTCTCACACCCCCCCTCAAAGCACAGCAGTCTTAGCCCCGACTTGAGACAGTCCCAGACCTCAGTTACAGACCTGACATTCCACATGTAAATTCACGAGGAGACCACTCATCTCTTCAGATCCTGAGTGTAAGAATGAACGGAATGGGGCACTTGAACCTCTAATTGCTAACACCTAAGCAGGGCAATCCTCAATTTCCCAGAGCAAATTCTTGAGAAAATGAGCTACTCACTAATTTTTTATGAAGGAGAAGGAAGGTAATGTGAAATGAGTAATGTAGATAATAAAATTGGAGGCAGTTTCACCTAGGGATAACCTGCTTTCATTGTTTAATTAAAAATATACATTTTTACGGGCTCTACATAAATGATATGGCTGTATGGCACAATAGAATCTTTATGAAAAGATTCTAATTATACTGCTGAATTACCTGGGATTTCTACAGGCAAAATGAATGCATTCTTACCTTTTCAGTACCGTATAGGCAAAAATGTCTTCCTGCTTTCAAATATCCCTTCACATTCTTTGTTACCTTAGCAGTGAAAGACAGACCTGCCTGCTGCATAAACAGACATCCTTGTTTCTAAGTCCCGCGTCTTACGGTACATAAGAGCATTATTAATGAAATACAATAGAACACCATTCACACAAAGAAGGCAAAGGAAGAACAAGCATGTAGCAAATGATTCCTGACAAACAGACAAATAATTAATGACTGACTACCAACAAGGTACAATTATCTGGAGCAGTGTAATGATTATAAGTCATGCTGCTGAGAGGGTTTTTTGTTTCTTTCTTGCCCCTGAGCAAGTACACAAAGGCATATGAGAAAAAAGCATATTTAACCTGATTCCCCTGCATCTGCCCGTCACTGCATTTCTGACTGTCATGCCTTGTCAGTGCTCAGGGGAACAGCCTCACGGAAGCAATACGAGGTTTCTAAATAATACATCAAAACTGGGCTCATCATTTACCTTCATCATTATTTTTCTATGTCACCAAGTCAGAATTCTATTTTCATGTTGGTTTCAAATTTCCATAGTCATCCTGGGTTGCAAGGTGGGGGGAGAATGAAAAGCCCTGTGAGAGAGGGAGAATGTCAAGTGGAAAGAATTGTGTGGGATCAACAGGCAAACAAAGAACAGCAGTGAAAATTGCAGGTGGAAAGAAAGATGCTCATTACCCCCGACACAAAAATCTATGTCTTCTTGTCCGTGCACCAGCATGGTCCACAGGGACCTGGAGACCTTCCGTTGAGTTTGACACTGTGTTCTGTCATAGCTGCAGAGAGATGGCTGTGATACGGAAGCCACAGAGGCAGTGGCATCTGATAGATGGAAATGAAAAATCCTATGAAATAGCCGCTGGAAATCCAAGCCCCACTGATTATAGTTTTGAGTGTCATTTGCATTTCAAACCCAATATTAATCAGTATTTTTCAACAGTTATTTTTAACTATTGCCATGTCGTATTTACTTAACAAAAAAATCACTTGATAACTTTGGAACAAAGGTCTTGATGAATCTTTGAAATCACACTGTTCTTCTTATATATGGTATTCTCTCAAGAATAGTGATACTATCAGGAAATTGAGAATCTAATGAAATGCCCAGAATAATCATTTCATTCCTTTTAACATATTGAATATTTTTAAGTAATTGTGCTCCCATTAGGAAATCTGGAGTAAAATCAAAATAATGATTTATTTTAGAAAAAGTTTTTACTCTAGCACTCTTTAATGACTAACTTGTTTTCTGCTAAATGAACTTTAAAAATATATATCAATATTAATCCTCACTAGGATGCAGAGAAGAGAACATGAGAAAAATCTGCTACCACTTGGCAAACCTAGTATTGTGATAATAGTTCCTTTTTTGGTTTGTTTGTTTTGTTTCTTTGTTTGTGAGGAAGATTAGCCCCAAGCTAACAACCGTTGCCAATGCTCTTCTTTTTGCTGAGGAAGATTGGCCCTGGGCCAGCATCCATGCCCACCTTCCTCCACTCTAGATGGGACAGAGCCAAAGCATGGCTTGCCAAGCGGTGCTCTGGTCCTCACCCAGGATGCGAACTCGCAAACCCCTGGGGCCACCAGAAGCGGAGCACACGAACCCAACCACTATGCCACTGGGCTGGCCCTAATAGTTCCTTTTTCACTTTTCTTAGAAAACATCACAGCCTCTGGCTTAGGCGGTTGCAAGATTTTAACAATTAATTTCAACCAACGTTAATTGAAAAAGGTACAAAATCCCTCAATAACAAAATTATAGTAAGAATTAAGCAGGAGTCATTTGAGAATCTCAACATTTTTAAATTGTTGCTCCACTATAACAACTCTTTCTTCTCACTCTGTAATATCAAAATCAGAAGTACTGCCCTAAAAAATTCTTTGAAAATAGTAAAAGAACTTTGCTAGCTTGAGTAAATATCCATTTTGGTGGCTCTCCTCCTCTTATCCTCTCAAGCATTTAGAGCCCTTGATGCCTAGGGTCCCTCAGAGTGTAAATACACTGGTCCCAACCAACCAAAAATACCATCACTTCTGTTCTTCCACAGCCACTAAAATGTCTGCCTTCTATGTCTCTCCTCTTCATAACTTAATTAAGAATCCACACAGGCAATCCAAATTTAAGGAACAGATTAGTTAATTTGAATTTACTATTTTGAGTTAAAGTGATATTGCTGGATGATTACTTTCTATGGTGATCAGATATTTTAATGTTATTATTATGCACTGGACCATCAGTCCCTTAGAGGAGAACGTGTCTTGCAACCTTATAAAATAAATGCATGTATTAGTTTATTAATTTAACACAAAGCTACATTATATATGTCAGATTCTAGTCTTTCAAAACCTTAAGGGTAAATCCATACATAAACATTCTTTTTTATTTCCCTCATATATCTGAGGGCATAATGGGAATTTCTGGAAGCTTGAGGAAAACATGTCACCAATAAATATTTGCTGAATTGATTTATGTTTGATGTTTAGTTCTCAAGTGGGTCAAAGATGTAATTAGACAGCTTGGGTTTAAAACCTGATTCCATCAGCTACTCTGTGTGTAGTCTGGGAACTTACGAACCACGCCCGTACTTCAGTTTCCACCTCTATAAGATGTGCCCAGTACCAGAGCTGAGTCTGTTTAGTGGACATGGTGATCAAATGAGATCACGTATAAACTCTGCTGAGGGTGACACCTGGTCAATGAATGTGACCTATGGTCCTTATTGTTATATACTGGCTTTTATTTTAAATAAGATAATATTATATTTAGCTTCTAACATGCTGCATAAATTTACTTCAAGGTCATCTTGCTCTGATATTTTCCTTTGAAAATAAGAATCTAATCTCTCTGCCTTATACAATATATACAAATACTATAACACTACAAAGAAAATAAGTGACAGAAATTTTTAATAGGTTTCAAATTTCATAACTAAATAATTAAATAGTATTTTAAGTAGTATGAAGTTAGCATAATCTTCCCCCATTGACAATATACTAAGTTTTCTATGAGACACTGCATCATTCTAGAAAAACAGTAAATGCAGCAAACAGACATTGTGTTTTCAACATCTATTGAGTCGATTGAAGCACAGTCAGTTTAGCATCTTGCTTAAGGCCACACAGCAGTTAGATCTAGATCCCGTATTAAAACCCAAGCAATCTGACCCTAGATGTCCCACTAACCATTAAGCATTAACCTTCCTGGTTACCTTTATTTTTCATGAGGTCTTGGGTACTGCCATACTAAAAACGTCCTACTGTAAATTAAGTATTACTACATCCACCTGTTCCCACTGGCTGGAAAGAAAACTAGAGAATCTTCAGAGATTTGATATGATGAAACATCATTCCAAGGAAAATAAATGCAGCTTTTCTGATAAGAATTGCATTAAAATTCCAAAAAGCTTTCAATTATCTGAGCTCTTTGGAAATTTTTAAATGCAAAAATAAATTTGCACATATAGTGACATAAATATATCATTAAAGCTTAACTTTAAGAAATAACCTTGAGGAAGAAAATAGTTGCTGATATCAGAGAAAATATATCAAATTTAAAACCTACTACCATCATAAGGAGTACTAATGGCTGTGTTATAAAATATTCGTATTCCAACTCTTTAAGGGGAAAATGGAAATGTTAGCTCGCTTTGGTTAGGGGGAAATCTTTTTAGCCAAGGAAATATAAAGCCACTATGTCAGCGGCCCCAAGTGGGGAGAATTTTTCATCCCCTGAATTGGTTCTGTGGTAATACAAGGCAGATATACAACTCCTTTTACTGTCATATTAAAATTAAAATTTTAAACTCAGCCAGGGGAGAAGACTCAAAATTATACTTCCCCTGGAAATAGTAATTTAGGCCCCTTCATGTACTCATGGCATTTCAGGTGAGTACAGATTCTCAGTGGTGTTGGAATGACTCCTGGTGTGATATCACAGTTGTTTTAAAGAGAGAATGGCAGAGAGTGAAAACCAGCGAGCCTCCAGGATCCTTTTTTTTTTCTTTTCAATTGTCATTTTTACTTAAAAGTAAACTCTGGTTTCTAATGAGAACACTGTGAAACAGAGTATAAGGAAATGCTAGAGCTTGGTCTAGTCCCCACTAAAGGGGGCAGAATGTGCATATATTGTTCAGATGCTCCTTTATATATTCAACTGTCAACATCTATGTACATGGGAAAAATATTTTTGTGTCAAAAGTCATGAAAAGATTAAAGACTGCCTTTAACGTCAATTCCACAAGACTATGGTATTTTAATAGATTTATTATTACTTAGATATGGTAAGGCCAACAGATCAGCAGACAACTGCCACTTAAAACAATATATGGAAACAACCTAAGTGTCTGTGGACAGATGAACAGATAAAGAAAATGTGGGGTGTGTGTGTGTGTGTGTGTGTGTGTGTATGTGTGTATATATATATATATATATATATATATATATATATATGGAACATTATTCTGTCTTAAAAAAGAAGGAAATCCTGACATTTGTGACAACATAGATGAAGCTGGAGGACATTAAGCCAAATGAAATAAGCCAGATACAGAAAGATAAATACTGTATGATGTCACTCATATGTGGAATTTAAAAAGTCAAACTCATAGTAACAGAGAGTAGAATGGTGGTGACCAGGGGCTGGGAGGAGGAGAAAATGGGGAGATGTTGGTCAGAGGGTATACACTTTCAGTTATAAGGGTAATAAGTTCTGGAGACCTAATGTACAGCATGGTAACTACAGTTAACAATACTGTATTTCATACTTGAAATTTGCTAAAAAAGTAGATCTCAAATGTTCGCACCACACACACAAAGAAAGGTAACTATGGGAGGTGACAGATATGTTAATTAGCTAGATTGTGGTAATCATTTCATTTCATATATATAAAAACAGCACGTTTACACCGTAAATACATGCAAATTTTATTTGTCAATCATATCTCAACAAAACATGGCGGGGGAGAAAGATAATTCATTCTCCCAAGAGAGAGAGTACATGTCATGCCAGGAGGGGCCACACAGAGAATCAGTGGGGTTGGACATGAGGCAGAGGGAAGGGGAAATGTGGGAAAATGTCTTCACCGTGGTTTTGTGGGAAGGAACAGGTGATGCAGGGGTGAGCAGGTTAAAGATGGGCTAGTCTGAATCACTTCAGTGGGCTCTGGGCTAAGGGGCTGTCCCTACTTGTCTGGCACCTGGACGTGGGATGATCAGGGCAGGGTAAGTAGGCTGGAGTGTGAGAGCCCAATAACCGAGTTGGGGTGGACTTAATCGGCTGTCTAAGAAGGGGAACTGACTGGCCTCTCTCCAGGGCCTCAAAACTGGGTCAAGACAGCATTCATTACACATGGTTTAATGAATTCAGGAGCAGGCAATCTAGTTCACTGTAGTCCGTGAGAACACTAGAAATTCTTTTTTTAAACAGAGGAAAAAAGATATTCTAGCAGCCAGCCTACAGTTTCCCTCTCTTAAACAACTCCCATCAAACGTGGCACAGTAACTTTCCACCTCTTCCCAAAACTCCTATGTTCTGATAGGAGAACATGAATGCCATTGAACAGAATGTTCAGTGAATGCCATTGAAGTTATTTTCTTTTGCTCAAGGTTTCACTCAACACATACAACACATATTTATATTTAATCAAAACTTATGCAATGAACATTTTACAATATAAGAAAGTTTAGTCATCCTAACAGGATGGTGCTTTAAAATAGTGGTTACTATATTTTTATTGCCTTCTATGGGTCAAGTGCTGTGCAGAATGCCTTAAAGCATAAAATCTAATCTATTATTGTCTCCATTTTACAGACGAGGAAACCAATGCTCACAGATATCAGATAGCATACTCACTGTTCCTCCACCATCAGGAGTCAGAACTGGTATTCAAATCTAAGTGTAACTGACTCCAATGTACATGCACTTCTAACTAGACCAAACTGTCTCTCAGTTCCATTTAACTACCTTGGTATGTTTGCTTGAATAAATAGCTACCTGAGTGTGTCTATATGAAAAGGTGGGGTTTTTTTCTGAAGAAAGATTCTTTTTTCCTGAAGAACAGTTTTTCATTTCCTATTTTCACAATTGCATCAATTTTCTCCCTTGAATATTTTAAAGCAATTAGTCAGCATTATACAGATAAATTAGTTTAATCCTAAAAAGATAATAGAGATATAGTCTCTCTCCATAGTAATAGATTAGTTTAGTGTAAAATTTGAATCAGTATTTCCACTTCATGTAAATATGTCTCAGATACGTATGTCAAGGGATTAGGACCTGATCCAGACCAAAAAGGAGGCTTTTCTGATGAAGTGGACAGATAACTCAATAGTCCATTCAATCACCCTGGCTCCCAGGAAACTGAAACTTAGAAGTTAAGCACTTTGCCTTTGGTATCTCTGTACGTAATGAGGAGCAGGCTTCTGGGAACAGAACCCATGCTCTTTCCACTAAGCTGGATGCTTTCAGAAGAATAAAATTTTTCCTAATGGTAGCAATGCCAAATCATTCTAAATTTGAGTTTCAACTGAGTAAAATTGCAGATTAAGAAATGTATTTTTAGAGTCAGATCCCCTTCTGGCATTTGAATGTGCAAATAAGAGATGTCCTCCAGTGCCAAGAGGACAAAAGAAGAGGCCCATCCCCACCCAGTCCCTCCAAGGTTGTCCAAGATCACCAGGCCGGACCACCCCCCAGAGAGCCCAGCTGTCCCATCATCACCACAACAGTGTGAAGAGGTGTGGCCAGTAGAACAGCCACCCTCCCAACAGCCTGACCAACCTTGTTCCTTCCAGGCAGCTTTTGCTTTGAGGGTACCCACATAGCCTCAAGATGTGTTGAATTTAGATGGCCAAGAAATCGACCACAGCAAGTGTGAGAAGGATGGAGTAGTGGAGTGGATGACAAGAAGGGAGGGGAAGCAAAATGGAATCCTGCATTATGGTTTTCAGGCTTCTCAAAAGAGAAGGTGGTACAAATGCTGACATAGAGGAATATCAGGATCGGTGTGCCATTTCCGTGTTAATATTTGTAAACATAAGCATACATACATTTTAACTTAAAATATTTTCCTCATAAATTTATCCATGCCTAGAAGTGGATATTAAACTATCCGTGTGGCTATTGTATCAGTATTGTTAGAACCAATGATTAAAATATTTAATTCATACAAATTATTTGACAAAGTAAGATGAGTGACAATTCCAACAGATGTGTAGAAAGAGTACTGAGAAAATAAAAACTGAAAACCAGTAATTTGGAAAGGCATTTCAATTATTAACAGAAATTGTTCTCTGACAGTATCATATTTTATAGACTGGGGCCAACTGTCCAGTTGCTAAATATCATACTTAGTGGGTAATTACAAAAAATAACTGTGTTGATTTGCCATAAAACATCTGGCCAGCCCAGTAAAAACAAGAAATTAATTAGACCTTTTCCAAGTATAATATGGACATGGACACCAAGTAGAGTATTTATAGGAGACCATAAATATGACAGCAGTTAGTCTTTTATGAAGATGCGGTGTTGGAGGCAGGAGTGAGATAGGTCTGGCACTTATTTAGGAATATTGCTAGACCCCATGAAACCACAATGTTCAAAACTAGTGTTTCACTTAAGTAAAAGAAAAACCCCTACTTTTTTCTTTTCTTTTCCTTTTTTCTTTTCTTGGGGTATGTTTTCTCATTTTAATCCCCATCTCTATCAAAACATGTTTTGCCTATGCTGTTGTTTGACATCCTGACTAATTTTTCATAAGCCAGAAACTTCTTAGCACCCTCAAGCCTCACTATTCACCCAGATGCTCATCGCTTGCATCTGTAAAAGGCTTCTTCCTGCTCCTGATTCCCCTCTCACAGGATCTTTCAAAACTCCAGCTGACAAAACAGCTTTCTCCACAATTCTTACCTGTTTTTTTTTTTCCCCTAGCCATTAGCTTTTTGCCAGCTCCTTTGACACTCAGGATAGGACAAGGTGCCCTGACCAACATGGAGACAGGGACAACAGCTTCTCTTTGTCCTTCACTTTAAAGTCTTCTCAAGTCATAACAACCTCCATCTTCCATCTGATGCTGGAAACTCAACTTCAGACAGAGTTGCTCTCATTGTTCTCCTGGGATTAGCATTCACCTGAAAGTTGTAAAATAGGATTGCACATTTGGGAGAAAAACTACAATTTAAATTTCTATGGATAAGCTACTAAATTAAAGTTATTCCTACTGGGATATTACAGTGAAACAGAACAGAATTTCCCTAGTGAACAAGAAGAGTCTGGAATCCTCATGCCAAAGCTCTCCTGGACGATTCCACTAGACTCCATGGTAACAGTCATTCACTTGTTCATTCATTCAATCAACAAGGATGTTGTGAGTTCCTGCTATGTGCTAGAAATTATGCTAAGCAGTGAGGATACAATGATAACCAAATAATTGCCACCTCTGCTCTTGTGAAAGTGACATCTTCTCTACTTGTGCAGATACTGTAGGAGTCTAAAATAAGAAATATGGATGGGAATTCCATGGAAGGTTTTAAGTAAGGAAGTGTGACATGATTTCCCCATAAAAAGATGGCTCTTGTTATCTTACCAAGATTGGATTGTCAGTAGGATCTGGTAGAAACAACGAAGTCAGTTAGGAGGTAGTTTCATTAGATGGTGGTGGCTTAAGTGAGTGTGGTAGCTGTGGAGATGATAAGAAGTGGTTGAATTCAGAATTTATTATAAGGTAGAGTCATCAGTATTTGCTGATGGGCTGAATGTGAAATTTGAGAAAACAAGAAAATCAAAAGATAAAAGATTATAGATGGAAGATATAATACAGTCGTGTGTTGCTTAACAATGGGTATATGTTCTGAGAAATGCGTCGTTAGGCAATTTTGTCATTGTGTTAACATCATATAGTGTACTTACACAAACTTAGATGGTATGGCCTACTACACACATAGCCTATATGGTACTAATCTTGCGGGACCACCTTCAAATATGTAGTCCATCATTGACCAAAACATCATTATACGGTGCATGACTGTATTCAAGAATTCAGTTTGGCACATGCCAAGCCTCTTAGATATCCACCGAATCAGAAGAAAGCCAGAACACTGACCCAAAAGGAACTGAGAAGAGGGAATCTGATGTACAGTTCTCAAATTGCTGCCAGTAAGTTGAGGAAGCTGGTTGAAAGTACTGTTTTTGAGGAAGCCTAACAGGAAATTTAACAAGGCTCAAGTTGTTAAATATACACAGTCGAAATGCAGCTATATATCAATGCTAAAACTAATTTTCAAATTTCGGAAATTGAGTTTAAACATAATAATTTTTAAAAATTTAGAATCCTGGCTTCTCAGAATAGACCAACATGTTGACTGTAAAGCAAAATGCATATGCTTTGGATCAGTGGTAGAATTCTCTCGATAATGTCAATTCACTTCAGACCCAGTACTGGATCTTCCTCAATTTAAAAGGTCTATTCTTTTGGGAGCTGGCCCGGTGGCGCAGCGGTTTAGTCTGCGCTTGGCAGCCCGGGGTTCGCGGGTTCGGATCCTGGGCACCCGCTGACGCACTGCCTGTCAGCCACGCCGTGGCGGCGTCCCATATAAAGTAGAGGAAGATGGGCACGATGTTAGCCCAGGGCCACTCTTCCTCAAGCAAAAAAAAAAAAAGAGGAAGATTAGCAACGGATGTTAGCTCAGGGCTGGTCTTCCTCACATAAAAAAATAAATAAATAAATAAATAAATAAAAATAAAAGGTCTATTCTTTTGGTGTATTTCCTCTGGTTCCTTGTAAATTTCACCTTGGATATTAGAAAGATGAACTTATAACTGAAAAATATATAGTAAGATATCTTAAAAGGTGGGCCTATATTAAATGACCCTCCCCAAAATGGAACTAGCCTCTAAAATTATCTACTCATCTATCTTTCTACTGATCTATTTCTCAAAGAGTGTCAAGGGAATAAATTGAGGCAGAATGTAGAAACCTTTAAATGTATACATTTGGGTATATTGATTCATAGTTTAGGATATCAGAGCAATGTAAAAATAAAAATAAATGTGCCCAGTGTTTGTACCTGGGCTTGTCCTCTCAGGTGATGTTTACTACCCTCCTCCCGGCACTCAGCTTACTGCCCTGAGTCCCACTTTCTCAAGATCCTGCTTTTACTGAAGCCTACCCCAGCTGTAGGTAAGCACAGAACTAGTTGGGAGGTATCTGGGGGGGATGTGGACCCTGACCTCTTCACAGGAGCTAGAGCCTCTGCTGACATATAAACCTGATTTCTGGGACAGGTTGAACAGGAAGTAGAACCCGATGTCCTACTTAACACTGATAGTATAGGACAGCATGACCTAAAACATACAAATCAGAACGATTGCAATATGCAGACGATGCTAAATGCATTGAATCAAAAGAGGTAAATGATTCTTAGTGATATTTTCACAACAGAAAAATGAACATGGATGGGGATGTTAGTCTTTTTTTTTTATAGATCTACGAAGTATCTGAATGTTGAATTGATCATTTTGTTTCTTATTAATAAGGTTTTTTTAAATATCACCAAGACCCAGGCCTTCTGAACACTCTGGTTCATAACTTCTGGAAAGACAAAAGATATGCATATTTCTATACCAAAAACTAGTGAAAAACTTAACCCACAACATAAAAGTTCTGCTTTGTGGGTGTCTTCTGACCCCCACAGAGATGTTAATAAATTCACATCTGAAGAATATTATGTTCTATTCCACTTCTCTAAAGTCTCCTTCAGTGCAGTATGCCCCCAGGGGAAATGTGCCCAGCTATATAAAATTTTGAAATATTGTCATTCTCACTTACTAGTTCACTTCAACTTCTATAGAAACATTCATACATCCTTAAAAGACAAGAAAGTTGTTTTAGGGTTGAAAATAGTGCCTAGATAAATTAGTACTCTTAGTAATTCACGTGATGTAAAAACTCTTCATAGGAACTTCATGCCCTCGCCTTGTATTGCGATAGACTGGTATTATAACGATTGCACACATTTAAAAATGCTGAAGATTAATGCATAAATGACAATATACCATGAATCAGTTACAGCGTCAGAGATTAGGGGTCAATACAGCAGAGTTCTAGTCTTGCTACCAATAAGCCTTATAAACTCTAACACATGACGATGGTTTTATAGGTATTATATCCTTTGCTCCTTTATAACTGCTGCCACCCTAGTGCATGTCCATCATCTCACATGTACTACTGCAGTAACTGCTTGCTGGGCCTCCTAATCTAACCATTTGTACCTTATGACATCCTGCCAGCCCTGCTTGAAACTCTTCAATGGATTTTCATTGCTGTTAAGAGAAAATCCAAGCTAAGGCTCTGGGTTTACTATATGGCCTGTGCCTTCAGATTCATCTCCAGATTTACTTCTGGATACCTGAACACACATTTTATTCTCAAAATGTACTGAAATTCTTTCACTTCTTCCATCTCACTAAGCTGTTCATGTTCTTTGCCAATGATCTTCTTTCTGCCAAGAATACTTCTCTCCCTTCACCTTCTTCTGGCTAATTCCACTGTTCCTCCACATCTCAACTTAAGCATCAATTTCTCAGGGAGACTGTCTCTAGCCCACTGATCAGCATAGATTCCCTCTTGTATGCCTGCATACCGCCCTGCATTCCCCCAATATAACACATACCCAGGTCATTATAATTTCTTACTTAGCATCTGTTTCCTCACTCTAACATAACTTCCATGAGAAAAGGGATTATGGCTATCTTTCCACTGCAGTTTACCCAAGACCCATCCTCATACTGTCACAAAGTCATCATCCAAAAAATAGTTAATGAATAAATGATTTAATAAATATGGCAAGTCATATATCCTAAGGCTGTCTTGCTCCTTATTCATTAAACAAAGCATAGACAAGACTCAAGCAATCAGTGAATTATCCTGAAGGAGTATGTAAGCATGAGACACATGGCATATTATCTGAGATTCTGGATTGCTGTGTGGGCTACTGGAGTACAGACCCCCTTTCTTGTCCTCAGAATGAGAGTTTGATATTTATTTGCTTTTCTAGTGTTTGTACTTGTTCTTATTGACTGGTACAATATTTAACTAGCCAACATTAATCATTTTGAAAGTCTTCGGAAATCAGAGAGCTGGGCTTATATACAAATGCTTTTTGCTTAAATTATTTCCAGATGATGATGCTAAAAACAACCTATTTTAAGGAGAATCTACTATAAGTAATGTGAGAATGAAAGTGAGGAAATAGAGTCTTAAGCTAAATGGAGAGGAGGGGAATTAAAAGGAAATGAAGATAAGATGCATTAGTCTAGTACAAGAGTTTTCTTTTTTTTCCCCCTAGTGAATTTAAAGGCAGTCTGATAATAAACATTTTAAATGGCTCTAAGTACATCACTGAGGATACTAGTGTTGTTTATCCCATTTCTCTAACCACTGTCTGAGCAGTTTCCCAAAAAGGGAAGCTCTAATGGATTTAAATAGGTGTACCTGAAACTTAGTTTTATGATTTCTGGTCCTACCTTCATACCCTTAACATTACTCTCCTCCATACTAAAGAACATTCAAAGAGCCAAGTTATTGATTGCTCATTTCCTCCTGAGTTATCTGTGGTTTTGTGTTTCCTTCATATTGTGTCACCTGCCCCTTTGTGTATGTCTAGCCCTTTGATATTCCCCACCCCCAACCCTATTCAACTTCATGACCTTATAAAATAATTGATGATGCTTAGGGAGAATCAGTGTCCCACTATTGACCATAATTGCTACTGCTCAGAAAAGCTTCCCTGAACACCACCTCTCCCCTTCCATTATGTGAGGACCCCACACTATACAGTCATGCCTCCCTACAACCCTCCTGGCAAAGTTAGACAACACTGTGATTATGTAATTGTTCTTGGAGTGTCTTTCCCCTCAGACTGAGAGGACTATGAGTAAAAGAACTATTATAAATGCTGATTTAGTTCTAAAGAGTACATGTCCATCATTTCATAAAAATAATTAGGCAAATCCTTGGTCATGCAGAGAGGCAGTTCAAATTGATTGTTTCTGCCTTTTAATTTTTATTTTTAAAACAAGAAAATCTTGTTTGACTAATGGAAAGACAAGAGTTCTCTTCACAGCTAGAATAGCCATTTCTACTTTCTTCCTAATATTCTTGATCTTAATAACTCATGAATAACTATTTCCAGATCCTGTTATTTGGACTTCTAGAAAGAGTTCATTTCGGCCTCAAACTATACTCACCAGATTAATCTTCCTAGAATACTACTTTATTGTGTCAGCACAATGTTTGTTTTTTTCAAATATACATATTGCCAACCTTATAAAACCAAAATATTTATCCAGATAATAAAGATTTTACACAATATGGCCCAATCCTATTACACAGTCTTGTTTTGAACTATTTCTTAAAATATTTATACTTTGCTCAAATTATGTTGTTCATTGCCCCTCCAAACCTATTTGCACAAAAATTTCTCCATGATTTTTGTTTTATCTTGTCATATATTTTGAATATCCACCCCTACCTCCACTGACTCAAATCCTATCCCATCTTTCAAGACCCAGTTAAAATCCACACCCTCCAAAAAGTGTACTTGAGAATATCCAGCCCGAAACAAACTCTTACTTTTTTAGTTTTAATTAATTTTGGTTCTGTATTAATCAGGTAAACAATCAGCTATTAACGATGTTAATGGCTTAAACATGATAGTTTACTTCTTGCTCAGGGAAAAGTACTAAGCGGGCTCACAGGTGGGAGGCAGGCTACCTCAGCACTGTCATTCAGTGACAGGGAGACAAGAGGTCTTCAGCGCATCATTTGCAAGGTGACCTTGGTGGTGGTCTCCAGTCCAGCCCACCAGAAGGGGAGAGATGATGGAGAATAGGAGATTCAGCCAGAATTTGAGATAGGGAACATCATCTTTACTCACAATTCCATTGGTTAGACTCAATCACATGTTATTCCTAACTTCACGGGAAACTACAAAATGTAGTCTAGCCATGTGGCCAGAAAGAAGAGGACGTGGACTTTTCTAAGCAGCTAGGTTTCTCTGCCACAGAAATAGTGCTTCTTCAGATACTTGTAACATTTCTCCTTTAATTACTACTTATGTCACTTTTATTATTTAACACTTTACATACGTATTGTTTATTTCCTTAAATACACTGTTCTTTGCCAATATTAGAGATCTTAGGTAAGATTTTGCCAGTTCCTGGATTGTTGTCAATCCTCATTGAATTCACTAACAGGGGCTTCTAAGTGCAGATATTTTGAGATGTGATAAAGAGCCAGAACTATATGTTTTATGCACTAGATATAAGGAGATAGAGTTGCCATGACGTTGTGAAAGTTGAAGAGAGAGAGCTATGTTCTCAGCCAAACAGAAAGCTTACTCACTCCAGCAAAGATGTGGAATTTAAGGGAAGAGCTATGCAGAGTTACACTATGGTTCTTTTAAAGTGTTCAAGCTATCTCTCTCATGTATAGAGAAAAATAACACTCAATACCCCCCAAAAGCATCCAGTTTTAAGTAAAATGGTATATCCTTACATTGTACCAATACACATCAGAAGCTCTGAATAATTGCATGAATTGAGGCAACTTGATTGGGGAATTCACTTAGATTGGTAGGAATATAATTGATGCTGATGTTACTTATCCTGAGCAAGGGTGCATTTAGATCCCTCGTGCCGGATGATGAAGAGCCGGACTGGGAAGCAAGAAAGAACCACCAGAGTTAAACAAGAGGATAGGCTAAGCAGGAAGCAATTAGAAGATGTTTAAAAAGGCAAGTAAAACTTAATTGAAATCTGATGGGTGATGACATATGGAGATTCAAGTAGGTATGGTAATTGACTTCAACAGGAATATGGAAATAAATAGCAAAATCCTTGAAATGGCTGTGTGTTCAGAGGCAAAATGTCCTTCCCCCAAAATACTGGAGAAGCCAATGATAAGAGCCATTGGGGTAGCAGACATGGGTCCCAAAATAGCAAAAGGGGCAACTATTACAAGCAAGAAATTAACTGAAATAATCCCCCTATCCATATCTGATCAATTCTGTAGATTCTATCTCTAGAATTGCCCCATGCCCATGCCACAATCCTAGTCAAAACCACGAGCATCTTCACCTGGACTACTAAATGTTTTCCTTATTAGTCTCTCTACATTCTCTCTTAACCCCTTCCAATCGACGTTCCATATTGCAACTAGAATGATCTTTTAAAATTGTATTAGTATGGATTACTCAAATTGACCCTCAAATAAGGACTCGGGTGTAGATAAGTTGTTTAGGAAGTGATCACAAGAAGCACAGGTGAGGGAATGGAGGAAAGGAGTCAGTAAATGGCAATGAGCCCTAAGTGAAATACCGCAATGAGCAACTGGAGCTCAATCCCGGTGGGCACTTCTGAGCGACCATGCAGAACACTTCTCAGAATTGTCCCAGTGAGGGGTGGAAAAGCCATCATTTACTGAGGGTTACCTCAGTGGACACTAAATCCCAGCCATTTCTAAATCTTTCCATGGGTATGGCAACCTTTTGTGGCACTGAGGCAGCTGTCAGGCAGAAATACAGAGAGATGAGGATGCTAGAGAGTGCAAGCTGTCAGCATGACCGAGAAATGTTCACAGCACAGCAGGAGAACTGAGGTATGGGGGATCTGGGGCAGGACGTCAACATCATTTGCCCTAGTTCACTCCTCGCATGACTCAAAACCACTCATGCCCTATTTAATCACAGTCCGTAGAGAACAATTAGCCCTGAACTTCTCAGTGTTTCTGATAACCCCCTCACTAGAATATTCCTCACTCCTCTAGTGAAAAGAATGTCTCCGAGTATTCCCAGAAAATAGTCAACTGGCATTTCCGGCCCCATGTAATAAATTCATTCCAATGTATCTACCGCCTGAGTCTTCAGACCAAGTCTGCAATAATCTTCCAGGAGATTTCTGTAACTGTAGACCATTATTGTATTAAAAGCTTTAAAGGGCCATCCCAGTCATGTTTTAGGAGTTGATCCAGGGTCTTTGCCAAAATGTTCAAAGTCAGGAGGCTTCTCTTCTTTACCAAAGGTAAAGGAGTCATTTCTGCCTGCCCAGAGTGTTCAAGAATTTGGACTTCCATCCAGAAGAACCCATCCCATGCCTCAGGGTCCTATTACTTTACTCTTAGGACCTAGGCTTTTGCATAAGAGGCCTCTGGAGCTGTGCACTCCATCTCCTTTAGATTTTCATCTCCTGTCAGATTTTTAATACAATCTACCCTGTGGCTGCAGGAGTTTTCTAGTTTTTGAAGTGTACCCTGGATGATAGTTGTTGATCTGAGCCTATTATTTCTTTAGTCTTCTAGGGAAATTAATGAATGCAAGACAACCCTACAACCTACATAATTACCATTGTTCCCATATTGTGTTCAAGTACAAGAGTCATTGCCTAAGTTAGTGGTTCTGCTTCAACCTTTACTCAACCCAATCCACAGGGGAAGACTGAGTACTTATGATGTTACAACATTCTGGGGATGATCACTGCCCCACTTATCACCACCAGCAATGGTTCTTGATGTCATATGACCAATGAATGGTCCAATTTCCAGAATCTTATTCCTAAAGTCTGCTTTTTAGTGTAATTTCCAGTACTAACCCTCTTGGTTTGAGTTCCTTAAATAAAAAACCCTGAGCTAAGGACTTTCATGTAGGCAGTTTATTTAGGATATGATCCTAGAATCACAGCTTGAAGCAGCAGAGAAAGTGTGCCAGAGAAAGGAGAAAGCTGATAAATAGGTCACTCTGAGAAGAAACTGGAGCCCAATCCCTCTAGGGATTTCTGAAGGAGCATGTAGAGATTCCTCAGAATTTTACCTTTGAGGGATGAAAAACTCCACTAACTGTCTCCTTTATTGAGAATCGATGGTTATGGCATGAAATGTACAATACTTGCTGGCTCATACACAAGCTGAACAAGATACTGTGGTACCAAAGAATTTCCCAGGCAGGAAAGCCAATAGATGAAGTGCTGGAGATTGGAAGGCACCAGTGAGGCTGGGAACTGTCCATCACAGACAGCTACACGTGAACTTAAAGCAAGCAAAGGGACAGTGCCTGCCTCACTGATTATGCCTCTTCTCTCCTTAAAAGCATTCAATGACTTCCCATCACCAAGTCAAAAACCTTGTTCTGAGTTACAAGCCCTCCACCCTGTGACCCCTTTGTCTCTGCCCTTCAATCTTTCTGGGCTTATTTCTGTTCCTCAAGCAAGTTCCTCTAATATCAAGGCCTTTCCACACACTGTTCTAGCTAAAGCCCTCTGGCCCTTCTCTCTCCTTTTCTATTTCTTACACACCCTTCAGATTTCATGAATGCCATTTCCCTCAGGATTGCTTGTCTAAAACTTCAGGTAAGGTAAGCCTATTGTGATTTACCTCCATGGCATTCTGCATATCTACTTTTATACCACTTGTCATCCTTATTATTACATATTCCATGTCTGACTTGCCCACTCGATTGGAAGTTCCATCAGAAGGGGAATTGTATTTGTTTTGCATTTCCAGCATCTAGTCAAAATGTGTCACACAGTAAACTTTTAACTAATATCTTGACTCAATAAAGGAAGAAAGAACTTAGAGCTAAATTATAAGATTAGAGGAGGACAATTGGCAGAGCCATTCTGATCTGAAACATTGAGTTAGTGACTACAGATTGATTTCAAAACCACATGTGACACTTGGACAGCAGGAAAGAGTAAGAGGGCCAGATATGGACATGGGAGACATCAGACCTGGGTAAATAGACTTAACACACATTCTGGCGACCACCAGCCAATACGTGCAACTGTTCATCATGATTCCTCTTTGAAAGGGACAATATTAATATATCATTAACATAAGCAAGCACATTTTATCTTTCCACTCACTATAACATTAATTCAACATACGATCACAAGGCCTATCTAATGGGGTCAAAGCTCTTTGAGGAAACTTATTAAATTCACAGTCATCAAAGAGTTTACAATCTCCTCACACAGAACTCAATCATTTTATTACATAATTTGGATATCAACAAAAATGGGCAACATTAGGACACAATACTTTTTGTAATAATTCAACATAATTGTCGCATCTGCTATTTTTCCATATCTCTGTTTTAGCAATAGAATTATGATAAATGCATCAAAGGATTATTAATAGACTAAGATGTATATTTGAATTTGCTCATAGGCATTTAAAAACTGTAGATTTAAAGGCTTATGTAACTTTGATGAATGAGAAACACACAAAACACTGCTCCTAATTATTTTAACAATAATACAGAATGACGTACAAATGAGATCCTTAGTAGAACGGCTGCTTCTGAAATCTTGTACCTCATCAGCCATTCAGAGCTCCGGGCTAGTAATAGAGATTTTGATTGCCTTCTCTTTCTAACAGGCTCCCCTTTAACAGCAAATTCTTATGGCTTAAGTATTTAAAAGCCAAAAATATGGCTATTTAGAAGAACTGAGACTTACAGAAAGATTATCATTCTTTACTAGCTATTCAATTAAGCAGCCAAATACGCAGAAAAGAACCCAATATAAATACACGTGCTGCTTGGTTAACTTTCCATCCCTCCTCGCATGAGTACTGGTGAACACTTAGCTAAGACTGGTTACTGCAGAGACAGTGTGGTCCTTGGCCGAATCCTTTTCTGTTGCTCTGAGTCTCTGACCCCACATATCTATAGGTACAGCTCCAGTACCAACGCTGATATGATCACTATTGACAGTTCTGATATATTTTGCTGCCACCAGATACATATCTATTGTTCTATTATTTCCACTTCTGTCTTTGTTATTACACCAAATCAAGAGGTATTGATACAAAGGAGGTGTAGGAAAGAACATACACTTTGGCCACACACAAGTCAGGACCCAAATCTTTGACCAGACACTAATTTGTTCAGCTGACTCTCTGAACTCTCTAAATTTCAGTTCCTCACCTGGGTGGTTGGGAGGAACAGGTAGGAGACACCTCAACTAAACACAAAATGGCCCCTCTCTACATATCCTGGCATCTTCACCAGCTTTTAGCACTAAGTAGTACTAGTGCTACTTCTTTTGAATGCTTGCAAATGCCTGGGAATGCCTTCTGGTTTGTGTCTGTGGAGCAGAAAAACTGATTCCCATGGAAAAAAAATAGGTTGGAGAACTCAACCTTACTTTTTATTTTTAGAAAGACAACATATAACTAATATTGGAAGAAACTGAAACAGAATAGAACACCTATTGGTTCTTTCCTGGAGGGAAATATACCTACAAAGATAATTGGGCCAAATAGTGTAGAGAAGATTTAGGAGCATCACTTAGAACAGAATCTCCACAATTTTCATCACACACTTCTTTTCTTCCAATTTTATATGTTTCAGAACAATATAACAGCGTATGGATAAAATGAATCACAGCTGAGATCTGGCCCACATGAGATCAACTACACTTCTCCCCTCTGCTAGAGCACATCCTGCAGTGAAGTGTACAGAACATCTGCAGTCATGCTCAACTCGGGGACAGGAAATGGATCTGGCTGCAACTCTGCCATTACATAGTTCTCAGCCTGTGGACAGGTGATTGTAGTGAGTTGAATGGTGGACTCCCAAAAATATGTCTACCCAGAACCTCAAAATGTGACTTTATTTGGAAAAGGGATCTTTGCAGATGCAATTGAGTTAAGAATCTCATAATGAGACTATCCTGGATCTACACTGGGTTCTAAATCTAATATGTGTCCTTGTAGGAGACAAAAGGGGAGAAAACACAGGAAAGAAGGCCATATGTAGATGGAGACAAAGATTGGAGTGATGATGCCCTAAGCCAAGGAAGTCTGGGAGCCACGAGAAGCTAGAAGAGGCATGGAACGATTCTCCCCTAGAACCTTAGGAGGGAGCTTGGCCCTGCCAACATCTTGATCTGGACTTCTGCTTTCAGAACTGTGAGAGAATCTATTTCTGTGGTTGTAAACCATCAGGTTTGTCATAATTTGTTGGAGCAGTCCTAGGAAACTAATACAGTGTGTTTTGTGGGGCTCAGTTTCCTCATATGTAAAATAATGGTGTTGTAATAGATGATTCTTAAAGGATCTTCCAACTCTGATTCAGTGACTATGATTAGCTGGCATAGGACAGATGGAAAAAAAATCCTGAAGCTATAGGGAGGTTATTAGTGAATTTGAGAGATTCTCATTCTTTCTCAACTTTTATTTCTGTATAATTTCCTCACTCTGGGTATATGCAAAGTCCAATCCAGAACTAAAACAAGTTTAAGGGTGAAAAAAACTCAATCTTGTCATGATGTAGGGTGCACATCTATAAGATATTTATACAAACTCTGTTTCATAGCTGAGAAAATTTATTCTAAGGCCTGCCGCTTAACACTTTATTTTTGTTGTTAGTGCCATTGAGCCGATTCCTACTCCTAGCGACCCTGTGGACAGCAGAGAGGAACCCTGCCTGGTCCTTTTGCACCATCCTCTCACCTTCTGGCACGGTATCAGACAGTGCTCCGCTGCTATTCATAGGATTTTCATGGCCAATTTTTTTTTGGAAGTGGGTGGCCAGGTCCTTCTTCCTAGTCTGTCTACTCCAGAAGCTCCACTGAAAGCTGTCCACCATGGGTGACCCTGCTGGTATCTGGAATACCGGTGGCACAGCTTTCAGTATCACAGCAACACACAGCCACCACAGTCTGACAACCAACAGATGGGTGGTGTGGTTCCCTGACTGGGAAATGAACCCGGGCAGTGAGAGTGCCAAATCTTAATCACTAGACCACCAGGGCTGGCTCTAAAATTTTATACTTTAGAAAATGAGTTTAATCTGTTATTTTTCCTTTGGTTAAGTGGTCACTTGAAATTTATTCAATTGTTCAAATAGCGTTTATGGAACATTTGCTCTGGCATGACATTGTAGGATGTGCTGGAGGCATAGAAATAAACAGCAGAGAGCCCTGCCCTGTCTTAGTTTAGTGGGGGCACCAGACAAGCAAACCAAACGCTACATAAATTGTAATGTGTGACAACTTCTATTTTAGAGGTATTCATGGAGAGATATGGAACATAAGAGATGAGCATTTAACTCAACACACAGGACTCAGGGTAAGTTTCTTAGATGAGGAGGCACGTGAACTACCCCAAAAGATGCATGGATGTAATCAGGAACAACAGAGGGGAAACGCGATTATAGTTAAATGCATAGTTATATGGGACAGTGTTTAGGAAACTGGACCTTAGAGAGCTTAGCTGGGGCACAGTGTGCATGTAATGGTATGGTGGGAATAGGTCTACAGAGATAGGCAAAGATCGTTGCATATGGACCAGATGTACCTGAACCAAGTTAAAGCCATGGGGATGAACAGAAAGCAGAGTTGACAGAGCTTAATAACTGATCCTTGTTGGAGATAAGGGAAATAGGTAATACCCATTGCTGAAATGGTGACTAGGGAGCACAATAGCATCATTTTTGTTTTGCTTTGTTTTGTTTTGTTTTGTTTTAGAAGAGAATACCAACCTTTATTTACACTTGGGTTCAAGTTCAGAGCCACCTTAGATAGTATCTTAGACAAAGTGGGAAAAAGCACAGATCCTGGGACCAAGGTTCAAATTCCAATAGAAGCATGTTAACTGTGTGACAACAGGCAAATGTTACCCGCAGTGTCTTCAGCAAAGTGGGGAGAGCATCACCCCAGCTTCCGGCAGCTGTTATAGCTGCCTCTGCCCCAGCCCCTCCCCAGGCACTCTACCTCACAGGCAGCTCAGCTCAAAAAGCATGGGCTCTGCAGGTCTGAGCTCTGCTGGTTAGGGGGGTATTCGGTGAATTACTGAACATCTGAGACAGCTCCTAACCCCAAAGAGGACAAAAGTATCATTTACCACAAGGGCAGGGACTGAATTGGCAAAGGATATGGGGAGAGGAGGAGTTCAAACTAACAGTACTTGTAAGATATCTTCATGGAGCTGTCCAGTAGTGACATAAATTTGAAATAAGAAAATACATTCATGGCTAAATATTAACTTTTACATCTTTAGTAAATGAGATTTTTCAGGGATGGTGCATAGTTAAAGAAGAGTGAACCAACACAGTCATTCCAGGAAATATCAGCACTTGAGCAATCTGAGGAAAGAGAGTCCATGAATGAAAAAGAAGATACTAATAGAAATGAAGGAGCAACATGCCCAGAAAGTGTGTTGACTTGTGAGCCACTAAAGGAAGTGATTCAAGAAAGGAGATTCCAGCAGCATCAAGTGCTCTGAAAGATAAAATAAAAAAGAAAGGCATCCAGTAGTACAGCCATTTAAAAATGATTGGCAAACTTTGGATGAGTAGTTCAATAGAGACGTGAAAAAAAAATCCAGATTACAAACTGATTTAGTTAGAAAATGAACCCAAGAAGCACAAAGCATATTTGGCAGAAACTTGGCATTGAAAAGAAAGATATACAGACATGGAGTGTTAAGAGATGAGGAGAAGAAAATAAGTGAAGGGACAACGTCCTTGAATATGACCGAGACTTGAGATACAGAACACAGGAACACGGGTGGAAGAATTAACTACGGACAGAGAAAGGGACATCAGCCAATACAACAGAGAAATCTTTTTGTTCAGCTTTATTGAGGCATCGTTGGCATGCAGAAAACTGATATAATTAGTGTATACAATTTGATGAGTTTGGACATATGCATATACCCATGTTACCATCACCACAATCGAGGTAATAAACTGAGGGAACAGAAGCCGGAGATGATGCTATATTTATAGTGATGGTAACACTGCACTCAGGAGAAGGAAGAGCTCTTTCTGTGCTTTGGTCTTCTTTGTAAAAATAAATAATAGTACCTATCTCAAAGGGTTTATAGTGAAAATTAAATCAGAGAACACATGTATTACAGTAAAATCATGCCTACACATATTAAGCAAGCTCTCAAATGTTGACTGTTATCATCATCATTATTATTGCTATTATTATTATTTTCTTATTCGTAAGAGGAGGAGTGTAAGTACTAGTATTTTCTGAGAGGGTGGTGTCAAGGGGGAAGCAGCAGCCTGAGAGAATGATGAATCTTGAAATGGCAGTTACATAAATAAGAAAGGCAGCTGTCTCAGAGAAACACTAAAGGATCCTGGACTGGAAACCTGACATCCCAGTTGGTGACTGGAGGCCATAAATTTGTGATTTCCTAAATTGGAGAAAAGTAGGAGCATGGAAGGAAGTAGGCTAGGATGATCTAGAGTGTGCATTAGAGAGGATGGGCACAGAGGAAGGGCCAAAGGAAAGAGAACTTGGAAGCCGGCAGGAGGGTTTGTGGTGTATGGACCATGAAGTTCTCAGGTGGTACGGAGTAAGTTGGGCCCCAAGTGGGTGTGGGTTGAATCTGAGTTTTATGGGATTTTAAGTATATATACATTAGAAAAGCAGATTAAACATAATATATATATTATCTAATAAGTATTAATATATTTTTATATGTACTTAAATATATATAGTATACGTTTTTACATGTGTGTGTATATACAAGCATTCTCAGTGAATGCGTGGTAAAGACATGCTAAAAATACTATGGTTAACCTCACATACTTGGCATAATTTCAATGGATTTTTTAGACTCTGTTATCTATATCTAGAAGCAAGATTTTTTTCAATGAAAACTTCAAAACTGGATCCACATTTGAAAATTGATGAAGAAAACCAGAACAGATGTATTGAATAAAAAATAGTATATACAGTAATGAATAGATATATGCTTTTCCGGGTGCTTCTCATCCTTGTAGCTTCTATTTTTCATCATTATACTCCTCACTCATACTCCAAACATACTATCTTTCATAGACTTTGGCTTATCTTTATCTTCAAAGAAATACATACCTGTTTATGACACATCAAAATCAGGAAAATATATGGGTTGAATAATAGGAGACTGATTTCTGATTAAGTATTAAGACCTGTATCTAAGAACACTAAGATAGCCAGGCATCTGTTTCTTAGTTGTCATAATAAACTATCCCATTGTCTAAACTAGGCAATTTGATATAGCACATTTGACTTCCCTAGAGGTTGAAAAATAGGAAATGATATCCTCATGTTTCATGGCTAGTTCAGCTAGACCGCACATAAAATAAGTCAACTTGGTATTCCATCATTCAACTACTTTCTTTAGGCTGAAATAACCCTCTATTACTCAGAATAAAGCACTTTATCAGAAGATCACAATTTGTCTTGGTAATGAAGCTAATGGTATCATCAATTACAATCATATTGTTTGAATATGGTGATTCTAAGTCTGGGCAATAATTCAGTCCTTCATATGAAAATGAGACAAATTATGTAACACATTAGTGAAATTTGTTTTGTCTTCCTGACTTCCAACCACCTACTGATTAAACCATTATGCTGCCTGAAAGAATAGTTTGTATATATATACATATTTACTGAAGTTCATGATTTTTCTTTAATTTCAAAATCATTACAGCTGGTTTTCTGGGTAAATACTAGTGCTGAATTGAAACATCTGTTAAAATAATCTGCTACTCATCATCCCTAAATTTACTTAAACTTAGAAACCCATGTTTATCTTTTCTTATATTTTCCAAGAAGCCCTCTCTCATCGAATTCCAGTGTATTTAATGCAACCTTACAAATAATATAACAAAATTATAATGCTAACCAAAATTTTCACAGGCCTAAAAATTATCATAATCGATGCTCACTTTGAAGTCTGTTTTCCACAGTAGTCATACACAATCTCATATACAGGTACCTTTATTAATTTATTCAACAAAGATTTATTCAATTAATTATATCCTAGGCACACTGCTGAGCATTAAGACAACAATATTAAACAAGATACACATGTTCCATATCCTCCTAGAGCTTAAATTCACAAACCTTTTGATGTTAGAAGAGTTTTCTCAGCAGCAGGACTAATTTGCTGAATTCATCAATTTACTGATTTGCCAACAATATATAGAAGTAAATCCCACATTTAGTAGATTAAGTAGAACACTCTTATTAAAGTTGTTAAAACATTGTTTTTAAGTTAGTAACAATCCTGTCAAAGCAATTAAAAATAACCTTTTGTTAAGACACTACATTTTGTAAATTTGGTAATTTGGCCATTTGACAAGTTAATCATTCAGTGAGTTCATTTTTGGAAAGTTGGGTGTGACTGAATTGACCTGGACATGGTTTTTCCTACCCTTGCAGATGTGCAGAATCCCACGACTGGCTTGTTAGTGCATCTCATTGGAGCTCACCAAAAACTGTGTGCAGCTGCTGCAGGAGGAACTTAGATCTGCCTGTAGATGATGATGCCAAGGCTCAAATATCTGACAAAAGTCATAAAGTTAGTGTCACGCATGGCTGAGCACTATCTCTTTCAATTCTGCACCCAGTTCACTCTAACAACAAGAATCTCTGCCAGGCCTTTGGTGATCGATGGCCGGGCCCTGCATTTTTTTTCCTTGGTGTTACACTGACATGTGTGGACTAATCGTGCTGGTAATTTCTAATATCTACAAGCAGGAAGCAGTTCACCTCAGGGAGATCCCAACCCAGCCCATATGTCTGGAAAGTCAGAGTTGAAACCAGACACCAAGTTGGTACTTAGGCCACACTTGGATTCACAAATTAGCAACACAGAGAACCGAGGGAAGAAGGACAGTAGATTCTTTGGAAACATGACACATTCTGGCAAAATCAGATGTAAAGTTTATACAGCAGCAATGCTCATGGACTTTGTACAAAGTCGTAAGGGTGGAACTGCTATCAGACAACATATCTGGCTTAGAGTTTTAATTTATCCAGCAAATGTTTGAGGTACACAGTTTAATTGCCAAACTTTAACAGGGCACCATCTCTGCCTTCAAAATTTCAACTCTAGTGGAGAAAGAAGGTGACATGACCCTAGGGAAGTTTTAAACTTTTGTGCCTCAGTTTCCTCAACATGTTGGAAATTATAGTGATAATTATCTCAACCAGTAGTGATGAGGATGAAATGAGATGATGATTAAGTGCTTAGAACTTCCTTCTCAGAGCTAATACCCGGATTGTGTCTAGAACAGGACAGAAGGTGAACAAGTCTTGAGAATGGCATATGCACAGGTCACAGAGGCACATCCAGGGAGCTTCCACAGGTTTGGGTATCTGGGTCCCTACAGAGAGGAGCCTGGAAAATTCAACAAGAATCAGATCAAAGGCCTGTCAGATGCGCCAAGGGCTCCGAACTTTATCCTCTAGACTTTGAAGAGATATTTGAGTGCTTTTAAGCAGACAAGTGTCATAATGAGATGCACATCTTAAATGGATTGTCAAAACTCCAAAAATAGCAAAATTAAAATCACTACATCAATAAAATAGTAATTACTAAGAGAATATTGTGCACATAAGCACAGTTTGAGAACTGGGAGCTTTCAAATCCAAAACTGACATGAAGCTCAGAGGCGTGACGTTTCAGGATGGCTTATAAAGTGAAAAAGAGGATTGTTTAACCTTTACAATGATAGTTTATTACAATAGGGGTTCCCAGACAGCAGGGGATTGGCTAAAAGTGATTGTCTTATACCGTTTTCTGGAAGATGACTTAAGTTTCTTTTATGATTATCAGAGCCATTTACAAGAAATAAGCTAAGTTTCACTTATATTCATGAAATAAGCTAGATTTGGCTTTGCTTCCACACCTTAAATGGTTTTGTCCACTTGGAGGATTTTCCAGCCTGTGCTCCATTTTATTTTAACAGAGGTATTAAAATAGTAATAGGGGTACTCCATTGTATTAACGGGGTAGATGATTAGATATAGATATATAGACAGGGGTATAGGTATAGATAAGATATAGATGTATATATGCATATGAATATAGATATAGATATGGATATGCTATAGATAGATATATAGGTACAGATAAGATTGAATAGATATGGGTAAGGTATAGATATGAATAGATATAGATATGGGTATAGGTACAGATGAGATATAGATGTAGATGTAGATGTAGATGTAGCTATAGACATGGCATTTAACCAATGAAAGAAGTTTCTTCCTTGTACCAGTCTCTGTCCTAGGTGCTTCACACATATTATTTCAGAAATTAACAACACACCCTCTAGGCCCTCAAGGAGTTCATATTCAGGAATAAGGGAGGTTTTTGCCACGAGACATTTCAAAGAGGAAAGATACTGAAACTCAGCCTGTGGGCTGCAGTAGGGGAAGGACTGTTGCCTATGCATCAGTGGCCTGGCACAGACCCAAGGCTAAGTAACACACTGCAGTGTGTGTGGCAAGAGGGCTGAAGTTTTTGCCACATTAATAACAATGTACTTTTATTACATGACAGGCACTACATCCATTATCTAATATAATGCCCACAATAAATATGTAGGACAGCTTCTATTACTATCCTCACTTTACAGATGAAGAAACTATAGTCAATGGGAGACATGTAATGAACTTAAGCTGGAGGGAGAATCACATATTCTGATTTTCTTTTTAGAAAAATAACTCTGGCAAGAGCAATCTGAGTATAAATTACACCTCCTTCCCTTTTCTTTAAAAAGAATAAGGGACAGATTGTCGGAATATGAACTTAAAAGTATAGAGACCAAACTCAAAACTATAGTAGTGGTTCAATGCCAAATGATAGGGGTCCTGAAGTAAGCCAGTTGACACGATAAAGGTCAATGGAACCACTAGAATGAGAAAGGGAGGGAGAAGTCTAGAGAGAGAAAATCTATAATGATTCCCAGACAACTCTTTGTAGTTTGGGTAAAAAGGTAAACATGGAGTTTAGAAGAACGAGCAGGTTCAGCAGAAGTCATGGTAGAGTTGATTTCAGTTTTTAATATTTTAAGAATAAGACACTTCTTTGGGGCCAGCCCTGTGGCACAGTGGTTGAGTTCACACTCTCGATGCAAATAATCCATAGCCAATCTGTAAATCAAAATTGTGGTGGGTTTATTATGAGCCAAATTTGAGGACCATATAGCCCAGGGCCTTCCTTCCCCAGAGGAGGAAGGGCACCAAAGAAGTGGGGTGTACAGAGTGGTTATATACCATCAAAGAGCGTATATCACATATGATTGGAATGTCCTTTCTACAATAGTCACAAGATTGCCCTGTTGGCATAGCAATTGATGGGCACAGCAGGTAGCAGGTCTGTTGTCTCGAGTTGGGTGGTCACAGGATGAGTATTGTAGTCAAATCCTAGCCTAGGGAGAAATGCTTATCCTTAAGGAAATGCCAATGTGGGGGAAGTTCCATCCTTATCTTAAGGGCATTTGTTTTTGTCTCTGGGACATGGTAAATGCTCAAAGCAGATATACAATGCATGTTCAAAGGCTGATCAAGCCCTTGTGGAAAAACAAGGTCAGGCCAAATTAGTTTTACACCAAATGACTTCCTCATATACTCCAATATATCCTATAGCTTGCCATTTTATTTATCAGCACTTTGGCAGCCCAGGGTTCATGGGTTCAGATTCCAGGTGCCAGCCAATGCACTGCTTGTCAACCATGCTGTGGCAGCATCCCATATAAAGTAGAGGAAGATGGGCATGGATGTTAGCCCAGGGTCAGTCTTCCTCAGGAAAAAAAAAAAAAAGAGGAGGATTGGCAACGGATGTTAGCTCAGGGCTGGTCTTCCTCACAAAATAAATAAATAAATAAATAAATAAATAAGAATAAGGCACTTCTGGTTATCTTAGTGGAAGTGTCACTTGGAGAAATGCGTCTGCAGCACTGGAGCAAGATCTGTATATAGTCATCTCATAGTTGGTGGTTGAAGCTGCAATGAGGTTCCCTGTAGAGAAGCGCACTGAAAAGTAAGTGATTGGAAAGATGTTTACAGTGACTCAACAGCTGTGCTACCTCTTCCTTGAAGCATGCCCATGATGACAGAGCTCAGCAGGACCTGACATAATCATGGAGTGAAAGACCACCAGGTCTGCAAGCATCGGCTAGCACAATGCCATCTAGAAAAGAAAGTTCTTGCAAGGTGTCACGACTGGCAGCTTCAAACAGGTCCCTGATCCACGTACCAACAGAAAGTACTATAATTGCCATGAGACTCAAATCTAATGGAGTTAACAAATCTTATGAATATACTCTATTAAAGAAAGACTTGAAGAGGGGCCGGCCCGGTGGCGTAGTGGTTAAGTTTGCATGCACCACTTTGGTGGCCCAGGGTTCGCAGGTTTGCATCCTGGTCACAGACAGACACACTGTTCATCAACCCATGCTGTGGCAGCATCCCACATACAAAATACTGGAAGATGGACACAGATGTTAGCTCAGCACTAAACTTCCTCACCAAAAAAAACAGGATTGGCAATGGATGTTAGCTCAGAGCCAGTTTTCCTAACAAAAAAAAAACAAAAAAGAAAGAAAGAAAGGCTTGAAGAGTCATGGGTAGAAGAGGCTGCTTCATCATAGCCATGAAGTCTTCCTGGCGGGCACCCACATAACCAGCATCAGCTAAAGTCAGGAGTAAAATAAACCACCATGAAAAAGGCATTGCTGTCCAGTTGGTCTTTTCACATTCATATTTGCAAGCAGCATCAGCAAAGATAGCTTTTAAAATAAAGTTCAGTGGTTTTACACAACATTTTATTGTTCTGTCTTCTCTAAATGATCAAAATACTACACTTTATTAAGTGATAGATTGATACTTCATTTTGCCTTACTCTAAAGATACAGCATCTGTGCCCTGAATATTCTGCATTTAAAAATCATTAAATAAAAAATATTCTAAACCCATAGTGATAAAGTCTGTTAAATTAAGACAAACTATGTTCAAATGAGAACAGCAGTTGATAACCACTTTTATTTAAGAAGTTAACATTTTTTTCTTTGAGTTTGAAACACTTGGAAAACAAAACCAGCATGCTGTCCATAATAGAACAGGATCCTCCTGGTGCACAGTGTATTAAGAACTTCTGAGACTAGATTATTACTATATTTTGGATCCTTAATTCAAAGCATGTCTAAATGCTTTGAGGCTTACAGGCAGATTTTCATGATTAAGTGGAGAACTGCATATAAAAGATAAAAAATGTGAAATAAACAAAACCACCTCTGTGAGTGAAGGGCAATACATGACAACGACCCTCGGGAAGAGTCAGTGAAAACAGAGGATGACAGATAAATGGCCTAAAGTCTTGTAGAAAAGAAAAATGGTTTTAATTCCCCCTGCTATGCAACTCCCAATTCCATTTTAGTTACTAGTCATTAAAGTCATTTAAAATTTAGCTTAAATTAAAAAAAAATTGTTGACAATCTTTTCAATGTGTTTCCTTAATATTTTAGTACATATTATTATTGTATTATACTGAAAGCTGAGAGGGGACATTTTTAAGAACATTAATCTATATCCTGCTAACAACTGCTTTCTATTTTTAAGGCTACTTTCTTATATAACATACATTTCTCTACCCAAACTCTCCATTCCTAAACACACACCTACACAAATATATAAACATGTATAAAATCACACACAGTATTTTATAATTTGGTAACAGGTCCTGGCCGAATCTTTCAAATCTGATACAAATATAATTTGAGAGTCTCACTAAGAGTAATGTTGATTCTAGTCCACATATTTTGCCCTGCATAATTCAGTAACATTAGAAAACTGAAAGCTATCCCTCTAAGAACAGAAAGTGGACAAGGATGCCCACTTTCACCACTCCTATTTAACATAGTATTGGAATTCCTAGCCAGAGCAGTCAGGCAAGAAAAAGAAATAAAAGAGATCCAAATTGGAAAGGAAGAATTGAACCTGTCACTATTTGCAGATGACGTGATTTTATATATAGAAAACCCTAAGGAATCCACCAAAAAACTTTTAGAAATAATAAATGAATACGGTAAAGTTGCAGGATACAAAATCAACATAAAAAAATCTGTTGCATTGCTATACACTAACAATGAAGTAGCAGAGAGATAAATTAAGAATACAATCCCATTTACAATTGCAACAAAAAAAAAAATAAAATACCTAGGAATAAACTTAACCAAAGAGGTAAAAGATCTATACACTGAAAACTAAAACATTGTTGAAAAAAAGTGAAGAAGACACAAAAAAATGGAAAGATATTCCGTGCTCTTGGATTGGAAGAATTAACATAGTTAAAAATGCCCATACTTCCTAAAGCAATCTATAGATTCAATGCAATCCCTATCAAAGTTTCAACAACATTTTTCACAGAAATAGTACAAAGAATTCTAAAATTTATATGGAACAACAAAAGACCCCGAATAGTCAAAGGAATCCTGAGAAAAAAAAAACAAAGCTGGAGGTATCACACTCCCTGATTTCAAAATATACTACAAAGCTATAGTAACCAAAACAGCATGCTACTGGCACGAAACCAGACACACTGATCAATAGAACAGAATTGAGAGCTCAGAAATAAACCCACACACCTATGGACAGCTAATTTGCAACAAGGGAGCGATGAACATACAATGGAGAATGGAAAGTCTCTTCAATAAGTGGTGTTGGGAAAACTGGACAGCCACACGCAAAAAAATGAAAGTAGACCATTATCTTACACCATACACAAAAATTAACCCAAAATGAATTAAAGACTTGAATGTAAGATCTGAAATCATGAAACTTCTAGAAGTAAGCATAGGCAGTACGCTCTTCGACATCGGTCTTAGCAACATATTTTCAAGTACCGTGTCTGACCAGGCAAGGGAAACAATAGAAAAAACAAACAAATGGTACTACATCAAACTAAAAAACTTCTGCACAGCAAAGGAAACCATCAACAAAATGAAAAGACAACCTAACAATTGGGAGAAGATATTTGCAAACCATATATCTAATAAGGGGTTAGTATCCAAAATATAAAAAGAACTCGTACATCTCAACAACGTAAAAACTAACAACCCATTTAAAAAATGGGCAAAAGACCTGAACTGACATTTCTCCGAAGAAGATATAGAGATGGCCAACAGGCACATGAAAAGATGTTCAACATCATTAACTATTAGGGAAATGCAAACCAAAACTACAATGAGATATCACCTCACTCTCATCAGAATGCCTATAATTAACAAGAAAGGAAGCAACAATTGTTGGAGAGGATGTGGAGAGAAGGGAACTCTCGTGCGCTGCTGGTGGGAGTGCAAACTGGTGCAGCCACTATGGAAAACAGCATGGAGATTCCTCAAAAAATTAAGAATGGAACTACCATATGATCCAGCTATTCCACTGCTGGGTGTTTATGCAAAGAACATGAAAACATGCATGCGTAAAGATACATGCACCCATGTGTTCATTGCAGCATTGTTCACAATAGCCAAGACTTGGAAGCAACCTTAGTGCCCATCAAGGGACGAATGGATAAAGAAGATGTGGTAATATATACACAATGGAATACTAATCAGCCATAAGAAACGATGAAATCTAGCCATTCATGACAACATGGATGGACATTGAGGGTATTATGCTGAGCAAAATAAGTCAGAGGGAGAAGGCCAAATACCATATGATTTCACTCATAAGTAGAAGATAAAACCAACAACAAACAAACACACAGAGACAGAGACTGGATTGGTGGTTACCAGAGGGGAAGGGGGGAGGGAGGAGAGTAAAAGGGATGATTAGGCACATGTGTGTGGTGATGGATTGTAATTAGTCTTTGGGTGGTGAACGTGACATAATCTGTGCAGAAATAGAAGTATAATAATGTCCACCTGAAATCTATATAATGTTATAGAACGTTACCACAATATTAAAAAAAAGAATAAAATATATTTGGAGAAAAAAAAGAATGATATTTGGCACATTCATAACCTGTAAGAAATCACAAAACAGCCAAGGGCTGACTATTGAAAAAAATACTAAGATTTGTCATCAATACTGTCATAACAGTGTAAGCATTTTTGGTTCAACAAATTTGTGTCAGTGGGTATATTTGTCATTTTTAAATATAAATTCCTCCATAAAGATAGCATAAAATTGATATCATCTTTGCTCCTTGATATTCTCTTTTGTTTTAAAGAAATAAATTTAAATAATAACTAAAAAAAAAGAGATCTATCTTTAAATGACAGGGATGTGTTTGGCGTAGAAAAACATGTGGAGCACAACAAATATACAATTGCTCTTTTAGTTATGGAACTTGATCCATTCTCTTAGACGGTATAGTTAGCATAATGAAATTTTAAAAATTAAAATTTTAAGATACTAACAGGCCACATCTACAAGTCCAATACTTACCCAAGACTCAGTTCCAGAAATTTCCTTTTTTTTTTGCTCTGTTACATAGCTCTCTGAAACAATATGTTATCCTAGAAGGTGATATTTCTAGAAGTTGTCAATCTTTTCTTTTGACCAAAAGGTAGTTATGATTTCTTCAGATTTCCATGATATTTGGATTGGTTGTTTATTTGGTACTCACTGAGTTTTTCAGGAAAAAGTGCTTTAGGTCTACTATTCAGTGCTAGATGATAGGTCAATATGGGAAAAACCTAAATATTTTGATTATGTAAATAGCAACCTCAATGCAAATAGGTTCCTTTAATTCTAGTTGTTTGGTCTTAGAAGAGCTTTAAAATAAGAAGTGTAATTACTTAATACCATTAGTGTAAGTTCTTAGGGATTATGGATGTCACATCAAGGTTATGTTATCTCTGTTAATGCAGTCCAGCAAATCAACAGATACAAGTGAACAATACACATGTTAAGAAACAATAGAATATTATTTGATGGCAATATACGCCAGGAAGTGATGTGTAAACACACACAAAAAATGATGTCCACAAAAATTTGCAAATGCTTAAAGTATTCTATGATAATAAATTTAAGAGTATTTAACAACCCATAAAACTGGAAAGTTCAAAAAGTATGTATTCATTTGCATATATAAATATATATACACATATATAACTAAGTACATATTTATACTGCTCAGACGGCTAAAACAAAAGACCATAGACCAACGGGCTCAGACAACAGACACTTATTTCTCACCGTTCTGAGGCTGAAGAGTTCAAGATTAAGGGGCCAGTGTATTCTGTTCCCGTTGAGAGCTCTCTTCCTCGTTTGCAGAGGTCACTTTTTTCTGTGTCCTCACACGGCAAAGACAGAGCTATCTCTCTTTTGTCCTCTTCTTAAAAGCCATTAATCCCATCAAGGAGCCCCACCCCCATGACTTCATCTAACGCTAATTACCTCCCAAAGTTCCCGTCTTCAAAACCATCACATTGGAGATTAAGGTTTCAACATATAAATTTAGGGAGGACACAATTCCATCCACAGAACTTCTTATCTCTTCTTCCCCATTACTTCTTCTATCTTCAAAAGAAAATTATACAGGAGGTGTGAAAACTTTGGGTGGCTAGAGATGCACATGCATGTGCCCAGTGATGCCCCAGTAAAGTATATTCAGGCAGAAAGATAAAAGATTCTGTGGGTGAAAGATATCATGAATTAACAGAGAATGTCTGAGAATTGTTTATTATTTTCAGTTAAAATTAGTTTTGTAATAGAAATAATTCTATGTGTCCCATGATATGTTACATATTAATCTAGTGAAACTACAAGCACAAAATATATAAAAAGATATGTGAGAAATGAACACTACTGGTAGCAGTTATGAGCACAGTCTCCAGAACCAGACAGTTTAGGTTTGAAGACCTGTCCTGCCACTTACTAGCTAGCTGACTTTGGGCAAGTTAATTGACCTGCCTGTGCCTTAATTTCCTCATCTGTCAAACAGGAATATCAATAGTATCCACCTCACATGATGGTTGAAGATTAAATGAGCTAATTTATATAAAGCACTCACGTATTACACAAAGAACAATGTCTGGTAGATAGTTCACTATCCTTTCATAGCAATGAATGAAAAGATTGCTAAATGTAAAGATGAAACCCAACATATGCTCTCAGAGGAGTTTCAATTATAAATAAGACCGGAAATTGGGGCCAGCCCAGTGGCGCAGCGGTTTAGTTCGCGCTTGGCAGCCGGGGGTTCGCCGGTTCGGAACCCTGGAGCCTGCCGACGCACTGCTTGTCAGCCATGCTGTGGTGGCATCCCATATGAAAAAGGTAGAGGAAGATGGGCACAGATGTTAGCCCAGGGCCGGTCTTCCTCAGCAAAAAACAAAAAGAGGAAGATTAGCAATGGATGTTAGCTCAGGGCTGGTCTTCCTCACCAAAAAAAAAGAAAAGAAAAAGAAAGAAAGAAAGACTGGAAAGGAATATGGAATTCACTACCAAGTAATGGAACAATAACCTGAAAATGCACGGAGTTTCTGAATTGGTATACCGGGTCTAAACTTTTATGATGGTAACCAGAGCACCCATCAAATCAAATGTAAGGTATATGAGGACACATTTGGTTCATTGCTGAATCCCCAGAACTCAACCAACTTCTTTTGCTTGTACAAATGAGGAAATATAAGTCCCAACAGGAATCATGTATGGATGAGAAACAGCCAACATAAATGATGGCAATGAATTAGGCCAGTCAGAATTTCAGGGAAGAACACCAGACATCTGGCCAAAAATAAGAAGAGAAATGTCCTAGTCTTCTCATTTGTGAAGTCTGGATTGTTAGCATTAAAGAGAGTAACAAACTCAAATGAATTTAATACCTAAATACCTTCAATTCACCTATATAGAACTAACTAGAAGCCAGCTATAAAGGACATTGTGAGAAGTCTAGTAACAGTCAATAATTACCCACTTGCTCCAACAGTGTTGGCAAGAGAGTTGTTACATATATGCCTTCTGCTTGTTCATCAATTGAAGCCACTTCTTTTAGCAAAACCACATGATTCATCTCTGAATAAAATAAAGCCCTCCAAAATAAGAGACTCTCAGCTTGAAAAGGTATCAGCCAAAAAGTTGGACCTGTGTTGGAAGCTCTACAGAAAGATAGCTTTGCTCTATTAAGAACCAACTCTGCCCTTCATTGTTGCAAATCACAATCTATGACTCCAGCCATATGTCTGGCATGCATAGGGTTTTGTCACAGTGTGACTTTAATGTATAAATAGCTAAAATTTCAAAACCTACAGGTGCTTGAGAATGCCATTAAAGTCTCCAATAGCCTTTAAAGTTCTATTTCTAGAGTAGCTAAGTGACAGAAAGTTTAGTAAACATTTATGCACTGCTATATTCTTCTGGCTATTGCGAAGCCTTTAAATATCTATATTCTCTAAATGTTAATATTTCCAAGTTTTCAAATGTTAATGTATTTTTAAATTTGCCAGATAACATGACAAATGGCTAAAGAAGTCCTGTTTACCGTCTCAGGAAAATTGCTTAATTCCTTAAAAGAGACAGAAGTTTGATTGAGCAGGTAAGCCAAGGAATGAACGGGA
The DNA here is from genome assembly GCA_031878705.1 of Tapirus indicus. NCBI lineage: Eukaryota > Metazoa > Chordata > Mammalia > Perissodactyla > Tapiridae > Tapirus > Tapirus indicus. The sequence continues at coordinate 8,095,987 of CM062917.1, forward strand.
GTTGAGAAGTAGAGATAGTGAAAGCTGACTTTATATATATGTATATCAGTTGCATTCAGAATCACTGGGTGTATTAATAAAAGGCAAGTTACTAATACTTACAATATACCTACTGAATCTGAATTTCTAATAATAGAGCCAGAGAAAATATATTTTGAAGAGTCTTCACAGATGGTCCTGATGTGCAGCTCAGTTTGTTAAAAGCTATTGTAAACAACTCTGGGGGATGTGTTAGGGAAGGAAAGATCGGAGCAGGTTTAAATGCTGTTTGGGAAGAGCAAGTTGAGGGAGAGATAATGAAGAAAAGAGATAAAGGGGTGATCACTGCAAACAAGTTCTCTATGGGGACAGGGCAAGACAGGATGATGAGCACAGGCTGAGACACTAGATTTAGAGAGAAGGAACCCAATCTGCACTGAAGCAAAAGTCATGGAGAAAAAGAAGAGTGGAGATGAAATTCCATCCATAGACTGAGGGACATAAAATTGATATTTCCAAACTTTTCTCAAAGCCAACCCATCTCCTGACAGTGAGGAAAGATGAGATGAGGACAGATATTCAATACAAGTGCAGAAAGCTTAAAGTAGTTGATTGCTGTGTAAATTAAGATACTATACGTTCTTTGTTCTGGAGAGGCAATGAAGAGAGATTCACTAGAAACCTCTCGTTAGTATTTCTTATATGCCTTAACCTACTATAACTACCATCAATCCAAATATAAAGTCTTGGATTGATGAATTGGGCTGGGCAATTGAAACAGCTGAAAAGCCACGTTGAAAGTAATTTATCAGTTTCCACCAAGGCAGGGTTGGTCGTGACAGCCTTTGTTAGTTGTGGGTGTCATATCATCTATGATCACCATCATCTATAATGAATCACCCACGATTTCCACATCACAGCTTATTTTTAAAACATTTATTCCTCAGGGAGGATGAAAAATTCTCTCTCTATAAATAATGTATTTCTGTTGAATCAACCCAGGTCTTCTTTCATAGGTGAATTGTGGTAGGAAGAAGATGAGCATCCCAAATAAAGAATACCAAAAAGAGAGAGAGTAAGAGAGGGAGAGAGGGAAGGAGAGGAGTGCTCAGGGGAGAGAGAGAAAGAGGTGGGGGGGGGGCTGACTCATCATTCCCCCCAGTTTTCATATGGTATGTTGACTATTCTTTTATGTTGGCTGAAAGACACAGATAAGTTCAAATTGATTCATGAGTCAGACATATCTATAAACCACAGGAAATTGTATACTCAAGTCTAACCACTACAGAAATCAAAATACAGAACTTCCTCAGACCCCAAGAAAACATTGATCTGATTTTTGTCATTATAGATTTAATCTGTCTTCTCTAGAGTTACATACAATGCAATCATACAGGATGTACTCTTTTGTGTTTAGCTTCTTCAGCATAGTTTTTGAAATTCATCCATGTTGTGTGTAGTTTGTTCCTTTTTATTGCTAAGTAGTGTTTCACTGTATGGGTGTACCACAATTCATTTAGCCATTCAGCAGTTGATAGACACTGGATTGTTTAAAATTGCAAACAAAAAACAACAAATGGGAGTTCCATTTGCTTCACATCCTCACCAATAACTTGGATTGTCAGTTTAAAAATTTGAGCTATTCAAATGAATGGTTATTTCAAATTGTTTTTTATTTTCATTTCTCTGATGACCAAATGATAGTATCTTTTCATGTACTTACTACCTACTCATGCATCTTATTTTATGAATTATCTGTTCAAATCTTTTGCTCATTTTCAGTTGTGCTGTTTGTCATACTGAATTGTAAAAGCAAACACAGAGATAGAGACACAGATATATAGATGGTAGAGATTTATTCTAGAATCAAGTCCTTTATCAGATAAATGTATTTTCTCCCAGTATGTAACTTCTTCCATTGCCTTAATGATGTCTTTTAAAGAGTAGATTTTAATTTTGGTGAAGACTAATTGTATTAGTTTATGTCTGCTGCTATGACAAATTATGACAAACTTAGTTGCTAAAACAAGACAAATTTATTATCTTACAGTCCTATAGGTTAGAAGTCTGACATAGTCTCACTAGTCTAAAACCAAGGTGTTGGCAAGGGTGCATTCTTTTTTGGAGGCTTTAGCAAAGGATACCTTTTCTCACCTTTTTCAGGTTCCAGAAGCTTCCTACATTCCTTGGCTCAGGGTCCCCCTCTTCCATCTTCAAAGCCAGGAACGTTGCATCTCTCTGGAAATTCTTTCTTAGTCACATCTCTCTCTGCTTTGAAGGATTCCTATGATTAGATTGAGCCCACCCCAATAATCCAAGATAATCTTCTTCCCTATCCAAATTCTTAACATAATCACATCTGCAAAGTCCCTTTTGCCATGTAATCTAACATATTAAGAGGTTCTAGGGATTAAGATATGAGCAAATTTGTGGGGAGGGGGCATTATTTTGTCCACTACACTTCTGTATCACTTCTTTTCTTTTATGGTAAGTACTTCTAGTGTGCTTTCTAAGAAGTCTTTACCTAATCCAAGGTTGTAAAGATTTATCTTCTGTTTTCTAATAGATATTTTATAGTTTTAGCTTTTGTGATTGGATTTATACCTATTTCAAGATAAATTTGTCTATGGTGTGAGGTAAGGGTTGACATTTATTTGTCCCATATATAATTAGCTGTTATACCATTTGTAGAAGTGATTATTATTTTCTACTTGAGTTACTTTGGCAACTTTCTCAAAAATCAATTGACCATATTTGTCTGAGTATATTTCTGGATTCTCTGTTCTGTTGATTTGTATGTCTACTCTGATGTTGATTACACTATTTTGATTACTGTAACTTTTTAGTAAGTCTTGAAATTTCTGGAGTTTTCTCTGGAATCATAGCATAAATATAATAATATATAGCATAAATATAATAATAATCTTTTGTGATTTAAAAATTAATGACAGAATTGATTAGGTAACGATAATAATGAACTGCTGCAAATTTGGCACTTTGCCTCCACTTATACAAAAACTGTGCTTCTTTTTTTCAAGATCCAGCTGAAAACCTTCCCCAGCTATGACCATATACAACAATTGCTCCTTATTAGAATATCATAGCATTTACTGTCTGTACCACCCATGACATATATTTTATATACTACCTTGTATTTTTTAAAAATAATATATGTAATACTCCCATTCTAAGTGGTAATATCCTCAAATGGATTAAACATACTTTTGTATCTCTAGTGCTTTGCATTTAGCTGCTGTTCAATAAATGACTATCAGTAACATGGAAGGCCACCTGCCAACAGAAAAATAAAAAAGAACTCTTTCGAGGAAGTAGAAGTAGTATACTAACATTTGTTGCTAATAACAGATGCTTCCTGTAAATAACAATACTGTATAGCACTCGCCAAAGTGGAATTGAACAAGAATGGAAAGAAGAAGTCAGCAGAATGCTGTTTAAATACTGGAGCACTCGTTTAAGAAGATCTGTAACTGACGTGGCTGTCAAACATTGGGCCTGGGAAACTCAGTATGGTTCATCCAGGTCATTGACTCTGCTTTTCTTCTTATCCCGTTATAACAAGTGTCCTCATCCCTTTTCCATTAAGTGTTGCATTATTCTTTGGAGAGATTTTTTCAAACTGCTAGAAATATACCTAACAAAACTATCGCTGCTGCCCAAATCTCTCCATCTTGACTAAATGATTTTAGTTCAATATCACAAAAATACGTAGAATGTGCCCACTCTGATCCCCAATGTGCTGCTATGGAAAGATAAGGTGTACACGTGGACTGGTGAAAAGACAGACACGTGGTAACACAGCAGGATTACCGTTGCAGTGGACTTATGTATGGAGCACAGCTTGCTCACAGGAGCAAGTCCTCCTGTTCATCAGTGATAGCTCGACAGAGGACGAAGCCAAAAGCTGAGTGATTTCAAAGACAAGTAGGATTTCCCAGCAGAAATCCAAGAAAATGAAACATTTGAAGTGTGACTTCTAGAACTTACCTTTGAAATACAAATGTAACTTTTCATGTTCTTTTCTAATCAATTTAACATTATTTGTTTCAGATGATTTTCCAGCCTACTGAGTGCTTTACGAAGATTCTTAATGTATTACCTAAGCAAATTAGTAAGAGGTCATTTGTGAAGGTGACATGCACTTGTTACATCAAATTGGACAAGCCAAGGGCAATCAGAATTATGACCCCAGGAACCAAAAGGTACCAGTTAGGTGCTGATTAGGTATTGATAACTTCTGAGAGTGTCACAAAGACAACAATAAAACAAGTTTCCAGGGGCTGGGAGTGCTAATTTTCATCTATAGAGAGTTGGGAGGGAAGAGCTGCCAATAAAATAAGGTTACCATGTAACAAGGGGTCAAAGACTCTGATGTAAAGACCCTGTCAGTTTCCTAGAGCTGCCATAACAAAGTACCAAAAATTGGGTGTCTTAAAACAACATAAATGTTGACACCAAAATGAAGGTGTCAGGAAGGCCACGCTCTCTCTGATGGCTCTAGTGGAGAATCCTTCCTTGCCTCTTCTAGTATCTGGTGTTTGTTGAAAATCCTTGGCCTCCCTTGGTTTGTCACATGGCCCTCTTTTCCCTGTGTGTCTTTTCATCATCTTCCCTGTGTGCATTTCTGTCTCTGTGTCCAGACTTCCCCTTTTATAAGGACACTAATCATCTTGAATTAAGGCCCACCCTAAAGACCTCATTTTAATTCTATTACCTCTACAAAGACTCTATTTCCAAATAAGGTCACATTCTGAGGAACTGGGGGTTAGGACTTCAACACATCTTTTTTGAGGGGGACATAAGTCCGTCCACAACATATGTCTCACCAAAATCCAGACACATAGAGTGTTTATGAGAGTTTATTGGTCTCCACTGGGAATAAGCTTAATTTGGAATGACTAGTATTTAATTAGCTCCAACAGGCTTCAGAGTGGTCATCTTTTTCCAGTAAGAAAACAGAAATCCTATGTTTAATAGTATGCTTTACATCATATTTACATCTCTATGTTTGATTATTATTCATATCCTATTCTTTGGTGTAGAAACATCTGACAGTTTCCAAAGATAGCGTGCCTTTTAATTCCTCATTGCCATTTCCTGATAGCTAATAATTTTTCTAAATTATACCTTCTGCTCTTCATGGTGCTTGGTTTTATACAGTGGTTATAACCTTTTCTCATTCCTGTTCAAATTTCCTTTTCAAGCTCTCTTGATCGGGATTGTGTCTCTTCATTCCTAAACCACTGTTTAGAATTTTTATAGTTTGTATGTTTTTAAAAATCCCTGGCCAAATAGAATAAGTGGTGTTTTTAAACAAAGTAAAATGAGCTTATTTACCCTAAAACACTTTAGTCTTTTGTATACTAATATGCATTGGAAAGTCTGAAGAAAAGGAGATAATATGCAATGTTTGCCATAGATGTTAGCCCATGGGAGCAAACAAGACAAGAGTATTCCACCTTCCTTGGATCAGCGTTGTACACATGACGCAAAGCAAGACAGATTTATCTCTGGAAGTTTTACAGTCAAAAAGAAAAAAGGAAGAAAAGAAAAACTCTTGGTTTGCTTGAAAACTTCATGCTGTGAAAATAATGTAGGTATTTCATTTTCAGCAACGAATATGCTCAGATCCTTTTTGCCTAGGAAAGTTCGAGTTAATTTTCTATCTCAGGCAACTGAAAAAGTCATAACACATGTGTTTTAATTATTAGCAAGGCATCAATGATTCCTACAGTTCATACTTAGCCAAACAATACCCAATATAATTGAATATTTCTCCATTTAGAAGAGGTCCTAAATTCACACAGAAAAGGCAATCACTATTCCAGTGATTCCATTCTAGTTCCATTTCTGTTTCCTCTAGGAACTACATTTGCAAGTAAAACAAGGCTTTTTCTTCAGAGAGTAAGTCATGGAAGGGCAGAGACAATGTGTTGCCTTATTCACATCTTTCATAAATCTTAACAGAGTGTTCAATAAATATTTGTTAACTTGAATTATTTCTTTGATATCTTAGTAGATAATGCATCATAGACTTTATTGATTATAATTAATTGCTTCATCTCCAATTAAAATTCATTCACTATAACTCAAATAGCATACCAATCTTAAGATATTTTACCTAAACTGTGTTCCAAATTGAATATCATGTTGAGGGATTTCCTTTGCTCTTGTTTCTGGCAGCCTGTTTTCCCTCAGTCTGAAATATTAGTCTCTAAAGACTAGTTTCCTTTGAGCAGATTATCAAGATTAACAAGCATTCTGCACTTTCTATTCCACAAGGAAAGCGTTTTACTCAATTTCTCCAGGGAAACAAATGCACTCTCTACTCTTTCTGATTTGTTGGGTTAGCTTATGTTATTTCTTCTTGTCGCCGCTGCCGCTGCTGCTGCTCTTCTTGTTATAATGTTCAATTTTTGGAGTGAAGTTCTATGAAAAACATTGAGAACATCCCCACAATGCTTTGTTTTTTTCTTGCAATACTGGGAACTGTATTCCTGCAGGAACTATAGGAGCAAAGTGGCCTTTGATCCCTATATATTTCCACTATATGGGAATATTAAGATCTTAATTCACCCACAGGTTTAACCAAACATAAGCTTTAGCAACGTTATTCGAGCACCTACTTTCTACTAGCTTCTGCCTTTGGCATTGTGGAAACATAGCTGAAAAAACATACCTTGCTTTTCTTTCACCAAATGCTTTTTTTTTCCTGAACATCAACCCTTGTAGTCTAACTCTGATTCTCTATTTCATAATGGTTCTGCTATTTTTTTCCTTGGATGTTTTGTACCTTTTTGTGTTGGTTAAGATACAGATTTGGCTGCTATAACAGAAAATTGAAATAATAGCAGCTTAAACATAATTGAATTTTTTTTTCTCGCTCACCTAATAGTCTGGGTGAAAGGAGTCCAGGGCTTGTATGGTGGCTCTATACAGGGGCACAGGCACATTCTTCCGTCTTGCTGTTCTGCCATCCTTAGAGGGTTGCTTCATCCCCATTGTCCAAGAAGACTCACCCTCACATCTGCAATCCTGCCAGTAAGAACAGAAAAGGGGAATGGAGTGCAGGCCCCATCCCTTCAACTCAAATCCCGCATGGCCAGAGTATGGCTACACTTCTTTGCAAGAGAGTATAGACAATATCACTCATTCTTGGCTGCTAAGAACCAGAGGTTCTATAATTATATGAAAAATTAGAAAAGTTATCAGGAACAACTAGTGGTTCAACAGGGTTTACTAATTCTCTCTTGTCTCTGCTTCTCAACACAGTTCACCAGGTGCACAGTTCTTAAACAAGACCCTGTTTGAAATTATAAGGTATTCCACCTGTAACAGAAGTCTATCCTTGCTTACAGAATAGGTCATTTGTTGTTAAGAACCATAAAATAAGATAAGGTTCTGGGGCCACCCGGTGGCGCAGCGGTTTAGTTCGCGCTTGGCAGCCCTGGGTTCGTGAGTTCGGATCCCGGGCACCCGCGGACGCACTGCCTGTCAGCCATGCCGTGACGGCATCCCATATAAAGTAGAGGAAGATGGGCACGGATGTTAGCCCAGGGCCGGCCTTCCTCAGCAAAAAGGGGAGGATTGGGAACGGATGTTAGCTCAGGGCTGGTCTTCCCCACAAAAAAAAAAAAAAAAAAAGATAAGGTTTGGCAATTAAATTTTCTTTAATCGCTAGCACATAGCTTCTATTAAAGCATTGTCTTTACTACACTGTCTTAACCAACTGCCCAGGCACTCCCAGGAGGTGTGAATTTTAAGTATTTTTCTCATTAATTGAGCAGACCATCATGTGGTAAGTAATCCTAGTCTTTGGAATCCGGAGATTATAACAGATACGTGTGAATTCCATATAAGTTTTATCTTCCATGCTTCCACAAATGATTATTGGTGCCTCAGTGGGAAAACAGAAGAAACACAGTTATATGATAACAATATAATTCTAGCACAATTGGTTCTTCTCATTTCAATATTACCTTTATTATCAATGCCCTCTTATTACTTTTAGTTTAACACGTGATAAGAATAAAGGAAAAGAAATTAGTGTGGGATATGGTTGAGATTTTTTTCATGTACTCATACAAAGGTGATATCAGAGAGGACTACATGTTCAAAAGATGTTAGTGCTGACTTCAGGGAGAGAAAGTGAAATAATTATCAGCAGCTGAGAAAAAAGAAAGCTAAGAATTGTTTAATGTTCATAGGCCATCCCAAATAGCAATGAAAAATCAGGATGTAAAAACCAGTTTTGCATAGTAAATGTGCGTTATGCTACAAAAGCATTGCTTTGAAATGAAGGTACAAGGTACATCAACTCTAAGTGCTCTATTCATCACATGCAAGGTTTCCGCACTCAGGTAGCATTAATTCTATGGTTTTGTGTTGCAAGCCGGGCCACAGGATACATGTTATTTTACAAGGAAATATTGGAAATGGTTGGAGGTGTTTGCAGACATACACTGTGAGGTAGAATAATGATGCATAGGACACTTACTACACACACAGAATTCAGAAAAGTCACAGGAGAATCCTTGTTCATCTTAAAGAATCAGCCCACCAGTTCTTATGTAAGGTTGATGTACTGGTTCAACACATTCGCATTATGTAGGAGGAAGGACATGTGCACCAAACAATTAATTTAAAATCTTGAGGAGCAGAAGCATTCCATTAATGGCCTAGAAACAAGAAAGGCTTCTCTCACCATGGTAACCAGGAAGAGCTGTCAGAGTTTTCACAGTTCAGCTTCTGTCATTGCTCAAGGGAATCCTGCAGATGCCTTAATTTCCTCTGTTTCCAGACATGTTTTCCAAAGGTTAAGGCATTTTTTTTGAGGGTCATGTTTAAGGTTCCTTTTCAGTATCTAAAATAAAATCAAACAAAGAAGACCTAACTGAAAATTCTGTGCGACACATTAGAATTTACTAAACAGGGTTGGCTTCTGCATAACGCTGGTGAAAGGGGTGAAAAAACGGCACAGTGCCCTGGAAGGCAAGAACGGGGCAGAATACATGGGTGCAGAGGGACTTTAGGAGGCCCAGGCATCGTTTTCACTGTCTGGGTGAAAAGCTGTCTAAGAATTGAAAGTGCTTTATGATTCTAATGGGGAAGCCACTTCAAAAAGAATGTGTGAATGTTCAATTGCAGGAAAAATGGATAATGGATAATCATCGATTGTCCATTAAAGAAAGGTTAGGTCATGGACATGCGTGGTGTATATCTTAATGGGAGTGAAATGGCAAGGAGATGGCGGCTCACATGATCTAGTTATAAACTTTCTCCCTCAAAATGAGCTGCTCTCCTTCATACTGCTGCTTTTCTTGCTGTCTACACTTAATCCTGGCTCACCAACTCCTTGTGTTCATCTTCTCAGTTACTAATCCTTAAGCCTCACATGTTATGTTACATATTTTCTGTTTGGGCAATCGATATTTTCAAATATCTATCACAGTGATAAATGGAGTTAGTGGTTTTACATCTAAAGGGTCCACAGTAATATGCCCTTGGTTCAAATACTGAGTTTGAATCATTATTTGACCAGTTCCTGGTCCCCCAAGGAGGAAATGTCTTCCAGGGCCCAGTTATCTCAGACTCCTGTCTTTACTATTTTTAAGATAACTCTAAGGTTCAAGATTTGAACATGTGGCATTACAGACATACCACGTCTTGATTCCAATAGGACACTTGAAAAAAAAGACTGCAAGGTCTTTGGTGGTGTATTGATAAATACAGACTAGAAAACAATATAGTTATATATACACACAGCTAGGTATACAGCCTACAATAAAAATCTTGGTCAATGGGTTGATGGAGAAATTATTTAAAAGAGAGAAAATGCTTCTAAAATATTTCAGAGTTCCACCCTTGGCTTTTTTTATTTAACAGAGAGATATAAAGGGTTATTTTTTTTCTAGAATTTGAATGTAACATATTCAATGGAAGAGTAGCTAATTGACCAGATGATGTAATTATCATCCAATATTATCCTCTTACTCTAGAATAACAGCTGGAAACTTGTAACATTAAGCTACTGAAATAGAAGGAGAGACAAATTTGACATTAGTCCACATGGAAAGGGCCAATATAAGTGAACAGAGGAATATGATATCCAAACAGCAAATGTGGAATAAGGCTAGATTAATGGAAACAAAGCCCTGAAACAAAGAAAGATGATTTATTCACTCAAATTCAAAGAGCATTTCAGGCTTCCACTCACTTTGAACAGGATTGTGGTTTAAAGTGTGAATGAGGTCTAGACATTGTAGAACTTTCAGTATGACAAGTGCGGTAGGGGAGAGAGATTTGTAAACACAACTGTCAGAGAGTGTGCTACTCAGAGCTGACATTCAGCAGTGCTGCCCAGCACCACGCAGGCTCGTGTTAGCTCTGCCTAGTGACGGATACACATGCCATACCAATTAATAAAATAATAAATAACAATTAATAAAACAAATAATAGGGGCTGGCCCAGTGGCGTAGTGGTTAAGTTTACACACTATGCTTCAGCAGCCCAGGGTTCACGGGTTCGGATTCCGGGTGCAGACTTACACACTGCTCATCAGGCCATGCTGTGGCAGCATCCCACATGCAAAATAGAGAAAGATTGGCATGGATGTTATCTCAGGGACAATCTTCCTCACCAAAAAAGATAAATTAATAATAATAAAAACAAATGACCCAATTAAAGAATAGGCAAAGGATCTGAACAGACATTTTTCCAAAGAAGATATACAGATTGCCAACAGGCACATTAAAAGATGTTCAACATCACTAATTATTAGAGAAATGCAAATCAAAATTACAATGAGATATCACTCCATGCCTGTCAGAATGGCTATAACTAACAAGACAAGAAATGACAAGTGTTGGAGAGGACATGGAGAAAAGGGAACCCTCATACACTGCTGGTGGGAATGTAAACTGCTGCAGCTACCATGGAAAACAGTATGGAGATTCCTCAAAAAATTAAAAATAGAAATACCATATGATCCAGCTATTTCACTTCTAGGTATTTATCCAAGGAACACAAAAACATTAATGTGAAAAGATATTTGCACCCCTATGTTCATTACAGCATTATTCACAGTAGCCAAGACTTGAAAACAACCTAAGTGCTCATCGATAGATGAATGGATAAAGAAGACATGGTATATATACACAATGGAATACCACTCAGCTATAAAAAAGGATGAAATCTTGCTATTTGCAACAACATGGATGGACCTTGAGGGTATTATGCTAAGCGAAATAAGTTAGATGGAGAAAGCCAAATACTGTATGATTCCACTCATATGTGGAAGATAAAAAAACAACAACAACAGACACAGACATAGATACAGATAACAGATTAGTGGTTACCAGAGGGGAAGGGGGTGGGGGGACAGTGAAAGGGGTAAAGGAGTATATATGTACAGTGACAGATGGAAACTAGACTTCTGGTGGTGAACATGATATAGTCTGTTCAGAAGTTGAAATATAATGATGTACACCTGAAATTTATATAAAGTTATAAACCAATGTTACCTCAATAAAAATAAATACAGGGGCTGGCCCAGTGGCGCAGCGGTTTAGTTCTCACTTGGCAGCTGGGGGTTCACGGGTTCGGATCCCAGGTGCCTGCCGACACACTGCTTGTCCACCATGCTGTGGCAGCGTCCCATATAAAGTGGAGGAAGATGGGCACGGATGTTAGCCCAGGGCCAGTCTTCCTCAGCAAAAAAGAGGAGGATTGGCGACGGATGTTAGCTCAGAGCTGGTCTTCCTCACAAAAAAAAAAGAATTGTCAAAAAAAATAAATACATATATATATTCTTTTTTTTAATATCACCTGAGCCTGATGATAAGTTTCTACAACCCTGTTGTGCCACAAGGCAGGAGTCAGGAAACAACAGCAAGGACTGAGGGAGCATCGAGAACACAAGCCTAGATACATGGAAATGATGGATTAACAGCAGGTGGATGTGACTGGGGAATGAAGGCCCATGGAAGGGCTTTGATGGAAGGCAAGCCCAGGGACGGATTCAGGAATCACTCATGTGGGTATGATGGTTATAATGACAAGAGTGAGTACAATCTCCAAGGAAGAGAATACAAATTGGAAAGAACAGAAAGTCCTCTCAAATGGAAATAAGATTTATATTCTAAGAAAAGTAGTAAAAAATTAAAAATCACTGAACATCAGTAATGTAGAACAAACGGCTTTCAAAGAAAAGCAGAGGAAAAAAGCCCAGACAGCACAGTCCTACCTCTGTCCTATACATCTGTGCCTTGGAACGCGCCTGCGAAGGACACCATAACATCAAATACAGCACAACAGAGAGTCATAAGAGGCCTTAATTTTAGTTGTCCTACTGGAGCCGCCAAGTCCTGCTCACGTGACCCCAAATAATCCGCTGAAACATTTAAACCAGTTTGCTATTGACATGTCTCCAAATGCTGAGTAGCTGACTTTATTCCTTCCATGGGTTCTCTGGGGCCTAATTAGTCGGGACACCCGGAATATGTGGGTTTTCTCACTCTTTGGTTTTAGCAACCTTCTTATCCCAGTATCTTCCTTGGTAATTATGACAATGTTTGAAGGGCAAAAGAAACGAAGAAAAGTCTTTTATAGGATATAGCTCAGAGGTGCCCAGAATTATAAATGATGATTTTCATGGGCATTCACAACAGTCTTCTGATCGGAGCTCCATGCTTGGAAATCGAAAAGGTTCATTTCTGACACCTCTCCAGCACTGTCCTGCAGCGCCCACCGGTGCCCTCCATGTCGGCTCCCGCAGCTGCACTCTGTCACCTAATTTAATGTCGCACCTGGGAGGAACCATGTGGACCTTCCACAGGCAGAACACCAGCAGTAAAGGGAACCGCAGCCCCGGTAGGAGGCCACAGCCAGGCAATTCTATCGTTATTATTGATGACAGCAATCAGAGGCTCGGCAGTGAACATCACCCTGGACAGAGATCATTCTCAACAACCAGAATTTTATTTTATGGCTCCTCTTTAAAAAGAGCACATACTTATGAAATTGCCCTTATGAAGTTGAGCACGATCTTGATTGAACACTTCTGTATTGTTTTGGGGTGCAGTACAGTGGCAGAAGCTGAAAATTTCCTTAAATCCAAATTAGTGATGCCAGTGGAAATTTTTAAGTTGAAAAGGAAGAAATTCTTCCCAAGAATAATCCCTTATGCCAAACCAACTGCTAGAGCAGAGATTACTACTCTTACTGCAGTCGTCGTATGCTCAGAGAATCTGCTACAAGCACAAGTAACAGCTGTCACCCCTTTCGCTGGCTGCTGAGAGCCAGAACTGGTGGGGCCACACACGTCTGGGTGCACTCACTCTTGTCTTGTTAAGGCTCATGTAACATGAAGGTGCATGCTGCATAGAAAGCTGGGCTTTTGCTGGTGGCACATACTATGAGGGCCTGGTCACATCTGTGTGACAGCGCACGGGTTGAAAATGCAGGTTGTGCTATTTGCAGCGAGTTTATTCTAAAGGGGTTTCGCCTTCCCCAAAGGTGTAGCTCTGGCAATATGTAAAGTCAGAATGTCCTTCGATCCACGGGCACAGAACCCTCAGGCCACAGAGATACACAAAAACTTTCATCAAAAACAACCTACAATTTTCACTTTATTAAAGGGATCACCTGTCTATAGGTTTTGACAGTTATTTATTGAATTTGTGGGTAGTTAAACCTCAAGTTCTATATCTTCTTTCCAGTGGTTCTTCCACACACCTCTTGACGAGACGTTTTTATGGCCTATATCATTGCCAGTGATCCGAGAAGTGTAAAATTGTAAAACAGTACACAGAGAAGCTAATCCATTTCAAGGTGAAAGTTGAGTGAATATTTCACTATTTTTGTTTATACCTTTATTCATCCCCTTGAAAACTTCATTGTCTTTTTCTGACTCCCTGTTTCCCTGGAATATTCAAGGTTTCTGTTAGATTTCAGAAAACAAGTCAGCTTCGTTCACACGAATGCTCTCACTAGGATGTTCTTTCCGTATCTACTCTGTAACCCGAGAAAAGGCATAAATGAAGTATTAACTCCTTTTTCTCATACATCAAGTCACTTTAAGTTGGAGAAACAACATCATCGGGAATATCACAGTGTGTAATTTATATGTATATATATTTTTTTCCACTCTGCATTACCTGCCAGAGAAACTATAAGGAGCAGGATTCGTGGACAAATTTTAGAAGCATTAGAACTACAGGTCACTATTTTAAATTAAGGATTTTTTTAAATCTCTAATTTAAAGGATTTTTTAAAATCTTTAATTAGAGATTTTTTAAATCTCTAATTTAAGTTTAGAGCTAAGCAATGAATACTAAAGGCATGACATAGCTGGAAATGGACTTCTTAGATAAAAATATTATACAAAGACTCTAGGAATTGCTCATGAGCTTGGTCCAGGGTCTAAATGAAAAAACTAAGTAGTTAGAAGCCAGAGTAGATTCAGTAGATTCAGCCATGACCTGCGTCTAATTCCAGAGCAATCAAGCTAATAGACGAGGTTCATTTAACTAAGTGAACTGTGCTCTTCACTTGAAAATAAATAGAGCGGTACCTGGTAATTTAAAATGGTATCTGGGAGTCACTGATGCAGCTGAGGCCTCAGCTGGAGCCTGACAAAGCTGAGTTCCAAGATGGATTCTAAACCTCTTCTCCTCGATTCAGCTAAACAGCAATGGGCACGGGCATTGTTTGCCCGGGAATTGTGTGGAAAGCACCTGCGACTTTAAATTCATGGTGGTCTGTAAGTATGCTGCTGTCATGCAAATTCTGTACTTCTAGAATACTGTCCAGAGAGAGGCTGTCCATCCGGAGAATGGAGTAGAGGAGCCCCATGCTGAAGGCACTCTTTCCATTACATAAAATCCCCCTCGGTGGATCGGCTCTGTGAGGAGGATCTCTGCCTTTAGCTCTGGCCTTGATCTTGTTTGCTCTCTGTCTTCCTGAACATTGCAAGTTACGTAGAGGTAGAGGCTGTCCTTAGCCCTGGTTCCAATGAGGCTGTTATTCTCGCCCTATTTCCTTTTCAGAGCAATAAAGACAGCAAAACAATAGAGACAGCAAAGCCTCAATGTCTGGGCATTTTTTAAGAGCAGTTAATGGAACAGTGATGCTTGAGTGCATTTCAACTTGGGGACACAAAACTGAATATCTGTCAAAGTTGTATCAACAAAGGTGTTCACTGCCTCAGATAGATATCCAGTAGATGGGTAACTGCAGGCATAAAGAAGTGCAAATGACCACTTCCTACGTGCCAGGCCCCTGCCAAGGAATTTACCGATGCATTTTATTTATTTAATTCTTAAAATATCTTGAGATAAGCAAAGCTGTAAAAGAGCAACTAATTTTCCCCAAGTCACAAACCTAGTGAAAGGCAGACTTAAAAATTCTAACTCCAGGGCCCACCCCAGTGGCGTAGTGATTAAGTCTGAGTGTTCCGCTTTGGCTGCCCAGGGTTTCCAGATTTGGATCCCTGGCATGAACCTATGTACCGCTCATCAAGCCATGCTGTGGAGGCGTCTCACATATAAAGTAAGTAGAGGAAGATGGGCACAGATGCTAGCCCAGGGCCAGTCTTCCTCAGCAAAAAGAGAAGGATTGGCAACAGATGTTAGCTCAGGGCTAATCTTACTCACATGCACAAAAAATTCTAACTTGGGGCAACCCCATGGCGTGGGGTTAAGTTCAACGTGCTCTGCTTTGGCAGCCCAGGTTCACAGGTTCAGATCCTGGGCGTGGAACTACACTACTCATCAGCCATGCTGTGGCAGTGAGCCACATACAAAAGAGAGCAAGATTGGCATAGATGTTAGCTCAGGGCAAATCTTCATCAGCAAAAAGAAAAAATTCTAACTCAAATTTGTCTCACTTAAAACCTTATCATCTTTTCACTATACCACTACTTCAAAATATGTATTTTTTTAATTCTGAAAACTAGTTACTAAACTCATGAGAGATTTCATACTTTCTTACATACCATATCATATATTTCTAAAACTGTACAGAAAAAGTTTAATAGAAGATAATTATGAGAAAATATTTTAGGGAAAATGGACTAGGATATCAAATGATGTTGAAATAATTGCCATCAACACTTTAAAACCTGCACAATTCTACATCTGTTTTGAATGATATTGAAGCAACACTAATTTCATGAAGTAGACAAGGGAGAGGTTTTATTATTCAAGAGACATTTGTTGAAAGGCCACTATATGGCAGCTGCCCTACTAAGTCTGGGTATATAACCATGAATAAAACAGCTACAACACTGAGTGCCAGCTTCATGGATAAACTGGTCAAAATGCTGGTCCTCCTCAAATGCATTCCTCACTTGAGGAGAAATGGGACTTTAAAAATAATCAATGAAAATTTTTTCATCTCAGCTTCCCGAACTTTCCTCTTGTGTAGTATGCCCCGCCTAGTATATTGTCTGTAGACTGTGTCTTCCAAGCTTCCCTGAGATACAGACAGGTGAAAGTATAGAATCATGAACAAGGTAGGCCTCTCAAGTTGCGAAAAAACAAAAGAGGAAGAAGAACTTCCATGCACCAGTCACTGAAACTAAGTCTTAGGGAAACAATAATAAATAAAATGTAGACCCCAGTGTCCTTCAGTTATATGAATGAGAGGATCAGAGGCTAGATTATTGTACCAGAATGTCAAACAGTTTGTTCTTTCGATAAAAGTCTCAGAATAAATAAAACAAATCCGTATGATAATAAAAAAATTAGTAAAAATTGGTCATTTTTCACTTCAATGAATATATGCAAACATACTGCCTCTCCTTTGCTGGAATGAAATATCTGTAAGCACTTGTATGTCTTTCTACAGCAGAAATTGTAGGGAATAATTGATGGACTGACAGAATGAATGAATGGATGATGCCATTCTAGAGTACTAACAAGAGTGCTGATCTGAAAGTTGGAAGGCCTACCTGCCTGGTACTCTCTACCACTGGTTCACTGCTGACCTGTGCAAGTCACTTCATCTCTCAGATCTCAGTTTTGGCAAATGAGGACGATGGTTTCCTTCAAACTCTAAAATTCTAAGTCAATGATTACTTATTATAAATTATAAATATTACTGGTTTATGCACTCATTAAGAACCATCCAAAAACAAAGTTTCAGATATAGTTGTGTCCTCTTAAAACATAGAAGCTCCAAATTTAGATATTTGCTTACTATATGGTGATGATTCAACTACATTAAGAAAGGAAAATAAAAATGTGCCCTCTGTGCCAAAAAGGATGAAAATCATCCACCCTTTAAGATGAAAATGTTGGTGCTTTTGCTACAATAAAATCCACAGGAGAACTAACCTGTCCAGACAACAACAAATTCTTCTATGAATTGTCATATATTCCAACGTACCAACTAAGGCCCATTTCCCATATTAAAGAAAATGCTGAACAAACTAGACAAGCATGAGTTTTTATTTTTTCACTTATTTATTCTTTATTCATTTTTCCCATTACCTATAAAAACTATCCTGTCGCAATTTAGAGGTTTTGAAATAAAACAACACAGGCCTTCCAGGTTAATATTCTATACTTTTCAAAGCAGTAGCTCAGTTAAAGCTTAAAATAACCCTGTGAAGACAGTATAACTGGTTATCATTTCACTATTTTGCAGATGGGGAAACTGAGGCCTAAAAATTTTAGTCACTTGCCCAAGGTCAGAGGGCTAAAGAAGCACAACCAGTGTCGGTTCAAGGGAAGAGAATTTCTCCCTGCCACAACACTCAGCGGGGATCAGTTTTTACTCTGCTATAATTAAAATCAGTTCAGTGAAGATTTTGTGTTTGATAGATTAATAGTGATAAGTTTTTAGTACCATACTAGCTGCTCAATTCCCTAAGCATTAGTTGGTGTATTATCAGGAACTGTATACTAATTTTAATCTTATAAAATATTCTGAAAATACCTAACAGATGTGTGATGAAACCAATTATTTGGGATTAAACTTGCAACTGCTCTCAGTTACTTAATATTCAAGTTTTAAATGAGTTGTCAAAAGAGGTGAGTTTGGGATTGAACAGTAAAAAACTCTTTGTTTCTTAGATTTCATTAATTTGGGTGTATTTTTCTCGTTATTGAATTTAATACATATGACCAAAATTACCAGAGTACAAAATAATAAATGGAATATCTTGAGGAATATTTCTTGATAAATATAGGTTATTAAATGATCCATTTTTTACTATAAAAATTACTATATTTCAAGAAGACAACTGAAATAAATGAATTAGATATATCACTGTCCATCTTCGCAGTCACACACAAAAAATTATCAGGGCACTTCCATTTTTCTACCAGTTCTGGCTTTGTGTTGTTTTTGCTTTTAATAACTGACTCCTTGCTAACAAAATGTTATAGATTAAATTTTAAATTAAATGTTAGATTAAATGTTCTTATTAAATTTCTAGACAAAGTTTTCAGAAATAAATCTATGCAACTTTACTGGGATCTCAGAAAACAGATTCCTCCACAGTTTTAGGCTGATCAACTCTGTACTAAGTTTAAGAATTTGGAACAGCTATCAGAACAGATTTTCTGTAATTACAATGCCTGTGGAGTCTGAGGAGACAGCTGCAGGGTCATCCCGCCCTTTCTCTCGATGTTTCAGGGTCTATCTAGAAAGACAGGACATGCTCACAGGTAACGCAGGAGAGTTCCACAAAGGGAGTAGTTATGAAGTAGGGAGACCCAGCAAGCAAGAAGGGGCGTCTGCAGCCAGGAAAACTCCTGACAGTAAGGGAGAGAGCCTTCATGTTTCCTGTTATAAGGAAAACACTCATATGAAATGAACTTGTTTCTCACTTTGTGATGAGTCTATATAATCTTAACTAGAAACTCTTTTGAAGGAAAATGAATATAATTGGTATTTTGTAGTAATTTTGATGGAAGCATCATTGTGGAAATCTCTTTCTTCTCTAATCTATGAGGAAGGTCACCTGCTGAAATTCCAGTACATATATGTCATTTGCCTGGGGATTACACATGTTAAATATCTTGTTGGTCATTACTCAATCTTAAATTTTGGTTTGATTCTGTTAAGTCTTCCTATTGTCCAGAAGGAGCAACATGGATACATAATACTTATTAGGCAACAGACATATATTAAAATACTAAACTATATCACTGGACCCTTGAGGGAGAGCTGTGGCCAGGAGCCCAGGTGCTGGCACTCCTGTTCCTGACATAAAAGAATCCTCTACCCTCACTCTCCTGCTCCCAGCTCTGCCAATGTCTCCCATTGGCCAAGCCCGATCAGAAACCAGAGGGCAACAGCATCCCTCAAGCAGCCAATGAAGGTCAGGCTATGATGGGACAGCGCAGGGTGGAGGAGGATAAAGACTGAACAGATTTAGATGAGCAACTGAAAAATATCCAGGACAACCCTCAGCAAGAGCACATGACAGTCAGAGACTTCCCTGGAACAGGTCTGGGAGAGGTGTGCGGAGAAGAACAAAACTACTGCCAAGAATGACAACCATGTGAACATGGGAACAAAGCTGGGTTACACTTTGCCTAACTTTACACTAACATTAACATGATTTACAGTCTGCATAGAAATTTTTATCACAGTTTACAGATGAGAAAACTGAGGTGCAGAAAAGTTAAATGAATTGCCAAAATTCACACAACTGGCAAGTGGCAGAATTGGGACTTGAAATAAGGTTTTCTGATTTCAAATCATATGCTTTTCCTGTAGGGAACACACAGCCCAGCAATAGGTGAGGAGCTGTTTGATTTCCCACTGGCCTGAGATGTCGCCCTGGTAAGGAAGATCAGATTTTAGTCAACCCTATCTGCATCTAGATTAGAAACAGTTGAGGGTCCTTAAGACTTTGGTATCCAAAAAATCCATTAAATAACATGAAGAGCAGGTCTAGTCATTGAGAGTTTGTTTTTCCTTCTCCTTTTAATCTGTTGAAGACACACACTGGAAGAAAATGTGCCACCGAAACAATTTTTTCTCTTTGCCAGAGGCATTTCTACCACTTGAGAGAAGAGACTGTCATTTATATAATACTGGAGTGGTTAATATTTATGCCCAATTGTCTGCCACTATCTGCCCCAGGACAACTTGAGCTAATTTTTAGAGTACAGTATAACTAGCAATATGCTTTGTAAAAATCATGTTGAACATACATGTCGCCAAGCTGTTTTTGATTTGGCCTCAATAAACTTTTCTTCCATTAGCCTTCTTCAATTGTCCAGCGAGTCTCAAGATGAAAGATCATTTCTCTTATATTCCTTATCTTAAGGAAAACACTCATGAAATGTACTTGTTTATCACTTTGTGATCAGTCCATATAATCTTTTTTATTTTTTATTGAAATATGTTTGACATATAACATTGTGTAAATTTAAGATATACATGTTAATTTGATACATTATTTATTGTAATATAATTACCATTGTAGTGATAATTAGTACGTCTATTACCGAATTATCATTTCTTTTTCATGGTTGGAATAATTAAGTTCCAGTCTCAGCAAGTTGGATGATTTCAATATTGTCTGTATTCACTATACTGCGCCTTAGATCTCCAGGGCTTATTTATTATTCATTGCAAGTTTGTCCCCTTAATATGTATATACATCACATTTTCTTTATCCATTCATCCATCGATGGGCATTTAGGTTGTTTGCATATCTTGGCTATTGTGAATAATGTGCAGTGAACATGGGAGTGCAGATATCTCTTCAAGATCCTGTTTCATTTCCTTTGAGTATATTTCCAGAACTGGGGGTGTTGGATCATACGGTAGATCTATTGTTAATTTTTTGAGAAATCTCCATATAGTCCATATAATCTTAATTAGGAAGCTCTTTTGAAGGAAAATGAATAAATTGGTATTGATTTTGTAGTAATTTTGATGGAAGCATCATTGGAAACTTCTTTCCACTCTAACCTATGAGGAAGGTCACATACTGGAATTCTAGCACAAACATGTCATTTGCCTAGGGATTACACATGTTAAACGTCTTGTGGGTCACTACTCAATCTTAAATTTTGGTTTGATTCTATTGTCTTCCTATAGTCAAGAAGGAGCAACACAGATACACAATGCTTATTAGGCAACAGACATGTATTAAAATACTAACTATGTAATGGTCATTGTCTAGGCACTGTTGAGAGGAGTGGATAAGGAAGGTGTAAGGGACAACATGAAACACAGACATATCAACACACCCCCCCACCCCCCCACACACACACACAGATCATCTTTGCACCAAAAGACATCACTGCCTGATGGGTTGGGTGGAACTCTCCTACAAGTTAATAGATGAGACAGATATGCAAAGAAATCATCAATTTGCAGAACACCACATGCACTGTTATGCCATTTTTGTAACTCACACAAAAGACACTACTGTCTATATTATATAAGAACACGTATAGGCACATACAAATAGAAAATGCCTGATGTAATATTTCCCACACTGAGAATAGTGGTTCCATCTAAGGAGTGTGAAAAGGGGGAATTGAGGGTAATGGTCAAAGAGAATTTACCCTCATCTATAATACTTCAACTTTTATAAAGTGAATATATTTTTGCAAATTTAGTGTACTTTTCAAAACCTTTACAATAACACAAGTACTCCAACAGTGGTATATGCAAAGTTGTATTAGCACAAATGAAGGAAATGTGAAATGTGTTTGTGTAATCTTGGACGCCATCCTGGAAGAGATGCCATTCGAATTTAGTCTTAAGGATAAAGAGGAATTCTCTGATTAGAGATGTGAAGGCGGGGCACATCAAGAGAAAAGCAAGAGTAAGCAAAGACAAAGAAATGGGACAAAACATGGTGTGTTCACATTTGGTATGGTTAACAGGTAGAATGTGTGTGTGCAGGGGGAGGGAATGTGGGAGAAAAGGGTTATCGTGAGAGGCTTGCCTGCAAGACTAAAGAGTTTAAAGGATTATCAACTTGTAACCCATGACCCCTTAGAGAAACATAAACATCTGCCTCCCTCTGATGTTAGTTGAAATTTCAAAAATAAATATTACAACTAAAAATGAAACAAAGAAATAATAGCTTTAGAATTACATACACGCACACACACATAATTTAATCGCATGATCTGTTTGCTGGCTACATGTTTTCTCTTCTATGTGTCATGAAAGAAAGAGAGAACACGCAGCTCAGGTTCAATATCAATCCGTTTATACCGCTTATTTCCATAGCCAACAATGCAGATAAAGCAACTTCCCAATTACATACAGATTAAAAAATGAGATAATACCCAAAGCCAGCAAGAGGACACCAGTTTACCTCATAATCAAATCCGAAAAGAGATTTTCTAGAAGTTAATTATGCCAAATTAATCAAATATTAATTTTTAAAAACTAAACTTTTCTGGGCCATTTGACAAAAATGAACATCTCTGAGCAGGGTTTTGCACAAGCTTCCTTCTCAGCCAGGGCACAGGAGACTGTGAACTCGTTCTCTGGATCTGTCCTTCCCCAGGTGAGGTGTGCTTCTCCGCCTTTCCATCACTGTCAAGACCAATGCCCTTTGAGATCTTCATTAAAGGATGAGGCATTTGGTGCCGCATTTTTTTTATCTGTGGCTGGAGCTTATATACAGATGCCGTAGGGTTCTTCCCTCAGTTTCAGGTTCAGCACATTCGAAGCTCAAATGTATTTGCCAAATATGCTAAGCTCTTTTGAAAATTATCATTTTTGGAACTTTGAGGCATTTGATATTTTTCCCTGGTGTTCCAAAACCAGAGCAACTTCAGGTCGTAAATCTGGGCAAAGCATACTTCCCTTTGAGGAGATTGCGGCATGTTTTCCATGGACTAATTTCAATAATTTATAAGCAGCCTATTCCAGGTGTCCCAAGCCAACCTTTGTAGCTCACCAAATTGTTTTTTTTTTTTTTTCTTTTTAACATTGGAGGTTTACAAAAGAAAAGAAGCCAGTTCATTGGATGGATGGACAAAAGGGAAAGATTTTGGAATGGTGTCTATCACCTTGCTCCCCCATTGTGGGGATGCTTACAAGCCTGGTGTGATACTACTTCTGGAGGAATCCATGTTACTGGCTCCTCCTGGAACAGATTCAACTGTGCAGACATCATTTTATCAACCACAAGCAAACCTGGTGACAGGGGGTTGTGTTTCAGTGCATGATGCTAATGGGAAAATTGTTATATCAACCATAGTAGAATGTGGCTAGGCTATCATTTTTGGGGTTTTTTCAATAGCACTTGCCCTTCTTGCCTACCTGAAAAAAGCAAAACCAGATTCTCACTGAGCCATTAAAGTAGCCAGGAAGAGGGTATCAACTGCACCGATGGTTTTCTTCTAAGACCCTGCAGAGTGCAGAGCTCTGAGTGTCATTGGATGAACTGTTAGCATACTTAGGAAGAAGAGCTAAATAGTTCAGAATATTCTTCTTACCGTTTATCTTTTTGACTTGTAATACATTGGGACAAAATATATTCATCACATCGACTTTAAAAATGAGTAAGCCCTTGGCTTCAATTTTTTTCCCTCCCTAGAGCAGTCAAAGCAGCTTCGGAAGAAATTCCCCAAAACAGGGAAAAATAGCTTCATTTGTTTTTGAAATTTTAAGTCCAATGGGAAGATACTCAAAATCTGAATTTCAAAAATTCTGATAGACTTTCAAATGATGTAATTACAGGAAATAAGCAAATTCTGTTTATCACTTAGAATCTTCATCCTGCAACTTGACCAATCTACTATTCAATATCGGTTTGTAATTAACCTCATTGATGGCAAGAAGAGCTCTTCATTTGGATGACTAGACGGGGTTTTCAAAATTAACATTTGGTGGTGAACACACCAGTGCATTCCAGAAAGAAGAGCTTGTGTCCTTTCTTTGGCTTGCCACTGAAAATTCCTATTACAAAGCCAGCATAGCTGGCATTTCATCAGTTAACACTCCAATCACTTTTTTTTCCCAAATTAATTCATTACATCAAAGAATTTTATTCAGCTGTGAAGCTATCATCAGCTTTATTGTGACCTTCAGGACTTGAGACAAATTTGGATTTTTTCCACAGTTATTTTAGCCACATATGCCTAGACTAGAAGTTGGGAAAAAATTGCTTTACTGTAAAATTCATCACAATGAATGGTATAAAAGTAATGATGTCATTCTTGGCATATTTTACAGTTTGATATGCTAAATTATTAATTGGGTGCTTGACTGTTGTGATAGTTAATTTTATGTGTCGACTTGGCTGTGCCATGGTACCCAGATATTTGTCAAACATTATCCTAGATGTTTCTGTGAGGCATTTTTTAGACGATGTTAACATTTAAATCAGTAGATTTTGAGTAAAGCAAATTGCCTCCATAATGTGGGTAGGCCTCATCCAATCAGTTGAAGGCCTTAAAAGAACAAAGACTGACCTTTCTCTAAGAAGAGGAAATTCTGCTAGCAGACTGACTTCAGACTGAAACTGCAGCATCAACTCTTCCCAGGGTGTCTCCAGCCTGCTGGCCTACCCTTAGATTTTAGACTTGTTAGCCTCCACAACCACATGAGCCAATTCCTTAAAATTATATACATATATATATATTTATTTATGTACACACACATACACATACACATACACAACCTATTGGTTCTGTTTCTCTGGAGAACCCTGACTAATATAACTACACATCCAACCAAATTCATATTCTCACTTTCCACTCCAGCTAAAATTTAGAAGCCCTTATAATGAACTTTTTCATGCAGTTTCCCCAGAGATAAGACATTTAAAAAAATTATTTGTCACTAGAAGTGTAAGTTCTCAGAATCTATCTTTTTTTAAGTAGGGTTTGCATGAGTATGACTTGAATATTTTTCAAGTAGTCAAGAGGGCCACACAATATTACTACTCAGAATTTTTAGGTATAAAATATTCCAAAAAATGCAATCCTGTTCTTTTCAATAGATGTGAATCAATCTTAGATATAAGCCTTGTAAATTTTTCAGTTATATATTTCCATCATCAGCTACCTAAAAGAAAAGGAAAAAAAGTAGTGATGGTCACTTTTGCAGAAAAAGAAACAATGCTGGTTGTTAACAGTGATTGGTGGAAATCTTCCAAATATACACTCTTTCCTGAGCCATGAAAAAGGACCTTGGTGTTTATATTCAGTATATACCTCTATCCACAGTCTACTGTTAGTCAGCAATTGGTGATGCCCTCAGCTAAATATAAATTATTTTATGTTGCTAATCTTCTGATACTTAGCTAGCAAGGCCAGATGAAAGCTAACTCCTGTGGAAGATGAAATAAGATACAGCGTGATTCCCAGTCGTCAAAGATGCCTTTCATCTACCAAATTAGGGTACAAAATTTAAATTTTATTTTAAAAGACATAATCAAAAACTTTAATGGTGGCTATACCCAGAAGGATATTTATGATTTGCTGACAAGAAGTCATATGAGAGGCAGTCACAGAGTGGATTCAATGGTTCAAGGAGGCCCTCAAGCCCAGGCTCCTTCAACCTTGTTTCAGGGTGTTGGCTTTGTCCTCAGGCTTGGATCTCCATTGTCACAAGATGGCTGCTTCTGCTCCAGGCATTATTCCCAACACAGGAAGCAAGGGGCAGCCAAAATAAAGGATTTTCTTATTCAAAGTCTCTCTCTTATCAAGAAGGAAGATTTTCCCAGAGAAGCCCATCAGATTTGCTTTCATAGATCACTTCCCAGAACTGGGTCACACGGCCCCCAGAACATTCACCTTCAAAGGGACACAGAATTGCTGTGATTCTGAGACTATCATTTGTCCACCAAAGCTAAATACTTTGCCATGTGAACAAAACTGGAGTTTTGTTAGCAAGAAAGAATAGAAGCATAAACACTGGATGAGCAGCCACAGGCAACACTATCTGCCTTCCTATGTCAGTAGACACGCACTGTATCACATATGCACCAGAACATTATCCGTAATTAACAAACACACCACATTCTGTAATAGTAGGTTTTATAGCAAATGCTTTCTCATTCTATAGTCAGCATATTTCCATTTGCCATGGAAATGTTGCCAAGTGTTACTTCTTTTGCTTTTATTTAGCAATTATTATTTTATTTAATTTACATTATGAAATCATGTAAGGTTTTACATGGATAGAATATAAATTTATCCAACTGAGTGAAATTTCTCAAACTCCACACCTTTATTCAGACGTGCTTTCTCCACTCCAGGGAAAAAATCTTTAGTTTAGAATATTTCCTATTATAATGCTGTCTGAGGGTTTTAAGTGGGAAATGGAAAAAGGTGAACGGCAGAAGTGTAGGGGAACTGGAGACTAGACCCCAGTAAGAAAGCGAGTAAAATACTCCACCGAGGAGGAGATGTGAGAAAGGACACAGTACTGTCACTGTCCACATGAGCCTTCTCTCCTGAAACATCTAAAGCAAGAGAACAAAAGCCACCTGGTAAGGAGGGGAAAAATGATTGCCACGTCAGTAATAACTGCCCATGTTCTGCTGATTTTAAGATTCTAAATACTTAAAGAATATACTAATAATGTACAGTTGTGGATGTCTACTTCAGCTAATTCACCTTCTGGAATAATAAATAATATTCATCATATTAGCTCACAGAAAATATAAAACAAAACTTATTGAGAATGAAGCTTTATAATAGCCTCCTAATACTATGCCTGGTTATGATATGCCATGTCCCACTTTCCAGTCAACATAATATCAAGACAAAATATGAATTGCTTGGAAAAACAATGTATTCATAAACAATTCACAAGAGTCTGAGAGAATTTCTTCTAACTACAGAAAAAATAACACTTTGGTTTTAAACATAATCAGCGACCTATACCCAACTTGTTCTCAAGAATTGTCATCTTAGAACTTGGTATAACTAACTAGCTCAGAAATATGGCATCTGTAACCTCCAGAAGAACAGTTGGCTGCATCTATCTGCTTTGCCCCCTGCCATGCTCCAGTCTCCTGACAACAGTATGGGTGTTATTTTCTGAAACAGTCAAAATTATGTGCCACCCATTTTTCTAAATATGTTCTGTGACTTCAACCTCTCAAAAACAGCAATACAGAAAGTATAGAAGATCGGGCCCTATGTATGGGCTCTTTAATCAACCAGTGTGATCAAGACACCCAGCCCCGGTGATTGGCATTTTGGTGGAAAAACTACAGCATGGCTCCAATCATTTGAAAAATAAAAATAATCAGAGAGGAGTGAATCCTAGTCCAGCTGTCTCACATTGGACTAATGTATCCTAGACATAATTTGGGCGCATTATCTGTGCTCATTAGCATATAATTCAGCTTCAGATTTGAGGAGGGATTCTTCCATTACACAGATGTGCTGAGCAAAAGGCTAAACCCAACCCACACTCTCAGTCATTTGAAACAAGCAATCCTGAGGGGACAAAGCCAGCTCTCTCCTCACCATCCGTTCACCTGCCCAGCCTGAGTCGGCAGTTAGTGCAGGTGCCTCACCAATGCCTGCCCCCAGCCCCGATCTCTCCTCAGAGATCAGACTTGAACATCACACTCTTCACAGGACGTAGTATTTCTAAAACCAAACTTTAGATCTTTCCCCAACCTCATCTTCTCCCAATACATCCTACTTCCATGAATGCCACCAGCACCCCAAAGTCACTTATCTAGACACCTAGGAATCATCGCTTGCCCCAGGTCACATATCCCAGCCATTATCAAATATCATCCATTTTGCCTCCTAAATATCCCTCAAGTCCACCCATTTTTCTCCATTTTCCTTATCACCAGAGTAGCACGAACTAAGGTCATCTTTCTCCTGTAATATGCAATCACTTCCTAACTGATCAAGCAACATCGACATTGCAACCCTTCTTCCAACATCTGATCCATTCTGCTCAGTGCAGCCAGAGTGGTCTTTTCAAAATTCAAATCCGACTTCAGTACCTCATCCCCATCTCACCTCTATCCTCCCTAAAGCCCTCAGTGGATTGCTATTGCTCTTAGAATCAGACAAAACTGCTTCCTGGGGTCTACACCACCTTCGCTGGCTTTGCGCCAGCTAGTTTACATCAGACACGTCTCTTCTCTCTTTCTCTACCACATTTGCCAAGTATTTTTTAACCTACCATGCTCTCTCACCCACAAAGCTTTTTCACAGTCTATGTCTCCTCCCTGGAACACGTTACCTCCCTCTTCACCTGGCTAACTCTCTGCCTGAGCTCATGTCTTCTAGAAAGCAAGGTTGGAGGCAATGACTAAATGCTGATGCTTTATTTAAGGAGATGCAGTCCCAGAGCAGTTGGGAAGGAAGGATGGAGGGAAGAACAAGAAGCAACACAAAGTGACATATTACCATCCTGGCCACAGCTTCACCAGGTGGGCCCTTTGGTAGGTGCACCCACTGGCCACAAGGGAGATCTTGGACAAGCTCTTCAGGACATCAGAGGGAGGGAGGAGAGGGAATGGATCTGTCCAGCTCTCTCCAAGGTCTTTTTTCTCTTTAGTCAAAATTTTTTCCAGCAGGGAGTTAACTCACTTCTGGTTCCAGATGGTGACTTCCAACTTCATTATTTGAGAAGCCAGACCCCAACCCACTGTGTATCATTTTATTCAAGTCCTGAAGTGAGTGGAAAAAAACAGACTTAGGGTGCCTGAGTGTAGGAGGCAGCCAAGGGGGAGAGTCTGGCCTTCTTAGGCAAAGGCTGCTCACCCCCAGGCAGAAGTAGATCAGCCTGATCCGACAATATAGGGGGACATTAGATCAATGGTGACACCCTTCCAGGATGTGTCTATACCTCTTGTGACCACAATAGTGGTATTTACAACAATTTTAACAATACAGAAAATTTGTTCAGAGTACAATACTAAGGGGAAATAGTATAAAACACCGTGTATAAACTATGTTTCTATTACACTCCTTGGTTCTGTTGGAATTTTTTTTCCCAAGAGCATATATTACTTTTTTAGTTCTGTAAAATGGAAGAAAACAGTATCTCAAGAAGAGGGTGCAGTGGGTTCCACAGTCATCACTCAGGAAAGTACAAGATATGGAGGGACCAGGAACACCCAGGGGAGCCAGACCCCAAAGCGGGGAGTGGAGAGGCACAGCCCTGGGGTGAAGTCCGGACATTAAGGCCACGTTCTGCAGAATCTTGTATGCGGAGGCCTTGGCTTACCTATCTGTAAATTTCAAATAGAGTCTTCCTTGGGCTGTAATGAAGAGAAAGTGAGGAAATGCATTCGAGAGCTGACCGAGAACCCTGATGCTGCATTTCCTTTCTAACTTCTACAACACGGGGAAATTTCCTGATGTCACTTTCCATCTCAGTGACTACGGTCTTTTTCAAATTTATTCTTTTTCTGAAACTTCTCTCTAACTAACTCTATTTGACATTGTGGTACTAAATAATAGATGTGAAACTTTTTGCATTTGTACTGAAAAACATGTTACAGAATAAAGTTGTATAATGCCTCCAGCTATCATTACAACTGAACAGCAGAGAATATTTCAAAATACTTTGAAAAAAGATTGTTATGAAACATCTGCAGTTCAACAGTGGTTTTCTTTTAGAATTGGGACTTTTCTGTACTTTCCAGACTTTCTAACATCAGCATAAATGTCTTTCAAAAAATATATATTCTCCTAACATTTTGAAAAGAATGATTTATCAATTTAAGATGTATCTTCAAAGGATGGTGTGCAATGCTGATAATATAAGGTGACTTGGCACTCAAATAACAAATATATTCAATCTACCTGGGAAACAACTGGCATATCACATTTAAATGATTACCATTGGTGCAGTAATATTATGCTTCCAAATCTCTTCTAAGGAAAAATTTTAAATATGAATGAAATTTCACGCACAAAGAAATGTTAAAAAAAATGTTGATTTCTATGTCTTATATGATCATGAAAAATCAGAAAAAGCATAAAATGTCCTAAAACAGTAAATAATTAAATAAATCCATAATGTGAACATTACAAAAACATTAGAAATTACATTTGTAAATAATTTAAACTTTTTATCATGTAAATGTTTAGACATGAACAAAGTACAGAGAATGGTACACTGAATTCCCAAATTCCCATCATCTCACTTCAACAATTATCAACACATTACCAAACTTACTTCATTTATACTCGCACTTACTTCACCACCTCAACCATATGCTTTGAAGTAAAACATTCACATTCATATCATTTCATCCATAAATCTTCAGTATGTGTGCTTCCAAGATAAGAACTTTAGAAGATTATTATAATATCATTACACTTAAAAATTAATAATAAATCCCTAACATAATCAAATATCTAGTCAACGTTATAGAGAATTTTAATTCTTCTTAATGACAGAAGAATATTAATTCTTCTAATGACATGGGAAACCATGATGATAATGGTAAGGGAAAAAGCAGGATTCAAACTTGTATATAGCGCCTTCTTCAAATACATAAAAACAAGTGCAGAAAGAGATTATAAGGAATACATGGGCATTCTTAAATTTAATATCCATAATTTCAGCTCTCCACAAAGCCCCCAGAAAGACCTTGACTTGTCCTATTTCTGGTACCACCTGGAACTGCACCCCTGTGTGTGATCTGAGTGGGTATGTGAACGCAGGTGGATGACTTGGCGGTGAGCCAAGCCCACCTCCCAAATGAGCTTTGCCGCTGCCTGCAAACCACTGTGCTGGTACATCATAGGAAGATATATGTACGCATTTGGGGATTTCCAAAATCCTCGTGAAATTTTCTTCTTAAATGTCATAGATCTAGCACAGCAAAATGTTTATTGAAGTTCCTTTCTTTTGGAGAAATCATGCTTTCAAATTTATTTATTGAATACATTTTTTCTTCCATAAAAAAAAAAAACAGGGTAAACATATACCTGTCACACCAGGTTGTGAGAATTAAATCAGCCAATGCCTGCCCAGCACCTACCACAGTACCTGGAGCCCTTTAGAAAAGAGACAATTCCAGTGCCAGGCACTGCGCTTACCTCTGGGGATAAAAAAAAGAATGTGCAGCACTGTCTTCCATCTAGGAGGAACATACTGTGTACATTTTATTTATTTTCTCTATTTTACCCAAAACTGAGCATTACTTTTTACAGTTATCAACTATATGATCTAATTACAAGCAGTGTATAAATCACCTGATTTTTTACCCAAGCCCATGGGCTCCCTATATCATTTTGAGTTTAACCCTCTTAAATCCCTTATGTTCTTCAACTATTCAAAGGCTATTATTTCATTGCTTCACATAACGTCCAGGCAGGAAATCTCTGCTATACTATACATTTTTAAAATTGACTAAAAAGGCAGTATAATTAAGCAAACTTGTAATGAGTGACGAGAACCCTTTTTAAACCACTGTGCAGGTTTCTCCAACACAAACCTGAATGATAGATGTGTCCCTTGCTAATAATTATTTTAGATGAAGACATTCTAGAATCTATGTTTACATGTGTCTAGCTATAATATACCATATTAGTGAATGTAAAATGGAGAAACATGACTCAGTTTTTTGGGGGGGGGCAGGGTGAGGAAGATTGGCCCTTGGCCAACACCTGTTGCCAATCTTCCTCTTTTTGCCTGAGGAAGATTGTCCCTGAGCTAACATCAGTGCCAATCTTTCTCTATTTTGCATGTGGGATGCTGCCACAGTGTGGCTTGATGAGCAGTGTGTAGGTCCACACCCAGGATCCGAACCCGCAAACCCCGAGCCACCAAAGTGGAGCACGCAACCTTAACCACTACGCCACCGGGCTGGCCCCCATAACTCAGATTTTGAGTCTGAATCTTTTTAAAAAACATGATTATAATAGAAGTAGGAAATTCCAGATTTTTCTTTACTGGTATGAGATGCCACTTCCCATGAACCATTCTTCCTTTCGGGGCCTATGACTCAATAGTGGTGGTGTAAGAGGATGCCATCTATTAAACAGACTATATTTGGATGACGAAGCAAGTGGTGTAATCTGTCAAATGCAATTTGGAAAATGGTGGTGGTTTATAAATATGACTGTCTAAAATAGTGCAAAATAAGTATATTCTTAACAATGCTTATCAAGAGAAAAAACATTTCTAGCCTGCTGTCCTTAGAAAGCATATGCATCACAGATAATTTAATAAGAAACAGCCCCAAAGAAGATGCACAAGGAATCTCTATAGGTGATGTGAATATGTGCATAAGTGTGGGGTATGTGTGTGCGTTGTAGGGGGACAGGGAAATGGGTATTTAGCAGAATCACCTGAAGAGATTTCAAAATATGCATTCCTTCTTTCAATAAGGGCCTCATTCAACAAATAATTATCAAGAGGCTGTTAGGTGCCAGGCACCTTTTTTGGTACATGCAACACCCCTATCCTTTAATATCACCCCTCCAACAAAACACATATGCCTGGATTTGTTAGCTTTCTCTGGAGGTCAGCGTAGCGTGTGCAGTGTTTAATCTGTCGATCTCTCCAAAACTCTCCATTCTCTTTAACTAATTAAAGGCTCTTCCATACAACATCCATGGAGGCAATTTATTATACTGTGTATTTCCAAACTAGAAAAACAAAAACAAAGAAAGTGAGAAACCCCAAATTTACGAAACTTCCCAACATCACACACATAATCATTACCAGAAGTGAGATCTGAACTTCAGCCGCCTGGCTCCAGACAAGAATGCATCCTCTGGACAGGCAGGCAACCCCGAGGGATGAGAAAAAGGAAGCCAGCATGGCTGTGCCAAGCTCGTCCACTTCCTTCTTTTTACCAACCAGAGAAGTGGCATGTTCCCCTCCACTGGAGAGAAGTGACTGAAGGAGCAGAGGGCGGCAGAAGTGTTACCCAAATACA
This sequence comes from Tapirus indicus, assembly GCA_031878705.1. Taxonomy (NCBI): domain Eukaryota; kingdom Metazoa; phylum Chordata; class Mammalia; order Perissodactyla; family Tapiridae; genus Tapirus; species Tapirus indicus. Next base: position 8,128,812 of record CM062917.1, read on the forward strand.
TATCCCTCCATATGGAAACATGAGCCCCAGCTGTGAGATTCCTCCTGACAGCCAACACTTGTTCTGACGTGAAACAAGTGCCTGGATATGCACTGAAGCATTCTGAGATGCAAGGTTCAGTTTTGCGGCCTCTTCTTGAAAAATGGAATGCATATTTTCTCTAGCTTCCCTATTTAATCAAGCCTGACTATGCCAAGTTTACTGGATACTTAAGATGGGGAAACCTTTAGGTAACCCAAATGAACAAGCTTCGCATGCACAGGAAAGAAACAGTATGCCTGAAGGACAGTTTTCCCAGCTCTTTCCCCATTGTACATGGTGAACATACAATTCTCCCTCCTTAATCTCATGCGAAAGTCAGCAAAGCACTGTGATTCTCCCTCAAGGCTCTAATATTCATTTTTAGATCATCCTTCTTTCTCTCAAGGCTGTTTGTGAAGTGTGTGTGCACACGCGTGTTACTACTCTACAATCTACATTATCTCCTTCATTTTCTTATTCCTCATTTCCTCTGTAATTACTATCAACATCCCACACACTAGATTTCATACTACAAGCCTGAAATTTTTAAGTTTTCCTTTAAAAAAATAAATCAAGTCTGTTCAAGGGTTCAAAGAAAACTGAACTCTTTCACAAAAGAGAAAAGCAATAAACGAGTCATCATGGCATGTAAAAAGGTTGGGGATATTCCTTTGATCTTACATTTATTTTCCATGGCAGTTATTTCAAGAATTCTGGAATTGGCTTCTCCTCAATTGCTTTTAGGCTACTAAGGAAGCCCAAAAAGAGAAGGAAAAAAAATCTGTCCACCTTAAGAAGAACTCAAAGGGTTCCAAAGCCCCAAACAGTAAGTAGCATTAAAGTAATCTCCATAAAATGCTTTTAATGAATGACTTAAATGAAAAAAGTAATAACTGCACAATTAGAAAATAATAAACAGAGATTGCATGCAAATTCATTTCCAGCTCTTTCCTCCATGTTCCAGGGCTAGACTGAACCTGTCTAAATCCCACTGATTTTTCCTCCCTTGAAACGGAGTACAGCGGCACAGCATGAATTGAGAGTGCAGAGAATCACACACAGAAATCATTGCTTCTGAAGGGTTTTCAGGTGCACAAGGACAGGACACAGATGGTGTAGTAAAATTCAGAAAAACACCAGAGTATCATGGACCCCGATTCAACCATCCCATCTGACTGGAGAAAATGGGATCCTTGCAAAGCATTGATTGATTAGTTTCTATGCCGAATTTCATTTCATCAATGACCTGTAGGCATATGCAAATGCTTTTTAGCTCAGATAGTATCTCGTGCACACACCACACAGGCACATAAAAATAGCCAACCAATCTTCTCTAAATAATAAAATTTTTAAAAATAAAAACAAGCCAAAACCAACGATGGTCAAGTGAAATAAACGTGTTGTTATAATTAGGCAAGACTTACTTTAATAATTCCGTTTGGAAATTTTCCTTAAACCAAAAGTAGGTTAAATCCCAAGATGAGATCCACATTTCTCCCAAATTGATGATGCACAGGTGTAGCTGCAGCCCGAGGGAGAGGACAACTTGCTGATGCAGCCAATCCCCCTGGAGGGCCACACCACACCCCACGCCAGGTTTTCCTCCACACCATTCCCAGAAATCCCCAGGTGCCCTCGGAAAAAGATCTTTTCAAAGAAAACACGAGCCAAGCAATTAAAACTGGAAGACAGTGGGTTTCTCTTCATTTTATTGCAATAGAGTGTAAATTATCAAATTGTCTATGTAGATTAAAGTCTTCGCATTTAAAGCCCTATTTCACCACCGTTGATTTTATTATCATTAGTATGATGCTTGCAGGACTGTACCAGAACATATCAAGAAAGCATAAGATTAAGTATGTATCTCCACCAAATTTTTTTAAAAATCTCGCACAATTCAACACAAATTTTGTCTCTTGTAAGTTAAGATTATACAATAAACTAAATGCTAAACTGGAACAATTTTCAACTAGAACTGTGTTAATACATCTCAGTTCACAGTCCCCATTTCACTGTGTCTGGTCAGGACAACCAATCACCATGGAGGTCTGCCAGTGAGAAGAGGAAGGAAGGAGAAAGAAGAGAGAAAGCCCGAATTACAGAAGGTGAAGAATCACCACCCGCCATTTGCTTGCAAATGTTTTTGCTCCTCTTGGTGAACGTTCCTATTTATGTGCGTGTATGTGCACTTATGCATGGATGTGTGAGTATACCAAAAGTTAATTTTCTAAATAAAATCAACTACATCTCATAGAGCATTTGAAGCGGGTGCCATTCACACGTAAATAATGTATGTAAGTGACTCCCACAAGAACTTCCTAAACACAAAAAAGAGAACTAGTTGCAGAAGTTGCAAAAGGTGTGCCTACCAATGGTTGGACGGTGAGAACCAGTAGCTCCAAGAAAAGAGCTTATTTCTAGACACAGTGGTTCAAAAGGCTTAGGAGAGAGGAGGGATCTGACAGGGCCTTGAAACGATATTAGGACTGGTGAAGAAAGGTGCAGAAGGAAGACAAAACACGAAGATTTGGAAGACAAAAAAGGCACATGATTCAAACACTCCAGTGTGGTTACCATTATCTTCACTGCTTCTAATTCTACCACCACTGCAGCGATCACTATGATCATTGTTGTTCTTATTATGATATACATTGGGGAATTGTATTGGAACACGTTCAAAGCAAAATCTTAAAACAGAAACTTAAAAAGTTAGTGTGATGAGAGCAAATGGTTTGTGGAAAGAGAACTAATAGAAAACAAGGCTAAAAACAGAAATTGGATCTAAAGTGTGGAGGCTTAGAAATCCAAAAAAAGATAATGCGTTTAGACTTTAACCTATACAGAGTATTAGGAGTCACTGAAAGGTTTTAGGCTGGACTGGCCTAATAAAAGAGATGTTTCAGAAATATTAAATTGGTGGTGATGTTAGGATGAATCCGGGAAGCAAAAGGAGGCGAACTCAATCAAATAAATGAGGTGTGTTTGTTCTAACACAAGACAAATAAAATTTTTATGAAATTCTCTCTTTCAGTTTTGAAAAAGACAAATGAATGTTGACAAACTGAGGCATAAAAGAAAGGATGTGGCATCAGGGTCAGAAGTGTGTCTGTGGTGTTTCTCTGAATCCAACAGTTCAGAGTCAGGGCCCTGCTCAATAATTTAACATTTGTTCTCAATGCATCATTCCACTGTGTCATTCTGGAATACCCAGGAAGCAGAAAAGGTGAGCACAGGCCATTTGACTTTAATTGGAAGAATTTTGATCAATGAAGTAAGTATACAAGGAATTCCTTCCAGAATAAAGCAGAGTCAGTTCTGTGAGCGCAGCTGAGACCAGGGAGCACACAGTCATGGAGGTCGTGCAGGCAGGTGCTTGGAAGGGAGACCCACGGCTGCATGCTTCTGCGGATCAGGATTCCAAATCCACACATCTTGGAAGGCACTGATAACTTACACCGATAATGCCACAGGCAGCATGGCCAACTTGCTCTCCCATGCCTCTGACCCAGATGGGACAACCAGTCGGGGGCAAAACTGAGAGTTCCACTGAGGTCTGTCAGACCAGGAAGCTCTTGCTTATTCCATCATGTCAATTTCTCAAAGAGCCTTATGCTTACTCACTTTTGCCTAATGCCTCCCGTTCTCCAAAATGACTCAGCAACGCTCCTACTTATGTCCCATCAACGTTGTCATCCCCACTTCTGTCTGACCACATTCCTCAGGTATTAGAGAAATCTACTTATTTTTAATTAATTACTAAAAACAATCAATTAGCTATTTATACCATTATCTCATTGCATAAAGGACTTGAGCCAGCTTTCAGAGATATGTATAAGAAAGGATAATAAATAAATGAGTTGGGAATTTGAAGAAATGAGAAATGAAGAGATGAAAATAAGAAGACAGGAATAAAGGTCATAAAAAGACACATCAGAATCTGTGTTGATGATCAGCTGTGTGGGGCTCGTTAGAGGAGACTGAATATTAAAGCCATGGAAACAAGAGAAAATGTGAGGGTGATTGATAAGTCTATGGATCTGCCTTCACTCTGGGTCTCTGGAAGAACAGAACTGAAAGTAAAGCATATGTCCATCAAATGCCTAAGATAGAAAGAGGTAAGTAGTTAAAATAAATGAGCAAGATAAGGCACAGCCTGATGTCATGGTAGTGGACAAAAAGGAAGTACCAAGTCCTGAGTGCTCGTGGGGTCAGGGAGCCGGGCAGAAGCAGCTCTGCCATGTTCACAAGGTGAGTGTCCAGTCCAGAGACGGGGGGATTGAAGTTTAAAAATTTGCAAATTTCACTCTGAGCCTCTTAACAAGCAAACCATAGTAAAGAAGAAAATCATGAAACTGCAACAGTCTTCCTCAAACTAGTATCTGCTTAATGCTATTCTGCAGGGTCTTAACTGAAATGTCACACACACACACAAAGACACACATATACACTCAGAGTAAGAAATGTTGGCAAATGGAGGATTAAAACAAAGCTAATGTTTATTTCTTCTTAACTGTAGGACAATACACGGCCACCAGTGTGCTGATTAACATACTGAGAGGCCAGCATGGTACGAGGCACAGAAAGCTTTCTCATGCACCACTCTCTGGCCTTGCTATGAAAAGCATTCTGCAGAATATACTTTGGAAAATAATGACCTAAAAGACCAACAATGGTCAAGATAGAAAAAAGTTCAGGAAAAGTTCATTTTTTTCTCCAGCACCAACACCAAGGAGATACCTATGCTGTAGGTTCCATGAAGTACACTCTGCATTAGTAGAGGTCAGCATCCACCACATCAGCCCTACAATAGATGCCCAGATAGCACTTCTCAGACAACATCCCTTGACATGGGCATGTGCATAAAGCCAAGGGAAATGGTAAATGTAAATGGGTTTTTTTTAAAGGCCAAGCTATTGTCTGATTGTCTAAATACGTAGTTCTCTGGCGATCTGACTTGATCCAGGACTAAAATTTAGAACAGCAAGAATAGACTATTGCATATACTTCAAGTAGTCTTGAAGAAATGTTCTAGACTGATATCTAGGCTGAGTTCCTACAGTTTAAGAATTAAAACTCTTTGGGAAGAACTTGCAAATAATCTATGCTGCCAATTAAGCACAGATTGATTCATTTTATGCATAAACAAAGAAAAAGACTAGGGTTGTAATCCTCTAATAAAAGGTAAAGATTTAATGCTTGAATAGAAAGCTCTGAAATTTATACACAGAGATAGGCAAAGGAAAGGTTGGCAGAAATGGTCAAGTTTCGTCAGCAAACAGTCCTCAGGTCCACTCAAACAAAAGGTTTCAAAGTTCTATACTATACAGCTTATAAAAAAGTATGTTCCCTGGAGAATTTTTAAAGCAAGTGTTGCAAATTACCCATTTAAACCATTTAAAAGTTTTTCAAGATTGCACTCACAGGACATCTAATTTTAATGAAGATAACTTCTTGGTGTACCTCCAAGATAAATCAGATAAAAAATTTAATCCCAAGTAACTAAATGAGTTAAATAGGATTTTAGCTATAAGCCAATTATATTTAGAGAATGTCTGCCAAAAATAATGACTAGTTTTTCAGAGTAATTGATCTAAAACCATTCTTACTGATACTACTTTGAGAGCAGGACCACTCACCAATTGAGGCCACATTCAGTTTCTGACAGTAATTCCTTTTCTCCCATTTTATTCTCAATAGCAATAGGGCATCCTGCATCCAAAGCAGTTTTATGTCACTAAGAAATGAAATAAAAAGAAGGGAGGCCAAATATGGTTCCATTTGCCCCCTTTTGAAATTGTTCTTATCAAAAAGAATGTTCTTACTCAGCTAGATATTTGTGGAGGCTTCCATATGAGCCTAAATAGCAGACATGGGCCTGAAGAGGCATCTATAACGAGTTCTTATAGCCAACCCCATTCCTCTCCTGGTCACAGAGTTAAAGACTAGAGCAAAGGACAGGGGAAGTGGCAGTTACCTACCATCTACAAAGAATAGTCCTATCTGTCTTAGCACAGATGTCCCCACACCGTGTGGTGTGTAGAGTGGATATCAGTGTCCCCACTTAACAGGGAGCCCGCCCTACTTTCCATAGGCAGCCCAGCCAGAATTGGGGTCTGCATAGGCTCCCCATCTACTTCTGCCTGAGCTTCTCATAAAACTACACCCACACTTCCCAGCATTCTGTGAGGTAGAAAAATATCATTTGCTCCTTCTGAGGGAGTGGAACCAATTCTCCCATGTACTACAATTGCCAGAGTATTTTGGCCTCAGTCTCTGATTCAGGGCCCCTGTTACTACATCAAAGATGACAAGAAAAATAATCAAAAATCGATATTGTTTTCTTTTTTACAAAATAACAATAAACTTCTGTAGCCAAAGACAGCAAACTGATACCAGCACTCAGAAATGTTTTTGCAAGTTGATACCCTGAAATATGCCCTGAGGCTTTTCTTGGATAAGGTCCATATACTGGTTTCTGGCCAAGGTGCTTCAAGTCACTGTGGAAGATAGACAGTCCGGAGGCCCGTCTTCCAATACCTTTCAAATGGCCCATTGCACAGTGCTCTGGGATTCTCTGAGCTTTGGAAGTAAGTCAAAAGGAGGCATTGTTGTACTGAGAGATTCTGGGGAGTGGCTTTGATGCCCCTAACATGCTATCTTCCTATTACCTGCCAAGGCCTTCTGTAGGACATTAGGCCAATGAAATGATAAAAACCACATGCTGAGCGCCTATTAAATTCAAGGTACTCTGCTGAAGGAAACTGAACAGAAGAATGAGCCATTCTTCCCAGACTTGAGGAGCTAGAAGGCAAAGTTGGGATAAGGAACTAAATACATACATTGGATACATGAACACGTAGGTTTGGGATTCAGCCTTGGGCTCAAATCCAGGCTCCATCACATATTGTCCTGGTCACTTTGCTTACCCTTATAGCAGTATCTGTCCCAAAGTAGTTCCTTAACAAATTGTAATTATTATTCTCTATAATGCATTCAGAAAATGAATGAGAGAACTTTAATGATCATTACTGGTCTAATATACATTAGTCACTCTTCCAGGCAAATTTTATGCATACACACACACACACAGTCATGTGTCACTTAATGAAGGGGATATCTTCTGAGAAATGTGCCACTAGGTGATGTCGTCATCGTGCGAAAATCATAGAGCACACTTAAGCAAACCTCGATGGTATAGCCTACTACACACCTGGGCTATATAATCTTATGGGACCACCATCATATATGCAGTCCATCATTGACTGAAATGTCATCATGCAATGCATGAGTATATATAATATATATATATTTTATGTGTATAAATGATAGTGATATATCAGTAAATTCTCATACTCCCCTCAAGTACTATTATTAACTTCATTTTGCCCAGAGGAATTCATTGATTTGTCAACATTCATGTGACTTGTAAATAGCAAGACTGGGTTCAAACTCTGACTCTATCTGACCTTACCTATATTCTTTCCACTACAGACCACTAGGGGCTACAATCTAGAACTACACTGTCCAATATGGCAGCCACTAGTCAATGTGGCTATTTGAATTTAAATTCTAATTAGTTAAATTAAATCAATTAAAACTTCGGGGCGGGGGCGCCCGGTGGCGCAGCGGTTTAGTTTGTACTTGGCAGCCCGGGGTTCGCGGGTTCGGATCCCAGGCACCCGCCAACGCACTGCTCGTCAGCCAGGCTGTGGCGGCGTCCCATATAAAGTGGAGGAAGATGGGCACGGATGTTAGCCCAGGGCCAGTCTTCCTCGGCAAAAAGAGGAAGATTGGCGACAGATGTCAGCTCAGGGCTGGTCTTCCTCACAAAAAAAAAAAAAAAAAACTTCAGGGGGCGGCCCTGTGGCATAGTGGTTAAGTTCCCTCCCTCTACTTCGGTAGCCTGGGGTTTGCAGGTTCAGATCCTGGGCGCAGACCTATGCACCGTTTATCAAGCCATGCTATAGTGGCGTCCCACATACAGAGTAGAGGAAGATGGACGCAGATGTTAGCCCAGGGCCAATCTTCCTCAGCAAAAAGAGGAAGATTTGCAACAGATGTTAGATCAGGGCTAATCTTCCTCACACACACACACACACACACACACACACACATGTCTCATTCTTCACTGGTACCAGGGCTCAAAAGTCACATGCAGCTCTGGCCACTGTATTGGACAACAGAGATATGGAACATTTCCACTAGTACAGAAAGTTCTACTGAACAGCACTGATCTAGATAAAAGACCAACAGAGAAAACTATTTTTTGCAGGCCAGGAAAACGTTAGCTGTTAAGTTAAAGCGATGCTGAAATGAAGCTAAGTGATCCATTCTGTGCTTCTGAGGAATCTGCCATAATCACTATGAGCATAATGGAGTAAAACAGCTGTATCTTCACCTTCAGGTCTATATTATGCAGGAGTTGGGAAGCTTCTGAAGTCCTAGAAGTTGCTGAAATCTGGCTACTTAACATGCTTCCAACAAGCTCAAAGAAGTGTTCTTACGGTAGTGAATTTGTCTCACTTCTTTAGTAAACTGCTGCCAATAAAATAAAATTGCACCACAGCGAAGCAAGGCATTAGGAATACCTCTTGGATGCATGCCAGAGTAAATGCCTTTGTAAGTCTAGTTCGCCTTTTTCTTGGGTGCTTGCTTAGATACTTGTTTGCGCATTTTGCTGCTCAAGACAATTGTAGAAATGACCAACCATTTGAATTAGCCTCCATTTCAAGAACTCAGTTTAACCAAGCATATTTTAAAAATTACTTGTAGAATGACATCTTCATTCCACTTTTATTCATTCATTTAATAAAGAAATATTTACTTATCACTTACCATGTGCCTGGCACTGGGCTGGATGCTAAGGGTACAAAGGTGAACCAAAATGAACTGGGGCACTGATGTCACAGCATTCATAGTCTCCAGTCTTCTCTCTTCATAAAATATTTAGGTTTTACTATGAAAGATGAAATTAATGTATAGGATATAATTTGACTGATGTAGTTCAGCAAATAATGACATTTCCCAAGTACAACTGACAACTTAATTACTGCTGGAATATAAATTTCTCGCTTACCGTTTTTCTCTCTTCTCTGCTTTATTACTCCTCTGTCTTATACTAAACACACTGTAAATATTATTTATTGTCAGAGAAATTTTGGATAAGTACTTAATTTTTCCTCAAAGATGGGAAGAAAATTATACAAAAGAGCCAACTGTATGTCCAAGCTTATACACAAAGTAGAGACCCTAGAAATAGTCTCTATTCTTAGTGCCTCTAAGAATCACATTCAAATCTCAAAGTCTGCTTTCTAGATTTGTGCATTCAAATTACGAATGCAGGTGAGATACAGGCAATGCAGGATGCCAAAGCAGGGTCAAATGGATAGGAAGACTCCAAAGAATTATTTCCTTTTATTCAATTTTGTTAATAATTTTTAAAAATGTGAGCCTAGGGGCCAGCTGGGTGGCGCAGTGGTTTAGTTCACACTTAGGCAGCCCAGGGTTTGTGGGTTCGGATCCCGGGTGCCAGCCGATGCACTGTTTGTCGGCCATGCTCTGATGGCGTCCCATATAAAGTAGAGGAGGATGGGCATGGATGTTAGCCCAGGGCCAGTCTTCCTCAGCAAAAAAGAGGAGGATTGGCAATGGATATTAGTTCAGGGCTGGTCTTCCTCACAAAAAAAAAAAAAAAGAAAGAAAGAAAAAGAAAAAATGTGAGCCTACTAGAGCCAGTGTGATTGAATATTGTTTCATGGTCTGTGAAGTGAATTTGCACACCTTCTAACACTTTCCCTATGGCCTGAAGCTGAGTGGTCATGAGCAATGACCATTTTTGACTGGGTTCTAGGAAACCATACTGTTTCTAAACTCAGTATAATGGAAAATTCCACAGGAAAAGAAAATCATAAGACAACCTAAAATGAGAAAACAGTATTAAAAGGATAGAGAAGGGACAATGTCAGTAATTTCAATTTTATGTAACATCTCCATAGCATGAAAAAGCAAATTGTCTTAGTATTGTCTGAAAAACTTAGAAGAATAAAAGGAACACATACTAAGCAAGAGTTAGCCCCATCAAGGACATTCAGAACAGGTGCTTCTAATCCTAATAGCATCTGTTCTTTTTCGGGTCTGCATTATTTTGACCTCGGTTGGAAGAGAATAAGAAGATGATGATTGTCCATTTAAATACAAAACAAAATAATGCAACCATCGTCCATTCCTTTCATTCCTGGGACCTCGCACAGTCAGTTCCAACGCAGCCATCTGAAAAGAACATTCTTTGTAAAGAAAGATGCGGTTTGCAAGAGAGAGACTCTACAGCAGTTTCCTATGTGAAAACTACAAGTGACATTGCACTGAACACAGATGGTAAGGCACCTGAAAGAGACCCACCAGACGTCCCTTAATGGGTCTAATTTCATCCTTGAGTTTTCTGTTTCTAAATATGAAACTTAAATTTCTTCTTCTTCCTCTAAAAACTCTCGGTCATATACCAATGGTTTCCAGCCAATACTTTGCCTCCTTAATCTCAAATTCACTGAACTTTAAATTGATTTTCAAAACTTTTTTCCATCAAATAAACGTTACTTTTGAACACTTTCTTTTTCTGACCACTTAACTTTTTTTACTCTCACACAGTTCCTACTGGAGCAGCCCTTCTTACTTGTCTGACCACCCTCGTCATCAGCAATTCCCAGTATGATTTTCTAAGAGTTGAAGTACAACGAATATTCCTTCCTACAAAGAATTTACAGTTCATTTCAGGAGATAAATCATATACACATGGAATGGTGAATAACAATACAAACCAGTAAATTACACATTCACCAGAGATTTTCTGAGAATAGTGTTTACTATATAACTGAGGTAATCAGGGAAGTTTTTTTTATAAGAAGTGGAGCTTAATTAGAGTCTAAAATAAAGGGAAAACTATTATAAAGAGAGAAGAGAGGGAAGACAATGGCCATGAGCGATGACCATTTTTGACAGGATTCTAAGAAACCATAGTGTTTCTGCAAATAGAAATGGCATGCATGTGTTATAATTTATTAGACAGTGAGTAATCCAATTTGACTAGAAGAAAACGTTTTCTAAACTTTCTTAATCATTGAGTTTTATTGACCTTCTTTCTCAAATATTCAGGACTGGGAATCTCTCCCCTCCAGTGATTTAAGTATACACATTTGACAGAATTTATTACACACAAAAGAAATGTTGTTTCTAAACAATATTTCTATAATTCAGGATCATCAAAATCCAGGTGAGAAGCACAGTGAAGACCTTATCCACTGCAAGGTTTGCCCCACCCATTGGTGCCAATGAGGAGAAATGAACTGGGATAGAGAAACATCACTACCATCTCTATTGTCAGTGGTTAATTAATTAAAATAACTACCTTTATACACTACCCTCCAGTTACACAGCTATCTCATATACTTACTGTTCCATCCTCACAACTACCAAATTTTAACGTCTTGTTTAGACCTAAGGCACAAATTAGTATCTCTTCTACACTAGTAAAAATATTTTGAGGTTCGATGACATCTTGGTCACCTGCTTGTAAATGGCAGAGGCAAGGTTTTTACATTTGGCCTTTGCACACAGGTGTGCTTCCTCTAATTTCATGATCACCAGTGAAGAATCCAGACCGGTTTGGCACTAGCTGATGAGGTCACATTGTTCTTTTCTGCAGGTTCTTCCCGAATGGATATCTCCCGTGACACCAACGCAGAGCTGAGTTAATCATCCTACTCTACCGCATAGCCAATTAAGTAGAAATATTAGAATACCATTCTTGACTTATATACTCCACATGTCACTATGCCCTTCTCCTTGATCAATTGTGTGGCACATTCATAACATTATTCACAAGAGGCTGGGTCACCATAATTCCTCACCACGGCAGGGAAATACAAGTTCTCCTGATCTATAATCTGTAGAGTTTTTAAATACCTGAAGATGTAAATGTGAGTATATATCTACCTAGCACTCTGTTCAATTGTGATCTTGTACACACACAAAAGACTTCATTTTCTTGCATATGGCAATGTGCTACAGTCCACAGAAATAGTGGTTAGAGAACTACTCAGTTTGCTACTAATTTGCAAAATGACTAAACCTCAGATTTCTGAAAGATTCACCCAGCATACATTAGATCTCTTACCTGAGTTTTGACCTTGTATGCAAGGTCAACCCTCCACATAAAATTAGAGGAATGAAAAGTACCTGTCTCAGCTCTGTAACCACCCACTGCCCTATGTCTACGTTGTCTGCTGGAAACTCAACAGCTGAGGTAAGTTAGGGTGTTTTTCTCCCTTAAAAGATTTAAATAACAATTTAGGAGTGAGAAAGAGAGAATTGAGAACTCTTAATTAAAGTTGGAATGGTTTCTCAACTTTCTTAAAGACTAATAGCTTAACAAAGTCTGATTTCCAAATGGGATCATTAATTTTCCTTAATTTGAAACTATATCTCAAAATATATTTTATTTTTATTCAGAATAAATGGAAAGATCAAAAAGCAATAATGCAGACCTCACCAGTGCCCAGCACCTGAGGGAACCATTACACTACATTTTTTATGTTGGCCGACCTTTTCCTTTCAGTATTCATGAAAACTTAGCAAATAATCACATTGAACTGATTTCAGGGACATATATCCTTCGCTTTCTGCCTTAAAGGTGAAACTCAAGCATGGTTATCTAACACAGGAATGCACTTTTGTGCCATCTTCAGTGACAGCAACTGTACAAGGCAAGTAAATGAGCATCACGATGAAATCTCCCATTCCAACATCCACTCTTGCTTTGCTATTCATCTTCCTCTATCCACGCAGGCCTCAGTCTCCTTCAAACAAGCTCTGGGGCTATGGAGGAAAATTCCGGTGCAATGAACAGAAACCACTTCACTTGTTAGCCAAGAGGATATTTAAGGTGCTGAAAAATAAAGGTTAACACAATGTACAATTCAGCCTCAGTAAATCACCTTTAAGCTTAATATCTTAAAGGTTCTACCAGAGAATGATGCCCTGTGTTGAATGCCGTGTTTATCTTTGTATCATTCACGAGTTTCATGATGACCCACCGCCGGAGAAAAACTATACATTGCATGCAAGAGTGAATCACAGCTATTTATTTTCACTGTATAAGACAGACAGCTGAGAGAGAACGTGTTCAAAGGAAGGCAAAAGACTATCAAATGGCACGGGCTCAGCTGAGCCAGCTGGTACTATCGCCCTCGCCATTCAAATGTTGGAATGTTTACCATCAGAATGGTCAGCTTCCTGGTGCAAACATTTACTGTTTTGCCAGTAATATGAGCCAAAATGCTGCCATATTCTGCTTAGGAGTCTCAAAAAGATAAAAGGCTATAAGAAACCTGTCTTACAGAAACTCCCCATTTGTCCACAAAGGGTTCCCCAGTGTGATAGCCACTGGAGAATAAATGTGATGTGCTGTGATTTGAAATGTAATAATTTATTTTCCTCCTATGACCAAGAGGCCTGGGATTCCTGTGGCTGAAATCATTCTTTAACTTAAGATGTAATTCTCTAAAATGGGTATGTGTGTATGATCTGGTACGATTCATACCGGACCATGGTAAAAGGTACTGACTTGCCATCACTTAGTAAAACCAGAACTGGACAGATAAGTGTTCATAGAAGACAGCTTGCTTGTCAACTTTCAGAACTCAGGTCGCCACAGCGAAGAGCACTAGGCCAACCACTACTGTTGGGTCCTGGTGCAGCCAAGTGGATCAGGAGAACATACCGATCTTGGGGGCAAGGAGAGGCTACAGAAGACAACTGAATAAAAATTAGAAAGGCTCTCATTCTTGGCCTATTTTTGAATTTTGTCCCACTCTATAATAATCGCAAGATTCAAATTGCCACAGAACTGATTAACTGCAAGATTAAGAGAAAACTACCAGCCACAGTGAAAAGACCAACCCCAGGTGGGAAATAAGGAGACCAAAAGAAAACAGCATGTCAGGCAGTTTGGAAATAAAATTCAGGAAATTCAATATCCACTGTTAATTTTCTCATGAATCCCTTATATTGTTTTCTTTTTTGTCTCTAGCCAGCTGTGCTTTTTAATAGGACAATTATTTACTATTCAGATGTATTCCAATTATTTCTTTAAAAAAAAAAGAAACTTCTATAGGATTATCAAGTTTGTCCTTTCGAGAAAACTTCTCTTCACTTTATATTGCCTCGTGTGGCACCCACCAAGGTGATTTTGATGATGTAGAATTAAATTATTCATCATTAATAACAATCACTTTAACAAGTAACGATGTAGAGTGTTTACAGTTTTAATTCAAGTACAGACAATGAGAGTTAAATAAACTTGATGTGAATTTGAGATTGGACGATATGGATAAGGCCATAGGCTAAGCAATTCCCAACGAGATGGACGTAGGATGAAGGAGTTACATCTGAACCCCCAGGTCAGTCACAATGAGGAGCAGCACAAGCTGCCTCCACGAGAACGAGTTTATTAAATTCTAGCAAGGCCTTCGCTGCTCATTAGCTGTGAATACTCTAGAGAGGAACACAAGGAGCTGCTGCTTTTATTACTTTAAAGAAGCAAAACTACAGTTTTTAATGGGATGCTCACTGGAGACATTGATTTATTAAAAGATTTTATTTTTAATGCAAGCTACTTGTGCTTTTGGGACAAAGCACCCTGAGAGATTTTTGGGTGTGTGTGTATGTGTGTGTGTGTGAGTATTTTAACGGCAAAATTCTCCATTAGGGTTCCTGGGCCTCTTCTATGTCTAAGTATAATCAATGGATAAAGATACTTGGTGACTTTTCTCTATCTCCAAAATTAAGCTAGTGCCACCATATTTGTTTCTCATCCTTTTCTTTTAATGAGATTATTTACACAAGTGTAAAAGTGCCTTTCCTAGGTTGATTCATTTTCACCTCTGTAAGTGAGAAAAGCATCGAATCCCTAACACTAAAGCACAGGATACTGCACTGATTATAAGACGCTTACCTACTTCATTATTCATCGCAGGCCTTAGAAAAATCATATGTTTTCTATTTTTAAAAGTGTCCTGGAAAAGTCAGGTTAAATCACAAATGCCCCTTAGTGCTTACCTGGAGAGAAGCAGAAAGCAACTTTACCACCACAATGCCCTGGGAAATAAGGGAATGACCTACTTCTCCCCAAAACAAGTGATGTGTTTTGCAATCCTCATTCTCCTTGACACTTTTTGGCACATCAAACTCTATCACCCACTCCTTGCTGAGACACTTCCTTTGGCTTATATGGTAAGACACTAACTTGGCTTTCCTGCCTTTAAAATTAGAGCTGCTTGCTCCCCCACACATACACACTGACCTCGCTCTCTTTCCCAGTCACTATCTGTGCACATTCCCCCAAATGCAATCATCGATCTACCAGTCTTCTGTCATGCCTCTAAGAAAATCCATCCTTGATTGAGTCTCAGTTACTACCTCTGTGTATTTGAAAATCAAATCTTTCTTGACAACTCATTCTTCATGCAGTCCTAGAACTGTATCTTCATCATTCTATCACATAGATTCTCTAGAAAAAAGAATGGGGTTGTCATTTTTAACAGAACTACATACCCAAATGATTAGCTTCCAATATGCATCATCCTGCTATGGCTCTCCAGGAAAATAGTAATGACTGTAATACTGTCAGAACTGTAAGATCAGTTTCACAAGTGATTAGACTATATTTTTCTTAGCATTCACTATATCTATTTTTTAATCAAAATCATCAAGGTTCATAGGTGGGAGAGATGTTCCAGTTTCTATGAAATTTTACAGATGGGCTATATGTCCTAAAACTCCCTATCTCCTCTCCATGACCTTAAAATCAGAAATTGTCTCAAAATATGGTCTTCTGTAGGCGATAGTGAGCACAGAAGCTGCCTTAATGAGACAGCATTCTAATTCTATTATAAATTAGAGATAGCACTTCAGAGAACAAACTGCTGCCACTCCATTCCTGTAAAGGATCAGATCTGACCCTTTCTATATAACCCGTCTTTCTGTCACCAAGAATCTGAAAATTGTGTTGATGTGCTTAAAAACGAAAAAAAGATCCTGGGTGGGTCTGAATGCATGTTTTTCTTCAGAGATTTCCTACCTCTCCTATCTTAAATTGGGAAAGTTTCTCAATATCCATAGTTGTCATAAATATTCTCCTCTAATTTACACTGTATTCAAATCAGCAAACATTCACTGAGTAGGCACTAGGGACCGCAAAACAAATATTCCAGAACCCCTGCAGGTCAAGACTCTACAGGAGGGGTTCCAATCCCGACTCCACAACCCAGTAGCTGTGTCACGTTGGGCAAGTTAATTGACTTCCCTGTACCTAGGATTTCTCTTCTGCAAAACGTGGAGATTAATAATAGCTTTCAGGGTTAGGACAATTCTGAGGATAAAATGAGATAACTCATAATATGCAAGTAATAATATTATCTACCTCATGAGGCCCTTGTGAGAATTAAATGAATTGATACATGTGAAACAGAACAGTCCTGACATAGAGTACACACTCAGTAAATGTTAATTCTCATTGTCTTTGTTATTTCCTGGTATCAAAAAGTTAGTGAAAGTTTGAACAAGATTCAATCCCAGTGGCACAGAGCAAGACATTCTGAGGTGTGCTGTAACACTGATATCCAGTGTCCAAACTCTGCCTGAAGCAGTTCAACGGAGGTAACAAAGAGGAAGGAGCCCTGGACAGACTGTTATGAAATGCACTCAAGGTTCCAGGCAGATGGGAAAGAGAGGGCAGAGGGCAAAGGTGTCCCCGCCAAGGAGTGAGAGAGAGCTTGCTGCACTTGTGTGGAGGAAGAGCCCCTTGTCAGTGCTGGAGGACAGGGGACGTGGATGAGTTAGAAAACCCATTAGGAGTCATGCCAAGGAGTGGTGGCCTTTTTTCTGGAGGTAACAGGACACAAACAAATAATGTAAATAATATGAGCAGATCACTTTTCAGCAATCCGAGGACTGGAGGGGTCACAGTTGAAGGTGGAGAGATCCATTAGGAGCTATTGCAGCAGTCATGGCAAGACACAAAGACAGCCTGACCCCAGGTGGTCACTGCTAAGACAGGAGGGTGGAAGGCTTGGAGGTGGTCAGCAGAACAGACACCAGTATTAGGGGCCTGAGTCAGAAAACCAAACGTAAATACCCAATTGTCTCATTCTGTGATGTGGAGCAAGAATGTAATCCCTGTAAGAGCTCCTGTCCTTAAAAGGAAGTTGGCAATGGGGACACCATAGATTGTTATAAGGCTTGCAACGTATGATGCGAGTGGCAATGATGTGCAATCTGGAAAGGTCTATATAGATGTACAGTTTATATTAGCTCCAAAGTAGATTCTTCCCTGGAATGATTTAGGATGACTGCCTTGAGAATTGAGGGTTCCACACTGCTTCAAGGCCAGATGATCTTCTCACTTTGAAAGCTATGTATTTTTCTGAGATATATATATATATATAGATATATATAGATATCTTTGGTCATTAGCATTGTCCACCCTGTTGATAGATCCTGTCTGCTTCCAATGTTGTTATACTTGTGTGTGCATGAATGCATGCTATTTCCTTCTACAGACTTCCTTTCTTGATCATTTTCCAACTTCTAATCAAACCAGTCAGCAGAGTATGACCAGAGATACTGAACAGTTTCTTAACTCCATATGAGGTCTGGGTGTAGAGAAGCCTTCCACATTTCCTGGAGAACTGCAACATAATGGTCAAGAGGTAATAAAAGTCACGTAAGAAGAGTGCCCACTCCTTCAGACACTGTGGCCAAGGCAACAGTGTTCAAATGACAGGAAATGTGATCCTTTGGGAACTGGTCCTTAGCAGCACATGTAGTTGTATATCTTTGAATTATTGTTAGTCTGTATTTTTTATGTTATTACAATTCGACCAAAAATGCATCCAAGAAATCATTTTAGGGTCAGAATATGAATAATGGAAGTTCCCAGGTATGATGGCAACAAAGAGATGCGTTCACACTTTTTTTAAAAAATGTGTTTGCTTGTCAATCTAAATCTCTCTGTACCAGTTATTTACTTGTCTCTTAGCTCACACCTATCCACTACTACTCTGCCCCATTACTACTGTACTGGAGCTAGGCGTCCACAAACTCTATTTCCCAGGCTACCTCATCTTCTGGCTTCCTGTTAGTTATTATCAACTGGCAGCAGTCACAGGAGAACAGAGGCTAGAGGATGAGTGAATTCTTTGTCCTTTCCTCCTCCCACTCCCCCTCATCCTCTCTCTCTGTCTCTCTCTCTCCTGCCCTAGCAGGGTCTCTGGAAGTTGCTGTATTCCCCTCTGTTGTCCCAGCACAGTCTACAAAGCTCCTCCCTGGCCCCAGCACCAGCTAAGGTATCCCTCTTTCATGCTCTCATTGGCCTGAATGAATTCTCCTCACCAACCCCTGTGTGGTCAGGTGGCCCCTTCTTACAGGTCTCAGCGCCCCGTATGGCACCCCTTTCAGCATCCAGCACTAGTGTTTTGGACTCATAACATCATCTCCTCCCTTTTCTTCTCGGAGATCTGTGAGCAGTAGCAGATTCCTGCTGTTACCAAGTTCTGGGTTATCTTGCTGCCCCGTTCTGCTCTTTCAAAATTTTTTAAAACTATTCCCTTGATTAAGTTTCTTCTTTGCAGAATACCTAGGTGTTCATTTCCGTTAGAGGGTCCTGACTGATATACCTCCCAGTGCCAGTAGTGGTCCCAGGAAACAGAGCCAGGATGCTGGTATTGATCTGCTGCCCTGTTTGAGCTTGAATTGAATGATCTCCTTACTAGCAATGGAAATGGACACCTAGTAAACTGTGACTTGAAATGGCATTATAATTACTTAATCAGCTGTGGTAGTTTGAGATAAAAATTCTGTCACAGGCAAGGCTTTGGGAAACCAAGTGTCTGCTTCATTTAACTGTAACTTCTAGCAATGATGATTTGAAGGAGTACAGCATGGGGTAGCTGCTTCTGAATAAACAGGAGAAAGAAAATGATAAGCTTAGGGGTTTAAACTCTCAAGTCAAGGTATGACCAGAGAACCAAAGAGCCTCTACAGTAGGCTAACTCAAAAAAAAAAAAGAAAGAAAGAAAAAAAACCTCACTTCTTATAGCCACAGTGTATATAGAGCTGAAGATTATGCTAAAAATGAAATAGTAAGTTGCAGTACAGATTTGCAAGGTAGACACAATTACCATAGTCAGCAGCAGGGCCAGAAAGGCAACCAAAATGGGAAGTTACAGGTGGCCAGTCAATTGGAAAAAGAGATATGAGCAGCCCATTTAATCATCACCTGGTCTGTCTAATTGGATAACCTCAAGGTCTGGTGAGCAGAAAGTGACTTGAGTCACCACATGGAGAGTCACGTCCTCTCCCCCAGTATCAGAAGGAAGGCTTTTCACAGGTGCAGAGTGCGTTTGATGGAGCGGAGGCTGGTTCCTCTTGAGACTGGATCCTACCATGCTCACTGGTGTATATTATCAATCCTTCTCCCAAGCCTTCCTCAAAGGGGCCTGTGGCCATGTTCTTGGATGGTTATACATACACTCAGGAGATAGAAAACCCAGATCACTGGGATTTACCAAACATTTGTTCTCTGTTGACACCAATCTTTAGGGCAAGTCACTGTGGTCCATTGTCAGAGGGGAGATTTGTGGAGTTTAGACAATAACATGTTTTTGGCCCAAGTCCCTCTCACAGTGGGACACACATCCAGCTTGTGGGAATGTCTCCAATTACTGAAGGCATAATTGGACGATAAATTCTCAGCAACTAGCAGAGAATTTAGCCCACATTGGCTACCTGACCCAAGATAAGAAGGGCCAAGTGGACGTCCCTGAGATACCACCACACAAGCATAATGAAACAACAGCAATATTATACCATTGAAGAAACATACGAATTTAGTTATACCATATAAATACCATAACAGACTTGGAAGAGGTAGTATTGGTGACTAAGATCACATCCCTATTTAATTAACCTCTTTGGTCCAGGCAGAAGGTGAATCATCTGTATAAAGGATAGTCGCACCTCCCCAGGAGGACAAATGTTTTTTTATTGGTATAGTATGGAAATTTACTTATGGATAGAAGGCCTAGACTTCCTGTGAATTGATTACACAGTATTTTTGCCATAACTGTACATTTTGCAAATAATTTTGATACATATATTTAATACGTCAATTAGCGTTCTTATGTTTTAGAATAAAGACACGGTTTACATTGTCAGAAAGCACAAAAAGGCAGGATCATTTTAGTGATGTTTAAGAGATTTTATGAAACTTCCTTCTGAAGCACAACTAGTATTTCACCTTGAGAATCTAATAAATATTTTAGAATGATATTTCATTTGTTTTACAATGACATTTGGTATTGGAATGAAAGAGCTGGAAAAAGAAATATAAAAAGGTTCCCTCCACTACTGCTGCATTCCTTATATTTAGAGACTAAACTGAGTTATAACGTTCATAAGAGTCGCTTTAAATCATTACTGACGGCTGTAGGATCTGCACCAGTAGTGCAGAGGTGAAGTCCACTGTTTGTCTCCTAAATACACAAATCTACAGTTGACTGACTCTAAATGGTTTTCAAATTTATTTATTCATTTAACATGTTCTACTAAATCATATCTCAGTCTATGCTATTCATTATCATTCCATAGGATAGACTGGGAGAGGTGCCATTTCACAAATGAATAAGAAATCACTGATATAGAAAAATTATATTATTTTTAATTTAAATCATATTTTTTAAGCATCATTTGTCTTAAGTCCTTGAATGCCCAAGACACTCAACCTAAGGTCATTCTCGGCACAACACAGTCCTCACAGCACAGAAGCAAGTGGAAAATGGAGGTCAGCAGGATTCCAGGGTGGAAGCTGTACAGAACCTCCAGGTAGTGGTTCTTAATTCTGACCGTACATTGGCGTGATCTGGGTGGATGCCCCCCATCATTTAAGTCATTAGTATTTATCAGGAGTAAAATCAGAGCAGTAAAATAGCCTTGGGTGGCTGCAGGTAGAAACTAGTCATTTCTCTCTCCTTTCCATCCCCCCTTCAAACCCTCAGGGCTAGTGAATTACAGTCCAAGGAATGATTGGCTCTGTTTCGTCTTCTTGGAGGTCTCCAACCTGAAGTTCATTAACCCCTATTTCCAAAGCTCTTTGGAGCTGACATAACCTGGGGTTCAGCCACAAAACAAAATAACATAACATTCAAGGAAAACAACCATCCCTAAAGAGAAACAACATACCGGAAACACAGATTTCAACAGGCAACAATATTATAATAGACAAACCATGAACTTTAAGTTAATGTAATATACATATTAGATGGATGTGAAAGGATATTATCAATATGAGAGAAGAAAAAAAGATAAAAAAGAACCAAGCAGAAGTATTATGTGTGAAAAATATAATATTGAAATAAGGGACACAACAGATGGGTGTGGTAGATTATTCCTTAAAATGCACACTCTCTTCCCCCACACCTTCATGGAAGGTGTGTAATTCCCCAACCCTGTCTGTTGGCTCCACATGGGACTTCTTTTGGCCAATGTGATGTTTTAGACATGACACAAGACCTAAAATATGTTTGTGAGGTCGAGGTTATACTCTCGCCCTTCTGCTATCAACATGAAAAGAATATGTCTTGGGTAGGCCACTGACCCCGAGGAAAATGAGAGGCACATTTTTTTTTTAAGTGCACGATACAGTAAACTATACACAATATGTTGTATGGCAGATCTCCAGAGCTTATTCATCTTGCAGAAATGAAACTTTACACCCATTAAATAACTCCTCCTCCCACTCCCAACCCCTAGCAACCACCCTTCTATTCTCTGCTTCTATATGTCTATTTTAGATAGCTCATACAAGTAGAATCATACAGTATTTGTCCTTCTTATTTCACATAGCATAAATGTCCTCCAGGCTCAACCATATTGTTGTATATGGCAGGATTTCCCTTTTTTTTAAGTCTGAATAATATTCCACTGTATGTATATACCACATTATATTGATTCATCCATTGACAGATACTTACATTGTTTCCATATCTTGGCTACTGTGAATAATGTTGCAGTGAACATGGGAATGCAGAGATCTCTTCACGAGATGATTGAATGATGAAGAAAAGATGAAGAGATGAAGAATTGATTTCAATTCTTTTGGATATATACCCAGAAGTGGGATTGCTGGATCATATGGTAGTTCTATTTCCAATTTTTTGAGGAACCTCCATACTGTTTTCCATAGCAGCCACACTATTTTACATTCCCACCAACAGTGTACAAGGGTTCCAATTTCTCCACTTCCTCACCAACACTTGTTATCTTTTGTTTTGTTCTTTATAACAACCATCCTAACAGGTGTGAGATGATATCTCACTGTGGTTTTTATTTGCATTTCACTGATGATTAGTGACTCACACTTTGATTTACATTGTTGGTCAATAGGTCGGTCATTTTGTCTTTTCAATGAATTAATGGCACTTAGCTACAGCCCCCAACTGCACCGTCCTTGTGTTTACTATTTCCTCATACCTCTGAAATGCCAGATATTGCACCAGAAAGTGCACCCTGCTCCACCACCATCCCCAACCAGGGGCCACAGGTGGAAGTCCTCTTTGCTGTCCAGCTGGTGAGACCCCTGTCCTAGAGTCTGTTTCCAAATCTCATAAGCTGGATCACAGAAGGAGAGAATCTCCTTCAAGTGATTTATTGAGGGCATATTCTCAGGCTGAGGGGAGTGAAGGAGGCATGCAGAGCATGGGGAATGAACAAGAATGGGTTCAGCTTGGGACTAGCCTCACATACTCCCAAGAGAAAGGCAGCCCAGGGCATGTTATCCTGCGGTGCTGGCCCCACCTGAGGCCGGGGGCTGCCCTTCTGCACCCCATGACAGCAAGTCATTGGCTGACGTTGGCTCAGGTGGGAGGTGAGAAGCTAGCTGCCTGGGGATGGTAGTTCTCAGAGCACCTTTCGGCATTTCAATCTGTTTAGGTAAAAAGGAAATGGTGTTTATCATAACTTCTTGACTAGGTGGAGAGACAGGAACACTTTCCTCAGGGGAACTTCTCAGAGGCAGGCAACATCACAGCAGCCGGGAAGGTGCTCCCTCAGCATCGCTGCCACAAGGAACACTGGTGAGGCCAACACAACTTCCTAAGTATTTCAGGAAAGTTGAAAAGTCTCCTTGGTTAGTGAGTCGATGTTAGTCGAGCAAGCAGGCCCAGGATGCGGATGTGTGTGAGGACAGGGGGAGGACGGGTGGGGGGTGGGGAATCACGCTAATCCAGACGCCAGACGGTCAGTACCTGCCTCGAGCAGGTTAGGACCCAATAAAATTAAGGTCCAAGAGAAGTTGCAAAAGAACATTTTCATCACTGTCACCTTTGTGAGGAGAGTTACAGAAAGATAAAAAAATAAAAGTCGTATCTTCATGAGGGAGATACTCAAGTTGCTCCCACGCTGCTTTAACCTGTCGCTGTGCCCTTCTGTCTGACCCGGGTCTGAGGGGAGCCTCGCGCCGCAGGGGAGAGCAGGACTGTTCTACACCCAGTGCTGTGGGATCTCACTGGGCCTCAGTTCCCTCATCGGGAAATCACAACTGTTATTCCTTCACTCCACTATCACCAGAGAGCAGGGCATCCCCTTGTTAAGACAGTTTTTCTGACAGGTAAACATACAAATATCCCCCTCGAACTATCAGAATGGATAAGCTCCACATCTCAACCAGTTGCCCGCTCTTTCTGATGACTCTGCGTGAAGAGAACAAAATCAATCTGCGGAGGTACACATAGGATGGGCCATACCAATTCAGCCCGCTGGGTGATGGACCGCAGACCATTCTCAGGCCAAGCCCACGGCTTACTTGGGACTTTTCAGACCAGCTGAAAACACTAACTCCCATGTGCCAAATACACATACACACACACACAACTCGTACACCCCACAGGACAAAGATTGTCTTCAATTTATTTTTCATTCATGCACAGCAACTATTAGAGTGTTTTATGCACACCAGACATCCAAGGTCACCACTAATTCTGTTTCACAACAGAAGGTCCTTCTCTCAGGAAATTTTCTACCCACAATAATTCTTGCAGAAAAAAAAATACCTCTTTAAAAGTTTCTAACAAACTTCTATCCAAATGCCCCACGCTTTTTTATGTGTCTCTCACTTCTACCATTAGGGATTCTTCAGTGACATTTGAAGAAAGTTTTCCTGTCTCTCCCCCTAAGAATTTATGATAAACCCTATTTCCTTTTCATCTAAACAGATTGAAATTTTCTCAGAACACAGGGATATTAACACAATATCAGTTTTAAAAATACAGCAATGTTTCATAACATGATGAAATAATGTTTCTAAAAGTTAAATAAATGTGGTTATATAAAACTGTATGGTCTAGCATACCTCCTCATTCCCACTTCAAAATATTCTGAAATCATGTCTATATAATAACCTTTAGATTTTCAGACAGCTCATTTGTAAAGAATGGCTGCTCTTTGTGTTTGAGAAAATACTCCAATGAGATCTTGGCATCATTTTAAATTAACACTCAGGTGACTTCAGATAAATGTCAATCAAGGCTCTTTCCTTTTCCATCAAATAGTGTCATGTAGGCCTAGGCAAGGAAAGGGAGGTCGAGATGTTCAGTGACCTTCCCAGCAGCTGGGCTAGTTTTCATCAGATAGCTCATTAGTGCAAACAGGCTGATTGACAAGGTTACCCCAAACTGAGAAGAGGAGACAAACAGATCATTTGCATATTATATTAATGACATTCAGAGCACCATTTGGTGTTCCTAGGGGGACAGAAGAAGAACAAAGTGTAATTTTCACCATCATTAATTGTTTAAAGGAAACTGCAGATTCTTGTAACACTTAGGATGGTTAAGGAATTTCAATTTACTGCAGAATAGGAGGAAAGCTATATAATTGTGGAACAGGAGGCCTGCTAGTCAATGATTTTACTCGAGGTTAACTCTTCAGCATGCTGAGAACATTCTACTGGAGGGATGCCACTGTTTACCGAAGCACACTGCACAGCCTCTTGCCCTGAGGGATAGGGATGAGAGCAGAGGTGTGGGTGTGCCCAATAGTTAATACAATCAGTGGTGCCTTTTACTCCTCGGTGGATCAATGTGGGGGCAAGCAAGAGTGTTAGAACAGAACTCGCCTGATTCCTTGACCCCAAATTCCACAGCTGGGTCTGCTTAACCTCAGCCTTCTGCCTGGTTCCTACTCTAGATTCTGGGACTGACTTGGCCCCAGCAGGGGAACTACATGGGCTGGCATAGTGTCTTGAAACTTAATATTTAATTAGTCATATTATTAGTCTCGCTTTCCCTTTCCCACGGGATCCAAGAACCAGGTTGGATTAGATGCTAGGGCTGCCATAACAAAGTACCACAAACCGTGTGGCTAAAAACCACAGAAATTTATTCTCTCACAAGTCTGGAGACTAGAAGTCCAAAATCAGGGTGTGACCAGGGCCATGCTCCCTCTGCAGACTCTAGGGAAGAATCCTTCATACCTCTTCTATCCTTGGTGCCCCTTGACTTGTAGCTGCATCACTCCAATATCTGCCTCTGTCTTCACATAACCAACTTCCCACTGTGCTTCTCTGTGTCATCACATGGCCTTCTTATAAGGACATTAGTCATTAGATTTAGAAGGCACCCTTACTTGGTATGATATCACCTTAACTAATTATGTCCGCAAAGACTCTATTTCCAAATAAGATCACATTCTGAGGTTCTGAGTGGGTATGAATTTTGCAGAGACACTATCCAACCCAGTACACAGGTCTCTGCCTTTTCGATGGTGACCCAGACCTGCTCGGTCACCAGCTTTACTAATAGGTTCCCTGTCTTGTTTCTTTGTATCATAATTTCTAGTCTGGTCTTTAGACAAATTTGGCTTTGCTTCCCTAATTCTCTGAAAGACTGAAGAATAGTACCTGAACCTCAGTACCTGGGACCAAGCCAATTACTACAGCTGATTAGGGGCTGATAACTCTCTCTGGTACTGACCACCCTTCTGATTCTGACGTCCAATGTCAGAATCTCCAGGCACGTGCTCCCATTGGTGCAGTAGAGCTCTTTGGGGATTGCTGACATCCATGACATCGACTCCCCACCCATCAGATTCTTTTATGTTGCCTTATGCTGAGTTCAGCTCCACCATGATACCTGCCAGCCTGGCCACACTGCCTTCTGGCCACTGTCCAAGTGGAAGGCTGCCCAGAAAGGCAAAATCCCAAAAGACCCCATTCAACATTGTCATTTCCATATATTCTTCTAAATGAAAGTTTTTTAAGTTTTAAAGCTTGCTTAACTATGAAATATTTCAAACATACAGAAAGGTGATAATCTCCAAATCTCGGAGGTCTTATTTCTTGCACATCCTTCTCTGGTTCACTGCATGTTCTGCTCTGCATTTTCTTTATTTTGGGCCCCAGACTGCCCAAGTAGCCACTATCCAGAATGTCACTAGCCCTGGATGGTTTCTCACTGACAGTTAAATGCTTACTTTTGCTCATAATTTATTGGACCAAACTAATCACATGTCCCCATTCCTCCACAAGGACCAGAAACTGCAATTCTGCCATGTGTCTAGATGCTGAAGAGCCTGGGAATATTAAGTGACTAGAATTAAAGCCACACACTGGACTAGGTGGACAAGCCCAGAATTAGGTATATTTATAGACTGATGAAGAAAAGAGGGACCGTTCAATCAATGAGATCATTGGCTAAATGTCAAAATCAAAGGGTCGGCAGGGCTGCATAAATTTCTGGAGGCTTTGAGGGAGAATCCACTTCCACACTCATTCGGTTTTGATTGATATGAAATATGAAAGGATTTTAAACCTAACTGAACGTTTCCATGTCCAGTTATTTCAAAATAATGATGAAGCTCTGATTCCCAGGATCCTCACGCGTTGTCAGAGCAGTTACTCAACAGCTAACAGATACGACCAATAAGGATATTTCTGTCACAAACGGGGAAGAATCTAGCATGTGTGAAGAGAGAGGTTCAGAATTGCTCTGGAAGTTGCAGCCATTCAAATCACCTCCCCTGCCATCCTGTGCCACCTTACTAGCCCTAATCATGTAATCTGCTGCACCTTGGCCTACATGCCATCCACTCGGGCAACTGAACCCCATTCCTGCAGCAGCTCTGGGGAAGAGCTCCACCACTGGGTGCAGTGAGCTCTACAGTTGATGCAAAAGCCATGTCCAGGTGGTGGAGCCCTCCCCAGGGTCGGTCGACCTGTGGGGACACCATGCCCAGTAGGAACCTGCTCCCTCCACAAACTCTAAGGAACTCCATGAGAGCCTTCTCCTGGCTATCTGTCATTTGTTCCTTATGGGTTTAATCACTTTTAGAATTTTCTTCACTGAGAGTAGCTTATTAGTAAGTGTTCTGAAACTTTCTGGAAAATGTCTCTACATGCCCTTATTTTGAATCATAGCTACTGCAGAAATAAAATTCTAGGTTGACTGATATTTTCTTTGCTCTCAGTCTAATTATTTTCCTTTGTAGGTAATCCATCTCTTCCCTGGTCTCTGTTAAGATATTTCTCTTTGTCTTTACTCTTCTACCATTTTCCTTTGATTCTCCTAGCATGAATTAATTTTTAGTATATGCCACTGTGGATTCAGAATACAATTTGTTAATTTCTTAATTGAAGTATAACGTACATATAATGAAATGCACAGATCTCAGGAAGTTTGCTGAGTCCTGGCATGTGGAAAATCCATACTCTAACCATGATATAGAACAATTCTTTCACCACAGACAGTTCCTTTGTGTTCCCATCAAGTCGAACTGTCCCTTTATAGTCAGCCTCCCTTATGTTGTCAATCACCATGGATGAGTGCTGCCTGTCCTATAATTTCATGTAAATGAAATCATACAGTTTGTATACCTTTGTGACTGGCTTTGTTTGCTCAGAATAATTTTTTGGAAATTGATCTGTATTTTACGTTTATCGGTAGTTAACCGCTTTTTTTGTTACTGAATACTCATCCATAATATAAATATGCCACAATTTGTTCACCCATGTTGATGAACACTTGAGTTGCCTTCATTGTTTGGCTGTTATAAGTACAGCTGCTAATGGGGCCGGCCCGGTGGCCTAGCGGCGAAGTTCACGCACTCTGCTTCGGCGGCCCTGGGTTTCGCAGGCCCGCATCCGGGTGCGGACAGATGCACTGCTTGTCAAGCCATGCCGTGGCAGCGTCCCATATAAAGTAGAGGAAGATGGGCACGGATGTTAGCCCAGGGCCAGTCTTCCTCAGCAAAAAGAGGAAGATTGGCAGCGGATGTTAGCTCGGGTCTAGTCTTCCTCACAAAAATAAATATATAAATAAAAATAAAATAAATACAACTACTAGGAATGTTCTTATTCAATTCTTTTTTTGTAGACATATGTTTTAATTTTCCTTCTGTAAATACCTAAGATGGAATTGCTATGTTGTTGAGTAGAGCAATGTTTAAATTTATAAGAAACTGTCAAACAGTATTCTAAAAAAGTTGTACCATTTTTCACTATCACCTGCAAAGTATGAGAGTCATAGTTCTTTCACATTCTTGCCAATATTTGGTCTTATCAATCTTTTTAATTTTAGCCATTTCTGGTGGGAACATAAAGATATCTTGTGGTTTAAATTTGATTTCAGTGATGATTAATGATGTTGAGCATCTTTCTACGTATTTGTTGGCCATTTGTATAACTTTCTTTGTAAACTGTTCAGGTTTCATATGATTTTTAATTAGGTTCCTATTTTTTATCTGTAGAAGTTCTTTGTACATTTTTGACATGATGACTTGGTCAGGTACATACATTGCAAGTATTTTCTCTTAGCCTGAAATTTGTATATCCATTTTCTTAATCATAATTTTTAATGAGCAAAATGTTCAATTTTGGTGGTCTAATTTACCAATTTTTTTCTTTTATGGTTCTTGCTTTTTTTGGCACCCCAAAGGCATAAATATATTATATTTATATTTGAAGATATTTGAGTTTTACATTTAGATTTGAGTTTTACATTTTAAGTTTGATCTAAAATCAATCTCAAATAATTTTACTGTACATTACAAGGGTCATTTTCTTCCATACAACTTTCTAGTTGTTTCAGCACTCCTTGTTGAAAATAATTCTCATCTCCACTCACTTTCTTTGGTGACTTTGCAAAAATTAATTGATCCTATCTGTGGAAGTCTGTTATTGGACTCCACTCTGTTCCATTGATCCATTTGTCTGTCCTTACACTGAAATCACATTACCTTGATTATTGCAGTTTCAGAGTTAGTCATGAAATTATGTATGATAATTCTTCCAACTTTGTTCTTTTTCAAGATCATTTTGTCTCTTTTAACTTTTTTGCATTTCCATACATATCTTAGAATCAGTTTGTCAATTCTGCCCCCAAAACAAAAGCCTGCTGGGATTTTGACTGGGATTATGCTGTATCCATAGACTAATTTAGAGAGAATTTGTACCCTAAAAATATATTAAGGATTTTGATCCATGAACATGTTGTATCTGTATTTAGATTTTCTTTCATTTCTCCTTGCAATATGTTTTTTTATTGCAAAGGTCATGCACATATTTTACTAGATTTATTTTTGAGTATACTTTGGTTATTTCATTCAAATGTAACTAGTATTTTTTAATTTCCTTCTTTATATATATAAACAAATTTATTTTGTCTATTGAGCTTCTATTCTGAATCTTGTTAAATTCACTTGTTAGCTCTAGTAAGATTTTTTAAATTTCTTTGGGTTTCTTGTGGATACAATCATGTCATCAGCAAATAAAAATATTTTTGCTTCTTCCTTTCTGATCTTAACGGGTTTTATTTCTTTTTCTTTCTTAATTTCACTGGCTGGACCTCCAGTACAGTGTTGAATAAAAGAGACGAGTAAACACCCTTGAGTCAACCCTGATGTCCTAGTGGTTAAAGTTTGGGGCTCTCGCCACTTCAGTGGCCTGGGTTCATTCACCAGGCGTGGAAACACACCACCCATCCATCATTCACCATGCTAGAACTAGAAGGACGTACAACTAGATATACAACCATGCACTGGGGCTTTGGGGAGAAAAAAAAACAAAAGAGAGATTGGCAACAGATGTTAGCTCTGGGCAACTCTTTCCCTGCAAAAAAAAAGTAAACACCCATGCCTTGTACCCAATCTTAGTTGAAGGTGATCAACATTTCAACATTAACTATGATTTTAGCTATAGTCTTTTACAGCTGCTTTTTAACTCATTGAAGAAATTCCCTTCTAATCCCACTTTGCTGATTGTTTTTATCATGAAGAAGTGTTAGATTTTGTCAAATGCTCTTTATGAATTTATTAAAAAATCATATGATTTTTTTTCCTTTATTCTCTTTATGACACATAAGCTGTGGCTCTTCTAAAATTCAGATTTTGACTTGGGTGTTGTATTGTTTTTTGGTTTTTAGCATGGTTATTTATTTTTTAATCAGTTTTATGTATATACAGTAATATAATACAATTATCTATAGTACTAGATATAATACATATACTAGATGTATACATATCATCTAGTATTTTCACGCTATGCAGTAGGCCTGAGTTGCACAGCATCTTAGTCCACTATACTACAGGAGTTTGATTTGTCTTTAGAAGTTTACCCTTTGGGATGCAAATATTTCCTGGGAATAATAAGCCTTTTTGTGAACTGTTTTAATCAGGTTGTTCAATAATAAAGCACACCCATGAAAAGATGATTCTACATGTGCCACAACTGTAATTCAGAAGCTCAGTAAGAAGTGAAATTTTCTAGAGTCTTATCAAGCCTAATGGGTATAACTACATTGGGATTAGAACAGTCAAGAAGAAGACAAACACTCTAATTTGTTCTTTCTCCAGAGGTCAAAACCATTTAAAAGCCACATCCCACTAATGTGGAGGTATTTTTCCATTTTCCATTAATTAAACTTCATTATTTAGGAGTCAGCCAAACAGTAACATTTACTGAGCACTAAGTAAATGCAAAGGGAACCTGGGGTCCCCAAGGCTATAACTCACATCCTTTAGGACCTGACGTCTTACATGGGAAGACAGGGTTGACACACAAAAAACACAAATGCATGAACTAGCACAAAAGGCACATTGTAAAGTCGATTAGAAATAATGAGGGACTGGGAAGTTTCTGCAGCAGAGGAAATAATAGTGGAAAAAGTGTGCCTGCTTTATATTTAAAATAAATAAATAAGGTAGTTAGATTAAACACTTACTAAGGTGACTTTTAGTTCTAATAGTTTGTGATTCGGGAATATTATCCAAAACAAATTCAAGATTAAATATTTGGAAAGAGGGAAAAAGAAGGAAAATAAGGAGAGGAGATGTGCACAGCGCGGTCAGATGTTAGGCTCCCATGACTACGGTCCCTGATTCCCCCACTGTCTCCACTTCCTCTGCAATGCATATTTGAGAAAAGTTTTAGAAATCTCTATAATTGATTTCCTGTGAATTCCACTGCATAGTGTATTGAAACAAAAGCCATATTTACCTCCACAGCTAAAGAAGACACACTGTAACAGTATTAAAACTTTTTTAAAAGTAAACTTAATATCTCTCTGGTTGGGCTGTATTTTCCCCAGCACTGTTTGGCTACTAGCTATTCACACGTTCATTTATTCCTAGCAGTCAGACAGAGTTTGGGCAAGTGTGAAAAAACAGCAAATGCGAAGACCAATCTGAAGATTTCTAAGTTCTCTGCCCACTCACTATTGTGTCCCCCCAGAGCCAGAGTAGAACTATTTTAAATGCACAGTTGAAGACAAAAGCCATGAAGGAAAATCTGTATTTCAGACCCTGGCTGGGAAGAATTATAGATATTAACATTTTCTGTTCAGATAGGAAGAATCTCACGATCTATTGCCAATAAATAAATAAAGTCAAAATGCTTCTTTCCACCAGATCATATCTTACGGAAATAATCATCTTTAAAAATATTTCTACTCAAAATCCCAATGATATTTCTTGCAGAAATAGAAAAATCCATCCTAAAATTCATATGGAATCCCAAGCGATCCTAAATAGCCAAAACAATCTTGAAAAAAACAAAGTTGGAGGTCTCATGCTTCCTGATTTCAAAACTTACTACAAAGCTCAAGTAATCAAAACACTGTGGTACTGGCATAAAGCATATATAGGCCAATGGAATAAAATACAGATCTCAGAAATAAACCCTCACATATATTGTCAAATGATTCTACTCAAGGGTGCCAAGACTATTCAATGGGAAGAGGACAGTCTTTTCAACAAATAGTGTTGGGAAAACTGAACATTCACATGCATAAAAATAAACAGACTCTTACCGTACACCATATACAAAAATTAACTCAAAATGGATCAAAGACCTAAAGATAAGAACTCAAACTATAAAACTCTTAGAAGAAAACACAGGGGGAAAGCTTCATGACATTGAATTTGGCAATGATTCTTGGATATGACACCAAAAACAAAGACAACAAAAGAAAAAATCAATACATTAGATTTCATCAAAATTAAAAACTTTTGTGCATCAGAGGACACTCTCAACAGACTAAAAAGGCAATGCAAGGAATAGGAGAAAATATTTGCAAATCACATATCTGAAAGTGGATTAATATTCAGAATATGTAAAGAACTCCTATAATTCAACAACAAAAAGCAAACAACCTGATTAAAAAATGGTCAAAGGACTCAAATAGACCTTTCTCCAAAAGAGGCCATACAAATGAAAAGATGCTCAACATCACTAATCATAAAAGAAATGCAAACCCAAACCACAAGATATCACCTCACACCTGTTAGAATGGCTATTATCAAATAATAATAACAAATGTTGACAAAGGGTGGAAAACTGGAACTCTTGTGCATTACTGATGGGAATGTAAAATGGTACGACCTCTATGGAAAACAGTGTGGAGGTTCCTCACAAAAGTAAACATAGAATTACCATATGATCCATCCATCTCACTCCCAGAAATATATCCTAAAGAACTGAAATCAGGGACTCAGATATTTGCACACCCATATTTGTAGTAGTAATCTTCTTAATAGCTACAAGGTAGAAGCAACTCAAGTATCCATTGACAAGTAAATGGATAAACAAAATGTGGTTTATACACACA
The DNA here is from genome assembly GCA_031878705.1 of Tapirus indicus. Taxonomy (NCBI): domain Eukaryota; kingdom Metazoa; phylum Chordata; class Mammalia; order Perissodactyla; family Tapiridae; genus Tapirus; species Tapirus indicus. The sequence continues at coordinate 8,162,036 of CM062917.1, forward strand.
ATTAAATATGATTCAATCTTAAAAAGGAAGAAAAATTCTGACACATGCTACAACATGGATAAATCTTGAAGACATTATGCTAAGTGAAATAAGTCAGTCACAAAAGGACAAATACTGTGATTCTTCTTATATGAGGTACATGGAGTAATCAAAATCACAAAGACAAAACCTAGAATGATGGTTACCAGGGGTTAGGGGGAGGGGAGAATGAGGAGTAATTTCTTAATGGGTACAGAGTGTCAGTTTGGTAAGGTAAAAATGTTCTGGAGATGGAAAGAGTTGATGGTTGCACAACAGTGTGAATATACTTAATGCCACCGAACTGTAAACTTAAAAATGGTTAAAGCAGTAAATTTTATGTTATGTATATGTTACCACAATAAAAACATAAATAAATTTTTAAAATAAAAGTAAAAGGTTTTTCTGGAATATACTAACTTCCTGAAGGTGATAGATAAAAATATTAAGATTTGAAAGGCTTGTGAAATTTGGGTATTCAAACTGTCAGTTATCATCAGTTGAAGCATTTAACTTGACATTGCCAAGTGACTCTTAACATTTGTATTTCCTAGTTCATTGTTAAAGTATCTTATTGAGAGGGGACTTAGCTATCTCTAAATTGTATTCCATTAATTTTGCTCTCTATGTGATTGCCCATTACTATTCAGATAAAAACATGTACAAAAAATGACAAAAACATTTTTGAAAAGTTATAACCAATTAAGTTACTTTTATATCAGATGTCACCACAGCTACTGTATTATTGTGAATATCCCAATATAAATACATATTTTCAAAAAGAGGTTTGAAAACTACCTGTCACTTTTCCAGTGTGTCTACATGCAAGACAGATTTTAGCCTATTCCAGCCAAAAATACTTTGGAAGCAGAAAATCTGATAATACTTTGTGACAAAAGAAGCGGGTGCATGAAAAACTTATGACATTTTTCACAGTTGCAGGATCTTCAGTTGCAGATGTTTTCTCAAAATGTCAGTAATAATAAAAATCTACATTTGTCAAGCAGTCACTACTTTTCAAAGGACAATGCATACTTATAAAATTGCAAAATTTCTATTACGTTACCATTTCTGAAAAATCTTGAAATTCCAATTTTTATGCCTATTTTCAAACGAATTTACCTAAATTTGCTTTGCCACACTGTTGATAACTTCACTGGATGGATGTTTAAACTTTACTAACATTTCAGAAAGTGATGTCAGCATCATGGTGGCATAAGATGCCCCCCTTCACCCTCTACCGAAAACAAAATTTGGCACTTCCACAGACAAAAGTGCCTGTGAGGGATCTGTGGGATCCAGCACCAAAGGACCTGGGAGGAGTCTCGCCCACCCGTGTATCTGATAATAGGCAGATAGACCTCAGTCTGGCTGTGGACCCTGCAGTGGTCCATGAACCAGCTCCAGCCCCTGTGGGCCATAGTCTGGGAGCCCCTGGAGAACACAGACTTAGAATCACCCACAGATGAGAGTGTTTTGTGGAAATCCAGGAGTCCAGTGGAGAGGTTCCAGCACACCACTGGAACAAACAAAAACACGAGTTTGGACACAGTGGAGTGGATAAAAGGAACAGTTTGATGTTATCTGCATCACCCCTCCCCCAAAGTGGCACAGCTTAAGGCCAAGAAAGATCTCCCTCCACCCCTAATTTCTCCTGCAAGCAAAAGCGAGAGGGTGTGAGTGAGCTCCCACTTCCCCAGCTATGCAGGATGCTGCCAAAGGGGCTCATTTCTTTCTTGTCCCATTGAGAGAACTGGGTCGTGAGCTATATGCCTGGGTGTCGGGAAGAGGTGGACAGAGTGGCAGATAGGACTCTCAGAGGACATTAAAGGGACACAGATCTTACTATCTGTGTCACAGATTTTATCAAGAATCCCACCCATGAGCTGCTGGGAATGCTTCACCTGTAAATCCCCCCAACTGACACAGGGGCACCCCTGGTGCTCCACATGCCTCACCCACACCCACTCCCATCCTGTGCCCAGTGCCTTCCTTGTGTTTCTGATGGTGGTGAGGAGAGCGGGCTTTGGCAGATGGCTAGTGAGCAAGTGCAGAAAGCCATCCAAACTGTGGGCCAGGGAGAGACCACAAACTTAAGCTTTAGCCCCTCCTTTGGGAAAACAAAGAGAGGCTGTTAGCACTCAGCCTGGTGTGCTGAAGATCCAGAGAAAACATACAAGCTTAAGAATTCTGCCACAAGAGGGAGCGAGAAGATGGAGCAGGTGTACCCACAGAAGATCTGAGATAGCCTCAGAATCTCTAGCAGGGCTGACAGGTCTCTCTCTCCCAAAGATAGTTAGTAAAGGCTGGAGAAGGTGACCACTACTTCAAATGCAAAGACAGCAATGCAAAACTTCAAGGACCATGAAAAAATCAAGGTAACATGACATCACCAAAGGATCACAATAATCTTCCGGTAACCAAGCCCAAAAACATCGAGATTTGTGATTTACCCAATAAAGAATTCAAAATAGCAAAATAGTTAAGGAAACTCATGAGCTAAAAGAAAACACAGAAAGACAATTTAATGAAATCAGAAAAACAATACACAAACAAAATGAGAAGTTTATAAGGAGACAGAAATCACCAAAAAAACCCAAAACAGAAATTCTGGAGCTGAAGAATACAATGATGAAATGAAAAATGCAATAGAGAGTATTAACTAAGCAGAAGAAGTAATCTGTGAAATTGAAGACATGAACTTTGAAATTATCCCATCAAAGGAGAACAAAGAAGAAAGAATAAAAAAGAGTAAAGAAAGCCTACATGATCTATGGTACACCATCAAAAGAAACATTCTGCGAATTATTTGTGTCCCCGAAAGAGAAGAGAAGGAGAAGGGGGCAGAAAGCTATTTAAAGAAATAACAGCTGAGAACTTCCCAATCTGGGGAGAGATCAATATCCAAGTTCATGAAGCTCATAGGTCACCAAAGAAAATCAACTTAAAGAGATCCTCTTTAAGACACATTATAACAAAATTGTCAAAAGTCAAAAAGAGAAAATCGTAAAAGCAGCATGAGAAAAAAAGCTTGTAACTTACAAAGGAATCCACATAATGCTATCAGCAGATTCCTTAGCTGAAACCTTACAGTCCAGGAGAGAGTGGCACAGTATATTCAAAGTGCTGAAAGAAAAAATCTGCCAACCAAGAATACTTTATCTTGCAAAGCTGTCCTTCAGAAATGAAAGAGATGAAGACTTTCCCAGACAAACCAAAGCTGAGAGAATTCATCACCACTAGACCTGCCTTACAAGAAATGCTGAAAGGTGTTCTTCAAGCTGAAATGAAAGGATACTAATTAGCAACATGAAAATATACGACACACTGGTAAAGGTAAGTACATAGTCAAATACAGAATACTATAATATGGTGGAATGTTAACCATTTAACTCTAGTTAACCTTTTATAAAGGTTAAAGGACAAAAGTATTAAAAATAACTATAGCTACAATAATGTATTAATGAACACAGTATAAAAAGACCTGAACTGTGACATCAAAAACATAAAAGGGGGAGAGTAAAATGGTAGAATTTTTGTATGTAATCAATGCAAAGGTGTTATCAGCATAAAATAGACTGTTATTATCTATAAGATATTTTATGTAAGCCTCATGGTAACCATGAAGCAAAAAATCTACAGTAGATTCAAAAGAGATAAAGAGAAGGGAATCAAAGAAAACCATATAGAAAATCATCATTTCACAAAGGAAGGCAGCAAGAAAGGAATAGAGAACTACAAAACAGCCAGAAAACAATTACTAAGATGGCATTAGTGAGTCCTTACCTATCAGCAATTATTCTAAATGTAAATGGATTTAATTCTCCAATCAAAAGACACAGAGTAGCCAGATGAATAAAAATACAAGAATTAACTATATGCTGCCTACAAGCGACTCACTTCAGCTTCAAGGAAACACATAGGCTCAAAGTGAAGGGAGGAAAAAGATATTCCATGCAAGTGGAAACCAAAAGAAAGCAGGGATAGCTACACTTATATCAGACAAAATAGACTTTAAGCTGAAAATAGTAACAGGAGACAAATAAGGTCATTATGTAATGACAAAGAGGTCAATTCATCAAAAAGATATAACAATCATAAATATATATGCACCCAATCTCAGAGTACTTAAATATATTAAGCAAATACTAACAGATCTGAAGGGAGAAATAGACAACAATACAATAATAGTAGAGGACTTCAATACTTACTTTCAACAATGGATAGATCATCCAGATAGAAAATCAACAAGGAAACATTGAATCCTTTTAGAAGGGTTGGAAGATGATCTTCCTACACTGTCAGAATAAGATCCAGCAATCCCACTTCTGGCTATATGTATAGAGGAAATGAACAGGATCTCAAAGAGATATCCGCACTCCCATGATCATTGTGGCATTATTCACTATAGCTAAGATATGGAAACAACCTAAATGTTCATCAACAAATGAACGGATAAAGAAGATGATAGACAGATACACACACACACACATGCACGCACGCACAATGGAATATTATTCAGCCATAAAAAGGAGGAAATTTGTGGCAACACTGGATGGACCTTGAGGGCATTATGCTAAACGAAAAAGTCAGACAGAGAAATACAGATACTGTATGATATCATTCATATGTAGAATCTAAAAAAGCCAAACTCGTAGAAACAGAGAGTAGAATGGTGGTTACCAGGGGCTGTGGGGTGGGGAAAATGGGGGGATGTTGGTCAAAGGGTACAAATTTCCATTTATAAGACAAATAAGTTCAAGTGATCTAATGTATAGCATGGTGATTATAGTCAATAATAATGTATTACATACTTGAAAGTTGCCGAGAGTAAATCTTAAATGTCCTCACCACAAAATGAAATAGGTAATTATGATGTGACATAATGGAGGTGTTAGCTAAAACTATGTTGGTAATCATTTTGCAATACATAAGTGTATCAAATCAGCATGTTGTACACCTTAAACTTACACAATGTTATATGTCCACTATATCTCAATAAAGCTGGAAAAAAACATTTTGTATGTTGCTTCTCCTTTGGTAATTCTAAAGCATTTTAACAAAAATTTTAGTGATTTTTAGTAATTTTATTCAACAAATATAATTAAGTATCCATTGTGATCCAGATACTATGTTAGATACAAATTATACAAAGAAGAACGACATAATCTATTGGGTATTGGTTAGAAGTGCTTTTTTTCATTAAGCTATAAAAGTAATATAATTGAGTGATACTTGCTCCATGGATACGTGAAATACAAAAGTAATTGAAAGATCTTGTTGTCAATTTCAGCATTATACTCCATTAAAACTGTTTTAGCAGAAAAGCTAAATTAATTGCTTTGTGTTTTGCCCTCTTCTGTTCTCACTGACCATTCTCGGGTAATTATGCCAAAGAACTGAAAAGTAGCAAAATGATTAGCAGCCAGGAACATAAGAAGAAAGAAAACAATATAGAGAATCTCCACAATGAATTTTAAGTTGGAATGAAGAATATCTCCAAACTTGTTCATGGAGACACTTTTATAAGTATTGAGTCACACTGCAACATATTTGTGTGTGTGTGTGTGTGTGTGTGTGTGTGAGGAAGACCAGCCCTGAGCTAACATCCGTTGCTAATCCTCCTCTTTTTGCTGAGGAAGACTGGCCCTGGGCTAACATCCGTGCCCATCTTCCTCTACTTTATATGGGACGCCACCTCGGCATGGCTGACAGGCAGTGCGTCGGCGGGCGCCCGGGATCCGAACCCGCGAACCCCAGGCTGCCAAGCGCGGACTAAACCGCTGCGCCACCGGGCGGCCCCCAACATATTTTTATTAATAATGTAGAAGCTTTAGAAGAGCAAATGTTTCTGACAGAGCAATACTTTAACTTGAAAGCACAAGCTCTCCTTTATAAACAAAAATGTTTCTTTCATGCTGCTCTGAAAGCACAAAATTTGGTTAGCAGTTTCTGAAAGACATCATTAGCTCTTCAGCACCATTCCCTTTCTGCAAGTTCAACTCCTCCCACAAAGGATCCAAATAACAGTGCCTCTTTGAAGAGCACAATTCCCATTGACATCAAAGGCCGCATGAGGCAGCAAGGCTGCTACAGCATTCTTGTCTAATGGTGTGAGAATACAAGCCTTGAGAAAAAAGCACAAATTCTAGCTCTGAAGTTCAATTTTTCAGTCATCTTAAAAGTCAGCATCCTAAATGTTTACAAATCTGATAGAGCCCAGTACAAGTCAATTAACTGTTCCTTTACTTACTTAACTTCCTTTACTTACAAATACTGTACTTTACTCCTAAATGAGTTTAATGCATGTTCGTTATCTGTAGTATCCTCTTGTCTCCACCCCAGAATGGTCTGCCTTTTATTTGAAACTGCTAATACATAATAAATCCCTGTAGAAGAGGTAGAGACTAAATAATAATTTTTAACAATGGTAATCAGAATTCACAGATATTTTGGCAAGGAGCAAGAAATGTTTGTCCTACAAGAAAATGAGCTTATTTTCTTCTCTTTCAAATATTAGCTCTTTGACCCAATGTGCAGACTCAGCAATATTAAGTAGAATGATCTAATAAGGATAATAGAAAGATTTTTGTAGGTATTCTTAAGCATCATTTTCTGCTTTTTTGACTTATTTCTTCATATTAAGTGATTTGGGGGGAACCAATCTTGCTATTGCTATCTAACAAATTACCTCCATAACTCATTGGCTTAAACCCACCCATTTGTTTTATTATATCTCACTTGGTGGGTGAGAAACCAGAGCAGGGCTTATCTGGGTGATTCTTATGGTCCATAGGGCACTGACGACTCAGGTCACCTGATGGTACGCAGCTGGAACAGAGCCGGTGCTGAGGATCTAAGACAACTTCACCCACATGTGTGGACCTTGGGGGGCATGGTTAGAAGTCTAAGCTCAGCTGGGGCTATCCACTGAAGGACCTACAGATGGTTTCACCCTCATAGCCATGTCAGAGTATTCGTTATTTCTCACACAGCAACCCAGGGCTCCCAGAAAGACTGTTCCAAGAAACAGAAGGTGGAAGCTGACATTTTCTTAAGAAGTGGAGCTGATACCAGGCATAGCATCACTTCCACTGTGCTGCATTGGTCAAAGCAATGACAGAGCCTAGGTTCAAGGAGAGGAGACACAGACCTCAGCTCTCAGGAGGAGCACAAAAGAAGTGGCAGCCATCTTTAATCTGTCCCTTCAACAAACTCTCCTGAATGTCTTCTCTCCATGCTCCTGGAGATACAAATTACAGTAGTTTACCTTCAGATTTCCTACTTTCTGACTTATCTCACCTTTACGAAATCATTTGGCTATTACTTGTAGTTAAAGAACTATCTTGGTCTTCTGTGAGTTTCTTTTAATCACAGAAGAAACAGAGAATATACAAGATAGGATTTTTAGCATGCATTTATTAATTTATAGAATGTCTATTTTTAATGATAAAATAGGCATATTTATTACCATGGCTTGATATTAACAAGATTAATGCATTAACAATAACATAAAAATCATTTTACTGACAAAGAACTAAAAATACGTTTCAGATTCAATAAATAATCACTAGTCTATGAATTAGACTCATCCCCATTTCATGGATTGCAGTCCGAAGCATATAAAAATTAAGTAACTTTCTCAGGGTCACCCCGCTGGTAGATGTCAGAGCTGGGACCAGCTGCTGCCCTCGTGACTGAGTACATACACTGCACCTATGCCATCCAATCACATCAATATTTTCACATAAAATTCTACAGTGATGTTCAATGCCGTTTATCCTCATTCTCTGTGAAACCTCAACATTCGATATTCAGAAGTTCTTATGATCATCTATGCACAGTACCTCTGAAAAGTCTCAAGGCGTTTATATTCAAAACCTCCCACCTGAGCTCTAAGGACATAATAATTTATATTTATGCTCTAGACAACTTGAAGATAATTACATGGCAGTTGGGCTATTTTTTTCTAACTACCATGCTAATGTTCAATAACTGCACTTTTGACAACCCACTGCCATCTAATTAGCAAAAAACATCTTGGTAAATGCAAGCATCATGCTCGTTTGACAGACCAGTGATAGGCTATTGAAGAAGAGGGAAGAACTAATTGACACACAGGTAACTGCATTGGTGCTGGTCCTAATATGCCAATTAAGCACAATGATCTCATTCTTTAAAATCTACAAGATGATTTTTATCATTTAATGAGAACCACATATATTATTAAATATTTAAATAATTGCCCTCACAAAGCATATTTTCAGTATCACCAACATGCACAATTTTTTAACACTGTTGATACATGAAATGAATATAACATTCAATGGGTGTAGAGTATAAATTACATAGTTCTCTGGCCTATGTCTAACAAAAAAATTAGAGACATGAAATCTATAATTGCATGAAATGTGTACTTATATGTGCATTTAAATAAATCTATAGGAATAAAATTATGATCGGCACAAATAAAAGAATTTCTGAAGTTGGTTCTTGAATTGACCAATAAGAAATATATAATAAAGTTGTTTGCTACATCTTTACTTAATAAATAAAACCTCCCAAAAATCATAAAAACTTTTTTTGAAAATGTTTTCAAAATTAACATGACTGTATCTCTCTCTTAAGCAGATTTTGGTGACAGAATTTGAGTAAATATTTTTTATGTCTTTAAAATATTAACAATAGGGGCCAGCCCAGTGGCGCAGTGGTTTAGTTTGCTCTTTGGCAGCCCGGGGTTCACGAGTTCAGATCCCAGGCACCTGCTGACACACTGTCTGTCAGCCATGCCGTGGTGGCATCCCATCTCAAGTACAGGAAGATGGGCACGGATGTGAGCCCAGGGCCAGCCTTCCTCACCAAAAAGAGAAGGATTGGCAACAGATGTTTGCTCAGGGCTGGTCTTCCTCACAAAAAAAAAAAGAAAGAAAGAAAAATATTAACCATAGAGAACAGTATACAAATACAAAAAGAATAGTATAGGAACCCCCTTTACTCATCATTCAGCTTCAGAGTTTTTCAAATCATGCCCATTATTGTTTCATCCTTACTCTCATCAACTTGCCATCTTCCTGTTTTGATGCAAATCTCAGATATCATATCATTTCTTCTGTAAACAGCGTTAAGTACTTAAAAATTCAAATTATGCTAAGTTAGGATATTTTACAAAGTCAATAAACACTGAGTTTAAAATTTATTTTTTGAAAACAATAAGAAATGAGTATTTGAAGTAAAATTGAAATGCCAGTATTTATCCTACAAGAGAGATTATTATTCTTAAGAAACTGTGGAGTTATCATTTGGTAATCAACAATGCTTAAGACAAAAATCATTGTTATTAATTCATTAGTGACTCAATATTATTAACCTGGCTTAAGCCATTGGATTTTTTTTGTTGTTGTTTATACCACGTCTAATTTCAAAACACAGTGTCTTGTACATACTTAAAATAATAACATATGATTTAATTTTTAAAATTTATTTACTCACTCAAACTGGTCCCTGTCCATTAGTCAAAACCAACAATGTTTTATAGTCATTACTAATCCCTGGAAAGGTAAAGAGCTGCGAACTAAGGAGACTAAGAAGGAGTAGCCAGAGAGAGAAGAGGAAAGCCAGAAGAGCATGCTCTTTGGAAACCCAGTGACATCAGTTCTTCCAAAAGGACGGCATAATCAGCTGCACCCAGTGCTTCTGCCAAGGCGAGGGAGAGAGCTGAATGCTGATTACAGAATCTGTCATAAGGAAAGGCTCACTGGTACACTGACAACGGTCTTTTCAGCAGAGGGGCAGAAATGAAAAATTTGTTGAAGAAAAGTAAGGTAGAAAAATAATAGGAGATAAGAAGGTGGAGAAAGTTAACATAAAATTTTCAAAGAGTTTTGGTATGAATGGTACCAAAAAAATGGATTACTATTTGGAGAGTTGGTGGGTTTATGGATGATTTTTCCTTTTTCTTAAGATGAGAGAAAGGAGAGCATGTTTGAATGCTACTTATGATGGTGGCATAGAAAGGAAGAAAGTGATGATACAGAAAAGAATAATAACAGTTTCAGAGTAAAGTTCTTAGCTAAGAGATGTGGGCTCCAGTAGCCTTAGATGGGCACTGCCACGGTCCGGTCGTGGATGTATGGGGAGAGGGTAGATGCAGCTACGCTCATGAGCCATAGATAAGGAAACAGACTGCATTCTGGTTTGGATGGTCTGTCTACTCCATGATCCTCGACCAATAGATCATGAACTCCAAAAACAGTTCTCCTTTCCAGAACAGCCCCTTCTCCTCCTGGTCTTAGCAACACGCTGGAGGCTTCAGGCTCGTCAGCTACCCCATGGCTCCAGAGAAGTGGTTCTCAAAGCAGCGTCCCCAGAGCAAATGCAGCAACATCACATGGGTACTTTTCAGAAAAACAATTTCTCAGACCCCATCCCAGACTAACTGAATCAGAAACTCTGGGGATGGGGCCCAGTAATCTGTATGTTAATAAGCCCTCCAGGTATTCTGATGCATGCTGAAGTTTTATTTATTTATTTATTTATTTATTTATTATTTTTTTTTTTTTTTGGTGAGGAAGACCAGCCCTGAGCTAACATCTGTTGCCGATCCTCCCCTTTTTGCTGAGGAAGACTGGCCTGGGCTAACATCTGTGCCCATCTTCCTCTACTTTATATGGGACGCCGCCGCGGCGTGGCTGACAGGCAGTGGGTCGGCGGGCGCCCGGGATCCGAACTCGCGAACCCCGGGCTGCCAAGCGCGGACGAAACCGCTGCGCCACCGGGCCGACCCCAATGCTGAAGTTTTAAAGTTGCTGTTCCTAGAGTATGAGGGAAAAGTTGTGCAGACAGCTTCTAAAACTACCCCCAAGCCCATGGTTTCCAAGCAGATTCACAGGCTTACTATCAGCAGCATTCCCAGTGTTCACTGCTTGTCAGAACCCAGTCCATCTCCCCTCTGACAGTCTTCAAGAGCACTCTTGAAGCCTCAGTAAATAAAAAATTACCCTTCCCAGTCTATATGCTTGCAGTGACCATATTCATGCCTGTAAATACTCTTTTTATACCAAAAAGCAAAGTTTCTCATGTTTATGAAAACTCAATTATACTTGAGCAAAGAGCTATTTGCAAATGGTTTATTTCTTGTTAGCAGATCAATCCCAGTCAATAATATACTTCATATGTCAGGAAAATAAAATACATCGATGTTTCTGGATATTAAATGCCTCTGAACACCACAATTATCTATGTCTAAAATATCATTACAAGACCAGGAGACTTTTCTTTTCCTGCCATCACTATTAGAGGAGGAAACATGGATATCGATTCTTTTGGTAAGTCATTGGAAAACTAATGAATCTTTCTTATGACTTGGGGTAGGAAGTTGCATCTTATTTTCCCAGGACTTCAGCAAATAAATTCTTCTGGAAGCTACAAAGTCTCTATGAATAGGTGAGTATGGTACATATCTGAAATACGATACGCTTATGCTATCAAGATGACATTTAAATTTTATTCTGGTTATCCCTTGGATTGATCAAAATTTTAATGTAAAGAATAGCCTTTTCCTCACTTTAAATGTTAAACGCATCTCAGTGGGAAGTATTATAAACTCTGTTTAATGTGCTTCCTTTACAATGTGAGCATCACCTTTGTCGTATTAAAAGTCATTCCTTTTTAGTAAGATAAAATTAAAAAGAACTCCAACCGAATATAATTAAAAACTTGGACTATATGTCTTGCAAAGAACCAAGTGATTTCTGCACTGTGGGAAGTCCTGTATGCTTTCCCACAGTGGCTAAGTTCATAAGTGCAGTAGAAAGTATCCATGCTGATACTAATTACATTCTAAATTAGCCAATATTAGCACTGTGCCAAATAATTCACATAGCATGGTTTCCATGTTAGACAATCAATTACAGTTCAGATGAATCCATGCAAAAATCAGTAATTTTTACTTAGGATCACAGTTTTTGTAATTTAACATATTATTACAGCAGAGCCTTCAAAAGGTCAGGCAGAACAATGGAGAGCAATTTCCAGTTAGTCAGTGTTCCTTTATTGTCACAAGAGGGTGAGAAAGCTGATTATATCCGCAGGCTTGATAGGATCAGAATTTTAATTTATTTTGACACTTGCCTTACAGAATACTTTAAAATAGAGAACAATTCTGTCTAAAAGCTATTAAAAATTCACACAGGTGCACCATGATGATACATATCCCTTGTTAGTGTCTTCTGCGTTGATCAATTCATTGGGAGATCGCAGAGGTAAGAGTGAGGCACCACACCAGGTAACTGGGGACCAGCCTAGATGCCCAGCAGAGAATAGTTTTATATTTTTTCAAATTTGAGAATTTAGCAGCATCCTACTGCCCCCAGGAGTTCTACCTATTGCAACAGCACAATGGAATCATTCCAGAAAATTCTGTGGTTTTTCTCCATATCAATGTATTAGACCTGGAGAAACACCTATTATTTTTCTTTTAATACATAATGTATATTTCCCAGTGCCAAACTAATAGGTTAAATTTAGTCCCAAAATTCCTCTAATACAGTGAAAAGAAAAACAGACATTTTTTTCAAACATAAAGACTAGGATCTTGTTTCTTCTCAGGTGAAGTAATATTGACAAGTTTTTTCTAAGATTTTAAAATTAACCATCATCAAAATCTTCCTATTATTTAGTAACCTGAAAATATACTGCACCAAAAAGTGTTTATGTGTCTACCACAAAGAAGACACAATACAATAAACTACGGATGATTAGAAGAATGAATTGAACTATGCAAACCAGCCTTGATATTTAGGCCAGGGTGGTTTGAAATCAGCAAAATTATGTACATACAACTGTCCCACCCCCACGCCTTAACTTTGAATCAGAGCCGCTACTGGAATGAAGGCATCACCTGGAAAGTCCCTGTTAAAACACTTACTTGCATGGCGGGAAGAGAGTCAGTCATCAACATCTCCTAACATATTAGCTGCTGTTTTCCTTTTGTGAGATATGAGAAAGAGATCCATAATGAAAAGGATAGATGTTAAGGCATAGGGGACGAGAAGAGGAATGGTCAAGACTATGAGATCCAATTTGAGAGGGATAAGCTCAGAGAGACACTTCACCAGAGGGTATGAACAGGACAGAGGTAGCTGGGCACTCCCAGACAGGAGACAGGAAGATTTCCCTTCAGAGCCAGCATGCTATAGAGGTCCAGAGCCCGGATGCTAGGGACAAACTGCCGAGTTCAAATCCCACCTCTGCCACTTACTAGATGCAGGAGTGACAACAAATCTCTTAACCTCTCTGTGCCTCTGTTTTCCTTTCTGTAAAATGGGACTAATAACGGCACCCCCTACAAACACACACTGGGTCATTCTGAGGATCCAAATCGTAAAGCCTCAGATTAAGACCTTGCACGTGGTAACAACCACAGAAGTGTTTGCTCTTGTTCTCATTATTATTACCTGAAGTGCACTATGTCTTAAAATTAAAGACACATTTCCTGAAACTAGTGTAGAGGAGACAGAGAATGAACACACTGCTCTATTTTTTTTAATTGCTGCTGTTTTTTGTTTGGTTGCGTAGAATCATCTTGGTTATGTTTACTCCAGCATCTTGCTGCTACCTGGGGAAAAGAAGTGAGCCAGGCGGAAGGTGGTTGGGGTTGAGTTTACTCAAGTAACCTAGATAAATGCCTCTGTTTTCTGCTGTCCTCTGGACACACTCCCACCGTACTGTATGAGAAAGTGGCCACGGCGCTCGCAGGAGCGGATGCACCCCCCTCAGCACCAGGCTGCTAGCAGACAAGAATCAGGGTGTTGGGGAGCATTAGGCTCATTAATTGCTCAGGATTGAGAACTAAGCTCTTGTTTACTCTTGGCTCATCTCTTCTGTTTGTTGTTGTGTTTTTATTGTTGTTGCTTCTTTGGGAATTTGTATTTAGCAGAAAAGAAAAAAAAACTCTAAAATGCTTAAGAAAGATTTCAAGGAAATGTAAACATTTTTGAATTACAAATAAGTACTAAATAATAAATATATAAAATAAATCGTATATAATAAATATGAAGGTCTTTCCCTTTATTTTACTTAAAGAGTTTATGATTCTGTCTTTTAAGAACCAATGGAGAAGGAATGAGTTATTCATAGCTTGGAAGCATGAATAGAAAATGTGTAAAATATACCAAATACGCAATAGGAACAGCAGGTGATTTTTCTCTAATGTGTAAGTCGCTGAGTCAACCTTGACCGAGTGCTTTCTATGTGTCACTACTTTTGTAGGTGCTGGTGATGGAGTCGCGACTGGACGGACGCAAGCCCTGCCCCCGGCAGTTTATATTCCGGGGCTTAGAGACGCCTGGGTGTCGGGGGTGGAGGGACGGAGGTTGGAATAAAATAAGTAAAATACCACCTGATGGAGGTGATAATGGCTGTGGAATGAAATTAAGCAGGCAAGGGGAAGACACAGAACCAAGAGTGTTATGACATGTGGGGAGGTTGCAATTTTAAGTAAAAGAATATGAAATTGGCCTCAGTGAGAAGGTGGCCTTTGAGCAAAAGCTGAGGAAGCTGGCGGGGGGTGGGGGCGCATGCAGACATCTGGGGGATAACCCTTCAAGGGTGCTGCAAACGCACAAACCCTGAAACCACGCAGGCTTGGGGTACTCGACACACAGTTGAGAAGGCAGTGTCACTGGAGCAGAGGGCATAAGGGGGTGAAGAGTAGGGGGTGAGGCCATAGAATATTGGGGGTACATGGTGTGGGGCCTAAAACATCACTGTAAGGTCTTTGCCTTTGCTCTGAAGGAGGGGAGAAGCCAGTGAAGGGGTGTAGGAGAGAAGGGGAGTGGCTGGACTGATGTCCTTGAGCAGAGGGAGCGGGGTCTAGTGTGCAATGCCAGAGATGGGAGCAGAGGGCTCAGCCACAGTTAAAAGAGAAAAGTATGTGGGTAGATAAACAGGATGGTGAGAACCTGAGAAAATTCTCTTCTGATTGCTTTCATGTCCTCAGTAAAAATAGTAACCGAGGTCATCAGTGAAAATTAACATCTCTACATAAAAATGCCCAATCACTTACACATTTGCATAGATATTCTAGGAACCCCTATATATCTTGGAGAAAATATGTAAGTTAAGGTTCAAAGTCAGAAACACAATATAATGAAGTTAACCTGTCCAACAACTCACCAGCGGAAACCGAAAACATGAAAGGACAGATGTTCTGGGAAATTTGCAAACAGTGACAAGTGTGGTTGTCACCTGTGATTATGATGGCATACACCTAGGCCTCGACTGACACAGTGGTGTTGTGTGTTCAGTTATCTCATTAACATTCCTGAGGTCTCTCCTGTGCAGGAGAATGTAGGACAGTGGCTTTAGCTATAACAGATGTGAAACAGTGGAGTCTACACTCTATAATTTTTACAAAACAAAAACAATTAAATGCTAAATAATGACTGGTTCCTCTTCATATAGTAATCTTGGAGGAAATACTACAAAAATTATTTAGAACATGAGGAGTCCACCATGGTCCCTTGTCTCATGGTCTCCATCCCTGTGCACACACCCCCAGCACCACTACACAGACGCACCCTACCCATGCAAGCTGATTTATTCAGTTCCCTGCGCCACCTTCCACTTATTTATGTTCAATTTTTTATGAAGAGCCATTTCCAATCCTCATATCAGTTTAAACAGTACAAGTATGGTTTTGTTTTCTTCCTCATTTATTTTCTTTATTTCTTGCCAATTAGACAGAAAAGTAGAAAGGCCCTCCACACATGTATTAGTCATATGTATCTTTAGAAATCAACTTACAGAGTCATTTTCTTGTCAGTCTGTAGTTAAGACTCACCAACCATCTTCGAAATGTTCTCGGATGCCGCTTCCCTGGCTCCCATATTGTCAAATAGCTCATGTAGCACTCTGCAGGGGCTACACTAACAATTCCTATTCTTAGCATCTTTAAATGGAGAAAGAGTGTTTGTAAGTATTACCAAGGGTCTCCAAATATAATTACATTCTGTAATTGATACTGTAAACTATACCAGGTTTCGCTGTATGATCTAACACAATCTTTGAATGTTTGCCTCAAAAATTTATCAGGCCATTGCAAGAGAAAACATAAAAATAGCAAGTAATTCACTAAAATTAGTACTTATAATCCCCTTGCCACATATTTGTGATTTATATTTACATCACAGAATGATGGAACTTTTTAAAAGTAATTTTATATTTTAGTCTCATATTTTATTAACTTCCCCAATCTCCGCCACCATCATGTGTATATGCAAAATATGTGGTCATCATAATTGCATTCATGGACCACCAAGTTTATCTTCAAAAGATAAAATTATTAAAGAGTTTTCTGCTGAGGATCCAGGAAAATAGGATTTGAAAACAGACAATTAGGTAACCAACTAAATCACGGTGATGATTTCAATTTTTCTTTACCCATTAATGAGACTAAAAGTAATTGCCTCCCTGGCTTTGTCCACGTGATTAGAAACTTTTCCAGGCTAAAGTCAAATTTCCTCAGCAAATTTGAGTCTGGTAAGGACAGAACTGTGGCGTTTTTAGGGTTAGAATCAATGAGCACATGAAGACAAAGTCAAGTCAAAAGCTTGTTGCAGTGGTTTCGATCTGTCAGTCTTTCAAAAATGACATATTTCAGAACACCAAACACACATTTGTGCCAGCAGAGATTTTTAATTAGCTTTCCAGCCTAACAGCAATAATGGAGAGAGCAGAACTTGGGTCACCACTGAGTGTGTTTTGGATCCTTTGAAAACTGACTTTTGTTCTCATTTGAGCCATGGCATCGGCTGCCCTCATCCCTTGGTGGGAGTTTCACAGAGTGACAAATCAGCTGTGGCACAAATAGTTTCTAATTAACAGTGACAGGATATTGACTGGGGTAACAACTGCTTGATAGAGGCCAAGGAAAAGTTTTAGGGCCATGAATTTTCCATTACATTCAGAAGTGATTATTCTCTCAAGATTTTAGCTTCATCATTATCTTTCTAACACAGATATTGGAAAACCCCCTTTTGAAAACATTTTACTGTTGTAGCTCAGTTGGAGGAAATGGATGAAAGATCACTGATCAATGATCATTCTTACCACGAATCAGCTCTTCTACTTCTAGTTGAATCTTATAAAATACATTAATTACAAAACACTGGGATGACCAGTAACCAGACAGCTTTTGAACCTGAAGATTTTTTCCTAAGGAATGTATAATATTCTGAATTCTTCTGCACAGACTTTTTCCTATTCCTTCTGACACTACCTTAAATAGTGTAATGCCACTATTGAAAATAATAGCTGAACAATTCTTCTGTTCCCCCAAACAGCTAGATCGCTTCAGGTCCCTCAGAGCCAGCTACCCTAAAATGAAGAGAGTCCCCAAGTCATTTCACAAACCCAAAGAGGGGATCAGTCTGACTTCTCAAACCCCCTCTGCTGAATATTACACATCCATACAAGAAATATCTGATTCCTGCTTTTTTTAAGATAATTTTTTTTTTTTTTTTTTTTTTTTTGGTAAGGAAGACCAGCCCTGAGCTAACATCCGTTGCTAATCCTCCTCTTTTTGCTGAGGAAGACTGGCCCTGGGCTAACATCCGTGCCCATCTTCCTCCACTTTATATGGGACGCCGCCACGGCATGGCTGACAGGCAGTGCGTCGGCAGGCGCCCGGGATCCGAACCAGCGAACCCCGGGCTGCCAAGCGCGGACTAAACCGCTGCGCCACCGGGCCGGCCCCTTAAGATAATTTTTTTTATCAGGAGAAGGAATACGTGCTTTGATCTCAAATTTAAGAATATCAGTCTATCCTAAGATATTCTAAAAGTAACCTTTACTCCAGAAATAGAACCTACAATAGTAGCTTTCTAACTATGTTTCACGAAGCCTTCAGGTTCTTCTGAATTAACTCGAACAACCCTCTCAAGGAGGAGGCATGGCAAGAGAAAACCAGGGAGATGGAACTTCAAGAACCTCCCTGTCTCACTTTACCGAAAGAACTCCATGGGTGATGGTCAAAACATTTAGAATCAGTTCCCATAGGTATTCCCCAATCATCATGGACACAAGCTCTATATGGTTATGGACAGATGAGTGTTTATCGGCCTGTCATCAGCCCTAAGTCGACCCACTCGCATTGACGTTATGTACTGGAGATGAGGTTCCAAGTAAAGTTAGTTATTAAAAAGTGTTCACTGTTAAAATAAAAAGTTTAAAAAACTTCTTGTGTACAAGAAGAAACGTTTTACCTGTCACAATTGAGCTGATCAGCACCTTGTGGAAACTCAATAGTTATCACAAGGTATACAATCAATTTCCTCCACTAATTAATAAAGCTATGGTCTCAGAAGCAGAAAGGGCTTTACGTATCCAACTAGTTCAACTACCCCTATGATACCTGAATCCCCTCTACCATACCCCCACTACACAACAACCAAGTCCACAGACAACTTCAGAGATGGAGGTGTTCTAGGGATAAAGAATAGCAAAGGAAAAGATCTGAATGTAGGAACCATGCATGTCTGAGGAATAACAAGGAGGCCACTGTTACTGGAGTAGAGTGTGTAAGAGATAGAAGTAACAGAAGATAAGGCCAGAGAGGCAACAGCAAGGGGTGGGCAGATATGTAAGGAGTGTGTAGTTATTCTGAATGAGATAGGAGGAGAGGGTTTGGGGCAAATAAGTTACATGGACTGACTTGTTTTAACAGGATCATTTGGCTGTGTGTTGAGCATAGACTGAAGAGAGTCCAAGGCCAGAAGCAGAAAAAAAACAGTTAGGAGGCTATTTCAATAATCCAGGCAAGGTTTGGTGGAGGATTAGACCACGGCATTAGCAGAGAAGACAGTGAGAAGTAGTTCACTTCCAAAGATATTTTTAAGGTAGAGCCAATAGAATTCCCTAGAGGACAGAAAGTGGTCCCTGAAAGAAAGAGTAAAGGATGAATGGAAAGGTTTTATCCCCAACAGCTGGAAAGATGGTGCTGCCATTTACTGAGCTGAGGAAGACTGAGGGAAGAGCAGGCTTACTAGGGTTTTATCAGGAGCTCCACTTTGGATAAATTAAGTTTCGGGTGCCTATCCAAGTGGAGCTATCAAGAAGGGAGTGGGATACGTACGCAATCTGGCACTCAGGGGAGAGGTGAGGTGGCAGATTTAGACTTGAAATCATCTGCATATAGATAGTATTCAAAGCCATGAGACTGATAAGATCGGACTAAGCCCTGGGTGCTCTACCATCTAGGAATGGGGGAAATGAGGAGAAACCAGCAGAGGAGACTGAGAAAGAAAAGCCCAGAAGTTAGGCATTAAACCAGCGTCTAAAGCCAAAGGAAGATGACGTTTCCAGGAATAGAGAATGATCAGCTGTGTTGAATGCTGCTCTAGCTAAGGAATCGGAGAATCCGATCGATGTGGAATGTAACCATGTGGAGGCCACGGGGCCTTGACAAGAGCAGCAGCGGTGGCAGCCTGAGTGGAGAGGGAAGAAAGAAATGGAGAGACAGTGAACATAGACAACTCTTTCAAGCCCATCGGCTGTAAAGAAAGTCTATCTCATTTTGTAATGACAACCTTGCAAATAGGTATGAGTATACCCATTTGACTGTTGAGGAAGCTGAGCTCCTGAAGAATTAAGTTAACATCCTAAGGTGATAGAACCAAGCCTTCCTTCCACCTTAACACGTCTAGTTTGCGTTTCTCCATGTCCATTAAATAATACCTATGGTTGCATATTTATATTGGAACAGCTCTAACATCAATAAAGTCAACTTAAATCCTGTTAATCTCTACTAGGAATCCATCTCTCCCTCATCTTGTATATTGTGCTGTTGTTTAGAACTTTACTTTTGTCCTAATCAACTTTTACTCTGTTAGAGCTATTGCATTATTCCTGCCTCTTGAGTAAATTTTTAGAATCCTGATTCTACGATCATACATATTTGCTATTTTCCCCTATTTTAGGTAATCCAAATATGTGAAATGGATGTAACTGTTTTGAGGTTTTTTCCCCACAAGAATTCAAGTACTTGTATTTCATCTTAATTTTTCTTAATCAATATGTAAATGTCTGGAGCTGTTCCATCTGACTAACCTAAAATCTGTACATTGTAATTTAAGTCTCATTCTTACCTAGACAATACTTTTAAGAATTCTGGGCTTTTCCATATATCATGAAATATCATTATTTTACTCTGGAAAATTTCAAGAGCAGGTGTTACCATCCATCATCCTTCCTAAATTTAAAAACGTAAGAAAAGAAAATTAACTTTTCCTCCTATTTGATGAAACACATTATTTTTGAGTTGCATTGCCTCCTGGTGGCCTTATAAGCTGCAAAACATACTTCCTGGAAACTGAATCAACTGACCTGCTTTGGGCTGGTGAGAAAGTGTGTGCCAAGAACAAAGGTTGGTAGTGAGTAATACCGGACTGTTTTTTCTGCCCCATAATCAAGAACAGAAATCTTGGCTTTCTGAAGCTCTTCCAGATAAATGACAGTAAATTCCCCTTGGAGGGGGTGCATGCACCCGCATCTGTCCATCTTCAATGGCAGAAGTATATGAATGGAGCTTATCTAAAATATATGTAGAGGGATCTTGACATGCTCATGACTCTTCCAATTCTCCAACAAAATGACTCAAGTATTCAAACATTGACAGGGAAAATGCAACTTAAGGTAGAGCCTGGGAAATCTGATCCCTGGCTACTTGAGATGGAGCCATCCTGTAGGAATTATCTTCTCTGCAAATACATAGATATTTGTGCATATATGCTATTTATGCACATATGCTATTTATGAACACTGAGGTCCACAATTAATATATATTTTAGAAAAATTATGAAGTGATTGAAGGAAAACTGTTAATAGTGGTTACCCACGGGGAATGTCATTGTGGGAGCAAAAACATGACGTGAACTGTCATGCCCACACATGTGCCATTTAAACAGTTAAATGATATTTTTAAATAAAATGTTAATTCCTGACCTACTTTCCAAACAGCATTGTTGTGAAGTTAAAATTGGGTGTGATATTTCTCTGCAATATTGTCTCAATTGCCGTAAAATTCAGAGTATTGTTATTATTCCTTTAGCATGAATAATATTATATTTATGAAATCCCTTTAAAAAAGACTAAATAAGGTTACATAAATAGAAGGAGTATAATCAGATCAGATGATCACTTCTGCCCACTCTGATTGTTGAAGTGGTGCTAGCGTAACAGATATGTAAGAAGAATTAATAACCCAATGTCGTTATATAACTCCTTGGCTTTCGTCAATATATTATTTCCAGGCAATGAAGCAATGATAGATTGTTGAACACTGCAGAAACTCTTGAACTGCTAATGGTAAATTCTCACTTCCTTTTTACTACTTACTAACTCCTTTAGTAAGACTTTCATTCCATGTTACATTTCCCTCCTAAATTTATCACCCAAAGAAGGGCTGTCCAGTGACTTCATTTTCAAGCTACATGTCAGATTCTTCAAAACTTCACTCAAATTTTATGAAAACTAATATATAAATAATTTCACACATATGTTCACACACACACACACACACACATCCTTGTCCTTGCTGCTGTTCTGAAGAAACCAATATGTTTTAGTAATATGCTCTTGAAAATTGGTTTTATCGAAAGCATAAAATAAAATGTAAGAAATCAATACTGAAACAGATTGCATAGCTCAATGGCACAATGCCTCTTGTCATGTGCTTGTATAAATTTAGAGAATAACCAGTTATTCTGTTGGAATTCCTATTAGTACTTAGACCTTACAGTAGAGTCTTTTAACTCACTTCACTTTTTAAATCTTTAATTTGGCAGGACAGAATATTAGAGAGGCAGCTGAAAGTACTTTAGCCATCATATTACAATTCTGAAATTGTCAAAAAATAGAAATATGTAATTTTACTCTTTTTAAGGCAATTATAAGAACAAGAAGCAATGTTTGTAGTGCAGTTTTCAGTTAGCATGACAATTATCATCAAGAGAACAGAACTGCAGATGGGGACTTCTCTGAGAGCTATCAAAACAATTTTGTAAGTTCTAATTTAATTAATTGATCATTTTTCCTATCATTTGTCTAATTTCTTAAAGAAGTTTTTCAACAAACCTGAAAGTTGCACTTTAATGACAGCCTTAAAATTAAACTGAAAAGTCAAATCAGTGAAACATTTTCTAAAAGAATAATTTTATCATTCATTTTACTCATCTGGCATAAATACACATTTCCTATACTTTGGCATCTTAGAGAACCGATGATTTTCAAGGTTTTCATAAGTTTATAATCAATAGGATTCCAGAGGAGAAACAAATCAATAAGGATTTCTAGGGCTTCAACCTCCGGACGTCTCTTTTAAATATAAAAAATCCTCCTTTATTTGTATGAGTTAACCATGAAACAGCAGAAAGTACCAGATGACTAACTAAAGGCTTTTCTTCCCCCTAGATCTATGTGACAGCCAAGAAATAAGCAAAATAAGAAGTCTTCCCCGGAATAGAAATTTACAACTGTATTTGCATTCTACAATTGCCTTTGGGAAAGCAGTGTTCCACTTGCTCAAAGACTGGAAGCGCAGGCCTGGGATTGTTAATCCCACTGCCAATTCAGGCACTTTATCTTATTAAATTGTTCTATAATGAATAAATAGTGTTTAAAAACTTGTCCAAATGTGCCCAGATATCCATGAAGTCAGAAATAATTTAAATATTAAGACAGATTATGGCCAGCCTTCAGGGAACTCTATCAAGACTAAAAGAAACAGATATTTATCAAAAGAGCTGGGGATCTCGGTGTTTGACAGAGAGAAGAATAATCAATGACTGTTTTCCTGCTAATTTCTCTAATGATGGGAGGGGCAGAAATCGACGCCAGTCTAAAGCTTTGAATATGTTAAAGTTTTCAGTTTTGCTTCACTCAGTTCTCTGGGTTTCCTTTCCTTTGGGGACAAGAACTAGATGTATTCTAGGAAAGAGTCATAATCATTGAAAGACTGAATCAGGAAAATCTATGAGACGTAAAAGAACATCATGGCTGGCCTTGTCCCTCTGCATTTTGTTCAGTCATTCAATTTATATCTGACAGACCAAGTTCACCCACTGTAAAATAAGAGATTATCTATGAGACAGTTTAAAGTAGGAGAGTCTAGATGATTCCTAAACCAAAAATCAATGGCAATCCAAGCAGATGAGAAGTCTCATGGAGCAGGTGCAATGAGGAAATTACTGGGGACACTCTCAGGATGCAGACCCCAGAAAAGCAGGGGAAATGTTACTATCTGACACTTAGTGGGAATTCCAATCAGCACAGATGAAGATTAGTGGAGGAGCTCCACTGAGGTCCTGTTTCCCCTTCGTTGAGCCCTCAAAGTCAAGCAAACTTGAGAGGAGAACTCAAAGGAATTGGCAAGTTAAAAAAAAAAAAGGGGCTAACACTTTGTGCCTTAAGTGCATTGTGGTCTAGGTTGCCTGGGGATTTAAGCTTCCCAAAATAGCTTTCTGTGTTTCTTCTAAACACACTAGTAAAACACAAAAACCGTTTGGCAACTCTCTCAGATTTCTCAGAAAGCTCGGGGACAGAAATCAATTAATGAAAGGGACATCTCTTTTCTTTAGGTTTTTTGTAATCAATGTAACAGTCATGGATTACCCTATAGATGGACCCATCCAATAGAAGCATGGCTAAAAAGCTCTATCAGGAATCACTCCAGTCCTAGCCAGGGTTATTTTTGTTGTTTTTGTTTGTTTGTTTGTTTTGTTTTGTTGCCATATATAACTCCAGGAGGCAGCTGAGGAAAGCCAATACTGCAGGATGAAACTCTTTAAGATGGGTTTAAAAAGAATATGGACAAAGCCGAGGGACACATAAGAGAGCCCACTCACTGTGAAATATTGCTGAAGTCTTGCACAAACCCTCTGGGGCCGCATCTCTTCTGAATGTACTCTTCTGAATAATGTCGATTCTTGTTTTTCATGGTAATTATGTTCTAGAAAGTCACTTTAAACACTGAATTTGCAAATACTGAATTATTACTCCTAAGGGAAAGAGAGAGTTACATTCCTTGAGCCTCAGGTGTATTTATCAAGAAATCCAGCATCTTCAATTTCGATTCAGAGTCCTTGCGACAAGGATTCACCCTATCCATCATCAAGGTCTTGCTTATTTCACTTCCTGGCATTGCAAATATTGTTGACAGAGTTTGCCCAAAATCTAACATTTATTTTTGTCATAAAACATAGCTTTTCAACACATTTTTGTCCCACAAGTGGGATCATGCTCAAATACAAAGAACAACACTGTGCTATAAGTTCACATGCACCCTCTGTTTATATCACAAACATTGTAAACATGATAATTATCCTATGAGTCTGAGCATCCCAAAGAAATATCTGGCACATTGATATTATAAAAGAAAGAAAAGCTATAAGAGGGAATAGGGGGGATGGCTTTGGGGACCAAAAAAGGGGGGAAAAGCCCCCAGCCACCTCCCCCTTGCAATGTGGACCCTCACAAGTACTAGTTTCTCTGCAGCCACACTTCTTTACTGCCATTAACAAAAAAAAAATGTAATTTTTACTTAAGAAAAGAGAAAGAAATCATTTAAAATAAGTACAATAACTGAACCACAAAGTATTAGAAAATAAACTAAAAGGTTAAGAACAAGAATGAAAAATTTTGAAATCTAGATGTAAAATATGAAGAAAATCAAAGAAATAGAGATGATTTAGAAACCTTTAAAATAAGAAGGATGAAAAATCTTTAAAAATGTTAAGAAATAAGTTGAGTATGAAAACAAATCAAATACATTTAAATTAAAGAAAGAAGTGGAAGAGTTTTGAAGTAAAAAATAGCTGAATATCTATAGAAGAAATTAAGAGTAAGAAATGTAAATATTAAAGGCCCACATGAAATAAGTGGATAATAAAAAGCAATAAAATATAGGGAAGAAAAGTAGTAGTAGAAAGATGCCTAAATAATAGCAGATTCAATAAGGTAGTATTTCAAATGTTTTTTTAAGTTGCAGAGTAACTGAAGTAACCATTTAATGAAATGAAATAAGAAATTATGGATGAAGAGCAGAAGAAGACACCTCAAAATGTGCACATTGAATGTGTAATCACAGAATTCATTGAGTTTGATCTCCTTCTTCAGCATAAAATCCTTAAAGAGGTGTATTAGGAGCAAAGGGCCATGCAAAGCCTTAATCTTCCCTCACCCTGGGCACAGACTGGGGCCACCACACCTCTGGGGGCTCTTCTGAAACACTCCTGTGGACTAGAGAAGCATAACCCACAAGAAAACCCGAGGCCAAGCAGGAGGCAACCACACAAGTTGACTCTACACAGTACAGAGGGCTCCAAACAGAATAATGCACAGACACAAACAGTGCTAGAAAACCAGCACAGTAAAATATTCACGTAAAACTCTACTGAGGGGTTGAGATGGCCATGGTGATTATTCAAACTATGAAGAGTTTTCACACACAATCTTAGTTTTGGGGGTTTTTTTTTAGTTTGTATCAAGCGACATGATATGTTATTGAAGCAAGAGTATAATTTGTTTCAATAACATTTATCAGGAGAATCCCAGATGGAACCAATTTCAACTAGATTAAATGAAATTGCTACTCAATAGTACTCCAAATTTAGGGAACTTTTTAAGTCTTTATGTAAATACACACACACATACACCATCCCTAAGCAAAACTTTCCTGGGAACCAGATAGTAAAGATTTTAGGCCATGGCGTGGATGGAACCGAGCCAAAGGCTCAAGAAGCAGATTGTGAGTATAACAAGGCAGGTAGTATTTCTCTTTTCGTCCTCTCTATACACAACTTAAATATTACCACTGGTCATGAGTAAAATACAGACACTCCAAATTAAAGCATAATAATACATGACATATTACCCAATTATCTACACTCATTTAAGATTTAATAATGTCTTTATTCATTATGACATATTGGTATCCTTAGCTGAAAAATAACTGCCTTTCGGGGCCAGCTAGGTGGCATAGTGGTTAAGTTCGCACGCTCTGCTGCAGCAGCCTGGGGTTCACAGGTTTGGATCCCAGGTGCAGACCAATGTACGTCTTGTCAAGCCATGCTGTGGCGGCGTCCCACATAAAGTGGAGGAAGACGGGCACAGATGTTAGCCCAGGGCCAGTCTTCCTCAGCAAAAAGAGGGGGATTGGCAGCGGATGTTAGCTCAGGGCTAATCTTCCTCCCACACACACAAAAACTTCCTAAGGACTGTATATTCTTTGTAATTATGCAATGTAGGAAACTTAGCAAACAACTACAGTGATTACCTTTTTCCCCATTGAGAGGACACACAGAAGAGCAAAATGTAGAGGAACAATCATAAATGTAAGGCCCTTATCACATTCTAAAAGAGATTTGCCATTTTAATTTTCTGGCACTTTCGCAATTACTCAATTTTCTCCTGCTTATTGGCTTATTTCTTCAATTTTTCCCACTCAAAGGGAAGCTCTCCTTAGTCTGAAATTATATTCTCTCATTTTGCATTTGTCTTATGTGGATTAGTACAAGAAGCACAATGAGGAGGAACGCACGTGTGATTTGTAGCTCAAACCCTACCTGAGGAGTGCCCCTGCTGTCGACGGTGAACCCTGGCTGCTCATCCAACCCCACTGCTTCAGTTCTTCCACTTGGACATGGGAATAACAATGTAATAAGTCTCACAGCATTACTTTGCAAAGATTTAATGTACGTGAAGCCCAGGTTTTTATATTTTGAATATTATGTTATTGAATGGGAGGAAGTCTATATCAACATTTTATTAAACGTGCTATTCAACGTGGTAGCCTCATTTCCTATTTTATTATTTTATAATCAAAAGATAAACATATAATGGCAATTATAAAGAGGCAACTACAACTTTATTGAAGTGGATGTAGAACACGTGATTATGATTTTAGCAGTTGGTGCTCACCAGGTAGTTCGGCAGGCTGATAAAGTCCACAGAGGGGAAAAAGGTGGGATGTGCCTGTTCTGTTTTTAAACAAGCTGCTTTCTTCATTTGTCCTTGATGTCATATTCTTTCTTACTTAAAAATAAAGTATTAGCATCAAGTCAATGCTGTTATAACAAGCTGATAATTCTCTGTCTTCATATTTTTCAAAGCTTCATTCAAGAGCCTTTAGAAAAACACCCTTGATTTTCCATTAAAATTCAATTTGTTGATTTATGTATTTCAAGATGGGACTTCAGAGATCATTTTAAGAAATCAAAAGCTCTATTTTTTGAGACATGGTTCTTTGAAAAGCTTGATCCATTGGGTACATACTGGTTTTCAAATTTGGTTGCTGTTTCCTTTAAAAAAGTATAAATTCCCTAAGATAAAAAAGTATTCCTGCATGGGTTCACTTTGAAGACAGATCTTTTCGATATTATATTCTTAAAATGGCAAATTCATCTTTTAGCTGATCTAAAGAATTCAAAGGAAGTTAACATATGCTTTTTTCAAGATCATAAATGTTTCTTTTTTCACACAAGGATCAGAAGAAAATCTTGATTGCCAAAAACACTTTTAAAATTCTACTATATATGTAGAGATTGTAGGAAAAGAAAAGGTCAAAGTCATGAAATTTTTGACAAGATAAAATAGATGAAAGAACACATTTTAGATTCATGGTAGTTGTGGCCACCACATAAGCGTTAAATGCCCAAATTAAATGTCATCGGACTCTTGGGTCACCGTTTACTTTAGAGAGTTTCATTTCTTTTGTCGGATTCATAAAAGAAGGCCAGTGCCTCAAAAGGTTCCTTGGTCTGAATGATTCTTCAGAGGAAAACACCTAAGAGGAGGATTACATTTTCAAGAAAGATAACCAAATCTATAAAGACAAGGCAGAACCCTCAGATGTATCTGTAGAAGTGGATTTCTAGGCTCCAAAAGGCATACTCTTTTCTAAGTTTTTGTCACAAGAAAAAAAAATGGGCTCCCCTGGATGTGAACTTGTTTGGTCCTGATTCAAACAAACAAACTCTAAAAGTTCATTTATAAGGCAATTGGGGAAAATCTGAACACTGACAAACTGTTTCATGACATTAAGGTATAACTGCTAATTTTTGGTATGATAGTATAGTAGTTTCATTTTTTTAAAAGAAGAACTTGCCTTTTAAAGAGATACATCTTGAAGTACGTATGAAAGAAATGCTATGATGTCTGAGATTTGCCTCAAAATAATCCCTATGGAGGAAATCAGGGATCAAGTTCAGGGATCAAGACAAAACAAGACTGGTCATATATTGATAACACTGAAACTGAGTGATAGGACTTACGGATTCACCATAATACTATTTCTAATTTTATAAATGTTTGAAAGTTTTACCAACAAAATTTTTTAATAAATATTATCCCTTCTCTAACATTTTTCCCTGTGATAAATATTACATTTCAATTTGAAACACCTTAAATGGATTTCATGACTTCAATCCTTTAAATTTTACACTGGGATAATTATTAAATTAATCATCCTTCATAGGGCAGCCTACCATTCCTAGTAGGTAAATTGCAGAACAGCATTGACATTGTTTTCACCCTTAAAAATTAGCATAATACTTCCCCATCACCTACTACATGAAATACTTGCAAGTATAGAGTCTGTAAGTGCTTCATATATCATAGCTTGCAAATGATTTGGTTAAAATGTATTTGGATATAAATACAGATCTATCCTATGATCTGTAAAAATATACAAAGATATACCTATCTAAAGAAATGCAAGGAGACAGATGCCCTGGGATGCAATTCCATCCAAAGCCCATTAACCATAAACTCTCTCTCTCCTGAACTCCACTTCACCTTTTCATTTCATCATCCATTAGAGCGAAGCTTTTAAAAGAGACAATAGTATTACAAAGAGCTTTCTGCTAGATCTTATTTTATTTTCTGATTCAACTTTGATGCTCACTTTGACACTTGACTCCATTTTTTTTTTTCCATGAACACTGAAGAAAAGTCACAGAAACAGGACTGGGTAGCTGCTTCTTTCTTTGGGTTTACTCTTCTGAGGATGCGAAAAGGTCAAGACACAGTTTGGTCAGTGGAGAATTGGAGGAAAACTGTAGTATGGAGGATAGAGTGGGCTGGAAGAACGTGGAAAGGACAGTTGTTTCTGTCATTTTCAGGCTCTTTTCTCCCTTTCCCTCAGACTCAGCTCCTCATTTGCATCCAGTCATCATGCTGCTGATTCTGTTTTCCTTCTTAACCATTTGTTTCTTATTCAGGAGTAACTATATTCAAAAGTAAAGCTTGATATTGAGCA
Source organism: Tapirus indicus (assembly GCA_031878705.1). Lineage (NCBI taxonomy): Eukaryota > Metazoa > Chordata > Mammalia > Perissodactyla > Tapiridae > Tapirus > Tapirus indicus. The sequence continues at coordinate 8,191,365 of CM062917.1, forward strand.
ACAAAGAAAATAAAAGGTGTTGATAACAATCAGAGGAGTAAGTAAAATTTAATATAATCTATATAGCACCCATCTACATAGGAAATTTGAAATCATAAATACCATCAAATCATTTCAAAATGTGTAATTTTTTTCCCTATTTTTCTCTGATTTACTTAAGGGTCCTCTATTTTATAGGCTTGAATGCTGCCATTAGAAAAAAATCCTTGTAGGTAGCATTGCACTTTGAGATTTTCAATAAAAACCAAATAAAGGGACCAGTCAAAGTTGAAATGAAAATCTGAGTATTCCATTGGCATTTTTAATAATTGTATGCTAAAGCTATACTTCCTGGTTTCACACAGATTAATTCATTATGCAACACTCACATTTATGAATGGGAGAAGGAAACATCACTCATTTAGCTCATCACCTGCTCCATTTTCCATGCAATGTAGCCTACAAAAATGTATGTGTTATTTTCATTTCTCCCCATGTTGCAAGCAACCGCAGGAAACAAACTGTTGGGATTCATCATGTAATCAATATCTTGTACATTAAAACCTCAGCATCTCTCTATGCAGCCATGGAACATTTAATCACTGTCACCAGCCCTGTGTAATTCTAGAGTGTTCAGTGTACTCCTCAATAAATATTTTATGCTTCTCTTTAGAGGCTTATTTCTATTACTTCTAAAATATCTGGGAAGCAGTCTCTTTATTGTTCTTTTCTTTTGTAAACCCTGGTAGTAGCCATTAGTATGGTGTTTGTCTCCCTCCTTAGAATGAATTTGATTTTGTGATTCTTGGTTTAACATATAAATATACAGAAATTTTTATTTTGCCCTGATAACCTGTTTCCAAAGTGCTCCATAGTGGTTTTGTCTTGTAAAAATTGTTTGAATAGTGTTTAAACTCTTAAGAGCTCCTCAGAGGAGTTCCTGTAATGGCTCTGCTGTTTAAGTGTCTCGTCACATTCATTTTTAAAGTATAGTAGTGAAGATGGAAAGAATGAATCTGGTCCTTTCACGGATATTTTCCTAAATGCCTACCAGACTCAAGCAAATAAATAAACCCAAAGTCACACAAAGTAAAAGTAAGATGATTAACTCTACCTTGCTTGGCCTTTGATTTCACATAATGCAATAGTAACAGAAACAAATAACTTTTTTTCACTAAAAAATCTACTTCCTCAGACCAGGGCTCTCTGAATCGGTTCAGCGTGTGACTAACAATTACTGCTGCAGCACAAAGCAATTTCTGGCTATTTATGATTCATTTGGAATTTTTATTTATAACAGGGGAAAAATCCAAAATATTTGGACTTTATTTCTTGATTTAAAAAAAATTCCACATAATTATTTTACCTGACAATTATTTGAAGGCAAATAAACTAAAATAACTGATGTCCCTCAATGCTGTTCCTCTTTTTATGAGCCCATTTGTCCTACACTAAATAGATGGAGAAAGTACAATGCACCTGATTCATTAAGCTGGAAACGTATTGTCTGTACAGCAGGATGGGATGGTAATTTAGTATACACAGCCAGGAAAGACACACTGTACAACACAGATTTGCAGCTTTTAACCTGGAAACTTAATAGCAAAGGCAATTCTGCTTCACTTTGTTTCCCTTCAAGTCCGGTGGGGGGGGGCAGGAATATCTACTTTATTACAAAATAGGGCAGGCAATATTTTATATTGCCATAGTCAATTATGTGAGGCTGTGTAACCTTTTTCAGCTATCATAGTTTTCAAATCTTTCTGTGCTAATGTTGCCAACACAATACAGAAGAAGCTTCAAAGCATCTTTGCAGTGTTAGGAAGAGAAGACAGCTGGCGCTGCTCAGAGACTCAGCTAAGATGACCAGACTTCTAATTTATAAAACTGGGACAGCACACATCAGGGGAACATCATCAGGGTTTTGTAAAGGTATATCTCCAGCTATTTCCTTTTGTCAGGTAAAGACTTGTTTACTGAAAAAAGAAGAAATAACTCTAAAACGTTTTGTTGAGAGACGCAGGCAAAAGCAAACAAACAAAAACCTTCAATTAAAAAGAATACTACAAGATTAAATATCGACATTCAAAACAATGCTGTGCCCCATTATACAGATTTGAGAGAATTCTACCAACAAGGTATATCGAGAGACCTACGAACTCATCAGTCTTACCTTTGAAATCCATTAGACCTTGGATACAGCAAAACATTCATTACAGCAAGGAAGTGGTACAAATGTAAAAACCTTGGACTTCCAATTGTTAGTAACTACCTATAATTTCTTGGGTTATTTTGACAATCAGGCTCCATCTGCTGTATCTTATAAACTATGATAACACCTGATAATACCAGATCATCAACCTCTGAAAGACAGGAGACAGGATAACTTAGGCTGAAACATGCAAGCTGTAGGCATCAGTCTGGGGAGGAGTGCAGGTGTCCACTATGGGCAATTAAGACACATTCAGTTTATTAAGTAAAACAATTCACACTATTTTCTAGATTGTCTCATCAAATTTTCATTAGTTTTGTGGACAGCTGTTTTCAAACATGGTCTCATCTAATAACTTCTTTGATTTTCACAACTTGGGAGAATGTTGAGTAAATGTTAGTTTGCCCATTTCAAAGAAGAGGAAATTTGGATTCAGAGAAGCTGAATGGCTTGTCTCAGGTCACACAGCTAAAATGAGAGGAATTGGGCCCAGAATTCTGCCCTTCTAAACTTTAGATGGATACACTTTCTTCTAACTTCTTGCAAAAGGATTTTAGGAACAACATATATTAGGATTACCAATCTACAATTCTATAGGGCATCATATTTCACATTTTCCCAAGGGAAATGCTGCTAAGGTATGGATGCATTAGACAGAATGGAGCTTTTCATAGAATGATCTTGAGCTGTTTAAATCATATTGCTTTGTTCTTGCAGACACATAACTTATATAACAATTCCCTAGACCTTTAGAATGAGAGAAATGTGAAATATCCATCATGAATCATACAAAAGTTCTGTTTTAAATGGAAATGCCTAACGTGGTTGTGTTTAAACTCTGCAATATATTAACGTTCAGATGGCTAACTGAGGAAATAATTCTCAAACATAAGCTAGATTCACAATGGGGGACCAAAACTGACAAGGTTTCATTTAGCTCCCAATATTAAGGTTTTCACAAGATATAATGAAATAGCCAAGAAGAAATCACGGCCTGAGAGTGAGAGACTTTCATTATGCAATCATGGAGGCACATTCCTGAAGACGTTTCTTACACTTTTATTTTTGTTTTTGCGCACATCTTATGGACAGTGCCTCAGCTAACTCATCAAAGCTTCTCTGATGGATTGTTCTTTTGACAAAGCTTTTATTGTTCTGTGAACGCCAAATAACAGAAATATAAATGTAACATTGAAACTGATTGTGGTCCCACCTATAAAGGGCCAACAAATTCTGGAAACAAAGACGGCTCTTAACTTAATAACATGTGAATCTTCTTTGTCTTGTTCTTCTTTCCTACATTTTTGTGACCTTAAATGAAATATTTTTCATAAATAGTGAATCCAATGTCTGTGGTATATAATGTCAAAGAGACAATTCATTCACAATGTATCAAAGTAGGGAAACCTAATAGCAAGTCTACATCAAAAACACAGGATACTAGATTTGCTACATCTTTGACTGTGAGAATAACTGCTACCAAGCCCCATTACAAATACGAAAGTCATCACATTATATAAGACAACTTGCTAAAATAAAGTTCACCTGGCTATAGAATCTGACGATCCAGGCTAGTTCTGCTCATCTGCCTTGTCAGATACTCTCTTTCTTCTTCACTGTTCCATGGACATCCCCCCGAATTTGAGCTCTTAACTCCACGTGGACATATTTTTCAGCACTTGTGGTATTCATCAGTTTAAACTGGAATTTGCTGACATAAATGTATGAAAGCTTATGCAGCATCCACAAATTCAACACTACTGCAACAAGTATGATACTGTTAGGCTATAAACTAGGGCATGAACATTTTCACTTACTTCAAAATTGAACTCAGATGCTTCCCTGAATCCTCATGGTAATGAACTGATTTTAAGAGAATTAGCTAAGATGACATCATCAGAGAGAATTGTCAGATATTTGATCCCCTGTCCTTCTGATATCCACAATTTTATCACATCTCTCCAGACACCTTATATCCACACTTTTACCAGTGTCCTTTTCTTCATCTAAACACTCCACATATTGCTAAGCAGAAATTACGACGACCTCAGCACGTATATCAGCTATTTTTTATGGCTGCATTTCATCATGGGAGACTAAGGAATCTTTCTCCATCCGTCTTTTCCTAATGATAAAATGTCTCGTTTCCATTTTTCTGCTGAAGCACAATGCTGAAATAACAAAGGGGAAAATATTTGAGCCATAGTTACATTTCTAGCACCATCAAGCACAGTTCTGATGGAGCTAGAGGCCCCCAAAATGGGTTATATCGTAAGAGGTCGAGCCAGACCTGTATAAAGGCATCTAGCTATCCTGACCTCCACTGACACACTCTCTCCCTCTCCCAGGTCAGAGAGTTTTTAAAACCCTCTTGTGCAGAGCCGAGGAGCACAGTTGTTGCTTGTCACGTATGCAAATTCAAGTAACTTTCTCAACTTAAACAATGGTGGGGGGGTTAGAAATTCTTCTATTTGCCCTATAATGCCTTTACCATTCCCCCTCCCTTCAAATAAACCCTGATCTCCACTATCCTGGTGAAATGGATACCAAAGCCAGAAGGCAGAGAGGAAAGACCAGATTCATTCTTGAAGTTTGAGCTTTCTGATGCTCATTCTCCAGAACTTAAGGATTTTCAAGCATAATATTTATTATACATCATTTTTCTCTTAATGTATACCATTGACTAGATTACAACTGTATTTTATTCTCCAAAACCTACCTCTCTATTGGGTGTCAAAAAGTATTTTCTCTCAAGGCTATTATATCCACTAGGGACTACAAAAGTCTATTTTGAAACTTGGAAGCTGAGAATTTCTTTCTCTTTACATTTCTACAGTACCACTATTCAGTAGGCAGTAAATATAGAAAGAATTCACAGCTGCTTGAATGATGGAAGACAAAAGGAGGTAGGAAATATTGATTTTTTTTTAAATTGGTTATGGATTGATAATATTATGTCTTCACATCATCACATGTCCTGACTTAAAATATTCCTTGTTGAACAATCAGTCTATGAAACTGGAAGATCATATTTCACTAAGGAAGTTTAACAGATGTGATTATATATCATTTTTTTTTCCACACAAGTAAGTTACTTGATCCCCACTACCTAACAGGAAGTCTCGTCATCCTCATGAGACCCACCCCTCCCCTCATACAAACTGCCTGAGATCCAGTCCAACGAGCTCTCAGTCCTGTGTCCAAATGCCAGTAAAGAGATTTGGTACCTAACGAGTCGAATGCGGCTGCTGTTTCTCTTTGCCACACTGAGTGGCCGCCGGGAGTGATCCTAAACCAACTGACGCATGATGATTTTCTACAGACGCAGGGATGCCGTTTCTGGTCCAGGTCCCCGGACAAGCCACAGTGGAGGGCCCACGTTGGATGCTTCATTTCTCACTCTCATGCTCAGCTAGCTCTCCTCACAGCTAATGTGACTGAGTTGAACTGAGAAAAGTTTCCAGCATCAGCTGTGTCGGAACCGTTTCACTCCTTGAACTCTTAGGTCCATGCCTTGAGTTGGAGTCCCCGGCCTAGACTCGTACTTTTCTTGAGGAATTTATATTACAAGAGATGTCATTCCCTTCCCTGCCACTGGACCTCAGCCAATGCTACCATAATCCACACTGATAGATCTCCCAGTTCATCTTGGGAAGAATTTTGGTATTTCACCTCTCTAAAGATTGTGGGGTTCCTAACGTAAACTGATCCATTTCCCTCAGTGATCAGCTTCACACATTAGAAGTCTCAACAAATAGCGGTCCAAAAAGTCACAAGAAACATTGGTTATACCAAATCCCAGAAAAACGGCTGCTAACCTGCCAACTTTTGCAAAACCTAGAGAAGCACCTAAGTAACACTTCCAAGTATAAAAGTACTTCTTTTTCCCACTACATAACCCCAGAGTGAAGGAAGTAAGAGTTTGGACATGTTACAAGGTTGAGGAAAAAAAAAGATCTATGGAAAAGATCTATGAGCCTACTACATGCATATGGACAGTCATGGAAATAGACACTCATAAACTTTCCCAGAGAGAATAATAACTTATGCCAATTGAGTAGCTAAGAATTCTGATTTCAGTTATTCTTCTATCTGGAAATTCTATGCCTAAAATGAGGTCTAGTCTCACACCCTGGAGCCCCAGAATGTCTGTCTATTTTGTTCACACACAGCTGTTTTTGATTCCTTTCCATTTAGAAGTAGTAATGTGCACACATACCTTGAAGCCCCTTGTTCTTCTCCTTCATGAAAACCCAAATGCGGGGCACTATCAGCTGGGCTGGAATATAAGCCATGACTGTGAGGAAACCATTTTTCCAGGTAGTACTTTTCCAACTAGAGGGATTTACAGTTTTCAGGACAAGTCACACACTAAACACTTACTTGGTGTGGCAATGAAATCTCTGAAGCTCTTTGAAAAGAGGACGAGGCTTTTGCTCTATCTGGACCCTTTCCATAGTCTTCCTCCTTCCCAGGGTTACAGATAACCCCAAGGAGAACCAGTTCAGCAAGGCTCCAGAGAACCATTTCATGGTGGGTGCGCATGAAAGCTTGAGGTGACATCCTAAAGGAATAATGCAAGACAAGGTCACAAGAGAATACACTTGAAGCCTATACTTCTAGGAAGAGGATAAGTTGTTTAAAGAAACTGTATTGTTTACATGTTGACCACTGTGAGCAATCTTGCTTCTCCTCACCTTGTACATGATAAGCATCCACATAAATGTACTGGTTTCCTATTACCAGTCACTGTGTGTATCAGGGACATATTGGTCGTAAAAAAAAAAAAAAAAACAGCTTGCATGCAGTCACCTTCCAACCTCTATTATACATAATGCCATTTAGCCACAAACATAAATTTTGTCAAAAAACTAAAGGTCTGTACAGAGCATACAATTGGAAGAGAAAAACAATAGACAAAAATAGCTGCCAAACCCTATAGCCTTGGAGAAAAATATTGTTTGGGCCTCTTAGAATTTCTATAGCATTCATCTCACAGGAACTATTCAATCAGTGGGCACTTTCTGTCTCCTCTACATTCCCACTCAAACCCTCATCCCTCGGCCTATATTTCTCTGAAAGTTTTGTCTCTAGTTATCTTGCCACAAGCTGAGAAAGGAAGAGGTATAATCTGTATTTATATCACAGTTTCAGTAATCTAAGTGTAATTTTTACATTTTAAATATTAAATGTGTTAAATGGCCTCTGAAAAGGAGAGAGAGTGAATTGCATTATACTTTTTATTTTTTAAAAAGATATGCAAACCCAATCACTCAATTATACATACGCTTCAACCACAAACTTAAAACACTGAAATCACCCTTCATCTATAATGCACCAAACGTGGTTTCCCTCAGAAGAGTCTTTTTGACATGTACACACAGGAAACTTCTGGGTTCTTCTATTATCTCGGGGGACTGTGTGGCTTTTTCAGAACACCCCATGCCTGTTTTTACAGCAGTCACATGAATAAACAACACCCAGCGTCACTAGAAAATGATGGAAGCTTTGTCAGCAGAACTTCACAAAGAAAATCCTCTCTTATTTAGAAAATAAATCATGATTAAAAAGTAGAGACAGAGTCTGTGAAGAAACTTCCTGAGTCCGAATCCTACATTTGTACAAAGGTTTGACCAGCTCAGTTCCTGCGGGATCACCCACAGACCATTTGGCTATGCCTCCCTCACCAAGCATTCACCCTTGTCTCCCTTTCTCTCTCTCACAAAGTTGAAATTCTTTGTCCATAAAAACCCTGGTTGAAATAAAGTTTTAGTAGAAGAAATAGTATGACCAATTTAAGTCTAACAAGGGAGTATTTTAAGAAGAAATAAATGATAAGATCTGCTGAAGAAGTTATTATGATAGGGAGAATAAATGCATTTTGGATAAATTACACAAACCTCTTTGAGAAGTGCACTAAAATCTGGATGACACCATTGACAAGATGCCTGGCTTTCCTGACATCTTAGAACTTGTATATAATCCTATTGTAGGGAAGATCACAAGTAAATCATCACGATAGAACTTAATTTAAATGTAGACTATTGAGCCATAATTCTTGTTTTCTGAGATTAGAAACTAGACAAGATTGGCACCCACTGACTTCCTCTGTCCCCATGGGCAGTGTGAAGAAAGGGCCTGGCTGTAGTACTAGGATGAATGCCAAAGTGGCATGGACATCTGTGCTCTGGCCCTACTTCCCTCCTCCTGCAGATTTCTGGCCCTGTTGATGGGCAGCTCCAGCCTCAGCGAATGGTCTGCACAGTTGAATGGGACGTTCTGATCACAGAGCTTGAGATATCTGAGTGCCTGCCGTGAAGAAGAATCACAAGCAGAACCTAGAATCCCTCAGTGTTTATAGTTCTCTTCTGCTCTTACTAAAAATTCACAATTACCCTACAAAGAGAATAAAATCAGATACATTTTCCTTATAACTGGTAGCGATTACACATCTGAGAACTCAGTTTCTAGCCTCAAACCTGACACATAGAAAGGCTAAATGAACATGCAGAAGCTGGCTAACTAACCAGTGACCTAGAGAAGAGCATTCACCTCAACAATGTTTACTGTTTAGGAAGTTTGAGTTGTGACCACCTAAAAAAGGGATCATAGTTATCAGAGACTGTGCACTAAGGTTCTGTGATAGAGATGCTGTCACTGTCTGGTAAAGAGGCTTCTTCCATGCAGACTAGGAAAATGTAAACTATCAGCTATTTTACTATTTAATTTTCTTTATTCTATGAGCTTTTCTCTCCCAAATAAAAAGCCATTTTCTATATTGTAATTACTTCAAAAACAAACACATCACACTACACAAACACATCTGCAAAATTAAATTTCAGAATATAAATTAGATAGCTGGGAACATGTTATCTCATTTTATGTATTTATATGTACATGTATAATTACACATATGTATTATAAATATTATAGTTATATATATAGCATAATTATTATGAACTTTTAGGCATTTGAAATGTGTTATTTTCATATTAAGTAAACTCAAAAGCTTCCCCTATCAATATGAAGGAGGAAACATAAGACTAACCAGTTTCAGTGCCTCTGATATTTATGTAGTAATTTATATGATCCCAGCATACAATTTATACTATTAGACTATTTGGGTCCTTCCACTCTATGCTGCACTGAAGAAAAGAATGAGGTTCCTGGGGTGACGTCAGCAACACGGCAGAGTGAGCTTTTCCCTTTATCTCTCTGCCTTTGAACTACAATGACGTGGACATTCATTGACCAGTGGAGGACACCCACACAGCACAACAGGACGCCTGAGAGATCCACGCAGCCGTACATCTGAAGGTGGAAGGACTGGCTCTCTGGAAAGTGGTGGAGATATGTGAGCACTCCCTCCCTTCCCCAGCAGCCCTGTGTGAGTGCCCAAACACTTTCCTGGCTGGCACGAGGACCTGCAGTACTGCTGCAGCCCTGAAAGTGGGACCGTGCCTTGGCGTGACTGCAGGAAGGGGCAGCACAGCTCTGGGCCCATTCACTAATGCCTTCCCAGCCAACGAGAGAGCCCACCCTGCCGCTACAGGCCCAACAAGTGGCCCAGGCTCAGACCCTGTGAAGAAGCTCCACTCACCAAGCAGAGGGGCTGGTGCTAACATAAGAAGGGGTGGCAACAGATATGTGTGCACACGTGAATGCCTTCCTGGCCCACAAGACCGCCCATAATACCACTGTGGCCCCACAAGTGGGAACATGCTTTGGCATGGCAGCAGCCCTGAGCCCACATGCAAATGCTTTCCTGGCCAGTGAGAGCACCCACCCTAACCACACAACTTCTAGCAGACAGGGTGGGATCAGAAACATAGCTCCTGGAATCTGCAACCTGACACTACCACAAATGCACTGGCAAAGGATTAGTTCATCAAACACCATGAGAAACTACAGTAAAAATTCAGAGCAGAAGGAAAATGACAAATCTCCAGAAACCAACCCTGAAGTCACAGAAATTGACAATCTAAATGACAAGAGAATTCAAAATAGCTGTCATAAAGAAACTCAACGAGTTATAAGGAAACTCAGAAAGACAGTTCAATGAGCTCAGGAATAAAATTAATGAGAAGAAGGAATATTTCACCAAAGAGATTGAAACTATAAAAAGAAAAGCAGAAATTATGGATATGAAGAACACAGTTAATGAGATAAAAATAACCTAGAATCCTTGAAAAATAGAGCTGACATTATGGAGGAAAGAATTAGTGATTTAGAGGATAGAAATACAGAAGTGCTTCAGGTGGAGGAAGAGAGAGAACTAAGATTTTTTAAAAATGAAGGGATTCTTTAGAAATATCTGACTTAATTGGGAAAAGCAACACAAGGATTATTCCAGAGGGAGAAAGGAGCAGAGAGCTTGTTCAAAGAAATAATACCTGAGAACTTTCCAAACCTGGGGAAGGAACCAGATTTACAAATACATGAAGCCAATAGAACTCCTAATAACAACAATGCTAAAAGACCTTCTCCAAGGCACATAACAGTAAAATTGGCAAAAGTCAATGACAAAGAAAAAATATTACAGGTAGCAATGCAGAAGGAAATAACCTAAAAAGGAACCCCTACCAGGCTTTCAGCAGATTGTTCAGCAGAAAACTTACAGGCTAGGAGAAAATGGAATGATATATTCAAAATAATGAAAGACAAAAACTTTCAGCCAAGAAAACTCTATCCATGAAACTATCTTTCAGATACAATGGAGAAATAAAAGCTTTCCCAGATAAACAAAAGCTGAGAGAGTTCATCACCACTAAACCTCCCCTACAAGAAATGATTAAGAATGCCCTCATACCTGAAACATAAAGGAAAAGTTCTACAAAGCTTTGAGCAGGGAGAGAAAGAGACAGACAAAATCAGAAAACTGCAGCTCTCTTTCAGAACAGGGTAGCAAATACTTAATTATAACTTAAAAGATAAAGGGAAGGAAAGCATTAAAAGTAACTATAAACACTTCAACTTAGTCACAAACTCACAACACAAAACAATAATTTGTGACAACAATATCTCAGAAAGGGAAAAGGAATGGGATGGAACCTGCTTAGGCTAGTGGAGATAAAAGACTGTCAGAAAATAGACTATCTCATTTATGAGATCATTTATACAAACCTCACAGTAACCACTGAACAAAAAATCAGAGCACAGCCACAATTGAAAAGAAAATTGAGAAGAATTCCACAGAAAACCAGCAAAATGAAATTGCAGACAGAAATACAAAGGAAGAGAAATAACGGAAATATACAACAACCAGAAAACAAGAGATAAAATATCAGAATTAAGCCTTCACATATCAATAATCACTCTAAATGTAAACGGATCGAATTCTCCAATCAAAAGACACAGAGTAGCCGGATGGATTAGAAAACAAGACCCAAGAATATGCTGCCTCCAGGAAACACATCTCAGCTCTAAAGACAAACATAGGCTCAGAGGGAAGAGATGGAAGATGATACTCCAAGCTAATGCAAGCAAAAGAAAGCAGGTGTTGCCATACACATATCAGACAAAGCAGACTTCAAGATAAAAAACACAATGAGAGACAAAGAGGGGCAGTATATAATGATAAAAGGGACTTTCCACCAAGAGAATATAACAATTATATACATGCACATAACACAGGAGCACCAAAGTATGTAAAGCAACTATTAACAGACCTAAATGGAGAAATTAACAGCAACACAATAATAGCAGGGGACCTCAACACCCCACTTACATCAATGGATAGATCATCCAGACAGAAAGTCAACAAGCAAATAGAGGATTTAAATGAAACACTTGATCAGATGGACTTAATAGATATATAGAAAGCATTCCATCCAAAAACAGCAGAATACACATTCTTATCAAGTGCACATGGAACATTCTCAAAGATAGACCATATGTTAGCAAACAAGGCAAGCTTCAATAAATTAAGAAAATTGAAATCATATCAAGCATCTTTTCCGACCACAATGCTATGAAACTAGAAATCAACTACAAGAAAAAAGCTGAGAAAGTCACAAATATGTGGAGACTAAACAATATGCTACTGAACAACGACTGGGCCAAAGGAGCAATCAAAAAATACCTGGAGACAAAGAAAAGTGAAAATACTACATGCCAAAAATTATGGGATACAGCAAAAGTGGTTAGAAGAGGGAAATTCACAGCAATACAGGCCCACCTCAACAAACAAGAAAAATATCAAATAAGCAATCTTAAACTACACCTAACAGAACTAGAAAAAGAACAAACAAAGCCCAAAGTCAGCAGAAGGAGGGAAATAATAAGAATTAGAGTAAAATTAATTAAATAGAGACTAAAAAATCACTAGAAAGGATCAATGAAACTAGGAGCTATTTCTTTGAGAAGACAAACAAAATTGACAAACCCTTAGCCAGACTCACTAAGAAAAAAAGAGAGAAGGCTCAAATCAATTAAAATTAGAAATGAAAGAGGAGAAATTACAACTGATACCACAGAAATACAAAGGATTATAAGAGAATACTACGAAAAACTATATGCCCACAAATTGGCTAACCTAGAAGAAATGGATAAATTCTTGCCTCATACAACATCCCAAAACTGAATCAAGAAGAAATAGAGAATCTGAACAGACAAATCACAAGTAAAGAGATCAAAACAGTAATCAAAAACCTCCCAAAAAACAAAAGTCCAGGACCAGATGTCATCTCTGGAGAATTCTACCAAACACTCAAAGAAGATTTAATACCTATCCTTTTGAAACTATTGCAAAAAATTGAAGAAGACAGAACACTTCCCAACTCATTCTATGAGGCCAACATTACCCTGATACCAAAATCAGGCAAGGACAACACAAAGAAGGAAAATTACAGGCTAATATCATTGATGAGCATAGACGCAAAAATCCTCAACAAAATATTGACAAATCAAATACAGCAATACATCAAAAGGATCATACAACATGATTAAGCGGGATTTATACCAGGGACACAGAGATGGTTCAACATCTGCAAATCAATCAATATGATACACCACATTAATAAAATGAGAAATAAAAATCACATGATCATCTCAATAGAGAAAGCATTTGACAAGATCCAACAGCCATTTATGATAAAAACTCTCAATAAAATGGGTATAGAAGGAAAGTACCCCAACATAATAAAGCCCATATATGACAAACCCACAGCCAACATCATACTTAATAGTGAAAAACTGAAAGCCATTCCTCTGAGAACAGGCACAAGACAAGGGTGCCCACTCTCACCACTCCTATTCAACATAGTACTGGAGGTTTTGGCCAGAGCAATTAAACAAGAAAAAGAAACAAAAGGAATCCAGATAGAAAAGGAAGAAATGAAACTCTCACTGTTTGCAGATGACATGATTCTATATATTGAAAACCCTAAGGAACCCATCAGAAAACTATTGGAAAAAATCAACAACCACAGCAAAGTTGCAGGGTACAAAAATCAACCTACAAAAATCAGTTACATTTGTATGCACTAATAACAAACTAGCAGAGAAAGAAGTCAAGAATACAATCCCATTTACAATCACAACAAAAAGAATAAAATATCTAGGAATAAATTTAACCAGAAAGGTGGAAGACCTATACACCAAAAACTGTAAGACATTATTGAAAGAAATTGAAGATGATAAAAATAAATGGAAAGATATTCTGTGCTCATGGATTGGAAGAATAAACATAGTTAAAATGTCCATATTACCTAAAGAAATCTACAGATTCAATGCAATCCAAATCAGAATCCCAATGACATTCTTCACAGAAATAGAACAAAGAATCCTAAAATTTATATGGAAAAACAAAAGACCTCGAACAGCCAAAGCAATCCTTAGAAAAAAGAACAAAGCTGGAGGCATCACAATTCCTGACTTCAAGATATACTACAAAGCTATAGTAATCAAAATAGCATGGCACTGGTACAAAAACAGACACACAGATCAATGGAACAGAACTGAAAGCCCAGTAACAAAACCACACATCTATGGACAGCTAATCTTTGACAAAGGAGCCAAGAACATACAATGGAGAAAGGAAAGTCTCTTCAATAAATGGTTCTGGGAAAACTGGACAGCCACATGCAAAAGAATGAAAATAGACTATTATCTTACACCACACAGAAAAAATGACTCAAAGTGGATTAAAAACTTGCATGTAAGACCTGAAACCATACAACTCTTAGAAGAAAATATAATCAGTACACTCTTAGCAGCACCTTTTCAAATACCACGTCTACTCAGGAAGGGAAACAAAAGAAAAAATAAACAAATTGGACTACATCAGACTAAAAAGCTTCTGCAAGGCAAAGGAAATCATGAACAAAATGAAAAAACAACCCACCAACTGGGAGAAAATATTTGCAAATCATATATCCAACAAGTGGTTAATTTCCCAAACATATAAAGAACTCATACGACTCAACAACAAAAAACCAAACAATCCAATCAAAAAATGGGCAGAGGATACGAACAGACATTTTTCCAAAGAAGATATACAGATGGCCAACAGGCACATGAAAAGGTATTCAATACCACTAATTATTAGGGAAATGCAAATCAAAGCTACAATGAGATATCACCTTACACCTGTCAGAACAACTATAATTACCAAGACAAAAATAACAAATGTTGGAAAGGATGTGGAGAAAAGGGAACTCTTATAAACTGCTGGTGGGAATGCAAACTGGTGCCGTTACTCTGGAAAACAGTATAGATAATTCTCAAAAACTTAAAAATATAAATATCATATGATCAAGCTATGCCATTACTGGGTATGTATCCAAAGAACTTGAAATCAATAATCCAAAGAGATTTATGCACCCCTATGTTCATTGCAGCATTATTCACAATAGCCAAGACATGAAAGCAACCCAAGTGCCCTTCAACTGATGAATGGATAAAGATGTTGTGGTATATACATATATACAGTAGAATACTATTCAGCCACAAAAAAGACAAAATCATCCCATTTGCAACAACATGGATGGACCTTGACGGTATGATGTTAAGCAAAATAAGTCAGACAGAGAAAGACAAACACTGCATGATCTCACTCATATGTGGAAGATAAATAAACACTTGGGTAAAGAGAACAGATTAGTGGTTGCCAGAGGGAAAGGGGGCTGGGAAGTGAGTGAAAGCGGTAAAGGGGCATATATGCATGGTGAAAGACAAAAATTAGACTACTGGTGGTGAGCATGATGAAGTCTATACAGAAACTGATAAACAATAATGTATACCCAAAATTAGACAATGTTATAAACCTTTACAATTTCAATAAAATAATTGGAAAAAAAGAGAGAATGAGGTTCCCTGAAGAGGAACTGTTTGTAAGGTAGCTGTTATGGACTGAATTGTGTCCCCATAAAATCCGTATGTTGAAGCCCTCACCCCCAGTGTGACTGTGTTTGGAGATGGGGCCTTTAAGGAGGTAATTAAGGTTAAATGAGGTCATAAGGGGGGAGCTGATCTGATAGGACTAGCATCCCCATAAGAAGAGGAAGAGACATCAGAAATCTCTCTCTCCTTGAGTATGCACAGGGGAAAAGCCATGTGAGGATGCAGTGAGAAGGCAGCTGTCTGCAAGCCAAGATGAGGGCTCATACCAGAAACCAACCCTGCCAGACCTTGATCTTGGACGTCCAGCAACCAGAACTGTGAGAAAATAAATGTTGTTTAAACTGCCCAGCCTGTGGCATTCTGTAATGGCAGCCTGAGCAGACTAATACAGTAGCCAGTGCATGCCCTGGGCTGAGACAGAGCAAAATTGTTTTGTTGCACATTCCTGTAAAAAGAATGATGATGTTCCATGCTGCACCAGGAATGAAATCTTAGGGGCATCGTTTCCATTTACAGCAGAAACACATTAAAATAACACAGGAGCAAGACATGGCTTCATACTCTATCCTTGGCTATTTTGCTTATGTAAGGAGAGAAACAGAATAAAAGTGAGCTAAGTTATCTAGATTGCTTTGACTTTAATACTTGCTGATAAAGCAGAAAATCACACAACCAAGGTGAAAATTCACCGGTATGCAAAGCCAGGGCCAGAATAGGACATATTTTAGACATGAAATTCATTATTGGAAGCAACAAGAATATTGAAAGAATTCAGAAGATCTCATTTAACCTAAAGTTTCTCTTATCAATTACTTTGCATTATTTACTTGTTCTGAGATAAACTCCGAAATTTTTCATGGGTTTAAGAAGAAATGTTTGACATTTCTGTTGTTTTAACTATTAAAAGCACAGGAAATAGCAGGAAATGGAATTCAAAACACACCACAAATTAAGTCATTGATGATTACACTGATTCTGAGAAAAACTCATCATCCCAATGTAGGCTATTATACTCTTTCTTTCCCTAGGGAATGCCCCCTGGTTCAAACACTATGTAGACCATATATTTGGCAACCGTCCTTTTAGCCTTTGGATCAGGCTTTGTTGGGTACACATAGTATTTTCTATGTTTATAGTTTTGCTTTAGTCTTATTTAGTGTTTAAAAAATTGGGTGATTTCACAAAATCTAGATTTCTGTCTTTTGGTGAAAAATCAAAAGATCCAGCAACTATTACTGGAGCCTAGCAGCAAGTGCCCCTTTATTTGTATGTGATTCCCCAACTCCCCAGAGACCCAACCAGGACCCCTTCATTCCTTTTCTTACCTTCCTGGCTCTCTCAGACATTTCATATACAATGACAACTTTAATATTGGGAGGTGGTTTTTAAGAAAACCAGTATATTGTTCTTCTCTCCCCACCAATACTTCTCTTTCTATAAACCAATCTAATTGAAAACTGCAACCTCTGGATGACAACTGGAGTAGAGAGAAAGAACTAACAATTGTAGATTTGATCCTGGAAAACATAGCCCATGCAGGTAAAGTAAAGCAGAGCAGGTCAAGACAGAAACACATGAGGCAATGCATATTTTTATTTTCAATTTTTATATACTCAGTATAATGGTCAGTGTCAGAATAGGAGATGGGGTTAGAAGAACATGCTGCCTTATTTATCAAAATTATACTAGTTAAAAACTGAGTAGATCCTGGGATGTGGGTTAGGAAATGCACATCTCAGCCTACCATCCAGTTCTAGATTTAAGAAGGGGACTCAGTGGCCCCCAAGTTGATACTGAGTGAGGCCAGAGCCCCAACTGGCGAGTCTGCATAGATCACAGATCTCCCCTAATGTGAGAATGAGTACAAGAAAAGGCGAGCAGGTCGGGGAGTGTATACTAGTGGGGTCACACACACAAAAAATGCAGAACCATAGAAAGGGAACATTATCCCATAAATTCTGACCACAGCCCTAAAAATAACAGCACAAAAAGAGAAAAAATGTCAATAAATTGTTAGCATTTGAAAAAAAGACTGAAGATGAAGTACACTCACATTACTGTGCTATCATCACTGCCATCCATCTCCAGAACTTTTTCATCTTCCCCAGCTGAAACTCTGCACCCATGAAACAGTAACTCCCCATTCTCTCCCTGCCCCTCCCCAGCTACCCCTTCTCTCTTCTGTCTCTGTGAATTTGACTACTCTCAGAACCTCATATAAGTAGAATCATGCAATATGATCCTTTTGTGACTGGCTAATTTATTTAGCATTTTAAAATGGTTATGTTATGTATATTTCACCACAATAAAAAAAAGAAGAAAAGACTAAAGTAATCACTTTCTTTATGAAATAGGAGTAGAAAATCATAGGGGGAAAATAAGCAAGAGGCTATATTGAAAAAAGCCAAGAGGACAGAAAAAGAGTAGAATAAGAGAAAATTGCAGATAAATTTTTAAATGGAAAAGAATATTAACATTGACATTGGAGACAGTATACAGCTAAACTGCTGCTACAGAAAAGTGAATCTGGAATGCAGATGATAAACAAAAAATAAGCCCATAAGGTACAGAAAGCACTGTCCCCAGCACATAGCAAGTGCATGAGCCATGACTGTATCTGGGCGGGGAGCGTAAGATCTTTGTGATGTGAAGAAGAGAACAAATGAACAGACAGAGAAGATGTGAGGGACACATAACAGCCTTCCCAAGAACTATTCAGAAGGGACACACTCCAGGCAGAGTCAATACAAACAAAACCGACAGACCACAGTGATTTTAATGGCAAGGATTTTTTTTTTTTAATCCACTGCTTAGGGGGGGAAAAAAAAGAAGTTACCTAAAGAGGAAAAAAGTTTTTCCTTATACATTTTTTTCTTCCATACTAAATGCCATAAGACAAAATAGGGCAACAACATGTACTATATTTAAGGAATTTTAAAGGTCACGATCTACAGATTATTCCTTTTGCAAAATACTAAAAAACTACCTTTAATCAACCAAGAAATGAGTCAAAACTAAGAACCAAAGAACAGGAACATCAAAGTTAAAAATAAAGGAGAGGGGATTATGGAGTGAGGGTTTCTGATAAAACACCCAATCATAAAAATCCTGTTGAGCATCATCACCTGAAATTCTGAAAGCTGACTGAATTAACCACATTAAGGAACCTGAAAATATGGACAAGTTTTAACAAAGATTTAAAGCAAAATACTTCATTACAATTGCTCTTTCTTGTTATGGGTATAATCTTGTTATCAATTGCAAAACATTCCTCCAGAAATGCTTCTTCCCCAGAGAAGTTTACCCCATGATTCAAACTCAAACTGGAAAGTAGGTCTCATGGCTAAAGGTGGTGATTGCACACAGGGATGGTCTCTCCATTCTTGTGGGTGTTTGAAAGTTGGCATATTAAAAAGTTTAAAAAAAAAGGAAAAGGATGCATGTAGAGGCAAAATAAATACAACTCCAGAGGTTAAAAACAAAGTCTTTTTGTATAACTTTAAACTACGTACCTTCCCAAAATTAAGAGAAGTGTAAACTCAAGAAATATAAGTACAGAAATGCCCCCACGAGAATGTCAAGAGATTTTAGTGGAACTAAAATCAGGTGGAACTCAAAAGGACTCTTCTTACAAAACAACCAAAAAGAATACTTGGTGAAGCAAAGGTACCCAATTTGTCCTTCCAGGTAGGAAACCCAGAAGGTGAATTGTGTGATTTTTTTTCCCCTAAATTAGAAAGGCTATGATTACTTAGTGAAGAAGATAAAATATAAAAACTCATTTAAAAAATGTTTAAAAATTATACTCAAGGAAAAAGTACTGGAATAAAATTTAAAACAAAGTTTTTCAGGGGCTGGCCGGGTGTCATAATGGTTAGGTACTCACGCTCCGCTTCGGCGCCCCAGGGTTTGCAGGTTTGGATCCCAGGCGTGGACCTATGCACTGCTTGTCAGGCCATGCTGTGGCGGTGTCCCACATATAAAGCAGAGGAAGATGGACATGGATGTTAGCCCAGGGCCAGTCTTCCTCAGCAAAAAGAGGAGGATTGGCAGCAGATGTTAGCTCAGGGCTAATCTTCCTCACGCACAAAAAAGCTTTTTAAACAAGATTTTATTTAAATGATAGAATTATTCATTAATATTTCTCTTCTATGTATCTGTATTTTCTAAATCCCCTTTAATAAATATAGTAACATTTATAATGAATAAATTGTTTTAATACCTGGGGTTTTTGTCTTGCTCAGATCTTAGATATATTTGGAGAGTGCTATGGGTTGAATGTTTGTGTTCCCTCAAAATTCATATATTGAAATCTAATCCCCAGTGTGACGGTATTAGGAGGTGGGACGTCTGGGAGGTGATGGGTCAGGAGAGTAGCGCCCTGACAAAAGAGACACAAGAGAGCTTCCTCAGTCCTTCTGCCATGTGAGGACACAATGAGGGACTCCATCTATGAACCAGAAGGCTGGTCCTCACCAGACACAGAATCTGCCGGCACCTTGATCTTGGACTTCCAGCCTACAGAACTGTAAGAAACAAATTTCTGTTGTTTATAAGCTACCCAGTATATGATATTTTTGTTACAGCAGCCAGAACAGACTGAGAGAGAAAAGATTTTGTAGTGAAAATGAAATTGTATTTTGTTGTTTATTTCTTCATTCTCTGTCTTTTCAAAAAAAAAAGAAAATGTATCCTCTTTGAAAGCAATTCAGTATTAAAATGAAATAAACCGGGTACAAAAATTTATAATCATCAACCTAATTTTTTTCATCCAGAAATTTCACAAAAGCAACTAACAGCCTCATAATGACAACAGCATACATTGATAATGTTGAATTTTCATGGATTGAAATTAAAAGTTCCATAAACCAAGGAAGGTTTATTTTCTGTGTCCCTCTTCTATGATTTTGTGTCATTTTGATTACTACTGAACCTGTAGTCACTTTGCTCTTTAAAAGCTCTCACCAGAAAAAAAAAAAAAAATTCTAATCTGTTTTGTAATGAGAAGCACTCAATCTTTAGTCAAACTACCGGATTCAAAACCTGTATTTTCTACAAGCATGCTATCATTTTAGCATTTTCCTTGATAAAGTGTCTGCTTTATGATTTGCCTCAGACTTCAAGCTATTTGCTTGTTACACACTTTTTAATCTGATCACTGCTTCTCCTTGTAATTATTTCTTATGCTGTTGTAATTTTCCATTTGGTCTTTTTTAATTCTACTTTGTGTGGGCCGATGGCAGCCCTGATCTTTAAGACATTCATTCACTGTGCAGTAACCTCTGGGCACCTGCACCCTCCTGACTTTCTTTTCCAGGGTTTTTAACTCTCACTTTGTGCATCTCTGCACATTTTGCTTCAAAACGATTTATCATCCCTGTTGTCTCAAGGAATCACTTTCGTTCTAATTGTAAAGCTAAATAAATTAGATTCCTTCACTGTCACGTTGGAAGATTTTCTCTCAGTAGAACATTTCTAATTATGGCCTAGAGAGCTCCTAAAAATTAAGATTGGAATCAGTCCATTTCAAGAGTATTATAAAGCCTTGTGAACACAAAGAAGATGGCCAGACCATATATAAAAACTGAACTCTGCCCCACAGTCTGCAGCAACCAGTCCAGGAAACCAACCCACTGTCTCCAGTAACCAGTCCAGGAAGCTAACCTACTATCTGCAAGTCAGACTTGTGGGAACTCAGACCATTATCTCCAGCAACCAGTCTAGGAAGTCAAACAATAACCCCTGTAACAATCGGCCCTAAACCACCAGGACTTGATCAATAGCTGACAGTTTCTAATTTTTGCCCTCACATCCAACTTAGGACCAGCCAGAGAGAGCCAAATATGCACCACTCACCAATCATGTAGGATGCCCCACTTCTAGTTAGCCCCTGCAGCTTCTACATGCCCTACCTTCTGTCAGTGCACACCTGAGCCCTCCTTTTCTCTCTATAGAATTCCCCACTCCCCTGCCTACCTCTGAGTCTCTGCCAATCCCAAGTGACGGTGGCCAACTCCCTTGCTAGAGCAAGCTCTGAAGAAATAGCCTTCGCTTGTTCTCATCTGGGTAGTCTTTGTTTTTAAACAACTTAGATTTCAAAAACTCTGGTAGAGCCGAACTTTTAGATATGATGTGAAAGCTAAAATGCCCACTTTATTTTCTATTTCATTATAGTCATACCTCGCCAAACATCAGGGATACATTCTGAGAAATGTGTTAGGCGATTTCATCATTGTGTGAACACGTAGTTACCCAATCCTAGATGGTACAGCCTACTACACACCTAGGCTACATGGTACTAATCTTATGGGACCACCATCATATATGCCATCCATCATTGATCAAATTGTCGTTACACAGTGCATGACTATATTCCTAGAGACACAAGGCTTAAACTTCTAAATTTTGCTACATATTTTCCATTAAAATCACACTTATTATAGTGGCTTTGTACTTAAAATAATTATTGCCTTTATCCTAGGGCTCATGTATCTATAAACTAGTTTTTATCAAGTGTTTGCTATGTGCCTGGTGCCTCAGAAAACATAGATCAAGAAGGCATGATATCAACATAAATGTTCACAGCCCAGTGCAGGGAGGACACTCCCAGAATGTTATAATTCCTTGTCTATTTCCATGACTATTGCCCTATTGCTTTTACATGCCCAATTTAGTACAAGGCAATAGGAGTATTTTATATCTAATAGGGAAAGAGTGGGTTTCTCCTCAGGTTCCCACCAGCTCCCACCTGGAGAAGTGGTCGAGGAAGAATAAAGTATATAACCTTCCTGACTGATTTAGGACTGACCCCTTAGGACCCCATTGGAATGGTTCTGGTTTCCAGAAATAATAGTCACAAAGCGAAGTTGAAAAGAATCAGATCACCAGGTGCTTGATGGATACACAGAACTCTGCATCCTTAACAGGAAGCTTCATTTTTATTCTAGCCAAATATAGGGCTTTCCTTTGGGCGACTAACAAAATCTCTGACAGCAGAGCCTATATCAAAGTTCACAACGGGCTTGAAAGAACAAGAGGAAAGCCCTTTTGTACATGTAACTTTCCCATCAAACTGATGGGCAATGCTGGTTGTTTCCAGAATGGACCATGTTCTCTACAGTTTCTTGGCAGCCTTTCCTCTGAAGTAATGAGACCCCTGATGGGAATATCAATGTCATGAGGATTAACCAGGATGTTTTCATGCCTGCCTGATATGCTCAGATCTACACTTTCCAATTTAGAACCAGAAATATTTCTTCCTCCATACCCTAGCTTAGTTATTCCACCATTTGTGAGACAGGACTATTTTTCCATCTATATCTTTATCTATAGAGGGAGGTATATACTATAGCAGCCTCCAGGTAGGGGTACCACAGAACAAGCAGAATAACAATGAGGTTGAACCAGTCTCGACAAAAATAAACCATGACAATTAAGAGGAAGAGTTATGTGGCAAAGTCGCAGGCAGCTCAGTCCCAGGGTTGTGCCAGTCACAGGGATTCTGATGTAAGAGAATTACTAATTATCACATGTGGCCAGTTCACTCATTTGTTTTGGTTTCCATTTAACCTGACTGGAATGCAAAACTCCCTGTTGGGTCTGGCTGCTGAAGAAAATTGTTAGGCCTTCTCATCACGTGTTGGTGTAAGATCTTTTTTTTTTCCCAAAGCTATACTTCCAGGGGCATATACTTCTGGCTGTCTAGCTGAAAAGGAATATTTGTAAATCTCAGTTACAAGGCCCAGCATGAGCATTCAAGAGCATGCAAATTTCAAGCCCAAGCTCCTGTGTGCTTGTCAAGCAAGGGCATAAAATTCACAACAAAGTCAGATTCTAAAATGAAAATATTACACAAAATATTTCAATTATCCACAAACTCCTACACCTCCTTTGGGGATATATCTATAGA
The DNA here is from genome assembly GCA_031878705.1 of Tapirus indicus. Taxonomy (NCBI): domain Eukaryota; kingdom Metazoa; phylum Chordata; class Mammalia; order Perissodactyla; family Tapiridae; genus Tapirus; species Tapirus indicus. Next base: position 8,214,806 of record CM062917.1, read on the forward strand.
GATTACCTATGTGATAGGTTCACCAGTCATTAACATAGGGTTGGAAGATACAGTCCAGAGATTTTTATTTCATTTTTTTCTTTCCAGACAAATGACAATCTCCTCTATTTTTTAAGATTCCTAGGAAGAACATGCCGGGTACCCTCTGGGACTTTTCATTGAACCCTTAATAAAACCCACCTCCCAGTGATCTTGCTGTTAGTTTCTGCTTGTACTAAGAAAAAAGCTTCCAAACTAAAAATTAGGGCATGGACTATGTTTCAGATGGTACATTTACACATACACATGCATCATAATTTGAAGGATTTAATTTTATATTCCTTATACCCATAAACTGAACCAGAGTGAGATATTCTTGATCCCTGAGCAAGAAAATAAAGAAATCTCATCTTAAAGTCACTTACAATCTCATATAAAATGTGATTTCCAACCCCACCATTTTAATGAGAAGTGGATTCAAACTTCCCTTCTGCTAAGCCTGCGCCAAAGCATTTTATATTCTTCCAGATTCTTTACAGGCTTGTACCTGGTAATTAATCCCCCAAGTGTAATATAAAGCGAGGCTAAGACAAATATCCAGGCTCCTTGAAGCGGCCAGCTGAGCAGGTGATACAGGCAAACAGATCAGCATCTTGAACCTGAATGGTGTGGAGCAGGGGTGGGCGGAGCAATGGGACAAGAAGGTCACAAAGTCAACCACACAGCCATTCCACTGCCAGAGAAAGCAGAATTCACTGGCTACATTAAAAATGGCCGAGAAATTTTATTGCCAGCTTATTTCCACAATGTAAACATTGTTAAATGAAAAGAAACAGGAAACCAATTCAGTTCCAGTGTCAATGTAAATAACAGTAACGGGCAATGCAGCAGCACTCCACTTCTGACGTCCTGGCTCTCAGACTCATAAACCTCCTCTGCTTATGATGACAAGTGCTCCTGGGTATATTACATCCAGGACCAATGAAACTGCATATGAAATTGAACAACTTCCAACCAATGAAATTGCACATGAAATATGAAAAGAGCAATCCATGACTCTTATTCATTCTTTTTCATGAGAATGTGTGATTAGAAAACTGCCTTCTCAGAATTTTGCTCACATTTCAAATTCTTTCCAGAAAAGCAATTGTCTAAGCTGGAGAATGATTATCTCAGTTATTATCACTGATTGTTTCAGCAAAAACTGGAAAAAGCAGAATCTTTTGAAAAGCATGTGTTCTTTATAAATATTTTTAGAATTATAAGAACCAACAAATATGATAGTTAATATGCTAAAATAATAGCAGTTCTATGTACATAAGAATGGTTACTAGAGCAAGTATTTACTGACAATCACAATCTCATCACTAAATCATTTGCATAAAGAGAATAATTTTGAAATTTGGTCATAGTCATCAAGCAGTTTATAATCTGGAAAGAAAACAAAACATTTATGAAAGAATAAAGATAGCACGAATACCTTAATTGTGCCAGTAGACTGCAAGTCTTTTCAGAGAAAAGGGAAATCATAAGGAAAGGAGTTTTCAGGAAAGACATTCATCAGGAAGCTAGGATTTCAGTTAACCCATGAATGATAAGTAAGATATAGGGAAGTGGCAGGGAAACATTCCAGCTCTGAAGAAAACCGTGAGTAAGACAAACCATAAAAATGGTTGTGTACAATATTAACCAAGGAAAAATCAATAGCTTTCCCCTATACTTGTAATAAACAAATGAATAATACAAGAAAAAATCCCATTCACAAGAGCCATAAAATTAAAGAAACTATAAAACACTTATGAACAAATCTCTCAAGAAATGTGCAAGAGCTAGACGATACACATTCTGAAATCTTTCTGAAGGACAAGCTGAATAAGGGAAGAGCCTTTCTTATATGAGGTGACTCAATACTAATACTGCTGATCATTTTCCTTAAATTAATTTATATATTCAATGAAAGTTCAGTAAGCGTCCTAACGTTTATAGAACTTTGCAAAACTTGACAAGCTGATGCTAAAAATCATGTAAAAGAGAAATACAACATGAATGGCAAATTTTGAAAAAGAGGAATATTTCCTTGATATAGTATAAAACTATAGGAAATTAAACAGCATGGGTAAAAGGTGCTGGAAATGATAAATAGATCAATGGAATCAAAAAGAGTATTCATATTCATTAACAATCCCAGTTATTTAGAGCTGAAAATATTAAAAGGTGGCATTTGAAAGCAGTGGGGAAGGATTATCATTCAATTTTCCCAGGCAGTGTTGGAACAATTGGCTATAAATTTTTTTAGAAATTAAGTTTAGATCTCTGCATCACATTAGTAACATATCAATTCTCAATGTATTAAAGGACTAAATATGAAAAACAAAACTCTGATAGCATGGGAAAAAGTGGAGAATTGCTTATAACCTTGGGAGAGGTGAGAACCTTCCTTAAACAAGACACAAAGCAGAGAAACAATAAAGAAAAAAATGGATGAATCTGACTACACAAAAACTGTAATCTCCACTACAAAAGACAAGCCCAGTATGGGAGAAAATATTTGCAAAATATAACACACACAAAGAACTATATCCAAAATTTTAAAACTTCCAGAGATCTCCTCTTCTCCCATTCATCATCTCAGTATAAACATAGCTCATAAATCAGCAGGGATCTTTCCTTCTCCTCCTAGATATCAATGTTCAGGGATGCTACGAGAGTTATAAACACATTAGAGTCCAGAATATACATTAGAGCTGGAAAATACCCTGAGCTGGAATAGGAGCAGTGCAAGAGGCAGCATAACTCAGAGAGCACAAACATTGTACTTCTGGATGTGTGGACACATGCTCAGGGCAGGGCTTACATCCCTTTTTTGCCAACACAGTTGTGAGAAATAGAATGAACTGAGCTGCCCAAAAAAGGCCCCATCGGATGCACTTTTGTTTAAAAAACCAGATGAGATACAGCTACAAATAAGTCATATTTTCCAAAGCAGAGGGAAAGAAAAGCAACTAGAAAGGAATTCTGCTCTTGTCTATCTAACATCCCACAGGAAACGTGCAAATAGTTGGTCCAGGAAAGCCCAATTCATTCAAAGGTACATAAAATAGAAGGAACTGGCAGAGTATCAATGCAAAGATGCAATAATGAAAAACAAAATAAGAGGGAAGAGGTCAGTAAATCTATTAACGACAAATAACACTCACCGGAAGAAAAAAAATGTTGCCCAAGAACAGAAAAACCTGTGGTCAAACATTTTATGAGGAATTTAAAATATAACAACCCCTAGAATGAAACCACAGAAATACAAACCTTATAATATCAGAAACAGTACACAACACATACACAAGCATGTACACACACACAACAAAAACAGAAAGAAGCACAGATCTTAGAATCAAATACTTTTCAATATTTATAAAATCAAAAAATATATCAATATAATATAAAAGAACTAAGACCAAACTTACCTGTCATATCAATAAATGTAAATGAGCTAAACTCAACTTAAAAAAAGTTTTGATTCCAAAACAAAAACAACTGTGTATAAAAGAAAAATCTAAACAGAACTGAAAAGGTTGACCATAAAAGGAAATGAAAGTGAAACAAAACCAAGAAGAGAGAAAGAAAACGAAAGAGGGAGAGAAATCATGATCTCATTAAAATATGCTGTAAAATATAGAACCAAAACCTTTGCAAGATAAATATATATATATATTTATATTTATATATAAATTTATATTTTTTATATATTTATATATATTAAATTTATATAAATTATATATATGTAAATTTATATATATATATATAATATATATATTACAAGGGCAAAGATAGGTACTGCAAGTTCTACAAGGTGCAATTCACCATGAAGATAACTTATAAATGTCTATGCTCCAAATAACCTGGCCACAACACCTAGAAAGCAAAAAGTACAGGAAATACAAGGAGAAACGGGCAGAGACAAGCTAGTACTAGGAGACGCCAAAGTCTAATGCTAGCAGACAAAAACAAGTCAAGATTTAAGTGATTTAAATAACATAATTGATGTTATATCTAATTCATACAGAAAACTCAGACAATAATGAAAACAACTTCTTGTCAAGTACTTATGGGCAATTCATAAAAGTTAGCTATATATTTGACTCCAAAAACATTAATTCAAAAAGCACCAGATTGACACTGTGTTCTGGTAGGCAGATATTTGGCTCCCATGACCTTTGTCCCCTGTTGTCATGCCCACGAGTTACATGACAGAGATATTGGATCATTAATCAATTGACCTTAAAATAGGAAGATCACCTTGGATTATCCATGTGGTCCCAATGTAATCACACAAGCCCTTAAAAGCAGAGTTTGTCCCTGCCGAGGAAGAGGAAGACAAGAGAGGCGGCAGTGGGAGAAAATCCAAAGCATGAGAAAGACAGAAGACTTGCTGGCTTGAAGATGCAGGGAGTCATACACAGAAAGCATGAGAAGGAAAATAATTCTGCCATGAACCATTGAGGTAGGAAGAGGACCCTGTGTCCCCAGGTGAGAAGCTTAACTCTGACCGATCCTTTGATTTCAGCCTTATGAAACCCCGAGCAGGGACACCAGCTGAGCCCCAGGACTTCTGACCTTCAGAACTGAAGATAACAAATGGGTGCTGTTTTGAGTTGCTAAACTTGCAGAAATTTGTTACAAAATAGAAAAACTAACATACCTGGATACCTCTGAAAAGAGGAAGGAGATTGATTGGGTCAATGGAGATTTAGATTCATATGTATTATAGGAATATATTATGTATTACATATGCAAAGTTCATTTTTAAATTATAAAAATAAATACTAACCTCAGCTCAAGCAGTAGGGTTAAATCTGGACATCGTAGGTGGGCAGAATATGAGAAAACAAGAAAAATTAGATAATTATCTCTCAGATTTTCAATAAAAATATATGAAGATTTATTTGGTTGTTCAGCTTCATTTATTTTGTTCTAAATCTATTGCTAAACATATGGATACTCTATATATTTGAAAAATGGATTGATCTTTAAATGAACTAACAAGGTTTTCTCAGAATTTATATCTGAGAGTACCTGATAGTGTGGGAAATATTTCATCCAAAGAAGTAAAATATCAATAGCAATAAAGAGCCTTGTCTTTTCTCCCCCAAAGAGTCAATGAGAATTGTAAGCAGTGATTTATTTGACCACTTTTTATAGTAAACAGCTGCCAACGTAGAAACAATTACACTTGGCCAGCATATTTTACTGCTATTTAAGTAATCACCCACACATGCATCTCAGCAATCATAAGACCTTCTGAACATTTTCATAGTCTTCATACTTGAGTGAATGTTGCACATCGAAATTACAGTATCAGAAGCTATTTCAACCATTCCAAACAGTAGGAATATTTATAGTCCTGATGCCTTCAAAAATTTTAGCCCACCACTCTGTGGCATACCAATTTGGTAGTTTTAATGCATCTATAATATATTTAGAGAACTTAAATTGCTTTTAAATTTACAGACCTAAATGATAACCTCACATTTATTTTATGTTTGGCTATATTACATGTTAATTTAGCTTTTCAAAATACCCCAACAGATTCCATAAAGAGACACTTGCCTCCCCATTGGATTCTAACTTTTCTCACATATTTTCTAAACAGCAGGTTCCCAAGAGATTTCTAACAATGACTTCCTTTTGACTCATTTTCATAGCAATGATTCATATTAATTAACCCAACTCAATCCTTTCTTTTTGAATTTTGTCCTCACTTAACGATTCAACAATGAGCCAATTTGTTACCTATTCATTTCTAGAGTGCCTATTTTTCTTACACAGAAATGCTCATATAGATATTAGATTACAAGCAGGATGAGAGAGAAAAATACTTCCTTTTGATATGAGCCTTTTAAATTCCATTGAACAATTAACCAGGGCCAACTAAGAAAAGAAACAAAAAAATTTTTTTAAATCATCCGGTACTAGTGACCAAAAAATACAGGAAAATTGATAAAAACGTAGGAAACAAACAAGAACGACTAAACAATACAAAATAGTAAGTTAATAAGTTTGCATATTTCCTGAGTCACTGAACATTAAGAAAGACATGGATGGCTTGGAGCTGCCTTTTCTTATGGATTCCTCAGCTTACCCATTGATTAATCATTTCTAGTTTTCCGATGACTGGACAATTGTATTTTGGAAAAACTACAGCTGCATTTTCTTTGAATGTATGTTCTCAAAAAGTGAAAATCAAACTATTTTTTTAACTATATTTTAGATTTTCTAGGTAGCTAAGACTGGGCATTTAATTCTTCCTTGATAAAATCAAGCATGTTTAGGACCTGGTATCTAGTAAGCATTTCATAAATTTCATATTGATTAGATATGAATCTAACAGACATTCTGTGATTCTGAAATCCAAAGTCATGGAACTTATTTAATGTCAATTAAGGATACCTGATCAGGAAATAATGCCATTGCCCTTGTTTTTTCTTCTCTCTGACTATAATTGCACTAAATTCAGAGACCAGATTTTAGGTAATATTAAAGCAAAATGCCAGATCAGAGAAGAAAACAATAGGTGTGCTTTATAGCAGAAATACTACACAATGCGCACACATACACACCAGAAAACAGCAAAGAAGAGACCTCATTATACAATATCTTGGTACCTTGAAGTGAAACCATTCAGGTTGTCCGGGGCTGGCATTTCTCCTCATCTTTAGCTCCCCCTTCATTCCAGAGTTCCATGGCCATGTGCACTTTGCAGAAGCTGGGCAGCACTGGACAAGGGGAACAAGTCAGCAGGCCTGCCAATGGGAATTGACCACACAGGCTTCACATCCAGGTGCGGCACATGCACTAAACCAAAGGCCAGTGTAGGCTGCTGGGTCGCCAGTGGCTAGACTATCACCCCGGGAGCCAAGTGGGGAAGCAGGATTGACCTTCTGCCCACAAGTCCCAGAGGACTGGGGAAATTATGCTTTGCAGCCCTGTAACCTTAAGGTTTGCTTGACTGGAGGTCTTGGTTGCCAGCATGATGATCACTCCCACAAGAGGATACAGTGAAGTTCCACCAAATCTAAAGCTACAACTTCCTCCTCTTCATTTTGTCTCCTCATGCTGGTGGCTCAGGACAAAAAGCACCTGGGCTGCTCTTGGTGCTTTAAACAGTGAACAGGCCTCTGCAGCAACCAATCCTGGCCGGAGGAAGAAAAGACCACACCGCCTGCACCCAGCCTCCGGGGACAAGCCCTGGACCGCCTCACCTCTGCAGGGCAGAGCAGCTGAAACACTGGCCGATGATGAAGAAACTATAACTGGCGGGGGAGAGGGGCTGGTGCTCTCAATTATGGTCTGGAGAGCAGCTGCAGTGGGGTGTTCTGAGTGTCTTTTATGACTAATCCAACTGTACTGAATCTTTCTGGGGAGCGTAGCTGGCCATGGCTTGGACAGGAACTCTGTGATGCTCAGACGAGTGGATTTCAGTGCAGCCCTCAGGGGCCAAGTTGGATGCCTCCTACACACCATTGCAAGTCCTCTGGGCCCCACCTCCTGCTCTAGCTTTGGTTGCAGAGGCTGGATGTGAGAGTCTGCAGCCAGCTTTGTGCAGGTGCAACCAGGCAGCACCCTCCCCTAAGCCCATGCTGCATGCCTCTCCCTTCTGACCACGGCTTCAAGGTCCCCCAGCGAGGGGTGGTACCTCCAAAAAGACTTCTCTTTCCACCAACCTCAGCGAGCTAAATATATTTTGCAGTTTCACTTGGTGTTATATGACTTTATCAAAAACTATTCTACTCCTGCCAAACTCAGCTCAAGAGTCTGACCTAAAACTGCCAGGTGTGTACCAGAATGCTCTAGAGGAGGGCTGACCACGGACATCACTGGGACAAGAACGGAAGCCTTGCTTCCTCATACTGCAGGAACTGGTGGAGGGAGAACTGCGAGCAGGCTGAAAGGTTTGTGGTGGGCATCTTATTCTGGCCTTTGCTGACCTTAACCAGGTATTTTCCCTTAACGTGTCTGCCCTGAGGGAGGGGGGTGTACTAGATTCAAAGGGAGCTGGGAAACCTATTAAAACCTTTAGTTAGAGTCAGTTTCAGAACTGACTCAGAACGCTATCCATATTAAGTTCAGAGAGTATATGCATGGATGAGGTACCCTCTCAGGTTTAGACTAACAAAAACCCGCTTAGAGATGGGCTTTCCAGTGCAGAATGGGTGCCATTGGGCAGAACTGGGTTTAGTGCTGACAGACAAACATCAGGACTTTACACAAACCCAGCCTGGGCCCTAAAATGCCCCTCTCTGTCAATGCACTCCCTGCCCAGCTCCTGCTTACATCCCAACCCAGAAAGAGGTCAAACATTGCAGATACTCTTTGATGGGGGGTATAGTCAAAGTTTAGGATTTGTCCTGAGACTCATTCTCTCTTCTTCAGTGAGGGAACTGGCAGTAAGCTCCCTGGGCAGACCCAAAAAGAGGGAAAAGGCAGGGGAAGAGGCACACCAGGGCCTTCGTGGGCCTGAGCTCCCTGCTCCAACCTGCCACTACTGGTGCTGGTTAAAGGAATACTGTCCTGTAGATTATAGAAACTATTGATTCTTCCCCTAGGCACTGCCCCAGGTCACTGGAATTAAGTCAAACCCCAAATGGCGGAGGACGTTAAAACTGAAGGCAAACCTGTGCTCTCTCCTCCAGAAGACAAGTGCTTGAACAGGGAACTATTAGAAGCCGTTCACCCCACACCCACTAGAGTGTGTGTGACACAGTTCCCGTCCTTGGCAGCAGGCAGGGAGTGCTCTGTCAACACTCATCGTGACAATGGCTTTATTCACCATGTCCAAGGGTATCTCAGCCAAGAGCAAAACATCTCCATAGCAGGCTGAGTCCTCTATGAAAATACTTGTCAGGACATGACTTGCCCACATAAATCTACTCAACTCAAGAGAGAAACTGTGAGGACTAGTTGACAGACACAGCATTTCATCTGACAGGATTACAGAAACACGTCTCCTAACCCAGGGGTCGGCAAACTGCAACCCAGGGGCCAAATCTGGCCCATTGCCTATTCTTCGGCAGCCTATGAGCTAAAAAGGGTTTTACATTTTTAAATGAATGAAATAAATAAAAAGAAGAAGAATAGTTCTGATGTGTGAAAAATCTCATGAAATTCAAATTTCGGTGTCCATAAATAAAGTTTTATTGGAGCACAGCCACATTCATTCATTTTCATACTGCCTGAGGCAGCTTTCACACTACAACAGAGATGAGTAGCTAAAAAGCTTAAAATATTTATTATCTATCCTGTTATAGGCTGAATTCTATCTCCCCAAAATTCCTATGTTGACGTCCTAATCCCCAGTACCTCAGAATGTGACTATATTTAGAGACGGGGCCCTTAAAGGGGTGATGGAGTCAAAATGAAGCTATTATGGGTGGCCCTATTCCAATCGGACTGGTGTCCTTAGAAGAAGAGGGGATTTGGAAGCACAGAGAGACACAGGGATGCCCTCGTGCACAGTGGAAAGCCCACGTGAGGACACAGCGAGAAGGTGGCCATCTGCAAGCCACGGAGAGAAGCCTCACCAGGAACTGAATCAGCAGGCACCCTGGTCTTGATCTTTCAGCCTCCAGAACTGTGAGAAAATAAATTTCTGTTGTTCAAGCCCCCCAGCCTGTGGCATTTTGTTATGGCAGCCCTAGCAGACTAATATGTATCCCTTGACAGAAGAAATATGCTGACCCCTGTCCTATACTACAACTCCCTTCAAAACTTCACAGATATGTTCAGCTATACTGTAGTCCAGTGTGTGGTCAGGGGCCACAGAGGGGTCTGGGCCTGATCCATGCCATCTCCTTCTGAGACAAGGCAGGGGGGCCTGCGTGCTATTGCCTATTTGGGAAGACCCTGATGTGTGGTCACTCAGGATGGGCATCAAGATCCCAGTCAGGCCAGTAAAGGAGGACCACTGTGCGTCCCGCGGATGACACTTGCAGAGTTCTGGGCTGAAGTAGAGACACTCAGGTCTGCACGACCATCCCTCCATCAGCAGCACCTGGGCCTAAGGCTCTGCCTAACAGCTCCAGGCTGTTTCCCTTCAGAGGCCTCAGCAGCTCCAGGACATCCTAGCTTAGAAACATTCCCTCAGGCCGTGATATTTAATCCTCTTACAGTGTTTATTGCGGCAATCCCTGGTTTCTGTGTCTTTCTTTCCCTCCTTTCTCCTAGAAAGACATAAAACATCCTGGCTGTTTTGTTCTCAGGACCGTGTCTCTCTGCATGTCTCATGTTAAAAAAAACACTCAGCTGTTTGCCTCTTTCCTGCTCTTACTCCAAGGATGGTTTATCAGCATTTGCTTGCTTTGCTGAAATGTACTTCACAGACATTCAAACCCCGCTTAAGGAGATGGCATCCATCCGAACTCTCAGAAACACAGCGGTCCCTTCAGTTCTGCTGCAGCCTTTCAAGTCAGCTCCACAATTACCAAGTGCAGCCTTTTACCCAGACACAAAATGCACATTAGCAAAAAAGAGAAAATGCGTAGACAAAGCAATGTTGTCTTGATAAAAGCTCAATCTGTTTTGGTAAATACCTGGATGAAAGTTAAGGTAATTGATTATTTGAGAATTCTTGGATTTATCAGCATTTTTAAATTGCTCCAAATATATTAAAAACCAAAGGAGACAGGTCCTTTTTCTCAACCTCTGATAACTACCTGTAAAATAAGAAAATAGCAACCACAAACACAATCAAGTGGGGATATTAAACGATTACCTTGTAGGCCATTAGCACTGTATACAACAGTCCAGTTTAGCAATGGGTATGAGAAGGAGTCAGTCAAATGTCTACAGCTCTCAGTATTGATGCAAGGAACTGGAGGTACTTGAGATACGGTGTTGCCTTCAAGAAGCTCACAGCACCATGGAGAAGGCAGGTGAACCTGCACCAGCAGGGCACGGTGAGCCCCGTGCAGTGTGCTAGTAACACAGCAGAGCAGGAGCACCTAATCCAGACCCGGGGAGGACGAACTGGAGTGGGGACGAGGGGGCAAAACAGTCAAAGAATACTTCCTGGAGTACAGTATCACCCAGGCTAAATCTTAAAGAATACAGAGATTTAGCCAAGTGAAAAAGAGGACCAAAAAAAAAAAGGCAAATGTGCCATCTAGGTAGAAGAAAAGCTTCACAGGAAATGTAAGGTGTTTCTATGAGCAACATAAAAGCTCATGTTAAATGACATTTTGAAAGGGAAAGTGATGTATCTAGTGTTTACAACTCAATACTAGTCTTAAATCTCCACCTAGGTAAGGCCTGATAAAACTCCTATCTACACGCACACTAAGAATTTTATCTTTCTCAATCCTCTATTTGGTCAGGCAACAAGTATTTTTGAGCCCCTGCTGTGTGCCAGGTACCATTACAAGCACTAAAGATACATTAGGGACCAAGACAGACTATGTCTCTGCCTTTAGGGAACCAATACTCTGAGGCGCTCCAAATAAACATTTATAAGTATTTTAAGAAAATTAAAAGTTCTCGTATGTTATACAAAGAATCCACTCGAGTAATTCCTGATGACAAATGATAACCCAATGATCTAGAACTGCCTGTTGTATCCACCAGCCACATGTGGCTATTTAAATTTAAAATAATTAAAACTGAATAAAATTTAAATTTCAGTTACTCAGCACTGGCCACATTTCAAGTGATCAACAGCCACATGTGGCTGGTGGATACTTTATTGGACAGCACGGATACAGAACATCTCCATCATCCCAGAAGTTTCTATCGGACAGTGCTGATCTAGAACATCTTCCATGTAAAAACGTCTCCCATACTGATGGGAATGAAATAAGGATTTTGTCAGAGATCCATTGACTGAAAGTTCATTCTGCATACTAATTCATGAACAGAAATCTCCTACTACTTTTAAAATTTGGCCCAAACACAATTGTTTCTATATCACGAAATTTCACCAAAATAAGATACAATATACCTTGGATATAAACTTTTATACGTGACATTTTATATTTTGGACACAAGGTTGAGAATACGCTTTTTTACCTCTATTCCTGATGAATGAGAATGATGAATAGGAAAGATCCATAATAATTTTTTTTAATGAGAAGGTGATTTTGCAAAGGATTCTGGGATTGTACAGACATGGGAGATGTGAATGTGAAGCAAAGCAGGAAAATCACAACCTAGAAAATGTACAGTGGGGACTTCAGTCAAGCCAGTTGCCAATCTGGAGAAATTTAAGACTCAAAAGTGTCAGGAAAGACAGAGTAGGAGACCTGGGAACAAAAATGACCTATAAATGTTGATTCCTCACTCCACCCCCACTTCTTCTGGCAGCCTGTTTTTATGATACAAGCCACAGAAAATGATGTGCTTCCCTGAAGAAATTGGGCACAATGTCAGGAGGAACCAGGACAGCCTTACAGGGGACCTAGCACTAAGTGAAGCTCTCTGTAGCATGGGGTTTTAGAATGTATCAAAAACTAACCCCTGCAGTCTGGGGTCAGTTCATTAGTGCCTCATTCTTAACTACAAATGTGCAAATAGGCGTGACCAGACACTTGAGGAAATCCTGCAACATGAAGACCAAGATATAAAAACAAAACAAAACGATCTCATAGTTAAAAAAGAAAAAAAACTCTCTGCTCCTTTTTCTCTTTCTTCTCCTTCTGGAATACCTATTATCCTTATGTTGCTTTTCCTCATTGAGTCTGATATTTCTCGAAGAATTTCTTCATTTCTTTTTAGTCTTAGCTCTCTCTCCTCCTCTACCAGGAGCATTTCTGCATGGCTATCCTCAATAGTGCTAATTCGTTCCTCCATATTGTCAGTTCTGCTCTTTAAAGACTCCATTTTTTCCACTATCTCGTTGATTTTGTTTTTCATCTCTAATAATTCTGATTGGTTTTTCTTTAGGGTTTCAATCTCTTTTGTGACATAATCCCTGAATTCGTTGATTTGTTTCTGTGTGTTCTCTTGTATTTCGTTGAGCTTGTTTATGATAGCTATTTTGAATTCTCTCTTGTTCAGGTTATCAAATTCTGTGCCTTCAGGGTTGGTTTCTGGGTGTTTGTCATTTTCCTTTTGGTCTGTAGCCCTGACATATTTTCGCAAGGATCCGACGGGGACGGCTTTATTTTTACCACTCATGATTAAAGTTAGTCCTGCAGTTTCCCCCTGCTGCCACTAGATGGAGATCGCGAGCGGTTTGCTCTGAGGCGGCTGCAGCCCCCGGAGGGATTATGCTGAAACGCCGGGTGTGTGGGGGGAGGGGTCCTCTCTTTCTCCTGCTTGACCCGGGGGTTTCCTTTCTGGCTCTCTTAGGGTGTTTGCTACACCCCCTAAACAGTCCGTCGTCGCTTCCCCGTGGCGATCTCGCGACAGTCTGTGAGAGCACCTGGATGGCGCTAGTTTTCCCCGCTGTGGGCCGCCCCTCCCCCCTCTGACCGCGAACTGCGCTGTTTTTGCCGATCGATTGGGGAGGGGGCGTACAACCTCCTACCTCTCCTCCCGTCCTCCTGGGCTTCCCGCGCCTCCACCGTCCGATGTATGGCAGCAGGGGTTTCTCAGAAGTCCTTCGTAGTGTTTGATTGAGCTCTGTTGGAATGTGAATGATGTTTTCGTTGTGTCGTAGGGGGCAGAGATTCAAAGAGGGAATCTCACTCCGCCATGATGCTGACGTCACTCCTCAACCTAGGGAACGAGAGGGAAACTTCCCCAACCTAGGGAACGAGAGGGAAATAGCTGTGAATGAAATCAATAGATCACCTAAATATATAAACAGGAATAAAAAATCATCTCGCCACATAGTAGCAAACTTGAAGAATACCCGTGACAAGGAAATAATATTGAAGGCAGCTAAACGAAAAAACAAAATAACATACAAAGGAAACCCCATCAGGCTCTCAGCTGATTTCTCGACAGAAACTCTACAGGCTAGGAGAGACTGGAATGATATATTCAAAATCATGAAAGACAAAAACCTTCAGCCGAGAATACTTTATCCAGCAAAAATATCCTTCAAATATGATGGAGAAATAATAACTCTCCCTGATAAACAAAAGCTAAGAGAGTTTGTCACCACAAGACCCCCACTACAAGAAATGCTCAAGAAGGCCCTTAGGCCTGAAAAAAAAAACAAATGAGAAAGGGGATACAAAGATTTCAGCAAGGAGAAAAGCAAGGAGACTAAACCAGAACAAAATACAGTTGGAAAACATCAAAAATTAATTCAAGCTCATCACTGGAAACACACATTCATGACACAAACTGGAATAAAGAGATAACAAATAAGGAGGGGAAGAGGTAAGGGATTGAACTGACCCAGCCTCAGGAAAAAGGAGGCATCTGAAAATGTACTTTCTTATCCAGGAGATCGCTTATATAAACCACACGGTAACCACTAAACAAACAACCAGAAGAGAACCACACATGACAAATAAAGAGAAAACCAAGAGAATGAGCATGCAGAAATACCAAATTGAATTAGCAGTCCAAAACACAAGGACAAGAAACGAAGGAAATGCAAAAGAACCAGAAGATGAACAATAAAATAGCAACATTAAACCCTCATATATCAATAATCACTCTAAATGTAAATGGATTGAATTCTCCAATCAAAAGACACAGAGTGGCAGGATGGATTAAAAACCAAGATCCAACAATCTGCTGCCTCCAGGAAACACATCTCAGCTCTAAAGACAAACACAGACTCAAAATAAAAGGATGGAAAACAATACTCCAAGCTAATGGCAAACAAAAGAAAGCAGGAGTAGCCATACTTATATCAGACAAAGTAGACTTCAAGATAAAAAAGGTAATGAGAGACAAAGAAGGGCAATATATAATGATAAAAGGGATACTTCACCAAGAAGACATAACACTTATAAATATCTATGCACCCAACACAGGAGCACCAAAGTACATAAAACAGCTGCTAAAAAACCTTAAAGGAGATATTAACAATAACACAATAATAGTAGGGGATCTTAATACCCCCCTTACATCAATAGATAGATCATCCAGACAAAAAGTCAATAAGGAAATAATGGACTTAAATGAAAAACTAGACGCAATGGATTTAATAGATATATACAGAGCACTCCACCCAAAAAAAGCAGAGTACACATTCTTCTCAAGTGCACATGGAACATTCTCAAGGATAGACCATATATTAGGAAACAAGGCAAACCTCTATAAATTTAAGAAGATTGAAATCATTACAAGCATCTTTTCTGATCATAATGCTGTGAAACTAGAAATCAACTGCAAGGAAAAAACTAGGAAAGGGACAAAGATGTGGAGACTAAACAACATGCTACTGAACAACCAATGGGTCATTGATGAAATTAAAGGAGAAATAAAAAGCTATCTGGAGACAAATGAAAAGGAAAATACACCATACCAACTCATATGGGATGCAGCAAAAGCAGTCCTGAGAGGGAAATTCATAGCAATACAAGCTCACCTTAACAAACAAGAAAAATCCCAAATAAATAACCTTAAATTGCACCTAACAGAGTTGGAAAAAGAAGAACAGACAAAGCCCCGAATCAGCAGAAGGAGGGAAATAATAAAAATGAGAGCAGAAATAAATGAAATTGAAACCAAAAAAACAGTAGAAAGGATCAATGAAACAAAGAGCTGCTTCTTTGAGAAGATAAATAAAATTGACAAACCCTTAGCCAGACTCACTAAGAAAAAAAGGGAGAAGACTCAAATAAATAAAATTAGAAATGAAAGAGGAGAAATTACAACAGACACCACAGAAATATAAGGGATTATTAGGGAATACTATGAAAAACTTTACGCCAACAAATTGGACAACCTAGAGGAAATGGACAAATTCTTGGACGCGTACAACCTCCCAAAACTGAATCAAGAAGAAATAGAGAATCTGAACAGACCAATCACAAGTAAAGAGATTGAAACAGTCATCAAAAACCTCCCAAAAAATAAAAGCCCAGGACCAGATGGCTTCCCTGGAGAATTTTATCAAACGTTCAAAGAAGATTTAGCACCTATCCTTCTCAAACTATTCCAAAAAATAGAGGAAGATGGAATACTTCCCAACACATTCTATGAGGCTGACATCATGCTGATACCAAAGCCAGACAAGGACAATACAAAGAAGGAAAACTACAGGCCAATATCGCTGATGAACATAGACGCAAAAATCCTCAACAAAATATTGGCAAACCGAATACAGCAATACATCAAAAAGATCATACACCACGATCAAGTGGGATTTATACCAGGGACACAGGGATGGTTCAACATCCGCAAATCAATCAATGTGATACACCACATTAACAAAATGAAGAATAAAAACCACATGATCATCTCAATCGATGCAGAGAAGGCATTCGACAAGATCCAGCATCCATTTATGATAAAAACTCTCAACAAAATGGGTATAGAAGGAAAGTACCTCAACATAATAAGGGCCATATATGACAAACCTACAGCAAACATCCTACTCAATGGGGAAAAACTGAAAGCCATTCCTTTGAGGACAGGAACAAGACAAGGGTGCCCACTCTCACCGCTCTTATGCAACATAGTACTGGAAGTTCTGGCCAGAGCAATTAGGCAAGAAAAAGGAATAAAAGGACTCCAAATAGGCAATGAAGAAGTGAAACTCTCACTATTTGCAGACGACATGATCCTATACATAGAAAACCCCAAAAATTCCATCGGAAAGCTACTAGAAACAATCAACAACTACAGTAAAGTGGCAGGGTATAAAATCAACTTACAAAAGTCAATTGCATTCCTATACACTAACGATGAAAAAACAGAAAGAGAACTCAAAAAGACAATCCCATTTACAATTGCCAAAAAGAGAATAAAATATCTGGGAATAAATTTAACCAAGGAGGTCAAAGACCTATACAATGAAAACTATAAGACACTATTGAAAGAAATCGAGGAGGACATAAAGAAATGGAAAAATATTCCATGCACATGGATTGGAAGAATAAATATAGTTAAAATGTCCATCCTACCTAAAGCAATCTACAGATTCAATGCAATCCCAATCAGAATCCCAATGTCATTCTTCACGGTAATAGAACAAAAACTACTGAAATTCGTATGGGGCAACAAAAGAGCCCGAATAGCTAAAGCAATTCTGAAAAAAAAGAACAAAGCTGGAGGCATCACAATCCCTGATTTCAAAATATACTATAAAACTATAGTAATCAAAACAGCATGGTACTGGTACAAGAATAGACACACAGATCAATGGAACAGAATTGAAAGCCCAGAAATAAAACCACACACCTATGGACAGCTAATCTTCGACAAAGGAGCAAAGAACATACAATGGAGAGAGGGAAGTCTCTTCAATAAATGGTGCTGGGAAAATTGGACAGCAACATGCAAAAGAATGAAAGTAGACCATCTCCTATCGCCATATACAAAAATCAATTCAAAATGGATCAAAGACCTGAAAGTGAGACCTGAAACTATAAAACTCCTGGAAGAAAGAAAATATAGGCAGTACACTAATTGCGATTGGACATAAAGGGATCCTTTCAGACTCCATGTCTACCCAGACAAGGGAAACAAAAGAAAAAATAAACAAGTGGCACCTCATCAGACTAAAGAGCTTCTACAAGGCAAATGAAACCAGGATCAAAATGAATAAACAACCCACCAGCTGGGAGAAAATATTCGCAAATCGTTTGTCTGACAAGGGATTAATCTCAGTAATATACAAAGATCTCATACAACTGAGCAACAAAAAAACAAACAACCCGATCAAAAAATGGGCAGAGGATATGAACAGACATTTTTCCAAGGAAGAGATAGAGATGGCTAATAGACACATGAAAAGATGTTCAACATCACTAATCATCAGGGAAATGCAAATCAAAACTACACTGAGATATCACCTTACACCGGTTAGAATGGCTATAATCACAAAGACAAATAACAACAAATGCTGGAGAGGTTGTGGAGAAACGGGGACCCTCATTCACTGCTGGTGGGAATGCAAACTGGTGCAGCCTCTATGGAAAACAGTATGGAGAGTCCTCAAAAAATTAAAAATAGAAATACCGTATGATCCAGCAATACCACTCTTGGGCATCTACCCAATGGACATGAAATCAACCATCACAAGAGGCGTATGCACCCCTACGTTCATTGCAGCATTATTCGCTATAGCCAAGAAGTGGAAGCAACCCAAGTGTCCCTCATCTGAAGATTGGTTAAAGAAGATGTGGTATATACATACAATAGAATACTACTCAGCCATAAGAAAAGACACAATTGTCCCATTTGCAACAACATGGAAGGACCTAGAGGGTATTATGTTAAGTGAAATAAGCCAGAGAGAGAAGGACAGACACTGCATGAACTCACTCATATATGGAATATAAGTGATCACACGGACAGAGAGAACTGATTGGTGGTTACCAAGGGGAAGGGGGGTGGGGGGGGCACAAGGGGTGAAGGGTTACATCCACAAGGTGACGGACAAAAATGTACAACTAAAACCCCACAGTGTTATAAACTAAGACATCAATAAAAAAAATAAATAAATAAATTAAAAAAAAAGAAAAAAAAGACACAATGCAGGAAAGAGAACTTTTTTAAACGTCTAATTAGGAGAGCTCTAAGGAGATATTCCATCCACAAATAAAAATTTGCTATGAAAAAGGAAAAATCAGAATCAGAAAAGACTCTTAGAAACTAAATATGTAATTGCCAACAACTTCAGTAGGAAAATAGGAAGATAAAGGATATCTCATAGAAAAAGCAGAACAAAAAGAGGAGATGGTAGTTATTAAATAAAATCAGACAAGAAATCTAGTTTGTTTTCCATCAAACAGATTCCAAACAGAAATAATGGAGAACAGAAGAAAGAAATTAATTAGATAATTTTTAGAGCCCTGAGAATACAGAGACGGTATTATGACTTCCACAGAAGACGGAGGAAAACTCACCTACAAAGGAAAGAGAATCAAACTTCTCATCACTAACACTGGATGATAGATGGCAATGTAGCATCATCTTCAAATTTCTGACGGGAAAATCATTCTCGACAGAAATTTCTATATAAGTCAACCATTAATTGATTGTAAGTGCTGAATGAAGGCATTTTCAAACATGCTAGGATTCAGAATATTTATTCCTTCTTAAGAAGTTAATTAAGGATGTAATCCAGCAAAAGGAAGGCCTAACTCAAGAAAGAGGATGAGAAAGAGGAAATCAGAGCATGTAGGAAAGAGTGGATCCAACTGAGGAGAGCTACAAAGGGGAGTCTAGGCGAGAGCTGTGTGGCAGTCCTAGAGCAGCCACCTAGGATCGGAGGAAAAAGATAAAGGACTCACAGAGAGGTCTTTGGGTAACAGGAAAATCAATAAAACAGATGGTATTATATTGATTTATTTAAAATTGAGACTATGATAAAGGCAAAGAGTCAAGTTAAAAAAAGGCAACAGAAACTCCATGTGAAACAAAGAGTTCAAAAACGAAGAAAACATAATCATTGTACACTACATGGCCCCCTAGTGAACAATAACTACATAGCCAGGCCAAGGACACTATTTTATTTTCAAGTTCTTACTAAAATCTCAACAAAGAAAAGCAGACAATTTTGGTTACGGAATAAAATGAAAGGCTATGTGGACCCTGTAGAACAAGAAACAAGAGTTACAGCAAACAGGAGTTGGAAAGTAAGAAGAGCTCAAAGAATAATGTTATTGGTATCTCCATGTCACAAAGAGAAGAATCAAGAGATATTGTCTATAATTGATGAAACAAGAAAAAAAAGGTAAAATTTTACTTAGAGCCCGAAAATAATCAGGGAACTCAAAATAATAATAGAATCATTCTGGGATAGAGGCAGAGAAGTTTGGTTTAGTGATTCAAGGACTTGTCTCACAAAACATGTCTGAAATTGATGAATCGAGAAAAAACAATTTAAACAAATTCAGCAATATAGCAGTAAATACCAGAGAAAAAGGTTAATCGAGTTAACAATGGTTCCCTCTAAGAACTCAAATTAGAGAAGGGGAGGATGCTGCTTTTCATCAAAAATGCCTCTGTACGGTATGATTTTTTAACTACATGCATGTAATATGTAGATAAAATTTGTACATTACTCTATAATAATAACAATAGTAATAGTTTTTGTCTTTGACAAAGCCAGGAGTTCAAGGTAGGCAGTTTGACTTTAGAGGCCACACTCATAACCACAGAATTAATTATATGCCTCCACTAAGATAGATTTGGTGAAAGGAAATTAGAAAAAACAAATTTTAACATGTAGCATTTTATGGACCAGTGGCCTCCAAGTGTGATCCCCAGGCCAGAAATATCAGCAACACCTGGAAACTTTTGAGAAATCTGATCTAAGTATTATATGTATGTGGTTAAAAATCAACCAGTCCCCACCCAAGACAAACTGAATCAGAAACTGAGGGGTCAGCTCCAGCATGTGTTTTAATCAGCCCCCCCGTGAATTCTTAAACTAAAGTTTAAGAACCACTGTTAGGGACACAGAAGAAAGCTGGGAAGAATGGGCACCCGATTATTAATAAGTAAAGCTCTGGGAAGAAGAACTTCTGTATTCTTGGTTTTTAACTGGCAAGTGCTATTTTCATATAAATATAGTTTATATAGAGGCAAATGTATGTATGTATATGTGTGTGTCTGAATAGCAAAATATGGAAACTTTCCAGAATCATCAAAATACTCATTTAAATATGCTTCCTTTCCCAGAAAAATAGATGGGAACTTTCAGATAGATGCGCTCTTCAGACACTGTACAACAGACAACTGAGACAGAGTTGAATGTATGTACAGATACCAGCAGTTGAGTTAAAATTCTCAGTAAGTGCATCCATGGTGACTGAAGTACTTCCCACAACCTCTCTCCAGCATGACAATGTTTAGGTCTCTGATATTCCTAAATGCACATCCATGTAAAATACACCCGCAAGAAAACTGTTAATTAACCAATTCAGATTAAATTTCTTCCTCACAAATGTTATTGTAATTCTGGCAAAAGAGCCCAAATTATTTTTCAGATATATTTATTGTACTGCTAACCATCTTCGATTTCACAAATCCAAGTTTAAATTAAATTAACACGTTTAATCACAGGCTTTTTAATCCAACAATTCCATTCAACTCAATACTTTTTGGATCATATTCTAAAGTAAAGAAAACCTTTAGAGAAGTTCTCAGTACTTGAGATAAAAGTTATTTGTTTATAAAATATTTTTAGAAAGACTAGAGAAGTGGGGGGGCCGGCCCAGTGGTGTAGTGGTTAAGTTCGAGCATTCTGCTGCAGCGGCCCGAGGTTCGCAGGTTCGGATCCTGGGCGCAGACCTACTCACCACGTATCAAGCCATGCTGTGGCAGGTATCCCACAAAAACTAGAGGAAGACAGGCACAGATGTTAGCCCAGGGCCAATCTTCCTCAGCAAAAAGAGGAGGATTGGCAGCGGATGTTAGCTCAGAGCTAATCTTCCTCAACAAAAAAGAATAGACAAGCGGCAGAATTGAAAGAACTAGAGCAAAACTAAAAGGAGAAAAAGGAAAGAACAGATTAGGAAGATGACTTACTGTGATTCAAGCTCAACTTAAAGAATAAAGCAGACATAAAACGAAAAGAATGCAGAAAAAAGACAGAGGAAGTGCAGATGTCACCAAAGGAATCTGACAACAGAATCATAAAATGAAATGGACCTGGAGAAAATGGAGAGTTAAAAACCATCATTATATTTGATTTATATAATCCAGTTTAACTGCCTGTTAGAAAAACATTCAGTGCACATCTAGTTGCAATTTTTTTTTAGCTGTTCTCTTTTTAGAAGATTTATTTGCAACAGCGCTGTATGGTTAAAATTCCATAACAAAGGTGAATGCAAGTGTAAATATTTCCCTGGCTCCAAATTCTGAAAACCTCTTTTTCCTCTTTTGGAAAAGGAGAAAGTTCTGGGATTTTCTTTAATAATCGAAATTAAAAATAAAACATTTATTAAGGCAAATCAAAGTAAATCCACCTTAAATCTTCAATGCCAGCCCATGGCATATGAAATGTCCTTTTTAGATTACTCCCTTTTCAGGTCTTGCAGGAATTCAACAAATATAATAATTAAAATATATGTGTGTTCATAGAAGTGCAAGTCACTATACAATGTTCTTTCTAGTTTACTAATGAAATAAAACATTAACAAGCAGTCTATTCTAACCTCTGTTTAGGGTTAGAAGATCCTTCACTGCAGAGCCACCTCTTTCCTGGACTTAAGACCATCTTTTGTGGTCATTATTAGTCCAACATCCATATCTACTAC
The DNA here is from genome assembly GCA_031878705.1 of Tapirus indicus. Classification (NCBI taxonomy): domain Eukaryota; kingdom Metazoa; phylum Chordata; class Mammalia; order Perissodactyla; family Tapiridae; genus Tapirus; species Tapirus indicus. The sequence goes on from CM062917.1 coordinate 8,237,110, forward strand.
CAATTAAAAGCATTAAAATATAAGCGAACATTTTATAACAAAATTATAGGCAAACATTAAATAAAACTCAAATTGCCTTTGATCATTTAATTAAAATTATCAGTAATTTGCCCATTTGCCCTCTAACTGCCCATAGACAACGACATTCCAGTCACTCATGTTGATCCAATAAGAAGTCCCTGTGCCTTAAACACAGTAGGACTCCAACAAATGACGGTTGTACCAAATTGAACCCAGGTCTATGAAAACCGTTTTCTTAGTCTTCCTAGATTGTATCTATTTATGTGTTGCTATGGATTGAATATTTGTGTACCCCACAAAGTCATATGTTAAAATCGAATCCCGGTGTGATGGTCTTAAGAGGTGGGGCCTTTGAGAGGTGATTAGGTCATGAGGAGGGAGTCCTCATGAATGGGATTAGTGCCCTCATAAAAGAGACCCCAGAGAACTCTCTCTCGCCCCTTCCACCACAGGAGGACACGGTGAGAAGACTGCCATCTACCAGGAACCAGAAGGAGGGTCCTCACCTGACACCAAATTGGCCGGTGCCTTGATCTCGGACTTCCCGGCCTCCAGAACTGGGAGCAATAAGTGTTTGTTGCTTAAGCCACCAGTCTACGGTATCTTCGTTATCGCAGCCCGGACAGACTTACTAATTCAGGTTTACTTGGTTGTATGTGATCCTCAGGTGTTTAATCTTCAGCATATATGACCACTAACACACTTCTGTTTTAAAAGCCTTATATTTTAGTTGAAATGAGGCCTGAATATTTTGAAATAAGAGTGGGAGAATTGCTTCTGAAATCGAGGTATAAATATGATGGTAGATCAGAGAACAAATATGCAAGTTGAAAAAAGTTATTCACAAATTGCAAGACTACACATTACCCCAGTTGCATATTTAGCTTTTTCAATCCAGAAGTGGGTTGTCCACCCTGGAAGCCGAGACAGTGCCCGTCACAGGCCTGCATTGACAGTGCCTATCCAAATACAGCCAGAGAAGAACCTCCGCCAGCAATGAGTGCTGTGATTCCCCGGCAGAGCAACCCCTCTGGTGGAAATTCTGGTGACAAACATTTAAAGCATCTGAATACCTGTGCTCGGAATCCATGCTCGCTTACAAACCTTATGATTAAGTTTTTATGTTTCCTCTGTTAGTCACTTGGCATCCTGATTCTATAAAAATTGGGCTTTATAAACCTGGCTTATGAGCTTGAGCAGTGTGACAGCTTTCTTCTCAGGATGCTGACAAGATCAGATTTCTGGCCCTGGTCTATTTCACAATGTAATGAGTCCACGCCAGTCGGGCACCTGGGGGAGTCGCAGGGGTGGTGGGAGGACAAGCAGGAGGTCTCCCCAGGCAGTGCCCTCTTGTGCCCATTCTCTGAAACTCCTCAGCTCGACCAACTTCATCATATCACACGGAAGAAAAAAAATACGTATTTTATGTCCTATTTTACCAGATTGATTCTTAGAATTTTAGGGAACTTAGATTTTCCAAAGGAGAAGGTCACTGAGGCATACAGATCATCAGTGAATTCCTCAAGCCACCTTTCAGCTTTTTAGCAACGTCCACTCCACTGTGTCTCCGGCCGGATAACCCCCTGGGTCCGCAGCAGAGCGCAGCCCTGATGCCCAGCACCTATGAGCTGTGGGAGTCCAAACAACACGCCTGCTCCCTATTGGGTGTCGAGGGTCCCTCGGTGGCCAGGAATGTTGTAGGGCATGTCATATGGACCTGACGGTCAGTGTGGTGTCTTGGACACCCAGGAAAGGGAGGCGTACAGCTGTAGGGTGGCCTGCTGGCAAACTGCCCTCTGGAAGGACTCGCTCTGGGCCATGGCACTCCCTCACAGCTGCAGTCCTGTCCCTCTCCACTGGCCCTGGCAGACCCCAGAACAAGAAAGCCCTCACCCTACAGAACCTAAACCCTCCTTTCCAGGAGTGTCTCCCCTGCAGGGAGCAGCTGCTTTTCTGTTGAGACCAGAGGCTCCACTCTCAGCTGCACAAGGTACTTTGCCCTGATTCAGCAGGTCTGAGGTAAGGCCTGGGCATGGGATTAATAGCCCCCCAGGTGACCTTGCTGTGCAGCCAGAGTTGGGGACCAGGGCTGTAGAACTTTGTTTACAAGCTGGCAGGGCCCACACACCATTTTAGGCAGTAAAGCTTACCTGGCTCCCCTGGAGCCCAGATCTTCGCAATAGCAAAGGCTGTTTCCAGATGGGCTTCACACCTGGCCAGCGCTTTTCCTTTTAAACCTAAAACCACTCTGCAGAGAAGGGCTGACGCCTTCCAGGCCTCAGGTCTCAACTCCAAGAGCCTGGCTCCCACCCTGAGGAATCTGTAGGGAGATTGGGGGCAGCAACCCCCCAGGGCAACAAGGTAAGTTAGGGGCAGCAGGAACAAGGCCTTAGCAACCAGAAAGCTGAAAGGTATGAGAGGCGTCAGAGAAGAGCAAGCATTTCATGGGGAAGCCATACAGGCCATTCTGGCACTTGAGCACCTCCAGCCACAGAGCCAAGTCCATGTCCAGTGAGGGGCTTTGCAGGTGGCAGGCACAGCCTCATAATCAAAAACTGCCTGGGCACAGCTCCAGTCCTCCTTGATCTGGGATCCCTGGTTCCTTCTGGCACCACCTGCTGCCATGGAAACCAGTAGGAGGCCAGGGGTGGTGGGGCAGAGAGAAATGTAAAGTTTGAGCCACTGCTCATGACTATAATTTAAAATGTTGTGACCTCTATGTCCATTGTCCTGCATGAAGCCCTCCAGCTTTGGGAGGCACAGTTGCTATGCAATATTGGGGACAAACATACACTAAAACAAAATACTATTCTTACAAAACTAAACAAACTCTTACCATACCATCCTGAATCACACTCCTTGGTATTTACCCAAAGAAGCTGAAAACATGTCCACACTAAACTTGCACACGGATGTTGACAGCAGCTGTATTCATAATTGCCAAAACATGAAAGCGATCAAGATGTCCTCCAGTGGGTGAGGGATAAACTGTGGCTCATCCAGACAGTGGAATGTTATTCAGCACTGAAAGTGAAATGAAAAGACATGGAGGAACCCCAAATTGCATAGTACTAAGTAAAAGCAGACAATTTGAAAAGACTGAATACTGTATGATTCCAACTATACAACATTCTGGAAAAGGCAAAACTATGGAGACAGTAAATGATCAGTGGTTGCCAGGGGTTGGGAGAGAAGAGGGATGAATAGACAGAGCACACAGGATTTTCAGGACAGTGACTCTGGATGATATTAAAATTGTGGATACCTGTCATTATACATTTGTCAAAACTCACAGAATGTATGCCACCAAGAGTGAACCCTAATGTAAACTACGCTTTGGGTTATTATGATATGTCAATGTAGGTTCATCAATTGTAACAAATGCACCACTCTGTGGGGGATGCTGACAGTGGGGGAGGCTGTGCATGTGTTGGGGGCGGCGGGTATATATGGGAAATGTTTATACTTTCTGCTCAATTTTGCTGTGATTCTAAAACTGCTCTTGAAAAATATTAGTCTATTAAAAGTGAAAAAAAATTATTCATTGTTGGTCTGAAATTCAGTTTTAACAGGTGTCCTGTATTTTCATTTGCTCAATCTAGCAATCCTATTGGAAGAGCATAAAAATACCAAATTATAAAAATCATAATGAATATTTTAATATACTGGGCATATTTTGAGCTTCCTCCTCCGCCCTCATTATCTATCTGGCTGAGACACCCCAGTTGAGTAGAGGGAGGGGTTTAGATGGGCTGGATACCCCAAATACTGGATTAGTTAATTCACCACAGTTTGGCTCCCTCTAATGAAACCAGGATTTAAAATAATTTTTTTACATTCATGTCTAGTCTCCTAAACTAACCCTCTTTGTTTACATGAGGTTTACATTTGATCACAGGCTTTCGTGTTTACATGTGTGTTGTTTCAGTAACTTCCTTAAAGCCCGTGAAATCAGAAACTGAGATTTCAACTATTTCAGTGCTCACCAGTGATCTAAAGTGACATCCAAAAAATGCTCTCAATAAATGCATGTTAAGTTATTCTTCTCTTGCCTCAGATATTTTAATGGTAATATATCTGACCTTTAATGCAACATGCTTTCTTTCCATTAATAGGGCCATTTCTTAGAAGATCATTTACATTACATCAGTATAAATTTAACATTTTATTTATTCAAGCAGCAAGCTCCAACAAACTTTGCAGAGCCAGGATTAGAATCTCTGTATTTCTGAAGTCATCTGTCGACACAACTGTGGTAGAATAATTACATTCAGCAATCTATAACCTCAGGCAGTTCCAGTGGCTACAGAAATGCCTCGGCTGAGATTCCAGGTATCAGCACATCACCAAGATCACAATAAAGCTCATAAAACTGAACCTGTTATCTGCCCAACACATCTCTGATGCTTGCATCTTGGAGAGAAGTCTATTATAAAGATACTAACACACATCACACCCCCCGCCATCCAACTACACACCTACAATGTTATTATTGACGGTAAGCACCAACTAAGGCTTGTCATCAACCGTAATCGGCTGATCTGCCTGGGACAGATTTAATTTACTGACACAAAACATTCTCATTTTCTGCTTCCCCAGGTTAGGTGTATGCCGGAGAGGTCACGGGGAGTAATAATTCCCACCCCAGGGGCTGACTGTGGGTCACTGATTATGACCGCACATTAGACATTCTTTGCTACAAAAAAACTATGATGAATATGAAGGGACTTTCAAGCTATTCATAGACTTTCTTAGATGCTTTTACTTAGAGGCTTTTCCTAAATCCAAAGCCAAGATAAAATAGCTCAGCATAGCATTCATTTTTAATGACTCTCAAGCTAGAATGTAAATCCACGTTCAGCGTGCATTAACTCTCATCAGGATTTTAACAACTGGCCTAAATCTTGCCTTTGCCTACACTGGGTGAAAATCCCCACACACTCACGGTGGTGCCAAAGCGGGCAGGGCTGAGAGCCACAGAATTCCTAACAGCTGACTGGAAACAGGGACACGCACAAGCAACCTTAGCAGTGAAGCCCGTCTCCCTCTCTTGTGGAGTCCTGGGTTGGACCTCGCCACTCACTAACCCCCCCAGCAAGAAACAGACAAATTAGGGGCTTTATTATTTATCCTCGATGAACAGAGAAGCCCTTAGAGGAGTAAATGGGCTGTCAAATATTAAGAAACAGTAGCCCAATTAGGAACCAGAGTTTGGGTCTTAAGCGCTTCTGTAAAGAAAATCTAGAAAAGACATAACACTCTTTAGCAAAATCTGAGAACTCAGATCCAGCAATGTCACCCATCTCTCATCAGGTGCATCCTAGGAATAATATATAGCAATGCCTAGGAATGGAAATTAAAGCTGACATCAAGATATATGTGTTGGTAGTCCCATGCTAGTCTAAAACACATTCAAACACAATAAATGACACTTCTTATCAACCGTGCCCTTTGACGTGATGGAACAAATTAGCCACCCCACATTCAATGAACAAAATGATCAACCCTCTCTACCTGCGCAATGACATGTAAATATTATTCTATGTGTGTGCCTTTGGAGAGTATCTATTGGGATATAAAAAAATCCCACCAGAGGATAAAATGTTATTAAAAATAAATGAAAATTCCATATCCACTCTGCAGAAAGAAATCATTCTGTGCTTTGTGGCCCCATGTGCACAAACTTGCTTTTAGACGCGGGTGCTCAGTACCCTCACATAAAACTGAACTCCAGGTTTCACGTCTGGTACACTAAATATTCACTGCTCGTGAATCACCTGCTATGGGCGTGAAGTGTCTCTTTGGGACTTTTCTCTTCATTTGTTCTGGTAAGTGAAGTGTGTGCTCTTTATGAATTCTCTGATGAAGCTCAGAGAAAGCGACTCAAACAGGAAGGTGCTGCTCCTGAAACATGGGCTGCCACGTACAAGGGGAAGAAGGTAAGCCGGTTACTTTGGCTGGTGATTCAATTATTTTTAATTTATCATCAGCCTGTCACTCTCTCTTTGCCACCTTTATCCTATACACATGTGGTGTAAGACCTAAAATTAAGATCAGTGTTATGCGCTGTCTTGACATCTGAGACAACAGGGCCCTGGATGGGCTAACCTCAAATTCCACTCCCACTCGCTCCTGCAGAAAAGACCCCCTTGCCAAATGACCCTTGTCACAGGGACCAGGCACAGCTGCTGCTCGTCCCTGAGTGGTGGTGTCAGTTCCCTGCCAGCCCATGGAACTCTTCAAACAAGGCAATCATACCCCCCCCAGGACAACCAGGGGGCACCTCACTCTGTTGTTACTACAAAGCCTGCCTCCCACAGTCCCTGCCTGTTCACCCTGGTCCCGAGTGCAACCCCACGTGGTCCAGCATGGTGTGGGGTGTCCTCCTACCCCTACTGTGACTAATAAACTCCTGTCAATCTCATCTGTCCAGTGTTGGCAGGGTGTTCGACCATCCCTTCCCTCATCAACACGATGAATAGGAGGTGATTAAAACAACACATTTCATAACTGGTTAATTCTCCAAATTGCCTTGAGCTGTCACCACATGAAATCTGAGCTGCTGAAACCCCCCAGATGGGTCAGGGGTAATTCAAGGGAAACATCCCCTCACGCCACGCCACAGGACAGGTCTCTGATCCTCCTTTTTTGCAAGAAAAAACAACAGTAAGAATGATTACATCTTGAATCTTTTCCTCTTCTTGAATAAGTAATGATTTCTCTAAAGACACAGTTCATGGAACACGCATTTTTCTTCTGTTAAAAAAAGTTCCAGGCAAAGGTTTCTTTCTGGTTAGTTCTATACCAAACAGTAATTTATCCTTCCTTCCTCTTTTTTTCATGCTTATCATGTTGATTTTAAGAATAACCTCCCACCTATAACATGAATTATGTCCCCCTTACCTTGCTATGAAAGTTGTAAAACTTCTGCAGCAGTCATCAAATAATGAATACTGCCATGCTTTTAGCCTAGACACTCCATGGTTTAAAGATGTATTTATAGGGATCCCCAGGGAACTATAATTTATCACATCATATGCCAGTTGGTCTCCATACCCCTGACCACACTCACTCCTCTCCAAGCAGAGATGTGACAGTCACCACCAAGCCATCTCCCAAGGATTACAAGGGTGCTCCTGACAGCAGTAGTCATTGGAACAGCTGGAAATATGTGTCCAGCTGACGTGCCCACTGACCTGTGTCCATCGGCCACTGCAGCCCCTTGGGACACAAGTCACTGCACTGCAGGCTCAGCAGCAGGCATTCTGCTCCCATGACCACCAATCCCTCCAGGTTCCCAAGAAGAAAACAAGCTAATGACTTGTTTCATTATGCCTAGAATCATTTACAATAACCCTTTGAAAACTCTGCCACTCAGCCGCACCTACCAAAATGAACTCCATTGTAGCTGACTTTAAAGTTCTTTCTTTCTACTTCTGTATTTAAACAAACATTTACTGCAGACCTACTGTTTAGCAAGTGTCGCAGCTTATAAGGCTACAGTGATGTGTAAGTTGCAGTTCTCCTGCTCCATTGGCTCACAGTAGTGGGCGAGACAGGGAAGGAAGCAGTGAAAATACTATAGAAAACAAGAGGTGAATGGGTAAACAAACTGTGGTATAGCCATTCAGTGGAATATTATTCAGAGATAAAAAGAAATGAGCTATCAAGCCCCGAAAAGACATGGAGAAACCTGAAATGCCAATTACTAAAAGAGCTAATCTGAAAAGGCTACATACTGTATGATTCCAACTATTTGACATTCTGGGAAAGGCAAAACTATAGAGATAACAAAAACTCAGTGGTTGCCAGAAGTTTAGGGGAAGGAATGGAGGGATAAATAAGTGGAGCACAGGGGATTTTTATGGCTGTGAAACTATTCTGTAAGATGCTATTATGGTGGATACACCACATTATGCATTCATCAAAACTCATAGAACTGTACAACACAGAGTGAACCTTAATGTAAACTATAGACTTCAGTTCATAATAATGTATCAGTATTGGCTCATCAATTGTAACAAATGGACCACACTAGTGGAAGATGTTAATAACAGGAGAAATTATGTGCAGGGGAGAAGAGTATTCGGGAAATCTCTGTACTATTTGATCAATTTTTCTGTAAACCTAAAACTGTTCTACAAAATAACATTGAAAATAAAAAATTTATAGGAAATACCAGTTTTAGCACCAATTCTGACATTTAACAATAACTAATAATGATTGTTCAATGTTTTACAGACATAGTGGCACTTAATCTTCACAGCAACCTATTACTATCCCCATTTTGCAGATGACAAAACTGAGCCGGTGAAGTTGAATTGTTTGTCTAAATTCACAAAATTTGTTATGCTGGCCCAAGTCTACTTGACTCCAGAACCTGGGTCTTAACCGCAACAATCTGCTTATTGCCTTTTCCCTAGAGAACGCCACATAATTGTTTGTGAAAGGAGGGAAGGATTGACACTGCCTTGGTGGGGTGGGGGGTGGAATCCTTGGGTTCTTACTGTGTTAGGGGCACTAATGTTATGTAGACCATGGAGGACTGGACAGTCCACACCCGTTGTGGCCCAGGATAAAATAGATCAGGCCTGAGCTGAACATTTACAGGTAACTAGGAAGTAATGACTCTTCAATACTGAATCCATTACCAGTCATTGTTGATCTGGGCAAACAGAGAAAAGGTTTTCTTAAGATAACAATAATTTACAAGCCATAATCACTTTAAATAAATGACTGCACAAATTTAATGACTTGAAGCCAATCTTTAGACCATCAAGCCATGACACCCTCAAGGCTGGCATTAGTCTTCCCAATGCAGACTGTACCGATATCTTACTTGTATATAACGAACCAGCCCCGAGCAATTCCTACTCCGTAGCCTCGTCAATTCAAAATGAAATGTAAGACGCCAAACACCTAGTGGTACAGAAGGATTCTCTCTGCATAAAGATGCACGGCCATAAGATCACTCACAGGCACCCAGCGGTCACTCACTGCAAAGGAGCTAAAGTTCATTTGCTTTCCAATTTTAAAACACAAATCATGATTTAACCTAAAGCAGTGGCTTAACCTGTATTCAAATCTCAAAGCACTGCATAACTGCTATTTGGTATTTTTCAAAACTAGAATTATTTCCCTTAAAAGTTTCCCCAGTATTTAATAGTCTGAGTTGGGTCATATCTCATTTATATAACTAAACTTTTACTATGCCAAGCAATAAACCTAAGTAAATTTACTAGTTAAATTCAGCATGGATTAAGGCATCAGAGAATGTCTTATAACTTCTTGATTCCACACAACACCTATGAGAGTAGGAACTTGTTACGAACTATCATTAAACATATCTGATAAATCGGTAAGAAATCATTGAAGGGCCAGCCTAGTGGCGTACTGGTTAAGTTCACACACTCTGCTTTGGCGGCCGAGGGTTCGTGGGTTCAGACCCCAGGCATGAACCTACACACTGCTCATCAAGCCATGCTGTGGTGATGCCCCATATACAAAATAAAGGAAGACTGGCACAGATGTTAGCTCAGGGACCATCTTCCTCAAGCAAAAAGAGGAAGACTGGCAATAGATGTTAGCTAGGGTCAATCTTCCTCACGAAAACAAAAAATCATTGGAACACAGAGGTTACAGCTTTTAGGATATTGGATCCTATAAACAAAAACTTTCTTGAATGTTTTCTTACTCTGAGAAAGTTTGGGTAGGTTCTCGACAGTGTTTATAGATTTGGGCCTTGGTCCCTGGAGGCTGTCTTCACTCCGCAAATGTGATGGAATTCATGTTTACATCAAACAGATGAGCCATGGCAAATCAACTCAGTGGCATTTCATGGGGCCAGTTCAGTTTGCTCCTTAAATGAAAAACACAAATGCCATGCACTGACTTAAAGTGCCAGCTATGCTAACAAAGGGGTTTCCACATTGCTAATGGGTTTAAAAACATGATACCTTTAAAAAGTTTTAATGGATGGGAGAAAATTATGCTCTTAAAAATGTTTTAGAATCCTCAAATTCACAGGGCAAAAATATAAATTAAAATGTCTTTGTAAACAGATATGAAAAGAATTTGTACAGAACCACAACATTTTGATACTATTCAAACAATAGTATCCATCTCAATGTTTAAAAGAATATAATACATTAGGAATTGGTTCTTTACCTTTAGTTTAAGATTGAGAATTAAACCACCTAAGGAAACTAAAAACATTTTTAAAGAATAATGCTGATTTATAGAGGAAATTAATGTTATCATATTACCTTCTTTTAATTGGCTATAGCTACATTCATAACCATATAGATATGGACGTACACAACAGACACTCTTTTCTCTTTATTAACAAATAAAGAGAAATTATACCATTTATCTAATTCCCCGCTTTGCACTCCTCTTTTAGTTTCTGCATATATTTTTGTCTGAAACAGTAACAAGCAAAGCACTTGCAAACACACCTGAGTTACGCTGTAAAACTTCTGGAGCACGTGAATTTGAGCAGCCTGTGTGGAGACACTGTCAGTGTGCACTGCCCTCTGCTGGCCAACTTCTTAAACATTGCGATTAACAAAGTCCCTGAGTATTAACGTAACTTACAATGTGAAGGAGAAAATAATACTCAGATTTTTTTTGGAATTAGAGATATAATTCCAGATAGTCACTGTAATTCCTCTATTAAACAAATTTTTACCTTTACTGAACAGAACAAATGGAAACTACATCGTATAAAGAAATATCCATTGCAAAAAGGAACATATTTAGAGAACTAGATTTCTTACGCCTGCTTCAAGTCCCAGGTCAAAAGTTACCCCATCTGTAATCTCTTTCTCAATTTACCTGTGTTTCCTCAATGTCCTCGTGGCCTCTGCATGTCTGCACTAACCACACAGACTGTAATCCTTCAGCTTGTACCTTCTCCACTGGAACTGTGAGCCCATCCATGGCAGGGGCACATGTTGCTCATCTTTGAAACCTTGAACATTAGAAACCTTCAATAAACGTCTGTCTGGACTTTTCCAAAGCTGTAGAATTACCCACAGGGCCAGAATGGGCACTACTGCAATACGCTTCCTGGCAGTGGATTTAGAAAGTCATCCTGGGCTCCAGAAGTATAACGATTTTTAATCACAAGAGGTGACGAAGGACAGAATATGTGTAGCATACTTCTGGCTGTGTATTCATTAATTTTAGAAAAGAAAACAAGTACAACACTGTGCTAAGACTTAGATGGGCTCCTGCCTGGGACCCCCATTTGAGTTCCAGGCCAGATTCTTTGGTCCAGAGGCAAGGAGGGGGCTGGAAGGAAGAGAAGGCATCCTCCTGGGACAAGGTGGGGTAGACCTCCAGGAGGAGGCAGAGGCAGACCTCTGTGACACAGATAAGGGGGAAGACAGGCTGCTGGGACAAGGGAGAGAGCATTCTGGGCTCCTCTTCAGGGCGCAAATTGACTTGATTTTATCTGGAGTAAAACAAAAGAAGTCACTTTAAGAAATCCTTGATGCACTCCCACGTTCACTGCAGCATTCTTCACAGCAGCCAAGACGTGGAAACTATCTAAATGTCCATCGATGGATGAATGGATAAAGAAAATGTGCTATATACATACAATGGAATATTTATTCAGCCATAAAAAAAGGGAAATCCTGCCATTTGCAATAAACATGGATGAATCTTGAAGGCAATATGCTAAGTGAAATGTCAGAGAAAGACAAATACTGTATGGTATCACTTATATGTGGAATATTAAAAAAACAAATAAAAAATGAGCTCATAGGCTCATAAATACAGATAATAGATTGATGGTTGCCAGAGGTGGGGGTGAGAGGTAGGTGAAACGGGCAAAGGGGGTCAAAAGGTACAAACTTCCAGGTATAAAATAAATAAGTTCTGGGGCTGTAATGTATAGCATGGTGACCACAGTTAACAATACTGTATTGTATAATTGAAAGTTGCTAAGAGAGTAAATCTTAAAAGTTCTCAGCACAAGAAAAAAAAATTTGTATCTATTTGAGATGATGGATGTTAACTAGACTTATTGTGGTGATCATTGTGCAATATATACACATATCGAATCATTATGTTGTACATCTGAAACTAGTGTATGTGCAGCCAAAGTGAGCACCACATGAAACTAATATAATGTTATATGTCAGTGATATCTCAATAAAAACAAATAAAATCAAAATAATAAATTTGAACAAAATTTGCAAATTAAAAAAATTTGTTCATTTGTTGAAAAAGGAATAATTTTTGAGAAATAACTTAAAAAATAAATGTTATTTAAAATACAAAACTAAATAAATCTTGAGACTCACACCCTGCGAGGTGCTATAGGAAGTGCTGGGAAGACAGAAAGATAAACCAAATCTTTGTTGATGACTATTTAAACAATATACCAGGACGTCTTTCAATTAAGAAACAAAACTTACAAATTATAAAGATAAAATTGTGCGATTTGACTACATAAAATGGCAAGTTTTTACTGAGCAAAACAATATTACTTAAATGTCAAAACACAAGTGACAAACTGGGAAAGTTTTTGCAACATATATGAAAAGATTAAATTCCTTACTATTTAAAAAGTGTTTATGCAAACCAGCAAGAAAAATACCATCCATATAATAAGACACAAGTGGGCAATTTTCAGAGAGAATGGAAATACAGATTGTTTTTAAGCGTTTGTAAATATGCTCAACCTAACTAATGATTAATACAATGCAAATAAGATGCATTTTTAATCGAACTATCTAATTGATAAAAATAAAAATATTTTGTAACCTTTGTGTATTAAAGCCAATATGGGCAAACAAGCTCTCTAAATATATTGTTGGAAAGGAAAGAAATTCCTACAACTTTTACAGAGGACAGTTTGGCAATATATATCATTATCCATCTTACAAATAGGCCCAAACATATCTAGGCATTTATCCTACACATCTATTCCCACTGGTACACAGGTATTCATTACCTCATAAGTTTTAACAGCAAAAAAACTGGAAACAACCTAAATGTCCATCAGAGGAGGCTGAATAAATAAATCTTGGTACATCCATACAATAAAATTCTATACTGACATTTGGAGTGGGAACAGAATTAGATACACCAATACGTAAAGATTTCTGAGACACTGTTCATTGGAAAAATGTGTAGAATAAAGAATGTCATACACTCCCATTTTGTGTTTAAAAAACAGATATCCACACCTGTTTATCAACAGCATGGCTCTGGAAGAGTATGGAATGACCCCAGGAAGTGGGGCTGGAGAGGAAGGAACGGTGGGGGACAAGGTCCCACTGCATAGTATATATATTCTGATACTGCTAGGTCATTTTTGACTGTACTCTTAGATTACTTTCAAAACATAAATTTTAAAAACGACATTAAAAAATAAAAAAGAACTACTTCCAGCAATCCCACGTCCACAGTGTGAACTTCATATGTACGGTAACAATGAAGGCATTCTGTCGTAGCTGCTAACCTGTGAAACGCAGCAAACGCGCTACAAGGGCGGTAAGACTGAGCGGCCCAGCGCACAGCCCCCTGGGAAGGGGCTCCCCGTTGGTTGAGAACGAGGACAGGACGGGATGTAGGAACCCAAGCAGGCTGCGCAGCCTCCCACGGCCCCGGCCGCCCGGGGACTGGAGCACTCCCAGCGGAAGTGCCGGCCTGAGGACTCAGGGGGTCCAGTGGTGCTGAGGGGGTCTTTGAGCACAGAAGACTGCTCTGGGGCAGCCACAGCTGCTGCAGGCCTGTGTCACTGCGCTCAACAAACCCCCTGGTTCTGCTGGAGAACGAGGACCCCGTGGCTCCGGGACGGCTCTGGGAGACGCAGCAGGGAGGCGAGATGCCCCCGCACGGCCCGGCGGGGCGCTGAGAAGCAGCCTCGTGTTGACCGATGCCTCGACCATCGGCGGGTGCGTTTTTTTCTAACGGCATCTCTATCCAGGCAAAACACAAAGTTTGATGGGCTGCAAAGTTTATGTGCTTTAGACACTATTTTTAAACGACTTAAAAGAATCGAAGTTTTACTGTTTCCATGCTCACCACTTGGAAACTATGTGCAGAAGCTGTAAATAATGCTTCTCACACTTTTGGCAACCGCATACTATTAATGGGTTTTTGGTGCATACAAGGACCACCAACTTTAATGAAATTTTTAAGAAGAATTATAACAATTTTTAAAAAGTAAATCAACATTAAATGTGAATTAATTTCTCTTTCCTGTCATTGAGAAGGATGATATCCAGCTCAGTAGATTGCCTGATTCACGGGACAGTTGGTTAGTCTACTTCTAATAAATAGAACATTCGTGGTTCTCAGAAAGACAGCAACCATTTGGTGACTGACTATCAGATAGTTCTGTACAGTTAGCTCGATCATGGATCCAGAAATTGTGGAGAAATTCTTACTACAAATCACTTACAGGACTGGAGAGATGCTAAGATGAAGACCTCTCATACTCAAAAGCTGGAAGTTTGAATTACACAAATTCAGGAACATAGATTCCTAATCCTGTCTTTGACTGATTCGGCTCTGGAAAGTATTCTTCATGCTCTGTGGCAGCATCAGGATGTGGTTTATAAATATTCCCAACAAGACCTGGTTGATTTCTTTCTCTCAGTAGTAGAGAAAATCATCAAGGATTAGGAAATAGTTAAGTTCTCAATGGCCGAGTTATTTGTGAACCAGAGTTGTTTCCATGTAATAAATCCTAATATATTCTCAACAGTAAAAACTGTGATCATTCAGTTGAAGGTGATAGATTCAGGCTAGTGCAGAAATTAATATATCCTTAAACCACCTGATATCACAGAATCATCTTTACTGGCTTTATCAATAACATGAAAAAAAATTTTATCTCAACGAAAATTTATGTAATAACTTTTCCATCAGCAGACAATGTATTTTGGTGTAAAACAATGCAGTTTCATAGCCTTTTTCTTCACTCAAAATATTGTAAAGAAAAGCAATCAATGGCCATTGTTTCATCTTATTCACAATTTTCTCTATTTCCTTCAAGAACAGATCTAAATCAGGAGCCCTGCTGTTGACCACTAAATTTTCTCTTTGAATAAACATTGCCCTGGGGGTATAGTCTCTTTATTGTATATCAAAACCCTTGTTCACTGAACACATTTCTGCTGCCTTAAAAATACTAGTCCTACTGATGCTGTTCCAGGCTCCATCATAGCTCACAGAATAGTGGTGAAAACTCTTGCATGGTGTGTTTTCAGGAAAAAGAAAGGAACAAAAATTATCCAGCACCCTCCCTGCACCTCCATCTATGCAACAAATATGCCAAGAGCTGTTCTATACTTGGCACTTAATGTCAAGGGTTTTGCTCAGACATAAAGCATATACCCACGAGCACATATACAGAGGAGTCTCCATTTTCAACCAGTTGGCCACCAGTATTACACAGCCTCCAACACTGGTTTGAATGTTCAATAAGGGAATCTTGCTAATGGTTTGCTTGCCTTGTTCCCTGGACAAAGATGTGTCAATTTTTACAGCTGGTTTTACAAGCATCTTGACAATCAAATGTACAAATTGTACCCTTTATCCTTTAAGGAATTTACCTTTCCATGATCCCTCTGTAGCTTTTGTCACTTCTCCAACATTAGCGGGGAAAAAAGTCAATTTTTAAAACTGAAAATCTTTAATTTGTAGCTATTCTAAAAATCTTCAATTGGTTTACAAAAAGATAATGGTGCTTTGTTTTAAAATGAGTGAAAGCTTTGATGAGTTGATGCCACCACTGTCATTTATGTATATGTCTTATATTGATTAGATAACATTATCTATCATCTTGTTTATCTTTGTAGTACATAAACATGTATCACAATACAATGTACCTAGCAGGATCTCAATAAATATTAATTGAATCCATGAATTGATTGATTGGTTATGATTGCAAATTAATTAGACATTGCAAAAAATTATTCTGGATATTGAGAAAAGTGAAAATAAGGAGCTAGCAAGAGGTATTCTGGGGTGAAAGAAGGCATTGTGAATGTAATTATGATTCATTTATTCACTCACCCATTCCTAAGGTAAGACGTATTGAGTACCTCCACTCTTGTTCTGCCACTTCCTGATTGAGACCTCCAGTGGATCATGTCTCATTTTAGCTCATCCTGTCCTCTCTGCCTGGAACACTCATTCCAGCCATACTACCAACTTTCAGCACAATCCTCTAATCTACCTAGAGAAAAGCCAAATGAAAATATCTGAAACTCAAGGGAGAGTCAGTGCCAAAAATGTAAGAGAGAAAAAAATTGTCAAGAATATTGTGCAGATATAAGACGTTATCTTATGATATACTGTAGCATTTACCAGCAACCAAATTTGACTCAATCCATAAATTACACCCTGCTATTCTTGGACCAATAAAACTCATTTTCTCCTTAGCCCCACACAATGTGTCTCTGGGGCAAGTTCCTCCTGAATCCTCTTTAAAGATGTCTTGGAGGTATCAAGGGCAGTAAAAGTCAGTCCTTATCAAAAACAGGTGTTATCCTTCTACCTGCTGCCTACTTCCTTTGACCCATTATTTTGACCCCCAACAATAGCCAAAACAGTTGCATACATTTGTTGAGAATGCATTATGTACCAGGAGCATCATCATTTAAGCCTCACAGTAACCCTATGATGTTGGCACTTTCATTGTCCCCATTGTAGGGATGAGGAAACTGAGGCTTAATGAGGCTGAGTAATTTACCCAGGGTCTTACAGCCAGTGCACAGCAGCATCAGAATTTGAACCCAGGTCTGTCTGGTTCCAAAGTTAGAAATCTTAAACATTAATATATATTGCCAGTGGTCCCATATAACTCCACTCAGAACTGCCTTCTTTGGTTTGCCCCCACATATGCATTCCCTCTTCCTATTGCCACCATAATTAACAACCACACATTTCAAGATTTAGTGTCCTGAATGTCTGTAGTCAGAACCTTTGTCAAGAACCGTCCCTAAATTGATACGATCCTCTTTTTCACCCAGAGGCTTATTCCAAAAATAGTAGAGATTTTGGACAACAGCACTCTTTTTTCTCTCTATAGATATTAACATTTTAAATATCAATGATGATTGCATGTTAAGATGGAGAAGAAAATAGACACAAAATGCTCTGAAACTTCTGCCTGCAGTGAAATGCATAAGCTGAATGATGATTAGTAAATAAGAAAGCCACATTAAAGAAAATAGGTTTAATAAAATGTTGATGAGCTCTCTTTCTCCAAAGGTTAATAACCAGGAACACATCCAAGCTGGTATTTCATTGGTACCTCTAAGTTGTAAACATGAAACTTACTTCCCAAACTCTGATACTGCTCATCAACGAGAATTCAGCGCTTCTTAAATTAGTGCTGCCTGTTGCCATTAATGGCAATAAAAAGCGACGTTTACACTAATCATAAACATAAGCTGATCAGGGAATGAATTTCTTCTAAATCATCTTGCTCACAAAAGATGATCTCCTTATGAGAATTATAATTCTATAGAATTATTAGCTGTATTTTTTTAAGACAGCATCAATTTCTCCTTCAGGACATTTGTGTCTTTGGCATTGGAAGAAAGAACTAGATTAATCCTATATTAATCCTGAGAGTTGTAATCCTCTTTTTATTTTCAAATCCATATCAGTGCAGTGTGAGCAGTATTTAAACAGCCATCCCCTCTTCTATTTGCCAATGTTTTACATGCCCAAGAGGTTTTCCCAAGGACTCCTACCATCTTAAGACCACACTTACCCCAATCCCTGGAGTCTTCTGAATCAGTCCAAAGAGAGAGAGAATGATTTCAGAGTGGCTCCTAGCCCTGATCATCATAAGTTACTGGCAGATAACCTCCGGCATTGTGCAGTAGCTTAGGAGTCCCAAGTGCCAGTGCCTGCTGCCAAGGACGGATCTCTGCAGAAGCCTTTGCTCCCTCCACAGCAGGAAACTCCTACTAGGTTTATCAACTGTAACTGCCAGCAGGCATCTGCTGTAGGTAGAGAGTCTCAAAAGAGCAATAACAGAACCGGAACTGTCAGAGGCCTCCCTACATAATTGAATCTGAGCATCTGGGAATGTGCTACTTTGACTCTGGAGCACGGGCAAGCTTGACCTTCTCCTTCATTCAGGCCTGTAACTGAATCACGTCTTGTAATTATTCCTGGAGTCATGCCAACTCCATCTGTATCTTACAACTGGGACTTAAATAAAGGAAGTAGATTCCTTTTCATCCGCAAGACCTCTTGTCAAACTGACCAGTCCTTCACTATCACCAACTTTTGTGATATTATAATTATAATTATCATCAACAGCAAATTCTTTCAGAGAACCTATTGTACGAAGGGTGATATTGTATGATTCCCCAAAGACCAAAGTTTGGCAAAACTATGACTCTTGGGAATTCTCCGGCAGGCATGCACACACGGGCACCTCCATTAGAATCCGCTGGAGAGAAGAAGAAAATTGTTTCATTCTATATCATTTAGACCAAATTTTAATATAAATTCTTAAGGAAAACTGGAGAAAATGTCTCAATCTGTAAAACAGATTTTATATAAATTATCCATGTACATAGTATGCATACTAAGGTGTACATATGAACTCCTAGTTTTGAATCTCCGTCATTTTATTTTATTCTGACTCTTTCAAAGAACAAGAGTCGTTCTTTTAGAACTGCTAGGGAATGAGTAACAATGAAATGCTTCTGCCCAGTGTGAGAGCTGTCAAGGAGGCTGTCCCTCCCCCAGTGTGTCCAGGAGCAAATGTCAGTTAGCAGTGGCCCTTCGTGCAACTGTAATAGGAAGGAGAACATTCACCTTCTTCCTGTCCAAACCCCAAAGAAACAGTTGTAAATGTACAACTAGGTGCTTAATCATCTGCAAAATCTCTATCTCTTATCCCCTGAGGGTATAACTCAGTCTCTACAAAAGTTTTGGCTGAATGTATAGTTAGTTGCATTTATACTGCACCTGAGGAAAACAGGACTGTGACCCGCCTGAACCCTCAGAAGGTTGCCCACCTGAGGGGCCTGAAGGTGTCTTCTTTTGCCTACCCACTCCTGTTGTTGGAGCCTGATGGGAGTCAGGCCTAAGGGTCCCCATCAAGCTGGAGCCTGCCTGGCCAGCAGTTAGCTCAGGCCACTCCCAATTTGGGAGAGGGTAGTGGGGCTGGATCCTAGCCTGGCCCACTAGAGTAGAGACCTCTGCAAGACCTTGACTTGGGATCTGGAATTGGCATCATTTGTGGCTGGTACCCCTAGAAGGCATAATAGCCACCCCAGCAACCTTCTCACAAACCAATCCTTATTCTTCTTTCCTTTTCCTTACCTACTACTTCCTAACCTACACCTTTGACATTTGACCTTAACAGATGAGTGACTCCTTGCCTTCTCCTTGCTCCTCTCCACCCAGGGTCAGCGCCCTCTCCCACCTTCAGGTTAAGCTTCTTGGAAAAGGGACAGAGCCACGCATCCTCCTGACACAACCCGATATGTTGTCAGACCTGCAGGTGAATGCCCGCTCCATCACCAACCAACATGGTACCTTTGGAAAGACTATCTGAGAAGTAGGGTGTTTCCTTCTGGTTGGCTGTTTGCTTGTTTGTGTTCTAAGAAAGCCTCACACTAATGGGAGTCATGTGAATATCAAAAGTCTTTAATTAAGAAAGGGAGTCATTCTCCAAGGGCCTGCTCCTAATTACATTTTGCATTTTAACATTGATGATCCTTAATCTTTGCTTAGGATAGTGGTTCTTGATTTTGGCCATACAACAGAATCACCTGGGGAGTGTTTAAAACCTGACATGCTGGCCACATGCCAGAGCAATTAAATCAGAATCTCTGAAGGTGAGACCCATGCATCCGAGGTTTTCAAAGCTCCCAGGTGATTCCACTGTGCAGCCAAGGTTAGGAGCCACTACTTTAGAAGGACCTTCCTTAACCAGTTAACCTTACTTTGTAAACCTTTTGATTTCAGCAGTTTTACCTATGCTGCAATATATTTTCTTCGTATGAAAATCATAATAATCATAATAATTAGTACCCTTTATCAAGGGTATTAATACCCTTCCAGAAGCATTAGATATATAAAAGGTAAGGATGACTATTTCAATCAAAATGAAGTAAAATGTATGCATTAGAAAAACCAATGGGATTTCAGGTTTGTAAATATCTCTACACTGGATATTTCAATATGCATGGAAGATGTTTGGAAGGATAAACATCAAAGTTCTAAAGATGATCCCATCTGGGGTGTGGAATGAGATAAGAAAGAATGGTCTTTTATCTATTTCTTTAATATTCTTCATATTTTAAATTATTATAAAAAAGACATATTTTGATATTTAAAAATACAAAATCAATAAGGATAATTTCTTTGCAATTTGGGATTTGGAGCTAGAAGTTAGGACTTGGGGCTTGTAAGCTAAGGCTTACCCAGGGATAAAATACGGACAACCAGATTGATAAAAGAAATAACCACTTGATCACTTGGAAGAGCACAATTCTGGCAGATTAATATACACAAACAACAGAAAAATCACTTTTTAAAGGTAGCCAAATCTTCCAGTTGAGAATAAGCAAGAGTAATTGTTTACGGTTATACAGGAAAACTATCTGAAGTTAAGGGTCAGAATATTAAATTTGCAAAAGATTTTAACTCAGGCAGGAAGATGACAGGGAGGGAAAGAAAATGACAGCGACTGGATAACACACCAGGCAGCACAAAGATGCGAGAATTAAATACACCTGAGAGCGGGCTGAGCAGTCCAAAGACCACCATTGCACAGTCTCTGTCACAATTCCAGAAATCATGAGAAAGATGGGGAGACAAAGATTTTCACTTACAGTTAACATTCATCAGATGGGAGAGATGGGAAATCACCTGTTTATAGTCAATACTCAGGACTCAGCTCTCACCTGGGAGATACGGCCCTGGACACCAGGACCCCTGCCATGGGACAAGCCTGGATGCCCAGAGAAGAGGCACAAGGAGAATAAAGTTCCTCTTCTTTTTATCTTATTGTATTTTTTAATGAAAATTGTATATATTTAAGGCGTATAACATGACGTTTTGATATACGTACACACAGTGAAATGATTACCACAGTCAAGCTAATTAACATCCATCTCCTCACATGGTTACCAACTTGTGTGTGTGTGTTTGCGGGCTTAAAGGAGCTGGGAGACTCACAGCACAATCTTGCAGAGCCTGGGGGAGCAGAGAAGCCAGAAGCTCTAACTGTGGAGGTTGAGCTACAACACAGAAGGACCACGGGACCCTGCAACCACTGCAAGAGGTCAAGACCAGTTGGCAGAAAGGAGGCTCAAGGAACAAAGTAAGGAAGCAATGCATCATGGTGTGCCTCCAAATGCCTAGTCTGCATGTGATCCTAACATTTCCTAGCCCTCGCAAAAGCTGGGATGAAGTCATTGATGTATTTGTTGCTTCATGTAGCTCAGGACTATGGAAAGTCTAGTGAGCAGTGAAGGGCATTAGTGGACCCAGATCCCAGAAGTTTGGGGTTGCTGAGACCCAGGATGCAGAACAATATGGCAGAGCACAGAGCAGTTTCTCAAAGGGAAGTTCACCATCTACCCGCCTTAGCAAAACCCGGGATGCTTGTTAAGAACACCAATTCCTGGACTTCTTTCCAACCCTACTCAACCTAAATGTCAAGGGAGCAGGACCAGGAATCGGAATGTTCAACAAGCATCCAGGTGACATTTACCACTTTTCATTTGCACAGCTGAAATGGTGGTGACTTGAATAAGCTATACTCAGATAAACCTGGGTGAGACGCCACTCCGCCTCTGGGTCCTCGTGTGACTCAGGCAAGTCACTTAACATCTCCAAGTCTCTGGCCGAATGCCTTCACTACAGTCGCTGGCATAGAGCAGTCTGTAATGAATGATAAATAAACTCCCTTTGTTACAGTGAGTGAAAGCACAAGTGGCCTGCCTGCCTTCCCCCCTCACACAATCTGTCTAGGGGCACGCACTGCACCATTTCTTCCCATTTACTTTGATGTACCCTTATTATTCTGATTTCTAGAACACTCAGCAGGTTTTTAATATCTGTATGGAGATGATTTAAATAAGTCATACTAGTGTAAAGATCCAACAAATTTTTTTCTCATGAGGAAGCAAGATTAAAGCAACAGAAAATGCCCTATTTTTGCCTAGTCTCAATCAAGGAAATATTTCATTGTTTCTTTCTAAATTGTCTCAAGCTAAATACCCTCAATAATACCTGTACCATCTTCCACATCATATTCACAGACTGCTGGTGCACTGATAAGAAAGCTTAATTTCAGTAATGAAGCATTCACATTTATTGGGAAAAAATTTAATTTGTAGTTAAAGTATTCTAAATAAGGAGATTAAATACCATCTTTCTAAGCACTTAAGGAAAATTATATACAAGATGTTGCAGAAATTTGTTAGAAATGAATTATTTAAATATGCATAAACTAGAACTAATTAGATGTATGAGAATTATAAGTTAATAATCGAGATGTAGGGAATATGCGTTTTCCCATGCATGGACCTGAAAGTGTTAGGACACATGGAGAAGGGAAGCACAGCAAACTGGAAATTAGGTGGTAGCTCACAGCTCTGACCTGGCTCACTTGGGACCATGCAGAAATCACCTTCCTGAGTGTGACGATGATTTTACGATTGACTGGGCCACAGGTGCCCAGATATTTGGTTAAACATTATTCTGGGTGTGTCTGGGAGGGTGTTTCTGGATGAGCATTTGAATCTGTAGACTCAATAAAGCAGACTGTCCCCCCCAATGTGGGTGGTCAGGATCCAGTCCACGAGGCCGTGAATAGAACAAAAAGGCTGAGTAAGGGAGAATGCCGTCTCTCTGTGAGCTGGGACATCAGTCATCTCCTGCCTCAGGACTCGGGCTCGGCCTGGAACTTACTCCACCAGCTCTCCTGGTTCCACAGACTCGGACTAAAACTATACCATCCACGCTCTGGTCTCCAACTTGACAATTCCTTATGGCAAATATACATTATAATAAATAAGCTATACTGTATTATAATAAATATAATAAACCATTTGTTAAAATAAATATATAATAAATTATTTTTATAAATATATCTCCTTTTGGTTCTGTTTCTCTGGAGAACCCAGACTAATCATTGAGCACGTATCTTAACTTGTAAAATGAGGAAACTGCATCAATTGCTCTTCAAGATCCCTTTCGATTGCACATTCGGTGGGATTTGAATACTGACTGCTCCGGTGACTCAGACTTCTTTGGAAAAACCGTTGAACTAGAAGGTCAATGTCTCCGCATAACCGTTAGTAACTGTGTGACTTTAGGGAAACTATCAGCCCTCTTTGTTGCTTAGTTTCCCCATAAAATGAACCCAATACTAACAAACCCCCTTGTATTGTTAGAGCTTGCGGGGAACATCCCCTTTCGGTATGTAGACCGACTGTGCATTTACCACTTTTTTTGACCTTTCCTTAAATTAGTTAAAGCCTCTGGATTTTAAGTACAGACCTGGCAAACTGAACTTCATGAAAATGAAGTGGTTTGAAAATAAGAACAAGTGCTGTGTTGATTAGCATTGTGATTGAGTTTTAGCGGCACATTTTGAAAGGGTGGGGGTTGCTTGTGCTTGGACTCTCCTCTTCAGCCCCTCAAGCCTGCGCGCTCTTAAAGGAACAAAAACCTCAGGACTGCTCATCATGTGATAGAGCTGCACGGGACTTGTTCCAGCCTGCACCACTGCAGGTGAACTACTTAGACCCACTGTTCAGGGGGATGCTTCCCTCCGGACCAATGCAGAAAATATCCAGTTTTAGCAGAAATCTGTTGCCTAGTAGAAAAACTCCCACTTCCCTCTGTGCCACCATCTTGCTTCAGTGGTAAGAAGCTGTAACTCTTTACTTCCCTGCTTGGCTAAGAATCCTCCTTTTCTTCCCTGTCGGGTCTTCATTCATTCCATCCATTACGTATTGAGTGCCGTGGCCCAGGCACTGTTCTAGGTGAATCAGTGAATCATCAGTGTTTTATTCATCAGAGAATAAAATAAAGCCAGACTCCCACATTCTACATTCCAGTGGCGGAGAGACAGGCAACAAAGGTAATACGTCAATTAGTAGCAAGGTGATAAGTGCGATGGAAGAAGCAAAAAGTAGAATAAGATGAGGAGGATTGGGAGCGCAGAAAGGGAGCTGGTTGGGGTGGGAAAGGGATGGGATTTACATCAGTGACCTATTTCCAGGTCTTCCAGTCAGTCCCATCAGTAAGTGAACAGCCTGGCTCACCCAAACTAGTTGCAGATGTTATATGTTAGCATGTTTTTTATTTATTTATTTATTTATTTATTTTTTTTGGTGAGGAAGACTAGCCCTGAGCTAATGTCTGCTGTCAATTTTCCTCCTTTTGCTGAGGAAGATTGGCCCTGAGCTAACATCTGTGCCCATCGTCCTCTATTTTATATGTGGGATGCTGTCACAGAATGGCTTGATGAGCGGTGCATAGGTCCACGACCAGGATTTGAACCTGTGAACCCCAGGCCACCAAAGCCGAGCAAGCGAACTTGCCACTGAGCCAGCCCCTGTTAGCATGTTTTTTAAACTGCAAAGCATTATAAAACTAAAAGGATCCATTATAATAACCATCATTCCCTAATTGAAATAGAGGCACAAAACTATTGACTGACCCATCTCTCTCTGTCTCTTTCTCTCTCACACACAAACACACACACACACACAACTCTGGCCCATTCCCACTACCAGACTTCTTTACCCACAGTATTCTTCGATGCCACATGTCACCTTTGAGGAAGCAATTCTCCTGTGGGTTTTCTGTTACTGATATTCAGCCTGGCCTGGGACTCTGACCTTCTCCGCACTGCTTCTGAGGCCAACATCTTTGCATTTAGTTGCCCGTGAGCAAGAATGCACAATCACTTTCAGGTTATACCGCACTGGTATAATAAGGACATTTTTATGGCCTTCCAAAGCCAAGTTTCGTTCCCTTTTATAACCTGCTCTTTCATATAAGCTTTAATAGGACTTATGCTCAATTTGGATAGGTAATTGGGAACTGGGAATATTTAGGATGTTTTGTATTGTTTTTCATAATATGCAGGGAAAATGATTGATCATTTTTCCATCCCCAAACTAATGGTGATTTTTTGCCTTAAGCATTATGCTTCTCCTCTGTGACTTAGCTGATTCCTTCAATAATGCTTCTTTTACCTGCTAGGTTGGTTGCACCGTTATGTCCTGGAACATCTGATTGCTCGGCTTACATTTCAGACATGTCTCCTTTGAACTTCCTGATTGCTCAGACCCCTAGTTCTCTCAGCTCCTTTCCTTTTGGTGCGTTTTAAACTTCCGAGACTTTGAACTTTCCTCTCCTTCTGAAGTGGCCATAACCTGTTATATGTAACAGCATTAATGCTGACATGGATAAAGAATTAGCCCTGAGGCTGGCAAAAGTCCTGTCGTTCCAAAATCCCCACTAATAAGACTGCCCTGCAGTTAAAAGGCTATAACAAACAGTAATAGCCTATCCACATCCATTATACAGCAGGATGCCCGCTGCTTTATTGACTGGCGGAAAACAATTCCCATTTCATGAAACAATAAAAATTAAATTGAGTGTAAACGCTCCCAAGGTCACCGCCTCTGACCTTACAATACCAGCAGTGAGGGCTGTAAACCCTACCGTGTGCCATTTGATCCAGAAGAAGCCAGAGTCAGTTCCCATGCTCCGTGTGTGTACAGCATCCCATCGGAGCTCAGCTGGGCACTGCCTCCACGGATCTTGTTGTCAGGAAATGGCAGGAATGCTGTTTCCCCACAAGTCTGGCAGATGCCTTCCTGACAGCAATTGCTGGCTGCCCTGCCTGCCAAGTAATGCGGCACGTGCCTGTGTCATCCTGAGAGTCATCTTTGGCAACCTACACTCGGTGGCCCATGGAATAATCGCTCTGGTATTGACTGACCCGTGAATGTGATCGCCAGCCTCCAGGATGGCCCCAGCCGCTCATTCTCCTGGGACCTACCACGGAGAACTCAGTAAGATTCTAACAACTGACAAGTTGATAGCCACAAACTTCTCAATTATAAAGACTCCTCTCTTTTGCAAATATATGTATGGAGGCCAGGGGATATTGAGTGAATTCTAAGACAAAAAGGGAAACCGAAAGATAATCTAGCTCAACTCCCATCTTCCCACCAGAAATGCCCCCAAAACAATCCCAGGTAAAAGTATGAGAATTATAAAAACATGCAAAATGCTCTAATAAAATAAATAAGTAAATTCAATGAAATCTCCATCAAATTCAAAGCAGGCTTTGTTGTATAAATTCACAAGATGATCCTAAAATGTATGTTTTCATAATGCAAAGGACCAAAAACAGCTAAAACAATTTTGTAAAGAAGAACAAATTTGGAAGACTTACACTACCCAATTTCACAATGACTGTAAAGTCACAGTAAACAAGACAGAGGGTACTAGCACAAGGATGGCACATAGATCAATGGAACAGAATTGAAGGTCCCAAAATAAACCTTTACATTAATGGTCATTTGATTTTTGACAAAGTTGCAAAAGCATTTCAATAAATGGTGCTTTTGCAATTGAATAGCCACATGCAAAAAAAAAAAAAAAAAAAAGAACTGAAACTCTTATCACATACCATACACAAAAATTAATGAATTATACATCGAACTGTAAGAGCTAAAACTATAAAACTTCTACAAGAAAACATAACAGAAATAGGTGGATGGATAAACAAATATGGCATATTCATCCAATGGAATGCTGTTTTGCAATAAAAATGAATGAACTATTGATACATGCTACAACATGGATGATCCTCAAAAACGTATGCTAAGTGAATGAAGCCACACATAAAGGGCTACCCTATGTATGATTCCGTTTATCTGAAATGTCTGGAAAAGGCAAATTTATAGAGACTGAAAGCACATCAGTGGCTGCCTAGGATTCATGGGAGCAGGGACAAGAATTAACTGCAAATAAACAGGAGGTTACAATTAGAGGGATGGAAATGTTCCCAAACTGGATTATGGTGATGGATGCACAAGTTTATACATTTACTAAAAATAACTGAATAACATTTACAGTGGGTGGATATTATGGTGTATAAGTTATATCTCAATGAAGTTAACAAAAAAACTCTTTATGTGGTATATCTTGAATGTTATGTTAGATATGAATATGTGTTACAAAAATAATGGAAGACAAAACTTCTAAAATATTAACAGTTATTACCTCTTTTTTGTGGAATCATAGGTGATTTTTTTATTTTCTCTGCTATACTCATCTGTATTCTTAAGTACTCTATAAAAAGCATATATTCTTTTTATAATCCAAAAAATAAAAGATTCTTTGTAAAGAAGATAGGACCTCCACTAAAAGTAACTTCAGGAAATAGTAATGTAACAACTTCCTCTAAAATATGCCCTAGTATCTCATACCACCTGACTTAAGTAATTAGTCCTATGTGTTGGTATAATATCAAGTTCCTAAAAATACTGTAAGAATCAATTTGCCAGTAGTGCCTCTCAACCCACCACAAAATAAAATCTATGCATGTAAACTATGCCATCCGCCCATCCCAACCTGCCCTGTCTTCCATCTCAAGATTCTTTTTATTTATTTATTTGTTTATTTTTATTGATGTCTTAATAGTTTATAACACTGTGGGGTTTTAGTTGTACATTATTGTTTGTCCATCACCATGTGGATGTATCCCTTCACCCCTTGTGCCTGCCCCCCACACTCCTTCCCCTTGGTAACCACCAATCAGTTCTCTCTGTCCATGTGTTCATTTATATTCCATATATGAGTGAGTTCATGCAGTGTCTGTCCTTCTCCCTCTGGCTTATTTCACTTAACATAATACCCTCTAGGTCCATCCATGTTGTTGCAAATGGGACAATTGTGTCTTTTCTTATGGCTGAGTAGTATTCCATTGTATGTATATACCACATCTTCTTTAACCAATCATCAGTCGAGGGACACTTGGGTTGCTTCCACTTCTTGGCTATAGTGAATAATGCTGCAATGAACATAGGGGTGCATAAGCCTCTTGTACTAGTTGATTTCATGTCCATTGGGTAGATGCCCAAGAGTGGGATTGCTGGATCATACGGTATTTCTATTTTTAATTTTTTGAGGACTCTCCATACTGTTTTCCATAGAGGCTGCACCAGTTTGCATTCCCACCAGCAGTGAATGAGGGTCCCTGTTTCTCCACAACCTCTCCAGCATTTGTTGTTATTTGTCTTTGTGATTATAGCCATTCGAACAGGTGTAAGGTGATATCTTAGTGTAGTTTTGATTTGCATTTCCCTGATGATTAGTGATGTTGAACATCTTTTCATGTGTCTATTAGCCATCTGTATCTCTTCCTTGGAAAAATGTCTGTTCATATCCTCTGCCCATTTTTTGATCGGGTTGGTTGTTTTTTTGTTGCTCAATTGTATGAGATCTTTATATATTACTGAGATTAATCCCTTGTCGGACAAATGATTTGCAAATATTTTCTCCCAGCTGGTGGGTTGTCTATTCATTTTGATCCTGGTTTCATTTGCCTTGTAGAAGCTCTTTAGTTTGATGAGGTCCCACTTGTTTATTTTTTCTTTTGTTTCCCTTGTCCGAGTAGACATGGAATCTGAAAGGATCCCTTTATGTCCAATCGCAATTAGTGTACTGCCTATATTTTCTTCCAGGAGCTTTATAGTTTCAGGTCTCACTTTCAGGTCCTTGATCCATTTTGAATTGATTTTTGTATATGGCGATAGGAGATGGTCTACTTTCATTCTTTTGCATGTTGCTGTCCAATTTTCCCAGCACCATGTATTGAAGAGACTTCCCTCTCTCCATTGTATGTTCTTTGCTCCTTTGTCAAAGATTAGCTGTCCATAGGTGTGTGGTTTTATTTCTGGGCTTTCAATTCTATTCCATTGATCTGTGTGTGTATTCTTGTACCAGTACCATGCTGTTTTGATTACTATAGCTTTATAGTATATTTTGAAATCAGGGATTGTGATGCCTCCAGCTTTGTTCTTTTTTTTTCAGAATTGCTTTAGCTATTCAGGGTCTTTTGTTGCCCCATACGAATTTCAGTAGTTTTTGTTCTATTACCGTGAAGAATGACATTGGGATTGCATTGAATCTGTAGATTGCTTTAGGTAGAATGGACACGTTAACTATATTTATTCTTCCAATCCATGTGCATGGAATATTTTTCCATTTCTTTATGTCTTCCTGGATTTCTTTCAATAGTGTCTTATAGTTTTCATTGTATAGGTCTTTTACTTCCTTGGTTAAATTTATTCCCAGATATTTTATTCTTTTTGTTGCAATTGTAAATGGGATTGTCTTTTTGAGTTCTCTTTCTGTTAGTTCATCATTAGTGTATAGAAATGCAATTGATTTTTGTAAGTTGATTTTATACCCTGCCACTTTACTGTAGTTGTTGATTATTTCTAGTAGTTTTCCAATGGAATTTTTTGGGTTTTCTATGTATAAGATCATGTCGTCTGCAAATATTGAGAGTTTCACTTCTTCATCGCCTAGTTGGAGTCCTTTTATTCCTTTTTCTTGCCTAATTGCGCTGGCCAGAAATTCCAGTACTATGTTGAATAAGAGTGGTGAGAGTGGGCACCCTTGTCTTGTTCCTGTCCTCAAAGGAATGGCTTTCAGTTTTTCCCTGTTGATTAGGATGTTTGCTGTAGGTTTGTCATAGATGGTCCTTATTATGTTGAGGTACTTTCCTTCTATACCCATTTTGTTGAGAGTTTTTATCATAAATGAATGTTGGATCTTGTCAAATGCCTTCTCTGCATCGATTGAGATGATCATGTGGTTTTTATTCTTCATTTTGTTGATGTGGTGTATTACGTTGATTGATTTGCGGATGTTGAACCATCCCTGTGTCCCAGCCCCACCTCCCCTGCTCTTGGGAGTTCATCCCATTGGTCACTTCCACACAGATCCTTCTGGATTTTATGATGGAAGCAAAGAGAAACTCTGCTGATCTCCCCCGGCCAACTTTTCAGAGAGAGCTGGGGGCAGGATGGAGAACTTGGGGCTGTTGGCAGCCTGTACTTCACAACAGTTAAGTTGTTCCAGGCTACTGAGGGCAGGGAATCAGGAGGCAGTGATGGGACACGCCTGGAGCTGACAGGGGAGAGATAATGAGGCCCAGCTAGGCCCACCGCCAGGGACCTCTGTCAGTCCTCAGCGCTATTCCCTGCCCGCTGCAGTGCTGTGGGCCTTAGCTGCCAAATCCAGAGACGTGGCTTCAAGAAGGCCAGACTGAGTGCAGAGTGTGCTCATCTCTCCCGTGAGTGGAGTTCAGGACATGCCACCCCCAAAATATGCCGATTTGGTATATTGATTCTTCGAGCTGAAGGCACTTGAAAAACAGCCAGTGCAGGGTGACACTTTATCTGAACTCCCCTCTCTGCCTACAGACAGATCCCAGAAAAGAACTCAGTTGTCATCAGTCCTCTCCCAGGGAGGATGGGCCACTCATCTTCCCTAAAAACCATTTACTCTCCCGTAAATTAACTATGCCCCCCTCTCCTATTAGACGGTGTATACGCTCTTAAATCTCAATGCTTATTTGGGTATTCACTTTTTGTTCCTGTGATTTCCCCATGCATATCATGTTAAAAATTAATAAATTTGTATACCTTCTCTCCTGTTAATCTGCCTGTTGTCAGATTATTTCAGAGGTCCAGCTATCAGACCTAGGAGGGTAGAGGGAAGGTCTTTCCTCCCCTACATGCGTCATATCAGAAAATAACAGACAACTCCCGCCTCCTGCTGTTCTGAGGCTTCCCTCTGTCACACAGCCCTGCCCACTGTTGCATCGTTCTCATCCTCGCTCTTCACAGTCCCATCCTGCCACGGGCCAAGTTGTGGAAGTGCAGGCCTGCTGCTCACAACTCTAACTTCCTAAGCTAGAACCCCTGACTGCCAGAGCAGAACGTTGAAGTCCCAGACTGCGTGTCAAGCCCAGTAACGATTTTCATGCCTTGGGAGAAGCTTGTTCCTTTGGCTGATCTTCCCCTAGTGCATGATGTGATGGGAAGGTAAACTTGGCCTTGCCTAGCATGAGGCATGGCCAGATCCAGAAGAGGCAGATTCCCCTAGAGCCCTCAGCCCAGCTTTTGGTTTTCTTCTGTCTGGGCATGCTGCTGGCGAAAGAATTTAACCCCAGGCCCCACATTAAGTGCTAAAATAAATGGACTGGGCTGTTTTCAGAAGGAAATAGTCACCTTCACAAAAACTGAATACATGCAAGTTGCTCCTTCCGAGGAAAGGGGAGAACCAGAAAACACAGTGCCATTTTTATAGCAGCCTTGTAGATGAAATAAAACTTTACCAGCCTGTAACATTGTTTTACTATTTCACTTTCTTCACAGACTGACAGTACTGTAAAAACATCCCCGGCAAACTCAGCATGACTACTAACCCGCAGTGATTTACTGCTGCCTTGAGCACAGAGAGAGGGACAAGAGAACAATTGTTGTTATGTGCCCTCAGGTCGGCTCTGACTCCTGGTGACCCTCCAAATGAGTGATGTCCACAATGTCCTGTCCTCAACAGCCCCACTCAGCTCCTGTAGACTCGGGCCCAAACCTTCCTTTATGGAGTCAGTCCGTCTCATCTTTGGTTTCCTCTTTTCCTGCTGCCTTCTACTTTTACCAGCGTTGTGCACCTGGGTTATTATTTATCATTTTGCCAAGTCTATGGTCCAAATATAAACAGCAACATCTATCCCCAGCAGCGATGGGCGTTCGAACACTATGAATATTTTGTAAAAGACTAAAGAAAATTTATGGTTAAACATGGAAAAGCATCACCATAATGTTATAGAGAGGATACTGAATAAGGATCTATTAAAAACCTTGATGCAAAACCTGAATTTTCACTCCTGGCTCGTGTGCCCTGGATCAGGCCATTTAGGCTTTTGAATCCACATTTCCTCATCTGTAAAATGGTATAAACTCTCTCCCTCCAAAACATATGGTCTTGTCATAAGGATTAAGTGATGTAATATAATACAAACATTGAATTACTAAAAAGCGCCACACAGATGTACATTTTATTTTGAATACATTTTTCATAAGAGTTTTCCAAAAGGATGAAAAGAAGCAAAATCTTGCAACTTTTATTATCTGCATTTCTTCAATGCCTTGGCTAGTATTAATTTATTAATGGTAATGAAGATTTAATGTGGAATTTTCATATTAAAACACTAAACTTTTGTAAATGATGGCATTTTCAAAAAAAGAACCTGGCAGTATTTGTATGCTAATAATAGACAGTCTGAGCTGTCTCTTCATTAAAATAAAATTTTCCAAGACAACAAGCTGAGAATTCTTTATTCATTTGTAAGTTCTTAGTATCATTTGGCAACTATCTGAAAATTCACTAGGATAAAGTTCGAGTGTTAATATGTTCAGGATCTCCTAATTTGTTAACTAGGAATAATATACTAAAAACAAGCTGCTCTGGGGCCGGCCCGGTGGCGCAGTGATTTAGTTCACGCTTGGCAGCCCGGGGTTCGCCGGTTCGGATCCCGGGCGCCTGCGGATGCACTGCTTGTCAGCCACGCTGTGGCGGCGTCCCATATAAAGTAGAGGAAGATGGGCACGGATGTTAGCCCAGGGCCAGACTTCCTCAGCAAAAAGAGGAAGACTAGCAACGGATGTTAGCTCAGGGCTGGTCTTCCTCACAAAAAATAAATAAATAAATAAAATAAAAATAAAAACAAGCTTCTCTGATCCTCCAATTTATTAAATGGATATCTCACACTACCGTAGCAAAGAGACATCATATTAAATTAAGAGTAGATTGGAAAACAATTGAAATTAATCTGCCTCAGTCACATTTTTCACTTTTCCAAGAACAAAAAGATAATTATCTCTAGCTTTTCCTTCATGAGAAATCTTTACATGTGGTTTTTTTCTTGTTTTTGAGGAAGATTGGCCCTGAGCTAACATCTGTTGCCATCTTCCTCCTTTTTTTCCTTTTTTCTCCCCAAAGCCCCAGTAGATAGTTGTATGTCATAGTTGTACATCCTTCTAGTTGCTCCATCTGGGACGCCGCCTCAGCATGGCTTGATGAGGGGCGCATAGGTCCGCACCCAGGATCTGAACTAGCAAACCCGGGCCGCTGAAGCTGAGTGTGTAAACTTAACCGCTATGCCACTGGGCCGGCCCCCCTTCATGAGAAATCTTGACACTTGAAACATTCCTTGTCACTTAGTGCAAGGCGTATGTATGGTCAAAATTACGAATTGCAGCATTTCTTTTTCGTATTCTCAATTGTTTTTAAATGTTCTCTCCTTTTTTCATATCTAGCCAGCATTCTAATATTTTCTAGCCATCTTGGTCTCACAAACTTATTCACACAAACCCTCTTACAATACTGTTGGACATCCCAGTCACTGCATTTTAAAAGAAAGGGCAAGGTGAGGGTCCTAATTAGCATAAAGGATGATGACGGGGGCATTTGTGTCAAGAGCAGGAGAGGACCCTCAGTGTGTTAGTCAGGGTTCTCCAGAGAAACAGAACCAATAGATCTATA
This sequence comes from Tapirus indicus, assembly GCA_031878705.1. Classification (NCBI taxonomy): domain Eukaryota; kingdom Metazoa; phylum Chordata; class Mammalia; order Perissodactyla; family Tapiridae; genus Tapirus; species Tapirus indicus. The sequence goes on from CM062917.1 coordinate 8,270,737, forward strand.
CAGATATATGTAAGAGGACAGTTATTATAGGAATTGGCTCATGGGGTTATGGAGGCTGAGAAGTCCCACTCTCTGCCATCTGCAAGCTGGAGAACCAGGAAAGTCACTGGTGTAAACCCCAGTCTGAGTCTAAAGGCCCGAGAACCAGAAGCGCTGATGGCCAAGGGCAGGAGAAGATGGATGTCTGAGCTCAAGCAGAGAGAGGACAAACTCACCCTTCCTCTGCCTTTTTGTTCTATTCAGGCCCTCAACAACTGGATGATGCCTGCCCGCCTGCAGTACTCAATCTATTGACTCAAATGCTCACCTCTTCTGGAGACACCTTCAGAGACACACCCAGAAATCGTGCTTTACCTGCTAACTTTCTGGGCATCCCTTAACCCATCAAGTGGAGACATAAAATTAGTCATTACTGTCGGGTGCTGGGAGAGTTACATGCTCAGATGACAATGACACCATGTGGCCACATGTCTGAGGTCACTCTGAATGGCCACTAACTTGGTGCGTAAAACTCTCCAGGTCTTCATTTATCTTAGTTTACCCATCTATAAAACATCTAATAGTGGGGGGAAAAGTCCACTATTCAATCCAGTCATGTGATTTATTATTTTACAAAGAACTAAAAACAAGACCAAAGCAAAATTTCAGTCAATGTTTATGAGTTGTTCTATTTGAGGAAATCCACATTTGATTAAATTTGTGTCAAATACAGTCCCAATTTTTTTTTATTTTTAATTCATTTGGTATATTACTCATTTTCTATTTTATTTCTAATTCAAAGTATCCTTGAGTTTATGGAAAACAAATGAATCCGGAAAAAAGAACTGGCTAAATTGCTTAATATTCTTCTAGATTTTCTTCCACAAGGAATAGCTCTGTCATTGACATTTTATCCTACAGCATTTGAACTCCTCAAAACAGGACGAATGGCATTCATTTCTCATCCATGTCATATACAGTGGGTTATGATAAAGGGTTCAGGGGAACAACTAGGGGGCAGGGATATAAAATTTTCCATTCCAAAATGAAACAGCCCAAACCCTGTAAGAAAGTGTCTGAGCAATCAGAATACGAAGCTGGCAAAGTTTTTTAAAAAATGGTATAAAAGGGCCTGCCCAGTGGCCTAGTGGTCAAGTTCATGTGCTCCGCTTAGGTGGTCCAGGGTTTCCAGGTTCAGATTTCATGCACAGACCCACACACTGCTCATCAAGCCATGCTGTGGCAGTGTCCCATATACAAAATAGAGGAAGATTGGCACGGATTTTAGCTCAGGGCCAATCTTTCTCACCAAAAAATAAATAAAAATAAAATTTTTTTTTTAATGGTATAAGTTTGATCTCTTCACAAAAGGCTAGGTTCTTTTCCTTTTAGCTTTGTTGCACAGCCTAAAAAATATTCTCCAAAATAATTGCCAAGTCCCTACTAGAGGGCTGGTTCTCTTTTCCTCAAAGGAATAAAAGAGTTCATGGACTTTAAATTTGTATTTTTACACAGATATATAGAAAGAATCAAGAGCTATGGTGAATCCCCTTGTCCTATCATGGCCTTACACACTCCAGAGACAGTCAGGAAGCAAAATGCCCTGGCACTCTCCTTCCCACACACCGCTCACCTCCCCAAACCAGCACACACCTGCAGATGCACGCCCGGCCTCCCACCTGAGACGAGGACAGGGATTTTCCAAGAGGGGAGACCAGCAAGAGCTCCGCCGACCGCGTCCTGGGCTTGCGATGGCTTCATAACGGGAAGACTTTGCCAAGGTCACACGAATTTAAAATGTCTCAAATGCTTTTAAAAGCAACCGTCGCGTGGACCCGCGCGGCTGCCCCCGGAGGCGGTGCCGGCCCAGGCGCTGGCCGTCCTGCAGGCCGAGTGAGCCGGGCCCAGACCCCGCCGCGGACACCCAAGGAGGCCACCGTGCAGAAGCTGGTGACCGTGTGTGGGCACGGACCGCCGGAGCCTCATCTCCCTGCCCAACAAGAGCAGAGCTCAAGTCTGTGGCCTCGGCGAGGTGCCAGTGCGAGGTCCGCGTAGACCCTCCCCGGTCATCCTGGACTCCCCGCTGCTCCTTGGCCAGTGCTCCCAGCCCGTGTCTGAGGCCTGCCGCCCATCGGGACGAGCGGGGGCTTGGACCGGGACGTCGCGGGGTCTCTGGGGCACCGCGTCGTCATCGCCACACGCAGCCCCGAGGAGATCGGCGGGGGTGGCCTCCTTGGGTACGGCCACCTCTGGAGCGGGGCTTCGGGCAGCCCGGCCCGGAGAGCCGCCCTGCACGTGCTCCGCGGCTCCCGCGCCTCCGGACCCGGCGGGGCCGCCGCCAGTACGCCCGCCTGGTGACACTGCACCTGCGGCGCGCTCAGCCGGAGCGCCGAGCCCTGAGCGCCCTTGGACCCCGCACCTCGTCGCCGCGCTGGCTGAGCAGCGGTTGGATAATGCAGCTGCCCTGGCCGGGCGCCCTCCAGGCCCCGACAGCTTGTGCTGCCACTGCCAATTACTAAACGACCCTGGGGCAGCCTCCGCTGGCCCGGGCCCTCTCCTCCCGTCCCACCTGACTGCCTTGGAACTGACTCTGCCATCGGGTCTGAGCCTCCTCGGATGGGGTGGGGCCTCCAGGAGTGTGTGGAGAACATGAGCAGAGACAGGCAGCCCGTGCACGGAGGCCCAGCACTGCTGCGGGGTTGGGCCTTCGCCTGAACAGACCAGACTCCCAGGAGGGAGGCCCTGTGGGCTTAATGCCAAGCTGGGCTTCTTAGCAGACAGATCCTTCCGGTACTGCGCCACACTTCTGGACCAGCATGATTGTAGGGTGCAAGGGCTATCTGTCTGGGAGGTCAGTTGCCCTCAGGAGACAAAGCAGGCTTGGGGTGGTAGCATCTTGGTTGATTTCTGTGGCCTAGCAGGGGGGCTTTTGGCCAGGGCCAGCCCACAGTGATCCCAGCCAGCTCCCAGGGTCTGCAGCCCACACAATGGCTAAAATATGGTGGTTGTGGGAACTACTCACTTTGGGTCCACCTGGATCACTAACAGGGCCTGGTGGTCCAACCTGGCTAATCGCTGGGAGGAGAGAAACTGAGGCATGGGGCAGATGCCTAGGTTTGGAGAGGAATAAGTTTAGCCCAGTCCCCTAACACTCCTCCCCTGAGCTGTGGAGGTATGCGGTGGGCAGGAGCCAAGAAGCAGGCGGTGGCCACGGCCCGTGCCCCTTCCGGGTGTTACTCCCTCCCCTGGGCTGTGAGGACCCCTCCTGCCTGGGTGCTTGTCCTTCAGAGGGCTCTGGACCCAAAGAGGCCACAGTCAAGTCAGGTGCTCCCACCCCACCTGCCTGGTGGCAGGGCCCTCACTTGGGGAAGGGGAGGCATGCCCCACCTCCTTTTCCACCCTTCCGAATTGCTTACTATTTTGCACTTTTAACACTTCCAATAAAGATTGTCTACAGTGAAAAAAAAAATCAGACATTTGGATGGTTTTTTTTAATTGCTATCCTCTGGTACATCTGTAGAATACATTAATAGTAAATAAAAACATTTCTTGAAATAATATGGCAAAAAAGATAACTGTGACACCACTCATATCTTTGCTCACAGGCAAGGGCAGCCTTTAACATGGGATCAAACAAGAAAGCAAATACGGGTAAAGGCCCAGAAACAAATGCTGTCAACAAGGACCAAGAGAACGGGGCCTGTGGATTCTAGATTAGAAGTCTGATTTTTCAAGAATAAAAAGATAATTGGATAACTATTCTGCCATTTTCGTGTGGATTCAGTAAGATAAGATTTCCCAGAATTGCAGCAGGAGGGATTCAGACCCCGGGACCTACAGAACGTGTTCCAGGATGTGAGTGCTCCTAAAACCCGGAGCTCAGACAGGGGGGCTCTGGGAATCGCCCTGCACGGGAGGGCTGTATGTATGGACTGACCTCAGAATTGCTGATGGTTTCACTTAATCATTCAGGGAACCAAATACATTGTTCCTCTTTTGTAGTGAAAAGCAGAAATAGCCTAGAAAATCTATTTTTTCCTCCTTACATAGGTTCCACTTACCAAGAGCATTCCTTTTCTGGCAGGACAATCACAGCTGGTTAAGGAGCCACCGTACTCCGTGTTTATTATGTCAAGTCTGCTCAGGCAAATGAAAATTTTTTTAAAAATCATCAGGTCAGATGAAAATTTAGGGACCATCCCAAACAGAATATCACCCTACATTTGAGGAGGGGAGGAGGACAAATATGTGTGTCTTCCTGCCTTGTTTTATATCCCCTCAAGCACAGAGAAAACATCCAAGAGGCTTCTGTGGCTGCCTGATTTGACAGGTAGCTTACAAGTGCAGCCCAAATTCAAAAAAATCCAGCCTGCACGAAACCAGGCTCTTCTTTTTCATCTTTTCTTGACATTTGGCTCCTAAAATTAGCTTTTTGATGAGAAAATTGCAGTGAGTCATACCAAAGCTAGTTAAAGGTAAGGCAAATGCCCAAGATTGAAATTGAGTTGATTCTGCTTTGCTGTGCTGATGGGCCTGGTAATTGGACATTGGAATTAGAACCGCTGTGACCTTTCACAGTGAGAAGGGAAAAAGCTCTATTCAATTTGCTGGAACTTTTTTCGATATTCACAACAGTTTTTTTGAATGAAGTAATTTACTCTTCTTTTTAAATTAGGAATAACAAGCAGCCTGTTCTTCATGTTACCCTGTGCATTTATTCATAATTCTGGTTTTTAAATCAATAAAAGCCAATCTGTTTCTCGCTTTCTCACCACATTTCCCTCCACTCCCAATGTCACTCCTCCTCCCTTTCCCACGATCACTGTTTGTGGAAGTGACCAGCGTGACTTACCTTCCCTCCCATCACTGTTTCTCTGCCACTCACTTCTTGGAGTTACTCCTCTCCAGATGCGATCTGCCCTCTCTTCCTCCATCTAGTATCATGTCTTCAGTAGCAGATTAGCATATATTGTTTAGGGCTATTGTTTTAAAGTGGGGTGAGTGACGAGACACAGAATTCCTGGTCCCAGTTATGAACCAAAAGCAAGAATAGATTACTGTTTCTTTCTCCATAGCACTTCACTGATGTTGTATGGCTTATCCTTTCAATATGTATTTAATCATTTAATAAATATTTATTGACTGTGCTATATGTTCAACCATATTCAAGTACTTAAATAAAATTCAGCATTGCTCAAAATAGGGGAAAAAAATTCCTGCCCTCATGGAATTTATATTCTAGAGGAGACAGACAGACAATAGTAAAAACAAGTAAAATATAGAAAGAAGGAAAAATAAGTAAAATATGTAATATATAAGAAGGTGCAAAGCGCTATGAAGAAAAAAAATTTAGACTTGAGTTAACTGAAAGCTTTTAGAAGGAAGGTCAAAAGTTCATTTTGAAAATGACAAGATTTAGGTACGTATCCAACAAGCAGAGATCACCTGAGCAGAGATTCAGGTAGGCAGCTGAATAAGCAAGTCTGAAAGTCAGGAGACGGACCTGGACAAAATATATAAACCTGGGAGTCATTTCCATGAAGATGATATTTAAAGCCACAAGACTGGCTGATAGCAGTAGGAAGGAATACAGATATAAAAAGGGAAGAAGTCCAAGGACTGAGCTGAAGGTACTTCAATATATAGAGGCCAGAGAGATGTGGGAAAGTAGTAGAAAAATGAGAAAGTATTTCTCAAGGCAGGGAGTGAGCAACTGCATCAATGAAACTGACAAATCCAACTAGATGAAGGAAGAGAGTTGGCCAACGATTTATCAACATGGAAGTCAACTGACCAGAGCAACTCAAGTAGGAACACAACTCTGACCACCTGTTAACACATCTGGGGATGGAACCACATCAAAGCCTCCACTGCGATCAGGAGAAACATCCCTGTGTTCACATCCCAGCAGCCCCATCCCTTCTGAGTGTAGGACTTTGGAGAAGACCCTTAAATTTAGTGGGTCTTGGTTTCCTCCTTTGTAAAATGGGGATGTTGCTAATACTTCACTTTAATTGGGCCCTAACCACATGCCAGGTACAGCTCTAAGTGTCTAATAAACTTATTTAATTCTCACAACAGCCTTCTCAAGTAAGAATTGTTATTTTAACCATTTGACACATGAGAACGCTGATCCCAGAGATGCCAGTGATGGAGACCAAGAGAGCACTTGCCCACTGATCCCATGGTGGGAGCCTCTGAGATGGCCCCTAGAGAGCCCAGCCTCCTGCTATTTCTGCCTCCTGTTGAGCTGGACCAAGTGACTCACTTCTCAAAATAAAATATGGCAAAGTGATTGGATGTCACTCCCAAGATTAGGTTACAAAAAGATTCTTGCTTCTGCCTTTCTTGCCCTCTCTCGTTCTCTCTCATTTTCTTTTTTGCTCACTCTGAGAGAAGCCAGCTACCATGTTGTGAGCTACCCAATGGCGAGTTCCATATGGCAAGGAACTGATGTCTCTGGCCAACAGCCATCAAGGGCCTGAGGCCTGCCAGCAGCCACATGATTGAAGTTACAAGTAGATTCTCCACAGTGGAGCTTTCAGATGAGACCACAGTCCAAGCTAACACTGTAATTGCAGGCTTATGAGACACCCTGTGTCAGAGGACCCACTAAGCTGTGCCCGGACTCCTGATCCACAGAAATTGTGAGATAATAAGTGAATGTTGTTTTCAGCTGCCAAGTGTTGGGGTAATTTGTCACACAGCAATAATAACTAATACAGGTGGTAAAGGGCAGAGACTGAATTAAAATCCAGAGCCTATTTAAGCAGAGAGAAGAGTATGGAGAAGAGGGCTGTTAGGATCTTCATAGGATTACAGAGTTCCATCATTCTCAATCAGTCCCTCTGCTGCCTTTACAAAGTCCCAAATTCAAGACAAGAGAGAACTTGGGAGTGAAGGGAGTGCAAATCACATTTCTCAAGATTCTGATCTCCAGTGATCACACTAAGTCATCAGGAGCCTCCCACCTTTCACAAATGTCCAGGGATAAACAGAGACACTGTCCTGACACCCTGTTCTTCTAACTAGTTAATTCATTTCATCAGGCCCCAGGATTTCATATCTTTTTAAACACTTCTTAGAAAGGGCTTTTACATGTAGGATTTAAGTTTAAAAAAAAATCAAAGTTGTCGAATACAAATCACACTGTGGATTCTTCCCCCGTGTATGAAATTGAACTTTTAAGAATCAACAAATTTGGCCTTGAGGGAAAATAGGGAAGGAGAGTTCATAAAAATAGTTAAGACATGCAATCGTGGGATAAGATTAATTTGCTTTGCACAAAGAATAGTTGGGTGCAATAGACTGATTATAATGTAAATTAGCTTTTTTAGCACCACTTGACTCCCTTCCTTTCTCCCATCAGCTGCCATATTGAGTCACCGCCCTAATCCTCCATCCCTGGTCCTCACAATATTTGAGGTCCGCAAAGAATAAGGCCCTGATGGGGGGAGGGAACAAAGGGGAGTTGTTCAGTGGGCACAGAGTTTCAGTTTTGCAAGATGAAAAAGTCCTGGCCATCTATTGCACAAAAATGTGAACATTTTTTAAAGATTAAAAAATTGTTTAGACAGTAAATTTTATATTATGTGATTTTTACCAAATTTAGATAAATAAATAAGGAAGCAAAGGAAAGCTGATATTAATTAGAAGGCTTGAAGTCTTCATGAAGTTCTAGATTTTTCTTCATAAAAGAATATAGTCACCACAAACTATAAATCAGAGACACATAATCTTATAGTTCAAAAGTCAGCAGGTCACTGCTGGTACAGTAAATGTTCTATTCGGGATACAGGTTACGGTTGGAGTTATAGTTAATCGTACTTAAAACAATTTTCATGAGGTAAATCCAGAGCACTTCTTAGAGTAGCTAGCGTTAGATAAGACATGTTGAAATTCCACATGGAAAGTGACCTGCCACCAACCGCTTCTAGAAGGAATTCTGTTTTTCCTCGGGATATATATTCAAAACACATGCAAACCAAACATGATTTTTAAATACATGTAAGCATGCTTATACACACACACACACACACACACACACAAGAATAAGGCCTGGGCCTCTAAACTGGTTGCCCCAGATCAGATTCTCTCCATAACTAAGCATCCATTTAGTGCCCTCCCTCCAGATGTAATAAGTCAACAGTGTGGACAAAACTATATTTTAAAGGATCTCTGAATGACATCCTACTCTGAATTATTCAAACAGGCAAAAACTTGAGGAACAGATGGAAAAGTGGTGATAGCAATCGGAAACTGTGATGACAAAAGTAAGTTGTCGACAAGCATTTGTGACGTGAGTTTCAGTAGCATAGCGAAACATCTAGAGTTAGAGCAAAGCTCAAAAACCAGGTAATCAGCTCAGGTGAAATGCATTAATTTTGAGTTTTAATTCTCTGATTGGAAACATGGTGGGACTTCTTTTTAAAAGAAATTTACAGCTATGGTAGCCCTAATTTGCTCTGAGGAGTCTATTCATACCTGTCGCATATGAAATTTTCATTCAAACAACTTAATTTCTGAATAATTTCACAGAGAATTTAAGTTGAGTATGAGCTTAAAAGATGTTGCACAAGATAAACATTTTAGCAGTTAATGACAAAGTCTTGAGAATTTATATCCTGAATTCAGATAAAGATAAAAGGAATACTATACCATGAAATAACGACAATTAAAAATACTTTAGTCTTGAGAAAAGTGTATTTTAGAATTAAAATACTTAAGTGTTTAAAAGCAAGTCAAGTGCAAGGATTTGGCACAGATTTTTGGCACTAGCTTAGTATTCATTGCTACTAAAATGTCTTTAAACCTTACATGAACCTTCGGCTCAGCTCATTGCAAGCCACAGGCTCCATCCTTAAATTTAATAATGGTAGACCAGTTCTCTGCCTTAAGAATGGCTTTTAGTCTAAACTAACAGATACAGCAAGAAAGAAGAGTAATTAAATCAACAAACTGAAAAACAAAATAAACATTGTTTATAAATCAAATTTAGCCTCTCCTTGTCTTTGAAATTTATTTAGAATTATGAAATGCATAGAAAAGCCACAAGGGGGTGCTGCTGGTAAGCCAACAAGAGCCTTTTCTTGGCCATGCTGATAACACAACTAAATAGTCTTCCAATTTCCACCCTACTGGGCTATCAAGATGAACTCGGACAATTCTCAAAAGGAGGGGAGAGATAAATAGGAATGTATTCAAGAACACATCCAGAAAAACAGGTATCAAAAGAGAATAGCAGGCCTTTACTTTCCCCATATCTTATTTTCTCATCACAGATTTAATCATTTTTAAAAAGCAGTCTTTGCTTCTTTTCAATGGAGCATTAAACTTGAGATATATTTACTCTTCACTCTCTTTGGGGAACAATGCACTTTAAAAACAGCTTGACACCTGAGTATCCCAGGGGGAGTCTTTCATGCGGACCCCCCACCACCTACCAGCCAGCCTCCAGTTAGACCACACATCATTGCAGTTCAAAGTCCTGTATTTTACAGTTACATTCTCAAGCGCTAAGTAAAAAACAAAAGCAAACAAACAAAAACTCTTACCCTTGAATCTTTAAAATGCAAATCGAGTTCTGAAATTCTGAGTCAGGCTTTGTTGTTCTCAGAATTAATTCCACTATTTTTAACTTCTCCTAAGTAAGGTCACCAAAGGAAGAATCACTGAACCTTGAGGACTAAAAGTTATAAGCAGTTTTATTATTTAGCTTAAAAGCTTTCCCATGACTGACAACAGAAAAATGAAGCTTCCCTCACAGTGCCCGATTTTTGTCTTTTTAATAAAAACATGTTATTTGATTGATAAGACCTGTGATACCTGGAGATTTGATTATTTTTCAAGAATCATTTTCAAAATGAACCACAAAAGTCGTTTTCTTTCATCTCAGCCTAACCTACTATCCCCAATTCAACTGCAATTTAGCTATTTCAGATTCTTCATTTTTTTCCCCTGCTACTCTGAACTGTAGTGGACAAAGCATGAATTAAACAATAATAAAGTAAAACGGGTGACAAGGCCGAGCATGCAGTAGAAGCTAAATAATTGTTAGTTCCTTCCCCATCATTTCCAGTATGCTTCCTTTTTTGTGTGGGAGAGACCCTGTCCCTTTGCTTACACACGAGAATGGTTTGTCTATGGATGTCAACTAACCTACTACACACTGTGACATAGAATTCTAAGGGGGATCTCCCATCCAAGGATGTCTCACCATACTGATGCCCGCCATTCCCCCTTGAGCATTTCCTTTATGTGCTGCACTGTGAGAGGCACTGAGGGGCCGCAGATGAATTACAAAGCATGGTCCTCAAGTACCAACACCTTAAATGAAACTAAGTCTCGTGAAACATCAAGCTCCAAGTCTAGAGGGTATGACACAAAGTGATTGACATGAGGCAGCATGGCATGGAAGGGGTGTGGGTTGTGTCAGTAGACAACCCCTGCAGTGGGCTAAATAGTGTCCTCCAAAAAGGTACGTTCATGTCCTAACCACAGGTATCTGTGAATGTGACCTTATTCAAAAATAGGGTCTTTGCAGATGTGATTAAGATAAGGATCTTGACAGGAGGTCAAACTGGATTTAGAGTTGACCCTAACTCCAATGACTGGTGTCCTCACAAGAGAAAGGAAGGGGAGATTTGGCACAGACAGATACAGAGAAGAAAAGCCCATGTGTAGATGGAGGCAGAGAGGGGAATGATGCAGCCACAAACCAAGGAATGCCAAGGATCGCTGGCAACTACGAGAAGCTAGGAGAGAGAAAGGCATGGAACAGATTCTCCTTCAGTCTCCAGAAGGAATCAAGTCTTCCAACACCTTGAGTTCAGACTTGTTGCCTCCAACAGCACAAGGTAATAAATCTGTTGTTTAAGCCACCCAGGTTGTAATAACTTGTCACAGCAGCCCAAGGAAACTAACACAACTGAAATGGGTTCAAATCAATTCCCCACCAGCTCTGTGCCCAGGACACTGAACATCAATGTGAACTCTAAACTAGAGTTCACAATATTTATCTCACAGAGAAATCAAAAAACAATTTAGACTGCATATTATCCACTCTCTGCCTCTTACAACCTATGCAGCCACAAGCATGAGACTTACTGTGCGTCTCAGTTTCCTCATCGATAAAATGGGGGTAAAAATAGTAACTACCTCATAGGGCTAGTGTGAGAATTACAGGAGACGTTACACAGAGAGCACAGGTGCAGAGAGCAGGGCCTGCACAAAGGACGCTCCCCACAAATACAGGCCTCATGTGCCTGACCTGTTGTTAGGGCAAATGCTGTAGGAATTGAGTGGAGAAGATCAGGAAGGTTCAAGATAACCAGGAAACTCTAATTAGGAAGTCAGCATGGAGTGGACCTTGAAGCAATGATCCCATTTGGATGAGTCACAGAAGGAAAGGGCATCTAGGGTAGATCTGAGGTGGGGTCAGCTCAGGAATATAAGCAAAGAAAGAATGGAGTTGAAGGAATGTGTGCACAGAGGTCCCTGAGAACCCAGTGGGACCGACTTGAGAGGAAGGTTGGAGAGCTTAGCTGAAGTTAAAATTCACTAGAAATCCTACAGTTTAGAGACGATACACTGAAAAAGAAGACATTAAAGCATTTGAGTAAGGAAATAACACCTAAAAAAAGGATGTTTAGGAAGGATTAGTCCAGCGGGATAGAATAGAGAAGCACACTTCAAACTTCCGATGGCAAAGGGCAGATTTACTTCAGTCTGACCAGTGCTGCTGTAAAAAACCATAAAATACAACAAAAAATAGACTTCTAGAACATGAAATTAAAAAAGACAATGATGACCAAAAAAATCCAAATTTTTAAATTAGATTCAAACATACATAAAATTACTCTTGTCAAATTGTCATAAACATTTTAAAACTCTTACTCTCAATTTCTGCCTATCTCATCACAGACCCACAAGGAACAGCTGATCCTCGGACAACACTTGGAGTAGCACTTCTGAGGAGCCGAGGATGAGCATAGAATGCAGAGCAAGAGAGGAGAGACAGAGAACAGACTGGCGGTTGCCAGAGGCAGGGGGTGGGGGGGTGGGCAAAATGGGTGAAGGGGGTCAAAAGGTACAAACTTCCAGTTATAAAATAAATAAGTCCTGGGAATGTAATGTACAGCATGGCAACTACAGTTACTAATACTGTATTGTATATTTGAAAGTCGCTAAGAGAGTAGACCTTAAAAGTTCTCATCACAAGAAGAAAAAATTCTGTAATTTGTATGGTGACAGATGTTAACTAGACTTATTGTGGTGATCATTTTGCTATATATACAAATATCGAATCATTATGTTGTACACCTGAAACTAGTATAATGTTGTATGTCAATTATACCTCAATAAAAAATTTCTTAAGAGAAGAGTGGGACCAGCCCTAGTGGCCTAGTGGTTAAGTTCAGTGCACTCCACTTCGGTGGCCTGAGTTTGGTTGCTAGGCTCGGACCTACACCACTCGTCTATCAGTGGACACGCTGTGAGGGCAGCTCACATACGAAATAGAGGAAGATGGGCAACAGCTGTTAGCTCGGGGTGAAGCTTCCTCAGCAAAAATTAATTAATTAATTAATTAAATTTTAAAAAGAGGAGTAAAATCAGAGAAGGTGTCCAGGAGACTACCGTCATTCTCCAGGAAGCCAAACACGAAGGTGGTAAAAATGCAAATGAGGAAGATAATCAGACACAAGGTATTTTGAAAAGTAAATTGATGGACCATGAGAATAATGAGCCAAAATTTTCCTTCCTTCTCACTCACCGTGTAGCATCCACAAGACCTGAAACACTGGCCCACAGCTCTTGGCCTGCGTGGTCCTCAGGTCTCTGCTTACATGTCACTTCCTCAGAGAGGTCTTGTCTGGTCACTCTGCCCAGTTTATTTAGGAACAGCTGACTCCAAGGCCTTCCTGAGATAAACAAAATAGATTCATTTATAGATATGGAAGTAATAGGAGAAGAGTGCAATAAACTGGGGAAATAACCACATACTTAGAATGAGGACACTCCAAATAATGCATTTCCTGCACTTGAAGGCTCTACCGTACTGCATAGTGGGTTTTCCCCACTTCTGACAAAGAACAAGAGGACCCTTTAGTAAACGTCGCCTTGGTGAGTGAGAATTATAGACTGACTATAGCAACAATGTTAAATTAATATAAATTTTGTGGACTGAAAATGAATATTACCATGATAAAGAAATCATTAGAAGGAAAACTCTTGGTAAAAGAAAACAAAAAAAAATTTTAAGACTCTCCTGGCCACAGGAGGTCAGTATTGGTTCAAAGCAAATTACCCTAAATTCCTTTGAGGGTATAAAGGTCTTAAAGAAATGACTACATTTTCTTCTTTAAAAAAAGTTAGTTTCAATATATCTGATTTTTAGACTTACTGAGTGACAGATGGTTACAGCATGTTAAAAAATATCAATGTGTTAAAAAAATAAACTTGTTAAAAATACGTATTTCATGCAAAAATGAACTTGGATCCTCATCATTCAAAAGCAGTAAGAGAAATTAAGAGGGGAGAAATACATACATATATATAATACATACATTACACATGCATCCTGTCTGGTGTGTGTGTGTGTGTGTGTGTGTGTGTGTGTGTGTTTGATTCAACTCAGTGCTCAGTGCCAAGGAAAAATAAAAACCATGTCTTTACTCATTCTGTAACTGAAGAGGTCAGACACATACTCACAACACCTCTTGGTAAAACTAGGAAAATTAAAAAAGCAAATGCTCTACATAGACAACGAAGGCAGGCATTAGTATCAGCAGAACCAGGTGCAAGGTGTTCATTCTACAATTAGGAGAATCAAGGAGCAAAGGCATGCTAGAGGGAAGACGGATTGAGATCAATGTAAACATAGGAGTGAAAATTCCAATTAACCTGTTGAGAAAATCCTATTGGGGTGATTGGTGCCAGTTTTTGGATGTGTTGTGTAATTTTGATTCATCCATGTTGCCCAAGCTCCACTCTTATCTGGAACATTTGGATATTCATTTATTTATTGCTCTCGACAAAGTAATGGACAAAAACAGAGAGATCCCAGCCCTCATGGAGTTGTGTAAAATGAGCAAACAAATTCATGAACATACGATTACACATCGTGATGAAGGATCTGAAAGAAAAGGGCAGAGTGACCAGACAAGACCTCTCTGAGGATGTGACATTTAAGTGGGGACCTGAGGACCACGCAGGCCAAGAGCTGTGGGTCAGTATTTCAGGCCATGGAACCCTAACGCCAGTGTGCATGGTACAGGGTGAGAAGGAAAGAAAATCCTGGGTCTGGAAAAGTTCAGATGTCATCCCAAGTGCAATGGGAAGCCAGTGAATGAGGGGAATCCTGATCCAATTTGCATTTAAAGGGAAAAAACCTATTTTGGCTGCTGCGTAAATGGATGGGGTGGGGATTCAGCAAGAGTGGAAGTCAGGGGCCCCAAATGTGGTTAGGAAGTGTGTATGGCAGCCCAGGACATGACATCTGAGAAGGAGAGCAGTGAACAGATTCAGGGCATCAGGAGTTCTGACTGGTGGATCAGATTGGGGGACACAGCGAGGCAGTATTTCTGTGCACTATGTGTGTATGTGTGTGGGGGTGTGCGCACACCTCTACTGCTGAAACTTAATTTTAGTGTTTCCACAAAGAAATACTAACCTTTCCTCCTAAAATTAGAATTATTACATTTTCACTGTTTATACAAAGAAGTATCCAATAATAATGTATCATTGTATTGACTTATGTACATAAAATAATACCATTGAGTTCCATGACTTTAATGATAATGGAAGCAAAACTATATTCAGTCAAATGCTTTTGAATTTAATGAAGAAAAGATTAAAAGATGATTATTCCCTTGCAATTCTGATGTTAGATCCATTGTTCAAAGTCTCTGTTGATTTTTTCTTTTAGAAATATTCATGGGAAATGAATATATTGAATCCAAAAATATTCATCCCCAAATCTATAAATTAGAGTCAAATTTCATTTCCATTTTATGGGCACATTTTCAACAACATGCAGGCACTGTGACGAGAGCATTCACCTCAGCGGGCAACTGACTGGAGGAACAATGGGCCTGGAGATATGCTAAATCTTTTTTTTTTTTTTTTGCTGAGGAAGATTCCCCTAAGCTAACATCCTTTGCCAATCTTCCTCCTTTTTTTTTTCCTTGAGGAAGATTGGCCATGACCTAACATTCATGCCAATCTTCCTCTATTTTGTATCTGGATCACTGCCACATCATGGCTGACCAGTGGTGTAGGTCTGTGCCCAGAATCCAAACCCTTGAACCTGGGCTGCCAAAACAGCACATAGAACTTAACCACTATGCCACGGGGCTGGCCCCTCGCTAAATCTTGTTAAGAGTAGGAGGACTAACCTACTGTAAATGGGCAAAGCTGCTATCCTAAATTAGTTCTGGACTTTCTAAAGAAAATGGAGGTTACCTGGGCAACCTGGTTTGCATCTGGCAGAACCAAATTATCAACTCTTGTGGGTAGAATCTTAAGTGAATAGATTTCAAGGTGATAGGTGCCAGGTGAAGGCTACAGGGATGAGGATTTGGAAATATTTTTAAATTATAGAACATAATGATAAAAAGGCAGTTAACTACAAAGGCTACAATTTTCCCATAAAAGAGTTCAGCACAGACAGACAGCTACGCACTGGGCAATCTCCTCTAAATGCCAGAAGCGCGTTTAGAAGAACACGACGTTCAAGCGTGGCGCACGTGATATTTACCTGCATCTGCTTCCAGAAGACTCTCCCAATTCCTGTACCTCGCATAAAGCTGGATCTCATCCCCATCACTGTCTTATTCTAAGGAACAGCCCAGGATTCTTCACTCCTCTCATTCATGATTGTTGTAGGAACAAATCAGGATAACGGTTGTAAAGGACTTTGAAAAAATAAAAAATGCAAGACTATGTTATAATTAATTATGATTTTCTTTTATGATTCATCTGTTACATTTTATTATATCTATAGACTTTAAGTAGAGTATAAATACCATACAATTACAAATTTTATATTATGTAACAGTATTACATTGTTTATTGTTAGTCCTCAACAAAGAAATGAATGCTAAAATCTCCTTACAAGATTTTTTTTAACTATAGCTATTTTGATTGCATCCCAAATCCTGACATCTGACTTTCTAAGGATGGGATCAAGGCGTAAGCACTTTTACATCTCTCTAGGTGATTCTCACGTGCTCCCGGATTCAGAAGCTCTGCACTGCTTTGATGAACGTTAGGTAAGAGTACAATTATAGTGGTCAAACAAATATAACAGATTATGTACATACTTATATTGAGATTTTAAAAACATAACAATCCTCGTAAATTAGCAAAGAAATGCAAACAATCTGCCAATTAATCTACACCTTTACGTGGATTTTAAAAAAAAAGCAGAAGTAAATAGACTATTTCTCTGCCTCTCCTTCCACTCATTCCTACAGTATCTCTGTCCCCCTTAAAACCGGAAATCTCCAGAAGGCGTCTGTCTCCACGTGCTGCCAGTGTGGTAACTTCCTCTTTTCTGGCTCCTTTCCAGTGCCTGAGTGCTATGTAAAGGCTCCCTGCGGCCCTGGATGCCCTCATCCGGTGATGCCAGTTGAAATCCCAGTGTGCTGGGTCCTTGCATTGAGCCAGAGTGCTGACCCCTCAGTGCACATACGCTGTGACATGCTGTGCTCCACATCCAATGACATGGAGAGCACGCGGGCGCGCGCGCGCGCACACACACACACACACACACACACACACACACACACACACATCCAGGTCACATTTCTATGTTGGTTCCCCAAAAGGGCTTCCTTAGGCTCCCAATGCCACTCCCAGATTTGTAAAATTGGGCTTCCGTTTTTAGCCCCCACCTGGTGGAGGGTATGTGTAGAGGAGGCAGGAGAGGATCTGAGATTAAAGGGATGAGGAGGGTTGAGACAGAGGGCTGAGTGACAGCAGGCAGCTCCATTCAAAATTCTCAACTCTACATATCTGAGGCATTGCTATCACAAGTTTGCCTCATTTGTCTTCTTCCTTATTTTCTGAAGCTACTCATTAGAAAAACCTGCTCCCATGGGTCTGGCGGAAATGCCTGATTCCTAGCTTGGCCACAACTTAGGGGCAGGCTGTGATCTAACGTCATTCTGAGTCTTCTTGCTGTGGGAGGAAAATCTGAAATACCAGTAATATCGTAAGGAATATTATGGAAACGCTAGTTTCATTTACAATTAAACATATAATTTAGTGCACATTTACAAAGAGCTGTTCCAATATTTATCCTTTATTCTTGATAAAAATGTGATAAATCTGCAGTGTTATTCCTTCCTCTCCCTCCTCCACCCAAGAACAACTTTGTTATACACAGTCAAAAAATTCTCACCACTCCTCTGGAAAACAACCCAGCGGGATGCTGGTCCATTAAGCAAGCATGTCAATAAAGCCTTCTTTGTCAAAGCTGATCTTTCCCAATGTGGATGCGTCCCCTGGCCCTGTGAACACACCCACGTGGGACACTGCTAGTCAAGCAAAGCCTCGGTACTTACCGCTGATTTATGCAGAAGAGTAACCTCTGGGACAACATTCCACTAATGCAGAATGGGGCAGGGTGGGGCTTCAATTGCAGATAAGCATCAGAAATGCCTCTGACCTTGCAGATCTGACTGTCTCAGTAGTTCTGAATCAGGCTCACCCCATGACATAACCAGCATCACTGCCAGGCTGTGAAATGTATACAAGCATACATTTTCATTTAGAAAGAGGAGAAAGAGAATTATGTTTTCGTCTGGTAACACACTCATCTGGCCACAAGTCAAGTAGGATGCGAACATGTGATCTCAAAGAGGTTTTTTTTTTTTTAATTTTTTCTTTTGAGATAATTTCAGACTGACAGAAAAGTTGCAAAAATAGTACAAAGAATACCCGTACAGCCTTCAAGTAGATTCCCAAATATTGACATCTTATCCCAAATATTGACATCTTATCACATTCGTTCTGTCATTCTCTCTCTGTATTGTACGTATACTATGATTTTTCTGAACAATTGGAAAGTAGGTTGCAGACCTAATGACCCCCTACTCCTAAGTCCTTCAGTCCTACTAACCACACGACAATTATCAAAAGCAGGAAATTAGCACTGATATACTACTATTATCTATCCTATGAATCTTATAACAATTTCCTCAATTGTCCCACTGTCTTATGTAGCAAAAGAAAAGGAAACAGGATTTTAAGGCTTTTGGGTGGGGTCACAATGATTCTGAGGGTTGTTTTCCAGTAACAGGGTAGCATAAGAAGGTTAGGACTCAGCACACCATAGTCCTGGTCTAAAATAACCCTTGGTCTTTAGGCCTTGACATCTGCTGACATCTTCTTAATTGAAGAGTGAGAAACAGACGCTGAATGTTGGTTTCGTGCCTTTTATTTCTTCTCTGTTTCTCTTTTGACCAACTTAATTACTGAATGCCTGAGACACCCAAGTCTCCGTCTGTGGTTCAGGGGGCTACAAAGTGACATAAGATGCAGTCTCAACACCCCCGTGAATCAAAATGTTATTAAATAATCCACATCTAAATGGAAATAAAATAGCGGTAAAAAGGAGGGATATAATAGATTATTGAGTCCTACTGTTTTGTAGACACCATGTCAAATGATTTATATACATATCTCATTTATTTTTCACACAAATAGGGTGACATTGGCATTATTTTCCCGATTTCATAGATGAGGAAATGGAGGTTCTCACAATCAAGAAATGTGCGCAATGTCTCCACACAGTGAGACACAGAGCTCTTCCCCCAAACTCATGCTCTGCTCCCCGAAAATCAGAGGACACAGACCATGTGGAGCCACAGGGAGGGGCGGGGGCGGGGAAAGAGAGACTGACAATTAGTGGAGGAAGGAGGTCTTCCCGGGCCTCAGGGACAAACATGTGTTTGAGCACAGACTCAAGAATGGAGAGGATTTGAGAGTCAAGATGATACAACAGTCCAGACAGAGGGGAAAACCAGAGGCTTGAAATAGCTGTCTGCAGCATCCTACGCGTTGACTCAGCAAAACAGCCAAATTAGGTTCTTGTGATAGAACAGAGGAAACACGGTTTCTTAAAAGTTTGAGTCTGCCCAAGGGGCACTGCGGTAACATCAGAACGCTGGAACAGATAATTTGTGCCATTAGGCAGGGAACAGCTTCTCCCTTGGAATCAGTGGTTGGTGAGTGTTCTTTTCACCATGAAGCTCTTTCTCATTTCTTTTTTTACAAGGAGGATTCACCCATTAAGATAAAGAGTATAAAATGGTACTGGGAGCTCTTTTTAAAATTAAGTATCTCTTCAGGGTGCCAGTCTGTTAAGTACACATGGAAGCAAGGAATCAGATCTTGCCAGCCTCCTGCCCATTGGTCAAGCAACAAATTGCACAGTTACCCTGGAACCAATGTTATTGGGTTAACATCTATATTTCTGACATAAAGAGATGCTATTTGTTTACATTTGCACATTCTAAGGAAATAATGCATAATATCTTCAGCAGGACATTACATCCTGGACAAAAATCGTATTGATCACATTATCTTTGACTTCTGAGAAATTACACCTAAAGTCAAATTTTGTTTGTACTTATATGACTATGAGAGACTAATTGAATAATTTTCTATTGTAAATAGATCAGCATTTTTTGAAAGATGCTTATTTTGAAGTTTGGAAAGTTAGATGGGCCTCAACTTTTTAAAATTTTTTTAAGATCCAAATTCACCATTTAAAATATGAAGAAGCTTTGGACTCCATTAGCCTGTCATTGGCTTAACCACGTACCCTCTGTTCACAAGCCACAAGAGAGAAGAGAGTGTCCCATGTTACGTTCCCAAACTCGCTTCAGCTAAGAAGATTCAGGCGCTCATGGCTCCCCTCTCAGTGCTGTGCAACACTCGCTTGCCTCCCTCCACGCTCACGAGCACTGTCTACCATTTTTGGGGGTAAAGTGCTCACATTATTTAGGTAAAATCATGAATAAATGACTAATGAGTATTAAAAAGTCATGTGCTGTCTTACACAGTGGTCTGAGATTGCCAGCTCAGAAGGCGCCAAACACCATTTTGCCGGAAGCCCCCTCTACAGTGTGCTATGTGCCTCTTCTGACGTGTCTACCACCACAGCACAAGGAGGAGGAAACGAAAAGATCCCTCCCACGCACTCATCATTGCTAAAGATATTAACTCTCCTTCCCACTTAAGTCAGGGACAGGAATGCCCCTTATCAAGGATAACATTTCTTCTCTTCAACCTCGTGTCAGATCCTAACCAATGCAATTAAAGAGAGAAAAAGAAATAAGTGGTATAAAAAGTGGAAAGTTAAAAATAACATTTCTACAAAATCCATGTCACCATTAAAAATGCAAGCAAAACTACTAAAGAGTTCAGTAATAGCTTTAGAATAAGCAAATAATAAACAAGCACAAAATTATGGAAAAAAGGAGGACAAAAAAAGTAGTAACATAAACTATAAGATGCAAAGGAATAAATCTAAAAAAATATGGGCAAGACTTTTATGGAGACATCATTGCAGGACACATAAAAAGTTTTTGAATAGTAGAGACATACTACATGTTCTTCGATGAAAAGACTTATAATTCTATCAGACAATCTAAAAAAATGAAACTCCAATTTAAAAAAATCAATAGTGGGGGCTGGCCCGGTGGTGTAGTGGTTAAGTTCACACTTTGGCAGCCCAGGGTTCGGGAGTTCGGATCTCGGGCACCTGCCGACTCACTGCTTGTCAGCCCTGTCGTGGCAACGTCCCATATAAAGTAGAGGAAGATGGGCACGGATGTTAGCCCAGGGCCAGTCTTCCTCAGCAAAAAAAGAGGAGGATTAGCAACGGATGTTAGCTCAGGGCTGGTCTTCCTCACACACATACAAAAAAATCAATAGTGGGGGCCGGCCCAGTGGCATAGTGGTTAAGTTCTCACACTCTGCTTCAGCAGCCTGGGGTTCACAGGTTCAGATCCTGGGCGTGGACCTATGCATGGCCATGCTGTGGCAGGCGTCCCATATATAAAGTAGAGGAAGATGGGCAGAGATGTTAGCCCAGGGCCAGTCTTCCTCAGCAAAAAGAGGAGGATTGGCAGCAGATGTTAGCTCAGGTCTAGTCTTCCTCACCAAAAAAAAAAAAAAAAAAAATCAGTAGCGTTTTTCTTATAATTGGACAGATATATTCTAAAATTCATATAAAAGAGCAAAGGTCCAAGAATAGCAAAGATGTTTCTGAAAAAGACAAGTTGAGGAGAGAGTGAGAACTTGCCTATCAAATAATAAGAACTTTTACAAAATCATTGTCCATTAGGAGAGCAGATTTTGTTGCAGGATTAGGCAAGCAGACCAGCGCTTCAGAAACAATAAATATGAGACAACTGATCATCCATATGGAAAATGTTACATCCCTCACTCTCATCATATACAGAAATAACTCAAAGTCTATTAAAAATATAGGCATGAAAAGCAAATCCATTAAGACATTTAGAAGAAATATAAGAGCAAGATTTTATGACTTTAGAGTAGATTTTTTAAAAGAACAAATCATAAAGATTTGGCTCCTGGAGTCCCTTGGCCTGTAGCTGCATTACTCCAATATCATGGCCTTCTCTTCTCTCTTATCAAGACACTCACCATTGGATTAGGGCCTGCTGGATAGTCCAGGATCATCTCTTCTCGAGATCTTTAACTTAATTCCACTGGCAAAAACCCTATCCCCAAACAAGGCCACATTCACAGGTTCCATATCTTTTTGAGGACCACCATTCAACCTTCTGCAAATATTATCAGTAATTTACAGGTACGTACCTAAGTGGCAAAGTGATTTAACAAAAACCAGAAACACTCGTGGGAATGATAAACAACAAACCCTTCTCTGGGAATGGAGAGGAAGAGGTTACAGAGGGGAATCAAGTGTATCTGTAATGTGTCCTCATTTCAAACCAGCTGAAACAAACATGCCCAAATGTTGAGCTCTGATGGGGATGATTGGTCATGTTTTTCTCTGTAATTTTCTGTAATTATGAAATATTTCATAATTTTAAAAAATTAAACAATGCAAAGATGCTCTCTCCCTTGGCTCCACCACAGTGTCTGGAGGAGTTACTTTTGACAAGTCCCAGCCCAGCTTGTCCACCAGCTGTTAGGAAATCTCTCTCCCATCATTCGTTACCTCTCTCAGCCCTCTTCAAGAGTTCCAGCTCTCCCCTGACCTAATGATGAGAGGCTCTCCAAATACCAAAGACTAATTATAACCAAAATACATAAGCAACAACTACAAATAAACAACAAGGCCTCCTCATGATGTTTGTTGTGCTTCTACTGACAACTTATTTTCAACAATTTCATCTTTTAAAAACTGAGTGTTCTTGCCTTCTTTGAGAACATGCTTGCCCTCTGAAAGAAGTTGTGGCATCACCACGTTGCTGGTCTGAGAGTTAGTTCCCTTGGGCTGACCTGACAATAGCAGAATCATTGGCCCAATCTCCTCTAAAGCACTGCTTTTTCCCAAATAACCTTTCTATGGCATCACCCCAGCCGAAAAGATGGGAGCATGATTATCCTGGCCACAGTCACCTCCAAAATGGAGTCGCTGTTCTTTCTACCCCAGTCACATAAAATCAAGACAATTCACAGAGATGTAATTCCTGACGTTTCAAATATTGCAATGGCTGAAGGAAAACTGTAGTAATTTCTCTTAATTTTTTTCTCTATATTTCTGCTTACAGTGATATTTTCGCTCTCTATGTCTCTCTGTCTATCTGTCTCCCCTGAGTAATATTCTATCTTAGGTTATGGGGATACCAAGGAGTTGTAGAATTAGGTATATGGTTCAATTATAAAATGATGATTAACAGCACAAGATTTAGAATCAGAACACTTTAATTTGACTTCAGTTGCTCCTCCAGTGATGAGCTGTGTGACATTGATTAAGTTACTTCTATCAGCCTCAGTTTACAATGTTGAGATAATAATAGCACCTTCCATGAATTTGATATAGGTGTTAAAAAATAACAAATAAGCATTCAATATATCTTAGCTGATGTTGATATTAGACCCTCTAAATCAATCACTAGTATTCTCCTTATGCATGTTAATTGTTTTTATTGGCCTTCCAGAGAAAACCCTGGTCCCTATGCTGTGGCTGGCATTGCATGGAAATTATGTTAACAGGTGTAACCAAAATAAAGAGAATCTTCTGATGTTTCTTTTTTTTTAAAGTTGTAATTAGACTTTTCTCTTCTGCTTTTTTATGGAACAAAGCATAATCACTGTTTTCGATGCTCCTACAAAGTAGTTCTAATCACCACTGTCATCTGGCTGTGCAATATTTTAACGAGTGGACACTGTGCTCACCACACAAGAAGAATGCAATAAACATTTAAAGAATGAATTGGCACATTATCAAAATATGGGACTACACTTGGAATAGTAAAAAGTATGTCCCTGTAATGTACTGAAAATTTGAAGTGCTCACCTGAGGACACCATTCAGTGAAGGATATTTCCTTGGGTTTCTACATGACCATCAATGACCAGTTGTCCATAATTTGGGGAAAATCTTATCCTATGAGAACGATTCCCAAGGCAGCATCTCCATCTTAAAATGAGTGACAAACTAAAGTCTCTGTAAAGGATCCATACTGCAAATTTAGAATAGAGCTTGTTTCAACATGAACTGAGTGATTGCTACATTTTAAAATAACATTTTTTCTTGTTGCAAAGTAATGCATTTGTACTGCAGAAAATGTGGATAATAAAATATCGAAAAATAATACAGGTGAACTGTAACATTACCACCTCTATAGAACCACAATTAATTCAGCCATTTTGTAGAACATTTCAGTCTGTCCTGCTGTATGTGTATGTGCATGTACATATATATTTTTTAACTCACCCTTCAGTGTACATGTTACAAAACTTGACATTTTTCACTTAATAATGTTGTATTAATTTCCTATTGTTGTTGTAAAAAATTACCACAAACTTGGTGACTTAAAACAACAGAAATTTGTTATCTCAACAGTTCTGGAGGTCAAAAGTCTGAAATGGACCTCACTGGCCCAAATCAAGGTGTCAGCAGAGCCGTGTTCCTTTCCGGAGGCCCTGGGAGAGTACCCATTTTCTTGCCTTTTCCAGATCTAGAGACTGCCATATTCCTTGGCTCGTGGCCTCCTTCCATCTTCAAAGCCAGTAGTGGTTGACCGAGTCTCTCTCGCATCGCATCACTCTCGTTGGACTCTCCTGCCTCGTTCTTTCCCTTTTAATGACCCTCGTGATTACACTGGGCTCACTCAGATAATCCAGGATAATCTTCCCATTTCCTGTTCAACTGATTAGCAACCCTACTTCCACCTGCAACCTTAATTCCCCTTTACCGTGCAACAGAACACATTCACAGGTTCCAGGGACGGGGTGGACACTTTCAGGGAGGAGGCATTATCTTGCCTACCACAAATATATTCTGAGTACCCCTCTAATCCTTAAATATTCTTCCATCTGTACTTTCTTTTTTAATTGCTACATGCATTTTACTGTATGGCTATACTATAAGTCACTATACCCTCTCCTGCTAGAAGATATTTAAGTTGCTATCATTTGCAGTTCCTGGGTAGTAAAAAATGATGAGAGCTGTAGTTTTAAATAATATTGCTATAGATATATATCTGTATATTAATATTTCTGAGAAGGCAATGAATGAGTTCCGTATCAGTTTACACTTCCACCACACAGGTGTGAGCCTACATTTCCTGATGCCCTCACACACACTAACCGTTATCTTTCCTTTTTAATCTCTGCCAAATAGAAATTTACTTTCCATTTTTATTTGCTTTTCTTTGGCTTCTATCCAGGTTGAACATTTTTCATACTTAATGTTTCTCATTAATGACCACCCAAAATTCTTCGTTTGTGCAATGCATGTGTGTGATTAGTGGACTCTTGTTAAGTAGGTAACGATGTCAGCAACCCTGACAATGAGACTTGGTGGGAGATAACGTCACTCTTCCTGGAACTCTTTGACTTGACTCCTCTTCCGTCTCATACTCACGACGTTATTAAATCCGCACACTGCTCCTCAGTGGTGCATACTGAGAAAGCTCCGCCTGCACCCTCTGGGTGTGACACAATTTCTGTGCCCAGGTCCCTCGGACAGTGAGGTCATTTGATAGTCAGTGGCGAGTTTGTTGTAGCAGTTCTCAGGTTCCCATCTAATCAGTTTTGAGTGCTGAGCTCTCTCAAGACGACTCTTCCTCCTGCATCATGTGAACTCTGCATCCTTAGATCTCTTGTGAGAGTTGCTGTGCAACCTTCCTTGACAGGGCGAATGGTTAGGAGTGTGTTTCTAAACTGATAGAGAGCTCCTATCTGTTGCCCGATGTCTGGATTTGCCAGAACTCTCGTCCAGCATATTACACCCAACCCTTATTTCAGAAGCTGTTCTTGTATTTATGTTAGTTATTATTATTTAACACCCTTTGTTTATTGTTCTTACATGCATCCAGAAAAAAACAGTTCCCATGCTGTCAGCTGCACTAAGTGAATGTGACATAGACCAGTGTCACCAACACAAGGAGAGCCTCTGCAGGTGCTCTGTGTGTTAACTTAGGCATGGTTAATACATCCATGGCATTTTTCTAGATTTTACATTCTCTCATCTCTTTCTCTCCACATGTATTCATCTAAAGGGAGAGGGGGGATAGAGAAATGCAAAAAACAAAAACACAGTGAGCCTTCTCATTTGGAATACATTCTAGTGTTAAAATAAATGAAAGAATATTGTGCAAAATTCCAGGAAAATGTCAATAATGCCTGGCTGAATTTGAACAAATATCAAAAGACTCCAAAATTCTTACATTCCAATCAGTGGCAAGCATTTCACTGTAAGTCAGGGGAGGGAGAAAGTCAGGCTGCAGGCGAGGATCGGGGACAGTCTGGGTCCCCAATGCTCAGCACCAAAGTTTGCTTGATGAGTTAATGAGTTGTGATGAATCCTGTTTCTCTGGTTTTAGAGGTTTTGTTTCAGGAGCCACACCACATTTTGACCATTCCTATAAGTAGATTTCAAAAGCTGAAGTAAGCACAGCATGCTCCAATTTTGTGTCTGTGGATGATATCCTATCAATATCTGAATGTCACCTAACCCTGATTTTCATAATTTCCCTCAAAGAACATAATTCGATAGGCCAGATGCAAACTCTAACCAGAGGTCCTATGTGCATCTCAGGCTGCGGAGCTCAGCAGTTGAGTGTGGATGTGGAAGTCAGGTGGCCTGGGGCACTCTGGGTCTGCCACCCGGTAGCGGTGTGATCACCTCCTGCACTTCCACTTCCTTATCTTAAAATGAGAGAATGAGGAAAACTTCCTCACAGAGTGTTTTGAGAATTAAATAAGTAAATACACATGTGGCGCTTGGAGGAGTGAGCAGTAAATATTAGTTTAGCTAATGACGTGAATGCATACACAGGCATACTTGATAAAGCCTATTGAGTATTTGATCTGTCAGTTTAAAAAAGCAACAATGAAAGTCAACAGTTTCTCTTATAATTCAAGAACTACATCACCCACATACCTGTGGTATCATTCAAGATAAAGATTCTGAAGAAGGTAAAATATTTCCTCTACTTACCTACCTCTGGCCATAAGTACATAGGTGAAACTCTCTGAATTAGAATTCAGAAAATGGTCTAGACGCATTTGTGAACTCAACCCTATTTGTATGAGTGTTGATTTGAATACATTATTAAGATGATTTAACACAACAGTTATTCAGATTAGAATTAAACAGTGACTTTTTGTGTGTGTGAGGAAGATAACATCCATTGCCAATCCTCCTGTTTTTGCTGAGGAAAACTGGCCCTGGGCTAACATCCGTGCCCATCTTCCTCTACTTTATATGGGACACTGCCACAGCATGACTGACAAGCGGTGCAGCGGTCCACACCCAGGATCTGAACCTGCGAACCCCGGGCCGCTGAAGTGGAGCAGGCGAACTTAACCGCTACACCACTGGGCTGGCCCCCAACAGTGGCTTCTTTTTTTTTATATTTAACCTCATGATTACTCCTCATAGCATCTTCCATCAGTGCTTTTATCAACAACTTTTACACAATATTGACTCCACATTCTTAGTCCTACTTACTAGATGGAGATTATCATTAACCTAAGTAACATCATTTAAATGAAAAGCAGGATTATATATTTTCATTATGTCAATACATAAATCATTCAGTTGTAATGGTACCAAAAAATATCTATTCACCAAAGGAGAAGTGGCTTTCTCTTATAACATGGATGTCATTTCCAGGTACTTGGTCCACTTGTGAATTCTCTTATACACGTCGGGAACACTCTTCCATTATAGGGCGCTTCACCTGGGACAACCATTTCTGAATTCTTATTCCTACCAGCTTTGGGTCCGAAGAAACTTCTTAAACTAGCTATTCCTTTAGGCGAACCCAGAAACACTTTAGTAAATCCACCAGTTCACTTATTTCACCAGCATTTGCTGAGCACCTGTTCCATCGTGAGCTCTCCTCTACGGAGGGTGATGATGCAAATGGAGCAAGACCTACCTCTCACATCCAAGGACTTCACCATGTCGTAGGTGAGGCAGAAATGTGAGTTGGGGAGAAGGACACAGATAAAGGAAGGGGACCTACTGTGCTGGCTCCATGTACACAGTCAACAACTCTGAAATGAGAGTTCTTTATCAAGACTTCATAACATAAGACACAATTCTTCCTGTGTCTGGGACAACAGCATAGACAGTCTCTACCAGATGGCCATGGACAGTTTATGGAGGTGGATGTGTAAAGAAAACATCCTCCTCGCCACTCTTCTCACCCCCTCCCCCCACATGCCTCAGAACAGCTCAGAACATTTCTACAGAAGGGTTACTCTGGTAATGCAGTGAGCCCTGCCTCCTGTTTACATGCAGCCACTGTTCCTCTTCCCCAGAAGAAATTTTGCTGCACTCTTCCAAAAGCAAACGAGGAAAATATCACTGCTGGCAAATGAAATTAGTTTTCCTGCCATTGCCAAGAGTGCCAGGAAGAAAGAATTTGGGAAGAAAATCTGAGATTTTCCTGACCACTTCTCCTAGGATTGCGTGTCAGTGCCCACCGAGAAAGAAAAGTGAGTTTAATGTGCAGTAACAGCCAGCTTTATCCAGAGCCAGGCAGCTGATGGTCTAGACATCTGGAACACCTCATCCTTAATTCTAGAGCCAAGGCTGGAGAAAACACTCTTTCTCTGCATTATAGCATCTTCCTCCATAACGAGATGATAATAAAACACACTTATTTACGTCAAAGGAAGTTACCTAGAAAAACTGGCTTAATGCCTAGAAAGTTCTTTGAACATAGTCAGTGTTTATGAGCAGTGTAACCACGTCAAGTTTGGTTAAAGTCTCCTCCCTGTGAAAGTCCATCCACCTGGCCTGGCAGCAAAGTTGCAATGAATTGTCAAAAGCCAGTCCAGCAGACCACCCTGGACGCGGAGTGAATCTCTAGAACCTCGGAAAGATCACAATGGCAAACAGGTCTTTGAAAATGACATGTTTTGCATTAGAAGGGAATTGATAAATGCCAATATTTTTATTCTTCTGAATGTAATGTCAGAGGAGGTCTTCTGCAGAGGACCTCTGTCACTCAAAGGCATGTTCACAGGCAGAAGAAATTCACCAGAGAGAGCAGGAACAATTACCACTACAAGAGCGTATGGCTATCGTGTGTCCCACACTCGGTCACGCTGAGTGATTTCAAGAGTTCAGTTAATTCCTCCATCAGCCCTAGGAGGCCAGTACTACAATCAGCTGCCTTTTCATATAAGGTGACCAAGGCTCAGGGTTAGTGTAAACTAGAGATGCTTATGCCAGGACCATGAAGGGAGAGAGGCAAGCAGGAACAGAAAGGAGTCAGAAGATGACAGAAAAGCAAGGAAATACCAATATATGCTGTCACATGGCTTCAGGCCAATTGAAGGAAAGCCCATTTAAATGATTAAAACATCTTATTTATTCAATAGAATATTTCTAAATAAATTACTTTTTTCTTTCATATACAAACAGAAACATTAAGAGACGACTCACATGACGATTAGTAAAAGTTCTTGTGATGGTCTTTTGATGTGTGAACTTGGTGATGCTGCGGCCCCCAGTTATTCAGTCAAACACTCATATAGGTGTTGCAGTGAAGGTATTTTGTGGATGTGAATCAAGTCTGCAATCAGTTGACTTTAGTTAAGGGAGATTATCCCGGTTAATCTGGGTGAGCCTGATTCAGTTAGTTGGAAGACCTTCAGAGCAGAACTGAGGCCTCCCTGAGGAAGAAATGCTGGCTTCAGCCCCACTCTGGAATTCCCAGCTTGAGCAATGGATTTCAGCCTTGACCAGCCAGCCCCACAATTGCATAACCCAATTCCTTGCAATAAATCTCTTAATATTTAGCTCCTACTGGTCTGCTCCCCTGGTTGAACTCTGACACAGTTCTGAAATGTTCGTTGTGATTAACGTATAAGAATGAATTTGTGGCAGTATATTGTGTACAAAGTATACGTTTAAGTGGTTTAAAATTTTCCCTGTGTTCTTGTTTGCTGATGAATTTATACTCTCTCAGAGGAAAGACTCAGAAAATACCTTGCTAAGCCAAAGTAAACTTTAAATTGAAATTCCATTTGAATTATTCTGAACAAATTCTGGATGGGTAGAGTCTTAATAGAGTTCCAGAATGTTAAAAAAGAGAAAGACTCCTTCCCTCTGATTTAAAGTGCATATTAACACATACACATCCATTAGAAGCACCTGCCTAATCCCCATGGACATTTTCATTTATTCAAACAGCATCAATTGCATGTCAATGACATCCTGAACTCCTTTTAGCTTTGAGACCTTGGACAAGTCACTCAACATCTCTGTATCTCAAGTTCCTCATCTATAAAACAGGGATACAAAGAGGGCCTGCCTCGTAGGGCTATTATGGTGACTAAGTTAATTGATACGCTGAAGTGCTTAGACGACTGTCCAGCACATGGAACGTGACATGTATTTGTGGGTTTGGGAAGCTGGCAAGGACTTCACAGAGGAGCTGGATTAGGTGCAGGGCATGAGGTACAACCCTGAACAATGGAGAAAACTGGTTTGAGCAGAGCTTAAAGGCAGGAATGAGAAAAGCTCATTATTGACCCTAATTAAACCAGCCTGCCTGCCAAAGATGGTTCCTACCTGAAACCCCAGGAGAGAAAATGGGCACCAGATTATGGTCAAAGCAAAGTCTCAATTCTTCATCTATGTTATGTTTCCCAAAAGGATTTTATGGTTAAACAGGCTTGGAAAACTTAAATAAAGACCAACAGGGATCTGTAAGGCAATATTCTCCCAATGACATAAACTACTAATGTGCTACCAACAGAGCCATATGCAGCTGCTCCCAAAATGGGCAACAGAACCCTCTCGCTCCAGAGCATCTCCCAGGGAAACTGTTCCAAGGTGCATACTTCTGCAAATGCCAGGTGTATTAACTATATTTTCTGAATTCTTGAAGCTCTGGCATCCAGGGCCTCACTGCCCAGGAAAGACTGCCCCTCGCAGGGCTAGCCAATTCCTAAAGACAGCAAACTTCTCACCTGGGAGCTGCCTTTCCTACACAAACTAACCAAGCCAGAGCCCACATACCCACCACCTCCTCTCTGTGGCTCTTACACTCCAGGAAGCAATATTCCCCTGCCCTAATCATCCCAGGGTCAGCCTCTGGCCCCCAGCCCACTGAAATTATTGAAACAAGCCAGTTCCAAGCCTGCTTACCCTGCCTTGCCTTTCCTGAGGAAGCCACAATAAAGGCTTCTGCCCATGCTTTCCCCTCACTCCTTCTGCTTCCTGACCCACCCTGTGCTTCCCCCTGTGGCCCTGCACGCCATGGCATGACCCATCTTCTTGGGAACTGAGAGTAACAAATTATCTTTTCAATTGCAATTGCTGATCTGTTGGGTTCACCACGCCTGAATAATAATAAAACCTACATTTTAAGACATCAGTGTTGGCAATGAAGGGCTTTTAAAGACTTTTAAGCAGAAGAGTAACATAATTATGTTTTAGAAGTATTCTTCTTAAGCATCACCTCTATACCACATTCCAAATTCCCAGAGCATCTTTAGAGCCCTGGGAAGCCCCAAACTAACCTGAACGTTTAATTGAAAGTCACAGAGGGTCTGGGGAGCCTGAAGCCCCACCTATCTAGACGTCGTGATAAACTCGAAAAGTTTTTAGGAGCACAGAGCATCTCAAGGAGGGCCATCCCCTTAACACAGCCTGGACACCCTGGGAATGTGGGCCAAACCTCACAAACATAGGAAAGGTGATGGACAGTCAGCCACCTGCGGCTTCTTCCCTGTGTTTAGATAATTCTAGAGGTCTATGGCAATCAAGATTTGTGTTTCACCTAAACTTTTCAATTGAAGGTACACGAACTAGGAAACTGGTCCTGTGTCTAAACACTTTGGCCTCTTTTTTTTTCAATCTGCAATATAAGGAGATTGAATCAGTTATTTTGTAAAGTAACTCCCAGCTCTGAAATTCTGTGATTCTAAATTACTCTACAAAGCTACTAATCCCAGCAAATTTTATAATCCTATAAAACTGCTCTAAGTCATAAATAGGATGGATGTAAAATTTTTTTATCTGTATGTATTTTTTCCTTTTCTATACTATGCCAGCTCTCCAAAGTGCACTTCTCTCAGTTACAATTACCCCTACTATTTATTGTGAGCCAAATAAAATAAATATTTTACTTTGGAAAAGGAAATATACTTTTTTTCCTAAACTGGTGCCAACCTTCATTCCACACCTTGCGCCATCATTTAATCAACTGTGAGCTTTATGTGCACTTGGAAAAGACATTAGGGAATTAATGACTCATCGCCCCACCAGAGCTCTTTTAGGTCAAGAGGACACAGGCTGCATCTCCTGCCCCCAAAGGGAGCACTTGGCAGAACTCTGAATGGGAACTGCAATGACCTTTGCTTGAAAGTAAGGAAATGAATCATAGGGCTTGACCAAGACTCACCAGTTCTGTCTCCAAATGAAGAAACAATGATAGAACTGATGGTTTCCTGATAAGAAAATTGAAGAAAAGAGTGAGAGACAGAAATACATCAGCTTGATAGCTTCTGGAGGAGAACTTTGCAACTTGATAGGAGCTGTTTACTGCCATGCAAATCAGCTGCCTGTTTCATCTCAGGTTGGATCTCGGGTTTCTCATACATAAAAATGTCAGGTTTGGAACAGGCAATATTTCAAATTAATATCTTCTTTAGTCATTAAATATGGACCTCCACAGTGAATACCTTGACCATGCTGTTTTTTTAATAAGGAAAATAGATACCGAGGTGTTACTGGATTATAACAAAGCTACTGAGGAAGAATGACTCTTGCACAAAAAAGTATTTGTGCAAAGAGAAAACAACGTCCTATAGTCAGGAACATTAATCTTGCCTAAGCAAGTGAAAATTGGAGTGCGTGACGGCACAGTTGGAAGAACGAAAAAATGATTGACGTTTGGCTCGGCCAATAGATTATTAATCACGAGAAAGAAAGGCAAAAGCAATAACAAGTAGAAAAGAGTCACTCATTACTCAGCAGTGTGGAGAAGCAGGTGTAAATGACAGCAGCGAACGTCAGGAGATGTGGACCATGTACTTCCTACTTTCTAGACACTCTGGTGCTGTAGAGATTGCCTCTATGGAAGTGTTCAACTGCTGCAGTCAGACAATGCAGTTATTCTTACCTTCCTGTAGGGAAACCACGGTAGAGAGTCTTTCAATATATATTTATTGAATATCTACTTAACACGTAACTGAACTAATCACTTAGCGTCTATAGAGATAAATAATTCTTGCTTTTAAGAAGTTTGCTATCAAGTGAAGGAAACAGCTACGACAACTCCCTGTAATAAAAGTGCTGCTGCAGAAGTATAAATAAAAAGAACAACGGAAATAATATTCTTCCAAAGACCTTATGCTGAAGATGAGATTTAAACTCAGTTTTAAAGAATGGATAAGATTTGGATAGGCAAATTGAGAGGAAAAACATTCCAGGAAAACGAAAGAGAGAGAGCAAAGGCATTCCTTAAAATGGTTTACAAAACTATTCCAACCGTGACCTCTACTTAAATGTCCTGCTCATGATTATTTAAGTAGTATCTTTAGTGGGGGAAGTCCCTGGACACACCCATCTCGTCTTTACGTCCTTTTCAGCCAGCTACACGGATGAGGGAACCTATTGCCACTCGAGATAAGTGTGTCACCACTTACACTCCAGCATCGCATCCCATCTCTCAGGAAACTAGATGCCTTCCCGTCCAATGTTTGCTTGGGTCAAGAGACATTAGCTCTGCAACTTCCAGCTGGAGAGTCCTGGCCAGAGTTGTGTTTTAGAAGACAGATTGCACTGTGTGGCATTCCCTGAATGAGCAATGGCAAAGGTGAACAATCAGACACAGCTTCACAGACTCAGCTTCATCCCAGCAGGACTTCAGGTAACATGCCTGACCCCTCAGGAGCTGCTCCTGAGACAAATCTCACGTATGAATTAACCAACAACATCTTTCTAGTAAATGAGGTCATTTCTAGTGAAATATTAAAATAAAATCAGGGAAGGTTTTTTGAGATTATTTTCTTTAACTGGAATGCCAATATTTTCATGTCCTTTGAATTTTTAACGTTCTCTTAACTTTTCCAAAAACTCCCAAATAGTTGTTTAAAGTAAGGATATACTCTGTTAACTGTGGCTATGTCTGGAGGTAGTTCCACTTTTTTATTTTCTACATTTTGAATTGTTTGAATTTCTTACAGAGTGAATATATTTTTCAGAGTATCCGTATACATTTTTTGCAATCAGAAAAAGTAATCTTCACAGGATGAGAACTTCCTGATTCATTGTTTTATGTAAAGCAAGCTCGTTGAAAATCTCTGTGAGTGTGTATTACGTATGTATTTTTGCCTACACGTGATGCCATGCACTAAGAAATGCTCAATAAATATTAGTTGAATAAAATCATCAAGAAGTAAGCAAAATGTGTCTCTCGGCACCAGGAACACTGTCTAAAGGCCTGCGCATCGCTGTCTTATCATCGTTGCATAGCTGCACTCTGGCTAAAACGAACGGAAAACCAGAAGGAGAAAGAACAGAACAGGAATCTCCGAGCAGCGTGCTGAGTCACGCCCCCTCACACCCACCTCGCGCTAAGTAATACTAGAAGGTTGGGCGTGTAATTGCCTCTGGGTTGTTTTTTTAGAAATCAGCCGTTTGGTCCCACCCGGGCCTTCCTGCCTGCTTCCGCCGCAGGAGCTCTGCTGCCCCGTCCAGCTCCCGTCTCACCTCCGCGGGGGCGTTTGGTGCCTGCGCCCCCGATGGTACAGCACGTGTACACCGTCGGGCCGCTGCCTCGACAGGGAGGCGCGGCCACGCCTGCAGTGAACGAAGCACGATCTCAGGTGACCCACTGCCGCCTCGTTCTCATCGCCGCCACCCCCGGGAGAGTCACCGAGGCCCGGGCGCTGTCACAGCCACTGAAAGGCCCCTCCTGCGCCTGATGCTCAGTGAAGGGCTGGCTGAGCACTAGCACGTGCGCTATTTTCATTCAAAACTTGGGCTCAGAAGTAAACTAAATCTGATTAGGAAGTTATGTCAAGAGAAAAAGAAATGCTGAATTTGCTTTCTGGTAACTGAGATGAAAAGTTCTCGCAGCCCTGCACTGAGTGGTTGGGCCTGGGGAGCCCAGGCGGGACTCCTGCGGAGGAAGGATGCCAGGCGGTGCGACCTGAGCACCCG
The DNA here is from genome assembly GCA_031878705.1 of Tapirus indicus. NCBI lineage: Eukaryota > Metazoa > Chordata > Mammalia > Perissodactyla > Tapiridae > Tapirus > Tapirus indicus. The sequence continues at coordinate 8,305,585 of CM062917.1, forward strand.
CTACATCCACACCGGCGCATCCTTGCTGCACCGACGCTGGGGGCCCAGTCCAGCAGACTGAAGAGAACCCAAAGCAGAATGCAGGGAAAGACTCTCATCAGCGTCAGTGGGCTCTGGAAGGTTCCTTGGCTCCCACATCACTAAGTCAACCTGCTGCTTAATCCAGAACAACCCGAGCCCCTGCTGGGGTGTGGGTATGAAGAACCAGAAACAATCCGAAGTGCCCAGACGTCTTGAGAAAGAGGTATAATTAATTCCTACCAATAGAATTTTCTGGTATCCACAGATCCTCCCTACCCACCTTTATTGACAAGCTTCCATTGCATCACTTTTACATTAAAACATACATTTAGGATCTAGTCAGTGTTTGTATCTTTTTGGGTGGTGGTTTAAGGTTTTTTAAATCAGAGCCAACAGTTGGCCTAAGGCTGAGAGGCAGGTTAAAATCGAAGCCCACCCGGCTGTCCATCCAGACAGCGCCCTGGTCTGTGGGTGGTCTCAGATGTCCTGGGTGTCAAGGCCCTAGGAGTGCAGGTCTGGGGAAACCACCGCCCAAACCCAAGGAGAACATGAAGAATGAATGAAACGTGTCCACTTCTTTTCTCCTCCCACCTGGTTACTGCAGCCCTTGCTCAGGTTCATGTTTGACCAAGGATAGGAAATACTTCTTGCAGCATTTTAATTAGTTTACGTTCGGTAAGGTTAAGTGTATGGGCTGGGACAAGGTCCTGAAGCAGGATGAGTGTGTGCTGACACGCCTCCCCTCCGCCCGCTGGCCTTCACTTTCTATTCTCTTTTCCATTTTACTGCCATCGACTCCTTCATCGTCACCCAGTGACTTCCTGTTTTCTCAATCCCTCCCTGGGTAAAAACAGACATATTTTATATGCTTTGAAACTTATTCATATGATGAACTCTCCCTTTGCCTCTAAATCGTAAAATTATAAGCCAAATTTACTGTTAGAGAGGACTTATCACTGATATTATCTTAGGCTTACAACTGTTTCTGAAGGTAAATCCGTGTGGGTTTTAAGGTAATCAGAAGAAATATCCGGAAAGAAGAGTTGCAGCCCACACTTTACTCACGAGGCCTCCCCGACCACAGATGCTGACCCCACTACCTCGGAAAGCCTATGTCAGAGCAGTACGTCCACGGACAGGGGACTCCTCACCCAGGTCTCCAGGCTAAACAACTTTCTTCCCTCCTTCACATTCCTCCATTAATTTCCGTTCATTCCCTCTTCAATTTTGGAAATCATAAGACTTCCAGGTACTGGAAACCCAACATCCCTATTCTCATTATTCTCTGCTTGTCCTGTGTCACACCCACCTCTTACTCACTCCCTTCCCTTCAAGCCCAGTGGTAAAACAACCCCAACCAGGGGTTCTAGGAAGAGGAGAAGGAAGGGAGAGGTGCTGGGTTACTGATCCTCGGGGCAATGTGTGTCCTCGTCTGCTGGGCTGCTGTAACAAAGTACCACAGGCTGAGGGCTCAAACAACAGACATTCATTTTTTCCAGTTCTGGGGGCTGGAAGTCCCAGATTAAGGTGCCAGGATTGGCCTCTGATGAGACCTCTCCTCCTGGCTTGTAGATGGCCCCTTCTCGCTGGGTTCTCACATGGCCTTTGCTCTGTGCTCGCGAGGAGAGAGAGCCCTGGTGTCGCCTCCTCTTCTTATAAGGCCACAGTCCTATCAGATTAGGACCCACCCTTATGACCTCACTTAACCTGTTACCTCCCTGAAGGCTCCATCTTCAAACACAGTCACATTGCGGGTGAGGTCTTCAACATATGAATTTGGGGGACACAATCCAGTCTATAACATGAGTAAAATGGAGGGGCTCTAGACAAGGTGGCAAGGGTTCAAGGGTCAGACCCAGAGCCTTTGCCTTTAATACATGCTGGCTGACTCATGATGATGATGCTGACAGCAGTGATGATGGGGGTTGTGGTGAAAGACATGGGTTTGGTGCAAGTTTACAGATATTGGGTAAGCAACAAAACTAAGAGAAAAAAATATAGCTTAGATCTAGCCAGATGAGATTAGTTATGATCTTCTAATTAAAATCTGAGAGCAATTTGAAAATGAAGGGTGTAAAGATCCCTTACCCACTTAGAGCACAGTACTAACACTACTCTTCATTCCACTTGTTAAATCCCCAACATCACTTGACGGATTGGGTGAAATATTGAAAGAATTAATTGCGTGGAAGAGGGAATCGTTAGCAAAGGAAGCTGGAAAAAAAATGAGACAGAGTCTCATGTGGTAGTGTTCATCTAAGCATTACCTAACAGAGAAGAAATTATGGCCAATGAAGTCTTATGTTTAATTCATTCACTCATTCATTCATTCCATAATTATTTATTGATTGTCTGCTGATACTTGATGAATTAGACAAATGAAATCAGGTTGGCATTTTGGCAAAATGACTGGTTGCCCTGTGATAAAGGATGGGAAGGGGCAAGATTGGAAGCAGGAAGCAGAGTTAGAGGCTGCTGCAGTAAACCTGGTCAGAAATAATGGTAGTCTGAACTCCCTGTTGACTTAGAAAATAGGCAAACTAAAGGGATAGCTATTTGGGAGGTAGAATCAATTCCTTTGGAAAGATCATTCTTATCATCAGGAAGAAAATTCAAGCTGTCTACATCAAGGAGTACTTCTTAAGATCAAGGTAATAACAATGGCAGTTACAATTAGTGAGAACTTACCGTATGCCTCTACACTCTTCATCTTTGTAGCAAGGCAAAGGGAGTTAGTGCTAAAGCAGTCAGGAGCGTGCATTCAAATCCCAGCTCTCCCTCACTATCAGTAGCGGTGTGACCTCATAAAAGTTCTTAACCTCTCTGTGCCTCAGTTTCCTGACAGTTTTATAAGGATTGAATGAGTTAATATATGCCCCTGACCTGGTGCACTTTTGTGTCTAGTCATCTAGCACATTCTTTCTCTGACCTTAAGATCAACTACTTCACCTTTCCAGGAAGCAGATATGCAAACTATCGATACTACATTATGCTGTAACTGTTCATTTTTAATCTGTGTTATCCCCAGGGCATAGGTCAGATCCTGGCCCAACCTAAGAAATTAATTGTGGCGCAGCTGGAGGTCAGTTAAATGGCTTCTTCTAACCACACCCCAACACTGCCCGTACCTGCCATTCAGACTCCTGCTGTCACTTATGGGAGCCATTTCTCATGGATCCCTAATAACCGCTTGTGACGGGCCATTTGGAATATTACTACATGGACATCGGTTTAACTTTTTTGTGTGTGTGAGGAAGACCAGCCCTGAGCTAACATCCGTCGCCAATCCTTCCCTTTTTGCTGAGGAGGACTGGCCCTGGGCTAACATCCGTGCCCATCTTCCTCCACTTTATATGGGACGCCGCCACGGCATGGCTGACAAGCAGTGCGTCGGCGGGCGCCTGGGATCCGAACTCGCGAACCCTGGGCTGCCAAGCGCGGACTAAACCGCTGCGCCACTGGGCCGGCCCCATAGTTTAACTTTTTAAAGGTTATTTAATTACATTAGTATCATTTGTTTAGTATTTATAGTTTGTTGTTTCAGCAGCAGGGGCGACTCTTTATAGCTTTCAAATGTGAGCAAGAATGTTATCCCCAGAATACCCAGCCCTGTGATAGGTATTCTGCTTCTAAACAGGTCGGAGGACAAGGAAAGCTCTGGAAGCTTGGAATGTCCTTCACCCTCCAGTAAGTCACAGCCCTTCCATTCTTCTCTTTCCCTTCTTGCTTGCAGGGACTTAGTAGCTAAATTTACCAGCAGTTTTTTACTAATAGCTTTTATTACTTTAGAGGAAACTGGTTTTCTTCACAATTTTTTAATTGCAGTTTTCTCCAATGACTAAAAGTCCAGAAAAACATGGAGAGGAATATCAAAATGCTGATATAATTAGGACCAAAGGCTACATTAGATTAAAGAATTAAATAGGTTTAAGTTAGATAAACATTAACTAAGTAGGGTAGGCATCTGCCGTAGATACAAATATTTAAAGGATAAAGTCATCCAGGATAGAGGAATTGTAAATGTAGGTCAGAAACAAAGTAAAATCAAGATTCAAATATAGATCGATATTATAATAATGAAGGTCATGAATTAGCAAACTCACTGAAAATGTGAAGGAAAGTCATTTTTTCAAAAAATAGTAAGGCTAGGATTCAGGAGGGGGTCTACCATGGCACAGACCATCAGTGTTGCCTGATATTATTTTATATCTTTTTCAAAATACATCATCAGAAGGGACTCCTCTGCTCAACTCTAGCCAAAAATTTGAATATCTAGATGGAAGGGATGACTTCCCAAAAAACATATATCAATTGTCAAAATATAAATACAAATTATCAAATTTCCAAACTGGATCTCAGAAAAGACAGAAAATTGAAATAGACCAAGTATCAAAATTATCAATCTATTATCACCCCAAAAACTACCAGATCTGGACATTTTCACAGGAGAAGTTTACCAAACCTGTAAGGAAAAGATTACTCCAATGTTATTTAAGCTGATCCATAACTTTAAATAAAAAGAAAAGTTAATTATTTTCAGGAAGACTATCTTCTTGATTCCAATAACCTGACAAAGACAAAACACACACGCACACATCTTGCAGATAAATTTCTATTTTGAACATAAGTGCCAAAACCTAAACAAATTATTAGTAAACAGAATCTAGCAACATATTAAAAGAACAATATATCTTGACCAAGTAAAGTTCATAGCTAAAATGAGGAAATGGTTTACTATTAGGTTATTAATATAATTTACCATATTAAGAGAAAAACCATATAATTATCTCTATAGATACTATACTCAACATTCCTAAATTTTTAAAATCTCGATATGTAGGTCTAAAATATATAAAACTAAACATATATAAGTGCACACACACATTATGCTTAGTGAAGAAATACTAGATACATTCCTATTAAAATGAAAAACAAGGATATCAACATCATAATTATTAATAAAATTGTTCTGGAGTTATTAGCCAATGGAGGTAGGCATGTAAAGGAAAAATAAAATTTTAAATAACATTATATTTGGAATTTCTCTGATGATGGACTTGTATACAGAGAAAACTGAAGGGAATTGACTAAAAATTATTAGAAGCAGTTAGAAAATACATAGACTTAATAAACAAAAATCAGTCACCAAGTTAATAAACAACTCCATGTTAGAAAATATGATGGAAGAGAAGACCCATTTCTGCAATTCCAGCAAAAATGATGAAATATCTAGTGATAAACATAGCAAGATATGTGCAAGGCCTATTCTTTTTCTAATGTAAATGCTACCGAGGGACTGTGACAAAGGCATTTGTTCCTCATTTCCCACTTCCTCCTCAGTAGTGCAGCCCCTACATTTTAACTGGGCACACTGCCATCCAGAATAAAAAGTGCGCTTTGCAACCTTGCTGGCAGTAAGTATGACCATTTAGCTGAGTGCTCTCCCATGGGGGTAAGCATAAGTGGGGTGTGCTAATTCTGGGAGGTGTCCTTAAACAGAAGAGGTGGTCCCTCCCCTTCTCTGTCCTCCTTCCTGAGGGTAGGAAGGTGGAGCTGGAGCAGCCATCTTGTCCATGAGGCAGAAGCTGTGTTGAGGATGGTGGAGTAACAAAAAAGAAGGAGGGTGAGTCTCTAATGATGGCATGGCACCACCATAAAGCCCTGGACAAACCTATGTTCTTGGGAAAGTGTTCTTGTTTAAGGAATTGTTATTTTGTGCCTTCAGTCAGTCACAGCTGAACTTAATTTTGATGCAGTGACCCAAAAGAAGACTCAAAATCAAGCCAGGCTGAAGCAGTTGTCTGTTCCTAAAAGATATCCTTTTTTATGTTTGCTAATTTCACACCACTTACCAACCTACCACTCCTCCATCTCTCCATTCCCCACAAGAATATTTATTTCAATTTTTTATTGTGTTATGTTTGCAAATATTTAAAAATAAATAACAATTTCTTAACACCAATCCTAACCCCTTTCTTCATGACTCCAATGTGATCCAGGAATCCACTCTCCACACTGCTCTACCTTATCGACTGAAATTACAAACTTGATCCTGCCGGCCTTGTGTTTAAGGTTGTTACTGTTCCACCACTTATAAACTCTTTAAATCCTTGATAATCTGACCCTTGCCTCTCTCTTCCTCTTCCCTCCCAATCTATCCCCTCAACCACCCAACAATTGCATCTGAAAAGAATCCCCAGCAGCTCTCCCAGTGCACTGGGCTCTTTCACACCTCTGTGGCTCTGCCCACTCTTCCCTTTCCGCTTGGAATGCCCCATACCTGCTCTGATTCGCTTGCCCACTCACCGTTCTCAGTTCATCTCAGTAACACCTCCCTGAGAAGCCCTCCCACTTCTCTTTTCTGTCCTCCAAACTGAGCGGATGCTCCTCCTTTTCTAGGTTTCCTTAAGATCCTGACATAACCTCTAAATACCATAAACACTGGTTTCTCATCTTTCTGTCTCCATGAGAACATAAACTCCTTGAGAACAGAGACTGGACCTTGTTCATGTCTGTGTTTCAGTAACAGGAACAATTTGAGTGACAGAGCAAGCTCTTAAAATAACTATTGAACTAATTAGTCAATCTCTAGAGCAGTTTTTCTCAAACCCTGATAATTCACAGGCCAATCTAGACCACTGCCTCTGCCCAGTTTGAGAAACACTCCATTGGAAGTTAAATAGTAACACTTTAAATGGTCATTGAGCATCAGTTCAATTAAAAATACAAACACGGGGGGCCAGCCCCGAGGCCTAGTGGCATGCTGTGCTTCGGCAGCCCAGGTTCACTGGTTCGGATCCCAGACATGGACATACACCACTCATCAGCCATGCTGCGGCGGTGACCCACATACAAAATAGAGGAAGACTGACACAGATGTTAGCTCAGGGTGACTCTTCCTCAGGGAAAAAAATATATATATAAACACAGAAGCTGATACTGAATAGTAGTACTGGGGCATAACAGGGTTTATCCAGATAATCATGAATAAGTGTATGGGTTTTTAAAAATTATTATCCAAAGAAATTATCCAGGTAATTGGATAATAACTGGACATCTAATTTTAAATACAGTTTTTAAAACTTTCATGTACATTGCACATCCCTTAAAACCATATCTGTGGATCCCAATATGAGAAGCAGAGTTATTTTTTATTCCTTTAGGAATCATATACCCCTTACCCTAAAAAACTGCACATTTTGCAAAATATATGTGGATGTTGTTTCATAAATGCGTTAAGCCCACCATGAACCTCAATTTAAGCACTTCTGTTTTAGTGAAATTCCCTAAAATGCCTTCATCTGCACTTTACTCTGGGAGCACAGGCTAATTTAAATGCTGTAGAACGCTAGCCTTTCATCCCAGACAGAATCATCATGTGGCCTGGGAGCCAACCTTTAGGAAGCACAAAATGCATTTATAGCCTCTTCAATCTTACTAAACCATCCACGGCTTCCTGAAGAATTGCCCCCAAGCTAAATGCCCTGTGAGGAATTTTTATTCCAGACCCAGACTGACTGGGGCATTGACCTGAGTTTAGCTCAGCTTCTCTTAAGAACCCCTGAGACTCCCAAAACTTTAAGTGCCCTGCAGTAGTTGTACATCACAACTCACCTCGTGGCCACCTGAAGTTTAATTGAGAAACTTGAAAGTCTGACAGAACATGAGAAGTCTCTGGGACAGAAAGCAGACAGAGCCTCGTCTAAAAAGATTCTTTTCCCGTGACATTGGAATGCTGTTTAAGATAGGGGGTTCTCCTTGAGACCCCACAGGTGCACCCTTGGGGCCTCCTGGCTGGAATTTGTAAGTCCCACACTTTTTGGAATAAATTACTAAGGCAGCAATAATGTAAGGAACAGGAAAATTGTTTCCTAGAAGAGTCTCCAGGAGAAGTATTCAAGGTCAGTGACGGGTCTGTTTGGAAAAAAGGAACCTCAAAAATGTGAAGGACTATTTTGATAGTTAACATGTAGTTCATCACAGCACGCTTCAAAAGATGAATGCACATTTTACACAAATGATTTTCACAAATAAAATCAGTCATAAAATTGCAGTTTTGAGCATCCCTGTGATAAAATACCCTTTCTTCCTTATATTTAACTCTGTACATATGGCCAAGTAATGAGCTTTAATTCTATACTTTAATACTGCAAGATGACCTCGTAATATAAGCCACACTGCCCTGCCCCAGGGGAAGGTAGCAGGAGTGCTTCAGTGTTCAGATGTCTCAATATGTCTTTGGGGAATAAAAATCAGAACTTACTATTCATCCTCTCAATCTTCTTCTAAACAGAATTTTCCCATGTGCCACCATCCTATGTATACAAATGAGATTGGATAAATTGAACTAACTCTAATTTCACTGGATTTTTCAAATTACATCAAACACATAATTTTACTATCATAATCATCAATTTTTAGAGTAGAAGGTAGAAAGGACATAAAATAAATGCTTATTTCACGTTGTCCACAGAACTGAGAAGGAGACAAGATAGATGTTCTGAACATATGTATGGAAGAAGGTTACTATATACCAGGAAGAATGTAAATTACTAGCTACTTTTTAAATTATTTTTAATGTCTAATGTAACTGAATATTGACTACTACTTAAATTAACATTCTGGGAGTTTATAAAATATGGTCATCCATATTCCTGTTGAAACACTGCTCGCTGCAATAGACATGACCCTTAAATCTACCTGAGATGACACTATTATTGTGTATTTGTATGCGGTCACAAGTGTTTGATGACTATTTCTGAAGGAAAATATGTCAGAAGAAGATAAAAAATGGTACATGTAAATATAGATTAAATATTAAAAGGAGCAGAATTGAGTGGGTAAAATTTATGGAAAAATAAAGAAAAAATGTGGAAAGGGCAAAAAAAGAAGGGAGAAAGAAATAATTTAAGGTGCACAAAGAGAAAGTGACTTAGGACAATAAACAAGCATTCATGCTAAATGTGAGGAAGAGGAAGAGAGAGTGGAATGTGAAGAAGGAAGTGCAGTACTCAGAATGTAAACACCGTGACCACAAGGGAAAAAGAGAGACCAGAGGGCAACAGCCGTGAGGACTAGAGTAGCTGCTGTTGGTGCCCCGCCCAGCTCACCTTTGCCAGCCCCCATGTTGGCAACCATCTGAGGTCTGCCCCCGGCAATGAGAGCCACCTCCCGGAAATGACCAGGAGGCCGTGCCCTCCCCCAGGGGTAAACTGCAGTCAGAGACAGTCTGGAAAGTTCTAAAGGCCAGCCCTCTGTGCTGTCATTCATACTCTGGAGCAATGCTGTCCATAGAAATAGATTGAGGGCCACATAGTAACTTAAAATTTTCCAGTAGCCATATAGTAAAAAATAACAGAATAAAGAGTCCAGAAATTGATCCACACAGATACGGCCAATTGATTTTTGGTAAAGGTACAAGGCAATTCAATGGATAAAGGGCAGTCTTTTTAACAAACAGTGTTGGTACAACTGGCCATCCGTGTGCAAAAAAGAAAAAGGAAAATGAACCTCAACTTCAACGTCACACCCTATATAAAGACTGATGCAAAATGAAACATAGATCTAAATGTAAAACACAAAACTATAAAACTTTTAGAAGAAAATCTTTGTGACTGGGGTTAGCAAAGAGTTCTTAGATATAACACCAAAAACACAATCCATAAAAGAAAAAAATTAATAAGTTGGACTTCATTAAAGTTAAAAACTTGCTCTGTGAAAACACTGTTGAGTGAAAAGACAAGGCACAAAACTTGAAAAAATATTTGTAAATCACATATAGGACAAAGGAATCTATAAAGAACTCTTAAAGAGTATATAAAGAACCCTCAAAACTCAACAGAAAGAAAATATAACTCAATTTTAAAATGAGCAAAATACTTGAACAGACACTTCACCAAAGAGGTTACACGGATGATAATAAGTATATTAAAAATGCTCACGTCATTAGCCATTAGGAAAATGCCGATTAAAACCACAGTGAGATACCACTACACATCTATGAGAATGTGAAGGAAAAACCTGGTAATCCAAGTGCTGGTGAGGATGCAGGTCAGCTGGAACTCATCCACACTGCTGGAAAGAATGCAAAATGGAGCAGCTACTCTGGGAAGCGACTGGATATTTCTTATAAAGCTAAACATACACTCAACATATGATCCAGCAATTCCACTTCTAGGTATTTGCCCGATAGGAGAGAAAGCACGTGCCCACACAACGACTCACATACCCATGCTCACGGCAGCTTTATTCACAACAGCCAAACTCTGGAAATCACTCACACAAGAACCCTCACCTCAGTGTTGTTTCTAAGGTACCCGATTTTCCAGGTGATGAGGAGTCATGATTAAAGCATGAATAGATAAATAGCTGAGAAAATGAATGCCAAAAACTATATACAGAGCAATAGAAAATGAAGATTGAATTGCAAAGAAGGAGCAAATAACAGAATAGTATCAAATTTGGGTTTATGTTACCTGTTAGACACAAATTACCTTTTAAGCAGGGAACAACTAAAGATACTTTAAAGGGATGAAAACATAAGAATAGGATTATTTTATTTTTTATTTACTATTTTATTATTATTATTATTATTTTTGGTAAGGGAGATTGGCCCTGAGCTGACATTGTGCCAATCTTCCTCTATTTTTTATATGGGATGCTGCCACAGCATGGCTTGTTGAGCAGTGTGTAGGTCCATGCCCAGGACCCGAACCCTCGAACCCCGGGCCACCAAAGTGGAGCATGTGAACTTAACCACTACACCACCAGACTGGCCCCCATGGATTATTTTAAATAAATGGCTTCCCTGTAAGCCACTCTGGAGAACAGCTTGGCAGTTCCTTTCAAAACTGAAAATGATCTTAGCATACTACCCACAACAATTGCAGTCTTGGACATTTATCTCAGAATGAAATGAAGACTTATATCCCCACAGGAACTTGTACATGAATGCTCATAGCAGGTTTATTTGTAAGAGACCAAATTGAGAACTACCCAAATGTCCTTCAATGGCTGAATAATTGAACAAACTGTGGCCCATCATACCAGGGAGAACTACTTGCAACAAAAAGGAACAAACATTCCCTGGATGAATCTCCAGGGAATTATGCTGGGTGAAAATTGTCAATCCTGAAAGTTTATTTACTGCATGATTCCATTTGTATAATATTCTTGAAATGACAAAATTATAGAAATAGAGAACAGCTTAGTTTTTGACAGGAACGGTTAGGGATGGGGGAGAGGCTGGGGGTGGCTATAAAAGGGTGACAAGAGGGAGTCTGGCGACAGTACCATTAAGTATCTTGATTTTGGTGGTGCTTATGTAAAGCCACACGAGTGGTAAACTGCATAGAGATACACACTCACAAATGAGTGCGTAGGGAACGGTGAACTCGGAATAAGTCTGTGGATTGTGCCAATGGCAGTTTCCTGATGTAAATATTATACTGTAGTTCCATAAAATGTTAACATGGGGGAAAGGTGTACAGGACTTCCCTATACATTTCTTTGCAACTTCCTGTGAATCTAGAACTATTTCAAATTTAAAAATTATATAAAAATTTAAAAATGTAAATAAAAAGTTTTCCTGAATATTATGATAAATTAATCATTTTTAAGCACACCTTTAAGTATTCTCCAGACATGATTCCCTTTTTCTATTCATTCAAATTTTGTGCATACAAAATTCAAGAATATGACACTTTGCTAGAGGAAAATGGACATGCACATACGTTTTCATGAAGTTTACAAGACTGAGAAATATCTTCCATATCCTAATGCCACATATTTTTTTGAGACAACAAATGATATTCACAACTGCAATGATAATGAGATGACATTTTACTCACATTATTTTTTTCATGCAAAAGAAATGGGTAGTGGGAAACCAATTCATAGCCAGAAAACTAATGGCTAACATTTTCATTGGGAATACCTATTTAAGTGGTTAGAGTCACCTTTTTAAGTCTATTAAGCAGAATCTGTATCCACTTCTATTAAACTTACTTATGCTAACTGATAGAATTTTAGTACTAGGGGCCGGCCTGGTGGCGTAGCAATTAAGTTTGCACGCTCTGCTTCGGGGGCCCGGGGTTCACAGGCCCGGCTCCCCTGCTCAGACAGACGCACTGCTTGTCAAGCCATGCTGTGGTGGCATCTCATATAAAGTAGAGGAAGATGGGCACGGATGTTAGCCCAGGTCCAGTCTTCCTCAGCAAAAAGAGGAGGATTAGCAACGGATGTTAGCTCAGGGCTAATCTTCCTCACCAAAGAAAAAAAAGAATTTTAGTACTAAAGGAAACTTTGATCACCTACTCGCCCAATGAGATTTAACATTATATTTTCAAGCTGCCATAAGTCCAACTGTGCGGTGCTGATGAGAGGCTATTTGCACAGAAGAGGATCAGAATAGAAAGCCCCAAAATAGACTCAAGTGCTATATGAGCAGATAGTAGATGATAGAGGCAGTGTTTCATATCTGTTGAGAGTTGTCGGATTACTTAGTAAATGGTGTTGAACAAGTTTACCATTAAGAAACAAAAAGAAAAATATATTTTTAATTACAGAGGTAGCCCCCTCCCTTCCTGCAGGTGTTGGGGGAGCATGGTAACTACTCTGCTTGTGCAGAGAAAGCAAGTTCAAGGTCCAGCCAAGGACCATACTGACATGAGGGCTCCGAGTTTGGGTGCTTTTAAGAGAAATTTGCATTTTTATATGAAAACTTCCAAGTTTTAGTTGTTGGCAACCATTTCAAACATTTTTCGAACACAGTGTGTGAACCAAGCTGTACTCGTTTTCTAGAGCTGCCATAACAAATTATCACAAGCTGGGTGCCTTAAAACAACAGAAACTTATTCTCTCACAGTTCTGGAGGTGGGGAGACTGAAATCATGGTGTCATCAGGGTCAGTTCCTTCTGGAGCCTCTGGGGAGAATCCAGTACCTGCCTCTCTCCTAGCGGCTGGTGTTCCGGCAGTCATTGGCATTCCTTGGCTTGTAGACGCATCACTCCATCCTCGACCTCCCTCATCACATCTCTCTTGTGTCTTCCGCATCTAAATTTCCCATGTTCTACAAGGACACTAGTCATTGGATTAGGGCCCACCCTAATCCGGTATGACCTCATCCTAACTTGACTGCATTTGCAAAGACCTTATTTCCAAATTGGGTCACATTCACAGATTCTGGGGGTGAGGACTTGAACATATTCTTTTGGGGGACACAATAAACCCACTCCACAAGCAGAAAATCTGCAGATCCAATACAGCCCAGGCCACTAGTTTGTATTATCTGTTTGAAAGCAAAATAAATTTGAAATAGGTTAAAATATTTTAAAGACAAAAAAGCATTAAAAAATATTTAGGTAAATGTTTGCACACTCAAGGGTAGGGAAAGACTTTATAAGCACAACTCCAAATGTGAAAAAAAGATAAATTTGACAGATTTAACCACAAAAACATAATCATTTCTCTACATTTAAAAAAATTAACAAAGTGAAAATATAGATCAGGAATAACAATGTTATAAAAGGTTAAAAATAGTGTACATAAACAGGATTAGATTTTCTTTTTTTATTGATTTATAACCCTCAAAAGAAAAATTGGCATAGGGCCATAATAGAAAATTAACAAAAGAGGAAATACAAATACTCCATAGATACATGAAAAGATGTTGAACACTACTAGTTATCAATGCACTGCAAATACAAAGCAATGACAAGGCCTTTTCTCCCCATTAAATTAATCAAAATTAAAATCAAACCAACAAATTAATTCCCAGTAATGGCAAGAGGATGGGGGATATGGGCACCATCATACTCTGCCAGTGAAATTGTAATTGTCCAATGTTTCTAGAGTCAATTTGCCATCTGTAATCAAAAGCCTTAAAAATGTTCATCCTTTCTAATTAACAAAATTTTTCTTCTAGAAATATACCCTGAGTAAATAAGATAAGTGAGGAAGAAGGATGTTTGAACACTGGTATTCATCAAAGCACTGTTTATGGCTGTAAATATTTGGAAATAGCCTAAATGTCAAATACGTTGGGTTCCCTGGGAAATAGACCCTGAGACAGAGCTTTCAGGTGGTTATTTGGGATTGCTTTCAGGAATGACCTGGAGAAGGAAGGGTGGGAAGCATGACTGCAGGAAGGAAGTGGTTGCATTGTGTCCCACCTGCTATGAAACCTCAGCCACTATCCCAGGAGGAGCGCTCAGCTGGGATGGCCCTTCAGAGCTGACGTGAATTGAGACAAGAAGGCTGGGACTTGATGTCCCCTTATCTATGAGTCACTGGGTGTGGCTGCCCCCAGAAGGAGGTGCAGTGTGCACGAGGCAGCTCTCTGGCTGAGGGCAATCCCCAGGGACTCAGCTGTGTGCTCTCAGCAGGCAAAGGCCCCTGTTCTTCATAATCTTTATCCTGTGTTTGCCCCTGATGGTGCATCTATTGCCAATATATATGGTAAGTCACATTTTTCTTTTTTTTTCCTCCAGCTTTATTGGGGTATAATTGACAAATAAAAGTTGTATATTGTTAAGGTGTACAACATGATGGTTTAATATACATACACAATGCAAAATGATTACCACAATCAAGTTAATTAATACAGCCATCATCTCACAGGGTTACCATTTTTTGGATATGTGTGTGATGAGAACACTTAAGATCGACTCTTAGCAAATTTCAAGTATACAACACAGTATTATTAACTATAGTCACCATGTTATACATTGGATCCCCAGAACTTATTCATTTCATAACTGAAAGTTTATGGTAAGTCACATTTTTCAACATTCCTCTGTAAGATGAGGAATGTAAATTCAATTTTCCCATGATCTATATTAATTATTGTGGAAAAGGCTTGCAGCAAAGCATTCATTGATAAAAACAAATAGTCAACTATTTATTTATTGAGAGTCTACTGTATGCTAGATATGATTCTAGGAATTAGAATAGAACTGACAATATGATAAGGAAGACAGTTTCCCCAAGGTGACTTCATTCTACTGAGGGGGTAGATTGTGAACATAATGACATTTTTGTTATTTAAAAATAAAAGGATATACACATAGAAAAGCTTACATATATATATATACACACACACACACACACACACACACACAGACATATAATATTTATAATTTATATAAAAATTGAAAAGAATAACGTCTAAAATGCTAACTATCATCCAGTTGGTTTCTTTTTTAAGTCTGTATTTTCATGGATTACTTTTGAAGTAAATGGTGTAAACTCAATTAATGTTTTTAAAAAGAAATACTTTTGAGCCAGCGCTGATGGCCTAGTGGTTAAAGTTTGGTGTTCTCACTGCCTCGGCTGCCCAGGGTTCAGTTCCTGGTCACAGAACCACACCACTCATCTGTCAGTTGCCATGCTGTGGCAGTGGCTCACATAGAAGAACTAGAAGGACTTACAACTGGAATATACAACTACGTACCGGGGCTTTGGGGAGGAAAAAAGTGGGGGGAAGATTGGCAACAGATGTTAGCTCATGGGGGAATCTTTCCCAGCAAAAAAGACAAGAGAAAGAAAGAAATATTTTATCTAAGTCTTCCTTTTTTGCATTGGAGGAAACCACAGTCCTAATACTTATTCCAACTCTATCTCGAAATTGTAGTATCACTAGACATGATAGAATTATTGGCCCATGAAGCTCACACACTTTAGGGACTGATCCTGTTGAGCAGTTTTAACTCATGCAAAGTCACCGCACACAGCCTGGCACAACCAGAAGCAGACTCCAGGGAAGAGGTACATCTTTCTTCTGAAGAACAAAAGTCAATTTGCAGTAATGACTGTGTGTTTCCACTAGGTCCACAAAAAGCCGTCTGCACCTTCTGCATGCCAGGCCTTTGATTTCGAGGCAGGTCTACACCTGTTCTTCCTAAGGGAGAGGGAATGCTACTTTGGCAAAGATTATGTGAATAAAGAATGCTGGTTGTTAGGAGCAGGAAAATCAACGAAAAGAACAATGTAAGAGAAGTTAAGAGCACACAGTAAAGAGAAGGCTATTAATGAAAAGTATCAAAACTAAAAGTACATGGTAAGTGGAGCAATTCATGGACCATCTTATAGGCAAAACAATCAGTTTTAATGGATGATCTGAGAATAAGCCAAAGAATGATTTTATTTCACTCTTCTGCACCCAGATGAGCAAACTGAAGAGAGAATAATAATGAAGAAAGAAAAGCAATAAAAGCAACAGATATTTCCCCAGACTGTTGTTTGCATGCTGTCAAATTCATAGAATGATGCAGTAAATATTAGTTTGACTTCAACCAAAAATTGGATTAATTATTTGCACTAATGCAGATACTGATGTAATAAATACAATGCAAAGTCACATAATTAGGGAAAACTGATTCACATTCATGGATCATGCATCATACAAATGCTTCATTGTTAATAAAACTGAAGTTTCCTGGGAAAATACTGTCCAATTTCCTTTTGCCTTTTGCGTTTGCAATAAAATTCTAGAAATATTAAGAAACTTCACAGACCTTCATTCTCCTTTTAAAAAAACCTGAAAATGATTTTTATTATTATTTTCATTTGCATGTGTTTCTTGTGTGAATTTCCACTTAGTAGAATGAAACAAATCATTTATTTCTCAATGTATGTGAGAAATTGTGAGATGACAAATTGCTATATAAAAGGAAAGATAAATGAAATTTGTGAAAGCAAAGGCATTTGGGTTTTGGAAGGCATTTGTAAGAGTTAAAAAAAAGACAATACAGGAAATTGTTGCAAAACAAATAAGTTTATTTAGTTCCATCCCATAATCATTTATCAAGTCTCTATTTTACATTAGTCGCTGTGCTGTGTTCAGGGAATTCAAAGATGAATAAGATATATTCCCTATAGAAGTGTATGTATTAGTGGGGTAGACAGACATATAAATAAATAGATCATCTTGATATAATGCATAAGTGCTATGACAGAGATATCAATTGAATTGTAAATATTCAAACGAGAATTTTTTAAATCCACACACAACATCTTTCTAATCAAGTAAGAAACAAGAGAGATGTATAGATTTTTAAAATACCTGTGGTAGGCAGAATAATGGCCCCCAAAGATGTCCATGTCCTAATCCCCAGAACCTGTGAATATGTTAGGTTACATGGCAAAGGGGAACTAAGGTTCCCGATGGATTAAGGATGCTAATCAGCTGACCTTAAAATAGGGAGTCTATCCTCGATTATCCTGCTGGGCCCTATGTAATCATTCCTAAAAGCCTTAAAAATGGAAGAGGAAGACAAAAGAAGGGATCAGAGAGCTGGTCAGAGGGAGGTGTGACCACAGAGAAAGGCACAAAGAGATACAATCTTGCTGGCTTTGCTGATGGAGGAAGGAGCCGCAAGCCAAGAATGCAGGTGATCTCTGGGCGCTGGAAAGGGCAGGGAGACAGGTCCCCTCTAAACCCCAGAAACAAACAGGCCTACACCTTGACTTTAGCCCAGAAAGACCTGCGTCTGACTTCCGTCCTCCAGAACTGTAAGGGAAGAAATCTGTGTTGTGTTAAGACACAAAATTTGTGGTAACTTGACCGCAGCAGCAGGGAACTAATACCACACCCAAGGGTAATGAGACAGAGCACTCTACTTAGAGTTTAAAGAAGTAAGTTTTCAGAATTTAAATTGTCTGAGG
Organism: Tapirus indicus; assembly: GCA_031878705.1. Taxonomy (NCBI): domain Eukaryota; kingdom Metazoa; phylum Chordata; class Mammalia; order Perissodactyla; family Tapiridae; genus Tapirus; species Tapirus indicus. The sequence continues at coordinate 8,323,271 of CM062917.1, forward strand.
TCATGGTATATCCTACTAAGTTGCTTTTTACTTTTTCATGTGAGCTTTTGGGAGAGGCATGGAGGAAGGACACAGGAAAGGGAAGAAGAAACCCACGAGCAGGTCCTGGGCGCCGGGCTCTGAGATGGGTGCGTTCACTTGTATTAGCTCATCAGATCCTCGCAGAAAGCCCTATAAGGATGACGTTATTATTCCACATTTACAAATAAGGAAACTGAGACTCTGAGAACTAAAGGTAAAATGCTAACACGTATCTGTCAGACTGCGAAACCCATCCTCAATTACCACATCACACACTTGCAGATCAAATCCTAGGCTCCACCACACTGCGGGCTGAGGCCCAGGAAGGCGGGCGTCCTGCCCAAAGGCCTGCATGCTCTGGTCTGCACAGACAGAAAGAGATTATTTCTGTTTCAACACCACATCTCATCAATTCTAAGAGTCACCGTCTTTCTTTCATTTTTAACATTCTGAAATTGCAATGCATCTTGCATTCATAAAGCCTTATAATTACATTTGGCAACTTTTTTTTCTTTCTCAGTGATGTATAAAATAATGGAATGTCTTATCATGAAGGTTCTTAGAGCCAGTGAGTTAGGACAGCATGCTTCCCTAAGCTATGCACCGGGCTGTAAGTCCAGAGACAGCAATTCTCCACCCTTCCTCAGGAATCCATGCCAACATTAATTATTTTCAACATCAGGAAACATGTCTTATGTTTAACCCAAATCCCTCATGCCACAGCTGAAGTTCTTATGCTGCTGCGAAAAGAGAATGGCCATCCTTTTTTTTCTTACCACTTTCTCTGTCCTAAGCAGTAGACCAAGAAACTTGGAAGGACACAAAAGAAGTGGAAGATGGAGCCCCTACCCTCAAAAAACCCATACAAGAGGTAAAACTAAATGAGCGGTCGTGTAAGATGGTACATAAGTAAGGACTTAATTGTAGTAGCAACTACATATGGAAATACCATCAACAAAAAACAAATGTTTTTCATTTTGTTTCTGATTCTGTTTTTGTTTTTTAATATAGTCTCATCATCAAGCTTGGTGCATTAAGCTCATTAAAAGCTTATGTAAAGACATTTTTGCCTGAAAGTTTCACCGGGGGCATCAAGTAACCTAGTGTAGTGGGTTCAGCTCTGTCCCCCAAAAAGCTATTTTCAAGTCCTAACCCCCAGTACCAGTGAATGTGACCTTATTTGGAAATAGGGTCTTTGCAGATGCAATCAAGTTAAGATGAGGTCATGCTTGATTAGGGTGGGACTTCAATCCCATGGCTGGTATCTCTATAAGGAAAAGGAGAGGGAGATTTGGATACAGAAACCAGAATAGGCATGAAGAAGGCCATGTGAAGATGGAGGCAGAGACTGGGGTGATGCAGCTACAAGCCCAGGAACACCAAGGTATGCCAGGAGTCACCAGAAGCTGGGAAGAGACAAGGAAGGATTCTTCCCTAGAGCCTTCAGTGGAAGTATGCCCATTCCAATACCTTGATTTCAGATTTCTGGACTCCATAACAGTGAGACAATAAATGTTTACTGTTTTAAGCCACCAAGTTTATGATACTTTGTTATGGCAGCCCTAGGAAAACAATACATCTACACATCAGATATTAAAGTAAGTTGTAAAACAAACCACTTAGTAGGACTTGCAACTTTTCAAAGGAAGATGGTTAAAATAAAACTCCACCCTTATCAAGAGTATGAAAGGATGGAAGTTTTGAGATTGGGGGAGGAGTTTGGAAGAGGCTTCTCTGCAGAGATCCAAGGACATGTTGTAAGTCTCACCCCTCCCCTGGTGAAAGGAGTTCCACAGGACTACTTGGAGAGCTTGACATCCACCCCACATCTAGAGGGGTCCAGTGCATAGTGTTTGACTCCAATCTGGTAGGTAGAGAACATGCAACAGGCTGGCTAGCTCCTTTGGGGATTGCAGTGGACTGAATGTTTATATTCCCCTGAAATTCTTATGTTGAAATCTAACCACCAAGGTGATAGTATTAGGAGGTGGGACCTTTGGGGGTTTAGGTCATGGGGTGGAGTCCTCATGAACACAATTAGTGCCCTTACAAAGGAGACCCCAGAAGGCCAGCCCCAGTGGTCTAGTGGTTAAGTTTGGCATGCTCCACTTCAGCAGCCTGGGTTTGTCTTCCTGGACTTAGACCTACACCACACATTGGCAGCCATGCTGTGGTGGCAGCTCACATACAAAAAGAGGAAGATTGGCAGTGGATGTTAGCTCAGGGTGAATCTTCCTCAGCAAAAATAAATAAAATAAAAGAGACCCCAGAGAACACTTTTGTCCTTTCCACCATGTGAGGTTACAATGAGAAGATAGCTATGTATGTGGAAGCAGACTCTCACCAGACACCAAATCTATCGGCACCTTGATCTTGGACTTTCCAGTCTCTAGAACTGCGAGAAATAAGTGTTGTTTATAAGCCACCCAGTTTATGGTATTTTTGTTATAGCAGCCTGAACAGACTAAGAAAGAAATTAGTACTGAAAAGTGGGGGTGCTATTGTAACAAATACTTAATGTGGAGGTGGCTCTGTAACTAGGTAATGGGTAGAGGCTGGAAGAGTTCTGAAGTGCATGCTAGAGAAGCTTAAATTGCTATAAATGGACGTTTATGGGTGATTCTGGTGAGAGCTCAGTAAGAAGAGAGCTGTAGACAGAGCCTCAATCTTCTGAGAGAATATCTAAAGCATTTTGGAGATGCTGGGGGCTTCCTCTCCCAACACAGGCTTAGAGTGCAAGGGGCTGGGGTGCAGAACCATCTCCAAGGAGAGGCCTCAGCCTGAACAGACTAAGACAGTGATGGAGTTGGTCTGTCCTCCTAGAGATGATCAAAGCATGATGCATGAGCATCTTCTATGGACCAGATGTGGGTCACAGGGGAGGAAGTGCCTGCCTTGAGCCTTTAAGTCCTTCCGAAAGGACCAGCTTCTGGAGCAATAGAACTGAAATAAAAGAGAGTCTATATGGAACAGACTCCCCAAAAAAGGGTAGGGGCAGAGGAGGAGTGGACAGCTCGATGACCCATGCCAAGGGAAATGCAAGTGAGAGTCCCTGGCAGTACCTGTCATATAAGATTGCTCTGCTACTTCCATCTGGAATATAAAAATGGAAGAGTATATACTTTTTTTTAAAGAAAGAATTTAAAAATAACACTGTGTATTAAGAAAGTATAGAGAGAGCAATATTCTCTCTCTCTCTTTTTTTTTTTGGTGAGGCAGATTGGCCCTGAGCTAACATCTGTGCCCATCTTGCTCTATTTTGTATGTGGGATGCTGCCACAGTATGGCTTGATGAGTGGTGCATTGGTCTGAACCTAGGATTCGAACCTGCAAACCCTAGGCTGCTGAAGCAGAGTGCACAAACTGAACCACTATGCCACTGGGCCAGCCACCGAGAGCAAAATATTCTAACGTGAGGATGCGAAAACGATGTGGAATATTGGACAAGGGCCAAAGAGAGAAAGAGAAGTGATATCGGTAAAGCAGTGTGTGACAGATCACCTTTTGTTATGAATAGGTGATGACAATGTTTTTCCTATAAATAGCAAAAGTGGCTCAAGTGCCAAGATACAATCCATGGAAAAAAAAGGATTTAACCTTTAGAGTCATTCTTTTTTCCAAAAGTAAATCCTCTGAAAAATTCTTGACATGCCTTAAGAAACACCTTGAAGATAATTCATCAATTAAATGTTTGCGAACGCAGTAAAGCCATCATCGATCTGGAATTAGTTATGACTGACTCAGAACTTATAAAATGATGGAATATTAAGATGAATGTGACAATGTCATCACAGAGTATCATAATTTAGATGAGAGTTATTTTAGTCTTATTTGTGCCTCCCTAGGCCATATCAGCCTGGGCATTCATGGAGTCATAGAAATAATAAAATTCTAGTTGGCCCCCCACCCTATCCCAATACCCTTGTCATTGCAAGGTCATTTTCTTCTTGAAGATGTTCAATGGGGTGTTCCATTTGTACACCCAAACATCTATGACTTCAGTTTCATATTTGTTGGTCAATTTTGTTGCTAAATATTTGTTGATAATTTCAAGTTGTCCAAACTCTGGAATTCTCTGGAACCCCCTGGCTTGCTGTATTGAATCTAACCACCCTGATTTCCAGGTCCAGAACAATTAATTCCCAGGACCTGAAAGATGCAACCTTAAACCATGCTTTGAGACACTTTGTGAAATTTGGAGCTTGGAGATGGGCCCAGAAGATGGAGATGACAACTCTGGGTCCTATTTGGATAAAGAAGTAAACGCAGATCTCAGGAACTACAGGTTTGAAATTGACTCCTAGCAAAATTATAAAACAGGTTATGAAACAGATGCTTTGTGACAAGAAAAAAAGCAGAGATCATCAGAAGCCCATCCAAACTTACTAAAAACAAACCAGCCAGTTCTCACATTATTGCTCCCAGGGATTTAAAAAATAGAGAGTTAGCATCAGGGGGATCTCGAACCTCGGAACTCTTAATTTCAGAAAGGCATTTAGCGTGGTAATGCATTTATAGCTGCATGGACACAGTCATCCAGAGTTAGAGTTAATCAACTGGAGAAGTGATCCAGAGTTCTCTACCCAAGCCCATCCTGTTCAATGTTTCAGTTAATGACTTAGATGAAGGTTCAGAAGATGGTTATGTCAAATTTGCAAAGGAAACGAAAATGAGAATTATAGAGGAAAGCACCAGAACCAACAATATCTGGAGACACTAAAATGAGGCGCAAAAACCTAGTGATTGAAATGTATTATTATCAATGTATAGCAGCAATCATTGTAATAACAATAGTAATATTAATAATAAAAATAGGAATAAAAGTAAAGTAGCAAATTTAAGGTAAAAATAATCAATTGCACAAGGACAGGACTTGAATAAAACTGGAAGTTTATATTTTCTTAAATCTGGATTTAAAATTAACTACATATTTAATATTTATCATCTCTATTTCATGGCTGATTTTTTTTTGAAGTAAAAGTTTAGAATATATTAATAAAAGTATAGTATATTTATTAAGGGTTGTGGTGGTCTCATTGTATTCTGTATTGCTCAGAACACATTTTATGTTGTAATCACCTAGTAAAGAAGAACATTGCCAAACTGTAATGCTTCTAGAAGGGTATAAACATGATTGTAGAATACAGAAATTTATAGCCAGCAAGTACCTTGAAGATCATAATCCCAACAGGAACAAATTGAGACTATTGAGAACGTAGAAGACTGAGATAATGCCACCGTTATAGAAACATGTAGAACCCAATCTCCTGATGGGTCACATAAAGAACATTTACAGGAATTAAGACTGTCAAACCTAGAAAAAGGAAGACTTAATGGTGTGGTGATGATAGGGGTCATTTTAGATGTAGAAAAGCTCTTAAGTGAATAGAGAGGGAAGATTCAAGATCAAGGGTACAAGTTACAGCACAGAGGTAAGTAAGAACTTTATACTATTAAGGATTGTTAGCAATGAAAATGGTCAGTCTTTCAATGAGGAGAGCCCAAGGTCATCAGGAGTGTTCTGAGAATGAATGATCCTTTATGGGGAATGCTGCAAAAGACCTCACAACACTGAATAGAAAAGTGAACCCAATCAAAGTGCCAGGTTCAGAATTTCACAAAACCTTGGAGACTGACCCTAAGTCACCAGTTTTTTATTTTGCACAGTAAGTACATTTAGAAAAAGAATCACCAAGTACAGTAATTATACTTCATTCAAGAGAAGATATTTCAACCCCAAAACTTAAGCTCAGAATCAAGTACTGTCTTCTAAATTGAATCAATTTGGCTTTATCTTTTTCATTTCACCATGATTGGTGAAAATTTGCTCATTGTGGTAGATTGTATTTTCCAAAGTACGCTACCAAATTATATCCCATTCCACATGCTCTTCTACAATGGGACCTTAACTCTCTTCCCACCAAGTGATGGAGTCTGGGTTCTTCCTCTTGAGCCTGGGTGGACCTTTATAGCTGTCTTACCAATAAAGTATGGCAAAAGTGAGGCACTATGACTTCCATTTCTAGGTCATAAAAAAAAAAAAAAAAAACCCATGCTCTTTTTACCTTGTTCTCTTGGGGCACTTGTTCTTGGAACCCAGCTTCTATACTAGGAGGAAGCTCAGACCACATGGAAAGGCCATGTGTAGGTTTTCCAGCCAAGGCCCAGCTGAGTTCCTAGTGAACTGTCAGACATGTGAGTGATACCTTCAAGGTGACACTGGCTCCAGCCATTTTCTAACTGCATATGCTTGAGGGATCCCAAGTGAAAACCACATATAGGTGAACTCAGTCAATCCCCCAGAATCATGAGAGATAATGTTACCAAGCAATGGGCTTGCTCTGCTCTCTGTGATCTGAGCCAATTAATCACAATGAGTTAGAGATCGAGAAAGGAAGTTTCAGTTCGATTAGCCAGCATAACCAGCAAGATGGCAGACTAATGTCTCAAAAAACCATCTTCAAAAATTACAGAATGTTGAGGTAGTTATATAGGGAAAGTGGGCAGTAAGGAGGGGGTTTTCTTCAGGTATGACGGAATCCAGGGTCTTTCATTGTTCCAAGCTTCTGTCAGCTGTAATGGATACCTTGTAGTTGTGTTTCCCATCTGTGGTGAGCCTGTTCCTGGAGAGAAACTCATAGAACAAAGTTTTAATTTGTCAAGGTATCAGAGAGTACATACATAAGTGGAGGCCATAAATCAGGAGAGCATGTGAATTTTATGAGAGCACGTGCAGAGCAGTGAGTATTCACACAGAGGAGGGGCTGGGGCCATTTAGCATAACAAAATGGCCTCACTTAGGTTCACTTACAATAATAATTGTGTCAGTCAAGATTCCAGAAGAGAACCAGAACCAGAAGGACATTTATTGTAAGGAATTAGCTTCATGATTTTGGGGCCCAGTTAAGCAAATCTAAAACCTATAGTACAGGACATCAGCAAGAGCAGGCTGGACACTCTCAGGCTAAATCTGCAGTCCACAGACAGGATTTCTTCCTCAGGGACCTCAGTTGGCCCTTAAGGACTTTCAATTTATTGAATCAGACCCACCCAAATTGTCAAGGATGATCTCCTTTACTTAAATTCAACTGATCGTTGATGTTAATCACATCTATAAAATACCTTCACAGCAACAACCTAGATGAGCACTTGACCGAATGACTCAGTACTATAACCTCGCCAAGTTGACACAGAAAGTTGACAATCATAACAATGAAATGATTTTTGTTTTAAGTCATTAAGTTTGGGGGTAATTTGTTCTGCAGAAATAGGTAACTGAGACGGTCATGGGTGTAGATTTAGTAAACACTCTTACTTATAACCTCTAAGAGTCCTTCCAAACCCAAAATGCCATAATTCACTACTTAGTAGACCTCCTATCACAGGGCTAAAACAATGGTTCTAATGTCTGAAAATCCTACAAAGATTTAACTGCCTTAATCACCAACTTGACTGATTCACGTGGAGATAAGACTATTTAGATCCTTTTGGCTATAAGTAATAGAAGTTCCTGTTGGAAATAACTTTAAAACAAGTAAACTTTCTCATCTCTCATAAGAGAAAGCCCTAGTATGTGGCATAGTAACAGGCAGGGTGGTCAGGTGCAGGGTCGCTTAATAAACAAATGAGTAAGAACAACTTCAAGGATTCGGAGTCTCTCCATCACTCTGTCCAGTCATTCCCAGGGGTGTTTCTTGCTTACAGTCACAAAACTTCTCCAGAAGATTCCTCCTCTCTCGCTACTCCCCCAGACGCCTACCATAAACCTGCTTACCCAGAGGGAATGTGGTAACTATGACTGACTTAAACTCACCAGGACTTCAGCTCAGGTCCATAGGATACCTTCCCCGAGAGCCTGGCCACGGATAGGAGGGAAGGCCCGATCGGAGAGGAGAAGGGGGCAGGCAGAATGTGCACTGGAAGGCAAGGAATGAGAAAAGGACAGTGGACTTGCCACAGATCAAAAGAAAGTTCCTTAAGTTTAAGGGCCACCTCCAATTCAGCACGACACTGTGTAGAGAGCCCCTCTTTGGGTATCTGACAGGACTGGCTTCAAAACCCAAATCAGCCACTTAATGAAAAGTTCAATCTTAATTTACTTCAGCTGGCTAACGGTCATTCTGTTCACATGTACAGTAGGGACAGTAATACCCCTTTTACAAGTTGACATCAGAACTCAAAAAGGAACAAACAGTAACTGGCATTTGCTGTGTGCTGGTCATGTCTAGGCTTCCCTGCACGGGCCCATCAACTCCCCACATCAACCTCATGAGGCAGGTGCTTGGTATTCTCATCCTGCAGAGAGTAAACTGAGGTGTGGAGAAGTAGCAAGTAACTTGCTCAAGGTCACACAGATGGGGAGGGCCAGAGCGGGGAGAGAATGAGGCCTGACTCCAGGTCCTGTGCCATGTCAATGAGCCACCACCACGTTTGAATGCCAAGCCTAGATGAGGCCAGGCCCTCAAAACATGCTCACCCACCTAGACTGCAATACCTCACCCTCAATCATCGCCACTACCATGAGCAAAACAGCACTGACATAGTCCGTGTCTAGGGACCATTCCACTTGATTTCCTATCCTCAGTCTTGACACAGATGAGAGACAAGTAACAAATCTCTGTTTAATGAATACAATAAAAAGGAAGGAAGTCAGGCAAAACATAGGCTTGACGTATCTAACCCATGAAAGAGAGAGAGATTTAAAGAGAAATGGCTCTACATTTTTCAACATACATTCCATTTTAAAATATTCACTGTGTGTGACAGCCAGGTTGGACAGCTCAGTAGTGGCACAGAAGACACATTCCCGCCCTCCTGGGGCTACATCCAATGCCATGAGTGGCCATGGACAGAAGGCATAAGCAATTTTATATACGTAGAAAAATTTCAAGGCAATTATTGTCTAAGATTCATAATGTAAATATATATCCTCATTTTTACAGAGAAAGATCTTGAGGTTCAAAGACTTTGAATGACCTGCCACCTCTCTCAGGTAGTCAGTTGACAATGCCCAGGGTGAGCAGTGCAGGCAGCTGTCACATTCCAGTCATGTCACAAGCGTTGCCAAAGCGTGAGCTCAGCCATCTCCCTTCATGGAGCAAGGCCACACAGCTGACACGGATTTGTTCCAGTAGCTTCACCAGGGAATAAATGGCAGACGTGCATAAATAAATAAACCTCAGGCTTGATGTCCTGTTTTTATCCAAAAACTGATTCTTTCCTTTTGTCCCTGGGGCGATCTTCGTGCTCCCCCACCTCCACCACACCTGCTTGGGCACAGGCCTGTCCCTCTGGTTCCCGCGTTGTCAGCCATTGTGACAAGAAGAGTCAATGCTCCCTTTCCATGGGATCTTGTTAACCCCAGTCTGCTAAGCTGACTTGTCTGCTTATTCACCGTCCTTGCGCTTTGGGTCCCACTTCTGGCAGGGGCCTGTTTTTCTTTGCTTATGTCTACTTTTTGCTAAAGCACTCTTACAGTTAGGCAATCTTACATTTTATTTTCCTCTGCTAGAACCTGGACAAGAACTCAAGTTTTCTAATTTCTAATTATGTACTCTTTCTACTTTAGTACAAAGTTTCATGAAACGTTGCATGGATTTTCTAAGAAACATAATCAGCAAATATTTACCAAGTACCAGGCTCTCTGTTCAAGGACCTTTCAGTCTAAGGGGCAAAGCAGACACGCAGGAAGTTGATCACAACAGCGTGTGTGAAAGCACGTGTTGGGAAAAGCACAGAACATAGTAGGGGCACCCAGGGTGTGCTCTGAACCAAGCTTGAGAACTAGGAAAAGTCAGCCCAGATGTTTGGGGAGATCCATTCCAAAAGGACAGGACACGGCGGGCAGACAGTCCAGCTCTCTCGGGAGAGCTGTCAATGTGGGTTCACTCTGACGAGGTTGAGGCGCTTAACAGGAGGGAAGTTTGGAGTTCATGCTGATGACAGTGGGAATCACGGAAAGGGGTTGAGAAAGATTTGAAAATAGACGCACAGATTTATTCAACAAAAGGAGATGGGTGTATAAAAACGAAGAGGACAGTCCCTGGCTCCAAGGAGCTCATCACCTCCCGGGAGAGACAGATATATAAACAAGCCATCACAGAACAATTTGTTTCATTCTAAATATAGCACACGCGGAGGGCCAGGGACCCGGAGAAGGAAGCCGTTAGCACGGCCTCCTGTGGAGAAGAAAGAAAGGCTTTGTGTAGGTGACAATTGAGTGAGATGACAGATGAGTGGGTGGCAACCAGTCCTGGGAGAGGGGGTGGTTGCTTCTGGCAGGTGGGACCAGGAAAGGCACTTCTAATTCATTACCCCATATTAAATTAACCAAATGTTTGCCATTGTCTTTAAATTTCAAGGCTCAGGAATTTGTCCCCTCCTGTTAGAGACAGTGACTGTTAAACTGTAACTTACAGCTCTTTTCTCAAGGATTTTGAATGTTTGTTTATAGAGAACACCCTATCTGCTGCATTCCAGAAACAAAAGGAGCTTTTCAGAAGTATGTGCAGTACCAGGAAGCTCTGCTCATTTCTAGAGGCTATATTCTTGGAAGCTTTGTGCCATAATCACAAAATCGGAAGCAAGTAGGACTAGTGTGGGCTGTATCTGGGTGGGGCAGATCTGTACCATCGCAGTTCCCCTTACAAATTGACTCAGAAGCCAAGTGTCCAAGTGACGAGATTAGAAAGAATCTTCTTTCTCTTTAGCAGCATCAAACTTTGTAAAGGATTCAACTGGAAAGAATACTATACCTACTGTGTCCTTCTTATAGTCCAGCAAGCGCATTGCTTAAGCACGGAAAATTGTGAGATACAGGATTCTCAGTTTTTCCATAACAGAGCTCAAGATTAGTACACAGACAAGGTGAGGCTGAAATATGTAGGAATAGCAATATGAATAAAAGAGAAAATGGAAGTTAGTACAAAAAGTCAAAAGGTTATCTGGGAATGAGAAAAAAGTCATGACAAAGATATAGTCATGAATCTTTAGGTACTAAATAACATAGTAGTAAATACATGATAAAAACTCTTAGAATAAACATGGATAATCTGGTAGAACCGCCATCACTGGTGAGCAGTGGTTCTTGACCACAGGCGATTTTGTGCCCCGTGGGACACTTGGCGATGTCTGGAGATATTTTTGGGCATCACAGCCAGGTGGGGAAGTGCTACTGGCATCTAGTGAGGAGCCACAGGGAGGCTGCTAAGCACCTGCAAATGCTCAGGACACCCCACGACAAAGAGATATCCCTGCAAAATGTCAATTGTGCTGAGGTTGAGAAACCCTGCTCTGAAGTATGATATTCTATGTAGGATTTACCTCGCTCCAACTGACAGGCCAGAGAGACAAAAAACCAAAACATATATATACATGAAAAGGTATTTTTCTCTCTTATATCTATAAAACTCTTATGATTATATTTAAGCTAGATAGTATATTATGTTTTGTTTTGGTTTTTGCTGAAGAAGATTCACCCTGAGCTAACATCTGTTGCCAACCTTCCTCTTTTTTCGCTTGAGGAATATTAACCCTGAGCTAACGTCCGTGCCAATCTTCCTCTATTTTGTATGTGGCTCATCGCCACATCATGGCTGATGAGTGGTGTAGATCTGCACCAGGGATCTGAACCTGCGAACCCAGGCCACCTAAGCAAAGCAGCTGAACTTAACCACTGCACCACCAGGCTGGCCCCTAGATAGTACGTTTTGATTTAAAATTTATTGTAAATCCAGCACAAGTTTGTACTGGTTGGCACAGATTGGCTAAAAAAAATATGGATTTCTTGAATATTACTAAATTTGATCTCCCTGAGTAAGATAAAATGCCCATCTAGATTTTGTGTGTCTGTGTGTGTGTGTGTATGTGAGGAAGATTAGCCCTGAGCTAACATCTGTTGCCAATCCTCCTCTTTTTGCTGAGGGAGACTGGCCCTGGGCTAACATCCGTGCCCATCCTCCTCTACTTTAGATGGGACGCCACCACAGCATGGCTGACAACTGGTGTCTATCTGCGCCCAGGATCCGAACCTGAGAAACCCCGGGCTGAAACGGAGAGCTATGCCACTGGGCCGGCCCAGCCCATCTAGATTTTTACAGGAGAAAATCCGATGCTAGGGAGATGGACTCTGTCAGAAGTTAACTGTACTCTGACAGAAAGAAGCAGAGGGAAATACAGAAGGGGAGCCCTGGTCACAAAGGACCGCTGCGGGTGGGATGGGGCAGCCATCCTCTCTGGAGGCCATCCTAACTCCCACACGTTATCTGTTCTCCCCAGAACTAAACAGAGACCACAGTGGCTGTTCCCTGGTCCTGAAGGTGCCATTGAGCTTCACATTCAGCCAAACCCTGACAAAGAGCACGGATGCCCCAACGTATGTGTGCCCAGGGAGCACCAGGGTGGGAGAGTGGGTGGATCAGGGTCATCCTGCTACATAGGCCTCTTCCTTTTCTGAATGCTAAGTTTAGAGGGTTCTAGCTCATCAAACCAAAGCCCAATAAATCTGTATAATTGCTTGAGGAACCCGCCTATTCAATTGTATCTGTCTTTACACACTGAAGTTCCAGTTAATATTTTTGGAAAAAAATACTGCTGCTAAAAAATAATAAAAATATTACTGAAAATAAAAAATAGTTTCAAAGTCACTGCAGTACAACATACTGCATCTCACCATATGCAAATATTATATTCATGAGCAATATATGAGATCTTCAAGAATCTCTACACCTATATGTATACAAAAATATGTGTCTAGGCTATTAGACACATACACTACACTTCCCTCACAGCATTTCATGAACATATATTTTTTCTCTTGATGGATAATGTTATCAAAAAAAATTGGAGAAATATTGATCAAGTCGTGACTAGAGAACCAGTGAGCCAGGTGGGCAGGCAGGTGCTGGGAGGCAGGCTGGGCTCACTCACCAGCTCAGTGAGACTCCACACACTTCACAGAACCACGCAGTTCAGATTCATGCCCCACAAATTACAAATCGCTTCTTGGCATGTGCATCCCATTTTCTTTCTAATAGTTGAAATTACAAATGTCAAATTTAAGAATCCCAACTGCGCTTTGTTCCACAGGGGCACACATTAGAAGCCAACTAAAAATCATGACCCCTTTAGCAAAGAGCAGGACCCTGAGGGAATGATGGTGGTGGAAACAATTAGTAAGGCTAACCTGAGATATAAGAGAAGAAGGCAGGTAGGAAAGATCCAGAAAGTGCAGGCCCGGTTGGGAGTGCCAGGAGGAGAAAGACTCAGGACTGACCTGAGGTGGGAGATAGGCAAAGTAGAGCTGTAAATATAGAAAGGTGTGGGAACACCACGTCCTAGGTTGAGCTGTGTCCCCCCAAAAGCTAGGTTCAAGTCCTAACCCCAATGAATGTGACTTTATTTGGAAATAGGATCATTGAAGAAGTGATCAAGTTAAGATGAGGTCATACTGGTGTATGGTGGGCCTTAATCCAATGACTGGTGTCCTTATGGGACAAGGGAAATTTGGACATAGACACACAGAGAAAAGAACATGTGACAATGGAAGCAGAAATTGGAGTGATGTGTCTACAAGCCAAGGGTTGCCATCAACCAGCAGAAGCCAGGAGAGAGGCAGGGAACAGACTCTCCCTCAGAGCCTCGAGAAAGAACCCACCCTGCCAACACTTTGATTTTGGACTCCTGGCTTCCAGAACTGTGAGAGAACAAATTTCGGTTGTTTAAGCTGCCCAGTTTGTGGTACATTATTACAGCGGCCCTAGGAACTGATCACACAGTGAAATCAATTTACCTCAAAGCTGCCCAGGCCTGTTGCTTCCTTCTCATTAATGGAATCTCTACTTTTCTCCAGTTATAATCAGGGCTCTTCTCACTCAGAAGAATTTCATGATGCATCTTCCAGACTATAACTTATTTGATACATAGATAGATTTCTACTTCCAAAATTAGTGACTTTGCGGGGAGGGGAACTAGAGTCACCTTAATCCCCATGCTTTTATTAGACACATTAATCTGAGTCTGTGTGCAAGACTTGCTCCCCAAACACACTTGAAGTGCCAGAGAACCAGGGAAGAAATCTGGCAGGAGACAAGCAAAAGGTGACTGCACAGCCCACGAAAGGGAGTGGGTTCTTCCAGGTCCTGAGGCTCATGACCTATGCATGTGTCCCCCCTGCACATCAGGATCCCAAGGGCTGTTGAGAACTCTGTGGGACCCGGAGGACATCTGCAGCAGGAACTTTTTAAAAAACTATTCTGACATTAGGACCCTGTTCTAGGCTGCCTCGTCTACAGGACCCTTAAAAGATGAGGACTGGAGCTGCAGTGAGGCTTCACTGGGAAGGAAGGAGTCTCAGTAGCTCTTTGCAGCTGTGCTGCAGTGTAATTGCTTGAGCCCTCCCAGATGTCCAGTCTAGGAATTATAAAATCAGCAAATCAAAAAGAGTAGGTGTGTGTGTGAAGACAGAGGGAGAAGAGCAGGAGGGAGGGAGGGCATGGATGCGATATTAAAGCATTTTGAGAAGAGAAGGTTAAAATGACAGAATGAGTTTCCTTTCTTCAATGAAATCGAAATGACGTGGTCAAGTCCTTAGCAGCCGATGTTGTCTTCCATTCTCCACATACATGGAATGGGTACCGGAGAGAGAGCTGGAGAGAGTCGATGTCTTTTTCTGTCTAGTCGGGAGTGTTTTGCCCACTACATTGGCAATGCTGCTGCTTCGGTACAAATGCCTACAATCTCAGGAGAGTTAAGTTCAGGCCAGAAGGACGTTGTCTTGGTTCGTCATCATCTGGAACCCTTTCAAACAATGTCATTTTGCACAACTTAACATGCACCACCTTTTTGCTGGCACATTTGGGCAGTCCAATGGGCTGTTTCATTTGCATTTCCCTAAGCATCTAATTTATTTTCTCTTTAGAGAATGAATTCATATTGTTAAGTTTACTTGATTGTTGTTTTTTAATTTAAAAGTCTTGATTAAAATACTTTCATTAAAAGCCTACTGGCAAAGTTTCAAATTATTTCAAAACATTTCCTTCTTTGCTTTTCTGTTCCCAGTGCTGTCCCCATCATCCTGTAAGAATTCAATTTTCACTTCAGATCCTTTCAGGCAGCCATCTCCACCAGCTGACAGCAGATGGAGAGCCCTTTTGGGCACCACTGATCTGGACCAAATCCTAGAGTCACCACTGCCATAAGCTGGTCATCTCCCCAGGAGGGAAAAGTAGGCAAAGCAAAGAGAAATGGGAATATCCAGCGGAGTGACAACTTGCAGGAGGATGAGAGCAAAGTTTAACAAAACAGAAAAGCAAAATTATTTATTAAAAGTTTACCTTACCATGAAGATTAGGCGCTCTTTTCATGTATCTAATTAACAGAGAGCCAAGAGGGCTTTAATAAAATTGTGCTAAATTATTCTAAGGGGAAAGAGTAAGAAATTATAGGCTGTCTGGTACAACTCTTCCTAGATTCCAAGGTTTGCAACCAATTTAGAGTGAAACTAAAAAATTTGACTTGCCTTTTATTTGATACACTCGCCTAAAAGACTGTCTACTTACTACTTAAATACCAGAGCACATGAATTTCAGATACGTTGAAAGAGGAAAACAGGGGCCGGCCCAGTGGTGTAGTGGTTGAGTTTGGCACGCTCCTCTTCAGCGGTCAGGATTTGCAGGTTTGGATCCTGGGCACGGACCTACACCACTCATCAGCCATGCTGACGTGGTAACCCATATACAAAATAGAGGAAGATTGGCACAGATGTTAGCTCAGGCCAAATCTTCCTCAAACGAAAAAAGAGGAAGATTGGCAACAGATGTTAGCTCAGGGCAAATCATCCTCACCCCAAAATTAAATAAATTAATTTAAAAGATTAAAAAAAAAGAGGGAAACAATATTCCTCCTCTAAATTAGAATATATCTTTTGCTCTTTAAATACCAATAGAACATATTTATTTGTGCTGACTACCCTAATGGCTAATTTCCAGCTCATTTTTAAAACTGTAATGTTAATTTTCATTAAATTGTCAAAGAAGCCAAAGTTAAATATATCTTATCCTCTCATTTCACATGACAGCAGTGTTGTTTTTAAGGTTATTTCAAATTGAGTTTGCTGTGGTTGACCTTTTTTATCCAAAATCTTGAGACTGTATTTGAAAATCTGCATCCTGAGATAAAAGACATTATCCTTTATGAACTGCTGTAATGCACCAGCAGCAATCACACTATTAAATGGATTGGGCAAATAATAAGAACAAAACCCCGAACCTGTCAACCTCCTGGTTTTATGGGTCTCCAGACAACGGAAGGCACAACACTGGAAGATCACACCTCCCTGCGTCTACACACCGGACTATCCGAGTCTAAGTAATGAGTAAAAGTATACACTATAACAAACCAAGGTCAGTCACTCAGATAGGGAAACTCTTTCTGCCAATCAGCTATATGATGCAGTACAATACAGGACGTACTTTTTTTTCAGGATATAACTGAAAATGTAATTAGGTTTGTTCTAAGAATTGGCTAACGTTTTTCTCTTGTGCTGTGGTTTCTCTTAAAACTGTTCTTTTTTAATACGATCCCCTGGCTCATATTAAATTGCAAATGTAAATTCAACAAACAGCTACAACGGTTTTAAAAAGGAGTGGGAGGTATGGAATATTTGCTTGCTTCACCAAATAAACATATAACTTTATTTTTTTTTGATCATTGCCTATGACCTCTGGATGATGCCATTGTAAATTACTATCTCCACAACAAAATATTAGCCCCCTTTTTACTTACTCTGTGTTCAAGCGGAAAAAGGAAAAATATAAAACCAACTTCTTATTTTTATTAGTTTGATATAAGAACACCGAATAAGCAAAATTATAGAATATTTATAAGTGTTTAAAAGAAACATTACCCTCATAGTCCAAGTATTTTTCATATCTTTCCATCTTCTTGTCTACAGTTAGTTTTAAGCATAACATAAATGCAAGTTTATATTCTGCTTTTTAAATTTAAAATCATAACAAGCATTTCACAAAAGTCCACAGATATAATTTCTACTTGTATAACAGTGACTTATTTCTGTACTAGATATTTTGGTTACTTCCAATGTTTTACTATTATAGATGGGGTTGCAATTAATATCTTCATGCTTATAGAACAGGAATGCTTAACCAGAGGTTGATAACCTTTTGGTAGGTTTGTCAGTAATTGTGTATGTGTGTGGTAGGATGTTACATTGGAAAAATTTTAACATCTGTTAAAAGATAACTGAGGCATATTAACAATGTTAAGAGTTTATCTGAGCAACAATCGATTCCAAGCAGACAGACCAAACTGGAAGTTGTTACAAGTGCTCCTCCGACAGGAGCTGGGGAGAGGCTTTTATAGAGAAAGTTCGGAAACAAAATAAGGAAATTATTGACTGGTTATAGCTTAATGCCCAGTCAGCTGTTTGTGATTGGTTGTCCTTAGTGTTTTGATTTTGTAACCCTGAGACATTTACAGGGTTAGATTTTGGTTTGCTTATGTAGCCACCACAGCATTAGAGCCTCCTCAGGCTAATGGTCTCCTTGCTTAATTAATTTAATATGTCCTTTCCACCCTTCCATTCTGTGATTCCCTCCACCACCAGAAAACCCCAAGTGGTCTCACTTATGTGTCAATAAGACAACCAATGTCCAAACCAGGGATATTTATGACAGACTTGTCAAATCTAACCAGGGCCATGAGGGATTTCAGAGTCACAAACAAAAATTAAGGCAGAAACTGTTGTAACTATCAAAAAACAAAGATGCCTCTGCTGGGTATTTCAGACAAAACATCCTACTTGGTGATCTAATTGCATGTCTAAGCTTCATAGCCCAATTTTGCCCATCTCTGGGCAAAATAAGACACTGTGAAAAGGTCATCTTGATGGTTTGTCCCCAGTGGATGAGGAAGATGCAAAACAGAGAGAAGCTCGAGCATTGAATGGGACACAGCAGTAGGCTGAAGTGTGAAAGGAGACGAGTACATACACAAAACGTCCTCTGAACACGATTATAACACACTGAGAGTTCACTCCTCGGTGTGACCCAAACAGTCCTGGGCTTGACTCTACCAGGAGGCAAAGACCATGCTGTGTTTGTTCTATTGAGCAACTATCTTATCTAGGAAAGCTGTAAATAATCTAAGATATAATGTATGGAATACCACTGTGTTATCGTGTTACTTCGATTCATTTAATCCTCACAATTAACCCCACTGAGGAGTTTTTTAACCTGTTTTTTGTGACATCCACCTGAACTCATCATGTTGGCAAGTCATTAAATTCTGATGAATGCTGATAAACCCAGCATTCTATCAGGAGATGGAAAGAAAAAGGAAAAAGAAGGAACTGTAAGTAGTCCACCAAAGAACAAAGCCAGATGGAATAATAAATTTTCTAGCTAAAGATTTGTGTTTTGCAAAGATCAGGCTGGATGCAACACAGAGAATAAATTAGAGGGCAGGAGATTGGAGGCAGGGAGAACCTTTATGAGACTATTATCTTCTGTTCTGTCCCCTCTGTTCAGTCTAGTCAGGCAATTTTCA
This sequence comes from Tapirus indicus, assembly GCA_031878705.1. Lineage (NCBI taxonomy): Eukaryota > Metazoa > Chordata > Mammalia > Perissodactyla > Tapiridae > Tapirus > Tapirus indicus. The sequence continues at coordinate 8,341,856 of CM062917.1, forward strand.
TCTCATACTTAACATATCTAAAAGCAAACTTGTCATTATCCTCATAAAGTCCTTTGTCCCTCAGAATTCTTTACTGTGTCAATGGTGACACATCTCATTCTCCTAGGTCACGAAGACTCAACACCTCAAAGTCACTTTTGGCTCTTATCTCTCCCTTATTTCATCCTCCCTCCCAAACTCTAATCAGAGCCTGTCTATTCTTTAATGATGAAGTTCTTTATTTCAATTCCTACTCCTACCAGAACTTCTCTAAAACAAATTTGAGAGGTGGCTGGCTCCCTACAATGCCCTGGGAATCAGAAAAAGGAAATCATCACAGAGAACTCCACTTGACTTCCCCCCTCCACACCCACCTCCTCTGCTTAGTTGACTTTTTTCATGTTTATTTTAACTGACTCCATAAGAGGACAAGGGAAGGAAAATGAGAGAAAAACGCCCTTGTAAGTGAAATTGACTGTGACCAAATTATCCAGGTACGAAAGCACGATACTTCCTCCTATAAGCACTTTTGCCCAACAACTATGGAGTACATACAATATATTTGGCTTTTTTCTAAGTTCCTTATTAACTCATTGAACCCTCACAGAATCGCCACAAGGAAGGTACTATTGCTATACTTATTTCACAGATAATGAAAGCAAGAAGCAGGGAGCTTAAAAGTTGCCTGTGACCACACAGCTGATAACTAATAAAACCAGAATTTGAGCCCAAAACTTTCAGTCCAACTCCCTGAACCCAACCACCATTATATTGCGCTAGTTCCTGACATTTACACAACTTTTCTCCAGTTTTTCCCACAACCTGCCCTCACCAGCAATCTCTTCACTCCTGGGCTCCCTGGTACACCTCATCCCCTTCCAGACTTCATTCAGAAGTGATTTCTTACTCTCTTCTTTGACCATCTGAACTCTCGTAGCAATGTATCAGCTATAGGACTTATTATTTTCTATTTTGTATATCTTACTCATGTCCTCCAGCCCTAGAACTTTCCTCCAAGTATTTCTAGGTGTTCCCAGAAAAGGAACCACTTGTACTCAGAGCCCCCTGCCAGCTGGCTCCCCCAGGCACAGGCCCCACGTCCTCCTCAGTCTACTTCCTGGACCCAGCTTGTCTCATGATTCCTGCTCATCAGGGTGGGGAGAAGGAGCACCTCCCCTTTGATCCATTCATTCGCTGGATAGATACTGGGGGCTCCTATGTACCACCAGCCACCCTCTGTCCTGGGGATACATTGGTGATCACAACAGATGAAAATTCCTGCCTTACCAGCTTTTATTTAGCAAAGAGAGTCAGATAATAAACATCATAATAAGTTAGTTGTATAGCTCCCTAGAAGAAGAAAGTGCTTTGGAGAATACCAAGTCAGGGCTGGGAATGGAAATGCCAGGGGAGATTGCAATTTTAAGTGAGTGGCCAGAGTGATCCCTCTGAGAAGGTGATTCTTGAGCGAGACTTGCAGGATGAGGGAGCTGGCCACGTGGATTCACTCCAGGAACAGGGAAGGGCCAAAGCTAGCCCTGCAGAGGGAGCTCCTGGGGTGTGGAGGGGGATGGAAGAGGGAGGGGAAACAGGTAGGCCTTGCAGCTTTTGTAAGAGCTTTACTTCTACTCTGAGTTAAATGGGCAGTTGTAGGGTTTTGAGCAGAGGAGTAACAGGAGCTGACTTAGGTTTTTAGAAGGATGACTTCCAGGCAGCATTGCAGCACCACTTGACTTTTGTGGCCATGAATTTAGAATAAGACCAGTCAACCCAGTTGGAGGATTTTGTCCACCCATGGCCAGCTATCAACGTGCTGATAGATGTAGGTAGATGTGTGGATTTGCTAAGACAGCACAAAGAAGGGAGCGGGGTGTGGGGGTTGAGGGTGTTAGACCCTGCAGAGCACTCACAGAATGTTACTTGGACCTCAGTGTGGGGCAAGTTTAGGGAAACAATTTTTCTAGTTTATATTTAGATTCCTCATTTTCCCCCTAGACCCAGATATGTGCCTTGACCCAGAGATGAAGTGTACCAAAATTCACCAATTGGTACTCAGAATTCCATCTCCCTCTAATCACTGAATTCTGTTGCAGGATAGCATATTCACTTATTTCTGCACATGTTTCATTTCCACAACTAAACTGCAAGTGTTAAAGGGAAGAGCACTATTTCTTTTGCATCTGTTTCCTCTAAAGCAGAGGTTCTCGGCACAGGCTGCACTGGAACCATGTGGGACATTTAAAAATTGTGATGTCCAGGTCCTCCTCTAGAGACGCAATGCAATAGACCTGAGTGCAGCCTGTTACTGGGCTCTGAAGAAGGCCTGGGTGATTCTGATGGGCACCAAGCTCAAAAACCTCCAGATTATCTATCCCAGGGCCTTGCGGATAGAATGTACTGATAAAGAATTATTGGGAAAGAGTCATGAATGGGCTGGGAAAGTAGATAACTTTTAGCTAATCTCCTCATCTCAGGTAGGTTTCCTCAATAAGTCATCCTGGACACTCCTGTAAAATTAAGCTTCTTGGAATTCCATTTTCAAATTCTGTCTTGAAAAGTTCCTGTATTTCTCCTTTATCTGCAACAGTGGTTCCCACACTTTGGTCCATGGACTGGACCAGCTAAGGAACTTTAAAAGATTGCAGATTCTAGGGCCTCAGGACTCACCAAATTTCTGGTGTAGTTGGCTAGAGGCCCAAGAATCTGCATTTCTATAAAGCTTCCTCCTGATCATAATAGACTACCAGGGGTGAGAACTGTTGATCTACATCTACATGATAAAGCCCAAGTTCCTTCCCCAGTTTCGCAAATTTCTCCACAACACCTTAGTATCTGATTTATGACTTTGCGTTTATTTCTATATAATTCCAACCCAAATCTTCTACCCCAGGAAAGGAAATCAGTGCAGAGATCTTTACAATACCTGCTCCTCCTACTTCTGTTCACGCTGTGCCCTCACTTCGTCTGACTCTTTGTTCCTCGACGGCTATCCCCAAACCCGTCTATTTTCCTGGACCTGGCCCAAATCCTACCACTTCCTCCACAGCCTTCCCCATTATTACAGCCCAGGACATAACCCGTCTTTGCCGAAGTAAAGTATCACTTGTTGGTGTAATCACTGCCTTTGATTTAACTTGTTATGAAATTATGTGTTGTTTGTCTAAAGAAACTACTAGTTCCTATAAGACTGGGACCGTGTCTATACCACTTTGTATTTGAAGTATACCTGGACAATGGATGGATGAAGGAGCTTACAGTATAGGCAGAATCTCCCTTAGCACTTTCCTCAAGGCTTTTTCTAATTGTCACAATTCAGTTATCATAAGATGATCTCAAATATCTTTTAGGAGAAGCATAGCTATCATAAAACGAGGCAGGGATGGCAAAGACAACGTGAGTTTTGTTTATTGTGCTTTTAATGCCTCACTTGCCACTATTTATAAAGCACCACAGATAAGCCAACATACTTTAGATATTGCAATAAAACAATTTTTGAAAAGTGCATGTGCTTTGTGCTTTATATGCTCTCTGTACCTTCTTGTTTTATATTTTCCTTGAGCAGTAATAGTCATCTCATGTATTTTATTTCCACTTATGGCTAATTCCACTTTCTGGTTCCTATAATCCAAATAATGTTGCTAATATTTTTTCTTTTCCAATTCTCTGAAAATTTTTAAATAATTCTAAAGATTCTTATTGACCTAACAGCTCCTTGGTGTTCCACTCAATTAGATTAATTAAATTCTCAATTAGGGGCTTAGCAGGATTCATAAAAGTGTAACTTCTTAGTTTTGTGACAGAATAGAAACACCCAGTTTAAAGGCTTTTAGTGTCATAATGGGAAAAACACACTACACATCACTATTTACCTATGGGCTAGTAGGGGACCAAATCTCTTTTTCATAGCAAGGGTTTTGGAGGAAGTTTTTATTGTATTAAAAGCTACTATGCACGAGATGCTGTAGATTTCTTTCTGGTCTGTTTTTTTCAAAGTTGATGTTTGCAGTCTATTATACACGAGTCCCTACAAACTCCACGAGAACAAGAGTCATTTCAGTGTTTTATCTTGTTCAGTGTCCACCCCGGTGCTGATCACGGTAGATGTGCAATGAAATCCTTGTTGACTCTCTGTTGGGCTTTGGCAGGTAAGAGGCTCCAGGAAAGAAGGATGAGGAAAAGGGGTGTGACTGGGGAGTACGCTGATCAGAAGTACCAGCTATTTGCATTTTAAAGGCAACTAATTACAAACTGTCTTGGCCCTCACTGTCTGGAATATACTTGTATATTTGTGTGAACTTTGAAAGCAGAAAGTTATATGTAAGTTGAGAAACCTGGAATCTGAGCACTTACCAATTAACCATGGAGTGGAGAAAACTCTGTGTGAGTGTGTGTGGTGTGTCTTGTGTTTTTTTTAATCTCTAACCAGAGAGTAGTATATTTGTTTAGTATGAAGACGTTTAGGATGTGAAAGGTTTACCCAGAGAGCAGGTTTAAAACCAAGAAACAGAAAAAAATCGGTAGCTCACTTGTTCTGCATAAGAAAGGAAGAGGAATTTGGATGAATTGAAGAAAAAGAGGAAAAGGAAAGGAAGAGGTCAATATGCAGAAGGCTGGAGAAAGTCGACATGAGAAATTCCAAACAGCAGGAAGGTGGAGAGACTTTTTAAGTAATGTTTAATATTCAGTTTTAATCTCCATGCTTTCTGTGTCATAAGCCTCCGCACATCACCCCCAAACCTTCAGTAGTCTGCTACAAAGAAACTGGCCTGACTTGGGTCTAGTATCCACATGAAATGAATCATCAAATCCAGGAGGACAGTGTCAAAAAATAAAGCAAAGAATAAAGACAGAGGCCACGATCAATGTGTGGAGCAGTGGGGAGAGAATGAAGGGCTTGAGAGCCAGAGGGGCCTGGATTATGAAACCTTCAGGACTTTGCAGAAAACTTGGGAAAGGCTTTCAACTAACCGAGATCAAGACTCTCTGCTTATTTCAATAACATCTCAAAGGCAGCAGGTGACCTCAAACGACATCTGGGCTCCAATTCTTTAGCTCTCTTCTCTGAGAGTCTCTAAGCACCACACCACAGAGCCCTGATTTTAGAAAGGAAAGGCCAGCAGCTCCCCATGCATACCATGAAGCATGGACACTCAATATGGAAGTTTCTTTTGTGACCTCATGGAATGTTTTGAAGTTCTATGCAACTCGAACAAATGTTTTCTGTTCACTTTATATCCAGTTTGTTAGTGAATAAAATAGAAGGGATTCTCCAGAGTTTTAGATCTTTCTATCATGATCCTCAATAACCCTAAAGTTTCATTCATTTATTTAATAAATATGTATCTAGCATCTCCTATGGGCCAGACACAGAACAGTGCTTCTCTAAGGGAGCTTCAGTCATGAGCAACAGTCACAAACCCTGGCTTCTTATCAGAATTATTGGGTAAGCTTTACAAAAAGACAGATTCCAAAGAGCCCACTCCAGACCTACTATATCAAGAATCTCCTTTTGATCTCTATATGTTTTGGTTTGCCAATAAGCAAGAGCAGATGGATGAGAGATAAAAACAGACCAAACAGTGGAAGCAGAATAGGAAGAATGCCATGACCACTTTCCTAGAGATAAGATTACAGCATGTCATCTGGATATTGGCTGAGTTCAGGGAGGGATCTTCACAAAATCCTGCCCGTTAACCATTAAGAGAGAGCATTTCACACCTGCTAGGATGGCATAGTCATAATGATGGACAATAACAAGTGTTGACAAGGATGTGAAGAAATTGGACCCCTCATGCATTGCTGGTGGAAGTGAAAAATAGCCTAGGCACTTTGGAAAACAGTCTAGAAGTTCCTCAAAAAGTTAAACAGGGGCTGGCCTGGTGGCATAGTGGTTAAGTTTGCATGCTCCGCTTTGGCGGCCTGGGACTCACAGGTTTGGATCCCAGGTGCGGACCTATGCACTGCTTATCAAGCCATGCTGTCCCACATATAAAATAGGGGAAGATGGGATGGATGTTAGCTCAGGGCTAATCTCCCTCACCAAAAAAAAAAAAAAGTTAAATATAGAGTTACCATATGACCCAGCAATTCTGCTCACAGGTATATATCTAAGGTAATTGAAAACATATGTCCACACAAAAATTTGCAAGTGAATGTTCGTAGCAGCATTATTCACAATAGCCAAAAAGTGGAAACAACTCAAATGTCCACCAACTGATGAATTGGTAAACAAAGCATTATTTATCCATTCAATGGACTATTATTCAGCTATAAAAAGAAATGAAGGTACAGCAAAGGAAACCATCAAAAAAATGACAAGGCAACCTACAAAATGGGAGAAAACTATTTGCAAATTGTACACCTGTTAAGGGGTTAACATCCAAAATGTATAAAGAACTCATACAACTCAATAGCAAAAAACCAAACAATCTGATTGAAAAATGGGCAAACGGGGGGCCGGCCCAGTGGCACAGTGGTTTAGTTCACACTTGGCAGCCCAGGGTTTGCGGGTTCGGATCCCAGGGTGCCCGCCAACACACTGCTTGTCAGCCATGCTGTGGCGGCGTCCCATATAAAGTAGAGGAAGATGGGCACGGATGTTAGCCCAGGGCCAGTATTCCTCAGCAAAAAGAGGAGGATTAGCAACAGATGTTAGCTCAGGGCTGGTCTTCCTCACAAAAAAAAAAAAAATTGGGCAAACGATCTGAATAGACATTTTTCCAAAGAAGATATACAGATGGCCAACAGATACATGAAAAGATGCTCAACATCACTGATCATCACAGAAATGTAAGTCAAAACCACAATGAGATATCAATTCACATCTGTTAGAATAGCTATTATCAAAAAAAAAGACAGGAAATAACAAGTGTTGGTAAGGAAGTAGAAAAAAGGGAACCCTTATGCACTATTAGTGGGAATATAAATTGGTGCAGCCACTATGGAAAACAGTATGGAGTTTCTCAAAAAATTAAAAATAGAACTATCATATGATCCAGCAATTCCATTTCTGGGTATTTATCTGAAGAAAATGAAAACACAAACTTGAAAAGATATATGTACCCCCTTGTTCACTGCAGCATTATTGACAATAGCCAAGATGTGGAAACAACCTAAGTGTCCATCAATGGATGAATGGATAAAGAAAATGTGGTATATATATATATATATATATATATATATACAATGGAATATTATTCAGCTACAAAAAATAATGAAATCTTGCATTTGTAACAACATGGATGGATCTTGAGGGCATTATACTAAGTGAAATAAGTCAGACAGAGAAAGACAAATATAGTACAATCTCATTTATATGTGGAATCTTAAAAAAAAAAAGACTAAGGTCACAGATACAGAGAACAGATCACTGGTTGCCAGAGGCAGGGGGTGGGAGGTGGGCAAAAAAAAAAGGGGATCAAAAGTTACAAACTTCAAGTTATAAAATAAATAAGGCCTTGGGGACGTAATGTACAGCATGGCGACTGTAGATAATAATACTGTTTTGCATATTTGAAAGTTGCTAAGAGAGTAAATCTTAAAAGTTCTCATCCCAAGAAAGAAATTCTGTCAGTATGTATTGTGACAGATGTTAACTAGACTTATTGTGGTGATCATTTTGCAATATATACAAACATCGAATCATTATGTTGTACACCTGAAACTAATAAAATGTTGTATGTCAATTATACCTTAATTTAAAAAGAAGGAATGAAGGACTGATACAGGCTATAACATGGATGAACCTTGAAAACATTATGCCAAGCGAAAGCAGCAAGTCAGAAAAGTCCACATATTGTCTGATTCCACTTACACAGAATAGGCAAAGCCATAGAGAAAGAAAGTACATTAGTGATTGCCAGGGGTTCGGGGGAAGATGGAATGGGGAGTGACTGCTAACAGATATGGGGTTTGTTTTGGGGGTGATGAAAAGGTTCTGAAATCAGACAGCGATCATTGCACAACCTTGTGAATATACTAAAACCACTAAATTGCTCACCTTAAAAGGGTGACTATTATGGCATGTGAACTATAACTCAATTCAAAATATATATTAAACAATTTTTAAATGGCATCATAAAAAATAATCCTGCCCATTGCATCATAAGGAAAAAAGCATTAAAGGGGGGAAAGAAGGTTCTTAAGTTATGAACGCCTAGACTTTAAGGGCAAGGACTGTGTCTTATTTATCTGTGTAAACCCAGCAGCTATTACTCTTCCTGGCCTGTATACTATGCCCTCTGCATCTGTTAAGATGTTTCCCATTATCAGCTAAGGAAAATGTGACTCAAATTCACCTAAATAATAGAGAGATTATTGTTCTATTTGGCTGAAAAAGTCCAGATTTAGACTTCAGGTAAGGTTTGGTCATCAAGGACCCAATTTCTTTCCATATCTCAGTTCTGCATTTTGGACAACTTTGACCCCTGACTAGATTCCTTCTTGCTCCTAAGATAGCTTCCAGTAGTTTCTAGAGCTACAGGCTTCCTCATTTAATTCCCTGGTAGCTTAGTCAGAGTCCAGGGAGTAATAACTGTTGGTCTTTACCAGGCAGACTTAGGTCTTGCCCCATAACAAAACGACTCGTTGAATCCAGCAGCACAGTGTCAGAGAATAAAGTAAAGTGGCCCAGAGCTAAGAAGCCAAGCTAAGTTAGTTTTCTCACTGGGAAAAAGACAGCCACTCATTCAGAAACTAACTAACAGAAAAAGGGATAGACATATAGGAATAAAGAGGTTTGCATTCCATATTTGGAGGGATTCTAGGCTGTAAGTGCTAATTCTTTTGGGGGGGAACTGAAAATTGCTCCTTTCACAGGTCATTTTTTAAAATTTATGTAACAAAGCACAGGCATGGTTTTCCAAGAGATCTCAGATGAGATACTTCAGGCTCTGTCTGGCTCTCGTAGAATGCACTTTTAGGTGCAAAATTAGCGCTTGGCAATTACGTATTTTTTAAAAAACAATGGTAAGCACTTATTGTTTGAAACCAATGAGGTCCATCCCTGGATACCAGTGGGGTCAATCCCCCAACATGGCTCTTCTGTCAGAAAGAATAAAGAGATGGTCGTGGGAGAGGTAACCATATGCGCTGTACTCTCTGAATTCATTCACTGAATGAATAAGAAATACATTAAGACAGTAAGGATGACCTCGACAGCAGTGTACAAAGGAAGACAAGTATACAAAGGCAGGACTGGGATTGTGTGGGAAGCCCTAGATCTTTGGAAACGGTTTTCTAGGCAAGAGACAACTAAAAAATGTGCCGGGTTTACCGTAAGTAATTTATCCACTGATATTCCCCCCTCATTTTTACATTTACAGATTTGCCACTTAAAAAAAAAGTTATTGAAATGCTGTCAAGTAGCGAGATAATTCTTTCCTTGTTAACCAGGATAATCAGAAGTTTATTTTCACGGGAAAGATTCTTTGTGTTGGCAACGGCATAAGATACCCTAGAGCAAGAGACCTTCTCAACTCCAAATAACTAAAGTTTCACCATCAAAGGGGATATAAACAACCAAGTTTTTTATCTCCTCATTCTACAACAGCCATCCTGCTTCCTGTTTCCAAAATTTTTCCAAGTTTAAAACTGATTCCTCAGGGGGCTGGCCCAGTGGCATAGCGGTTAGGTTTGCACATTCCACTTCGGCGGCCCAGGGTTCACCGGTTCAGATCCTGGGGGCAGACCTACGCACCGCTCATCAAGCCATGCTGAGGCAGCGTCCCACATAGAAGAACTAGAAGGACCTACAACTAGGATATATAACTATGTACTGGGGCTTTGAGGAGAAAAAGGGAAAAAGAGGAAGACTGGCAACAGATGGTAGCTGAGGGCCAATCTTCCTCAAAAAAACCCCCACTGATTTCTCGATTACTGAACTTTTTAAAGCATGTAGGCAAACACACTGAATTGTGTTCTCATATTGTAAGAGAAGGCCATTCAACAAACTTCAGTATACAAGCTTCAGAGTCAAAGGGAACAAATCCTGTCTCTGCTGCTCATTGGCTGTGTGACCTAAAGCAAACTGCCTAAGCTCTCTGTCCTGTCCCCTTAAAATGGCGGTGACAAAATCCTCCATATAAGGTTGCATTGAAGATTAACTAAAAATGCATATAAATCACTTAGGCCAGTGTCTAGAAAAATCACTCAATAAATACTTGTTGCTATGTTATAATTATGGTAATTCATAGGAAATGTGTTCCAAACACCTCAAATGCAACCATTTATTTCAATGTTATTTAATATCCCCCATGTGACTCTAAAATATATACATCTGAGAATTGAGGTAGAGCTTTCCTCATCTATCAGATGTAAAAGCTGGGACTAGAAGACAACACACTAGTAGAGACAAAGCTACAGCAGAACCAAAAACCAGATTTCCTCATATCAGTCATCTACATAAGCCAAAACTGCCAATTCATATGTGTATTAATTCTCAGAGCCAGACAGAATGCATCGACTAACACCATTGTTTAACTGATAGAACTATCAAGGCCCAGAAAGTCAACAGAGAGCAAAAATCAGGCCACACAATTATTTAGTGATCTAGTTAGTTAAAATAGATCTCATAGCCTCCTCATAAAATAATAATAATAAGCATGTATATGTATTATATTTTTTCCAGACACTTTTCTAAATACTTTTAATATATTTGTTCATTTCCATATATTGGCTCAATATATGACTTTCTGAATATTGATCCCAGATATTGACTCATGGTCTTCATGACAGCTCTTACAGATGGGCACACTATGGAACCGAGAAGTAGAGATCAGCAAGGGCAAGGTGGGGATGCGAACCCTGGCCATGTGCTCCAGTGTCGAGTTTTACCATTACACCCTATGTTCTGCACAGCCCAATACGGTAGCCACTAATCACGTGTGGCCATATTTCAGTTTTAAATTAACTTAACTAAAATCAAATAAAATTACAAATTCAGTTCTTCAATTGCAGTAGCCACAGTTCAAGTGCTCAACAGCCACACATGGTCCATGGCTTCTGTGGGACAGCACCGAGAGAGAACGTTTCCATCATCACAGACACTTCTGGAGTGCTGTGCTCCTAATCACAACATCTCACTGCCTCACGGACTCTAGCAGTCTGTTCACTTTGCCTGTCTATTGTAATAGCTACTTGAATTCAAAACAAATTTAGGTTATTTCATTCTCTTTGAACAAGCAGCTTATTGGGCCTATATTTATACAGCCATCTATTATAACATATTAGACAAGGTTGCAAAGCAATTAGAAAACATGCTCCCTGCCCTGAAAAATGTAGAGTCTACTTAAATAATGAGTGAATTCTCTGAGGTCTATCACAATTGGGCAATGCTGTATTCCGGTGGAACAAATATATAGGATAGTAGAAAGGGTTCGTATTACAGGCAAATCCAACTAATAATGAATTATTTTCCAAACATTTCTTGCATTCTTGTTGCTTAGAACTTTAAATGCGTTATCCCACAGAATCATTGACACACACAGTGGTTAAGTCCTGCTTCATCTGACCAGAGCCTATGTAACCTGTGATTTATCCGAAGCATTCTATCGTTTGCTATTACAGGACCTTTTCATCAGAGGTAAAATTAAAGCATGAAAACTGACGACTGCTGAGGTACATTCTGGCTCTAAAATGCTTTGTAATAGTTGTCCTTCTGAGGCAATGATTTTGCATCTAAGTAACCCAAAAATTAAGCTCAGGTGGGAGTCAAGAAAAAGCAACACCATGCATAGGGGTCAGGTGGAGGGCTTTTTGTGCAACCCTGCAGTAGAATCAAACCATATCTGTGACCTTCTAGCCGCAACTAAAGTCAAGAACCCCAGAAGCAACAGAAATGCTTGATCAATTGTTTTCCGTCAGCATCTCTCCTCTCTACTCTTCTTTCCATCTTCCATTCTTTACTTTGCTTCCCTCTTCTTCTAAATCCCTCTGAAAGTGCTGCCAGGCTTTTCAGGACTCAAGTTCTCCATCTCTTATGAGAAATGGAGAATGTGTTCTTCCTTGAAACTCCTTCCTTCTCTTCCTCCATCTCCCTTTCCTCTTTCTCATTAATAGCAGCTACCATAATGGGGAATTTATTATATGCCAAAGCAGTGTACAAGGTGTTTCCTTCCCATTATCTCATTTAATTTCAGAACATCTTCCTCTGATAGGATGATAAAACACATTTATAGAGAAAACCCAGGGGAAATTTATTCAGGCCACCTGATAAGAGGTGGAGACTGTGTGTGGACTCAGGTCTGTGTGTCTCCAAGGACTGTGTGCTATCACTGCAGTAGGCTGTCTTCAGCATCCTGAGATCAGGATTGCCTGGTATAGTGGAAAGAGCTTTACTAAGGGAATAAAAAAAAACCTCGGTTTTATCCTATTCCAGAACAACTTCAACTGTTATTGTGGGGAAATTATTTAATGTCTCTGGATTTCAGCTCTCTTATTTGCAAGATGAGGAGTTGAGGGAAAGGATTTTTGAGGTCCCTTCAAGCTCAAAACTAAAATTCTCTTCTACCAATATATGCATATTTTAATTTTCCCCCAAGTGTATTACTTTTACCACTTTTTAACTGATGATAACTAGTATTTACTGATTTTCACTATAAGCCAGACATTTTACTTGCAGTATCTCATTTAATCTTTATCACAACCTTGTAAGGTAAGCACCATTGTGGATTAAATAAATTTTATGATGCAGAAATTGAGGCTCAGGGCGTCTAAATAACTGCCCCAACTACAAAGGACAGAGGCTGGACCCAAACTCAAGGCGTCCGACTCTAAACTCAAAGGCTGCCCTGACTTCCGGTCACACCCACAACTCCTTCGCCTCCCAGATCAGAGACCGCATGCTGGACTTCCCAGAGCACATGCTTATCTGGCACCAGAGAGTTACAATGCAGAAGCACATTAAATCTCAGAAAAAAAAACAGAACAGAGAAAAACTAAGCAAATATATTTTGATGACTAGCCCCCTAATAGTGTCTGAAGCAGCAGGCATATTCAACTTTTACCTGCCTCATGTAACCTACAGAATTGACTTTCATTTGTGAATTAATCTGACTTCCCTGGAATCTTTAAAAAAAATCACATGACAAATACTGACTGCAGTAGTTCCATTAAGGTTAAAATCCCTAATATAGTTTTTTTTAATTGGCATTTCTCCCTACAAGGTTAATAATAGTTTTTTTTGAAGGTGTGGGTAAATCCTGGCTCAATAATACTATCAACAAATGAACGTTTAGCATAAACACACCTTAACTCCTAAAGTCCTTGGACATTAAAAACCTCATATAGGATCTGAGCCCCACCCATGTTTGGCAAACAATAGTGGTTTATAAGGGCAATTAAGACATTTCTGGAACTATCACTTATTATTCTCTTGGACTAGATCTCTCCTCATATAAGTAAGGCTATAAACTTTGTTTTCTTATTAACTTAATCGAATGTGTCATATGAAAATTCCTCTTGCAGGGTGAATACATGGATAGATATTTGATAAAGCAAATGTAGCAATATGTTAATTATAGAATCTAGGTGGTGGATATATGGATGTTTACTGTGCAGTTCTTTCAACTTTTATATTTGAAAGTTTTTAAAATAAAATGTTGGGAGAAAATCCCTCTGGTAAAATATTTATTATATATTCTACAAATGCTTATTGACTCCTCACTATATACCAAGCACTGGTATATGCTGAAGAGGGAGCTTACAGTTTAATGCAACAATTCTGCAGAACTGGCTTATGCTACACTTGAAACCCAAAGCAGAGGACCAGATATTCTTTCAGGTGAAACAAGAAAACCCCTATGAGCCTACCCAGCTTAGGAGGCCCCAGTTATGTGCCTGCTGAAAGTGAACCAATCACAGATCATCAAATGAATTTGAAAGCCAATCCGAAAGCTCCCCACCCACACACTCCACCGCCTCCACACACATCCAAAATTCCCATCCTAAGAGAAAGTCCCCGCAAATAGGACACTGACCAATCAAACACTGCCTGAGACTTCCTCCATAAAACTCACTGTCCTTTCAAACCCCTTTAAGTCTCTAGCAGAAAGAATGCGGTTTACTACAGTGAACTCTGAATAAATAGACTTTGATGAACTCTATAGGTGGCCTTCAACCTTTTGACAATCCTCAGCCACTGTCATCTACATGCTTAGTTAAATCAAACAACTCTTCAAAAACAAACATAGCACTTCTATTTGTTTTCCCCTATAACTGCACTCTCCTTTATATTGCAGTCTGCTTTAAGAGAGAAGGGGATAAAGTTACAGGCGGCTTGCCCAGAAAGGCACAGAAGCTAAGGTGTCTCCTTGGGAGCATCTTGCTTGGGAAGGTCATATGCAATGTCTGTCTCCTGGGGAAAGGTGTTGAGAATCGCTGAGTATTCGACTTGAACTCTGCATCAGTGTTAGTAAATGCTTTGCCTTCCCCAAAGTAGAGGACAAGGAAGTGTGAACAGTAGTGGCTGCCTGTGGGCTGCATATTTACTTTGTGAAACAGCAGCCTGAATAATCATGACTGAGTCACTCCAGCAGCCTCAATAAAAATTCTTGCATTGGTCCATCTGTCCTTATTCAATCTGTCCCATCCCATCTGACCAAACACTCAAATACTCTAAGACTAATTCAAGCCTCACCTTACTCATGATGCCTTCTCTCATCATGTCAAGTCAAATTGATCAAACTCTCCTTGAAACTCTCCTAGTCATAAGCCTTAGAAAGAAGGAAGGGAAAAAAAGGAAGAAAGGGAGGGAGGAAGGAAGAAGACACACCCATTTTAGTCTTGCTGAAAATGGAAAGGAATATGATCAAAGATCCTCACAAGGATATATCCCCAACATTTTAATTTTAAAGATGACAGTCAGAATGGAAAATACCATTGTTCAGTTTCTTTCTCTTTCACATCCCATCACATTTTTCAGCTTTTACACAGAATTGTTGCTGTGCTTCATATATACATTCCCTCCAAATTTCCTAATAGAGATTCATAAACTATCACTCAAATTCAGAATCAACCAAGTTTATACAAAAGGGATATTAGCAATGTGATATCCAGTCAATGCAATAGCCCTTTTTGTCATTTTGTCAAACAGGATCTTGGAGTTTCACTGCTGGTGCCAGATTATGAAATCTAACAGGAGATATCAGCTTCATACAAGCAACACCTTCTGACATGTTCTTTAGAACTGGCTGGTTTGTGAGACCATGAGTGTCTCATCTTAGATGTCTACACAAAGAACCTAGATGGGGTCCTCTAGGATTCCCACAAGTGAGAAGTTAGAAAAGGTGACTTCTTTAAGTCTTTCCAACTTGAAAATTCAAATAAATTTTCTAAGACAAAACCAAAATAGAGAAAAAGAAGAAAAGAATCGGGGGGGGGGGGGAGTCAGGAGAAAAAAGTGTTTAAATTAGTATCATGATTGCAAAAGGCTGACCCCATAATGAGTCCATTGGTTTGGAACGCCTGTTACACTTTAGTTCCTCGAATAAGAACCTTGGACTCATGATGCAGTTGGGCCGTGCATGCGGCATTTCTCAGCTCTGTTTAAATACACTGTTGACCGGTTGCCTATGACACCATCAGGAGTGTTCCTACAGATCCAGTCAGACAGCTGGGTTGGGCACAGCACAAAATGGGCCACCTGCTGACTCAGAAGCTGTTTCTCAGCCCCAAGCTCAAATCCTCTCCAGGTCTAGTCAGGGCTGAGAGGCTGGATCCAAAGGGAAAGCCAGGTGCTCAGGCACTGTGAGCCTGAACTCTTTTGCCCCTCCAAAACTCACTTTATCATCCAAAGGAACCTTTACTTCCTCCCCAAGAAATGGAGTATATGTAAAATTATGCACTTAAAACAAGAAAACAAACTTCAATTCTGCTCAAAATAAACACAAATGAGAAGGCTATTATTGCTTACTTGAAAGAGAAACTAAAATGGTAGATTTGTTTTTGACATCTAATCATTTTGACTTACATTTAACATGGAAATAGATGTTGAAAGTAATGACTAACAGATGAAACATAGATACCATACACCCATACGTATGATGGGTGTAGCATACACTGCTGGTGGTTTAGGCAATGTCACTTCTCTATTTCATCTCCATTAAGAGAATCTCAATTTTCACAGGAATGGCAAGGTGCCCAGCTGAAAAACTACAGTCACCAGACTCTCTTGCAGCTAAAGGTGGCTGTGTGACACGGTTCTTGGCAACAAGATATATGTTTACTGGGGTTTCTAGAAATGTTCAAAGTCCTGATAATAGCCACTTATCCTCCCTCCTTCATCTTTCTTCTTCGTTCCTGGAATGCTGACATAATTCTTAGATGCTCAGCAGTTATGCATGAAGGACTGCAAAGCAGAAAGTTAAAATGAGCCTGGCCCTGGGGCAGCTGCACTAGACCCTGAAATGACCACCACCATACATTTTGCAAGAAAAAATAAACTCCTTTTTTGTTTAAGCAGTATCAAAGTTTCTGTCACTCTCAGTTAAATCTATCCCAAGTAGAGAGTGTGGATCAAGAAACACCAAAATTGCCCCAAATTCTTTGGGTTTTATTCATATCAAGTTGTTCCTGTATTTTCAGATAACAGAAATCATCTTCAGAAAGATGTGCTGGTCACCTCCATGCTTCACTGCAACAACCTCATCTCACTAGGAGGAAGGCTGGCTTTGGGTCCTGTCATTTTGGTGATACAAGTAAAACTAAAGGATAGTCAAACTTCATCACACTCTCTTCCAAGATGAGCTACTGAACTCAACTCTTTATTGACTACAATAAACACAGAGAAATGTCCACGATAATGATGTCAGTATGTTTCCTACATTCCTCTCAATGGGAAGCTATTCTAGAATTAATTGTTAGAGTTCATTCTATTGTATATTGCCCAACTACAAGGTCATCCTGTGCCATTCTCCAACTATTTAGAGCAAACAAAATACAAATTTCAATGTAAAAGCAAGGAAATTAGAAAAACAATGACTTAAGAGGAGAGAGACACATATTTCAGATGAATTCCAGCTATCGATGGACCTATACATAACGTGTTTTGGACAGGAAACTTACAGTCCAGGAACCTTTGGTCATTCAGAGCCTAGAAATGAAATTGTTCACACCCAGTTCCAGAATTAGAACTGCTACCCCTTTAACTCTTCATCCCTCACTTAGAAAATCAGTAGTATTAATGGTTGCCTGCCTCCTTCACAAGGCAGTTATGAGAAACAGATCAATGCCAGTGCAATGTTTTCCCCCTCAATTCCTCAGCTTGCAGTTTTGTGGTGCTTTACTGGGTAAACTTCAAAACAATGTAAATAGGCCCATTCCATCCATTCATGCGCAGGAGCTGATTACCTTTCAAAACAGTATAACAAAGTTGGGAACCCCATTCTTCCATCCTAGATGGGAAGCATCAACTGTCACAATGGTAAGTTTGTAGAGTCCATTCCCAAGAGTGGGGGAGGCTGTTGGCAGGCAATGCTTTCTGTGAATGGAATAGCAGGGAAAGAAAGAAAAAGAGCTTGTCAGTTGTGACAAACACTTTGGTTGGTGATCCATCATCCCTTCTTGCCCACCTCCAAATGTAGATGGTGAAAAAGCAAGAAACTCCCTTTTCCAGCCAGCCTTGAAGCCCAGAGAGGCCATGAGACCCCCTGCTGCCCAAATAGGTGTAAGGTTGAGGGAATTCCAGGAAAGATTTTTGTTCCTAGATGAAAGGAGACAGACATGTGAGGAGAGCTTTCTCTTGACATCTGGACAGAACCTCTACTTCTGCACTCATACAAAGCCATATAAAGACTTGCTGTCTGTAGGTGTGGCAACCATTTGGTGACCATGAAGCATGAAACCTAAGGACAAAAACTAAATGTGCTGCAGATGTTAGAGTGGAAGGAAAGAAAGGGCATGGGACCTCCATGATATAAAGTCACCAACCAATCTGGAAACACCTACCTCTAAACATCTTATTAGGTTTACAATAAATGTCCTTTTTTTGTGTGTGAGGAAGACCAGCCCTCAGCTAACATCCATTGCCAATCCTCCTCTTTTTTGCTGAGGAAGACTGGCCCTGGGCTAACATCCGCGCCCATCTTCCTCTACTTTATATGGGATGCCGCCACAGCATGGGTGATAAGCAGTGCGATGGCTGGCGCCCGGGATCCGGGCGCGCGAACCCTGGGCTGCCAAGCGCAAACTAAACCACTGCACCACTGGGCCGGCCCCTAAATGTCCTTTCTTAACAGGTAGATTGCTCCACCCAGCTCTAGTATTCTGCATCTAAAAGAACACATACTGACTCAGATTAAGCATTGGGACCTACAAAATTATAGCGGTTCTAAAAATATAACACAAAAGTTACTCAGAAACAATGCAACAATAACAGCCAAATCCATGAATAACCAGCCTCAAACAGCTTGTTAGTTCATGGAAATATTTACCTGGCATAGTAAGAACCAGCTGGAACAATTCCAGGATTCCTCAGCCAATAGGTTAATTTAGAATAAATGCCAGACTTCTCTGGAAGGAATTTCAAAACGCCCCCGTCATTGAGAAAGTACTTACTTACCCTATAGGCACAGCCATAAAGAGCAAGGAAATCATGAGAATCATTTCTTATATTTATCTAGCAAACATCTCTGGAGAAATTGATAATTTCATTTTGCTTTTAATAATCATTAATCTTTGCAATATCCTCACAGGGAGGAGGAGAGATACAGGACAATTACTACCATTTTAGAGAGGAAAAGAAACAAAGAACATGAAATTAAGTGATTACCTAAAAACCATGGTCAAAATGCAGCCCCACGTAGAGACAGCAAAGGTTAGATTCCAGCATCTTAAATCCCAGTCCAGCCTCTGTCCCTCAGGCAGTCTTTCCTGATGAAGCAGCAGATGATCCAAATGAGTCACTCAGTTCCTTGCACCTCCCAGACATGAGGCTAGGATAGGGAGAGAACACAGATTAAAAAGGCAAATCACCTCAGCTCATTCAGAGCAGTGTAATTAAGGCATCCTCATCATTTTTTGACTCCTAAACATCTGGAACAAAAAAGGAGAAAAATTACAAGGAAAGCACTAACACAAAGGAATATACAAGAATACTTAAAAGTCAGAGAGATTTTCAAAGGTCTGTAAAGTAAGCAAACCGGAGTAAGTAGAAGCAGCAGAGAGGGAAGGAATACTTCAGAATATATTAGGTATTATTTGAGAGTTAACTGAGGTTGTCAGCATTTTATTTTCATTTGTTAATAAGGCATGCTACAACTCCTTCAAGATAATGTGAGGTGGCTTGAAATAAAATCCACATAAACCATAGGGCCTTTAGAATATAAATAATACTGCCTCAGTGCAGACCCCTGCCCCACCACCACATACTAGCTGTGTGATTGAACTCACGCTGCCTCGAGCTTACTGATCAAGTTTACTGTGGGAGCAACAACAGCACCAACCTCAAAGGGTTCCTACCTCATTTACATGTTAATTTATCTGAGGAAGCTCAGAGAACACCAAGCAGGATAAATGCTAAAAAAAACTACACCTAGGCATATCATTTATTTTTATTTATTTTTTGGTGAGGAAGATTGTCCCTGAGCTAACATCTGTTGCCAATCCTCTTTTTTTTGCTTGAAGAAGATTGGCCCTGAGCTAACATCTGTGCCAGTCTTCCTCTATTTTGTACGTGGGTTGCCACCACAGCATGGCTTTGATCAGTGGTGTAGGTCCACGCCCAGGATCCGAACCTGCAAACCCCAGGCTGCCAAAGTGGAGAGCACCAAACTTAACCACTACACCACCAAGCCAGCCCCAGGCACATCATTTTTAAATTACAGAAAAGAACACATAAAGAAAAAAATCCTGAAAGAAGCCAGAGGGAAAAAACACCTTACCTATAGAGGAACAAAGATAAGAACTACATCTGACTTCTCAGAAACCGCAAGCAAGAAGAGACTGGAGTGAAACATTTAAAGTTTGAGAGAAAAAAAACCCACCAGCCTAGAATTCTGTATCCTACAAAATTATCCTTCAAAAGTGAAGAAGAAATAAAGACTTTCTCAGACACACAAACATTGAGGGAATTTGTTCCTAGCAGACCAGCCTTGCAAGAAATGTTAAAAGAAGTTCTTTAGAAAGAAGGAAAATAATATAGGTTACCAGAAACTCAGATCTACATAAAGAAAGGAAGAGCATCAAAGAAGGAATAAGTGAAGATAAAATAAAAACTTTTCTTAATTGATCTAACAGATAACAGTTTGTTCAAAATAATAATAGCAACAATGTAGTCAATTTACATATATACCTTATGAACATACATATGCCTACGTACGCTTATGTATAAGTGCAATGAACAACAGCAATGATCAAATGGATGGGAGGGAGGAGTTAGGATCATTTTGTTATTATAAGGTACTCACACCACCTGTGAAGCAATACAGTGTTATTTAAAGGTGGACTTGGGTTAGTTGTAACAGTATATTGCAAACTCTCAGGCAACTACTAAAAAAAAAACATTAAAAAAAAAGGAGTATAACTGATATACTATGAATGGAGAAAAAATGGAATCTATAAAATGTTCAGTTAAAACTACAAAAGGCAGAAAAAGAGTGGAAAACAAAATAGGAACAAAAATAAGGGTAACAAATAGAAAATAATAACAAATATGGTAGATATTAATCCACCTACATCAATAATCACTTTGAACATCAATGGTCTAAATACACCAATTAAAAGACAAAGACTGTCCGAGTGGATCAAAAAACAAGACCCAACTATACGTTGTCTATGAGAAACTCACTTTAAATTTAAAGGTGTATATAGATTAAAAGTAACCGCCGACGCATTGCCTGTCAGCCATGCCGTGGTGGCGTCCCATATAAAGTGGAGGAAGATGGGCACGGATGTTAGCCCAGGGCCAGTCTTCCTCAGCAAAAAAAAAAGGGGGGAGGATTGGTGACAGATGTTAGCTCAGGGCTGGTCTTCCCCACAAAAACAAAAACAAAAACAAAACAAACAAACAAACAAACAAACAAACAAAGTAAATGGCTGAAGAGTTAATTTATCTGAAGTTTCTAGAACAATGCATTACCCAGAGTAAATACTATGTAATTGTTTATTATTATTAGAAGAATCTGATAATATAATTAACAGGTGTTTTTTAAAAATATATTCACATATAGGGGCCAGCCCAGTGGCATAGTGGTTAAGTTCATGCACTCCACTTCAGTGGCCCAGAGTTCACAGGTTCGAATCCCAGGCATGGACCTACACACGGCTCATTAAGCCATGCTGTGGCAGGCGTCCCACATACAAAACAGAGGAAGATGGGCACAGATGTTAGTTCAGAGTCAATCTTCCTCACCAAAAATAAACAAATAAAAATATATTCACATATATATATATTTAATAGCAACATTTGGAAGATTTAGAGAATTGCTCATATCTTAAGACATTAAGAACATCTCGGTAGATTCTAAAAATTACACAGTATAAAACTCCCATTCTCTGGCTACACTGCAGTAAGTAACCAATAAATTTTTTTAATTGGTAAAATTTAAACACCCCCTCCTCACCACCACTAAACAAGATATCTTGTTTTATGGGGGTGGGGAGTTGGTTGATTATTGGTGGTGTCGTTTTTCCTGACAGGAATACATGAGAAATTTTCCCCTTTGCTTTTTTAAGCAAGATAGTTGGTCTTAAAGACCTTGAGTTCTGGATTTCCTTGCCTAGAGAATGGGTAACTTTGTTCTGTGAGACGCATTAGGGGAAATAAGTTTTGCTCTGAGGGTAAGAGAAGAATGTGGCCCTTCCTGGGGAGATTGCTGGGTTCCATGAGACCAGCGGTTGGAGGCTTCTGCAGGTAGAGAACTGGCTCTTGGCCCCAAGTGAAAAACCGATCACCATGGGGTTTGGCGTTTCAGCCAAGATCCACAAGGCCAAATTTCATGTTGAGGGTATGGAAGTCACCATCAGAAGTTGCCTTCTAATAAAATATTGTTACAGTCATCTATTCTTACATAACAAACTATACCAGAACTTTAAATTGTTGTTGACTTAAGACAAAAACTGTTTTACTATATCTCATGATTTTGTGGGTCTGGAATTTGGGTAGGGATCAGCTGGACGATTCTTCTGTTCTACATGAGTCTGGCAAAGATGACTCTGGTATTCAGCTGGCAGATGGACTGGCCTGGAGGAGCCCGGGATGGCTTCATGTCCACGAAGCCTTCATGCACACACGTCTGGGCAAGGATAGTGAAGAACCAGCGTAGCTGGGTTTGTTGAGTGGAGCTCCATGTGTGACCTCCCAGCATGGTGACGTCAGCGTAACCAGACATTGTACCTAATGGCTCAGGACCCCAGGATTGAACAAGGCAGAGCAGCATGGTCTTCTGTAATCTAGGCCCAGATGTCACCTAGTGTCACTTCTACTGTTTACTGGTCAAAGCAGTCACAAACCAGCCCAGATAAAAGGGAAGGGCACATAACCCCCACCTCTGAATAGTGGGAGTATCAAAAACTTTGCAGCCGTGATTTTAAGCCACCACAACTATACAAACATGGGCTTATACCACTGGGAGCATCCAAAATGGGCTGAAAATCCCCGATTTCATGGACTGCATAAGCCACCAGAATTCATACTGGAAGGAGAGCCAGAAAGAGGCTGACTGTTGGTTTAGCCTCATGTTTTTAATCACATTAAGAAAATAACTATCAATTCTTATTTTACTAAAGCTTTAAAATTTTTATATATTTAAAACAAACTTATTCGTTTAAAAAGTAAACTAGTTCCACAAAGCTTAAATAAAATGTCTCGTCCTCACTATATTAGTTTTCTATTGGCTGGTGTAACAAATACCACAGACTTAGTGGCTTCAAATAACACAAATTTGTTATCTTACATTTCTGTGGATCACGGTCTGGCACAGGTCTCCCCAAGCTAACATCTTCCTGTCCACATGGCTCAATTCCCTTCTGGAGGCTCGAGGGGAGAATCGGTTTCCTTGCTCATTCGGGTTGTTGACAGAATTTAGTTCCTTGAGGTTGTAGAACTGAGGTCCCTGTTTCTTTGAGGAGGGTTGTTCCCACCTTCTAGAGGCCACCTACATCATGGCCCCCTTCCTTCATCTTCAAAGCCAGCACTGGCCGGTCAGGCCCCTCTCACACCTGGCATCTCTGCTGCCTCTACTGTGGTCACATCCCTCTCTCTCCTCCCTCTGACTTGAGCCAGGAATGGTTATCTGTTGTCAAAGATTCATGAGATTAGATTGGAACCACTTAGACAATCCAGGATAATCTCCCAATCTCAAAATCCTTAATTAAATCACATCTTCAAAGTCCCTTTTGCCATGTAACAGCATTCTCACATGTTCTGGGGATGAGGACACGGGCATCTTTGGGGAATCTGCTTGCCACACCCACTACTCGCCTTCCCAATTCCAAAGTTTTTTTTGTTATATTACCAGTGTATACTACTATTTTTGGATTTTCTTGTTTAAATTAAGCATTAACATTAAGATAAAGATAATGATTTAACTCTTTTGTGTGCCTACATATTCACACACATACTCATTCCTCCTTCCCCCATTCTCCCAATAGTTGTATCACAATTTTTGGTTAAATCATTTTCCAGGTGTACTCGCTATTATAAGCAAGTAACTACTTTTATAACTAAAACATATATTATGTTTTGATTATTTGTTCTTTCTTGTATAACTGCAGTTAGTATTTGTCACATTTCTTTCATTCACTTATTTTCTACATATCAATCATCTTTGAAGTTTTCATCAGCATTGGAAATCATCTCTCAATACATTCAAACACAGTAGATAATCTATCAATTTTTTCCCTTTTCTTGAAAATATCCCTCCTTGGCCTTATTCCCTTTCACTGGAACTTGGATTAATTGTTCTCCAATCTATTGTAGCCATTGACCTGGAGATATTCTTTTAGTATCACTTCCAAGATTTCCTTTACATTTCCCCTGTGTTGAAGATCACCTACCTGCCTCTTGGTCTATTCCCTCTTTTTGTTGGAGCACATGCTCCAGTAGCATTCTGAGAAAACATACATGATTTTTTTTTTCTTAGCTTGCATGTTTTAAAATTTTTTTATTCCACTCTCACATTTGTTTACTGTTTAAGCCCTGTATAGTATGCTGGGTTGGAAATCTTCCTCCCTGGTCTCCAAAATGATGTTGAGATTTGATTGAGGATGCTATGGAGAGCGATCTGTTCGGCATCTTGTAGCAACAGAGCAACAGAAAAGGACAATTGTCAAGGGGGAGTTAACTAGATGGGCACCTCCACCACGAGCATGTTCTCGGGCAGATCCCTTTTAGAAAAGAACAGACATAGTACTTGAGGATTTGGGAAATGATTCCCTTACACTATCCATGCCTGCATAATTTTAGAATAGCTTTCATGTACTTAACCTCTAGACTTTCATATATTTAACCCAACTTGAAGATTGCTGTTCTAAAGCATCAACTCTTCCTGGAAGTGTGGGACGCAACAGGTAGAGAGACATAAAAACCCTGGCTTTCCCCAGAGAAGTTCAGTCACTCGGTGGTGGCAGAGCATGGACAATATAGCTCGTTCTTCTGACTCCCGGGAAAATGCTCTTTCCCCTTGCTTTCTCGTGGCGCAAAATCTGGACGGTCTTTTGGCAGATGAAGAATGCAATGCCCAGTAGCATGAAAGGCACTTGCCCAGAGATAAATGTTATGCTGAGATAATCTGTGTTAAGTGAGCTAATTTTGTGACTTGGCCCCATAGAGCACTGTGTGGCTGCCAGAGGCCCAGGAGGAGGATTAAAATTCCAAGAGCTACAAGTGGCCCCCGATGAGTCAAGTAACCTCCTTCTCATAGTTTCAGAAATGAAAGAAGAATCTAAAAAACGTCTTACTCACTCACAACCAGACTTTAGGAGAAGTGGAGAGGTCATCTTTTTAAAATTGATGGAACCTATGAATTTATAATTAGTTTTCAAAGCAGCAGAGATACATCCATTGACATCTAAATTTATGAAACGTGGGGAGCGAAAACTATCTCCATCCCTTTTGTAAATGTTTTATGCCTCTTTCCAAACTCTGTTTTAAAAGTAACATTGTTTGTTCATTACCACGTCATTTATGTTGATTGTAGAAACCTTGAAAAGCATAAAAAAGAAAACTGAAATAAATTTTAATTTATTAAATTTAAAAAAAAAACAACCCTGGCTTTCTCACTCTTTCCTTCTTTTTTAGTTATCATCCCTCAGGATCAGAAATGAAAAGCTTTAGCTATTTCTTTCTTTTGTATCACATCTTCCTTCTACCCTAGAGATAGAAATAAAAATGGTTCAATAGCCATTTTGTGATTCTGATGTTCAATAACCTAAATTTCTCTAGAGTCTAGAATACTCAAAGGTAATCAATGATGACAATTTTCCTTTTTAGCCTTGGAAGAAAGGAAAGACTTCAATAATTTTCTAATCATCCTTATCTTTATTGTGAACAATTTTGGCATATGTACCTGCTAATGTAAATTATTGTTAATTTTAGTAAAATTTTAAAGAAAGTCATCAAGTCCTAGACACTGGATATTATGGCAATGTTATAACCTTACTTTCCAAGTTTTTTGTTTGTTTGTTTTGTTTTCTTGTGTGAGGAAGATTGTCCCTGAGCTAATATCGATGCCAATCCTCCTCCATTTTGTACGTGGGACACCGCCACAGCATGGCTTGATGAGCAGTATATAGGTCCACACCCAGGATCTGAACATGCAAACCCCAGGCTGCCAAAGCTGAACACATGAACTCAACCACTATGCCACTAGGCAAGTCCCCCAAGTTTTTATAACATCTTTGTGGAGACCAGACAGTTATACAGTGAACAGTTAAGCAGTCTATGATTTATTGCTAAAATGAGAGCTATAAAAGTATAATATCTCATTCAGTATCCTGGAAGACCTAGGCTACTAGGAAATTTGCTCCAGAACTTTATCCTGTAATCTATTTAGATGAAAAATAAAATTTACTAACCTGTTAGCTGGTGAGAAATGCAATTGAAAAATTCATACTAAAATTCAAACAGATTACCTTAATATATACTCAATCTCTGGGTCCAAGCATATTCATTTCTACCACAAGTTCTGAACAGAAACAAACATTATAATACTAAAATTGGATCTTTACCCTAAGGCTAACATGGAAATGAAAACGGGGGGGAAAAAAGGGTACATTTATTTCTTTTACCCAGAGTTTTACTAAGAGTTTATAGTTATTTGAACATTCAGACCTCTTGCATTTTAACTTCCTCTGAGAACAATAGAAATATATTCCCACCCTGTTTCAGCCTTATCATCCAGTTCCTATAGAGAAATCCTTTCAACTGAAACAGTTTCACAACAAGGTTAAAATCCAAGATTCTATCAATTAATGATGAAGGTTAGTGATTTAGTAGTTGATAAATGTTACATATTTAATGCACTTAGATGAACTTTTTAATGTCCTTGAGCTAATAACTCATATTAATTAAATTATTAATTTAGTTAAATGCAGAATTCACATTTAATCTTCCCATCACACAGGAAATGTAGATAGCTTGAAAAGCCACAAATGACTAGAAGCAATATAAATGTGTAAGTATTTCAGTATACAAAGCAGAAGGAAAAAATCAATATCTGGTTCAAATTGTTCTAAAAACTCAAGTTCAGATTTCCCTTTCTGGTTGGCATTTGCCGAATTTCTGGATTCCACCAATTGTCTTTAAATTCTAAACAGTGAAAACTACTTCCTCAGAAGCAGTAAGAAAAAAAAAACATATAAAACGAAATCACTTTTTAAAGCAACCAAAACCAACCATCAACCATCATCGAAGTCATAAATATAAACTTGTATATACCACACCTTAGCTGTACTTCCCAACAGACAGCTCCAAAAAGCATGCAAGTTTTAATAAGTGAATTACTTTCGTATTTTTCCCATAATCAAAGGACATGGATCAAAGTTTGGTTTCACCATCTTGTTGCTTCCTGAAAAGGCATTCTCATGTGAAAATGAGGCCATTGTCTGGGTAAACCAAGAGCCCAGTTCAGAAAGTAATAAAAAAAAATCATTTTGTAGATTATAGGGACACACAAGCACATTTTATTGAGAGCCCCAAGGTCACAACAGAGAAAAGGACTGACATACATTTCTGCATCATGCTTTGCTGTATTTTTTTCATTTGAAGATCCATAAAGAAAGCAGTGCTGTACCCAAGGAAGGAAAGAGGTTGTAGATTTTAACCTTTAATGGAACAGTTTCAGCGCCTTAAATTTCCTTTTACCTTTAATCTATTCACATACTAAGGCTGGAGGAAATATTTTGGAATTGAATGTCTACCCCCCAAAAATCAATTCTTGGTTTTGAAAAGGGAATCTTGTTAGATATTGGAATGTCATGCAGAAGTGCCATATAGAACTAGTCAAAATGCCATTTCTGGAAAGAAAAAAAGGCTGGGTTGTGGTCGGAAGACTCCTGGGATGAGGGTGGTAAGAGCAGAATAAGAGCAAATTAATGACAGGATGTTTTCCTTCCAGAGTACACTCATCCACTGACAAAAAAAGGGAAGAAAAGTTCTCTTGGTTAAGAACTGGGTTTGTCTAGCACTTTTCAACAACCGAAATACCATTACAGGGTCATCGCACCATGAGAAATATCATCACAATGAAACATTTAACTAAATGGGAAAAGAATTTAAATTCTGCCCATTAGGTAATTCTAAGTTCTTAACCTTGTTGTAATAAAAGTTGTCCCTTTAAATAATTCAGTAAGACAAAGACTTTTCTTTATTTCTATAAATGGGTCAAAAGGTACATGCAATACCTGATAATGTTCTATAAAGTAAATGCTCTGGGCACAGCAGAACCTCTATACCACTGCAGACAATATTTTTAGGGGGAAAAAAATGAAAATGGAAAATGTAGCTGATGTAGGAAATTTTATGCCAAGAGAAATCTTGTATCTATTTGGCAATTCATATATCTAAAAATTATTAGCCATTGAAAGATTGTTAATCTGAGTTATTCTTAATTAAGTACTTTTGAATTTTTAAAAATGTTTTAGTTTAGGAAATATTTATTAAAATTAAAATGTAGTAAAACCAGTAGTAAAATCCAGATATCTTTCTCTCTGCTCCTCATCTTAATGCTCCTTAAAAAGCAGTTAATTTTTAATTAAGAATTCTGAATAGTGCATTCCTTTTGCTTCTCACTTTATATTATCCCTTGGCCCAAACAATTAGAAAAGGCTTTATTCTGACATGATTTTTACACTTTCTTTGATCCCTGTCAAAACTCGGGGTGCACCGATTGATATAATCAACAGATTTACAAAGTTAATGTGATAGTTGGAGAAAACTGTAACAAAACAATTTCAGAGTAGAGTGGGATCTCTCAGAGCAGAGAAAGGAAACTTTTCAATCAACAAATTCTAATCAGCCATTAAAGGATCGATAATTAGCGGGTTTTTTTTTAAATCACGTGGCACTTACAAGATTTGAAATGTTTTCACCTAATTTTCCAAGAAACGGTCAACACTGGTACACTGTCCCATGTCTCCATTCCAGATACTTTATTACCTGATAGGGATAAGTTGGCCAGATAATTTCACTATTATACAAAAAGTCGAATTAAGCCTATATTAGGTAACCTTACTTGGTTACCTCAGAAAAAAGAATGTGAAAGATCTACCACATTATTTAAATATGCTTCATACAACGTGATCATATTTAATATAAAACTACTAGTGGGGCAGTGCCCACATTTTTATACCTATTTAAATTTTTAATTTTATTAGCACATTCTCTTTAGACATTAACATATCTACCTTGAATGAAACATTCAGATACCACCTTCCCCACTGTGAGTATGAAGGGAGCAGGTCTTGTTGGAACAGACTCCTGTTTCCCCACCACAGGAGTAGCCATATGACCAGCTGCACCCATCTGAGAACTCCATTATTCTGGCCACAGTGACTGGGTCAAGAACAAACATGTGATCCAGTTTAAGCAATCTGGAGTCTTGGCTAGGATCTCTCTGCTGGACCTGAGAGGAAAAAAACTCCTTTTCTCTGCTGATTTCAAAACTATAACAATGTGTCCACAGGGCTGCCAGCAGCTAGGTCACTTACCACATGGAAATACTTGAGAATGAAGCTGACATTCCAGAAACCATAGGTGAAATGAGAGGGTCAGGACAGCACGGAATTCCTGGTTTGAGTTCCTGAGACCCACCCACCAAACCATGAAATTATAATCTATGATTTGCGGAAATACGGGCATTCCCTCTTGGAAGACGGAATAAACTACATTCTGTTCCCTGATAATCACCACCCCCAAGATTAGATTAGGTCCCACTGAACCCTAGCTTGTCTTGACACTCATTTCACTTATAATTACTTTCACTGTCCTAGTACATAAATAGGAGCTTAGTAAATGGCTACTGAGTGAATGAATTGATGAATGAATTAATTAATCAACACTGGACCATACTATACAGTTAATGAAGGTGAATTATTTAGTAAAAATAGGACCACAATAGTTCAGAGCTGACACTGAGAGATGTCTTTCAATGGCTCTGGAAGCATATAATCTTTTCTGGATACTATATTCAACTTACGTATACAACTCCTAAAGAAAGTGAGGGTCCCATGGGGAAAGGAGACTAGGGCTACACAGATGGGGTAAGAGTATTTGGGTTAAAAATCTGGAGAAATGGGCCTCCCAGCTATCAGCTGGGATCTGAGCCACCCCAACTGTTACAGACTGAATGTTTGTGTCTCCCTAAAACTCATACATTGAAGCCCTAACCCCCAGTGTGATGGGATTTGGAGGTGGGGCCTTTGGGATGTGATTAGGTTCAGATGAGTTCATGAGGGTGAGGGTCCCATAATGGGATTGGTGTCCTTATAAGAAAAGACACCAGAGAGCTTGCTTCCTCTCTCTCTCTATCTGCACACATGGAGGAAAGGCCACGTGAGGACACAGCAAGAAGGCAGGCATCAGCAACCCAAGGAAAAAGGCCTCACCAGACATGGACCTGGCTGGCACCTAGCTCTTGGACTTCTGGTCTCCAGAACTGTGAGAAATAAATTCTTGTTGTTTAAGCCACCCAATCCATGGCATTTTGTTATAGCAGCCTGAGCTGACGAATGCATATTTTCCTATCAGAATCTGGTCTTGTGTCTCAGAATCAGCCTCATTACAGAATGTGATGACCAGTCTCAGCTCCCCACAGAAGACTTAATTTTATGTGAGGCAAGTTTCTCAATGTTTTTTGAATCTATACAAAGCATAATAAAATTCACATCTCATAAAGTGGCTACTATTTGGTCACTCCAATTTTTATTTTGCCTGCTATTTCTGTTAGTTTTTTTTTCCTTGCTCTGAGCTTCGGTGATTGACTATTGAATACAATAAACATTTATTGAACACTTTTTATATATTGGCCTCATTCTAGTTCAGGGAATATGAGCTGAACAAAATACCTGTCCTCATAGAGTTTATAATCTAATGGAGAGGATGAGGGGGAGGGGTAAAGACAGACAATAAAGATGTGAACAAATAAACATGCAGTATATCAGATGGTGACTTCCAATTCTGGCCATGACAAACCACCTTGTGTCTGATTAACCATGTCACCACAAAGAACCATATAGAAAACATGAAGAAGGCACTGGAGAGCAACCAGTTTTGGCAGACTACAGTGCTCAAGACAGGGGAACACAGGAGATGAGATCCACATGGACCCTGGCATTGTCCCTGAGCACAGTCTCCAAAATGCAGCACACAGAAAGTGTTCCAGCTGAAAGTGGCAGTCTTATCAGGTGAAGAGACAACAGTCAGTATTTGGAGCTGTCAAAGTATTTTGGACTTGAGGGGCAAAATCAAAGAAAGGAGGGCATCACAAAAGCCCAAAGATCTTCTACAAATTCCCCTCAAGTCATTGTCTGACTCTTAAAATTTTCCTGCAGAAGGTAAGCCTTCATGAAAAAGAAGAAGGGAAAAAGAAGAGGGGCTGACCCCATGGCTGAGTGGTTAAAGTTCTGCATGCTCTGCTTCAGCAGCCTGGGTTTGCAGGTTCGGATCCCAGGCGCAGACCTACTCTACTCATCAGCCATGCTGTGGAGGCATCCCACATACAAAGTGGAAGAAGACTGGCATAGATGTTAGCTCAGGGCTAATCTTTCTCACCAAAAAAATAAATAAATAAATACGAAGAAAGAACCCTGGAAAAAGCAACAGCAGGGCAGCCAGAGAGCCCAACAGAAATTTTTAGAAGTTCTGGGGACACAGAGGTTGGAATTCAGGTAGAGTGGTCTTGGTGAACACCAAAGCTTGAAATTGAGACCCCAGAGTGGTCACACCCTAAGAGCAATGGCTATATCATAAGAGTAAAAGGAAAAACTTAAATAGACCAGACTTAATGATGCTCATGATGAAGATTCAAAAGAATCAAGATGATCTGCCAATTTTCTAGCTGACTCCCAGAAGGAAACATAGCCCTCTTTGGAAGAGGGTAATAACAGTCCAGGGTTTCTAAAATTTTACATCCACAATGTTCAGCATGCAATCAAAAATTATCAGTAGTATTTAAAAAAAAAAAAAAAAAAACAGAGTCAAAGGACCCCACACCAGGCAAAAACAAACAATAGAAATGGACTCAGATGGAAAATCTCTGCTAAAAATAGGAAACTAACAGAGAAAACCAAATGGAAATTCCCTAGAATCAGAGTACAATATCTGCAGTTAAAAATTTACTAGATAGGCTTAACCACAAAGTGGAGACTGTAGATGTGAGGATTAGTTAACTTGAAGCTAGATTGACAGAAATAATAGAATCTGAAGAGCTGAGAGAGAGATGGTTGAAAAAATAAAGAGCCTCAATCACATTTCAGAAAATATCAAACAGTCTACCATAATTTCTAGCATGAAATTGGAATCCTACAGGGAAAAGAGAACAAGAAAGGGATAGAAAAAGTATTTAAAGAAATAATAACCAAAAATTTCCTCAAGTTGGTGAAAAACATGACTTATAGATCCAAGAAGCACAATCAATCCCAAGTAGGACAAATACAAAGAGATGTACACCTCAGTATATTTTAATCAGAGATTACTGAAAAATAAAGATATAGAGAAAAATATATAAAATAAAAAATAATAATGATAAAGAGAAAAATCTTAAAAGCTACTGGGGGTGAGAGGATTACACACAACTTACAAAGAAACAATAATACAAATGTCAGCTAAGTTCCCATCAGCAACAATAGGATCCAGAAAACAATGAAATGATATTTTTAAAGTGCTTAAAGAGGAAAAGAAAAAGTCAACCCAGAATTCTACATCCAATGAAAATATCTTTCAAAAAAAAGGTAAAATAAAGATATTTCAGCTAAACAAAAGGTGAGAGAATTCATTGTCCTCAGATTCACACTATGAGAAACATGTGTTTTCAATAGGATTTAACTACTTTCAGTTTCAGTTAATTGCCTTAATTCTCTAAACTTTCCAGGCTACTCATAAGTGCTGATAGGGTTTAGGACAACTATTCCTAATAGTTTATAACAAAAAGATTTCTGTTTCAATGACACTGAGCTAGTATAATATAAAGGGCCATTTCCCAGAACAGAAGAGGGGAGGGGAATTTCCTTTAGATTTATCATAACAATTACCATATGAATATAGGTGGTTAATTTTTCTACCCATTTACTTGCAGGCAGAGAAGCTAGAACAGAGTGTAAGTATAGCTAGAACTGCTTCCAGAAGGAAGTACTTGTTCAGGGTGTGCTTACTACAAAATGACAGGAGGTAGAAGAGAATGGGTTGAGCATGGGTACAGGAAAGGAAAGAGAAAGGGTGGAGACTTTTGTCTGCTATAAAGCATAAAACCATGGTTCTTAGTCAAACAGGGCACAATGAATGTCTCAGGCAATCTGATCAGATACACCAGCAAAAAGCAGAATTAACACTTTCCCTTATGCACCAAACATGTGGAGAAGTCCTCCGAAGAGTTACAGTAGATCTTGTTCCTATATCAGTATATCAGGCAGTTTTCTTTCAAGTGAAACTTTGCAAGGCCATTCAAGGGAAAGCAGTGCTCTCCTTCCTTGGCAATAGAACACTAAGCCCATCAGATACGCCACCACTCAGGCCTCCATAATTGGTTGCTGTCATTGCTTAGACAGAACATCTTTTGTTTAAGCTACAGAGTAGCTCCCTGGAGGAGAAAGTAGTACGTAATTCACTTGCTTATGCTCTAGTTCTTTCCCCCTGACAATCACAGAAACAAATACTCCAAACAACAGAAAACCCTGAATAGAAGAAGTACATCATAGTGGATGAGAACATGGATTTGGGAACGAGACTGCATGAGTTTGTAACCTGGTTCTGTCACTTAGTATCTTTGTGATCTTGGGGAGGTTCACCTCTGTGCCTTAGTTTACATTTTATGACGATAAGGTGTCTGCCTTGTGTAGGGCTGTTCTGAGGATGTGAAATATGTATGCTAGGTATAAGCAGTATATATATTAGCAAAATTTGCTGGCTATTATTATTAAGAGATGGTGTAAAATCCAGCTGTCTAGTTTCATGTATTGATTCCACTAAGTTCCAGGAGAACCCATTAATGGCAGAGCAATGGATTCCTCTGTGTTTAACGATACACATCTATTGGTTTTCTAGGCAATTGTCACACCCCACAGCCACTATTAGGCTGGTAATTCTCTGGGCCCAATAGTGCTCACCACTTGTAGCCACAGGAAAAGAAGATTGTCAAGGACTACACTGAGAGACAAACGGGTTGTGGCAAAGGCATTAGGTGAACAAGTGGCCTCAGACTGACAGTTCTCAATGGAGAGGGTCAGAGATGCCACCTCTTAAAACTGTTAGGGGTGGGGCAGCGCCAGAGGGCAGACTATTTACACAACGGAAGAGAGGTTCTCTTGAATGGGATTCTAGGATGAAATTCCACATACTTAAGAGAAAACTTTACAAATTCACGTGTAACCTAGGCTGGTGTAACCAAGTCCTAGTGTCTAGCAGACCCACAGAACCAAGTCAGAGACCAGAAAAATTCAGCCTCCTACATAGATCTGCACATTCCTCAACTTTCTTGGTGTGGGGAAATCTGTGTCTCATGATCAAAAAGTAAGTTTCCGGGGCCGCCTGGTGGTGCAGCGGTTTGGTTCCGCGCTTGGCAGCCCGGGGTTCGCGGGTTCAGATCCCAGGCGCCCGCCGACGCACTGCCTGTCAGCCATGCCGTGGCGGCGTCCCATATAAAGTGGAGGAAGATGGGCACGGATGTTAGCCCAGGGCCAGTCTTCCTCAGCAAAAAGAGGAGGATTAGCAACGGATGTTAGCTCAGGGCTGGTCTTCCTCACAAAAAAAAAAAAGTAAGTTTCCTTTTCAATTTTAAATTTACTCTTATTTGCAAGCCAGTTGCCGTGAACAGGATTTGACGACCCAAAATGGCCTCTAGGCAAAGCAACTGGCCCTGTTCATCAACCCTGTAAAAATAATCCATACGCTGGCCAGCCTCTCCTTGGCTTTTACAGTCTGAGGGAGCCTTTCCCAAGAGGACCCTCCTCTGACTCTTCCGAAAGAGGTGGGGAGGCTGCCTGGTATTAAGTAGGGAAAATGCAGCTTAAGACAAAAGTAACTCCAGGAGTCTGGTTCAAAGTCAGCTTTGCTCAGAAATGGATGCTCACGCAAAGCTCACTACTACTGGGTTCTTAGCCAGGTCAGGCCCAGCAATACCAGCGGGTCATGGACTGTGGAGAGGAGGCGTTGGAGGAGGGGGATGGACGGGGAGGCAGGAACAAAGCAGCTGGTGCAAAAACAGCCATTAGCAAGACAAGTCAACAAGTCATGCAAAAAAGAGGAGGAAGAAAACAAGAGTCAAATTTTTTAAAAACACATTTCAGAAAGTTAGAAAACCCTTAACACTGGAAATTAGAATATGAAAAAGCTGAAAGAATTAAAGGAGTTCTTTTAAATAACGAAGTTTAAATGAAGCCAAAACTCGGAAAGAAAAAAAACTAGACTGGAGATTAAAATAGCAGACAATAAGAACCAAATTCAAGTGAAATAAAGGTTAAAATATTTTTTTGATTCAGATAGTTCAAGGCCTAGTAAAAAGCATAAGTAAAACCTGCGAGGTTAAAAAAAAGTTAAGAATTTAAAGGTAGAGGCCGGCCCGGTGGCGCAGCAGTTTAGTCCGCGCTTGGCAGCCCGGGGTTCGCGGGTTCAGATCCCAGGCGCCCGCCGACGCACTGCCTGTCAGCCATGCTGTGGCGGCGTCCCATATAAAGTGGAGGAAGATGGGCACGGATGTTAGCCCAGGGCCGGTCTTCCTCAGCAAAAAGAGGAGGATTAGCAACGGATGTTAGCTCAGGGCTGGTCTTCCTCACCAAAAAAAAAAAAAAAAAAAAAAAAAGAATTTAAAGGTAGGGGTGGCAGGGAGTAAAAGAAATTGGCCATGGTCAGTATAATGATAAATGATGGAAGTTCTGAGGTCAACCCAACATTCTCACTAAATTACCTCCTATCGTGGCAGCAAGTCTTTAATCTGATTCATAGAGAACGTGTACTTGAACCCCCTCCCTTCTCAAGGCTGGGCTTTCCAAACCACAAGCACCTACAGGGAATCCAACCCAGCCTCAGCACACTCTCCTTCGCTCCATCTTGTTGAATGAATGACCCTCAGAAAGGGTTAGATGAGAACAAAAAGCCATCTGGCCATGGTGCAAGTTCATAAACTCTATAGTCTTTTACACAATTCTTGAGGCCTGACCATTCCCTTGCCCGAATTTCATATTTCATTAGCACCACTATCGGCAGATTATGTATGAATTAAAGTCAATGCTGTCAATTGTTACCAGCTCTGCAAAATGTGGTTAGAATGTCACATTATTTGGATTCTACAAAAGTCAAATTTGTGATATATACCGAACAAGGTCATTTTACAATTTATCTTTGAATTAGCCAGGATAAAAAAAAGGACTTGTTGAAAATACAATAAAATTTTAAAGTGAACGTTTAACCCGATGTGGTGTTTCAGAACTTAAAAGCATATAATTAAATTCAGTGGATATGAGAAATCATTCTCATCTATGAAAGGATCTCCAAATGACTTCTACACAACGCACTTTGATAACCTGGTTTTATTTCTATGAAATACTATTAATAAGTGACATGTTTTTTAAAATGTCACAACCCACACATCTTATCATTCAGCCTAACCTTCCTTTAGTGAGGTTTTATTACTGTGTTAATTTTAATTAGTCTTTGTTTAGTACATGTTCTGCCAACTCACTCCAGCTTTTATGTTGAAGGCTTCAGGAGATTAGCAACATTGGCTGATTCCCAGTTTCACCTGTCCCATGAGTGACACAATTTTTTTCCCTTTTTACTAAAATTTGCCAATCCCTACCCTCCAGTCTCTGCCCAGTTTACGGCACATCCAGAAATTATCTAGTTAACCCCATACTAATTAAAACCAGACTCTGCAGCTGGGTATTAAACAGACTGCAAGGCAGATCTTGTGAACGAAAGTTTTATTTACACACCGTATCTAGAAGCAGATACATAAATTCTTATACAATTAATTTCCAAAAATGTGCAAGAAATTACGATAATTTGTTTACAAACCAAAACACATATTAAAATCAATGGACTTTGGATAATTCATTCTGTGGTGTTCTCAGTACAAATGGTACACACCTGATTTGAAACATACAGAAAAAGTGTAAACTACAGCAATCTGGATTGCAAGTATTAATTTCATGGCACTCCGACGACTATAAAATTTCATTAACCCAACATGTATACTTATTACAAAATTCTATAAGAATTTTTCATCATCTCTGGATGTAAAGTTTGGATCACTTTTCAGAAACAGCAACTACACATTCACCATGTTATGTCTGATTGATAAAAAGGATGTTTATATAAAACCTTTATAGGATTAAAAAAGTATTAAAAGAAACCAAATTTGTGATTACTAGCGTACCAATACTTTATTTTAGAATTTTAAAGTTATTTATGGAACTGGCAATTGTTCCGTATTAGAGTTTTCAACAAAACTTGTCTATTGCTGGTAGTGTGACTTCATTTTCAAATTAAGACTTCACATTCGATGAAAAACCATTAAGATTTAAAATATTATTTTGAATCATTCATAAAGTAATTATCTCTCATATATAATGTGAAATGTACAATGATTAAAATTGGCGTTTCTGAAAGCATTAAGATATTTTGACTTCTGGCACTAGCAGAGACGTTGCATATAACCTATTAAAGATTTCAGTAACTTTTATACTGTTTCAATAATACTGGCTCAGAAATGATAATGTATACTTTATTTCCCAAACGCCAATGATTTAGCCTTTTGGCACATGATTTTCTTCAACAGCAAGATGGCTGCCCTGTGTAGCTTGTTTCCTTAAAAACTATTTTTAGATCTATGATCATTTCCTGTGATATATTTTTGACCTTCTAAATTTTCAGATTATTGCACCAAGTAGAAAGAGAACAGTTTTCCTTTGAAAAAGAGTGACACATTTTTCAAGTACTTTCTATGCTTTCTTATTATTTATAAAAATGCATAATAGTGTCCTAGTAAGCCTGGAAATAGCTTCTGGCCTCCACCATGTTTTGTGATGAAATATTTGATAAAAATCAACTCTGATTCATTTATTATGGCAAAAGGATACAGCTTTCCTGTTTTCTTTTTCTTGCCTTGAGCTCAGATTTTTAGCAGCACATATTTAAAGTTCACTTACAGGTTGTGTCCATGTCATCTAAGCTGCCATTCAATAGAAGCCAGAAATTACCCAAATTGTCCCTAGATCAAACTATAGGATGAAGAGTTCTCTTTTTCCCCTTTCCATTTTCAACCAGACTGTTGTAGTCGCCTATAAAGCCAACCTTCCACGTGATGTTGTGCTGCCTATGCCAAATGGTACTCTCTACACAAAAGCAGAAAACACTGCAATACTCCTCTGTTTGTAAATAATTTCTTGGCAAATACTTTTATTTTTATCAACACACTATTAGACCTTAGCAATTTCAAACTGAATTAGGGCATTTTAAAGTAGTCTATATTATGAATATACAAAAGCACATAAAAAATTGGCTTTTTGAATTAGAACAGTATCAAGACTTGCCCCTCCATAAAAACACAAAATACAACTTTAAAAACATTTAGATGAAAATCAGAATAATCTTAACTTGAAACTAAATGGCTAGATCTTAAACACATGGTATCATGAGGAAAACGTGGGGAACAGGCTATGCCCACATGATAAGACGGGGTTCAGGGTAGTCCAAAGACCTCTGTGCACCATGACCTCACAAAGAGTACATGTAAAATGCTTCTAGAAACATGGAGAAGCCATTTCAACATTTATTATTAATACACAGTGACTCTGTGACGATACCTGCCATCTAATATAGATGCACAGGGACTTTTAACTCACCCTAGATATATTTTAAATTGTTTAAAAATAAATAGTTTTGCAAAAAAATAGTTTAAATGTCTTGCATTAATTTGATAAGTTTACAACTCTGTAATAGTTCTTAATCCAAATAGCTTATAGTGAACACTTAAATTATATTATTACAGTATACTCCATATGCCATCTTAGTAGGTGAAAACATCAGAAAATGAAAGAGGAGTCTCTGTGACAAGGTACAATCAACATTCCACCAAAATGAAGTACCTTTTCCCCTTTAAGTGAAAATACCATAACATGATATTATGGCATTGTGCCTTTTCTGGTAATTCTCAGTTCTGACCCTATAAAACAAAGAGAAAAAAATGGGGATACTGATATGTCTGAACCTCAAAGCCATTAAATTTGACCTAAGACCTTGACTCTTGTTCTTAAATGGGGGTAAGAGATGGAAAACTAAGTTGCAAAGGAAGAAATGTCTTAAATTACATCTTTCA
This sequence comes from Tapirus indicus, assembly GCA_031878705.1. NCBI lineage: Eukaryota > Metazoa > Chordata > Mammalia > Perissodactyla > Tapiridae > Tapirus > Tapirus indicus. The sequence goes on from CM062917.1 coordinate 8,380,795, forward strand.
TCTGAGATGGAAACATTTTCTGGATGGGGTAATCCCAAAACTACACTAAAGGATCGTACAGTGAGTAAACACTGCATTTCAAAATAACGAAAGTATTTAGTTAGTCCCCCACAAGGACTGACTCAAAGAGATAAAATAACTAATGATGCCAATTTACTTAAGACTTAGCTAAATTAAAAAGAAACAAAGAGAAAACCTATTTTTAAATGGCAGTATATATGGTAGGCAATAAGACTTCCATATATATATATATATGATATGGTTTTAATCTTTCTCTTACATGGTGCTCCATAATTTTTCAACTAAAGTCACTGGGTTTTTCTGGTTTTTTGGTTTTCGTTTTTTTAGTAGGGGCAAGGAAGGGTCGAATCTAGCACATCTTAATAGTGACTACGTAAGAGAATAATAAATCCAACTTTAAAACCATGTTGTCTTTCTATTCAAATCAACTTAAAACTTTATATGAACTTTAATGTTGCAAGAGATTCTAGTCCATATATGAAAATCAGTTCTATACCAAGTTCACCCAAGAAAAAATGTTGACTAAGCTAAAGAAATCACAGATAAACATTTTACCAACGAAAAGTATAGATAACACAAAAATTGCTATCACAGGAAACTATGATCATCTAGTATTTCTTTAATAATAGTTCTAGTTCCATAGGTCTCTATATGTTATGCCAATTTGTACCAGAGCTTAATGACAGAAAAGGCAACAATTTCTAAATTGATGGTATACATATCTTTACAATTTTTTAATGTAAGGCCATTTATTAAAATAGACAAACCACAAGACGAAAATGAAGGCAACAGAAAAATTCAACTTTACACAACCAAAAAACAGCACAACCTTAAAAATAATTTAGAAATGAGTGTTGTAAAAGATACATTGCAGATCTGCGTTCCATTACCCAAGATTATCTCGATTCATAATTCTAAAGAAATCTAAGTATGAGATTACAAATCATTTTCAGTGTATGTGAAAATTCTGTGTTTTATCACACGGGTATGTTTACTCAACACTATCTTTGAAAATGGGCAATTTAAACAGACATAACAATTTCACTCTGTAAGTTTCATTCACCTTTACTTAGGGTTGAATACACATGAAATGTGCTTTTAATGCATAAGAATCACAGTGGATAGCAGCAAAGGACTTGGGAAGGGGGGTTTAGGAGAATCTGATAATTCACATTGTGATTATTCTGCACATTGATGAAAGATAACGCACACTTCTAAAACCTCAAGACTTCTCTTTTTTAAAGAATCAAAATAAACCCGAGACACCTTGCCAACACTTCCCCAACCCTAAACAAACTGATTACTCTTTTACACATAAAACTGAAATAGTATGGCAGCAAAAGAACTGATAGCAATTAAAGTTTGTAAACTGTATTTCAATCTCTTTTTCTTATTCCCAAAGTGCAAAATGCAGGGTTCTCATCATCTTTCAGTAGTGCTTCTCCTGTAAATAATCCTTCATTTTGTTTGGCAAAGGCAGTTTCTGAATTAAGTCTATTCTGGTGTACTGACGGATGACAAACCGACACAGGTACTGCAGAGAGCGCACCTGCATGAACCGTGACACCGGATTGGTCAGTCTGACAGGGTATGTTGCAGATCCAGGCAACCGAGACCTTGAATAACAAAAAGCTCCATTTTCAGAGTCCCTGATTGAATGTTCAATTAGATCAACTATAGACGTATGTCCTTCCACATCTGGTTGTTCATAAAAGCTAAATCTACCGTTTGAGTGTTCAATTCTAGTGTGAAGTGTTTTGCCATGGGAGCGAAAGCTCAAGCTTAAAAGGTAACGGTCATCAGAACTATCCCGAACAAGAAAAGAACCATCTGGCACGTTTGCTAGCTTCCCTTCTGCCTCCCAGCGTGTGATTGGTCCCCAGTACCATCCTTGTTTTGCAAGTTTTTTCAGCTCTTCAGTAAGGCTTGTCACAACCATGGGACCACTACTCTGCACTGAGTCATAAACTCTTGCAACCCCAGGGGCAGAATTAGGATCAAAATTCAAATGACAGCGCACACTTTCAGCCACGTGAGCATCTGTGCCAGTGAGCCCACTGAAGTTCCTTTGGATTTGATTAGTCTGCATTGGAGGTAGCAATGGTGAGAGTGGAGGGACGTCATCATGACTCGCTCTTGGGCTCTGCAACACGACTCCCGTGGTGCCGATCAACAAGCCATTCACTGACTGATCCACAAAGATCTCCTGGGCCACGACTAGGTCCTGGTCTACCTGATTCTCGTCTTCAGAGAAGGAGCTCCCTCCCACTTGAGGAGGGACTGCAGAGACTTCCATGGGAGAAGAACTGTCCAGACAATAGCTACGCGACCCTTCCAAAGGGTACATCCCCTCATCTAAAGGCACAGTATACTGAATGTAGTCCTGAGGCATAAGTCCAATAACTACAGGCACGTGTTCATCAAGGTGAAGACGCAAGTCTCCATTCTGAGGCTCCGAGCTCTTCAGGGGATTACTTTGTTCTTGGCACACAGTTTCCGACTGAAGGTCATGAAAATCCTTCCGAACACCATTCAGTGCTGGGCTTGGACTGGATGAATGAACCAAGGCTTTGACTCTCACCTCCATTTTGATACACGTCTCCTCGGAGTTGGTAGGTCGAAGAGGCCACGGCGTGGGGCTGTAGTGATGACTGCGGAGGGAAGTGGACCTCATCGGCCTTTGAGCTCTCACATCTTTGAAGACGATGGGTGCTGAGGAGGAGGAGAAGGTGTCCTCGTCGGCAGAGCTCCCGGAGGGCGTGCTGCCCTTGCTTTTCTGCTTCTGTTTCGCAGAGAGCCGCCTCTTTAATGTACCCATGAGGCTTTCACTTTTGGATCTGGTTTTTCCACCTTTTTCATCTTCACTGTTGATATCACAGCTGGCCATATCTTTACCATAGCAGCTACCAAATAAGGAATCGTCTTTTCCAAAATCACTGCCTAGTGATGGCTGTTGTACTACCATGAAATCCGTTTCTTCTTTACTTTTATTCAAGTTGAAAGACTTCCGGAAGGTTTTAAGACTAATTTTCTTCATTATGACTAGTTGCCTAATCCAAGGGGATCAATTTCTCTCTGGAATAGTATCCTCAAACATCTGGAGAGGCTGCAATGCTGCATCTATATGTTTTTCCAGCTTCATTTACCTTTTGGAGCCATTTTCTAAAAAAAAAAAAGAAAAAAAAATTAAGAAAAGTCACATTAAAAAATATTTCCACAAAAGTTTTATTTTACTCAGTTTTAGCCCTTTAGCTTCTGAACAACAAGGACACCTGAGTACGTTCATAGGAAGGTAAGCTCCATTAGGACAGGGATTTTTTTCTGTCTCACCCAGCAGAGTAGTAGATCACTACCTACTACGTAACCAGCATTTGACAAATATTTGATAATGCTTCAAGAAAAACCCTAATCTCCCTCTTTTCTTTCTCCACTTTGCTTTTGGTTTTATTCTTAATGATGGGTCAGTGTTGTCTTTCCTGGCTACTCTAACAGACCCGCACTCATCTTCAGCACAACGTACACTGTTCCCTGTCTCTGCCCAGCACCAGCCTGTGTCCTGAAAACAGCAAAAACTCAATAAAGAAGGCACCACATTGAACTGGGAGAATAACAAACCTGGCTGATTCTTCAACAACTTATACATATTTTTAAATATTTAAACATCTGTAAAAATAAATAATAAGAATTCCATAATCTGTGATAAGTTATCCGGAAAGTTGAGAAATGCCCCTCTATACCTGAGAGTTCCTTGGGCCCATTCACGTTCCCATTCCCAGTGCCCAGCACAGACGAGAGAGAAGCCAAATGCCTGTAGCTTGAAACACTTTCACCTCTAGGGTACACCCATAAAAACTAGATACGTCTAGTGTAGATCTATCTGGAAGAAAATTATGAAGCATATTTCCAGAATTATTATTTCTTCCTCTTTTTTTTGTAATTTCCCCTGGCAAATTTTTATTTCTATATCCAAAAACATCTTTTCTATACTTTTTTGTACACTCTTCCAGCATTGAAATGATAAGGTTTCAATTCTGCTAAGACGTTCTGAAAGTCATTTCATAGGAAAAAATTTTGACCCCCAAAGTCTTTTTTGTGTGTGTGAGGAAGATGCCCTGAGCTAACATATGCTGCCAATCTTCCCCTTTTTTTTTTGCTTGAGGAAAATTAGCCCTGAACTAACATCCGTGCCTATCCTCCTCTATTTTGCATATGGGTTGTTGTCCCAGCATGGCTGAGGAGTGGTGTAGGTCCACACCTGGGATCCAAACCTGCGAAACCGAAGTGGAGCACACCGAACTTAACCACTGTGCCACGGGGCCGGCCCCCCGAAGTCATTTTAATTGATCACAGCAAAACTGCTTTGCAAAGACAGTCTGTTTAAACTACACATAATGTTTTATTTCCTCTATGGCCATGTTCTGCAGTTTCCGCAACCATCAAAGTATAATGCCATAACAAGATGATTAACTTGAAGTTGAGTAAAAATGCTAATAAAACTAAGAGCAGGATTCTGATCTCTCCACCCATCAGTTTAGTACCACTCAGTTTCTTGGCAAAGGACTAGAGCTCTAAGCCTGATGACATTCATTAATTCACTATGCATGTACTAAGCCCCTACTACATACCAGCATTGTGTGCTAATGGGCACATTAGTAAATTGTTTGTGGTTTCATAATATTGTAATACAAACCCATTACTAATATACGATTAACACACGGTCGAGTTGAGATCAGAGAGATCTTCCAAATGTCCAGTTATAGATAGGATTTAGTTACTGCATAGGTAGAATCTGCATGAAATCATTTTTTAGTAAAAACCACTCAGATCAGACAATCTATCAGGGGATCAGCAATATCATCTCTATAAAGGAAGGAGCAATTTTAAAAGTCTTCTGCTATATACTATGTTTTTGAGCAAGTTGTAAAAAATAAAATATGTATAAATATTTGGGCACCAATTACTTTTCAATACTATATCAAGTTATATATTAGATGAACTCACTATCCAAGTATCTTCTACCTAAGCTTAGAGGTGTAACACTTAAGTTATTAACATTTTTTATTTGTTTGACAAAAATATGGCCATTCATAAACACGAAATAGAGAATATAATGACAATATACTTCAGCTGGCAAGTCACTCCTTTTGAGCAGACAGCATAGGTTTTGTACCCAAAGTAAGACACATCCCAATATCTAATCTCCTGAGAAGAATAAGAATCCATGCACTGCGGTTGTGATAGGTACATTTGTAGATGTAAAACCATCATGTGATGGAATTTAGATATTTTGTTGATATATGATTAAGATGAATGACTACCTTCCATTAGAAAGCAGTTATATGAAATGCAAGTAAAGTAAAGCAATCTATGTATATGGGAATAACAATATGTATAAAATTATGTTGAAATTTTTAAAAGTCAAGAAGAAAAAAATCAATAGACATAGGAGACAATATCCTATATCATGGAAATAAATAAATAGTATGTAAAAACGAACAAAGTGGTTTTCTGGTAAAAAGTATAATGTGTTTGTATCACGTAAGCCCGATCTATGGGCCTTGTGGATGTGCAAGCCCCAGACCCTGACCACTGTACCCTACACCCCGACAAACTATTAACTCCCATGTGGCTACTCCTGAAGCTGTCAACCAATGACTTACCACAATTTACCACACTTAGCATTTACAAATTAACTTCAAATCAATTTGCCTTTCTACAGAAATATTTTAGGAAGGCAAAAAGATCTTCATGAAAATCTGCACATTGCATGTTCATACTCCTTCATAATAGTATGAAGTTTTTTAAATGTTTGAAAGTCAGTTATAAATTCTGCTGCAGCTAAATGATATTCCAAACTAATGTAAAATAATTTTATAATATTAGAAAAGTATACCATGGAAATAATGGTAAAAATCTTTATAAACAAACACTACCACACACAAAAGCAGACCCATGCGTGTATGGAAACCTGACACATGAAAGAAGGCAAACCAATGGGAAAGGGACACTATTTAATCAATGGTGCTAAGACAACTGGTTATAAATCTGGAAAAATAAAATTGGATTCCATACCTCACAATGTCGATGAAAATAGATTATAAGTAGATTAAAGATCTAATTGTGAAAATCTAAGTTTAGTTAGAATAAAATACAAAATATGTTTAAGACTTTCAGATAAGAATAAAATTCCTTAACAAGGCACAAATGATAAAAACTAAACCTTCAGTTCAAAAGATACCACAAAAGGGACTGAGATCTCATCCATCAAATCCTTTTGTGAAGCTAAGCAGGACAACCTAAGTATACCAAAAGGTCCATTAACTTCTCTTAATCAGAGAGAACTTTTAAGTACCATTCTTCACAGTAGTAGAAACTGCATTTATTTGTCTTAACAGGCTGAAAATGGTGACCCAGAGACTAAGAAAACCCCCCTATGTTAAGTGATAATTTTCTGGGTCACTAGCAATGAATCCAATTTTGTCCACAAAAAAACTGGGTGCCAATTTCACACAGAGATTAGGAAAACTTAATTACCAATATCCGTAAAACTAAAGGATGTGAATACAAAAGAAAACATATATGTTTAGCCCCAAAAACGGGGATGTTGCAAAGAAAGTACTGTTTACAATAATAATCAAAAATCAGCAAATTCTTGATAAACTAGATCAATGCAACAACATCCAGAATGGCTTATACATGGTCTGTCTGGAATGTCACCCCAACATCTCTCAAACCCAAACATGAAATCAACCTAAAGCTTGACCTGGAGGGTCAGGCCCAGCTAACTTTCTAGAAATGGTGTAAAATGTCAGTTCAGTTTCAATCTTAATTACGAAGACTTTCGCTTTTCTACCTCTGCGCCTGGCTTATGCTATTCCCTTCTCCTGATAAATGTTCTCTTCCTCTTTCCTAACCCACCTTTCAGGGAATTCCTTAAAAAAATATACTTCTTCCTGAAATCTGCTTTGGTCATCCAGCCAGAAGGGATTTCTCTCTCCCTTCTCTAGACTCCCAATACTCAATTTGTATTCCTTTAATAGTATGTCACATAGAGACTTACAATTGCTTGTGTTCTACCCATATCCTACCTCCCCAACCAGTCTGTAGTACTTGAAGATAGAGATATGTCTTATTAATTTTTATATTCCTAATCAGAAACTACCATTAGATATTTAATATTGCTTAAATTCTTTGATACCAAGGAAATATTCCTTGACTATCAAGTAAATAAATGGATAGGAAAATCCACATTGTGCAAAACTGACTAAATCTCCTCTTACCAAAATGAAGCAATCTACCTCCTATAAAATCAAAAGTCATTATTACAAATGATCAAGGATTGGCAATTCCATCTAAAAAGGCCACACAGAAAAACACCTACCTGCCTATCAGTTAGCAAGCTCTACCGTACAGACTCTATTCCCATACTTTCACATGGTATGTGTTCAGGCAGGTAATGGCTACCAAAGGAAGTCTACCAAATAAATACTAGTAAAGAGAAGGAAGTAAATATATTAAATAATCCTCCCCCAAGTACTTAGTCCATGTATTTGCATAAGAACACCTAAAAATAAAAACTATCTTTCATCTTGAAAAGTTGAGGATGGGTGAAAAGTAGAGTAGCCATGGACTATGCTGTCATCAGGAAATGAAAGAAATACAAGACTGTACTAAGTATCTGAGTATTACAGTGGGCACTACAGACTGTACTTTCTGCTTCTAAGTTATTTTTCATAAAGCCCTCTACTGCCCCTTTTCCCCTCCATTTGTAAGATTACTAGATCCAAGAGGAGTTAAGATGTTTGATGCAACACTAAGAGATGAAATCTGTGAGCTCCAAGACGTCAAAGAAAGTGGGAAAAGGCTGGACAGAGACAATCTGATACAGTATTCTTAAGCAGTCAACTCTGAACATGACCAACAACTAAAAGCTATAAATCGGACTAGACTGTAAATAAAGACACAGGACAGGGGAAGGGATAGTGATTCCTAATTTTGCCTCCTAGCTTCACCCTAATCCTGCTGCATGTTAGGGTGTGGGTAAAATCCATGAGCAGGTCTTAGTGGCTCTTTGAACCCCCTGAACTCACAGACTGAATATTTTGTTTACGTTCTTTTCTCTATCACTATCATCAGATACTCAAAGGAGTCTTGACCCACAAAAAAATGTGTTTTCAGAGAAAACTTTGTAATTGGGAAAAACGCACCTTGGTGGTAATAGAGCCCAGTGGCCTTTGCCATCATGGTGCTCACCATTCCCTGGGAGAGGCCATCTGGGCAGTGCAGACATGACACAAGTAAACCAAGGAGGACGTGATAATTATTAGTAACTGTGATAGATACCATGAAGGAAAGGAGGTGATCAGAGAATACTGGGGTTCCTACTTTAGATTCCATGAACACGTTAAGACTCCTCCAAGGCCTCTCTGACAAGCCAATATTTAGGCCAAGGCTGGAACAAAAGGAATAAGCCAGTCATGCAAAGGAAGGTTGAAGTGGAGAGAACAACTTTCTAGATTGAGGGAAGGGCATGTGCAAAGGCCCTGAGGTGGGAAACTGCAGATGCAAACACTGAGAAGCCCAATGTACCTAAACTCTAGGGCATGAAGGCAGAGTGGGGCACAAGTTGGCCACATCAAGGTACTTGGGTCTGATTCTAAGTCCAATGAGAAGAATTAAAAGGTTCTGAATATCAACATGGTCTAGTTTACATGTGCACCTCCCAGTTTGAGCCCACACATCATCCTATCCAACACACACACACAAACCTACCAGGATTGTAAACACAAACCTACCAGGAGTGTAACTGTGATGATGAAAAAGAATGAAAAAACCCAAGGGTCTCGAATTGCCTTACCTAAAAAACAGATGGACAGTAAAATTACTCTATTAAGTAAAGTTCTTAATAAAATGTAAGATGTTAAAACAATCACTTGGAACCATTTGTAGTTCTAGGAGGGGACTATCCAAGTTTCCCCCATAGACCAGATGCCGTGTAAATTTTTGTCAACAATGGTTGGGTTGAGAGAGTTCAAGTCAAACATATAAGCACTGTAGAGACTCAGACATGAGTCAAGTGCATACAAAGGTTTTATTTGTATCTAATTTCCATTTGCAAGTAATTCCTCATAATGCCCCAGTTCTGTGATATAATTTTAGTGACATTAAGTAACATTCAACTTCAATTAGAAATTTTTAATTGGTTGAAACATGACCCCTGGCAGGCAACAGCTGTAGTTGCAAACCCTTCTGGGTCCACCCGTTATGGGTATACTAGTCATTACACTGGAAACTTTTGTGTGTGTGTGTGCGCGCGTGCACACGCACGTATACACACAGATAATGCAGCTAGGAATACATACAGACCCACCTCGGGATTGGGTGCAAAACATTTGGAGCACATGCTACATACTGTGTAAGCCCAAGCTTCAGGGATCCATAATTAGGTAAGTTCTGAAAAGTAGGTACAGAAGATGAAGAAAGATCCAGAACATGATGTGGAAAGCAGGCCCAAATAAGAAAGAGTATGGGGGAGGATCGGGGCAGCCTACAAGAAGGCAGATGATAGCCTAATCTCCTCCCCACGTACACTCTGGTCTTTCTCAAATCCGACCATCAAACTACAGGAAGAGTAAAATCTGAAATAGCTTTCCATTTCACTCGGTAAAAGACACAAGTCTTTGCAGCGGTCTGTAAGGCCCTACACGACATGACTCCCATTCTCACACTCTTCTTCCCTTGCCCTCTCCACTGCCTCCCTGATGCTCTGAGGATACCACAAACCTGCTGCCACTTAGGGCCTTGTGCTGGCTGCAAATATTACACACTAATCCCCTCACTTCCTTCAACTCTTTGTTCAACTGTCACCTTCTCAATGAGACCTCCCCTCACCATGCCATTTAAGCTGCAACATAAACCCTCTTACCCCGTTGTATTATTTTTTTCTAGCATACAACAGAACTTTTTTATTGTGTTCTTTGTCTTTCTCCCCCTCTTTAAAGAATGTAAACTTCACAAAAGCAGGGATTTTAACTCTGCCTTATTCACTGCTGTCTCCCAAGAGTCTATGACCATACCAAGGCGTAGGAGGTGATCAGTAATCACGAACAAATGAATTGCAGACATGCAAACCTAATCAGGTATGGTGATCAGATACCCTACCCACCTTCACCCTCCCTCACTCCCCACCTCAAACCATAATCTACCATTATTTAGGATAAAGTCACAAAACGCCTTAACATGGTCAATAAGGTCCCACAAGGTCTGACCATTCTTTACTTGGTGATTTCTAGTCCATTCACACTGACAGCATTCATATTCATCATACTCTTGCTCAACACAGAACATTTTAACATACTGCCCCTTTGATTTGAAATGTTGTTTTCACTGTCCTCTTTGACTAATTCCTTCACACCTAAGTTTATCTGTCAATTCCTCAGGGAAACATACCCTGCTCTTCCTGACTAGGTGAAATCCCCCAATTACAGGATCTCAGAATACCGCATACCTCTCCCGCTTAGAATTTTCATCTGGGATGTATGCTTTGATCTGTCCATATAATTATTTGATTAATGCCTATCACCCCAATAGACTATAATCTCCATGAAAGCAGAGACTATGTCCATTTTTTCTCAGCATTTTATCCCCAGCATCTAGCTTGTACCTAGCCCAAAGAAGGTACTCAATAAATATTTGTTGAATGAACCACAAAGTGACATCAATGAGAATGCTGCTCCACAATGTTGGCAACTTGATGTATATAATTGCCCAACAGCAGAATCAGTAACTGATTCTGAGGTGATAAGTGTTCACACCTGAATTAACCTCACTAAATCTGGGGTTCAAGTGGTTCTGCTTCACACTATCATAGAAAACAAGAGACTGACAACCATGGTAAAAGTACTGGATAATCATCCACTTGATAATTCATCCTTTTTCAACTACCAATCCACATGTAACTCAATACTAACACTAAATAAACAAAATTCAATCTTAGACATTAGAAACTATAAAAAGTTCTATTAGGCCATACGGTCTTTTATCTCTTCCCTTCGTTTTCTAGGCAAAGATTACTCTGGAATTTTTAAGGGTATCTGTTTTTCTGTTTGCACTTCCAAAAATATATGCCATCTTTTTATAGGACTGCCATCTGTCTCATCATGGCTAAGTAAATGTTCTGAATTAGTTACTGCTTTTCTAATTGTAAAATTTTAAGTTTACACATATACTTGAAAGTGTGTATGAAAGTTCAAGGGAAAAGGTTTTAGACACCAATACTTTATCCGTATGGTCAGAAGATTCAAAAAATTTCACAACTTCTTTCGTAAGAAATGATTAAAGGTAGTCATGCCTGTCATTGTAACAACTAATCAAAAAATTTAAAAGACAACATCCAACTACTTAACCTTCAACGAAGGAAACAGCTTTATTATTGCCATTTTACAAGTGAGGAAACTGGGTCTTAGAGACATTAAATTTGCCCAACAAAGTTAAATCATTTGCCACTAGGAAATAGCAGATCCAGAATTTGAATGTGGCTGCTAACACCAAAGCTCATTCTTCCCTATAACAAGCTGCACCGCCAGACAGTCTAGTGCTTACATCAGCGGTTCCTAAACTTTCTGGTCTAAAGGCCTCTTCATCCTCTTAAAATCTATTGAAGACGACAAGAAGCTTTGTCTATGTGGGTTATATCGACTGAAATTTACCCTATTAGAAATTAAGACTGAGATTTAAAAATATTTATTAATTCATTCTAAAATGACAATATACTCATTACATGTTAACGTAAATAACATTTTCACGAAAAATGAATACATTTCCTCAAACAATAAAAATTCAGTGAGAGAAGTGGCGCTGTTTTACATTATTGTAAATCTTTTTTTCTGTCTTAAGACAGCTGGACTCTCACATCTGCATCTGCATTCAGTCTGTTACAATATGTTGTTTCAGTTCAAGTGTAAGAAGAAAATCCAACCTCTTACAGATATATAGTATAGCTGGAAAAGAGAGAAATATTTTATTTGGTAACTTTTTCACATAACTGGATATTCTTCTTATGATACTATACCAAAAATCAACAAGTGATAGTTTCTTAAAAGTTAGTTACACTGTAAAATCTGAAACCATATCAAGAATTTTTTTACTCTATTATATTCAAATCCATTGGTCTAGCTTGCATTTTGAATGAATTTTTATGCATGCATGATTTTGTAATACCAAGTATTAATTATTTCATTATATAACATAAAAAACTACATTTGTTAACATCACTACTAATCTCACCAGAAAAGTCTTTAAGTGTTGGGAAGCAGTTAAGCTAACAGTGGCAGATACAAGTGTTCCACAATTCTATTTTCGCCTGAAAGCTTGAATTTATCATTGGCAACAATACTGTCAGTAAGTAACAGGCTTACTTTGATTATTTATGAGAAAATATCTACTAAAAACCAAAGATGAACAACCATAGCTTATCTGTCAATTGTTCTTTCAGGTAGAAGTAGTGTTTCATGAAAAAGTAGCTGTCTCAGCTGGCAACTCAAACAACAGCACAGGCACTTCCTCTCGAGACAGCTTTCTTTCTTCAGTAAGTGGCAGACACTTTATACACACTTCCACCTCACCTAAAGATTTTGAAGAGATGTGTACTCAGGTCAAGATTTAGTAAAATTAATAATTTTTACAGCTTCATCAATGACATTCTTAACTGTAACTGAAATCTCTTTTTTCTACCAGTGTTTGGAGGTAAAGAACATACGACTACTACGGAAGCTCAATACTATGATAGCTGGTGCCGCTGCCTTGTCTGTGGTGAGGACCATCAATTTTATCCACCACCATTCTTGCACCCTCAGTGAAAATGGCAATACAATGAAAAGGGCAAATAATGTTTTAGCATTATTATGAAAAGGGATCCACAGACCATATTTTGAGAACTGTTAGCTTAAACTACCTGTGAAGACAGTTTAAAAGAACAAAGAGAAAGACTTTTAATGTAAGCAAAACATCCATACAAAAAGTTAGCAAGAAAAGAAGTTTCCCTGTCGTAACTCTCTCTGCACTAAAGGTTGCACTGTCAGTTTCTGAGCATGCTCTTACATTTCCATTTCAGTTCCTTGGATTCTACTCCACTGTCCCTGAGTCTGTCAGTATACTACTTGCCACTACCTTTATAAAAAAGGAAAAATAAAGAACAGCTACTAAAGCCTTTCCAGAAAGGGAGAAGCAGAAAGGAGGGAAAGGAATAGACTATGCAATAAAAAAGAAAATAAGGGCAATGGCCAATACAACACAGAATATGATAACATTCAGGTTCCAACGTTTGTTATTCCAATAAATATGAATGAGACAGAAGCAACTATTAGAAGAAAAAGATTTTCAGATCCGGTTTAAAAAAAATCCAATCATACGTTATATGGAAACCACACACCCACAAAATCTCCATTAGCCACTACTTTCCAACTACCCTCTTCTTTCTTCGGCATTCCTGTGATTTTCTTATTCTATCAGTTGAATTATATTTAGCTGTATTCTACTTGAGATCAGGAACATTATCACTCTTGTGATATCCTCAGTACCTAAGATAGCTCCTGGGCAGGGCTTAGGTTCATACAAACTTTTCTGAATTTAAATTCATTGCATGATTTAAACATGTAAACAAATAAGTTTTTTTTTTAAAGTTCTTTCTACAAAAACAGTTAATTGATTTGTAAACACTGAATAAATGCAGATGGCTAAAAAAAATTTCTGTGTAATTAGGTGTAAGCAAACCACTCTAAGACTAGGAGAATATTACTTTAAAAAAAACTAGCCCTTTGTACAAAGATTGCCTTACAAATGTGACTGGCTTCTAATTCTACTTAAAAGAAGTACCAAACTGGAAATCATTGATGATGCATTATTTAAGCATAGCAATTACATAATTCAGACTGCTAGAGTTCAGTTAATGGACATCTAAAGAAAAGCTATTTGGAAATTAAGGAAAGAGCACATATTTACTTGTTTTAATGTAAAATAAAATGTTTAAAAGCACATGAGTCTGTACTTCAGTGCAATTTTTCAACTAACTGACAAATACCAATCCTAATTGGATCAGAAAAAATTCCTCTAACAGAAAAAAAACGCATATGCTGACAACAAGCAAGCCAGAGTAACAACAGTAATATAAGACAGTGTTACAGTCAAGGAAAACTGGTCATACAAAATTAAAAGGGGCACATTACACAAGGTACAATCCACAAATAAGGTAAAATTGCCAAAAAATCTTTACACACAAAATGGAACATTAAAATGTCTCTTTCACGAGTGGGGGAAGGGTGAAAGGAGTAAAGGGATACATTTGTAGGGTGACAGATGGAGAGTAGACTTTTGGTGGTGAACGTGATGTAGTCTACACAGAAGTCAAAATGCAATGATGTACCCCTGAAATTTATATAATGTCATAAACCAGTGTTACTTCAATAAAATAAATAAATAAAATAAAAAATAAAATGTCTCTTTCAGCCCAAGAAAACGAAATAAACAAAAATGAAGAATATAGCAATTTAAATTACATAATTACTTTACCTATTAGATATATGGGATTCTGTACTCTAAAAAGTGAGAATTTATGTGCTTTTCAAGAATTTATGGAATAGTTCTTCAATGTGACAACATAGGCCACAATGAAAATCTCAATAAATTTTAAAAATCAGAAAAATCTCCTTAAATGACCACAAAGCATTAAAACTAAATAGAAAAAAAACAAAAATAAATTTAAATAAATTAAATTAAAATCACCAAACATCCTTAAATAAATCTTGAATCAAAGAGGAAATCTCAAAGAGAACAGAAATGGTATACTATTTATAAACTAACATAACGAAAATGCTACATATCCAGATCTATGCAATTCTGCAAAACCCTAAAACTAGGCTCACAGAAAATTTCAAAGCTTTAAACATTTACAAAACTGAACAGCAAGAAATTAGGAGAGACGAACTATGCATTCAATTCTAGAGGGAAGCAACTAGAACAAAAAAAGAAAGAAAGAAAAAAATAAAGATAAAAACATAAATAAATTAGAAAATAAAAAGTAGAGCCAACCCTGATGGCCTATCAGTTAAAAGTTCAGCGCGCTCTGCTTCGGCGGCTCAGGTTCAGTGCCCGGGTGTGGAACCACACCATTGGTCTGTCAGTAGCCATGCTGTGGTGGTGGCTCACACAGAAGAACCAGAAGAACTTACAACTATACACAACTATGTACTGGGGCTTTGTTGGGGGGAAAGGAAGAGAAAAGGAGGAAGACTGGCAACAGATGTTAGCTTAAGGCGAATCTTCCCCTGCAAAAAAAAATAAAAAATAAATAATAGTAGCAGTAAACGCTGTAAGAGTTGATTCTTTGATTAAACAACAAAAAACTTAATTGGTAAACAACTAGCTGTCATATCAAGAAAAGAAGGAAAATATATTTATAAAAAATCAGAAATGGAGAGAACAATTACAGATCCATGAGAAATCAAAATAAGTAACAGTACTTTGAAAACTCTATAAAAATTAATTTGAAACTCAGATGAAATGGATAATTTTATGGCAAAATATATATTACCAAAATTTGCATCAGAAGAGGTAGGAATCCAAAAGATACTAACAGCTGTCAAAGAATCTGAGAAAGTTATCTAAGAATTACCATGGCCTTCTCTTCCCCTGGCAAGAAAAAGTGACAAGTCAATAAAGACATAAGTCCAATATTCACTAAACTACTTCAGGGTATACAGAACAAAAAGAAGCTCCCAAATTTACTTTTAAAGCCAAAAGAACATCGATAACACAATTGGACAAAGACAACACATTAAAAAAAAACCCCAAAAGCACCAATCTCACCTATGAATACTGAAATAGAAATCTTAAATATCAGCAAACACTGGGAGTGGGGGGGGGGGACAATTCAACCAGATAAGGTACATCCCAGCATTGCTAGCATGCCTGCTCATTTGTAAATTTATTAATATAATTTACCATAGATCAAAGGAACAAAATCATATGATCATAGCTATAAGTCATAAAAAAGAGCTGAAAAAAATAACATCAATTCCTGACCCCCATAAAAAAAACTCTTTGTAAAACAGAAATAGATGGACATTTAACATGATACACATAACAAAATTAGAGCCTTATGAATAATGAAGAAATGCTGAAAGCCAGCAACAAGGACGCCAATGATCAATACTATCAATTAGCAATTATTTTCAACATATTAGCCAATTAATTAGACAAGAGTAAGAAATAAGTATAAATATTGAAAAAGAAGAGACAAATTGTCATTATTTACAGATGACATGATTGAATGAAAACCTGGAAATACAGCAGATGCAGCTGAACAACCATTAGGGAAAAAAAAGAACACAGTCAAGTGACTGCTTACAAAATTTATATGTAAAAATCACTAGTAAGCCAAAGCAATCCTGAGAAAACAGAACAAAGCTGGAGGTATCACACTCCCTGATTTCAAAATGTACTACAAAGCGATTGTAAACAAAACTACAGTAAACAAAACAGCATAGTATTGGCACAAAAAAGACACACAGATTAATGGAACAGAATCGAGAGCCCAGAAACAAACCCACACATCTATGGACAGCTAATTTTTGACAAAGGAGCCCAGAACACACAATGGAGAAAGGAAAGTCTCTTCAATAAATGGGGTTGGGAAAACTGGACAGCTACGTGCAAAAAAATGAAAGTAGACCATTATCTTACACTATATACAAAAATTAACTCAAAATGGATTAAACACTTGAAAGTACAGACCTGAAACCACAGAACTCCTAGAAGAAAACACAGGCAGTATGCTCTTTGCCAATGGTCTTAGCAGTATCTTTTTGAATATCATGTCTCCCCAGGCAAGGGAAACAAAAGAAAAAATAAACAAATGGGACTACATCAAACTAAAAAGCTTGTACACAGCAAAGGAAACCATGAATAAAATGAAAAGACAACCTAACAACTGGGAGAAGATATTTGCAAATCATACATCTGATAAGGGGTTAATATCCAAAATATATAAAAAACTCATACATCTCAACAACAGGAAAACAAACAACCCAATTAAAAAATGGGCAGAGGATCTGAACAGACATTTTTCCAAAGAAGATATACAAATGGCCAACAGACACATGAAAAGATATTCAACATCACTATTAGGGAAATGCAAATCAAACCCACAATGAGATATCACCTCACGCCCATCAGAAAAGTTATTATTAAAAGGTCAAGAAATAAGTGTTGGAGAGGATGTGGAGAAAAGGGAACCCTCATACACCTCTGGTGGGAATGTAAACTAGTGCAGCCACTATGGAAAACAGTATGGAGATTCCTCAAAAAAATTAAGAATAGAACTACCATATGATCTAACTATGCCACTGTTGGGTATTTATCCGAAGAACATGGAAACACTAACTTGAGAAGATTACGTTCACTGCAGCATTATTCACAATTGCCAAGACTTGGAAACAACCTAAGTGCCCATCAACAGATGAATGGATAAAGAAGATGTGGTATACATACAATGGAATACTACTCAGCCATAAAAAAGATGAAATCTTGCCATCTGCGACAACATGGGTGGATCTTAAGGGCATTATGCTAATCAAAATAAATTAGATGGAGAAAGCCAAATACCACATGATTTCATTCACATATGGAAGATAAAAACAACAACAACAAACACATACATATAGAGAATAGATTGGTGGTTACCAGAGGGGAAGCAGAGAGGAGGGAGGTCAACGGGTAAAACAGCACATGTGTACAGCGATGGATAGTAATTAGTCTTTGGGTGATGAACGGAATGTAGTCTACACAGAAACTGGAATATCATGATGTACACCTGAAATTTATATAAAATGTTACAAATCAATGTTACCTCAATAAAACACTAGTAATTCTATATTTTAAAAAGCTACTAGAAAATACAATAAAAGACTAGGTTCTATTTATAAGTTTCAAAAAAGATGGAATTAACTTTGAAAAATGTCCAGAACTACATGAAAAACTTTAAAAACTCCTCAGAGGATCATATAGATATAAACATATAAAAAGACACATCTTGTTCTTAGATAAACAATTCAATCCTGTCAAAATATTAACTCAAGATTCCAAGAAAACACCAATGATGTTTTTGCAAGAAACCTGACAAAATGATATTGAAGTTAACTTTGACACAAACAATGAAAAGAGTAAGAAAAATTCTAAAGGACAAATGAAGGATAATGAGCTGCACAAGATATATAACATACTGTAACATCTTAAAAATGGAGGGGGAAAACACTAGAAAGTCAAGAAACAGACTAAGACATGTGCGAAAAGGATATGTGACTAAGAGATGTTAAACGATTGGGAGAAAGACGGATTACTCAAGAAATGATGATGAGTAGACTGGATAACCACTTGGGAGTGGTGAGGAAAGCAAGAGTTTTATTTCTTTCATAAAAATAAATTCCAGAAGTATCACATATGCAAACATAAAAAAAATATGAAAGTTGGAGAAAAATCTTTAAAAAAAACCTTGCAGTGCAGAAAGCCTTTCTATGCGTAACATAAAACCTTGAGTCCACAATGGAAAAGATCGACAAATCTAACAATGCAAAATTTAAAATTTCTGAACAGCCAAAAAGAACGGCATAAATAAAGCCAAAAGATAAAGTGGAGGAAAACTGCAAACACATAAGACAAAGGATTAATTTCTGTAACATAGATGGTGCTCTTAGAAATCAGTGAGAGAAAGGCACACAATCCTATAGGCAAATGGGCAAAAGATATGAAGGAACAGTTCACACAAAAAGAATAACACAAGGAAGAAAGGCAAGAAAACACGAGAGAAATTAAGCAAGCCAGAGAGAGAGTAAACAGATTCAAGTGGCCAACTAACACCCTAGAAGATTCTCAATTTATTTATCACAAAGAAATTAAAGGAATTTGGGGGTGATGAGAACTGTTCTGTATCTTGATTGTGGTGGTGGTCACACGACTGACTGCATTTGTTAAAATTCAACAGACTGTACACTCTAAAGGTGAGTTTCAGTGTAAACTGTATCTCAACTTTAAAAATTCACTAAAAAGGAAATTCAAAACAAAACAAGATAATATCTTTCACCTATGAATTTGAAAAGTTAAATCAATAACAATGTTGGCAAGGGCATGGGAAACTGAGCACTTGTAACTAATTGTTGGAGTGTAAATTGGTACAATTTGTGGACAATTATTTGAAAATATTTATCAAAATTTTAAATTCACATATGCTTTAATGAAGTAATTATGCTATTAGGAATTTATCTTTTGGATATACACTCATACGAAAAACAAGGACATATGGAAAATGATTCCCTACTGCATTAAAAAAAAAATAGCTAACATTACTTGATCATTTACCTAGTACTGGCCTACTACTGGTAAATATAGGCCAAATATTGGCCTAACACGTGCTGGGCCTTGGTTTTAAGCCTTCTGAATATGCCACGTCTTATTTAATCCTTATAACCCTGTAAATTTGGTACCACGCATGAAGGAGTATAACACAGCGGGAAAACACTCCTCTGGAACCAGAACGCATGAGTTCACGTATATCCTGGCTACACCATTTAACAGCTGCGTGATCTTAGAAACAAGAGTATCGATCACTCAAGTTAGTTATAAGGTTTACATGTATTAATATACATGATGCCCTTACAACAGTGCCCAGCACACATTAGGTCATGTGGGTATCTGCAGCTAACAGCAGTAGTAACAACTGTAACATTCCCATTGAATAGATGGGGGAGCTGAGGCAGAGATTACAGCACTTGCCTAAAATCACACAATTGATTCTGCACAATGGAGCCCACTTAATCATTACACACGACTTATGCATAATGCATTTTGGTAAAAACATGGAATTAACCTAAATATCAGGAAATAACAATAATAATACACGTTGAAAATCAGTGGACTAGTTTAATAAATTATAATCCATCAATATAATGGAATATTAGGCAGATAAATAAAGAGATCTGAGATACCTTGTTGGAAAAGGGCAAGCTACAAAACAAAATGCAAATATGATCCCATTTGCGTATATATTTATATGCCTAAGTGTGTACAGTAAACGTCTCAAAGAATATCCAAATATCGGTGATTACACCTCTAGTGAACAGGAAGACGGATCAGGAAGCCCAGTAGACACATTTCCTATATTAGATCTTTCTGTAATCATTGAGCAGGTCTTACTTTACTACAAAACAACCAGCCCACCCTACACTTACAAAAGAAAATAAGGCAGTCTAGGTAAAAGAATGTATGTGTGTTTCAGCCACCTGGTATCATGAAAAGCAGGACTCTGATGCCCTGAGGGTCAAACGTCTCAACAGCTTTCCTTAGTCCACCTCCCTAAACCTTCCCAAACTCTTTCCGATTCTTCCCAGGTTCTAATCTCGTGAGGCTAAGTCTTCCCCTTCACGTCCTGCCACACTCCAATGTACCTTACACTCATATTTCAGTCTTTTGCTTCCCTATTCACAACTCGAGACGCTCTGGCGGCTCTGCTGCCTGTGGACACGAGGAATGAACCCCTCATCCAGCCAAATTGCTGACATCTAACCACCTTGGCACCCCTGAATTCACCCCACACAGCGAATGCTTCTCATCACTCACTACAATTTCTCTAACTTTCCTTACTTTATGCCCACCTCTTTCTGTTCCGCCCTCTCCCACCCTTATTTATCAATTCAGGTCACATCCATGTCTTGACACAGATAAATCACTGCACTTCCTTGAAAAGTATAAGGAGACAGCTGCAAGCCATAGTAAAAACACAGGGATGAAAGATTAAGTCCTTACCCTCAAAGACCTTGGATTCTAGTACAGAATATAAGTAAGCAAACATTTGCAGAAGACTATGAGAAGGGCTGTAAAAGAAACATATTTAGGATGCGATCATCATTCAGAGGAGAGATGCCTAACTCACACCAGGGGGCAGGGGGGAGTTTTCTCATCACTACTGCTACTACTATACTACTAATATTATTAATACCACCATGACCGCCACCCATTCGGAGGTTACTACGTACTAAAAAACATACATTAATCTTCTTGAATCCTCAGAAGAACTCTATTTGGAAGGTACTATCTTTATCTCCATTTTATAGAAGAGCAAACTAAATCTTAGAATGTTTACCAGTCTGCCCAAAGTCACAAAGGAAGTTGCCAAGTAACAGACCCAAGTGCTGACCCTTGGTGCATGATCCAGAAACGACCATTTATTCTGACTGTGCTAACATGACACGGGGCCTGGGAGGACATAGCCTAGTGATTCAGAGCATAGACTCTGGAGGTACACTGCCTGAGTGCACATCCCAGTCACCATATCTAACGACCCTGGGCATCACGCCTCAGTTTCCTCATCTGAAAATGGGAATAAAAAAAGACATACCAAGGGAAATTCACTTCTGGCATGATGGAATGAGGAGGTTGATAAATCCTCTCCACAAAAAAGCAACTACAGAGCCAGCCAAGCTGTCAAAAGCAACCATTCCATGACTTCAGAGAGAACCTAACAGCATACAACTGAGAAACTTATCCATAAAAACCAGTGAACTTCGGGATTTCATTAAAATTTTTTAAAGGATTTTTGTGCTCCAAAACACATCATTAAGAGAAAGACAAGCTACAGACTGGGAAGAAATATTTACATATGATATACCTGATAAAGGATTTGCACCCAGAACAAATATATACAGAACTCCCAACAACTGAATAATAAGACAATCTGATTTTTAAAATGGGAAAAAGACCTGAATAAACCTTTTACCAAAGAAGACGTACAAATGGTTAATAAGCACATGAAAAGGTGCTTAATATTACTGATCATTAGGAAAATATAATTTAAAACCATAATGAGATATCACTACACACCCACTAGAATGACAAGACCTAGTATTAGCAAGAATGTGGAAAAACTGGAACCCTCATACGTTGCCGGTGGGAGTGTAAAATGGGTTGGCTTTTAAACATTTTCCTTATAGTGGGAAAAATGATTAAAATGCATGGCTAAATATATAGAACAAAAAGATCTGTGATAGGGCGGGAACATGTCAGACCTCTAAGAATCACTCCTTATCAGTTCACACAGATCATCTACTTTCTTTTTTCCACAGCTGTATGGTACTTGTGCCTTGACTTTTTATTCTTTTTGTGCTACACTGAAGAACAGAAGTTTCTCATCTTATTTTAGTCGAATCTGTCAGTCTTCCTTTATTGTTCGCCCCTTCTGTTGTCTTAAGAAGTCCTTCTGACACTGAAAGCATGTGTTCTCCTGTATTTGCTATAAAAGTATTGAATTTTGCATTTCACATGTAAGTCCTTGATCAATCTAGTATTGATTTATGTATAAGGTAGGGATTAATCTGCATTTTTCCACATGGATAACCAATTGGCTCAACATATTCACAGAAAAATACTGACCCTCATAATAATCAAAGAAATGCAAATTAAAATAGTAATGATTTTTCAACAAGTCAAATCAGCAAAGACTTTTCTAAATGATATTCATTACTTGAATATGTCTTAATTTAGTTGTAAAAAATAACTTGCTATATGCGACTCTTAAAAATATTCATACTCTTTGGCCCCAAAAATGCTATTTTTATAATCTTAAATAATATGAAACCAAAGCATAACAAGGTCCCCTGCATTATTATATATGATAAAAAGTCCACTTAAATTTTAAAAATCAGAAACATTCTAATTTCCAACACTGTGAAGACTATAAACAAAATTCTGGCACATCTACACAATGGAACTTTGGGGAACCACTAAAGTTGGGATTTTTACAGAGTTATAAATAACATGGGGGAAAAGTTCATATTGTTCATTTGTTAAATGCAAAAACACAGGAAACAAAATCGTATGTAAAGCGTGCTCTCGATTATGTAGAAAGAATAGGGAGGAAAACCTGGCCAGAAAGCAACACAGCATAACTGTCAACTGAATCGCAGAAGTCTTTGTAAATATTATTTTCAAAATACTCTATAATAAACATGGAATGTTTTTACAAGAATAAAGTCTGTGAGCTCGTTTGTTCTTAATTTACTTTTTAAAAGGGAATGGCTGAGTAAATCCATCAGGTTAAAGCAAAACGCAAGGCCTTTTCTTGGCTTTCAGTTACACCATGACCGCCAAACAAAAAATAAATCAACAGATAAGAATATTGTATTATTTTTGTTTTATTAGAACCTAGATAGCCACCTCCTTCTCCTCACCCCACCCAAATAACTTTTTGCAAATCTGACATTACATTTTGTTTGGTGTATATATAGTCAGGGACTGGCCTGAAATATTCAAAGTCTAAATGGCAACAGTAATAACCCCATCAGCTTTTCAATGACCCTCTTCCCTCCTTACTCAGTTTATATTCCATGATTAACCATAATCATCCCCTTGCATTACCCTCAATTCTCTCCCTCACTCTCACTCTGAAAATCTCTCTTGGCAAAACCACAACATTGGTTAAATCCAACTCCACCTACGGCACGCCTACACCCATCCAGGGGAATGGAGCTGGGGAAACACACAACCACTCTGACTGGTTTCACCAGGTAGTCATGACCATGTACCTCAGGTGGAGCCTCACCACTGCCTGGAAATCAAACTACATTTCCCTGGTCCGTTCACTCGCACTTTCCTTGCCGACCATTTCACATCTTTCCTCACACCTCTAACACTTACTCCTCCATCTTCAATCTTAGCTGATGGCCCAGCTTCCTATTTCACTGAGACAATTAAGGACATCGGAAGAGAACTTCAGACACCAGCACCACATCTACCCACTTTCATATTTACTTCCATCCTGTTACTCTACAGATCCACGCACCTTTCTACAGGCACCCCTCCACTTGTGTACTTGATCTCCTTCACTTCCCAGCAATTTCCCTCTCTACTGAATCACTCCTAAAAATGTCATTTCTCATATAAATAAACAAACTTGCCTGGATCACACTTTCCCTACCAGGGATGGTTCTCTCTCTCTAATCCCTTCTACAGCAAAACACCTTGGGAGAATCATGCGTACTCAAGGTGTACAAATCCCTTTCTCCCACCTTCTGTTAAACTCACACCAGAGGCCTACTGTACCACCATTACACAGAAACAGCTCTTGTCAAGGTCACTAATGATGTCCACATGGCAAATCCAGCATCAGTTCTCAGTCCTTATCTTAGATACTCTGTCAGCAGCACTGGGACACAGCTGATCACTCCTTCTCAGACTACTCTGCCTCCAATCTCTTAACGTTGGAGTACTCCAGCACTCAGACTTTGCTCATTTCTTCTCCAGCTACACTCATGCTCCTCAGTGACTTCACTCATTCTCACGCTTTAAATAACATCCACAGGTCAACAACTCCCAAATTTCTATCTCTTTATTTAGCCTAGTTATAGTCAATTCCCTGTCTCGACACTGCCACTTCGCTGTCTTACAGATATGAGAGACTTAACATGTTCAAAACAAAACTCTGAATCTTTTCCGTCCCACCCCCAAACCTGCTCTACTTGCAGTCTTTCCCACTTTCATTTATGGCTACTCTATTCTTCCAACTGCTCAGATCAAAACCTTTGGAATCATCTGTGGCTCCTCTCTCTCACACCCCACATCCAACATGTCACATGATCCCAATCTCAGCTATCTTCAAAATATATGCAGAATCCACTCACTTTTTACCACCACACTGGTCCAAGCTACTGTCCTATCTCACCTGCATTACTGCAATAGCCTCCTAATTAGTTTCCTTGCGTTCTCCTTCGGCCCCTACAGCCTTTTCTCAGCATGGCACCAGTGCTCAGGGAACTGGCACAAATGCTGACAGTGGCTACTGATGCCACTGTGAGTAATAAAGCCCTTTCTCTCTGGCCCCGGAGTCTTGTGTCTTCTGGCAGTAACCATGAAGCTGTTTCAGTCTAACTTGTTAGCTTGCTCTGACTCTTCACAGTTCTTGACAACGACATGAAAATATAAGTAAGTGAAACACAGTAAACGTCACAGAATTGCTCTGACTTCTTTTAGAATCTCTAGATCTTACCACAGTAAGCTTTGTTTTAAAAAGCAATATGAATAATTTGCATGGCTACAAAGCTGGATAAAGAAATTTAAAAATAACCAAGTTAAGAAAAATGGACTTAAAGTTGCTATATAGTTTAAATTTAATAAATTAAGAGTAAGTTTCTAATTACAGCAAAGCTCTAATAAATTTTCAAGTGATCCCCTCCCACTTTGTAGTCTACTGACACAAAACACAGAGTAGCACTAAGTTTGCTGTGTGACACAGAGTAAATTTCCTGAGTCTCAGTTTTCCCATATAAAATAAAGACATTGACCTCCAACGCACGTCCAGCTCTAAAATTATCTGATTCAATGAAAATAAAAATATGCAGAGACTTAGAAATTCAACCTGCAGAAAACATTTACGTGAACATTTTTAAGCATCTTTTTCTATAACTATTTTCAAAACATTTCTATTAAATTGAATATGAAACAAATGTTCATAAATTCAATCATTTAAAATGTTAATGGAGCTGTCTTATAAGAATTGATCAATGAAATAAACCCACCCCTTTATTTTTTAATTCAGATTTAACATGTTGGATCTAAAAAGTAGTATATTTATATACCAATTCATCATTGTCTTTATGTATATACATATTAAATTTTTAATGTATACATTTTTATACCTTTCTAGGCACTTACCAATGTTTGAGCTAAAAAACATGGCAAATTCCCTAAATAATCTTACCACTTTTACTGCCTATCAGAGAGTATGACCTCACTGGTTAAACTACCAGATAGGTAAGATCTTTTGAGAATTTTTGACAAATTACTAACAATTAAGTAGGGTCCAAAGATCTGTTTTCGTTTATATTCCGGGGCAGGGGTGCTGTAGCAAATAGTACAATGATGAATTTCCTTCATTACTGTTCACTATTCAAAATTTAAAGTAATTTGTTTATACATAATATATTTGTTTATATCTATTGTTGCAATTTGTTTATACATAATATATTGATTACTTTTAAATATACTGAACTATTAAAGCAAAAATTTTTAACTTCTGAAAGCAACATGCACATAAAAACAACTGAAAAGTAATACAATTGCTTTGACTGCTCTCAGCCTTTAAATCCTAACACAAAACTCCAATTTGAAAAGCAATTTGTCAATTATTCGAATGCTTTTGCATAGAACATATAGATTTCTTCATTCAGTTTGCATTAGAGAATATGAGCTTTCTGTTAAACAGTCTTTTCCTCATTTTCTGTAAGTACAACCCAAACTGAGAATAGCAGATTTGGGATACAAAAAGTAATCCACATAAGATTTATTATATGTATATTAACAGCAAACATAAACCCCATTCATTAATCATTAGAGATAAAGGGGATCCTAGAGAGCAATAATTATTCAGATTAGTAATATAGCCCTATTAAGCGAATAATACAAAAATCTTACAAAATGGAAAAGGTTGTATACATTGTAAAATAATAATTGTCAAAAGTAATCACTTTTTATGGGTTGCTAAACATGAGATCATCTGATGCTTTTAAAATAATCTAACTTAAAATAATTCATGTTATCCACTATAGATCAGCAGGCATTTCATAATTAAGTTACACAGAGCTCAGTGACATAGATATGGGTTCAAGACAGCACTAACTGAAAACCCCGATTTAAAGAAAAATTAGATTTGGGCTTCCCGCAAAGTAAAAGGCTTTAATATTCACTGATGCTAATAAAACAAAAACTATTAAAAAAAGAACAAAAAAACTTTGGATGAGCCATTGATGAAACATATACTTCTCTGTCTCCCCTATCCTCAAAAAACACAAGGACAATGAAAACTGGAAAGCAGATGACCACAGTTAACCGGCTTAACCAAACTGGAGAGAGCTGAAATCTAAGCCTGTTGGAAGGGAAGGCAACAAAAAGCAAGGTTAAGGAAAGGTATCACAAATCTGAAACAAGAGTCAGATGCTAAAGTGGTGGGAGAACAGTTAGAAAACAAAAACTCCTATAGTCAAAATTAAAAATTCAGGAGAAGAAAAATTGAGGAAATTTCCTCTCCAAAAAAAATCCCCCCCAAAAAAACTGACTTAAAAAATTGAGAAAAAAGCGGCCGGCCCCGTGGCACAGCGGTTTAGTTCATGCTTGGCAGCCCGGGGTTCGCGGGTTCAGATCCCGGGCACCCACAGATGCACTGCTCATCAGCCATGCCGTGGCGGCCTCCCATATAAAGTGGAGGGAGATGGACATAGATGTTAGCCCAGGGCCAGTCTTCCTCAGCAAAAAGAGGATTGGCAACGGATGTTGTTAGCTCAGGGCTGGTCTTCCTCACAAAAAAAAAATTGAGAAAAAAGCTACAAAAATTAATATATCAATCCAGAAAGTCCAACTCCAACAAAGAAGAGCTTTGGAAAAGAAAGAAAATGAAGGTGAAGAAATTATAAAAGAAATTTAAAAATTTTCCCAGAACTGAAGAACACAAGTTTACAGATTAAAAGGATCCATGGAATGCTCAGTACATCCAAAGAAGAAAAAATAATAATCAGGTACATGAAATTTTAGAATATAGGAGATAATACAAAGGTACTATAAAGCTTTCAGAAAGAAAAAAATTATGTACAAATGATTGTGAAACAGAGGGCAAGTGACTTAATAGTAACACTGGAAGCTGGAAGTCAATGGAGCAATGCCTTCAAAGCGTCAAGAGAAAATTGACTTTCAATACAGCACACATTTATAGTCAATGACTCTTCCGGTGCACTTCCACACTTCGTATCCATGCAGAGCCATGTGACTGGTTCTGGCCAACGGACTTTGAGCAAAAGTGACATGCGTCACTGCTGGCCAAATATTTAAGTGCCAGCTTGTGACCTGTCAGCTCTGTTTTGCATTTGCTACAGTAACCTGGAGTCAGGGTGTGATACGATGGGGAACTGCAAGTCAAAGCAGACTGGATTTAAGGAAGATGCCAGAGGAGCCCACAGCAGGCCTGCAGCAGACTTGGTGAAAGCAAGTAATAACCCTTTATTTATGCTGAGATTTCAGAGTTAACCTGCCACTGCAGCATAACCTACTCTATCCTGACTAAAACATTAACCTAGAATTCTATGCACAGTCAGACTATAAATCAAATACTTAGAACATAGACATTTTCTGACATGCAAGGTCTCAAAAAGAAAAATGCACATCCCCATCACCTTTCTAGGAAGTTGCTAGGAGGAAGAGCTCCATCAAATCAACGAGGTAAACTAATAAACAGAAAACAGGTAACCCCACACAGGAAAGAGGAGAAAAGAATCTCTAGGTTGATGGCATAGCTCCTGCTGTTCAGCCTGTTTGAGATACTGTCCCTGCTGCCTATAGCTCTTCCCAATCTAATACAGGTCACCCTCCAGGAGCCAGCTCAACTGTGAAATCCTCCATGAAGACACAAATCCAAATTTCCCAGCTCCCACAAGTAAATGAAACCATCTTGCACCAATGGCAGGAAGAGGTGCACACATCAGACTCCATTCTGAAATCTGCTAGTGATGTGGTATGCAACTTTCAGCAGATTACAGAACCACTCTGAGTCTCCATTTCCTCATCACCTGGATAAGGATGAAGTGGTCAATAATCAAAAGAATCAAAGAATTATCTAAAATGCAATAATTCTGCAAATGTATAAAACCACTAAAATCCTGATACAATTCTACGTTTGGTACGTGCTTACATGTTCTGACAGTCTGTGATATTTGGTAATAATGTTATTCTCTAAGTATTTTTTTTTACTTTAAAAGCAATGTCAACAGACAAAAATGACTACTGTCCAAGGGATGATGATATTTCCTTTAAAAACCAAAATTAAGCTTTAATAGCAAACACCTTCATTAGGATAAACATCGAAAGGAAAATCATATAAAGTAACAAGTCTACCAGCGAGAACTCATCTTACTTTAAAAGCATATCAACCCTGTTGCTTCAAGCATCCAGCGTGTTATCAGTGTGGCTGGAATAACGTCTATCACGACAAGTACAACCATAAGCAGCGTCAAATAAGAAGCTATCTAGAGCACTTGGTGAATATACCCTTTCTAAATAGTTTTAAAAAATAACAAACTCTTAAAATTGTTTTTGATGGAAATCTTATCTAATAGGAGCCATATATTCCTCTGCCTTCTTAGAAGAAACACAAGTGTGTATATTAAATATAATCTCATGTGTCACTAAACTGCTGCATAGAGATAGGCGCCTCTTCAGATGACTGAATTTACCTGTTGGGAAACTTCAGGATGGCATAGTGACACCTTCAGAGTTTACTGACGCTCAGATAACTGTTTGTCTCCCAGGTCTTCAGAGCGAGGCGGTCTTCTCTTCTTTCTTCTCTACTACTCAAGAGTCTGCTCCCAGGGACAATGGGACAGTCACCACTCCCTGAACACAGTCTCCAAGTGTGATGCCCTTTTAATAATTTTAAGAAAAAATTTCAGTGTGATGGCTGTTAAGAGTGATAAAACAATATATTAAAACAAACAGTATGAAAACAAGACCATGGGGCCTGGCAGAAGGTCAAGAGAAGTATCTTTTTTGTTCCAGATCTTCCACCAACTGACTGCAATGACCCAGTGCCAAGTAATCCAGTTGCTGCTCACACTGTAACCATCTGTAATCCTCACAATTCTAGTAACCGGCACCATTAATACTTCCACAGATTCCCATTCTCTTTCCTCTTGTATTTCCACTTTTATTATTCCTTTGGCCTCTCACGCTTTCCCCATACAGAGCTTCCTTAATGAGAACAACCAAGTCTTACGTAGATGCTGCTGATTAACTAGAATACTCCTTTTAACTATTCACAGTATATTTTAAACTAATTATTGCTATTAGCACTTGTTATATTCCAGGCACTGAACTCATACATTTACATGCATTATCTCATTTAATTTTCACACCAATGTTGAGAAAGGCACTAATATTATTTTACAGATAAGGCAAATAAGACAGTATATTTTAAAAACCTACCCTACAAAAATCACAGTCCTGAAAGTCAAACCTAGATCTGCATCCCTGTGAAAGGCTGCCTTCACCAGCTGCAATCGGAGTCATCTAGGTCTTTGGCTTGTCTAATTCCAAATGAGTTTCTCCTTCCTGCTTAATTCTACGTCAGATAACCGAGGATGCCAGAAGGTTCCAGATAACTCAGGTTTTCGCCTCACTAAGCCATGTAAGCTAACATCAAGGGAAACGTGCTTTGGAGTGGTTACTCTCCACACACTATAAATAACTATACTTCCAGAAGAGATGAAGGCTCACGCATCTTTGTGACCAGTTGGGTACACGTGTGAACTCAAACACGTTATGGCTCTACAGGTAGAAATAGTTCTACGTGGGGCTATTTGTGCCATGTAGTTACAAAGACTTTGGCCTTATTACTGCTAATTTATTCAGCGGACCAGATAAGCTCAGATAGGGATAACTAAGCAACAGAAAAAACCAACAGATTTCTAAGATCTACACAGCACATCTTTGCCTTTAACGTGTAGATAACAATGTAAAAACTACAAGCACTTTCCGTACACCACATCCCTACTCAGTGGTCAGGCCCCCGTGGAATGTGTTAGGGAGACAAAGGAGAAAGACCACAGACCACGTCCTGCCCACATGAAACTTATATGGGGAGATATATCAGAAAGAAGTAAACAAAATAATTACAGACTGTAATAAACATTATGGCAGAAACATACAAATTGATAAGATGGGACTACTGAAGGAGCTATAAGGAAGACTAGTCAAGGAAGGCTTCTCTGAGGTGGTGACCCTGGGCAGTAAGATCTGAGAATGAACCAACCACACAAGGAGCCCCTGAAGAACATTCTAGGCAAACAGAACTACAGTGTCAAAGGTGAGGAAGCCAGAAGCAGCTTGGAATGTTGAGGAACAGAAAGGCCAGAGCACAACTCTGTGGTAAGGCAGAGAGAGGGTTGCTCAAGACGAGCTGAAGAACTAGGCACAAATCTTGTAGCTGATGGTAAAGAGTCTGCATTTTACTTTAAACAAAATATATACTCAAAATAACTCTGTCAGCTGGATTATTATCCCCTCTTTAGCCCCATATGAGGAATAAGACTCAGAGGGAATCTAAAATGTGTTCAAGGTCACATAGCTAGTTAACATACACTTTTTCCTAACAATCTAACACCTCCAAAATGTCCTCTGTGTGCAATGTGAGAACTGAAATCTTAAATGACTTTATCTAAGCATGTCTATTTTTGAAACATCAACAAGACTAACAGCCACCTAAAAACAACTGTGCCAACTAAGTAAAATTTAACGTTAGTATGGATCATCAAAGACCCTAAAGTCAGTTGGAAGTAAAACGTGCCCTCAGTCCTAAAGCCTTCACTACTTATTAGCTAAACCAACACGCTGTACAGCATAATAAATTAACCATAAAAACATTAATGACAATCTCACTCCCAATACAGTTTAGAACATGTCCCACTGCTGTTTCTTTTTTAATACCTTGTCAATTCTTTTGATCAATCTAGTCATACAAGAAAGTTTCCCCTTTTTATGACATATACTAGTATTACAAATTTCTCCCTTGTAAAAGGAATAATTGTACAAAAGTACTCACACACCACAGATGTGCCATTTCCAAAACTAGAAGAGATTAGGGATGAGGATAAGAGAACTGAATTAGACAATCTTCACTTCCCATAAAAGATGCAACAAACAGAAAATAGCAAAAGGTGATCTTAGCTGTAGGTCATTTACCTACCTACCCTTATTAAGATAGTCATGCATCTTAGCCATGGGGATAGTTCTGAGAAATACGTTCTTGGGCAATTTCGTCATCGTGCAAACATCACAGAGTGTACTCACACAAACCTAGATGGAGTACAGCCGACTACACACCTAAGCTATATGGTACTAATCTATGGGATCATCGTCGTATATGCAGTCAGTCGTTGACCGAAACATCTTTCTGTGGTGCCTGACTGTAGACACATCCATCAGTTATACTAGATTATAAATAACATGGAGTGTTTGACCTCAAACTTCAACATATTTCTGTGCTGTGTGTATCGACCCATTTCACATTACGGCATATTTTTGAGAGAACAATAAGAGCAATTGCCACAAATTCAGAAATGGATATAATATTCCCTTCTTTCCTGGGAGTATATTATGACTTTTAAATAACATCACACAATTACTTCTATGAGCAAAATAAAAGATACTTACGACTAATAACACAAAAGTTTCCTGAAAACTGACCACAATGGAGAAAACTGTCAGAACTTTCTCTGACCAGTGAAGTTACATAACAAGACAGTCTTAAGACACTTGTTTCTGTTCCCTAAAAAGAAGGCCATTAAAAGAAACACTAAAGACCATGAAATGACTCCAAATCCAGTCAGTACAACAGCAGAGCTTTTCCTCCCAGCCCCTGCACAATGGCACCCAAACCCCTTCTCTGCCACTCCCTGCAAGGTGCTGCCAAGGGAAGGGGCCAGGTGACACCTGAGAGTGTGCCCCTGGGTCCTATGGAGGCCATGTTTAAGGCCTGCCTGTCTAAGCGGGCAGTGCCGGGTACTTCCCACCAAATCAGAAGATACTTCAAGATGATCATAAAGGGAAAAAGTGTTTCAAAAGAGATGTTGAAGGGAGTCTTAAAAAGGGTAAAGGTTCAGGTGAATAACCTGGCTGATCCTTACCCAGACCAAACAGTGGAAAGCACTTGCCACACCCCTGATAATGTTCTTCTAAGAATCTTTATCAAGTCCATGGTCAATGAGCCAGCTTCCCAAAAGGCAACAAGAAAATATTAGGGAGGGTGTTGGAACCCAAGAGTTGAGGCCACATATTTCGATTAGAACAGGGATAGATTCTGACACTTACCATATCCACACTAGGTGATGCAGAACAGAGGTGCAATTAGCACGGGGCAAGTGTCACAGGCTACTTTCAACGGTTTTATTTGCGAAACTTGGTAAACAACGCCATAAAAGTTTTTAAATAACGCTGCCTCTCCACAGCACTAAATATTCCTTCTAAAATTCATTCATTCAAGTAAGCTAAGTGGATTTCATGTTGTGGGAGCTGGTGGGTTAAAAAAATGTCAAGATGAATTCACGCCTACTGTGGTTGAGAACACGTCGAGATATTTCATCTTGAAGTAGATGGCTGTTTATTCCTGTTTGATTACAAATATACATTCATTCCCAGGCACACAGTCAATGAAAAACGTACTTGGGAAACGTTTTGCGTCTCATTCACTTTACCATCACGATTCCTCTGTTCTCCGTCCTCACACACACCAGCACATCGCCTTATCAGGGGCAGACGTTCAAGAGACATTTGCAGAACCGAATTCAACATTACATTTTCATTCCCGGACGCCTGAATTCCACCACACATCCCCACCTGGCCCTTAATTCCAGAAAGTGGGGATGGGAACCCCCGATTGCACATTCCGACTAATGCTAAATTGGCGTACAGATTACCGCACACATTCCAAGTTTTGTGCCAGGACCTGCCACTGAGAAATGTCACTAGCTGTGCTGCACGACGAGCCACCGCGGTGTCCCTGAAGTTGCCAACTCCTGAAGCAAATTAAAAATCAAGGCCCGTCTCGGTTGCAGGGCCAGTCCAAAATCCCACAGTCCCCACCTCCGCGCAGGGACATTAACGGCCAGCAGCACCTTCTCGCGGAGAAGAAGCCAGGCTCCCGGCCCACCGCGAGCTCCCGGGGCGGCGGGGGCGGCGGCCGACGCGGCCCGGGCCCTCCCGAGCGCGCCCTCCGACCCCGGGGCCGAGCCGAGCAGCGCCGCGCAGGCCCCGCGCCGCCGCCCCAGGCCTCGCCGAGCCCCGGCCTCTCCCCGGAGGGCCGCGGGCAACAAAGGCGGCGGCCCGGGCCCGGCGCGCGGCGGAAGCAGGCCTCGGCCCTCCCGGCCCGGCTCCCGCCGCCGCCCCCCGCGCCGGCTCCCCGGCTCCCCGGCTCCGGCCCGCCCGGCCCCCGCCCGCTGCCCGCCGCGGCGGCGCAGGGCCTCGCGCCGCCGGGACCCTCGGCTGCGGCGGCGCCAGGCGGCCTCGGGCCCAGCCGCGCCGGGCCCGCCCCCGCCCCCGAGGG
Source organism: Tapirus indicus (assembly GCA_031878705.1). Lineage (NCBI taxonomy): Eukaryota > Metazoa > Chordata > Mammalia > Perissodactyla > Tapiridae > Tapirus > Tapirus indicus. Next base: position 8,414,990 of record CM062917.1, read on the forward strand.
GAAGGCCCCCGCGGCCAGTTTCCCGGGTGACGGGGAGAGGACGGGGGAGAGCCCCCGCCTCGGCCCCGCAGACGCTCACCGGCGGCGGCCCTCTCCGCTTCCTCGCCCAGCGCCGGCGCGACTGGCGCGCTCGGCCCTCCTCTCCCGCAACTCCTCCTCCCGCCTCCTTCCTCCTCCTCTTCCTCCTCCTCCTTCTCGGGGGGGCGCGCCGCCGCGCCTCGGCCCGCGGGGGGAGCGGCTGCCGAGGAGCCGAGCGGGCCGCCCCGCGTCCCCAACTCGGCCCGCGGCGCCGGCGGGCGGACGGGCGCGGGACGGGGGCGCGCGGGGGCGCGGGCGCGGGCGCGGGGCGGGGGCGCCGGGGGGCGAGGGGCGCTCGGGCGCTGGGGTGGGGTCCGAGCCCGGCGACCCCCGCCCGGCCCTCCCGCCCGGCCGCGCCTCCGGTGCGAGTCCTTCCTCGTCTGCCTCCCGCTTCGGGTGGCCCTGCTGACGCGGAAAAGAAAATCTCCCGGCCTCTGGCGCCGCCCGCCCCGGCCCCACACGGCCGCGCGCCGCTCACCTGGCGCGGTGACCCCGGCCTGGTCCCCGCGCGGACGGAGAGGCCGAGGACAGCCGAGCACGGCCGCCCGAGCGGGGCCCCTGTGGGGAGCCTCTTCCCCACACTTTCTGTATCTTAACCGTAACGTCTGCTTGTTAGAAGAAAACTTACTGTTTCAAGCCATCTACTTTTCCGTTTGGTCCTTTTTAATGGGGTTTTATCCAAGTAATAGTTCACTATTTGTGCCGCCGAATTCCAAGTTAGTGTCATATAAAGTTGCATGTTGGTGACTTGACTCATTTCTTTGGAAATGGGCTGAATGTGCTACTAATGTATAGCGATAATAGCAAATTTGATTTTTGTCAGTGAGAATCAACAGGAAAATGTTTATTTCTGTTTTGTTGAAAAGCGATTAAAGATAAGTACCGTTAAAATCTAACTTAAGAATTATTCTTGACTTTAAAAGTTGTGTTTCTTAGATAGTATGGACCTTTTAAAAAGGAACGAAAGAAATAAGCCTAGGGGAAAAAGTCTTCAAGTTGCTCAAGTGTGGATTTATATCTGAATTGTATCTCAAGAAAGGTGTTAGTTAAAAAAAATTCAAGTAGTTGATTTTAATTCCTATTAAAGTCCGATATACAGTACTCGTCTGAAAAAATACTCATCTTAAAAATGTAGATTAATAATTTAAAAATTGGATTGCTGGTGATTCCGTCGGGTTTTATGACTGAGTAGTCTGTGTGAGGTTGATGTCGTGTGTTGTGCGTGATTTACCAGACCACTGTCGTCTTCAGTTCTTGAATTTATCAGTAAAGCTTACCATTATTCTTACCCTGATTTAAAAGCAACTGAATTCTCAAATAACTAATTACGGTGAATGTAGACAGAAATAGAATGGTCAGTGAGGTTAGTGGTAATAACAGATAGTATTTAGAAAAGAAGCAGACTTTTCAACCCTACTGCTCTGGTTTTAAGTCCCTTCAGAAGGAAGACTCATGGGATAGATTGGAGTGTGTCATGGGGCCAAGTGTCTCCTTATCTGATCTCAACAGACCAGCAGCAAGAGGCTGTGCAGCGGGGTGGTGAGCACTAAGCTAGCAGTGGGCTGAGCTTACTCCTCCAGGAGATGCCATCAAGACCCGGGGCTTCTGAGTCAGGCAGAGTTGGTCTGGCATCTCAGCTTTGACAGTTAATATAGTTGTGTGACTTTAACCAAGTTTCTCAGTGGTAACTCCAGTTTCTCCTTTTGTAAAACGGAGATGGGGGTGGGGGTCTGGGTTTTGATATTAACTATGTCAAATAGTTGTGAAGATTACTTGAAATAATACACAAAAACCACTTTACTTGGTGCCTGGTCCATAAAGGTAATGTATATTTTTTAGGCTCGGCATTGCATTAAGCCCTTTTGTGTATATTATCTCCTTTAATTTTAGCAATAATCTATAAGGTCGGTGTTATCATCATCCCCACATTACAGATGAGGAATCTGAGGCTTCTTGTGTATAAATAGGAAATAACTTTCCCAAAGCCGCACAGCTACTATGGGGCAGAGCTGGATTTCAGATTTAGGTCTCTCAGACTCCGGAATATGAGCTCCTAACCACTAAATTAAAATAATAGCGATAACAATATAATAATACAGCAGCAACTTTAGTGTAGAGATACTAGTGGCTAAATATACTATTAAAATCTCCATGCTTGGCTGAATTCCAAACACTTCTTGGCTGTAGGCACTGTTCTCTTCTTGGCTGTCCATCATCCAACCCTTCCTTCTATCAGCAACTCAATCTCCCTTTGGGGAAAATCTTTTCTTTGCTCTGCCTATACCCAGCACAGCTGAGAGGTGTGCCCAGGACTGAGACTGCTAATTAGCCTCTTGCCCAAGACTCTGACCCTTGAGCACAAGATGCAAACACCGAGGGTGTATGGGAGAGGAAGGGGATCAGCTTATTGCTGGTGCCAGCCCCTGATGGCCTAATGAATCCCTGTTTATTCAAGATAACTGATTTCTGTTGTTTGCAACCTCAAACACTGTTAGATATACTTCCCAAAAGATGGCGATGGCAAAGGGTCCTACTGATGGTCTATCCTCAACAGGGGCGGGGGAGCCTAGTTCACTTCATCCTCCTGAAATCGTAGCTTACAGAGCCAGAAGGCCCTTTATTGATCATCCTCAGCATCCTCCTGTGGAGGAGGGGACAGACTCTGAGGGACCGTGTGACCTGCCTAAGGTGACAAAGTGAAAAATAGCTGAGTCATGACTTGAACTGCTGTCTTCCAATTTCAAGTTTGATTGGTTTGATTTCTAGTATTAAACATTGCCCCTTCTTCCAGAAGGGGAAAAGAGAGGAGCCCAGACTTGAGAAAATTGGGTGGAAAGCATGGGATACAGTGGGCAGTCTTCCAACCTCGTCCTGACATTTCAAGTACATCCTCCGTGCTGAAAGCACCCTCTAGGCCCCTGGAGAAAGCTGCCCGAGTAAGCAAGATTCCACACTCTCCACTTCCCATGGCCCTCTGCTGCCTCCTGCCTTCCTGACTTTGAGGGTCATGAGCTGTCCACCACCCATTCAAAGTGCCCTGTTTGGTACTTGTATGGGGTTGAAGAGTGTGCCCCAGAGACTCGTGTCCTTCCTGGAACCTCAGAATGTGACCTTGTTTGGAAGTGGGGTCTTTGCAGATGTAGTTAAGTTGGTATGAGAGCATCCTGGAATAGGGTGGGACCTTAATCCCATATGATTTGTGTCTTTATAAGAGGAGAAGAGACATGGAGACGATGTGCAGAGGGAAGACCAGGTAAAGACACACAGGGAGAACGCCAGGAGGGCAGAGATGGCAGTAATGTGTCTACAAGCCAAGGAATGCCAAGGACTGCCGCCAAGACCTGAAGCGAGGAAGAGGCAAGGAAGGCTCCTCCCCTGGAGCCTTCGGGGAGAGCATGGCCCTACAGACACCTTGATTTTGTACTCCTAGCCTCCAGAACCACGAGAGAGTATATTTCCATTGTGTTAAGCACCCAGTTTGTGGTACTTTGTTGTGGCAGCCCTAGGGAACTAACACAGCACTCCTAGCCTGCCCTCCCCTCCGCTCCCACCTCGTGGGCCTGTTCTCTGTAATGAAGTCCCTGCAGTCTCCTGCCAATCAAAGCTTCTCTTTGCAGAGTTTTCCAGTTCCCAGTGTGACCATAGGCCCCAGTTTGCCCAGGACAGTACCCGGTTATAACTGTTGTTCTGGCACAAATGTTGATAATGCCACCTTGCATCTCGAAATCGTTCCAATTCAGATAATAAATTCTGTGTTCTCACCTGGCCTTCAAAGCTCTCTGAGCATTGGACCCAACCTACTTCTCCAGCCCCACAGTCCGCTGCTTCCTTATATTACGCTTTGCTGGGCCAAGCTGGATAACTCCATCTCCAGACAATCCCAGCCCTGTGCCCAACTCATGCTTTTCTCTCTGCCTAGAATGTTCTTCCGTCTCACCTCCCACCCTCTGAATATTTCTATATATTGAAAATCTTGCCCATTATCAGTCAAGGTTAGGATCCACCCTGTCAGAAATGATGTCATCCTATTTAGGAACCCCACCTTGGGTTCAACGTCTTTTAGAGCACAGTTCACGCTCTACCCTGAATTGCAACAATTCTCTGTCTCCTCTGAATGCAGATGCTTTGTCCTATTTGTCTTAGTATTATGCATACTAGTGCCTTGAACGAAGATATTTCACACAATAGAGACTCAAGAAATGTTTGATGAATAAATATAAATATTCCATCCTTCTCTCCATCTATTTGAGAATAGCCTCGTGGTGATAAATGGGCTTTCAAAACCCTGTTAAAGATCCACTTCAAGATATCGGGGTGGCTGGTTTGTCCTTTGGGAAATGACAAACTCCTGCTTTTCAGAGCATAATTATTAAGAGAAAATGTGCGATTTCCATCAGCTGCTAGATTCTGCTAGCTGAGAACATAGTGAAGTCAAAGGAATGAGGCCTACCTCCCAGAACAATGGGCTTAGAGGATTTTTAAGACCTGGCAGAAGGTTTGTGGGTACCTGATTGTTTACTCAGAAAGGTAGCACTTCAGGTAAATATTGTTCCTGCGTGATAAGAGTCCCTGGTACATCACGCTCATCTTAACATTATTCTCTGTTTCAGATCAAAGATTTCTATTTGTAGATAATTGAAAGAAATACCTCACCCTTGCCTGCCCTCTCCACTTCCAGGATCCAGGGCCCTGAGGAGTCTCACTATGCAAGATAACCCTACTGATTTAGTGCAAAAAAAATCTAGCAAATACCCATTATTAGGAGGCATCAATGGCATGTATTTGCCTCTTCTGGAAACTTAGAAGATTTGCCCTATAGTGGAGAATAACACCATATCCAATCCTCACCCCCCACTCCCCGACCATTAACCCTACAATGGAAGAATGTATGGGAATTCTTCCCTACAATAGGCAGAGAGCCAGAACTTCTATGGCCGGCACAGGGTAGTCTCGAACTCCCATCTGACTTCCCCTCCCAGTGAGAGGGCTAGCTGGGTAGAATCTCATTTCTTAAAGAATCCCTTCTCTATGACAAAACGAACTGAGTTGTTAGCTCACTGAATTCAAAAGCTGGAAATCCATAGTAGGGTCAATATTTACAGAAAAGTAAGCTTCCACTCATGTTTGTGATCCTAAAGCATTAGGAAGCTCTGACAATCCATAAAAAAGAAAAAATACTGTACCTCCTATGGCATTGACTAAAATACTACACTAGAGCTTTGTTCCTTTAGACTTGGAGTTATTAAAGTATGAATACCTTCCTAGAAGCAATAGTACTTTTAGATGTCATCAGTGTTTATTACCCTGTGATCTATATATTACTGTCATATTGTTATTTGATTCTTGCATCATTTTTAACTCTTCATATTTAAGTGTTCCCCAATTTACCTATGCAATTCCATTCTAAGAGTTTATTTGTAATTTAAATTATAAATTCAATTTACAATTCAATGTTTCTAAGGAAAAAATGCAGTCTTATAAATGGTCATTAGATTCCCAGATTAGCTCCTCTACCCAACAAAAAAGCTTATAATACAATTAAATTATACAAGTAGAATGAATATTAAATCTTTCTAGTGATCCAATGTCACGTGGAAGCTGTTCTAGTGGTAGGCTTTTGAGCCTTGACTAGCAATTGGGGACCAGAGGGTTCAATCAGACTATCAACATATCAGGCCTCAGCCCCCAGGAGGAAGGGTTTAGAGGACTTGGAGGGTGTCAGAGCCTCAGATATGTGAACTGCCTAGACTCAGGGCTGGCTTCCAATCTGAGCAGGGAAACTAAAGGAGGGGTCACAGAAAAGTCAAAGTTGAAAGGAAATTTTCCCTTTGGAGCCCCCAATATAAGTATTGTGTGAGGTACTGCTGTGGGTTCAAATGTATCCCCCAAAAGATACTGGAAGTCCTAACCCCCATACCTGTGAATGTGACTTTATTTGGAAAGAGGGTCTTTGCAGATGTAAACAATTTAAAATGAGGTCATACTGGATTAGGGTGGGCCCTAATCCACTGACTGATCCTTGTAAAAGGAAAATTTGGCAAAGACACACAAGGAGAATGCCGTGCGAACAGGGAGGCAGAGACTGGAGTGCTGCAGCTACAAACAAAGGAGTGCCAAGAATTGCCAACAACCACCAGAAGCTGGAAGGGGCAAGGAAGGGTTCTCCCCTAGAGCCTTCAGAGGAAGCGCGGCCCTGCCAACACCTTGACTGCAGACTACTAGCCTCCAGAGCTGTGAGAGAATAAACGTCTGTTGTTTTAAGGCACCCAGTTGGTGGTACCTTGTTACGGCAGCTCTAGGAAACCAGTCCAGGTAAGTTACAACATTATCCCATCAATCAGGCGGAAACCCAATCATGTAGACTGGTGGGGTGCATGGAGCGAGACCGCAGCTTCCCTTCACTCAATATTCAACGTGTATTTATTGAGCATCTATGTTCTGTGACATATGTTCCAGGCACAGTTCTAGGTGCAGGGAATATTTCAACAAATATTAATCCAGCATCCACTGTATTCTAGGATAGTTCTTGCCGTGGCAGATGAGGGAATGAACAGAGCAGATGGGGTGCCTGCCCTTAAAGAGATTAATTTAGTGGGAATGGGGGAAGAGAGGGAGGGAGGAGTCGACACCAAATAATTAAGCAAATGAACAAAAAAGTCTGGATTATAAAGATGGTACGGAGGAAATAAATAGGGTAATGGGGTGGATACTAACTCATGCATAAGTTGATCCAGGAAGGCCTCTCTGAGGACATGATCTTTGCTGTAAACTTGAAGGCTGAAGATGAGACGACTATGCAAAGATCTGGGCATGGAAGCATTCTAGGATAATGTCTGAGGTGTAACAGAATTTGGCACATTTGAGGAAGAAAGAAGACTGGTATGGCTGGAACATGGTGAAAAGTAATGGGTAGATAAGAGATGAAGTCAAAATGGGAGCACAGACCAAATCATTTCAAGCTTTATCGGTAAGGAGTTTCCTTTTTTTCTAAGAATAATGGGAAGTAACAAGTATTTTAATCAGGGGATGATGCAAGCTAGTTTACATTTTTAAAAGATCTCTCTCACTGCTGAGTGGAGAACGGATTTCAGCAGGACAAGGTTGGAACTAAGGAGAAGAGTTGGGAGCCCAGGTGAGAGGTGATGGCAGTTTGGACTAGGAATAGAGGTCATAGAAGTAAAGTGAATGGATTTGGTTGGAGTTAAGAGTTTAACAGGTGAGTACAACTAATTTAAGAGCAAGGTGAAGGAGTTTTGTTGATTGTAAAACACGTCCAGAAGTTCTATGACACTCCTTCTTTATATCCCCTCCCCTTGAATCTGGGCTGACTATTGTGACTCACTTGAAACAAAAAAAAAAAAAAGGAAAGTATACAAATATATTTAATATAAAGTTTATATGACACAGGAGGAGTCTTCATAAGGGAATGAAGACCTGAAGAAATGGTTAAACCTGAGTGTTTTCATGCTCGGTATGATAAATAGTGGAAAGTCATGGAAAGATATGATATGACAGCGGCCAGCTCCATGGCATAGTGGTTAAGTTCACACGCTCCACTTTGGTGGCCCAGGTTTGCAGGTTCAGTTCCTGGGTGTGGACCTACACTGCTTGTCAGCCATGCTGTGGCAGTGACCCACATACAAAATAGAGGAAGATTGACACAGATGTTAGCTCAGGGCTAATCTTCCTTAGCAAAAAAAAAAAAAAAAAAAGATATAATAGAACAAAGAGTTTGAGTTAAATGTAGTAAACCGGGGGAAAGTTACCAGAATTTTTATTCAAACTCCTCTCTGTGTCCCTTTGTCTTTGGAGATAGGGAAGCTACTCTTCTTCGGGTATAGGGAGTGCACCTCTGACCTGCTTTGGATGTAGGTCGAAAGTCCTTCCTAGGTTTATGACCTGCTTCAGGGGAAGCTTGGAAACTCCTTCCTTGCACGTGCTGTTTCTCAAATTCCTTCAACTTGAAATATTCAGTATGTCAAGGTGCCATATTTTGGGGTAGCATGTCCTGAACACCATCAGTGAAAACCTAATTCCTTACCATTTTTCCCCTGTTATTTTTAAGAGGCTATTAACCCAAAGTGCAGGAAAGAAAAAGGTTCTCTTAGAACCTTTTAAATTTGTTTACTGGGGCATGCAAATTAAACTGACAAAAGACTGATAAATAGGAGAAAAGGCAAATATACTTTTTTACTGATGTTAATATTTTTATGCACATAGGGGCTTCACAGAAAAGAGTGAAAACCCAAGGAAGCAGTCAAACTTGGGGGCTTATATACAATTTTAAGAGAGGGCAATAAATTATAGAGAAGTGACTAGAGAAAGGAAAGGGGGTTTGGGCTCTAGGGGCAGTAAATTGTGGGAAAGTGACTAGAAAATATATAGTAATTAAGGGTTGTGTAGTAAGGTTTGTTATGCAGACTCATCTCAGTTTTCATGGAAAGGGGAACACCTTTACAAATAGAAGCTTATGTCACCGTACAGAGGGAAGCGTATGCCCCCTTTTAGGCAGAAAGGAGGAGGGCAGAGAGCTCTTTCTGTATCTGCTGTTTCTCGATTACCTTCAGCTCAAAATAATCAATACGCCAAAGTGGCATATTTTGGGGTGGCATATACTGATCCGCTTCAGAAGTTAAAAACTGCTGAATTGACAATGATTTTAGGGTAGTTGTCTTAGAATTTACTATTCAGATACATTCTTGAGAATGAAACTAGTCACAGATTACAAAATACCTTAAATGTGCTGAAAGTTCGATTTATCCCGGTAGAGAAGAACTAGTGAAAGGGGCAGACGCTGGAACTGTACTAACGTGGTGTTATATCACTGAGCAAGCAACCCAGGACAAATACAGAGAATGTAAGTCGTGACACGTGAGGCCACCTCCAATGATTATGACAGCATTTAGATTGAGTGTAATTTATATAGGACTGATTTTACTCTTTTCAATTCACAGCAGACATATTTGAAAAGTGTGAGATTTGCGCAAGGGCGAGGAAAAATACTGGTCATTCAAATGTCTTGTCGCATCACAATAACAAACACACCTTTGGAATTGGTACGTATAAATTTCCTACCCAGAGCAGTGGCTGAGAGAGCAAAAGGCGCTCTCTTTGCGAGGGGAGCCGTGCAAGTGTTCTCAGTGAATGGTTTTCCCGCCAGGATCTTGGCTCGGAGTTCTGGCGGAGGTTGGGAACAATAGGTGTTGGTACCCTTACACTAAGTGCTAATCTATGCCAGACTTGCAAAAGGAGTGGCTCCAAAACCTGTTTTGCCTGAATTAGCCAACCTATCTAGCTTCAGGGTACAAAAGAGAAGAAGCTATGTGTGCTGTCCTCCAAAGAGGGAGAGAAGGAATTGTTTCCTCCTGATTTCAAGCCAAGTGACAGGAGAAGTTTCAAGAAAACCGGAGAGACTGACCTGTGCCCTTGGTATTTGAGCTGTGGAGGGCCTGAGGTCAGACTCACGTGAAAATGCTGGAGAATATACACCGACTGTAGCTGCCCTGACCCAGCAGCAGAATGAAGAGGCGGGCCCACAACACCCGAGTGTGGCAGGCCAAGGATGCAGGAGTCACCTATGGGCTTTGTGGACCTGTAGACGTGAGCTGGAACTAGGTAACTTACAAAGGACTCTGCCCTAGAGGGTGTTAAGGAAAAAATTATTCTGACACTTGATAAAAGGGTAACAAAGACTTTATTGTGATACGTGTCAAGACTATCGCAATAGGGAAGAGGGATCCGGCTTACCTCTGAATACAGTAAAGACAGCTGGGGATTTATAGCCAACAAACAGAGCGAAGGGGGTCAGTGGATAGAAAATCACTAAGAGGAGACGTGAAGGGTAGGGGGATTCTTGCTAAACCATCACCATCTTGTGAGGAGACTCAAGCAGCCCACGAAGAAGCCCAAGTGGGCAGGACTGAGGCCTCCTGCCAACAACCAGCACCACATGAGTGGGCCGTCTTGGAAACCTTAGCCTCACACAAGCCTTAAAATGACCGCAGCCCAGCCCACATCTTGACTGCGACTTTTCAAGAAACGCCAAACCATAACAACCCAATGAAGCTGTTTTGGAATTCTTGGCCCAAAGAAACTGAGATAGTATGTGTTTATTGTTTTAAACCAGTAAGTTTTGGGGTGATATGTTATGCAGTCGTCGATAACCAATATATCCCATTTTATAAATGAGAAAAATAAGTCACAGAGAGGTTACATAACTTGCCCAGTGTCACACAGCTAAAAGTGGCAAGGCCAGGATTTGAACTCACATCATCTGGTTTAGCACCCCTCCTTAACCATTACACACTGTGCCTCTACCACATAAAGAAAGGGAGGCATGATGCTCAGCAGGGGGATGAATAGGATTTCTAAGCAGCCAACAGGTACAGGAGTATGCCCAATTTTAGTATTTTATTTTATTTTATTTTTTTGGAATTTTAAATAGATTTTATCTTTAGAGCCATTTCAGGTTTACAGCAAAATTGAGCAGAAAGTACTGATTATTATTTTTTAACCATCAAGCCTTTGGAAGTATTTAAACTTATTCAGAAGCTGATAATAATTAAGTATTTTAAAGTAAAGATTCTTCTGTGATCTTTTCATTAAAAAATTTTTTTGTGGAGGGAACATTTTCTTTTACCCTGATTTACCTCCCTTCTCTATTAACATTAAGCTGGACTATTTACATTTAATTTGTAATAAACTGGATGTTTAATTTAAATAACCTAATGAAGTTTACAACATTTTAAGAAAATAACATTCAACATCAACTTGTGAGGGGGGTTCAAAATATATAAACTGCTTAACTCCACGTCCTCACAAAAAGAAACTGCACACCCTGACCATGTTCTTGTTCGAATCTATCTCCCCGGTTTTCTCTTTACTGTTGACATCAGAATAATCCCCTTGTCATGTCCATGGTAACCATAATCTGTAGGGCAGAAATGATGCAACAATTGCATGAGAAAGGGGGAGAGCAAACCAGTTTTCACTGCTATCTCATTCCTAAACTTTTGATCAAGAGGAGTTGGGAGTAACTGGGAGGTTATATTAATCATCACAAGATAGATGCTAACTTGGCCACCTATGCACCTCTTTCCTCTCTCCTTTTATTACCCCTAGGTTGTCATTATGAAAAAGTATGACTTCAAATGAGACTCAGAAGTAGAAGAGGCTGTGTACTGGCTTAGGAAAAGCACTTGGCTAAAGATAGTTCTTCATTACGTAAGGAAATAAATGAATGCCTGTCAATCAACACCTATTTGAATTGTGAAGGAGGACATGAGTGGAGCCTTTTTAAAGTGGAGCCAGAGCAGCCATTTCAGAAGAACTGCCTTGCACATCTTGTTTTATCTTCCAGACAGGACCAAACCACCAACATTCCAAGAAGTCAGTAAGGACAAGAATATCCTGTCTGTAAGGACTGATGAAACCAGACTTCACTGATGACCGTTTTGCTGGCCAATCAATGGAGTACAAACCTAGCCCCTTGCCTGATGACCAAATCTCAAGCCAATCTATGAAGTGCAAAGCTAGCCCCACCTCATCCAGAACCAATGAACTCTTCTTTAATACAAGTCACCTCATCCTCCCTTTTTCTATAAAAACCCTGAGCCCCTTTCCTGTAACTGGGACACTATTTTGGTTTCTACCTGAATCTGTGCTCCCCAAATTGCAGTTCTTTGATCCCAAATAAATGCTTTGCCTCTTAAACTGGTTTCTGTTTTTGCCAGTTGACAGAATATTACGTTTCACTGGCATCTAGTGTATACGTCATTATTATAGCCAACGAACATCTAAGAAAAATAGTTAATGAGTAATTTTGACCGAGATCTGGAATGGTCTTCTAACAGATTCTCCCTTTAAAATACTGTTGAGTGTGTGTAGACACAGGAACAATCTGGCAACTCCAGGATTTAGCTTGAAAAGAGAGAGCCACCAAAGACCTAGGGAGCTATTAAGGAAACATCAGTGGGATCCAGATTTCCTTCTGTCATGGAGTATTTTCAGGTTCAGTTTTGTTTGAAAACAATTCCACGGGGATGGTGGAGCAAAAGAATAGCAGTCCTAGGACTTAGCTCTTCTTTCCAGGGGACTCACTGGATCCCTGACAGGTTACTGACTATATATAATATCTCTCAGCTGAGTTGCTGCTAAGTATTGAATGGCAGCGGGATAAACATTTTATTCTTGACAAATGGCTGGAGTGTATTTAAGTCTTTATTGCCCATTGGTGCAGAGAAATAGGCTTAACTTTTAGACAGGTTGAGGGTAGGCCAGACACACACACACACACACACACAGAGGTGTGAAAGTTGAAGAGTTAGACAAGGATAGCTCTGAATAGAAGCTTCTTCCTACCTTGGCCCACAGGTTGTCCCAGGGCCTTCCTGAGAGAAGGGCCAAAATACCCCTTAACAGTTTCACTTCTGCTCTGTCATATCAACAAGCAACAGAAGTCTCAAATTTTAAATCCATGATTCAACAGGGCAAAAACTTTTACCCTTAAACATTTATAAAGCAACACGAAACAGACATTTTCTGTGAAATGAAATAAATTCTCTTTATATTTTCTAGAATTTATTTACTGCTTCTTGTTTATTATACACTTTAGTGTACCGTCTTATTTTGAAACGGGAGGTGGGGATCCACATAGTAAAAATTAAGAAGTACAAACGAAGGTTTAAATAACAGCTATTTTCAGAAAGACTATGATTAAATATTTTAACATTAGTCCTGCCCATTTAGAATGACCCATGGTCTCAAAATATTTTGGTTGAATTTTTATTTTATTTTAAATCATGGAATAGAAGAATCCAAAAGTCATTTTCTTCCCTAATCTTATTTATGCCTTTTAGTCTCTTACATCAGAGGCTTTTAAATCAATTACCTGATATATATTTTTTAATAATTTCATCTTGTAATTCAGAACTGTTACATGAATGAAGTATTTCCTAAGTAATTACCTCAAGAGAGGAAAGAAAAATTTCAAGTTATTTTACACTAATTCATACTTCATAAGGCAAAATCAGAGCTTTCCTGTTAATTTTTTTAACTAACTAAAAATAAAAGAATAGTAGGCAAAATTTTGACAAGTCCTTCTAGTTTATCAAATCAGTGGAAATAGGCACATTAAAATTGACAGTCAGTTCTAACTAAATTAATTGATACCAATAGCTCAGCTATGAGAAACTCAGGTAGAAATGCTTACATGGATCTTCAATTTTTAGTGTTTCTTTAAAAATGAGCCAAATATTTGTCCAGGAGTAGTAATTCACTTTATCAGTGTCAATAAAAATTCAAAGTTTTAACACCTGGAAAGAAGTGAAATAGTGGGTTTTTTTTACAGTGGGAATTAAAACTGTAGCTCTGTAAAATATCTGCAAACTGCTTATCAACGCCACCCTGTGTCCCGAGCATCTTTCAAGATAAAATCCTCCTCATCCTACGTTAGCTTAAAATTTTCTTCTTACTGGAAATATAGCCAAATTATAAGAAAACCTCACTTAATGACTAATTAATAAGTAGAAAACCCCATCACCAAATTAGAAAAAAATTAAAAAAAATCTTTATCTCAAGGTCCAAGACACTCAACAATTCAAGAATTATGTCTCATTTCATGAATGTTTGCAAGATGTTACAGATGCAAGAGATGTCTTCAGGAAATTGGCTTCATTTTAACCCTGAGAGAATTTCTAGAAAAAACAGTCTAAAGCCCTACCCAGGGATGGCTTCATGGGTTTAGGACCAGCACGGTTGCCCAGGGTCCCGCAGTGAGGAGGGTCCCACAACTGCGGGTTAACGCTCTGCGTGGAATTCTGAATCGCTCTTTGAGTTTGTTTTGTAACTGAAGCCCCATGGGACAATGGCACATGCTCTGGGGACATGGAGCCTCAACTCACACGTGGTCCAGCTCCCACCGCCTCCCCGGGTCAGGTTCTAAGTCACCTGCTCCACTCGCCCTGGCCCTGGGACCCACCAGTTCGCCGCGGCCTGGTCCCTGCCTCGGTTTCACCTGGACCCTGATGTGGGCTGGGGCCGGGCTCGAAGCGCATGCGCACAGCGTCTTGGCATGGGGCGAGGCGGAAGCCGTCCCACCTCGGGCTGGCAGCACCATGGCTCACACTGGGTGAGTGGCGGGGCGGGGCTCTTGCCCTCCCTCGTTCCTGGTACCTAGTGCATCCCTGAGCAGAAGCTGCAATACCGTTGGTAGGGGCAGCAAGCCCGTGGGCAGGAGAGATGCTGCCTCGACTTCCCCGAAATGCAGGCAAGGTGCGTTGATTTGATGCTGGAGAGTGGAGAGACTTGAGGGAGGGAGGGGGTACCCAACAATTTGCGAGCTGCACACGCAACAAGGAGGGGCACTTGCGAGGGTCTGCACTTACTCTGCAAGTGTTCTGGTGCCTGAGGGAGCACGACATTACATAGCAAATAAAAAACACCGTGATGGATAGAGAGACAGACTCTTAGGTACAATTACCTTTTGAGTAATTATTTCCCAGAAATTTGTTACCCTTAGTCATCTTTACGCAGTTTTATTATTGACTGGTAACTTCTTTAGTAGGATCAGCAAATGTCATTTAAGAAAGAAAAAACATGTCTGCTTATGAAAGAGCTATTTTGGTTTAGATTGATCACTTATGCTGCTTATTCTGTGTTTTCCACTCACTTCCGTTCTCCACCCTTCTCTGCTTTGTGCTGTGTTCTGGGAGGCTGCTCTCTATAGCAGCATCACCGGGGCTCCCTTGCCCTCTGGTGTCCAGGTGGGTCCAGCAATGTTAGGAAATGGTATGTGAGTGGATACCCAGAGCAGAGAGAATTGAGGGCAGTTGTCCCCTTGCTCTCTCCCTGCAGGGCTGTGATTTGCGGGGCTCAGAGGCTCCCTTCCTGGGCTCTGAGATGCCTCTCAGCCACCACTCCCTCTCTCACTGGTGCTGTTCCCTCCTCTTGCCACTTCCGGCCACTTTGGGTTGCTAGTTCCTGGGTGTCATTATCCCTTGATAGTTTCCTTAACTCTGTTCACCACTCTGTGTACCATCCCTTTCTTAAGTTTTCTTTGGTTAAACCCTTAGGATCTACCTCTCTGTCTGCCAGCACTCTGATTGGTATGGCACTTCTTCTTTACACAGTATGCAAGTGGATGCAATTCAGGTTTGTAGCTTGGAGGAGTTTTATTGGAGCACACATTTTAGAACCATGCTGTCGTTTCATTTTCTGGATAATCCCTAAGCATACTCTGGTGGCCTGGCAATATGCTAACTTGGCTAGGCTGGGCAACATTTCCCGGAATTCTTGTCCCTGTATATTTCTGGTTATGACAGGCCACAAAGACATTTAAAAGGAGGAAGTGAAGTAGCAGTTATATTACTCTTATGCTCGGAGGATCAGTGGAGAGGCACAGGTATTGTGGGCAGCTCACCCGTGTTATCACTTTCCTGCTGGCTCACCTCATTGGTGTGGCAGTACCGGCCTGCAGGTGCTCCATCACCCCCACATCCTCCTTTCGCTTTTCTGTTCCTGGGCCATGTGTGTGTTTAGCTCTGAGATGGAAAGGGCCAATTTCTCCCGCAGGACACCGCATCACTAACACTGGAAGTGATGAGGGACTTGCCAGGCTCTGGTCTGTCCTTGGGAGCTCTGGCTCAGGCCCATGGGTTCCAGTTTCTCTTACTCTCCTCCACTTTTACCACCTTCCTTACCTGCCTGTGGCCTACAGACTGAAGGTCAAACACCAGACAGACAGACTACAGCCTTACAGAGCCTGCCTAACCAGTTCCTGTGATCATGTAAAGTCAAGCTTTGTATCAATATTTGTAAAATAAAGACTATATATAGTGGTTCTGTGACTCTGATAAAACCCTCACGTATTTATAGCACCAGTTTTTTATCTTACCATATGTACATTAGATGATAAAATACTTTCTGTTATTTATCTTTCTTTTTTAATAATGCCATTTCAACTGTAATTTCAGAGCCTCATTACCTTCTAAAATATCTTAGAAATAACACTGTGAAATCCTATTCTCTTTGAGAACATAATTAACTAATTAACGTCAATCTGGATGCCTGCTTTGAGGTCATTAGCATCCTCACAGAAGCTAAGATTTGGAAATTAAACTAAAATTCAAATTAGCTATTGTATTTTCTCAAACTATTGTATGATAGTTATTAGGTTTTGTGAAAATGTTTTAAAAATCATTGGCGTATAAATTTTAAATTACCTGTGTGTTTCATTTATCTGTATTAATCCCATTCTTTCTCTCTCTCCTTTTTTCTGTTTAGTGTATGGATGTCTAAATTGGTCAGAAAATAGGGATTATCTATTCTTTTATTAAACTACTCCTATAAGCAACCTTCTTTCATTTCAGGGTTTTATCAGTGCAAGGTGAAGACCTTCTTTCCTTGGGTCAACAAAAACTACTCCATGTGAGCTCATTTCTGATTGTGACACCTATTACAGTCACAGAAAAATTTTCCATATTGTCCTTATAGAATTTTTTTCACATATTTGAAACTCATTATTATGTCACCCATGTCCTTTGTATGTGAGAAACAAAGGGTCCTAATTAGTCTACTCTTTTTTGATATTCTAAAAGTGGCTAGATTCTTATTTTCTTTCTTATTTTGGAATTTATTCTTCAAAGTTAAGACTCTAATGCATAGAGTATATTCATAGTCTAATATCCATATTTGATAGAAAATGTGACATGACATTAGAAAATAACATTCGGAACAAATTATGTCAGGACTTTCTTTTCTATGAATGTCTTTGCTTTTATGGATCATGTAATACTGTGGATTGTACCCAAATATTTTTATATTAGAAAAGGAAAAAAGTTTATTTTTGTAAAGATAAATATAATAAACATGACCAGCATACCTAAGAATCACAAGAACTTTTGTTTATTTCATAAAGAAATAGAAGGGATAAAGGTAGAATCTTAATTTGTCAATTTGTGAAATTAACTGAGTATAGCACAATAATTATTTGGAAAATAATTATACTTCAAAAGCCTTTTATATTCACCAGCCTGAAAAATATTATTTAATGTAACCATTAAAACGTGACTTTCTTTACTATGTGAACTCCCTCTTAAGAGATAAATAAGAACATTCATATTAATAAGAACATGCATTATCTTATTTAATTAAATGCCATCCACAATGGAACTCATCAATCTGAAGAGGATAATGGACTTGGGTAATGTTAGACCATTATAGAAACTAAGCCAAGACTTTCTTCTAATTTTAAAAATCATTTTCTAAATCAAATACGTACATTGGCCCAGTGTTCGTTTTAGTTAAAAGAATTTTTTTTTTAATTTTAAAAGTAATTGGCACAGAACCTGGACAATGTTCTGTTCCACTAATTTTATAGTCCTGGGGAGCTCACTACGAATAGATGGAAAGCATGGTCAGTAATTTCCTGAGCCAGAGCTTAGTTTGTAATTAAAGTAGAGTTTGTTTAGATGGGGTGAGGGAAGGGGAGAGAAATAAATAGATTCATAGGAAGGTCATCTGGAATTAACATGAAACTTTCAATAGTAAAATATATTTTGTATAATTTACTCCTAACAAATGGATTTCATTTGTATGATATATATTCCATAATTCCCTAAGACATAGGCTAGCATGATAAACAATAATAACCAAACCATAGTAATTACCTAGATTTAAAAACAAATCACTGAAAAAGAAGCAATTTCTGTTCTATTTTCAATGTGGAGAGAAAGGAAGGATTCATTTGCCTAATGAATTTTATTCCTTGCTTAATGTAACAATTATTGGACATTTTGGGGGAAAAGATTGGTATTTCAACAGAAGATGAAAATTAACAAGTAATATTTAGATCCAGAATTCCTAGTTCTTTATTCCAATAAAGAAATGAAAGGTAAAGTGCTAATTTCCTTTTCAGGAAAACAAAATAATTAAATTATTCTCTTTGAAAAAATAGGATTGATTTTTTTCATTCCTTTGGAACTGATAGAAATTGATTTCAGTACTTTCTGTTTTGTAACACTGAAATCCTTTCACATATTGTGGTAATATTAAGCACATGAATTTTCTTGGGTTAGATTCCTAGCATTCTAGTCCCTATTAAAGTTATTTATATATTCACTTTCAGTTCCCAATATCTTAAGCATGGATGTTAGCTCTTTAACTATCTTAATATCTTAAAATACACAGAATAAACATTCGAGGGTGTCATTGTGAGAATATTATGTGTTTCTAACGTTGTGACCACTTACCTCATTCTCTTGGTTTTCAGCAGCACTAACTCACAAGAGAAATTTTGACTGATTTTCCTACGTGAAGTCAAAGACAAAGATGGTGTTGTTTTAGGCCGAGGAAAATTTATTGCCAGAAACATGTCTTTAGTGTTCTAAGTCTATACAAAAATAGTCATTGGCCTTTTTCTCACTGATATTTTAATTTTATGAAGTAATGTTATGTCGACTGTACTGCATGAATTTTTACTCAAGAATAGGACTTGCAGTGCTAAAATTTTAACACAGACCGATCTATTTTCCGGATTGTCTGCCCTTTGGTTGGACCCTATTAACTGATTCCTCGTCTCTCTGTTTAGATAGATTTATAGGCCTATCAAACATCACATAAAGCTGGTAATGTAGAAATGCTATTTAACAAGGCTGAGCAGCCAGTGTTACGAACTAATGATGTTAAAATTTTAAAAGCATGTTTGGAGAATAGGACTGACTTCAACATTTTTTTCCTTTTTAAAATTGCAGGCCCCTGAAAATAATAACTTGTTAAAAACATATAACAATTAAACTTAATACACTGCATCAAGACATACACAAAGGACTTTCTTTTAAAATTAATCATACTTATTGCCATTTATTATATTTTCATGCTTCTACAGAATTCATCCATGGTCAGAGTACAGTAAAAATTAAGAAAATTTTAAGTAAGCAAGCATTACAGCTAAATATTTTCTCTGAATTTGAAGATAATTCTTCCTAAACATATTTCATGTTTACTTTTCAAAAACACCTCTTGTTACATTGATGAATGAGTGCCTGGTATTGGGCAGTTTGTGAACTCCTTGGAGAGGAAGCCGGGATCATAAGGCTGTGGCATGGTTTCACTAAAAACAAGTGATGTCACACTAACCTTATTTCTTTTTTAGACAGTGTGACTAAAGGGATAATTGAGGGGCATGCTGTAGACCAGGGTATTTGAACCTCAGCAAGGCGTTTCACAAGTCTCTCATATGATATTTTTGAGGATTAGATGGAGAAATGTTAGCTAGAGGCAAGGAGAGTATGATAGATTGAGCTCTGGATGGATGATCATAATCAAGAAATGTCAAATGATCATAATCAAGGGGAAGCTTTGTCCTTGGCCCTTTGCTGATCACATTTATGAATGACTCAGATGAAAATATAGAGCCACTTAGATTTATAGCTAGTATAAGAAACTGTACAGAAAGATCTGGACAATTGGGTTGAATTTACTAAGATGTAGTTTAACTCGATATGTTCTTGATACTTGGCCTTAAAAAAATGAACAAGTGTGGTTGAAGGAAATTTAGCTCAACACTTTTAGTGAAAATATGAATCAACAGTAGCATGTGACCTTAGCAAAACCATGCCGACCTTGGGCTGCATTACCAGAACTATAATGTCCAGAGTGAAGAGGCAATTATCTCAATCCACTCAATCAGACCCCACTTGGAAATTGTATTTTCTGTGTGCAAATTGGAGCATATTCAAAAGAAAGTGACCAGAATGGTGAAGGAATTCCAAAGCATGTGATGTGAGAAACAGCTAAAGAAATGGAGGTGTTTAACTGGGAGGCAAGAAGACTGAGGAAATCTAAAATCATGACTTGAAAACATTTGAAGGCTAGCCGGAAAAAAAGGATTAGACTTGTGCGTAGTCCACAGGGGTAACACAGACCATCCTCTGTATAAAAGAGGAAAAGCTCTTTGTGCAGATCAGTGTTAGTTTATAAATGTAGAAGGATTGATGAGATCAGAAAGTCACCACTTTGCAACTGCCATTGAAATCTTTGACTCAGGCAAGGATAAGCAATGGATGCTGAAACCAGGAAGAGAGAGGTTGGTGGGGAAAAGGATATGCATATGGTGTCAAAACATCAACCCACAGATTACATTCTGCTGTAACACTTGTTTGGAAACCACAGTGTAGTTCCAATGTGATTAAGATATTATGGAACAATTTGATCACAAATTTCACACTTGCTTATTATGTGTGATTTCATCCATGAGAGTCATCCTCCTGACAGACAGCCACCTGCAAACGTCAGGTCATTTCAGGAGAAAGTGCCATATTTATATAGTGTTTGTGTATTTCTTCACCGTTTAACATGTCTAAAACTGTGCTACCATTTTTATTGTTTCTCCTTTTTTTTTTTTTAGTGTGTCACTGATGAAATTTCTGTGAGTTGTGCCTCTAATCCAATTTTCCCCGTAAACTCTGTGGTTTTTATTTCATAATTTTGCATAGCTGATGATTTTTAGGAGCACATTTGCTGAGTTCGAAATGACCCACCCTGCTTCTTAATCACAACGTTTAAAAACCCCCACAATAGAGTGATCTGACCATCTCCGCCTTATATGAAATGCTTTATAATAATCTGACATTATGTACTTCTTGATGGGATGCAATATGAAGTACACACATCACCTATAAAGTGGCTGGAATATGTATATGGAATCTAATCAAGCCTTTAAACCTAAACAAAATGGAACATATATTTTTATATTTGCATACAAGATTGGCACTGAACTTTCAGTTAGCACAAATATTACATTCACTTGAAAACAAGAACTAAAATAAAAGCAGCTATAAAAAAAGGTTTGCAGAAAATTGGGAAAATTTGAAAATAGATTGGTTACTAGGGAATTATTGTTCATTTTCCTAGGTATAATAGTATCATGATTATACAGGAGAATATCCTGTTTTAGAAGATGCATATTGAAATTGAGGTTAAATGTCATAATGTGTGTAATGTGGTGGTTCATCATACTATTCTTTCAAATTTATGTTTTAAAAATTCAACAATAAATAGTTGAACAAATTAACAACATGAAAAGTGAATGAGAGGGTTGGAAAAGGACTATTATGGATAAAGACATTTCAGGTTAAATATCATTTTGGTGGTCTGCTCTTATTTGAAATTTCCATGTGAATTTTTTATGTTGTATAGATCCAATTTTGTTTACTGGAAAAAACGAGACTAATTACTGTCAAGTCAATATTAAAGTGTTTGGTATTAAAAAATATAACACCCCTTCATTGAATATGAGCTTCAGGAAATTGTATTGGAAGGCAATACAGGAAAGAAATGATTTATTCATGTGCCACCTACGCTGATGGAACAACTTATGAAGGTGAGAAGGATATTCTGAGGAACTGTAGCATTGGTGTGAACAAATGAGCAAATACTTTTAGAAACAATTTGTTAAAGTAAAACACACAAAATCTATGAATATGTTTGTACAAAATATTAGTTTGAGAGAAGACTTGAGACGTCTTTTTGCTTGCTGGTCTTTTCTTGGGCAATAATATATGAATCACTCCCTGACTGCTCTGCTCCTTAGTCATCTCCCTCTCAAGTGAGATTACGTCAGAGATACTCCTGCCATAAGTTTATCTTAATTAAAAACAATTTCAAGGTTTTTTGTGTGTGTGTGTGTGTGTGTGAGGAAGACCAGCCCTGAGCTAACATCTGTTGCCAATCCTCCTCTTTTTGCTGAGGAAGACTGGCCCTGGGCTAACATCCGTCCCCATCTTTCTCTGTTTTATATGGGACGCCGCCACAGCATGGCTTGACCAGCAGTGCGTCTGTCCACGCCCAGGATCTGAACCTGCGAACTTAACCGCTATGCCACCAGGCTGGCCCCTCTCAAGTTTTTAATAAAACGGATTCCTTTTGAACTAGCAAAAAAAGACAATCTCCTTAGGGGAAAATGTCAGTTAGTGGTGCATATTATGTAAATCTGATTTTATTCTCACTTTAGCTTTAGGGCCAAGTGTGATCAACTATAATCACACTACAGTCACCTGTGACTTCATTACAGCTGTTAAACTACTTGTAGGGCTTTGCTTTTTCTATACTTTGGCTTCTCTTCAAGTTGTTAATCTTTTACTTTTGTTCTACCAATGGGAAGAAAGATTTTATTTACACAAATATCACACCATTTAATATAAGATTATCTCCCAAACTTGAAAATTGATGACCAATATATCAAAAATACAAGACAAAGTTGTTACATTCTAATATTTACTCAGAACAAAACTTTCATATACGTCACCTGACCTCTGTCCCATAGAGCCTCAGGCTAGAGCAAAATTAGTTCTCATGGAGACAAAGAGTGAAAAATGGGAATGAAGGGCAGCTCTAGGTTCTAAACACTGATGGTGGGAATTAGAAGGAAGGTGTGGGAAGTATGACTGGGTTCAAAAGGGCAGACTCCAGATAAGGGCTGCCCTGTGCTTGCTGTGTCTGAGGCCAGGGTGTTGGATTGAAGGGGGAGATGGTTAGGAGACAACATCAAAAAGCATGAGTGTTAACAAATGCATTTCACGAATCGATGGACAGAAACATCTTGGGGATGATTCTTTTGCACATTGTTGACAGTCAAGATATGTCTATTATTTTAAGTACCAAATGACTTATTTCTTGCTCCCTAAAATCTATAACTCCTGGAACTTCTGACATCTCAGTTATAAATGGTAGCTGGCCATATTTTACAGTTTCTTGATTTCATGTTTGAAGCCATCCCTAGGCCATAGATGGCATCAGTCTTCTGTCTTCGAGGGGTTGGAGAAGTACAGGAGAATATAGAGGTTTGTTCAATTTTTTTTCACCTCATCTCCTCATTGGTTATTGCTAAATTGATCAGCACATACACCTACCTTATCCTCTCCCCAGAAATTTTTAAAGCTAAAGAGGAAACTATTCTCCCTCTGCCTTTTTCTGGCCTTTCTTTTTCCTCAAGGGAGGCTTTGAAATTTATTTAACTAGATTTCAGCTGGACAAAATTGATGGTTAGGAAGAGAAGGAAGCACATAATATGATTATCTGTGCCCCAATACTTCCTAGAAATAGCCCTGTGTACTGAATTCCCCTAAGGAGATGTTCTGCTGTTGTATAATCCATACAGCATCTTATAATTATACAACCATTTATTCCTTTTCCTGCTTCCAATTTCACTGATTAACTTATCTAACAGTGCCATTAAACCCACATGTCGTTTTTCACCATTAATCAGTTATTCATGAGTTTTATCCATCTCTGAAGTATGTTCATCAGGATAAATAGCCTCCATTTGCATTTTAATTGACCAGTGTACAGTAGTATCTGATAATATAAATGGTGATTTCTGGTTAAGTAGACGCTTATGTTTAGTAAGATTAAAATGATCTTTATTTTACAGTTTTCTGATGTGATTTTCATAAATGTACTAAAGGGAAAAGTAGAGATTGCTTGTATGGTAACCAGTTTTACCAATAGCCATACAACTAGCATCTCCAGACAAAATATAGATTTGAATTTGAATTTGAATTTCAGGAAAACAACAAACAATTTTGTATGTAAGTATGCATACCATATTTGGGACATATTTATACTAAAAACATTCGTTGTTTGTCTGAAATTCAAATTTAACTGTGTGTTCTGTATTTTTATTTGCTAAAATTGGCAACCCTGCATACATATATATATGCAACTATGTACAAAGTCAAAACAACTACATAATTATCTACTATCAACAAGTTTCCTTTATTACCATGAATACCTTTTAAAATATGTTTTTGGAGCTTCCAGGTTGGTGAACACATGGAGATTTGGGGAGAATGGCGCTCGGAGAAGGCACGGAAGCTGCCCTATGCATCTTTCATGTGGCTGTTCCTGAGTTATATCCTTTTATAATAAACTGGTAATCTAGTAAGTAAAATAAATAAAATATAGAACTGATAATTTTGAAAGTAATTATTTGAATTAATTGTCTTACCAAATTTCTTTATCTATAAAATGTAAATAGCTTTATCTATATACAATTTTAAATAACTATATTAGTAATACCGAGAAACAGTATTGATTTTCACTTTTGATCTTGCTATGGAAATAATTAGGTTATATCTTTCCAACTTTTAATTGTGTAATATTTGCTATCTAATTTCATTGCTATCCGATAAACACATACACAAAATTTTGCGTAGACTGTCTTCAACAAACATTTGTTTAGTTGATTTTACAACTTCCTTCTTTTTTAGAAGAATTAAAAACTCATTATCATTTTAATCAATTCATGTCCCTACTTCCGAAGAAAAATAAAATGCTGGTAAATAAAGATTGTGAACGTACTGTGTCTAAAAACAACTGTCAGGTCGTCCATCTTAATTATTACTTCTCATTTTCCTTGACTTCAAGGGAAATGTCTTAATTTCCAAATGCTGCTGTAACAAATTGCACAGACTTAGTGGCTTTAGACAAAACAAATTTATTCTCTTACAATTCTGGATGTCAGAAGTCCAGAAGGAACATTATGGGGCTAAAATCAAAGTGTCTGCAGGGCTGGTTTCTTCTGCAGGCTTCAGGGGATAATCTATTTCCTTATCTTTTTCAGTGTATAGAGGCCCTGCATTCCTTGGCTCATGGTCCCTCCATCACATCACTTCAACCTCTTGCTTTGTCATCGCATCTCCTACTACACACTCTGTCATCCTGCCCCCATTTATATGACCCTTGTGATTACATTGGGTTCACCCAGATAATTCAAGATAATCTCCCCATCTCAGGATCCTTAATTTTTGTGTGTGTGTGTGTGAGGAGGACCAGCCCTGAGTAACATCTGTTGCCAATCCTCCTCTTTTTGCTGAGGAAGACTGGCCCTGGGCTAACATCCGTGCCCATCTTCCTCTACTTTATATGGGACGCCACCACGGCATGGCTGACAAGCAGTGTGTTGGCGGGCGCCCGGGATCCGAACCCGTGAACCCCGGGCTGCCAAGCGCGGACTAAACTGCTGCGCCACCGGGCCGGCCCCTCAGGATCCTTAATTTAACCACATCAGCAAAATCCCTTTTACCATGTGAGGTCATGTATTCACAGGTTCTGAGAACTAGGATGTGAATCTTTGGGGAGGCCATTATTCAGTCAGTCACAGGAAGGGACTGGCAAATTCAAACTCATTATAAATATTCACAGCTATATTATGAATACGTAATGTATATACACACACATATAAATACTCACACACATTCATGCACACATTTCTTACATTTGCATAGTGTTCATATTTTTTTTAAGAGCAGTGCTTTTCACTTACATGAAGTAATTTGAGTATTACAAAACACAGTGGGGTAGACAAGACAGGTGTTGTTTTACTGCTTTTCATATTGTGTGAATAATCACAGTAGCAAACTTTTTTGAGTGTTTACTATGTGCCAGGTATAATGTTGACAATATTTTGTTTCCTTCAATTTTGGGAACAACCCTATGGGGTAGGTTCTTTTATTCTTATTTACAGATGACAATAATGAGGCATAGAGAGGTTAAATAACTTAACAACAACAATTATTGAAACACAAACTTATTGGGGCTGGCCCAGTGGCGTAGTGGTTAAGTTCATGCGCTCCGCTTCAGCTGCCGAGGGTTCGAGGGTTCAGATCCTGGGCGTGTACACACCGCTCTTCAAGCCACGTTGTGGAGGTGTCCCACATGCAAAATAGAGGAAGATTGGCACAAATGTTAGCTCAGGGCCAACTTCCTCACCAAGAAAACCTCCAAACTTATTTTTTTAATATTTACTCAGGCACTATAGGACTTTATATACATTATCCCATTTAATCCTTACAAAACTTCAATGAGTAGATAATGTTTTTAATGCACAAGTTTAAGAAGAGGTTAAGTGATGTGCCCAAGGTCACACAGCTGATAAATGGCAGAGCCAGGATGCAAACCCAGGTCTGTTGGATCCTGGGATCATATACTTGTCAATCTACAAAAACAGAAACCAGTTTAAGAGGCAAAGCATTTATTTGGGATCAAAGAATTGCAATTCAGGGAGAGCGGATTCAAGTAGAAACCCAAATAGTATCCTGATTACAGGAGAGGGGCTCAGGGTTTTTATGGGGAAAAGGAAGGAAGATGAGTTGTATTAAAGAAGAGTTCATCCATGCTAGATGAGGTAAGGCTAGGTTTGTACTTCAGGGATTGGCATGAGATTTGGTCATCAGGCAAAAGGCTAGACTTGTACTTCACTGATTGGTTAGCAATTCTGTCATCAGCAAAGTCCAATTTCATTAGTCCTTACAAACAGGATATTCTTGTCCTTGCTAACTTATTGGAATGTTGGCAGCTTGGTCCAGGATGTGCAGGGCAATTCCTCTGAAATGGCTGCTCTGGCTCTATTTTAATGTGGCTCCACTCATGTCATCTTTCACATACTTTAAAAGCTGCTTGGGTGATTCTAATGTGCACCCAGGGTTTTGAGCCACTGCCATAGACGGTGGATCCTAAACTTCCAGGAAGCAGCAGGCTAAGATTATAGAAAAAAACAGAAGATTCGAAAATTGCTCTGGTGGTCAATTATGTACCTTGTCACCAGCCATCAGGTTTGCTACATTTCACAGATTATATGCAGGAGGTGACTGAAAGCCTGGGAAGATCTATTAACCATTTCTTTACTAGTCAGCGTTGTCCAGAAAAACAGAGCCAGTAGGAGATATATATATATGGAGAGAGAGAGAGAGATTTATTATAGGAATGGACTTGTGTGATTACGGAGGCCGAGGAGTCCCACAATCTGTCATTTGCAAGCTGGAGGACAAGGAAAGCTCATGGTGTAAGTTGAAGTCCAAGTCCTGAGGCTGGAGAACCAAGAGCAGGTCAAGCTAAGCAAATTAGCCCTTGCTCTGCCTTTTTGTTCTATTCAGGCCCTCCGTGGACTGGATGATGCCCACCTGCAATGGTGAGGGGGCTCTTCTTTACTCAATCTACTGATTCAAATGCGAAACTCTTCTGAGATCACCCTCACGGACACACACAGAAATAATGTTTTACCAGCTATCTGGTCATACCTTAGCCCAGTCAAGTTGACACATAAACTTAACCATCATGCTTTCATTCTTTTTTTTTTTTTTTTCTTTTTTTGTGAGGAAGACCAGCCCTGAGCTAACATCTGTAGCTAATCCTCCTCTTTTTGCTGAGGAAGACTGGCCCTGGGCTAACATCCGTGCCCATCTTCCTCCACTTTATATGGGACCCTGCTACGGCATGGCTGACGAGCAGTGCATCGGCAGGCGCCCGGGATCCGAACCCGCGAACCCCGGGTGGCCAAGCGCGAACTAAACCGCTGCGCCACCGGGCCGGCCCCATGCTTTCATTCTTAATTGAGTTTTGGGTAGGTTTATAATTCTAGGTTGGAATTATTCCTCAAAAGTGTGAAGGCATGGCCTCACAGTTTTCAAGGTATTTGAAGTCCCCCTCCTTTACATGTGACCTGTTTTGTTTTTTTTTTTTTCCTTCTAAGGAGCATTTAGGATTTTCTTTTTATCCTCATTGTTTTGAAATTTCACAAAAATATTCTTTGATGTTGGTCTTTTCCCATTCATTACACTATGCCCTTGATAGGAACCTTAATTCTAAACATTCTTACCTTTATGTTTGGGGGGGGGCTGTTCTTATATCTTTGATATTTCTCTCTCTTTTCTCTGTTCCCTGTTTCTGGAACCAGTTGAATGTTGATCTTTGACCTTAGTTTTTCTCATATTTTCTATGTCTTGCCTTTTAATTCTCTGAGAGATTTATTCAACTTTATCTTCCTATCCCTCTCCTGTGTGTTTTATTTCTGCTAGCATAATATTAATTTCCCAGAGCTGTTTTTGTTTTATGAATCAGTTCTTCTTTCATGGATCAGTTCTTTATAAGTTTAGTTTTTACAAGATCAGTTCTTGTTTCACAGAAGAAATATATTCTGATATAACTTTGAGACTCTATTTTTTCCTCTGTTTCCTGAGCTTTCTCTGTTCCCTGCAAGTTTCTTTTCTCTGTTTCTTTGTTTTGTTCTTGATTCTTCTTGTCTGGGTTTCTTCCAACATTCAGTGATCCCTCGTAGTCTGTTCCTATTTTAAAATGAAGCTCTTAAAGACTTATCTGGAAGCTCTGTATGTTTAGACAGTGCTTTTAGTTTTGTGAGTATCATGTAGGGATATTGAGACACAGGTCTGTCTTGAATTTTTGGTTTTCATTTTTTGTTTGTGTTTTCTGTTTTGGCTGATCATTTTCCTCGGGAGGGAAGACGTGGCTGCCTGTGTACTGGGGAAGGGAACTGGGGACACACTTTTCATAATGAAGACTTTTGCATATCCTCCTCTTTCCAGTACAGGGGAGAGGGTGTGCCATCTGTTTCCTGCCAAGACCCAGCCTGATATGCTTTTGGCTGTGCCAAAAATCTGTAGTCCAGAACCCCTCTAGTTCAGTGCATTCAACGAATAAACCTTTAGTCTTTGCCAGAGATGGAGTGAAGAAACAAATGTTTAAAAAGAAAGTTGCGGAACGGAGATATGTATAATACAATTCAAATTATCTAAAAGTTACTGTGCATACATTCTACTTGCACATACCTCCTATATGCTTATATAGGCATACACAATATCTGGAAAGATAAACATTGGCCTGTTAACAGTGGTTAACTCTAGGAAATGGTCTGTGGGAAGAAGGAAAGAAACAGGCACTTCTAATTTTTAATTCTTACAATTCTGTACTTTTCATGGCTTTGTAATGATTTTCAAAACAACTTCCAATGTAGTCGTTATGTCCAGCTAGACTTGAAACCACTGGCCACTCTCTGATTTCTGTGTTCCCTTCTGAGCAGAATATTGGCATATTGGATATGATGGGAATTATAGCAAATGTTTCATGGCCAAACGAAAGAACGAAAAGAATTCTGCAGAAGTCTTCCTGTATGACCTTATGGGAGGGTAGGTGTTGCCAAAAGGAAATGGTAAGCTTGGAATTAATGGGTTTTTAAATTTAATGCATTTTTGGCATAAAAGTGTCTGAGTACTTGTTTTCTAGAGTACTGTGGCCATCTAGTAGATATTGATAATTGTAGCAACAAGCTACCTGTGATCCTAAGCAAGTAGACTACACATGATATAATACAGCTTTAAGTTGAATAAATTATTCTGTTTTAAATGCACTCCCAGACTTAAAATATACATATAGAAAAACATTGCTATAAATTGGTTCTTTTTCATATCTTCTATCTATCAGAATGTTTGTAAAAACAAAAAAAGCACTAATTGCCTGACCACCTTAACACAATGATTATTTAAAAAATATTTCTTTGCATTAGAGTTTTCAATAGTTACACAATCCATGTAGTTTAAGTTTTTGATTTTTATGATTCTAAAAACTAGCAATACATTTCACTTTTCTGTACACTAATTTTCTATAGATGAACTGCAATATGTTTGAAAAGTATTTTT
Source organism: Tapirus indicus (assembly GCA_031878705.1). Classification (NCBI taxonomy): domain Eukaryota; kingdom Metazoa; phylum Chordata; class Mammalia; order Perissodactyla; family Tapiridae; genus Tapirus; species Tapirus indicus. The sequence continues at coordinate 8,444,554 of CM062917.1, forward strand.
CCACTAAATAAAAAAATATAAAGTAGTATGTTTCTGAGTATCTATTGTTACTGTTTCCACCCACTAAAAAAACATTCCATTGCTACTCAAAAAATGTCACATTTTCTTTTCCCCAAAACATTGTCAGAAATTCCTGTGATAGTCTTTTTTAAAAAATTCTTTGCTAGGGTTAAAGGGAGTGAATAATATGCTGTAGACCTTGGCCTCATGCACCTCTGTTATTAAATTTTGAGAAAAATAATTTGAGCAAAGAAATAAAGCACCAATATTTTATTTGTAAGCAGAGTTAAATCATGTGTGGATCTTTTGTTTCTGGACGTGGGAAATGTAAATAGGGCAATTTTTCTTACTATTATAAGCCAGATTCTATTACGTTTTCTTGCGTGCCCAAGTCAGTGAACAATATCATTTGTTGATATTCACTGTTAATTATCAATCTTCACACAGATTGGAACAATTGCATTATTTGGAATTCCTTCAAGCTTGGCCGATGTTTTGCCTTGCATTGTAACGCCCTACAAATTTGTGTAAAGAAATATATCATTGTTAAACAGAAAAAAAAAACCTTTTTAAAAAGAATGACTTCACAACATTCAATAAGACTATTTTTTTGTGTTTCCGGCTCCAGTCTGAACATCAGAGTAAGCAGCGCACTCATCTCTGGGTTTTCCATTGTCTATGAATGAGGTGTCCTCTAATGCTTTTATTTTTGTAAGCCTTTAACTTCATGTGGACTGTGGGCTCCACCACACCCTAGCCAGTTTTTACTAACAGAGGCACACCTTTGAAAAGTATGCAGGGTGTACTGTCACTTTTTCCTTGTTATAAAATCTTACCATTGAGTAATGATGCTTTTGTTGTGTAAGCAATTAAATAAAGCTATAAAGAATAAAGAATAACTTCTTGTTTATTCTAATGAAAGAGCAGTTGTTGAAAATGGCTATAAATGTTCAAATAGGAATTGTCCCTTGCCAAATACCTTCATTCGTTTATTGAACATGCCCTTCAAAGAGATTCTTATCTCAGACTCAATTTTGTTTCCTAACAAGTTAGAGTTATTTAAGATGGCCAAATGGAATGCTTCACAAACTGAACGTACAGAGTTTTACTCTCTCTTTTCAGATTTTGCTAAATGTGCTACCCAACTATTCCTTTAACCCTGAGAGAGCAGGCAGGATGTGCGCTGTGCCCGTGGGGAGATTTCCCCGGGGATTCAGATGGTTCCTTCAATCCAGCGCAACAGCCTTCAGCCTCTGCTCAGGCAGAGAGCCAGTCTCCCTCCTCTCCTCCACCATTTTATGAATTCCTCCCAACAGTCACTCACACACATATACACGCACAGCAGAAGAAAGATAAATATATCCCCAGGATATATTTCTCTGTAATTGAGATATATTCAAGGGACTTCTACTGACTCTTGATGACTGGTGGGAATTTCTCCAGGATTTGCTTATTAACTAAACTGCTACCTTTTGTCTTGAAGTCATGCCCTTTTTGATCATTACTAGTGTTTTGCCTTTTTCTTTTAACTAATTCTTCCACTCTCTTTTTATTAGGAATGACAATGGAAGATTCTGTGATTTGGTTTCCTCTTCTGCCTATACTTCCTTTCCATTCCCACCTGACTTAAATAGGACTGTGGCTGAAAGACAATAAGTAATTTTGCGCAGGTTACTTCCTACTAGTGGGCTTGAGAGCTAGCATTTCACTCAGGGTTGACTTCCCAGCCCTGATTCTTCCTACACCAGGAGTCACAAATAACAAGGCCCAGGGGGACCAGTCAGGCAAGTGAGTGAAACCAGCTGGGTGGGGAAAGAGGCGCACTGAGAATCAGCTGCTCCTCTGTGCTAGGTTCTCTATTTAAAACCAGCCAGCAGCTTTTCATCCATTTGGATTAAATTCAAATTCCTATACCTACCCTGGTCAGTCTGGTTATCAGGGTCTGAACAAAAACCAAATCCAGACAAAGGAGGCAAAGTTGCTATTTCATACACACAGTGAAAGTGATAATCACGTCAGCCAGATGCCAGGTCCACTCAGAATTTTCATCCGAAACAAGACAAAGATGAATAGCATCAAATGACAAAACTAAGACAATTTAGTAACAAGTTTGATGTCCTTTACTCAAGGAACACAACCCATGGGTGGGGGAGTACCGTGCCTCGCAAGCAGTGGAGCACTTTTCCAGAAGATCGGGTGTTAGCGTTAGAAGAGGCAATGTGGAAACAGGGCGTGATGGGCTAGGAGGTCGGGGATCCTTGTAAGGCTTGCAGGTCCTGTTTGCTAGGGTGGGGTGAGCTAGCTAAAGCGGAGTTGGAGGATTGGGGATGGTGTATGTGAGGTTTCCTTGTCAGGCGTTTCCTCACTTAGGTTTAGATTTGTAACATGGGCCAGGCCAGTGGGGCAGGCGGCCTCCATTTTGTGGGTCCTGATATAGATTAACTTTAGGGCTGTGGCTGGCATGGGAAACGAGAGTTGGCCCCTACAGCAGGAGGAGGCCTCCTCTCAGTGCACGGAGATATGCAGCATCTCATTGTCCTCTAGAAGGAGTGGGTTTGTCAACAGCACTCCAGGTACCCAAGTTGCCTGTAAAGGACTGAAGAGTTTGGAGGAGGCAGGGGATACCTGGCAGACTGGAGAAGAGAAAAATCTATTTCTACTTCTACTTATCTGCATGGTGAAGGCTCTTGGTTTGTGTCTATCTAGACTGAACTGAGCGGAAAAAAAAAAAAAAAACACACCACCACCCTTAACGTTAGTTTGATATTCTGTCAGAGGTAGGACCAGAACACGGTGATGATTTATCATTAAATTAGACTCTGAGCATTGTGGTACTCAACGCCAAAAATCAATCAGCTAACTAACTGATTGTTGGCCATATCAAGTATCAGTTATGATAATGTTGCCTGAGAGTAACAGAACACCCAGCTCAAAAGGTAAGGGGAAACTCCTCCATAACCAGCAGTCTAGAGGGAGAGTGGCTCCCTGGGTCATAAGTCAGGCTCAAGACATTGTGGAGGGAAAAATTTCACCTTCCTGCTCTGCCTCCCTCATAGCATTGAGCCAAAGCTTGCCATTCCCCATGGTCATAAATTGGCTGCAGCAGCTTCCAACATCACGTGCTCATGCGAAAGGCTCCTGAGGCTGATGGACAGCGAAGAGCACATTCCTTCTCACGTCCTATTTTCAGAATGAGGCCTCTGTAGATCCCCTCTCCTGTCTCACTGGCTAGTGTTCATCACCAACCATTCCCCCAACCCTTAGCCGGTGGAATGACCAAGGGAGATTCAGCCTCCACCCCCACCCAGGACTCAGGAGGGCTCATCTCCCTGATAACTGAATACAACCCAAGGAAGGGTAGCAGGGACGTGGGTGGGGGAAGGTGGCTCCCAACAGCATTTACCACAATGGTTTATGCAATTCTTCCATTTGGTAAAAAGAAAGTATCTTTTTTTTTTTTTTTAACAGAGGCTAATCAGCATAGATATTCATTAAAATATATATGGGATACTTATTAGCTAGGCATTTTGGCACTTAGGTCCCAGAGTAGAGAAAATAAGGACAGGCCATTAAAATATACAGTGATTATGTCTTATTAGCCAGCATGCATATACCTGGCAGCTCCACATAATGAACTTGTTTTACTTTTACCATGTGTTAACGAATTTAGCTTGCTTCAGGAAAAAGGCTAACAATTTTCAAGAGATACTTGTCTTTTTATGCAGTAAAATAAACACCTGGCACAATAGGATTCCCTGCCCAAACTGATAAACACTTCCAAGTGGAAAACCTAGTTTAATGAAACAAATGGGATCACTGAAACTTTAAAAAGATCATTATCCTTCCTCAAATACTTAATAGCCATTGGATTCAATACTGTTTTGAGAGACAGCTTTTCAGTTAAAAACATTTGTTCATTACCTTATTACCCGGTGTGAAGAAATGTGAATAAATCAGGAAAGGCTTATCTGAAAATGGCCACAGAATTTTAGTGACTGTGATTGGGAAATACCAGGGTTTCGGTTCTTTCATGTAAAATGACACTGAGTAAACTGTAGACCTGGCCATGGAGGAATGTATGCACTATTCAATACACATTTACTCTGAGTTTTTTAAATCTTAAAGTCATTTTTTCTTTCCTGGCTGTTTTCTCTGACTTTTTTCAAACCTAAAAATATGATAATTGTGGAGAACGTAATAAATTAACCACATTGTCAAATACAATGCAATTCTTCATAAACTTAATTTTGTAAGATCTTTGTGAAATTCAGAAATGTCTAAAGGAAGTTACCACTATTTGCCTGTATTTGACAAAAGGAGACTGAATTGATCTAAAGTTGATCTTCGATTCAGATGGATATATCATATTTTGCTTATCTTCTCTGTGATGATCAATTCTCAACTTTGGAAATTAGTATACTTCACAAGCAGGTTATCAACAAAACTGTTGACTTATTCTCTGAAGGCAGTTCTATTTTAAACACGTTACTTTTCCTCTCTGGAAGATATATTGGTAAATACTAAAGCAGTGTGTTTACCAGGCTTTTTCTCATGCATCACCCCTTTTGATTTCCATAAAACTGAAAAATAAGGAGTGTTTGTATCATTTCCACTCTACAGATGGATGTGGAGGTCCAGAGATGTCGACTTTCCCAGCCCAAAGATGGCAGAGCTAGATCTTGAATTCACATCTTTTGACCTCAATAATCTGTTGTGTGGTTTTTTTTTTGAATAAGTGGATGTGCTTCTGACCAGAAGGAATGTTGACATAAATAGCAAGAGTGAATACCTGGGTTTCTTTCCTAAATCTGTGAATGATTGCCAGGGAAGGTAACGAGAAAACTTTTGGAACTCTCTTACCTACTTTTGATAGGTAGAGTCTGACCCTTACCTTCTCTGGTTTCAACATAAAAACTACCTTAGAGTCTTGAAAAATGTCATAGGTGGGCTTAGATTACTTAAAGTCAAGGAAAGATGTTGTCACCAGACACTAGCATGTATTTATTCTTCTTCTATCTTGGCAATTGATTTTCACCTCAGACCTAGTATTGATTTTAATTAAAAGACTAATGGTAGGCATGCTACGTGATGGTGTGGAATTAGACTATCCTCCAATGTGAAGAAAATGGGTCATCTGAATTTTATGTTATTCATGAGGGAGAGAATTGCTGAATAAGTGAAAATAGGGGAACAGACATTTTCTTTTTTGATACGCTGTTGAAAGATAACTCCAACGACCAATAAGATAACTCCAGTGAGCAATATCCATGGACCAGCATTTGGGAACCACCCATAAGGATGAGGAATCGGGGACCTGGTTTTAGTCCTAGCTCTGCCACTAACTCTGCAGCCTTTAGGAGTTACTTCTTGCTGGATCTTAGGTTTTTCTTGTAAAACAGAGAAAGTGTGGTTTAGATAACTTCCAAAGGTCTTTTACTTCTAAAATTTTAGGCTCTTCAATTCCCTCAGAAGTCTGCAGGAGTCTGCACTGACCCTCACTTTGTTTTGCCCCCCACCCCCACCAGTCAGTTTTTCAGCATTTCCCAGTCCACCATGGATTAGAAGTGATACACTGATTTTTGTGTCAACCCCTTAATTAGTAGGAGGGTGTGCCTGTTGGAGTGAGTGGGCAAAAGAGAGATAGTTGGAAGTAGTGTCTCTATCTTAGAGCTCTGGCAGAAAAAATGAGCAACTGACCAAAAGGGATGGATAGTAACAGATGGTGTTTCTCTCTAAACTTGGTTGCCAAGCCAAACTTAGAGTAAATTCCAAATAATAACTTTTCCCTTGTCTTTGTGACATACTTGCATTCATTCACTTATTCATTTATTTATTCATCCATTCAGCACATTCTACTATGTGGCAGGTACATTGGTTGACACTGGAGACACATTAAAAGCTTATCTAGACCTTCTAGACCTCTGAGGAGCTCATTTCATGAGCTAATAATAACCAACACCTAACAACATCAGTTGAAACCTTAGCAGAGAGTAAGTGGACAGCTGAAGAGGGAATTGGACATAGAATAGTTACCTTCAGAATTTGAGGAGCGTTGAGGGAATATCTATGGGAAGACCTCTCATGTGAGCCTGGATTGCACACCATCAGGATGGCTACAGGTACAGATGAATGGTTCCTGCCTCTGGAGATGCCAGATATAAAGCCATGAGTTATTCTGGCCTTGCAGGTTCTCAACATTAGGTTCAACATCAGGCTATGAACCAAGAGTTCTCTTGCTCCTGGCAGGTTCCAGATTTTTACAGTTTTAACTTTGTGTAATGTCCGTGTGAAACTATGGGAAAATAAAACTGTTTTAAGGAAACCAGTTCTTAGGTGCTTCTATGGGGAGAATGAAACGGTGTCACTACTTAGTTGTGTGATCCTAGACAAATGTCTTAGCTTTTTAACTTGTTCTCCTCGTGTGTAAACAACTTCCTCATAAAATGAGGGAGATTAAATGAGGGATTGAATTGTGGACCTGGTACATATACTCACTTTAACTCCTAGTTATTATTAAAAACAAGCATTTTCAAAATAGAGTCTGTGAATTTAATAATCATTCCATTATCTTCTAGAAATCCTAAGACCTCACTTCTGAACTGAATATGTTTTATCTACTCACTGTGCTATTATGGCTGAGCAGCCTGCACATCAATCTGTCATCTAAAAATGCAAGAAATTCCTGATTGTAAAAGAAGTGCAGTCTTTAAAGTATCCAAAATAAATCTTTCTCACCTGTTGGCACAATCATTGTGTATGTTTATGTCTTTAAAGTAAAACTTAATGAGATTCAGTTACTGCAACCAGAAATAACAAGTTCTTAAAAGTTCCTACTGCAACCACAATATTCAAAATCAAATTAAAATGAATAGGTGCAAATGGAGGAAAAGACTTTTCCTTCTTTCTGTGACTCAGTTACATTCTCAAGTAGATCATCCAGTGAATTTGATCAATGATACAATCTGACCAAGAAACTCTTGTTTAACTTTACTGATCTGGACAAGTGCTTCAACCTTTTCTATAACCCTGTGTATATTCTATTAATAGTGGCTGAACATATGGTTTAAATAGATAACGTATCATAGGCACTCATTCAGGAAGAACGCAGAGACTAAACCAGATGAGCACCATTTTGACATAATTTGCAGATATTACATCTCAATCTGAAATCAGGTGCTTTCTCAGGCCAATAATTACGTTCAAAGATTGCCTAAACAAGATGACCGCATACGAGGGATAGAGCTAAAATCCCAGATTTCACTGATCTCTCAGTTGCATTGGGGCAGGAGCCATAACATGTTTTTGTATCACTTCAAAAAGATGTTTTGAATGAATTAATTGATAAACACATAATGACTGTTATTTTGAATATATAAAATGGTTAAAGTCCGGACATGTATCTTTCAAAAAATAGTTTCACAAATGAAGCTACATTTATCATTATTAAAACTATATTCTTCACGAAAACAATATCTCTTGCTATAGTAAAGAATCCTTGCATATTCTTCTATTACCACAGAGGTTTTTAATTATTATTTTAGCTAACAGATATATAAAATTGAAGAATATCATTATTGATATTAATAATATTACTTTAAAAACTTACCTTATAATAAGTAAGAGTATGCAGTTAATAGCTCTTTCTGGTCAATCCTATATTTGACTTTACTCTGCTTTCAATAATATGATGCAAACCTGCTTAAAATTTTAATTTTAACAGGGAAGATGTCACCTCAATGAGTAGTGGTTTTTTTCCCAACTCTGTAATCTCATTTAAATAGTGTGATGCATGCTTTTCTATGCCCATGCTGTGTTATAACAAGTCAGACAGAGTATATTAGGCTTCATTAACATTGCATACTTCTAATTAATTATTAAAACTTCAATATAGTCTTGAATTTCCACTGATATTGAAAAACAATTCAAGGTGTATATCTGTGATTAATGATATTGGTATAATTCCCTTGATAGTGAAACTGAGCATTGTTCTTCAGAAATAACTAAACATAACCAGGATAATAATATACCTTGAATGGATCTCATTTTGAATCATAGTTTAAGTATTTCATTACCAGGATGGGATTAAGGAAAGAATTCACAGCCAATTTACACTTCATGAGACAGAGATAAAAATTCACATGGCAATTGGGAGTGACCCTTTATGGATTTGTAGAAAATGGGGGCAGGTACTAGAGATGTAATGCTTAGAAATATCTTATCATTATATCCCAGCAGGAACCACCAAAAAAACCCTTCTGAAAGCCTGAAAGAAATACTTATGGGTTATAAATTAAACATTCAGGAGGATAAAGTATTGGCCGTTAGCTGATAATTCATGATCGTTTCCCCATTCAAGAGAGGAAAGATATGTTACTCCTTTTGGAATCCACTTTTAGGCTTCACCTAGAATAGCATACCAGTTTATCACACGTAGAAATAAAAATTGGCACTTGTGGCATCAATCCATATGTAGCTCTGATGTCAGTGAGGAATTGCCACCTGTTTTCAATAATAATGACATACAACAAATTATCTAACTACATTGGATAGTGTCGCTGTGCCAGTTACTAAGTCATTGGCCCCTAGCTCCAACCCACTCTCTCTACTAGGCTTTGTAACATGGGTGCTGGGTTTCTGCAAACCACGTTTCTGCTCTGCCAACTGGTTCCCTGTGGGTCCTGCCCATAAGGAGGACCAGAGAGAGGCTGCCAGGCTGGTGAGGAGGGCTTCTCCTTCCTGTGGGCTTCCTGTCGGCTCCTGTGGCTGCAAGCATCACCCCAGCAATTTCTTCACTCCAGCAACGGTAGCTGATTACTGGGGCAGAAGGTGAATTCAGTTTGCAGTTTTTCTAACCCTTGAAGAACTAAACTCAATACACCTCCTCAATAGACACCAGCATTAGCTGGCTCGTGGAAGTCCAGGTTCCAGTGCCCCCGGGCACCCCCTTCTCAGAGGTCTAGGATTCAACTTTGTGGGACTCTTCCTCCAAGCTTCTCTTTAGTCTCCCCAAAGCAGAAGACCCCTGCTTCCTGCAGTTGCTACCTCCGTGATGGTTCAGTGTTCTCTGTTTTACCTTTACAGCATTTAAAACATAGTTAACACTTCTTTATACCTCGTTATGGATCCTTCATATTAAATTGTCTATGTTAAAATAACTCCTGTTATTTCTGTCTCTTGACAGATGCAGTTGTATTAGGAGGAAAGGGATGAAAACAACTCATCTATGAAAATCAGTCAACTAATAGGGCTGGTACTTTACAAAGGTTCACATTTACTTGGAAGGCCAAATGGCTCAAGTTTATTATATTTTATGAAAAGGGAGTAATGTGAAAGTACTCTAAATATTGACTGAATCCAACAGTTTTTCTCAATCCTTGTAATGTGAGTTTGCTGTATTATTTATGAATATTTAATTCTGCTACAGAAGGCAAGAGAGACAAGTAGTGTATTAGTCAGGGTTCTCCAGAGAAACAGAGCCAATAGGATGTATATATATAGGCTTGTTGCTAGGTGGTTATGGAGGCCAGGAAGTCCCACAAACTGCCATCTGCAAGCTGGAGAACCAGGAAAGCCAGCGATACAATTCAATCTGAGTCCAACGGTCTGAGAATCGGGGTGAAAGTCCCAGTCAGAGTCTGAAAGCCCGAGAACCAGGACCACGCATGTCAATATCTGAGGGCAGGAGAAGATGGAAGTCCTAGCTCAAGCAGAGAGCAAATTTGCTCTTCCTCTGCCTTTTTGTTCTGTTCAGGTCCTCAGTGGATTGGATGATGCCTGCCCCAAGGTAACGGTGGATCATTTTTACACAGTCTATTGATTTAAATGCTAATCTTTTCCAGAGATACCCTTGCAGATGTATCCAGAAATAATGTTTTACCAGCTCTCTGGGCATCCTGTAGCCCAGTCAAGTTGACACATAAAGTTAACCATCACAAATGGGATGGGTGAAACTCATAAGTGTTAATCATAGCTAATAAATAAGCTAGTAGCTTACGAGTTATAAGTAAAACTCAAAGGATGTGTTAAAGATAGAAAATGAGGAAAGAAGTGGCTTGAAAAACAAGCAGAATTCATATATGTTAAATATAAGTAGTACGTTAGTAACATTCAAGACATATTATATGACAAACGGGATGAAACCAGCAAAAGTGTTTGTTTATAGAAAGAAAAATATGAGATGACCAAGTCTTAAGGTACAGATCATGTCACTTCTAGATTGACAGCTACTTATCCCTAAGTTGGCTATTCATTTGAACCCATCCTGGCACCCTTTGTGCTCTGCTTAAGAAATGCGGACAAAACCATGGTTGTTCAATAAGCCATTGGCAAGGTACAGCTGAGGCCAGGAGTACTTGCCCTTGTGTTCCAATGGAGGAAATGTATCCAGGCACCTCCTGCTCAGCTTCAACTCTGGTACCTGTGACTGAGAGAGAGAGAGAGAGAGAGAGAGTCAGGGAGGGTGGTTCTTTGACTCAGCTTGTGTTAAACTCTTCCATCTCTGCCCACCCCTTGTGTCTCACTGTGTATTTTGAATTGATTAATAAACCATGTGATGCGAGCATCTCAATAGTATCTGTGAGCCTCTCTGCTCAGTGAACTTTAGGATTAACCTTGTCTATTTCTACAGAAAGGGCAGTTGGAATTTTGTTGGGGGATGCATTGCATCTATGAATCAATTTGGGAGGATCGCCATCTTAACACTATTGAGTCTTCCAATTTATGACACAGGATGTTTTTCTATTTATTTAGGTTTTTAAATTTTTTTCAGTGACATTTTGTAATTTTCAGTGTACAGGTCTTACATTTATTTTGTGAAATTTAATCCTAAGATTTTTTTTTTTTTTTGGCTGGGAAAGATTCACCCTGAGCTAACATCTGTTGCCAATCTTCCTCTCTTTTTTTTTCTCCCCAGAGCCTCAGGACATAGTTGTATATTCTAGTTGTAAGTCCTTCTAGTTCTTCTATATGAGCTGCTGCCACAGCATGGCCACTGACAGATGAGTGGCGTGGTTCCACACCCAGGAAGCGAACCCGGGCTGCTGAAGTGGAGCATGCTGAACTTTAACTCCTAGGCCATCAGGGTTGGCCCAATATTTTTTTATGCTATTGTAAATAATAAATAACTAATGGAATATTATGCAACTATTAAAATGCAATTTAGAAAGTATGGTATAGTAACAGAAGTTATTTTGGAAGGATCGTGTAATAACATTGAAAGATGATTTTTATTTGAGGTAAAAAAATACAAAGACCAAATCATATGCACTATAAAATTGTGAGTATGTACCCAACATAAGCAAAGAAACTGTATGTAGAAGTCCTAAAGCAAAAGTAAAATATAATTTTTCTTTTTCCACCTTTTTGTAACTTCAAACATGTCTTTAATGAAAAGATTACTTTTATAGTGAAAAATCCAAATATATAATTTTAAAAAATCCAATAATCTTGAATTATTTGGGTGGTTAAAATAACCAGACTGGGCTATTTATAATACATCCTTTTTGAGAGCTTTTTGCATGTTTATTCTTATGATGCTAAAAATAAAATTGCTATATTTGATGTCAAATTGACACCAGTTAATCGCATAAGATTTTTTGCAGTTTCTAATGCTAAGCACCTTATGTAACATTCATTTATATGATGTTTAGATGTAAATTGTATCTATATTCTACTTATTTGACTTTTTTGCCATATAGACTTTTCGTTTCTTTTCTAATCCCCTTTAATGTTTATTCATGCTATACATTATTATAGATAATCCTCAGATAGCTCAACAGACAGTATATGATTTTAAAAAGTTATATCAGCAAACTGTATATTTGATGTCATAAGAAAATAGTTTTTACTTTTTATGGAGTAAATAATTCAAATTCTGACTGCAGCATACAAGTCATTGTCAGAACAGTCTAACTATTATGCCTCAGACCTCCTGACGGATCATTTCATGGATATAAGAAAAAACAAACCAGCATCTCTCATATTTGCTGTCTACATCGCCCGAGAGAGGCAGATTTATAGTCATGTATAGGAAAGTGATTTATCGCTGGAATCTTCCGCATCCGTAGACCTTGTCTCTCACCATCAGTAAGTGCATCCTCTGAGCTGACACTGGAGAGTCTGGAGTGTGTCCGAGCACCGTAGGAGCTGTTCCCCTCCTCGGCCCATGAATGCCATCGCTCCCTCGCTCATTGGAATAGGCTGTTTGCTGCTGACGACAGCTTCGTGCTGGAAAGACTATGCTCCACAATTTAATTAGTTGATAATTCTCATCTACTAATTTAACTAACACCTCTTGTGAGCATTGTGTCACTTGGCACAACATTTTTGAGACTAAATGGAAAAGTGCATCGTGTCCGGGCAGTGTGCCTTCATTTACTGAACCACTATGGCACCTTTTGTGCTGTTCTTTGGTATTTATTGTGAGGCTTTCAGCCAAACCTATTGATGTGTGCTCATTAAGACCCGTCGTCTACAAAACACCTGCTTCCCTGAGAAAGGATCTGATTACTAAAACATAGCTAGTTCTCGCCAAGAAGAGAGCTTAAATTTCTTTGGTTGACTTGACGCTTTATCAGACTGCCTGTTTGGTCTTTGTAGCCATTGTGTGAAGCCCAAATGTCTTCCTTCTTCTTTTGTTCCGGGAAGGTCTTGCTGTGAATGGCTCTCCATCCTCCGTCCTGGAAGCTGGATCATGCTGTGCCCAGCCCTGCATCTAGATCATGCTGCAGAGATAAGAGTACAATGGTTCTGGTCCCTGCCACCACCCAGGGGAGTAGTTTAGACCCAAGGACATCCAAAGAGTTACAGTCTGCACCTCCCCTTCCTCCACCCCATCAGCAAATTCTGTACCCTTCCTCTGCTTCTATTCTGGTTGTCCTCCTCCTTCCATCATTAAAGGACTCCGGATGGAATCAGTACAGGCAGGACCTGCAAAGTCCGGGGTGGTGCCACAATCCATTCCTTTGTTCCAAGGACAGCTGGTTCCAGCAGCACTCTCTTAAAAATGGAAATACTCCCACAGGGGAAGCCACCTGAAACTCACAATACCATAGTGAAAAGGAGAAGCAGAATCTACTATAGCTAACTCTGTGACCTTGGGCTTGAAGCCACATTTCTTCAAATCTCAGTTTCCACATCTGAAAACAGTGAGAGTGGACTAGATCCGTTTCTTTATCTTCTGCAGGTTGACAGAATGTTTTGGGAATCTGAAGAAAGCTATGGACTTTCTCCTTAGAATAGTGCAGATGTGCAAATAAAAAAAAATTATAAACAAGTGGGGATTGACCGACACTCTGGAGTTCCCTGGCCACTGGGTTAAGATAAAAAATAAGCAAAATCATGAACACAACCTGCAAATTCATTTTTAAGTCTTACATTCTGTGATTCCAACCTCCCATCGAGATTCTTGACCTGACTTGAACGTCCTCAGCACTGATATGTCCCTCATTCCTCCTTTCTGTGTGACATCATCACATTTGTTTTCTCACTGGTTAAACTGTAAAGGGTCATGAAACTGCAATGAGACACCACAGGACCCTGTCATTGTCCATTTCTTTCACTTTTGAAATGTCTCTCTCTCTTTTTTAAAAATTATTTTTAAATTGTGGTAAAATATACATTAAATAAAGTTTACCATCGTAAGCATTTTTAAGTGTACAGCTCAGTGGCATAAATACAGTCACATTGTTGTGCAGCCATCATCATCATCCATCTCCATAACTTTTTCGTCTCCCCAAATTGAAACTCTATACCCGTTAAACAATAACTCCCCATTCCTCCAGCTCCTGGCAACCACTATTCTACTTTCTGTCTCTGTGAATTTGAGGACTCTAGGTATCTCATATAAGTGAAATTATATAGTATTTGTCCTTCTTTGTCTCGCTTATTTTACTTATCATAATGTCCTCAAGGTTCATCCATGTTGCAGCATGTATCAGAATTTCATTCCTTTTTAAGATTAAATAATAGTTCATTGTATATATGAGCCACATTTTGTATATCCGTTCAATCATTAATGGACACTTGGATTCCTTCTGCATGTTGGCTATTGTGAATAATGCTGCTAAGAACAGGTGTATACAAATATCTGTTTGAGCCCCTGCTTTCAGTTATTTGGGATATACCCAAAAGTAGAATTGCTGTATCATATGGTAATACAATGTTAATTTTTTTGAGGAACTGCCATACTATTTTTCATAGCAGCTGCATCATTTTACATTCCCAGCAACAACGCACAAACATTCCCATTTCTCCACAGCTTCACCAATACTTGTTATTTTCTGCTCTTTTTTTTTTATAGTAATGAGTGTGAGGTGATATCTCATTGTGGTTTCCATTTAAATTCCCTAATGATTAGTTGACCATGTTTTCATGTGCTTATTTCCATTTGTATTTCTTCTTTGGAGAAATTTCTATTCAAGTTCTTTCTCTTTTTAACTCATACATTTATGTTTTCTCCCTTATCTCTTCTCTGTTTTAGATTTTGCTTAGTCAGTAGTGCTAAAGTACATAATTTAATTTTGTCGTAGATTTTAGTGTAAAAATGGAACAATTGCTTAGTTTTCTCTTATTAGTATTACTATTATTGCACTGATGTTCCTGAAGTTGAAATGAGTCTTAAAAATAAATATCAAAAGAAACTTGCCTACTATCAATTATAAAATAATTCTCATCACCTGTCCACCTACTAATGTAGCCACACTTCGAAGATTCTTTGCGTTGACTATCAGGTTAGCTTAATTATTTCCATTGGTACCATTTCACAGGGTTACATTTTTGTTACTATTTGGATCACTAATTATTAAACAAATCTCTTCAAAGAAATTACACCATGGTGCAACACTGAAACAAAAGACAAAAATTTCACAGAAGCCTGTTACATGCCAGGCAATGTAATGAAAAACAGGATAAACTGCTAAATCTGCCAAGTGTTAATAGAAATCTCCTGGAAAATTATAAGATATTCAGAAATAAACGACACTCAAAGCATGACATGCCAAAAATTTGGGGACAAATCTAAAGCAGAATATAATGTAAGTTTAGGTCTTTGGATACATTTATCAGAAAGCAAGTGAGAATGAAAACATTCCCTGTTCTTTGAAATAAAACATGTACTAGAACAGCTGCTTGGACTCTGAAATGGAAGGCACACGTTGAGGCTCTACACATCCATATTACCTGCTGATATCTGGACCTCTAGCGAGAGAGAAATAAATTTGTGTCTTTCTTAAGATGCAGACAGTTTGGTCTCTGTTACAGTATCTGAGCCAATATCTAACCAATAGAGATCTACCTCACACCACATAAGAGATAGACTCCACCCTGGTGAACTGAAAGCCTAAATGGAAAGGTTGAGCACTGACATTAACAAAAGAAAGTAAGGAAAATGTTTTTGAAACTTGAGGTGGTGAGGGTGTTTTAAATACGACCCCCAAAACCATAATCCATAAGGAGAAAAAATGAGAGAGATTTGACTACATAAAAATTAAGTAAGGATTTTTGTTGAATGAAAGACACCATAGAAAAAGTTACATGAATGACAGAGTAGAAGATGAGAAGGTATTTTCGATATGCAAGACTGGAATGTGCGTCCATATGTAGAATACACAAGGAACTCTAGTCAGTCAACAGAAACAGATAGGGAACTGTACTCATTTTCTGTATACTGCTGTAACAAATGACCACAAACTTAGTGGTTAAAACAACACAAATTTATTATTTCACAGTTTTGTAGGTTGGAAGTCTGACATGGGTCTACTGGGCTAAAATCAAGGCGTATGCAGATGTTCCCTCTGTAAACCTTAGAGGAAAACCCATTTCTTTGTGTTTTCCAACTTCTAGAGCTGCCAGCATTCCTTGGCTGTGGCACCTTCCTCCATCTTCAAAGCCAGCAACAGCAGGTGAATCTTTCTCACACTGCCTCATGCTGACCTCCTTTTCTGACTCCCTTTTCTACTTTTAAAGCTCCCTGTGATTACACTGACCCCACTCAGATAATCTAGGATAATCTCTTGATTTTAAAGTCAGCTGATAGCAATCTTAATTCCACCTGCAATCTTATTTCCCTTTTGCCATGTAAAGTAATGTATTCTTAGGTTCCAGGTATTAGGATGTGGACATTTCTGGGGGAACCATTTTTCTGCCTACCAGGCACACGCCAGAACAAAAGATGAAGGATATAAATTCCCAGAAGGGGAAACACTAATGATTAACAAATTATGGTCAGAAATTACAAGCACAATGATCTTAAGCATCATCTGGAAGTTCATTTATTTATTCAATCAGAATATTTATTAAGCAGATAACACAGGCTGGATTCCTATGGAAAAGCAAAGATAGAGAGGTCTTCAAGTGGCCAGTCATAGGCCCCTTTGAGACCCAGCCCGTCCTAGGCCATATGAGGTGTACTAGAATACTATAAATCAAAAGTGTATTGATTGTAGAGACTTGACCTATAAGAAGATGATCTTTAGAATCCCAAGACTTTTGTCTTCATTCGGGAGTCAACGTGACACAGTGTTTAACCTACCTGATTGCTGTGCAAGGTCACCTTCACAAATTAAGAGAGGACTCAAAATATTTTTTTAAAATAATTACCAATGTTAGCTCTGGACTGCCTTTTTGTCTTAACCAATATCCCACTGTCCCTTAGAGATACCTGACTTTACGCATTGAGCCAGTACTGAAAAATATCCACACTATCAAAACGCATTCTGTGGAAGCAACTGGAATCAGTGCTTGACGGATCCAAGACACATTCAGCGCAGTTGCGCCACCAGCCAAGGCAGGGCTAAAGTCAGGGTCCTTTTCTGAACTTCAGTTAAACTGGTGACATTCAGCTGGAGTACAAGTGGAGGTCAGTATTATTAAAGTTGACTTGAGAGAGGTTGCCCACAGGCGAGCCACCTGAAGATCATGGGAGAATATATCTTTGTGTTTGATCTCTCAAGAGCTGGCTTTTATTTCCTTTTCCTGGAAGTAACACTTGCCTAGAATCATATCTGACTGTAATAATGGGATTATCTGCCTTAACATACTGAAAAAATATCTAAACATAGTAACAATATTACATTGAACTTCCCCTGCACTCTTCATCCAAGGATTTTCCCATCATTAGCTAATTAAATTTCACAGTTTGGAAGTGAAAGTGTATACTTACCTCGTTTTACCAAAGGAAATGTTTTTGAGAGGTTTTATGATAGAGTGGACAGTTACCCCACCGGGGAGGAAGAAGGGAAATGGGGCAGAAACATCTTGCATTTACTGAATAATGTAGATAGCTGGGAATGAGGTTCAAAGGTTCACTCAGGGCCATCTATCTATCACTTCAGAAGGACTGCATCTAAACATCACCAGACATATGGAAAATAGCACTCTCACAAATTCTCAGGAAAGAACACTCTGATTTTCCTTAGCAAACTACTTTGGTGTCTTTACAAAATAATTTCTTTATAAAATAAATTCTTGTTTTCCACTTAATGTCTTCTTATTGCTTTTCTTTTTGTAACACTTTATTGAGATAATTCATGTGCCATATAATTCACCAATTTAAAGTGTACATTTCAATGGTTTTTAATATATTCATAGATAAGTGCAACTATCACCACAGGCAATTTTAGAACATTTTCATCATCTCAAAATGAAAGCCCTCACCCCTTAGTTATTACTGCTGTGTTCCCCCAATGACCCCCAAATCTAAGTAATGACTAAATCACTTTCTGTCTCTATAGATTTGCCTATTCCAGACATTTTATACAAATGAGATCATATAATAGGTGGTCTTTTATGTCTGGCTTCTTTCACTTGGCATAATGTTTTCTAGGTTCATCCATGTTACAGTGTGTATCAGTATTTCATTCCTTTTTTAGCTCTACAATATTTAATTGTGTAGATATGATTTATCCATCCCTACATGCATTGTGTATCCATTCATGAACTGATGGACATTTGGGTTGTTTCTACCTTTTGGCTCTTATGAATAATGCTGCCATGAACATTCATGTATAGGCTTTCGTAAGTACATATATTTTCATTTGGGGGATATATACCTAGAAGTAGAATTACTGGGTCATACAGTAACTCTATGTTTAACTTTTTGAGGGACTGTTGACTATTTTCCAAAGTTGCTACAACATTTTACATTTCACCAGCAGTGTATAAGGGTTCTGATTTCTCCACATCCTTGTCAAAACTTGTTATTCTCTGCCTTTTTTTTATTGAGGGAAAATTCACATAACATAAAATTAACATTTTAAAGTGTTCATTATCATTTAGTACATTCACAATGTTGTGCAACCATCATCTTTATCTAGGTCCAAAACATTTTCATCATTCCCCAAAGAACACTTTCTACCCATTTATCAGTCACTCTCCATTCGCCCCTCCCACCAGCCCCTAGCAACCAACAATCTGCTTTCTGGGTCTATGAATTTGCCTATTTTGGATA
Source organism: Tapirus indicus (assembly GCA_031878705.1). Lineage (NCBI taxonomy): Eukaryota > Metazoa > Chordata > Mammalia > Perissodactyla > Tapiridae > Tapirus > Tapirus indicus. The sequence continues at coordinate 8,462,999 of CM062917.1, forward strand.
TTTTATATTGTTATAGACTGAATCGTTTCCCTCCCATATCCATATGTTGAAGCCCTAACTCCCAATATGACTGTATTTGGAGAGAATGCCTTTAAGGAAGGAATTAAAGATAAATGAGGTCATAAAGGTGGGGCTGAGATCCAACAGCACTGGTGTCCTTATAAGAAGAAAAGTTACCAGAGACCTCTTTCTGCCTCCATGCACACAGAGAGGAAAGGCCATGTGAGGACATAGCTAGAAGGCAGCTGTCTACAATCCAGGAAAAGAGGCCTCACCAGAAATCAAATTTCTGGCACCTTAATCTTGGACTTCTTGCCTCTAGAACTGTGAGAAAATAAATTGCTGTTGTTTAAACCACCCAGCCTGTAGCATTACGTTATGGCAGCCTGAGCAGACTAATACACAGGTACATGGAATCATATAATATGTGGCCTTTTATGACTTGCTTCTTTCACTTAATATACTGTTTTCAAAGTTTGTCCATGTTGTAGCATGGATCACTACTTCATTCCTTCCTGCAGCTGAATACTATTCACTTGTATGGATATACCACATTTTGTTTATCCGTTCCTCCACTGATGAACATTTGAGTTGTTTCTGCCGTTCACTATTGTAAATACTGCTGCTATGAACACTTCTCTGCAAGTATTTGCTTGAATGCCTGTTTTCAACTCTTTTGGGTATATATCTCGGAGCAGAATTGCTGGGTCATATGTTAATTCTATGTTTAACTTTTTGAGGATCCGTAGACTGTTTTCCACAGTGGCTGCATCATTTTACACTCCCAACAGCAATGTATGAGGTTTCCAATTTCTCTACATTCTCGCCGGCAATGTTATTTCCCCTATTTTTTTATTATAGCCATCCTAGAGGGTGTGAAATGGTATCTCATTCTGGTTCTTTAATTTGCATCTTCTTGAAGACTAGTTATGTTTAGGATCTTTTCATATGTGTATTGGCCATTTATATGTCTTCTTTGAAGAACTCTCTATTTAGATCCTTGGCTCATTTTTAAATTGGGTTATTTGTTCTTTTATAGTTGAGTTGTATTTGTGTTTTTTTTGGATAAAGGATCCTTATTAGATATATGATTTGCAAATATTTTCTCCCACTCTAGGGTTGTCTTTTCACTTTCTTGCCGGTGTCCTCAAAAGCACAAAAGTTTTAAGTTTTGATGATGTCCAATTTATCTATTTTTTTTTTGCTTATGTTTTGCTGTCATGTCTGAGAAACCACTGCCTAATTCACATTCATGAAGATTTATGCCTATGTTTTCTTCTGAGAATTTTATAGGTTCAGCTCTTGCATTGAAAACATTGATTATTTAGAATTAATTTTGCAGATGGTGTAAGGTATGGATCCAAATTCATTCTTCTGCATGTGGATATCCATTTGTGTCATCTGTTGAAAAAAAACTATTCTTTTCCCATTGAATTGTCTTGGCACACTGGTTGATAATCAATTGACCATAAATGTGAGTGATTATTTCTTGACTTCCAATTCATTTCGTTAGTCTATATGTCTGTCCTCATGAATACTGTAGCTTTGAAATTGGGAAGTATATTTTGAGATTGTTTTGGCCAGTCTGATTCCCTGGATTTCCACATCAATATAAGCCAATAATATCCACATTATTTCCATATGGGTAAGCTTGTCAATTTTTAAGAGAAAGGCAGCTGGGAATTTGAAAGAGATTGCTTTGAGTCTGAGGTCCAATTTGTGGAGGATTGCCATCTTAACGCTACTAAATCTTCCAATCCATGACACAGGGTGTCTTTTTATTTACTTAGGTCTTCTTTAATTTCTTTTCATGATATTTTGTAGTTTTCAGTGAAGTCTTGCATTTATTATGTTAAATATATTCCTAAGCATTTTATTCTTTTTGATGCTTTTATAAAGGGAAATAGGGGGCCAGCCCAGTGGCATAATGGTTAAGTTTGCACTCTCCACTTCAGTGGCCTGGGGTTCGCAGGTTTGGATCCTGGGCGCAGACATATGCACCGCTTGTCAAGCCATGCTGTGTCAGGCATCCCATATAAAGTACAGGAAGATGGACAGGGATATTAGCCCAGGGCCAGTCTTCCTCAGCAAAAAGAGGTGGATTGGCAACAGACATTAGCTCAGGGCAAATCTTCCTCACACAGAGAAAAAGGAATTATTTTTTTAATTTAACTTTTGGATTGTTTATTGCTGGTGTATAGAAATAGAATTGATTTTGTATTCTGCAACCTTGCTGAAGCCTTTCCTTTGCTCTAATGCTTTCTTTGTGGATTCCTTAAGATTTTCTATATAGGAGGTCATGTCAACTGAAAATAGAAATAGATTTACTCTTTTTCTAATCTGGATGCCTTTTCTTTCTTTTTCTTGCCTAATTACTCTGAATAAAACTTCCGGTACAATATGAACATAAATGGTGATAGCAGACATCCTTGTCTGCTTTTCCATGTCTATAATTAAGACCTCTCTTTATTAAATTGTGCAAAGAAAGCAGAGTTCAAACCCATGTTTCTCTGCTAGTTGAAATGGGACATGAATTTACCTTGTTTCAATCCTTCCACTTTAAAATGGCATAAAATATTTATTAACTTTCTATTTTGGTATTGGGAGGATAAATTAGCATTTGACGATCTCCTTAAAAATTAACTATTATGTAAATTCACAGGACAAAGTTATGGGGCATGATTAGGAAAATTCATAAGTGGCGGATGAACCTCTAGTCACAATCAGTTTTCCTTCTTAGAGATCAGAATTATTAATAAATCATGATCTTTATTCTTAAATAAGGCAGGCTGCTATCCAGGTGACCTTCCTGGGAGACACACAGAAGGTTCGCCTGCCCCAGGGGACCATAAATAACTTCCACACATCTATTGGTTTGAGCCCCTTTTGTTTAGGACTCCTGCTTGCTTGCTCTTTTTATATGTTGTCTTCATAAATAAATTAGTATCCCAATTACTGTAAAAGTAGCTTGTAAAAGAATTTCTCCCTTGGGCCGATAATTTTTTCCCTCTGAAAAGATGAGAAAAAGGAGTCAGAGCATGCCTGTTTTTCCGCTGGAAATTTTGCCTGGATACGGCTGCACAAACGGCTGTAAGTCTGCGAGCACCTCCTCATTGGAGCCTCCTTTACTGAGTGTAGGACCATTTCTGGGGCCCAGGATACTCCGATGAAGGAAGCTTCCATCTTGTGATTGTATTTGCAGGTAGTACTGGGATATGACTTGACATCGCATTTGATTCCCAGAAAGAGGATTATTTTAGCCCATTTGGGCTACTATAACAAAATACCATAGATTGAGTGGCTTATAAACAACAGATATTTGTTTCTCACAATTCTGGAGGCTGGAAGTCCAAGATCAAGGTGCCAGCAGATTCAGTGTTTGGCGAGGACCTGCTTCCTGGTTCACAGATGGCTGTCTTTCTCCTGTGTCCTCATGTGGCAGAAGAGGGGATGGAACTCTCTGGAGCCTCTTTTATAAATGGCACTAATCCTATTCATGAGGGCTCTACCTTCACCACCTAATCACCTCCCAAAGGCGCCACCTCCTAATACTTTCACAAAGGGGATTGGATTTTAATATATGAATTTTGAGGAGGACACAAACATTCAGTCCCTAGCAAAGAGGCTTCCTCAAGTTTGACAGCTGCTAAAACAGCTATTATTTGTAGTAACGATCTATTATGGAGGCCCTGGGTTAAATGCTTTCTCTAAGGTCTCTCCTTTGGTCCTCAAACAATCGTATCAATAGGTACTATTATTAATCCCAATTTCCACTTGTAGAAGCTGAGGCTTAGAGGTTATGTAGGCATCAGGTTTTCCCCCCTTACCCAAGATTCTTTTCCCCCATTTTCTGTTAATTCCACCTCTTTCCTTAGTGGAAGTCTTCTGCCCAACTCCCTGTAAATCTGGTATGGCTATATCCTGTCCTGCTGTTCAAAGGGTGTTAACAAGTAACCTAGGATCAGGTAATCTATAATGATGATTCCGAGGGGGTTCTCATCATGGATTTTATATCCAGATGTTGAGAGAGAAGTTTTCTTTTTCTTCCAGTGTCATTACATGGAAAGATGGAAGTCTAGACCACAGTCCTCTCTTCCCCTACATTTTGGGAAAATCCTGCCCATAATACAAGAGAATGAGACAAATAGACTGAAAGAAGCAAAGCCAAGAGATTGAGAACAAGAATATTGATACTTTTTGAGTCTCTGAGGCAAGATCCCTTTCTAGAGGGAGATACTAATTAACTCACTTTTGCTTCACCAAGAAAGTTAATTAGCTTACCCACATTTATGCAATTACGAAGGTGGCAAAGCTGGTTTAGAATTTATGCCTGTCTAGCTACAAAGTCTGTGCTCTGTGCAATACTTTGTTTAGCTTGTAAGGCTGTGAGCCAGATATTTCAAGTTTGTCAAGTAAAAGAAATAAAGGGTATGAAGTGCACATGATCACAACTGACAGACCTACTGTACATAACCCCAAGTATTAAAATTCATGTCCACATTGTGAGGAAAAGCAAACTGCACGTCTTTTCCAAGAAAAAAAAAAAGTTTCTTTTCCTCCTAGAATAAATCATCGCAGACAGTAATGAGTTCTTAGGAGAGTAACCGAATATTTCCTGTGACTTTGGGTATAAATACCTTCACCTAATGAATGATCTGATATAGCAGACAGAGGCAACCACTGCCAGTGACTTATGGGTGTGACTAAGAGGTTGAAGAATGACTGAGAATTAAGTGAAGCTCAATATTAGTAGAATACGACTGCACTTCTGGGTCCACTTGTTCCCTATAATGTCACATGGCTTGTAGTGATGAGCAGACCTCAACATATAAGATCTCTACCCTTCCCCCCTTTCCTGATCCATACATGTCTCGCCACTTGAATGACTATTATTTACCATCACGTAAAATTCAACGTTTTCATTGTGTTAGCATTTAAATAAATATAACAAAAATTACTATAAATACAAGTGGAAAATTACAAAGATACACACCCTCAGTTCTCCATACATCTACACACATATCTATTGCCCATTTTTTCAAATACTCAGACATCATTTAAAATATTTGACCTTGAAGTTCAAAGTTACAAAAGCCCCAGTTGCTCTTTGTGATGTAATAAAAGTAGAAATTGATTACGAACGTATATGCAAGAAAGACTTGGCGATTAAAAACCTCCATCCTAAACAGATCTTGGGTGAAATAGGATGTATGAAAAGAGCACTTGCAGAAAGGTTGAGAATAACAATAGTCAGAACATTATAAATCTAAATTCGTGATATATGACTAAAGCTTTTCTTAGATGCAGATTCATGGACTTAAAATTCTCTACTACTAAGAAAGAATGAAAATAAAGCAACAAAACCGTTAGGTCAAGAAGTTAGAAAAGAAACAGCAAAACAAATCTAAGGAAAGAAAAAGTAACTGAAAATAAATAAAAGTCTAGTTAATACATTAGAATATGTGTGGGTTTTTTAAACAGTAGATTTAATAAATTGAAGGTTGATTCTTTTAGAAAAAATTGGCAAATTAATAGTCTAACAGAAAATGACTTTTTTGCTTTGAATGTAATAAGCAGGACTTGATTTTTATCTAACGATAAAAGCAATATATGCTCAACAATAACAATAAAAACTAGAAAATAAAAGCAACATAAATGAGACAATTTCATTGTTTGACCCCCCATTTTACTTGCAAAATGCTTGCTTTAAATTAATTTATGTCTCCCACAGTATCACCACTCCTTGCCTGCTGACATCCCTAGTTTCTTATCATCTAAGACTTTTCATCTTAGAAATATAATTGAAAAGTTGTTTCCATTATTCCTCTGTACTGTCACGTGTCTTCTGACCTTGACACTTCAAATCTACAACAAAAACTTTCATGCCTGGATAACTACACAAAAACTTCTCAGCTGGTATCACTGCCTCCACAGTTTCCACTTTTTGGTCCATTCTGCACACTATCCATCAGGAGCTGTCACCCTAGGGTTGAGGAATGCAGTCACTGTGACAATCCTGGTCAGGCAGGCTTAGGTATGGACCAGTGGAATCTTGATTAAATATCCACACCTCTTTCCTCCCACTCTCCAGTTTATGGCTGCCGTCTCCCATCCGCCACAGCCGCCCGACAGCCAGAGGGCCAGGGAGTCTGCATGGTGGAGTCTTTTCATCTGTGCAGGTTAGTTACTGAAGAGGCTGGCACAGCTGGGAGGAGCAACTTGGGATCCAAATGGAAACCAACCAGCTGCTGGCAGCCCCCACCCCTTCTTCCTTCCAGGGGTAATTTGGCCACATAGAACTCACTTTCCCTGACTTTGACAGAATCACTCTGAATCCTTGCCTTTGCATGTAGTTTTCTCTGGCAGGAATTCCCTTACCCCATTTCTTCGCCTGGCAAACAAACTCCTACTTATCCTCAAATGTCACTACTCTCTCTTTCACCTACACACATGCAGAGGCACCAAGGTCCTAAGAATGTTACAAAGAAAATTAAGGTCAGTTCCTCAATCCACCGCTTACTAGTTGATGTGACCTTGGGTGAGGTACTTGTCTGATTTTAAGTTCCCTTTTTTTTGCAATATAGGAATGGGAACACCTGCCTTGACATCACCTTCCCAGGGAAATTGAAAAGATCGGTGAGATAAAATGCTCTTTCAAATGCAAACCATTTTACAAATTTAATTTTGCTGGTGGTGTTATCATTGTTTAGAAATTTTTTGTTTGTTCAGATGGATCACAGTGCAAGATGCAAAAATCAACTTTGGTGCATTCAAATACTAACTCATACCGCCCCCCCGCCCGCCTTTTTCTTTCTTTCTACAGTCTCTCTTTTTCTCTTCTGCTCACTTATTTCCTTTTTTTCCCGTCTCTTTCCTTTTGTGGCTTGCTTGTTTATACTGAATTTAAGTATCCAAAGACACTGCTTGACTTTGCAGGTACATTTCACAGATAAAGAGGGTAAGTCATTTACTAATGGGGGTGGGGGAATTCTAACAAAGCAAAAAACAAAACAAAACTCTGCATACTAAATTGTAAAGTTCTGAGAGCTGAGAGTTCAGATTGGCAGGGTCATAAACGAATCCCCTGCAGAGCGAGGACGCAGGGCTGGGTTGGGTCTCTGCAGCCCGCGCCAGAGCCCGCGCTTGGACGCCGGAACCCTAGGCAGACGGGCGCGGTGGCGGGTCCGGAATTCCGGGAGGAAGCACGAATGGACAAAGACTACAACTCCCGACAAGCACGGCGGCCAAAGCAGGTTCTACACTTGCTCGTCTCCTCGTTCTTTCCGGTTCTTACGACAGAGACTGCTGTCCAGGAACTGCGTGGTAGAACTTTTAGACAGACTGTAGGCTACTCAGGCGGCGCGGCGGCCGAGAACAGCCCACGGAACGCTTCTCACTCGTGGGGTGCTTCGCGCCGGCATTGCAGAACCCGTCGTCCGAAGGGGCAGGTTTCCAGGGGGACATTAATCGTGGCCGGACGCTGTGGCGCGGCAGTTTGATTCTCCGGCGGCGGCTGACTGCGGGACGGGATGGTCCTCACGGGGCTCATCAGGAAACTCGGTAACAGTCTGAGATGCGCGTCGGCCGAGTCTACCTCCTGTCGCGGCCACTTGCTGCGAGAGGCCGTGGCACGCTTCCGAGACCGGGCCGCCCCGCGACGGCCCCGTCTCCTGTCCCGGCTTCGCCGCGCAGACCCGGGGACCTGTCTCGGGCTTGGTGTCCGCTGCGCCGTCCGCGCCCCCCCCGGGAGGAGGCGTGGTCCCCCCGCCCCCGGCGCCCCCCGGAGGAGTGGTCCCCCCCGCGTCCGGCGCCCCCCCGGGAGGAGGCGTGGTCCTCCCCGCCCCCGGCGCCCCCCCCGGAGGAGTGGTCCCCCCGCGCCCGGAGCCCCCCGGGAGGAGGCGTGGTCCCCCCGCCCCCGGCGCCCCCCGGAGGAGGAGTGGTCCCCCCCGCCCCCGGCGCCCCCCGGGAGGAGGCGTGGTCCCCCCGCCCCCGGCGCCCCCCGGAGGAGTGGTCCCCCCCGCGTCCGGAGCCCCCCCGGGAGGAGGAGTGGTCCCCCCGCGTCCGGCGCCCCCCCGGAGGAGGAGTGGTCCCCCCGCCCCCGGCGCCCCCCGGAGGAGTGGTCCCCCCCGCGTCCGGCGCCCCCCGGGAGAAGGCGTGGTCCCCCCGCCCCCGGCGCCCCCCCCGGAGGAGTGGTCCCCCCCGCGTCCGGCGCCCCCCCGGGAGGAGGAGTGGTTCCCCCCCCCGCGTCCGGCGCCCCCCCGGGAGGAGGAGTGGTGCCCCCGGCGCCCCCCCCGGAGGAGTGGTCCCCCCGCGTCCGGCGCCCCCCCGGGAGGAGGAGTGGTTCCCCCCCCGCGTCCGGCGCCCCCCCGGGAGGAGGAGTGGTCCCCCCGCGTCCGGAGCCCCCCGGGAGGAGGAGTGGTCCCCCCCGCGTCCGGCGACCCCCCGGAGGAGTGGTCCCCCCGCCCCCGGAGCCCCCCGGGAGGAGGAGTGGTCCCCCCCCCGCGTCCGGCGCCCCCCGGGAGGAGGAGTGGTCCCCCCGCGTCCGGCGCCCCCCGGGAGGAGGAGTGGTCCCCCCCGCGTCCGGCGACCCCCCGGAGCAGTGGTCCCCCCGCCCCCAGAGCCCCCCGGGAGGAGGAGTGGTCCCCCCCCCCGCGTCCGGCGCCCCCCGGGAGGAGGAGTGGTCCCCCCCGCCCCCGGCGCCCCCCCGGAGGAGTGGTCCCCCCCGCCCCCGGCGCCCCCCCCGGAGGAGTGGCCCCCCCCGCGTCCGGCGCCCCCCGGGAGGAGGCGTGGTCCCCCCGCGTCCGGCGCCCCCCGGGAGGAGGAGTGGTCCCCCCCGCCCCCGGCGCCCCCCCGGAGGAGTGGTCCCCCCGCGTCCGGAGCGAGGCCCCGGGTGGGTTCCCGCGGGCGTCTCCCGGCAGGGGAGGTAGCTCTGTGCCGCGCCGCTGTGACAGGTCACCCGCTGGCCGAGATCCGGGAGCGCGCCCTCAGGAGCATCCTCTGCAAGGCTGAGCACAACCTCGTCTGCTGCGCCGACCTGGTTCAGGAGAGGCTGCTGTTTCTGCACCTGCTGCAGTGGTTCACCTTCCCGTCTGTCCCGATGCCGGGAGAGGTGCTGAGCCTGTTGAGTAGGTTGGTTAAGGTAGGACCGTTTTGAAATAAGTAATCAGACGAGCGAGTGTTTCCTAGTCATGTAACTGTAGCGTTTGTTGAAAGTTAAATAACTTAAAAAAATTTTCTAACAACTGGAGATGTTGAATGTTAATTTGTCTGAGGATACGGTGCTCGTTTTCCTTTTCTCGTATTTGTGATGTTGAATCTCACGTCGTCCCCACTCTGCTCTGAAGTAGCACAGACCTTCGGAGTGCTGGTATGTTCTGATTTTGGGGATCATCTGTAGGGGTTAATGTTTGTCCTGTTTTTCCTGATGTTCTGCTGTTTACATGTTAAAAATTAAATGTGTCTGTATGAAAGAGAATGCATTTAAAGACAATGTTACAGACCATGATTAATCATAAGCACAAGTATGTTAAATTGCTTTTTCCACGTTTGCTTTTCAGATTAACGTGCCTCTGCCTTTCTCGAGTGTTGTTAGTTGTCAGGGTCAAATATCAAAGTGCAGGGTTAACCTTTCAAAACTAAATCACTACTCAGTCTTAGGGGATTCTTATTACTTTGGCATCCCTTGACTGGTTAGAGATAGGAGAGGATAGGGTGAGTGTCACTGGAGAGAAGTAATCCATTTAATAAGTAAAAGTAGGAATTGACAGTGTGCATTTCTAGTGATCAGTGTCTAGAGTTGTCTCTCAAGTGTTATCGAATGTTTTATGTGTGTCTTTATAAATCTCTGTCCTATTCATGGAAGTTATTTACTTTGGGGTATATCAATGCAAGATTTATTTTTTCAACAAAGAACATCTGATATACCAAAAATAATTTCATGTTTTGACTGTGGTAAGGTAACGTCTAGACATTTTGTTACTTATCGTTATTCTCAAGACTCTCCTCTTCTTTCAGTATCCCCCAGCGGTCCAGCATTTGGTTGACCTTGGTGCAGTCGAATTCTTATCTAAACTTCGCTCTAATGTGGAGCCAAATCTACAGGCTGAAATTGATGGCATTTTGGATGGACTTTTTATTCTTCCTTCAGAAGTTCCTGCACTGTATTCTGCATCTTACCAAACCAATCACACTGGTAACTCTTTGGAATTGATCTGATGCATTCTGTTAAATTATAAATATATTAGTTCTAATGGTTAATGCTGAGGAAAGGGACCTTAGATTAAAAAAAAGGATTCCTCCCCTACCCCCCTCCCCAACTTATTTTTCTTGTCTTAACTTATCTGAGCTTGACCCTTCTTCCCCTCCTCTACTGTTATTTAGAGGAGGATACTTTTGTATTTATTGCTCTTTTGGTAAGGGGCCTAAAAAAATGCCGGTGATTCTCTTTTTGTGAGACTAGTTTGACAGATTCTTTTTTTTAACAATAACAACAGATTTTCATTGAGGACTCATTATTGTGTGCCAGACATTGTTCTGAATGTTTCATACTGCAGTTTTGGACTGTGTTCTTCATGTCGGCTGTGATGATATCTGCCCCAGCTCATGATTTTGTTGTGGGGGCCAATCAAAATGAGCTGCACAACGTCTACTGCCTGAAGTCAGAGTCACAGACAGATTTGAGTCCCAGTTCTGCCACTAGCTGTGTGACCTTGGCTAAGATCCTCCACCCCTCCAGGCTTTAGTTTTCTCATCCAAAAATTGGGACAATAAGAAAGAACATCTTACAGAATTGTAAGGATTAGATGAGATAATGCCTGTAAAGTACTCAGCATAGGGCCTAGCATACGTTAAGCATAGAATTGTTGTATTCTTGTCATTTAATGCCCAATATAGTGCCTTGCACATGGAAGGCATTTGAATTAATTTGAAGAAAGAAAAATACTGATGAAATTTATGTGAGTGAGTAGTAAGAGTGTGAAAAGCCATGTTTTTGCTTGCTTAATCTGTTAGACCGTATTTTTCTCCACACCAATGCTGTGCTGCTACTGCTGCGACTGTGGTATTGCTGTTAATAAAACAACAGTAGCAGCTGCTGTTTATTAAATTCTTGTGTGATTGTGATTTTTAACGATGTATTTTACAGTTTCTAAGCCATAACAAAGTAGAATCTCAAATTGTGAATTTTCAGTCGAGTTCCTGGCAGGTGAGATTAGAGGTATAGTGTAGGGCTAATTTTCAGTTATGTTTATTAATATTAGGAACTACTGGCATGAAAAATTCAAATAGAAAGTTACAAAATTTAATTTTAGCCTTTTCCTCCTCCTCGCTGCATCTGAACTGCTGAATATGTAATCATGTGAGACAGGGAATGGTCAAAGGTATTGAAAGATAGTCTTGACTCCTTTGTCTTGACGACTTTTTTAAAGTTATTAATGAAAATTGAAGGGATCAGACACTATATAATTGGAGTCAAAGGGAGGAGGGAGATGGACTAAGAAGCAGAGATGAATAGTCCTTTAATAAATACTTTGTAACAGTTTCTTTATGTACATTGTGGATGTTTTCATTCTAACAAATAATTGTATTCACTTAGCAGTAAAAGAGAGGGGAAAAAACCCCTTAATTTGGAATTGGTTCAGCATTCACATATTTTTCCTCTTTGGAAAGACAGACTATTCAGAGAAAAAAAACTGGGTTATTTTTCTAGTTTTTAAAATGATTCAAAAACTTAAGAGGGGCTGGCCCCATGGCCTAGTGGTTAATAAACCACTCCAGTGTGCTCTGCTTCAGGGACCCACGTTCGGTTCCTGGGTGTGGACCTACACCTCGCATCAGTAGCCATGGGCGGCGACCCATGTATAAAATAGAGGAAGGTTGGCATGGATGTTAGCTCAGGGTGAATCTTCCTCAGCTAAAAAACAAAAACTTAACCAAAACAAACAAAACTTATGAGAAAACATTAATATTTGATAAGAGTGAGTTTCACTTTTAGCAAATAACAGATCAATAATACAGGAATATATATTTTCTTTTCAGAATTGCCACAATCTGAAATCTTAACAGGATATTTTCCTCAAGACAAAAGTAATTTCCAGCAGATGGAAGTGCCTCCACGACCAGTGGGTGTGTATGTAGGGAAGTAGATCTGTTGACCTGGGACACTGGAAATTCATGTACTTTTCCTCGTTATTGTGAAGGCATATTGTCAAACTTGAATGTTTCAGCATTGAACTGAATGTTTCAGTTGCCTCCAGTTACTTGAGGGTATAGAGTCTAAATGGTAAAACTGTATGTTATTCTAACTGCATTTGAGCACCTCTGTAGGTGGGTGGTAGTGGTGGCAGTACTACTTAGTGCTTGTTGCACACACAGTCTGGGCAGGGACTCTGCCCTGCACTATACATGTGTGCAGCTCACTGAGTGGCACTGTCCGTCCAGTTACTCAAGCCAATACTCAGGATCACCTTGTTTCTTCATTTATCTTTATCCCAACATCCAGTTGATTAAAGAGTTCTGATTTGAGCCTCTCCCTGGAATCTCATCCAGGTCTTTTCGTGTCTGGCTGTGTCTGGTTTCTGCTCACGTGCCACCCCCTCCGCTTCCTCAAAGAGACCTTCCTGAGGACTCTAGCCAGTGGTCACTTTCTAGCTATGTTTGTTTTCTTCCTAACACGTATTGTGATCTGAAATTATATATTTATTTACTTCTTGTTTGTCTCCCTCATTATAAGTTTAATGATAGCTGCAAACACAGCTTTATCCCCAGTGTGTGAAACAATGCCAAAAGTGTGTTAGGCACTCAGTGTACGTTCTTCGAATGAATGAGTGAGTCCTCACAGAGTCTGAGGTTGATTTTATTAGTGTCCCCATGGTACTGATGAGGACAGTGAGGCTCAGTGCAAAAGCTTTGTTCTAGGTGGTGCGGTCGGGGAGGGATTAAGTAAGCATGTACTTCACGTTCTTTTGCCTGTATACTTGAGATGAAAAAGTTGTGTCCAAGGCTACATCTGCTCATGTCAAGTATTCAAATTAACTCAGTTGGGAAGCCGTCTGTTACTAAAAAGCTTTTGTAGAAACTCTCAGGTTGAATTACAGCATAAGAAAAAACAGAAAACTAGCTCATCTCTTAAAATACTTTACCTTTCTGGAAAAGTTTTGTTATGCTTGTAAGGAACTTTGGTTTTGAGGCGAGATGGTAGTTCTTTGTTTTTGTGGCTGAGAGGCTTACCCGAGTGACAGTGAGAGACATCAGAGGGAAGCCAGTGTCTCCAGGGCTGGTAACAATGGGTCTGGGAGTGAAGCTGTTGAAAACCCTAAGGAAAATTGAGATGCAAACGCTTTTTCATATGAGGTGCAGCTTGTGGATTGATGGTGTGGCTCATTTTGGACACATCTTGATGTGTGCGGTGTGAGCCTGTCCCTCCCTCCACCCACCCCTTGCTTTCATGTTAGCACTCTCGAAAGAAGCAACTGTGCTGTGTTTGGGAATTTAATAATACTGTTATCTGAATTTAATGATTCCATGCTCTTTTCAAAGCATTTGGCAGAAAGACTGTTTGCCATTTGGAAGGACTTATGTGGATACTATTTCTCAGTGTTGTCACTTAACTTGTGCAATATAAGATCTGTTAAAAAATAATTTGAACAGGGGTAGTTTAAAATTGTGTTGGTTGCTTGGTTTTCTTTTAATCTGGTTTGAGCACTGATATTTGATCTTCAACCTTATGGTCTTCAAGTTATCTTCAAAGAGGTTTAAACATCTAACACCATATAGGATATTTGAACATGACTAATTAAATGTAGTAGGTGATTATATTTATATCATTTTTAATTTCTACAATTAAAGATCTTTTCCAAATGCCAGTTTTCTTTTATGTTAAATTTAAGCTCGCTGTTCTGGTCAACCACAGAGTAAAATAGAAAATTTAATTGAAACTCTAAATGTCATTCAATACTGGTTTATGTTTAATGCTCTTCTGATAATAATATATGAGTTCTGTTTAAATTATGAAAAGAGAGCTCTGTTATTTATCTTGGGGGGTAACAAAATTGCAGCTGACCTTGCTTGGTAAAATGTAAGATGAAACTTTATTTGGGAACTTGTTTTAAAAGGAAAGTTTTACTCTTAAATTTATGGATCTGTCAACTTTGACTTCTTTGATGCCTTAAGTTTTGCAATTCCATTGACAGTAAATCAGACTGTCAAGTGTTTGAAGTTTTCTACATTTCCTTGGCTGCCCCTGACCACCACAGACAGACACGTTCTCTCCTCTAATGAAAGGTACAGTGCCAGAGGTATTTCCGGTATTTTGGTTCATTTATAGCCATCAAGTCTGATAGTTAATTACTATACATTTTCACCAGGAAAAAAGATACTAAGTGACTATGAAAGGTAGTAATGGGAATAGATGAATGATTTTCAATATTTTAAAAAGCAAGCCAGAAAATTCCTGTTTGCCTTTAATCAGGCTACATATCAGGTTTTTGTGGTTGGAATCTTGTATACTCCTTGGTGATATGAGTCATCTCTTACTGACCAGATTCTCTGATTGGCCATTGCTTATGCCCTTGGTTAATAAAAATGGAAAAATCAAACATAAATGCAGTCTTTTTTAGTAGACAATATATTTCAAAACATGGGTTCCATGTTTTCTTCTCTGTTAGGAGAAGGTTGGGGACCACTGATCTAATCTTATGTAATGGATATTAGTTTATTGTTATGCCCAAAAGTAGACAGCTGATATATAGAAGTTTGGAGAATGTGTTAAAGTCTAGTTTCACTTTTTGCTGAAACTTTCATTTCAGTGAGTGCCAAAACAATGAGTTGTCAGTGTTTCTTTGGTAAGAATATGAAAAATAAAGACCAACTTGCTAGAGTTAGGGCCAGATAGAGGTGGATGGTATTAAATGATTTTTTTTTTTTTTTTTGTGAGGAAGACCAGCCCTGAGCTAACATCCGTTACCAATCCTCCTCTTTTTGCTGAGGAAGACTGGCCCTGGGCTAACATCCGTGCCCATCTTCCTCTGCTTTATATGGGACGCTGCCACAGCATGGCTGACAGGCAGTGCGTCAGCAGGCGCCCGGGATCCGAACCCGCGAACCCCGGGCTGCCAAGCGCGAACTAAACCGCTGCGCCACTGGGCTGGCCCCGGTATTAAATGATTTTTGATGGTGGCACTTCTTAAGGCATCAGTAAATTCTCTTGGAATAATGTATTGAGGAGGTAGAGTGCACATGGGAAAGGAGTGGGGAGTTGCTTTGATATGTCAGTTCTGAGTCATTCCCTAAGGAGGAGATTGGTATCTCATGCATGCCTGTGGATGGCGAATGGTGGACTGCAGCTGGGTTGAGGGAGAGGGTTTGGTTTCTTGGGGTGAGGGGTGAACAACTGCTGCATCCCTAGGAGGGCAAATATTGTCTGAAAAGTTGACGGGGTCCTCTGTATAGGATAAGAGAGGAGTCCCCGTTGAATTCACATAGAGTAGAGAAGACTGGTAAAGAATCTAATTCCTAGAATTTAACCCTATACTTATTTTTTCTGTCTTATTTCCTAATTCATTTAGATTTCATTGCATTCTGTGCCCTTTGACCTCGATCTCATTTTGTAGTATTGTGATGGTCTCTGGGCATACAGTGGTGGATACCATGTAGTCCCTGCACTTGGGAAGGGTCTAGTGGGGGATACAGGGTCAACATGCAATCACCATAGCACAAAATAGAGGTGTGTGGAAGAAGGACCTACCCTAGAGTAGTTTATTGATTAGGAGAAAGATCTAGGAAGGCTTCCCAGGGGAAGTGATATCTCAGTCGAGACCTGGAGGATTGTAATAGAGTCATTATGCCACGAGGTTACTCAGAAGCTGGTACAGGTAAACTCTTTTTAAAAATAAATAATACTATATTTTGTAGCTCTTTAAGAAGTAGTAACCACACTTTAATCTGGAACACCTGTGAACTGTTGAAGGACGTTATCATGCAAGATTTTCCTGCTGAGATTTTCCTTCAAAGGCCAAAAATTGTTCAGGTGCGTATCCTCTGTAATTGTTTTAGATTTTGAAATAGAGAACTTGTTGCAATGAAAGAAATTTTGCAAAGTAGGAGTCCTTGGAAAGGAATTTGCATTACTATATTTGAAAAATGAAATATTTGGTTATTTAAATCACTTATCTTTTAACTTATTTGGATAGTGATAGTTCTTCTGATAGGAGATAGTCTCATTTGACACGTGCAATCCAATTTGACCACCTTGAATTTACCATTTATGGGTCATCCAAAGGAGAGAGAGACTTTGGAAATTGAGGTTGGGCAGCAAGAACCCTTCGTAACAGTAAAAATAGCATCACTTTTTGAGTATCTAGTATGTGTAAGGCACAGTGCTAGATGCTGTGAAAATTGGTCGTAATGAGCAACATAGATGGATTCTTTGCAGTCTAGTGTGTTGTTTACGCAGTGGGGAGACTGGGATCCAAGGTTGGGACTGTGGCGTGTCCATGGCATCTCGCAGTGCCTCAGCGCCCACGTTCCGCAGCCTTGCTCTGCAGTCACAGGGCTGGAATGGCCGTCAGAGGATGGCCACTATGGATACAACTGCTGCAGCTGTCAGGTGGTGGCAGAGGAGGAGCTGCTGGTGACCAAGACATGGCAGCACAACTTAGCTGTTTGAGATGAAAAGGCTTGCTGTGATTTTTTTAAAAAGTGCTGTGTAACTTAGTGTTCTGAATGGGGAATAATTCCCATGTTCTCTCAGAAGAGGTACTCAGCTAACAGATTTCAGATATAAGAAACACTCACTATTTAAATTTTACTGTCTTATTTTGATTCACCTTCTTGCATTATGCTGTCATTTTTGCCCATTTTTGTTTCTTTTGTCTTATAAATATTTGGCAGCTTATTTTATTTCCTTTGGTTGTTGATTTAACCTTACTGAAGCTCCACACCCTTCTTTGAAGTTGAGCACTTTGTTGCCTTGATCATTTCATTGCTCTTTATTTCAGAGCCTCTTATCTCTGTTGAAACTGGCCTTTGGAGGAGATGGGAAACATCGCCTGGCATTACAGTCGGTGTCCTGCCTGCAGCAGCTGTGCACGTATTTAAGAAACAGACTTAACTTTCACCGAGATCCAGGTTTTTTCTCCAGTAAACAAGGTATTTACATTGATTTGTTCATTAGTCACTGGCAGTATTTTCAGATTCTTCTGAGAACTCCCCGTTATTCTTTCTGTCAGGGCTTGCTGTGTACATGTGTTCACGACATAGACTCCCTACTCCTAGACGTAATCAGATATCATCTTTGAAAACAAACTATGTGAATGACAGAACCGCTCATGATCCCATCTCTCTCCCTTTTTTTTGGTAAGAGACATTTGCAAGGTCTCTTACCAAAAATATATATATACATAAAGAATGTTTTTGGGAGTTAGGCACTAGGATTCTGAGTCCAGCTATTCATGTGGGACTTTGGGTATTTTAGCAAGTTACACGTTGTGTTAATAAATTGTTTGGTTTGAAAAATACCAATTTGTAGTCTATGAAAACATTTTTATGCGACTTGTGATGTAGTCATAGTATTATTATATGATAGCTATGCCAGACCTTGCAGGGAAAAAGCACCACCTAATGGCTGAATAGAGTACTAGGCTGGCCTTGTCAAAATGATATTTACCACATAAAATTTCTGTGCACTTATACAATATGCATTGAATATTAAATTACAGTGATTTGGCATCATGCTTCATAGTTAATCCCTGTTTTGTTGAGAGTTTCACTGATCCTATGCTACTTGAATATTTATGCTTTACATTAGTTTTATTATAGATCTCAGAGGGTCTGGGGTTTCCTCATGAACATTCTTGAGATAGAGCATTCTAAAAATGACTGATATCAGAGACCTTTTGGGTACCTCATATTTCATCAGGAAAAATTATAATGTTGATAAAAATAGTTGATATTTCTGAAAATTTATTCGTGTATTAAATAAATATTTATTTATCATCTACTATATGCCAACCAGTATTCTAGCCTCTGTGGGGCATAACATTGAAACAGATAAGTCCCCTGCCTTTATGAGATTATATTTTAGAAAGTTGGGGACAGGTAATAAACAAGTTTGTTTCAGATAAGAAGTGCTCCAAGGGAATAAAAAGGGTGATGTGACAGAATGTGGCCAGGGAAGCGTGGCTTATTTGGATAGGATGGTCAGGGAAAGCCTCTCAGAGGAGGTGACCTGGAGGGTGGGAAGGAACCATCCACTTGAAGAGCTGCAGGAAGAGTATTCCAGAAGGTCAGAGCCTCAGCAATGAGGGTGATGTGCTTGAGGAACAGAAATCAGGCCGGTGTGAGTGGAGTGTAGTAAACCTGGAGTGGCGGTGGGGAGGGCAGAGAGGAGAGTGAGGGGAGATCAGAGAGGTAGCCAGGGGCCAGAGTGTATTGGAGTCCCAATACACTGGTAGATATTGGTGAGGATTTTATATTTTCTTTGAAGCGTAGTGAGAAGCTCTTAGAGAGGATTTTTTTTCTCTGCAAATGCCTTTATTTTACCTAATTCTTTAAAAAAATTATGATAAAATATGCCATTGTAACCATTCTTAAATGTGCAGTTTGGGGGCATTAATTGCATTCACACTGTTGTGCAACCATTGCCATAATCTGTTCTCAAATGTTTTTCGTCACCCTAAACAGAAGTTCTGTAACCATTAAGCAGTACTCCCCATTTCCCCTTCTTCCTGCAGCCCCTGGTTGCCTCTAATCTACTTTCTGTCTCTAAATTTGTCTATTCTAGGTACCTCATACGAGTGGAATCATACAATATTTGTCCTTTTGTGTCTGGCTTATTTCACGTAGCATAATGTTTTCAAGGTTCATCCATGTTGTAGCATGTGTCAGAACGTCATTCCTTTTTATGGCTGAATAATATTCCATTACATGTATATACCACACTTTGTTTATTCATTCCTCTGTTGATGGACATGTGGGTTATTCCCACCTTTTGGCTATTGTGAGTAATGCTTCAGTGAACATTGGCATATCTGTTTGAGCCCCTGTTAATTCTATGTTTAGCTTTTTGAGGAACCACCAAAATGTTTTCCATAGTAGCTGCACCATTTTACATTCCCACCAGCAATGTATGAGGCTTCGCATTTCTCCACAGCCTCACCAACACTTGTTATTTTCCTTTTTTAAAAAATTCCTAATAGGTGTGGAGTGATATCTTGTTATGGTTTTGGTTTGCATTTCCCTAAAGACTACTGATTAATGACTAGTGATTCCCTGGTGACTTTTCATATACTTATTGGCCATTCGTGTATCTTCTTTGGAGAAATGTCTTTTGAAGTTCTTTGCCCATTTTTAAATTGGGTTGTTTGTTCTTTTATTGTTGAGTTTTAGGAGTTCTTTGTATATTCTGGATATTAAATCTTTATCAGATATATGGTTTGTGAATATTTTCTCTGATTCTGTAGGTTGTCACTTTCTTGATAATGTCCTTTGATGTGCAAAAGTTTTTAATTTTGAAGTGCTGTTTATCTATGTTTTCTTTGGTTTTGCATTTGGTGTCATATCTAAGAATCCATTTCCAAATCCAAGGTCATGCAGATTTACCCCTATATTTTCTGCTAAAGAGATTTATGATTTTAGCTCTCATATTTAGGTTGTTGATCCATTTTGAGTTAATTTTTGCAAATGGTTTGAGGTGGGGTTTCTTGGGGAGTTTTTTAAGCAGGGGAGTGCATGATCTGGTATTCTGCTTTGGCATTCTCTAATGTTGTAAGTGAATAATGTTGGCTAGACAGTTCCGTATGATCAGGTCAGTTAGATATAAATCTAAATGTGCTAAGTGAAAACTTGCAGAAAAGGTTGACCTTTACTTTTGTTTTTACCCCTATAGAAGCATTTCTACTATCCTAATTTTATTGATGTTCTTTTTGGAAGAATGACTCATAAATACTACATAATCAGTAATCTGTCTCAACTAAGGGATAATTTTATTCTTTTTTTTTTCCAGATACAGTTTCTCAAAATTCTTCCTTGTCTTACTGTCATGACATAAGAGTTACTCATCATTCTCAGAATCCTTCTCCAGGAAGCAGCAGCCCCCGGCCTTCTGTGGTTGGGCGCACAGGCCAGCGACCCAGAGGAGATGGCCAGGATTGGGACGCAGTGTCTTCCAGGTGACTGTAGCAAAGACAGGTTAATTTGTGTGTGTTTCAATTTCGGAGGGCATTATTATTTTTCTCTGTCTTTTCTTTTGAAACATTACCACAAATGTTGACCTTCTGTTAAACCAGTGGCTCTCATACGTTTTTGACCATGACCCACAGTAGGAAATAAGTATTACATTGCAATTCAGTATTCAGTACACAAATCCATACTCTGTGTATGTGTGCATGTGTGTGTGTCCACCAAAGCAAAATGATCACAAAATAGTACTCTGATTCCATGTACTACACAGTGAACTGTATTTTCTGTTTCTTTCTATTTCATTGAAAGAAGAGTGATAATTCTGACCCACTAAATTGTTCTTACCATCCACAAATGGAATGGGATCTAGTTTAAAAGCATAGGTTTAAGTGATAGACACATTTTGATAATATTTGAAACCGATTTTTATAAGTCTAATCTAATTTAAGTGCATCAGTATTTACTATTAAAGGGAATAGTTGGAGAATTTATAAAACAGACTCCTTTAGGGTGGACAGTATATGGTATCTTACTTATTTGTGTAAATACAAACTTATATTGTGAGTTTTCTTAAAGGGATTGGCATGGTATTTGTATTTTACCTCATCCTTAGGCTACAACCTTCTTAAAAACCTATTAGCCTCTTGTTTAGTGTCATTCTGATAGATGCTCAGTGAGGTGAACACTTGTCTGCTGGCTAGATTATTTTCTCGTGACACTGTTGCTGCTACAAGCTAGTGCTGCCTCATGCAGGCTGTGTGCTTGGTGTCACGCCAAGTGCTCTATGTATCTTGTCTCCTTTAGTCGTCCTCCTAACGGTCCTTAATAGAATGAGTATTATCATGATTATCATCATTTTACAGAAAACCCTGAGGTTCCGAGAGGCTGCGAGCCTAACCCTAGCTCACAGAGTTGGCACAGAGCAGGCAGGGGTTTGACAGTGTGATGTGAATGCTCCCAGTCCTTACGTGGTTGCTGGTGGTGGGCGGGCATGGTTTTTCTCTTGACTCTTATAAAGCCTTTCTACCTCCTTCTCTAAGCTGAACCTAGTCTGCTATGTGCTTGTGAATTTTCACTCCTGAGTAAACATCTTCCTTAAGGGGCCTTTCAGAGTTTGAGAGAAGCCTGGCTCATTTCCATATTTTGGGATGCTTGGTATATTGAAATTGAAGAAATGACAAAACATGTATTAAATTTTGGGAGTTTTATGTGTGTCAATAGCATTAGTGTATCTCTGTGATTCAGCTTCAATTGTGGATAACATCAAAAGTCAAAATTTTGAGGTTCTTTGTAAATGTGAGGTTCAAGCCTTTCTCTAGCACAGTTATCCCCACCCCACCACTTTACATCCAAGGTAAGAATTTTTTTATGGAGAAAGCCAAGAAAGATGGGATGTACCATTTTTTGGTGCATTTTCAAAATCCTTACGTGATGTTGAACGTACTAATTAAAGTAATCCATTTCTCATCTTGTTTTTCTGGCATTCTTCACTTGCTAACATTGGCTTACTTAGAACATTTGGTGAAAATCACAGAAAACCTAGGAAACTATATGAACTATTTAGTTTTGCCTTTATAAGTTGATTACAGAAGAACTTTGCTACGGATCTGCTTGCTTTCCTTTAGAAATGAGTGGGTTATCAGTGCTAAAGTTGATTGCTACTATAGGAATGTTGACACATTTTGAGAACATCAATTTGAAAAGCAAAATATAAATGCCTTTTTGGTTTCATTTACAATTTTGAGCCATCTTTATGGAATTTAATCTCATAAATTTGTTGAGGTTTCTACAAATCTGACCAGAATTGTTGAGCGAAGCAGTGTAATTGTGTCCAATGTGAGGTTTCTAATATGTTAGGCAGCAGATGTGCAGTAAATCTGGTAGTGGACTGTTTCCATATTCAGGGATTCCCATTTGTTTATTTTTCAGCGGAAGTAGTAGTCATGCTCATGTGAACTCCAGGGTATCTGTCCATTCACCTTTGGAGATGGCACACGTAGATCTGCCAGAGCTGGAAACTGAAGATACACTGGAGCTGCAATTCCAGCAACTCAGTCTTCCCCAGTTCTGTGTCTCCGTTCTGGAATCAGCTGTTCCTCTCTTAAGAACAGGTTAGTTGTTTTTGAAGTCTTAGTTCTTTTTATGTAAGTGTGTTTGTTTTGTCTGTTTTCTTGGACTCTTATTTTTCTTGTTTTCACCTTCTATCTATGTTAAGACCTTTAGAATCTGTATTTACTTGTCTTTTGGGATACAAATTCCTAAGAACTTAATAAGATCTTTATTATCTCTTAATTGAACATGAATTCCATGGAGCATTGTTCAGATAGAGTATCCCCTTTCATTTATGGCTTTTTATTACACACGCTTACACTTCTAAAATGGCTATTTTAAATGTAAGCACTGAAAAACCAATGTAGCTGGAGTAAGTTAGAGAAGGTGGAGCAGCATGATAGGTACAATAAAAAAATCTTTGGCTTTTGCTCTTTGGACAGTTTCTGAGTTGCTCTCAGTTTCATTCTCCCACTCAGTTCTTACTTAAGCTTACTTAAATATGTTAAAAACAAGCCCCAAACTGGATTCTTACCTTTACAGAGAGTTCTTTTTCTTACAAAAAGAAAACAAAAACCCAAAAAACAACTCAGCCATTCTTGAGTTACATTTTCTTTCAAACATGCTAGGTAAATTTGCAAAGATATACTGAAATATACACTGGAGTGTTTTAATAAAGAGTGATAAGAACAGTAACGATGTGACTGATGTCCAACAGTCTAGTAATCAAACAGCAGTTACCGTGTATTGAGTCCTGCTGTGTTCAGCTATCCTTAGTTTTGTGTGCGTTATTTCATGTACTCCTTGCACCATCCCATCTTATCCTTCCATCAGTGGTCGCTACTGCTTTTATCCCCGTTTTACAAATGAGGATACTGAGGTTTAGAGTGGTTTAGAAACTTATCCAAAGTCAGACAGCTAAGAACAGAGACTTGAAGCAAGTTCTTCTGAAGCCAAGGTCCGTGCTATTAAGCACTTAGCAGTTTCCAGTGTAAAGAAAGATTTGGAAACAATAATGATTTTTTTTCTCTAAATCTGTCCATCTTCAGTAGTTGATAAACTTGTTAAGATATAAATACAAGGTAAATGAGTTTTATCTTTTTTGGTTTATATTGGCTGAGTAAAATATATATCCCAAACTAATGATTCTTTAAGTCTTGTGGCTATTTTTTGCCTGCTTGGAAGTGCTGGGGAGGAAAGCAGGAGGTAGGTATATGTTTGGGAACCTTAAATTTTTTTTTTCCTTTTTTTTTTTTTTCGTGAGGAAGACCAGCCCTGAGCTAACATCTGTTGCCAATCCTACTCCTTTTTGCCGAGGAAGTCTGGCCCTGGGCTAACATGTGTGCCCATCTTCCTCTACTTTATGTGGGACGCCGCCACTGCGTGGCTTGACAAGTGGTGCGTCATTCCGTGCCCGGGATCCCAACCCGTGAACCCTCAGGCCGCTGAAGCGGAGTGAGTGAACCCAACCGCTACGCCACCAGGCTGGCCCCTAAAAATTTCTTTATCCTGAGGAAAACTGTATGCCCTAACTTATCCTTGACTGAATAACTCTGCTTTCAGGCATTAGGAGTACATATTAATTCATGTACTAAACGTGAAATGAGGGAAGATCTGACCTTTGGCATTGTAAAGTATTTATGTTTGTCTGCATGGTATACTGAGAAGAACAGTTTTAGATTTAATGATTTTGCATTTAACCTTTTCTTAATTTGCCACAAAAAGTCAGATTGATAATTATAAAGCTGTATCTTGGTACATAAAATTGTCTAAATGTTCTCTTGCCCTTTTGTGGTAAATTACTGCACAATTTGTAATTGTTCAGCATCATAAGAGATTTCTGAGAGGACGTGCTCCAGCTGTTCTAATGAAACAATCCAGACACTTACGAACTGGTGGTGGGTTTTACTTTTATTCATTAGGAACTGACCTTTGGTATGTGGGATGGGAGAGTCTTGATTGAATGTTAACCTCACTTAGAATTATGAGTAGTGGAATTCCTTTGTGATTCTGTCTCTGTAGAGATAGGAGATTGATGGATGTGATTCTGACAGCACAGTTTCTTTGGAATTCTTTTAGATGTAAGATGAGTGTGTCCTTGAGAACTTGTTTCAGATGGAATTCCTCAAAGTTTCTTCAGCAAATGCCAGCAGGGACATTTATTCCTTTAGTTGCTCCAGTCCCAGCTTAGCTTCCCAGGCACTTCCTGTGTGGGAAAATACTAATTTATGACGAGGCTTAAAGCCTTCTAGTACTAAGTAGGAAATTATTAGAGTGCATTTTCTAAACTTATCTGGTGCTTTGTCACGTCTTATGTTAACGTGGATATCTCTGAATTTGAAAATTGTTTTGATCTAGCACACAGTACTTATGTTAGATTATTGCTGTTCTCTTCTTGAGTGTCTTTCCCACTTATGAGCACTTTTGATTTGTTGTAGTTAAATAGTATTGTGATCGGAGCAGAAGTCTTTAATGGTGATTGTGCGTTGTGACTTCCCTGTTCATCTCTTTCAACAATTCTTAAAACATCAAAAAAAAAATAGAGAAACTGGGGATTTGGGGGCAGACTGACTAGAGGATTGAGTAGTATGATATTCAGCTGTTTATTTGAAAGTGAACTTTTTTCCTTCTCTCTCCTAGGTAGTAGACAGATGGTAATAAGAGTTCTGGAATTGCTTGCAGAAGATATGATACTCACTGGTGAAGCAATTTCAGCAGATATCTGGGATGACAGCAGCCTTTTTGCCATAGATATGGTGAGAATCAATGTTTTCCTTGGGATATGGGTAATATATTAGGATTTTACTTTATTTTGGTCCTTTTAAGCTGGGTTCATTATCTCATTAGTCTTTGGAAGTTTTCTTTCTTTTAGAGACAGTATGTCCCAGGCGTATTTTGTGCATAGTCTGGAACAGGCCATTTCTCCAGAGATTCTGGTTGCTTTTAATGGGGGAATGTATATTGAGACAAAAAACAGGCCATTAGGGCTGCTTATAGTTAACGTGATATCATTCTTTCCTTTCAGTAATAGAAGTAGGAAATGTGTATTTTTAAAATATTGTGAGTTCATATTGCTATTTCTCTGATTTTAAACTTGTATTTCTTTGCTCGTACCTGTACTGTTGCTCATAGAAAGTGTTAGTTTTCAGCAATGTCAACATAATTGCTTTTTAGTTTTAATCTTCAGCACTGTTGTTAATGCCTCTGAGTTGATTCCGACTCCTAGTGACCCTGTGGACAGCAGAGCGGAACCGTGCCCGGTCTTTCTGTGCCATCCTCTCCCCTTCTGACACTCTGTCAGACAATACTCCCCTGCTGTTCGTAGGGTTTTCATGGCCAGTTTTTTTGGAAGTGAGTGGCCAGGTTCTTCTTCCTAGTCTGTCTAGGCTGGAAGCTCTGCTGACACCTGTCCACCATGGGTGACCCTGCTGGTGTTTGAAATCCCAGTGGCATAGCTTTCAGCATCCCAGCAACACGCAGCTGCCACAGTCTGACAGCCGACAGATGGTGGTGTGGTTCCTGACTGGGAAAGAACCTGGGCTGCAGCAGTGAGAGCGCTGAATCTTAACCACTAGACCACCAGGGCTGGCTGCCTTCAGCAGGCATTGAGTAATTTCAGAATAGCAGTATTATTATCATTATGGTCAATAACTAATAAAGTTCAAGATTCCCTGCAATTCTTTTTGACTTAGACTAAATCTCACTAAGAATATACAGTCAAAATATTGTACCTTAAAGTCACTTGAAAGAATTCTTTTCTCTTACCAATTCAGTATACAGTTAGATGTGTTTCAGTTTGTTTTCACTTTTGGGAATTGTTTTTTCCTCATAAACATGTAACTCAGAGATGTCTCCTTGCCATCCTGTTCTCTGGTTTATTTTTTCCATTTTCATTTTAGTTTTTGCAAAGGAAAGCAAATAATTTTATGTAGATTCTTATTCACTCTCCCACACCTTACAGTAAGGTGGTATGTCATATACAGTTTTACACCTTGTTTTTACAACTTAAAAATACATCCTGTATGCATGGAATAATAGGTATGGAGATTATTCCATGTCCATTCGTGGAGATCTTCATCCTTCTTTTATATAGACTGCAAGTGCTTTACTGTGTATTTGTTCACCCAGTCTCCTGTTGATGGGCAGAGTAGCTAATATAAATCATGTGAAAGGAATAATGTGCATGTGTCATTTCATACTTGTGCAAGTGTGTCTCCAGGGTAGATTTAAGTGGGATTGCTGTATCAAAAAGTAAATGTATTTTTATTGTAGATATTGTCACATTCTCCTATATAGCTATACCATTTCATTCAGTCACCAGCAGTTTATTAGAATGTGTTTTCTCTTACAGACTCAGCAGTAGGTTTATAGTCAAACCTCAGATTTTTGCCATTCTGATAAATGAGATATGTTATGTCAGTGTAGTGTTAATTTGCATTTCTTTATGAGTAAAGTTGAATATCTTTTTGTAACTTGAAAGGACATTTTCATTTCTTTTTCTGTAAACTGTCCAGGACTTTATCCTTTTTCTCTTGGGTCATTGGTCTTTTGTTCTTTTTCTTGATTTCTAAGAGCTCTTTATATTTTAAGGGCATTGACTTTCTGAAACAAGTTGCAATTTTTTCCCCCAAGTTAGGTTGTATTTTTTGACTCTCTAAATAATATTTTTGGCCATGCCAAAGCTTTTATTCATTTACTTATTTTTATGTAGCTGGATTTGTCAGTTTCTTTTTAAAAAATTGGTTCTACAGCGCCCCATATAAAGTAGAGAAAAATGGGCACGGATGTTAGCCCAGGGCCAGTCTTCCTCAGCAAAAAGAGGAAGATTAGCGAAGGATGTTAGCTCAGGGCTGGTCTTCCTCACAAAAAAAAAAAAAAAAATTAGTTCTGGATTTTGAATCATAGCTGAAAGATTCTTTCCACATCTTGGGAAGAATGTGCTGTATCTTTCCATTTCTTGAAGTCTACATTTTTGTCTTTCAGGAGTATTTTCCTCATATAGATTTTGCACATTTCTTGTTGTTTATTCATATATATGTGTATGTGAATATATATGTGGGTATTTAACAGCTTTATTGAAGTATAATTGACGTATAATAAGCTGGACATATCTTTAAAAGTTTTTTGATACATTTTAACGTGTGGATACACCCATGATATAGATTAGTTTGCATTTTCTAGAATTTTATATGAATGAACTCATTGTTTTTATGCTTTTTTGTCTCCTTTCTTTCTTTCAGTATGATTACATTGAGATATAGACATGTTGTTGCCTGTATCAGTAGTTCATTTTATTGCTGGATGCCTTGTTCTTTGCTATTTGTATTTCAGTAGGGAAGATAATTTTGGAAATATGGCATTATATTTTCTGTTTTTGGAAGAAGTGTTTTGATAAGTAATATTTTGCATCAGTAATCAACACATGTACAGGAGCCTCAGGAATGTTATATTATGACATAATGTTTAAGAGATCTGTGAACTACCAGGGTATATCTCCACTTAAGTGGAAGCTATATCTGTGTTTACATTTCAGTATATCATAAATCATTTGTCATTTTATATTTTTTATTTGAAATTATCATCTGATAAGTTTGCTTTCCTTGAAGAACTGGTGTTCTGTCTTTTCTGTTTATGTAAATTGATAACTTACGTCTTTTCTTTCGCTTGCCTTGTCAGAGAAGTGGAAGCAAAATTAATTGGTCGTAAAAATATATATCGACTGTCATAGTTACCAATTTTTTTTTCTCTTTGTGTTATTTTGACCTTGGTCTGTCTGTGTTTTATTAAACTTTGTTATAGGCTACCTGAAATCCTTGTGAATAGAGGTTAGAACAGAAAAAATAAATAGAATACTGATGTTTACTTAATACCAATACCTATGTGTGAAAACCCAAACTTTGTTTTTAATAACACAAATCTCTTGAAAAAACAAATTAAATATTTTACAATAGGTATACTATATTGGTTCAAGTCCTTCAATTTCTTTATCTGTAAAATAGGGATAATAGTTTTTAATCTTAGCTTTTCTGTAGTCCTTAAGGTTATCACACTATTTTGTAGTACTTTTAGAAGATTTTCACATATTGAAGGTTTTCAACAAGTGAGTTTTTCCTTAGAAGTGTGAAGAATGTTTTATCAGTTGCTTCTTAAATTAACTTAAATTTTCTTGGCCAGAACATTCATCTGTAAAAGTTAGTCGTTCACTTTTAACTTTTGGCTGCTGATCTTTTATGATTCAATGAATTATTTTTACTTTAAAGGTTAAATCTATTGTACAAGTGCCAAATGGTATGTTAGAAATGTTAAATGAAACAGTACTACTTGAAGTTATATTTGATTTACTTTTACTTGTTTAAAAGAATAAATACCTCCTAGGAAAAATCTCATTCCTTTGGCTATACATTAATAGAAGCAGACAATTACGTAGAATTTCTTAATGTCCCTACTTTTGCCAAGTTTAAAAAGAAAGATAGAAGCAGTATTTTTGTTGAATCATTAAAGGAACAAAATAATAACTGTGCTGTTACCAATTCAGAAATTAAATACCTCAGAATGTATAATCAAATTTCTCGATCTTTCCAAATTGTGCTAATAGCAATCATATCTGGAACTCCATTACTCAGTTTATGTAAGCATGGCCAAAGAAATTTTCCCCCCTAAAATGGAATATTTTTATTTCACTTGAAGTCAATAAAAGAAAAATGTATTTTCACTGAATTATAGTATTTTGTTAATATAAAAAATTTATTGATAAGCACTTGTAAAAGTTAGGTTGACCTAAAAAGTTTGTCATCCCTTCTTTGCTTCTCTGTGAAGTCAAGTCTGTTGTTTCCTAATTCACATGGTAAGTTAGGGTCAAGGAGTAAGGATCTTCCCCTCATGCCAGATAACCCCCGACTCCTGGGGCTGTCTTCTCTTCATTTTTTGTGTTTCTTCTTTCTGTGGCTCCTGTCATTGCAGTGTCATGCAGAGCAGTCTTTTCTCCTTTATGACTCATTGCTTCTCAATTCCCGTCTGACCTGCTGTGAGCTGGTAACTTAGATATCCAGGCTTTTGGGAGGCTTGCTGGCTGGAGTTCAGGTGGGGTTGAGAGGATTGTGAAGGTGCCTGGAGAGAAGGGCTTAGTATGCAGTAAGGGCTCAATCCGGGTAATTGAACCAGATTGTGAATTTATAATTGGGTGAGTGGGATCTCTAATTAGCATATGTCTTCCCTGTTACTGCCACTAGTCCAGAGACAGTTATGTTAGTTCACCAAACTGTCTTGATTGCCTGTTACATGCTAGGTACTGGGGGTACAAGATGAATAAGCGACAGATTTTCACTCTTGTGGGTGATAGATAGTTTTTTTGTGACACTAGTGAAACAGAGGGAAGTGTGGAGGAAGAATAATGATGGTTTAAATATAGCCCTTACTCTATGATAGACACTATTTAAGCACTCTGTGTTTATTAGGTCATTTAATCATCACAACCCTATAAGGTAGATAACCCATGTTACAGATGAGAAAGTAGGGGCACAGTTCCTTTTTCTAGGTCACTTAAGATTCTGTGTTTTTAATCATGTTTTATTGCCAAGGGTGCTTTGAAAAAACTCCCAACCTGGGATCTCAGGGAGAACTTTTTGTAAATTATGACTGATTGAGTCTTAAATTATGCTATGATTTGGCTAAGCAAATAAAGGTGGAGTTTTTTATCTGGCCCAGGGGAAGAGAATGACAAGGAGGAATGGGTAGTGCTGAATGGTGGTGAAAGGTAGGGCTAGTGGGGGAACGCAAGCAACTAGAGCCTGAAACGCCAGGTGGAAATGGTGGGAGAGAGGCCTGTGGGTTCAGTGAGGTCTGCTCAGAGAGGGCTCTCCACTACATGGAACTGAGTTTGGCCATCGTCTGACACAGGTTGAGCTTGCTCTTCCACAGAGAAGTGCCTGGTGAGAGTTGCACGTGGAACGGTGATTGGCTGCAGTGGGGAGGGGGTGGGGGTGTGAGGCTGGAAGCATATGGGGGAGAGCCACGCCAGTTGCTTATTTCAGATGCTTTACAGAAGCCACAACCTGTTTCATAATGCGCAGATAGTGAAGAAATAGTTTGCACTATAAATTCTGTTTTATTGGGAATATTTAGAATGTTTTGCTGATCTGATATTTTAATTCTATACGTTCTTTGTAAAAGCTATGAATATCCTCTGGAAAATGGCCTTTGTTACTCCCCCATCAACTACTTCACAGCCGTTTAAACATTTTTAGTCCAATGAGTGAAAATTGTGGGCCAGTTACAATTGTTTTTCAATCTTTAAAACATTAAAAAAAAAACTCACTTTTTTTTTGCTTAGAAGAAATGCTGGTCATGGTGAAAATTACAAGACTGATTCTTAGAGTACTTCCTTTTTATACTATTTTGAGAAGCACTCAATCATCATTAGAATTAGCAAGGTTATTTGAAATAATTTCACAAGTAGATAGACTTATAGAAAAAGCCCTACAATACTGAGATCTTTAATATTTTCATTGATTTGAATGGTAAATTGTTAATCTTGGATAGCATATAATCTTGAATAACAGATATGTTTGTAGGTGTATAAAAATATTATTTTAATGGGGAGGTACTGTGTGAAAGAACTACCTGTCAATATAATAAAACTGTCACTGTGTTTCTAATTTGTTTTCTGTAGACTGGTAGTTATTAATATAGTGGCTATGAAGTTTTTCTGTTTTAATTTTGTAAGAGTTACCTTTGGTTTAAATTTTTATTAATGTTTGGTTTTATTTCCTTTGGATCTGAGAATATAGTCTTAAATATATATTAAAGTTTTCTTTGGTTAAGAAAATGGTTAGTTTTTGTCAGTGTTCCATGGAAACTTGAGGAGTTGTATTCTTTGAAATGTTCCAAGTTTTATCTATTTATTAATTAAGTCCAGAAAGACTGAGTTAAACCTGTAAATCCATCTTCATTTCAATAACAGGTTTTGCTTGATATTGCATGTTCTTCAGATCACGAAGACTCATTTCTGTTGGATCTTTACTCTTAATTAAGCATTTCATCAGCAGAAAATTCCCCCCTTTATCTAATTTTTTTTGCCTTGAGTTTTTCATTATTCATAGATTTTTTTTGTTCATATTTCACTACACATTTAATTTTTAACCTTTTATGCATAAAGATGTCTTTCTTATATGTGTAAATTACTGATTTTTGTTTCTTATTTCAATATGAAATCATATTTCACTCAGGGAAATTGGAACTTTGTAGTACAGTTATGCTTGGTCTCTCAAAAGTTCTCGCAATCTCTTTTGTTTCCATTTTTTTTTTCTATATAGATTCCTTTTACTTGTGCAATGATTTGGAAAGTGTCATAGTTTTAATTTTATATGTGTTTATTTTAAAACTTAAATGTATCAACTGATCCATGTAACAAAAAAAAGTTTACATCTGTATGGTTTTTTTTTATTGTAGTAAAATATATGTAACATAAATACTAACTCCCCAGTCCACCTCTGCCCCAGCCCCTGATTACTACTATTCTACTTTCTCTATGAATTTGACTATTCTAGGTACCTCATATAAGTGGAATCATACAATATTTGTGTTTTTGTATCTAACTTATTTTACTCAACATAATGTTTTCAAGGCTCATTCATGTTCTAGCATGAATCAGGATTTCATTCCTTTTTAAGGCTGAGTAATATTTCATTGTATTTATATACCACCTACCACATTTTGTTTATCCATTCATCTGTTGATAGACAAGTTTCCATCTTTTGGCTATTGTGATAATGTTGCTGTGGACATTGATGTGCAAATATGTGTTGGAATCCCTGCTTTCAGTTCTTTAGAGTATATACCCAGAAGTGAAATTGTTGGATCATATGGTAATTCTATGGTTAATTTTTTGAAGAACTGCCATACTTTTTCCACAGTGACTGCACCATTTTACGTTCCCACCAGCAGTTCACAAAGGTTCCAATTTCTCCACATCCTCACCAGCACTTATTTTCTATTCTTTTTGATAATAGCCATCCTAAATGGGTGTGAAGTGGTATCTCATTGTGTAATATCTTTGTGTAATATTTATAGTTTTGCTTCCTGTATATTCATCCTTGAATAAGAAAATTTCTGACATAACATTAGGTTTTCGTCCTTAGTTTACAGGTTATTTCCCATTTTTATTTTCATGTATTTTCAATGGAAAGGAGAGACTGAGAATCTCAGTGCTCTTTTTTGTTCCACTGTCTTATTGATGCTGTCCTTCCACCAGCTAGTTTACCGGGGCACCTCAGCACGTCTAGGATATATTTTAGTCTATATTGTTATGATTTGCAAGTTAGTCTATTACATTTCAGCTTTCTCTTTGTATTTTATGTATGCCTTTCAATTTAAAAGATATAACTTCTATTTAAGTAGTAAATTATCTAGAAATTTATGATGGTAGAACATTTTCTCTTGAAACAGCCTTGTCACCCGGAGGGAGAAAGTTTATGCAATTTGATATTCAATTATTTTTTAATTATTTGATATTCCCTGTTTCATTTCTTTAGTAACTTTGGGATCAGTTTGAGGGCAGGGATCATGTTTCTTTTACGGATGCATTTTTTTCCCTATTTTACCTGCCACTGTGTTAAGCATACAGTAAGCCTGATAAATACTTGATGAGAGATTTACATGCAAATGTTAAAAGTTAGAACAAGTAAGCACTAGAAACTAGGAGGAATTTATGGTTCATTAATAAGCTTTTACATTTTGTTATTTTTATTTATTGTTAGTTGGAATTCATCATACTAAAAAATTATTTTTAAAGTTTAGGTGTGGTTATCATTCTTTTGTACTTTCTAAAATTATCTTAGTAGATATTGGTTATTCTTATAGAAAGGAATAAATTTTTGTTTTGGTTTTTGTTATTTAATGATATTTTAAATTGTTCTCCATAATATTTGCATACTGGCACCTAAAATTGGTTGTTTTCTTCTGTTTTATGTTTAAATGTTTGCAGAAAGAGAAACTGCTCATGGTGTTGGGGTCCCTTGGAGACACCATGTGTTACCATAAAAGCAGTGTCAGTTTGGAACAACCAGAGGTGGTGCTAGTGCACCACAGAATGGCCTTTGTCGGCATTTCACTGTTTGCAGTTCGACTGCTGCAGACACTTCTCCCTGTTGAAAAGGTAAGGCAGGTAAAGTTGCTTACTTGTAGTTTACTGAGTCTTATAAATAAGTGCTTTCTTGTAAATTCCTTCTGTTCATTTCACAGTGTACAAAGATTATATTGGAAATGTAGATATTGAGAAATCGCTCAGATTTTTGAACAGTTTTGACAAATCATTTGATAGAAAAAAACATTAATTCTATAAAGGTTTTTTTGGGGGGTAACTTTTTAAAATTGTGGTGTAACATATGTTTAGAAAAGTACACAGTTCAGTGCATTTTTCCTAAGTGAATATATCTGTTTAAAGAGTAACCACACCCCAGAACATGGAATGGAACATTGCAGCATTTCAAAGGCCCCTTCCTGTCCATTACCTTTCCTTCCTCCCCCAAGCCAAGCGGTTTTCTGACTTCTGTCACCATAGTTGAGTTTGTCTGTATTTGCACGTTATGTAAATGGAATTATAAAGTTTATACTTGTTCAAGATTTTTTGAGATTCACCACTGTTGCTTGTAGCAGTTGTTTAATTTTTATTGCAAAATACTCTTCCATTATATGACCATGTGTTAAAGGCGATTTTAATAGGTGTACGTACTTCTTTTAAATCATCTTATTGACTGCATTTTTAAATGGAGGTTGTATCTCTGAATGTGAATGTTGGTGGTAAAAGTATCTTAAATGACTCCTACACAAGTACTTCTTGTAATGTACTTATTGCAAAAAGAAAGCTGCGGCATGCCTAAGTGAAGGTACCGGAGAGATTGCTAAGCTGAACCACTCTCCCCTGTTCCTCTGTGCCCCTGTGTCATAGCCATTTGCCCTTTGGTTCCCTGGCATTCTGCAGAGCATAGAGTCTAAACTCCATTTTTTAATAACACTTCAATATGCAGTGTATTATCAGGTCATCTGGGAAAACAAGAATAAAACATTAAATTTTAAATATAGTATTTTGCTTTAGGGAAAATATCATTTCTGTTAATGTTAGTTTTTAACTTTTATTCATTAGTCATTATGTTTCTGAGGAAACTTTCTGTTTTGAAGAGTGATAATTTTCCAAGGCATAAACATTGTAAATTGAAGAATTCTAGTTATATAAGACTGGAATTGCATTTAAAATATTTGTGTCTCACTTTACATAATAATATTATATAACTGAAAAGTTAGTGCTACAACAACTTGTTATTAAGTATTACAAATGATCCAATCTATAAATTGAAGTATGATGGAAAACTTATCAATTGTATCATATAGTTTATTCCTTTTTTGATTATAGATTATTTTTTATCTATATGCTTATTTGGACAGGACTCGATTAAAATAGGAATCATTGATTTATTTTATTGTGACTTACTTTAGTGTTGGAATAATGTGGAGCCAATTTTCCATGCTTTTATTTTTGGAAGTTATTTGTTTTTGAGGGCAAATCAATATCTGTAATTTTTGGTAGCTCTTTTAAATATATAACTTGGAACTTCATTAGAACAGTAAATGAGGTTATTGAGGAGATTGTAATTAAGGTATTGGTTTATAGATGGTTATAATGGCTTTGAATTAACTAAGAACTTTGAAAGGAGAGCTAAACAAAAATGCTATTCTATTGCTTTTAAATTCTCCTTCAGTTTATGTGACTACTACGTTATGCTACCCTCTGCCTGTTGGTAACCCACCAAAAATTGAAGTGGAATTTGGAGTCTGAAACTTTCTACCTTGAAAGTGCCTTGTAAATATTTGAGTTGCTGCTTACCAAATAAGTAATTTGGAAGTTGGAAAATGATGATATGAATCTATGTAGAGATTTCCTGAATTTGAAAGTTTTTACAAAATGATCTTGAAGGCCTTTTTTGAAATTGATAATTGTTGATTTTAAATGATTTTGGAGAATACCCATATACAGGTTAAAATGATACATTGGTAATCTTATGAAAAATGTTCTGGTTGGATAAATCAAATTGGTAAAACAAATGAAGGTAATTTCATTTGGGGAAACATCTGGGAAATAAGAGCCATAAGTACTGGCCCTGTGCTGGAAGCGGGGTCCCAGAGCATCCTAGGAACCCCTGTGACCCTTTCTCAGCCAGCCAAGCAGACTGAGGGTGAGGAAGAATTTATACCATAGACTTTGACTTTTTCAGTGTGGTATATAGAATCTAACAATTTGGTGAAGCTGATAGATTCAGAGCAGCGCTTCTCAAAGTGTTCGTGTGCAGACAGATCTCCTGGAGACCTTGTTACTCAGCTCTCGCATATTCTGATCCGTGGGTCTGGGGTCGGGCCTGCGAGTCTGCATCTCTCACAAGCCCTTAGATAATGCCATGGCCGCTCTGTGTGGAAAGGTATAGAGAAAATAATAGTATACCCCTTTCCCCACAATGTTTGTGAGATGATGTTGTTGACCCTTTTTTTTTTTTTTTGTGGGGAAGACCAGCCCTGAGCTAACATCCGTCGCCAATCCTCCCCTTTTTGCTGAGGAAGACGGGCCCTGGGCTAACATCGTGCCCATCTTCCTCCACTTTATATGGGACGCCGCCACGGCATGGCTGACCGGCAGTGCGTCGGCGGGCGCCCGGGATCCGAACTCGCGAACCCCAGGCTGCCAAGCGCGGACTAAACCGCTGCGCCACCAGGCGGCCCCCTGTTGACCCTTTTTTAATAGTGGTGATGGATTTGTACTGAAGTATCTTCACTTTTAGTCTCAACTGACATGTGACTAATGCTTATATATGTCGGACAGCTGTCTGGGGTCTGGGGTGTAAACTGACCAGTCTACTGGGCCATGCAAAGATTAAACTTAGGACCTTAGCATGGTGCTTTGAGTTGCTGAGATAACACAGTTTCAGATACAGGTATGCAGAGTGAAAATATCAGAATTCCTTAGTGATGGGGTGAAAAGAAGAAAGAAAGAAAATTAATATTTATTGAGTGCGATATGCCAGACACTCTGCTCAGTGCTTGTCTAATTCTCACGTCAGCTATTCTTATTTTTCTGACAAGAGTCAGAGAAAGCTCTTTTAAACTAGAATATAGTGCGTTTGCAGGAGATCCACTAGGATTTATGCTCTGAGTTCAGTGCCCAATTCACTGTTTCCTCTGCTAATTCCTTTTTATCTTCCTAACCTCTTAAAGGGTAGAAGCCCAGGACTGACCATGGTCCTCATACGGTATCATCCCATTTGTAGTCGTCCAGTGCCATCTGTTTGCTGACACTTCCCAAATTTATATTTCCAAACCACGCGTGTCACCTGAACCCCAAACTCATATATATCCATCATTCTTTTTGACATCTTCACTCGACAGTCCATATCTCCAACTTAGCATGTCCCAAACCTAATTCTGTACCTTTCCCTCACCAGTGTCTTCTTCCTCTAGTCTTCCCTATCTCAGTAAATGGCACCTTCATTCTTCTGGTTGATAGTTGATAAAGCAAACACCTTAGACTCATCCTTGATTCCTGTCTTTCACACTTAGATCCAATTCCTGAGCAGAATTTGTCATTTCTCTCTTGAACATCTGTTCAGAATCTGAACACTTCTCACCATTTCCACTGCTACTACCTGAGTTCAAGCCACCATCCTATCTTGCCTAGATTATTGCAGTAACCTCTTCATTGGTCTCTCAGCTTTCATCATTGCGCATCAAGTCCTGAGATGACCTGAAGACTTACTCGGTCTGGCCGCCACTGCCCTCTGACTCCATCCTTCAGTGCTAGCTCCACTAGCCTCCTTGCTGCCACATATGCTGTACCTCTGAGCCTTTGTACTTGCTGTTCCCTCTTCTCTGAATGCTTTTCCCTTAGATAGCCACTTGCCTCCTGACTCCTCCAGGTCTTTACTTAAATGTCACCTTATCAGAGAGGCCTTCCCCTGCCTTCTCTCCCCATCACTTCTCTATTTCTCTCCATCTTTCCCATCCCATTTAAAAAATTTCCTAAGTACTCCTAGCCACAACTGATATCTTCTGAAGTGTATTGGCTTACTGTCTGCCTTCTCCACTGGAAGGTTTGCTTCATGAGGGCAGAGGTTCTGTTTTACTTCCTGCTGTGTTCCCAGGATCTGGAATGGTGCCTGGGATACAGTAGGGGCCCAATAAGTAAGTATTTGCTGAGCAAGTGAATAATAAGTGATCAGGTAACTTAGTTTCTCTCTCTCTCTTTTTTTCCCCACTGGGAGAGTTCTCCACAGAATAAGGAAATTTCTCTTGACTTTCTAATAGCTGCTGTCATAATAGTCTGGTTTTTTCATGCTTAGTAAGCTGAAAATGTGATTCTTGTGGTTTCTGATACTCATTTGGCAACATTATTTGATTTAAAAGCATTGTTTAGCTGATTCAGCTAATCTTGGGCAGTTAATGATTATCCTTAAAATATCTATGAAATAAATCATGACCAAACCTACTTTAATAAAGACAGCATTTCAGCCATACTAGTGAGCTCTGCCAAATGATTTTCTCTGAATGTTGAATTTTTAATCCTTTTCATTTTCTTAATTGATGCATAGAATTCTATCATGAAGCTAGAATCATTAAAAAAAAGCCCAAACAGTTCTTTCAGTTTTAAATCAATTGAATTTTATAAAAAGTATAATTTTTCATTTGTGTCTGTTGATTTTATACTAAATTAGGGTTAGTTTTCTGTGAGTGTTCTAGAACTACTTTGAATATTATGTTGAATTTTCCCTTTCCCCTGTAAAACACAAAAAAACCAAATAAAAAATCAATTTCTGTTCAAATCAATTTATAGCTGTACTTGATTTAGTGTTATTCAGTTCAGTATGTAGTTAATAAGCCCTGGATTGTGTGTTCAGCTATGGTGGGGAAGTAGTATTGTTCTCAGGAGGTTATTGCATTATTCTGGAGATTTGTGTGCACATGCACAGAATACTTGGAGAAAAAGACCTTGTGCCTTAAGTTCAGTAGCAGAGGTATAAACAAGGTTCAGGGCCTAGGGGCAGAGTAATTCTGGATGTTGGTGTGGAGAAGAAGGAAGCAGCCTGTATCCCAGGCTTTGGGAAAGAGTTGAAATTTGGACTTGAGATATTCTGGGCGGAGGAAAATTGCATTGAACAAAGGCATAGCGATAGATGATATGTTGGGGAATAGAACTTTCTTTGGAAAAGCATAGACTTTGCATAGAGAATTACTAAAAAAGAGAGTTGAACTACGTTAAGGCTGTCATCTACCATGTTTATCTAAGAAACGGTTTAAAAAAAATTTTTTTTTTTCAAATTTATCAAGGCAAGCAACTTTTTACCAGAGCCTATGTCAGCAGCATTATTTCTGGTTTCTTTGGACATGCCTATTTCTTTGGAATATCCGAATATTCATGAAGCTGTTGTGGCCTATTTGGAACAGCTGAATTCTGAAAACTACAGTATTTATAAACGAACTGCAGAGGCTGTTTATTCAATTGAATGTACCTGTAACTTTCTATCTGACGTTGGGAAGGAGGTAAAAAGTTTTGTTATTATCTCTTCTAAATTACTTTTATAAAATATTTAGGAAATTTAATCTGTGCTTTTCAGATTGATGGACATATAACAATTGAATTATTAGAGGTGGATTACATTATTACTGAGTGGGTCAGTTATCAGAGTGAGGATATGATTTGTATAAAAGTTAAGATGAAGACTTTAGGTTAATGAATGGTGTATATTCATGAGACCCGTGGCTTTAAAAAAAGCGGTGATTATTGTTGGTGTCTTCATATTTAATAGTGAGTTCCTCTTCGAAGTGGCTTACTGTGTAGGAACAGAGTGACAATTGACATAAACAGAATTATAAGGGCCATTTTAGTGCTTACTTGTAGACACATTTTTCCTGTAATATTTTGAAGACATATTTACTCACAAAAAGAGCCTAATTTATTATTAAATACAGTTATGAGCTAGATTGTAAGAGAGTAGGATGCTTTTAGGTACAATGTTATAGCAATAATCATGTATTGTTATTTATTCCTTTTAGAGATACTATTAGGATATTAGTATGTTATCAATTAAAATAGACAGTGACTACAATACTTGTTTACTGTCTGAAAATACCAAAATGGGTCCTTCAGGACCTTGAAAAATTAGGGACAAAATTCTTATTTCTTTTGGCCCCCACAATGGAATCTATCTGAACCTCATATTTCTAATTTTCCTTTATTTACCACTATTGTTTTTTTTTCTTTTCTTTTTGCCACATCTTGGTGCTACTGCTTCTTGTTTCCTCCATGGTAGAATTTTGAATGTCTTTCAATTGAATTATTTTTGTGGCATTCAGCCTGGTCTGTTAACCACATGTGTATTGATTGTCCTCTGTGTTCTGAGAAGGGTCAGCATGTTAGAAGGGGTGGGGGATCATAAAATACATTAGCCCTGCCTTGAGTTACAGTTGGTAGGGAGATAGGGCCACAAACAAGTAGTCAAAGAATCAGACCATTCGATTGTAACTTTAAATCTACTCAGAGGTAAATAATAGAAAGTCTCATGTGGCATTAAGCTAGGGATTTTTCCCACGTTTTTCTTCCTAGGCTGACATTTTTAGTTTGCTTACATTTTTAGTTTGCTTGTTGAGAAAGTAGACTTAAGCAAATGTGAACAGTCTGAGGGTCTCTGAATGATCTGATTTCTTCAAGCTGCTTAGTTAGCTGTTGAGAATTTTATTCTATGTGAACTTGACATTTATTGCTCCATTCTGCTTCTTTCTTAGGGAGAGAAGAATGTGTTAGAATTACTGGAGCTGGCAGACCAAGCCTTGCGTAGCTTTTCCTTTCATCAGCAATTCCCCCTAATAAAGGAAATCATCTGCATTTGTTCAGAGATGTAATATTTTCTTTCTTAATATGATTATATTATTATTATAATATATTGTGTGTATGAGTGTAAACTTAGGAGCAATGAAATTGAAACAAGTCTTCAATCTTCTTATTTTTTAGTTTAAATTGCTTTTATATGTGTTTGACCTTTACACTGTATATGTACAACTGCATTAGGACAGTTAACTGTTTTATTCAAGAGTAAACTTTAAAAGTGTCATGCCTATAATCAAAATGAATTATCCTTGGATTTTTATACATTTGTTTTGGTGTCCCTCCCAACCAAGTATTCAAGCATATTTGTTTATTTATTTATCTTTAAAGTTTTTAATTAATAACTAAAATTGAGGGTTTTTTAATGTAAGTTTCATTACTTCCTACCTTTTTCTTATATGGATTTTTGGAAAGCACCATGTGTTGGTTAATTTATTTTGAGGACATTGGAGCAGATTTCTATTTAGAACTTAGTATTTTCATTGCTTTTGGAAAGAGTAAATCCCATGGAGATAAATATCGATTAAGTATAGGTTTTTATTATTTATTTACTTATTATTCACCTCACTTTTTTTTTGTGGTGAGAACATTTAAGATCTGTTCTCTTAACAAGTATCAAGTATACCATACAGTATTGTTAACTATAGTCACCAAACTTTGATCTCCAGAACTTATTCATCCTGCATAACTGAAGCTGTACACTTTCACCAACATCTTTGCATTTCTTCTACTCCCCAGCCCCTGGCAACCACCATTCTACTCTCTACTTCTATGAGTTTGACTTTTTTAGATTCTACATATAAGTGAGATCATGCAGTATTTGTCTTTCTGTGCCTGGCTTATGCCACTTAGCATAATGTCCTCCAGCTTCATTTATGTTGTCACAAATTATCAGATTTCCTTCTTTTTTAAGGCTGAATAATATTCCATTGTATATATACACCACATTTTCTTCATCAGTCATTCATCGATGACACTTAGGTTGTTTCCATATATTGGCTATTATGAATAATGCTGGAATGAATATGGAAGAACACATATCTCTTCAAGATACTGATTTCATTTCCTTTGAATATATACCCAGAAGTGGGATTGCCAGATCATATGGTAGTTCTATTTTTAATTTTTTGAGGAAACTCCATACTGTTTTCCATAATGGTTGTACCAGTTTACATTCCAAACATAGGTTTTTAAAGATGTTTTAATTTTTTTCTGCTCTTTAAGAGAGAATATTCTCTGCCTTGAAACAAGTAAGTGCTTGGGTAATTACTAATATTGGGTTAGTTAAATAAGATCTCAGTTGGAGGAACTGGACTAGGAAGAAACCCCCTCCATATGCTTTTCAGTCTCTTGTTTAGTAACTTACTTGCCTTAGATGTCCTGGATGTTTTACCTTTTTACCAGCTGGAAATCTGCGCAGGCTAGTCCATTACTCCAAGGAGAAAGTCAGAAGGTGTTTCTGCGTATGTTGTCTCACCCATTGCTACAGGTGAAAATTGAAACTTACCAGTGCTGTCTGGAAATTATTAAGGTGGGTTTTTTGTTTTCTGATTTTTTGAGGAGAAGTAACAGTGGATTCTCGTATTATAACTCCAAAATTAAATGACTTGACCTTTTGGGTGAGGTATAAAAACCGTTACCATAAAAAATAGATGGTAATTAATAGTCAACTCTAAGAAATTTGTATTATTCAATTCCCTTAACTTAATAAGTCTTAGCAATTGAATTGCTTTGTTAAGAATTATATTTATGTTGTGTTATTTAATGATGGAAAAATTGTAAAGAAAAGTTTACTTCTAGGTATTCAAAAGTGATTTCTATGCTCAGGAAAAGTTTTAGGTTATTATGACTTAAATTTTATAGTTTCAGGTCTATTTTCTTAGTAATATTTTTCTTTTGAAACAAATATTTATTTTCTATGTTTTTAAATTATAAAATATTTCAGCATAGAATAGTACATAGAATATTAACTATTTTAATATTGAAGAGAACATTGTACAGAAGACAATATTGAAAAATATATATGTTCCTATGTACTCTTGAAAATGTCCTCTTGTATTTAACACTCTTGTAAGTACTATCTAGATATAAGAAATGTTTACATTTTGCCATTTTTACTTCTGATACTTTTTTATCAGAGAAATAAAAATATTACAGTTATAACTGAAACTTCTTTCCTTTCTCTTTCTCTTTCATTCTTCCACTAACATAACCACTCTTATTAAGTTGGTGTTTGTCCTTCCCGTCCTTGTGTTTTATATTTCTACTGCATATGCATATCTTCATAAATCATATATATTATTGTTTTGTCTGTTTCAAAAAAGCATATAATTTCATACTGTGCATATATTTTTGCTGCCTCTTTATTTCATTTAAAGTAGGGTATGAGCTCTCCCTAGTTCATTCATCTTAACTGCTCTTTAGTTTGAATATACTTCCTTTTAGTTATTGATAAATATTTAAGTTCAGTCTACTTTTTACTGAAATAAATTTTTCAGTATATTCAATGACAGTCTGTGACTGATGGTTCGTGTGTTTGAAAATGTCTTGATTTTACCTTATGCTTGAAAGATAGGTTAGCTGGATATAGAATTATAGATTGACTGCTATTTTTCCTTAGCACTTTGCCAATACTGTTCCATTCTTGTTAGGCTTCTATCATTGTGGACAAGTCTGCTATCAGTTAAGTTATAGTTTCTTTGTAATTTTTTTCTCTAGTAGATTTTAAGATCTTTTCGTTGTTTCTGGTGTTCTGCAGTTTCATTACAATATGCCTTTGTGTACGTTTGTTTTTTTGTTTAGTACTCTTCAGTCTGAAGACTCATGTCTGCCTCCATTTCTGGATAATTCTCAGTTGTTATTATTTCTATTATTCTTGCTATTCTCTCCAAATGGAACTCTCGTTAGATCTACATTAGACCTTCTTGTTTTACCCTTTGTGCCTTTTAAGCCCTCTTTCATATTTTCCATATCTTTTTTTGTTTTGATTGGATGGAATTCCTCAATGCTGTCATTCATTACACTGATTCTTTCCTCAGCTATGTCTAATTTGCTTTTGAAAAATTGTGACAAAATATGCATGACATTAAATTTGCCATTTTAACCATTTTTAAGTATACAGTTCAGTGGCATTAAGTACGTTCACATTTTTGTGCAACCATCGGCATTATCCACCTCCAGTACTTCTTCATCTTCCCAAATTGAAACTCTGTTACCTGTCCAACAATAACTCCCTATTTCCCCTCCGCCCAGGTCCTGGCAACCACCATTCTACTTTCTGAGTTTGAATATTCTGGGTACCTCAAATAAGTGCAATTGTATACTATTTGTCTTTTTGTGTTTGGTTTATTTCATTTAGCATCATGTCTTCAGAGTTTATCCATGTTGTAGTATATATCAGAATACATTCCTTTTTAAGGCTGAATGATATTCTGTTAGATGTCTGTACCACATTTTGTTTATCCATTCATCTGTTGATGGATATTTGGGTTGTTTCCATCTTTTGACTTTTGTGAACAATGCTTCTGTGAATGTGGGTATACAAATATCTGTTTGAGTTTCTGCTTTTAAGTCTTTTGGGTATATGTTAGGAAGTGGAGTGGCTGGATCATTTGGTAATACTGTGTTTAAGTTTTTGAGGAACCACCATACTGTTTTCTATAGTGGCTGCACCATTTTACATTTCCACCAGCAGTGCACGAGGGTTCCAGTTTCTCTGCATGGTTGACAACAATTGTTATTTTCTGTTTTTTTTTTTTTTTTATAATAACCGTCCTAATCTCATCATGGTTGCTTGTAATTTATTCATCATTTTAAATTTCACGTATTCCTTTTTCATTTCTAGATTTTCTCTTTACTTCTTTTTTTAACTCATATTTTTTTATAGTAGTTTTTCATTATTTTCTTCCCTTGCATCTTTGAAATTTTAAATGCACTTATTTTATAATCTTGTTTAGATTTTTTCTATTATATAAAATTCTCCCATTTCTTATGGTTATTGAATCTCTTATGTTGTTGATTTCAGCACGTGTGATTTTTGATTGTGACGACATCTTTGGCAGAATGGTTTTTATTTTGGGAATCTCATATTCTCTAGATAGTGGTTTTATGTTCTGATTTGTCTACAAGGATTTGATAAGGTTGATGGATGCCATAGCCTGGGAGGAGTTTGTTATGAAGGTATATTTTCATTTGAATAAGTTGAAATACTCATCAAAAGAACCAATAGAGAGGGAAAGGTTAAAGATAGAGAATGGTAAGTGGCTAATTAGAAGAAGCTAGTGCCAGGGCCAGCCCAGTGGCTAGTGGTTAAGTTCATGCAGCCTGCTTTGGCAGCCCAGGGTTCGCAGGTTCAAATCCCAGGCATGGACCTATGCACCGCTCATCAAGTCGTGCTGTGGTGGCATCCCCCATACAAAACAGAGGAAGATGGGCACAGATGTTAGCTCAGGGCCAATCTTCCTCAGCAAAAAAGGAAGATTGGCAAAAGATGTTAGTTCAGGGCCAATCTTCCTCACCTAGAAAACAAAAGAGAAGCTAGT
The DNA here is from genome assembly GCA_031878705.1 of Tapirus indicus. Taxonomy (NCBI): domain Eukaryota; kingdom Metazoa; phylum Chordata; class Mammalia; order Perissodactyla; family Tapiridae; genus Tapirus; species Tapirus indicus. The sequence continues at coordinate 8,507,681 of CM062917.1, forward strand.
ACCTTTGAAAGTTGAAGGTGGTGGGATCTAGAACATTGATGGCTAATTGGCTTTAGGTATAATCTGAAGCAGAAGGAACCTCTTTCTATTGTTGACTCTATATTTCTTTGAGATTGAAAGTGAGTAAGTGGGATGTTCAGTGTGTTTAAAATGATTGGTGTGAGTAGATGTTTGATAAGATCAAATAGTAGGATTTTGGGGCCGTGTTGAGATCCCAGTTGATTGTGTCCATAATCTTAGTAGTGAAACTAATCTCCCTTGTATGATTATCTCTGACTAGCTGTTTGAGGTTTTGGGGAATATGAACATTTGGATCCATCAAGGGTTGGGGTTTTTCCTTGATGATGGGAAGGAAGGCCTTTGGTGCAAGTGAGCTGAGTAGATGAAGTGATAGACTGTAGAAGTAAAGGCTAGAGGGAAGAAAGTAGAAGGGGTTGTGGACTGAAGGCCAAAGAAGTAGTATTTTGTGAAGTCGTATTGCGCAAAGAGGTTGCAAACCTATATTTATGATTTTAGAGATAAAATAAGTGAAAACAGTTGAAGTGTTCCTGAGATGTAGGGCAGTGAGTGTCACTGAGATGAGGAGGTCAAGAAACTGAGATTCCTATATGTGGGATAGTTCTTACACTCAGAAATTCAAGTGGTGGAATTAGATTTGATGTTTAGATCCTTGAAGTGGATCTTAAATAATTCTTGGAAAATAGAAAATTCTGCTGATAGGAAAAGATTTGGTGTAAACTGAGGTATCAGTGTATATGATCATTTTGCTACATGATGAATTTGAGGTACGAATTATCTGGGTGTTAATTTATTGGAGGAATGATATAAAAAAAGGAAATTATAAACACAGGCAAACGTGTCAGTCTGGAATTCATTATTTTAAAAAATGCGCTGAATCCGTTAGTGATTTTGAAAAATTCTAAATTATAGCATAATTTTTATAACCAAATAGTATACATTTTGTTGGAATAATCTAAATTTAAGTTGAAGGGTTTTTTTTGATCAATATTTAAATATCAAATTCAGCTTATATTAGTTGATAAAGAGAAAGGAAAAAAATAATATGAACTTTCATTTACTGTCTCATTTTCTTGTTAGCTATTTGGGAATTTATATTAGTTGACACTGTTCTTGCAAAATATAATTGTGATTTTTTTTTTCTTTTCTCATAAAAGATACTCATTTGTATAGTAAAATGAGGTGATTTAAACTCAATACATATTTATTTTCATGAAGTTATTATATTTAAATTGAAAGCTCCAATTGATAAAATTTCTTACAGCTAGCCCCCTGTTGTAAGGATGTAGAATTTGGGTTTGGATATAAGAATTCGTATAGGCTTTTTACTTTTAATAGCTGTATCTCTCTTATGATATTATTGTAGTGTCTTTTGGAAAATCCCCAAGGCATTGCTGCATCTCCACATGACTTAAATGTAGGAGCATGCTACTGATGCATAGATTACTTTTTCTTAATAGGCAACTCGGCTTTTTATTGTAAGACTCACTTTACAAAAGGGATGAGAAAGAGGTAAAGTCGTTTTTATTTAGGGACGATTGTTTGGTAACCACTTCTGTGTTATTTACCTATGGCATTTATGCATTCATTCAACAATATTTACTGGATGCTTACTATATGCTGGGCTTTAGGGATATAGTGGTAAAAAATACAGAAAAGATCCTTATGATCATAGAGCTTATCTTCTAGATGGAGGAGAGAGAGATAATAAGTATATATAATAAAAAGTATATAAATAAGTAAAAAGTATTATATATAATGTTGTAAAGAAAATAAAAGAGGGTTAAGGAATACAGAGTGACTTTGGGACGCGAGCTCACATTTAGGTAGGGGCGATAGGGAGGTTGGGAGAGAGAGCTGCTAGGCAGAGGAAATAGCAGGTGAAAAGTCCCTCAGGTAAGAATATACTTTGCATGTTCCAGGTGAGCAGAAAGAAGGCCAGAGTGGTTGGAGTACAATGAAAGAATAGAAAAATGGTACCAGATGAGGTCACAGAAGTAGGCAGGGGGCCTGTTCATGCCAGCAATTAAAAAGCTTTGAATTTTATTCTACGTACAGTGAGAAGCTATGAATAATTTTAAGCAGGATGATGATTTGATCTGATTACCTTTCTAAAAAGATGACTCTTCCTATTGTGTGGGGAATAGATTGTCGGGGGTTGAGAGTGGGAGCAAGAAGACCAACTCCACTGTAATAGCCCTGGTGAGATATGATGATGTAGTGGGGTGGAGAGAAGGAAGTGAGCTCAGGATATATTACGGATGAGGAGCTGATTGGTCTGCTGATAATGGGAGTAGGAGATGAAGAGTGATCAAGGATGAGTTCTGGTGTTTGGGATTTAGCTGTCGGATTGATGGTGTTGTCCCAAGTATGGGATTGTGGGTTGGATAGAATTATGTTTTGAACCTGTTAAATTTGAGATGGCTTTTTACATCTCAAGGGAGATGTTAAGTACACAGTGGAATATAACAATAATGATAATAATAATGATGATGATGGTAATAGTAGTGATAGCAGCTAACATTTACTGTATGTACCAAGTACTTTTATAAGTATTTATCTCATTTAATCTTCATAACAACTCTATGAGGTAGGTTCTATCGTTTTTGCAAAAATTTATCCAAGGTCTAAGGTCATTCAACTAGAAATAGTGAAGCTGGGCTTTGAACCCAGGTAGTTTGACCCCAAAACTCATATTCTTAAGCATTGCACCACACTACCACTGGAGTGTGGAGCCCAGACTAGATGTAAAAGTTTCAGTCATCAGCTCCAGATGGTATTTAAAGCCATAAGGCTGAGTAGAATCATTTAGTGAAAGACTGGAGAAGAGAAGGCCATCTAGGGTCTAAGGAGATAGAAGTTGGGCACAGAAGGAGCCAGCAATGGAGACAGAGAAATGTCTGAGGTGAGAGGGAAGTATGGTGTTCTGGGCAGAGTCAGGTGAGAACAGAGATGAACCCATTGGGTTTGGTGTCACAGAGCTTCACAGCGTGTCCTGCTGTGGTGGGTGGAGGAGAACCTGGAGAGTGAGCAAGTAGAGGCAGCGGGACAGTAAACTCTCTTGAGGGCTTGTGCTGTGAAGGAGAGCTGGAAAATGGGTTATTAGCAACAGGGGCAAGGTAGGTCGAGGGGCACGTTAGAGTATGTTTAATGGTGATTGGAGTAATCCTGTGAAGAACAAGAAATTAAAGCTGCTGGAGAAAAATAAGACAATTACAGGAACTAATTGTGATGTTAGGAGGAGATAGGATGTAGTTTAATGGGTAGGGATTGGTCTTTGATAGGATGCGTGGCATATTTTTCTGTTGTAAAAAGGTTGATATATTAGTGATGGGAACAGAATGATGTTTTATTAAGGATTAGTATCACTTCCATTTTATGGATGAGTAAACTGAAGCTCAGAGAGCTTAAGTGTTTTAAGGAAGTGAGCGACAGCTTTTCTCAAAGCACAGGCTGAGGCTTACGGTCTCTCAAACAGGTGGAATATAAAGTCGTCTGTGGCATCAAGTTACAATCTAAAAAGGAAGAAAGTAAATGTGTTTGTATGTATAGAAGTGTGTGTGTAACTTTGACCTCTTTTAAGAAGTAGTAATTTGCATGGTGAAAAAAATTCCATTTCTGTAAGTCAGTATTGATTGTATTTTTACCTTTTATATTATATGTAAATTTTATTAATATTTTAGGTAGTCTTTTTCCCCCTCTCATCTTAAGCAGTCTCTAATAAAATACTATTCTCTAGCTCAAATTGAGAAAGAATTTGTGATAATTAGTTTACGAGACGGTACAGAGTCATTACTTCTATTCAGGTGCATGGCTGTTTTCATAACATACATGTTGTTCTTCCCTTCCCCTCATAACTTTAAGTCTGTGTTTATTTGAATTTTGTTTTTCTTTCTCAAACCTAAGTAAGCACAATGAAAACACCTTAGGATATGTTTATTATGTTGTTTGTTTCCTTTGTGTCCATTATAATGAACAACTTGAAGAGATTATGGTTGTCTCAGCAGTTTGGTTATTTAATTTATCAAGACTCTGCTTGTTGGCGGAAGGGAACATGAAACATCTTATGCAGACTCAAAAACTGTTAGACAAGAGAATCTTTCTTCATCCTCTTCCAGGTAGATAAAAGAAAAGTTTTAGTGAAGTGCAAACTAAAATTAGAATTGAATTACAAACAGAAGAAAGAGGAATCCTTTGGAAAAATCAGTGTCACTAATTTTTTTTTTTTTGTGAGGAAGACCAGCCCTGAGCTAACATCCGTTGCTAATCCTTCTCTTTTTGATGAGGAAGACTGGCCCTGGGCTAACATCGTGCCCATCTTCCTCCACTTTATATGGGACGCCGCCACAGCGTGGCTGACAAGCAGTGTGTCGGCGGGCGCCCGGGATCCGAACCCGCGAACTCTGGGCTGCCAAGCCGAACTAAACCACTATGCCACCGGGCTGGCCCCTGTCACTAATTTTTAAAAACTTTTGTCTTGTTTTACAGGAATGTTTAGGTGTCCATAATGTCACTAAACCTGTGTCTTCACTTTGTAATGGAATTCATTTTCTACTTCACCCAAAAGTTCTATATGAAATCTCTGCATTTGGCATGCAAGAGCCCAAAAACGAGGTATGGCATGTTAGAAATAAGCGCAAACGACTACTTTAGTTCTTTAGATACTCAGCTAAATCAAGATGATGTTCTAATATAACCAGATAGTATGACGAGAAACTGAAAAGAAACTTGTTTTTGATTATGGGTTCAGTTGAGGTGTTATTTACTTAAAAAGAAATGTTGAAGAAAATGTGAGAATCAAAATACAGTACATACTTGTTCTCAAAGAATTCAGATAAAACTGTTTACTTATGTTTTTCATCTAAGATGTGAGAACTATACAGTAGTTACAGTAAGCAGGTTATTTCATTAAGGGAAATTTTTATTCAATGGAAAAATATACCTTAAAGCTAAAAAAGTGAAAAATTACTAAGGGAGGAAGACTGGTTGAGAACAGAATGTAAGATGATGCTACAGAGATATGATCCTTTGAAGGAAGAGGTTAATTTTTTTCCAGGTTTTATAAAATGTTACAGGTATGTAAGATGACCTAGTGGAACACTTCATTTAGTTGATTATTTTATCTGTGTTGTTGCACAGGTGAATGCTGCTGCCAAGGCCATTCTGATTTATCTGCTGCAGGGACGATTGATGATGACAGCACTGACCTGGAACAAGTTTATTGAGTCTCTCTGTCCTGTCATTCCAGTGCTACAGGTACCCTGTGCAATTCCCTGTTACGGTACCGTTTATCTTTCGTGAGTGTGATTGATTTAAACGCATGCAAACAGTGGAACTGTCATGTGAGAGAAATGAAGAGAAGTCTCGAAGGCACTGTGGATAAGTGAACAGGAAGTGGGTGGCTGTCTCGTTCCTGGCAGAAGGTTAAACCAGGATAGCTAATCTGTCTGTGTACACTTTATGTGTCTGGGTGGGAGGTTAAGAACTGAGGTGCAGGCATTTAGCATTGACTGAAAAATAGAATTCAGCCTTATATAAAGGCTTGTAGGCAAAGCTAACAGTGCTTTTTAAGCAGACGTTATGTAACTAAACTTGCCTTATGAATTCTATCCATGTGTATATGTGATTACAGTGATACTTTCATTGACAAACTCTTGGAAAGAAAGCTTTTTAGCAGCCCTTCTGGGCATTAAAGGAGTGAGGGAAGTTCAGGTCCCTACCTCCCTTGGATGAGAAGGTGGACATGGGAAACATCCTCATAGGAACAATCCTCTTAGAAGAGAAAGCCTGAGCCTCAGGCCTTGAAGCTCACACCGTTCAGTTCCATGCAGATGTGTCTGTAGCCCTCCATCTTTGTCCTGTGGGGACAGGTCTGAACGTCTGGGAGGTGCCACTACTAAAATCTTGGAAAACAGAAAAATTAGCAAATGTCGAGAGGATTGGCATATTTCCTGAAGTTCTCCAGTATTTAAATACAATTTTATGGAGGCTTCTTACCTCATGTAAGTTATTTTGAGAAGTGAGTATTCAACTGAACTGAAGGAATTTTATGAATTGCTTGATAGGCCAATACAATTCTTATTTTCAAGTTAAAAAGTTAAAAATTAAACAGTAATTTCTCTTTTTATGAAATCTGTTAGGGCTATGCTGACACAGAAGATCCCTTGGGTAACAGCATTCTCCTTCTAAGCCAAGCCGGTTCAGAGGGGGGTGAAGGGATTCTCCCCTGCACCGTCCGACTGAAGTCCATGCTGCGTCTCCTGCTAGTGAGGAAGCCGTCGTGAGTACAACGGAGGCTTTTGAATGTAGACAATTCATGGGAACATTCTAAGAAAGTGTAGTAATTATGTCAATCTGAAATAGTAGAGAACTAAAGAAGGTGAAGGAAAGGGATTCTCCATTACTGGACAGGGAGAGGGGACTGACGCGTGACACTACACAGATACAAGGTCCTCTGGGGGCCTTCCTGAAACGTTTCATCCATGCGCCAGCCCGGGTGTCAGGTCAGTCTGTTCTGGTGCCGCTGCAGTCGGTGCTCTCAGTGATGCTCTGGCGGGTTGGACAGCCGTGGAGGTGGATGGATGGCAAACAATCTGGAGCGTTCTTGATGTCTTCTCTCTGTAGAAACTGTTAGCTTCCTGGAGTGATCCTTTTCTCAACATTTGTTCTGAGTATTAAGTTTTTCATGAAAGTGTAGTGGACCAGTTGCCTCAGATACCAGAGTATGCAGGTGTTTAATCTTGCGTAGCTTGTCCTCTTATTGGAGAAACTGAAGAAGAACTCTTTCCTCCACCGTTAGTGTAAGTATCATTTTATCTAAAAGAAAAGAAGGAGAAATATGTTGTTTTCCCTCCTTCTCTGTCAGTGCAACATGAATCTTTTCTGTTGTTTTCTTTAGGTAGCAGTTAGATTTTTCCTCACTGAGAAGAGAAGGAAGGCTTAGAGTCAAGACGGATGAGCAGTGGTGAAGAGGGAGAGATGGTTGAAAAGGCTAGGAGCAAACAGACGTTCCTTTGACAATGGATAATTTCATTTCCCCCATACTTACGTCAGGATAATACAGTGGCTTATTTATAAACCGATGATCAGACTGAAAAATAAGGAAGTAGGTGGAAATAAACTAAAACATTAAGAGAATGGAAGGAGGAAAACCAAAGAAGAGATTAGATTAGTTATGGGTGATGAAGGAAGCAGTAGAGCAGATGGGGTTAAAACGTTTGTGTCCCTCAGGGATTGGCTTCCACACATGTTCCTGTGGACCCTTTATTAATGTGCTAGTGTAGTCTCCCCACCCCCAAATTTGGTTATTTAACACAATATAAGTTTATTTCCTGTTCACCTTTGGGGCCTAAGGTCTCCAGGTAAACAAAGACTCTCTTATCAGGCAGGACATTCCAAGGGCTTAGAGATCCCCTCCCAGGAGCCGAGGGCAAGGCCAGACCTCTCTTTGGGTAAGGTAATTCACTATTACACAGAACTTAAAATAATTTGAATTACATATTTGTTTTCATTATTTGATTAATTCTACCCCATCCCACCAGACAGTAAAGTCCATTAGGCAGGAACCCTGTCCATTGGCTAATCTTTATATCCTTAGAACTTCATAGAGTACCTTGGATATAAATATGCTCAAAATGTATTCGTTGAAAGAAATAAGTATAGAGGAATAACCAGGTTCTTGTGCCTCTCACTAAACCTAAAAAGATGCTAAACTTATATACCAGAGGAGGAGATGCATAAATATATGTTTTATATATGCTACTCTAGCCTCTTACCTAAACTGACAACCCCAGACTGTAATGCAGATTGCATTGGCTGGCAATGAAAGGAACAAAGGAAAGACATTGTGTATTGTCTCGCTGTTCTAAGCTTTCATGTGGTAACAGCAAATGGGAGAGGGAGAAAGTTTGCCTGACCTCTTACACCATCTTGGAGTAAATATTCATCCTCCGAAGATGATATATATTAATAATATTACAGTAAATTCCTGCTTTCTGTTAGATTTTGCAAGCACTTATTGAGTGTCATGCGTGTGCCTAGGAATGGTGGTCAGCCGTGGGAACACAGCAGCACAGAATGCAGACAGGGCACTGCCTTTCCAGAATTGGGCATGCAATTGGGAAGAGAGAATTTACCAATTCTACTTTATTATTAGTTATAATAAAGTGAGATCAGTGTTATGATAGGGGGACTTCAGGGTGACAGGACACAGCAGGGTAACCTAGCCTTGGCTGTGGTAGGGAGGCCTCCCTGAGTATGCAGGTTTTAATTGTTGTCTCATAAGTAGTACTTAAAACCTGGAACTTGGATTATCACTTCAAATGTGACCACTTTCCATGTAGCTCAAGCCTGGCCGAGGAGTAATAGATAAATGGTTGTCACAGTATCTCCCAACTCAATGCACTTCATCCACTTGACAGTTTTTCTTTTTTGCCATTTCATTGTCTAATGGCTTGCGTTCTTTAATCTTTTCTTTTTTTTTTTTGGCAAGGAAAATTGGCCCTGAGCTAGTATCTATTGCCAGTCTTCCTCTTTTTGCTTGAGGAAGATTGTCCCTGAGCTGATGTTTGTGCCAGTCTTCCTCTATTTTGTATGTGGGATGCCGCCACAGCGTGGCTTGATGAGCAGCATGTAGGTCTGCACCCAGGATCCAAACCCGCAAACCCCGGGCTGCCAAAGTGGAGTGTGCGAACTTAACCAGTATGCCACCGGGCCAGCCCCATTTAATCTTTTCTTGAAATCTCCCACCTCCCCACTCAGCTGACCTTAATTCTGATCCATTCCAGATAAAATAGAATTTTATAAGAATAAAAAGTATTTGCATTCTCATATTTGAGGGGAATCTCTTTGACCCCTAATGTAAGAAGATTTTCATGCAGTGTCGTGATATCACACTTTAATTATTAGTGTGATTACTCTCCTGGAGGTTTGGCCTAATGTTTGGACTCCGTTTGTGGGTCTTTTTGTGTTTGAGGTAGATCACCAGACTTGGAGTCAGGGGTTACAGATTGAATGTACAAATTAACTTTCTGAAGCTGACTGTGATGTTAATGTGACAGTGAAGTCCACGGTGACGCCAGCTGTGACGATGATGCTCTCAGTGACTCTGTCTCTTCATTTGTGATTGTGGGCTATTCTTTACTTCTGATGTTTATTTATAAACATAAAATTGAAAGAATAATTGTAGTTATACACTAAATATTTTGATAGAAAAAGTAAAATGTCATTATTAGTAATGTCAGGGTGAGCGTGGCTAATTATTATGTTGATATATAGTAATTGTTTGTGATTTTAGGCCTTTATAATTTATAGACGTGTATATTACAAAATGTTGACTTACATGCTTTGTTTCTCCAGGGTCCGTTCACTAGCGTTGAAGCTTTTGGCGTGTCATCTTACAGGGGAAGAAGGGGCTGACACAAAGCGCCCTTCAATAGATGCCAGAGTTCTCTCCAGAGTTACCAATTTGTTTATTGTGAAAAAACCCATTGAACTCCAACTGGATGACAGAAGAGAACTGATTATTAAGGTGACTATGACTTCTGAGTTTATTACTGTGATACATTTGTATAACAGGTATTTTATGATATATTCTTCAGTTTGTGTTGTGCACCAGGGAGGGGAAGAAGTGGTGGCTTCAAGTGTGGTTATTCATGGCTAGTTTAAAATTGTGTTCTGGCTTTATCTGGCTGCTGGGTACATTTATTTATTGAACAAATGTTTCTTGAGTGCCTACTATATGCCAGGCATTACATCCCTTTTCATTTAGTATATACATTGGAATAATTTGAATTGTATCTTAAATACAACATAAGGCTAATCTAGTGGAAAGAAATTCTGTGATGACTCTTAAGAACAAATATCACTAACATAAAAACTATTGAGAATTCTTGTTTGTATGTTGGAAATTGCCTGTAATAGCAAAAAAGAAAAAGTTTCTACGACAAAAGTTTTTAGCCTCTTCATTACAAGAGGAAAAAAATAATATAGGAGGAAAAGGCAGTTTCTCTTAAATGTTACAGTGGTTCTGAGATTTGTCTTTTCTAAGTCTTTGGCTCCTTACATACTTTCAGAGGTGTAGCATCCATTTCCTTGTCTTTGTCCAAGACTGCACCCAAATCATCCTGGACTGATGCAGGGTTAGATAAAGAAAGCCGTCTTTTATCTTTATTGGTTCATTTCTGTGTTTTATAGCTTCTCCTGTGACTTCAGGTGCACAGTCTGTCAGTTTGTATTTGTGTCGACCAGCCCCCAAGCCTGTGGTACTACTGTAGAGCCACATGTAATACGATGGCTTTTTTAAAATGGGGGAACACATTCAGTGTTCTTCTAACCTAGGTGTTTGGGGCCGTATGATAGCCCTGGCAGGAGGATTGGAGAATCTTCCGCCAGCCACATACCAGGTCTTATTGGGGACTTCCTGAGTACTAAGCCATTGGTAGTTACTCCTGTGCCCTGTGCGTGGTATGGAGGAAGGCAGGGAGTGGGGGTCCTAGAACTGTCTTATGTGAGTCCATGTTAGGGTAGCAGATAGCAGTGGGTGGGAGAAAGGAGGAGTGTCATCTTTGTTCTTTTTCTCTCCCCTTTTCCTGTTGTGTTTTACCACCTCAGACTCTGTCCTGGCATGAAGCGACAGTCAGGGCCTGGTGGTTTGTTGGAGTGCCAGACAGCAAGTCCCAGAGAGCTGTCTGCCCTGTGATCTCTAAGAGAGAGGAAAGGGAAAGGCTGAGGGAATTCCAGCCATGGCTTCTGGGAGCCACAGAGAAATCCTGAGTCACACGTCTGGTTGCTCTTCTCAGGTTAGCCTGGTTCTACCTGCAGAGGTGTTATGTGACTTGGATGTTTTCTGTGAAATTCTTAAGGTGGCTGATGGGTTATGAATGACTTCCTACAAAAATATACATTAAGAAGAGAGGCTTATTTGACGTGATGGCTCTTTGTTTTAGATCCGAAGTTCCTTGCTGACCTAGTACATCATTGTTTCAATTTTACATGTAACTGTCTCAGTTAACTGAAATAAGCTGACTTTTTGAGCTTTTGTTCTTATGGTATAAATTATAAACTTTTATTGGAGAATTAGAAGTAGATAAAACTTTTTTTTTTGGTTTTCAGGTGGAGACTGTTGAAAAGGTATATGAAATCTTTATCTCAGATGATATTGATCTTGTTTTGAGAAAGTCAGCTGCAGAACAGTTAGCTGTGATTATGCAAGGTAATGTCTTCTAAGGAAAATGATTGCTATATTGCTGATAATGGAATTTTAGATCGCCATGTGTAGTAGTATTAGGGGTTGGCAGACTATGGTTTGTGGGCTAGATCTGGCCTGCGGCCTGCTTTGGTATAGCCTTTGAGTTAAGAATAGTTTTTACATTTTTAAAGAGTTAAAAAAAAAACCAAAACAAAGAATATGCGACAAAGACCGTATGTGGCCAGCAAAGCGTAACACATTTATTATTTAGTTTTTTACAGAAAAAGTTTGCTGACCTCTAGTCTAGATTATCAGTATTTGACCTGTAGAATGTCATTTGATAAAATTATCTTCCTTCTGAAATAGTGATATAATTCTAACAGTAAATTGCATGTTCCTTCCTCAATTTACCTAGTACGTGATGTTTTCAGTTTATTCCATCTTGCTTAGAGAAATCAATCAAACAGTACTTTCTTGGTAGGTAAAAATAAAAATAATGCACTGTAACTATGTATTTTCTTTAAAGGTTTATTTCTAAAGACAGCTACTAAAATTTACTGTTAGCTTTGTAATGTTGTTATTCTATAGGCTTCCATTCTTTGTGTTAGTTTTAAATTTTTCCCTGTATGTGACATATGTAATTTATCTTTAATATTTGAGAGAAATAACTTTGCACTTAACATAAAAAGGTTTTTCTAACTTGGAAGATGCGGCACAGTTAATATTCCTATCCTGACATAGTGGAAACTGGGATGAGAGGGTAATTTGGAAAAGCATATTCAACATATTTGTGGTTTTAATAACAATAATACAGACAACAGAAAATAAGGCTCTAGAAAATGTGGAGAGCCTTGACTAAAAAGATAAAAAAAGAAAAACTTTTAGAGAGTATTCTTTCAGTATTGTTAACATTTCAAAAATATAGCTTATAATTTTGGTATGCCCTATATTGGGGGGTAGTGGAAACTACTTTTTTTTTTTTAAGTGAGAGCTAAGGATAAATACAGTGATAGCTACTAATTCAATATTAATATGTATATTTGTATTTTTTTCTCAATGAGAGAATAGGAGAACAAATTAAAATTTGTCTGCAGGTAGTGAAATACTTTAATCTATAAGCAACTGGAGTTTTTGGCACTAGTAATATCGCTCGTATATATATACGTGTGTGTGGGTATATATGTCTTAGTCTGGGCTGCTATAATAGAATATCTTAGATTGGGTGGCTATAAACAACAGAAATTTATTTTTCACAGTTCTAAAGGCTGAAAGTCAAGGTGAAGACACCAGTAGATTTGGTGTCTGGTGAGGGCCCCCATCTTGGATTATAGATGGCCATCTCCTCCCTGTGTCCTCACATGGTGGAAAGAGAGGGCGATGGGGCTCTATGGGGTGGGGTCTCTTTTATGAGGGGACTAATCCCATTCATGAGGGCTCCACACTCTTGACCTAATCACCTCCCAAAGGTCCCACCTTCAAATATCATAACACTCGGGTGTTAGGTTTCACCATATGAATTTTTGGAGGACACAAATATTCAGACCATAGCAGTGTGTGCACGCACACACAAACACACATATATGCTTATAAAAAAAGCCATCATATTCTTCAGAAATATATAGAGTGTGCTACAATCACTTTCCCTTTATGTTTGCTATTAACAGCTTGAGGTTAGATCTTTTATTAATAGAAAAATGATCATGTTGCATATTTACACATTAGGCTGTAGAGAATTCTAAACTGAGGTGAGAGAATTCTAAATTGAGGTGATGGATTTGGAAAAGAGAACTGTCAATGAAACAATATAAAGAAAATAATTTGTCATGTACAAATAAAAGGATTCATTTGTATACTTAAAATTCTAGTACTTTTCAGAGTATGAACTAGTTCATTTAATTATTCTTTTTAAATAGTTTTTGTTTTTTACATTACAGAAGTAAATGTGCTTGTTACTTAAAAACTTTGAAATTGTTCAAGTGTGTATAAAGTAAAAGTATACAGAAAAAAATTTGAAGTTTTATCCTCTAATTTTCAGCATAGGGTGTAACTATTTTTAACGGTTTGAAAGTTGTGTGGAGATCTGTTCTCTGTTTTTAATACTACAGGAAATGTTCTTTAACTTTTAGTAACTTTATTTTTTGGTCTACAGATATTAAAATGCATGCTGTGGTGAAGAAGTTATGCTTAATTGACAAGATAATTGAGTATTTAAATGAGTGTGTGGGTCCAGATGGTGAGGTAAGACTAATATGTATCTAGACATACTTTTACAGATTGGTGTTTGTATTAATTAGATCTGAAATTGAATTCAGCTGAATCTGGATAAGTACTTGGAGTTTCCATCCTGAGTTAACACCCACTACCTTGTTCATTTTTTTACTTCTAAAAATGAGGTCTCTATAAAGGAAAACTAATCTTAAAATTTCTGTAAGATGTATAAGCAGAAGTATATATAATAGGCTTATTTTCAGTGGAAAATAATTATTTTTTTTGGCTGAGGAAGGTTTGCCCTGAGCTACCATCTGTTGCCTATCTTCCTCTTTTTGTGTGTGAGCTGCCACCACAGCATGGCCACTGACAGACGAGTGGTGTAGGTCTGCACCTGGGAATCAAACCCGAACTTAACTGCTAGGCTGGCCCACGTGGCTGGCCCAGAAAATACTTAATATTTATTTGCATTTTAGTTTCACACAATTTTAATGGAAAAGCATAAAATTTAGAATAAGACAGTATTACAGTACATTTTATCTCATCTTAGAATTGATGAAAATGAAATAACTGTGTTTTCTCCCTCCTGGCTAGGTTATAGAATGTTTAATGCAGCCGTGCCTCACACTCTTGAGGAAAGTTCTTTCTGCTGACCCGGTCATGCGTGTTTCCCTCTCACAGCAGTCTTCTCTCTTGACCCTGTTGTTCAGAGGTAAATAAAATAAATTTTGCTAATAATGAGATCAATCTTATGCTTTAAGTGTTTATTCTTTGACTGTAGGTAATATTAACTTTCCATTTTACTAACAGAATAACGAAGTTTGTTAGTGAACATGCCGCTAAAAAAACCCCTCGCAATGGAAGATGTTTAACTCTTTGGTGGAAGTTTCCTTATAATCCTGTTACTGAATAGACCTTAGAGCTGAGAAAGACTGAAGCCTGTGGTTGTTCTTTGTACCTTCACGTAGCTCTAGTTTGGTGCTGAGACGGTTACCTGTCACCTATAAAGAGACGAAGCTACAGCTGATGGCATGGCTGCCTTCTTTCCAGTATCTTTTTTCTCATTCTTGTTTGACTTGTGCCATCAGGTCTTGAACCATTGGTGTGGCATCTGATTCTGTCATTAAACTGGCATTAAGAGTATAGACCCAATCTGTGAGGAGTGGGAACTAGACCATCCTGAATGACTCTGAGAATTAATTTGTTACATTTTATAAAGTGTGATTTTTTTTTAACCCATTTCAGTTTGGTTCTAATTTAGATGGAAAAATTCCGTGTAATTTTGTTCTCTTCTCTCCTGACAGTTCTCGATAGAGAACTTAGTAACATTTTTTGCTATTTTCTTTCCTAGAAGTTTAGGCCACTGCTTTTGAATATTCTACAAGGGACATCTTGATCAAATGTCTCAATTTGCTTAACCTTGTCAATTATCAGGCATGTAGGAGATAAATAATATTTATGTTCAAAATATTATTAGAATATAGATTAGAATTTAGTCATTTTATTTTAGTGTTTTCTTTTTTCTAACGGCTTCTGCTTGCCAAGTGAATAGGACACAGTTTAAGTAGCGCTGATAAAGGTCCAAACCGGGTAAAGTTCTAAACAGACATAGTGTGTTCAGGCTCATAAAATTTTGAATAGAGTGTAAAATTTTATAATTTTTTATAGATTGATCTGGAAGAGTAGCAGTTATTGATCTCTTGTTTTCTTTAACTCTGTTAATAATCATCTTCCTATTAACCTCATTCAGTAGAATTTAATCCCTAGTTTACATTTTAATTTATAATCTTGATTTAAATTATAAGCATTCAACTAATTTTGAGCACCTACTAGATTCAGAGATGCTTTCTAAGGCAACATAATCTGTCCCCTTTGGTATTTAATAGTTTTTCTATCTCATTGCTGTTTGTGAAAGTTACTTTAATGAGTCTGAAAATGAATTAGAATATCTCTCATTGATGGATTTAGTTTTAGGGCAAAAGTAGTTTTTTAACCAGGCACTCAACCAGAAAAAGTCATTCCTCAGCAAACATTTATTGAGGATATACTATGTGCTAGGTACAGCGCTAGGACCTTGGGATATATTGATGAACTTGGGAAATGACCCTCACAGAGCTTACAATATAGTTGGAGATTCTGACAAATAAATACATAATACAGCAAAATAATACCTATAATAATGGAATTCTTGGTACCAGAGGAGGTGCTCTTGAGTAGATTGGGCGGTGGGAAACATCAGAGGATGCTTCCAGGGCAGGTGGATCTAAACTGGAATTCCAGAAATGAGGAGTTCAAACGGAGAGGGTTGATCTCCGGATAGAGGGAGCATGGTTTG
The DNA here is from genome assembly GCA_031878705.1 of Tapirus indicus. Lineage (NCBI taxonomy): Eukaryota > Metazoa > Chordata > Mammalia > Perissodactyla > Tapiridae > Tapirus > Tapirus indicus. The sequence continues at coordinate 8,523,430 of CM062917.1, forward strand.
TATGTGAGAGAGAATGGTGTGTTTGAGGTGGTGGTTGGTTAGGGATGGCTGGATTTTGGGGTGCGGGGCGTGGAGTCTGAGGTGAGGGAAAGTGCTGGGATGAGGCAGGGAAGGAAGTTCACGCAGGGCCTGGTGAGTCATAGTAAACAGTAGTGAGAAGCCATTTAAGATTGTTAAACAGGAGTATGTGTTTTAGCAAGATGATTCTGTCCACATGGAGGTTAGATTGAAGGGACACAATAATTAATCTTTCAGACACACTGCTTTGAATTATAAACTTTACGTCACGACAGAATCCTACCTCATATTTTAGGGGTAGAAATTAACTTAGAAATCATTTATTACACCATCTTATAGTGAGGAAATTGAGATCTGGAGAGATTTAGCAACTTGACCAGGTCATAACCAGATAATGGTGGAGGCAAGAGAAGAACCCACACTTTGTTACTTTTGTTGATGTTTTTGTTTTAAATAATTATAGAACTTACACATCCTTATAGTAAAAATTCAAACAATGTGAAACTGTACAAAGTAAAATTCTAGAAGTTTTTTCTTTATTTTCTCTTCTTTCTCAATTTCCTCAAAGAAGAATGTGCTGGGTATTATTTTGCATATATCACCTGGAACGATCTTTTCCATACACATGTATTGCATTTTTGATACTATATACTCCAGTATTGTGCTCCTTCCTTTTTTTCCACTGAAAATATTTCTTGAATATCTTTCTATGTTATTGCATAAGAGTCTACCTTCTTAAAAGCACAAAACCAGAAAACTGCTGCATAGCGTTTCAGAATTTCAGTTTGCCATATTAATATAAATATTTGTTCTCGATTTTTACCTATGACAGGAATTGGTGGGTCAAAGAGATTTTACGGGATATGGTTAGGTTCCCCTCCGAATCATTCCCACCAATGGTGTTTAAAATTGCATATTTTCCTCACAACTTTGCTAACACTGAATCTGTCTCATTTTTAAAATTTCTTTAATCTTATCATGAAAATAATCTCATTATTTTCTATTTCTTTTTAGTACAGTTGTTTATCTTTTCATGTATTATATATTCAAATTTCTTATTCTGTGAATTGCGTATTTTTCTCTTGTATTTAACTTCTCTTTAGTGACTTGTAGAATTTCTTTATATAACAAATATAAACATGACTGATTTTATGTTAAGATTTTCTTCCAACCTTTCTGTCCTTTTTAATGTATTTATTATTATATCTTTAAATATTTTATGGAAATATATAAAGCTTTTCTGTCATAGCAACTAGGATTTTCATCATGCTCTAAAAGGAGGGCCTCCTCCAATTCCAGTTGCAGATATGCTTCTGTATTTCTCCTAATATGTTTGTATTGTTGTTTATAATAATTTAAATCTTTAATCTATCTAGAATTAATTTTGGTTTATAATGTAAGGTAGGGATCTAAATCTATTTTTTTCCGTATCGTATGCAATTATATTGCAACAATTTCTTATGTATTAGGAAATATTATGGCTCATTCTATCTTCACTGATATGAAATGTCTACTTTATCGTAAATTAAATTCTTACATATATCTATCTCTGTTCCTTTACTTTTTAGTTCATTGCTATTTTTAATCATGACATTTATGCAATGATGTTTTCCTTTTCTTACAATTAGGAAAAATATCTTTCAAAACTAATTTCTTGCTGCTTCCCTGGATTTGCTAACTCTGTATTATGTTGTTATTCCTGCGTAATTGGTACAACCGTCATACCTGTTTGGTTAGAATTTCATAGATTTCAAGCACTACTCATAGGTTTCTGAGACTAGAGAAACTGTAGCATTGGGAGCATCACAGAGGTGAAAACTAAGGCTTATTAATTAGTTCAGAGCACTGTCCTTTTCTATAATCTTATTGTAATAAACAAGATACACAAAGCAAAACATAACACCAGCACAAATACAACGTTTTAAAGTCAAATCCAAGTTCTATGATTATATGTTTCTAGGAAAGGGCAGAAATTATAAAATAAAGAGATTTTCAATGAGCAAACTTTAGCTAGAGTTAAATGACTTGGGAAAACCTTAGAAGCTGGATCAGTTTGCTTCTTTGATTAACTAAAACTAGACAGTATGTAGTGAGTGGATCTGCAAGTGTGGTCCCTGGACCAGCAGTGTCTATATCCTCTGGGATTCACAGGGTCTGCCCTAAACCTACCAGATTATAAATTCTGTGTTGTAACAAGCCTTCCAGATGATTTGTGTACATTTTAAAGTTTGAGAGCCACATTTCAATGATGTCAGTTTATCTGGGTTAATGTTGCATTTCTCTGAGAATGGTCTCTTTGAGTTAAGATATTTTTAATTTGAAGTTAATTTTTTTCTAGAGGTAAAAACATTTCATCGTTATGCTTTTTGTTTCTCAGTTTCCTTGATATTTCATGAAGATCGTATGGTTGTGACTGAAGTCGGAGCATTATTTTGTCTTCTATTATTTGATGAAGTATCAAGAATGGATATGTGGTGAGCTATAAGAATTTTAAACGTTTTTTACTCTTAATTGTTTATCTAAGGTTTCTGGTGCAGTCTTATAGCAATGCATGGAAATTTCTGACTTAAGAAGCTTATGCTTTCTGTGTTAGATATACATAGGATGATTTTTGGTTTGAGTAAGCAGTATTAAAAAGTCTGTTGACTCAAAAAGTCTCCCTGAACTGTTATTTTTGAACATTACTAGGTACAAAATTTAAAAATTAATGCAATAATTTTTGTCATTAATACATTTTTATAGTACATACTCTCAATTTTGTGACTTTTAATGTTTTATTAAGAAAAAACCTTTGGAAAGATGTTTAGGATGGTAATATCTGATTAACACTCACTTTGAGCAGGATCAGTGGGAGGGGACATAGAGCCACCTGCCAGTCCAGTGCCCATATTGTATGAATCATTAGTTATATGGACTTCCTAAAGAAAAGCATAATTTTCTCTTCATAAGCAAATCCAGGTAGTAGCAAACATGTTAAAACTATGGTAAATGATAGAACCAATTGTGGTTCTCGATGTGGGTTTCAGTCAAAGAAGTGAAGCAAGTTGTAGTTGTTAGACAAAACTATGGTCTACTCAGCTGTTTCTTTCCTTTTGTTTTTCTTCTATGAAATAGGTGTGTTAATCCTTCCAATAAACCTTCTTCACCATCAGTCTTCAGCTTGCCTGTTTCAGTTTTTAGAAGGTAAAGGATTTACTTTGTTGATTTTCTTGAAGGTGAAATATTGTAACAGAAAGAGAAATCAAAATCTGTAATTTGTCACAGTTTTCTTCTAGCATTTAAGGCATATGACTTGTAGGGTTTTAATGTTTCCTTCACAGTGGTGCTTTGCAGAGTTCAGTAAGTGTATGTCCCCATCATCAAGTTTTTAGTCTGATATTGTTCAAGTCTACAGAAAACTTGAAATAACTACACAGTGAACAGTGCATACCTTTCATCCAGATTCAGCAATTGGTAATGCAGGAGTCTATTTGCTTTCTCTTTTCTCTCTCTCTCTCAATATATTTATTTATTTATATGTAATTTTTCCCCCTGATCCATTTGAAAATAAATTTCAGACATAATTTTACTTCCCTCCTAATTATTCCAGCATGTATTTACTTAAATTAAGGACATTCTTCTACGTAACTGTTGTACCATGCGTGATCATATCTAAGAAAATAAAAATAATTCTGTAACGTGATTTGATTTCTCCAATTATACCCAGAATATCTTTTGTGGGTTTTTTTTTGAAATGCACGATCCAGTCAATGTCATGAATTGCATTGGTTTTCATGTCTCTTTACATACATAAAGTATACAAATCATAGGAGTATAGTCAATGATTTTTTTCTGCATAAACACACCCATGTAACTAACATGCAGATTAAGATACAGAATATTACTAGCACGCCAGAAACCCCTTTCGTGCTTCCTCATTACCTTCTACCACCCCACAAAGGTAATTCTATTTCAATTTCTGTTACTATACATAATTTTTTCTGATTTTTGAACTTTATAAATAGAGTGTATTCTTGTATGTGACTTCTTTTGCTCAACTTGGAGAGATTTGTCCATGTCATCACATGAAGCAGTAGTTGGTTCATTTTCATTGCTATTTAGTATTCCGAGTGAGAATATACAGTAGAGTATTTACCATTCTGTCATTAATGGGCACTTGGTTTGTTTCCTGTTTGGGGCTATTTTGAATAAATGGCTGCTAAGAGCATTCTTGAACACATGTGGGTCAGAGGATATTTATATATTTAGCTTTAGTAGATGCTACCAAACAGTATTCCAAAGTGGTTGTACTAGTTTACACTCCCAGCAACAGTGTGAGAGTACTGGCTCCTCCACACTCTCACCTGCCTGTGATATTTGCATCACCCTCTGTTGTCTTTCTTTCCTTTTTTGTTTTATAAAATGTTTATAACAGTTGTATTTATAATAGCCAAAAGCTAGAACCATCCCAAGTGTCCAAGAACAGGGAGAACTGATATGTGAACTATGCTGAATTCATACAGTGAAACACTGCACAACGTTTAAAAACCGGTCTTCACACAACAACATGAGTCTCATAGACATAATGTTGAGTGAAATAAGCCACAAGAGAGATTACATTGTCAATTCCATTCATTTAAAGTTTATGAACAGATAAAATTTATCTGTGGTGAGAGAAGTCAGAGTAGTAGTTATCTCCTGGAGGAGCGCAAGGAGAGTAATTGACAAGAAAAGGGAACAAAGAAACTTTCTGAGGGGATGGAAATGTTCTGTATATTCTGGGTGGTGGTTACACAAATGAATACATATATAAAAATTTGTCAGGCTATTCACTTAAAATCTGTGTATTTTTAAAGTAAGTAAATTGTATCTTAATAAAACTATGATTGATTTAAAAATAACATTTCAGGGGCCGCCTGGTGGCACAGCGGTTTAGTCTGCGCTTGGCAGCCCGGGGTTCGCGGGTTCGGATCCCGGGCCCCTGCGGACGCACTGCTTGTCAGCCATGCTGTGGTGGTGTCCCATATAAAGTGGAGGAAGATGGGTACAGATGTTAGCCCAGGACCAGTCTTCCTCAGCAAAAAGAGGAGGATTGGCGATGGATGTTAGCTCAGGGCTGGTCTTCCTCACAAAAAAATAAAAAATAAAATAAAATAACATTTCAGGGGCTGTCCGGTGGCGCAGCGGTTTAGTCCGCGCTTGGCAGCCCAGGGTTCGCAGGTTCGGATCCCGGGCGCCTGCCGACGCACTGCTTGTCAGCCCACTGTGGCAGCATCCCATATAAAGTAGAGGAAAGACGGGCACAGATATTAGCCCAGGGCCAGTCTTCCTCAGCAAAAAGAGGAGGATTGGTGACGGATGTTAGCTCAGCGCTGGTCTTCCTCACAAAACAAAAATAAAAAAAAATAAAATAAATAAAAATAACATTTCATAGCTTGGTAGATATTATTACATGTAGTACAATCATTTTCACTACTGTGTAATATTTTATTGTTAGACTGTATCGCAATTTATTCGTTCTCCTGTCAAAGAATATTTGGCTTGATTTTGGGTTTTTGCTCATATATATGCACCTGTAAACATTATTGTATATGTTTTCTGGTACATGTGTGCAAGAGTTCCTCTTGGATATATTCTTAGGAGTGAAATTGCTTGGTGGTGGATATCACCCACTCTTCATGGTTTGGCTAAAACTCTTCTTTAGGTTTGGCTAAAACTCTCAGGACGACAGTGGGCCCTGCTTGTAATCAGATTCCATGTGTGGGTGCTGGGATCTGTCTTAGCTTAGAAGCCCCGTGTCCCAGTAGAAAATATGGTCTCTAACGTAGACATAGTTTCTAGGTCCCCTCAAGGCGTGTCGTTGACCAGAGCCACAGCAATTGGATGCTCAGACCTGTGGCTTCCCATTATGCCTTGACGGTTTATTCCCACACCTCCCAGTCCAGATGTAGGGATCATTTTCACCATACACAAAGCAGCTTAGTGAAATTGTTGACATTCCGTATCTATTTGATTGTCCCGAGGAAAGAGCCAGAGAGTCAGCTCAAGATCACATTTGTCCACAGAGAAAGAAGAAAAGGTTTTCTTACTGCTTTACTCACAGTAATGTTGTCGTTTTAAAAATTGTTTCTCATCTGGTGGATTTGTAGTGGTTTCTCAAACTAGTCATGATGTATTACCCTTTACTTTTTATTTCCTTCCTTCTATGTTCTTTAGGCTTAATTTGCAGTTCATTTTCTAACTTATTAAAGGATTGACCATTGATTGATAGCCTTACCTTTTTTCATTTTGTGCACCTCCTTTCAAACAGGCTTCTGTGTCCTTTTGATGTGGCTCCATGAGTCTTTTAGTACTTTCTTGCTTTCTGGCACAAGGAGATGTCCACGGTCCACCTTTGATTTCCCTGTCTTGGACCTTGCATTAGCCATTTCTCTAAGGAACCCTGGTTACTTTTGTGGAAAATTCCAATTTTTAAAAAGTACTATCTTTACTTAAATTATTCAGCCTGATTTGTGTATAGAAATCTACCTTAGCTTCTTTTATTGAGATGCATGACGTGAAAAAGCACACTAAAGTTCCCGTTAGCAATCTTACCTGATTGTATTTATCTAATATTAGTCACAAATACATGAATTAGGGCTGTGGGCTTTGTTTTATTAGCAAAATTATTCTTTAACATTTGAGCGTGCTAGGCATGGTTGTCCTTTCAAACACTGTTAAATTAACTTTGGTTTAAGAGATATGGCTTTTGAATCTGTTTGTAGATCTTACACCAAAGGCAAAAATTAACTCAAAATGGATTAAAGACTTGAATGTAAGACCTGAAACCATGAAACTTCTAGAAGAAAACACAAACAGTACACTCTTCAACATTGGTCTTAGCAACATATTTTCAAGTACCATGTCTGACCAGGCAAGGGAAACAATAAAAAAAATAAACAAATGGGACTATATCAAACTAGAAACCTTTTGCACAGCAAAGGAAACCATCAACAAGACGAAAAGACAGCCTAACAGTTGGGAGAAGATATTTGCAAACCATATATCTGATAAGAAGTTAATCTCCAAAATATATAAAGAACTCATACATCTCAACAACAAGTAAACTAACAACCCAATTGAAAAATGGGCAAAAGACCTGAATAGACATTTCTCCAAAGAAGATATGCAGATGGCCAACAGGCACATGAAAAGATGCTCAACATCATGAACTATCAGGGAAATGCAAACCAAAACTGCAATGAAACATCACCTCATGCCCGTCAGAATGGCTATAATTAACAAGACAGGAAACAAGTGTTGGAGAAGATGTGGAGAGAAGGGAACTCTCATACGTTGCTGGTGGGAGTGCCAACTGGTACAGCCACTATGGGAAACAGTATGGAGATTCCTCAAAAAATTAAGAATAGAACTACCATACGATCCAGCTATTCCATTGCTGAGTATTTGTCCAAAGAACACGGAAACACCAATACATAAAGATACATGCACCACTGTGTTCAACGCAGCATTGTTCACAATAGCCAAGACTTGGAAGCAACCTAAGTGCTCTCAATGGGCGAATGGATAAAGAAGATGTGGTATATATACACAATGGAATACTACTCAGTCATAAGAAACGATGAAATCCAGCCATTTGTGACAGCATGGGTGGACACTGAGGGTATTATGCTAAGAGAAATAAGTCAGAGGGAGAAGGTCAAAAACTGTATGATCTCACTCATAAGTAGAAGATAAAAACAACAACAAACAAACATAGAGACAGAGGTTGGACTGGTGGTTACCAGAGGGGACGGAGGGAGGGAGGAGGGCAAAAGGGATGACAGGCACGTATGTGTGGTGATGGACTGTAATTAGTCTTTGGGTGGTGAACATGATGTAATCTGTGCAGAAATAGAAGTATAATGATGTCCACCTGAAACTTATACAATGTTATAAACCAATGTTACTGTAATAAAAAATAAAAATAAAAAATATTTCTGGGTTTTCTCGGCGACGCATAGTGGTTGAGTTTATTGATGATGCAACTGTGTTCTCAACTGAAAATAATAAGTTGTGGTCTGTCACTTAGTGACCTCTTGAATATAGGCAATTCATTTAGCCTCTTTAAGACTCATTTTGATCATCTGTAAAATGGGTATCATAGTGCTTCTTGTAACTGAATGAATGATAGGTAACATACAGTCTCTGGCTTAAAGTAGGCATTCGTGTTTTAGCTGAACACCTTTTATGTACGATTCATTGTAGCCACGGGCCTTGGCTTCAGGGGGCATTAGTCATCTCTGCAAGTAACTCTGTTACAACATAGAGAGTGGTAAGTCTTCAGGAAGTGGTTTAATAAAGTGGTTTTGGGAGTTTAGAGGATGATGAAAAAATAATTGAAATAATATGTAAAGCGTGATGATTGTTCAAAATAGGAGCTATGAGAGAGATCTTTGTGTTATTGTGGAATGAAGGGCATAGAACTAGCCCTCATTTTGTAGCTCGTGCTTTCGAATGGCATTTAAGACTTTACAAGTTTGTAATTATTTGTATACATTTTCTTTAGGTATCATCTACCAGTACACGTACTTGGCCACCATGCCGTGAGTCCTTACTCCATAGTTCTGCCCTTATCTGCTGATTGTTTGGCCCTGAAGCCAGTGTCAGATATGCTGCGAATAGCTTGGAACCTGTCCTGGTATCGTGGGAGTGACAATCTGTTGAAGGAAATGAACTCTGAAACTAAAATCCAAAAGTAAGCTGTTACATTTAGTTGAAAAGCATTTACAGTTAACTAGTTATAATGAATTAGGTTTTATTTTTCCTTTAGGTCAGGTAGCTTTTTTTAGTTATTATTATCTGATTCTGCTTTTTCATTGAAAATTATAATTTTTACTTTGTTTTAAAGATTACATATGTTCATTACTTTTTAAAAACTATCACACAAGGAAATTTAAATTAAAAAGCATTGTGCTCTATGCTGTTTGAGAGATTATATAAAGTTTGGTTAGTTAATAGATGTCAATCACTGGGACAAGTGCTCTGGATTGGAGTGAAGCTCAGTAAGTGTATGTGTGGAGGTTGTCGTCGTTACAGTGATGATGACGATGGCGACTTCTTGAAAATCTTAATATTTTAATGTCAGTCCTTTCTTCTTTGAATGAAAATTATATTTCTGTCAGCAGGAAAATGTCAATATAAACACTGAAGATGCTTTTGTAAAACCCTAATATTGACAGATATACTCCTGATTTTCTGTTGGCTGTGAGTCAACCTTTAATTAAAAGAAAACAAAGAACAAATTTTGGGAGGGAGTTTATAATAAAAATAGATGTGAGCTTTTACTTAAATAGCTTTATGTTGCTCTTCCATTTTTTCTTTTTGTTTAGATTTTTAGATACATTGAAGTTATCCACTGAGGACACCCTTGCTCTGAAGGTGACAGACACAGCTAGTGGACTGAAGGACTGTCTCCGTTCCATTGTTCAGGCTGCAGCCCACAGGGAAGTGAGGGCTGCTGTCATGAGGATGAGTTTTTATCTTCTGAATGACAGGTTGTCTTTAAAGGGTGGCACTGGCCCGTGCGCAGTTACGCTGAAGGCCTTGGCTTGGCACACAGCACTGAACAGGTCCGTGTAAGCTTGAGGCTGCCGGTTTCAGAGACAGGGATTGAATTGTGTTTGGGTTCATCTCCACACCTTTGAAAATAAGAGCATGTATTCTTATTTTTGGTATCATGAGAGAAATGTTTTTGTAGAAGGAAAAACTCCAGAATGTTTATTATCTGTTATGAATATCTAATAATAGCAAAGGAGGAAAGTTTAATTTAATCACTGCATCTTGGAATTATTAATAAACATGATTTTTTAATATCCTGTCATAGAAAATTTTATTTTGTTACCTCATGAAAGTAAATGATTGGGATAAGACGTGGATGAACGAACTGAATGTTTCTTCCTGTCCATATTATAAATTAACCAAGACCTCAGTGGATTGATTAATAAGTTTGGTACACCTGCAGCGGGCTGTTTTATTTTGTTTTGCTTTGGTTTTGTTCTTAAGTAAATTATCTCATTTTTCTTTTTACTCTGAATTTCATAAAGTTGGTTGCCATGTGGATGTGCTTTAGTAGTTATTGGAAGGGTCTAGCTTGTCAATTTAACACTTTAACTGGTAGCAGATGGCTGCATTTGAAACAAAGAAGGCTGTAAGCAGCCATTGCCAGCAGTTCTATATGTTAGTCTTCATGGGACTTTAGTATAAAATGTATAACTCTCTATTAAACATGAAGTGTGCAGTTTTCAAAATGAGAGGTTAAATGAATTTCCAAAATGTGAACTCCTTTATTTAGTGTAGTTCTCACAATTCAGATATCTAATTCAGCTTTTCCAGTGATGTGCTGGAGCCAGCCAGTACTGCCTTGTGAGAGGGCTGATGGTTAAATTTTCAGAATTTTTGCAAGTTAGTTGTTAAACACAGCCATTCTTAAAAATTAAAGTACATAAATTTATAATTAAATAAATTATATGAAGAATAAAAGTAATGATTATGCAAAACTCATCAATTCCTAATTATTTTACTGTTATCTGTGCCCTTTAGGTTATTTATATCTATTACATCTGTCTTGTGGAAATGCTATATATAATGGTGTGCTAGTTGCATCTCTCCACAGCTGTGTGTTATGTTGGTGGCTTGCTTGGCCATAGTGGGGGGATATTTATACCTTGGAAATTGGCAAACACAACAAATCAGCACCTCACTCCTCAGCCGGTTGTTAAATATTTATCAGCTGAAACCATGATTGTCGTCTTCTTTATTGTAGATTTTTACAAGTACTTCCTGCTTGCACTGAAGATGAAAAACTGCTAATAGATATCATACATTTTTTAAAAAACTTATTGAAGGAACAAAGAAAAAATTCATCAGTAGAACTTCTAAACTGGCTTCTAGAATTACTTCTTAGACATGTAAGTATTGTTAACGAATTTGGGTTTCAGGTTTGATAAGTGATTTATTTGTAAAAATCATTAATACTGTATTATGGAAAAGTATAATTTTTATATAGCCTATGCTTGGCTCATAGTAACATGGCCTTCCTGATATGGTGTGACTGTGCTTATTAAATTAAAGGTCTGCACTGTGAATGGGACGTTCAGTCTTGGTGTTTGACTAAACCTGTTCTATATGTGAGCTTTCTGCTGCAACTGTATTTTTAAGTGGGGATCTTGGGGCGGGGGGAGTGCAAATAGGAATGGGGAGAGGCAGGGAACCGAGGCAGAGAGATGGAGGCAGTGAGGGGTATGGTGATGGTGAGGTTAGAAAGGATGAGTCCCACAGTGCTCAGGCTTTAATAGAAGTTTCCTGTAGTATTTACCCTTCCAGCCTCCACTGTTCTCAACTGTTTTAGCTGACTATGTTCTAACAAACTTGCCGAGAACCCAAGAAGCTAGCTCGCTATCTATTGTTGTCTATGTATTTTTTTTTTTGCAATACTGTATAAATTTACTTAACCTAGCAAAGATAAACATTTGCACAAATAATCACGAAAAAAACACATAAAAATTAGAAAAGAGGGCCTAAACTGATATAGAAGATAGTAGACCTTATAAGACAAATACATTCCATTGTATGTTAATACATTTGCACAACTTATTTTAAAACATGGTTCTCTATAAAAATACAAAGTGCCGATATGGTATAAGTTAGAAATTCTAATTGATAACACTTTTTAAAGTATTTGTAGATATGAAAAATCTACATGTTATGTATATGAATGTTTGTGTGTGTATAAAACCTGATTGGATGTTTATCTTCTCCCTTATTGTAGATTGGTGAAAATTGGGACTGTTTTGTTCACAGTTGCATACCCAGCTCTACCATAGAGCCTTGCACATAGTGAGCTCTCAATAAACATTTAGTAACTCAGTAATAAACTTATGACATTAAGCAAGTTATGTTGTTACTTACAAGAAAAACATGTAACCTTAATTTCATAACTTGTTAAAATTTAACAAAAATGGAAACTGTGGACCATATTACATGTTTGAATATACTTATAAATTCCCAGAACTGTAATTACTGAGTCAATTACAAATTGCAGAGATACATTGTATATGTGTTTGTGTTGAGATTTTTTGTTTTTGTTTTTTGTAAGTAGATAATGCTTACTTTGAGTGAGATGATCTTTTCACGTTTGGGGCTTTTTTGTTTCCTCTTCCGTGAATTGTCCCTTGATGCCTTTGCTAGTCGTGCTCCACAGTTAGGTTGTTAGTCTTCTTCTCACTCTTTGGGGTTTTTTTGGTGACAGAAGAGCTTTTGATAAATTAGGGAGATTAGCCCTTTATCTGTTATGTTAGTTGCAAATGTTTTTTTCTTGTTTGTCATTTGCCTTCTGACCATGCTTTTATGGTATTTTGGACTTAATTATCTTATTTTCCTGTCTTATCTACCCCTTTCATTTCCTAGCTTTTGTTAGTTATTTCTACTTTTCATCTTTTATAATATTTAAATTGTGATTATAATTTCCCTGATTACAATTTCCACATTTAGTCAGTCTTACAGGGGTGGGGGTGTGTGAAGAACCACCTCTCCCCTGGATTATTGTAGGCCTTCCAGCTTCCACCCATGCCGCTGGGGTTCTTCAGAGTGATATTTTTTAAGCTTAAGTCATATCATGTCACTCTTCAGCTCAAAATCCTCCACCAGCTTCCTCTCTCATTCAGATTAAGCTCATAGCCTACAGGGCTCTATATGAACTTGATTCTGAGTATCTTTCTGACCTCATCTCCTAGCACTGTACTCCTCTTGTTCTGTTCCAACCACGTTGGCCACTGGTTGTTTTTCAAATGTGGTGCTCACAACTACTTGAGTGCCTTTGCGTTTGCTTTTCTCTCTGGCTGGAATGCTCTTCCCCTAGATATCTGTATGACTGCCTACCACACTTATCCAGTGCTCTTTTCAAATGTTCGTCAGAGGATCATTCTCTGACTGTCGTATCTAATATGGCATCTCTCCACGCCCGCCTCTCTGCCTTCTTATCCCAGTGTATGTATCTTCATTGCACTTCTCACTCCCACCTGTAGAACATCTGTGTTCATTTTCTGTCTGCCTCACCCCATGACACCCCACTAGAGTATAGACTGCATGAGGACAGATTATTTGTTTTAGTCATTGCCATGTTATTTTTAGGTAGTCATATTTATAGATTTCTTTCTTTATAGGTTATAAACTATGTATCTTCTTGGAAACTCTTCTCTACTACAAAGTTTTGAGTGAACACTTTCATGTTTTCTTTTGTAACTTTTAAGGTTTTATTTTTGTTTATATCTTTATTCATCTAGAATTTCTTTTGGTGTAGATTATTTTTTTGAATGGTCAGCAATTTTCCTGTATCATGTATCTACCCCTGATTTAAATTGCCACGAGCTTTCAGAAATCATAAGCTGACTTCCTATATGTACATGACTCTTCGATTGGACTTGTAGTGTTTTCCTTTGATATGCCTGTATTTTCTGAAGGACATTTTTTTTCTCTTTTTTGCTGGAGGAATATGAGGGCTGAGCTAGTATCTGTGCCAATCCTCCACTATTTTTGTATGTGGGTTGCTGCCACAGCATGGCTGCTGATGAGTGGTGTAGGTTCACACCTGGGATCCAAACCAGGGAACCTGGGCAGCTGAAGTGGCGCTCACTGAACCCAACCACTACTCCATGAGCCGGCCCCTGAAGCACTACATTTTAAAATTATTTTAACAAATTTTTCCTTAAACTTTATTTTCTATATTCTTTTCCGGTCATTTTTACTTCTTTCAGATTAACTTTATTTTCATTTTTTGAAATTTATGATAGAACAGTTGTCCAGTGGAAGGACATTTATCTGTGAATTTTATTGGCTTCTGTGTGTATGGCAAGAAATACCTTAAACATAGTTAAAGACATGATAAACTGAGAAAAATATAACACAAACGAGAGGCAAAGACTAAACTTCTTAAAGTACATCTTTTGGGTCCTTTATAAGATGATTGAACTTCCAAAGTACATAAATTTATTCAATAAAGTTTGCCTTTCTGTTACTTTCTCAAGGGTGATTTCAAAGTACCATATTTACTTTGATTTTCTCTTTTAGTTATTAAAAAATTAAAGAAGTGTTGGAGCTAGTGTTTTTCTGATCATTTTTAATAAAGCAAAACAGTAAAAACCTAACATCATTATAAATCTTTCAACTTTTAAGCATGCCTAAATTTTTTACATGTTGGATGTTAAAATATGAAAAGAATCTCAATGAAGCTTTTCTTCTGAATGAATTTTTTGATAACTCAGATCAATTTTTGATCTATAAATTTTTTGTAAGTTCATAATCTTTTTACTCATTTTTAAAAAAGAATAAGCTCTAAAGCAGTCTCCTTCTTAGGTTAGAGTTCGTGTATTGTGGAGACTATGGTTGCTTTGGATTGTGGAAATAGCAGATATAGTGGGCTTTATTTAGTTTTAGAATCTTTTCTTGAGTATCTATGCAATAATTGAACATCTGCTTATGAGACTTTTTATATAATGTATAACAGTAGGAAAATCACTGCCTGTTAAAATATATTTGTCTAAAGTATTTGTCTAACTTAACTGTAACTAGATAAAATTTTACATGATGATGAATTTTGTGGTGTGTCATGAATGCTGATGTATATTGTATAACTTATTCATAGTTTTGAAATTAAAATGGAATTTCTACAACCTTCTAGATGATTGTACTGTAATTTTAATGCACCTTCAGAAAAGGATTTTTGGTATAATTAAATTTATTTGACTTTGGTATCAGGGTTGTCTTTGGAAAGCTTTTACTTTATCTCCTTATTTATTGTCATCACTATTGTTATAAATAATAATACTTTTAAGGGTGAACAAAGTGGAGAGTTTCCTCTCTAAATATCATACTACAAGGATTAAATTATTAAGTGTTATGAACTGACCAATGTTCAAAGTAAAGGAAGCCTGAAAATAGAAAGTCAAGTGACTTTTAAAGTTTATCATTTGGGGGGTAAAATAAGTGAGAAATGATTTAAGAAAGTCAGTAAAATAGCATTTCCAAGGGAATTGTTTTGAATATGTGGATGTAACATAAAAAGATATGTAAAAGCAATGGTGGCAGAAACTAATAAAATTAGGCAGATATGATACCTGCTTAGGCAGAAGAACTCTTAATAGGAAGTGTAAAGAAAAACCAGCAAACACTGAAGGAAGATTTAAGAACTTTCTCTTGTGAAAATTTGTCTTTGTGTTTTATCAAAACATTCATTTATTACAAACATTTTAATTCTTAGGCACTTTAGGAATTTATTATATCATTCATCTGTATGTGAAGGTAATGATATTTTGTTAATATCTAAACCTAGAAGTGCTCAGTTTGAGTACCTTTCTTTTCAGAATGAGTTTTTTGATGGGAGTTTGTAAAACTAGGGCCATAAAACCGGTGGCGCAGCGGTTAAGTTCGCGGGCTCTGCTTTGGCGGCCAGGGTTTCACAGGTTCTGATCCTGGGTGCGGACAGACGCACTGCTTATCTAGTCATGCTGTGGCGGCTTCCCATATAAAGTAGAAGAAGATGAGCACAGATGTTAGCCCAGGGCCAGTCTTCCTCAGCAAAAAAGAGGAGGATTGGCAATGGATGTTAGCTCAGGGCTGGTCTTCCTCACACACACAAAAAAAGTAGGGCCGTAATTTTTTTGGCGGAAGTGGGGTGAGAGAAGCTGTTTAGAACTACACAGCATACGCCTCTCTTTGTTGGCTAACTTCACAGGCACATGTGCACTCAGAGTTCATGGAGGGTATTGCACATTCTACTGTTGTAGGTTGCTGATGGATGGAAAATTGGATATGATGAGTGATAACTGTGTGCATAAAGAAAACAAACCATTGTTGCCTTTTGAAGGTCAGTGGTGACACAATAATGGCCAAAGTAGTTGTCTTAAAATTAGGATTGAATATTAATGTCTAAAGACAAAAATTTCAGGTATGATTAAGCACTTGAAGTCAATAGGCATCAGTAGAGACATCTATTCTGTTCTCTGTTATACTTGAGGAATGGCAATTCATCCCATGTTTTAGAAGGGATGTTGCTGAGGTTCACTGAATCTTAATGTTAACATGTAAATCTGAGGTATGTTATAAAGGGAAAAAGTTTCGGCAATTTACAAGGAGAAATGAGTTTATAATAGGATGAGATTCTTTGGAAGAATCTTAATGTTAGGTATATACATACTGTACCAATATATTCTTATATTAATCCGTAGCTTCTACTTAATTTTTATCTGTATATCAGAATTAATAATTCCTGATAGTAAAATTATATTTTACCAAGATGGGGTTTGCATTAAAAAAGCTTGTTCATTTTGTCAATATTTACTGGAGGTTGGAGGGAGTGTGGGTGTAAGTCAGCCTTTGGTTATTTGTGGCTAAGGATACTATAGAATATGTATTTATTTTTATGATTTTATTAAATGTGTATCTTGATTGTTTTGTTCACATATGAAACATAGAAGCTGTAGTTATGTTTTACATAATTTTACTTGATCCAAATGAAGCCCTTCTTGTTCAAGATGAAAGGAAAAGCAGAGAAAAAATGCTGCTTAGATGTGAAAAATAGTGAAGTAAGTTAAAGGCAAAACATCTCTCCCCAACACTTTCTAAAAGCTCTCAATTATATTATTTATAATCATGTCTGCCTGACTGAAGTGTACTCTACATACTACATAGTATAAACAACTTGGAATTTTCTTCCCATTTCTTTTCCCTAAAAAGAATGCAGTTATTTTTGAAGTGAGTTCTTTAGGTGAAGAATTTCATGACAACAGTAATTATATTTTGATTTTACCTCTTTTTGTATGTTGTAATATGCACTATTGATGTGACATAATACTGGGGACGGACTATCAACTAGCTTTGAAGTAAGATGGTTCTGAGGTTGAATCCTTGCTCTTCTCATTTGTATGACACTGAACAGGTTACTTCACCTCTTGTAAACTTCCATTTGCCCATATGAAAATGCACATCTTGTAGTTTAATCAAAAAGTTAAGTGAAATCTTGTTTTCTTTCACTTTTTAACGCAGTGCCTGTGATATTATAGGTGATTAATAAATATCCCATATATCTTTAATGCTGTTGGTTAATGTAACATTTTCTACTCTCTCAATGTAATTAGAACTAATCTTACTACATTTCTTTACCTACATTTTTTTTTTAAGTTGGAGTACAGGAAAAAATTTAAATGGTGCTAGTTTTATTTGTTTATCAGCCTATCAAACTGGCAAAGATCACATCGGTCATAATACTCAGCACTGGCTTGGATGCTGTGGGCCTTCTCACACCCTGTTTAGTCGTATGTATTGGTACACTTTTTGAAGGGACAATTTCGCAATACACATTGAAAGCATTAAAACTATTATAATGTTTTGATTTAGTAATTTCATTGCTTAGAATTCATACATGGGATATAATCAGAGTTGAGCACACTGCTGCAGCTCAGTGAAATTAGAAATCACTGATTGATTACCCAGCAGTTGGTGTGGTAAATTCCTGTGGTTGAAAAACAATCAGATATTAAGATGTTTTTGAAGAAATATTGAGAGTATTAAGTAAAAAGAATGATTACAGTAGTGGATTTTTTCATTTGATTTCAGTTTTGTTAAAAATATAGAATTATAATTCTGTTTATATTTATACTCTACACACAAAAAGAAGAGTATGTACCAATATACTCATAGTGGCCACCTCTGTGAGGTGTGATTATGGGTGGTTTTTGTCTTTCTCATTGCGCTTCTCTATGTTTTCCTGTTTTCTATAATAGATCTGCATTCCTTTCATTGAGATAACATTTGAAGCACCTTTTGAGTTTAGAACATCTCTACTAATGCAGTAGAGACCCGCACTGAGTGTTTAGGTAATATAACTAACTGTTAGTTAATCCAGAACATGATTAGCAAGAAAAACCTTTATAGGAAGACAGCATATAACTCAATCAGAGAGTAAATATATATATATATATTTTTTTTTTTTACAAATTTCATTTTTTAGAGTCCAAACCCACTATTAGACCTGCTGGTTCTGACAGAGTCACAGACACGAGAGGAAACAGATGACATCCGGACTGCTGTCAGGCAACAACTCCAGAAAGAACTGATTGCTCTTTTCAATACCTTGCTGCTCAGTTTCATGGCAGTTACTGACAGGTACCATTTGATTTCTAAAGAGTTTTGCTTTTCACTTGTTTCAGATTAAGAGGAGGAAAGATTTCAATAACAATCAGTTGGGTGATCTTTTTGTTTTTGTTTCAATTGAATATTTGACATAGCCTGATTGTAACTTCACACACACACACAATATTTTGTTGTTCTCTAGGTTTTAGTTATTGTTCCTCTGTTAATTGTCTACACATCTACCTGAGTACTCATACCCAGTACTACTGTTTTTACATTGATGATTTTCAAATGTATACCTGTAGTTCTGATTTTTTTTTAATTTTTAAAATTAGATGAAATTCACTATTTTAATCATTTAAAAGCGTACAATAGGATGGGTTTTGGTATATTCACAATGAGGTGCAACTATCACTGTTTAATTGCAGGACATTTTCATCACCCCAAAAAGAAACCCTATACCTTTTAAACAGTCCCTTCCTGTTCACCCCTTAGCTGAGCCCTGGCAACCACTAATCTTTCTGTCTCTATGAATTTGCCTATTTTGGACATTTTGTATAAATGGAATCAAGTGATATATGGCCTTTTGTATCTGGCTTCTCTCACTTGGCATCATGTTTCCTGAGTCCATCCACATACCAGTGCTTATTTCTTCCTATGACTGAATAGTGTTCTATGTGTGGATATACCATGTTTTGTTTATCCACCACCTTTTTTTGGTGGACATTTCAGTTGTTTCCACCTTTGACTATTGTCAGTAGTGCTGCCACGAACATTCGCATACAAGTTTTTGTGTGAACACATATCAGTTCTTGAGTATATACCTAGGACTGGAATTGCTGATTCATGTGGTAGCTCTATGTTTAACTTTGTGAGGAAGTGCCCAACTGTTTTCCATAGCAGCTATACCATTTTACATTCCCACCAGCAGTGTGAGTGTTCTCATTTCTCCACATCCTCACCAACACTTATTATTATAGCCATCCTATTGGGTGTAAACTGGTATCATTTTGGTTTTGATTTCGTTTTCCCTAATGAAAAATGATATTGAGCATCTTTTCATGTGCTTATTGGCTGTTTGTGTTTCTTCTTCAGAGAAATATACTATTCACCTTCTTTGTCTATTTTTGTTTTTTTTAGTTAAATGTGTACTTTTTTTTTTTTATTGATGTCTTAGTTTATAACACTGTGGGGTTTTAGTTGTACATTTTTGTTTGTCCATCACCTTGTGGATGTAACCCTTCACCCCTTGTGCCCCCCCCAACCCTCCTTCCCCTTGGTAACCACCAATCAGTTCTCTCTGTCCGTGTGTTCACTTATATTCCATATATGAGTGAGTTCATGCAGTGCCTGTCCTTCTCTCTCTGGCTTATTTCACTTAACATAATACCCTCTAGGTCCTTCCATGTTGCAAATGGGACAATTGTGTCTTTTCTTATGGCTGAGTAGTATTCCATTGTATGTATATATCACATCTTCTTTAACCAATCTTCAGTTGAGGGACACTTGGGTTGTTTCCACTTCTTGGCTATAGTGAATAATGCTGCAATGAACATAGGGGTGCATACGCCTCTTGTGATGGTTGATTTCACGTCCATTGGGTAGATGCCCAAGAGTGATATTGCTGGATCATACGGTATTTCTATTTTTAATTTTTTTAAGGACTCTCCATACTGTTTTCCATAGAGGCTGCACCAGTTTGCATTCCCACCAGCAGTGAATGAGGGTCCCCGTTTCTCCACAGCCTCTCCAGCATTTGTTGTTATTTGTCTTTGTGATTATAGCCATTCTAACCGGTGTAAGGTGATATCTCTGTCGTTTTGATTTGCATTTCCCTGATGATTAGTGATGTTGAACATCTTTTCATGTGTCTATTGGCCATCTGTATCTCTTCCTTGGAAAAATGTCTGTTCATATCCTCTGCCCATTTTTTGATCGGGTTGTTTGTTTTTTTGTTGCTCAGTTGTATGAGATCTTTGTATATTACTGAGATTAATCACTTGTCGGACAAACGATTTGCAAATATTTTCTCCTAGCTGGTGGGTTGTGTATTCATTTTGATCCTGGTTTCATTGGCCTTGGAGAAGCTCTTTAGTCTGATGAGGTCCCACTTGTTTATTTTTTCTTTTGTTTCCCTTGTCTGGGTAGACATGGAATCTGAAAGGATCTCTTTATGTCCAGTCTCAATTAGTGTACTGCCTATATTTTCTTCCAGGAGTTTTATAGTTTCAGGTCTCACTTTCACGTCCTTGATCCATTTTGAATTGATTTTTGTATATGGCGATAGGAGATGGTCTACTTTCATTCTTTTGCATGTTGCTGTCCAATTTTCCCAGCACCATTTATTGAAGAGACTTCCCTCTCTCCATTGTATGTTCTTTGCTCCTTTGTCAAAGATTAGCTGTCCATAGGTGTGTGGTTTTATTTCTGGGCTTTCAATTCTGTTCCATTGATCTGTGTGTCTATTCTTGTACCAGTACCATGCTGTTTTGATTACTGTATCTTTATAGTATATTTTGAAATCAGGGATTGTGATGCCTCCAGCTTTGTTCTTTTTTTTCAGAATTGCTTTAGCTATTCAGGGTCTTTTGTTGCCCCATACGAATTTCAGTAGTTTTTGTTCTATTACCGTGAAGAATGACATTGGGATTCTGATTGGGATTGCATTGAATCTATAGATTGCTTTAGGTAGAATGGACATTTTAACTATATTTATTCTTCCAATCCATGTGCATGGAATATTTTTCCATTTCTTTATGTCCTCCTCGATTTCTTTCAATAGTGTCTTATAGTTTTCATTGTATAGGTCTTTGACCTCCTTGGTTAAATTTACTCCCAACTATTTTATTCTCTTTGTTGCAATTGTAAATGGGATTGTCTTTTTGAGTTCTCTTTCTGTTTTTTCATCGTTAGTGTATAGAAATGCAATTGATTTTTGTAAGTTGATTTTATACACTGCCACTTCACTGTAGTTGTTGATTGTTTCTAGTAGTTTTCCGATGGAATTTTTGGGGTTTTCTATGTATAGGATCATGTCATCTGCAAATAGTGAGAGTTTCACTTCTTCATTGGAGTCCTTTTATTCCTTTTATTGCCTAATTGCTCTGGCCAGCACTTCCAGTACTATGTTGAATAAGAGCGGTGAGAGTGGGCACCCTTGTCTTGTTCCTGTCCTCAAAGGAATGGCTTTCAGTTTTTCCCCGTTGAGTAGGATGTTTGCTGTAGGTTTGTCATATATGGCCCTTATTATGTTGAGGTACTTTCCTTCTATACCCATTTTGTTGAGAGTTTTTATCATAAATGGATGCTGGATCTTGTTGAATGCCTTCTCTGCATCAATTGAGATGATCATGTGGTTTTTATTCTTCATTTTGTTAATGTGGTGTATCACGTTGATTGATTTGCGGATGTTGAACCATCCCTGTGTCCCTGGTATAAATCCCACTTGATCGTGGTGTATGATCTTTTTGATGTATTGCTGTATTCGGTTTGCCAATATTTTGTTGAGGATTTTTGCGTCTATGTTCATCAGTGATATTGGCCTGTCATTTTCCTTCTTTGTATTGTCCTTGTCTGGCTTTGGTATCAGCATGATGTCGGCCTCATGGAATGTGTTGGGAAGTATTCCATCTTCCTCTATTTTTTGGAATAGTTTGAGAAGGATAGGTGCTAAATCTTCTTTGAACGTTTGATAAAATTCTCCAGGGAAGCCATCTGGTCCTGGGCTTTTATTTTTTGGGAGGTTTTTGATTACTGTTTCAATCTCTTTACTTGTGATTGGTCTGTTCAGATTCTCTATTTCTTCTTGATTCAGTTTTGGGAGGTTGTACGCGTCCAAGAATTTGTCCATTTCCTCTAGGTTGTCCAATTTGTTGGCGTAAAGTTTTTCATAGTATTCCCTAATAATCCCTTGTATTTCTGTGGTGTGTGTTGTAATTTCTCCTCTTTCATTTCTAATTTTATTTATTTGAGTCTTCTCCCTTTTTTTCTTAGTGAGTCTAGCTAAGGGTTTGTCAATTTTATTTATCTTCTCAAAGAACCAGCTCTTTGTTTCATTGATCCTTTCTACTGTTTTTTTGGTTTCAATTTCATTTATTTCTGCTCTGATTTTTATTATTTCCCTCCTTCTGCTGATTCGGGGCTTTGTCTGTTCTTCTTTTTCCACCTATGTTAGGTGCAATTTAAGGTTATTTATTTGGGATTTTTCTTGTTTGTTGAGGTGAGCTTTTATTGCTATGAATTTCCCTCTCAGGACCACTTTTGCTGCATCCCATATGAGTTGGAATGGTGTATTTTCCTTTTCATTTGTCTCCAGATAGCTTTTGATTTCTCCTTTAATTTCATCAATGACCCATTGGTTGTTCAGTAGCATGTTGTTTAGTCTCCACATCTTTGTCCATTTCCTAGTTTTTTCCTTGCAGTTGATTTCTAGTTTCACAGCATTATGATCAGAAAAGATGCCTGTAATGATTTCAATCTTCTTAAATTTATAGAGGTTTGCCTTGTTTCCTAATAT
Source organism: Tapirus indicus (assembly GCA_031878705.1). Lineage (NCBI taxonomy): Eukaryota > Metazoa > Chordata > Mammalia > Perissodactyla > Tapiridae > Tapirus > Tapirus indicus. The sequence continues at coordinate 8,546,108 of CM062917.1, forward strand.
AGGGTCTATCCTTGAGAATGTTCCATGTGCACTTGAGAAGAATGTGTACTCTGCTTTTTTGGGGTGGAGTGCTCTGTATATATCTATTAAATCCATTGCATCTAGTTTCTCGTTTAAGTCCATTATTTCCTTATTGACTTTTTGTCTGGATGATCTATCTATTGATGTAAGGGGGGTATGAAGATCCCCTACTATTATTGTGTTATTGTTAATATCTCCTTTAAGGTTTTTTAGCAGTTGTTTTATGTACTTTGGTGCTCCTGTGTTGGGTGCATAGATATTTATAAGTGTTATGTCTTCTTGGTGAAGTATCCCTTTTATCATTATATATTGCCCTTCTTTGTCTCTCATTACCTTTTTTATCTTGAAGTCTACTTTGTCTGATATAAGTATGGCTACTCCTGCTTTCTTTTGTTTGCCATTAGCTTGGAGTATCGTTTTCCATCCTTTTATTTTGAGTCTGTGTTTGTCTTTAGAGCTGAGATGTGTTTCCTGGAGGCAGCAGATTGTTGGATCTTGGTTCTTAATCCATCCTGCCACTCTGTGTCTTTTGATTGGAGAATTCAATCCATTTACGTTTAGAGTGATTATTGATATATGAGGGTTTAATGTTGCTATTTTATTGTTCATCTTCTGGTTCTTTTGCATTTCCTTTGTTTCTTGTCCCTTGTGTTTCGGACTGCAAATTCAATTTGGTATTTCTGCATGCTCATTCTCTTGGTTTTCTCTTTATTTGTCATGTGTGGTTCTCTTCTGGTTGTTTGTTTAGTGGTTACCGTGTGGTTTATATAAGTGATCTCCTGGATAAGAAAGTACATTTTCAGATGCCTCCTTTTTCCTGAGGCTGGGTCAATTCAATCCCTTACCTCTTCCCCTCCTTATTTGTTATCTCTTTATTCCAGATTGTGTCATGAATGTGTGTTTCCAGTGATGAGCTTGAATTAATTTTTGATGTTTTCCAACTGTATTTTGTTCTGGTTTAGTCTCCTTGCTTTTCTCCTTGCTGAAATCTTTGTATCCCCTTTCTCATTTGTTTTTTTTCAGGCCTAAGGGCCTTCTTGAGCATTTCTTGTAGTGGGGGTCTTGTGGTGACGAACTCTCTTAGCTTTTGTTTATCAGGGAGAGTTATTGTTTCTCCATCGTATTTGAAGGATATTTTTGCTGGATAAAGTATTCTCGGCTGCAGGTTTTTGTCTTTCATGATTTTGAATATATCATTCCAGTCTCTCCTAGCCTGTAGAGTTTCTGTCGAGAAATCAGCTGAGAGCCTGATGGGGTTTCCTTTGTATGTTATTTTGTTTTTTCGTTTAGCTGCCTTCAATATTTTTTTTTTTTTTTTTTTTTTATTTTTTTTTATTTTTTATTTTTTTTATTGATGTCTTAGTTTATAACACTGTGGGGTTTTAGTTGTACATTTTTGTCCGTCACCTTGTGGATGTAACCCTTCACCCCTTGTGCCCCCCCCACCCCCCTTCCCCTTGGTAACCACCAATCAGTTCTCTCTGTCCGTGTGTTCACTTATATTCCATATATGAGTGAGTTCATGCAGTGTCTGTCCTTCTCTCTCTGGCTTATTTCACTTAACATAATACCCTCTAGGTCCTTCCATGTTGTTGCAAATGGGACAATTGTGTCTTTTCTTATGGCTGAGTAGTATTCCATTGTATGTATATACCACATCTTCTTTAACCAATCTTCAGTTGAGGGACACTTGGGTTGCTTCCACTTCTTGGCTATAGTGAATAATGCTGCAATGAACATAGGGGTGCATACGCCTCTTGTGATGGTTGATTTCACGTCCATTGGGTAGATGCCCAAGAGTGGTATTGCTGGATCATACGGTATTTCTATTTTTAATTTTTTGAGGACTCTCCATACTGTTTTCCATAGAGGCTGCACCAGTTTGCATTCCCACCAGCAGTGAATGAGGGTCCCCGTTTCTCCACAACCTCTCCAGCATTTGTTGTTATTTGTCTTGGTGATTATAGCCATTCTAACCGGTGTAAGGTGATATCTCAGTGTAGTTTTGATTTGCATTTCCCTGATGATTAGTGATGTTGAACATCTTTTCATGTGTCTATTGGCCATCTGTATCTCTTCCTTGGAAAAATGTCTGTTCATATCCTCTGCCCATTTTTTGATCGGGTTGTTTGTTTTTTTGTTGCTCAGTTGTATGAGATCTTTGTATATTACTGAGATTAATCCCTTGTCAGACAAACGATTTGCAAATATTTTCTCCCAGCTGGTGGGTTGTTTATTCATTTTGATCCTGGTTTCATTTGCCTTGTAGAAGCTCTTTAGTCTGATGAGGTCCCACTTGTTTATTTTTTCTTTTGTTTCCCTTGTCTGGGTAGACATGGAATCTGACAGGATCCCTTTATGTCCAGTCTCAATTAGTGTACTGCCTATATTTTCTTCCAGGATTTTTATAGTTTCAGGTCTCATTTTCAGGTCTTTGATCCATTTTGAATTGATTTTTGTATATGGCGATAGGAGATGGTCTACTTTCATTCTTTTGCATGTTGCTGTCCAATTTTCCCAGCACCATTTATTGAAGAGACTTCCCTCTCTCCATTGTATGTTCTTTGCTCCTTTGTCGAAGATTAGCTGTCCATAGGTGTGTGGTTTTATTTCTGGGCTTTCAATTCTGTTCCATTGATCTGTGTGTCTATTCTTGTACCAGTACCATGCTGTTTTGATTACTGTAGCTTTATAGTATATTTTGAAATCAGGGATTGTGATGCCTCCAGCTTTGTTCTTTTTTTTCAGGATTGCTTTAGCTATTCGGGCTCTTTTGTTGCCCCATACGAATTTCAGTAGTTTTTGTTCTATTACCGTGAAGAATGACATTGGGATTCTGATTGGGATTGCATTGAATCTGTAGATTGCTTTAGGTAGAATGGACATTTTAACTATATTTATTCTTCCAATCCATGTGCATGGAATATTTTTCCATTTCTTTATGTCCTCCTCGATTTCTTTCAATAGTGTCTTATAGTTTTCATTGTATAGGTCTTTGACCTCCTTGGTTAAATTTATTCCCAGATATTTTATTCTCTTTGTTGCAATTGTAAATGGGATTGTCTTTTTGAGTTCACTTTCTGTTTTTTCATCGTTAGTGTATAGAAATGCAATTGATTTTTGTAAGTTGATTTTATACCCTGCCACTTTACTGTAGTTGTTGATTGTTTCTAGTAGCTTTCCGATGGAATTTTTGGGGTTTTCTATGTATAGGATCATGTCGTCTGCAAATAGTGAGAGTTTCACTTCTTCATTGCCTATTTGGAGTCCTTTTATTCCTTTTTCTTGCCTAATTGCTCTGGCCAGAACTTCCAGTACTATGTTGAATAGGAGCGGTGAGAGTGGGCACCCTTGTCTTGTTCCTGTCCTCAAAGGAATGGCTTTCAGTTTTTCCCCGTTGAGTAGGATGTTTGCTGTAGGTTTGTCATATATGGCCCTTATTATGTTGAGGTACTTTCCTTCTATACCAATTTTGTTGAGAGTTTTTATCATAAATGGATGCTGGATCTTGTCGAATGCCTTCTCTGCATCGATTGAGATGATCATGTGGTTTTTATTCTTCATTTTGTTAATGTGGTGTATCACGTTGATTGATTTGCGGATGTTAAACCATCCCTGTGTCCCTGGTATAAATCCCACTTGATCGTGGTGTATGATCTTTTTGATGTATTGCTGTATTCGGTTTGCCAATATTTTGTTGAGGATTTTTGCGTCTATGTTCATCAGCGATATTGGCCTGTAGTTTTCCTTCTTTGTATTGTCCTTGTCTGGCTTTGGTATCAGCATGATGTCGGCCTCATAGAATGTGTTGGGAAGTATTCCATCTTCCTCTATTTTTTGGAATAGTTTGAGAAGGATAGGTGCTAAATCTTCTTTGAACGTTTGATAAAATTCTCCAGGGAAGCCATCTGGTCCTGGGCTTTTATTTTTTGGGAGGTTTTTGATTACTGTTTCAATCTCTTTACTTGTGATTGGTCTGTTCAGATTCTCTATTTCTTCTTGATTCAGTTTTGGGAGGTTGTACGCATCCAAGAATTTGTCCATTTCCTCTAGGTTGTCCAATTTGTTGGCGTAAAGTTTTTCATAGTATTCCCTAATAATCCCTTGTATTTCTGTGGTGTGTGTTGTAATTTCTCCTCTTTCATTTCTAATTTTATTTATTTGAGTCTTCTCCCTTTTTTTCTTAGTGAGTCTGGCTAAGGGTTTGTCAATTTTATTTATCTTCTCAAAGAACCAGCTCTTTGTTTCATTGATCCTTTCTACTGTTTTTTTGGTTTCAATTTCATTTATTTCTGCTCTGATTTTTATTATTTCCCTCCTTCTGCTGATTCGGGGCTTTGTCTGTTCTTCTTTTTCCAACTCTGTTAGGTGCAATTTAAGGTTATTTATTTGGGATTTTTCTTGTTTGTTAAGGTGAGCTTGTATTGCTATGAATTTCCCTCTCAGGACTGCTTTTGCTGCATCCCATATGAGTTGGTATGGTGTATTTTCCTTTTCATTTGTCTCCAGATAGCTTTTGATTTCTCCTTTAATTTCATCAACGACCCATTGGTTGTTCAGTAGCATATTGTTTAGTCTCCACATCTTTGTCCCTTTCCTAGTTTTTTCCTTGCAGTTGATTTCTAGTTTCACAGCATTATGATCAGAAAAGATGCTTGTAATGATTTCAATCTTCTTAAATTTATAGAGGTTTGCCTTGTTTCCTAATATATGGTCTATCCTTGAGAATGTTCCATGTGCACTTGAGAAGAATGTGTACTCTGCTTTTTTTGGGTGGAGTGCTCTGTATATATCTATTAAATCCATTGCGTCTAGTTTTTCATTTAAGTCCATTATTTCCTTATTGACTTTTTGTCTGGATGATCTATCTATTGATGTAAGGGGGTTATGAAGATCCCCTACTATTATTGTGTTATTGTTAATATCTCCTTTAAGGTTTTTTAGCAGTTGTTTTATGTACTTTGGTGCTCCTGTGTTGGGTGCATAGATATTTATAAGTGTTATGTCTTCTTGGTGAAGTGTCCCTTTTATCATTATATATTGCCCTTCTTTGTCTCTCATTACCTTTTTTATCTTGAAGTCTACTTTGTCTGATATAAGTATGGCTACTCCTGCTTTCTTTTGTTTGCCATTAGCTTGGAGTATTGTTTTCCATCCTTTTATTTTGAGTCTGTGTTTGTCTTTAGAGCTGAGATGTGTTTCCTGGAGGCAGCAGATTGTTGGATCTTGGTTTTTAATCCATCCTGCCACTCTGTGTCTTTTGATTGGAGAATTCAATCCATTTACGTTTAGAGTGATTATTGATATATGAGGGTTTAATGTTGCTATTTTATTGTTCATCTTCTGGTTCTTTTGCATTTCCTTCGTTTCTTGTCCCTTGTGTTTCGGACTCCAAATTCAATTTGGTATTTCTGCATGTTCATTCTCTTGGTTTTCTCTTTATTTGTCATGTGTGGTTCTCTTCTGGTTGTTTGTTTAGTGGTTACCGTGCGGTTTATATAAGCGATCTCCTGGATAAGAAAGTACATTTTCAGATGCCTCCTTTTTCCTGAGGCTGGGTCAGTTCAATCCCTTACCTCTTCCCCTCCTTATTTGTTATCTCTTTATTCCAGATTGTGTCATGAATGTGTGTTTCCAGTGATGAGCTTGAATTAATTTTTGATGTTTTCCAACTGTATTTTGTTCTGGTTTAGTCTCCTTGCTTTTCTCCTTGCTGAAATCTTTGTATCCCCTTTCTCATTTGTTTTTTTTCAGGCCTAAGGGCCTTCTTGAGCATTTCTTGTAGTGGGGGTCTTGTGGTGACGAACTCTCTTAGCTTATGTTTATCAGGGAGAGTTATTATTTCTCCATCGTATTTGAAGGATATCTTTGCTGGATAAAGTATTCTCGGCTGAAGGTTTTTGTCTTTCATAATTTTGAATATATCATTCCAGTCTCTCCTAGCCTGTAGAGTTTCTGTCGAGAAATCAGCTGAGAGCCTGATGGGGTTTCCTTTGTATGTTATTTTGTTTTTTTGTTTAGCTGCCTTCAATATTATTTCCTTGTCACGGGTATTCTTCAAGTTTGCTACTATGTGGCGAGATGATTTTTTATTCCTGTTTATATATTTAGGTGATCTATTGATTTCATTCACTGTTATTTCCCTTTCGTTCCCTAGGTTGGGGAAGTTCTCAGCTATTATTTCTTTGAACAAACTCTCTGCTCCTTTTTCTCTTTCTTCTCCTTCTGGAATACCTATTATCCTTATGTTGCTTTTCCTCAGTGAGTCTGATATTTCTCGAAGAATTTCTTCATTTCTTTTTAGTCTTAGCTCTCTCTCCTCCTCTACCAGGAGCATTTCTGCGTGGCTATCCTCAATAGTGCTAATTCGTTCCTCCATATTGTCAGTTCTGCTCTTTAAAGACTCCATTTTTTCCACTATCTCATTCATTTTGTTTTTCATCTCCAATAATTCTGATTGGTTTTTCTTTAGGGTTTCAATCTCTTTTGTGACATAATCCCTGAATTCGTTGATTTGTTTCTGTGTGTTCTCTTGTATTTCGTTGAGCTTGTTTATGATAGCTATTTTGAATTCTCTCTCATTCAGGTTATCAAATTCTGTGCCTTCAGGGTTGGTTTCTGGGTGTTTGTCATTTTCCTTTTGGTCTGTAGCCCTGACATATTTTCGCAAGGATCCGGCGGGGACGGCTTTATTTTTACCCGTCATGATTAAAGTTAGTCCTGCAGTTTCCCCCTGCTGCCACTAGATGGAGGTCGCGAGCGGTTTGCTCTGAGGCGGCTGCGCGGCTGCAGCCCCCGGAGGGATTATGCTGAAACGCCGGGTGTGTGGGGGGAGGGGTCCTCTCTTTCTCCTGCTTGACCCAGGGGTTTCCTTTCTGGCTCTGTTAGGGTGTTTGCTACACCCCCTAAACAGTCCGTCGTCGCTTCCCCGTGGGGATCTCGCGACAGTCTGTGAGAGCACCTGGATGGCGCTAGTTTTCCCCGCTGTGGGCCGCCCCTCCCCCCTCTGTCCGCGAACCGCGCTGTTTTTGCCGATCGATTGGGGAGGGGGAGTACAACCTCCTACCTCTCCTCCCGTTCTCCTGGGCTTCCCGCGCCTCCACCGTCCGATGTATGGCAGCAGGGGTTTCTCAGAAGTCCTTCGTAGTGTTTGATTGAGCTCTGTTGGAATGTGAATGATGTTTTCGTTGTGTCGTAGGGGGCAGAGATTCAAAGAGGGAATCTCACTCCGCCATGATACTGACGTCACTCTAGCTGCCTTCAATATTATTTCCTTGTCACGGGTATTCTTCAAGTTTGCTACTATGTGGCGAGATGATTTTTTATTCCTGTTTATATATTTAGGTGATCTATTGATTTCATTCACTGTTATTTCCCTCTCATTCCCTAGGTTGGGGAAGTTCTCAGCTATTATTTCTTTGAGCAAACTCTCTGCTCCTTTTTCTCTTTCTTCTCCTTCTGGAATACCTATTATCCTTATGTTGCTTGTCCTCATTGAGTCTGATATTTCTCGAAGAATTTCTTCATTTCTTTTGAGTCTTAGCTCTCTCTCCTCCTCTACCAGGAGCATTTCTGCATGGCTATCCTCAATAGTGCTAATTCGTTCCTCCATATTGTCAGCTCTGCTCTTTATAGACTCCATTTTTTCCACTATCTCATTCATTTTGTTTTTCATCTCCAATAATTCTGATTGGTTTTTCTTTAGGGTTTCAATCTCTTTTGTGACATAATCCCTGAATTCGTTGATTTGTTTCTGTGTGTTCTCTTGTATTTCGTTGAGTTTGTTTATGATAGCTATTTTGAATTCTCTGTCATTCAGGTTATCAAATTCTGTGCCTTCAGGGTTGGTTTCTGGGTGTTTGTCATTTTCCTTTTGGTCTGTAGCCCTGATGTATTTTCGCAAGGATCCAACGAGGACGGCTTTATTTTTACCCCTCATGATTAAAGTTCATCCTGCAGTTTGCCCCTGCTGCCACTAGATGGAGATCGCGAGCGGTTTGCTCTGAGGCGGCTGCAGCCCCCGGAGGGATTATGCTGAAACGCCGGGTGTTTGGGGGGAGGGGTCCTCTCTTTCTCCTGCTTGACCCGGGGGTTTCCTTTCTGGCTCTCTTAGGGTGTTTGCTACACCCCCTAAACAGTCTGTCGTTGCTTCCCAGTGGGGATCTCGCGACAGTCTGTGAGAGCACCTGGATGGCGATAGTTTTCCCCGCTGTGGGCCGCCCCTCACCACTCTGTCTGCGAACCGCGCTGTCTTTGCCGATCTATTGGGGAGGGGGAGTACCACCTCCTACCTCTCCTCCCGTTCTCCTGGGCTTCCCGCGCCTCTACCGGCCGATGTATGGCAGCAGGAGTTTCTCAGAAGTCCTTCGTAGTGTTTGATTGAGCTCTGTTGGAATGTGAATGATGTTTTCGTTGTGTCGTAGGGGGCAGAGATTCAAAGAGGGAATCTCACTCCGCCATGATGCTGACGTCCAATCCTTCTTTGCCTGTTTTTGAATTGGGTTTGTTTTGTGGTTATTGTTGTCTTTATGTATTCTGAACATTAATCCCTCATCAAATATATGATTTGCAAAATTTTCTCCCATTTTGTGGTTTGTCTTGTCAGTCTCTTGAAGTGTCCTGTGATGCACAAAAGTTTTTAGTTTGATGTGGTCTTTCTGTGCTTAAATCTCAAGGCTCTGCTGAAGGAAAAGATCTGATCCCACGCATGTGATATTTGAAACAAACTAAAGTGTCAAAACAGCCCTAATTCAGCTCAACACTGGCTTAGATCCAAAAGATCAGCCCCTAACTCAAGTCTTGTGACCAAAGGGCAAGCCATTTCCATGAGAAATTATTATGTACTTCACTCTCAATAGCTCTTTAGACAGATGTTTAACATACACTCACAAATGAAGAGAATTGTGAAGAAGCAGGAAAGTATCTCCCATAATTAAGAAAAAAGAACTCATTAGAAACAGATCCAAAGTTGTCAAATATGACAAGAAATTTAAAGCTACTATTATAAATAATATTTTAAATAATAGATATAATAGATATGAGATGAAAAGATGGACAAGATTAATAAAAATATGGCAAATGTCAGTGGCAGAGAAACGGAGACTGTGAAAAAGAACTAAATACAAATTCTACAGCTGAGAAGTAAAATTTCTAAAGTAAAGAATTTATTGCATGGGCTTAAGAGCAGACTAGATACAGTAGAAGAGAGGATTGGTGAATTTAGAATACAAGTCAATAGAAATTTCACTGGAGAGGGACACCTAGGAGCCTTCTGAGGTGCTGAGAATGTTTTCTGTCTTGTTATGCTTGGTGGTTTCATGATTATATACATATGTAAACCACCATGTAGTGTGCACATAAGATTTGTGAATTTTACTGTATGCTAATTATGCCTCAGTAAAGTACTCTAGAGAAGAACAAAGCAAATGCAAGGATAGTAGGTCTGTGCAGCTGGACCTGGAATGTGCATAAGAATCTCCTAAGGAGCTTATTAAAATATGAACATAAGTAGCTCAGGAATCTGCATGTTAAGTAAGTACCGCAGTGGTCCTTGAGCTAGACTTTGAGAAACAATGGTGTGTACTATTCTTTAGGTGAGTTTTGATGTTAAGGAAAGGAGTGTGTGATACACCTTTTATGTGATAGTCAAGAACAGGTTAGGATTTTTATTTGTTTTGGGATGGAAGATGCTTATATATGCTTATAGGTTGTTGGACATGTGCCTATTGTAAGGGAAAATTAGAGTGAGAAGATGAAAAAGAGTCGAAGGGGAGAAGAGAAGAGAGGTAGTTAAGTAGAGAGGGAAGTAAGAACAGATAGAGAATGAGGGCAGGGGAAGAGATGTATGTTGAGGAAAGAGACAGAATTGAATGAGCAGTATACTAGAAAAGAGTATGGGATAAAGAGATAAATGTGGGATTAAGTAGATAAGTTTGTAGGTGTGGGGAGAAGGACATCGAGGGAATTAACTTCTGATAATTTCATTTTTCCCTGTGAAATGAGAGGCAAGGCCATTTGCCAAGAGGGCAACTTGTGTGGCAGTGAGGCAGTTGGCTGTGGAGCTTGGGGAAAGTTTGCAGGGACCAGGAGAGGGAACTGGGTGCAGATATGCCAGAGTTTAACTGAGGTTGGAGGTTGGACGTTTGCAGTGGCACTAATCCTTTTGTTGTATAGTTTTTCTTCTGAAATGATTAAGGTACGAGGAGCAGAAAATGAGAATGACTTGCATGTTAACTTAAAAAATAGTAAGAACAATTTTAATGGTATTAGTTAGATTACTTTGTCTGTTGACCTGTGAGAAATATTAATTTATATAAATAACCTCTAGGCTTTGTGTAAGTTTTGTGTGTTTCTGAAACTTTAAAGCAGCTGGATGACAGGTGTATAAAAATTATGATCTTTAAAAATCATCCACCTGTACACCTGTAATACTGGGATGGAATAGGTAGTAGTGTAGTCAGTAGTTGTCAGTTGTGGAGTCTAAAGATCTGTAAAACTGTAGAAATTTCAGATTTTATTCAATGCTTTTTACACAATGATATATTACTTGCAGGATTATATCTTTGGATCCATGCCTAGCTGCTTAATTTAAGGGATTTTGTTTTTTAATAGGAAATGTTCTCTTGATTGTTCTGTTTCTGACAGTTTTGTTTAAATTATGTGTCAGTCTCATTAAAATCTTTCTTTTCCTTTTATTTTAGCTTTCTGGGAAAAAAATAAATTTTATCCAATGAAAAATTCAATATTTTACTGATACTGAATGATTCAATGTATAGGTTTAATATATGCTAATTAAACTCATTGAAAGTGTGCATTTAATTTTTCATTCCAACGTTTAATTTCATTATTGGGTAGCAATACTAATATCCATTTATATATTTTTTAATATAATTGTTACTTGTATTTTACATCATATACCCTAGATGGTATTTTAACTATGTTTTCCTTGATAAGGCTTATTTTGAGAGGGAATATTTTCTGCCTTTCTTCTAGTTCACACTTTTCTGATAAAATAAGTTGTTAATAACCCTATATTACCAGTAAGAAATCCCATTAAGCCCATCACATTCGTTCTCTGGTTTATGTTTTTCCTCCTTTACATACACAGGAAGTGCTTGGAGCTTTTTTATGTTTTCCAAACACAACTGGCTCTGAAACTGCTCCAGTGTCTGAGAGTCACGGATGCTCCTCATTTCTATGGCCTGCCTTCCCTCGAGAGGGCCTTACGAGGGATGGCTCACCTCACAGCGTTTCCGGGATGGAGCTCACATTCTCCTCTCACAAAGCCACTCGAAATTTGTGTGAAGTACTTGTCAGGTCTCCTTGAAGTAAGTAAAAATAACCAATGACTATAACAACAATGGTAACAACCCCCCTACAAAATAGCTACTGATCACTCACTCTGTGCTGGGCACTATGTTAAGTGCATTATATATATTACTATATTTAATGTAGGTTATTATTCAATATTTGTATGACTCATAATGGTTAAATGTTTTAATGATTTTTGTTAACAAATATGTAAGATCACTTTTATGAATATATTCATTTTCAAGAAAAATAAACTAAGGTATACATTTAAGTCCACTCATTAGGGTAATTTGTTTATTCACTTATATTGTTTACTGCTTTTATTTGTGAAATACAACGCATATGCAGAAAACACACAAAATGTAAATACATAACTCAGTCATCACATAGGAACACCCATGTAACCACCTCCAATCTGAAAAGAGTGTGCAACTAGCACCCTGCAAGCGTTCGTCACCCCCTATCTCCACTCCTCTCCCGAAAGGTAGTTATTATTTTGAGTTTTATGGTAGTCTCTTCTTTGCATTTCTTGTTAGTTTTACCCCTTAATTATGTGTCCATATATACAGTAATTCCTGATTATTTTTGATTTTGTAAAATGGAATCCTATGTCTGGCTACTTTTTTCGTCATTATGCCTATGAGAGTTATTCATTTTGCCTCCTGTAGATGGAGTTAGTTAAATTTCATTTTTATATAGTATTCTCTATGCTACAATGTTGAAGGACATTTGGTTTTTCTTTTTCTTCCAGTTTAGAGCAATTTTAAATTCTGCTGCTATGAAATTCTTGTCTCTTAGTGAAAGTGAATTTTTGAAATTTTATTTTCTAGCATGTATCTATCGAAATGTACTCCATTTTAAAATATTAACCATATACCCAGCAATCCTTGTTTTCAAACTGAAGGGAAAGGCCTTTAATTTTCCAACTTTCAGTGTGCTATTTGTGGTAGCTTTTTAAAAATTAAAGAAAAATAACATTAAGGAAGTTTTCTTCTAGTCCTACTTTCCTAAGGTTTTTGTTTTTTCAAATCATAAATGCATATTGCTTTTTCTGTATCTTTTAAGATAGTTGTGTGATTTTTCTCCTATATTCCATTAAGGTGATGAATTATATAGGTTGGTTTTAAAATGTTAGACAACCTTGCATTTCTGGAAGAATTTCAACTAGGTTGTGATGTATTATTCCTTTTATGTATTAACAAATTAAGTTTGTTAATGTTTTTAGGATTATATTTTACCAATTTTCTTATGCAAAAGATGTTTTTAGAATTATTTGCATTTATCTTTTTTCTTATAAAACTTTTGTCAAGTTTTAATATCAAAATTAGTCCACCCTTATGTGTATATAATTTTCTTTATATAACTTTTTCCCTTCTTTGGAATAGTTGATTTGAATTGGTGTTATTTCTTCCTTAAATGTTTAGTAGAATTTGCTGATGAAGCAATCCGGGCCTGGAATTTTATTTTTGGGAAGATTGTAAATGAATTGAATTTTTAAAATCTAGAATTATTCAGATTTTCTGTTTTTTTGTGTCAGTCTTAGTAAGTTATGTTCTTCTAGAATTTTATCTAAATTTTTGAATTCACTGCCCTAAAATTATTTATCAAATCATCTCCTTTTTTAAAATATCTGTCAGATCTGTAGTGAGGTCCCATTTCATTGCAGACACTAATTATTCCTTCTCTGCAGTTTTCTCGATTGGTCTTACTCGTGGTTTGTGTGTTTTATCAGTCTTTTCAAAGAATGAACCTTTGGCTTTATTGATCCCCTCTTTAATGCTTTTTCCCTATGTTTTTAGTTTCTGCTTATACTTATTATTTCCTTCTCCTTTTGGTTTAATTTATGACTCTTTCTAATATTTTAAGGTGTAGTCTTCATTGATTTTTTCTTTTTTAGCTTTTCTCAAATAGACATTTTTAGCTCTAATTACCTTCTATGCATGGCCTTCACTTATTCCACACATTCTGCTATGCCACATTTTCATCATCATTTAGTTCAACATATTGTCAGAATGATGTAATGACTATAACAACGATGTGGTTGTACGTAGTTCTGTAAGAGAACAGCTTCACCATGGTGCACTGGCAGTCTTGCATGTATGCACGCAGGCCACAGAGGCAAGGCTTAATCACAGCTGATTTAGTATTGCAGAACTTCCTTAATCCTTCTGGAACATGACAACGTGAGAGGCTTGTGAGGAACTGCTACAAGGCCATTGCTCATTCACCTCACTTTGTTAGGAAGTCTGTCACAGCCTGTTTCTTATTGTCTCCTGGGTTCTCATGGCGGGGGTTTTCTGTGCCACTCCCCTTGGGGTACAGCTGCAGGCTGTAAATGGCTTAGTGTAGCATGGCATGAGCTCCTCAGCAAGAGTGCCCTGCCGTGTCTGCATTGCCATCATCTCTCCCTTTGTTTCAGTGTCCTCCTGCACAAAGGACACTGGGAGCTGGGACCTTTGGCAACTCTTGCTTTTGCTGTTTATGTAAGTAATTAACTGTCTGAATCTAAAAATGGCTCATCGTTTCCCTACTGACCAAATCTGTCAGTGCTGCTTGCCTTGAAGGGTTCAATCATAGCCAGAGGCTGAATGATATAGTCAGAGGCTGAGGACATTAACCGCATTAGGACTTCAGGAAAGGCTCTTGGAGGAGGCAGTGGAGAGATGGATTTTGAAAGAGGAATAAATTGATCAGTAGTCATGGGCATTCTAGACATGGAATGTTTTGACCAAATTCTATCTGTAACTTCCTATTCCTTTGAAAAACAGAAACCTTTCAGTCCAAAGCTCCTTTTTCAAGTGCATAAGTCTCTTTATAATCTTGCATTTTGAGTCTTATCTCCACTTAAATTTTTCCCTGCATCTCTTGAGGTTTCTGTTATATATGACTATTCTCATTAAATAAAAAAACTTGTAAATAAAGTCCATTTTCTTCGTATAGTTTCTTCTCTTTTTTGAGTGGCAATCTTTACACAAAATTTATGATATCACTTACTCCTTTACCTTCCTTTGGTAAGCATTGTTTTATTCTTCTGGACATAGACACTCAGTGAGTATTATTTGACTGACTGGTCTCTTCTGTAGGTTATGCACCTGCAGCAGTCGTATATACCACTATTATGGGGCTTAATACGTTGTTTTTCTGTTTTCTTTTATGCCTTGATCTGTTGGACTGTGAGCTTGGGAGAGTCATCTTTGGACCATTTCCACTATCCCATAGCTCCCCATTAGCCTAGCACAGTGATTTATACATAGTGGATGGATAGTGGATAATTTAATTTATATGTGTCTTACATATTATTTTTAAATTAGAATACAGTTTGAATAACATTGGAAATGTGACATAAATGAGTGTAAATGATGTGTGTTTAATTTTTGTACTTTCATTATTAAATCATGCTTTAGGTGATATTTGTATATTCAACGGCAGATCATGCTTCATCTGATGTTATCTAGAATTTTTTCCCAAAAGTACATCTTTTTTTTTAAAAAGATTTCAAAATCCTAAATACTGTTACCTGTATTATAAAATTTAATATGAGTTTTAGTGCAGCAACTTTAATAAAATAATTTTTTTTCTCTTAAGTAATTATAAATATCAAAAAAGGGCAAACTCTCGGTATATTAATTAATTATCCCATGCTTCAAGGTGTCCATGATCAGAAATGTATGAATTTTTAGAACAGCTATATTAGCTAAAGACTTACCATGTTTTATACAAAGTCAGCTCCTCTAATGCGTTTAAAATATAATCTACAAATGCCTAATTTATAGCATTATTTGTAATATGATTTATAAATACTCCATTTATAAACCTCTTGGAACATATCTCCTCTATAATGTGATTATTATGTGTTTCAGATGAGGGGTATCTGAGCACCTGCTACAGCAGTAATTGAAGAACTTAAGTGTTATGTTGTTCATGTTTGGAAACTATCAGAACTCCTTTTGTTTTTAAAACTGTGTAAGAGGAGAGACTTCAGATCACACCTGTGTTTCAAATATCAGAAATTAAAATGAGCTTTCTATGGTATTGGAACAAAAGGGCTTAGTTCTAGGTAAGAAGTCAAGGCGAAAAGGCAATAATGTCATTCTAAGTTCAGTTGTCTTTAAAGTAATAAAAATCTGCACGGTTTTTTGGCTAAGGAGTAGACAAAAAGTAAAATCCCTGTTTCACAATATCCCACAGTTGTGAAAAACCTGATTAACAAATCTTGATTTTGGTACAAACAGAGGAGTACATTTCTGCTTCATACAACATCTTGGGAAGAAAATTTTTATGTCTTTACATTAAATGACTGGAAGATAATATGAAGAAATTTGTCACTTTTGTTAGAAATTGTAGCAGAGTTCCATTTAATCTTACTTGGGACCTTCTGCTTATTTAGCCAAACAGATTTCTTTATTTTACTACTGACTAAATTTATCTTTTAAAGAATAAAGTAAAGCTTATGCGAATGAACATCAAAACAAAGTCGTTGTCCAAATGATTTACTTCATAATTTCTTATTAATTAAAGCTGATTCCTTTTCGGAAAGGAGCCATATTTCTAACATCAGATATTTTGTTGCTGTGTGTTAAAATTTGAATTCTGTGCTTGAGAAATGAGACTTAAACTGAGCATGATTTGTTATGATAGGTGAATAAACTATGATAATTTAATTCTTAAGACAAGATATATGAAGTATAATTCCAGGGGTCTGACAGAAAGGTCAAGTTGAAAAGAGATAATTGCGAAGCTCTTGGTTTGTTGCTTTTAAGCTTAAAATAAAACCATCACACAGATGTTAGCTGTAGTTATCTCCAGTGATGATGTACAGGAAGATAATAAGGGCTTAATCATTCAGGTATCTTATTGCTAAGATAGTCCCTTAAAGTTTTAAACTTTTAAATTATGAAAAATTTCAAACATGCTCATGTAGAAGGAATAGTAGAGCAGAGTCCGTGTAGCAATCGCCTACAGTTGTTAACCCCTGGCCAATCTTGACTGATTTTTCAGACATAATATAAAATTATTTGGTTTATGAGAATTCTAATTTAGGTCAAAGCCCCCAAATTACCTTTGAATAAATTCCTTTTGTTAAATAAGCTGTGATTTATGATTTATGCTTTTTTAAAATCTGCTTTGCTGCATGAGCTGAAAAAAATTGAAACTAAAAAGTAGACTTTATTATAAGACAAAATGGCTTACATTAGAGGATTCTGTGACGAATAAAAGCATTCAGAGTCCTTGGGTGGATGAAGTGAAATGCTTTCTTTTGTATTAGATAACAAGTAGTTTTGACTCACAAAAAATTTTTCCTTCATAATGTATTGGCACCTAAATATAGTTAACATTCTTTTTAATTAAAATTTTATGAATTTTAAGTGATCTTTTGTCACTTGGAATATTTTTTTATTTAAGAGTTGAAAGCTATAAAGGTTCTTGTTATTCAGTCAGTCGACAATTATTTATTGAACCCCTGCGTGATTTTTGTAGAAATGTTCTGAAAGAGTATGCCACGTATTTTAAAGGATTTTTTAAATCAAGTGGAAGGACTTTTCCTCAAACTACTATTGCCTAACTCCATGTGTCCATTCTGATTCAGCTTCTAAGTTAGAGGCATAGCCCTTCAGATAAAAAGCATTTCTTTTGTTGTTACTGTGTGTCAAATCCCTCAGATATATGGGAAAGAAAAAGTTGACAGTCAAAGATTTAGATAATAAACATATACTTAAATATAGACTAGAAATCTAAGATTGCTCAGAAGTAGAAAAAAGGTCCATTTACGTTTAAACCATAGTTTTAGAAAATCTAGCCTAACCCTGGTAGTCAATAATAGTTTTATACAGCTAGCAATTTCTAAGTATACTTTTCAACAAGATATTTATAAACTCTTTTACTTACAGGATACTACAACATGTGAAGAATGTTATGAGCTTATTCTCAATCACAAAAATCTCCTAGGAGGATAGTACACATCCCTGTACAAGTTCCAAAGGGGAAAAATTTTAAACTAAGACTATTTGTTGTAGTTGTGGTAAAATATACATAACATAAAATTTATCCTCTTAACCATTTTTAGATGTATAAACTGAGAATATTATATATACTTTATGTAGTTAGGATTCAATTCAGATAAGTCAGTAGAAATTTATGTATTTATACTCAGAGTAAAGCCACCATGAAATTGTTTACATTTGTTTTTCAGGTCATTACTTCTTTTTATGTGGAGCGTGGAGGAAATGCTATGTCCTTCATGGGAAAAGGTGTCACCAAGAGCACAATTCTTTGCTTGCTTCACTTATCCCATGAGATGATGGCCCAGGCCCGGGGCTCGGTGAGAGCATTAAAAGCTGCCTGTCTCCTGAACAGTTGCTAGAAAAGGAATGTGCTGTGTCTAATACATTTCAAGCCTATGAATCTGCTACATGAAAATGTCTCTTTTGACTTTTCTTCCTAGGAGACAAAAATGAGTTTTGACTAAGATGTTTGTTAGAAGTTGTGTATTACACAAATTTGTAATACACAACTGAATTTTATTTGAACTTATTTTGATTGAAATCTGCATTGTAGAATACATTTTGTGTAAATCATAGGGAAAATAGCTGTTCTGAAGAAAAATTATTTTAAACTTTTTTTTGTGGTGAGGAAGACTGACCCTGAGCTTACATCAGTGCCAATCTTCCTGTTTTGTATGTGAAACACTGCCACACCATGGCTTGGTAAACAGTGTGTAGGTCGGCGCCCGTGATCTGAACCTGTGAACCCCAGGCTGCTGAAGTGAAGTGCATGAACTTAACCACCAGGCCACTGGGCCAGCCCCTATTTTTAACTTTTTAAGGAGAAGCTGAGATTTTTGTTTGCTTTGTTTTGGCTAAATAATAAAACCAAGTCTTAAGTACATTTTTACTTTGTTTTGATTTTTTAAAATTGAGTTATTTAAAACTCCCTCCATTTTATTCTTAGAAACTTACCTACTGTGTTTCTATTTCCCTTTTTTTCATGCTAGGAGTGGATGTCGCTGTGGTTCTTGCCTTTGGGTAGTCACAGTGAAGAACACACGCCTTCTCAGCAAGGATTGGCTTGGTTGATTCCGTTATGGGTTGATAGAGACCCAGAGGTCAGTGTGAAGGAAAATCAAGTCCATCATGTGTAGATTAAAAAACAAATGAAACAAAACATATATACATATTCATATTTTCCAAAATGAGATTATTTCAGTGACTATACCTTAAGTTTTATTTACCCCATCTTAGTTAGCTTGGGCTTCCATAACAAAATACCATAAATTGGATAACTTGAACAACAGAAATTTGTTTTCTCACAGTTCTGGAGGCTGGAGATAACGTATCAACGTGGTTGGGTTCTGGTGAGAACTCTCTGGCTTTCAGACTGCCGCCTTCCCACTCTGTGCTCATGTGACCTTTCCCCTCTTCCTCTTCTCATAAGGCCACCAATCCTATGGAATTAGGGCCCCACCCCATCACCTCATTTAAGCTTAATTACCTCCTAAAAGCTCTGTCCTCAAGTACAGTCATATTGGGGTTTAGGGCTTCCACATGAGACTTTTGAGGGGACAGAATTCAGTTCATAGCACCCCCTTTTCAGTCAAACTCATTAGAGTACAGATTAAAAATAGAAAAAAAAGAAAGGATTTTAGAATCTATCACTTTTAGAAAGAACTGTGAAAAATTATTGAAGAAGCCCAGCCATTTTCAAATGGTGTAGAAGGATAGCTGCTGAGTGACGTTTGAGTGTCATTTAATAGCATAGTACTGTTACAGTGCCAAGTTTTATATTATTAATGAATTTTCCAGTTTTAGCCATTTGTCCACTAATTTCTTTTTTTTAAAATCACTTTACCCAGGTATGATTGACATATAAAAAGCTGTACATATTTAATGTGTATAACTTCATGAGTTTGGAGATAAGTATACACCTGTGAAACCATCACCACAATCAATACCATTAACATATAATTCACCTCCAAAAGTTTCCTCCTGCCTTCTTCTTTACTATTTAATTATTTGTTTGTTTATTTACTTATTTTTGTGATTAGAACACAACATAAGATTTACCTTCTTAGCAGATTTTTAAGTATATAGTACAGTACTGTTAACTGTAGGCACTGTCCACTAATTTCAAGCAAGAAATGATTACATCCTGTTATAATAAAAACCTTGATTTGTTGAAATGTTGTTTGATCTGAACTAAGAGGTGACATTCTTTGGACACATGGAGCTTGGACTTGTTCCCTGACTATGTTATGACTACATTATTTTTTGTTACTCTGTAGCTGTCAGTGAAACACTATTTTGGAATCAGAATTCAGAAGTTCACCAAAATGTTTAGCTTGAGCAGCAGTGGTACTACAGCATACGAATTATACCACATCAATCTTATTTGAAACATTTTTCTTTTAAAATAATTTTGGGGAAAATAATAAATTCCATATAAAAATTTAATTCAGTTACTTCTTTTTGAAAAGAAGTTTCAAAAAAGTTAAAACCATCTACTTGGAAGAAACACTAAAAAATTAAGGAAAGTAGAACAAAATAATAGGTACCTTCTTTAAAAATGAGGACTGAACAGGAATCGTGTTCATAGAAGATACATAAACACCCTATGCTTTCTCTAGAAAAGGTTTTTGAGCTATAATTTTTATTCTTATTTATACCTGGTTTTGACTTTTTGTGACATTTGCTTTTATTTAACTTTCATTTTCTATGTTATGCTTTCTAGAATCGTAGAATAGGATTTTTATTCGTTTATAAACTTAAGGACACTGTTTTCTATAAGTGTGTTTTATAATTTAGATGATGTCATAAAAGTATGATACTTTACCAGGAAAATTAAGAATTCACATTAGGAATTTGGATTCTTTGATTTGACAACTTTTTCTTTAATTTGAACAGGTGAGGTTCACTTCACTGGGATTAGGATCAGCACTGACCACCCTTGAAACTGGCTGTGTGGCCTTGGCAAGCAGTTGTCAGAACATTTCTGGTGGGCTCTGGGGAACTGTGGTGAACATTCTTCTGGACCAGTCGGAGTGCAGTGTGGTGCGCCGGGAGGTATGCCTGTCTGGTTGGCATCTCCTCTGTTATCCCCTTCGAAATCTGTCGTGATAGTCCTTATAAACCATTCCGGACTCCCCGTTCAATACCGGGACTGACCACTGACCATCATCTCTTCTGCCTGCGAAAAACCCAAATAAAATGGTGGTAGAGAATAAAAAAGACATTAATTCACGGTAAAAATTGGAGTCCTTTATTCTGATAAGATCAAAGCAGAAGTCAGTATATTTTAATAAGAGTTTTTCTGTTTTATTACACATTGAAAAGTAGTTCACAGAAAAAAATTACTTTTGTATTACTTCAGTATTTATGGGTCTCTGTTTATGAAGCTTAAGTTAAGATAAGGGGCTGTCAAAATACTCTGTAGTATTTATCATATAACATATAAGAGGAGAAGCAAACCCTATTTCAATTCTTTCTAGATAGTTTGTGGTTTTCTTTCGTTGCTACTTTTATCAAAGTGATGATTGATGCAAATATTTTTAAAAACAGTGAACAAATAGTGATTAGAGGCTATAAAGAAAACAGCAGCTGCTGGGCCCACCATTAACCAGTTTCCAGTTCCAAAATCCAAAGGCTGTGGTTTTCTTGTTACTTGTTTTTTAATCGTAGTGCTTAAACCTGTAGCTTCCTCTTGATTTACCAACTTCAAAGATTATCTATTGACTTCCAGTTAAGATGGGTTGAAAATTTTACTCTCTTCAGATCCCCTCTATTACCCCTCCCATTATATCATAATCTTTCATTCAAATAGATAATCAGTATTCATATTATTATGATTCTTTAATGTGACCATCCTCAAGACCTAGGAGGTTAAGTTGGACATTTGTAGTTTATATTTCTAGTTAGCAGTTTTTTTGTTGAGAGTAGCTTGTAGGAGAGAAGGGAGGGGAAGGGTAGAGAGAGGGGGGTGTGTGTGTGTATGAGAGAGAGAGAGAAGAGAGACAGAGATGAGGTGTGTGTGTGTAATCCATACGGGGGTAATAGAAACATATTTCTTAAATACTATCAGAATAGTTTACATTTTACAAATCATTTTTTGGGAAAACAAAATTCTGAAGTAGGAAAAAATATATTTCCTGATGAAATAATTTCATCCAGTGTTAGGTCATCACCTAACAAGAACTGCAGTTTGGCAGTTCTCATACTGACCTCTCAGCATGTGCAGTTGACCGGTGATATGTTTTTTGTTATTAAATTACAATATATTGATTATTTCAGAAATGACAACAAGATGGCAGTATTGACATGTGTTTTTCTTAAATTTCAGGCTGCATTTATTCTTCAGAATCTCCTTGTAATTCCAATGCCTTCAGAAATTATAAAGGATTGTACTTGGCAGGTGGGTGACTTTAAATAATTATCAACCTGCTCGATATTGGAGAGTGATGATAAAGTTTCAGCGTATATATATTTCATTAATGATGAAGTTTTATACAAGGATCTCTTACAAGAGAAGGTAGAAATTTTCCTTTGCTTGATCAGATTTACAAATTTTTCTCCATAGTGTTAAAAATAATTTTAAACAGAAATAATTATAGCTAACATGGTGTTTACTTTGTACTGGGCACTCTTTTAGGAGTTTAACGAATATTAATTTGTGTAATTGTTTGAGTTGTGAACCATTATTATCCTCATTTTGTAGATTAAGAAACTAGCACAGAGGTTTAAATAGTTTGCCCTAAATCTCACGCTTTGAGTCCAGGCAGTCTTTCTCTTACCTACTCACTATGCTGCTTCTGTAATTTAATAATAATAAGCAAATTTGTTTATAGTTAAATATGCATTGATGTTAACATCTTTTGTCCTTTTCTGGGTTAGTGAACAGTTAGGGTTATAATTTGTCTTTCTTGTTTCTACTGGATTAATTTTTTTATTTCATATTCTGAATATGAAGTCAGTAAATAGTTGCCTAATTTTTTATAGCTTTTTAGATGATTTGGAGGATAAGAAGTGCTCCCCCTGCAGAGATAAGATATGCTCTTTCTCTACCCTATTACCTATCCATCTGTCCTCATCCTGTATGTGTATAATTATCACACTGTTGCATCTCATTCCCCAGGATCCTAGACAAATCTAAGGTTTCATTTTAAGTGTTCTTTAGAATATATCCTTGGAGGAGTTACAGAATCGAGTTGAGCTGCAGTGAGGGCAGCTTTCCGGGCAGTCCCTTGAAGCATGAATTCAGGTGGTTGTCAAGGCCCAAATCGAATTTAACTCTTGGAAGGTTCACTTCTCCAGCTTGACAAACCCAGGTTAACTCTGCCAGCTATTGAAAATCTCAGGCCGCTTTTCCACTGGTTCTTCTGACTCGGTTAACGCTCCATCTGATAATGATTGCTTGTTCATAGTCTGTGTTGTAATAAAACCCTTGGAGACAAAACTGGGAGGAATACACAAGATTAGTATTTGTATTAACAGTGTAGTAGTTTTGATGCCTGTTATTCAATAACTAGACTTCAGAACATGTTGTTTTGGGTTCAAATACAAATCATCTCTACTCCCATTGTTAAACTGGTGACACTTGTATACTCTAAACTTGGTGTACTGCCAATGAATTTTTAATTATTGAAATAAATATAAAGGCAAGAGTAATAACATTTCTGGGCTCTATTAAAGCTCTTGGGACATTATATTATAATATAGAACCATGTGTAGAAGTTCACATTTTTCTCTTACAAGTTAACTACAGTCGTGTGTTGTGTAACAATGTTTCAGTCAATGACAGACCACTGATAATGACGGTGGTCCCATAAGGTTAGTACCATATAGTCTAGGTGTGCAATAGGTTGTACCATCTAGGTTTGTGTAAGTACACTCTGTCATGTTTGCGCAATGATGGAATCGCCTAAGTGTGTTTCTCAGAACATGTCCCTGTCATTAAGCAACGCATGACTGTAGTGGACAGTTCCTTTTTGTTGCTGGTGACCTGCTTACTGCAGTTTGTTGGTTTTGTTATTCTCCACTTCTTCATCGCGGAATTAATTTTCTACTAAAAAGTTGAAAATAGTGATTAAAGCGAGCTTTTGGAGTCTTTTGCCCTGCCTACATTGATCAGAATCAAAAAAGTTTGAGAGCTGCTCTAGTCCCAGATAGTACTTGAGGATGAAACTTCTGCTAATCTTAAGCAAAATTAGAAAAATAAGGACAGTCTTGTGTGTTTTCAGTAAACCCAGATTTTCTGCCACTCTTTTTTTTTTGATCGTTTTTAGTTATTTTTCTTTTTAAGTGTCTTAACTTAGCAATATAAATAGTTGGTTACCTAGTATTTGTCCTTCAGTTTTAAAAAAGTTTAATGGTACTTTACACCCCAAGGTGGAAACAGCTGCTCTAAGAAGGGAGAAAAATTGTCTTCAAATATAGATAATAGAATTTCATAATCTCCAAGAAGTTTTGACCTTTGCCAGTTTATTATAGCCAGAAAGAAGGTGTTACATATCCAGTATTTTAAAATTAAAACTGCCTTTTGTAGAATGATGAATAACAATTTTATTCAACCAAACGTTTCATTTACTTATGTTGGTGTACATTTCACGGTGTTTGGAGGAGAGAGCAGGAAGTAGCACCAGTATCTAGGAGCTTTGTGAACATTTTATTTTGGGTAAGGTAGATGTTTGATTCATTATATTTTACAAAGAGGATTGCTTTTACTGCTTTGCACTTTGCTTGATGCCTGAAGCTAAACCAGTGCCCACTTGACTTCTCTTCCACTGGGCATTCTGAGCGTTCTCTTTATGATTACTGCCCCTTTCCAAAGTCTTCCCCACACACACAGCATAAGTTCCTGTTTCATGACACTATCTGGAATTGTTGAACTTCTGAGTGGTAATAATTTGTGTATATAAATTATGAGTTATGTAACTAACTGGGTTTCCTTTTATTGTTGAGTGCTAGAAAGTTTAGAGCCCTCCTACATGTGTGGCTCTTCTGCTATACTATATGCTTTTTAGCTTTATTCCTGGTTCCAGTGTTTTCATACCTTTGTTTTTCTTTCACCCCTGCTATACTTTTACTGTCATATTATAATCTACCTTTCCTTGTAATAGACCTTAAATCTTTTCTGGAACAAGGTGAGAAATAAATAATCTAAAACATTTTTTTTTTATTTTAAAAAGTATTTATTAAATATACTTTCACTAACCACTACAATCTGTTTTAATCTTCCTCTTCTCTGAAAAACAATAGCATTTAATGTCTATACCATTAAATTGGTTCTTTTTCATACATCACCTTTATTGCCTTGTCTTATTTCTTACCATTTAACTTAATCTTCCTAAGTAGAATATATGTTTCAGGACCATATTTTTAATATGTTTCTTCCAGTCCCCACCACAGAGAAGATCTTAGTGCTCCATAAGTCTTTGCTAATGCATAAAAATGTGCAAAGCATTCCATTTATCCCATTAGTATTAATGATATTGCTAAGTAAATACAGTTAAAAATCAGGTCTTAATTTTTGTAGCCTAATGCCCCATTTATTTTTCCATGGGTACAGAAACATATTGAAAGTGGGTTGTCACGGAGAATAGCAGCAGACAGAGAACCTGTCTCAGCACAGCTTCCCTTGGCACCCAGCCTCCCTAAGAGGGGCCTGAAGGCTGGGCTCCTGCTGCATGGGAACTCAGTTCTCACTGCGTCAGCCCTTGGTGTGTCACAGATCTTGTCTGTTTAGGACACTGTGTTTTAAGGGCGATGGTTTATAAATATTGGCCTTTCCTTGTTCAAGGCTACATCCCTCTCTCAGGGAGAGAAAACAGAATCAGTGTCCAAAGACCCCTAAACTGTGTCATGGCTCCCAGCCATCCAGTGTCTTGTAAACTGGTTTCCCACAGTCTGACTTGGATTTGGTACTCCTGAATGTGGAAGGTTCTGTTGCTGGGTTTAGTTTGAGGACCGTTGTCACAAATCCATACCCCTGCAACTTTAACAACCAGAATAGAATTTTAGAGTTGATTATAACAAGAAATCTATTGGCTAGATAGGGATTATCTGTGTAGTTTGTTTCAGTTCATTTCTGTAAATGTTTGTTGAGTAACTAAATGTTGGGGATCCACAGGTGATCAGATTTAATGCTCCGGAGTGTAGGGCTTGTGGGGGAAGAAGACAAACACATACACAGGAAACAGTGCTACAGTATTTTATGTATCATGATGGTAGCTTATGTGTAATCTTTGTAATATTAAAGTAGTTCTTTCCACTTGAAAATGGTATGACATTTAAATGTAAAGGTAATTTCACACGCTTAAATGATATAGTGAGTTGTCGGTTTGTGGTATAAATACATATATGTTCATGCTTTAGTTCCTTTCCACGTTTGTGACAGGACTTTGAATTGGTGCATAATTTTATTTTTTTAAAACAACTTTTTATTTTGAAAAAAAAATTAGATTTATAGAAAAGTTGCAGAAACAGTACAATTTTTATATTCCCTACACCCAGATTCCCCTAATGTTATAATTTTACCAAATTTGCTTTAGCTCTGTCTAGTATCCTTTTTCTGAACTGTTTAAAACTTGCAAACATAATGCTTCTTTTTCCTAAACTCTTAAGTATGTATTTCCTAAAAACAAGGACATTCTCTTACATAATCATCATCACAATTATCAAAATTGGGAGATTATGCAAATTTTTCCAATTGTCCCACTACTGTCCTTTATAGAAGAGAAAACAACCAATCAGGATCTAGGATCTAATTCAGAAATACGTGTTACATATAGTTGTCATGTCTATTTAGTTTTTTTTAAAATCTAAAATAGTTCCTAAATCTTTAATGTTTAAGACTTTAGCATTTTTGAAGAGTGCAAGCTATTTAGTTTTTGTAATGTTCTTTAATTAGGTCTGTCTGTTTCCTCATGATTAGATTGAGGTTATGCATTTTTGGCAGAAAAACCATAGAAATGGTGTGTTCTTTGAGCACTTGGTGCATTATGTCAGGAGACATGATATCTCTTTGTCCTATTACTGGGGATGTTGACTTTGCTTACTTGGTTAAGGTAGAGTCTGCCTGTTTTCTCCATCATAGAGTTACAGTTTTTCCTTTTGCAGGGAGATACTTTGAGACTGTGCGAATATCTATTTCTCATTAACATTCTTTCACTAGTCTTAAATTCCATTCATGATTTTTGTCTGAAGCAATTATTATAGAATGGTTGCCAAATAATGATTTTCTAATTTCATCATTCCCTCTACATTTAGTTACATTTTACTGTAAGGAAGAGCTTTCCTTTTTTATCCATTTATTTATGTATTCACATTTATTTACACCAGTATGACTCAAGGATTCTTAGTTTGTTTCATTGGTTATAATCTGTTCCTATCATGATTTATTTAGATGTTCAAATTGTTCCAAATTTGGCTAGGAGAAGCCCCTTCATGAAGACTCTTATGTCATTTTAACATATCGTCAATCTTTGAGCACTTCCTTACGTTCTGGTATAGCAAGATATTCTAGACTTTCCCAGCCCCAGCCTGGAACAGATATTTACTCACAGAGCCCTGATTTCTTTTAATGGAGATGGTATTTAGAAATGGGATTTGAGTTCTAGATATGCTCATTGTTCCTGGGGGTCATTGCTTCCATGCACTCTTAGTGGACACAGCAAGTAACTGTCTGCATATGTGTTTGTGTGTGTGTTTCAGATAGAGAGTTGACTCATTTATAGTTATGGTATATATCACAAAATTTGATGTGATAATTATCAATGCATATTTTTCATCTTTTAATGTGTTCGTCATGAATCATGAGTATTGATTTCCCAAAACGATAAATACTAGTGTCAAAGAAGCAATATCATTTTAACTATATTCATAATTTTGCATCTTTAAGAACAATAATTCAAATTAATGGGAGTGTTTTATGACATAATTAATTTGCTGTTTTCTTGGCAAATTTATTTGTAATGGCACCTGGTGATGTGAAGAGTTTTCTTTCTTTGTGTACTGTCCGTCTCAGCTCTCCCTGGCAATTTTGCAGACGATCTGGCATCCCCGGCACTCACCTGAGGGCAAGGCCGGTGAGAATGTAGGCATCTGGAGCCATCAGTTAGACCGTGGTGATTTCCCACTGTGCCAGAAGACAGCCCTGTCAGTTACTCATGGGTCTGTGGAGCGGAGCTTCATGTGTGCGTGAGGGGTTTCCTTGTTCTGGCCCTTGTACCATTAGTCGTCTGTGGAAAGCCTGAGTCAGGCCATCTTTTGTGCATATTCATTGCTGTGGGTAAAGCTCTGTTTATGATATGCCATTGCTACTAGGAAGCTTTGGCATTTGGAGAATGGGGGTTCAGGCTTAATGCTTAGTTAAAATAAATCAAATAAATAATGGTTATATAATATGTACATATTTCAGATATTTGGTTTTCTTTGAGAAGTTAAAAATATTTTGAGTGAATTGTTTGAATTTTTAGGAGAAATTATTAGGTAGATTGAATTTTACATTTTTCAAGTAATAAATACATATGGTTAAAAACCTAATAGAGGGGCCGGCCCAGTGGCATAGTGGTTAAGTTCACGTGCTCCACTTTGGCGGCCCAGGGTTTGCAGGTTTGGTTCCCGGGCGCAGACCTACACACCGCTTATCAAGCCATGCTGTGGCAGGCATCCCACGTGAGGAAGAGGAAGATGGGCACAGATGTTAGCTCAGGGCCAGTCTTCCTCAGCAAAAAGAGGAGGATTGGCAGTGGATGTTAGCTCAGAACTAATCTTCCTCACAAAAGAAAAAAAAAGTGAATAGAGCTTGTAATGAAATTCACTCTCTCTTTCCATTCACAGAGACATTTTTACCTCCTACTGATTTTAATTCTACAGGTAGTTACCTTTGTATCTCTAAATAGTATGTTTGCAGTAATATGTTTGTTCCTTTACTGTGTTGATACATGAATTTAGCTCATTTAAACAATCTCCTGCCAGTGTAGTTCTATTACTGTTCTTAGTTTCTCCACT
This sequence comes from Tapirus indicus, assembly GCA_031878705.1. Lineage (NCBI taxonomy): Eukaryota > Metazoa > Chordata > Mammalia > Perissodactyla > Tapiridae > Tapirus > Tapirus indicus. The sequence goes on from CM062917.1 coordinate 8,574,436, forward strand.
GGTCACCCCCGCTGCTCCTGGTCTCGTTACCTATGGATCATATTTCTTGGCCCCCCATTTAGAAGGAGAGTAAGATGTGGTTACGATGTTCCTATGCTTTCATTGGTATCTCCTCCCCAAGTTCTGCTGTTAATCTTTGCCAGTTTTATCTTTACTTTTGCTTTGTGAAGGTTGATTACGTTGACTTTCCCGTCTGCAGCCTCAATTTTTGATTCTAAAAATTGAAAACCAGTTAATTCACTACAGAGCCACTTATTGGCTGTGATTACACTTTCTTATCTCTGCTTCCAGGGCCATGACCCCTCTGGCACTCAGAGGAAAATTTTCTGGTATGTGTATGTATACATATACATATGTGTGTATGTGTATAATTTTAAAAATCGATTTGGGTAATTTTTTTCCCTTGGACTTCCTATGTATTTTTTCTTGCATTTTGAGTCCATATCATATCTCAGGTTTTTTTGAGCTCTTAATCGTCTTTTCTCTTCAGTTAGAATCCTTTTCCTAGTAATCATCCTCAAAATAATTGTTCTCTTACCTAATAACAAATGCATGAGTGATAAGCTTCATGAGTTCTTGTGTATTTGAAAATGTACTTAAATTGCACTGGATTGATAGTTTGGATAGTTACCAGATATTAGGTTGAAATCATTCCTCAGAAGAATTTTGCTCCATGTTAGATGTCTTATAACATCCCATAGTACTGATGAGAAGTTGGGTACTCATCTGATTCTGTTCATGGCTGACTTTTTATTTTACCATCTTCTCTTTATCTTTGATGTTCTAGAATTTATGATTATGGGTCTTTTTTCATTTCTCTTGCTTGACACTAATTAAGCTCCTTGATTTGAAGATGTCGATGTTCTATATCTTTTGGGTCTGACAAATTTTTTTATATTATTTTAAAAATGACTTGCCTTTTTCCTTTGTTCTATCTTTCCACAAATCATGTGAGTTCCATATTAGCCCTCTTGAATTGATTTTCTTTGTTTTCTTATCGTTTATATTTCTATCTCTTAGTCTTTATTCTCTGAGATATTAATTCTTTTGTTCATATCAGAATTAGTTTAACTTCTTCAATCTTGGTAGGCCAAATAATTTTCACCGTGATTTATGGGCAAAGAAAAAAAAAATCAGGTTCTAAAACCTTATTAGGTAGATTGAATTTTACATTTGTGTCTCTTATTATGACTTGTTTTATTTATTTTCTACATTTTTTTCTTCTTATATTAGAACTATAGAGAAAAATGAATTTTTGAAATATATTAATTGAAGGGTAAATGTGATTATATTAATTAGATTCTTCAACACTAATAATTATACTTATTTACAGAATAACTACTGTAGTTCTACATCATATTTACATGTATAATTTCTCATAACTAACGAAAAGATGGATTTTAGAAGACTGGGTTTGTAATACTTTCTTTCTAGCAGATGGTATAGCCATCAACCTCAGCAGCCCTTTACAGAATAAAGAATCAGCAGATTTAAGAGTTCTGGAAGAGCTTGTTTTCCAGATTTATACAGTTTACATCTCTCATCTTATTTTGTTAAACCTTTGTGAATTTTGAACTGTGGCTATACCTCATCCAGGAAGCAGTTACACGGACCCGATTTTGCAAAAGTAAAATTTTTGAATAGTTTCATATAATCTATGTAATAAAATATTTTAAAATTGTTTTGGGCATCATTATGAAATATATTTAGAAAAATAGTGTTTGTACTACTTTGTTTAATCATTTTATTTTATTGATTTATGGAGTTTTATTAGGTAGTTGGAGTTAAGCTAGTAGATTTAGCTGAATTATTTATACTTCTCATCTTGGTTGTTAATTCCTTCCCTGAATTATCATAACGAGGGCTTTAATTTGTGATGTTAAACAGCTATTGCAAATCTTTTGTGCGTTTGAGATGTTTTGTACACTTAAGAGTGTTATAAGTTGCTTAAACTTTAGACCATTTTGAAGGTGTGAATATTAGTATTGGTTCTCTGGTTTTGGACGAATTACTTCTTCCTAGATAATTAAATAAGATAATGCATGAAAGGGCCACATTGCCTGAAACATGTACCACGGTTAGTGAAAGGGAGCCACATGACCCTTTTCTCCTGTACTCCTGTCTGTTTCACCTGCTTTTTCTAGACCTCTGAATTTAAACTTACGGCAATGACCATCATCTTCATTACATAGTCTTATTTCCTATTAAATTTGTAAATTGCTCTACTTATGAAGAGTAAGCTCATTAGTTTTGGGTGGGTTTATTAGAACACAACAATAACAAATTTATAACCATAAAAGGTATTTAATATTGAAGAAAGAGATTTAATTAACAATGATAATATCCTTAAAAAGAAGTGTTAGTGGAACTCCTATTAAGGGAGTTACACGTTTAGCTTGTGAATTACTTTATCTTCCTGGATAGTAAGTTTTAGCATCCGTCTTTCCTTGGTGATGAGGAGGGATGAGAGGAGGGATATGTAACAAATCTAATGGGTGATGATAAACTTTGAATAAATTTTGACCACACCTTTCCTGTTGGCACTTAGGTTCCTATTTTTTTTTTTATTTTACAGGGAAAGAGTCACCCTGAGCTAACATCTGTTGCCAATCTTCCCTTTTTTTCCCCTACCCAAAGCCCCAGTACATAGTTGCATATCCTAATTGTAAGTCCTTCTAGTTCTTCTATGTGAGCCGTTGCCACAGCATGGCAGCTGACAGATAGGTGGTGTGTTTCCATGCCTGGGAAATGAACCTGGGCTGCTGAAGTGGTGAGAGCGCCAAACTTGAATCACCATGCCATCAGGGCTGGCTCTAGATTGCTATTTTTTATCTTTTATTTTTCTCTTATGGTCTGATTTCATAGTCTTAATTGATTATCGTTTTCCAAATAATAGACATATTTATAAGCTAATGATGGGGTTATTTGCAAACTTTAACCAATCCTGATTGCTCGATTTTTGCCATTGGATATTCCAGGAAAAGTAGTGAGTGCCATTGTGAAAAATTATTTGAACAAAAGTGCAAAGAGATTAAAATTGTGTAATGGCAGATCCTTCTCAGCCTTCTTGTGGAAACTGTATGTGTGTGTTTGTGCACGTGTGTGTGCATTTCCATTGTTAATTCACTGGGAAGTAACGTGGCAAACAGATTTTACCATGGATATTGATGAGTCTTTTCATTTTATCTGGCATATTGATAGGTTCCAAAATAATTTGGCACGTAATTATTGGACCAAATTATTTCAAATATTTTAGTGTTTATTTCCTGTTCTGTGTAGGTTGAAAAATACTGCTTTTATTGTATTTGTGGTGGTGTGTGTGTATAATTACTTGGTTAAAGCTGTACCATTTCACAGAAACATTTTAAACTAAATGGCCTCTCAAGAGATAGAACAGATCAGCCTTCTGCCCTCAGAGGATTTGTAGGCAGCAAAGACCTTGAGTACTATGAAATAATTTGCTCTAGGTCAGGCTGCTATAAGTGGAGAAGGACAGAGGGAAGTGAAAGTAGCATGGTAGCATCTGGGACCCATCTGATTCGTTGAGGGGATTTGGGGGAGTTAGTGGGCCTTTTTGAGAAATTATGTGATAAATCAGTCTCTCTCTTTTTCTCTCCCTCTTTTCTTGTAGGGCCCCTGTGTCCACGATGAGGACTCTGGCCTATCGCTTGTAGGAAAACCCGCCCTTCAGGCTCTTTTGTATCACTGCCATTTTTATGAACATTTGATTCAGATGGTAAAACATTGTTACCTGGGACGGTATACGTTCGATTTGAATTGTTCTGCTCTTGATGGAACTTCAGAAGGCAGTGATTTAAGTGGTAAGTACAATATATTTATAGTTTTACAAAATGTAACTTTTTTTTAACTGTTAAAAACCTATGTCTTTGTCGCAAAATATTTGAAAAATAATGAAAATACACAGGAAAAGAATTCATCTCTAGTCTCATTCCCCAGAGGTTACTTTTGTTATGTTATGGTATATTTTCTTCTGATCTTTTTCCTCTGTGTAGCTTTTGTTTGTTTTACATAATTGTGTTCATATTTTATGTACATTTTTGTATCCTCTCCTTTCACTAAAGATTGCCTAAGCATTTTTCTAGGTTATAAATTCTTTATGGAAACCATTTTTGACATCTTATTAATGTTTTATAAGTTGTTATTTCATGTCCTTCAGTAAAGTTTTATCATTTTTCTCTCTATTAATGTCTTAAACTTTTTGGAAGGTTCTTCCTAGGCAATCAAAATTGAGACCTACGAAATTTTCTAATCCATTTTGCTAATGTATTGAAAAGCTATTTGCTTTGTGGTTTTTTTTGAGAACCTATTTTTTTGTGTGTGTGTGTGAGGAAGACCAACCCTGAGCTAACATCCGTCGCCAATCCTCCCGTTTTTGCTGAGGAAGACTGGCCCTGGGCTAACATCCGTGCCCATCTTCCTCTACTTTATATGGGACGCCGCCACGGCATGGCTGACAAGCGGTGCGTCAGCAGGCTCCCGGGATCCAAACTCGCGAACCCCGGGCTGCCAAGCGCGAACTAAACCGCTGCGCCACCTGGCGGCCCCCAAGAACCTATTTTTGATATGTTACTCATCTATCAAAATATCTTGCTGAAAAACCTTTTTATTTCTATTTGTTTATAGATTCTCTTGGATTTCCTAAGTATAAGATCTTAGCACATATAAATAATAAGTGTCTCATAATAATAAATAATAATAATAAAAATAAATTATATTTTTAAAGTAATTTTTAAAAATCTTGACATAATTTCACACTTATAGAAAAGGTGCAAGAATAGTGCAAAGAATTTCCAAATGTTAACATTTTACTATATTTGCCCTCCTATGCCATGTGTATGTAAATGTATGTGTGTATAAATAAAAGTTATTTATGTGCATGTATATATATTTTTTTTTTCTGAGCCATTTAAGAGTAAATTGCAGACATGAAGTTTCTTTATCCCCAGATACTTAAGCGTGAATTTCTAATTCACTTTTCTGCTCACTTTTTGGAGGAATTAAGAGGAAAATATTTGGTGAAGTTTTTGAGCAGTTTAAATAAATGTCCCTATTAGGAAAGTGACTCATTTAATTGTTTGGATTTCTCTGGATTCGTTAAAGCATGGCCTTTGAACCAATAGCACTGACATCTGAGCTTGTTAGAAATGCACATTTACGCCTCCTGCCCTGATTTGGGGAGTGGAATCTCTGGGAATAGGACCCAGGAAACTGCTTCAACCGACTCTTTATGATTCTTATGCACATTAAAGTTTGGGAGCTGGTGCTCTTGATAAATTGTGTTAGATTAAGCTGAAACACAGTCGACTAGATTTTAGTCATTAGATTTTTTTGTGAAACATGCTTTATATATAAATTAGTTAAGAATAATAAAAATTAGGCAAATCTCTTTCCTTAGTTCTTGATTGGTTTCATGTAATGAACATTCTTTCTTTTAATTGTTACAGTACCCAGGAGACTATTCATGTTGACAGTTTTCCTGTTGTTACAGGTTTAGATGACTCATTCAAGTTTTGGAGGGCCCCATCTAGGATGTGCAATCAAGATCGAGATCCAAGTTCTCTCTCCACCTCGGAAACAATGGTACTTCCAAAGAATGCACAAGTGCTTCGTTTTGAATCTCTGAAAAAAAATTGAATTTATATAGTAGAGAGATAAGAATGTATACAAAATATAAGATTATAATTATTGGCTGTGATTTATTTGAAGTGCTGTCTGTGCAGAACTAGGGTCTGCCTTGCTTGTATAGCTACACCGAATATCCTTTTAGATGAATTTTTGATCTATTTCTTACCTTTTTTGATAGAACCAGAAATATGAAAGTTTAAAAATGTTTATCAGTAGTGGTAGAAGAAGAGAACAGATCCCATATGATTAATAATGCTTGGTTGAGCTGAAATTTTGCTCAAGGGCAAGGCAATTTGTTGAAAATTGACCCACTCATATGATTCCAGTGTGATACTGATGATTTTAAACACATTTCTAAATACTTGCATCAGATAGAAGCTTGTCTTGATTATCTGAATTACCTGAAATTTATATATGCCTGCCTGCCTTTTCCTTTTCATTCATAAGTTGCTTTGTTCTAAAAAGTTTGAGACTCTAGTATTTCTTTTTTCTTTTTTTTTTGTTTGCTAAGGAAGTTTCACTCTGAGCTAACATCTGTTGCCAATCTTCCTCTTTTTGCTTGAGGAAGATTCGCCCTGAGCTAATATTGGTACCGATCGTCCTCTGTTTTGTATGTGGGTTGCTGCCACAGCATGGCCACCGTTGAGTGGTGTAGGTCCACACCTGGGAGCTGAACCTGGGTCACCGAAGTAGACTGTGCTGAACTCAACCACTAGGCCATGGGGCCAGCCCCAAGACACCAGTATTTCTAAATAATGACTATACTAGGTTTCAGTTGTTTTACAAGCATACAGAATCATTTATTCTCAGCTAGAAAATGTTACATTCAAGTAAGTGTTTTTGGAACAATTACTGTGTCGTAGAACCTATTAGGAAGGCAAAGCCTTGTCACCCTTGCTTCTGGGAGCAAAAATAATAAGAGAATAATAATTATACAGGCATTAATAAGGTTCACCTGCTACAGTTTCTCAAGACACTGATACTGTTTGCTGCAGTTTTAAGAGTCTTTTTTTTTTTTAGATTCAAAATAGAAGAGTTTGTGTTTAGTGCTAAGTTGAACGTTTATTTGGAAAAGTAGAATAATTACCCCAGATCCACTAGATGTCATGCTTTCCTTTCCAAGCTAGAAATAGTATGTATCTTTGTCTCAAGGAGAGAAATGATGATATGTTTAAATGCACAAAGAAGTTGTATTATTTAGTTCATAGAAGGACAGCATTAGTATGTGCTTGAAATAATTCTTCTTAGGTTACCCTGTTGGTTAAAAGGGCTATAGACTAACCTTGAAATCTTTATACATTTTTAGTTCTTTGCTTACTGGTAGGTATTCAGTAAATAGTAATTGCTCTAATTAACTTTGAGCTATCTTACCTATTTTTTAGATATCAAGTTGTGTTTATCCAAGAAGACTTAAGTACAAAAAACAAAAGCAGACCAAACTTTTGCATTTCTCTATTCTATAATAACATATAAATCTTACAGATTAGGATACTAGATTTTCAAAAAAAACTTTGGAAATACATTACTTATTATAATCATTGTTAAAACAGAAGCACCTCTAGTAATGTAGAAGTCTTTAACTTGTTTCTGTTTGAATGTAACATAGACTTCTTGTGAGTGTGTGTGTGTGTGAGGAAGATTAGCCCTGAGCTAACATCTGTCACCAATCCTCCTTTTTTGCTGAGGAAGTTTGGCTCTGGGCTAACATCCTTGCCCATCCTCCTCTGCTTTATATGTGGAACGCCTGCCACAGCATGGCTTGATAAGCAGTGTGTAGGTTTGTGCCCAAGATCCAAACCTGTGAACCCTGGGCCACTGAAGCAGAGTTCTCGAACTTAACCACTATGCCACCAGGCCAGCCCCAGAATGTCACATAGACTTTTAAAAATATATACCAATGAAATCTTTTTTTCTTTTTAAAAAAATTCTTATATATGGTCCTATGTAAGTTTTTTTGTGTGTAGTTTCTCAAAAGACTAGTATTATCTGTTGGAATTTTTACAGTCAACTCTTTTCTTTCTTTTTTTTAGATTCCAAACAAAAGAGTTTTGGTATTGGTGACTTACCAAATTGGTGACTTTTATTCACAAAAATAGTCTAATTACCCCAATTTTACTAATTGTCATGTTTTCCTAACCATGCCAGAGATACTGTATATCTTTGTCCTAATAGGAGAAAAATCTGGGGAGTTTATTCATTATACCAATATTACTTTAAGCTGTTAGTACCCAGGCCAACTAATACTTTCTTAAGTATAAGAAAATGTTGAAGTTACAAATTGAGATATCACTTAAATGGATGTAAATCTTGCTAATAAGCTTATATGCTTGTTTATATTATTACTTTGTGTATCTCCAGATATGAGAAAATGTGCAATGTCTTTATTGGTGTGTTTGTTTTTACATTTTGTGTTTCTAAGGAAAGAGCTTTCTTTTGATTTGGGTCATAGCATCCATTGTGCCGTTGCTGGGTCATTATCTATTCTGTGCTGTTAATGCCACATTAGGGACTTGAATGGTATTATCTAATGAATATGAGTTCACTTGTTGGGCAAGCTTTGTAAGTATTGGGACTTGCATGCTTTGTAAATTACTGAAAGAGTAAAGAGTGTCATTGTCACCTTAGGGGCATTGCCCTTATAAATAAATGCCTCCTCAGAGAGGGCTTTTCCTCCTGCCCCAGGGAAGGAGAAGTGTAGGGGGTGATCAGGCATTAGTTGTTTTTCTTCCTAAAGTCACATTTTTACTGCTCAGAAATATTCACACTAGATAGGTGTTTGTGCCTAGCACGTACCAGTGTACAGCAACAGCTTTATGACCAAATTTTGGTCTTTTCTTTTGCTTTTGAGGAGAATTATGTCTATTTTTTCAGTCTGTTTTATCAGTTGTCAAAATAAAGGAAATGTAGTTCCTTTCCTTTGAGCTTTTCTTTGTGGTCTATGTTATTCTTTCAAACTCTCTGGAGCACCAATTTAAAGAAAACTGATTTTACTTTGTTTATTTAAACATCTATAGAGAAATTTTACTCATGGGTCTTCATAGTCTTAAAAAAAAATTGACAATCATTCTTACTATTGCTGTTTTACACAGCAAGAGATTAAGGCCTGGAATGAATGTGTCTTGTTCAAGGTGCCAGCACTGGTAACTGGTAGAACATTCGAGTCCAGAAGTGCTTCGACTCTAGGGCCCAAGTTGTTGGCCATGCTGTTGCAGTCCCTCACTACAAAGCCAGATGTGATTGGTGCCACAATAGATGTTACAGTCAGAGTGCAGGGAGGTTGCCCCAGAAGGAATGATGAAAGAGGAAGTGATTTTGTGTAAGAAGTGGCCGTTGAAATGGGCTTTAAAGGATTAATGCCTTCTCCCTTTTTTGTGTGCACACATTTGCAAGGAGCTGAAAAGATGAAATTCAAGTATGTTTTAGGATTCAGTACCCACTTACAAAGGTTGAAAGTCCAGTTGAGAACATAAAGCATAATTAGAAAATAGTAGAATAGATAAAAGCATTAGATATTCAGAAAATACATGTGGCTGTTTGGAGTGTGGGAGGAAGGCTGAAGTTTGATTACCAGTGTAACCAGGTACGGCTCAGCCAAGAGAGCTGAGTCCATTTTTGGATTTGAAGAGGTAAGATATAATAGCTATAAAGATAAAGATATAAAGATATTTCAGCAGAGTAAAATGTCATGAAACATTATAGTTGACATCACAGAAATATATACTGACATTTGTTTGATGGCAGTTAAAAGGTGTCTTATAGAATGAAGAGTAGACCAAGGACAGTTAAAGCGGGGCTAGATCTAAGGGACTTATTTAGAAGAAAAATAGTTCAGATGTGGAGATAGTGAAGGAGCACGTACATACCTCCAGTGTGGCGACCCCAGGAAAACCTGGGGAGATGGCATTTTGCATGATGGTGGAGAGAGAGAGAATGATACACTTTGTTGAAATAAATTTTAACTACCTGTGGATTACTCACAATCTAAGAACCTGTGTATTTTAGTTGGAAGGAAAATGCAAATGAGATTCTCTTCCTAAGTATTGGAAATGTAGACCACTGTTCTATTGTACAATAAAAATTAATTTTTTAGGTATAAAAATTTAATATTGGTTCTATTAATAAAACTTGGATATTGATGGTTTGTGGTACCTCAATATTAGTTTTTTCCTAATATAATTTTTCTTACATGACATTAGAATGACTACAATGGCAGGTAAAAATAGAATATTATTCTGTGTGCATAGTGTGTACTATTTTATAAATATTCTTTTAAAAATTATTAGAGCAAATAATACTTATTTTTTTATTTTTTCTGTACTTTGTACTCACTCTGGTATGTTGGAAGTTTTCCAGACTAAGTTACTATAGAGTTATAGCCATTGCTATCAAGTGTAAACATTTAAAGAAACTGGCAAAAACATTTTGAACTAGATTTCAGCAATTTTATTAAGTAACTATAACCGAAATAAGTAATATAGGTTTGTGTCTTATTTTATGTTTGTACTAAAACATATTTTCTTAATTTTGGTAAAAATTGATTATTTTATATAAGAAATTTTGATATGTGGAGAGAGCCAACTTCTTGGACTTTAAAGCTCAGATGACGACATCCCTAGTTTTCTCTGTGCTGCTGCCCGTGTTAAGTGCTACAGATGGGCTAAGTTGTTAAATCCATACCATTTGAGGATTCTACTCTTTTAAATGAAGAAACAGTGACTTAGAGAATTTAAGTATTTGGCCTGAGGTCACAAAGCTAATAGAAGAATAGGACAAGCTCTGGGAAACTTGTTCTCTGAAGTTATCTGCAGTACGGCACAGGGACCTGTGACTATGTCCTGTGTTAAATCTCTGCATGTGAGAAGCGGTCTTACAGATAGACAGGAAAGAGTCTGATATCATCTTCTGCTCGTTCCTTCAGTGGTATTTTTCTGAGTGTTCTTTTTCTTATATTGTACACAGTCCATTTGAATCATGAATCTGTACAGTTGAAGTGATTTAAACTTCTTATAATTAATGATTACAAATTTTGAAACATTACAAAGCTTTTCTGCTCTTGGCCATATAGAGAAAAAGTATCACTTATAAAAATGAATACATGGAACCCAGAATCCCTTAGAAACTTTTCATACCGTATATTTTGCCATGTTTTTAAAATGAGAGTAGATTTGTACCCTATCTTTTTCATACCACAAATCCTCATTTTCTTCCTTTGTTCTCTTTTAATTTTTTAAAAATCGAATAACCTATTTAGATACCAATGCTGCTTTTGATGAAAGAGCATAGAAAGTATTATGAAATTGTTTTTGTTGTTGTTGTTGAGGTTGCATTAGTTTATAACATTATGCAGATTTCAGGTGTACATCATTGTATCTCAACTTCTATATACATTGCATTGTGTTTACCACCAAAAGTCTAGTTTTCATCCATCACCGTGCAACTGTCCCCCTTTACCCCTTTCGACCTCCCCCTGCTCCCTTCCCCTCTGGTAGCCACCATCTGTTCTCTGTATCTCTTTTTGTTGTTTATCTTCCACATGTAAGTGAAATCATATGGTATTTGTCTTTCTCTGTCTGACTTATTTCGCTTAATGTAATGCCCTGAAGGTCCAGCCATGTTGTGGCAAAACGCAGGATTTAATTTTTTTTTATGGCAGAGTAGTATTCCAGTGTGTGTGTGTGTGTGTGTATGTATGTGTGTGTATGTGTATGTGTGTATCACATTTTCTTTATCCGTTGTTCTGTCGATGGGTGTTTAGGTTGTTTCCATGTCTTGGCTATTGAAAATAATGCTAGAGTGAACTTAGGGGTGCATTTATCTTTTCAAATTAGTGTTTTCATATTCTTTGGTTAAGTATCCAGAAGTGGAATAGCTAGATTGTATGGTAGTTCTAAATTTTTGGAGAAATCTCCATACTGTTTTCCATAGTGGCTGCACCAGTTTACATTCTCAGCAGCAGTGTACAAGGGTTCCCATTTCTCCACATCCTCTCCAGTGCTTGTTATTTCTTTGAATAAGCTTTCTGCTCCTTTCTCCCTCCCTTCTCCTTCTGGGATACCTATAATCCTTATGTTACTTTTCCTAATTGAGTCAGATATTTCTTCATTTTTTAAAAATCTTAGTTCTCTCTCCTCCTTGACCTGAAGCATTTCTAGGTTTCTGTCTTTGAGGACAGAATTCTCTGCTCCATAAGGTTTACTCTATTTTTTATGCTTTCTACATTATTTTTTGTCTCATTAATTGTGTTCTTTGTATCCAGAATTTCTATTTGGTTTCCTTTTGGAGCTTCAGTCTCTTTGGTGAAGTATTCCTTCTGTTCATTAATTTTTTTCCTGAGCTCATTGAACTGTCTTTCTGAGTTTTCTTGTAACTCATTGAATTTCTTTATGACAGCTGTTTTGAATTCTCTGTCAGTTAGATTGTAGTCTTCTGTGACTTCAGGTTTGGATCCTGAAGAGTTGTCATTTTCCTTCTGTTCTGCAGTACTAATGTAGTTCTTTATGGTGTTTGATGGAGTGATCCCCTGCTGGCGCATTTGTGGTAGTGATCACCTTTTCTTATTTGGGTACAGCTGTGATTACTTTGGTTCTGGGTCTTGTGTTCCTGCACTGGCTCTGTGTGGGCATGGATGCTGCTGTCCCATGCACCACCTGCTGCTGTTTCTGGGTTGTGGTGCTGGTTGCACCGCTGGCAGGGGTGCTGGGTTCACAGGTGTCACTGTCCCTAGTGGGGGCCTGGGGACCTCGGGGGCCTGCTGCTGGTGGAGCTGGTGTCAGAGTTGCTGCCACTGGGGGCTGGGTCACTGGTTCTGCTGTGGTTCCTGTTGCTTCTGATCATGGAGTCCCCCCCCACTGTTTGGGGTGTGGCAGAGGCTGTTTTTTTCTGTTCCCATCCCATCTGCTCATAGTTGTGCCAGTCGGCCGCTCTCTGTTTGCAAAGGCCAGGCTGCAGCCACCCAGCAGGGCACTTTGCACAGGCTGGGCCGCTGCACTCACCAGGCAGATCATGCTTGTGCAGGTGGGGCTGCCACCCAGTGGGGCACTTTTCTGTAAGGTGAGCTGCTGCCACTCAGTGGGGAGCATTTGTGCCGGTGGGGCTGCTGTGATCTGGTGCAACACTTATTTCTTGTCTTTTTAATAATAGCCATTCTGATGGGCATGAGATGATATCTCATTGTGGTTTTGATTTGCAATCCCCTAGTAATTAGTGACACTGAACATCTTTTCATGTGCCTGTTGGCCACCTGTATTCTTCTTTGGAAAAATGACTGTTAATCTTTTTTTAATAAGTTTATTACTTTTTAATCAGGTTGTTTTTTGTTGTTGTTGAGTTGTATGAATTCTTTATATATTTTGAATGTTATATTCAAAACATATAAATATATAATATTTACATAATATATAAATATATATAATATATAAAATATTATATATTTTGAATATTAACCCCTTTCAGATATATGATTTGCAAATATCTTCTTCCAATCAGTAGGTTGTCTTTCATTTTGTTGATGGTTTTCTTTGCTGTACAGAAGCTTTTTAGTTTGATGTAGTCCCATTTGTTTATTTTTCTTTTGTATCCCTTGCCTGAGGAGACATAATCAAAAAGTTATTGCTAAGACCGATGTCAAAGGACATACTACCTATGTTTTCTTCTAGGAGTTCTATGGTTTCAGGTCTTACATTCAAGTCTTTAATCCATTTTGAGTTAATTTTTGTGAATGATATAAGATAGCTGTCTACTTTCATTCTTTTGCATGTGGTTGTCCAGTTTTCCCAACACCATTTATTGAAGAGACTTTCCTTTCTCCTTTGTATGTTCTTGGCTCCTTTGTTGAAAATTAGCTGTCTGTTTATGTGTGGGTTTATTTCTGGGCTCTTGATTCTGTTCCATTGATCTGTGTGTGTGTGTTTTCTGCCAATACCACACTGTTTTGATTACTATAGCTTGGTAGTATACCTTGAAATCAAGGAGTGTGATACCTCTACTTTTGATCATTTTTCTCAGGATTGTTTTGTTGTTTCATATATAGATTTTAGGATTCTTTGCTCTATTTGTGAAAAATGTTGGGATTTTGATAGGGATTGTATTGAATCTATAGATTGCTTTACGTAATATGGACATTTTAACTATGTTATTTCTGCCAATTTGTGAGCACAGAGTATCTTTCCATTTCTTTGTGTCTTCTTTGGTTTCTTTCAACTATGTCTTACAGTTTTCAATGTACAACTCTATCACTTTCTTGCTTAAATTTATTCCTAGGTATTATATTCTTTTTGTTGCCATTGTAAATGGGAGTGTTTTCTTGATTTGTCTTTCTGCTAGCTCATTTTTAGTGTATAGAAATGCAACTGATTTTTGTATGTTGATTTTATACCCTGCAACTTTACTGTGTTCATTTATTTCTTCTAATAGTTTCTTGGTGGATTCTTTAGGGTTTTTTATATATAAAATGGTGTCATCTGCATGTAGGGACAATTTTACTTCTTCCTTTTCAATTTGTATACCTCTTATTTTTCTTGCCTAATTGCTCTGGCTGGGACTTGCAATACAATGTTGAATAAGAGTGGTGAGAGTGGGCATGCTTATCTCGTTCCTGTTCTTAGAGGAATAGCTTTCAGTTTTTCACCCTTGAGTATAATGTTGACTGTCAGTTTGTCATATATGGCCTTTATTATGTTGAGGTCCTTTCCTTCCGTACCCATCTTATTGAGAGTTTTTATCATAAATGGATGCTGGATCTTGTCAAATGCTTTCTCTTCATTTATTGAGATGGTCATATGATTTTTATTCTTCACTTTGTGTGGTGTATCACACTGATTGATTTGCATATGTTGAATCATCCCTGTGTCCCTGGTATAAATCCCACTTGGTCATGGTGTATGATCTTTTTAATGTATTGCTGTATTCAGTTTGCCAGTATTTTGTTGAGGAGTTGTGCATCAATGTTCAGAGATATTGACCTATAGTTTTCATTCTTTTTATTGTCCTTGTTTGGTTTTGCTTTCAGGCTGATGTTGGCCTCATAGAATGTGTTAGGAAGTGTTCCATTTTCCTCTATTTTTTGGAAAAGTTTGAGAAGGATAGTTATTAAATCTTCTTGAATGTTTGGTAAAATTCTCTGGAGAAGCCATCTGGTCCTCGACTTTTATTTTGGGGGAGGTTTTGATTACTCTTTCAATTTCTTTACTTGTAATTGGTCTACTCAGATTCTCTATTTCTTCTTGAAGCAGTTTTGAGAGGTTGTATGAATTTATCCATTTCCTCTAGATTGTCCAATTTGTTGGCATATATTTTTTCATAGTATTTTCTTATAATCCTTTGTATTTCTATGGTATCTGTTGTAATCTCTTCTCTTTCATTTCTAATTTTATTTATTTGAGCCTTCTCTCTTTTTTTCTTAGTGAGTCTGCTAAGGGTTTGTCAGTTTTGTTAATCTCCTCAAAGACACCAACTCTTTGTTTCATTGATCCTTTCTACTGTTTTTTTGGTTTGAATTTCATGTATTTCTGCTTTAATTTTTATTATTTCCCTCCTTCTGCTGACTTTGGAATTTGTTTGTTATTCTTTTTCTAGTTCTATTAGATGTAGTTTAAGGTTGCTGATTTGGGATTTTTCTCGTTCGTTAAGATGGGCCTGTATTGCAGTGAGTTTCCCTCTCAGGACTGCTTTTGCTGCATCCTGTATGAGTTGGTATGGTGTATTTTCATTTTTGTTTGTCTCTGGATATTTTTTGATTTCTCCTTTAATTTCATGAATGATCCATTGACTGTTCAGTTGCATGTTGTTTAGTCTCCACATGTTTGTCACTTTCCCGGTTTTTTTCTTTTAGTTGATTTCTAGGTTCATAGCATTATGGTCAGAAAAGATGCTTGTTATGATTTCAATCTTCTTCAATTTAGAGGCTTGCCTTGTTTCCCAACATATGGTCTATCCTTGAGTGTGTTCCATGTGCACTTGAGAAGAATGTGTAATCTGCTGTTTTTGGGTGTAGTGCTTTGTATATATCTATCTATAAAGTCCATCTCATCTAGGGTTTGTTTTAAGTCTACTATTTCCTTTTTGACATTTTGTCTGGATTATCTATCCAGTGATGTAAGTGGGGTGTTAAGATCCCCTGCTATTATTGTGTTGTCATTGATATCTCCTTTTAGGTTTGTTAATAGTTGTTTTATGTACTTTGGTACTCCTGTGTTGGGTGCATATATATTTATAAGTGATATGTCTTCTTGGTGAAGTGTCCCTTTTATCATCATATATTGCCCCTCTTTGTCTCTCATTACCCTTGAAGTCTACGTTGTCTGATATAAGTTTGGCTTATATCAGACTGCTTTCTTTGGTTTGCCGTTAGCTTGGAATATTGTCTTTCATCCTTTCACTCTGAGTCTGCGTTTGTCTTTAGAGCTGAGATGTGTTTCCTGGAGGCAGCATATTGTTGGGTCTTCTTTTTTAATCTATCCCTCTACTCTGTGTCTTTTGATTGGAGAATTCAATCCATTTACATTTAGAGTGATTATTGATATATGAGGGCTTAATATTGCTATTTTTATTGCTCATTTTCTGGTTCTTTTGCATTTCCTTTGTTTCTCGTCCCTTGTGTTTTGGACTTCAGTATGGTTTGGTAGTTCTGTGTGATGATTCTCTTAGTTTTCTCCTTATTTTTAGTATGTGACTCTGTTCTGACTATTTGTTTAGCGGTTACCATGAGGTTTGTATAAAAAAATCTCGTGGATGAGAGAGTCCATTTTCTGATGGTCTCTTATTTCCTTAGGCTAAGTTGATTCGATCCCTTTCCTCTTCTCCTTGTAAGTTATTACTGTCACAACTTATTCCATCATGTGTTGTGAGTGTTTTTAAAGTGATGAGGTTATATTTATTTTTGGTGTTTTCCTTCCCTTAATCTTGATGTTTATAATTAAGTGTTTGCTAACCTATTCTCATAGAGGGCTGTGGTTTTTCTCGTTTTGTCTACCTCTTTTTCTCCTTGCTCAAAGCTTTGTTTCCCCTTTTTCTTTTTCAGGCATGAGGACCTTCTTGAGCATTTCTTGTAGTGGGGATCTTTTGGCAATAAACTCCCTTAGCTTTTGTTTATTTGGGAAAGTTATTATTTCTCTATCATATCTGAAGGATATTCTCCTTGGGTAGAGTATTCTTGGCTGAAAGGTTTTGTCTTTCAGAATTTTGTTCTTCCCGTGCTGTCTGCTCTTCTGGGCTGCTTGGATGATGGCGGCACTCCTGCAACAGTTCTGTCTCCTCCATGTGGGAATTCCCCACGGGCAATGAGAAATCTTTGAGAGTAACGGTTTTTCTGCCAAAGGCCACCCCTCCCCCCCTCTCTGGGAGTCTCTCGGTCTTGGGCTCACGAATGGAGTGGGGAGGTGGAGGATTTCTCCTTACCTCTCCCCACTTCCTCCGGGAGTTCCAGCACCTCCACCCTCAGATGTACCACTGCATGGGTCTCTCATATGTCTTTTGTGTTGTGTGAGTGTCCTCTGTTGGTATGCGAGTGTCCTTTTTGTTGTATCTTAGAGAGGGGAAAGTTTAAAGGGGAAAGCTCACTTTGCCGTGATGCTGACGTCCCACTCTATGTCTGTTGATTGGTGAATTCAATCCATTTACATTTAGGGTGATTATTGACATAATGAGGACTTAATACTGCCATTTTATCTTGTGTTTTGTTGTGGTTCTATATTTCTGTTGTTTCTTTTTCCCTGTGTTTCTGTCTGCCATTTCAGTTTGGTGGTTTTCTGTGATATTTTTTCTTAGTTTCCTCTTTTTTTATGTTTCATTTATCTGTTCTAAATTTTTTTTTGTGGTTACCATGAGTTTTGTATAAAAGGTCTCATAGATAAGATAGTCCTTTCTCTGCTGATAGATTCTCATCTTTGTTTGCCTGTGCAGGTTCTGTCCTTTTCCTCTTCCCCTTCTATGTTTTTGTTGTCACAAATTATCCCTTTTTATGTTGTGAGTTCATTTCCAAGTTGAAGTGATTATAGTTATTTTTAATGCTTCCTTTCCCTTTAACCTTTATGTTATAATTAAGTGTTTACCAACCTGTTCTGATACAGAGGTGCAATTTTCTGATTCTGTCACCTTGCTCGAAGTTTTGTATACCTTTGCCCTTTTGTTTCAGGTAGGCAAGCTCCTTTCATCATTTCTTGTAAGGTAGGTCTACTGGCTATGAAATCCCTCAACTTTTGTTAATCTGGGAAAGCCTTTATTTCTCTTTCATGTATGAAGAATAACTTTGCTGTATAGAGTATTCTTGACTGACAGATTTTATATTTCAATATTTTTAATATATCGTTCCACTGTCTCCTGGCCTGTAGAGTTTCTGCTGACGAATCTGCTGATATCCTAATGGGGTTCCCTTATAGGTTATTGTTTTATTTCCTCTGGCTGCCTTTAATATTTTATTTTTGTCATTGACTTTTGACAGGTTTATTATTATGTGTCTTGTAGAAAGTCTTTTTGCATTGAAATAATTGGGTGTTCTATTAGCTTTGTGGGTTTTTATATCCAATTCCTTCCCCAGGTTTGGGAAGTTCTCAGTTATTATTTCTTTAAATAAGCTCTCTGCTTCCTTCTCTCTCTCTTCTCCTTCTGGGATACTCATTACCCTTATGTTGCCCTTACTAATGGAGTCAGATAATTCTCGTAGAATTTCTACATCTTAAAAAAATCTTAGTTCTCTCTCCTCTTCCACCTGCATCATTTCTAGGTTTCTTTCTTTAAGCTTTCTCATTCTCTCTTCCATATGGTCTGCTCTATTTCCAATGCTTTCTCATGCCTTCTTCATCTCATTTGTTTTCTTCAGCTCCAGATGTTTTTTTTTGAGTTTCAATCTCTTTCATAAAGTATTCCTTCTATTCGTTAATTTTATTCCTGAGGTCATTGAACTGCCTTTCTGAATTTTCTTGTAGTTTACTGTTTCTTCATGACGGCTATTTTGAATTCTTTATTAGCTAGATCACAATCTTTCATGACTTTATGTTTGGTTTCTGGAAAGTTATTTTCTCTTTGTGATGTTGCATTACCATGGCTTCGTGTGGTGCTTAATGAGTTATTCCTCTGCTGGTGCATTTGTCATAGTGAAGACTTTTCTTATTTAGGCGTAGCTTTTTTTTTAACAGAATGGTTTTCTTTTAATTACTCCATTTTTTTTCATTAATTTTTTTTTTGTGGAAGATTGTCCCTGAGCTAACATCTGCTGCCAATCTTCCTCTTTTTCTTTTTCTTTTCTTTTCTTTCTCCCCAAAGCCCCAGTACATAGTTGTATATCCTAGTTCTCTGTCCTTCTGGTTCTTCTATGTGGGATGCCACCTCAGCATGGCTTGATGAGTGGTGCATAGGTCCGCACCCAGGATGTGAACCGGCGAACTCTGGGCCACCAAAGTGAAATGCATGAACTTATCTGCTGTGCCACCGGGTCGGCCTGACTCTTTTTGTTTTGATTTTAACTTTTTAACCAGTTGGAGATTAGAGGCCTTGCTTTTGTTTTTCAGTAGGTGGCACTATACACTAGTTTTTCATTTCTGTTACCTGAGCTGCCTCTGGCTATATTTGAGGTCAGCATTTTCCACCCTCCACTGCCTTCAATAGGGGTGTTGCTGGTGCTCTTGTTGTTGCCTCCTGCACCTCTGGTGGTCACTGATGCCTTGCTATTGGTGGTGTTGCTGCAGTCACTGGCCTTGCTACTAAGGGTACAAGGATGACTGATGCCTTCACCATGTCCGGGGTCATCTGTGTATATTTGCCGCAGTGGCAGGCTGAACGGGAGGGTGGGGAGAGGACTGGGTTCACGGGGCACTGCCTCCACTGTTGTTTGTTTCCTCATGGCCACATGCTTTGCTGCGGGTGGGAGGTTGGAGTTGTGTGTGTGTCTCCACTACTGCTAGTAGGCTCTGAGCTGTGGCCAGGGGCCTGGGATCGTACTGCTCTGTCTTTGTTGCTCTCTACACCCCATGGCCACAGGTGCTACAATGGCTGGGAGGCCAGCATTGCATGTGGGAGCACCTGGCCCAGCTGCCGAGGCCAGGGGGCCATGATCCTGGGCACCGCCTCCATGGTTCCCCTAGTTCACCTTCTGTATGTGCTCCAGTCCACCCGCCTTTGTATGTACCAACCTGTGGGTCTCTCAGCATCCTGGTGTGTTGGGCAGTGTAGACTTTGTTGAGTTACAGGTGTTGTACTCACTGTAGATTGAAGGGGAGAGACAAAGGGATTGTCTCACACTGCCATGATGATGACGCCCCTATAAAATCATTTTGACAAATAAAATATCCAAGTCCTAAATTAACTTTCAAAAAATTTTGAAGTATCTAGTGAACTCTTGTTTCTGTAAGGGAGGATACAAAGAAAATAGTTTTTGAATATTGATGCATTTTGTTTATATGACAGAAATTGTTCTTTTTGAAACTGAAATTCTACTTTAATATGGTAAATGTTTTTGCTATTTTCTACTATTTTGAAGGGACTCTCTTAAAATTGTAACTGCTTCTTTTATAATGAGGCGTGATTTAGAAAGCTTCTTTAGTTATTCAATCTGTTTATAAACACATTTAAGGAAAGGTTATTATCTTTTTTAGTTCTTATAAGCAAAATTTGTATGTTTTAGGACAGTGGCTTTAAGTAGCATCAATCTATCTGCACTAACAGGCTTTTGTTGCCTTCTATAATACCAGGAAAGTGACAAGGCTAGAAGTATATATACTTCAATTCAGGGAGAACTCAGTTTTATGTCTTATCAAGAGAATGTAAATTGAAAATCTCAGGATGTGTCATGTGGCAGTTGTGAAAGTGAGAGAAAAGTCTAGATTGTGATTTTGCACTGAGACCGTTTTAATGAATAGGGCAAGTGATAGATACAAGAATTAGACAGACTCACTGTTAGAACAGGACAAATCTGTCTCCCACTTGGGGCTTCCTACTTACTGTGGGGTAGAGAGCAAATGAGAATGTGTGTTCTCTGCTATGGTGGGAAGGGAAGGAATGACTAAGCATGCTCAGTTTGCTCTTAAACTAAGCTCTTAAACTACGCTATCCCCTCTGGGAGGGAGGCCAGAAGTTTTAGTGTAGTTGAAGTTCCTTCATGGGAACATGAGGAATGGGGAGAAAGAAGCATATTCTCTCAAACACAGCTTGCTAGCTCTCAGGAGATTTGTCTGAGGATGTCCTCTGCCTTAAGTGGGTTTGTGCTGTCATGAGTACAGTCCTGGACTGAGAATCCTAATTAAGAGTCTGAACTTGGGCATACTTCTTACTTGTGGTCTTTATCTCTAAATGAGGACCTGACCTAGATCAGGCCTTTTCTACCTGTAGCATTGTAGGTTCATATGAACCTTCACCTTCCAGGGGCTAATACTTACATTTCAAAATTGACTAGTTGCTACTTGGATTTCAAGATAACAAATAACATATTTACATATCAATGTGTATTATTAAATATAATCAAGTAAATATCCATTGGAGATTATTTTCAGACAAGCAAGGATTTGAGCTTAGAACTAGAGCAATTCAGTTTAATACTTTTTTGTCTTATTAGAATAGTAATATGCTACTATAGCAAATTTAAGAACATAGGCTAGTAGAACTACAGATCACCCATAATCAATTTTTAAGATGCAGTATTTTACTATATAAAGAAGTCCTTGTATTTTCTCAACCACGTGGGTAAGTTATAGTACAACTATTAGGTAAGTGCTTTCTATAATCATATTTTCTAAATTTGTGTATCCCTCCCTTGGGCTATACTGAAGAAAAGCACAACTTTTATTATTGTCTTACCTTTGGTCACAGGTCGCAACTTTGCTTTCTCCCAGCAAGCCAGGTGTTTAGTGGCCCTAGGAACTTTCTTTGCCTGCACTGGATGCTGTCTCTGTTTTGTCAGTAGTGAGGGCACCTGGAGTGCTTGTCAACTGGAAGGATGTTCAGTGAAAAGATAAAGGCTTCCAGCATCATTGTCCTCTTAAATTTTCCTCTACAACCAAAGGAGCTTGTGGGAGAAGCCACATATATTAGTTGGCACCTGCAGAGTTTGTGATATCAGTCTTGGAGTATGATTGTTGTCTTCACAGACTATAAAAGTTACCTGGATGTCTGTTGATGGGAACATTTGTGCCAACCATAGGCAAATATGATTTAAAAAAACCAAATTTTAGATTTTTTTGTGTGTTTTCTGTATCTAATATTATATAAAATAAGGCATTTAATACGTATTTATTTCAGTGATTTATTTAGACTGAAATTTATCTAGGTTTATTTTTTAGATGACTTTTTGTGCTTTACATTTTTTGGATACAGCTTTCTATTACTTATTTCTTATTGTTATAGTGTCATACTTGAAGTGGTGAGAGATGATTGGGAGCTTGTGTTGAAGGGGGATTTTAAAAACTGTATGTTATTTTCATCTACCATTTTCTTCAAATTTGTATTCTCTTTACTATCAGAAACTGCAAATGAAAATAACTTTGGTTTTTGCTTTCATTCTGTCATATCAAGTCTAAGGTACCCTACTTTAAGTGTTAGGATAAATATGCAATCAATGTACAAATATTGTGAGCTGCATGGTATCTGAGTTTGAGGTAGGGTAGATTCATAAATTCTGTGGACAGCTCGTACATGCCCTGACATGGAGCTTATCCAGGTATGGGAAGTTCATGCTGCCTCAGAGAAAATAAATTGACGGTAAGAAAAAGAGTGATCTGACTCTTCAGAGAAGGGGTTTTTCACGTAGGAGGTGCCAAACACATCAGTTTGGGCTTTTTCAATTTTAGGAGGCCACACAGTCTGCTCATCTATAAATCTGTAGTGAAATTGTGTTTGCTTTCTATAAAATTTGTTATGTTTGATATTTTAGAAAATGTTGTATTCTGAAACACAGTGTCAGTATATTGCTTAAGTTTTTAAAGTAGTTCTTTTGTGGTAAGGGGACACTTAGAGAAAAATCTTTTAATACTTCTAATTTTTTGATAGACACTATTAAAATTCATGTGTGCCATTTGAAACTTTAAAAAACCCTTTTATTGTGAATCAAGTAATGCAAATTATCTCAAAGACATAATGAATTATAGTTAAAGGAGTATGTTTTAGTCTTTCAACATTTGGACAATAAGAGGGAATAGGCCTTATCAGGACCTTAAAATCCTAAGTGGGCTTCAAATCAAAACTTTGCTCCTTTGAGTTACTGATTTACATAAAATCTAACAGGTTTTATGAGAAGAAGTAGAAAATGCTATTCAAAAGCTGTTATAACTCAAGATATGGAATGTTTTTCATTTATACTAATTAGTGTAGTTCTGTTATAAACCTTCTTGTTTAAGGAGGATATCTTGTCTGTATGTTGCTTCTGTTCATATTGCATTTCGTCATATCAATGAGGGAATGTTCTGAGTAGAATGGTCTCCCTTGCTGCTCTGTAGGTGGCGTCTTCATTGGAGAGTGCTGAGTTTCCCCCACTGGTGCCCTCAGCAGCGCCGCTCCCTGAAGCCTCACAGGACCAATTTGTGGCTCAAGGTACCATTTAAGGAAGACATTCTACTTTCAAAAAGAAAATAAGTTGGTCCAGGCAGATTATTTTGAAAGTAAATGTCTAGATAAGAACAAAATTAAATAAGTCACAGAACACAATGTCTAGATAAGAACAAAATTAAATGTCACAGAACATAATAGAATAAATATATCAGAAATTAACAAAACAAATACTCTTAACTAGTAAATGAGAATTTGGCCATCACATGAATAGTCTGATTGCCATATGGTTCTTTATTAGTTAAGCACAGATATTTGGTGTTTGAATTGGAAACTGATGGATATTAGTTAACTTCCTTTTTCTCCCTCTTTTGGAAAAACATTTCAATTTACAGCAGTAGTCCACTTGAAAGTGAAGAGAATCTGGTCATAAGTATTTTTCAAAGGATATGCTTCCATTTTAAAGTACACAAAACGTATTGAGTCTTTATTTTATTAGAAATGCATGGTAAGTAGCCTAGGATTTATTTTTGTTAGTGGCAATATATAAATTTTACTCTTTCTATTAGGAACTGCTTCCAACTCTATTATGCTTCAAACTTTATATATTTTGAAGATACAACTTAGCTTTTGTTTATTCTGGAGAGTGTATAGGCCTTTATTCTGTAGCATTGAACCTATAAGGAATATACTACCTGAAAAGGTAAGCACTGAAGTATAAGCATTTGCAGAGAAAATGCTTTCTAAAACTTCAGAAATACTTGCTTAATTAAGACTTTACTCTGAATTTTCATGACAATATTTGTTTCATAACTTCCTAAACGACATTCCATTTTGGTTTTTAGTAATTTATGTTACGTTACATACAGAGTGTTCATAGAGAGTACTCACTTGATCCTCTTGAGAACAAAAGGAGCAAATTCAGATTGTGTAAATAGCTAAGGACACAGAGCGTGAAATGAAATTTGATAATGAATTTCATGAGCATTGATCTCTAAAAGTATGTTGCGTTGCTCTTAATTTTTGACAACTTTATTGAGATATAATTTACATACCATACAGTTCATCCATTTTGAGTGTACAATTCATTGGTTGTTCGTATATTCATAGAGTTCTGCAACCATCACCACAACTTTAGAACATTTTCATTACCCCAAAAAGAAACTCTGTCCCCATTAGCAGTCACTCTCCATCCGCCCCATTCTCCCTAGCCCTAGACAATCACTACTCTACTTTTCTCTTTATAGATTTACTGTTTTGGAAATTTCATGTAAATGGAATCATACAGTATGTGTTCTTTTGTGATTGGCTTCTCTCACTTAGCTTAATATTTTCAAGATTCACCCATGTTGTAGCATGAATCAGTGCTCCATTTCTTTTTATTGCTAAGTAATATTCCACTGTGTGGACATACCACATTTTATTTACCCATTCATCAGTTGAGGGACATTTGGATTTTTTTCACTTTTTGGCTGTTACAAATAATAATGCTACAGCCATTCATGTACGGTTTTTGTGTGGACATGCAATTGTGTGGGGTTTTTTGTTTGTTTTTTTGGTTTCATTATGCTTGATTTGGATTTCTTTTATTTTCAAGGATTGTGCTTAGAATGTATGATTCATGCACAGTTTTACTGGTTGCCAGTCACTTCATTATTTCAGTGGTATATTTGACAAAAAAAGCTTTCTAATCCTTTTTGTTGAACCTGCCAACAAATCTTTGAACAGTGCTGGAAAGTATTAAATATATATTGTCAATAAGTCTTAAGACTAGAGCAATGTTTTTGTTGTTATTAGATATCTTTTTGAATTCTATTTCTTTAAAATAGTATTAAGATAAAGTTTTTTTAGTGATAGTGAGATTTTAGTTCCCTCAGCTGGAACGTCTAGCTGGATTTCCCAGTGAAGCTGCTTAGTCCTTTTATTTCTTGATCTGTTAATTCTTGGTTGACCAGGGAATTATACCCCAAAGCGATTTAGAACAGGATGACGAGAATGTTCTCTAACATGTACGTTAGAGCCACTTTAGACGCCCAATTTTTCATATTTAAATTTAGTTTCTAACTTTTGTAAAAGAAAAATTCTTTTGTGTTACAAGAAAACCTTCAACAGGGCGTCTCATGAGCTCTAAGTCTACATTTGATATACAAAGTTGAAAGGAATTATTAAAAAATAAAAACGTTAGTATATTTGTGTACTATAAATATAAATAACTGGGATAATTCTTCCAGATAAAATGTAAAAATTTTATTGAATATTAAGTTGAATGAGTTGGAATTTCTTGAATGCTGTGCCCCTCCCCTTTTACTGGTATTCTTTTCTTCTGTATGCTTGCCCTAGAAATGCTGAAGACATGTAATACATATTTTGTGAATATTTAAATTTTTCTCTTAAAACCATTTGAAATATTTCTGTGGAATTACCTAAATTTAATATTCCCAATTTTATTTGGTTTAAAATATGAAATCTTTCTTGACAATATATAGTCCCAAGGTGTCTCCCCAAGGTAATTAATCAATTAATTACAAAGGGAAAAATTATAACTTTACAATGGAGAAACCTGGTAAACACCACCTTTATCAAATGGTCCAAGTTAACACCACCAGTAATGGGACAAGCAGAAATCGTGTTTCTTGTCATGTGGTGTACTGAAGATCTAGTCATGAGGAAACATCAGACATTCAACAGAAATTGGCCTATGTTCTTCACAAAAGGTCAGGGTCCTGGAAGACAAAGCAGGACTGACTCTTCCAGTGTAGAACCCAAAGAGACATGACAACTGAATTCAGAGCGTGATCCTGAATTGGATCCAAACAAGAAAAGGAACTTTTTTTCCTTTGCTGTAAAGGACATTAGTGGGACAATATGCAAAATTTGGAAAAGGTCTATAAATTAGATAATACTACTGCATCGGTGTATTTCCTGGTTTTGATAATTGTCCTGTGATTATAAAAGACAAAGTCCCTGTTTAGGAAATTAATTTAATGTTAAAGGGGCATTATGCCTGCAACTTACAAAGAGTTCATGAGAAGATACATGGGTAGGTAGGTAGGTAGATAAAATGTGGTAAAATATTAATATTTAGGGATATGGGTGAAGGTATATGGGAATTCTTTGTACTTTAGTACTTTCTGTAAGGCTGAATTTATTAAAAATATAATGTTTCTTTAAAAAGGAAATAAGGCGTGAGGGTCATGAAGGAAAGCCTTGAGGCAAATTAGCTTTCTTGCTAACATTCCCCTGCTGAGTCTTCCAGGAAAGGTTGACAGTCCCATATCTTCAGTTCTAAAATCCAGAATCTCTGAAAACTGAAAGTTTTTTCAAAACTCACTTGGTAGTATAACTTCCCATAGCTGAATACATTTGGCTGCAAACCCTGACTAGTACTGGTTTGAGGTTGTATTTGCTCCTTCATCCATTCTAGTCACTGTGATTGTGCATATGCTACACTGCAGAAATATTTATTTCATTATGGAGTGTTGCATAAGATCCCACTGGAAGTGTTAATTAGTGTATGGTACGTGTATCTTATTTTTCTAAAATCCAAAAATATTTTGAATTCTGAAATACTTCTGGCCCCTGAAGTTTCAGAAAAAGGATTGTGGACCATCTGTTTGTTCTAAAACTTATGAATGCTTGTGACACAAAACCATGCTCTGCCCTTCTTACACTCTTGCCCTTATTTCCCTCTTACACTCTCACCCAAGGCAGACACATACACATCCATGTACATGTACATACATGTCTGCGTGCGCGCGTGTGCGCGCATACACACACACACAGAGTGAAGGAGTTGGATGCCTAACTCCCCGGCCTCAGGGTTGAGATGAGTCTGTGCTAGAAGAATTCCCCAACCATCTGTCTTTGGCACTTTCAGGAGCTTTGCTCTGATTATCAGAACTTGTGGAGATTGTACATAACCATAAGGTAAACAAAGTAGTGATGATTTTTGTGCTTATTTTCAATAATAGGTCAACATGAAACTGTGTCACCACGGCTTCCTCGTGATTCCTCCCTTTCTGCTCCTCTGCCCAGACAGTGTGTTTTTGTCACTCCACCTCTTCTTTCAGCTGTGTGCAGCCTCTTAGACAGCCTGTTGGCGATTGCTCCAAGAGACACTGCAAATGCCTTTCGACAAGCTCATCTCATAGAGCTTCTCTGTAGGTAAGAGGTCTCTACCCCCAGAGACGCGTGATAGTAGACGCATGAGATGAGTTTATGCAAGCTGTATTCATGACTTGATGTAAGACGTATTTACTGGGAATAGATCTTGATCCTTTTTTAGGCTCATTAGACTGCAGGCTTTTGCTTTTGTCAGAATTGTCTTGACAGCTTTTATTTTAGATCTGTTAAACCACTTTTATTGGTTTGTTATGTTGACTATTAAGGCCCCTGCCCCAAATCCTGATTTTTTTAAATTCAAAGGTTCTAAACCTTTTTTGTCCTCTGCCACACTCAAGGAATGTCTGTCCCCTTGGTCATTCTAAATAGGAGTGAAGGAGTTTGGGGATTTATCTCCCTAGTGGTCATATCAGAATAATGTTCATGGATTAAAAAATCATTTTTTGAATTCATTTGGGAGATTGAACTTTTTATTAGAAAGTATTCTGATAAAATTTAGGGAAATCATTATTTGGTTCTTTCATTTATCTAACTTTAATAAGCCTCTGACATAACTTTTTCTGATTTTCCATTTTGTTATATGGTATAGTTAAAAAGATCTTATATATTGAATTTAGTCTGACTTAAGGTCTAATCACAGTTCATTCACTCACTAGTGTTGCAGCCTTGGGAAAGTTACTTTAATCTCTGGAGTGTCATTAATAACACCTATTTAATGGGGTTAGTGTGGGGCTTAAAGTGATGTGGTCTCTCTGTCTATAGTCAGTGTTACTTCTCTTCTCTGTACCCACCTCCTGTTAACCACGTATTCATTTGCATTTCTCTGCCTCTGTTTCTGCGCTTTGAACATTCACTGTCTGAAACGTCTTCCTCCTTGCCAAATCACAGTGCTTTCTCTTTCTCTTTAGGATATTAAGAAAAATCTAAAAAGAAAGTTTTCCTTGTTTCATTTCACTCAGTTGTGATTACTCCTATACCATTTACGATAAGCAGTGAGGTGTGTTTTTTCTGTCTGCCTTTGCCATCTTTTCTGCTGTGATGCCTTCTAGAGTTGGAAAAGGAAACTGCTAGTTGATTTTCTTTCCTTCTTGGATGTTTTCTGCCTCAAGAATGACCCAAATGGAGCTCTAGCAATATTCTTGTTTCTCCAGAGTCAGAGTCTGTTGTGACATTGAGAGCACAGAGATATTAAAGGATCTTTTATGGCAAAGCCTTATCATATTTCCATACTTGTTTTTTATTTCTGCCTTAAAAATTTTTTTTCCTGTTTGTTTTGCATTATTTTGTTTTTTACTTAATAAATCGACACTAATTTCCTAGCAAGTGTTTTCCTATTTTAAATAGGAACTTAACCACCAAGGTTTTTCTCTTATTTGTTTTCCTTATGAAAGGGCTTCATTATATTTTTTTTCTGCTTTTAATAAGGTTTCATTAGGTATATTTCTTCAGAATTCCTTGCTTCCCACATTTATTATATAAGGTCTTTTCCTGTGTTCTGAAATATTGTAGAATACCGTTTTATAAACATTTATTGTCTTTATTTATAAAAATCCTTTCTCTTGAATTCTAGTCAAGGTTACATTCAAACTTCAAATTCTGATTTATTAATCTTTAATAAGAAGCATGCTAATCGTCTAAAGTGTGACCTTTTTTTGTCCATCCCAGTGTTGCAGACGCCGCCCCCATAGAGACATGTGTCCAGGAACTCCAGGGCCTGCTGCCTTCGTCACCTCCAGCTGAACACACACAGGCTCAGGTAAGTGCCTCACATCTCCCTCTCGCCTCCTGTCTGTGCGTTTGTTTGCTTTAAGTGCCAGAAACATAAATTCTGCTGAGGATTTACTAACCATAGGAGAGGGATGAAAATCTCTCAGGATATGCATGGTATGATGAGGTTAGTTGAAATAGGTTACTTAACATTTTAATCTGAGACTCCCTGTTTGGATGATAGAAAAGAGCAGTGGGGTTTGAAAACCTAGGTTCTGTTCCTGATTCCATATTAACTGGCTATGAAGGTTTAAACATGGATCTCAGTATCTTTGAGCACCGTATTAAGAAAGGGGACATTGTATGGCCCACCTTCTCCTTCTGGGATTTTAAGCTCTCTCTCTCATTTTCACCTAAATTGAAGTTGTTAAAATACTTAGTGACTAAGTTCTGTGTATTTTTAAAACCCAGTCTAATAAGAATAAATTTATTTTTGTTCCTTCACAGGTATTTACTATTTTTAAGTTCTTGCATATAGCTAGAGTCTGTATGTAAAGTGTGCTTAACAATTCTTTTTATAGTTGGTTGCTAATAGAAACGTTATCTCAAAATAAAATTTTAAGAAGACTACAAGATTTATTTGGAGTGATAATTAAAGGTGGACTAGACCAGTATCTCTTCCTTGTGGTGTCTTCTTTGAGCTTTCTGAGTAAGGAGACCTTTACCCGAGGTTGGGTAACACTATGTGCATCACCGTTGAAATACTTGTCCCAGTGCAGTATTTTCATTTGTGAGTGTGCCTATTTGCATAATGGCTATCTCCTCCATTTTTCTGTCTGTCCATCCAACAAAACTTTATTGAGGGCCTACTGTGTACTGGGATCTTCTCAAAGTGAATAAAACAAAAACCCTTCCCCTTAAGTTGGGAGAGCAGATCATGAACAAATCCATATATGCCTGATGGTGATAGACATTTAAGAATAATAACCAAAGCAGGGGCCAGGAAGTGATGGGAGGGTAGGGTTTTTCCATTTAGGGTGGTCAGGGAGGGCCTTTCAGACAGTGACATGTGACATGAAGTGAGTGAGGAAACCAGTCCTATGGGACGTAGCAAGGCCCCTGAGATTGGAGTATGTTTGGCCTATCCAAGAAACAGCAAGGAGGCCAGAGTGGCTGGAGCAGAATCTGTGAGAGGGAGATGAGGTCAGAGGGTAAATGAGCTCCATTTGAAGGCAGGGCCTTGCCTGTTTTTGTGGGCCATTGTATCCTGAGTGCCGAGCACAGAACCTGTCCCATGGCAGGTACTCATCCAGTACTCATGGAATGAATGAATAATAACAGTAACAAATATTTATGGGGTGCTTGTTTGTGTTCATGTATGTAATCCTCACAACAATCACATGAAGTACCATTAGTGGCCTCATTTTATAAAGGAAATGACTGGAGTTCAGAGATGAGTAACTTGTCCAGGTCATTCACACAGTAAGGGGTGGAGCCAAGATTCCAGCCCACAGAGATTGGTTCCAGAACCCACACTCTTAACCATTGCACTACCTGGCTTTATGTAGACTAAATGCTTATTAGCTATTTGTCCTTATACAAGATCGATCATTCATTCCAGAAAAATTCTGGAGCATCTGCTCTGTCAGGTTGTGTTGTAGGTGCTAGTGACACATCTGTGAACAAAGCAGACACACCCCTGTCCACATGAAGTCTATGTTCCAGGTGCAGGAGACAGACAGTAAATAAAATGTAAAGTATTTTATCAGATGGTGACAAATGGTATGGAAAACAGTAAAAGAGGATGGGTAAAAGGGGGAGAGGTTGCTGTTTTTTGGAAGAGTGGTCAGAAAAGGCCTCATGAAGGTGAGATTTGAGAGAGACCTGAGGAGATGACGAAACAGGCCAGGGTGGCTGGGTGGAGTGTGTGGGCAGAACACTGCACAGTGAGGTTGCAGTCAGCCAAAGGCACAAGTGTGCGGAAGTGTGTGGTTGGTTGGTCTATTTTTTTGAAGCAAGAGTCTCAAACCTAGAAAAGAGTTACTTTATGAACTACTATATCAATATTTCATTAAATCTTGAATATGGTAATTTACAAAAGAGTCTTTAACAATTCAGCTGTTCTCTCTCTTTAATATTGGCTCTTGCTTTCCATGGTTTATCTATTTATGGTAATACTTCAGACACCCAGAGGACAGACTTGCTGTAATTTCAATAGTGTAGAAGATGGAGGGATCAAAAAAGACTTCACAGTCATAAGGAAATTAAATTTCACAAACTGCTTGCATTTTACCCTGTAGGAGAAGTATAGAGCCACCTATACTTTTATATTAAATAAGTCAGCAGATTAGATAAAGGGAGGACATACTCCTCAGGAGAAGTAGGACAGAAGAACTATTTTGAAATAGTCTGAGGCCGTTTACCTTAGAGGCACATATCCCTCCACAAATGAGAACAGTCCCTGACGCTCCCAACAGCAGAATAAGGTGAGAGGGGAAAAAGTGTGTGGGGGTGTGTACAGAGAGAGAGAGAGGCTTCAGAATATCTCTGTGAAGTTCATTTATGTGGACACTCTCATGGCCCGGGGATAGTAGATAAAGGAGACATTACAGCTTGTCCTTTAATTGTTACATATCCAGAGAATTAGTTTTTTTAAAGTACTTTTGCCAGTTAATATTTGTAATACTCGCATCAAGCAACATTCCAGAGATGGTTTCATTGGTAATATTAGAGAAGATTTAATTTTTCTTCTATAATTAAGAATAGTATTTTTATGCTGAAGGGTAGTTGAGGGCAAACATTGACCATATTTGCATTTTATTTGTAGCAATAACTAGACAATTAGGCTGGCTTCCTCCACCCCCGAATTGTGCACTTTGAAGAATATTTTGTAATCTTTCTTTCTTTACAAAATTGTAGGCTTTATGGTTTTGGAATGTCTTTTTCTGCTTCTTACAGAATATTGATTCCAGTTTAGCTACTTGAAAAATATAAAGGCTTGCTTTCTCTAAATGAAATTCATAATTTGGTTTTAAAAATATTGTTTCATTTGGTATTTGTATAGTTGACAGTGAGTGTTAATGTGGCCATTAATGACGTGCTTATGAGAAAAGTAATGCTTTGTCTGCTATGTATTCATTTCAGGTTTTTAAAATTTATGATTAATATTTTATTAACTTATATTACAAAGAAGTGACTTATAATTCATAGAAAACTGAAATAGTTTATCACTGAGATGAGATTGTCATATGATATGTTTTGTTTTACTTTATCTCCTTTTTCAAATAGGTGTCCTTTCTCCTAGAATACCTGTCCTCTTTGTCCAGGCTTCTGCAGTCGTGTTTACTGGTGGATCTTGACCTTGTGATTCAGGACGAGCTTCTGAAATCTCTTATCACAAACGTCATCGGAGTTCTTACCGTATGCACCAAAGATGTATTAGGTAGGCTGTATTTTTTTAGGTTAGGCTGGAAGTAAATAATACTGAGGAAAAAAATCTTACCCTGCGTCAGATATATACTTCAAGGTTAAATTTTGAGTTGTTCTTTGCCAGTATTTTGAAAGGCTTTTATAATGTGTTTTATAGTTTGGATGTTTTAAGTGGTTCCAAGAGACCATTTGAGGCAAGTATGTGTATAATAAAGAATCATCCCCTGTGCTGTCAGTTTAAATGAGGGTGAAGTTCTTTATGTGATGTTAGAAAGAACTGTGAATTTTGGGTATTAATTATTCTTAATAATGATGGCCAAGGCCAAATGACCTACTAACAACTCATTTGCAATAACAAGCATAAGTAAGTCTAGCAGATAGTATCAAAAATTTCCTAAGGTTCAAAATTATTGAAAAATATACTCTGACGAAAAGTTGAATATAGTGCTTAGTAGTGGAGAAAATTAAAACAACATGGGATCTTTATCAAAAGTAAAATATGATATTGTCTAAAATAGTCTATAATGAAGTAATTGATCATTTGGTAATTCTCTTTGCCTATCAGTTCATTCTTATTTAGTCCTTTGAATTTTATGGATTTGCTTTATTTTAGATCTGGTTAAGTGAAATGTTTTATGATGCCTGCAAATCCAGTCCTCAGTGTCTCATCAGTGTTAATTACAGCTAGAAGAATGGTAATTCCTTACTTAGAAATTTTACAAGTGGCAGAGATGTAAGCTAATTAGGTTAGACAATGCATTCTCTACAAGGGTAATATCACCCCCACCCCGAAGAAGCAAAAATTGATTCTAATTCTAAAAACCCCTAGCTATTATAATACTTTGTGGCCCTCCAAAACTCAACTCTACCCAATAAAATCTTATTCTTTAGTATTTAATTCTCTGGTTGGGTTTTCTTGGGTATCATTTGAAAAGCATTGACATTGAGCTCATGGAAGATACACAAGAAATATGCAATATCAGTGCTAAGAAACTGTGGTGCATACATGGCTGTGACTGGAAGGCATTTGATTGAATGCTTGATCCCAAAGGCAGATGACAAGAGGTAGCCTGTGCGTCCTGGCTGCCACTGGCTGCCTTGTGGATGTTTTTATTGATTCTCTCGCTTTTGTATGTGACTTGGGCTTTGAGAATTAAATTAAAATAGTATATATTTTATTATTTAATTATATATAAGTTTTTTAAACCCTTCATTAATTATGTCAAGGGCTGAAAAGAAAAAAAGTCATATGAATGTATATCTAGCATGTGGTTAAAAGTTATTTTCTCGTATCCAGCAAAAGTTAAAAGTTCACTAAAATATTTTCTAAGAAATTAATTAAAAATTTTTTTGTGGAAAAATAGTTTGAATGACTTTATAAAAAATTGATTATATTTCTAGTATGTATTTATATGATTTGCTAGTTTTCATCTGTAATTTGATTCATTTTAATTTATGTCAGTAAAAGGTATTCAGCAGGCACAGTTATAAAACTAAATGTTAATAGATTTTTAATTTAACTTTCAACTTAAATATTTATTTGGCTATCTTAAGCCTCATTGAATAAAATCAGTAAGCTTTATCCTTACTCTTTTTAAAAGTACAGATATATGGCTAGTACATAAACAGATGTATAGTGTCTGTGGAATTAATATTTCATGGGGTTGGTGATGAGGAAACCTGTCTAAAAAGACTCCTTATAGAGCCGACAATGACAAAAATGTTGAGAATCACCAAGGATTGCTATACTCCAAACTCCCCTAGAAGGTGCTCTTTCCAAATGCCTCATAGGTGCTGGAAAACACCGAGATGGAAGCCCTTGGTTTGCTGGGTAATGGAGTTTGACAAAAGCTGGCAAATGCTGCTGGTGGTGTGGTCACAGAAGACAGTCTTAAGATAGCCACTGCTTTCCAACTCCCATTTGCCAAGTAGAGAGAAGGGAAAGCTGCACTTACCCTCAAAGATTAATTGCTTCATCCTTAGCCATAGGCAGAGCTGCAGAATCCTCTTTTGTATCATAGTTTTCCTTGTTGGGCAATATTCTTCTCGGTTCTTCAGAGAAATTCTCCTTTCTTTTCTGCCATGACCTTAGCACGTTATGTTTTCCCATTTCACCCCTGCACAAAACTGCTAGAAAGGATAAAGAAAACAGGAGAAACTGTAGAAGTAGCACAAACAATGACATGTTTTTACAATGTGCTTATGCAGTTCTGAAGCTATGGCTTAATATTCAATTTGTCACACTTTTTGATTGTTGTTGAATATGTTTTAATAGGAGGATGTGTAAGTGTATTTATTTTTCTATAGGAGGGTGAAGAAGAGATATCTTTAAGAAGCAATGGAAAAGAGAAATTAATTGAAATAAATTTTAGATCATGCTGAGTTACATTTGTCTTCATTTGACAAGTACATACCTCTTATTTTAAATGTAATGAGGTGTCTCGAGTTTTATATTTTAAAAGGTTCTTTGTCTTTGTGTGAATAATGTGAAATGTTTTTATTAATTTATAGATGTAGAGTTAATATCGGCTTTTTATCAGACATGGACACATTTGTTTAACCTTCTGGCCACACTCCTGAGGAAAGCCGGGGCTGCCTCGCTCCCGTCTATTACGGTGGGTCTGGCCAAGCACTGGGCGGCGGTGATAGGTAAGAAGATATCTTACTGGGCTTGGGGTCTTTCTGCTAATAAAAATTAAGATCATCATTATTTATGATTTTATATATATATATATATATATATGTATTCTCTAAAATTAAGTAATTATATGGCATGGCATAGGAAAGAAACCAGGTACTTGGTTTGAGAAATTTGCAGTGCTCTTGAGGAGTCCAAAAAATGCATTTTTGAAAAATTCAGACACATTTCAAGATACCATATAAAAACAAGTAAGTAAGC
Source organism: Tapirus indicus (assembly GCA_031878705.1). Lineage (NCBI taxonomy): Eukaryota > Metazoa > Chordata > Mammalia > Perissodactyla > Tapiridae > Tapirus > Tapirus indicus. The sequence goes on from CM062917.1 coordinate 8,609,705, forward strand.
CTGTGGTGTTATGAAGATACGTATGACATGATTATAAAACAGTGAGATAGATTTTCTTCTGTTGGGGTAGAAACCAGTCTCTTTCCTCATATATATGCACTGTAAGTGGGTAAATCTGCATATATAAAATCCTGTGTACATGATAACATGGAAAGTTGTAATAAAAATAGTGTCTTCTCTCAAGACACAAGGATTTTTCTCATAGTAAAGAAATGCCCAGAGTATAGTGTAGTTAATTATTTTTATAAGATGTTTTCCATGTAATAGTTGCCTACTAAAATAAGCAAATGATTATTTTTTAAATTAACTGCTGTCTTTAATTTTTCATAAAGTCTCTTCTAAATGTTAGCATTGCAAGACTTTTTGTATAGAAATGTTTATAAATTACATTTATGCTACCTTGTTTAAGTAACCAGTTTAAATGTATTCAAAATTGAGTTCTTTTAAGTTTCCAAGTTTTCACTAATTCAGCTGACTTATTTTTTTCACATTTTATTTTATCGTTTGGTCATCCTGTAAACTTAGATGTATGATACATTTTAGTACCAGAGTGGTAGTTTTGAAGTAAAATTTATGGAGAAATACATGTGCACAAGAAACAGAATTGTTAGTTATCTGGATATGGGAGTTCTGAGTTTACCCTAAGGGAAATAGTGTCCATTTAGAGATCATTATTTTGTTAAAAGAGGTAAAAATTGAAAGCGATTGACGGAGTGATTGAGATTGAGATTTTCCTCTTGTATCCATGGGGACGGGAATTAGTTTACCATCTGAATCACTGATAATATAAAGCAAGATGCTTTATGGGACACCTAAGCCACCTGGTCAAATCAGGCCCACTGTCTGTTTTGGTAAATAAAATTTTATTGGAACATGGCCACAGTGATTCATTTACTTATTGCCTGTGGCTGCTTTCGTGCACAACAGTAGAGCTGAATAGTTGTGACAAAGGCATGTGACACAAAGCGTAAAGTATTTATTTATTCTTTGGCCCTTTGGAGAAAAAGTTTGCTAACCCCTGATTTAAGCCTGTTTACCTGACACTATTTCCCTAGTGATAAAACAGACATATTAAATTCAAAATCTTTCTACAAAATACATACACAGTTTTATATAATAATAGTGCTAATCAAAAATAACCTACTGTATAAACTGCTTTGATAATAGTAATGTTAATGAAAACTAATAAAAATGATCATTGATATTCCTTGCTATGGAGTTAATTGTTTTTGTTTGTTTTTTCTTTTTCTTATCATTTTCCATCTCTTGTGCCCATACACATTTAAAACATGGTCACTCTGTAACTTATGTTATCTAGAACAATCTTTTCTCAAACTTGACAATATTTAGACATCATTTAAATAAACATAATTCTCATGAAACCCCACTGTTGACTAAATTATTTTTCTTATGTTACTTAAGAACATAAGAATTTCTATAAGCCTAAATCTAGGTGGAAATTCTTATGGTTATTACTCTTACACAAGTATAAATCCATAATAATATTTTAAAAATATATAAATAATATAAATAAACAACAAAATTATAAAGCAGTGCTGTCAAATTAATAAAATTAATGCAATGCAGCAAATGTTCTTTTGATTAAATTAAATTGGTGCTCACAACAGGAAATTAAACTCTGTTATGTTTGCAAATCAGTTCATAACCATTCATGTTCTCTATCTGAATTACCCTGAAACCTTTGTTACTGTACCATGCCAACACTGCATACTAAGTCTTATTTTAAGTACTGTTGGGCATCAGCTTGTTTGAAAATAGAAACACAATCACACTTACAAGGTGGTAATTTAGATAATCCAGAGTATAGTTACATTAGCTTTTTTTTAGGTTACACTGAAATAAAAATTAAAAAGTGAAAAAATGTAGAGACTTTGTGGATCCCAGTAGACCATAGAGAGATCAATACTCACTTATATATAATTCTCTTATTTTGGGTCTTAGCAAAGATGGTGTATATGTGCATTTGCATACACACACACTCGCACACTCATTCGTATAAGAAGAACCCATAATAAGAAGAACAAAATGAAAATTAGATTCTTTGATTCAGTATGTTGTCTCAGTTCTGTTTAAATTACTTGTAAACACTAGACTTATTCTTGTGATACTTGAACTATTTATAGCTTTACTTCATTAGAAATGAAAAAGCTATAAACTTTTTTTTTAATTTTTGTGAGGAAGACGGGCTCTGAGCTAACATCCGTTGCCAATCCTCCTCTTTTTGCTGAGGAAGACTGGCCCTGGGCTAACATCCATGCCCATCTTCCTCCACTTTATATGGGACAGCCACAGCGTGGCTGACAAGCAGTGCGTCGGCAGGCGCCCGGAATCCGGACTGGCAAACCCCGGGCTGCCAAAGCGCAGACTAAAGCGCTGCACCACCGGGCTGGCCCCGAAAAAGCTATAAAGTTAATTACTCAAATCAGTCTAATAACACTTTTTTAATTTTGAAGAACTTTTCAAACATTTGCATATGGAATTATTCCCTCTTTTAGATATGTTCTGCAAATGTGTGGGTTTGTCTACCACATGCCCTACCCTCTATACTGCCAGCCTGCAGTTCCTTTCTATTCTCTTGACTGAAGAAGCAAAAAGGCGTCTCCGGGATAAGGATAAAACAAATCTATGCCACAGTCCAACAATGGCTTCACTTCTTGATAAAACTCAGGAAAATCAGAAATCTCTAGAACGACTTAATGAAGTAATTATTCAGGTAAGTGATTTCTTGACTTTTCAAAACTTGGTTTAGCATTTAAATGAATTGACTTTTAGTCTTGGTCTTGTAAAAAATTTTTTTTAATCATTTGAATTAAAAAGTAATTAATGCTCATTATGACCATTTAAATAATAGAAAAATATATGAAATTAAATTAACCATCTCCTCTCCTCTCCCACCTCTCCGATGTTGACCAGTTTCTTTAATGAATAGGATGTAAAAATTCAAAATGAAATATTAGTAATCTAAATCCAGCAGTTTATCAAAATAGCTGTATCATTACCAAAATGAGTATATGTTTTAGGGATGCAGGTATAATTCATAATTTATTGCCATTTTAAAGACATGTTTACATCTTTGAAGATATGTTTACCTACATGACATTTGATTTATATAAATGGAGTACATATATTTAAGGTGGTGATGTGTATAGAGGTAGGCAGACTTGGTTGGCACATTTGTGAGAAAATGCCCCCTTTCCAAACCCTGCTGCCTATTTTATCTTATAAACTAATTTTTTGCAATCCTAAGATATGAACTAAGAATTTTGTTTCATCAAAAACATTCTAAAATCACTCAAGTATTGTTATTTTATAAATAGATTCACACAAAAAAACTAGAAGTGTTTCCTAAGTTGCACAGTTGTTTTTTGCAGATAGGAATATTACTAGATTTTTCATTATTAAGAAATATCCTCCTTTTTAGTACTCATATGGTTTTATGGTTTTTGTCTTTTCACTGAAAGGTGGAAGAGTAGTAGACTTGCACATTGAAGGATTTGCTGCTACTTCCCAGTCGGCCAGCCATGTTTTACAGACGGAAGGTTGTTCCTGTCTGCCGACTAGTTATAGTCCCTTTGCTGCTTAGGGTTTGGGGATTTTTGCCCCTTTTCTGCCTGTGAGAGTCATGGTTGTGCAGATCTTTCTGGTATGACCACTTGTGCACCAGCCTTGCTTATGCTGGAATGCAGACAGGGCTGGTAGTGGCCAGGGCAGCTCCTGGTCCAGCTTGAACCTGCCTGTGGAGGCTCACAGGCTCCTCAGGGGACTTTTGTCTCCCTTGCCCAACAGATTATAGTTGCCTTCAAAGCACAGATAAGGAGCCTGATAAGGGATCCCAACATTTTCTCATCTTCTCAACTAACTCCTTCAGAAGCTGGATCTCTGGGGGAAAAAGGTCCTCAAAGCATTTCTCGAAGTCACTTACCTTGGGAGGCTATAGCTTCCCTGAAACCACTACCTCACTCATTCTACTCAGCTTTTCTTAGTTTAAAACCCAATTGGACACTGTCCCAATTATCTCATTCACCATCAGAACAGCAGGCTTTATTCCCCCAGTGATTAACTGAGTCCGATTTTGTACTTTAGAGAATACCATAACCAGGAAAACAGACACACCTTTTCAGAAGTCCTCTGCCAGCACCGATTCAAAAGTTCTTAATTTCCTAACTTTGGCTTTGGTGGAACACTGTTTTCTTGGGGAAGGTGCCATGCTTTCCTCTTCAGGGAATTAAATGACTCGCGGGCCCGGCATCAATTTCATTTCCTCAGTGAGGGCAGCATGCTGGCCCCCTCCCCTGCGGAGGCCAGAAGGCCCAGGAGCCCTGCGAGCCTTGACCACAGCCATGACCATGGTTCCTTTGGCTAATCCTCCTGGACCTGGTGAAATTTAAAGACCTCCAGGAATCCAAGCCAAGGCCATTCTATTTCCTGTTACTTGGTGGTGGTGCTGTGTTTCAAGGGACCGCGATTAGACTTGTAAATATGGGTCCGTGTTGGGATGATGAGCCAGATTAAAATCGCGTATGTAGGAAAAACTGCGCCACAGGAATTTGCTTAAATTTACCTTGCCCTTATTTTTCCCTAATATGTTGCAATATTATTTATTAGAAAAGTTATTGTTTATAATCTTTCACTGTTACCTTCTTAGTCAAGGAAAATGAGGTATCCCAGAGCCACAGGGTATCTCAGTGCTTTTCCTAATGATTAGCTAATTTTCCTCTCCATTTCTTCCAAATTATAAAAGATATAAAGTATTCTGTGTGGATATGGATACATTAACCAGTTATTTAAACTGTTTCCTAATAAATCATCTTCTTTTTGTTCATGTAAGCAGTAGAACACGAATATGTGATGTTTGTTAGAAGGGTACAGCAAGTTTAAGACAAAGAAAGTAAAGACAGGAATTGCACGTATGGCACACTTATGAAAAAATGTATGCCTGCTGTCCGATGGGACATTTATTAATGAGCTTATTAAACTACAAACATTGTGTTTTCTTTGCTCTGCCCTATATAAACATGATATGTGAATTAAAATATTATTAGAATCCATTAAACAGCAGGACATTATAATAAATAATATATGTCCATGTAGGCTGTGGGTTGTGCCAGGTGTTATACGAAGCAAAATAAACTACAATCTTTAAATTATCAGAAGAAATAGTATTCTAAAATTGGTGCCTTTCAAAAGTATATTTAAATTCTCTGTAAAACTGTACTCAAAAAATATTAGATGTGTGACCTTAGGCATATCACAGAACTTCTTCTGGTTCAGTTCTTCAAATGCAAAATGAGAGGATTGTATTACATTATTGCTAAGTTTCAGCTGGCTCTAAAATTCTCCATCCTTCAATTAAAATGTCTTGGCAGAAAATCTTTTAAATGGCTGCTTTACAGCACTATCCTATGGGGGATACATGTTGAAAGTTTGCATGTGGTACTTATATCTTAAATAATGTGTAAATTAATTTTTTCATAATTCCACTTTGAGATGGTTTCAGGGTTTGAATATTCTCTAAGAAAGTATTAGCTGTCTTTTGACCATGAAATACTGAACACATTTGACTTCATGGAGATTTTGCCTTGCCTGGTGAGATACGCAACATGTTTCATTTGCAGATACATATAGATATCGAGATTAGTAAAAACTCTCTATAGTAGTAGATTTTGTCTGTGACTGATAGATTGAATTATTTTTACTCCTTATATTCGATCTGATATCTAAGGATAGTAATGCAAGAAAACAACAAACTCTTATGTCATATTTTAGGTGTTTAGTGAGTGGTAAAATTCAAGAGTAAATCTGTTGGAGAGAAGGCTTGTATGTTTGAGATACTGTTGTGTTAATGAATGTTCACTATAATTAAAAAGCCTCTTCTTACATCAGTACCTTTTGGAAAGAAAGCAGAAAGTCCTGACCTAGAATTTCTAGATCACTTAGTATATAGAAAGAATTAGATCTAAAAAGAGCATGACATCTAAATAAACTGCCCTGAGTCCTCTTATTTTCTATGGTTGACAAAAAGACAGATTGTTTCTTGCTCTGTATCCTCTTGATGTATTTTTCCTCTTTATGTGTCTGCACCATCCAGTAGCTAGTGGTCTGTCACTTCAGCTCTTAGATATGGGATCTCAGCCTCTGCCCTCCCACCTCCAGGCTTCACCCGTGTCAGCCATGTGCCCCTGCTCTGTGCACAGATGCCCAGAACTCCTTTCAGTGCGCATTAAGTGCTACGTGGAAAACGATAGAAATCCAGTTCTGTCCTCTGACCTTCAGTAGGTGTTGAAAAGTGTGTGGATTTGCTGTAGGTTAGTCCTGTTAGTTTTTTGTTTGTTTTCAGTTTGGGCTTTCATATCAGTTTTACCCTGTACACATTTTAGGGTGCCAAACAGTTTTATAAATTTTTTACCCAAAGTGGGGATCTTCTGCCATCTTCCCTCATTTCGCTCTTCTCAGAGGTGACTACTTACATCTCTGTTAGCATATTACTTTGTACTTTACCTTCCTTTGTCTCTAAACAGAGTGCTTGTATTTCTCTGTCTTGATTATTCAGTTTTGGGGCATTGCCTGTTGGTTTCCTACTGTGGAAAATGAGACTTGAACTCTCCTTCCACCCCTCACTCAGCCGCCCCCACAGTGGGTTCCCTGCTCACTCCCCTGCGTTACACATCTTCGCGTTGACAGGAGAGTAGACGCTGTGTGGTGTTAAATCTGGGAAAACGTCAGACACACTTGAACCGGCTGCGGTGTTTACCTTTCTTTTCCTGCTCAGCTTTTTTTTTCCTTAGAGGCGTTTTTATTTTTTAATTTGCTGAATTTTCTATTATATAAGTGCCATGTTCTTTGCCAGCAATCAAATGTCCTCTCATTATATTCAGAAATCTCAGAACTTACATCAGCTTCATCTTCTGGAAGAAATCACTCCCAGTTTCTTCTGACTTTCCTGATGCCCAGTGTCATCCTGGGATCTCCATTCCTCTTCTTCCGGGGAATTCCTTGAGCTCTCAGTCCTGTGAACTCCTCTGTTCCTGTCCCATGTCATTCTTTCCTGGTTCACGCCCTCCTTTTGGTAGAGTCTATTCTCCAGCAGCTTCTAGATAAAAGGTGCATAGGAGGCTTTTTTGAAATCTAGACATCTAAAAGTCTTTTTCTACCCTTACATTAAATTTCTAGTTTGGTCAAGTGAGAATTCTAGGTTGGAAATCATTCACTTCTGGATTTAGAAGGCATTGTCTATTCCCTTTAACTTCTCGTGTTAACTGTAGAGAATTCTGAAGCCATTATGATTCCTGGTTTCTCTCTCCTGGAAAGTTTTAGAATCTCCTTTTTGTCTCCAGTATTCTACATTCTCCTGATGAAGTGTGAGTCTCTTTTATCTGTTGTGCTGGGCTCTCTGGGGGTCCTTTCCATCTGTAAACTCCTGTTTTGTAACTACTTCAATAGTTCTGTAGCTATCCACTGTCAATGAAGTTCCAAACTCTGTATGTTTGGAACTCCTGTTAAGTTTTATTTTTCCTACACAATTTCTCTTTTCTTCTTTCTCTCTTTGTTTTGATTTCTGTTTTCTGGCTAGGGGCTTTTCTCGGGTGTCTGGTAATCTTGATTGTCTGCTTTATTTAAAACCAGGAGACTTCCAGCAGATCGGAAGCCCTGAGCATCTGAGGGAGCTTGCTAACGGCAAGCTGTACTGTGTACAGGGATTTGGCTGGTCATTTTGTGACCCTCTCTTCTTGAGCTTGTCAGATTCCTTAGAGAAGAATCTTCTGATCTCCTGCCTGGAGGTGAATACCCGCACTGCCAAGTGTTTTGCAGCAAGGTAGGAGACGAGAGCTGGGGTCTTAGAATTTAATTTGCACAATTTCACTTAATTCTTTCTGTTTTCGGTAGAATACCCTTACCCACAAATGTGCTGTCTCTGCCAATTCAGAATGCTTCTAATTCATCCTCTCCAGAGATTAAATCTTCAGTTTTTGCAAGGGTTGGGGATGAAGAGTAGCTTGGCTGCACAGAGATTGGTGGTGGACAGACTCTGTCATCAAACTTCTCAGAGACTTTTTAAACAGTCCTCCTTCACTCTCACTCCCAGGGGTTACTGGTGCTCAATTTCCTGAGCTGTTGGCAATTTGGTGTATAGATTGGGGTGGTACTCAGCTTTCCCCACTCACCACTTAGCATTCAGGATTCTCAAGCCTGCTAACACATTTGCCATTCTTCCACCTGCTTTCTGGTTTCCAAACCTGTTGTGTGTGTTTGTCTTTAATCCCATTTCTGTCATTTTAAAGAGATTTCATGAGGGAATAAAAGACACATCCATGTGCACAACTGTTTCCCTAGAGGTCTTACCTCTTTTTTTCCCCCTCATTACTGCAGATAGTAGACGAGTAGTATTTTTTAAGGAGATCGTTTGATTTTCCTCAAATCACTAATACATGCAGGTTAATAAGGATGTGTGTATGAGAGCAATTTTCCTGTTAATGGTGAATTTAGTTTTAAGATTCTCATAGTTAATTATAGTGATTATACTCCAAATATATTCATCATCCTATAATACTTCCCTACCTTTTTCCCCCTTCTTCCTGGTCACACTTAGCCTGGTCTTTATCAAGCCTCCCTGGGCCTGGGCATTTAATATCTAATGCATTGGCCTGTTAGGGACCTGCCTGGCCAGAGGCAGCAGCCTAAGTGAGATATTTAGGTTGGAATCGCTACCCCTGATGGTAGAGCTGGGCAGGCCCCCACTCTGCAGGCTCCTCTAGTGTCACATTGCCAAGTGTAGGCCGGTCAGAAATTGTAAGAGAAGTTGCATCTATGTAATTATGCTGTACTATATTTTATGTAAAATTATATCATTTAAGCTTAATTTTAATAATGATATTATGAAACTGGATCATTTGAAAATTACTGTTAGAAGGAAAAGATATGAATTTGGATTATATCTAATATTTATAAATCAAATGAGGAACTTCTAGATTCTTATTTATAAATCAAATAAGGAACTTCTAGATTCTTAGATTGGATTTATGAACCCCTTGAAATTGTAATAAAAATGTATGTGTATATCCACATGAGAATTTTACCACAGGAAATTTCACCTAGTCAAGCCTTTAGAGCTAACACACCCAGTAAATGGGAAATACAGAGGCAAGAAGGCAAGCAGACAAATCCAGAACGTGGGACATTTTGTAGGACGACTGATCCAGTGTATACAACATCTCAACAGTGTGAGGGAACAACAGCTGCAATGAAAATCCCTGGGTGGGGGAGGAAAAGCAAGTGATCTGGATTTAGGAGATATAACATACAGATATGATGTGAGGGCTTCATTGGGTTCTGATTCCAATAAGCCAACTGTGAGAAGACATTTTTGAGACAAAAGAGAAAACCTGAATTTGGATTGGATGTTAGTTGATACCAAGAAATTATTATGTTATGCATGATAATGACTTTATGATTATATATACTGGAGTATGCTATTTTATATCTAGTATTTACTTTAAAATACTTCAGCCAAAAAGTTTTAAAAAGAGAGAGTATAGGGTTTGTTATTCTGTTTACTCTTGTACATATTTAAAATTTTTATAATGAAAAATTTTTTAACTCAGATTCAAATGTGTAAAGGAAATATATCAAAATATTAGTATTTTCAAAATTACAAGTGGTTTTTCATTTACATACAAGTCAAAAAAGTTAAAAAATGATTTTTTTTGGAAAACATGCCATGTGATAGGTAAATGTTACTGTAGAAATGAAAGTTCGAAAGAACCACATCATCTGAGGTGCAGGCGTATATTGGGTGGAAATTGACGGAGGGGACTATGTCTCAACAAGGAAAAAAGAGGAATTTGATGACAGTTCTCCTATTCAGCAGTTTTCCAAGGGCCATTTTAAATAGGTTACATATAGGTACATAGATTCCCTGGTGAATTTGAGTAAGTGCATGAACTTGCTGTGTGTTAATACTAAGTAAAGCTTTTTTCTTTAGATAAGGGGTCTTTGAGAATGATTGTTGGTCTTTTCCATATTATAAATTTCTTATTCGGTCTTATCCACGCAGAGCATTCTTAAATCTTAATGACTTTTTAGATTCCAGTGAATTTCATGGAATAGTTGAAACCTAGCAATATCTTTTAAATAGAATGCATCTTTTATTCACAACAGTTTTGCTCCAGATTAAGTTTTTCTTCAAGGCAGTTTGATATATACTCTTTGCAGTGCTATGAAGGAAGGCCCTCCAAAGATATCCTGAAGAGAGTTGCTGCAAATGCACTGATGTCACTTCTGGCCGTCAGCAGAAGAGCACAGAAACATGCTTTGAAAGGTGAGCCCCATGGCACCTCAGCTGTTTTCATGGCATATTTTCAATTCCTATGTTTTACTGCTTGTTCTTTTTAATTTTCTTTGGACTCAAAATGTAAAGAAGTTATAATCTCAGCATCACTAAAAAAAAAATAGGGTTTTTTTTTTCCCTGTACAGAAACACAGTAAACATGTTACTTTTAAAACAAAAAGATTATTGTGTAGATTATTTTTTGTGTAATGATTCTTATTCTAGAGAAACTACATCTAAATATTAGAGAAGCTTTAAAAAGCAGCATATCACTCATTTTCATAATAATTAAATATTAGTAACCACAAGCACATATTGCATAGCTGAATAAGCATTTATATGATTCTATATTTTCATATAAATTTCCCCCCTGGAGTGTTGTAATTTCTCATCTGGAGTCAGGGAACGCAGGTCTTAGAATTGAAAGAGAATAACAGCAGTACGAAGTCCAATAATATAAGTTGTGATTTGCTTCTAAAATAAATTATTCATGCCTCAAAATGTAAATTAGATTTTGGGAGTATTGTACTAAGTTGGAAACAAATGGGCTTTAGCATTTTAGTTCTCTTGATTTTTCTCTCTGATTCATTACTCTCATTGAAAACACTAAAAAGAAGTTGGTCAGAAATATATAATTATTTTCTTGAAAATTTAATTGGTATACATGGTTTTAACTTATTTGGAAATGGAATATGCTTTTGATTGTTTTGGATTCTGTCTTTCAGCCGATCTGATAGACAACTGCATGGAGCAGATGAAGCACATTAATGCGCAGCTGAACCTGGATTCTCTGAGGCCTGGGAAAGCAGCACTGAAGAAAAAGGTAACTGGAATCCCTGCATTCTGGGACGAAGGATGGCTGTGCATGGAGACCGGTGCCCTTGTGCTTATCAAGGACACCAGTGTTGGTTGAAATGAGTATCTGATTTACAGGAAAGGTACAGTCAGATAAATTAATGGGATTTCTGCATTAGCAGGTTTGGGTTTGGGAGTTTTTTGTGTATGTGTCTCAGTTCTCACTTGAAGATCTTTAAATGAGATTTATATTTCATATGTTGTTATAAACATTTTGGTGTGTGTGTGATAAAGGTTTTATACTACAGAAAAGAAATCTTTCTCTCAAAGCAAGCATAGGTTCACTAGGAATGACATATCAGTGTTTTCTATATGCCAGGCACTATTCTAAACGTTTCATATTTGTTATCTCCTGTACACTCATGACGGCAGTCGAACAAGTAGTGATTGATGAAGCCAGTATTTGCCCCACGTCTGGATGGTAGCAGAGCTGGTATTCCGAACCTCTGTTTATTTCCTTCCGTGACTTCTGAATGTCTCTTTCTAGGACTGATTCTGCTGGGCTCATGTCCAAACTGCATGTTCATGTAAACTAGAAATAACTCAGCGTTTATATAATAGCAGTGGTTAATAATAATGACTATGATTAAAAAGATCTGCCACACACACCTATTGAGAAAATGAATGTGTGTGTGTATTTATAAATATATAAATATACATAAATGTATATAGCTAAGGCCATTATAGCAGTGATCTATTTAATAACTAGTTTCTAATGTACTTGGTAAGAAAAAGCCTTATTTAATAATTTCATTGATACAGGGAGTTACATGTTCGTCAGTTTCTTTTCTTGCCTCTCTTTTTTTCCTCTCTAGGCAAAGGCCCTTCATCACTGAGAAAGTCAGCCAACACCTGAAATGATTGAAAACCGTTCAGTACCTGCTTCATTTTATTGAGATGAAACATGGAGCCTATTCTGTATCTCAGTTCCTCCATGCTCTGTAGAACAGAAATAGTTTTTTCGTGGTGGCTGTGCTCCTTGAGATCTGGTCATCTTTCAGAGATCATTAGCCTGTCAGTCCCCTCAGAGTTATGGTGGTCAGGCCCAGTGAGAGCGTGGCTGCACTGTGATGTGACCCCGAGGAGAAGGAATTACTGTATATAAAAGGTGGAATATGTCGTTGTGTTTACATTTTTCAACTGCTTTTTGTTTAAACAGGAGGATGGTTTTATTAAAGAGTTAAGCATTGCCATGCAGCTCCTAAGAAACTGTCTTTATCAAAATGAAGAATGTAAAGTAAGTAGAGCTACTTCTCAAAATTTTGATAGCAGTGCTGGCCATTGACAATTTAATTTTTATGTGAGATAACATAGGAGGGAGAATGGAAAACTCTTTGAATTTTTTTTAGATGCACAGTTGATTGGTCCTAAAAGTCCATGTTAATTCTCAGAAATGGATGCACCTAATCTTGTTGTTATTCTTAACGCTGATGATATTTCTTGTTTATGTCAGCATTTTCACTTTAACTTTATTACTGAAACTTTGACTTCAGGCAGCTAAAGCAAACTTGAGCCTCTTTCCGTACTGTTATTCATTTCAGTTGGTTTTTTACAAAGATGGAATGAATGGCTGTGTATATCTTATAAGGCAGTTTTTCAAAGGCAGCTGTCAGACACTCTCCAAGGGGATGAGTGGAGGTGTCTATATCCGTAAGGAAAAGATGAGTGTGTCTCCTGCTTCAGAGTAGAAAATGCTTAATGCTGTTGTCAAGCATGGCCATGTCCACCTCACGGAGGGTCTTCAGTTCCAGCCTGGCTGGCTCCCTGTGCTGTTGACTCAGCCCCTCTGTCTGGGAACCACTGAGAGATTTTGCTTTGTCTGTGAGCATTGGCACTGTCATTAAAAACACTGCATTATTTCTGTTACACAGGTTATAATGTCTTGATTTGCTTTGTCATAGTGATATAACACTCTTGAAGCACTAGCTTTCACACAAATACTATGGAAAATGAGTAAAACAAAGATAGATTATAGAAGCTTCCCTTTTAAAAAAGTTTCTTACCTTTTTTGCTTTTACCTGTGATAAAACTGGAAAAAGCATATAATATTTGGAAAATGAACATCTTGAACACATGTTCCTTAAATTGTGTTAAATAATTTGTTCAAGACATATTGTTAACAATTTACATTTCAAAGCAATTTGATAGGAATTAAATATTTGTACATTTCATTAAAATTCCCAATGTATGAACTTTTTACTCAAAATAGAAGTGTCATTTACTAAATTTATGATCCTTCATACTAAATGGTATCCTTGTGACTGGATGCAGTTAATATTCCTTACTCAAGGATATTGACACCTTACTCAGGGAATACTCTGGAACACTTTCCAGGTAGGATCTGCCTATATAGATTTATGAGAGGCTAGCCTGGGTACTGGTTATAAATATAGTGTTCATGTTTATAAAACATTAGCCATCTATAAAAGTGTGATCTCTCAATAAGTCATAGCATTTCTGTATTTCCAAGTTGTTTAATAAGGAATAAATCCAAAGAAGAATATTTAGATTACTTTTGAGTATAAATATAGTCCTATGGGGCAAAGATTCTTAATTTCCTGTTCCAACTTACCTGATGTGTGTGACACGCTCCCATTACTAATTGTTGGTCGTTCTTGTAGTAATTTACCACGTCACCCCCCCCCCCCTGCAGTGTCTGTATATGTGTGGTGTTAAAGAGTTTTCCTACTGGGAAGATCAGGGTGGCTGTGAGGTAAATGAATTGAATGGTGGGCACAGTTAGAGGTGGAGGACTGTGGTGGCAAAAGATGATGAGACCCTAACCCTGTCAGGTAGAAGGGGAAAGGAGAGTGGGGAGTAAATTTGAGATATTGAGGAGAAAGAAGAGATGTGTAGAATGACTTCCAGGCCCTAGTTTAATGCAAGAGCGTGTTAGAGCAGAGTGTAGGGATGAGAGATCCTAAGTTCAGGTTTGCACGTGTTAGTGTAAAGAGTCTTTGGGACATCTTGGGGGGAAATGGCTCGTGATCAGTAGATTCCATGGGTCTGGGGCTCTGAGGCGTGATACAGGCTGGGGATATTAGGAGTTATCAGTGTGGTGGTTGTGTAGATGGTGATTGTAGCCATGACTACTGGTGAAATTTTCAGGAGAGTATATAGTGAGAGCTTATGTCATATCCTTGGAAAATAGAACTATTTAAGAGAAGGCAGAAAACAACTGAGAAGGGAATGCTGGAGAGACTTTGGAGATGATCCAGGATAGAGGGGCTGCATGGAAATGAAGGAAAAAAGAGACCTTTAATAGCTGCCTCTGTACCTGAGGTTTGGCAGCTACAAAGATAGGAGTGGTCTTACTAGCATCATCAGAATAGAAAATAAATCGAAGTAAGCTGAAGATTAAATAAGAGATAGGAAATGACAGCAATAAGAGTACTCTTCTTAGAATCTCGATCATGAAAAACTGCATTAATGATTTAGGACATATAACGTTAAAGGAAGTTAGTCTGCATGTTTGTTTCTCCTAACATGTAAACTGCTTGAATATAAACAGAAATGACCTAATTCAGGGACTAATTATTAAAGAGACAGGAGGAAAAGAACTAATTGATGGATGAAGATTCTTGAGGAGGCAAGTGGGGCTGTGTTCCAAAACACGTATGGAGTATCAGTCTCCGACAAAAGAGCAACACCTGTTCCTCACTGCCAGGCCGGAGGGATGAATGGATGGAAACACAGCTAGACTATGTGGACAAAATGGCAGTGGAGAGAAGGAGCTTCTACCTAATTGTTTCTGTCTTCCTGAAACAGTGAGCAAGGTCATCTGCTGCAAACGCAGGGCTGTGTTCCAAGCTTATGAAGAGTAGGAGCGTGGGGAATGACTTTGGAAATAACACTGGGAGTGACTTCAAAGCTTATGGAGATTGTTGACTGTTGGGAATAACTTCCCACTCTCTTCTGCCATTGATGCTGCATAAAATTGTATAGGGTGTGCACATGGGTCTACAAATCGACTAGTAATGCCTGTTCATTTAAAAAAATGCTGCATTTACTGCAGATAATTATATTTTATCCATTAAGACTGAGTTACTTAAGAATTTATTGATTTAACATAGTATTTTGACTGAATTTTACTATATTCAAATGACTTAAAAACAATAATCTACTTCTGATCTCTCTGTCTATCCACACATACCAGATGCGTATAGACACACATACACACAGAGGGAGAGATAGGGCGGAGAGGAAAACTCTGAGTTGATCAGAATGTTTACCTAGCCAGAAAATTGCATTTCTTATCCATATCGGAGCATTTACAAGAGTTTATTCAGTGTTGTAACATATCTCTGTTAATTTGCATGTTCAGAAGCTATTTTTCTACATTTCTTACCTAAGCTGCATGTCCTGGCCATCCCAGTGTTGAAGGAACTCCTGAGACTGGTGGGGCTCGTGGTCAGGGCAGTCCTGGGGCTAGGTGCTGAATCTGTCCAGAGGATTCGGTTGCTAGCTCTCACTAATCAGAACAAAGATAAATTCAGTTTTTGTCTCCTTATGTTGGTGACAGTGTTTTTGGATTTGATTTTAATTTTACATTTTCATATATCCAGACTAATGCTGCCCTTATTTCCTTTCTGCAACAGGAAGCAGCTCTTGAAGCTCATCTTGTCCCTGTCTTGCACTCTCTCTGGCCTTGGCTTCTGATGGATGATGTGTTGATACAAATTGCCCTGCAGCTACTTTGTGTCTATACTGCAAATTTCCCAAATGGTAAATAGAACCCAACACTGCCTTTCAATAATATACTAAAATACTAATTTTACATAATGTTGTTAAAGTGGACTGGAAAAATGAATATATATTTTGAAGTGTTTTTCCTACTTATTGAGGGTATATTGGTTAAAGGCATGCTTTCTGGTAGGTGTTATAAGAGCAGACAGATATTTTAGTATATGTTTGTTGAGAGAGGAGGAGTCATTAGACCGCTCAGGGAATAGAGACGGGGAAACTGGCCGGATTATATGGCAGTGGGAAATTGAATTTAATAGGAAAATTGATATAGTGAAAATAGGATGTAAGACCTTAAAAACTAGGTAAAAGTTAAAATGTTTATACATACTAGAGAAGAAGACTGGCATGATGACAGTGAGTCCTGGATCCAGTTGGTCTGGTGAGAGTTGATGTCATTCGTGTGCCTCTCTCATTCATTCATGTCACAGACATTTTATTGAGAGCTTGCTATGGGCTGTGCTTTGTTAGAGGCCAGCAACTCAGAGTGAGCAAAGACAGGGGTAGAGGTGATGCGAGGAGAGAGGAGAAGGTATGAAATAGCTGTTTGAGCCGAGGGAAAGCAAGCCCACTAGAGAAGTGAAGTAGGATTGCTGGCAGTATTAATTTCCCATTTGAAACTTTGGGTCATAAATTTAAGTTTTAACTAGTCAGCAAGTCTGTGTGCTTCCTTCTAGCAACATTCAGCAGCTCAGCAACTGGGTCCTTCAAATACCAAAAGATATGCTGAGAAAGAACTGAAACTCAAAATAATTCAGCACCCATCTAGCCACCGCTGTGTGCTGAGGATAGCTTATTCCTTGATAGTCCGACCGGCCTCCACCTCCACTCTGGATCTGTCGGTTTCTGTAGCCCACTTAGCTCGTCTCTGGCATATGACGTAAACAGACTTTCAGGCTCTTGACACCTCAACTTTCGTTGTGGTGTGTGGAGTACTCCACGGTCAGGATTGTCCTTGTTTTCGTTCTGCTGCTGCTAACTTTCTTGTCCTTATTTCTGCTTGGACAGTCTCCTCTCACTGCGTCTTCCAGCTCCCCACCTCTTACAGCATGACTAGCACAGGATAGCTGCCTCTGAAGTGGTGCACCTGCATATTGTCCTTCTTTACCCTACCCTTCACTCCTTAATTTAGGGTTTAGGGAATTAAGGAGAAAAACAGAATCAGTTGGTGAATATTGAGCAAAAGAAACATCTACTTTAATGTAAATCTTTTGAAACTATAATCTATATACAGTATAATCTTTATAAGGTATAATTATCTTTATAATCAGTATAAAGTATAATATTTATACTTAAAATTGATGTAAATATTAGAATGTGCTTAGCTTACTAAATTGAAAAAGAAACTTTTTCTGTCTGATTTGCTTCCAAGCAAAACCACATCATTTAGTGATGGTTTTGTATAACAGCTGCCGGAAACCTTGGTATTTGGATACTGCTATATAGTGTGAATGCAGGAAAGATCACTATGTATTTGTGTTGACTTGCCTTTTATGAGTTTATTCTATAGCATGTATTTGATTCTGACCTACTTATACTTAAGCTGGACTCCTTGCATGGGCTTTCACAAGTTAATTACACCTTAGGTTTATGTTACAATACAGTAAAATGTATTTTTAATTCTTTTATGATGATTTTTCTCCCTTGATAAACCCTATATAGTTGTTTAATTTACTGAGAAAACGCTGGACTCTGGGAAACCAGTTGACACCACTGCTGGCTTTTGCTTCTTGTGAGCTGTGTGACCTTGAGCAAGTCACTGACTTCTCTGAGCTCTGTACCTTCATCTAGCATATATGGCTGGTAGTATTTGTCCTGTCCCTCTACCCCAGGATTATTGTGTTCCTCATTTTTTTTTCTTCTGTAAAATGAAGGCATTAGACCAAGTTACCCCATTTCTAAAATTCTGTTCTTCTACACAGGCCTTTATTTAGATGTCTTCTTTAGGAACTATTAAAAAAACTATTATGCTTATTATATTCTTTTAAAAAAAATTAACTGAGTATCTTTAAATGCTTCATTGAGATCATTAGACCCTTAATGAGGACAGTAAATCTGTTAGGTTGAATGTAGACATCAACACTAGCCTTCGGTGCTAATTTGCAGTTCACAGGTTAATGGCCAAGTCATTTGACAGACAGATATGCTTTACCACTTACATTTTTTTAACTGAACAGTGAAACTGAGAAGACATTATGATAGGCTGTTGTTTTTTAAGGTTGCAGTTCTCTTTGTTGGTCAAGTTATGGACAATATCCTGTTCAAGCTGCATATAGAGGAGCCCCCGGCAGCTCTCTGATGCTGTGTATCCTCAAGTTGGCTTCCCAGGTGCCTCTCGAGAACACCGCAGTGCAGCAGATGGTTTTTATGTTTCTTTCAAACCTGGCCTTGTCTCATGACTGTAAAGGAGTAATTCAGAAAGTAAGTACTTAAACTCTCCTTCATATCATAAAAAAGATACTCAGTAAAATAATCCTTCTAATCAAGGACATGTGTGAAAAGTCTAGAATTCTAGCATTAATTTATTATGATTTCAAGACATTTTATTTTACAGGATTGTAAGAGGATTAAGAGGTTCACTTTGTTTAAAGCCAGTTGGTAGATGATACATGAAAATGACAGAAGCTAGAATATGATCATACATACATTTCCTTTCAGTTTATCTTCTTAGCTTTTGGATTATATTTTATCTCTCTCAAAAATAAGGGTTTTAGAGAGACAGCTGTCTTACATTTATTTGAGGTCATAAAAGTAATATATTGGTCTTTAAACAGACCAAATTGAGCAGTAACAATTTCAGTTCAATTTACATTGTCAAAATGATTTATGAAATCACAGCCTCCTTCTGCCAAGTTAGACCTAACTTCTTTATGACATAGTAGGTGATTTTGTCAGCCCTCTGGGACTCCAGAGCCAAAACTTGACTTCTTATCACTGATGTCAACGTAGGGTACTTTAAAAGGAATCAAATGATTTCAACAATTCTAGTCACATGTTCAGTGACTATATTTAGATGTGTATAAATAGAATCCCTAATTTGGAAGATCCCTTAAAATTTGCATATGATCAGATTATCTGTTACTTACTAGTATATAGTAATTTGAGTGCTTCTGTTTCTTTTACATGAAGGCCAAGATAAATTGCAAAAGTTGACAGCATTCATAAAAATTGAGTCTCCTTTTCCTCCACCATGTCATCTTCTCAAAACCCCCCAAAAAACACTTTGGGTGCAATCTCCAAATAACTAGCTGTCTTGCTAAGGAAAGATCTTTCAGTGGCGTGTTGGAGCTAACTCATGTTGGCTCATGAGTGTTGTTAATCTTCAGGAGTCTTGCAAGCCAGCCAAGATCACGGTGGTATCTTGGAATCAACTACAGTGGGAGTACTCACACCGTGTAAATTGGCAAAAGGTGCAAATCAGGGATCCACTACTGTCACTGGACCAGCACATACATCTCTTTTCTCCATATATGTGTGTATGTATATATGTACACACACATAGATATGCAGTCACCCTGAACTGGATGTATGTGATGACCGTCCTTCCCATATACGAGAGCGCTGACCAGAGAGACAGTGCTTTCTGCCACTTCCTTATAGAGCACGGTGGTAGGAAGCAACACAGGAACTCCCCGGTGGAATGTAAGTGCTAATCTTGGGTCTGGTGTCTGACTTTGAGCTGGAGACTTATTCTCTTTAAGCTTCAGTTTCTTCATTTTTAAAATTATTAGGTTAAACAAAATGATCTCTAAGATCATATCTTCAATGCTCAACCTATAACTCAGGTACTGTACTTAAGCATATTTTGGAACAAGTATGATCAGACTCCATTTCAGGTGCGCATCAATCAAGTTATTTTCCTCTGCTCTAATTAGGAGACCCCTGAGCCTTCCGCTGCTGCATTAAGTTGTAATGAGCCCTGGACACTTGCAGTTACACCTCTTCATTACTCACCTGTCGGCATCAGAAAATGTAGCTAATGCTACTGTATAACTAAGATTCTAAAATGTTCAGTTTCTCTCTACCATGGCATGTTTCTGTACATTCTACCTGGTGTAGGAAATTGTCTAAAAGCATCTTTAGGCCCAGCAAAAAGAAGGAACACCCACAGCACATTTATAATTTAAAGCACTGCTATATATTTTATCAGTGTTGTCAACCCCAAATCTCCAGTATCATGGCAAAGTCTAGCTAACTGGGAAAGGCAAGGGATGAATCTAAAAAGCATTAATTTGGGCTGAGAGATGAGAAGTAGGTGTGAGTGATGGCAAATGCAGTGCAAAGTGCGCATGTAGTTTTACAGTTTACCTGTTGCTTGGATAATGTTGCTAATATTTCTGTAGCTCATCTCATTCTTAGAGTCCTTTTACATTAAAGTGTTAAATTTATTTTATATATTTATTTATTTAAAATAAATTTATAAATTTATTTTATAGCCAATATCTTGCTTTAGATCCAGGAGAACTGAAGAAATAAGCCAGAGTAGATTATTAAACAGAGAGAGATGAGATGTTTGGGGCAGTTTTGAAAGTTAAGTGATCACATTTCTGCACCCTGATCAAAAGGTCCCCATGACTGTGGTTCCCATGCTGTCCTGGGCTGCTTCTTACTATGGTACTTTTATACTTTCTTTCTTTGTGTATAGATTATTCTAGACAATAAGTAATCTTTCACATAGTTGAGGGTTTGGTGGGGTTTTGTGGAAGGGGTTTAATTTGGAGATTGAAATAAGTTTTACCGTTCAAGTAATAGGCCTTTCTCATTTGTTGGTTTGCTGGAATGGCATGCAGCCATGAGAGCGTCTGTAACAATGCGGAGCTGGGGCGCAGTGATATAAGATGTACTCACAGGGTTTTTACCACTCTTGGCAGCTGTAGAGATTCATATGTCCTGTGTACTGCGGAGTTGTTAGCTGGTATCCAAGACTGATTTGGGTTTTGTTGTTTCCTCCCCCCATAGGATAGCTCTTAATGAGTAGCAAAATTGCCAGAAGGCAGACAGAAAGAGAAAACTCAAAAGGCCTGAAAAAAATCCCCAAACTGAATTGTCAATCCTAAATAATTAAGAGTTGACTATAGTTTACTTTATCCATCATCAGGAAAGAATTAGTAAGAATTAAAATTTGAGCACTATTTTGTTCTTGACTTTTTCACTTATACCTGGAAACAATATAGATGGAGTATTTGGAAGATAATGGAAGGAAAGAGAAATTAAGGTTGGAGAAAAGAAGAGCAGAATGCTAGTTAATTGGTCTCCAAGGGACTAGGAAAATAATGAAGAGACTCAAGAAGAAAATAATATTCTCTCTGTTTACCCACAGAGTAACTTCTTACAGAACTTTCTGTCTCTAACATTGCCAAAAGGAGAAAATAAACATCTCAGCAATCTGACCATTCTTTGGTTGAAGTTACTCCTGAATATATCATTTGGAGAAGATGGGCAACAGATGATCCTGAGGCTTGATGGCTGTCTAGACTTACTTACAGAAATGAGCAAATACAAGCATAAGAGCAGCCCTTGTATACCGCTTCTCATTTTTCATAATATTTGCTTCAGTCCTGCCAATAAGCCCAAGATCCTGGCTAATGGTGAGTGTTCATGTTATATACTACACACACACACACATCCATTTCTACATGTGGTTGTTCATAGAGCATTCCATTCAGATTAAAGGACAAAAGAATTTTATAAATAATTTGTCAGGTATTTATTAAGCACCCACCGTGTTCAAGGCACTGTGAGAGGAAGGGGCTGTGGGATTGAATCAGGCGTGACTCCTGTCTGCAGAGATAAATCACACGTGGCTCCAGCCCTCAAGGCAGTGCACAGAGTCTCCTGGGGTTAGATCAGTCACTGATGGACACAGTGGATCCAGGAGGTGGCCAGGAGAAGGAGGAGCATGGGCGTGGACACTCTCTGGCCATGCCTCTACTCCTCCCATCTCTCCTTGCTCATCCTCTAACTCCCCTCACTCCTCTATGTCTTTGAGCAAATGCTGCCCTGTCGGTGAAGCCTTTCCAGACCAGCCTATGGAAGTTGTAATCCCCATGCCCTTCTTCCTGCCTCTTCTCCCCTCCCTCTCACTCTCTGTCTCCTTTCCCTGTTTTAACTTTCTCCGTAGCATTACCACCAGCTGAAATGCTGTGTGTTTTCAGTATATATCTGTTTATTCCTCGTCTTCCCACACTAGAAAAGAAGCTCTTACCAGGGATGGAGGTTTTTGTCTCTTCTCTTGATGTTCATCTGTTGCACCTGCAGTTGTGCCTGTCACTAGTGAGCACTCAGTGAGTATTTGATGACTGAGAGCCTGAGCAGGCAGGAGAGTTCAGGACCGAAGACCAAATGGGGAAATTAGCCTTACAGAGACTTCATTTTGAGATATAAGACAGATGGAGGTGACGATTGGTGGGGAGTCAGAAAAATTTTGGAACAGAAAGAGAGAAATGGAAAGATCTGTTGCAACCATGTGCTGTTTCTGTGAGGAGTCTGTGAATTTCATAGGGAGACAGTTTAATAAGGAGTTATTGTCTTATCATGAAATAAAAAAAGAGGTGGGCCCTAGACACCCACACACCTGGTGTTGGATGCCAACCCCTTATGTACTCATTCCAACATCACCTGGGGCAGCTTCTCTGGAAACAATTACTTCATCTAATAAAATAATCCCTCCTTTCTTAGTTTTGGTAGAAATTAGTTTATAAACACGCCTAAAGTACCTAGCACTGTTTATGGCACATGGTAAATGCTCGAGATATATTAGTTCTCTTTTCCTGTCATGTTTTTCACTTAATCTTTTCTTGGAGGTGTTTTTCTATGAAACATGGAGTTTTCCGAGTGAATGGAAATGATTCTACTTACATTCTACTTTGTGTGTGGTCATGATTCTGTTTTTCTGATAATAACTATTGAATGGCTCGAAACACAGGGAATGGTTTTAGAAGTTCAGCCAGCTTTTAACTTGCCTGAATTAACTGTGGATCTGCACTCTGCTTTCCCAGAGCCCCTCCACTGATGCTGTGCTGGCCGTCATGGAGGTGTGCTTCCATGGCTTTGTTCCATCCTTCTTCACCGTCCCCACCTTCACCACGTTTGTGAAGTGAGGATGACAGGCCCGACCTCACGGGGCAGTGAGATAGCGTATGTGAGGGATCTGTTCCCGTGCTGGTGTTTCTTATTAGTTATTCACCTTTCTTAGAGGAAGTTTTTTCTTTGGGGACTACTAATTACAACTTTATTATTGAGAGAGTTGGAAAAAGGACAGGCTTTTAGGGAACTGAAGGAAAAGTCCACATTTTCCACTTTTGGATTCCTCTGGATTTACTTTTAACATTTCCTTGTATCAGCAGTGCTCCCTTTCCTTCATTAGCTGAAAGCAGACAGGCAAACCTGTGGTAAGAAGGAGCTTCCCCAGCCCCACAGATATGAGATTGGGGCCTTCAAGGCAGGGGGAGGAGGTGCAGTTTCTGTATGAATCTGTTGTGGGCATGTCACAGGCGCTGCCTCCCATTTCCACGTGGGGATCCAGAGAGAGGGGGCTTAGCAGAGTCAGCTAGCTTAAACATCTACCAGGTAAGTCTGCTTGACTCAGGTCAGAAGCACCCAAACATCTGGTCTAGACGGTCAGGAACAGAGTGGGTGGTGGGACTTGACCTTGCAGTTAAAAATAGATCCAGTGGGGCCGGCCTGGTGGTGTAGCCGTTAAGCTTGCATGCTCTGCTTTGGCGGCTTGGGGTTCGTAGGTTTGAATCCTGGGCGCAGACCCACACACCACTAATCAAGCCATGCTGTGGCAGCATTCCACATACAAAATAGAGGAATATAGGTATAGATGTTAGCTCAGGGCCAGTCTTCCTCAGCAAAAAAGAAAAGAAAAAAGAAAAAAAAAGGTCCAGAGTACTCCTTGTTTCTGGTAATGTCGGGCTAGGTCTCTTCTGAAAACAACAAAAACATGTTAGATAAAATATTAAAATTCACCTTAAAAAAAATCAAAGAACTGAAAAGATAGCGGGAAATTTCCAGACCAATTTTGATTGAAAGTTTGTGCCCAGAGAGGTAAGAAGTATATAGAAAGCTCTTTCACCCTGAGGACATTTACCAACATGGTATGCTTGGCTTTTGTTCAGGAGGGAAGGGATCAGGAAACAGAAGCCAAGACCTCCGAGATGGGAGTTTATGGGCCATCCTGCCTGTATTAAGCTAGAACTCCAAAGAACCAACCTCTTAGGAGAAGGATGAATCAGAATTAAATTGATCCCCCAACCCTCATCCAGGTGACTAGGAAGAAAAGAAAAACAAATGTGAGAACAGGCACCACAGACTGCCCCTCACAGCTCTGCCGCCCAGAGATGCATGGGCTGAGTGGCCCATGACCATGGTTTGAGCTGGTCTTTGATTGACAGTGCCTCTGGCTGCTTAGGAGAAGCGAACTGCCACTCTGATGGATGGAAGACAAGTTCATACTAGGCCTCAGGGAACCTCCACAAATAATTTTTCAAAAGCATTAGCCACTACACAGTTAAAGATGATTAAGCACATCAGGAAACAGGACAACATGAGTAGAACCAGCCGGGGGAAAAATACCAACTTAGCTGCCTGGACTTCAATATTGTAATGATAAAACACAAATTTAAAAACAAATTTATACCATATTTAGATAAGTAAATGACAAGCTTGAAAATATTTGTAGGGAATAGGAAACTGAAAAATGGAAAGATTTGAAACAAGAACCAAACAGAAATTCTGTAACTTCACTGTACAATATGATAATCATTAGCCACATGTAGCTGTTCAAATTTAAGTTAATTAAAATATTCAATTTGTCAATTGTATGAGCTACATGTGGCTACTGGCTGTCTTGTTAGATAGTACACACAGAAATATTTCCATCATTGTGGGAGGTTCTATTGGACAGCACTATTCTAGAACTTGAGTAGTCAAAATTAAAAACTCAATATACATGTCTGGCAGCAAGTTAGGTGTGGCAGAGGAGAGAATTTAGGAATTAGAAGATTGATCAGAAAAATAATATCCAGAATGTAGCACAGAGAGCTAAAAAGATGGAAAAGGATTAAAAGAATAAAGGGTAAGTGACAAAGCAGATACACTGAGATAGTCTAACTGCGTCTTTAATTGAAGTCTTCAAAGGAGGGAAGAGAGGAAATATTTGAAGAGATGATGGCTAAAAATTTTAAGTACTGTTTTAAGACACTAATCCACAGATTCAGGAGACTCAGATAATTCCAGGCAGATAAATAAAAATAAATCCACTCCTAGACACATCGTAGTGACTGTAGAAAAACTAAAGAAAAAAAAGATGAAATGGATACTTGTGCTGACAAAAATAACTTACAAAAATTTATTCAAGAAAAAAGTTAAAAACCGAAAAGTCTAATAACTATGAAAGACATTGTGTTAGTCAGAAATCTAACTACATAGAAAACCCTAGATCCAGATGGCTTCACCAGTGAGTTCTACCAAGCATTTAAGCAACAAGTAATTCCAAACAGACTGAACTCTTCCAGAAAGAGTACAAAGAGGAGATAGTCACTTATTTTGTGAAGCTAGCGTAACTTTGTTAGCAAAACCTGACAAGAACACAGAGTGTTCTGATAAATGTTTACCTGCTGGCTCTGAGCAGAAGAGTAGGATATATATTGAATACATAGAAATTTTATTATATATAAATATATAAATGTTACTGGTGTAAAGAATGTATAGCACACAGCTTACAGATTATAGTACAATACACAATACTCTTTATTGTCATCCTGTGTAGCCAGTGGATACTCATAAAATACTTGCATTGACTTGTGTTGAACTCGTGTATCCATAGCCAATCTGTGGTTGCAGTTCAGTCATGATTTGACAAACACAATTGCATCCCAATCTGCTCTTTTTCCAATAAATTTATTGTCATTAAATCTGATGTGTAAAATACTGTTAAAACTATTTCTCACCCATATGCAAAATATAAAAGTGAAACCTCTTTCAGCTTTACCATTGATTCAACCCTGACTGATAGCATTTGTTGATTTTCATGGTGTAAATACTCTCACTAAAGCTGATTTCAAGCTACCAACATGACCTCCCTAAACTTAGAATTAAATCAATTCTGTTAAGAAGAAATGTAATAAATATTCAAAACCCATCTTTTCCTAATTATTTAACTACATTTTACCTAGTATCTTTTCTCTTCATTTATGTGTGTATGTGGGAGTTCACTTCATACCTATTTGTTAAACTTAAAAATGTTTTATGTGTTTTTTTGTATGAATGTCATATTTACAGTAATGTGATTTTTTAAAAAATCGATCCACTCACATTGTCATAGGGGGCACCACATCAATTAACCTATATATGTACTTTATTAAAAATTCTTAAGAGAGTAACTGGTAGAAGGTGTTATTATAAACTTACTTAGATCCTGGGTTATATGTTCTGAGTGTTTGGTACAATATATAAAAGCATCACTTGATGATACTCGGAACACATGAAAATCACCCTCCCATTTGATGCTGGGCCCTAAGGGTACCAGCTGCCACCCATCACCTCCCATGATGAATTTTATCGGATAACTATTTACATAGGCTAGTTACAGTAGGTTATGATACAGGAAAAGCAAGGGGAAGCACAGATGCTGACAAGGTGGAGAGGAGGGAGGGGCAGCTGGCAGGAGCATTGCCGCACCCACCCCCACCCTCCACACTGGCCTTCCCCTGCACAGAGTTCACTTCATGAAGTGGCTTTTTTTTTCTGTAAAAGATTCTAAATTCCTTAAAATTTCTTTAAAAACTCTAAATAGAATCCTCTAAACAGCATTTTTGCTTGCTTTAATTATGGAATCTTTCATCCAACTAGTATGTACTGAGCCTCTAAGGTGAACTGACACAGTGTAAATACTCTCGCCGGAATACACACCAGAGCAGGCATACATCCTGCCCTCAGCCTCACTCAAGGGTACAGTTTAATTAGATGCATGTGAATGTATGTAGAGAGTTCCCCAAAGCAAGTGTTTTACCCTTAAGAATGCAACACATTTTTAAAATCACACATTTTAGAGGAAAAATAACTTGATACAATTTAATGATGTATAAAAATAAGTAATAAAATAGGTTCATATATTGTTCTGAAACACTGACAGTTTCCTTAGGACTAGACTTCTCTGCATCTTCACGTAAAATAACTAGCCTACTGCAGGTAATTTGCAAGTCTTGATTTCATACTCTGGCTAGCTTTGCAAAAAGGGAGCATACCTTGTGTGGTGATATGCCTTTAAATTACTTTCTCCTCTGACACACACACACATACATAAACGTCCTCTAAAATGTTTAGTCCTTTTTTAAAAGGCTTAACTAATATGGTATTTCTTGATTATTGTTTTATATATAATAGCTCATGCTATTGATATATTTATGTAACAGTCTTTATAATTTATCATTAGAGCAAGTCTGTTTTCCTGCACACCAAAATCTGAGCTATAATTGAACAACTCATTAATGTAACTCTTGTAATTACTTTATTTCTGCACTATTGTTGTCTTTAAATGAATGTGCCTTTGTTGAATTAGGGCCAAAAAAATTAGGCAGCCTCAGCTTCCCTGACTCTTCTATGCCTGAAAACAATTTGTTTTGAGGTTGTCCTCCCAAATACCACATGGTATAAAAGGTTGTTTTTACCGTAGCCTAGTAAAACCAACTTTGTATATATTCTGATGGAAAAAAGTGGGTACCTTACTAGTCCAAGGTAAGAATACAGTGTAACGTCTGGGACTGAACCTTTTTTTAAATGTGTTTATTGTTAGAAAAAGTCATTAGTCTGCTAGCTGCCTGTCTGGAAAGCGAGAATCCAAATGCTCAGAGGATTGGAGCAGCTGCGCTTTGGGCTCTGATTCACAATTATCAAAAGGTCAGTTTTTTAAATCTTGGTCATACCTAGGGGCAAAAGCAAGCCTCTCAGGCTGTGTCTAGGTTCGTCAGAGGAGTATCAGCAAGAAAGAAAAGAAGTCAAAGACCTGTGTTGCCTTTGTACATTCATACAATTAGTAAACCATCAGTTGAAATCTTTTTCATTTTATCATTTCAACAGAATGTCTCAGAAGAGTGTCTCTCTTTTGAGTGAATTTTCCCTGTTAATATAAATTAATTCGCCATGTATGTGTAATGTTAGTATAGATTGTTTTTCTCTGAAAGAGGTGTCAAGGAAAAATGCATCTTGAAGTGAAACCAAATAATTAAGGTTGATCCAACTGTGTGATTCCCCTTTCTCTGGTACACGCCGTCGTTGAGTTTTGACATAAGCTCACTTCTTGTAAGGCTGCAGCACAGGCCGGCCCGAGGGGGCGGCGGGCAGGTGGGGACTTACACCTGGTCTTTCTCTGGCCTCTGGTCTTCTCTTTCACTGCAGACATCTCACTCCTGAGAGAAATACCCACATGTACTAGCGATTCAGTAGTGGCCAAGTGACAGTGTTAGGATGGACAGCCCTTCCCAAATGGTGCTCTCAGCTGTCTGTCCCTGATCTGTGCTCCTTGTTCTCCCCAATGGCTGGCGTCAGCACACGTGAAGACAGAGGCTGCTGCTGTTGCTTTCACCTGTGTATCCCCAGGGCTCAGCACAGGATTTGGCACTTTGTAGTCACTCAATAAATATTTGTTGACCAGCTGACCAATAATGTTCCATATACTTGATCTGAAATCTGAGGTTTAAGGGAATATGAAATACTGAAATTAAGACTGAGTAGTTTAAATAGTAAGTTGAGAAAAGGAGAGAAGGGGTAAAGGAAAGAAAGAAAGAGTATAGGACAGCAAAGAAAGAATTGAGTTAGATAGGGAGGGATGTGGGCGATGGCACCATGATGTGTAGTAAAATAGAATTTTCTAGCTCCGTTATATATTTTATAAATCCTGTTTTTATAAACACTGTAGTCAGCAATGGCAGAATTAGGATTGTGGTATCCTGATCCTTAATACATGGGAATAAGTCGAATTAATGGATTGTTCTGTGTTATCTCCAGGCAAAAACAACTTTGAAAAATCCATCAATAAAAAGAAGAGTGGATGAAGCATATTCCTTAGCAAGGAAAAGTGAGTTTCATTATTAAAGAGATTACAGTTAAACATGGAAACTATTAAGTGAATTCTCGGATTAATGAAATATTTGGACAATTCATATCAAAATGACAGTTTTCTATGCTGGTGTTTTATGCTGATATTTGAGGAGCTTTTTTGTCGAAGCATTGTAAAATGTGCCAATATTTTTTGATCTGTGCTTTTCATTATAACATTTTTTAAATAATAAAATGTTCTGACAAATGAAGGTTTGGGATGTGATAGTTTCTTAAAACGTGTCTGTGATCTTTCTCCAAGTCATTTTTTTCTTGTCCTAAACGTCCTTTGCTAATGGCTACCACTGTGCTGAAGTGTGTTCTTAGGTGATAAGAACTGGGCCCAATTAGAGTTGACCTTGAACAGAAAACTTGATCTAACATCAGGGAGTTGAATTACAGTCTTCCAAGAATAGATCCCATTGCCCCTGTATCCACTTGGTCCCGTGATGTGATCATGATACGAGGCAGCGTTTTCTTTTCAAAGCACATGTGTCATTTTAAGTGACACCAGTTTTCAATGAGTGTTATTATCTGAACATTTTTTATGCTAAGACACTGAACTGTGTCTTTTCTGTACTGTACTACGTCTGTGGTTTTTAATTTGTGTTTTTGTAGCCTGATTTTTTCGAAGTGGTTTGTGAGACTTTTTTGGTTTGTTTCTAGCTATGACTGTTGAGTTTCTGGAGGTAGTGAATAGTTATGTTAGAGTTTACGCGTTAGGAGGGATGGTACATAAAAAGAACTAGGCATTCATTTGGGATTACAAATAATGTTATCCATTATGGGTGTGTTGTTTTTTGTTTATACTCTTTGGCTAATAAAAAATAAATATAAATTCTATAACTTCTTAAATTTTTTAAAATGTGAAATATTGCTACAATGCTATAGCAATTAAATAGAACTTTGTTACTTACAAATCCTATTCGTGTATGTTTGTGTATGTGTGTCCACTGTTAAGTGTAGTACTAAGTTTAATAAACTTACTCTTCCCTACTCTTATTTTTCTATCTCAGCTTTCTCAAACTCAGAAGAAACTCCTCTAAATGCCTATTATTTGAAATGTCTTGAAAACCTCGTGCAGCTTCTTAACTCTTCATGAGCGCTGTGAGATGCTCTGCCCTGAAGCTTACGTCCACCTGACAGGTGAGCCAAACTTGAAGCAAGCTCTCTGTGTGTGGCAGCTGTTGCCTGAAGACGTGCTAAACCTCTGCCAGGTGTGGGTGCCCTTCCTTCCTGACGAGAAATGGAACTGGTGACATCCCAACTCTGTCCCTTCATACCAGCTCTCTACAATAAGAGCAGCTGACAAGAAGATGATGGACTAAAGACATAGAAAGTTCTGGGAACATAAACATTTTTACCTTTTCCTATGCAATTTGCTTTGTAAAAATCCTATTTAACAGTTATTTAATAAAGTAAAATATTTTTAGAGACTGAAAATTGACTAATAATTGCTACTTGCAGATTTTATCGTCTCATGAATATAAATTTTAAGAATTGGAAGAAGACACTGTGTTCTAATTTCCTTTTCTTTTTTTAAAAAGGTTTTACATGAGGGGCTGCCTAGTGGCGCAGCGGTTTAGTCCGCGCTTGGCAGCCTGGGGTTCACCGGTTCGGATCCCGGGCGCCCGCGGACGCACTGCTTGTCAGCCATGCTGTGGTGGCGTCCCATATAAAGTAGAGGAAGATGGGCACGGATGTTAACCCAGGGCCAGTCTTCCTCAGCAAAAAGAGGAGGATTGGCAACAGATGTTAGCTCAGGGCTGGTCTTCCTCACAAAACAAACAAAAAAAAGGTTTTACGTGAAATTTGGCTCTTGTCAATACAAATCCTTGTTTTTCAAACCTTTATATTATCCAGAACATACATACTGATGAAAGGATAAATAAATGTGTATAATCTTGTAAGTAGCTTCTTTATGTAGTTTTTTTAGTGATATTAACTCCTTTCCATATGATTTATAAATCTGTTATATTTTATTATTTTCACCTTTCTCCTTCTAAAATGCTGTGTAATAAAGAAGGAGGAAATAGAGTTTATGGTCATGTAGGCCTGAATTCAAATTCTGCCTCAGCCCAAAACTTCATGAAGAGCAAGACTGGAAAGTCTAGCAGGAACAAGCTCTGTTGAGTACTCTGACAGAACTCTTAGCTAACATGTAGTTTTGAACCCAGCACTTAAATCAAAATCAATTCAAGTACTAATCACTTTCAGCAGTTTTCCCAACGCTTTTGAAAGAAGAAAAAATTGTGTCTAAGAAAAATAAAAGCTGAAATATATGTGTTTGTGTGTATATCTATGTATGTGTATGCACACACACAAATATGCACACTCAGTATTGAGAAAAAAAATTTCTAATTGAATTATGGCTAACAGGAAAAAAAATATTTTTTATTAAGTGCTATTAGCAAATTGCTGTCAACAGTAAAATAAGCTATATGATGTTACTTAAGCTGGAAGCATGAAGACAAAATATATGTTAAATACTGAAATAGAAGCAGATAAATTTGTAGTGTCTGAAAATTATTGATTAGAGATCTGAAAAATAGATTTAGGAAGTTTAGAAGTTTCCGGGTAGCCCAAGTTAATTTGAAGCAGTGGACGTATTAATATTCTGAAAAACTGACCAATTGCAAGAGCAGGAATGTTAGGAATTATTTCTACCTTTTCTCCTTACGTTCTTATGCCATTTTCTTGGTATTACCTTGTTAAGCCCTCACTGGTGAATAATGAGATGGATTTCTTTGTGACTTCCATTTAAAGAGCTCTTTCTATGTCACAGGCTCTATTCTCAGAATGTTGATTATTTACTCTATCTTCTTCTCAAATGCTACTGTTATCCCTGTGTCAGAGGTGAATGAACGGAAGCTGGGTAATTTGTGTGTGGCTGGTGAATGGTGGAGTTGAGACTAGAACCCAGGATAACTGCTAATTAGCCTGAGGTTTTTTAACCACTGTGCTGTGCTGCTGCCTTTTTTTTTCCTCATTCAAATTCCTGTCTTTGTGTTTGGATCTTAGGGATAATCACCATTTTTCTATAAAAATTGGGTCTCTTCAGGGAAATGATCATTTCCTTTATGGTTCATTGATTGATTGATTGATATATCAGGATATGCTTTGCCTCATGTCCTTGGAATCAGGAAGAATTGTAACTGATAATTTTCCCTAGCAGTTCAAGGTAACACTTGAGGGGGATTTGTAACCCAGCAGTCAGAGCCACTCAGGGATGTTAACCTGCTGAAGCCCAGAAGGAGTGCTGCCCCTGGAAAAGGGGAGAGAGGTGATGGCTTCAGGAAAACTTGCACTTGCCTCTGTTGGTGTCCAGGGACATGAAGCTCAGGGACGTGTAGTATTCCAGGTGCTGGATGGCAGTCCTTCCTATCTGTGTTGCTTCAGATTGTGTGCAGTCAACCAATGGGGAAGCTGTTTAAGCAGAAGGTCCCTGAGGAGACCAGCCCTCTATTTCAGCAGCTGCCATGGCTCTACCCTGGTGACGCAGCAGCATCAGAATCCCCCAGGCTGCTTACTGAAATGCAGATTCCTGGGCCCACTGAAACATAGTCTTAGCCTTGTGTCCAGGAGGATTGTTAGCGAGCTCCTCCAGTGATCTTTACGCTCATCACAATTTGAGAACCGCTGATTAGTCTCCCTGACTTGACACAAAACTGCCTAGAGCATGCAAATGACTTAACGTCACTCAACTCCTTAGTGATGAAATCAGGACTTGAGTCTGGGTGAGTTGAATGCTAGTTCAGTGTTCCTTCTATCACACACCTCTCAGTGTAGGCAAGATCCAGAAAACACGTATAGGGGACTAGTTCATGCCTCATGCTCTCCAGATTTCCCATTTCTTGGGCTTTTTGGTTGGTTGGGTTAGTGTGTGTCTGTGTGCTAGGGATGCACACAAATGCTGTGCTGTGTTGACAAGAACATGCAGACATTGATACTGAGGCTTCTGGATTTAAGACCTTGAGCAGTTTGCAGGAGGAGGCGGCTGTTGGTTTTGAAAACAGAGGAAACAAGTAGAATAGTTAGCTGACCTAGCTAGAACCTTTCCCCACTCTTCCTAAAATCACTTTCAAAAATGAATAGCTGGATGTACTTTTCTCTGGTGTTCTATAAAGAATGGAGTGAAAAGTAGAATTGACCCATTTAACTTCAGGTCACCAACTTTCCTTTGTAGTGTTAAATATACTCATCATCTGTAGTAATTTTCCATCATCAGTCTTTGTGGCTACATCTTGTCTATCCCCCATTTCCTGAGATCTGCTTCTTGACCCATGATGTTCCTCATATTTGACAGATGGATGGGTAGGAATAATGATTAGCATCCCTGATTTTGGTATGCCTACGGTCTCTCAGGGAAGAAGAGAGCATGATAGGGGTAAGGGTGTAGGGCTCTGGAGTCATATAGGCCTGGAATCAACCCCAGCCGCACCGAGCACAGCTGTGGGGACTGTGGAACAGCCTCGAGTCTGTTTGTTCCACTGTAACTGAGGATAAGTTACCTGCTCTGTAAAACTGGGGAGAGTATTGAGTGCCCAGCATAGTACCTGGTACATACTTGATTGTCCCTTAGATGTTATCAATGATTAATTATTTTTATAAAGTTCTCAAAAATTCATCTCTCTTTCATTAAAACATTAAATCTTTTTGCAACCCTTCTCTCCCTTTGGGGAGGAGGATGTCCTGGGAAGTGAGTTGTGCTGTCAAAACAAAGCTTCCCACATTCCAAAAGGATCATCAGTTTCTGGGGGAGATGTGCATCCACAGTCCTGAGGTCCGCTGTGGTGCAGACACTCAGCGAGGCATTATGGAGAACCCAAGTCTTGCAAAGCACTGTGTTAACTACACCTGGGTGACTTGGTACATTTTATTCTTATGCTTCTCAGGTTGTCTTGATTGTCAGTTGGTGAAATATTGCCCTTCCTCCATTTGAATTGTGAAAATGGAAGACAAAAGAAATTATAACCTTAGCAACCAAAGGAACATGTTAGCTTCAAGAGCCTGTCAGTTTGGGAGTAGCCGTTTTCCTCTTTTTACCTGTTGTTGACCTGTGTGATCCAAAGATTTAAGGGGAATGGATGATAAAATGGTATTGTTTCTGTGAATTAGGAAACTTAGTTTTGGGGAACTTAGAGTTTATTTTTCCTAAGTTAAAAGTTATTCCTCACAGGAAATTCCTTAGAAAACTCAAGTGACAAGTCAGCTGGGACTGAGGGCGAGTGTGTGGGCCTTGAGGCTCCGGATGTACAGGAGACTGTGCCAAGACCCCGGGAGTCTGAGATTCGGCCGCGACACGAGCTCAGCGTGATCCTGTTTTATATGTTCTCAACAACATTCGTCTTTGCCTTTCAATTGCTCCCTCTACATTTGAAAAATCTGCTTCAGAAAAATAATCTGCTCTTTTAAAACAGTGTTTCACAAAAGATCCATACAGTAACATTCAGTAAATTTCTCTTTAACTAATTTCGCATGAAAGCCAAGAAAAAATACATGTCTTAATGTAGACCCCAAGGAAACAATTCTTCCCTGCATTTCTCCTTTTTCAGTGATGTCTTTCCCTCTGGTCTTACCTCTGCCCTGCGCTATGTCTTTGGAGCATCTGTGTCCCATATGGTGCACCTGGGCAGCGACACTCGGCATTCTGGTAGCGGACTGCTGGCAGTTCTGGGCAAATTCTGAAAACGTGATTTCCTCCAATACTCCATTAGAACATTCTTCCCTTGGCTTACCATGGAAAGAGAGATTATAAAATGGAAAACTACTATTTTTCGTCATTTTCTGATGATGTTCATAAAGATTGGATTGCAAAGAATCAGTTTATGGATATCATACCTGGTTTAAGGTTACCTTTTAGGGGCCGCCTGGTGGCGCAGCAGTTTAGTTCGCGCTTGGCAGCCCGGGGTTCGCGAGTTCGGATCTCGGTCGCCCGCCGACGCACTGCCTGTCAGCCATGCCGTGGTGGCGTCCCATATAAAGTGGAGGAAGATGAGCACGGATGTTAGCCCAGGGCCAGTCTTCCTCAGCAAAAAGGGGAGGATTGGCAACGGATGTTAGCTCAGGGCTGGTCTTCCCCACAAAAAAAAAATAAAAATAATAAAAAATAAAATAAAGTTACCTTTTATATCTGTTAGGAAAAACCATGATTGCATAGAGTAGCAAGTCCAAAATAACAATGGCTTCAGTAAGAGAGGAGTTTCTTCTTCTTTTTTCTGTTTTGTTGTTTTTTTCCACATCCAGGAAGCCCCCAGAGGGCAGTCCTTGTCTGACAGTGCCCTCAGGGACTCAAGCGCCCATCCTTCTGCTCTCCGGCCTTTGATGCACGCTTCCTTTAGCAAGTTACCTCGTGGATATCAGGGAAAAAACAGGACAGAAGAGGGTTTCCCCAGCCTTCTGTTGCCCTTTTAAGGAGACTTCCCAAAAGACCAGTCCAACAACTTGCCTTCACGTCGTCTTGGACAGAACACAGTCACATGGTCACAATAGCTGCAAGGGAGGCGAGGGATTGTAGTCCTCTAGCTGGGCTCACTGCCACATCTGCTGGTTGAGAAGGGACAAGGGGTTCAGTTAGGCAACCACCGTTTCTGCCCTATGGTCCATCGTTCTAGTTGATTTCAGAGAAAAATGTGATAATAGTAGGTGTAAAAGTATCCTCCCAAATAAAAAACTAAGAAAGAGATTAGATGCTTATTGAATTTATTCAATCTGCATTTAGACTTTGTGATTAATTCTAGTCTCATATAGAAGTAGAAATATTAATATCAGAGAACAAAGTAAGATAACTTTCCAGCGTGAAGCCAGATGCCCTGGGTGGAGTTTATCTCCTTGACGTGGAAGCCTTGGCTGTCAGAACCCACCTGCTTATCCTGGAGAACTGTGGCTTAGGTAGACAGAGTGGTTGGTCTGAACAGACTGTGACATTCTCGAAGATAGTAACTAAAAATTAGTTGATTATTCAGGGACTGCTCCGGTGGTGCAGCGGTTTAGTTCGCGCTTTGGCAGCCCGGGGTTCTCAGGTTTGGATCCTGGGCTCCCGCTGGTACACTGCTTGTCAGCCATGCCTTGGCAGCGTCCCATATAAAAAGTAGAGAAAGATGGGCATGGATGTTAGCCCAGGGCTGGTCTTCCTCACATATACACACACACACACACAAATTTAAAAGATAATAAAAATTGGTTGATTAATTGAAAAATAAAATTAATTGAAAAAGTCAAAAATAGAAGTACCTTTAGCATTTTATTTCAAATATGTAAATATGTATTTGTTATCCAATCTCTTGATTAAAGGCTGAGGCCTTTTTTGAATGTAGTTCCTTCATTGGGGTTAACACTGCTTTTTGGCATAAATCACACCTAATGTATCTGGACAATTCCCAGTTTCAGTTTCTGGAAGTGGAGCAAAAACTAAGACACTTATTAAGTAATCTAAATTCTAACCTCTTCCAGATTTCTTTTTTTACTATTTTATCCAGGAATGCTTCCAGATTTCTACTATATCTGACTTTTGCAATTAACTCACCACATCAGATTCAATAGCAATTTGTGACTCCTCATTACCAGTTCTTTACAAAGCATTCAGCTTAGTTCTTACAGAAATAATTATTTTTCATCTCACCTCTGTCATTAATATTTCACCAAATCCTATAATTCCAGTAACAAGTCTAAGTGGTACAGATGGTTAGGAAAAAGTACAGCCAGGTCTCAGTCAGCATGAAACTCACCTAGCGGAAGCCCGAGAGAGGCCTGTAGTGCGGGGAGTCTACTAGCCCCCGTGCTCATGTGCTCTGGCATCGGCCAGTATGTTTCTTGGGAGAATGGAAAGAATTGTTTAATCTTAGCAAATCCATTCTATGGTGGGCAATCAAGAGTGGTTGTATTACACTATGGGCTTTTAAGATTTCTTGAAACTTTGAACTTCCTTCGGTTTGTTTTTGAGGTTAGTCCTTGCCTGGCTCCCTGTTAATAGAAACAAAGATTGCCGGAGGAGAGATGTACTCGCTCGCGTTCTTAGCTCACCCTTCCCTCCTCATGTCCTCCAGCTTGCTTATTATCCACGCCCTTTCTTCTCCTGCCTCTATGATTGAATTCTTTAACTTTCCTCCATCCGTGTGCCTCCACCCACCTTCATATTTTCATTTCTGCCTATTTTAAAAGGCCAAGATCAAATGTCACCTTTCCCATGAAGCTGTGTCAGACTTCCCAACTGGGAGGAAATTCTTTACTCTTTGAGTTTCCACACCAGTTTTAGTTGAGGTTTTTTTAATCTTTTATATCACTTAGTCCTTTTCCCTTTGTATTATGCTGATTTGCATACAGTCATTGTTCCCACCATCTGCTTAAAGACACGACTTCTGATTGAGCTTGTAAACTGCCTGTCTCTCACAATGCCTTGCATAAAGCAGGTGCTCAGTTTATGTTTATTTGAATGAATGAATGCATATGGAAAATACTTTATTAGTAAAAGCTACAGAATTTCACAGTGTAACTTAGCCTAAAAATTGTGTTGACTTTGTGAAAATATGCACAACCGTTATTTCTTTTATGAGGATAAATTTTCTTTAAGTTCTAAAAATGAAGAATAAAGCAAAAAGCACTGCTTAAAAACACTTTAAAATTCTTAGAATATTTTTTAGTTCAGTAGAGAAAGAAAAAAACCCCAGTATTTTAAGTATGATTTGAAGATAGAACGAGCACTGACATGAAGCAAAGATACTAATCTAAACTTTCAAGCTCCATTGCCTACTAGGAATCTTACCTGGCATATTCTTTTTGGGATATAGAGTATAGGTATCAGCTTTTTGAAACTAGAACTGTAAATTCTAAAAATTGTATAAGTTGCAACTCCAGCAGTATGGAAAGAACAGAAGAAGCCAGTTTTCATCACACATGCTGTGTGAAAAGCACAAATCAACAGATAGCCTATCAGCTTCCTCCCGGCTCCTGTTGCTTAGGGCCCACATTTGGCAGCAGCAGGCACTGTAAGAATCTGACTTCGGCTGAAGTAAACGTGACACTGCTTTGCACAGAATGAGAGGAGTGGGCAGTGGTAAAGGCTGAAAGGAAACTTTTAATAGTTTGACTTAATGAAAGTTAGGGAAAATGCTTATTCTTTTGGTACCATTGAATAGGGAACGAAGTCTGTAATTGTATCACTTTAAATCTTTCATGCATATTTCTTATCCATAGCTCCATCTGCAAGGTGAGGATACTACAGCTCCTGCACAGTGATTTTGAGTTTTGACTTAAATGCGGAAGCTTCAAATGTACAGAGTTTGTTTCAAAACTGGTAGATCCAACGTATATAGCATTTACTCTGTATGATTTAAAAATCTGAAATTGTTGAGGATACAGGGTCTGGTACTAACCAAGATACTGAACTATCAGGACTGCTGATCCCTCCCCCAAAATGCGCTCCCAGGATGGAAAGAGAATGATGAGAAACCATTTGTGTCATGGGGGACCTGTTGGAACTGCTGCATGTAGTGGTGGGTGTGTATTTTTGGTCAGGGGCAGGAGACAGCTCAGCAAGTCTTGTGAAGGAGAGAAGATCTTGGGCATCTGCTCTTGTTTCTCCCAGCCGTTGCCTTGGGGAAAACAGTGCCTGCCCCTGGCCGTTCAGATCTCTGGTCCAGGGGTGCTCATGAGCAAACACTAAGCAGCGACACAGAGCCCCTGTACCTGGGAGAACTGAGCAAACAGGTGGAGCTCACTGATGTCCATTAGGTCCTTCTGCTCCCTGCCACTTCACATCCCCAGGCCTAGGCGCTGCAGTCTCAGAAGTGTCTTTTCCTAACACTTTCTTACTGGGGGAGGACCTGACCTGGAGATTGTTTTTGGAATGAGAAGTGACTGACTATGATCAATTGGTGTAGGACTCTCCACCACTCGCCACCCCTTGAGCCATCTGCGGCTCAGACAGAGGCTGGCCCTCCACTGTGAGTATTTACCTGATGTTCCCAGGGGACAGTGAGCTCACTGGTCAACATAACAAGACACTGGAGGAGTACAACTACTTCAAAAGGAAAATAACATGCTAGAAATACATTTTCCAAAAGAAGCAGAAATATTAAAACAGATGAACCAAGAATTTTAGATTTAAAAAATACATTGAAAGAGATAAAGGAAGAAATTAAAATGTAAGACCAAAATAAGAAAAAGAAGGGACAAGAAAATATTATGTATGACAAATATAAAAGTTGAAAAAGAAGACTATAATAGGTAGAACAAATAGTAGAATGGATCTAGCTGAGTTATGAATTAATGAGTTAGAAAACAAGATTGAGGAAATAAAGACCAATAAATAGAAAATAAAAATACAAAAACAAATAGATACGGAGGGTAGAAGTAGAAGTGCTCACACCTAGATGGCAGGAGTCTTAGAAATGGAGAAGACTAAAAATGAATACTTGAAGAAATAATGGAAACAAATTTCTTAATATTAAAAAAAAATGACAAAATTTATCTTTAAAGAGCTCATGGAAAGCCAAAAGAGGAAGGAAAAATATATAATTGTACTCATTGCAAAATTTAAGAATATCAAAGGCAAAAAAAAAAAATACCAGTAGAAATGATAACATCATAACCCCAAACTGGAAACAACACAAATACCCATCAAGAAGAGAATAGATTTTAAAAATTATGGTGTATTTATTCAATGAAATATTATTCAGCAATTAAAAAATAACAAAATACTGATAAGCACAACATCATGAATAAATGTCAAAAACATTACATTGAGCAAAAGAAGCCTGATACAAAAAGACAACATACTGGATGATTCCACTTATGTGAAGTTCAATAACAGGCAAAACTAATCTCTGGTGACAGAAGTTTAATAGCAATCTTTCGGAGCATGTTGACTGGAAAGGGCACACAGCAACCACTGGGCTTCTGTATCTTGAGCTATAATGCTTTATTTCTTGATCCAGGTTTTGGTGACACAGGTGTATGCATATGTAAAGAGTCCTAAAAATTGTACATGTTACTATATGTATATTATACTTCAATAAGACAAGTGAAAGAAAAAATTATTTAGATGATATAAACATGATGGAGATTCGTGAGGGGAAGAACAAAGGATTTAAGAGAATGCTATGTTGTTATTGGGGTGGGAAATGCAGATATCAATTTTTTCTTTAGTAAGAAAGGATGAAAAACAGAAAAGGGGCAAATTGAAAGAATAAGATGACAGAAACACATCCAAATATCTCAATAGAAGTAAATAGACTAAACTCACAAGTGAAAGATATACTTGAAACATTGAATTAAAAAATCTAAATACATGTTCTTCACAAGGTTGAAATAAAAAGATGAAAAACTAAATGTAATCAAAATAAAACTGTTATTAATGTAGAATAAAATTAACTTGAAGATAAAAAATTTAAATAGATGAAAAAGACCACTATATTGATAAGAGATTCAACTCTCAAGATGTGGCAGTTTTAAACCTACATGCATCTAATAAAATAACCTCAAAATATCTGAAGTCAAAAATGGCAGAACTACAAGAATAAATTGATAAATCTGACATCACAGGAGTAGCTTTCAATGCATGCTCTTGATATTTGATAGGTCAAGCAGGCAATAACTCAAAAAAGATATAAAAAATCTGAATAACACAAATGATAACCTTGATCTAATGGATATATACAGAATTCTGCAACCAAGAATTAGAGAAAACATATTTTTTTCCTCAATCCACATGAAGCATTTACAGTTGATCAAATATCAGACAATAAAGACAGCCTCAATGAATTTCAATAGGTCAATATAGACCAAGACCAATCTTAACCACTATGTAAGTAAGTTAAAATTTAATAATAAAAAGATAAGTAAAGTGTCTTTGTATATTTGGAAATTAAACAATAGAATTCTAAATAACCCACAAGTTAAAGCAGAAACCACAATGGAAATTTACTGAATGATAATGAAAATTCTACACATAAAGACCTGTGGGATGCAGCAAAAGTGAAAGTTCTCTCACCTTTTTTATCCTCAAGAGAAATTTTTTGTTTTAAATCTGCCTAAAAGAAGGCCACAAAATTAATGAGCAAGTATCTATCTTAGAAGTTAGAAAAATAATGACAGGATAAACCTTTAAGTTGAAGAAATAGTAAAAAACAAGAACAGAAGTCAATGAAATAGAATCTATATTACAATATAGAAAAATCAAAGCAAAAAAATAGCAATGGACAAATTTCTGCCAAAAATGATTAACTGAAAAAGCAAAAAGACAAATGCTTTAATGAATGTAAAGGGGAACATAAGTACAGATAAAGTAGAAATTAAAGAGATACTACATGAATATTATCAACAATTCTGTACTAGCAAATTTGAAAGCATAAAAAATGGGCAAATTCTTGGAAAAATATCACTTTCTAGAATTGACCTCAAAAGTAATAAAGTTCAATAGTCCTATAGCTATTAAAGAAATTGAAGTAGTGCTTATAATCTTCCCACAAAACAAGACAGATGGTTTTGTAGGCAAGTTCTAGCAAGCGTTCCAAAGACAATCCCAATATTATTCAAACTCTTTGCAATTATGGGAAAAAAGGGAAGAATACCAATTCATTCTATGAGGCACTATCACTGTGATACCAAAACCAAACCAAGACAGTATGAGAATGGAAACATAGAGACCCATTTCTCTCATGAATAGAGGCAAAAATCATCAACATTATTAGCAAATCAATGGACAGTGTATTAAAAAAATCTATATGCTTATCTTAGTAGATGTAGAAAAGTATTTGATTGTGTTCTATTATAATCAATGAAAAAAATCTCTTGGTGAATTAGAAGTAGAAGGGACTTCCTTAATCAATAGGAAGTATGTATCAAAAATGTAGAGTGCCATCGTTCTAAGTGGGGAAGCAGTAGAGGTGTTTATTCCCTTACAATGAATGCCACAAGGAGGCCTGCTGCTACCACTTCTATTCCAATTTTATTGGAAGTCCTATGCAGTGCAATAGGTAAGAAAAATAGACTAGAATCATAAAGATTAGAAAAGAGAAGTAAAAGTATCATTATT
Organism: Tapirus indicus; assembly: GCA_031878705.1. Classification (NCBI taxonomy): domain Eukaryota; kingdom Metazoa; phylum Chordata; class Mammalia; order Perissodactyla; family Tapiridae; genus Tapirus; species Tapirus indicus. The sequence continues at coordinate 8,651,782 of CM062917.1, forward strand.
TGCAGATGACATAATCATATAAAAAAGGCAAAATTTAAAATAGTTTTAAGTCAGAGTTTAGCAAGAATAAGATGACAAACACTGGATTTAAAATCAGTTGCATTTCTTTACATCACAAGCAACTAAAAACATTTAAAGAGAAGACATCATTGACAATAGAAATGGAGAATATAATGTACTGAGTAGCAGATCTAACTAAAAATAGGCACTATCTCTACAGTGAAATTTAGAAATGTTTATTAAGGCATCTTTTAAAAGACCTAAAAATGTAGAGTGAAACCATATGAATAGACAGAGAGACTTATGTGGCAGATTGTGTTTTCCAAAGATGGCCACAACAATATCTCCTATCCCACTTACTTTCTTAAAAAGTGACTTCGATACTTCTCCCCTCCAGAGAGAGATCTGTGATTCTATGTAACTTTCAAGGTTAGACCATAAAAGGTGTACAGCTTCCTCTTGGTTCTCTGAGAACCAAGCCACTCTGCTATGAGAAAGCCAAGCAGCCGCATGGGGAGGTCATGAGTAGGTGTTCTGGAGGACAACCACAGCCGAGTTTCCAATGCACAGCCAGCTTCAACTGCCAGACGTGTGAACGAGTGAGCCTTCAGATGAGTCCAGTTCAGCCACTGAGTCACTCCCAGCCTTTAGGTCCTCCCAAGTGACGCCCCGGATGTCATGACAGAGTGAAGAACCATCCCTTTTGTGCTCTCTCTGAATCCTGACCCACAAATGTCTGAGTACCAAAATGGTTGTTGTTTTGCATCATTAAACGTCAATTCTCCCCAAGTTGATGGGCAGATTTAATACAATTCCAGTCAAAATTTTGGCAGGGTATTCTTGGTAGAATTTAATGAGAATATTCTGAAGTCTACATGAAAGAATAAATATCTGAGATATCCAGGACATTTTTGACGAGGAATGGCAGGAAGAGGAGATTTACCCTACCAGACATCAGAACTTATTATGAAATTATGGTAAGTAAAACTGCTGATATGGGTGCAGGGATAAGCAAAACATATTTATGGAAGTTTGATATATCACTAAAGTGGCATGACAGATAATGGAGAAAAGGGACAATTTGATTAAGAGGATAAGAAAAAATATCCATATGGGAAAAGATGAAGTTGGATTCCTTGTATACAACATATATAAAAATCAATTCCAAACGATTAAGTACTGATATGTCAAAGACAAAACGTTAACACTCTTAGTAGAAAATATTACTGTATTTTAGACCTTGGGCTGGGAAAGTTTTCTTCAAAGAGATTTTTAAAAAGCATTGAATATGATAAACAAAATTGGCAAATTTTAATATATAAAAATTAAGAACTTTGTTCATTAAAAAACACCATAAGGAAATTGAAAAGATAAGTCATAAACTGGGAGGAAATCTTTGTACCATATGCTACTGACAATGGATTAACAGCAATAATATATAAAGAACTTCTGCAAATCAGTAAGTAGAACATAAACAATCCAATGGAAAAGTAGGCAAGAATCATGAGCCGGCATTTCAGTGAAAAGGAAACTCATGGCGAATACACATATGAAAAGATCTTAAGCATCATTTTCATTTAGGGAAATAGAAATCAAGACCACAATCAGACTGGCAAAAAGTAAAAAGTCTGACAACAGCAAATATTGGAGAGGATAGAAGTCCACAGGAGCTTTTTATACATTGCTGGAGGGAGGGTAAGTTATTGCAACCACTTTGCGAAAACAATTTGGCATTACTTCCTGGAGTTGAACATTAACAAATAATAATCTAGCAGTTTTACTCCTAGGTATGCACCCAAGAAATACTCTTAAAGATGAGCATCAAGAGATATGTACAAAGTGTTAATAGCAGTGCTCTTTACAATAGTAAAACATTCCAGTAAAACATTGGAAACATTCCAATGTCCATCAATGGGAGAGTCAGTGAATAAGCAGTTTACATAATTCCATTTACACAATGAAATATTATGCAGTAGTCAAAATGAATGAACAATAACAACATCCAGTGGTCTGGATGGATCTTAGTAGTAGAATATTTTTATTGTGCTAAAAAAACAACATGAAATTTAGCCTCCTAACAAATTTTTAAGTGTAAAACACAGTCTTGTTAAATATAAGCCCAATGTTGTATACCAGATCTTTAGAACTATTCCATCTTGAAACTTTATACCCATTGAACAGAATTCCCCATTTCCCTCTTACCCCAGACCCTGGCAACCACCATTCTACATTCTGCTTCTATGAGTTTGACTACTTTAGATACCTCCTATATGTGGAGTCATGCAGTATTTGTCTTTCTGTGACTAGTTTATTTCACTTAGCATAATTTCCTCAAGGTTCGTCCATGTTGTCTCATATTGCAGGATTTCTTTCTAAGACTGAATAATATTCCATATATACCACACTTTGTTTATCCACTCGTTCGTTAATGGACTTGTAGGTTGTTTCCACATCTTAGGTATTCTGAATAACACTGCAATGAACATGGGAGTGCTAATATCTCTTCAAGATCCTGTTTTCATTTCTTTTGGGTGTATACCCAGAAGTGGGATTGCTGGATCACGTGGTAGTTCTATTTTTAATTTTTTGAGGAACCTCCATACTGTTTTCCATAGCAGCTGCACCATTTTACATTCCGCCCTCAGTGCACAAGGGTTCCAATATCTCCACATCCTGGCCAGTACACATTTTTAGTTTTTTTGATAATGGCCATCCTAGCAAGTGTAAGCTGATATCTCTGTGGTTTTGATTTGAATTTCCTTGATCGTTAGTGATCTTTTCATAAACCTGTTGGCCATTTGTAGGTCCTCTTTGAAAGAATGTCTGTTCAAGTCCTTTGTCCATTTTTTAATCATATTGTTTTCTTTTTTCTCTTTACTATTGAGTTTTTATATAAGTTCCTTATATATTTGGGATAGTAACCCCTTATTTGATGGATGGTTTGCAAATATTTTCTCCCACTTGGTGAGTTGCCTTTTCATTTTGTTGATGGTTTCCTTTGCCATGCAGAAGCTTTTTAGTTTGATGTGGTCCCACTTGCTGATTTTTTCTTTTGTTGCTTGTGCTTTTGGTGACATAATCAAAAAGTCATTGCCAAGACTGAGGTCAAGGAGCTTTCTCCCCTATGTTTTCTTCTAGGAGTTTTGTGGTTTCAGGTCTTAGGTTTAAGTCCTTAATCCATTTGAGTTAATTTTTGTGAGTGGTGTAAGGTAGGGGTTCAATTTCATTCTTTTGCATGTGGATATCTAGTTTTCCCAACACTATTTATTGAAGTCAGTGTTGATTCCAGTGGCTACAGGGGAATGTGACCCAAACTTTGCTGATCACGCACCTCTTTCCCTTGTTCACAGGGACTGACCAGGGTTTTGGGTGAGATTTGATATATGCACTGAGAGAAGTTTCTCTTTTCCTTCGAACTATAAACTGTAAAAGTAGTCACCTGGAACTTTCTATTTCATTGATTTTGTAGAATTCGATTCTTTCAGTTTACCTTTCAAGCTATATAATGTTGTGTGACAGGTTTTTAAAAAGTTCATGTCATACAAGCCGTTAGCCAGACTCACTAAGAAAAAGAGAGAGAAGTCTCAAATAAATAAAATTAGAAATGAAAGAGGAGAGATTACAACAGATACTACAGAAATACAAAGGATTATAAGAGAATACTAGGAAAAATTATATGCCAACAAATTGGACAACCTAGAAGAAATGGATAAATTCTTAGACTCATACAACCTACCAAAACTAAATCAAAAAGAAATAGGGACCCTGAATAGACCAATCACAAGTAAAGATTTAAACAGTAATTAAAAACCTCCCAAAAAATAAAAGTCCAGGACCAGATGGCTTCTCCAGAGAATTTTACCAAACATTCAAAGAAGATTTAATACCTATCCTTCTCAAACTTTTCCAAAAAATAGAGGAAGATGGAATACTTCCTAACACATTCTACGAGGCCAATATCACCCTGATACCAAAGTCAGACAAGGACAATACAAAAAAGGAAAACTACAGACCAATATTGCTGATGAACATAGATGCAAAAATCCTTGACAAAATATTGGCAAACCAAATTCAGTAATACACCAAAAGGATCATACACCATGATCACGTGGGTTTTATACCAGGGACACAGGGGTGGTTCAACATCTGCAAATCAATCAACGTGATACACCACATTAACAAAACAAAGAATAAAAACCACATGATCATCTCAATCGATGCAGAGAAGGCATTTGGCAAGATCCAACATCCATTTATGATAAAAACTCTCAACAAAATGGGTATAGAAGGAAAGTACCTCAACATAATAAAGACCATATATGACAAACCCACAGCCAGCATCGTAGTCAATGGGGAAAAACTGAAAGCCATTCCTCTGAGAACAGGAAAAAGACAAGGGTGCCCAGTCACCACTCTTATTCAACATAGTACTGGGGGTTGCAGGGTATAAAATCAACTTACAAAAGTCAATTGCATTTTTATTTGCCAGTAACGAACTAACAGAGAACTCAAAAAGACAATCCCATTTACAATTGCAACAAAAAGAATAAAGTATCTGGGAATAAATTTAACCAAGGAGGTGAAAGACCTATACAATTAAAACTATAAGACACTATTGAAAGAAATTGATGAAGACATAAAGAAATGGAAAAATATCCCATGTGCATGGATTGGAAGAATAAACATAATTAAAATGTCCATACTACCTAAAGCAATCTACAAATTCAATGCAATCCCAATCAGAATCCCAATGACATTCTTCACGAAAAGATAGCAAAGAATACTAAAAATCATATGGGGCAACAAAAGACCCCGAATAGCTAAAGCAATCCTGAGAAAAAAAGAACAAAGCTGGAGGTTTGCTCAATCCCTGACTTCAAAATATACCACAAAGCTGTAGTAATCAAAATAGCATGATACTGGTACAAAAATAGACACACGGATCAATGGAATAGAATTGAAAGCCCAGAAATAAAACCACACATCTACAGACAACCAATCTTTGACAAAGGAGCTAAGAACAGTGGAGAAAGGAAAGTCTCTTCAATAAATGGTGCAGGGAAAATTGGACAGCCACATGCAAAAGAATGAAAGTAGACCATCTTCTATCGCCATACACAAAAATTAACTCAAAATGGATCAAAGACCTGAAAGTGAGATCTGAAACTATAAAACTCCTGGAAGAAAATACAGGCAATGCACTATTTGACATCAGTCATAAAGGTATCTTTTCAAATTCCATGTTTACTTGGACAAGGGAAACAAAAGAAAAAATAAACAAGTGGGACTTCATCAGATTAAAGAGCTTCTACAAGGCAAATGAAACCAGGATCAAAATGAATAGACAATGCACCAGCTGGGAGAAAATATTTGCAAATCATATATCCAACAAGGGGTTAATCTCCATAATGTATAACTCACACAACTGAAAAACAAAAAAACAAGCAACCTGATCAAAAAATAAGCAAAGGATATAAACAGACATTTTTCCAAGGAAGATAGACAGATGGCCAACAGGCACATGAAAAGATGTTCAACATTACTGATCAACAGGAAAATTCAAATCAAAACTACAGTAAGATACCACCTTACACCTGTTAGAATGACTATAATCACCAAGACAAAAAACAACAAATGCTGGAGAGGTTGTGGAGAAATGGGATCCCTAATTCACTGCTGGTGGCAATGCATACTGGTGCCACCTTTATGGAAAACAGTATGGAGATTCCTCAAAAAATTAAAAATAGAAATACCTTATGATCCAGCTATCCCACTATTGGGTATCTATCCAACAATCCTGAAATCAACAATCCAAAGAGGCTTATGCACCCCTATGTTTACTGCAGCATTATTCACTATAATCAAAAAGTGGAAGCAACCCAAGCATCCCTAGATGGATGATTGGATAAAGAAGATGTGGTATATATATATATACAATGGAATACTACTCAGCCATAAAAAAGGCAAAATTGTCCCATTTGCAACAACATGGATGGACCTGGAGAGTATTATGTTAAATGAAATAAGCCAGAGAGAGAAAGACAGGCACTGCGTGATTTCACTCATATGTGGAATATAAACTAACACAGACAGAAAGAACTGTTTGGTGGTTACCAGGGGCAAGGGGAAGGGTGGGTGGGCACAAGGGGTGAAGGGATGCATTTATATGGTGGTTGACAAACAATAATGTACAACTAAAATTTCACAATGTTGTTAACTATTAAGACATCAATTTAAAGAAAAGCACCACAAGCCAAAAAAAAAAAGAAAAACAGATTGCTTGTTTGGGGTTTTTCTTGTTTGTTGAGGTGGGCCTGTATTGCTCTGAATTTCCCCCTTGGCACTGCTTTTTGCTGCATCCCATAAAAAAAAAGTTCATGTCACAAAAACCCAGAATGAAACTTGATAATATATATTCATATATGGTTTGCAAGTCTCTTTGGTATACTATTCAAGTCGAGACTGCTCTATTCTCTTTCTCCAGTTACATGTGAATAGCATAGGAGAAAAGCATTATTTGATGCAGGACTTGGAAACAAACTGAGAAATAAATTGCTACAAGAAAAATGGAAATTGTGTGCTTCTGAAAAAAAGGCTCCCACTGCCAACATTTTTTTAACTGAAAAAAATTTTTTAAAAACCTTTGAACTGGTGTTATAATTCATAAAGAACCTTTCAGATTTCTTTGTTATTAAAATACAGCTGGAATTCTGAGGATCCTTCTTGTCTAAAATCTCCAAAAAATTGCTATGTCCTAGGCTGCTGTGTCTTTCCCCAGGCTGAGCCATGTATTTATTCAGCACACTTATTGAACACTTACTGTCTGCCAGGCCTGGGTCACTGAGCTGTGAAACACAGAGCCCCTGCTTAAGCAGCTCACAGCCCTCAGGGCAGAGACACCTACACACGTTAATTGCCACGTGACATGGCCAGAACAACAGCAGTGTCCTCTTAGAGTCCAACGGATAAGGCAACTAACTGCACCTGGCTCTAGACCTCTAGTACCGAAAGCGTCCCTTATTTTGTAGTTAATGTTGACTTCAGTGGGCATCTTAAAACTAGCTCAGCTCATGGTTGCATTTGGGTTACTTCTGAAATTAGAAAAGTAGCATAGTTTGAATTTCTATTCAGACACAAGCCGCAGAAGGTGTGAAAGTACTTGAATCTCCAGGGAGAAGAGTGGGCAAGAAAGAATTTTGGTCTGGATGGATTTGGGATTGTGTGGATTTGACTCGCGGTGTCCTCCAGTGCGGGAGAAAGTGGACCCCTGCCTTACGCGCGCGCGCGTGCGCATGCGCGCGCGCGCACACACACACACACACACACACACACACACACACACACACACACACACACACACACACACACACACACACACACACACACACACATCACAGGTATGTATATCACAGTTTAGAGGAGATACCTAGAGACAGAGAGACATTGACACCAAGCAACATAAACACTTTCAAATTGATTAAACACCCTGTTTAGGCTCCATTATCACTGGGGCTCTGATACCCTGCACTGGGCTGGGCCAAGCTCCTGTGAAAAAGCTCCCCCAGCCTGGCTTGGGCTCCAAGGCCACATGTAGGGCTGCCTTTACAGACGCCCTTACTTGGACCCTGTCACCTTGTGCTTGGCTGTGATGCCCATCTCCAGCTTGAATGACCACTGGCTCCCCAGAGTATTTCTGGTTATACAGTGATTCTTAAACTAATTTTACAGTTAAATGCCAAACATTTAATCGCCAACCTCACTCCCTGTGAATTGAAAGTTAAAGGTCTGTCTCCCCTCTGCTTAGAACTGATAAGAGCACAGATCAAGTTAATACAGTTATTAAATTAAAAAGAAAATGACTGCTGACCTGTTTCTGTTCCATACTCAGAGAATTGTAGGTCCCAAGTACTCAGACAATGGTCACTAATTTCCTTCCCTCTGCTTGATTTATTAGGTGAGACGTTTCACATATTTGAATTCAGTATATGTTCATGTCCACATGTGTGTGTGTCTTGTGGAGCCTTAATATTCTTCTCGCATTTTAGGGTGGCTAAATTTTTATTATTTAGTCTCCAGATCTTCTTCTCATTTAGCGTACCTCGTTGGTACTCTATTTCATAGAAGAGACGTATTATTATTTATTGTTAGTTATGGAATGGTTGCTATACTGAAAACATTGTGACAAGGGCTAATGGTTCGCTTTTACTTCCACTCAGCTATGACTAGCTCTCATTTCTGAGAATTTGAACCCACCATAAGATCTGTTTCCTGCACCTTCAAGGACCCTTTGGAAATCTGGGGTTTAGGGTTTGGTCTGGTGTTATTTTTGGTTTAGTTTCACTATAAACCTGCATCAGCTCTTTTTCCTCTGTGTACTTTCCCCAAGATGTCATCACCCCCTCCGACTTCAGTTGTTGCCTCTACCGGGAAGACCCCGAGTCTACTTGTGCACTGTTGTTTCATTCCTACTGTGCCTTCCTCCTAGCCATCTGCCCCCCTCAAGGCCTGATTGCTCATGTTCTCTTGGATCTAAGTAGCCCCATCTCCTAGAGGAAGTAAGGTTTCCTCCACATTCCATGCAGTACATTTCAGAATCATCCAGACATTAACATTTTGTCTTATCCCTTTATCTGCAGTTTGCTTAAGTTGACACGGCAGCAATCACACAAGCTCAGTTATTGATAAACAGTCATGGCAGGATGTACAGGAATTGCCAAGGATCGCTACCTGTAATTTGGAGAATGTTTTGGGTCATCTTGTCCATAGATTTTTATGAAAAGTTATGTGAATTAAAGAATAATGAAGAGATAAATGACTGGAAAGGAATAAAAATATACTCCAAGAAGTTCATGTTTATCTCCTCTTCTAAAATATTTCCAAATCTTTTAGGGGCAGCAATTTTGCCCTCTCATAACCGCTGACTTTGTCAAAATTACAGCGTAACTGGGTATGCTTTGTAATGGCTAGCACCTAGAGCACTGTCAGTAATGGTCTTTTCTTCACTTTTTTCACTTCACTTTTCTTTACTTCGCTGAAGTAAAAAGAGCCTCAGTGCCCAATCATGTAATCAAATATATAATGTTAGTATATTTTGAGCTCTCCAAAATAAAGATGAAACTATATCTACATAGCCCACATAAAAATGGTGTGAGCTCTTTTCTTTCATCTATTGACAATACAAGAGGGAAGGAATTAATGTCATATCTAATGCCAGATTTACTTAAACAGTAAGGCCAGATCATCTAAATCCAGCTCCTCTCAATGGATCCACCTAAGAAAGATGAGTGGGTGAGACAAACGTTTCAACTAGACTCAATTTCAGGGCTGTCTCAGGTCACTTTGCAGAGATCCTGTAGTATGTTGTGTGGGATACCACAAGGATTCCTCATCATCAGCAGAGGCTTATCCTATTCCAGCTGTGGTATTGACTGCAAAACCATACTGGGATTTTTGCAGGGGAATCAAGAGCATGGTGCTTCATGGTGACGACACCGTGGACCAGAGAAGGGGATTTTCCATGTTTGAGAAGAGTTGGGGTGGCACTTGGTGAAAGAAATTGTTCAAGAAAGGAATAATCAGCATTTACATAGTCATAAAGATGTCAACACTGATGATCAATTTTTAACAATCACGATTAACGTGTATTGGGAGGATGAGATGAGGAAATGAATATGGACATGTATGAAAGAAAACGCCTTCACCAACTGTGGATTATTAATCAAATATTTTGTGAACAAAGTAAAGTTACATTCCCCAAGAGTGTCAGATGAGAGTCAAACAAATTGAGGAGAAAATGCTTTAGCACTTCTAAACAATCACGCAGTCAGCATTTTACCTTCCTCTAGTTTGAATAACTTTTTCCTTCACATGTGCAAGAGAGATAATATGCTAAAAGAAGGCAAAAGATAATGTTTAAAATAGGTATATCAAGAAATAACAGAATAGGTATATTATTTAGGAATATGGCATAAGAAAAAGCAACCGGAAGATTTGAGAATGGTGGTTTCTAGGGACCAGCAGAGCAAGGTGGCGAGGCACGGGGTAGACTGAGTTTCTGAAATGCCGTCCTGGCTGCATGATTCTGAGAAGAGGTTCTAGAAACGTGTTCCAGCACAATCATCGACAAAAAGTGTTTCAGAACATATTACTTACCAAATGCTTTATCTCACGTGAGTGGGGTGGGAGGTGTTGACCTCACTCAAGACCAGAAGCACAGCCAGTAGTGCAGTGAAGTGGGCCTTTTGATGCTTGTTGCAGCAAGGACGACCACACACCATTGCAAATGGTGGGGTGCTGCAGGAAGAGATGTTAATATGGCCTGATCATAGGAATTTAACTTGTGTTGGGAGACGGGGGGTCAAGGAATGGGGGTTTGCTCTGGACGGGGTGCTGGTATCTTTGTGACAGGAGGTGGGGAGGATGCAGAGAAGCTAAGCCGCAGTTGGTGCAGAAGCAGCAGTCGCTCAGGTGGGAGGGGTTTGGTGCCTGGTGTGGTTTGCACAGGGAGTTTGTTTTCGTCTATGCCCAGAGAGGATTAGAGAGTGGTCTTGTATGTTCCCTGTCCCCGGTTGCAATCAGCAGTTTCTCCGGGATCCCTGGTTTGTTTGGTAGGAAATGTGTCTAGAAACCACGCCGTGGAGGGTAGGTAGGTTTGTGCATGGCTATTGGGCTGTCACTGCTTCTAGGCCCTTTCAGTGGGCAGAGCTATGAAATATTTTTAAAATTCACGAGTTTACACTAGTAGCTTCAATATTAGCCCAGGAACTCAGAGTTCTTCTCCTTCCCCCATTCCATATTTGTATCTCTTCCTCACAGTGGGAACACTAGTTCCCTACAATGTCAGAGTAAATATATCTATTCATTTCCTCTGTCCCACAACTCAAACAAAATAGTTTCAGAATCACTAAACGAGTGCCATGACCAACAAGGCGGTCCTACTCTACTGCTAAGTAAAGTCCAAGATTTTGTTTTTTTTGCAGTTATTTTGGTGTTTAGAATACAGCCCTAATTCCAGAGTTTACAGTCAGAGAACTGAGTTCCAAAGTGGCTGGAATTAATTCTTTTTTTCTGTATGGTTATATATTTGATGTACACTTAGGTTAATTTTTTTGTTTATAGTCAATTTTAGTTTGATTTTTTTCATCCGTTCATTCAATTTTTTTCTTTTGAAAATGTAAAACATATACATAACTCAAAAGTCAAAGTCATGTAAAGAGGTATATATACGCAGAGAAGTCTCACTCCTGTCCATACACCCTCACCCGCTTCCCACCAGCCCCACATATAAATATTCTCGCTGGTTTATGATTTATCCCTTCTGTATTTCTCTTTGCAAAAATAAGCATATATTATATATATAGTAAATTATTCCATCTTTCTTACAGAAAGGGCAACATGCTGTCACACTCTTTTGTACTTTTTCATTTAAAATATATCCTGAGAGTCACTGTGTGTGAGTTCACAGGATCTTCCTCCTCCTTTTTGGTACTCCATTATATGGATGTACATAGTTTATTCGACTAGTTTCTCATGGATGAGTATTAAATTGTTACCAATGTTTTGCTATTATAAATAATGCCACAATTTAAAAACCTGTTCCTCTGTTGTTTTGTACTTGGAGAGGTATATGTTCAGAGCAAATTCCTAGCAGTAGAATTGCTGGGTCAAAGGGTAAATGTGTATGTAGTTTTGTTAGCTCCTTCTAGATGCCTTTTTTGGGGCATTGCCGTGGCCTCATCCCTCCCCACGGGCCGTGGGAGTAGATGGCAGGCCCCCCAGCTGCTGTAGGAGACACTGTTACCCTATGACCCACATTCTCCCAGCCCCCCGATTTCTCCTATAGCTGCAGTACCTGTGTCTCTTTCCTCATCCTGAACGATAAGCAGGAGTTCACTAGGCTCAGAGGGGAAGTTCATTTCAATGTAAAAGCACAAAGGTTGAAAGAGAATGGCTTTTTTGAAGAATAGCATGAAATTCTCTGCTGTGAATGTGACTGGAGTGTGTAATCTGGGGACTCTTAGAGATCCATTGTGGACAAATTGTGAAGGGCATCGTATGCCATTTGCAAAACACAAACTCACAAATGAGAGTTTCTGTTCATGGGACCTGTGTTCAGAGTCACATGGTCTAAATGAACTGTTTTGAATTATACCCATTGTTATCTCTCTGAAACTGACTTTAGCAATGACTTTATTCTCCTAAGAATCAAGCACATTCACATTCTTTTTATTCTCGCCTACTTTCAATCAGAACCTATTCAGGTCAATCAATACTTATTGAAGATTGGTATTTTCATGGAGTGTTCTGTGGTAGTAGCTTATACAAGATTTGACTGCAACACTTGTTAATCCATACAATAAACAATTATTCACTTCCTTTTTCATTTAAAACTTTCTTGTCTGGTTGTAAAAATAATACATTTTCATATGAAATTTGTAAAATAAAGACTGCCTTTAAAGAATAAAAATATAAAGATTGCTTTTAATGCACCAACCCAGATATAACCACCACCGTTTATGTCTTGGTATCATTTTCGTTTATTTAATCCTCCAATAAAGTAATTCTTTAGTGGCAGGAAAAATGTTAGATTCCTTTTTTCTTTCTTTTTTTTTGGTGAGGAAGATTGGCCCTGAGCTAACATCTGTGCCAATCTTCCTTTATTTTTTGTATGTGGGACACTGCCACAGCATGGCTTGATAAGTGGTGTGTAGGTTGGTGCCCAGGATCTAAACCTGTGAACCCTGGGCTGCCGAAGCAGAGCATGTGAACTTAACCACTACGCCACAGGGCTGGCCCCAGATTCATTTTTTTTTAAATTTCTCCTTTATCAAATGAAAGCATGCTCATTAGAGACATAAAAGAAAATATCACTTATGTTCTACCATGTAAAGACAATACAGTGTATTTCTTCTTAGTCTTTTCTTTCTATGCATATATTTAAACTTTTCTTAACCCTTTGCTGATATTGTTTTAGTGACTGCATAATATTTCATCAAATGCATATGTAATAAGTACTTATGGAATGAATTGATAATAGCAGTCTTGAAATTTAAAGCTTTAAATCTGGCTAAATAAAGTATACAAACAGGGGCGGCCCGGTGGTGTGGTTGGTAAGTACTCAGCAAAAAGAGGAGGATTGGCAATGGATGTTAGCTCAGGGCTAATCTTCCTCATACACACACAAAAAATATTACAAACAAATGACACATCTGCACAGTGCATTTTGCTAACAAAACATCCCTAGCATAAGGAATGGTGTTATAAGGTGTCAAATTGGAGTGGAAAAACTACATGAGTCAAAGCAACCGGAATGCTTACACAGTGGGAGAAGAGAGGCTTCTTAGAATAGAAGTACAGGAGGGAATTCATAGAGGAAATTATTTCTAGAGCCCTATCTGTGATGGGGTCAACAATGAATCTGAGCAGTTTTATACTTGCATTTCTCCCAAATCTTTCACACACACACAAAAATAAACACTTACATGTGTTGTCCTCTACCCTCAAGAGCAGAATTTTGCAATGACATTTAGTTATGTGCTTCTTAAATTTGGCTCAGGAAGCAGTAATCACACAACATTTATCATGTATGACTTTGCCAAGCATAGTATATCTGTGGAATGAGACTGAGCAAGACTGAAGTTAAGCCTCAAACCTTGAGCAATGCAGGAAGAAAACCAAACCCTCACTACTGTTTTACAAGCTGGTACGGCATATTCTTTCACTTGCTCTAGTCAAGTATTACCTTGCCTACTGGGTGCAGCCTGGACAATTCCCCAGCTTTCCTTCAAGTTGGGGAGAGGAGGGAACTGCAACGTTGAGTAACTTCTCTGCTATTTTATACGTATACCACAGTCTGTTTGAGGTGGGAGAGTAACAGGCAGTGTAGGAATTGTAACTCTCAAAAGCCCAAGTTAAAGAACCTTCTTGATGGCGCCTAAAAGGTGAATGGGTCCCCAGTTCCAACTCTTGGCGGGAGAAGCCTGGCACTGGAGCACCAAAGAATCGTAAAAGTTATGATATGTTATTGCCTTCTCTCCTTCTTTAATTGGAATTTTTATTGAGATAATTGTAGATTCACATGCAGTTGTAAGAAATAATACAGAGAGATTCCATATATTCTTTACCCAGTTTCCCCCAATGGCAATATCTTATATACAAACTATAGTACAATATCACAACTAGGATATTGACATTGGTACAATTCACCTACATTATTCAGCTTTCCCCAGTTTTACTTGTACTTATTTGCGTATGGGTGCATGTGTGTATTAAGTTCTATTGTATTAAGCCGTATAAGATGCATAAGTGTATCATCAATGCAAGAAAAATTGCATTAAGTTCTATACAATTTTATCACCTGTGTAAGTTTTCATATCTACTACCACAGTCAATACTAAACAGTTCCAACACTATGGGGATCCTCCGTGTTGCCTGTTATAACCACAGCCGCTTGTCTCCCACATCACTCCCCATTCTTAACCCCTGGCAACCTCTGACCTCTTCTAAAAGTTCTAAATTTCTTAAATTTTGTTGTTTCAAGAATGTTATATAAATGGAATACATTTGTTATGTAACCTTTTGGGATTGGTTTATTTATTTATTTATTTATTTACTCAGCATGATTCCCTGGAGAGTCATCCAAGTTTTTGCATGTGTTAATAGTTTGATCCTTTTTGTTGCTGAGTAGTTTCCATGACGTGGATGTGTCAGATACCTAAGTCTTTTATTTGGAGTGACTGTAAATGGTATTATGTTTTTAATTTTGGTTTCCCTATGTTTATCGTTAACATGTGGAAATGCAATTGGTTTTTAAATGTTGATCTTGTATATTGTAAACTTGCTGAACTCACTTATTAGTTCTAGAAGATTTGGTACATTTCTTGAATTTACTACATAGACAACCATGTCATCTGCAGTTAGCAATAGTTTTATTTCTTCCTTTCTAATCTGGATGCCTTTTATTTCTTGTCTTATTGCAGTGACTAGAACATCCAGTATTATGTTGCATAGCAGCAGTGAGAGAAGACTTCCTTGCATTTTCCCCAACCTTAGGGGGAAAGAATTCAGTCCTTCTAGCTACAGGCTTTTTGCAGATGATCTTTATCAAGTTGAAGTAATTCCTAACTTGCTCTATTCTTAACTTGCTAAGGGTTTTTATTGTGAATGAGTGTTAAATTTTGTCCAGTGCTTTTTCTGTGTCAATCAATATGATCACATGATTTTTGTTTTTTCACTTGTTCACATATTGAATTACATTGATTGATTTTCAAATGAGAAGTGACTTTGGATGGGTAAAGAAGGCAGTATAGACTATGTAAGACTTTGAAAACAAAGCCAAGGTGTTTAGATTTGAATCTGGTCCATAGCATTTTCCAAAGTACATTCTGCAACACATGCAACACATTCTCATATAGAGAATACATGAAAACATAATTTCGTGGTCAAACTGTTTGAGAAACAATGGGCTAAACTAAGTTCAATAGGTTTCTTTGCTGCTGAACTTGTCAGATCCTTCAGTATGCTGTATTGAGTGACTTCTGTATTCCCAAAAAGGAATAAAGTGTGTAAACTTTCCCAATCCAGTTTACACAAAATCCACATTTTCTATAATGTCTGTGGTAATTGGAAGATGCACTTCTGAAAATATTGCCAGAGGAAATAATTTTTCCAATGAACGTCTTTGACCTGGGGGTGTCATAGAACAAAGGCAGCATGCTAAGGTGGCTCTTACACGAGGAACTGTAGGCAGGTTTCCTAGCTGCTGAAGGCTCATTTCATTATCTGTTGAGTAGAGAAAAAAATCTGACTCCCATGGGTAGGCAGTGCTGTGTTGAGGTGGGAAGTGTGGGCTCCAAAGTCAAATATCTGGGTTCAAATCCTGGTTTTGCTAACATTGGGCAAGTTACTTAACCCCTCTGTGCCTCAGTTTCCTCAGATGTAATGTGAGAATAGTAACAATTCCTCTTCTCTAAGATTTTTAAAAGATTTAATGATTGATACACGTAAAGCATTAGAGAAGTGTCAGGCACACAATAACCATCCAAGAGTCATTTCCTGTGATGTTTATAGTCAAAGGATTAAGTGAGAAGGTTAGAAAAGTGCCTATCAATATCATCACTTGGAAAGGAATGAGTAGGAAAGTGGACCCAAGGGCAATGGTAGGATGAGTTAGGACCAGGTGAATCTGTGGTCCCACATTGGATGCTTTGAGGACCAGGATGGTGGGAGTGCAGGTGGAGAGGTTGCTTTAAAAAAATATTTTCTTGGACTCTTCAATATTTAGTGACTGAATATGAGGAGTTAAAAAAGACGACTCAAAATGACATGAAGGTTGAGCCTTGACAATCCCAGGGAAATGGATTTTGTAGCCTCTGGGAATGAAGTGTGTCCTCGATATTAATGTGTAAGCTGACGATTTTAGCACTCTAGCTAAAAAGTAATAGATATTTTAATTTCTGGTTTTAGTAAATGCAGGAAAATAAAGACTCAGTTTATTTACACAAAGTCTGAAATCTGATCAATGTTGGTAAAGGAACGATCTGTTTACGTAGTTGTACTACAAGTAAAATTATGCCCGGGATACAACTTTGAACTTTGAGGACATCTCCGCTTTTTATTTAGGGCACTGAAGTGGTGGAATGGCTCCTCTGAGAGGAAATTAAGAGAGAAAGGCATGCTGGTGCTCAGAACGAAGAAGAGAAACAATGTAGGAAGGAAGAATTGAAAAGGTCCCTGGAGAAATCAATATGCATAAATTAAAGAATGGAGAAGAGGAAAATGTGGTTGCAATAGCAGAGGAGATTTAAGCAAATGGGAAACTTGGTAAAATGACTTAAAATAAGCCAAATGTATCAGATTTAACACACTCTGCATGCATAATCATGCTCCTGACTTGGAGTTAGGATATAGCCCGATTTTGTTTCCATCTTATTTCTCATTTTCTTGTATCGTGCCTTTGGATCCTAATCTTCAGGAACTCACCAGAGCCTAGAATACCATTATCAGAAAGTAATGAGTCTAAACACATTTGAACAAGAAATATTTTAATGAATTAGTATTTTAGTTAATAAATTAAATGTGTGTGTGCATGGGCATTTGTGTATTGCTTAACTTTAGTTTAAAATTTTTCTTCTTTTTATCTCTGCTTTTTATTATCTCTTCCCCAAAATCATCTTTTCCATCATTCCCTCAGGATACCAAATCACAAGGCTGAACACCATGAGTGAATTTTCTCAGATGGATACTGCTCATATCTGTGCCAAGTACTAGGGCTTTGAATAAACCAGAGTCAATGCTTTTGGGAAGAAAGAAGGAAATCGATTAGTTTGTATTTGGCTGTTGTGGTCAGCAGAACAATGGCACCCCAAAGACGTCCACTTCTTTATTCCCAGAATCTGAGAATGTGTTAGCTTTCATGGAAAAAGAGACTTTGCCAATGTGATTAAAGTTGAGGACCTTGAGGTAGTGAGATTATCCTGGATTATCCAGGCGGGTGGGCCCAATGCAATCACAAGGGCCTTAAGAGTGGAAGAGGGAGGCAGAGAGGAGAGTCAGAAGGATGGTTAGAAGATGCGATGTTGCTGACTTTGAAAACAGAGCAGGGGGCCCCACCGGCCCATCCACAGCTACCTCCAGCACAGATGCAGGAAATTTCCAGGAAGAGCCAGGTGGGGAGGCTGCTTCAAACCTCCTATCTTCAAAGCCCTCACATCTGCCCACACCGCTGAAGAATGAAAATAAACATAACTTTACAGAGAGTGTGACATCAGTTCTGCAGAAATGAAATCCTACTCCTCTTTTGATTTCCAGATCTCATGCAAGTGTCAAAATCTAACTTGGAATCCTGTTGGCAGTGTTCTAGTCAATGCAGTGTCCAGTGTTCCAGCCCCTGAAATACAGGGGGAAACGTGGAAGGAGAAAACAGTGCAGCTTGGCCAGGAGATGGGCTGACACCTCTGGTCAACCGCGGCATCCTGTCTCCTCGTGGGATGGAGTGAGAGTCCAGTAGGAGAAAGGCTTCAACTCCTCCTTTGAGCTGACACCCACATTTATCAAGCTCCTGTTGGGCATTTTGGCACCTTTTCCCCCCTCTTTTAATTCTAAAAGCAAACTTGCAAAGTAAGAGTGAAGATCATGGCTAGACAATGATTGTTTAGTGAACACCTGCTGCAGGCTGGCACTGCTCTGGGATTGGGCACACAGCTAGGGTCACCAACCGTCCAGGATTGCCTGGGACTGTCCTGATTTCAGCAGCAGAAGTTCCATGTCCTGGGAAACTGCTTGGTCCTGGGGAAAGCAGGACGATTGGCCACTCTTGATACAACAGTGAACAAGGTGGTCTTTGTACTCAAGGAACTCACATTCAAGTTGGGAGATCCAGAGACAGACACAAAGTACATAAAACTAAGACAAAAGGCACAATTTTACAGATAGTGTGGATCAGGGTAGGAGGAGTCTGAAGTATGTATTTACATTTGGTTTGTCTGTTCATTTTGCAATAGAGGCTGGCTCCTTCTATATCTAGTGGATGAAAGAGAGGGTCATCCTAGGACATAATCATGCTTTCAGAAGAATCACTGCTTACCCCCTCAGGGTGGATACACACAGGGAGGATAGGCTCCCATTGCCCTGAGACAAGGGAATAGAAGGACTGTTTTTCTGGCTGACCCAGCCTGCCCTTCATAGGACCTGGTGGCCTTGGGACAGTGTTGGCAACCTTTCAAAGAGGCCACGTGTATGAGGAAGAGGAGGATAGAGACTCTGGCTCTGCCTCTTGGAAAGCCAGCACCATTACAAGCTTTCTGATGGATAAGGGTAATCCCGATTGAGGGCTGGGTAGGAAAGACACCATGGCCTCCCAAGTGAGCAAAGAAGGGCTGGACCCAGCACCTGGTCCTAGGGAGCTCTCAGACCCAGGTGATCTTGGTCACCACTATTTCAAGGGAGACCAACTGTCCAGGACTGAAGGGTTTCCTGGGACATAGGACTTCATACCCACAGCTAACTAGGGTGGCTTTTAGGGTGACCCTAGAGGTTTTCATCCAAACCAAGACACTGTTGACAGTGAGATGGGAGGCTGTTAATAAATACACCAGTTCAACCAGGTGTATATTGAAGCCATCTCAGGGAGCCTGAGGGGTGCGACCCCATCTACATTAAACTGCATTTGTACCTAATTCAAATTCCAGGAAGGTGTGATGCATCGTACAGCTCAGGTAGGAAAACTTCCCTTACGTAGGCACCCTGCCATGGTGGTGGGCTATGGGGACAATGACTGTGGTGTAAATGTTAAACATCTCAAATATAAGCTACATTACCCAACTGCAGATGAAACTGTCTTCGGGGCTCCAGCAAAGCAGGGGAACAACCACCATAATAACGACAACGAAAGTTCAGAAATCCGCAATAAAAACACCTAGCAAGAAGCTGTTTTAACTTAAGTGCATGTTTTTGTGCTGTTTTGGAAAGTAAAAATTTCTTTAAATTACCTGAGATGTAGCAGTATTGAGAGTACAAGAGGCCAAATAAGCTTTTCAGCCTGTCAGGTCTTGAAAGGTCCCAGCCGCACCCTGCCAAGGGGGGAGCACATGGCCCAGGTAGCTCGAGGGTGGAGTTTGCCCACCTGTCCGCTCCAGGGGTCTGTGCTGCCATCAAAGTACTGGGGACTGGAGCCCCCACAGCCAGTCCAAGATGGATCAAGATCAGAACTCAAGTCTCTTCACAAAGCCCACATTGTTGCTTATAGGAGGGTTAACTCTAGCTCTCTCTCGCTAACTAATCGTGATGCAGAGGGTGGGAATGTTATCAAATAGCAGCAGCACAAAGTCGTATGGGATTTAGAAGAGAACAGAATGAGCTCAAGGATGGGCTGGGAGGAAGAGATAGTAGATGTCTGCAAGTCCGCAGGGTGGCTTTCTGCTGCTTCCTGGGATCATTTAGAACATAATCTCAAAGAGGAACTTAGTGCTTACCCAACCCTGAAACTCGAGGTCAGGAGTCCAGAAAATGTGTGTGTAAGTATTTATTTCCTTGAAGCCTTGAGACCATCAGGGAGGGAAGGTTATAAACGGAGGAGGAAGAAGAGGACAGTGGCCAAGGGAGTCCTGGGTGCAGCCTGCTGGGCCCCTGGCAACACAAAAACCAGGTAAGAAGCAGGACGTGGGCTCCTGCTGGAGGTAGTACTTTCAGGAATGGCTCATTCATTGTCTTGTTTTTATGGACATATGTGTGTTGAAAAAAGTTCTTCACTTAGTATATTACAGATATTTTACATGTCTCAATACAGATCTGTGTACCCATTGAAGAGCAGTGGAGTATCACATCCAATGGATTTACCACAATTTAACCAGTCCACCAGAGATAGGCATATAGTTCATTCCCAATTTTTATTAATAAAATTAATGCTGTAATAAACGGTTACATATTTTTAAACTCACATCCTTGCTAAATTTGTTAAATTTATTCTTCCTTAGGATAAATATCTTGAGGGGCCTTGCTGGGTCAGAAAATATAACAAGTCAAATTTTTCGTATACATCACTTAACTCATATGTAGAAAATGCACTGTTTACACTTCTACTGACAGCATTAGGCAATCTATGTTTCCACCCACTCCTGTTAACATTGGTCACTATCATTCTTTTCATTTATATATTTGCATATTTGATATGCAAAAATTAGTATGTCATTGTTTAATTTTCTTTTATTATAACTGGTGAGATTAAATATCTTTTTACATTTTATTTGTATTCCTTCTTATGAATTGAATTTAACATCCATTACCTGTTTTTCGATTGGGGTATTTGTGGGGTTTTTTGTCATTGATATTTAAGCATTTTACATTTAGAAAATATACTTCTGTCTCATAACTTTCATATATTCCTCTCCTGGTTCTACTGCCCTTTTGCTTTCTTAGTGTGTGACGTTTGTCATGTCAGACTTTTACATTTTTACATAGGAAAAGCTGTCATATTTTCTCTGCCCTTGGTAATTACCATATATATGTATCGTTATATAGGTGTTTTAGTATATATACATATCTTAATATATGTATATACCAAAACCAAAAATCCATCTCCACCCTCAGGCTTATAAAACATATTCTCTAATTTTTTAGAATATTTTTCTTATTTAAATTATTAACACATTTGAAATTTATGGTGCTGTGACAAGTATTGATCAGAGTTCTTAGTGGTAACTTCCCAAAGAACTTCCGTCTACGTTGAGAAGGAAGCAACTTATAAAAGGATAGGGGACACGGAGCAGGTCACAGAATGGATGGGCGGGGGGAGAAGCTTGCTCCATGCAACCAGGCTGCCCCCGTGGGCCTGGGGAAGCTACCCCTGCGGCTGCTGCCCGCCCCCACCCCCAGGGACACCCGGCGCCACGGCTGCGGGCAGAGCACGTGCGCTGCTGTCTCGGGGAGTGGCGGGCCCTGCAGCCCTCTGGCCGGAAGGGACCCTTATGGCCCCACTGCTACCCTGCTTGAAATCACCAAGCTTCAGATTTGAATTCTGAGGGAAGAAGTGCATTTGGCAGTGCCTGGGTCCCGCGCCCAGATGCAAGCTGCAAGGACCCTAAGGAGGGTGTGTAGAGGCTGTGCGGCCCAGGGAAGGGCAGAGGTCCCCACGGGGAGGGTGGGGGCTGACTTCAGTGTTTCCCAACGGCGGGTCACTTCCCCCAATATCATATGATAGACAGTCAGCTCTTTCCCTACTGAACTGTCACCGTTATTATATACTGAAAATCTGTTTTTTTAACCAAAAATTAATTCTGGGTTTTTAAAAAGAGGCTGACAACCTGACTCGCAGAGCCGCCATTCAGTGTCTACTCATTACTGAAAAATCATTTTCCATGTGACCTAATTACACTTTATTTGATGCAACTTTAATTAATTATGAGAAAACTTTTTACATGTGTAAAGCAGCTACCCACTCTTGATCGCCTAGAACATTGGATGACAGAAAATTAGATGTTAATGTTGACAAGAAGGCAAACATTCACGTAGACAAAGCTCTTTAAATGAAGTCAGAGAGTGTTCCACATCCCATAATTGTCTGAAGCATCCAGAAGAGCTAGGCCCGTTGTCTCCTCCAGAAGTCTGTACAGGCCTCTTCCCTTTGCGTGGCAATATTCTTGATATTCTTCCTGCATGAGGTTTACTCTGACTTCTTGGGCAAGCTGAGCTATGGCCACAGACCAAGTTACTGCTTTCACTGACTCACTCTTCAGCAAGCGGGGACTCTGATGACAAATTTCCAGGTTTGGTATCATGTGTGGTTTGTTGCTTATTATTTCAAGCCTGGTTGTGTAAGAATGGCAACGCGATGCCTGTGCAGTTATTCTTACTGTTACATGGTCAGACAAAGGAACAGAGCAGATTCCCCTCCTGTCCTGGTGGAGATAAATTTGTTTTGAAATCACTGAAGGGATCCTGGTTTCCATTCAGAATGGCTACATGGGCCACGTGAGGTCACTAAACCATCTTCATTTTTTAGGTAAGCAGCACCCTTAATCCCAAACCTTGGTATAAATTCAAGCACACCATTTGTTCTAACTGAATAAATAACCACACTGGATATGCAACGCTTCTTGGTTTTAGAGTCTTCGGCTTTACAATGCGTGGACTGGAGGAGCTCAGTAGGCTGCTTCTGAGTGTGCTGTGCTGCTGCGTTTCTGCTGTTGATATGTTTGCCTAATTCCTCAAGATCTTTGTTTCTGAACAGTTTCCTTAATTTTCGTTTTCTTATCATTTGAAATGGCTGCCATTTACAGTCAGTAACATCCAAATATCTTCTTATTGGAGAAGTAAAATGGGTATGTTTATTTAATATATAGACCATAACTATGGAACTCTTGCTCCACACACAATCCATTGGAGAAATACAGCGCGTTAGACGTGGTGTGGAGGAGAGTGTTGGCACAAGGCCTGAGGAGGGAAGTTCTCTCAGATTTTCTCGGCTCCCCAGGATCATGCAATTAGCCACCTTTCCGTGGACTCCAGGGGCTGCTTGGGAATGAGGTCATGAATGTTCTGTTTTCATCTAGCTGTGTTTGAATCTCTACCCCTGAAAATCTGTAATTCTTTGGGTCTGCTTCTGAACTCTCTATTCTTACAGAATAAAACACTTGGACAGTGTAGCTCTATAATACTACATCTTAATATCTGGTAGTGCAAGGTGACTTACTCCGTGTTTCCTATTATTAAAAAAGCACTTTGCTATTATGCATTTAAGCAAAGTTCTTGCTCATTGAGGACATTTTTATTCTGTGAACTTTCATACACACGAACCACACTCAGTGCTGAGGGGTACTCCCGACTGCCTCCCACGGCCTTCGCCATCTCTTGTGGGATGTGGTCAACAAGAGCCTCATGAACAGTCTTTCACAGCCTGGCCTGCTCAAAAACGTAAGAGATTATAAAATTCCAGGTAAAATAAAATTTTTTGGACCTGTTTTCCTAAAATTAGGTCTTGCCGTAGAAGAATATAGCATGTTACCTCCTTTTATTCAAGACTTGTGTTATTTCCTTTGATAGAATTTACAGATTTTGTATAATTGCTACAGATTCTTAAGACGTATTCCTATATATTCGTACATACATAAGTATATGCATATATATATATACACATATGTATGTGCACTTTTTGCTGCTCTTTGCATGTGACAAAGCTGTTGAGTCTTATCAAATTATTTTGCTAGGCACTTTATTCTTTTATCAGTTCTCTTTTTATTTGATTCTTTTGTGTTCTTTAGGTTGATAATTTACAAATAATAATAAATTCAAAATAATTCTTCAATATTTACAATTTCTCTTACTTTTTTTAACCTATAACATCAGTTAAAACCTCTAGAACGATGTTAAATATTGGCAGTGATAGTGGTCATTCCTGTCTTATTTAGGAATTTGAGATTCTTCTAGTGTCTTACCATCAAGTTTGCCATTAGTTTCTAATCAGTTTTTTGTATTATGCTAATTAAATTCCAAATTGCTCTGAGTTTTTATCAGGAAAGGATATTTAAAATTATCAAGTGCCTCTTTGGTACTCTCTGGATTAAGTGGTATTTTCTTATGTTAATCATAATTGCCATTTGTTTATTGAGAACCTGAGACATTTGTTCTGTGGTATCTCTTGCTTTCTGTGTTCAGTTCATTGCTCCCTCCTGGTGCCCTTGAACTTTCATTCTTCTGTTCCCTGTATTTCCTATATACTACTAGCTCCTTCTAGAGGCTGGACTGGATTCAGGTTCAGTTACTTTGGTAAGAGTTCTTCCCAGGTGGTGCTGTTTCTTCCTACAGCATCACATTAGGGATCCCCTGTCTGGCTGTACCGCTTTTGAGAGGTTAAGTTTGATCAGAGGGCTCAGATATTGTCAATCAGCAGTATATTTTATTACAAAATTCCCCATTAACCTTTCACCTAATGGCTTTAGCATCTAATAACAATTGTCTCAATCTATTATTTTGATAGGAGTTGCAAAATAGTGATTTTTAAAACAATCTTAAAAAATGATGGCTGGCAAGTAGACTTCTGGTGGTGATCACGAAGTGGTCTACACAGAAGTTGAAATATAATGAGGAAAAAAGTCTGTTATTGTTTTTTCCACTTAATAGCTGAATTTTTCTATAAAGAGAAACTTAGGTCACCCTGAAATGCAATTAGTACAGGAAAGGCAGGATAGATGCTTGCTTTCCCCATAATTTACCATTTGTTAGAACAATGAATTGGTGCCCTGGCGACCCAAGAGAAAAAGAGGCAGGAAGTAGCTAATGTGATGCTCCATTCAGCATGTGATGATTTTTGCTGCGTTTCCTATTTCTGTCAACAAATGGTAATATCAGAGTATTTTTACTTTTAAACTGTTGGAAAGTCCCTTAATTGGGGTCACTAAAAAACGTTGGAGGGAGGAGTTTTGTTCGCCTCTGTAAGCAGTAGATAACCTTCATTCTGCCTTACTAATTTTCCTTGTCTTCACCTCCACTTATGCCAGTTGGAACATTTAGGATGACTATTCCTTGGAGGCATGAGGCAGTTTCATTTGTCTCAGGATTTTTTATTTGTTTTGGGATTCATGATTGATCACGTGATCTTTTACCATTTCCCCAATTTGCTGAGTAAGATTATGTAGCTTCATGTTGGAAAGAATAATTTGCATTCCTGGGGCCAAGATACTGGGATGCCTGTATCCCTGCAGGAACAGATGCAAAGCTAATCGTTAGGTTCTTTATATTGCAAGATTTCAAGAGCCCCCAAGAAGAAGCTCAAGAAACCAGAAAGGACGGACTCTACAGAGAAAGAACAAAAGCTATCTCTATTCTACCATCCTTAACAATAGCAATAACTTCATTATGGAATATGGGTGATAATGAGGAGGATGATGGTGATGATGACAATGTTGATGATGAGGATGTATGTGTGTTTGCATGTGGATGATGAATTAGGAAGTGACTATAAGAGATAGAGGAATTTGGGAAAAGCATCTAGCCTATATAAATCTGGATTTTTGTGAGTCAGGGAGTAGACAAAACAAATTTTCAAGCCTACACCCTGTACATGTAAGGGTGTTCCTACTGTGTACCTACTGTTACAATAGGTTCTGACATTCAGTGTGATGTGAATCATCTCGGTAGACAGTGACTGTTTCAGCTGATGTTTGATGTTCAATTCAGGGCCATTGAGTCATTTTGAGAAAGAGTTGGCCCAAATCAGAAAAGTTTGTCTTGGGTTTGTCCTGCAAAATCAATATGCATTTTGGATCAAGCCTTCTTTTTGTCTTATTCATTGGAGAAATAGAAGATGAGGCAAAAGAAAAAAACCACACATTGGAAACAGGATGGACTCCAGATTGTAAGTAGTGTATAGAGCACATGGTGTGAAACCTAACAGATAGAAATTGATGGAACACCTGCCATGTGCAGGCACCTTGCAAGACTCTGTGGATAGAGCAGTGGACAGGCTTTGCCTCCACCTTGAAGGGGTATGTTAGGCTATAATAAGAAATACATAAATTGGCAATTACAAAGGATGTGATAGTGTTTCAATAAGGATATAGCTGGGTTTCTCAGGGAACTCACAAGCGGAGTACCTAACCCAATCTTGGGGGCTCAGAAAGAGGACTTTATAAGGGACATGCGAGATGAGACCTGCTGATGGGAGCAGAATAAGAAAAGACAAGGAACCCCATGTGCAAAGGCCCTGCCCTATCAGTGTTGTATGTTCCTCTAGTTGTAAAATATCAGGTGGGTCTGGAGTGGAGAATGGGAGTGAGTGAAGTTGTAAGCTGTGAGACTGGAAAAAAAGGCGGAGATCAATCGTGTCCAGCCTTGTAAGTCAGTAAGAAGTCTGGATATTCTTCTGAGGATGGTGAGGCATTGAAGAGAGTGACATGAGTCAGGTAGGTGTTTTAGAAAGCTTCCTCTGTCCCACAATAAGTCATGTCTTCCACGCTTTCAGACATACATGCGCTCTACAGGAGAGGCCAGCCCAGCATCTGTGATGCTTGACTAAACATGCAGGTTAGCCTGAGTGCCTTCTCCTCTGTCAGACGCCGTCTTTCCTCCCCATTATTTCTACGAATTGCATGAACTCAGCCTCAGCCACAGTCCTTCATAGTGAGTTAACCAATAGGGAACCTCCCTTACCTGGTAAATCAAAAGAAAAAAATAAAACTAACTTTGCTATCCTCTGGAACAACTTAGAAGCTATCGTGTTTCTAAGACACAGAAGCTGCTAACTTGCGGGGACAGTTCTTAGGAAACATGAACTCATGCACTTTTTGTGTCAGAGAACAGGAGATTAAAAAGCAAAACCAAAAAGAGTATCTAGAAGATAGGATCAAAACACGCTTAGATATAAGCAGAGATAAGAAGCTTCCTGTACTTAAGAGTCTTCTGAATATGAAGTGCTTTGATTGGCAGGGAAACAAATGGGGAAGAAAAGGCAAAGTAACCAACTTCAAGTTTTTTGTGTGTAGTTTCAATTTAGAGTCAGAATAGAGGATGAGAAGTACACCCTTTCTAACTGTAGAATCTTAAAGGGAAAAAGAGAGAGACAGAACAATACTTGGAATGAGGCTGAGTTGCTAAAATGGTAAAGATGCCTCCAGAAGCAGGTACACTTCTTGACTGGTTTTAATCCTTCAAAAAACCCTGGTTAGTGAAATATTAGTGATTTACTTTGGCTCCTACCTGAAGGAGCTCTGGTGCAGAGAAGAGCTCAAGCCACAGGACATATCAGCCCTGGGCTGAAAGCCCCTCTGCTCCTTGGTGCTGACAGAGTGCAGCGGGGAGATTGCCAGTGACAGAAAAGGGTGAGACCAAGAGGCCCGGATAAACAGGAAGCCCTTCTCCAAGACACACTGGGAAAGAAGTTAGAGCGAGTAGCACCCTCACATCTCAAGGTTAGTAACCTTCTAGAAAAAAGATTGGATGTGGCCGAGTCCGTACTTTTAAAATTAATAGCCTGCAAAAGAGTGGGGCTGTCGATAAAATGGCATGACAAGTAGATACAGCAGGAAAAGAGAGCTATGGGGAAAGCTGTAATTAGCTAACAGTTGATGCTCTATAAACCTGTAAGTTCAATGGTGGGTGTAGTTTAGTAAAAGTGTGTTGTTTAAGTATTTTTTCTCAGCCTATTTCTAGAATTGTATTTATAATGGGTCTGATAGTATGGTTCTTGAGAATAAGAAAATTAAGCTAATTTTACCAGTGTCTGGACTATAATGCTTAATCTTCCTTCCCTCAGGGAACACTGAGCAAGAATGAACTTAAAAACTAAATATTCACCATCCGAATATCTATTCTCTTATACAAGGGTTGGCGAGCTTTTTCTGTAAAGGGTCGGATAGTTAGTATTTTCGGTTTTGTAGGCCAGATGGTCTCTGTCACAACTGCTCATCATAGCACAAAAACAGCCATGGACAATATGTAAACAAATAAGCGTGGCCGAGTTCCAACTAAACTATTTACAAAGATCAGACAGTCGGCCCATGGGCCATCGTTTGCAGAACCCTGTCTTAGAGGATTCCCACCGAATCCAAACTGATGTCCCTGCTTTGACTGGAAGTGAGTTTTACTGGTCCTTCACAGGTGATCTAACTCCTGGGGGCAGGTCTATGACTTGCTGAAGTTCTAAGGGCATCATGGTCTGAGGGAAACCACAAGTCCTCGTTGGAAAGATTCTCTTAAGGAGACACGTTGAGACAGGGAGCAGAAACTCAGACTACAATGCTTCAGTCCCAGTCTTGCTGGAAGCATGAGCCTCTTAATAGCTGGGACATCCCAGCCAAAGTCAAAGAGTCCAAAGGCACAGAGTCAAACTCCTGCATCTGAAAAAAAAGGGGTGGGGGGAGCGAAGACCTTGCACCCATAATCTTCTCGGCCCCAGTCATTTGTTCTCAAGTTTAGCACAGACTTTCTGTTTGCCAGTCCTCTGCTGTCCAGCATGTCAGTAGGTGTCTGAGTGAGTGATGAATGGATCAGAACAGGAACAGATTCCCATCATATGCCTCAGGTGTTTCGGCTGGAGCAGGGGAAGGTGGGCAGAGATATCAGGGAAAGCAGAGCACATAAGAGAGCGGAAGCAATGAAGCTGGGGAGATGGGAAGTGTCTGTGTGGACGTCCTGAAAGAAAAACACAGCACATCTGAAGATTGTCACCCAGGTCACCTGGGAGCCTGCAGTCTAAGGCAAACTTGTGAGATGAATCCATACTTACGTGGTTAGCAGAGATGTGTTCAATAGTAGAGAAATCCAGTAATATTTTGATTAATGACTTCCTTGGGGATGAAGCTCTTTTATACAGACAGCTCCATTAGAAAAAACCTCAAGCCAAAGTCCCTTCATAAATCATGCAAAAAATGGCTCCCTACACAACAAAAATAGCTCAAACGCAGTCTCTATTTGACTTTGGTTAGATGTTGATAAATACGGCTCATCCTTAGCAGAGTTGTCTCAGCTGAACTTTATCTTCAGCCACATGTCTTTCTGCACCTTTTGTTCAGACCTGTGACCTCTAAGTCCCTTGATTTCAGATTCTTCAGAATGCCGGTGCACTTTGCTCTCTTCTGCTCTCAGCTCAGGTGGCTTGGGATGCCTTGGGAATGAAGGGGTGGCTACAGGTTATTATCAAGTAGTTCCCATTTCCCAGTAACCCTCCCCACACCTGATTCCTTACTCCCAGGGGAGGAAGTTCACTGAGGGGCTGGGGGGAGGAGACCCTGAGAGTGGAAGAGGCTATGTGACATCTAATTTCTTTTAGGATCCATAGCGAGTATACTGTAGCAGACATCTACTTTGTCCCTTTGTCCCTCTTACCTCTCACCTGCACCGCTCAGACTTTACCTAACCCTTACCTCCTCTCTTTTCTTGGTGACACACACGTGCACATATGCAGTCATGCGCATGCACACATACACACACACTAAATATATGTTTCACATTTGTTTAATAAGCACTTAATAATTTTTTATAGCATAAATCATTTATCTGACACCCTGGACTATGGTCTTCTGCATTTGTTTCCAGCTGTTCTCATCAAGTTGTGACTTGGAGTGTACTGCTGGGCTTCTAGTCTTGGAATGCACCATGAGGCATTTTCAGACCAGAGTGGTTGGGGGATCAAGTGATATCGAGAAATGCAAGGCCAGCAGTCAAATATGCTGGCGTCTGCAGTTGGAAAGATCTGAGCCAGGTTTGGACTCTTGCTATTCACTAGCAGGAATTGTTTTGTTATTGAGGTAAAATTCACATCACCTTTAAATAACTATTTTAAAGTGTACAATTAAGTGGCATTTAGTACATTCGTAATGTTCTGAAATTACCACCTTCATCAAGTTCCAAAACATTTTCTTCATCCCAAAAGAAAACCCCATATCTTACTTAAGCAGTCACTCCCCATTTTCCTCTCCTCCCAGCCCCTGGCAACCGCCGATCTGCTTTCTATCTCCATGGATTTACCTATTCTGGATATTTCAGATAAATGGAATTCTACAATACGTGACCTTGTGTGTCTGCCTTTTTTCATTTAGCAAAATGTCTTCAAGGTTCATTCATGTTGTAGCATGAATCAGTATTTCATTCCTTTTTATGGCTGAATAATATTCCATTGTGTGGATTTACCACAATTTGTTTATCCATTCTTCTGTTGGTGGATGTTTGTTTCCACCTTCTGGCTCTTATGAATAGAGTTGCTATGAACATTGGTATACAAGTATTTGTTTGAGTACTTGTTTTCAATTCTTTTGGGTATAAACCTAGGAGTGGAATTGCTGGGCCATATGGTTATCCTGTTTAACTTTATGAGGAACTGCCAAACTGTTTTCCACGGCAGCTGCACCATTTTACATTTCCACCAGCAACGCACAAATGTTTCTGTTTCTCTACATCCTCTCCAACACTGTTATTTTCCTTATTTTTTATTATAGTCTTCGCAGTAAGTGGGATTGTAGTCAGCCCTGGAGGTCTAGTGGTTAAGATTCAGAGCTCTCACTGCTGCGCTCTGGGTTTGTTTCTCAGTGAGGGGCCCGCACTACCCATCTGTCGGTTGTCAGACTGTGGCAACTGTATGTTGCTGTGATGCTGAAAGCTTTGCCACCGATATTTCAAATATCAACAGGGTCACCCATGGTGGACACGTTTCAGCAGAGCTTCCAGACTAAGACAGACTAGAAAGAAGGACCTGGCCACCCACTTCCTAAAAAGTGGCCATGAAAACCCTATGAATAGCAGACAGAGCATTGTCTGATATATCACCAGAAGGTGACAGGATGGTGCAAAAGACTGGGTAGGGTTCAGCTCTGCTGTATACAGGGTTGCTAGGAGTCAGAATCAACTCGATGGCACTAACAAGTGGGTGTGAAGTGGTATCTTTTTGTGACTTTGATTTGCATTTCCCTAATGACTAATGATGTTGAGTATCTTTTCAGGTGTTTGTTGGCCATTTGTATATCTTCTCTGGAGAAATGTCTATTCAAGTCCTTTGTCCATTTTTAAATTGAGTTGTCTTTTTGTAGTTGAGTTGTAAGAGTTCTTTATATATTCTGGATACTAGGCCCTTATCAGATGTATGATTTGCAAATATTTTCTCCCATTCTTTAGGTTGTATTTTTACTTTCTTGAAAATGTCCTTTGATGCTTAAAAACAAAAGTTTTTAATTTTCATGAAGTCAAATTTATTTTTCTTTTATTGCCTATGCTTTTGGTGTCATAACTAAGAATCTGTTGCTGAATCCAAGGTCTTGAAGATTTATCCCTATGTCTTCTTCTAAGACTTTTATAGTTTTAGCTCTTATATTTAGGTTGCTGATCCATTTGAGTTAATTTTGTATGTGGTGTGAAGTAAAGGTCCAACCTCATTCTTTTGAATGTGCCTATCTAGTTGTCCCAGCACCATTTATTGAAGAGACTATTTTTTCCCCATTGAAGGGCCTTGGCACCCTTGTTGAAAATCAGTTGGCCATAGATGTATGGGTTTATTTCTTGATTCTGAATTCTACTCCATTGGTCTATGTCTATCCTTATTCCAGTATCACATTGTTTTGGTTACTGTAGCTTTGTATTAAGTTTTGAAATCGAGAAGTATCAGTCCTCCAACTTTTTCTCCTTTTTCAAGGCCCCATTGCAATTCTATATAAATTTGAGGATCACCTTTTCCACTTCTGCAAAAAGGCCATTGGAATTTTGATAAACATTGGATTGAACCTGTAGATTCCTTTTTCCCTTGCAATTTGGATGCATTTATTTCTTTTTCTTGCCTAATTGTTCTGGCTAAGACTTCCAATACAACATGAAGAGTGGTGGTGAATGTGGGTTTCCTTGTCATGTTCCTGGTCTTAGACAGAAAGCTTTCACCATTGAGTATCATATCAGCTGTGAGTTTTTCATAAATGTTCTTTAGTAGCAGTAATTTAAGTTCTCTGAGCGTGTTTTCTCGCCTGTCATTTGCTTTTTTTTCTGGCAGATCCATTCCTTGACCTTTTCTAACATCTTTGGAAGGACTTAATTTCTTCCATGGTTTCAGCTTCAGTCAGGCAGCCTCCATCATGAGCAGTCCTGGCTCTTCCTAGGCCCACTAACCCTAAGGACAGAAATAGATTCCTCCTTATGCTCCTCTTTGAGTTGTTTCCTCACTCCTCTTGGGTTTGTTTGCTCTCCCATCACTCTCCCTAGTCGTTGTTCTTATGAAATACCTTCTATTGAACCATTGGGTGTGGGCTCTGTTTTCCTAACTGGACTCTGAGTGGGACACATGGAGTTAAGGATACCTATTATTATTGTATCTCTATGTGATAATAGATAATGGCCTGGCAGTCTGCTCATCTCTCCTCATCTCCTTGGGAATCATCCTAGTCCAAGCCACCAGCCTGTCTTGCTCAGATTATGGTAATAATGTCCCAACAATTTGATATCCTTTTTTGCTTCTCTCCAATCCAGTCTTCACGCAGCCAGAACAACTGTACTAGTGCAGATGTGTATGGATGCAGGTAACAGAAACTGGCTTTCAAACTGGTTTATAAAATATGGAAATTTGTCATCTCACACAGTATGCTCAGACTATAGAGTTGGTGGATTTAGTAGCTCAATGATGCCATCCAAGACCCAAATTTATTCCCATTACTCTCTGCCATCTGCTTTGTCCTCAGGCTGATTTTCTTCAAGATGGCTGCCTGTAGTAATCGGGGCAACACTTTTTCTTGTTCACATACAATAAGATCCCAATATAAGAGAGAGAGGGAGAGGAGGGAAACCTGTCTTTCTGATATGGAATATAAATAATTTCCTTTACTCTGGTTGGGTCAACTCTGTCCACAATTGGCTTCTCCACCCCCATCCCCCCACGTTAATCATGGTTGTTAGTGAAATGGCTTAGATTTGTCATGATATCCCTGTGAATGGGAGAAGGAGTGGATACCCAAACAAAGTCAGGTTTCTGTTAGGAGTGAGGAAAGGGAAATGGGTGATGTTCAGTTATCTTTCTAAGAATATAAATCAGATCATATCATTCCAATGCCTAAAAGCCTCAAATAGCTTTCACTTGCTCTTAGAATCCTATCAGAAAGTCTACAAGGGCAAACAATCTCACCCCACCTATCTATACAGTCGAATCTCCTGTCATCTTCTGTCCCCATCTCCCCTCAATTGCTCCAGCTACAACAACTTTGAAAAAAGTTCCTTTCAGAGCTGTGTTTATTTACGCCATATATAGACATATGTCCAGGAATTGTGCTTGGTGCTGGAGTTACATATGTAAACCAGATGTTGTGGTTTCTGATGGCCAAATTTGAACTCCTATATATATGTCATTCAAGACACTTTCAATCCAGACCAATTTCATTTTTGTCACTTCTCCACCCCCTGGACTATAGTCACACATTTCTTGAAAATGCCCCATGTTATCACACCTTTATCTCCTCCTCCCACTTCTCTACTTGGAAAGTTTTATTCAGGTTGGAAGGCCCAGATTTGGTGCTCTTTTTCTAGGAAATCTTTTCCAAATCTATTAGAATGAATTGTTCCCTCTCTGGGATGTCTTAAAACTTGATTAAATAACGTGTATAGAAATTATCAAGTTGTATTATATTAAATTGTTTCTTTGATCTGTCTGACCCAATACATTATGCAATGACTTGAGGACAGAGACAGTGTCTTTCTCATGCTTGCATCTCCAGGGCCTAAGCAGGATACCTAGCACAACCCAGTAAAATTTTCAGCAAATTGTTTCATTGAATTACTTACAAAACAAAGATAACAGATACCTCATCTGATTATATCACAAACAATATCATAGATGTGAAAGGTTTTGGAAGATAGAATGCTATGTAAACATAAGGTAGTACTATACATTATTATGTACGCATTATAATTTTGTTCTGATTATCATTACATTGTTGATTTCACGTTTCCTGAAAAAGTTCCTACATTAGATACTGCTGTTGAGCAGTGGACACCTACTAATAAACTTTTGGGTTAAATCACATAGGAGATTCAGAGCTGGCCTTAGGCAAAATTGTCTTTAGTGGTTCCTGCTTCCCTTTTTCCTGATTTTTACCCACCTTTTATTTTGACCCTCTTATCAGGCCAAGTGCATTTGTACAATTCCTCTTTTTATAGAGACGATAATATATTTTTATACTGACATGGAAATATATCCCTAAACATGTTCTCAAGAAATTGAACTGTTATTTTACAAGGCAGGGACAGGAGCAATGATGAACCTAAGAAATTGATCACATTTTGATATTGTAGTATGATTATATAACATGTAACCATCAGGGGAAACTGGGTGAAGGGTATATGAGTCTTCTCTGTACTATCGCTGCAAATTCCTGTGACTCTATAACTATTGCAAAATAAAACGTTTAAAAAAACCCCAACCATAATGGTAGACTTGTATATGACCTAAGGCAAAATACTTTTGTATCTGGAGGGCCTTCAGTGGTCCCTTCATCACCCTCAATGCAACGCCTGAGGTCAGCAAAGGGGTAGAGGTGAGAGGAAGGCCATGCGCAATGTGGGGGTCCATGCTGGTGGAGTCTTAACACCCCCAGAGCCACAGGCTCCTCCCCTTGCCCTTCAGTCTCTGCTCTAATCTTACCTCCCAGTAAAGACTTTCTGGGCTGTCCTATCAAAGGGAAATGCTACCAGCCCCTACCTGATCCCCACTTTCCTGCTTTGTTTTTCCTTGTGCACTTACCACCTACAACTGACTATATTTTTTACTTCTTTATTTTAGTTTTTGTCTCCTCCCACTAGAATGTAAGTTCCAGGATGGCAAGGATTTTTTTTTTTTAATTTGTTGTATCATCATTGCCTAGAGCAGAGCTTAGCACAGGGCACATGCTCAGCGAACATTTGTTCAATGAATGAATCTTTGTAGAAAATGAAAGCTTGAAAATAAGCTATTTCCCTGCGAGAGAAGTAATTCAAATCTGCCCAACCTTGTACGAGAGCAAACCTGGCTTTGAAGCTAAGACCTTTTTCCTGTGTTCATACTTCAGAAAAAGAAGACACTACTGATAATATCTGAGAGGAAGGAAACAGTGCATCGTACTGGGCCTCTGCATGTAATATTATAAAAATTGTCTTTTTTATAGACCAGCCTCCCAAACGGTTTCCAGAGATGAATTATCTTACTTTCCTCTTGGCTATTCTTCATGTATACAAAGGTAAAGATAACATCTTCATTTAAAAAATTTACTCCTTTTTTGGTCTTATAGTGTGATGTGCTCAGAATTTATAATGTTCTTTAGTTGGCTTAGATAATTTCTCACTTGTTCAGAAAAACTACAAGTTACAAATACCAATTATCAGCAGTGGAAACATTTTTTGACTAAGGTAGAAACTGTTAGCCTTTACAATGATCTCAATTTACTATCTTGTTAGGTCTTAGAAAGCTTAGAATAAGCTTAAGATATCTGTTTGGTGTTTCAATCATCATCTAATTGAATTAATGTTATGTATATTTCAGCTCTATGTGAAGAGATGTTTTGGGACACAACTGTTAAACTTGCCGAGAATATGACTCTAGAATGTGTGTATCCATCAACGGACACCTTAACCCAGATGGAGTGGTTCAAGATCAATGCAACAGAGAAAGAGTCCATAGTCATTTTTAACCCTATTTATGGTGTGATCATAAGAAAGCCCTATGCTGATAGGGTTTACTTTTTAAATTCAACCATGACTCCTAATGATATGACCCTGTCCTTTCATAATGCTTCTGAAGCTGATGTTGGCTTCTATTCTTGCTTTCTTCATACTTTCCCACATGGACCTTGGGAAAAGGTGATTCAGGTGGTTCCGTCAGGTAAGTGAACATTTTATTTACCTTTTTACCCATCTACAACGTTTGATGCTATAAAGCCCAAGTAGAAACTACAAAATGCTTTATCATATTTTTATGGAGTTTTCCAATTCCATTTCTAGATTCTATGATATTATTGTTTCAAGGAAATAATTCTTTGAATCAATTTCATTTTTCTTAATGTGTTATCATTTCTGAGTAGAAACGTCTCTCACATTTGAATGTAGTGGGCGAAAGCACAGGTTTTAGATTGTCTTAATGATAACTTGAGCCTAGATTAAACTGATGTTGGCAACATGTGGGTTCAGGAACCAGATACGTCCCTCTTAGTGCTGTATCTCAACCAGGTAGGACCATTTCCTTTCGCTAGGCACTCGGTACTAGCTTCAACCTCTGCATATTCAGAATCTTTTCTAAAACACTGAATCTAGATTTATTAGTGAATCCTGGGCAGGGTTCAAGCACTGGGTCTGTTTTCTGCCTCACCCAAGGCACTGGAGAGGACCCTTCAGAAACTGCTGGCTGTCATTTCAGAAAGAATCAAATGATGTCTTGATGTATTTTCTGCTATGTCTACGGGTGATTGTGGTTTGGTGCGTGTGTGTTAGTCCTTCGAGTAATAGCCACGTGGACTGGGTATAGTAGGTTGGAAGAACTTGGG
Organism: Tapirus indicus; assembly: GCA_031878705.1. Lineage (NCBI taxonomy): Eukaryota > Metazoa > Chordata > Mammalia > Perissodactyla > Tapiridae > Tapirus > Tapirus indicus. The sequence continues at coordinate 8,688,243 of CM062917.1, forward strand.
GTTTCTAGCCTTTACTTCTTATATAAACTTATGTGAGCTGCTTGATCCCTGTGAATCTCAGGTTCCTGAATAGTAAATTGTGCTAATAATACCATTCTGTTTGCCGAATGGTTTAGGATGATAAATTTAAAGAACTTGGACCATGGTGGCCAGGGAATGGTAGGTATTATTATTATCACTATTATTTCCTAAGCTTTTGATACAAAGTGAATAATAATGAGATTATCAGATGTCAGCGACAGTCTAGGAAAGGAAGTGATTTGGAACTGTGTGTTTTTTTGACTGGTGTGTCTCAATTATATTCCAAATGGACATCCAGCAGAGCACATTATGTGACATCTGATATAGTGCTTTCTTTTTAAGGGATCCATATTATAAAAGAACAGTTTATAGTATTATGTAAGGAATATCAAATGGCCAGGAGGTAAGAAAAATTTCCATGTGTTAGTTTTCCCTTTCTCTTTGGGTGTAGCTAAGCTCAAGAATAATTTTGTGTATATGAGTGAGGCTTACAGAGAGCTAATTAGCAAAATCTCTTTGGTTAAATACTCATTTATTAAAGACTCCATTTTGCCATTCAAGTCCTCATTTGTTGTTGTGTGCAGTCACCTGTTAAATGCTGGTTGCAAGTTTTTAGTGTATAGTCCACTTTTGATTAGCCGTGCAAGTGAAGGAGAGATTTGGCAAGGGTCTTAAAATGGAGTGAGCCATTTGATACATGGCCTGAGCCACCAAGTCCAGAGCAAAATGGGCTTCCCTCCCTGCCTCATGTGGCAAGCCTTTGCAGTTTGAGACCCAGATCAGGAATCCCAATTTCTGTCAAAGAACAACCAATTGAAAACAGGTAGAACACTTGTCACCAGGTGTGGGGAGGAGGGGAAAAGGAGAGATGTTGGTCAAAGGTACAAAGTTGCAGTTATGTAGGACAAATCGGTCTAGAGATCTAATGTACAGATAAAGTCCTTAGTTATTAATACTGTATTGAATACTGGAAATTTGCTACAAGAATAGATTTCAGTTCTCAGCACCCACACACACACAAATGGTATCTATGTGAGGAGAAGATATGTTAATTAGCTTGAGTGTAGTAGTCATTAATATATATTAATGAATATATTATATATATATATATATCATCGTGTTGTATACCTTAAATATATACCTTTTTTTTTTTGATGGGAAAGATTTTCCCTGAGCTAACATCTGTTGCCAATCTTCCTCTCTCTTTTCTTTCTCCCCTCCCCAAAGCCCCAGTACATAGTTGTATATTCTAGTTGTAGGTTCTTCTAGTTCTTCTATGTGAGCCACCACCACAGCATGGCTACTGACAGGCGAGTGGTGTGGTTCTGTGCCTGGGAACTGAACCTAGGCTGCCCAAGTGGAGCATGCTAAGCTTTAGCTGCTAGGCCATCAGGGCTGGCTCTAAATATATACCATTTGTATCTAAAAAAAGAAAACAGGTAGCTGTACCTCTTCTGAAAGTTTAGGGCAGGGGATGTATATATTGGATATCTTATTCTGGATAAATGGTACTCTTTATGCAAAATTATATTAAAATGTACGTTAACTTTGCAATAGGCGTTTCTTAATTAGTAACTGATTTAGAGAATTTAGTGGTAAGAATGGCTGCATTCATCTTACACTTCATGGGAAAATATGCAGAGGCAGCTTGGGAGGTAACATTTCAAAGGCAGCCCTTTAAGGCAGAGGTTGTTGTGGAAGTGGGGTTGTGGAGAGAGTTACCGTAACCCATGTGTCTCTGGCTCTACTAGTCAGTTAAAGCAAATGTAGTCATATGTATGGAAATGCCCCCCAAAATGGGTAGCCCACCCCAAATACTCCACTACCTAACTCTCATTGGGTGCCCACTGTGTATGAAGTAGATGAATGCCATCTCATTTAATACTTATGAAACACCATGGGGGAGGTAACATGTTCCCATTATACAGCTGAAGAAATTGAGATTAAGCGTCATCAACTAACTCAAGGTTGCTGAGCCGCCAAGTTGCAGCACCAGGAGGAAACCAGTCGATGTTCCTGAAGTGCCAGAAATGAGATGAATGGGAGCTTGACTCCAGCGGAGTGAACAAGGAGGTTCAAGGAATCAGGTTGCACTGGACCTTGAAGACTTGGAAGGAGTTTTTTAAGATAGAGAGGCTGGGGTGAGGGAAGGAGAGAAAAGGGCATCTTGCGGGTACTGACGGCATGAGAAGGGCACAGTAGAAGTTTAGAATTCATGCAGGGGAGAGAAAATGGACCTGTATGCCTAGAGCACAGAGCCTGAGTAGGATGTGGTTCTCACTTTGGGTTCTGAAGCCCTTCGCTGCCATGAGAGGTGGCCCGAAAGGAAGAAACTGCGAGGGTGGGACCCCTTCCCTGCCTGCACCAGCAGAGGAGCTCGACATATGACAGGTTTGGGTCCCAGGGAAGGTTGTATACAGTAGATTCTATGTTAAAAAAAATAAGTTGAAGCCCACTGGGACAGCAGAATATCAGAGAAGAGCCTGGAAATTTGGGATGGCCCAGATCTCACTGAGCTTATTGGAGTCTGAACTTCACTCTGTGACATAGACCATGAGAAGTCGCTGAAGGTTTTGCAGAGGGAGAGAAAAAATAAACCAGTTTTTTTTTGCCACCTAGAAGGTTAAACTATTTGCAGCTTTATAGGAGGGGAAGAGCTTAAAGGCAGGGTGAAGAAAGAGTATTTTATGGATTGGGACACTTATCCACTGCTGGTAAGAGTGTAAATTGGTATATCTATTGTATTATCAGTATTTGTAATATTCAGGGTTCTCCAGAGGAACAGAACCAATAGGATGTGTATGTATATAGAAGGAGATTTATTGTAAGGAATTGGCTCATGAGATTATGGAGACTGACAAGTCCAAATCTGCAGTGTGGGCCAGCAGACTGGAGACCCAGGAGAGCCAATGGCGCAGATGAAGTTGGAATGCAGTCTGCTTTAGAATTCCCTCTTGTCTCAGGAGGCCAGTCTTTTTGTTCTATTCAGATCTTCAACTGATTGGATGAGGTCCACCCACATTATGGAGGGCAATCTGCTTACTCAGAATTCACCAATTTAAATGTTAATCTCATCCAAAAACCATCTCCAAATTAACACATAAAATTAACCATCACATCTGTTTTGGAAAATGACATGGCATTAGCTGGTTAAAGAGCCCCATATCCTATAATCCAATAATTCCACTCTGTCAGATATTCTAGAGATTGTCCACATGTAGGAGACAGGCCTGAGAATGTTTATAGCAGCAGTGATAGTAATAGCGAAAAATTGGTAACAACCCGAATATCCATCAACAATAGAATGGACAAATGCATCAGGGTCTAATCCTATAGTAGGATACTTCACATGGCTAAATATGAGTGAATTATCACTACTTGCTCACCAATAGGAATGAATCTCAGAAACAACATGTTGAAAGAAAAAAGCAAGTTGCAGAAAAACACATAAAGTATGACTCCTTTCCTTTAAAGTTTAGAAACATGCAAAACTAAACAATATGTTATTTATAGATATAAACGTGTGGTCAAAAAAACAAAGTTCCAAAGCATGGGCAGGAAAGGGATAGAATCAGGAAAGGACATAAGGGTCTTCAAAGTTCACAGTCATGGTATTTTTCTTTTGTTTTTTCTTTTTTGGTGAGGAAGATTAGCCCTGAGCTAACATCTGTTGCCAATCCTCCTCCTTTTGCTAAGGAAGATTGGCCCTGGACTAACATCTGTGCCCATCTTCCTCTACTTTATATGTGGGACGCCTGCCACAGCATGACTTGATAAGCAGCGCACAGGTCCTTGCCTGGGATCTGAACCTGCAAACCCTGGGCCGCCAAAGCGGAGCACACAAACTTAATCACTACACCACTAGGCTGGCCCCCATGGTGTTTTTGTTATACAGGTGTCTTATTTATTTGATACAACATTGTATCAAAAGTATTTTACCAGATCTGGCTTGTATAAATGGTGTGCTGATTTATGAAAACTGAATTCACTTCTCCATTAATTCACTCATCAAGTCTTTATTTAGTCTACTATATTAGAGATAATGTTTGTGGTTTGGAAGATAGAAAGACATGGGTCTTAGCTGTAAATAGTATGCAGAGTATTAAGGGGGATAAAAGTTGTATATTGCAAATTATAATTTAAAGTGAAGGGTAAGTGCTATTGTAGTGCAGAGGATAGAATTTACCAGGAAAGTCAGGACAGAGTCCCTGAAAAAGTGAAATTTGAAGTTAACATTCAAGGAGGTAAGTCAGAATATTTGGACATAGATATGGGTGGAACAGCATTTCAGGAGAATTACTTTAAAAATTATCAAGAGGGCCAGCCTTGTGGCATAGTGGTTAAGTCTTCTGCTTCAGTGGCCAGGGTTTGTGGGTTTGGATCCTGAGCATGGACCTACACCACTTATCAGCCACACTATGGCAACGACCCACATATAAAAAAAGTAGAGGAAGATTGGCACAGATGTTAACTCAGGGCTAATCTTTCTCAGGAAAAAAAAATTATCTAGAAAATAGCTTTGGCTCTAGTTTAACCTACTTTGCAAGGTAATTTTCATTTTTAAAAAAAGACTCTAACAACAAAGCCTCTCAGATTGAACCAACACATGGGATTGGTCAACAATTAATGCATTTTTTTCTGGTTTACAATTCATGGCTTGGTTTACTTCATTCAACATGTTGACTTGATGATTCAAAAGGCATAGCAATACAGAAGTATTATGCAATAATATTTTACAATCTATCTGAAGATATTTGCACACTTTCATTTCAGCTTTTGTTTTGTCTATCCCAAATTCAGAAGGAAGGAAGAAAACATGAAAATGACACTGCCTCATCTGTTATTGACAGGTGCAAAGTGATGGAGGGGAAGACTCGGTCTAACAGGTTTGCCTGTCAAAGGAGAGTCCAAACAGGGTTAAGAAGACCATGGGAAAAGAGTCTTTCTTACTCTCCTGTCACAAGGTCACCAATACATGCCAGCATGCCTTGTCCTAGGTGGATTGTTTTAGCTCTGCCCATCATTTGCTTCTCTATCGCTTTGAAGTATTTTTTTAAGTGGGGTGGAAAAATAAGCAAAAAAAAGTTTCAAATTTACATTTATTTAAAGAATTAAGCCATGAACTCTCTCCTAAGGTCCATTCTTACAAGCTTAGAAATAAGTCGTAAAAGTTTTCCTATCTATATATCTGTGTGTATGTGTACACACACACACACACACACACACACACACACACCACGCACATGAGAATAACAAAGGTTCTGTAAAATGTTGCATTTCAGCAGTTTTTCATTTAAGAAAGAGAACAGATATTAAATAGTGCTTATAAGACATAGTCAACTGGTGAAACAGAAACATTGAAAGGCTTAGAAATCTCCTTAATGGAATAAAATAGTATATAGAGAAGGCAGATGGTAAAGAGCATTTGAAGACTTGTGGAAAGCAGGGTTATGGTCCCTGCACTTCTCAAGGGTGAAATTCATGGGGACCTGAGAGTGGAAGAGTCACAGAACCTGGGCCAAGGCTGTTGTCATTGAATTGCTCTCCGTTTGCTAAGCCGGGGGGAGCACCACGCTTGAGAGCACTTATCACCGTGAGATTCAATTCTCAGGCTTTGGGGTAAAGCTCTGTAATCAAAAGTTAAAAAGAGAGAAGTAAAAAACCCCTCTAAAACTAGACAATACTGGATTTAAATACATAATTAAATTCAATAATTGAATAGCTGATAAAATTTTAACATCCAAGCTCAAGTACATATTTGGGTTTTATGAGAGCGTGTCTTCTGTTTGTCCATCTCAGTGCACAGACCGCTCTTCAGTTACTCTAGCTGCCTAGGTGCCCTGTGAGGCCAGTCAGTCTTTGACACTTATCAGTTGTAGCCACACCCAGAAGAGAGCTCTGGACTTGTTTGAAAATGCTCGGGCAATCCAGAGCAGGGGATGAAATTGGCTGATCTTTGCCTGCAACTATTTTGTTTACTTACACAAACGCTACCCCTCCTTGAGTTGATTTTTTCTTTTCCCAAGATGACCCTAGGGTAGGGGCAGATTTGACTGAATTGCTGGAGAATGAGCTACAGCGAAAGTTTGAGAACAACTTTTCCCCCGTGGCCCTTAATTTTCTCAGTGTAGCTGGAGACTACACAGTTCTTGGGTTTTCTTTTAACTTTCAGTGTTCAAGACAACTCACGCTTCTTCTATCACTCTTGACCACAACTGCTCTTTCCCCAGTGCTTAAAGTGCTGCCGACCACAGTATCTGGAACATATTTCCTCTTCAGAGTGGGTGCTGGTGGTGTGTGGGTGCCAATGTAGGGTGGAGATTGTGGCTTCATGTGTGAGTAAGAAGCATCCGAATGACTGGAACATGCTCAGCCCACACATGTTGAGACTTCTCCTCTGGACCCTCTCGGCTTCTGTCTTCTTTTTTAAAATTCCTCTCCTCACAGGTTGAGAGCTGCAGACATCAAGCATTGTTCTCCAGCACTTTCTCTTGGAAACTTCTCTGTAGGATTAGCAAGTAGGTGTCAGTGACCTTCAAAGAGACCTCATGGGAATGTGCCCATTGACAGATGACAGTAAAATTATATTTTTGCATTTTATCAGATAAAATTGCTGTAGTTTGGATGTTTAAAAACAAAAAGGAAAATGAGTAACCAAAGAAAGAAGGCTTGGGGCTCCTCCCTCTGCTTTCTCTTTGAGTTAATGCTGTCCTGTGCCATTTATTTAGCATTGATAGAAAAGACTTGGTTTCTAAACTCTGCTTTTTGTTGCTGGTTTTTGTTTTTGTTTAGGTTTATAGGGAGTGGAGATTGCAAGCGGGATGGCTTTTCCTTTCCTCTGAGAAATTCTGAAGACATTTAAGATTTTGAAACTGTTAAGAATTTTAAGACTATCAAGTCAATCCTTCAGGGATCAATGCGAAATTATTCCCCCAGGCAGCATCTCTTCTACTTACTCCACAATAGTTTTAATTAAATAATTCAGCTGATGGGGCTTCTGGCACTTCCCATGAGAGATTATTCACAATCCAATAAATCTCAATGTGAGAAAATTTTCCCTGACTTCAGCTATTTAAGCCAATTTACATTTTTTTAAAAACAGTCTTCTTCATAATCTGCCCAGAGAGAAAGGTCCATGTTCTATAGAAGACTAATATAAAAAGCTTTCTAAGGACAGAGATGCGATATGCGATATTCACATTTAATAGCGCTGTGAATAGCTACGTGCGTCATACCTGCTGATTTTAGTAGAGTGATGATTGTGGCCAATAAGAACGAAGTCTGGGCATGAATTCTGTGAGCATTTAAGTGCACCATTTAGCTAACAGAATACTTAGAAAGCCTAACATTCTCATTTCAGTAGACTAGCTCTTAGGAAGAGGTTTGTCCCATTTCTTGGCAGGCTACATGAAATTCTATATGCTCCCAACATTGACATTCCCAGAATAGTTTAGTGAAGTGGTGTGTGTTTAGAGGACAATTTCCTTCTTGACATGTAAAGAACCCGAGACTTCAGAAAATTTTAGATCATCTACCTAATTCATTCCGCCAATGGGTAGAGTACATTTATTTCTCTTTACAAACTGGATGCTACAATTGAAAGTATACCATTTTTTATCTGAGAAACAAGCAGAGAATTCAATTACAGTTATTGCGCCATATAACGTCATTTCAGTCAAGGACAGACTGTATATACGACAATGGTCCCTTAAGATTAGTACCATAGAGCCTAGGTGTGTAGTAGGCTGTACCATCTAGGTTTGTGGAAGTACGCTCTATGGTGTTTGCACAACGACAAAATCTCCTAATGACTCATTTCTCAGAATGTGTCCTCGTCGTTAAGGGACACATGACTGTATTGTCTCTGAGATAGGGGTCAGTAGTGTTAATATATGTTCTCAAATCTTATTTGATTATATATGTTATATATATATATATATGTTATATATGTTGAGAACTTATATGTTCTCAAATATTATTCTCAAATCTTATTTTTCTCTGTCCAGTTAGCTTATGACACCATATTTCTGTAAATATCTCTTTATTATCTTTTAAGAAACATAGTTGCTCATTTAAATAAATGAGTAAATAGAAAGAACATTGATTTAATGTATGGCTTGTTACTTCTTCCCTCTATTTTTTTTAAAGCCTAGAAAGAGCTCCTAAAAGAATGAACATTTAATAAGAGGAAACATTTCCAATTACTGGTATTGTCTTTCTTTGAGCTGACACAGTGTTTGAATTTTTATTCTTAACACAGTCTGACAACTATGTTTTCTGTGAAAATAGTAGAATTGAACCAAAGGGCAAATTATTAAATCTTGTTGCTCAAATGATGCTTTGAGGTATTAAAGTTTGCTTTATTGGATGAATGTTGATAACAGTAATTTAAAGAAAATGTGCAAATTCTTTCTAAATCCATTGAATAGACATTTACTGTTTGCTGTAAGGAGAAGAAATGAGTAAAAAGGTCTTTGTTTTCAAGAAGTTTATAATCTAACAAGTGAGGCATGTACTATGCATTATGTAAACACGTGGACTGAGTACCATAATGCAGTAGGAACTTGTTAAGTAGCTAGAACAACGCTTTGGGAGTTGAGAGGTGACAGAGATTACTTCTGTTTGAGGGAACCATGGAAGTTGTCTGCACCAGGATGGAAATCTGGGTGTGACTCCAGAAGGCAGACACATCACAAAAAGCATCACATATAAGGGAAACATTCTTTGCATTTGGGACTTATAAAAAATACATTTGGTCAGAGGCTAGGGGAAGGTCAGCAGGTGGAAGGTCTAGATTTTGGACTTCATTTGTTAGTAAAGTTTTCAAATAGTGGAAGTCACAGGTTGGTCATGATTGCAGCCATTATTTAGAGCCATTACTCTAGCAACTGCATGCGGATTGATTTAGAGGCGAGAAAAAAGAAAGCTGGGAGACTAGAAAACAGGCACAAGAAAAGGAGGCCTGAGGTCCTGAAATGAAGTGGGGGCACTACCTCCAGTGTACAACCAACCAATGCAGTCTTCACAAAGTCTCTGTTTTCCTTCCAAAATTGCAGACAAATAAAGCTTCTCCCTCCTCAAGTTCCTCCTTCCAGTCCCCTCCCTCTTTCACTCAGTAAATTTTTGTTCAATGTCCTCTATGTACTGGGGGCTGTGTTAGTTTGGTGATGCAGTCTCTCATCTCAAGCTCAAGGCTCATTTATAATGCCATTTGATGCTTACTATAATGTAGGGGCATAGGACAGGTGACAGTGGGGATAGGATGGTGCTGGTGGCAGTATGTGTGTGTTGGAAGAGTGATTATCAGGAGGGAAGAAGGGGTCATTCAGGAAGCTTCAGAGAGCAAAAGATGCTTGAGTTCACTCATGGAGGAAGATTAGAAACTTCCTGGGTTGAAGGATGGCCGTGCTGTTTTTAGTAGGATGGTGTTCCTGCCAGAGGGAACTTGTGCTACTGGCTCAGAGCAAAGTGAGGCTGGTATGCTTGGGAGCTGCAGGATGCTTCGTGAAACAGGAGTATACATTAGTTCAAGTGGGTGGTGGTGCCAGGTGGTGAATTTGGAGGGATAGATAGGGGAGATGAAGAAATTTGAAGTGCTATCAACAGGAGCTCCAGATTTTTGCTTGGAAGTGGGTGGAGGCAGGTTTCCGAACCCTCAACTTGGAGTTGCGTTTGCCTAGCAAGTCCATGTTCACATTTAGGTTGCATTTTCTTTGCAGTGGGTTGGAGGTGGAGCTAGCATTCCTTGAGTTACATCTTTGTGTCACAACTGTCTACCATTCTAAGGTTGACTTTATTCTTTAGGCAATGGGAAGCCATTGGGAATTTTGATTAGGCAAATGGTTTGTAATTTAGAAAGAACACTCAGACAGGATTCTACAAGGGAGACTGGAAGTAAAGGAGAAGTAAGGAGGCTGTATGGGCTGAGTTGTATTCCCCCAAATTCATACATTGAGGTCCTAACTCCCAGTAGCTTAGAATGTGACTGCATTTGGAAATAGGGTCTTTAAAGAGGTGATGGAGTTAAAATGAGGTCCTTATGGTGGGCCCTAATTCAATCTGACTGGTGTCCTTAGAAGAAGAGATTAGGACACAGATACACACAGAGGGAAGACCACATGAGGACACAGGGAGAAGGTGGCCATCTGCAAACCAAGGAGAGCCACCTCAGAAGGAACCAACCCTCCTGATACCTTGTTCTAGGACTTCCTGCCTCCAGAAGTGTGAGAGAATAAGTTTCTGTTGTTTAAGCCACCCAGTCTGTGATACTTTGTCATGGCATCCCGAGCAAACTAATACAGAGACCATAGTAATAGATCAGACAAGAGAGGAAAAAGAATTAAAGTGGGGATAAAGCAGAGAAGGGGTATAGTCAAGGTAGGTTTTCTTTCTAGTGTACTTTTCATTGTTCTGATTTCTTCCCCTCCCAAAGATTCAGAACTTATATAAAAAACCTATTACAGCTGCCAGCACTTTGGCTCAGAAATTGCTGGAGCACTGCCCCGCTGCTCGCTTACTTTGCTGGGATTTTGTTCGTTAACTGCTCGTGGTTTTCACTGTCTCTCTACCCTAATTTGTTCGTTTCAGCCCACACCCCTCCATCTCCCCCAGAGTCGGTACACATGGTTGTTTTATAGTCTACGTCTGATATTCTAATATCAAAGTGGCTGTATTTCTACTATCTGTTTTTCCCTGCTGCTAATTCTCCTCATTGCTTTATTTCCTTATTTCTTGGTTATTTTTGACTGTGTGCTGCTCGTAGCTCTGTGTAAATCACTTCTGGGGGTTCTCTGAACTAGGATGAAGGGACCTTCCTTCACAGAGGAGGTGAGTCTTGGATTACTTTAAATGTAGGCTTTGTGGAGCACCCATGCTATAGAATTTAGACCATCAATCCACATGAGAACTGAGCTGTGCTTACAACTACTCAAGGATTTTCTTTCTTTCCCTTCATCTCCTGGGGATATGACTGAGGGCCGGTTTACTTCCAGTTCATCCTCACCATGAAGGTATGTCCCACAGATGTCTCAAGAGGAGGAGGGTCTTCTGTTTAATCCTCACCTCAGGTAGACCCTGGGCTTCGACACCCATGTCACTTGTGTTGTGTGAAGCTCAAAATCAGAGTTCAAGTTTGCTTAGATTGGCAGGGAGTGCTCAGGGAAAAGCAGCTTACTTCGGTTATTTCCCTAGTTTCTCACTTCCTTTTAGATTTTTCCTGTTAATTCCTATGTTGTCAGAGATTTGATGCTTTTAAGATTTTTAAAATAGTTTATCCTACGTATCTAGTTGTTTTTAATAGGAGGTTTAGTACTAACAATGAAGCCTGATATTTTAATAGAAATGGAAATAACACATTTCTAAAATGCAAATCCACCCCCCCCCCACTAAGTCTGTTCTGCTCCCAATCTTTCTCATTTGAGTAAATATTCCCAGTTCTCAAGACCACAGGAGTCATCCTTTATACCTTATTTTCTCTCATTCTTCACACCTAAGTGGCTGGACTTTCAAAATAAATATCTCAGCCATGTATCTCAGCCTGTCTTGCAAAGCACTATTATCCCTCACCTCTATGTATTTTTTTAAAAGTTTCCTCATCATCTAGATGCTTTTACCTGAAAGTCTGATTTAAGTAACATAGTCCATTGTCTTCCCAGAAATGCAATATCTGATGCCCCAAGGTTTGGACTCTCCTGTAGACCTGGCAGAACTATGTTTCCAGTTGTCTGTGCTCTCCATGCAGATAAAGGCTGCCGGCCCTCCTCCATTCTTGATTTCCTCCAGATGAGGCATGCAGTCTGCTCAGCCTCCACGTTTCTGGGAATGAGCTCAGACAACAGATTATAGAGCAGGAAAGTTGGGAAATGATAGGATTTTGTTATATATTGGATGTTGGGTGTGAAATAGAAGGAGGATTCAAGAATGGTACCAGGTTTCTACTTGGGATCCTGGGCAGATGGTGCTATCACTTACTGAGCTGGGGAGTAGGAGGTGAGAAGAAGGTCTGTAGTAGGGCTGAGTGGTTTAGTTCTAGACATCCAAGTGAAGCTTTCTAGTAGGCAGGAGGATTTTTGAGTCAGAGCCTACAAGAGAAATTGGGTCGGAGATGTAAACATGGTGAAGTCATGGGTGTGCAAGAGTGTGCACGGAGAGCTTTGGCTAGTGATCTTTTACATTAATGACTATCAATTATTGAATGTTTATTATGTGGTAGCTCTGGGCAGGGTTCTAAAGGCTTTACATGGATTCTTTCATTTAATCCTCACCATACCTCTATGAAGTAGACAGTATTATAATAGAGAATTTTAAAAAATTGAAACAGAAAGTGAAGGACAAACTATGGAGAGTATAGGAAGAAAAAGAACTTAGCACATAAAGGTGACTTGATAAAACAAGGTTAAGTGTACATGAAGAAATCAAGATGAAAGCCTCGATGCCTCCCTGTCCACATCAGAGTTTGCAAACTAGTGGCCCCTAAGACCCAGTCCATTTGATGAACATATTCTCAGAAAACTGGAGATACTCATAAACATCTGGATGGACAATATCAATATTGACCTGAATTTTCTGCTTGACAGCATTTTCTAGGCAGAGTAGCCACTGCCTTTTTATGATAATACACTCCTGAGTTCTCCATAATCCCCACTATTCCTTATTGTTATACTTCTGGCTTCAGTAATTTCTGTTATCTTCCTGGACCCTCTGGGAATTTTACTTTACCATCTTCATCTACTCAATTAATCCTAAATCCTTAGAAGTGCTATTCAAACCCTTCTGAGATTTGGTCCTTGTGTATGTTCCAAACTCATCCCTATATGCATCCTTCTTTCAGCCAAACTGGGTTTTAATTCCCTAAGCAACCTCTGTATTCCTAAATTTGGTGTCTTTGCTTGTGCCTTTTCTTCCCCTTAAAGACTCCTTCACTATATATACTATTCATCCTTCAAGGGAGAGGTAAAGAAACCTAGAATGGGAAACAATGTCCCTTCCTCCACTCCTCCAGATGTTGTTTGTTGAGTACCTTTTAATTGAAGATATGTCATCTTCCTTGTATTCCACCTAGTGGTTATCATGAGTTTCTTCACTGCCCCCTCCCCTCCACCCCAGAACCCTCGGTTGAAAGCAGGCCATATCTCTTTCTGCTCTCCATGATCCCAACAGCGTTGGGCACAGTGTTTTGCACTTACGAGACTCGGCTCAATAAAACAGCAAAAGGATGGGGTGGAAGGGAGGGGAATGTTGCTTCCAAAAAAATCATCAGCACCAACCCCTAATCAGGACATGGGAAAGGGATATTCCAAACACAATTAAGTGGAACAGAACATCCTCTTATGCATATCTTTCAGGAAGTGTGAAGTACTTTCCTGGGTGGTAACAGAGGTTTATAGCACATCATATGTAAAACATAGTTTGAAGTATTTTTGGTGTAGATTTATTTCTCTAAATAGTTTAATTATTTATACCTAGCTGTATGCTAAAAAATAAGAGGAGTTTTTTTCCCTAAGTGTATTCTTTCCATTGAGCTTCTATTGAAATGTACCTATCACTTTTCTGCATATTTCATTGCTTACTGAGATACTTTGGTAATTTGTCCCACTAGTTTGTTATTTGACCACCCAGAATGGTTTAGAGTCATTTGCAAGATTTTGCTATGGATACCTATTAGCACATAATTTGTGAATATATTAAGTAAATTTAGTACACCCATGTTCATAGAAGCATTATTCACAATAGAGAAAAAGTGGAAACAACCCATGGCTCTGTTGAGGGATGAATAGATAAACAAAATATGGTATATACACACCATTGAATATTATTCAGACTTAAAAAAGGAAGGAAATTCTCACACATGTTACAATATGGATGAACCTTGAGAACATTATCTTAAGTGAAATAAGCCAGTCACAAAAGGACAAATACTGCATGATTCCTCTTATATGAGGTCCCTAGAGTAGTCAAATTTATAAACAGAAAGTAGAATGGTGGTTGTCAGTGGGTAGGGGACAGGCGAATGAAGAGTTGTTTAATGGGTATAGAGTTTCAATTTTGCAAGATGAAAAGAGTTTTGGAGATTGGGTGCACTATGATGTGAGTGTACTTAACACTATTGAACTGTATACTTAAAAATGGTTAAGATGGTAAACATTATGTTACATATATTTTACCACAATTAAAAATTATATGTATATAATGGTGAGTTTATTTATTTATTTTTTATGGTGAGTTTAGTTACAGGATTAATTCATGGAAGAGTTCACTGTTAACAATTTTCTATTTAGAGAAATTCCTGCTATATATTGCTTTACTTTTTGTCTTCATAACAGTAAGAACACAGATTTGTTGACAGAGAATTTTGAGTTCTGGTTCTGCCCTTCTTCTAACTAGTCCTGTGACATTTGGAAAGTCCCTTCTTTTTTTGGTCTTCAGCTTAGTCATCTACAGCATAGGAATAATAAGATGTACCTAATGGGCAGACTTCAGAATTGATGAGATAATGTATGCAAAGCATAGAAGGTACTAGGCACATGGTGGTTCCATTGATTTCCCTTTCCATGTTCCCTAAGCAATTGGGTATTCTTGCTCCATGTGAAACTTCAAGAGATTTTCCACAAACACAGATTTAGCAGTTACCACTCACCAGGCACTCCATCAGGAACCAGAAATATGATGATGGTATAGCTCCTGCCCTCATTTCTATTATATACTAGTAGGGGAGAAAGTAGATATTATATCACTGTATGAAAAATGCTCTGATGGGGATAAATGCCAAAACGGGGCTATGAGCCCGTAGGATGACTGTTGTCATTCCTCATTGGTCAACTTGTGGGAAGGGGTGTCTGACAAGTAAAGGAGGAGAAGGAGTTGGCCAAAGAAGGAGTAGGGTAGGTGTGTCCTCTGCAGTAGGAACAGCACGGGCAAAAGTCCATAAAATAAAGAGAGAGTGTGAGGAATTTGAGGCTGGAAAAGGAGCCTATTATCCTGAAATGTAAAACACGAGGTAAGGAGGGGGACAGATAAAAGTAGAGAGGCAAGCAGGGGCCAAACGCTAAGTGGTTCTATATGCCAGGGACTGAGAGTTATTGAAGGGTCTTGAACAGGAGAGAGATTAGAGTGATTACATTGTGTTTTGTATGGGAGCAAGAGTGGTTGGAGGGAGGCTGGGAGGGAGGCTGCTTTAGTAATGCAGGCGGGAGAGAATGGTAACTGGACTAAAATAGGCAATGGGAATAGAGAGCAGGGCACGTGTTTGAGAGAGATTTAGAAGTTAGAATTGACAGGATCCAGCAACTGATTGGATGAGTGGGTAAGGGAAGAGAAATTAAGAATGATACCCAGTTTCTGAACTGTGGGGAGAATGGGAAGGAGCCAGTTTGGAAAGGGGAGTATGCTTTGCAGTATCTGTGAAGACAAAGTGGAGAAAAAATTTTGGAAATCTAAAGTTGTGTCCCTTGGTTCTCCTTTGCCACATCAACATCTACTTAGGAAATTCTGGGAGGTGAGTTAGATATTCTTTTTCTTTGCAGAGATCATGCCACAGTGCCCATCCTAGTTCATATCTGGTTAAGCACTAACTACTTGTTCCAGCACATTCTCCCGGTTTTCGAGACAGAAGTGAGCCTCAGTGGCGTTAATTTCTTGAGCTATCTAGAGTGTCCCTTTTGGGTGGTGACCATTGCAAAGATCCTGTTCTGCAGTGTGGCAGCCTTTTGCAAATACCAGAAGTGCGTTCTGTGAAACAAGTTGGCTTCCAGCACCTGCAGAGCCACCTGAGTGGCGGCTCCCTGTTCCTGGTGAGATCATTTTTGTCCAGTTCCTGCCTTAGGTCACATACTCATCATTTCTTTAAAGTAAAATGTTATGTATCTGTTCTAATGAAAAAATTCCTAATAGTTTGCTCCATAAAAATGGAATCAAATGGTTCCTTAAGTGACCTTATCATTCTCTCTTTATTTTCTGAGGAACTTTTTGTTGTGTATGCTGTTTTCAAATGAGATCAAGTTTCTCTCACTCTCTTTGATGTATTTAAAAGGTTTCCAGCATTTATTTTGGGGTCTTTTGCAAGATGTTTTCAAATGCTCTTTTCGCCTACTTGCTTATTTGTACCTCTGGGCTTTCCCATTCTCCCCAGTTGAATGGTCTCTTTGGCGATACCTCTATCCTGCTGTGGCCTTTGGACTTTGCCACTTTAGCCATCAGGGGTTTTATTTTAAGCACCTCACCCTGGAGATCTGCAGCATATATTTTCCCTGGACTTTCAAAAAGGTATTTTTCAGTAGTCTTGGGGTTTCTTTTGGGATTTTTACCTTTTCAACTATATCTTTTATTTGTTTTAACAATTTATTTGCATTTTTTATCATTTCCATTTGTAATTATGTAAAATTTCCAGTGATTTTTCTTTTGACTTTGCCTTTCTAGTTAGAATTGCCTTTGGTCATTTTGCTCATGACGTGTGCTTCAAAGTGCATTCGGCATGTGTCTATCCCGTTCTGCAATGCGATATGAGCTTCAGTGTATTTTTATTTCTTCTGGGTTCAGGAACCAGTTATATGTATTACCCAAATGTATGAGTCCATAGCTTTTCCAGAGGGGGAATACAGGACAGAGTGTAGATAAATTTGAGGAGTCCACCAGTTTAATTTTTCAGTCTGCTCCATTTTGCATGGTATTTTCCTCTTAGTTTTATAGTATTGGCTAGAAGGTCTATAGAACAACCCAAAAAGCAGGTGTCCACCTTGTAAAAATTTGAAGTTTCTGTGGCAGTTATCTACTTAGGTATGATTTCTGTGTATGCTGTTCTTAATAAATGATGCTCTATCTGTCTCCTAGAAACAGTTTTTTAGAGTCTGAAGGCACAATACTCTATTGATTTTTTATTGATTGACCTCTTTCCATCCTGAATCAGATGTATCACTTATATCAAGCTTGTCACTTTTTTTTTGCAAGTTTCCCATTAATCTACTTAATTTTTTTAGGCCTCCAGAATTTGTGGAGATCAAGTTATGGATTTCTTTTGGTAGGTTTCCAGATAAGGAGGGGGTTAGAGCCTTCACCAGGGAACAGCAAATTTTAAAAAAGGCCAGAGATGATGGGGCAAGGCAGGGATAAAGGAAAAGAACCTTTTAGCAGTTGCTGCTAAGAGACTTGAAAAATTATGTGTTCAGCAGAGTTCTAATCAGTCACAACTGCCATCCTCCTGTGTCTACCAGCGCTCATCCTGCAGTGCTGGCTTCCTGCAACCTGACCCCTCCTCCCAGTGCCTCTCACTCTAACATCTCTTGCCACTTTAAAACTGTCTGGGGTGGAATTGGGTGGACCGTGAAGGGCTCTGCCCCCAAGCATCTGTTTTCAGGGTGTCCTCAAAATGGCCTGGGTCTCAGTTCCCCGACTCTATGGGGTTAGTGGAGAGGTGAGTTTGAAATTCTACTGAAGTTGAGCATTTCTAATCCGGTCTTGGGCTTTCAACATGAACTGTTCGTTTGATCCTAGTCTGTTTTTAGTGTAAAACATTATAAATACTCATCAAAAACTCAAGGCCTTTCTTCTGGACAATGAGATTATTTCCCATTCCTTAGTAGGCCTGTCTCAATATTTGAAAAATAATATTTATCCTTCTTAGAGCAAATTAAAAATTTTGCAATATATTTTCCACGTCTCCCATGCTGTTATAAAACCCTTCTGTACGTTTATTTTTCCATCTTTGTATATACCTTAGTGCTCCATTTAGTAAGTGATAACTGGTCATATATCATGGGGAGTTTCTTACATTTGATGTAACTGGTAATAATGGATAATAAAAACAGTGAGGAGTCGTAGTACTCTCTTAAGTGTAGTCATCTAAAACAGAAATGGGATTTTGTTTTTAATTTCTGTGCAGACACACATACCACCCAAACAAAACCAAACAAAACAAAAAACCTGGATAAAAGATATCTCTAAGGTAATAAGAATAAAGAATATGATGGAGGCAAATTATGCTGAACAGTGTTGGATAAAATTTGGAGTGTGTAGGCCATATAATGTTTGTGTCCTTAACTTTGATTTTTAGTTACTTAAGTTGACTAATGAGCGGATAAGTCATGTAAGGTCATATTCAAAACATAAGGTAAAGTGAGGGAGGCCTCATGCATCTTCCCACAGCGCATACATTATATTGATGTGTACTCAGTGGCTCAGTCTGGAGGGAGGGATTGCTGGCTTATTGAAATTAGGTAGGGAAGGTAAAAAGATTGGTGCCCTCATGTATGATTAAGAAGCCACTCCTGCCCTGGAGATGCTCACACTCTAATGGCACAATAAGGTGTGTTAACGTCTAACAGAGATGTCCAGAGTGGAGGAATGACAGGGTGGAAACTGTACCTTTGCGGTGAAGTCAGAGAAGGCTTCACGGGGTCACACATTCTAGGAGGTTTTCAGAGTGAATACAAGCTTGGGGATTCCAGCAGCTAGAACAGTCTGCACAAAGACACGAAGGAGTGGACAAGAGTGGTGAACACATGAGGGCCTTGAGCGGCCTGGTGAGGACGGAGATTGTGACCATGGATGGATGTGGTGACGAGATGATGAGGGCAGATGTTCAGCAACAGTTGTGCTTGCATGATGCACTCCGGAGCTGAAGGGGTTGAAGCTGTAGGTTTGGAAGCAGAGAGGGTCATGATCAGATTTACACTTGGGCAGGATTGCCCTCCCAGAGGAAAGATGGGCATAAATTTCCATAGCATCAGCATGAAAAACAAATGCATTTTAAGATAGCAGTGACTGGCTGTATGTAGATGGAAAAAGGACAAATGCACACGGCTGATTTACACTGTGTGTGAGATTACATTTTTATTTAAAGGGCTTCAGAATTAGTCGTTTGTGGTTGTCTGTGTAGGAGCCATGATTGCTATATGGTGTACATCTACTATTCTGGTCCATAGTGAGCCTTTGGTTCTTTCTATTGAGATATTGAATCAAATTTCTGGGTTCAAATACTGACTTTACCTTCACTAACCATGACCTTTGTTACCATTGCTTTAAAATGAGAATAATAATAATAGTGCCTAAAATGTAGGGTGGTTTTGAGATTCAATGAAACATTCCCTGGAAAGCTTTTGTCATATCTAATGACAAGTTGTAAGTACCTAGTGTATATTAAATATTATTTTAATAATTGGCCAAAATAACCACATAAAGAAGAATATACCAAAGTTTTCTTTTGAAGAAGAATTATGAGTAGTACTGTGTAGAGAGAGAAATACAGAGGCCATATCTTTCATAAGAGTAAAAAGGAGAAGAGTCAAGATTTTTCAAATAATATAAAAATGAAGAAAGGGATGCGTTAGTGGTGCAATGTGATTATATATTATAAACTGCCTGGGGCATTCTTTTATCTTGCATCTGAATAGATAGTTGAAGGTAACAGAGGATGTGTTTTCTATGGAAAATTCCTGTGTTTCAAAACACTTGAAGTGGAGGTTCATAAATGTGAAGAACAAAGAGATAACTACACCACCTTTTATATCAGAGCCGATGGAGAGAGAGAAATAAGTTCAATTTTAAAAGCTTTCCTAAGGTAAGCAAAACAGTTCAGCTCATCTTCAGTTTTTCCCATTTCCAGTTTTGGGTTTGGGCCTATGTGGAAAGAATGAGAACAAAAGTAGATGAAGGTAAGGGGATAGTTCATGTTCCTTGAGGTAACTAATGGACGTTTTCATGAAAGAACTAGATCCTCTTGCAGTGTCTGGTACTATTCAGCAAATTACGTATCTGGTTACTAGTGCTTACATATCAGTCATGACAAACAATTGTTTGTTAGACTTGATAATCCTGCCCTGCATTGTTCAGCAAAATAAGATGAAAAAAAACCTTGCCAAAAGCCATTTATTTCACACAGAGATAACATGCTTTGTCTCTTCAACACTTATTTATTCTTAAAACTTAGATAATCTTCTTGCCTTCAGTTCTTTCAAAAAGTAGAATCATTAGCTTTCTCTTGCTATTAGACATTGTTTGAAGGGTTTTATCTACCTTCCAGATGATTCTTTAAATATTGTGGTGAAAATGAAATGTTTTGTCTTGTGTGATAAAATTCCCTAGTTCAAGGCTTCTTTTGAAATATTTTAAATATTCTTCGTAGCCACATAAAAGATCAATTTTTTTTTCCGCCTATATTTGAGAAATAGTCCCTAACAGCTCTCCTGGAATGTCTGAATTGCTCGAGTTTCTCCAATATTCTTCCTCACCTTGAGCATAATAGAAACAAAGAGGCCGCGGCCAGTTTTTGGGTATCCTTGAGCAATGAAGCGGCGAATTAGCTGAGATCATATCCAGTGCTCGTTTGGTGAGGTGGCTGGAGCCTCCCGTGGGAACGTTGATGGTTTCCAGTTTTAACCTCTTTCTCTGTTTGACATTTCTCCACCTTTTCTCTTTTCTCTTGTTTCGGTCGCCAGATCTGCCAGCAGCTCCGTGATTTCTCAACTGCTGCTTCCTCTTTCAGTGTCTAAGCTTTGGGCAGGCTTTCCGGTACCTCTTGCCTCTCTGACGGCTTCCTGCGGCCATACAGAGCACCGCAACCAACTCACTCTTCCTGAAGTGTCTCTATCCTGCCCCAAACGTCCAGTCCACAAAATGTGGCACAAGAATATTGGCCAACATTCCGGGCCTTCTACATTTCATCTGCATTTCCCCATTCACACTGGGGTGTCCTTAAGTGTACTCGAAGGTTGCCTACCTCTGTGGCTTTGCTCCAAGTCTAGTCAAGACTTTGCTTCTCTGTCTGGGATAGAATTCCTCTCAGATTACTTCCCCTCTCATTGCTCACATCCCAGCGTATATTGGGATGATCTATTTAATTGTATGCCTTCCTTACTGGTTTATAAGCCTTGGGAGGATAGGGACCATGTCTGTCTTGTTTTCCACTGTGTTCCTAATATTTTTTCAGTCCCTCTTGTATATTAGGCCCTCACTAAATATTTCAAACTGAATTAGTAACTGAAGCAATGACTGTTTTGGTAAGCTCCTTCAGGGCGGGGATAGGTGTGGCTCACGTTTATCTCCCATAAATATTGCCTCACAAATATTTTTACAAAAGACTCTTTAAGGTTAACTTGCTTCATGGAGAGGAACTCGCCTCAGCGTTGAAAACTGTAAAACTCTGTAGGGTATGGGGCTGCCTGGGTTTGGTCTCGTGCACCCCAGCTCTCGTCTGATCCTGCTGTGGACAGTTAGGCTCAGTAGGGTCTGACCCATTTTCAAGGCTTGAAGGCAGGGATTCTGGCACTTATCACCCTCTTTTGCTCCTTTTAGAGTGAATCCAAACTACTCACATTTTCCTTCACCAAACTTTCCCTCCATTTTCTCAAAGCATAGTGATCAACGGATTAATTGTTAGACTGGAGCCTTAGTCTTTGATCTTTTTCAATGACATTTTCCCCCCAACAAGTTATACAAGGAATTAAAGTTGTGTTTATACACATAATTCAGGACATTCCTCATGTTATGGACAATGAAAGAGAAATAAATGTAACAATTTGGGAAAGTGAACTCAAACTACCAAGACAAAATTGGGTAAGAAAACAGGTAAATCCTGTTTTATTTAAAAAAAAATCAAAGTATGTGAGAGGCTTATCTTAGGAGTAGCACTGTGAATGAAGCAGTAAATATAAGTTAAAATATGGGCATAAAATGGAGGAGAGTTGAACCTAATCTGAGGAGAAGTGATCTGGAAAAGCTTAACAGCAGAATCCACACCTGACACCAAACGCCAGGGGAAGTAGGAAGGGGAAGAATGGAAGGAAGGATGGTGCTGGGGGAGACAGTGACCTAGTCTAGGGTTCAAAGCCAAGACCAAGGGTGTACCAAGGACTGAGGACCTGAGAATAAGCTCAGGGACAAGGTGAGTGGTGAAACTGGGGCCAACTCTGTAACGGCCATATAATATGTGCTAAGAAGTTTGAATTTTATCATAAAGGCTTTGGGGATGCATTCAAGAATTTTAAGGTAGGAACTCCGTATACAGGGTTTGTGTTTACAAAGATTGCTCTGGCTATATGATGGAGATGGATGGAAGTGACGTAGGCACGAGTAAGGAGAATAATTCCCGGGCTATTCCCGCAACCTAGGGGAGAGGTGAATATAAGAAACTGTAAGAGTGGAATGCAGAGAAGTGGGCAGATTTAAGGCTATTAGGGAGGAAGAGTGACAACTTGGACATGAGTTAGACGAGAAGGGTGGGCAGGGGAAGAAGTGAAGGCTGACTTCTAACCATGGTAACAGGGCATGTGGGGATGCCATTTAGCAAGACAGAGGTCATCAGAAGGATACCATGTTGACTTCTAACCGTGGTAACAGGGCATGTGGGGATGCCATTTAGCAAGACAGAGGTCATCAGAAGGATACCATGTTCAAAGGTTCATAATTTACGTGCAGAAAGTTATACTCTTAAAACAAAATTGATGAGGATATAATGAATGCTCATTGTGTACACATACTGAGTATAAGAATCTTCTCTGGGGTTCTCCTATATACAAAAGGCATTCAAAGTATGGGTTCATGCCCTTAGTAGGTTTATACTTTAGTCAATGAACCATTTATTTATCACAGAAGATGAAGCTAGATCTTTAGTTCACTGGGAATGACTCATTAGAAAATATTATTTTGTGGTTTGAACCTTGTCTAAAAATCAAGAAAATATACTTTTTGTATTACTCTATGAATCGAACATATCACTGTTTCTGGTTGAGATGATAAATGTTTTGAGTCATAGCTTTCTGGAACACGTTTTATTTCATACAGATTAGTCTGACAGCCTATTTTTTTATCTTTTATTTTTAATTTTTTAAGGGGATATATTTCATTTTCAGAGTTGAAATAATGTTTGCGGAGAGGGAAAGTGGGGATGGGTGGATGGTAAATGTCATACTAAATTATTTTCTAGGTCTAGAGTATTCTTAAATTCTATTATTTAAAATTGATTTTGCTCTATTTATCTTATATGATTTTATAAGTAACTATGCACTAAATTACTCTTTTCCTGAAATATACACTGACGTTTTTGGTTTTATTTGTGGTTTCATTTATTTTGGTTTTATTTATTTATCACAAACAACTCACAAATCGTCACCTTTGTGGTTATCTCTGGTTGCTTAAGCCAACAGTGATTTATTTATATGCATCAGTTAGATGCCTAATTTAAGCCTATGAGTAAATTATTTTTGCTGTTGAATACAATTGAATCTATCAATAGGCAAAAAAGATGCTTTATTCTCCTGTTACTCAACACAATACTCCTCTGAAATGAAATGGCTGTGATGACCTCACCTTGATTGAAGCGCATTAGGGCATATTAGTAATCGCCACCACGGGCTCTGACACATCCTGTGGTTGGATTTAGAACCCCCAATTTTCTGGCTTTCTGTTTTATTTTGCTTTTAAAAGGCAACCCCATAAATGTGATAAATGTAATTCCAAGATAATGGAGTTAGAAAGCCATTACTGAAGGCAATTTTAGAGGAAAATGGAGAGTGTAAAATGATGACTTTAAAATATTTAAAATTATGGAGGTGGAAATTAAATTGCCGACTTTGGAGGGAAGTGTATACCATGTGGGAGAAATGGAAGTCATTCCTAATCTAGAGAACGAGTTTACAACAAGACAGAGAAGCCAGGGAGATGACAAACGTGGAGTTTAAATATTTCAGAAGTAACCATTTCAATTAGTTTCCACATTTGAAAAATGGCTCAGAGCAATAGGACACACAAATTCATGAGAGGCATATTTATCTCAGCTCTTTGTGACCTCGCTTCAAACAGTGTGTTTGAGAACTAACTGTAATCTGAAAAAGAATTCTGTTTCTTTTTTCTATTTAATCTTTGATTCCAGTGTTTACAAGTATAATGTGGCTCTTAGATGAATTCTAGCAAATGGAGAGCCACAGCACGATAAGAAGCACCCAGGGCCTTTGATTAGTGACATTAACATTGGATTCATTTATTAGACTAAAAATGCATCATACAGGCTCTTTGGTCACTCACTAAGATGCCTATACATGTCTGTATATTTCTATTTATTCTATTACTAATAAATTAAAGCAAGTAGCAGTGATTCTGAACCCTATCAGATCCAATGTTCTCTTTCATAATAAATACTTTATAAATCCCTGCAAATATTTCAAAATCATATTCATAGATAATAAAAACTACCTACACATATAATTTCAAAAAATGAATATAATGCTCCAAGTGTAATATAGATGAGAAACAAGAAGATACTCTGTCAGCCTTGCTGGTCTAGTGGTTAAGACTCGACGCTCTCAACGTCATGGCCCGGGCTCGTTTCCCGGTCAGGGAACCACACCACCCATCTGTTGGTTGTCTGACTGTGGTGGCTGCTTGTTGCTATGATGCCAAAAGCTATGACACCAGGCTTTCAAATACCAGCAGGGTCACCCATGGTGGACAGGTGTCAGTGGAGCTTCCAGACTAGCCAGACTAGGAAGAAGGAACTGGCCACCCACTTCTGAAAAAATTGGCCATGAAAACCTTATGAACAGCAGCAGAGCATTTGTCTGATAGAGTGACAGAAGCTGAGACGATGGAGCAAAAAGACCAGGCAAGGTGCCGCTCTGCTGTACAGCGTTGCTAGGAGTCAGAATCGACTCAGTGGCACTAACAACAAAGTCTGTGTTAGTACATAAATGTTCAGGCATTATTATGTGAGAAGACAAAATAAAGTGGTTAAATGTGTCCACCTCCCTTTAGAATCACTGTGAACCATGACTAACCATGCCATTGAAGACTTGATTACCCCGAGTGGCATGGTCATCAATGAGGCTATTTTCAAAATGAATAACAACTCCTGGTAAAGTTCTAATGCTTCAAAGTAAAATCTTCCCCTGATTTAAACCAAACAGCAATAGAATTCTTAAAAAAATCAGGATATGCTAAAACAGTTCCAAAATATCTTGTGGACTTTTTCTTGTAACAATTTACTTTTGGATGAGTCAGGACCTCTCGAATTATTAATTGTAATTCCTTTGAAGGTTGCTAGGTTTTGGCCCAGAACTCAGAACATCATCTTAAATATAGTAGGTCCTCAACTGATGATTATTTGTGTGTTAGTGACTTTAGAGCATGAACATTTCTAGTTTATTAGGAGTAACAGAATGACAGCTGACTGTGACCGAAATGGTTGTGGTTGTCATTCTCAGAAGAAGGGCCAAAAGTCTGGTTCATCTTGCCCTCTCTCCTTTTTCCAATTTCTTTTGGTAGACATGCTTTTCTAAAAGAGCAAGATATAGGACATGGCACAAATGCTAAACTCTGCAGCCCTTTGGTGAGAAAACTGGAGACTGAAAGAGCCATTGCAAGAAGTTACCAACCACAGGTTCAAGTCAAAATTAGAAAAGAAATATTTTCCCTGGGTCCATGAACATGATAAATATATTGATATAGGGTGTACCTTGTGAGTTTCATTTCTTGTGGTGGTAATGAACTTGAACTAAGTTCCTCTGGTTCTTCCTTTCATTGCCAATGGCACTAACATGAGGTGGTTGACCAGAAGCAGTCAAAGATCTCATCAAACTCCTTGGAATGGTGAAGGAATGCAGTTGCTCTCAAGGCTTCTTAGCATGTGTTCACCTAACACACCAAGAGCCACAGAGCTGTTTTGCGTGTGTTGTATGGAATATTTCTGTAGAAAGGTAGGATTTCAGAGCCAGATGACTTTTACTTCTTGACCTATAATTTGCAAGCCAAAATCTTGGACAGTATTACAAATAATGGACACATTTTATCATTGCTCTAAATAATGCTAAGAAAATATGATCACAATGAGACAGCTTTCCAAATTTGGAAAGGTCTCTAATAGCAGTGGTATGTTTCCCCCAACGTGCTTTGTTTCCAGAAACTTCATTAGGAGCAGTAGAAATTATAGAGAAGGCATGGGATGCCAATTTCTTTCTCTTACACTTTGATAAGAAGCATCTTCCTTCCTCCCTTTGCTTCCTATGAGATGGTCTAAAACCCTCCAGTTCTCTTAGCCCGACTGAAGTTTCTCCTGTTATCCTTGGGCTGGTCGTTTGTTCGATGACATGCAGGCTGAGCATTTGACAAGGACATCTGAGCCTTAGGAGAAGCGTTCTCCATCCACAGTGACTCCTCCTGCCTATGAGACTGTGCTGGCAAAGGGACCCCTACTGCCTCCTTCTCAGCCGCTCTTGGCCCTACCCCACTCTCAGAATTGAATGATAAATGACAGAGGTTGTCACTGTAAGAGCAAAATACAGGTTTACTAATTTTGCTCTCAGATGATCTACTTTGTTTTTTTGAATATTTACACTTTAATGCATAAACATAGATTAATGAAATTCTGGAGTTGCTGCAGGCAGTTTTCCATTTTAGAAAAGAAAAAGTTTGTTTTGTTTTCTGGTTGTGGCCAAGCCAGTCCTTTTTCCACTTTGAGAAATGAGAAACTTAAATGGCAAAATAATCCAATCTGTGATCTGTCACAGTAACAAATCCTTTAAGCTTGTTTATCTCCTCAATTAAGGACTTGTTTTGTTTTTAAAGCTCTGCCAATCTGTTTTCTAAAATGTTCCCATGTTCCTTTTTCTTTCTACGATACCCTTGATGTTCTCCAGATCTCTCTCTCTCTTTTCTCTATTGCCTTTGAAAAGGTCATGGAGTGGAGGCGGGGAAGATGCCCTAACAGATCCAGGTAAGGTGTTGCCTGTGGATGCTGGGCCAACCACAAAGGCACATCTCTGGAGGCAGCACACACCACCTGCTGGGGCTAGGGTTCTTTGCCCATCAGAGGTGATCTTTTCTACTTCTACTCTTAATAAGCAGAGTGTCATTTAGGTCTGGGAGTACCTTATTCTAGTTATAAGAAACCAGTGAATGTAACTGTTTGTTGAGATTGGTTCCTTAGATGCTCTCTATCTGTTACCTTCCGGTTGTGCTGTGTTATTCTCCCACCTATAGCTGAGGTGACATAGAAATAAATCATATTTGTTATGAGTGATTAAGTTCAAATCTTGGCTCTTCCCCTTACTTCTCTGGCCTTAGTTTCATCAACTATAAGATGATGCTAATAATACATACCTCATTGGATTGTTGTAAATGCTAAAATGAAATAGTATTTGCAAAGCATTTAGCATAGTGACAAGCAGATAAGAAGTACTCTAGAAAGTATGGCTATTATTATTATTATCTCAGACCTAGAGATTGGATTATTAGCATCCTTCCTATAGAGATCAGCAAATACAGCCAAAACCCTCAGCAAATCAGGGGTGACAACTGTTCTAGCTCCCAGTGGGGAGGATTTTTTTTATCTAAAATTTTAAAGAATATTGTTGTCTAGACATCTCAATCTCAAAATTTATAGTTTTATTTACCCTTTCCTAGGACAAAGGAAGAAAAAGACATGTGACTAGAAACAAACAAAAAGCATAGAATGGTCACTATTTTGCTGGGAAAGATTTGCCCTGAGCTAACATGTATCTGTTGCCAGTCTTCCTCTTTTTTTTTTTCTTTTTTTACTCCCCAATGCCCCAATACATAGTTGTATATTCTAGTTGTAAGAATATCCTTCTAGGGGGCCAGCCTGCTCACGTAGTGGTTAAGTTCTCACACTCTGCTTTGGCATCCCGGGGTTCGCAGGTTCAGATCCCGGGCATGGACTGATGAACCACTTGTTAAGCCATGCTGTGGCGGTGTCCCATATAAAGTAGAGGAAGATGGACACGGATGTTAGCCCAAGGCCAAGCTTCCTCAACAAAAAAAAAAGAGGAGGATTGGCAATGGAGGCTAGCTCAGGGCTAGTCTTCCTCATGGGAAAAAAAAAAAGAATATCCTTCTAGTTCTTCTGTGTGAGCTGCTGCCACAGCATGGCTACTGACAGGTGAGTGGTGCACTTCCGCACCTGGGAACCAAACCTGAGCTGCCGAAATGGAGTGCACTGAACTTTAACCACTAGGCCATCAGGGCTGGCTCGAATGGGCACCATTTTAAAAGTAGCCAGTCAAGTGACATCATGTCAACATCTCTGATCTTGGGGTCTCCTGGGTTTGCACAACATCCTTCCCATCATAGGACTCAGCTATTTTATATTGAAATGAAGAAATCAAAGAAATATTTTGAGTAAGTGTAAGCAAATGAAGAATTTACTGTACACAATTAACAAAATCTTAAGAAATTCACAGCTAAGAAATATGATTAGGAGATATCTTTTGATGGACAAAAATTCTTTGTTCGGTATATTCATGAATAATTTCCATTTTATTTTGAGAAAAGAGTAAAAAACACAGATTGTTGAATTTTATGCCAAAACAGTTATCTCTTTATTTTAATCAAGTGATTAGGAGATAAATGAAAAACTGGACTGGGCCATATGAAGGGCAGCCAATTGTGGGGGGAAAGAGCAGATGCCTTGGATTACATAGAGTTGAGAATCCTGGCTTCTTTTTGAGTGGCATTGGGTGGTTTTTCAAACTTGTATGAGTGTCAGCATCCCCATCTATAAAATTGGAGGCGTGCTGACTTGTTGAAGGAGCAGATAAGATCCTGAACAGTTCTGCCTCTCTCTGTGAGCATTGATTTTAAGGCTGTTCTGGGCACAGTGTTGGGAGACACCTCTATTTAGGGGTTATTTTCAATTTGCTTTGGTCCCAGCTTCCAAGAAAGCAGAAGACAGTCTCTAAGATGTGGTGGGCTATGTGGCTTCTAATAACTCATTATTCTGTCAGGATAGATGTCAGTATTTGGGAGAAAAGATACTGGAACTTGGCAGCTTTTGCTAATCCACTCTGCCCTTTGCCCCTTACCCAAGGGGAAGACTGAGGACTCCGCAGGATCTCCAGCACCCCAAAACTCTCTCACCGAAGCTTTCTCTGCATTTTATGACATTTGTTACTTACTTAAAAAAATAGGACTAATCCTTCCTTCTCGATGTGGACATGTCCCAAAAGAAACAGAGAAACTTATATTTTTAGTTAACAAAATGTTGGGCAGCTTTAGTTACCATCGTTTCCTCTACACTGGTGTGTTGT
Source organism: Tapirus indicus (assembly GCA_031878705.1). Taxonomy (NCBI): domain Eukaryota; kingdom Metazoa; phylum Chordata; class Mammalia; order Perissodactyla; family Tapiridae; genus Tapirus; species Tapirus indicus. The sequence goes on from CM062917.1 coordinate 8,717,288, forward strand.
GCTAACTCACTTCACCAACACCCAGTTTGTATTCATGGCTGTGGGTCCATCCATGACTCATTGTCACCCCTCGTTCCTAACCCACTGTAGTGCAGTCCCAATGCTCCCATGGTATTTACTCAGTTTTCCTTTTATCATTCAAGACGGTATTGCAAAAACATTCCTTCTGCTCCACCATCTGTCTTGTCTCTCTTTTCTCTTGTAGACTCCCAAATCCCAGCCCCCTTTCTAATAAACTTTTTATTTTGGAATATTTTTAGGTTTAGAGAAAAGTTGCAAGGATGGTTCCGAGGGTTCCCATGTGCCCCTTACCCAGATTCTCCTTGTTAACATCTCACATCACCGTGGTTTGTTTGCTAAAACAAAGAAACTGAGATTAGCGTACAGCTGTTAACTAAGCTCCCGACTTTCTTTGGGTCTCACCACTTGTACATCAGTGTCCTCCTCCTGTTCCAGGTCCAGTCCAGGGCATGACAATGCATTTAGTTGTCAGGTCTCCCCAGTCTGCCCTGGTCTGTGACAATTTCTGCCTCTCCTTGGTTTTCATCACCTTGATAGTCTTGAGGAGTACCAGCCAGGCGTCCTGTGGAGTGTCCCTGACTTGGGATTTGTCTAATGTTTTTTCTCATGATTAGACTGGGACTATGGGATTTTGGAAAGAATAGGACAGAGGTGAAGTGCCCTTCTCATCACATCATATCAGGGGTGCCTGATGTCCACCTGACATCACTGGGGGTGTTGGTTAAGGTGTGCTCACCAGGTGTCTCCACTGTAGTCCCAGGTGTCTCCACTGTAGTCACTATACTTTCTTTCTGTATTCTAGTCTGGACCTGAGCCACCAAGTTTAGCCCACCCTCAAGGGGGCTCTCCCTCTTTTGAAACTAGTTACTTAGACAACGTACCAAGAATATCAAACCAATATTAACAGAGGTTTTAAAGCATGTAAAACAAATAAATAAAAGAGCTCTTATTCTTCTGTTTCATTTTTCCATCTCCTGTTCCCTTTTTATTCATTGGCACACATATTTTATGACTGTCAGTAAAGTGTAGATGTCATTGATACTTTTTTCTTTACACTATATGATAAACAATTCCAATATTGATACACTGACATATTTATTTTTCATAATCCACTTAGCCTTATTATGTTGCTGGACTTTTAGATTATTTCCAATATTCACTATTTCAACTAATGCTTGATAGCCATCTTCATAATTTAATGCTTTTATTGTTTCCTAGGATTGATTTGTAGACATTTCCTCTGACATATAAAGAGTACAAATTGAATGCTGACCAATTGTATTCTTATCTCCTTCTACTGCCATACCTATTTCTTTTATATATATCCTAGATTTCCTTTAAAATCCCAATACATGACATGGGTACTCTTGTTTTCCTCATGCTACCAGTTCTTTCTGTCTCTTTTCTGGACAGACCCAATGATTACAGCTATCCCTGCCAGCAGCCACACTCGCAATGGTTTTTCAATATTATATTTTTCACTGTAACTTCATTATAGCTTGAACTAAATGATTTCAGCCTCTGCTACCTCAGAGGGTTGTGAGAAATATTGTTGATCTTGCTGTGGTTGGAAAAGCACCTGGAGCTCTTTGCAGAGAAGGTATTAAAGCCATAAATACTGCGGTTCTGGCTGGCGCTCAGGGGATGGGCCAGAAGGGACAGCTCATGTGTGTGTTTCCATTTGCCAAACCTGGGAATGAAGACCTGAACTCGTGTAGGACCTGGACCAGAAAATATTACTTTAGGTTCCTGGGAGCATCTGCTAGATTTATAATACATTGTTATCTTCAGAGATGGCTTCTTATCCATTTATTCCACATTTATCGAGCAACTTAAGGCGCATGCGCTAAGATTCAGACATATTGCAGACACGCGGGTCTTTAAGGAGTTGATGGTTTCGTAGGGCAGGGAGAAATGACAACAAATAAAAGACTATAGAAGTTAGAGACTTGAAACCGAGGTGAGACTGGTCAGCCTAGCTGAGGATAAGTAAGAAAATATTTCCAAGGAGCTCAGCATAATTGAGAAAAGCAAGGCATACCCACAAAAATAGAAAACCCAGCAGTTTATATCTTGCAAGTGTAGTAATTTGTTATAGAAACTATGTAGACGTGTGAAAAGAGGAAGCGCTGTAGGACTCAGAGGCGGAGGGGTCGCGGAGGGCAGGGGTGAGCAGGTCCTGCAAGAGGCGTAGATCGCGGGGCCTGGAAAGGATGGAGAAATCAACAGAGAGTGGAAGAGAGAGTGTTTAATCTGCTCAAGCCGTGTTCCCCAACGGGACGTTCGGCGGCCTCGCACGGGCACTCCTGCCCGCACTCTGTTGTAATTTCAAATCTAGGTTCCAAGCACAATTTGGTGAAGTTCCAGGACTGTGTCCCTTAGGTTGCGCTCCCCAGAAGCAGTCCCTGAGAGAAGGGTAAACGTGAAAGGGACATATTAGGAAGTGTTCCCAGAGAAGTCCCCTGGGGAGCCAGGATTGGACAGGAAGGAGGCCCAGCAAAGTCCACCGAGGTCACCTTTTGCTCATGGGGCAGCGGCGCTGAGGTTGTCCTGATCAGGGGCAGAGGACCCCATCCCTGCCAGTCACTGCGTAAGGGTCCATCTGAGTGTAGATTCCCAGGCAAAGCAGGTTCCAGCCGTCCCCGGCAGTCCTCCGACCGAGAGCAGCTGGTGCGGGCTGTTCCAGAGAACGCAGACGGGCTGGGGCCTCCCAGACAGCAAAGGGATCCGGGGGGTGTGCAAGGAGCGCTGAAGGCATCTGCTCTGTGTCCATGTCAAGTTCGGGCCGTTTCCAGCTTTCTGGAGTTGCCTGCATTGCGGGGGCTGTTTGGAGCTCATTGCTTAGAGAGACCCAAGCCAAGGATCTGATCTTTCACTTCTCCCCGTTCGTCGTTTGCCTTTATCCCTTACAGAGAACACAAATGTTGTCTGAACGTCTAAGTCCCCAAGAAACCCTAGCCTTTCTTAACCGTGGCCAGATACAGCATAAGGTATTTCACTAAGTAAAATAGGGCTCATATTCAGATTTTCAGAAGAGAGCTGTAAGAGTGAGTTTTTAGCTTGCTGTCTTAAAATACTGTGGAGAATTTTGGAACTCCGAGTGAGACCAGAAGGGCACACATTCCCCTTTCCTGATGTAAAATGTCTTCTGTTTCATAGGTCATGTCTTTTTCCTGCAGAATTTTACAGGAAATTGGAAATTTTTCATAGTAATTTTAATTGGATAGGAATCATGTTGGTAAAAATTGTGAACCCCCAACATTCTGAGCAATGTGTTTAAAACCTTTGTTTTGAAATTCAGTTAATTTTATTAAATCTTTTCTCTCTGTGGCAATTGAAGTAGGTAATTCCTCAGATGTGTGTTGACACATTGTGTGCATGATGGACTGTGGGGTGTGCATGTGTCATTTCCTCTTTTCCCATTTTTAGCATTATATCGATTGTTCTTAGTCATTTTTCACATGTTATTCATCAGAAATTCTACTTATTTATTCTCCACAAAACCAGCTTATTTATTCTTTTCTTCATTAAAGAAGTGTAATGAAGAAGATACTAAAATAAATGAATAGTGACTTGGGCAGGAAATGTGGGAAGAGGAAGGAAATTGAACATGGAGTAGATGCTGAAAGTGCACAAAGCTTAGTTAATCAAATATCTTTGTGTTTGGTGTTCTCAGCAGATTTTCTTTGGGCAAATAACTTTGCATTTGGTCAGAGAACCTTTGACAGACCTTGGTAAGCCCAGAGTTAGCCAACAGCGTGGCTTCTAGTTGGCTGGGAAGCAAAGTGACACCTTTCCCTCCCAGGGTTTCTGTGGACATGGGGCGTCCACGGGGAATTTCTAGATGCTCTGTTTGTGCAATGACTGGTTATGAGTCTCTCCACCAACTCAGAACTGTGCCTTGTCTTTATGCCAATGCTCAGTAATCTTTGTTGAATAAAACAATGGCAAAAAAGGTGAAATTTTGTTGCCTCCTGTTTGTAATCTACCTGCTGAAGTCTCACACCCCACCCCCTGCTTGCAGACACTCACTCTACTTCTCTACCCTTTGCTCCCAGGGAGCACTGTGGCCTGTGACAAAGCTGGCTGCTGGCTCTTATCAATCTCCTTCGCTCTGGCCACCGCCTGCGGGAACCTGCTTCCTTTCCTTCCACTTGGAAAGCAGTCTAATGTGTGATTTCACACTAATGTGTTGGTGCCTGCCAGGAGCTGAGGTTGTTATGTGCATTTTAACAAGGACAACTAAAGAAATTGATTTCTAATTATAGGATCTAAGGCATCATAAAATAAGATGTTTAGGAACAGGAGCCTGTTTTGCCTCTGTGAAATCCAGCCCAGTTGCAGGGAAGGAAGGAAAACTCTGGGTATCACGTGTAGTCCCTTCCCAGAAATAAGGGATGGGATGGCAACTCTGGCATAGAGGTGGCTCCCTGAGGCTCCTGCCTGGGTGGGACTCCCTTCTCTGCCATCCACCAGCTGGGCGACTTATCTCTGGGTCGTCAGTTGTGAGGACTAAATGTGTTAGTACATTAATGCATTTAATGCTGGCACCTAGTAAGGACTCATTCAAGGTTTATTATTTTGCTCTTAAAATATGTTGAAAATGTTTAGGGGCCGGCCCGGTGGCGCAGCGGTTTAGTTTGTGCTTGGCAGCCCGGGGTTCACGGGTTCGGATCCTGGGCGCCTGCTGACACACTGCTTGTCAGCCATGCGGTGGCAGCGTCCCATATAAAGTAGGGGAAAATGGGCATGGATATTAGCCCAGGATCAGTCTTCCTCAGCAAAAAAGAGGAGATTGGCAACGCATGTTAGCTCAGGGCTGGTCTTCCTCTCACGAAAAAATAAATAAAGTGAAAAAAAAATGTTGAAAATGTTTAAAGTATATGAGACAAAATGGTTAACATCTTCTCCAGTGACGATTCACTAGCACAATCTATTTTCTGGTATGGGATGATGTTAATCTTTTGATTCTTTTTCTGTAAAACTCTGCCCTGCAGAAGTCTACAATAAATTTCCAATCCGGGAGGCCAATTGCTAACATTTTAGTAGAAAACAAGCCAATTCTCCTGGGCTGTGTTGTCATCTTTTAGTTTTACAAGACTTCGAAACTATGCTATTGAAAATTCTGATGTCCTGTGAGTCATTTATTTTTCTGGTTGGGAGAAACTGTAGAGTTGCTCAAAAGTTAGGCTTTTTCATGTACTTCAACAAACCTTATGGCACTGACTTAAATAAAAAGCACTGTTCTCATTGCACCATGATGGAGAGATTGAAACTTATTTTTTAACAACTAAAACGTACGAGCAAAAGTTACCATGTGAGGGTCCATGGTCACCCTTTGGACAGACATTCTCAAGCTTGGGGGAGCCCCTGGAAGCTGCAGGGAGGGGGGCCTGGGCTCTGGGGTTGGAGCGAGAGTTTGAATCACATCTGCCCAGGCCTGAGTGGTAAGGTCTTTAGCTCTTCTGTCCTCAGACAGGGGCATCGAATTTGGAACATGCTGCAAACCTTCTCTTAATATGTATTTTCTGGCCGAATCTCTGATTTGCCAGCCAGCACGTGCTTGCCCGATCCTAGCCACCTCTTTCATTTAAACAGACAGCCTTGCTCGGCCTGCCTCTGTGACGCCTTTGTCAGGTTCTGTTTTTATCTCTTAATGCTACTCTCATTCTTCCCGCTTTATCTGTGCTTTTCAGTCAAGCAATCTTTTAGCTTATTTTTATCTTGTTTGGTTCCTTTACCTATTATCTACACTTTAAATGAAGGACAGTGACTGGCAATCCATGGGGAGGGGGTTGTGAAGACTGCTGGTTTCCCTAACGGGGCAGTCTTGCTGCTTCTGATGGTTCTGGAGGATCCAGACTACCTGAAATGTCGACCCAGTGAAGTCCTTACCCCCAGCGTTAGTTTGCTAAGGCTGTTCCATGAAGGTACCACAGACGGGGGGCTCACACAACAGAAACTTGTTGTCTCACAGAGAGGGAGGCTGGAAGTCCAAGACTCAGGTGTCGGAAGGATTGGTTCCTTCTGAAGCTGCGAGGGAGAATCTGTTCTAGGCCTCTCTCCTAGCTTCTGGTGGTTTCTGGCAGTCTTTGGCATTCCTTAGCTTGTGGATATGTCACCCTGATCTCTGCCTTCATCTTCAAATGATGTTCTCCCTGTGTGCACGTCTGTGTTCCAATTTCTCCTTTTTCTAAGGACACCAGTCACGTTGGATTGGGGCCACTTTACTCCAGTGTGGCTTCATCTTAACACGTGACATCTGCGAAGACTCTAATCCCAAATACGGTCACATTCTGAGGTGCTGGGGGTTAGGACTTCAGCATATGAGTTTGGGGGGGACACAATTCAACCCATGACACCCCCAAACATCATCTGGGGACATTCCAGCTTTTTAGAGAAGTGCCACCCGTTGAAATGATCACCCCACAGGGAGTTGACAGGTGGTCAGGAGTGTGTAGTACACACAGTTTACTGTGAGTGCCACCGTGTTCCAGATTAAACGCTGTGTTTGCTCCTGTTTCTGCTCTGCTTGAAGCTGCTCGACACCTGCGTTCAGTGTCCACCGTGACCGCCTTCTTCACATTTTGTCTGTCACAGGCAGAGCTCGGAGGGAGGCAAAGTCATTGTTGGGAGATTCAGCCTTTTGAGTCTGTGCTCCTTCTGCCCTCAGGACACCTTCCCACACTGCCTGCCCTGTGAGCTTCAAAAGTGACATTTCTCTGCTTTCTGAACTGTGCTTCCTGCTTGTGACTGGGAATTTGTGTGTCTATTTCTTTTGCTTGCATTTTTTTCTTTATCTTTATTTATTTATTGTTGAGCTATAATTGACATATAACAAGTTAGTTTCAGGTGTACAGCATAAGGATTCGATATTTGTATGTATTGCGAAACCATGACCACAGTACATCTAGTTAACATCCGTCACCATACATAGTTACGAAAGTTTTAATTTTCTTGTGATGAGAACTTTTAAGATCTATTCTCTTAGCAATTACTTGCTTATTTTTGAGAGCCTTATCTCAGGTCACTTTTGAATACTTCCTTAGTCATCATGCAATCAACATTTTATTTTGCATTTATATAGGACACTTTAAATTTACAAGTTTTTAGAAAAGTTCATCATTGAGCACATATGTAGCCTAGGCACAGTTGGGAATACGCTAAGCTACTACTATTATGACTTCTAATTACTTGGTATAATAGTAGTGCTCCTGCAGAGAGCTTAGGGCAATTCTGCCTGTTTAATTTTTAGCCTATTTTAAACACTACAAGGACGAGTTATTGTCTTATGCCTTAGAAACCCTGGGGAGAGGTCTCACTGGGCAGGGGCTATTGATTTGGACATCATCTGCACATAAGAGATGGTTGAAAATGGAAAGTAGTGGGATTACCCAGGGATGGTGAGTGGAGGGGGATGAGCGTGGAATCCTGGGGGAGCAAGAACAACATTTTAAAAGACCAGCAGAGAAAGAGAGACCCCTGAAGGAGACTGAGGAAGAGGTGAGAAAGGAGAGAGAACAAGCAGGAAAGTGCGGTGTCACAGAAGCCAAGGGGTTTCCAGGAGGGCGGAACATCTAGTGCGCAAGGTCAAGAACACTGGTGACCTTTGCAGTGTTGGAGAGTAGTGGAAATGGTGCCTCATTGTGTTGAAGCACACATGAGAAATGAGGCAGAGTCAGAGGAGCAATGTATTCCTTCAGGAATTTTGAATGAGTAGGGAAGAAAAGAGGGATTGGACGGCACCACAGGGTCCAAAGGTGGTTTTCGGGGATGGGAGAGAGATCCTATTTAGAGCCGAGGAGTTCCATGAGTTTTCCGTGTTCCCATGGATTGCTTGCCAGATTGTCATTTGACATGTTTCTCTGCTCCTTGTATTTCTGTGAATTGGTAATTAGATGTCGGGGTTTGATCAGAGTCAGGTTGGCTTATTTTGGCAAGACTACTACTTCCAAGGTGGCACTGTGGAGATATGAATGCTTTTTTTGTGAATTTGCAGACATTGGTGATCGTTGCCTGGAACCATTAATTCAATTAGGCATTACAAATATGATTTTAAACACACTTCTTAATATTAGAAGTATTATGCATGTAAATGACCCCCAATTAATGGATACACATTGCATGTTGACTGCCAAGTGAAATCGCAAATTAATTTTTTATTTGAAAAATGTCAATTGACTTCTCTACTGTATGCCAAGCACTGTTCTAGTTCCTCAGGATAGAGTGGTGTTGAAAGGTCTATACAAAGGTCTGGGCTTATGAAGCTTCTAGTGAAAAGACTCAGGGTTTTGTGAAGTTGAGTGATGTTCCAGAGCTGCTCAAACTGCATGCAGAGCCATTGACCAACAAGGACAGTGAAGGAGGACAGGTTAGCAGCTGGGGATGTGATGGTGGCCTAGGGCAATGGTATGATGCACAGGTGCACCCAGGAATGTTTGGGGTACCCAGGGACTGAATGGTGCTTGGAAAAGTTGATGAAGCACTGAAATAATTTTCAAAAATGATCTATTATCATGCCAGAAAATCACCTGCAAAGTACAAAGGATTTCATCATGTTATTCTGCAATAAAAAGTGTGTAAAAACAACACACAGACAAACCTATCAGAATGGCCAAAATCCAGAAGACTGACAACACCCAATGCTGGCAAGATTGTGGAGCAACAGGAACTCTCGTTCATTGCTGCTAGGAATGCAAGATGGTGCAGCCACTTTGGAAGACAGTTTGTCAGTTTCTTATACAACTAAACATACTCTTACCATACAAAGTAGCAAACAAACTTCTTGATGTTTGCCTAAAGGAACTGAAAACATACGTCCACACAAAAACCTGCACATGGTTGTTTATTGCAGATTTATTCGTAATTGCCCAAACTTGAAAGCAACCAATATGTCCTTCAGTAAGTGAATGGATAAAGCGTGGTACATCCAGACAATAGAATATTATTTAGCGCTCAAAAGAAATGAACTATTAAGCCATGAAAAGACATGAAAGAAACTTAAATGCACATTACTAAGTGAAGGAAACCAATCCAAAAGGCTACCTACTGTATGATTCCAACTATATGACATTCTGGAAAAGGCAAAGCTATGGAAGCAATGAAAAAATCAGTGGTTGCCAGGGGCTGAGCAGAGCGAAGGATGAATAGGCAGAGCACAGATAGTTTTTAGAGCAGCGAAAATACTCGGTATAACATAATGGATATGTCATTTGTCCAAACCTGTAGAATGCACAACACCAAGAGTGAACCCTAAGGTAAACTGTGGACTTTGGGTGGTTATGATGCGTCAATGTAGATTCATCCTTGGTAAAAAATGTATCATTCTGGTGTGTCATGTTGATGATGAGGGAGGCTGTGCAAGTATGGGGGCAGGGGTATAAGGGAAATCTCTGTATCTTCCTCTCAATTTTGTTGTAAACCTAAAACATCTCTAAAAGAATAAAGTATTTTCAATAAAACAAAACACCGTCTATTCTATGTTAATGCTAAGAATGAATACATAACAAAATAGAAATATAAAATTAACTGGTTTTTATTATTTTTGTTTCCACTTTTAGGATTAAATCCTAATCAAACTTTTCCTCCCTTTTAACTACAACATTTTGATCCTGATGTTGAGTAGATTTACTTTCCAATTCCAAGCATGTCAGGGAGCCGGGGTCCTCTTGTGCGTGGGGGGTCTTCCTGGTTGTTGTTTTCAGGGTCGTTTCGTGTGGTGTTCATGTGCTGTGCAGGAGGATGGGATGATCTGAGCAGCAATAATCACCATGTGAGGCAAGGCAGGTTCTGTAGGCCCCATGTGGTTCTCGATTTTCATCTGACACCAACCAGCTATTCAGTTCATCAGGAAAGGTTAATCGGGGGTGCTCTGTGCTTCCAAACCACTTCCGTCCGGGGAGGGGGCCTGCTTCTTTCAGATCCAGTCTGTGTCTATTGACAGGTGGGTCCTCACGTAGAGCCTGTGCTGACAACTTCCCTGAACCCTGCTCCCCCAAGGACAGCTCCACCCGAGACCCCGGGGCCTGGCCGTTCATCTTTGGAGATTGTCTCGACTGCTTCACGGATTTGTCCTTTGTGCAAATGCAGTTGCTCCTAAGAGAGGACCCCAGTTTATACCCACATCAGCTGTGCATAGGTTGCTTCCAGAGAGCGGGTTTTGGTTAAACAGGCAGGTAAAGAAAGCTCCTGAGATGGGAGGAGGGCGGCACCCACAGAGGAAAACGAGACAAACCAACAGGCGTGTCAGCACTGAAGACCAACGTTGAACCAGTAGCAAGGGCCAGCCTGCCTCATATTGCCAGCACGGCTCACATAAAAATTTCTCTTTTTTGTTTTCATTTCTCTGATGTTCTTTTGTTTTCCCAACACAGGGTGCTCGTATCTGATTTAGATTTTATTTATATGGTCCCTCATTTTTTTCTCTTTTCTCATACTTTCCTTTCTCTATCTTAATTTTATTTTACTTTCTCCTTTGTTTCCTTTAAGCTTTTATGTCTTATTTTCTCCACTTCTCATGAATTTTCTCCCTTTCCTTCTTCCCCGTTGTTGTGCTGGCTTATTACTGAGAGATGGAATGTCCCCCATGTGCTTGTTCTGTGCGTAGTGTTAGCTCTGCTGAATAGCTGTATGGTTACAGCTCGAAAAACTGGAAGGCTGTGGTTTTCTCTTTCCAACAACATTTTGATGCGTGGAACCATTTGCTGAAGAAAGGAAGCTAGTTTTAATTTCTCTCTCTTTTTCACGGGTGGTTTCTCTCCTCTCCTGTCCTCTCTTTTCTTCTTTTTTTTTTCAGTTGTAAGTGGCTCCTGGGCCAGCCCTGAGCAAGTTTGTGACACAGAGGCTGTGACAGATGCTCTTTCACTTTTGAGCATTTCTTGGCTAGTGTCCCTGTGCTCTGTGACACTATTACTGCCATTTTCTACTTAAACGGTAGGTCAGAATTCCATGTCGGCAGCAGTAAAGCTATCAGGTTAAAAAGGTATTGATAACTACTAAATAGGTGGATGTTACCATGCTGGGCTATGGTAATTTTGAGAAACAATTCCTGAAGTTTATTCCCTAGATCAGGTTCTTAAACTGTTTGGTCTTGGAATCCCTTTATACTCTCTTTTTTTTTTTATTGTGGTAAGAGCACTTAACATGATATCTAAACTCAGTTGATTTTTTTTCTTTTTGGTGAGGAAGATTAGCCCTGAGCGAACATCTGCTGCCAAGCCTTCTCTTTTTGCTGAAGAAAATTGGCCCTGAGCTAACATCTGTGCCCATCTTCCTCTATTTTATATGTGGAATGCCTGCCACAGCATGGCTTGATGAGCAGTGCATATGTCTGCACCCGGGATCCAAACCTGTGAATCCTGGGCAGCCAAAGTGGAGCATGTGAATTTAACCACTATGCGACTGGGCCAGCCCCTGTAAACTCAATAGATTTTTAAGAATACAAACAGTGTTGTTATCTATAGGCACCGTGTTGTACAGCAGATCTCTAGAACTTATTCATCTTGCATAACTGAAAACTTACACTCATTGATTAGCAACCCCCATTTCTCCCTTCCCCCAGATCCTAGTAACCACCATTCTATTCTTTGCTTCTATGAGTCTGACTATTTGAGGTGCTTCATATAAGTGGAATCATGCAGTATTTGTCCTTCTGTGACTGGCTCATTTCACTTAGCGTAATGTCCTCCAGGTTTATCCATGTTGTCTCATATTGCAGGATTCCCTTTTTTAAGGCTGAATAATATTCCATTCTATGTTTATACCACATTTTCTTTATCCATTCATCCACTGATGGACATCTAGGTCACTTCCATGTCTTGGCTATTGTGAAGAGTGCTACAGTGAACAGAGGAGTGCTAATATCTCTTTGAGATCTTGATTGCAGTTCTTTTGGATGAAAACCCAGAAGTGGGATTGCTGGGTCATATGGTAGTTCTATTTTTAATTTTTTGAGGAACCTCCATACTGTTTTCCGTAGAGGCTGCGCCATTTTACATTGCCAGCAATAGTGTATAAGGGTTCCAATTTCTCCACATCCTTGCCAACAACTGTCTTTTTTCTTTTTTTGGTAATAGTCATCCTAACAAGTGTAAAGTGATATCTCATTGTGGTTTTGATTTGCATTTCCCTAATGATTAGTGACATTGAGCATCTTTTCATATATCTTTTGGCCATTTGCATGTCTTTAGAGAAATGTCTATTCAAGTCTTTAGCCCATTTTTTAAATTGGGTAATTAGGGGGTTTTTTGCTATTGAGTTGTAGGAATTTCTTGTATATTTTGGAAATTAACCCTTATCAGATATATGGTTTGCAAATATTTTCTCCCATTCCATAGATTGCCTTTTCTCTCTGTTGATTGTTTCCTTTGCTGTGCAGAAGCCTTTTAGTTTGATGTAGCCCCACTTGTCTATTTTTGGTTTTGTTGCCTGTGCTTTTGGTGTCATATCCAAGAGGTCATTGCCAAGGTCACTGTCATGAAACTTTCCCATATGTTTTCTTCCAGGAGTTTACAGTTTCAGGTCTTAGGTTTAAGTGTTTAATCCATTTTGAGCTGATTTTTGTGTATGATGTAGGATAAGGGTCCAATTGCATTCTTTTGCAATGTGGATATCCAGCTTTTCCAACAGTGTTTGTTGAAGAGACTACCCTTTCCCCATTGTGTGTTCTTGGCATCCTTGGCAAAGATCAGTTTGCAATATATGCATGGATTTATTTCCAGGCTTTCTATTCTCTCCCATTGGTCTGTATTTCTGTCTTTATACCAGTACTACATTGTTTTAATTACTATGGCATTGTAGTATAGTTTGAAATCAGGAAATGTGATGTCTCCAGCTTTGTTCTTTTTCAAGATTATTTTGGCTATTTGGGGTCTTTTGTGGTTCCATATAATTATTTTTTCCCTTTATTCTCTTAAAAATGATTGAGGACTCCAAAGAGTTTTTGTTTATGGGGTTATAACTATCAATATTTACTGTATTAGAAATTAAAATTGAGCAAAATTTAAAAGACCAGAATCTATAAGCACATATCCCATTAGTCATCAGAGCCTCTGGAAATATCTACTATACATTCTTATAGGATAAGAGTGAAATTCTAAAAAAATATATATATATTCATATAGAATAAGAGTTAAAAAGGTAAATTACATCTTAACATGACTATTAAAATAGGTTTGATCTTGCAGATCTCAGAGAGGGATACAGGGACCTTCTGGGGTCCTCAGCCCACACTGTAAGAACTACTGTTTAGATATCTGGTGATTATTTACTGAGTGCTCTGTACTGGGTATTCCAGCAATGGTGGTAGGAAAGTGGGAAAATATTGGAGGATTTTCCTAGTACCAAGAAATTCATATCACATGTGGATCCCTACTCTATCTATGCTTAAGGCAACCTGTATATTTGAAAAATGAGTTTATGTATGTATTCAATGAAAATGACTTGGTATCTCTTTTATGACCGTTAAAACTTTAGTTGGTATGATTACAGTCTGGATATTTGACACTCAAAGTCAGTGTGTGAGTCACCAGCCCAGCATTACTGCAGAACAATCTTGTGAAATTTGGTCTCTTGATATGATCACTACCAAGGAAAGCACCAGGGGTTTTGATTATGTTTCTTGTTATCTGGTTAACTGAGTAAAAGTTAAGGGAATATGTGTGAACAATCATATCATTTTTCTTATTTATGTACATGCCTCTTTCAAAGGCTTTTCCTTACAAAAATGTGGTATAAAGATATTGTTTACAATCAATGAGACTATGTTAAATAGCATTACCAATCATTTTGATAGAACTTTCTGGGTAGCGTTCACCTTTACATCTAAAAATTAGAGGACCTAAGTGTAATCATTTGCTCCCTCTTTTCAGATAGTTTTGAGACAGCTGTACCATCAAATAGTCACATAGTCTCAGAACCTGGAAAAAATATCACACTCACCTGTCAGCTTCAAATGAAGTGGCCATTACAACAAGTTATGTGGGAAAAGATCCAGCCGCATCAGATCGACCTCTTAACTAGCTGCAACTTGTCCCAAGGGAGAAGTTACGCTTCTAAGTACCGGAGACAGGTCCTGAGCAACTGTAACCAGGGAATGAGAAGGGCCTCCATCGTCATGCCCCGTGTCACGGATTCTGACTCGGGACTGTACCGCTGTCGCTTCAAGGCCAGCACGGGAGAAAATGAAACCTTCGTGATGAGATTGACTGTAACGAATGGTGAGTAGGTGACAGATGTCTTCAAGTGCCAAAAATAGAAAAAGTCAACCACTGTGGATTGGTTTCTGTTGTCTTTTTCATGACTGTATTGTTTGAAATATTTTTTAATGACTTTAGGTAAGTTGTCAGTAATTGAATGTCAGTATTTATTGTTTCTTTATCTTGCTAAGCCATCCATCACAGATTTAACAATAATAGATATTTCCCATTTTCTTGATCTGTCACATTCCTGAAATTAAAAAAAAAATTCAGTGTGTCTGAAAAATACATGGTACCAACAACTTATAAGTTTCAGCTGTATAAGTCCTATTTTTTCCTACTTTTTGATGGTGGTGACTAGGTTTTCTAATCCTCATGTGTCCTCAGCAATAAAAAGATGGTGCTAGATTGGTATTTGCTGAATCAGTGTTGAGTTGAATGGAATTTAATGAATGTTTGATAATGTGGTTGTTACTTTGCCAGATCGGAGCTTTGATTCCCTCATTTGCTTTCAGACCTGGGAGCAAAAACAGACTGGCCTTGAAGCTAGTGAAGCTGACCTATGGGGCCTCTTACCTGAGGAGGCTTCTTCCAAGGCCCAGTACTAATTTTATATTAGTAGTTTGTCTGCTGTTTCATAATGAAGTCCTAACCTGTGTAAGCTTCAGGCCCCACAAAACCTGTGTGAGAGTAAGAAAAAGCAATTTTTCACTTAATTGAAGTGCAAATACAGAGAGGCCTGTCTAGAAGTCTGTATAGAGGCCTACACTATGATTGAGTGGGAGGAAGGTGATTTCAGGCTCTCCTAGTTCTGCCTCTGGGCAAGTTTTCTCACTGCAGAGGGACATGTCAGAGAAAATAATTTATTTTTACTGGTGACAGAAATTTTATTTCACTTTATTCTTACTCTCTCCTTTCCTTTCTTCCTCCATCCCTCCCTCCTTCCTTCCATCTTTCTTGCTCTGTTTCTTTCATGTGCTTCCAGCCAGCTCATGTGCCGTGGCTTATATGTAGACTTTTAGAGCTAAGGCTTCCTGGGATTTGGCTGTCCCTTCATAGACTCTGCTTATACTGCAGACTGATGTTTCCTCCTGCACTGGGAAGGAAGAAGAAAAGGTTTTGCATCTATAGCAGCCTCCACCACTGCAGCTGCAGCAGCTGTGTGTGCCAAGAAGAACATTTGCCAGAGGATAGCAGTTTTTCATATATAATCACCTTGGACCACATCAAGCCTTCTTTACTCCTCTTAATGACAGTGGGAGCTGTGGGTGAGAACTTGATGCAAAAGATTGATGTAATATTTGGGGGAGAAAAATTAACAGAGATTCATTTTAAATGTTGACTCCATTCCTTCAGACGTACATAGAAAATACTTCTCACCTTAAAAAAACCCTTGTATTATAGAAGTGTTTTTGAAACCTGGCCAGGAAAAAGAAAGAATAAAAATAGTCACTAATCTCAGAGACCAAGGCAAAAAAAGTTCTATTCAGAAAAATGTCATAAAGAATCATTTTCAAACACATGTGAAATAAGATTTTGTCCATTATATGTTGAAAAAATAATTATAAACATCTTAAATCATAGAGAAAATGGAGGTAATAGATTTTTAGGAGGTATAGTTGTTTAACTCACTAATTAACAAAAATGTCTTTCATTTGTCCAAACATGACTAAGTTTCTTGCACAAAACTATTTCTTTTCTTTGTATGTAAGCTATAAATGACATCAAAAATTGTGACTGAATGTAACGGTCAGTATTGTTAATGTCCATGTATTTTGAACACTTGCAAAATGGCTTTTTGATGTTCAGTTGACATGTTGAAAGACTATCAAGTGGGTCCATTAGTAAAAAGTTATAATTGATGGAAGATGACAGCTGTTGACAGGGTGTTTTGCTTTAATTCCTTTTTAAAATAATTCAGTAAAGATTGACTATAAAAAAGTCAGATGGAAAGCGAAAATAGATCATTTTTGTTTTCTCTAATGAAATTTGATTATTTCAGGTCTTGAGGCTGTTTGGTCAAAAATCAATGTAGGGATTAAAGCAGAGAGACAGGTATAAGATGTGGGGCAGATTTAATTTATTTTAACTGTCAAGGGAAAGGTGATTGTGACACAAATTTTATAAACTGCTCTGCGTCCTTTTGTTCCTGCCGACTTATTTTATAGGATCCAAAAGAGAGATTTCAGGACTCATATTCTGCATACACACACAGGGGCTCTTCTCCTGACTTTTGCCAGCCTACATTCATCTTCAGAGAAGTACCAGGCACTCAGAGGTCACCCAAAAGATGACACGATGTCAACCAATGCATCATATATCCAGGCCTTGATGTATTTTGAACAGAGGGAGAAACTGGCAGAAACATGAGTCGAACCTGAAATTACTATTGACTTTGTTGAATGAAAAGAAATACTTGTCTCCTGTTCTTTGCACTCAGGACCCAGGAAGTAGTTTGAAACAGTTCCAGACTGACTTTTCTGAATTTGAAATTTGTCTCAACCACACAAACAAGGAACAAGGGGAAATGTGTGTATACTGACAGTGACCAATATTATTTTTGGCCCTTAATATCCTCTGGATTTTCACTGGTCATAAGAAAAGTGTTTTAGTTTCTGCCAAAAGAATTTGTGAAGTCTTTTAATATTAACTAAATGATGTTCACTCTACTATTGTTTCAACTGAGCTTATTGATTATAAAAAGAATGAGGATCAAAGAAATGAAGTCAGCTTTCTCAGGAAGTTTCTGGACACTAGTTTTGAACAAACTTCTCTTTGCCACTGCTGAGAAGTACAGTTACTCATGTCTTTCTCCAATCTTCTTCCACCAACAAGGCTACTCCGCTGGACCATCAAGTTTCTAATGAGGCATTGATAATCAGAGCAGAGGAAAGACTACAGGGAGTAGCACAAATATGCATGGAGAGATTAGGAATTTGTGTGTGGGTGATTGCAATCAAATGATTAGGTTGGTACAGATATTCTGAGTTATGGGTGAATGTAGAAGGAACTAGGTTCAATTAAGTGATAACTTGGTGAAATTCTGGATCTCATACAAGAGCAATGAGAGCCACTATCAATTCTTGGCCAAAGATGGCAAGAGTATTCAGGGAAATGTAAGTCAAATAGTTAAGTATAGAATAAAAAGAGAAATTCGAGGCAGGGGAAATTAGCTGAGTCGGTTGCAATGGTCACTGCATGAATGATTAAGCTCTCAAACTAAGTTACCACTATCACATACTGGGGTCTTTGGGGCCTACTCCAGAGAGACAAATTTCAGATGGTGTCTCCTTCAGGCAGACAAATTAGAAAAAGGTGCCCCTTCCTCTGGGCTGATGCAGATCCAAGCTGGTGTACAGGTTTGGTGATGGGCCATGGGCCCCCTACCAACCTTGGCTGGGCACAGAGGTAGCCTGGACAAGGGGAGAGAGATGTTAGTCTAATTGGAATGCCCCCTTGACAGCCACTCACACTTTCCTACTCTTTCCTTTTCCTAACCAACCTACTAATTTTTACCACATTTACCTCTCTTCCTTTAGAGTTACAGTCAGATCTCACCATCTTCACGATTTTTCCACGTTAGCACAAATTGCTTCCCTGTCATCAAACCATTAAGCATCTTGAATTTCTCAAACTTTTATAACTTGGAAATTTATATCCTTGAGTCACCTAATAATTGCATCTATTTGCAATGGTCCAGTCTCTTATATTAGAATTTACTTGAGATCAGGGATTATGGCATCTCTGCTCAGAGCTGTCAAAGTATCTTTCCACAATATGCTCAGTAAGTGTTCTTGACTGATTCTTTGTATGTTAATATTTCCATGTATTCTAGTAGGGACTGTGTCCATTTTATTTTCAAGTTTTTTAGCTAGTTGATTTCTAGATTTTCTTCACCAACACTTAACATTTGAGGTTTAGCAATTGCTGATCAAAGAAACCTGAACTCTCAGATCAATTGCAATGTTTGGGGAGAAAATGTTCATGAACATCTCTTCACATATATAACTTTAAAACAAGTCTGTTTCCTTTTTTAACTTTAGTTTTCTTGTTTTGCATATTTCATATAAATAATGCATCATTGCTAGGCACTGGACCTGGAGGACGGGGTTTGTAAATGATGATTATGGAAGTATTCACTAGAAAGTCATGGGGCCACAGCCGAGAATCTTCCCACATATTTCTTCTGTGAGGTAGAGGGTTGAGAAAGAGGTACATAGAGGAATAGAGTGCTATCGGTTATAAATCTTGCCTATAGGTGGTAGAGATTACTGATTGGGACTCTTTGCTCCTGAGTTGGACTATGAGAATATTGAAGAAGAGAAATAAACTTCATTTATTTCTTTGGCCTTTAGTTTCTGCTAAAATTCAACCAGTTTGCTCCCAGGTGATTTGGATTCCTGAACAGTTTCAGGTTGTAGACAAGAGAATATTTTTTAGGGATTCATTAATCCAGAACCTTCTGTCCCACTCCTATGAATTTATAGTAGATATGACTATTGTAGGCATGTGGGTTGTCTGAGCTGGTATCCACTGGGCTGCCAGATATGTCCATTTCCATGACAGTGTGATGAACCTCGGCCTTTTCTTATCTTTACCTACATAGAAAATAATGTCCATGACAGTTAATTTATGTGATAGAAACACAGGACCAGAATCCC
The DNA here is from genome assembly GCA_031878705.1 of Tapirus indicus. NCBI lineage: Eukaryota > Metazoa > Chordata > Mammalia > Perissodactyla > Tapiridae > Tapirus > Tapirus indicus. Next base: position 8,736,165 of record CM062917.1, read on the forward strand.
AGAGCACTGGTGTCACTGCTTGCAAGTTAAAATAGTCTCTACTGAAACAGATCCACTACAATTTTCAGCTCAATTTAGTTATGTTTTTAAAATTCTGGATGATAACTGGATATCCAGATGAAACATACTGTTTCCAGCATCACAAGTGAGTTGATTACTCAATCATGGCTTATTATGTTTTTATATCTCTACAGTTGCCTCTGCCCAAATCAGTTCTTTTACGAGACATTGCATTAAAAAAAAATGCAACCGGTCAGTTAGTTTGTTTTGTATGCCCCACATATTGATTTATCCATCTTTCCTAATGCACAAAATCCTGGAATGTTTGCCTGCAGTCATTTTTTTTATACATGCCATATTTGTGTAGATAAAAAGGGTACTGAATTGAATAGTAATAATGACAAGTTAATATCAGAGAGAGGGAAATATTGAAAGAGCTCATATTAAATTGATTTGATGATGCTATTATGTAAGGAACGTTCTTGAGCGTATATTGCTACCTCATGTGTGTAATGCAAGTTCTAATTGCACACCACTATCAACAATGTAAGGTGGTATTAGAAAGCAGCTAATGCTAGGAACTACTTTTCTTTAAGTGTATCTTTAGCCCCAACCTGAATTTCAAACAATTTTCATGATGTTTTCCTCTCCTTAGGAACTTAGAGTACAGGTGGGGATTCAAATTCAAACAAATGTACTGATTTTCTTCCCACTTAAAATCCACGGCCACACTTATTCTAGAGACCTGCCTAATGACTCCACTTGCAAAATAGCCTTTTCTACTCTTTTGTCATGCATGCGAGTTTTCATTTTAAAGCATCTGGGAATTGTTAACAGCTTGTGGTCGTCTCTTAGAGCCTCATTAGCAACTGACCGTAGATGATTGTGTGAAGTTTCCCCAAAGGCAAATAGAAAATTACTTAAAATTTTTAAAAATTAGTTCTTCGCATAAGACTAATGGCATTTCATTCTTAATAGCAATTCTAGTTTGAAGTGTTACAATTCAATTAGTCAGACAACTACATCCAACGTCAACTGAAGTATTTCAAACAAGTACTGCCCTGACTCTTGACAAATATTCAAAGGAGACCTAGTAGGGTTGCAGAGGACTATGTTATTTAAAAGAACAGGGAATGAAGACTAAACATGGATCTGTGATTTGTAGACATGTATCTTTGAACCCCAATTTGTATCTTAAAGTTATTTATGCTGAAATAATTCAGGGATTTTTAAAAGGCATTTATTCAACAGAAAAACTATTTTGAATAACTTTTATAAAATAAATATTTTGCAATCCTCATTGGCTACTCTAAGATTTATTTCCAGAATTAATTGAATGTATTTCACTTTTGCTAGAAGTCAAAAGTAACTGCGATGTTCATGATCTTTTAAATATAAAAGTGACATATTTACCTACGAGAAGAGATGCTTCCTTTCGTGGATATAAGGTTGAAGTGTTAATGCTCTGTATTGGATTGGTGGGGAGTGAGAAATGGCTTTAGCTAAGGTGAATAGTGAGTGTCCATCATCCCGATGGACACGGGAAGTAGTTTGGGATATTTTCTGTGGCTTCAAATCAAAGAAGCTCAGGGACACAATGGATGTGAAAATGACTCCCAAATTAGGACCACATTGGAGGCAAGTTTACAAATATAGAAAAATACAAGCTCGCAAAGTATAATTACTGTCCTAATGTTAATGTGACTCCAGGTTTTCATGTCTTATATAGAGCACTGAGATAAATTCTTCACTCTTTTAATTTTTTTGTGTGTGTACATTTGTGAATTAAGATATCTGTGAACATTTGTTAGGAGGAGCAATGAGCACATTATTCAGCCTGTGTATGGTAAACATTCAATAAATACATGTGATTGTGTGGGCAATTTTACACTCATACGAAATATATACATATGTGCCAAATCCCAAATACTTTAATCAAAACAGATTGTTTTGCTTCTGTGTTGACTACTGTCTTCTCTTCCTGATCCAATAAATAAAAGAATCAGTTTTGAAATCCAATCATGCAATTTCTTTTTAAATCATTGGCTATTTTTAAAAAGGAGAGATCAGATGGGTAATTACATATATGTCCGATATTTTTGCTGTAAGCATCTCTGCCACAGACGTCTTTGCTGCAAGCGTTTTCGATGCATAACTAATTGGCATAGGGCAATTTTGCCGTAAAGATAAAATGACCAGTTGGCTGTTCGGTTAAGATAAAATAACTGGTTGACAGTTTGGTTTCATTTCTCCATTGATGCAGTACTCCCATTTTTATATTATATAAATCTTGGCTCCACATTTCCCATAGAACTTTGGATCATCTATCAATGGACATGTGACAATATGCCAAGAACAAATGACAGTGTAGAAGGCTTTTCACAACACAATACAAAGCTCAGTTAAAAATATCCATCCTAGGGGCTGCCCGGTGGTGCAGCGGTTTAGTCCGCGCTTGGCAGCCCGGGGTTCGCGGGTTCGGATCCCGGGCGCCCGCCGACGCACTGCCTGTCAGCCATGCTGTGGCGGCGTCCCATATAAAGTAGAGGAAGATGGGCACGATGTTAGCCCAGGGCCAGTCTTCCTCAGCAAAAAGAGGACGATTGGCAACAGATGTTAGCTCAGGGCTGGTCTTCCCCACAAAAAAAAAAAAAAAAAAAAATATGCATCCTAATGTTTGGAAACTGATACCTCTCTTAATGAAGGAAGAAATTTTAGCAAAAAAAGCGAAAGTGAGATGGATACCAAATGAGACAAATCAACAAGCAAAAAAAATGTATACTACTATGAATGAAAGACTTCGAAGACAAGTGCTCAGGTACAAACGACAAAATAAAATCAGTTATTTGCCCAGTATTGCCATGAATCTATGCACATTTTAAATGTATTCAAGTATTTTGTATTTATTTCACAATAAAATCTTTTTAATTTTGTTTTTCACTTTTCATATTTCATTATGTCCTTTTTAAAGTCCCTCTTTTATTTTTCATTATTTTATCTTTTATGGCAAAATTGCCTTACAGCCAATTAGTTATGCAGGGAAAATGTGTGCAGCAAAGATGTCTATGGCAAAGATGCTTATGGTGAAAGTGCCTAGAACCGGGTGAACTCTAGAGCATAAAGCTGCAGATTTTGAAATTATTACCAGAGCTCTTGTTTCTTATAGCCAATCATTGGCTTTCATATGTTTTGCAGAACACTTAGTAAACATTTTTTTAATAAAATAATTTAAAATTGGATAGAATATTTGGAGGCAAACATTCAGCCCAAAGCTTGCTATTTCATATTCTGAAAAGATCTGTATGACATCTGTAACACATTTTTATATAAGCTTTTATAAGGGCCATATAGTTTGCATTTTGAAGTTTTCTAAGGACCCAAGGGACAAGTTATAAGTAGAGTTATAAGAATTGAGTGTCATGGGGCTTTGTCTTGGCTACTATACTATAGGACAAACTCACATATAGTGCTTATCACTATACATGTGCCAGTCACTCTGAGAATTTGCTGATAATTATTCATTTAGTTGTCACACAACTCTATTATTTACACTTTATAGATGAGAAAGTAAGGCATGGAGAGGTTAAGTAACTTATTCGAGCCTTCACAGCTGGTAAGGAGAGGGACTGGGATTCGAAGCCAGGCAGACTGGCTTCAGAGTCCTTCTTCTTAACCACGGCACTACATTGCTGTTCCAAGTGGAAGGAAACACATCATGACTGTCATCAACAGACACACCACAAGCAAAGCTGGCTCCTGTGGTGCTCCATAGCCTTGTGTCCTTCCTTTTAGGAGGTTTATGGGTACAACAGACTTCAAATTGAACCAACGTGTAGGCAAAGAAATGGGAGTTTGATCTCTCCCCATTTTCTTCCAGCTCTGTGTGCTTGGGATTGTTCAGTTCATCACAGGTGCTGCTTGTGGGGTTCCCCACTGACTTGTCCCCTTTTGGGGGGCTTGTGGGTATCATAGAGTCATGAGAGGAGGGTTTGCACACAGTCATATGAGGGATGAGCAACGTCAGGTCGCGGGTCTGGAAGAGAATGCTGGCTGCTGATGAAGTCAAGTCCACATCAGGAACAGACTAGGTGAACTTAAGGAATAGCCTCTGGACAAAGGAGAATCTAGGTTCTTGCTGGAGAGAACTGGTGATAGCTCAGCTCTCACGTGGCTTCTTAGCTTTGCAAAGCTCCTGCCTCCCAAGATCTTCACTAGATCCACCCACTAGACTCTCCCCTTATGGGAAAGCCTGCTCTCTTCGGAAACTTCCTGGGAATCTGCTCAAAGTTCCCAAGCACACCCTCCATCTATCCTAAGTGCTGCCTTATTTCTCCTTCCTCTCAAATCCTGCTCTCCCTCTACTTCTTGTAGATGATTAATGACCATTGAATCCAGAGCGGGAGTTATTAACCATCAGAATTCTAGTTCCTCTACTCTCAGGGACAGCAAGGGCTTAACATCCAAAATCTCCCAAGAAAAAACAAAGTTTATTTTCCATATTAAAATATTCTGAATAGTTATATTCTCTCATATTTATGGACTTTTATATTGAACAGCTAAATACATAAAATATTTAAGTGGTATGGTAGCCTACTGTGTTATATTGCATGAGGAAAATGTTTATCTTGATTTCAGTAGAGCATTTGAAAAATTTCCTATTATATCCTTGTGGATGAGCATAATAATGACACTGTAGAGTCACACTTGGTTAAACAACAGTAATAATAACAATTTGTTGGGGAATTATAATTAGAAACAAAATCTTCTCCCTACCCAGAAAACTGCTCCACAAAGGTAGAAGAGAAAGAAAACAATTTTATTATTGAATAAACATTAAACCAGAATTGTGACACACATCACAGGCAATCTGCTAAGAGATTGCAAAGAGAGGAAGATATCTCGCCTTTTATAAAGCCGAGCAGATACAGCCCATTACACGCATGTTCTCAAGGTAAACAATAACTTGTCTTCAAGTAAGGGGACTTGACAGCACCATTGGTCACACACAGCTCATCCTAAATTCAGCTGGTAATTGGGGTGACCATCTGTGTTAGCTAATTGGCTTTATCCAAAGGAAAAATGAACTCCTTACATTTTCACTCCAGGAGGTAGTTTTGTACCTTGGAGCAAGGTGTCTGTGGAAGTTAGGCTCCTCCCCTCCCACCACTGGGAGATGTGGGCGCTCTGTTCTTGATGATACATTCCAAAGGGATGGCTCTGATTTATGACAGCGAAAGGACACACAGCAAAATCAGCAAAGGGAAAGGCGCATGGGGCAGAGTCAGAGGGACTGACTGATTTCCCAGAAGGAAAGCAGGTATTTAGCATAAATCACATTGTTTATATAAACAGTTTAGACACAATAAACCACCCTAACAGTTAGGGAATGGTGGGAACGCTCCAAAAATCCAAGTTCCCACACAGGAGCCGGGAGCCAACCTTGAAGGCAGGGTTTTGTCAGGACAAGTCTCAGACCTGCTATGTTAACTCTTCTGTGCGCTAATTCACTGAGAAAGTGAGCAAGATATGTGCTGTTCTTAACATTCTGACTTATGATGTGTACATACAGTCTCCTTTAAATAATCTGTTTATGAAAATTGAGGTACATGTTCAAGCAATATAACAGAAAACTAAGAAATATTTGGGTAACAAGGTGAGACATCTGATATAATGGAGTCAGCCTTGAAAATTTTCTCAACGAGTGTCCCAAATCAAAGATGTCACCTTCCTATGCCTCGTATGCTGGCTTAGACACCCTGGTCATACACTGCTTGCTGTAGGGTGCATGGCTCACGGGACAGCATAATGCACCTAATGACACCGGAAAATGTAGCTCATGCGGTCATCCTCTATTGAGCGAGTAAACTTTACAGCCTATCTTGGTCTATCTGCTTCTCAACTGATGTAAAGTTTTAAAGGGCTTACGTCATTTGGGAAACTATTTTCCGTCAAAAGAGGCAAACCATTGTAGGAAAATTTGTACATTGTGTTGGAAACTCACTTCCCTTGTTGGCTTGCTTCAGGTTAATTATTTAGATTCTCTGCATCTTATGTTTCTCAGTTAAAATCTGATAATACTTTTATTTGGAGGAAGAGTAGTTGCCATTCAGTCAGAAGAAAGATTAGAGGTTGATGTCATGGTGCTCTAATTCTCTGAAAATAATTTATTCCCTAGGACTTTCTTGCTATAAAACAGGGAAAGGTTTCTGAAATACAAAGAGTATAAAACTGATTTGCACAAAAAAGTTGACCTTTGAAAACTTGGAATAATATTACCATACCAATATCCACTTGATGCATATTTCAGGCAGACAGGAAAGTTCAACAGACTTCAGGCTACCATTATTTCCAGTGGTCCTCCAAAGCTACAATTATTTTATACATGTTTATCAACACTACCTCTGGCTTTCCCTGAGAAGGTGAATCTAGAACAAAGCAAGCATCCTCTGTTATACACGACTAGTTCAACATGAAAAGAATAGAAATAAGTTATTTATTTAACCCTAATTTTGAATGTATGTGTACAAAATATGTGTACTATTAATAATTTATATGTTACATGGTGCTTAAATATATAAAGCACTTCTGTGTGTTTTATCTAAGCCCCATAGCCTCCTTTGGGGTTGATTTTATCATCACTTTGCAGTTGCCAACAAAAGTGTCTGGGAGATCAAATGTCTTATGACGAAGTCTTCCAGGGAAAAGAATTAGAAGATAGGACTAGGTTCCAAGGCTGCCCTCCTCAATCTATTTTTTCAGCAAATCAATGTCTAATGTGGGATGAAGGTTGGATATTTGCATTATGTAGTGAGTCAAAAGTTGGAATCGACCTGGTAGTGCTGAGTCTGTCAGCTCCTACATATCTACCCTGTGGGAACTCACACTGTGTATTCCATCTGAACACAGAATGAAATCTAATATTTCTGCTTCTCTTTTTAATGAGGTAAGAAAGCAGGAATAACTTTAACTGATCTCTACCATGACCTCCCCAGGGCTGTCTACAGGATCAGGATCTGTGAGTTTTTCTAGCATGTTTTTTGGTCCAGATATTTAGGTTCTGAGTTACACGGCTTTCTCACTCCCTAACTCCACCCCAAACTCTAGTAAAGGATTAACAATAGACATTAACGCCTGCTCTTGCCCACCAGGCTCTGAGGGAAGGACCTGGCAGCATTTCTGTCCTGAGCCTCTCTAAGGGTTTATAACTCAGCCATAAATACTTGTCATTGGCAGAAACGTAGCCTGGAGGGTCGCAATCCTGGAGTAAATTATTCATTCATATATCTCACTGACATGCTTTAAATTGTTTTAACTGTGTTTAGCTTTTTTGATGGGAGGGAAAATAATGGCTTTATGGTTCAAGACACTTTTGTCCTCCTATGAATCAACATAGCACTGGGGATAAAAGTGAAAAAAAAAAAAAAAACGGCAAAAAAGTGGCTACTGGGAATAGACAATAATTCTTTAAGAAAGGGGCTTGAGGGCTGACATGACTCAACCTCAGATCTGTTAGCAGAACTTAGGGAAAGTGAATGTTATGAACTATCGATTAACTCCCTAAAGCATCCATACCCATTTGATTTTCCTTTTTGTTCTTGTTTTTAGCCACACAGGCCCAGCAGGTTGTGTGGTTCCACCAGCCTGGTTCTAAGTGATGTTCACGTCAACGCAGTGGAGTGGAGCAGGGAAAGGAGTGAGATGCAGGGTGGGCGTAGGCTGGGAAACTCTGACTGTGACATCTCTGGAGTGTGATTGAATGTCTACCCCTATGCCTTTACCATATTTCTTATGGGAAAATGCTTGTTCCTAAACTCTTGTAATTTCTAAGTGATAGGGGCGCTCGGAGCATCTTTGCTATAACATTTTGTCCTGGTTCCCAGTTCCTTAGACACTAGAGCTTCTAAGACCCTGGTAATCTCCAGAGCGATGAGTGTCTTTTTTTATGTTAATGAGGTGACTAGTGGCTGAAAGCACCTAGATTGCTTCAGGATGAGGGCTGGTTGCCAGAGGAATCAACCATGTGCTTAGAGGGTTGGAACTTTCAGCCCCATGCCCTGACCTCTGGGGAGGGGCAAGGGGTGAGGGGCTGGGAATTGAATTAATCACCAAAGGCCAATGGTTTAATCAATCATGCCTATGTAATGGAACCTCCATGAAAACCCTAAATGATGGGGTTCAGAGAGTTTCTGGGTTGGTGAAGAGATGGAGGTGCTGGGAGGGTGGCACATCCCCAGAGGGCATGGAAACACCATGTGCACTACCCCCGCCCCCATTACTTGCCTTTTGTATCTCTTCCATTTGGCTGTTTTTGAGTTGTATCTTTTATAACAAACCAGTAATAGTAGGTAAAGTGTTTCCTTGAGTTCTGTGACATGCTATTGCAAATTATTGAACTGAGGAGGGGACCATGAGAACCTCCAATTTATAGCTGGTTGGTCAGAAGTACAAGAGGCCTGGACTTGTGATTGGAGTCTGAAGTGGGGGCAGGCAGTGTCATGGGACTGATCCTTCACCTGTGGAGTTTGTGCCAGCTCTGGGGAAGTTAGTGTCAGAAGTGTTGTGAGTAGAGAAATAGTTTTCATCTATTGGGTTTTCCGTTTAGGTACCAAGTTTTTTACCCACCATTTCACCTCTAATGGCAGGTACATAGTATGCCTTGAAATACTATGTGTTAAAAGATGATTGAATAAACAGATCTGACTCCAACAGGTCAAACATTACTAGGTTAGAAAGAGGTAAAATATTTCACATTAAAGAATGCATTTGAAATCTGCATTTATAATTGAGCAGTGTGAAACAAATGGCCATACTTTTCAGTGGCTTCTACTTTTTAATTCATATAATTTAGAGCTCAGTAAAGAATGCCATCTTAATTCTTAAGGATTCTGAGTATACTTCTACAAAGGAACTCTTTATATCGTGCACTTTAAATATAACCACTAAAATTTGGCAGGTTATTCTGTTTTAACCATCCAGACCTTTACATTTTTGTGCCATTCTTTTTCCTGATTAATAAAAGCAGTGCATCATTTAGAAAGTTTGGAAAATACCAAAAAGCCTAAAGAAACAATTGCTTTTAATTCCACTCCCTAAAGATCATCAATTATAAATTTTGGCATGTTGTTGCCTTGCAGGCTTTTTTCTGGTAAATTCTATACTTGATTGAGATATGATAGCATGTGCAATTGTGAATTCTGGTTTTGAAATTCTACTTAATTTTATATCTATAGTTAGCAGCTTTCCATTTCATTGGAATTCTTTCCACACCTCATTCTAGTGTCTATAGCTCTGATTTTCAAAGCATGAGTCCCTGACCAGCATTATAGGCATCATATGGGAGCTACAAATTCTGGGACCCACCCAGACCTACTGAATCAGAAATTCTGAGAGGGGCTCAGCAATCTGTGCTTTAACAAGCCCCGAGAGAATTCTGATGCAAATTAAGTTTGAGAACCACAGCTGTGTGGTCTTGCTCCTTAGTCCACTGTTGGAAAATAAGGATTTTTTTTTTGCTGTTAACAAATGTTTCACAAAACTCTTTGTTCACATTTCTGAGTATTTCTTTAGAATAAAGTAATTAATCAAATGTGCAAGCACATAGTCTGATACACGGAAACTCATTTCTGTCTGGATCCAGGTGGTAGCCGTTGTCACTCCCCCAGTAGAGGTTGAGATGTCTATCTCCCCACAGTCTTCCTTTTATACAAACTTATTCTTTAAGTACTTTTAGTTATTAAGTTGTTGGTATCTTTCTTATTGTCTTAAATAGGTTTTTCTTAATAGCAACAATATGTTAAAAATACTAACCAGTCTTTTTGTTTGTCTTTACATGTTATTTGTGATAATTTCGACCTACAGATATTTTTCATTTTGTCCTGGTCAATCCTATATATTTATTTATTTTTATAAATTGGAAAGTCATTTCTCATTCCAGAGATTATATACAATTTACTTATAGTTTCTTCTAATATTTACATTAAAAAATTTAGATCTCTAGTCTACCAGATTTTTTTTTTAACTGGACAAAGATCTAAATAGCATTTGAAAAGTAATTAAACAATTTTCCAGAATACTGTCAATGAATTTTTTAATCATAACTTTAATTTTCTCACTATGATTGCCTGATTGATTTAACTTTAGCGTCTATTATATTTAAATTATTTCAGTACCGCAAATGTGGTCCTTTTCTAGTCTTGTGTTATACTGCAAAATAGTTTCAGTTATTTTGTTTATTTATTTTTTACAATGTGCCAAGAGCTTAAAAAGTTTAATTTCTTATTTGATGGGGAGAAAATCTTACTGTTCCTTTTGTAGTGGAGGTTCAATATATCCTTGTTCTGCATTAACTTAGCTTTCTCACGCCCATCATACTTGGACAAAGGCCATTCTTAGACTCTATATACAAAGTCTTTAAAGTGTTCACATATTTTTCTGCTTTTATTCACCTTATAGTTAAACAAATTTAAAAAGTAAAAATGTTTGGGGCCAGCCCTGTGGCGCAGCGGTTTAGTTCGCGCTTGGCAGCCCAGAGTTCGGGAGTTCGGCTCCCGGGCGCCCGCCCACGCACTGCCTGTCAGCCAAGCCATAGACCTACGCACCGCTTATCAAGCCATGCTGTGGCGGCATCCCACATAAAGTGGAGGAAGATGGGCACGGATGTTAGCCCAGGGCCAGTCTTCCTCGGCAAAAAGGGGAGGATTGGCAATGGATGTGAGCTCAGGGCTGGTCTTCCTCACAAAACAAAACAAAAGTAAAAATGTTTATTATTTGACTTAGTTTCCCTTTGCAGTAACGTTTACAAAGAACAAGTGGAGGTCAACTTTGAGCACCTAGCATGAAAAAAATTGCACCTAAATAGTGGGTTAGGAAGGAAGAAATAATCTGAGGAAAAATTGGGAAGAATCCATCGAAAAGTATGATTTTCAGGTTGCTGTAGGATTTCAGACAGCCTGGGAATGCGTATGAGCATTTTAGCTTTAATTTCCAGATGGAGGGAAGTTGTGCTGTTCTCTGCCATGGCCTGCCCCCTTCCTGTAGGAGGGCACACGGGCAAGTTTGCTGTTCCAAAGAGACATGGGAATAGAGGCGGCTCCTAGATTTCAATTCAGTCCCATCCTGGTCAACAGCACGTAGAGATGGAGTTTCTTCTCCGTGCAAGGAGTTCTGAGGGTGGTGGTGGGTGAGGCGTGCCGTGCGTAGGAGGACATTTTACAGATAAAATGGTCTCTGACGTCATTGGGATCAGGCTCCAGAGGCACATTTCTCTGGTAGTTCATTGCTTCTTTGAATATTGCCTCATTAGATTCTTACCACAATTCTGTGATGTAATTAGAACTCTTGTCATTGTCACCACTTGAGAGATGAAGAAAGGCATGCAGAGAAGGTCAAGGAATTAGGTCGAGGTCAAACAACTAAGTAGTGAAAGAATCAGGAGGAGATATTCAGATTCCTGGACCATTGTTCTTTCCACTTAAGCACTGAATTGCAGTAACGTGTTTTTCCTGATTATGTTTTATCATTGACTTCAACTGAGTAGAAAATATTTCTTAAAAAATTTTCTTAAATTCTACTTATAAACATCAAAGTTACATACTGTTGTGCATTGAATGTACGTAATAGATCAGACTTAGGACGTGATCTTCATTTACATACTGTTTTGATAGTTATTATTTTCTGCAAAATATTTTGTGTATGCAATGAGCGGGAACTCAGAATGACATGGTATCTGTCTTGAACATATGCTCTTTCTATTCTTGTTCTTAAGGTGTTAAACCCAACTAAATCAAGGAACCAATAAAAATCTGTGAGGAGTCAGAAATATTTAGGAGACTGTAAAGAAAAATTGTCTTTTTCTCTTATCTCGTCCTATTTTTTATTGGATTCTTTGTTTTAAATTGTTACTCTAAGCTGATTGATGTACCTATTCCTCATATTCCCACCTTCCTTTTTTTCTGGCTATTGCTGAATTCCTAATTCCTACTATAATTTTTTCTCTTAGGTAAAACCAATAACCAATATATCCTCTCCGTGGCTGGAGGGACAGTTTTATTGTTGCTGTTTGTTATCCTGACTACCGCCGCCATTGCCATTCCTTCTAACAGGTGAGTATTGGGACTCCTGCATCTTGTTTACCCTGAACAATTCTGGGGGTCGAGGTTCTCTGTTAATTACCCAGTAGTTGGTCAAGCTGTCTGAGCATCACATACAGTTCTTTGAGTGCTGTTCTTACACAAAGGAGAAGTAGTTGTGGTAATATTGAAGAGAAAGCTAGAGTAGTTCATTTAAGAATTAGTAGGAGCTGGCAGTCCGCTCCCATATTAACAAAGCTTTCATATTCTGGGCAGCCACTGCCGGATGCCTCTGCCCTGTCTGCTACCCCATCCATCTTTCTCCTGTAAGGAAAAAAGGCTGTCCACGACGGGGTGAGTGTGTGTGTGCGTGCATGTGTCAGAGAGAGAGATTCTGAGAAGGACAAGAACAGGGTTGAACAGTAATAATGCCTTCATTTATTGATTCCTCAAATATTTATTGTGACAGTGGTGAGGAAGATATAATGTGCAGGTTGTAATATGCAAACAACGTAATTTTAAATGATTGTATGTTCTCTGAAACAAGCAATCTAGGTGGTATTATTAAAAATTATTGAGGAAGAAAGGGGTTGGAGGGGGCTACCTAGAGAGAGCAGGTGGCCATTTGGCCTCTACCAAAGTTTCCTACCTTAATGTCTTGCGGCACGCTTGGTCTTCTTGGTTGAGCCTTTCTTCCCTTTCTACTTCTCCCATGTTCATCAATGTGCTTGTCGCATGTATTTGTTGCAATCTGAGCTGTAATCACATTGGGTTGGAATTCCTCCTTATACTTATGTTCCAACTAAAGTGTTATCTTCTGACGGGAGGAAGGGACCAAACTTTTGATGTCTATATATTGCACTTCTAGCGCATTGTAGACACTTAATATGTTTGTTGAGTGAATGAATACATCCATCTCCACTCGTCTCTCCTCCCCCAGGAATAGTCCTAAGCACACCCACACTTGCACACACATGCTTACTGATAGGATTTCCAGTAGGTTTCTCCATCTCATCTCCATATCCCCGGCCTCTACCTCTTCAGGGGCTCTTAGTGTGGCTCACCTGATTTTAGTAATACTCTACAATCTGCTCTCCTGCCCCCAGGTACCTCCTCTCTTTCTAACCCATCTGATTTTTTTCTGCTTCCTCTTCTAAAAGCTACACTGGCCATGTCAGCCTCCTGTTTAAAACTTTTTATCTTCCCACTACCACCAGAATAATGGTAAAACCCATTAATCCTGTTATCAGAGGTGCCCTACTTTCTGACCCCAATCTAACGTTCATTTATATTTTCTACTTTACTTATTCCCCCCGATGTTGACAAATTTTGTTAAAACTGCAACTTTCATTCTGTGAACACACCTGACTCTCTTCCCATTTGGTATGCCACCAAAATGCTGTTTTCTCCATCTTTGGCTTTAATCCTGTGGAACAGGTGTCATTCAAGGTGTGGGACACATGTCCCCTCTGGAAGGTCTCTCCTGCTTCTCCCTCCCTGCGAGGAGACATGATGTCACCGTCCAGAATCACATGTACTTCTTATCTGCCACAGCTCACAGCCTGCTTTGTCGTTTAATCATTTTTATGCTTGTCTTCCCTTCTATTCATAATGGCAGGGATTGTGTTTTATTCATTTTTAAATGTTTGATAGTGTTTAGCACTAATCTTTCCAAATAATGGATGGTCAATAAGCATTTGTCTAATTAAACTGAAACATGAAACTGTTGTTTTTCCTTTCTCTCCATCATGGGCTGCCCCCAAGTCTTTCCCTGGTCAGAAATTAGCAAATTGAGGTAAGGAACTCAGGATGTTAGTGACACTGAGGATTTCTCTACTGCTTCACCTTGGTTGATAAAAAATGCACCGAGGGCAGACGGGAACAAGGACAACATGACTAAGAGGGAGTGAGTGACAGAACGGATCTCTGGAGGGTCACAGATGTTGGACATGATGGATTTAGCTTCATGAAAATGCATCATTTTTGCATGAATAGCTAAATTGAACTGTACAATATATTGTCCCACTTGGTTAAATGTGATAAAAAGAAGATTAGTGGACTTGAATGCATAATCGTGGCCGAACACCACAAAGGAAAGAGCACTTGTTCTTTCTACCTTGTCACTAGTATCGGTTTGTGGTTATTACTCAGAATGGAAATGTTATGAAAAATGACCCGACGGCTTAAACAATGACCTTCTGAACCCTGTCTTAGCGACCATTGAAAATAATCCTGCCACTTCTGATGTACTGACTTGGATAGAAGCCAAAATAAGTCAGAGTGTGCCCAAGTGAAGCTGAATTCTTCCTTCACACCTGGCGCCTATGAGCCTGTGTGTCCGCAGGCATTTGAAGCATTTTCTCTGCTCTCAGTGTGTGTTGTTTCCAGCTGGAGACCAGAATAGTGACACTAGCAAGTGAACACTGTTGGGATAGTGCGGAGCTCTCGGAAGCGTGATGGGAGCCAAGATGTAGTCCATAGACTGACACCTGTGTTTGTAGGAAGAAATGTAATATTTAGTGAGCAAAACGTTAGACACTTCTTTGTACATTTGCTGTCAACGTTGATGTTCACAACAAATAGGATGTCTTTGTTTGCCTGGACTTTCCCCGTTTCGGCACTCAACGTCCCGCACCCTGGGAAACTCCTTAGAACCAAGCGAGCCAGCACGGTTGGTCAACCTGGAAGGAACCATGTTATGTTTACAGTCTTCATTTCAGAGATGAGAGGACTGAACTTCAGAGATGCAAATAACTAGTCAATTGCAGAGCACAAGTCAAACACAGAAGCCTGACTCTAAGCTTCCTGTTCTCTTTTCTTCATCACATTGTATACTATAGGCTTATGTAAAAAAATACTTGTATTTATTTAATATATATATATATTTGGATGTATCTGGGAAACTTACCTTTATGTTATGATACAGCAAGCCTTGTGAACCATGATTTAACAAAAGATCACAGGTCGTAGATCTGTGTCTCATTTATTTCCTAATTTCTAAAAAGAAGATAATAATAACATCTATATCACAGATTTCTTTTGAAGAGTAAATAACTATTTATGCAAAACATCTAGAAACATGAGTTGCACATAGTAAAATTACACATCAAATAAATAAATAATTTAAATAATACTTAATAAGTAAATAAGTAAATGCACATAGAATAAGATAAGTTTGTGATTATGTTGACACAGTAGGAGTATTTCACAGTGACTAGAAGAGACCATTAGGGTCAACATCCATCATTAGAACAACTTTATTTTTTTGTATGAAGGAAAAAAACTCTACATTTTGTATCTAACCTATCTCTTCTGTGGTTCTATAAGAATCTTTTCTTTAGGGAGATGAAAAGAGATAGTCACCATCTTCTCATGATAACTATTTCCATACACTTGGATATGGTTATTTCATCTTTTGCATTCAATTACGTTGCCTCTTTCTTCTTCCCTTGTATTTTCTCTTCAAAGATTCCTCCTGAAGTTAGGTTTTCATACATTTTGTTGAAACTGTGGAGAGTTTATTGGATAGTATAGTTCCACTGGCCCATTGAACTGCAGCAACATGACTCCAGAAACAGTAGGGCCTAATAGTCAAGAGGGAGGGCTGTGGACTCAAATCTCAATACTACCACTAACCAACCATGTGATTTGGGGCAAGTTACTCTTCCTCTCTATGCCTCAGTTTCTCAATCTGTTAAATATAGAGTTTTTGATGAAATCTAAATCAAATAATCCATACAAGTGGTTTAGTAAAATGCCTGGAAGATTCTATAAAGCTTAATTATATTATCATTGTCATCTAAGAAGTTACATTGTTGGCATTTAAAAGGAAGTTTGTTTTGTTTTGGTGAGGAAGATTAGCTCTGAGCTAACATATGTTGCCAATCTTCCTCTTTTGGCTGAGGAAGATAGGCCTTGGGCTAACGTCCGTGCCCATCTTCCTCTACTTTATATGTGGGATGCCTGCCACAGCATGGCTTGAAAAGTGGTGCATAGGTCCGTGCTTGGGATCCAAACCTGTGAACCCCAGGCCTCTGAAGCAGAACGTGTGAACTTAATCACTATGCCACCAGGCTGGCCCTAAAAGGAAGTTTTAATTGTACTTACTAATGTACACTGGCTGGATATCCATTCAGTTTCCTTCACCATTGGAGAAGGTAGGGAAAATGAAAAATTTAGGTCAATGGAATTTTGGGTAAGTATGTATAAAGCAACTGTGGAGACTACTTCAAAATATTTAGTAAGGGCCTGTGGGCTGGGGTACAGGTGAGGTACAGAGCATTTGAAATAATACTAATGCTGAACTGTAATTCTTAATGCCTCTATTGAATATGTATTCCCAGAAGGAGAAGGAGACAGCAAAGAGTTCTAGTTAAAGAGTCTTGGGACACACAGAATAAGGTAAGTTTTTTCACAGTTGTCATTTTTTCCCCCTTTGCGCATCATAAATGTCATGTTAAGTCAGTCCATTTTGCAGTTAGCAATCTTCTTTTTCCTTCTCCTTTCAATAACTTGGTCATGCAGTTGCCTGTAATTCAAGTATCAGCCATACAAGTATCAGTTATGTTCTGAACTGTTATTCTCCTATTATTAATGCCCTTTGAAACCGTTTGTTTTACATTAATATAAGTCAAGGTGCAATTACACTGACATAATAATAACAAATACTCGGCATTACCAAAATCTATATTAGTTTCTTAGGTCTGCCATAATAAAATTACCACAAAGTGGATGACTTAAAACAATAGAACTCTTTTCTCTCATGGTTCTGGAGGCTTGAAGTCCAAAATCAAGGTCTCAGCACGATCAGTTCTTTCTTGGGATGAGAATCTGCTCCATGCTTCTCTCCTAGTTTCTGGTAGTTGTCAGCAATCCCTGGCATTCCTTGGATTGTAGACGCCTCACTCCAATCTCTGCCTGTCTTCACATGGCATTCTTCCCTCTGTGTGTGTGCACATGCTCATCTGTGTCTCTTCTCCTCTTCTTATAAGGACAGCAGTCATATTGGATTAAGGCCCACCTTACTCCAGAATGACTTCATCTTAACTATAGTCACGCACTGCATAATGACGTTTCAGTCAACAACA
The DNA here is from genome assembly GCA_031878705.1 of Tapirus indicus. Lineage (NCBI taxonomy): Eukaryota > Metazoa > Chordata > Mammalia > Perissodactyla > Tapiridae > Tapirus > Tapirus indicus. The sequence goes on from CM062917.1 coordinate 8,753,320, forward strand.
GACTGCATATACGATGGTGGTTCCATAAGATTTGTACCATATAGTCTAGGTGTGTAGTAGGCTATAGCATCTAGGTTTGTGTAAGTACACTCTATGATGTTCACACAATGACAAAATTTCCTAACAACACATTTCTCAAAATATATCCATGTTGTTAAGCTATGTATGACTGTAATTACATCTGCAACAAGACTATTTCCAAATAAGATCACATTATGAAGGTCTGGGAAGGACATAAATTTTGGGGGAATGCTATCAGACCCAGTATAGGGCATAACAAGATTTTTATGTCATAAGGTCATTGTGAGGATTAAATTAAACTACATAAAAGATCCAAAGCATAGCAAGCATATACACAATGCATGATATTCATTATCACTATTACGTTTGGATTAATTTATTGATTCATGAATGCTCAGATTATAGAGCTAAAGAACTTGTGGATGGGCTGCAGGAGTCTGATGAACTGTAACAGTTTCACTCTACCTTGCTCCTGACCCTGATTGTTTAATTGAAAGAGTAGAAAGTTCCTTCTCGGTTTGCAGATAAGACCGATGCTTATTTCATGCTCATTGTCTCCACTCTAGGCCAAATATCTTTAACATATATTATCTGTTTACAAAATTTTACGACAAAACATTTCCCCAAGTGTTATCTAAAATCGCATCCATTTTTCTTCAACTTAATTATTTGCAATTGGATTCTACAAGGCCATACAAGTATCAGTTATGTTCTGAACTGTTATTCTCCTATTATTAATGCCCTATTAAAATGTCAAGTACTCAAAAGTTTCTGATGATCCAATATGTGTGCTTCCAACTTCTTAATAATCTATCAGTTTGACTTTTTTCTTCTATTAAGTAGTTACTCTTTGCAAAACAAAAATTTTTTTCTGAATAATTCATGGCTTGCTTTTTGGCATCAACTGCAGAGACTCAAGAAATCTTGTCTTGTTTCATCTGCCACTCCAGCGTGCAATAAACCAGTGCTCTGTCATATACAATTTTTGGATCCCTTCTTTGTCCTTAGCTTCTGTCCACTCAAGCCAATCCAAAGCCAAATTTATTGTTATGAATTTCAGAGGAGGAGAGCAGCTTTGCAAATTCTTACATTAGGTATTCAGCTTTTTCAGGCTATTGTAGAATAACGATGTTTTGAAGGATGATTAGAAAGTTAGATTTGGACTGTGAAAGATAAAGAAGTTAGACCTACTGATTCTTTTTTTTAAAACAGGCTATATAAGAAACAATGGCACTTGAACTTTCCTTTTGCTTTCTTCTTGCAAACACCAAAACCACTCTAAATTTCCAAACTGCTCACTAGAAAAACCTCTCTTTCTCATTCTCCTTCTCTTCCTCTCAATTTCTTTCTCTCTCTCTCATTTCCTCATGCCTACATATTTCCTGTCACATACATATGTACAGGTGATCAAAGTGACTTGATTAAGAGAGAAGACTGATTGTATAACATCATTTTGAAAGTGAATGTCAGTTTGTTTTGGTAATTTCTTTCATGGTGTTCAGTTGCTTCTTTTTAAGCCAGGACACTGTGTACTTTAAAATATTTCTTTAATTAAGACATTCTTCCAACAGAAATTAATGGGTACCCACTATGGGAAAATACTATACTAGACTTTCCATATAAAAAATGAGAATACTTGTTGTCATCAAAATAGCCTAACATTGGGAGAGGGAGTTCTACATGTAAACGGTAATTCATAACCCAATATAACAAGTGATAATCTAGGCTAGGTTCCTTTTGCATCTCAGTCAGAGCCCTGCAAATAAAGAATGCGATTTCTCACAGAAGTTCAATACAATGAAGAGAATGTTTTATGAAATTATTTGAATAGAATTTTGACCTATATTGTGGTTGAATTGAGGAGAGAATTATGTTTTTAGGGTCTTTATTAGTTGCTGAGATGCAGTGAATTATTGACATCCTCTCTATTTGTCTTTCTAGGCAGCCAACAACTATAGAAGTCCCGTCTTTACCAACCAACCATCAGATGATGCAGGAGAGGATATTTATGTTAACTACCCAACCTTCTCTCGTAGACCAAAGACAAGAGTCTAAGCTTTTTCCTTGATTTGAGCAAATGATGATGACTATTATGCACATGGATCTTTATACAATTTCTTCCCACTACTCAGTGTCTACCTTGGATACCAGTTGAATGAATTTATTTCATATGATAGAAAAAATACTGCATTACCTAGAGAACATTCTTAGCAGAAATGTTTCAGAAAACCTGACTCTAATTAGCTTATACATTAAAGGAAACTTACTGAATCATGTAATGGAACAATTCAGGGGAGATCAATCTTCAGGCAAGGGTTATTCACCAGGGCTTACTCGTTGTGTCTAGAATTAAGTATGGGCATGAACCAGTTTCTGCATTCCTTTTCACCATGTTGGATCCACTTCTTGGTGTTAGCCTAACTCTCATTTAGGCTCTTCCCTTGTGTTTCCCAGATGACTGGCGACAACTCTTGGCAATTCATCATCCTTGTTTCTGTCTGGTAGAGAGTATTCTTCTCTGATAGAGAAAACAAATTTGGTTATTTGTCCATCATTAAACAGTCATCAGGACCAGAAAGGATGAAGTCAATTAAGGGTTCACCTCTAGAGCTGGGAGTGGGGCCAAAGCACAGTACTGGGAAATTCAGAGTATTGTCAGAAGAGGGAAAGGGGAGCCTGGAAGCTGGGTTGGTTACCAACAAATGTGGACTGCAGTGATATTCCAAGACATCTCTTGTTAGCCAACTAAAAAGAGAATATGTGGGTGGATTTAGGTTAGCTCTTTCTCTCCCCACTTCTAGAATCTGTTTTATCAGCTTATTCCAGAAGAGTGGTTGGAAGTAGAATAAATGAATGGTCAAGAGAAAGATAAATGTGACAAGGAAATCTCTTCCCTTTCTATTCTCAAATAAATTCATCTCCAGTTCCATACAGAGTTCTTGCCATTATCCCTGGACTAGGCTTATGAGCAAGTGTAGTAGATGGTTCAATAATAACTTAATGTTTTTGATATTGAATTATTTTCTACTTTTGAGAATTATTTTTAATATGTAAATTCTCTCTAAAGGATTAGGTACCTAGGCAATATTATTATTTTTTAAATAATTGTGTGAAATCTCAATACAAGAAAAAGAATGATAGCTGGAAGTGGTGGCATAAGGTGGTAGGATAGAAAAGTGAGGGGGGAAGAGCATTGGGAGGGTATAGAGAAGGAGGAAAAGGTATCAAAGAGTGGGAAGATACAGAGAGAAACTTGTCCTGCTTCACAGTTTGGCCAAAGATAACCCTAGTGATATCACTGACAGAGCAATTAGAGACCATGCCTGCCATTGTCCACATTCTAGATGGAGGCAAATAATGAAAAGTGTTTGTGAAACTCAGTAATGGTTATGGTCACCTTGAAACTACAATGGTCATTACCAAATATAATGATCATTTGTGTCTCAGATATTCATTACTTGTCTCTAAAAGGTCCTCATCTCTAAAGATTCATCAGAAAAACTGCATTTAAGTATCAAAGTTGTAGACTTTTCATGATAATCTTCAGTGAACCAAAACCAAATTCTCATTTTGTCTAGACAGATTCTAAGCTGTAATTTACATTTTTAAGCAAGTCAGTGGATAGTTTATGATTTTAGCTTTAAATACCATGCATGCCAAATAGTGCAATTATTCTGTGGATTACAGAAATTGTCTGTGCCTCTACCTATTTCAGAAGGGAAAAAATTAAAATGACCAATTCCCAATTATGTACATGCTTATGTACTTAGCTCTCATTTTAATTTTGTTTGCTTAAAGATCTTTATATCTTGATCCACGAAGTGTTTCCACAAATACATTAGTGTAACAAAGCCAGAAGGTGATTTACAAGAAAACAATCTACCATGTTGCTAACACTATCAGATCCATGAAAGTTTCCATGGCTGAATCTATCAGTTTGCATGGTGAAGCAAAGCTAGCATCATTTAAGTAATAAACTATTTCTTTTTCCTAAAAGTTAATCAAAATATTACTTTCTGGAAGATTCTGATAACCAAATTCTCAATGTCTAATACAGGTGAGAAGTAAAACCTTTCTACCATTGCAATATGGGAAATGTAAATCCCATTTTCACAGAGAAAATGACTATGGGGGGATGAGAACAGTACAACCAGGGGTCATTGTCCTGGTGGCCTTTACTCATGGTTTCGTTGGGAGACTTTTGTGGCAAACCACTGAAGTGTTGTAAAGCCTCCAGAATGTTTGAAACTTGTCTTTTTTTCCATGGGTGTTTTAATTTTTAAAAATCTCTCACTCAAAATATTTATGAGAACTACTTACTCTGTCACTTCTTTTCTGTATATTCTTTCTCTGCAGAGCTCAGGGTTTTTTCAGGGATGTGGAACCCTCTTAAGTCCTGCTAAAAATTCTCTGACCTCCCCTGTTGATCCTGGTACACTCTCAGCTTTTATGCTGCTGAAATTTTGTTATTTGTTTTCTTTCTCTGGATGTCTTCACTTAACAAAGCACTTTCACTGTGGTCTCTTTAATACTGTACCTAATTTGCTAGAGTTTTGTAACTCTACCTAACGTATATCTGTATATGTATATATGTGTGTATGCGTAACTATACTTACTATATATTATATATACCATATATGATATATATATATAAGGTATATGCTATATGTATAGTGTGTGTGTGTATGTAAATATATAAATACACACACACACACATATACTTTTTCCCTAATCTTTGTGCCGGCTATTCTGGTTGTTACTAAGGAAACAGATCAAAACAGATCCCCAGAATAAAAGGTCAGAATTGAATCAAACTTAAGTTTTAAATCTTTTTTGCAAGGTGCTACTTAGGAAGCAAGACGCTTCCTAAGATTCTTTTTTACATATATAGTTTATATTGATACATATAATACATTAAATAAAAAATCTGTTTCCTTTGAAAGCCATTATTTTAATGTTTACATTAAAGTAACCCATTAGAGGGAATTGCTGTGTGATGACAAGGTAGGTAAGTTTGTTAAATGTCATTATAGAGTACACAGTTTTGTCAGGGAAAGAATGCATCTTATTAACCTACAATGACTAGGTATTGATTATATTATCATCATCAGAGAGACCTTGAAACATTATTTAAAGGGCTTTATGCACGCTGAGAGAATAGACATTTTGTTAACTTGTAATCACGCTTATGGATGGGAGGCAGGTGGATGAGGCTATAATTTTTAGTTAATATTCAAATTTATAGAATGTTTTAAGTAATTCAGTTTATTACTAAAAATATTATATGTATAAATTTAAAATATATTGATTATCAATTTATAATATATAGTAAAATAAAAATAATTTTAGTAGGTTTACTCTTATTGTAAACATCCAAGTTATGTTGGTTTATATAGAACTATACTAAATAAAAACTGCAGCTGCACTGCAGTAATTTTCTGAATGGGTAGAGTCCAGACTGTAATTAGAAATCACTATAATCAAAATGCTTCTTCTTGATTTATAATAATGTGCTGTATTTTGTACTGTTTATATGAAATTTCAGCAAGATTGAAGATATTGTAGAATTAAGATGCTTATAAAGTATAAGTGGAGGTGCTAAATTATGAGTATGAAGGTTAGCTTCTTTCCACAATAGTGATAAGAAAATATTTTTGAGAAATATAAAACAATTAAACATGTAATGATTGTTTTATTACCATCATTAGTTTGGCCACTATTAGAATGTAATGTCTTGAAAGTGTTGGCCTTCACATTTAGACTTTTGCATAAATTAGTATATTTTTTCATTGGTCTGTTCATTGGAATTAGTCTAAGCCAAGTCTCTGGGCTCTTATATATTTATCTGAAAAACAAAGACAAGGTTTTTTTTTAAAGAAAATTCTTCTATTGATAGTGATCCAAGAGGCAGAACTGTGGCTTCTAAAATTAACTGCAATGCTTTCTAAGGAAATTTTATAAATCTTTGAGGTAGGTTTACATATATATTTTTCCAGATTCAAAGCACTAACTATGTTGTAAGATGTCGTAAGAAAGGATCTAATTTAGGGGTATGGGTGATAAATGTCTGGAATAATCTCCTTTTATTGCTTATTGTCCCTGTTTGAATGATAAGTTATATAGTTACCCTCTTTAGCACATTTTTTCCAGTTTTATATGTAATTTCAGACTCTTGGGTTTTGTAGGGCATGCAAATATTTGCCTTGATGTACTGTATTCTGTTGCTTGAATGAATAAAATGCAGTGCTCCACGATCATTAATTTCATTTGCCATCAAAGAATATGAGGGGAAATTCCTACAGAAAAATATGAACATGGAGAGTTCAATGCAGAAAAAATTCAAACCACTGACACTTTGTAACTCCTATCTCAGTGCAGCATTCGGTGCATCTTATAAGTACATGTAGTTGGAAAAGTCAAAGTGCCGTACGAGGGTTTTTTGCCAAAAATCATAATTCCTGCCCTTCCCTTTTTCCCTCCATTGAGACAACAAATTTCACTTCTTCTGATTATTTTATTTCTCTTTACTTTTCTGAATAGCATGTTTATATCACTACTAGATTTTTTTTCAATTTTAGACATATTGATTTGGATGTCTTCCTCTCCACCGACTCACTACACATGCCAACTCTTCTCATGGATCTATTCTTCCAAAATATTTATATTAAAATTTTGATTATCTCAAAATTGGGTGTTTATTTTTTCATGACCTTGTCAACACTCTTCTCAGTTGAATCACATGGTGAAAATGATTGTGCTTTCTCTCCTGTATAACTTTTTTGCCACGTTGAGTTGTGATTATCTCTTTGTAGCTTACTATTTTTGTATTTACCATAAATTTATCTCAGACTCTTCACCAATGGTCTACACGACCTCTTCAGATCCTCTGTGATGCAGGAGATATTGCAACAATCTCATCTACCTAAAAAAGTTACCCTAGAACCTTGACTCGGGCCAATAAGCAGTGGTTCTTTCTGCATAGCTGTCATCCTGATATCTCTCTTCATCTAGAAAAAAGAAGAGCGAGGAACATAAAGCCTGGAGTCAATTCTAGAAAATTCCCCAGTACAAAAGGATATGAGGTTTCAGACTGCAAGTATTTAACCAGCTCCCAGAACAAGGGACAATAAGAAGCCTGTTATATTTGGGTTTGTGTTGGTAAAAGTTGTGGGTGTTAGTTGGAAGCTTTGTAACCTGATGCTGACTATGTTATAGAAAAAAGAGTGAATTTATCTGAATGGTATGAGTGGCTCATAGCAGTGCCAGGGCACTCGTGGAAGAAGCTTGGACAACGGAGAAAATGTGGCAAATCCAGTGATCCACAGCAGGCCGCACAACTACCACTCTGAGTTTGGCTCTGGCTAGAACAGCGAGCCTCTAGCCTGAACCACATCGCTCTCCCACACGTGGCTGAGTTCTGAACGCCACTTTTCATTTGCCTCACTTGTTCCAGAATCAGTGCCCCTTACAGATATCAGCAAGGTAGCCGAAGAACTTCTAAAACTGACAAATGTCTCTGTTCACTAGATGATAATTTTATCAATGGCAGGGTTTAAATAGACTTTCTATGTAAGTTCAGGACCTTATATAATACCTGAAGTTATTACAGTTGTATCCAAATATATCCACGGTTGTTTTTGAATAAATTGGTGAATAAACAAATAAATACAAGTTAGCGTCTATATCAAAACTCTCAATTAGTAATCTTGGAATAACGGCCAATAGTTCATTTTTAGTATTGCTATTGAGATTGGATTGGGTATTAGGATTCACCAATCCCCCAAATAATAGATATATTGTATCATTTTCTAGACTTTAACTTCACTCAAGTTTATTGATTTTTTAAGACTGCAACTTATGTCTAGACAGGTATATCTTTACATGAAATATCAATTTCTTTGTAACATACTACCTCCAAAATTCCAAGTAAAAAGTTGACGTTTGCCTATTTTTAATGGAAAACTGCTCATTAAAATGCCACGAAATTATACTAAGTACCATTTGACCTATGGAAATAAATATTATTAAAGGAAGAAAGCAATGGGTAGGTGGTGCCAATCTTCTTTTACATGTGGTCAAATACGCGAAGGCTCTTTCTGGACTAAATTCTCACGAGTTTAAAATATCAAGTAAAAATTCTCCAAATCCCTGAAGAGTGATGTCTAGTGTTGTATAGCCAAACCACATTTGTAAGACATAAAACTTGAGAAGAAGCTCTGATAACTTACTTTCTTCACTATTCAAAATTTAAATAATCTCAACTGATTTTGTATTTTTTTGGAAATTCATTCTTAAAGTGATCTTCTTATTCATTCATTTATTCATGACAATTCTTCTTATTCCAGATATTCAAAAGTACTTATAGTGAGCAAGACCATTATTCTTTAATCAGCTGTCCGGGTAAGACTTTGAGGTCTCCAATTTACTCTCAATGTCAGTAAAATTTCTTATTACAGCTTTTGATGTGGCTTCAGTTGAGATGATTTATCACACTTTTTTTTCCTTGAGGAAGATTGGCCCTGTGCTAACATCTGTTGCCAATCTTCCTTTCCCCCCACCCCAAAGCCCCAGTACTTAGTTGTGTATCATTGTTGTAGAGTTGTAGCTCTTCTATATGGGATACTGCCTTAGCACGGCTTGATGAGTGGTGAGTAGGTCCACGCCCAGGATCCGAACCTGTGAACCCTGGGCCGCCGAAGCAGAACAGGCAAATTTAACTGCTACGCCACTGGGCCAGGCCCTGATTTATCTCATTTTTTTATTGTATCATATGAAGATCATCAGAAGCAAATTTTGATTTTTTTAGCTCACATAATAAATGTACAAAGAAATGTAATGGCTCAGTCGCTTCTAGAGGCATAGAAAACTCTTTTAGCTTTTCTATAATTTCACATGTAAGTTTGATCATTATTTCAATGGCTAGTGAATACTAGCTATTATAAAGTTGGGTTATTGACAAAAATATTATTATATGCTTTTACTATGTGCTATAATTTTCAAAGCAATTTCTATGTATTTGATTCTTAAAACAACTCTAAGATGTAGGCAGGATAAATATTATTATCCCAATCGACAATTGAGACAAACTAGATCCAGAGAGACTGTGTTCCAGATATGCCTTGTCAATTTGATTAAGACAGGAACTGTAGTTCCCAGAATCTCCTTTTCTGTATGGTTCTGGGTTAGAATTGGCCAAAATGGAACAAGATGGATGGGAAACACTGGACATTGTTCTCTGAAGGTCATTTTAGCCAATGTGATGAACACACGTAGAAGGCCTGGCAAGTTCCAGCTTGTCCTTACTCTCCCCTATTGCATGTCCAGCTCTTCCTGACTGCTGACCCTGTTGGCCAACAATGACCCCAGTCATCATTCTATTTTTGGCTGTAGAACCACAGAGGAAATAGCTATTCAATGGCAATAGCTTCACAGAGACCTCTTATCAGCTTCCCCGTTATAGAAAGGTAATAGGATAAAAGGTCAATATATTAAAAAAGAAAAAATCAATGGCTTTCATAAGTTTTAATGGCTTATACCAGCAATGAACAATCAGAATTTGAAATTTAAAAATCAATGTCATTTACTATAGCACCAAAAAATATATATGTAAATTTCTTAGGTGTACATCCAACCAAATATGTGCAGGATCTGTATGCTTTGTGGCCTATTAGCTTGCTGTATTCCTTTGTTAGTTCCAGGAGGGTTTTGTGGGTTTTTTTGGTATATTTTTTGGAGTTTTCCAGATAGACAATCATGTCTTCTGCAAATAAAGATAGTTTCATTTCTTGCTTCCCAATCTTTATTTTATTTTATTTTATTTTTTGTCTTACCGCATAGCTTGGACTTCTAGTAAAATGTTGCACAGGAGTGATGAGATGGTCCATTCCTGCCACCTCTCACCATTGAATACAGTGTTAGCTGTAGGTATTTTGTAGATGTTCTTTAACAAGTTGGGAAAGTTCTCCTCTATTCTTAGTTTACTGAGATTTTTTTTTTTAATCATGAATAATGTGTTTTTTCAAATGCCTTTCTGCTTCAATTGATACGATCATATGATTTTTCTTCATTAGCCTATTCATGTGGTGGATTACATTATTAATTTTTGAATGTTGAACCAGGCTTGCATAACTGGAATAAATCTCAATTGATCATAAAAATTCTTTTTATACATTGTTGGATTTGGTTTGCTAATATTTTGTTGAGGACCTTTTTCATCTAAGTTTCTGGGAGACATTTGTGGTTTTATTTTCTTGCAATGTTTTTACTTGATTTGATATTAGGATAATGCTGACTTCATAAAATGAGTTAGGAAGTATTCCTTCTGCTTCTTTTTTCTGGAAGATATCGTGGAGAATTGGTATTATTTCTTCCTTAAATGTTTGGTAAAATGATACTTTCACTTTGGAAAGTTATTAATTATTGATTCAGTTTATTTAATAGTTATAATTCAATTTATCTGTTTCTCCTTGTGTGGGTTTTGGTAGTTTATATCTTTCAAAGAATTGGCCCATTTCATCTATTAGCAAATTGTTGGCATAGAGCTGTTCCTAATATTCACTTATTACTCTGTAACATCCAATTGTATCTGTAATTGGATGTCTGTAATGCATAGTATCTGTAACAATGATCTCTCTTTTATTTATGATATTGGTAGTTTGTGTCTTCTCTCCTTTTTTCTTGATTAGCCTTGCTAGACCTTATTAATTTTTTTAAATCTTTTCAAAGAACCAGATTTTGTTTTCATTGACTTTTCTCTATTGTCTTCAATTTCATTGTTTTCTGCTCTAGTTTTTATTATTTTCTTTTTTCTGCTTGCTTTAGATTTAGTTTGCTCTTCTTTCTCTAGTTTCCTAATACAGAAGCTTAGGTTATTGATTTTAGATCTTTGTCTTTTCCAACATTGGCATTTAATGCTGTAAATTTCACTGTATCCCACAAATTCTAGTAAGCTGTATTTTCCTTTTTATTTAATTAAAATATTTTAAAATTTCTCTTGACACTTCTTATTTGACTCATGGGTTATTTATAAGTGTGTTTTAAAATCTTTCTATATTTTTAGATTTTTCTACTATATTTCTCTTATAGATTTCTAATTTAATTCCACTGTATGATTTCTATTCTTTTAAATTTGTTAAGTTGTGTTTTATGGCCCAGAATACGGACTATCTTGGAGAATATTTCATGTGAGCTTGAGAAGAAAGTGAATTCTGTTGTTGGATGTAATATACTATAAATGTCCACTAAGTCAAATTGACTGGTAATGCTGTTCAGGTCATCTATATCCTTTCTGATTTTCTCCCTTCTTGATCTGTCACATACTGATAAAGGCATGTTGAGTCTCCAGCTGTAACTGTGGATTTGTCTACGTCACCTTGCAGTTCTGTTACTGAGCAAGGGCTCTCTGCCCAATGTACTTAGAAGCCAATACTATGGCATTGGCTTTTGAGAAAAGAGAGAGCCTTATTGTAGGTTGTCTGGCAAGGAGACAGAAGGCAAGGCTCTCAAATATATCTTCCCTGATCCAAGGTTTGCGGCAAAATTTAAGGAGTTAGGGGCTACTAAGCTGTAGCTGGGCCCATGTAAGCTGATTGGCTAGTCTGAAATCAGTCCATATAAGGTAATCAAACCACTTGGGCTGCTAGAAGCCAGATTTTCCTTATTGAAGGACTTCTCGCTTTGTAAAGGGCTCAAGTGGCAACATTTCTAAAGATTCTTGGTTCTGGGGTCATCCTTGGGCTATGGGTTCCTGCCGGGCACATGCGCAGTGCTGTCTCAGTTATTGAACAAGGTTTGATTAAATACCGTTTTAAAGAAGCAAAACTAGTTTAAGCTGGTCAATGTTTTATGTGCTGTTTCAGTTCCATCAGCTTTGCCTCATGTATTTTGATACTCTTTTATTAGGTACATACACATTCAGGATCTTTAGGTTTTCTTGGAGAACTGACCACCACTATATCACATGTAATACCCTATTTTCCCTGATAATATTTCTTGTTCTGAAGACTGCTTTGTCTGAAACTGATATAGCTGCTTCAGCTTTCTTTTGATTTGTGTTAGCATCTCATATCTATCTCCAGCTGAAGGCTTGGGCCATGGCAGATGTTGGATTGGCGCCCCAGGAGCCCACAACTGTGACCTGGGATGCTACCTTGGGGCCCTGGGCCTCTGGAAGCATACAGACTCTCAGCCCACGAATGCACAGTACACTTTCTCCACCTGGCCTTTGGTGGTCCCACCGTTGCATGTCCCTTGGCCTAAAGCCTGGCCCCCCTACACCTGGCTGTGCCCCTGGGTGGGCCATAGGGTCACTGTGACTCTGAGAGTTGGGAGGCAGCTGCATCCATTGGAGTTTGCTTGAAAGGTGATGTGAACCAGACCCCATACTGACAAGTCTGGGATAAGGGGCTCTGGCAACTGCGGCACCCCGCTGTTTCTCATCCCAGGACTCTCTGACCTGCCCCTGCAGAACTCCTGAGATCTTGTGAGATCAGGCTTCCTCCTGGAGCAGCGTTCCCAGCAGCATCTTGGGCCGTTTCTGCTGTTGTCTTGGTCACCCCTGACATTAAACACATCCCAGACTATCCTCTTGCAGACCCTCTACCTGGACCTGCACTTATTCTCCCCAACATACATCCATAGTCACAAAGCACACCCTGAGGGCTCTAAACATGCCTTCCTTCCCTTCTTGGGAAACCTCACAAATAACAAATAAAAAGAAACGAAAGTACAAAGTATCCCTAAGTACGCCTCCTCAGAGAGATTTTTTTGTCTTGCAGCTTTTTTGTCTGTAATCTGCTGTTATTATACTGGATGCCTATTGGTGTGGTGGTAAGTCGTGGGGAAAGGGGAAGTGTTCTATAATCTTACGATAAATCTCAGTCTTTCAGTGTGCCTGTGTCTTTGGTCTGTGACATTCAATAATGCTTCTCCAGTGGAATAGCTTTCTCCTCCTGCTCTCTACTCCTGTCCCTGGCTGCAGAGTTTCCTATCTATTTCCATGAAGGCCTGGCTCTGTTGACTATGCTTTTTTTTTTCTCCCTTAGTTGAGACAGGAAGACTGCAGGAGCTGGGACTAGGTCTGAGAATTGTGCTCTGGCAAAGTCCCTTCCTCTGGAGAGCAGGTCTTTGTTTGGAGAAGACTATTGGCTTATTTCACAATGGTGATCCTGTCCCTTCCCTTGCCAGAACCATGAAGGGATCTTTCCTGGATCCTCATAGTGAGAATCTGGCGGGTTTCCTGGAGGGAAATCCCATGACAGTGCAGGCTCTCTCAGACTGCGGCGCCCGTGAGTTTCTCACACTCACAGTAGTCCACAACCAGACGCCAGCAATTTGCCCAGCTCACCATGTAAGTGTTACCGGCTGGTTCCAGTGCTTCGGGTCCAGGGAAGCAGATATCGGCTACTGTGGTTTCTGGATGTCTGTCTCTCCAGATTTGGGGTGGTGGTTTGCCTTGGAACTTCAGTTCTCTGATAGGTCCAAGGAAAGTTACTGATTTTCAGTCCGTCCAGCTTTTTCTTGCTGTAATCGTGGCAGTGACATCTTCCAAGCTCTTTACATATTGGCATTAAACCTGGAAGTCCTTCTACATGTATTTTTAATGTTTTCTGTTGTCTTCGTTTCTGACCTGTTTCTTTGTCCTGTCCTTGTAATGCTTTACTGGGGTGGCCCGACACTGGACTCTGATTTATTCGACTTTCTCTGCTCCATGGCCCATTTTCATGAACCACCAATCCACCTGACAAAATAGTTATGGTATATTAAAATTGGGTGCAAATAAAATACAGAATACAATCTGGAGATTAGTATGAGATGCTACTCAGTTTCCCTGATTATGCTCAGATCAGCAAAAACTAGGGAAGAGGAACTGTCAGTAACACCAACCTATCAGAGAACTCAGTCTGAGGCACCAGATTTAATGATTTTTTGGGGGGGATTCTGCTAAAATGCAATGAAACATGAGTCACAGGAAAGTGTTTCCCTGGTCACATGTATTCAATATTAATTTATTTTGAGGTTTAGTTGCACAAAAGGTAAATGAGCATTAGAAGAATCCACAGGTAAAGGAACTCAAGGCAGTAATAGCACAATCGAGCAATATGTGTGTGCAATTATACACACACACACACACACACACATACACACACAGTAAATATTAGGCTTCTAGTGAAGAAAACACACAATGGAAAGAAAGATAAAAACAGAAAGACGGCCTGAGAAATCAAGTCTGCATGTCCTGTGGCCCATTACACAATGCTTGTTAGTGGAATGCTTTTATGAATGTATGAAAGATAGACCCAAGTGAGAGCTGCCCCTAGTTTCTTCCCTACATATGGCCATACATCAAAATACTGCAAAGCTTTTCTAAATAGATCATTTAATAATTTCTTCTCAAGCTTTACCTCTTTTTCTTTACATGTTAGTGGAAATAGTGTTGAAGCTGAACATTTCTGTTAATTTAGACTAGAAAATATACAAACCATCCACTGCTGCCCAAAACCTCTTACCATCTCTTCCAGGTTAGGAAAAAGCATTAACAATAATCACCAGTTATTACTATAAGAATCACATGCCATTGAAGCTTCAGGGAGAAGACAGTGTCTAGATAGGAACAAAAAAAAAAGACAAATGTGATCTCTTTTACTTGAGTCATGAGCAATGAACCTGAACTATTTGAGAGATCATAATGTTCTGTATGTTAAAAGTGATGCTCCAGACCACTCCTAAACCCAACTTAAACACAGAGTTAAATATAGTATATAAATGTTATTGTTTATCAAACACCATAATATGACTTCTCTCAGGGTATAGCGTATCTTAGATACCTATACATTTTACATCTCCATTGAAGAGTTAGGAAGGACATACGTCACATGAAGGATGGAATTACATTTTGTTCATGGATGTAGTAAACATTTTGCACTATAAGCAATGTTGATTTTACCTGATATATCCAATGTCACCACAAATTAGTCTAAGTTGTGCCCAATATTAATGGTAGCAGCGGGCATTCTTTCCCGTCTAATACCTAGTCATCCCATTTACAAATTCTAAATTTATAATGACTCATTTCAGTTACATGTCTCTGTCAGGGCTCTCAATGGTCCATGCAATTTAGAATTTAGAATGCCATCCCCTCAGTATTGAGAAAGAGGGTCAGACATGGTGGGGAAGGAGGGCGAGGGGAGGGGAGCTGAGTAGAATACTCAAAATAAATTCTTTGTAGCATTTTTCCTTTAGATTATATTGCTGAGAGTGAGGTGACTGTAGTTAGCATGAGTGAAATGGGTTATTTCTGAGTAGTGGCTTCAATATTGATTTTTTTGGACATCAAGCTTTAGCTGTATATTTAGCTTTCCAAAATATAATTATAATGTTAAAAAACTATAAACCTCAAAAACAGCAGGCTACCTAAAACATATTTTTAAATAGATATTGGAACAAGAAAGGAATTTATTAAATCAAGGGACATTGGCTAAATAGCACTAGACTGAATATACCTGCTTCCTGACTTGAAATGCATCCTTCTTTCCTAAATGGTGAGCTCCTTAAAAGAGGGACCAAATCTTGCTCACTTTGGAATTCCCAGCTCTTAGAAGATTTAATTAATGGTTTTTAAATTGAACTTTGAAATAGTATTTTTTCCTTTTGGCTACCTTATAAGTAAAATTTGCAAATATTCAGAAGAGTATAAGATAGACCAGATTTCTCTTAAGTCACACATACACAGAAAGTGATGGTAAGTGCATATTTGTCTTATGTGCAAGTTTGTGTCAAGAGAAGAATAGGGAATTTTAGATAAAGAGGTTTTAAAAAAATTATACAATTCAAACAGCAAGAGATAATTTTGGAGTTATGTTAGACTATGCTGTGTAATAATTTCCTGTGATTAAAAAAAGCAGGGTCCAACTATTTAGATAGAGAAAGAATAAGAATGAAAAAGGAGGAGAAGGAGGAGGTGGAGGTGGGGCAGGAATTCAGAGACAGCTTTCAGAGAGAGCTTTGACAAAGGGACTTAGGAAGCTGGTGAGGATGGTCTCTCTTGCCTTACCTTACTCCCTTACATCTAGGCCAACTCCTGTCTTCTCCTATGGAAAGCCACGTACCTGTTTGCTGTCAGAGCTCCCTCCTGACACTGATGTGTATCAAACGGAATAAAAAAGAGGCAAGAACCAAGAGCCAGGAGAGCTTGCATGCCCTTAATCATGTTTTGTAGGTAGGAGGCACTTAATAAGTGTTTAGTGATTGACTGGCCTTTGAGATCATATAAATCAGCAGACTGATTTCCTATAACACCTAGATATTAGGATAATTCATATTTCCATGAATGTTTAGATATTCTATCCAGTTCTTGCTCAAACATTTATTTTAATATTTCACCATATAGATATCAAAATTAGGTAAATTTGTCTAATATATTTCTTGACTAACTTGGAACAGAGGTTAGCAGTTTTGCCACTTTGGGGGTTAAGTGGTTTTGTTTTAGTTTGTACATTACAAAAACAGCAGAGTAATTGCTATTGGGCTGTACCCTGTGACATGCGTGTATTAAATACCTTCTTGGATGTCAGCTCTAAACTTACACAAACCTTTACACGCTTTATAAAGACACTTTCCCTGAGAAATATAGTCCCCATGATTTTAACAGTGACAAAATGGGAAAGAAAAATCCATCAAGTTTACATCACCATTTGTTATGAAAGTGGCACAAAAAATTCATATCCAAAGTAAGCTGTATTTTCATTCGGCATTTAGAAAGAATGGGTTTTTCATCGTTATTGCCACTCCTGAGCATTTTCCAAACTTCTATTGGCTGCATAGAACTGAAAACTCTCATACATTTTTCATTGCTTTTTTCAAATTCATGACTTTGGCCAGACCTGCCCGTAGGAGGACATTTTAGCGCTGTGGACCACTGAATCCAGGCTCCCTCACCCACTTTGATTTCTCTGATACTATGGAAGCTTTGCAGTCTCTTTAAAGGCATGGCTCTACAAGGAAAAATACTCCTAACAAATTAATCTAATAAACGAACAAGAAATGCCCAGCTAATATTTAAAAACTGTGAGAAACAGATTCTGTAAGCGTATTTCCAGACAGATCTAAATCCAGGTGACAAAGGCCTCTCTATCATGAGATGGAAAATAATAAAAGAGATCATTGATATCTAGTGCAGTCAGGACAGCAGGCATTTCACTTTTGATGTTAAATATTTGTTCATTTTCAATAATTTTCTTTGATTATTAGAGGGTGAGCATGGTGCTGGAGTAAAGGCTGTTTTCTAGTTGTGTGACACTGTGAAAGCCACTTAAAAACTCTGGATGTCACTTCACTAGAAAATAAAAGTGTTGAACTCCAACATCATTTTCAACATTAATATTCTATGATTCCACCAAACCAGAGTCAACCTAATAAAAGCTATATTCTATTATAACATAGGGTTAGGAAAACACTGGAAATGCGTAAGTTATCAGTAACCTTACATTCACTAAAAGGCCTCCTTTTACTTCATTTTGAAAATAGCAAGCCAATAAGTGAAGGAATAAGAGACATTTTAAAGGTTAGCAGAATATGATTGTCAGAATTCTGTTTAATTACATAGTTACAGTTCATCACATAACAAAAATGTAAGGAAATCATATAATTTTACAGTGCTAACAATATTAAATAACTCATGGGTAAAAACCATCATTTTAGATGTTCAAAATCTCAATCATGCAAAGTTGTGGTATAAAGTGGCATTTTTGAACTGCTTTACCTTTTTTTAAGTGGTGGAGGAAATTTTAATATTGCACAACTATAAATTAACGTCCTTCTAGCAATATCATTTGTAAATTTCTTAGATTATGCGTAAAACATTGATAACAATAGTTTAGGTTTATCTATTTAGTATTGAGCTATAGAAACTATGAATTCAGAAGAAGGTAATTCTTGAACTATGTATTTCATGTATTTTTACCAAGGGGAAAAATCACACAGACAGATTTAAAAATAATTTAATTTCCTAATTTTATTATTGCCTCATTATTATAATATTTTCCGTTCTGCCAGAAATTCACATTTAGGTTCCAGGGACAGCCATTCCTTTGCATTCCATTCCAAAAGGTGGCTCAACTAGTATTTAAGTACAGGCTCCCCAAACTATTATTTTTCTGGAATAGATTATGATTAAAAATAAAGTTAAATCATATATTTTCCAACAGAAGCAAATTTGTAATGGGTATTTTATTCCTGAACAAGGGCCTAGCGTCCAAAGTTATTATTATCAAAAACAATCATCATAAACATTATATTTAACCAACAACAAATGACATTCCTTTAAAATGTACAGTATAAGACTTCACAAAGTATATATAAGTTAATTTAAAACAATTTACAGAAAGCAAATGTATAACATATAATTTAATATATTTTGAAGATTCATGGGGATAAGGATTTTATAAGATGGGATAACTCTATGTGGCCCTAAGAAAAAGATAACCATAACATAGAGAGTAGGTCAAAAGTCAAAAATGTGTGCATGTGTGTGTGCGTGTGTTAGGGTTTGTGTGGAGGTGGAACAACGGGGCCTCTTTAGGTCCTGGGGAGTCTCCTGTCCTCCGCAGTAAAGACGATGCTGGCGTTGATGCTCATTCATTGTCAGGAAGTGGACTGACTAGTTACGGTGATTTATATACTGCCTGCTATAACTAAAAGAATAGAAAGTGTCATAACTGGAAAGAATCTATTCTCTATTTGAGGTCTTCACAAAAACTTGGAGGTCCATTCCCCCAACTCCACCCATTGATATATATATTTTTTGATAAGAATGAGCATTGTTCCTTGAATTATGCAATAGATATGTAAATCTGAATTTGATTAGTCAAATTATTTCATATTGACCTATATCGTTAATTTCTGATTCATATTTAGTATCAAGATACTCCTATCATTTTATTCCTCATTTTTCCTGCCTTTCAGCCCATCTCTCAAATAGTTAATGAAATGGAATACCATAAAAACCCTCTCACAATATTTTCTTTGGGCAAAATTCTGTAGCGACTTAAAAAAAATTTTTTTTAATCATCTCAGTCTTTTTCTTTTCCTGAATTTGGGCTTTTAAATTTTGGGTTTCTGAAAATAAGCAACCCTTATGAGGCTGTGGGTAGCTCGAGTGAACTAAGATGGCAGTTAAATTCTAACGTCAACACAACTACATTTTCAGGGTAGACACCTTCCTCCATTCAACGCACAGTTCTGTGTCTACAAAAACGGTTTATTTTATGCTCTATTTAAGTCTAAAATCATCCTAAAATCAGGGAACAGATTGAGGAAGTTAATTGTATCAACCACTAAAACTAGCCCAAAATAACTATTAGAAAAATTTAAATCCATTCATTCTTCTTAAAACCAGAATATGGAATATGGGCTAGGGCAGCAGGCATGGAAGATGAGGTAAAATAAAAACTTATTAAACAGAATTATTGGAAGGAAGTTGACGTTTCTATTACAATTGTATTTTTCCTCTCCTTTAACTGTTTACAAGATATTAAAATCTTAAACTAGGGAAAAGTATGAAAATCACAAGTAAAATGTTGTTTTTCTCTTACGTAGTAATTTTAGCTTATTTCTTATTTATCTAAACTTCAGTTAATTTAAATAATTGACTCTGAAGGGTATAAGGAAAAACTTGATATGTAAGGTATTTTAATGCAAAAAAAGTCATTCCCCAAATTTCAATTGAAAATGGAAGCTTTTCGAAGTTCACATGAAAAAAATGTAGCTCTGATGTTATTATGTAACAAAGTTGTGACAAATGCCATAAATGATTAAACCAAAGTGTTACAGAATCTCCAAAATAATAATCACAATTACGATATGGTGAATTAGTAGGAATACAAAAAATATACACCTACTTATTTATTTATTTTATATCATTGACTATCATTTTAGGATAAATAAGTCTGAATTTCCAACAAAGAACTGGATGAGAATGTAAGAGTAATAAAACTTATCCCAATCATTCATGACCTACAACAAGTCTAACAAATGCCCATAAAAAACCTCTCTATTTATATGTTCATGATGAGCCTAGGAAGAGTAGGAGATTCTGAAAAACATGGGGAAACACTGAAAGGTACAAGGGCCTATTTATTCACAGGCCATGTGGCATTGCTCACTGGCAGACGAGATGGAGCCAAGGAGACATTCCTGGACCAGGAGCCTGGAACTAGGCCAAACTATTCCTATCCATTTCTTTGCCTTTGAATAAATTACAACATCCATGGGTTTCAGTTTTCTACTGAGTGGAACATAAAGTGGGATATTCTACATGATCTTTAAGATTGCATCCAGAGCTAGCTAGCATTCCTCCTATCTAGAAAATGTGCCCAACATCTCATGACACTTCCACGAGAGTCTATAAACTATCTAATGCCTTATCTAGTTGTAATAACTGTAGAAATGATACAACAAAGATCACATTCTTGAGTAAGAAAGTAGGGATTTGTGGTAGTTTCAGGGAGAAAAAGATGGGTTAATCTTTCAAATACATTTATAGAGAATGCACATATGAGACTGTTGATCTTTTCTGACATATTTAGCCTCCAGCCAGTGTCACTGATAATATATCTTCATGTTGAAACTCAAATGAGGGTGACCATACAAAAATGATCCTCATGTTACTGAAGAGATATTTTACCATGGGGGTTTTGTTACACATTCTTTTGTGTTCAATAATTTTCACTAAACCCAGGAAAGCATACTTGTTCCTTATGTATTGTCTTTCTGTGGTAACTTCAAGACAACTGATGTCTTCTTTCAATCGCATACTTAGCACTAAGTGAAACTAGTAAAGAAGGCCAAGTTGCTGATGCGGAATTGGGGTTAGAATGTTAGGAAATAGAGTCCTAGTGTTACTCTAGCCGTTTCATTGGAGTCTATAATTTTATCTAAATTGCTGCCCTCCTGACTACTTCCTGTCCTCCTTCTCTACCCCTCCATGAGAAATTGCACTCCATAAATTTCACAGGTTACAAATTCATTTGTGGCATAATTATCAATGCATATCTAGTGGCAAATTTTTATCTATTTTGAGAAGGCCAACCTCAGGGGATTGTAAAGTATAGCTAATAATTGATAAAGTAATTTGAAATTGCAAGATATTGATAGACATATGTTAATAGAATTGGAGAAAAATGTATAATTTTCTCTTTGAGCAATTTGCGGTATAATATTTGTTATAAAACACGAAGTGCTAAAGGCCTAAAGCTTGGCCTCACTTAATGTATATTGCCCATTTATTTATTGTACTGTGTTATAATAATCAAAACTGGACTACAATTTTTTATAAGAATATAATTCGCTTAGCTTGTTTTCACTGTAGCATTAATGGTCAATTTTAGTAAGTGGCTCAAATAATCTAGGGAGTAAGGTACTCATGCTTTTTTACAGTTTTCTGAGATATTGGCTAAAGAATGAGGGGTGGACATCAACTTTTATGATGTGTTTTTAATATTTACTTTAAAGATACCACATGCAATCATTTGGACCTGTAGAAACTACTCACAGTGCAAAGTTATTTGTTTGTCCACTGTTTCTCTATTGGACAGAAAGTATAAGTGGTTGACCAGTTTCTAGGTGATAAAGGATTTTTAAACATAAAATTGCCCAATGAAGACAGAGAAAAATTGTACAAGATACTAGGACTACTTCTCTAGTTACTATTTGGTGAAAAAGGTGAAGTTTACTTTTAAAAAATATGTTTCACTTTATACCACATGCTCTATCAAACAGCATCTTTCCTAATATATAAGTAAATATATATTTCTAATTTCTTTAAGTTCAAATTGTGGCAGGGGTCAGAACCTATTGATTCATAAATATTTGCAACCTGCATAAATAAATTAGTTCTGAGTGCCTATTACCCATTCAATGAGTAAGTGAAAGATGTGTTTTTTTTTCCTCCACCAGAATAGTGAACTATTGGGTCAAAGTTATTTCATACTTTTTTGCATTTTAAATATAATATTATGTGTTGGTTATGTGTATAGCAATTAATATCATCAGAAGAAACAATTGGGGACATAAATTATAAATCCCCTCATGTGATCTTTTTGTGAAATGTGTCCATCCTCCAGGCTTCTCTGCTCTCAGAAGAGCCTTTATTACTTGTGTTGGGCTCCTTCATCATTGCTCTCTTCCAAACTACTGTGGAAACCATGCCCATCTTCATTCACCTGTCTAAAAATCTGGATGGAACCCCAACTGAGTCACTTTCAGAAGGAGCCGAAAGATGTCTTTGGTTCATAGCAATCCCTCCCTCACATCGAAAAAGTTACCTGTGTATTAAAGTATAATACAATTTCTGAAAGGAGAAAAATGACTTGCAAAGTGTAGAGGCATCTTCAGTCAAAAACCTATAAGCTCAAGTGAGTTGAATACATGTCTATGACCACTCTAATTGCTCCACTGCAATTGATTTTGTGAAGTTCCAGGAAACTGGTACCGTAACTTTTTGTCTTTGGTTTTTGTAGAAGATTTATCTGCTTGTCATTTTTATTACAATGCACATTGCCTACGTCAAGTATATAAGGTTAATATAAATTTTCCTATTTGTTCATTTAGCAATTTTGACTTTGCTACAATTATTAGTATAGTTGGAGGAGTATGCTAGAATAAATCTCCAAAAAGGTACCATGAGATATTTTATAGCATTATTCTCACTGTGATGAGGTTAGGCTCAAGACTTGGGAAGGAAATTTCTCTCTTACACCCTCTTTTTACGACATCACTTTCAGAATGAACTGGTCCAAGGTTATGCCTGACCTTTGGTACCCCCTCAGTTATGCTCACTGGTAATGATCATAAGCAAATGGTGTTCTTGAAGCAACTTCATGCACGGATTGTGTCTCCCACGGAGTGGACACAAGAGCAGACTCATCTAATTAGCAGAATCCCCCCTGGACTCGCTGTCTGTGCTTCTGGCACATTAAAAAAAGCTGAGAATGAACCAGGACCCTTGAGGGCCTTTCCCCATAAGTCCCTTGTGGAAACTTGTGGTCTCTAAGCAACAGCTCGACTGAGTGGACCGGGAGAGGCTTGCTCTGAATGTGGTGTCACTAGGAGCTGTGCTCACATGGTCTCAGCTGGGAGTTGCTCTGGTGTGTTTTACTGATGGCATTTCAAAAGCAAATGCCTGCGCTAAAGTAATTCAGAGGTGTTTAACCCTGAAAGCTGGGATTTCAGGGAAGGCGGTATCATCCTCAGGAACCAGTCATCTGTTCTTCTGCTGTGTCAGCAAAATTCACAGTGCAGAGAGTTTGAGTAATTTTCTTTTTATCCCTGAAAGCTTAGGATAATTATTTTTCACAGCCACATTAACTCTCATGATTAGGATCTTGATGGGGTTTTCATACTTACCTGCGAGATTCAGAGAGTCTAGGTAGCTGCTATAAGTGCAAATTTATCAAGGAGGGACCCAGAACTGTTTTTATTCAGTAGTTGTTCTCTGAAATGAATTGTCCATCTACATTCAAGCTATGGATAGGGATGAAAAAAATTCTTATCGCAGATGAGCAAAACAGTTACCTTTTCAATAGACTAATTTTGATAGTTTAAAAAGTTTTGCTATTAAAAAAGTCAGGTTTTCATCTTACATGACCCGGCTCACTGGTCTTTAAGTCTCCTGGGAGTATTTTCTTGCTGACCATTTTAGGCATGTGGCATCAGATAACTCAGGCAGAGTAATTTTAATTTTTACTCAAGTGAACTCCAAAATTAAGGACAGAAATACCTTTGTTGGCCGGAATTAGACAAACTTCCTCAGTTCACATGGAAATCACCACTTCCCTTTAAACCTTGTAGGTTTGTCATGAATGTCAGGGATGAAAAAAATTACATTTGATCCATTTTCTCTTATAATCTCTGCCAACTCATGTCCAGGAAAAGGAAGGTGAAGCCCCGCAAATTCTGTTACACAGTAAACTACAGGCCCCTGATGGCTCTCCGAGAACAGCATCTATGAAATTCTAAATAATTGATATCCACAATCTGGTGCCCGTTCTTCTCCTGACAGCAAAATAGCTGAGTTCTTTTTAAGTGTATTTTTCTCTCTCTCTTAAACAGTTTCTCATTTAGAGTCCTCCTTTTTCTCTAGGTTAGATGGAAGCTGACTGGTGATCACACCCCGTCTTCCCTATGTAGCTCAGAGGGATGGGCAAAGGGAGAAACACTGTCGACAACAAGGGATACTAACCAGAAAGACAGTGGTGACAAGACATGTACAGCAGCTAGACCAGTTCCTTTGCTTCTCAAGCATTCCCTCTTCTCATATTTTCACTTGCACTTGTCATAGGAGCAGACTGGACTACATAAATACTGTTACTAATGAGAAGCCTTTTTTTTTACAGCACTACTTTAAAAATAGCTATTCAACATAATCTTAATTTTAATGCACCAAATTACAGTTTTCAACAATTTAAGTGAGCATATCCTGTCACCCTCAGCACACATTTGGTATATACTTGTTAGATATAGATGGATATAACAATATCCATAACTATATTTGTCTACACACAAACACACAGTAGAGCTACAAGGCCCTGCTTAATGGTGTGTTCTAAATGTTGTGTTCCATTAATTGTCACTGGGCTTATTTATATGGAGAGTTATGATGCCATTTGTAGAGCTTACTGGCTTTGTCCCTATCAAAACCTTCCCAGCTACATAGCTTGTGGTGGGTCACCATGCGGTCTAAGGACAGAACCTGTCATCAGACAGGAGGGCTGAGCCATGAGGGCTGGGGTAACGCCCACTACCCAGGTTCAACCCAGTGTGGGCAACTTCTCTCAGTGCCCAGGCTTCTACTACTGCCAAACCAGCTATTTTATTTAAATGACTGTTCATACGATTTGGATTCTATTTGTGTAAAACATAGATTCCCCCCAAGAAATTCAATAAATAAAGGACTTAGCCACAGAATCAAGGAAGCAGAACTCCAGTTTTTAACCTTCCACTGGGATTGGGGCTAGACCCAACCCATTTCAATTTTTACTGCGATTGGTCTTCCAGGAGGCAGAGGGTGCAATGACCCTATAAGCAGATCCAGGACAGACAGTCTCTCTGGTCAGCAGTGGCTCTCTGTGTGTCATTGAATGAGGCTGGAGCTGTAGCTGAATCCATAGCTGCTTGACCGAGACAAGGACTGCTGAGTCTCTTCACTCTGCTCCGAGGTGTAGCTGGGAAATGTCTGTGCACGTGACATCTTTGATGAACCAAAGCCATGACCTAGAGGGAAAGAAAGGAAGGAGAGCTGTACTAGGAAACAGATTCAGAAAAGCAAAAGGGTATATTAAACAAAACAATAAACCAAGCAGAAGCCCTCAAATCCTCAATATTGAGCTCCAGGTAAGTAGGTAAAAATAGAGAAACTTGGTCCTTGTTCCTTGATGAGTTAAAAATGTTGAGGGGGCTGGCCCAGTGGTGTAGTGGTTAAGTTCACGTGCTCCACTTTGACAGCCCGGGGTTTGCAGGTTCGGATCCCAGACGTGGACCTACATACCACTTATCAGGCCATGATGTGGCAGGCATCCCGCATATAAAGTAGAGTATCATGGGCACGGATGTTAGCCCAGGGCCAATCTTCCTCAGCAAAAAGAGGAGGATTGGCAACAGATGTTAACTCAGGGCTAATCTTCCTCACAAAAAAGAAAAAAATGTATTCATGGGGCTGGCCCTGTGGCCTAGTGGTTAAGTTCCGTGGCCTCTGTTTTGGTGGCCTGGGTTCGGTTCCTGGGCGTGGAGCTACACCACTTGTCAGTGGCCATATTGTGGCAGCAACCCACATACAAAATAGAGGAAGACACAGATGTTAGCTCAGGGTGAATCTTCCTCAGGAAAGAAAAAAAAAAGTTGTATTCAGGACTCAACATTTTCCTCAAGTGTGTCTCATCAAAAATTCTGGATGCCAGAGAGGTAGGTAAATCTTCTAGGGATCTCAAACTTCTACTATCCTTCAACTTTTGGAACAAAAGCAGAAAAAAAAAATCTTTTCCAAAAAAAAAGCTGTTTTTGATAGAGAGCCTATAAGACGCTTTCTTTTCTTTTATGCTCCCTTTCAGCATACAAAAGCAAATTACACACTTTCTTAAAAGCTTTTTGAGCAGGCAAACTACACTTTATCCCAACTAGTAACCATCAATTATCAGGAAAAAGCTTTCACAATGATAGCGTTCGAGGCCCTGGCTTAGCCTAACAGGTTTGTGAGTGACTGAACCCACTTCATGATATGGTTAACCGCAACGAGAAAACTTGACGGTTACTAGAATAGCCTAAAAGTTAAATCTTACATAAAACATATTTTAAGAAAATTGTATCTATGCTTTTTGTAGTTCAGATGCACCCTTGCATTGAGAAATTTGTCTAACACAAAAAACAGAAGTGATCACTGAAGAACTTGTCAGAGTGCTAATAATGTAGGAGCAAAGATGCATTCTGAAGCTTCAGATGAAATTTCCAGGGGCCTCTCCATCCCTTTTCTTAACCAGTAATTAATTATTCTTCACATTTGAGAACGAGAAGTATCTCATGGATGAGTTTAGTGGAGACAGAAGTAAAACAGGTCCAGTGTGCTCTGCCCTTTCAGAGTATTTATTGCACCCAAAGGAAGAGATGAATTTAGTTTGGCTGTATCTTTTCTGGTTTCTGGCGAGGAATCCAGGGAAGACAATCTGTTAACACAGAAACATGAGCATCTTGTCAGGCTCCTCAGGTGGTGCTGTCCTTTGCAAGGTCATGCACTTTAAAGCCAGTTTTATTGTCAGGTGTGTTTGGTGACTCGGAAAACATCTTTGCAGTGTCTGAAGCTTGGGATCCAGGGAGGAAATGCAAATGAATTGGGTAATAAAAAGCTAATTAAACTGGTAGAACCTCTTAATGTTAAAAAATTGTGAGAGCAAAATCTTGCTTTCTAGATAAAAATCATTTTCAATTCACCATGTGTCTGATCCTCTTGTTGATTAAGACTCAACATGAGCAGATGAGGGGATGAGAGCTGTGGGCATTTCCTCCTCGTACCCTGTGGCCGCTCCTGTGGTTCTGCTGCCCAGCTTCCTTCTGAGCTTCCAGATATTTCTGCTCCCTTCCCTCCGTCTCCCAGGGCCCCCTAACCACATTTCCTCTCTTTGCCCCTTCAGGCCTGTGAGTGGTAATACTTCCTGCTGTTGCCCATCCTTCATAGTTCCTTATTAGTTCCCAAACTTTACCCACAGCTCTTTCAATAGTCTCTTGGTTAAATTCTCTTAAAATCTCAGCTGAGTGTGTCTTCTGTTTCCTGTAGGACCCTGATGCTGCACTGAGGAAAAAATGAAGCTGGGAACAGGCAGAAGAGTGGAGTAGTTAGAGGGGAGATTAGGGTGGCAGGTCCTTCTTATTCTATGCTGACTGGGACCATATGCTTGTTGGCCTTCTTGTTTCCCATCTATACTTTCTCCATCTTCTCAGTGTGCTGTCCCTCACTATGACAGATTTTGAATATTATTCTCCTTCAAGTTCAACATTGCTTTCTTCATCTCCTCTACGAACAATTTCTAGTATAATTGGAAATTAAATTACGATTTTTCTTACCTCAGCCATTTCTTTACAGACACTTCACAAATGATGCTATTTAATATTTATCACAAACATAACATACCTCAATCAAAACTGTACACATGAAGGCTTAATAAATGCTGTTTGATTTTTGCAATGAATATGAGTACAAAAGAGAGAGATAATTAAGCATTTTCTCAACATTCATTTGAATGATGCCCTTAGGCACTGTTGATGAAAACAAAACAAAACAAAACAGAAATCAACTTTGTGGCTTAAATTAAAAACTTGCTGGAACAGACCTATTCACTCCACTAAACAGAGACTCTACTAAATGCTTCCTAACTTTCCCTCCAGATCACCCACTAAAGACAAGTAAGGACAATATGTACCCTGGGGATGTGGGGGATGTTATAATTGAAGAGCAACAAATTGGTTAACTGTCTATGTTAAAAGTCCTTTTGAATTTTGGTTTCTATTCCATTGTATATTCATGTTTATTTTAGTAGAAAATAATATTTTCAGGTAACATTGGCAATATGGGAAAAAACATACCTATTTCCCTGGAGGTTTGAAGTATACTCTGAAATGACACTTCATACCATCCTCCTACCCCCTTCTACCCATGGTATGCATACAAGCCCCAGACTGAGAAACATATTTCCATTCCATAAAGAAGGAAATATATTGGATATAAAGACATTTAAAACATTTGCTTTATTCTAACAAAATTATATGACTCCTCCGAATTCCGGAAATTTAAGAGTACCACATACCAAGAAAGGCGAAGTCACTCTAGCCATGAAGGGACATCTTCTCTGCTGCATCATAAAACATTCAAATCAGTACTAAACTAGAAGGAACACAAGTGCAATAGAAAATAACAACCAAATTGGAGTGCAAGACCAGAGATTCACATCACATTTAGGAGAAAAAATGGAGAATGACAGCACTTTATGAATATCCTGTCCTTCCTGAGGGATTAAGAAATACATTATGGCTGGTACAGTTACCACTGCTCATTCCTTTTCTGCTAGCCTCTAGTCTTCTACACTTACTAACACTGATTGCATTCATTACATAAAATGTAAAGGAAATTGTTTTTGCAGGAAATCAGAAGGATCCCAAAGCATAAAACTGGTGGTTATTAATTGGTAGGAAGCAATGGCCCCACTAAAGCTACTTGATTTGAATTTATGTGTTTTATTAATTTGTTACAATCTAGGGGAGAGGAAAGAGTGTTGTCCCTCTAAATAACAAAACAAACAAACAAAAAAAGCAGAATAAAACCTCCAAATAAGACAGCTGCCTCACGAGGAAGGGAGCAGCCCACAGTAAAGGCATCAACAACAATCGGGCCTAGATTGACTCAGAGGAGATGCCATCTTCCTTAAACAAGGGGTTTCTAGCCACTAGAAGGAAAAGGACAGGGCAGATGGCAGCTCAGGTCTGGATGCTGGAGGATGGAATGGAAGAATGACTTGTGGTGCAAAACAGAGGAAGAGCTCTCACTGCAGTAAATTGGGGGACAGAAGCTTTTTATGGGGTATTTAATACTTGTATGCTTACCCTGCAGCTAGGTAGAAGTTGAAACCAGACTAGAGGTAGAGGAGAGCCAGGGCTGCCTACAGTATCTTAATAATAACCTACCATATATAAATTATGCTTAGAAACGCCAAGGATTCATTGTTAGCATCTCTTCTGTTAGCTGTATTTGAATTTTACTCAATTCATTTCGATTACAGTTCAAACCAGACTATGTTTTGGTTTGATCTTTGTGCTCTCCTAGGGAATGCTTCCAAAATTCCTGTAGCAATTCTAGGGTCCCAGTAGCTTCATGACCCTTGAACAGATTTGCTGGGGGTATCAAGACTGAGGTTCCACACATTTGAGCCAATGCGGAATGAAGGTCATGGGTTTCAAGCCATAAAGAAAGAGGTTTGGAGAAGCCATAATGTAATAACCACTGTTATTGGGCACATAGTTCATGCAAACTCTATGCTAAGTACTTTAGAAATGTTATTTTTAAAAATCTTCATATCAATTCTGTAAGGTGCAGTTGCATATCCTCATTTTATATATGGAAAAAACCAAAATGGAAGCCTATAGATGTTTGACTTGCTAAGCTGATAAGTGGTAGGGCGGAGAGTCAGATGCAGGTCTGCTGGAAATGGAAGCCAAAGCATTGCACTCAACATTTTGCTTCATTTCCTCACAGAATTCTTTTTCTTTTTTTTTCATTTGGTATTTTATTATCTCTTTTTATTTAGACACATGGATTTCACCATTTTTATTATTTTTTTACCTTTTATTATTTTTTAAAAGTGAGCTATAATTGGGAATAATTGACAAATATAATTGTATATATTTAAAGTGTAGAACACGATGATTTGATATACATATACATTGTGGAATGATTACCAAGATCAAGATAATTAACACATCCATCACTTTACATAGTTAATTCTTTTTTTTTTTTTTTTTTGTGGGGAAGACCAGCCCTGAGCTAACATCCATTGCCAATCCTCCCCTTTTTGCTGAGGAAGACTGGCCCTGGGCTAACATCCGTGCCCATCTTCCTCCACTTTATATGGGACGCCGCCACGGCATGGCTGACAAGCAGTGCGTCGGCGGGCTCCCGGGATGCGAACTCGCGAACCCCGGGCTCCCAAGCGCGGACTAAACCGCTGCGCCACCGGGCGGCCCGTTAATTCTTTTTTTTATTTGTGAAAATGCTTAAGATTTACTCTCAGCAACTTTCAAGTATACAATACCGTATGTTTGACTATAGTCACCATGCTGTACATTAGATCCTCAGAAGGTATTCTTCTTTTAACTGAAAATATGTGCCCTTTGACCTACATGGCCCCATTTCCCCCTTCCCCTGGCCCCTGGCAACCACCACTTCTCTCTGTTTCCCCACAGAGCTCTTTAAACACCTGTCTTACTTTAGGATACAGCAGAACTTCAGAGGAGAAGAAATAGCAGTGTTCATGACTCAATCCTAAAGACTTGATTGAAGTACCTCTAAAATGGTGAAGTATGTTGTCAAAGAACAAAAAAAAAAAGTCAAACAAGTAAAGCTCTGTCTTAGACAGCTCCAGCTGCCATAAGAAAGTACCACAGACCGGGTGGCTTAAACAACAGTGATTTATTTTCTCACAGTTCTAGTGGCCAGAAGTCTGAGATCGACGTCCTGGCAGGGTTGGTTTCTGGTGGGAGCTCTCTCCTTGGCTTGCAAGTCTTCACCTGGACGCTTCTCTGTGCGCGCTTTCCCCACGTCTCCTCCTCTTATAAGGACACTAATCCTATGGGATCTGGGTCCCACCCATTTGACCTCATTTAACCTTAATTACCTCCTTAAAGGCTCTATTTCCAAATACAGTCAGGTCGTGGGTTGGGGCTCCAACCTATGAATTTTGGGGTGGACACAGTTCAGTCCATAGCAAGCTATAATAAATAAAATGCATTAGATGACATTAACTTAAGGTAATGCTGGTGACACCTTTTCTTTTGCTAGGGATTATTATTTTCTTGACCTTTTCTCTGGGAGTTATTTGTACTTGTTAATGAAATTAAGTAATTTGTTTTAAGGTTACATAAAATGATTGAATATGACATATAATTTTTCATTCTTCAAATTGTCAAAAAAAGAAAAAACTTTTAATGGCTGTTTTATGCCACTAAGTTTCTGATATAAACTGTCAATTTGCATTGCACTCATTTACATTCCTACCTGGAGGGCATAAAAATACTTTCTTTCTTAACATTAGATAGATCTAAATATTATTAGATTTTTAATTTTTTTTCCAAGATGAAGGATGAAAAATTGCATCTCGTTGTTTGGTTAATTTCCTTTTGCTACATAGTGTATTAAATTTTTTTGTAGTCAAGTCTGTCTTTGTGTTTTCTGGATTTTGTGTCTTAATAATAAGTCCTTCTTCAACATAAGATTATTAAAATACTTTCTTATAAGTTCTTTTAATACTTTCATAAATGTCTTATGCTATCTTCAGCTCTTGCATTCATTGGGAATCTATCAATTCATGCCCTAAGTTAAGGATCCCTGTACTGTGTAATGGTTAATAGTGTTAGCTCTGAAGGAAGACCATGTGGTTTGAGTCCCAGCTCCATCCCTTACTAGCTGGGTGACATCTGGAAAGTTGTACTGTTCTGTCTCTCAGGTTCCTCAAGTGTATAATGGCAATTGTAATCGTTTCTACGAGTAGAATTGTGTACTAAATGAGTTAATTCATAATCACAGTCTAATAGTATATTGCATAAGTGTTAGTATAATACAATATTAACACTAAGAGCAGCGGTACTATACTGTGGCGTGCACACACACATACACACACCCTCATTAGCCCATGTAATTTTCACAACTTGCTACTGAGATAGAAATAAAGTGTTTGCAATAGTGCCCGGCATTGATCCTTGGTCATCTGTCTTTGCCCTCTCTAAAATTTTTGGGAACTTCTTTTCTTCCTAGTGTTATGAGCTTCATGTTGGCATATCTTGGTATGGTATGTTTCCAAAGACTTTATGAGTTTTTTCCAATCATGAAACCAAGTTATCTCATTTCTGAGAAATATTTCTGAATTATTATTATCATTTTTTGTTAACTATTTCCCTTCCACCATTTTCTCTGCTCTCTCTCTCTCCCACCTCTGTTTTCCTTTTCTAGACCACCTATTATTTATATGGTCAAGTGCTGTACTCATCTTATAATTTTCCAATCTTTTCTATTTTCACTCTCTTTTTTACTGCTTTATTTTATGGGAGATTTGAGATTTGGTTAACGTTATCTTCCAAGCTTACTAAATCATAAAACAAATTCTACTCTAATTTTAATTTGAAAAAGCTTTTCTTCTCCCCTTTCCCTTCCTTCCCTTGCTCTCCTTTCTTTAATATGCAGTCATACTTTTATTATTATTAATAATAGTGCTTTCACCCCAAAACTATGGACCTTTTTTGCTTATTTCATAAGTGAACATCTAAATATTCTTTACTCATATCTTTAAAAATTAAAAATTTTTGAATGGGAAAAATGCATATTATTTAATTTTATCTAGTACCCAGCCTACAGTTATAAAGAGACTGGTGGGTTAACAACAACATCTAATACTGAAAAATATCACATATAATATAGTTTATAATACTTTAATTTGCTTTAAAGATAGTTTAATTTGATTCATACATAATTACATTTTTAATACCCATTTCATAAATTCTCTAGAATAAAAATAGTCTTATATCTATTATTCTGGTTGATGTAACATTCATTTATTCCTGTCGCTTGCATTTAATTTCTCTTGTATTCTAATTACCTACTAGGATATTAATTTTCTACAACTGTGATCTCTTTGCAAAACTTAGCTGAACTCTTCACTGTTAGCAGAATTAATTTGAGTAATTGTGGAGTATATAAGCAATCCGTGGCAGCCAATAAAATGATAAATATTAAAATGGGATAATCTAAGTTGAAACATAATATGAGGACTAGAGAATACACAAAATGAAAACTCATTAATGTTGATCAACAAGAGAAATTGGAAAATACTATATGATGAAAAATTCAAATATTTAGTTTTTGAACTATAAATATTTCATTGCTTTCTTCATGGGTTCAGTTTTACAATTTTTTTTTGTGTGTGAGGAGGATTGGCCATTAGCTAACATCCATTGCCAGTCTTCCTCTTTTTGCCAAGAAAGATTGGCCCTGAGCTAACATCTGTGCCCATCTTTCTCTACTCTGTAGGTAGGATGCTGCTACAGCATGGCTTGATGAGTGGTGTGCAGGTCCATGCCCGGGATCCGAACCTGTGAAGACTGAGCCGCCAAAGCAGAGTGCATGAACTTTTAACCACTACGCCGGCCCCTAGTTATACAATTTTAATGCAATATTAATAAATACAAAATTATATATTGATAAAATTTTGTTTCCATTTTGAACATAGTTTTAGCAAGGAAGGAACTATTTAAGATCATGAAGTAGAGCGCTCTCAATTCAAGTAGAGATCTCCAGAACTATAATCTGAGGTATTTTAACAAATTTAGTGAAAAGTCACATTAACCTCCTACAAATCAATAACAAGAATATATATCAGCTGATCGTCCCTAAGATACTTAACGGAGAAAGTGGAAAATTTTATTTGCTATAATTCTTTTCTAAAAAATTTAAACCAGCACAAAGAAACACCTTTCCATGAGAATGAGACTTCCCTACATAATACATACTTAGAGATTTGAGATACAACAGAAAAAAATTATTGAATGTTACATAAGTTTACACAGAAGGAAGTTTGCAAAAAGCTTAGACTACATATGAGGAATGTTAATGAAATTGCTTAAAATTTACTACCAGGTTTTCATAGAATGTAGCACAGTTTTATTCTGCAATAGATACAGGGTTGAGCTTGCATTTAGTCTGAGGACTTCTGAAATGAGTTTGAGGATATGTGTCAAAAAATTTGCTTAGCACTCGACAAGATCTGATTTTTCATCTCATTCTCTGTAGAAGTTGGCCTAGAGTTTTTCCTTCAATTAACTTATTAGGCTGATTTTTCAGAGATCTGGGAAACATTCTGATAATCACAAACAAAATTTTGTCTTATTATTATTGTAACAATTTCCTTCATTAGTATAAGTCTATGATGCCCATGTGGTCACGGCTTTCAAACTCTTTATATGTCACCATCATGAATTAGGCCCTCATGATGCCAATAATGAAATATAAATATCCAAAAGGCAAGTGGTAGCAGATGAGACTGGGAGATGGAGAGGGTACATGTCCTGGAGAGTTTGTTATACTCTACTAAGCAGAGTGGGTATTTTTTCTAATGGGTGACAGGAAGCTTCTGAATGATTTGAAGAAGGTGAGTGATTGGATCAGATTTGTGGTTCAAAAGCACACTCAGTGGGACTATACAGTAGCTGTTCTCAATCCTTTTTCCACCATAATACATCTGATGGATAAAATTTAGCCCCAGATAGAACAATTTCTCACGGAAGGCTATTGCAAAGATAAAAAGAAGCCTCTGGTTTTATGTGCATTTCCTGGGGTTTACTTATAATTCTTCCTCATCTTTTCCAACTAATCAGTATTCCCCCAGGTCCAACAGAGGAGTGGAAAACTGCTGGCACTGATCTAGATAAGAATGAGGCCAGAATAGTTGGGTGTGGTAGAGAGTGGAGGAAGTTCACTCTCATGGAGAAAGAACTCCTTATATTTCTCAGTATAATTAAATTGAATATTCTAAGTCATGAAATAATTCATGGGGGTCAATAAACTATGCAGCAATTTCAGAACCTGGGAAGCTGAAATTTAGACAATTTTCTGATTAGTAGCACTTCCTGGAGAGTAGATATTGCCATGTGTCTGTATTAGTATTGTAAATGTTTAGATAAATCAAGAATACGGGATCTGAGAGTCATGAAAATGGAGACAAGGAGTATAGGACAAAGGAGAGATTCTGTTGGCACTACTCATGTTTTATGAGGAAACTGCTGCAAAAAATCCAAATTACTTTTTTAGGCAGGTTGAGAAATCCCTATGAGGCATTCTATTATCATTGCACCCACCAGGCAGCAATAAAAGTCATCATCTTAACACCTTGTTAGTTTTTAACTAATTACTTCTATTTTACTCACTGTATGGGAGATTAAAAAATATTTTTATCAGTTATTTTTCATATTAAGTACTAATGTCAAAAGGCTAAAAAACGTCTGTTTAGAATAACTGCCATTTTCCAGCGTCATGTCACCTGTACTGATTTCACTGAGAACAGGCAGGACAGGGAAGGGATTGAGAGCACAGACTCTCAGGCCAGTCCTAGCACTGACCAGATGACACTAGGCCAGATACATTCAGAAGCACAGTGCCTGGCTCCTGATGATACTGGTCGCTAAAATTTATTGAGCGCTAACAAAGTACCAGGAAGTGTCGGACGTTTCACTTACGTTGATTTTTAATCCACCTGGGATCCCTACAGGATCTCTGCTCTTACTTTCACTCTTGAGTACACAGATGCTTATGCTGGAACCCAGCTGCCTGGCTTAAGACTCTTCACTGACCCCAGAAGGTTAAGTCTACCCCACAACACAAAGGTCAAGGAAAAGAGCATGATTCTGCAAACACAGATAATTTGGAGGCAAGGGTGCAAGCAGGTCTCATAACTTCTTTTTTTTTAAATTCCACACAGTTATCTTGGTTTTCAAAGGAGCACAAGATAATCTGAATTATTTGTATTTCATATTACTTGACCATGAGAATATGGATATTCACTATTTATCTTTTTCCAAGGGTCTATATCTCTTTATATGTCTTACATCCATTTCATAATCGTGAAAGTCAGAAACATTAGTTTTTATCATTTATTTTTATATTTAACTATCAATAGAATAGGATGCTAAATCTTAGGAAGTTATGATTGATAATCCATCTGGATTGTTCCTGGATTACATCCATGACAATGAGTTGGTGAGTGTTACTAAATTCACTCTATGTTCACTACCACTGTAGAATGTAAGAATATTTTAATGCAAACCATTTATGTTTACATCATTAATAACATTGAATTAATGTAAATTGGTAAATCATATAAAAATTAAAATTTTCTAACTCTTAACTAAGTCAAAGACAGAAAAGGTTTATGTTTGCCTGAATCCTTATGCCTCTATGCCCGCACATAATTTTAACAAATTAAAAAAAAAATTCAGGTACTGGGAAACTTGGCTAGATCTTTGGAGAAACATATCAGTTTATATTCTTATCTACACTATATATGAAAATAAATTATACAGACCTTGAAAAGTAAGTGAAAGAATAAGCATTAAAAAAAACACTAGAAGGAAATTTAGGACAATAGTTTGAATTGGGAGATTTTTCTAAGGATAAAAGCAGTTGAAGTTAAAATAAAGTGTCATTTGTCATTTATTGACACCAAGTCTAAAAGAATCAAATCCTGAGTTTAACTCTAAAACTTGGCAGCATTCAGTTCTGTGGAGCCTCAATTTTAATGTGACTCTACCACGAAAGGGTGGTACCGATTACTTTTATGAGCGACCATTTACATGTTAATTAACACTTTAGTCTGGATTTACTGAGGCGTCATGAGTGCTGGTGGGTGGGGTTGAAGTGGTCAGAAAACTATTTTTGTCAAGAATTTTAAAGGAAATTATATTTTTACTTAAGACAAGTCTGCCCAATGTGAGTACATCTTATATTTGCTTTGGTTGGATACATATATTGTGTGTGTATATAGGTATCAGTTCAGGTTGGTAGCGCAGTCGTCTAAGGATCGCAACTTTTGATCTTCCGTCATATATGTTAGGACTTGAGGTAAATTTTTTTTTATAGACAGCTCATTCAAACGTAAATCCAATGCAATGATAAGAAAGAGTCTCTTAGTGTAGAAGAATAGCAATGAAGACAAAGAACAGGCATCTTGCGGGAGCTCACGATGTGCAGTTATAGAAGGAAGGTACCAGGAGGACATCGATAAAAGAGAAAGGAGAACATTCTTGCTTCAGCATTAATTCCTTCCTCTTCCTTTTATTTTCCTTTTTGGCTTTTTTTTTCTCTCTTTCATAGCACTTTTCAAACAGATTGAAGAAAATCAACTGTTGGCACCAAAACCGAAAAAGATTTGTTTTGCCATTATTATATTTTCAAGTTTTCAGTATTCTTGTTTCTTTATTATATCTTCAAGTATATGTGTATGTTTTAAGCAAATTAAGCTGAGTTGTAAGTTATTACAAGTAGCCCGCATTAGTGGCTTTAGAGTCAGATAGATTTGGTTTGAATGCAGGTTCAGGACCTTTCTAGCTATGTGAGCCATGGAAAGTTCCCTAGCCACTCCAGGCTTCAGTTTCATCTCCCATAAAGTGAGCTCGTGACACCTAACATGTGAACATTAATGAAATGGTGTATTTAAAGTGTCCAGCACAGGATACTACATGCAGTAGGTACCCAATAAATAGGGACCTAGTATTATATGAATATGGCCCTATGAATTTGGTGCTAGTATTGTATGAATTTGGCCCTATCAAATAGGTCCCCCTATTTTCTTAAATCAGTGGGAATTAGAAATGTAATTCTTAGGAAGAAAGTTAAAGAAAGAAGTTTGGATGCATAAGAAATGTATTCCTTCCACTTGTAAAAGAAATGCCTGGTAGACCAGAGATGGGACCTTAAGTACTGCCAGACTTACAGACTTTCTGTGACTTAAGACTTGAGTGGAGTTATAATATAGAAAATGTAAATGGTTTCAGCAGGAACAAGACTGAGTTGGCAAATTACTATACCTTTTCGAAATTTTGAAGAGAATTTGTATGGGGAATATAGAAAAGTGTTAGAGAAACTAATTTGGGATGTGATAGACTTGAGGTTGAGTCCTGACTCTGCAATTTAAGCCTTTATGTCTTCTTTATCTGTAAAATGAGACTAATACTAGTAACTACCCTAGAGCTGTGAAGATTAAGTGAGATAATATATCCATGGGTTTACATGGATAGAGTAAATCCCAATATACTGTGTGAATAACTTCAGTTTGCTTACCCTTTATTTGATACACATTTTTGGATATTTAATTTACTAAATAACTAGGTTCTGATAAATTGAAGAGAGAATTTTTTTGCAAAAATGGAGGGGGGGAAGGTGAGTTACTTTGGGGTTCTTGGTTGGGCAACCCCTACAGCTGGAAATCTGATAGTTGCAATGTTCTCCATCACCTACAGTCAAAGAATGAAAGGCCTTTAAAGCGAAGAAAACCTTTGTGCCTCTCTAACTTGGCATTCCTTGATCGAATAGGAGGGCACGACCAGGAAACAAAAACTTGTCTGTTACCAAGAAGCAATGTTTCAAAACCAAACCCCTCATTCTTCCCTGGCCAATTTCCCTTCCTCCTGTACTTATTATTTCAGTCAATGACACCCATCAATCCAACAGCCCATGTCAAAGAACTGGAAGCCATTCTGGTCTCCTCCTGTTCCATCTCCCCTCCTGCCATCAATCATCAAGTCCCATAGATTCTACTTCCTAAATACCTCTTGACTCTATTTATTTTCTTCATGTTCACCACCTCTACCTTGAATTTCTTGTCAGGTGTATGGCTATAGCCAGCCAACTGGTCTTCCTGACCACACTGTCCACCTTCCTCTAATCTGTCCTTTGCCAAAGTGATGATGAACATCCGCTGATCTCTCTCCTCCATATCTTTTTAGGATAAATGCAAACTCCCTAGCATAGTACTTAAAGTTCTCAAAGGTGGTGACAAGGGTATGATATTGGGTTCTTTACTTAACCCCCACGTGCAAAATCCATCAGTTCCACTCCTCTCCAGTAAAAGTCTATGTAAAAATGTTATTTTTGCTTACAAATATAATTTCAAGACAAATCCTCCAGGGCGGGTTTCCTTTCAACCAGATTGTTACCCTTAAACCCTTTCATACATATATGTATAAATATATCAGAACTTCCCCTAAGGTCTCTTTGGGATTTGAATTGTAGGCACTTCTCCAGCGGCACCTCTTCCAGTCTCTATCTCACACCCTCTGCTCTAAGGGCCCATTCTAAACCACATGGAGTTCCCTGAGAAAGCAGGCCCTCGGTGCCACGGCATGGGCTTCTTCCTCTACCTGCAATGTCCAGCCTCACACTCATTTGAATGCAACTCTCACCAGGCAAATTCCTATTTTTTCTTTAAGAATTCATCTAGGAAGACTTACCCATTCCTCCCCACCATCCCACCCAGCCTGAGGTAGAAGCCACTCCACTGTGCTTTCTGAGTACCACCTGCACACCTCTAACTCATCTCTTAACTCTTTTATCTTTGTGTCTCCTCTGTGAACTTATTTACCTTTGTGTCTCTGGGGCCTTGTAAAATGCCAGGCTCACAGCAGGCACCCAATAAATATTAATGCCTAAAACTATGAAAAATGCATGCAGCAGCTCACTCCTCTGTGCACGGATAGAGTTGAACATAGAGAGAAGTACAGATATCTCAGAGATTGCCTTGACAGCTTTGATGGTCAATAATTATCTGTTGAATCAAAATAATTTAATTATGTGGTCTAGCCTGGCTAGTGGGGAAATGACAATACTTTTTAAAATGAAAATTTAAGTAACAATATAGAGCTAAATGTGATTATCCAATATATGCTATAGGCATAAATATAAGAATAAGGAAATGATCATTTTTAGCTTCATTATAATACACTGACCCCCCAAAATGTACCAATTTAAAAGATTTTTAAAATCTAAACAGATGTGGGTTCAGTGAGAAAATGAGGAAAGAAGACCTGTGCAGTGAAAATTTGTTGACAGACAATCCTCTCCGAGTCTCTTGCATCTTTGCATGTTTTGTGAGCAGATGCACTGATGACCTTTGTTCTGGATTATCTTTTCAAGGATATTTGTAGAGCAAACAGCCTTAGAAAATGGAGACAGTGTCTCCTTCTGGAGCAAAGGGAGAATTTGTTTACATCCAGCGCACTAAACGTAATGTTTCCTTGGGACAAAGTTCAGGCTGGATTATCGCCCATTATAATATGTTGGGGTTCTCTAAATTTATAGCTCTTCTCCTGTAACCCAACCTATTTCATGTGTAGGTGTCACCTCACCCTCTTTGCATCTCCCTGTGGGAACTGGGACTCAGGAAACCAAGATAAATGCTGATACTCTGGCTAATGCTATTGCTGTAATAAAATGCCCTGAGTCTCTGACCCAGGAGTCTCCTGTCTTCTGCCAGCATCCATGAAACTGTGGCAGGCTGCCTTGCTAGCTTGCACGTAGGCCAAAAATCTCCGAACCTTCACAGTTCTTGACAATGTTGATAAATAGGGATATTTAATGATTCCCATGCTAAGGATAGTGCCGTCAGTGAAATCCTTCCTTATCTGAAATACACATCATGTCTTAATGAGATAATTTACATGATAGTGACCAATAGGACAGTTTCATAGAGAAAGCTGAATAACTCCATGATATATGAGAAAGAAAGACAAATATGGACAAGGTTGTTTTTACTGGAGAATAGAAAATTAGGTAAGTGGCCCTCTTACCACTCAAATTCATAGTACTGAAATAATTATTAACTGAAATTAATTTTCAGTAAAGACTGCCCAATCATCTGAGAAGAACTGTCCAAATTATTTCTTATAAGGCATATAGATTTTTGTCGCTGCTATTGTTTTGATGGGGAGAGTCTTTTCTTCAGACGATTTTTTTTTTAACACTAGGATGCTAGTCATCAACATAAAGATGAACTGGGAAAAAAATCAGAGAGCTCATTTGATTTTCACAGGGAAGAAAGAAACATTTATTTTAGGACAAACACAAAGCAGAGAAAATGAATGATTCCTGTGGTTTTAGAATGAAGCTTTTATCCTGTTAGAGCCTTTGTTAAAAACAGTGAAGCATGTTTTAATTCTGAATATGGAAAATGGTTCTCAAAGATGTGCTGCCCCTTAAAATTGCTCTAAGAGACGACTGCTACATCACAATAGGGTACTTTAAAGATAGAAAATAAAGAGATTACAGGGTAAATAGCTTACAAGCTGTGATGGTTAACATTCAGGGAATGATTCACTGGTGAATATATCTCTTATCAGAGTTCTTTTGTTAAGATAAGTTTCTTTTTGTCCCTCATGACAGACATTTGAACTGAACTGAGAAGATGCAGTCATAGTGTATTTTAGAATATCCTGTTACTGGCCGTAGGAAGGTGTGATGGAAAGCAGAGAAACGTGGCCCACACAGGAAGTGTGGTGCAGGGGTTTTGAGAAGCAAGTTGAGAATCAGACGTGCTCTGTCTTATCAGTAACTTTCAATTGCCTCATGATTCTAGACCATTCTAACCATTGTGTGTCATTTTCACAGGATGGTTGACACATGATTCTATTGACAAAAATGTGATAATGTAATAAGTGATATTTACAAACATTTGAATGATTTGGCTTTTCAGTTTAACAACACTAGGTTCCGGTGATGTTTACATATTGCATCCATATGTTTAAATTGACAATTTAGCACAACTTTAAATTTCTGAATGGAAAGTGATATGATATAAAAACAGTAAATTTAAGGTTAAACATCCCTCCTACTCTCCGTTATCTATGCTAATCTATGCACCCTATGGAGCTAATCAATGCACAGAGGCAGCTTGATTCTTGCCTGATGCACACTGAAGCGTGTATTATTGGGAAAAATTCATCAATGACTTGCATAATTATGCATGGTATTCTGCCTTTTGCTTTCTACTGACAATCACTACTTTAGAAAGATTCATTAAGTCTGCATATATATAAAAACATACTAATTTTTAAAAATATTATATGTATTTTTCTTTGTAGCAGAAACTACAAAGCACAGTAATTTAGGCTCATTCAGGTATTAGAGATCTGGGGTATTAGAGTGGGGATTAGTGTCAGCTCTCAGCTGGCAGTTGAGATCATCACCTGAAGTCCCACTCCATCTCTGGGACTGTGAGTGCTGGAATGGAAATGGGTCTTGGACAGGATGCAGCGAGTGCCTGGGGAGGAGACGGTTCACACATTCTCATAGTCGGGATCGCAGGACTGTAAGGGGCTGCCTGCTTGTTTGATGAGCAGCAGCAACATTTTAGATGCTTTGAAAATTTGCATCAATGAAATATTTTTGTCTAGACTTTTTTCTTCATGTCACGAATACTCTTCAGCCATTGAGAAAAACATGCTGAAACAGATGGCTGTCATCCTAAGACTAAGATCACGATATGGATTAGATTGAGTGGCACTGGTGACAACAAAGAAACACGTGGAACTCAACAAAACCAGCAGAGATCCAGGAGTTTACTCCTGGTGAAATGATACGGCCTGATGC
The DNA here is from genome assembly GCA_031878705.1 of Tapirus indicus. Lineage (NCBI taxonomy): Eukaryota > Metazoa > Chordata > Mammalia > Perissodactyla > Tapiridae > Tapirus > Tapirus indicus. The sequence continues at coordinate 8,795,771 of CM062917.1, forward strand.
CCCGCACACTGGTGAGTAGAGTCCTCGCTTCTCGAACAACAGGCAGACATTCTTTGATAACAACACTAACAATGGTAAAACCAAAAACTCCCTTGTATGGGTAAAACTTTCTTCTTCAGCGTATTTTTGTTCCGTATATGTTGTTTCAGCGAATCCTTCCAATAGCCTTGTAAGGGGAAGCTGGATGAGAATTATGACTCAGATTTCACTGGTGACATTTAGAGGCGATCAGGGACCTTTCAACATTCTGGCCACGAGATGGCTCCAGTTTTCGCTGTGGTGCCTGGCCGCCCTCTGTAGGCGTGGGCGATGGGGGCGTGGAGAGAATGCTTGCTGGCTGGGATGGTCTTTCCAAGTGTAAACCTGGTGAGGCTACGCCCCCAGTTATTCAATCAAACACTAATCTTGGTGTTGCTCTGAGGTGTTTTGTAGGTGTGATTCAATCCATGAATAAGGAAACTATCTAGATAATCTGGGTTGGCCTAATTCAATTGGTGGAAAGACCTTGAGAGCACCGCTAAGGATTTCCTGGTGAAGAATTTCTGCCTGTGGATAGCAGTGTCAGGACCTGTCCTAGAGTCCCAGCCTGCTCTTCCTGATGGCCTGGCCCGTGGACATGGGACTTGTCTGGTGAGCCGCCGCAATCACACAAGCCAATTACTTGCAGTGTCTTAATATATATTTCCTACTGGCTCTGCTTCTCTGCTTGAGCCCCGACTGATACACAGGGCTATCACTGCTAACAAACCCGCCCATCTCAAAGCACATCCCTTCCATTTCTCCCTCCAGCTTGAGATAGTCCAGGATACACTTGAACTTCATTGAAAGTGGCTCTGCAATCCACAGGGATTCTGGGAAAGCCACAGCTACACAAATGGCCAGTTCACAGGCTGGGATTGCTGTGTATCGTGGTGGAATCTCAGGATTCAGGAGGTTTCGAGGTCTTCATAGTTCACGGGTTCTCAATTTAAAGGGGGAAGTCTTCAGTAGTTACTTGCGGGAGAGGAGTGTGTATGGTGTGTGTTTGGTTTTGGATCCCAAAGACTCTTTCTGAGTTCTCTAAAAAAGCTCCAAACCTCAGAGTTCTGATTTTGGCAGGCTTTCTTAGCTTAAATATGTCTTTGCTTTAGACTAGATTTAGAACTTGTAATTGACTTAAGGTACCTCGTGAGTCTCCCCGAGATGCTGACGATGGTGATGGACGGTTGGCAGGATGCTCATGCTGCGTCTCACATGTGATGATTAGGATCCTGGACTGAACTCAACTGTGACAGGACTGCTGTGGACTGAATTGTGTCCCCCCAAATTCACTTGTTGAAGCCCCAACCCTCAGTGTGACTGATTTGGAGATAAGGCTTTTAGGATGTAATTTTCCTAAGGGTGAGGTCCAAATCAGCTAGGATCGATGGCTTCATAAGAAGAGGAAGACAGAGGTCTCTCTCTCTCTCCACATAAGCTGAGGAAAGGCCATGCAAGCCCACAGCAAGAAGGCAGCTGTTTACAAGCCAGGAAGTGGACTCTCACCAAAATCCAGTTATGCTGACACCCTGACCTCGAACTTCCAGCCTCAGAACTGTGAGAAAATAAATGTGTCTTGTTTAAGCCACTCAGTCTCTGGTATTTTGTTTTGGCAGCCTGAGCTGACTATGACAGGACCTATTTTGGTAAATTTTGGAGCCAATGATTTTAGGGCCAAACACCCTTAAGGACCATTTCTATTATTGTCTTTTTTTGTAATTAAGAAGAAAAATGAAACTTTTTCACTAAATAAAGATGGAACACATCTGAAATGATCAGCAGTACTGGTCACTGATGAAGAGTCAGTTTGAGAAATAAACAGTCATTGAAAGGTACTCGAGTCGTATAAAGTATTTCATGAAGGAGTAAGAAAGAAATGGATGAATTGGGCTCTATACTCGAAGAACTAAAACTTACTATGCAAGAACAATTAAAATGTAACACCTTTGAAAGTGTAATCTGCACATCTTTGGTGTTTACTGAAGCTGTGAGTCTACTCCGGGCTCCATGGGCACAAAGGGGCGTGTGTGAGCATTCTGCTCTCCTCTGGAAGAAAGGCGCTGAAGGCGGAAGGTTTTCCCTTTGGGGTTGGTTGTCTTCAGGCTCCTACTGGTGTAATTTCTGCCGAGACCATTCTGTGGTTCTTGTGATGAACTCTGCTGTAGCTCTGGCCTTCCCTTCTCCTCCCATGTCCTATTTGGCCTAGCATTCAACGGTCAGGTACAGTCTCAACACACGCAGCTCCGAAGTTGACCTCCTCCAAAGTCGACAGATTCTCGGATAGAGAACAGGGTCTGCATATAGGTTGATCTGGGTTTAAAGCTCGTTTACCTTTAACTGGAAATCATGTTAAGGCCCCAGGTTGTGCATTTTTCAAATGGGATAATAACATCTACCTCATGGCTTAGGCTAAGTAGAAAGTATTTTGAAAAGGGTAACACACGTGAAGTTCTTTGCATGACACTCCTGTACATGTCCACACATATTAGTTGTTTACGTTGATTACCATGGAAGAAAATACCCCAAAGTAACAAATCTCCAACCTTTCTGGCCACAAAATGCAATCCATTCACTGCAAATCTGCTTTAAGGCTGTGTAGTTAACTCACCAATTTGCTGGTGGGGAATGGGTCTATTTATAATGATATGTGTGGTCACAACCTTCATTGTGCACAGTTCCTATTTTTTGGAGGAGGAACACATTGCACAAGAGATAGAAAAGGGTAAATTCTATTGGCAGAGAGACACATACGAGCAGCTGCTGTCATTTCGAAGTCCAGTACATCAGATGTGGAAAGGGGCCTAGCAATGCCTCAGGCCTTTCCTGTCTGGAATTTGATTCTTCAACAACACAAATTAGGAGCAATAGGATTGGGGAGGGTCTCCTAATGGATTCAGGAACTTGTTTTATGTTTTACAAAATAGCACTAAATGGAGGATAAATTAAGATGTTTGATCTGTTTCTAAAGCTGGTATTATTATCAATATATTTGGCTCTACTCCTTTTCTTAAGTCATGGTGTTTTACTTTTGAATAATATAATCATATCCATAGAAACTAGTATTTTTCATAAATCCTAGAGAACATAAAAATGTAAGATAGAAAATACAATTGGATAAGTTTACAACTGTGAAGACTATTTTTCATGCAAATATATTGAATCAGTGAAACAGAAAATGAGACTAAAACAAAGAATTTTAACCAAATATTGAAAGGCCTCAAGTTAGATATATATGCATGGGCAAATCTACTTACCTGCCTATCTATCTAGATAGAAAGATAAGCTTAAACCCTATGAAATTTCAGTTTTTAGGTTACAAACTGCAAAATATCAGAAATTTCAGAGTTCAACCTAAAATACATATATACAGAATAAAGAAAAATGTGATTTTTACAGATGTCCCTCGGTATCCGCAGCGGAGTAGTTCCAGGACCCCCCGCGGATACCAAAACCCCGGGATACTCAAGTCCCTTAGTCGGCCCTTGCTATCCGCGGGCTCCGCATTTCGGGATTCAAACAACTGAGGATTGTAAACACGAACCCGCGGATACCGAGGGCCGACTGGATAAGGTTTTCTGTCACTCGTTTGCTTTTAAGTGATTGATTCCTGCAACCGTATTCTTATGTCAAAGCACGACCTTAATATAAAAAGAGTTGCAGCACTAATCATATTAACACTGCAGATGTGTCAGACCTTCGCTGCCCCAGGTGACCGCTTCAACTAATTTTAGCGCTTAGCGTATATTATTGCTTTTTTTATTGAAAATTTTTCTTTGATGAGTTTCAGATTACAGAAGGAATGCGTGTTTGTTGCAACGAGTGAGACAATACTAATAAGGGCAGAGTTTATCTTCCCTCCTTGTCCCACCTTCCTTCAGTCCTGCGCTAACGCATCTCTCTCTACGTGGTTTCCCTGAGGGGCATTGTATCACGTGCAGACATGCGGCCTCCTCCCTCCCTCCTTTGTGTTTTTTATTCTCTGTCACCTCTGCTCGCCTTCCCAGGTGCACTGACTCCCGTGATTTCCACAGAGCACATCTCTGCTCTGGTCGTGGTAAAGGGAACACGGCGGGCCAGCTCATGTCCCCCTTTCACGCTCACGGTGTTGGACTTGGCTGCAATGACTTCAGGAGAATTATTAGAGAAGAGAAATTACAAGCCCCCTCCGCCCCCGTTTTACCTTTTTTTTTTTCTACCTGGCCACTCTATCTCTGGGAGTTGAACGCCACCTGAAGGGATTTTGGCTTCATTTACCACAGCGCTGTTTTTTGTACCCCTCCCCCACGTTCAGGGATAACGTATCCTTAAAAATATACCTTTTTCCTGCTGGTGTGGAACTACATCTATCTGATTAGGAACGCCTAATCTAGCCTACTTCTTTCACTTCTCTTTCCGGCTGGTACTTCTTTCTGATTGCCCGCCCCTGTATTTTTACCAACTTCTCTATTTTCATTGATTTTCTCAAGGTCACCAAGCTCTAGGCCACGGCCCATCCCTTCCTTTCTCGCTGGGGGTCCCTCCACTAGCTGTCGCCGGAGCCCTCCCCCTGCCCTCTTCTGCGGTCTCTCCTCCCTTCTGGGTTACACCCTCTTGGTCGAAGGCCACGTGTGTGATCAACTAGTGATGTTTATATATTGCTTTCAGGCTTCACATTGTTTTCACATGTGATTACTTCATTTAACTCTCAAAACTGCATTGAGAAATAACAGGGCAGATATTGTTCCCACCCAGCACTTGGAGAAGCGACCTGGAGGAGTTGGCATGAGTTTGCTAGGATGATCCAGGTTCAAGCGAGGTCTGAAACCCAGATTGCCTACTTCCTGCTTGTGTGTTTGCTCCTTCGCATCACACATGCCCTCTGTGTTCTGCTTCATGGCTTCTAGAACATCAAAAGTCTAACAACAAAGCTTTTCTTAAGTCCACCCTTCCACTGTTCTACCCCAAGATGAAGTCCAACTCTGCCATTAAAAAAGATGAAATCTTAAAAAAAACAAAAAACCTAAAAACAAAAAACACCTAAGGACCAAAAAACTAGAGGAAAATGGGTACAGACGTTAGCTCAGGGCCATTTTTCCTCATGTAAAAAGAGGAAGATTAGCAACAGGTGTTAGCTCAGGGCCACTCTTCCTCACCAGGAAAAAAAAAAGACAAGGTCTCTTGAAGTCCTTTAATTTTCATCTGAAGAAAATGCCCATCAAGTTTCCAAAGGATTTTCTTTTTCCTTTTTAATATCTTTTTGGCTTTGTCATAAACTATAATTCTATTTGGACTTCCCCCATATCATATTATACTGTATTAGGAAGGAGAGAAAAGTCAGCGATAGCTCCCAGACACTCCCTAAGCACTGCAGGGTGGAGATCCAGCTCTCTCACAGCCTTTCATCCATCATTATTTCTAACATTCCAATGAGGACTTCAGTTCAACCTGGAAACCCCACTGTAGCAGCTTTCACTTAATTACATTTATATTATTCCATTTTTATGGTCCCTCCACACTGCCACCTAAAACAATGGTTGATGTGGACAACCATGAACTAAAGAACTTCCCAAGTCACTTAATGTCGCTCTGGCTTCAGTTTCACCTGTAAGATAAAGAAGAGCCCTTGGTACAGGACCAAGTTTTGAAGTCATGTAGACTTGAACTAGAATCCTGGTCTTGACACTGTCTATATTGTCAGATGACTCTACCTTGTCCTCTCAGTCAAGTCAAATGTCCCTTCCTCTATGTTATCTTGGCATTTTACAATTTAGTTCTTTACATGTCATTGCAAGACCAAGAATATAAGGATACCTTGACCTAGGATTACTCATGCTGGTTATTCAAGCTGGGATAGTGTTGGAGTTCAACCATGTGGCCCCTCCAGAGGTGGGTGCTGGTAAGGAGTTGTCCATCAAAGGCCATCTTGTATTGGCTTCAGATTCTCGGGAGCTGACAGCAGCCAGCTTGCCGTCAATGTCTCAGTCATTGCCATTGGCAACTGTCTGATCTAGGATGTGTGCCCATTCTTCAGTTTTGCATGGTATTTTGTTCTTAAAGCTTTCTCAATAATATAAATATAATAAATGTGATAAAATTTATCATCACAAAAAGGGTCTTCGATGGACTGACACAGTACAGTACTATCACTACACTCCTATTAGTTGGGGCACATGGTGAAAAAAATGAGCAAGGTTAAAAAATTTTTTTGCAGTTGAATTGAGTTACCCAAGCTAAAAGCTGTGAGGGAAAGTATACAACTTTGGAACAACAGACACAAAATTACCTTCACAGAGAAGGCCTCTCCGACCACTCTCTCTAAGATTGCACCCTCTGTAACTTTCTCTTTACTCTGCTTTCTTTTTCTTATTAGCATTATCACCCTTTGACATCTATAATGTATAGTAGATGTATATTTTTTCCACTTGCCTCCTCTTCTAGAACATATGTTTCATGAAGACAGAAACTTTGTACATTACACTGGAGACTTTACATATCACACTGGAGATGTTCAATAAATATTTACTTTATCTTGATGAATGGCTATAGGATATTCTTAGGGAAGTCAGGAGATCTGAGTTTCCTTTTGACTTTACTGTCGAGTAATTGTGTCTTCTAGTCACTCACAAAACTGGACAAAATGAGGAGGAGTTGCCTGGAATTTAAGCATTCATCAGAATCACCCAAATGGTTTGCTAAACAAAGATTCCTGGATTCCACACCTATAGTTTCCGATTCTGTAGGTCTGCGGTGGGGCTTGAGAACTTGCATCTCCAGTAAGTTCCTTGGTGATGCTGATCCTGCTAATTTGGGGACCACTCTGTAAGAACCACTGGCCTACATAATTTCTAAATTCCTCTAAGTTTTAACCATTGTGATTGGGAGTAACAGATAGTGGTCACTGCCAATAAACTGCCAATGAAACTATGTAGCTTGGCACTGTTGATAATGAGCAACTAAGATGGAGTATGCTCATAATGAACACAGCAGCACCTCCTGACCAGGTCTGCCTAAAGCTTGATGTAGACCCAATATTAGTTCTATTTTCCATTTGAATATATAATGAACTTGAATGGGTAATGTTTACATTTTAGAAATTTGTAGAGACATAAAAGCCAATTTGCATGCAATCTGATTCCTGAATGAGCTTGTCATTAAACATAATCATGTTATATAATAACCTGCCTAGTGCTGTGCGTCTCCACTTACCTAGCCTGCCTCGTAAAATATTGATCCTTAGGGTTGATGATAATGAGACTACAATGATTGATAAATGAGATTTATACTGTAATTCTGGATCTCAGAAATTAAACCAAAAAAGAATTTATTTGGGCTGTATAGCTTGTTTCTAGTCAGGGCAGCAGCTGCAAAATTTGTTTCTTATCTATTATTCTGCTGGGTTCATGGGTTCTGAGGGAAAATCCTATTTTCCTGCTTAATAAATACAGGGTAAGCTCATTAATTACACTGAGATTAATGTGGCATTTAGTGCAGACACTAAAAAGTGCATTGCATTGAGTATTTGACCTTTTACATTATTAAAAGTTGGAATGGGCTAAAATTTTACAGTAGAATCCAAAAATAGAATTAGCACACTCCTGAAAAGTTTTATATTTTATTCAGCTGCCTTCCAAAAATTTATAGGCAGAAAAACCATATAAGAAAACATAAATAAAACTAATTTTCTAAACTGTGTGGACACCATTAAAAATCATTTATTATACTAATTATAGTAGAAGAAGTAATGCTCTTTGGCTGGGGCTCTACTAGGTTAGAGGACTAAAAAGAGCCCAGATAAGAAAGACATTTAAATGAGTATAATACAAATTTCAGTTTAAAATTTAGAAACACACCCAAGAAATCTTGAAGGAAAAGTAAATAGTAAAGCACACAACCTATTTTTTCTTTTTAGTACACACACACACATAGATACACACACATACACACAACATAAATTTAGTTTCAAAAACCAAATAATTAATAATTAAGGGAAATTATTATAATATCCCTTCCCTTAATAATAAAATGAAAAAGTTGTTTGAAAGGGCAGACGCAATTCAAATTACTTTCCTTAGTAGTTTATTCACAAATTTGTACCTTAAGAAGTTTCAGTTAAGCCTGAAAACCTTTAGTCAAAGCTTGAAGAAAGTGTGCATTTGCTTGTGAATTGACAAACATTATCATATATATGCTTTATACTAGATCAGGATTAATTTGGGAAATCTATTTGGAAATACTATGGCCTATTCGGCCTTTTTCTTTTGTTTCCTGACATCTGTATAAGAGGTCTCTTAACAGTGTGATGGTTTTATGGGATACTGAATGAAGACCACTGAACTGTAGAAATAGGTTTAATCAAAATTATGGCACCATCCATTCTGCATGTGGCTAAGTGTATTTAAAAAAGACGACATCTATTTTATTTTGCACGGATTATTTCATCAATATTCTTATCTCTTGGATCATTACTTCTCATTGCTCACTTCTTTCATGAAAACCTCTGAATGGCCTGTCCTCCCATGTCCATCCTCCATAAACGGCCCAACAGGTGACATAAAGCCACCTGTATAAGTGCTCATGAACTTTTGTCCTCTGAGATGAAAACACTTTCTTCGGCAATGAATTTACTGTCTCACCAGGATGTAGGCCTCCGTTAGACTATAAACCACAAGTGCACGAACTGTGACTCTTTACATGCTGTACAAGTTTGGACTTACTGATGGCACTTAATCACAATAATCGTTACATGAGTGGGTAACTGCTCCACCAAAACCTTCCATTTTGGCACTGAAAGGATATTAAACAGAGCTTGCTCTGAAGTGCTGCCCTTGCTTCTGCAGCGCAAGGACTCACCTCACTTTCTAAGCAGATATTTATTTTGACCCTTTCCCTGTTGCTAAACTTGTCCATTCTTTATTTTTATCTAACCCTGCAGATACTCCCTTTGGTACATATCCCTCACCAAAGTCAAAGTTAGAGAAAATTTATGACTCACACATAAAAATACCAATACCAATACCAACTGGCGGTCTGTGTTAATATTTGAGATGACAGAGCAAGTATATATGTGAACATGGAAAATCTTGGCTTAAGATTTCCTGAGGAAGCTTAAGGAGTAGTTTGGCTTCCAGTTATAAGATAAATAAGTCCTGGGGATGTAATGTACAGCATGGTGACTATTGTTAACAATACTGTATTGTATACTGGAAAGTTGCTAAGAGAGTAGAGCTTAAAAGCTCTCATCACAAGAAAAAAAATTTGGTGTTTAACAGAAAAACAAACCAAAAAAACACAAACAGGAAACAATCTAAATGTTTGACAATGGGAGTTGGTTATATCAATTATGCTACAGACATACCGCCTAGAATATTATATAGCCATTATAAATGATGTTGTACAAGGACATTAATGATGTGGGAGAATGTCCATGACATACTGCTAAGGAAAAGGATGTTTAAAAAGATAGTATTAAAGCTATGATTCATTGAGCAAAGAAATCAAACAAACTAAACAAATAGGCTGGACATACCTTTATACCTAAATACTAATACGATTATCTCTGGGAGATGGATTTAAAAATTTTATTTCATTCTCATTTCTCATTTTATTCTTTGTGCTCTTTTCTTTTTCCAAATTTTCTTCAATGGTCACACATTATTTTAATCAGAAGTATATGTACTTTAAGACAAATTTAAATTTGTCTTAAATAGTGTCTTAAATAGTGGTGGCTTGAATAAATATTCTAGGAGAATTTATAATTTTCTCATTATATAGTCCTAAAATATGCCAGATTTAGTTTATTGCCTAGACACCTGCCCATTTGCCTCTTGTCCTTGTGATAAGAACCCAGGATGGAAATCTTTTGGTCCCTAGGAAGTTAGGATTCTCCCTTAGCCAAGGAGATAATGATTAGTAAGCTCATCGTCACAGTTCCCTTCCTCTTTGCCGGTTACTTACTTTCCCAGCCTCCCTTGCAGACAAGGATGCCCATACGTCAAAATTCTGGCCCATGAAATAGAAGAAGTATGTGTGTAAATTCTGGACAAGTTTTCTTCACCGATTAAAAAATTAACAAGCCTCACAACAGAAAAGCTTTTTGTCTCTTCCTCCTGCTTTGTGTCTTGAAAGTGAATGTGATGCTTGGAGCTACAACAGCCATCTTGTGAGTGTGAGTTACAAACATGGAGATGGAAAGGAAACCTGCGAAGGACAGGAGAACAGAGGCATAGAAAGACCCTGGATCCTCAGTGACATCACTGAGCAGCCAATTGATTAGGCTTTCTTATGTGATAAGGAAACAAACTCCTATTTGTATAAGTCATTGTCAGTTGGTTTTTAATTTACTTGCAGCAAAAAACATTCCTAGTTATTAAATAAGGTCCACTAGCAAAATTAGATGGTGAGATTGTAACTATCATTTTTTAATACTATAAGAGCCCCCAGTATAAATGATTTTTAAAAATGTGTTTGAAAAGAGAGAACATTTTAGACAACGTATTTGTCATAAAGCAGATTGGAGTAGGTTCCATTTCCTAATAATGGTTCTTAAAATGTTTCCCTTGAGATCAAGCAAACTTGGGGCTGACCTATTTTTGCAAGGGGACAGAGGACAGGAGGTGGCTTCCAGCTGTCCTCTGGAACCTGGTGCCAGGAGAAGCTGAATCACTGCTGCTGTGGCCCAGGAAGCCTCAGCGGGCTAGGCTGGCTGGGCCCACATGTGCACGGCCTGCTTGGGAGGCTCTGCACAGCTGCCAACCTTCACTTCAGGTTAGTGTGCTGCTTCTCCCCACGCCTGAACTTTCAACTAAAATGAATACTACAAATGTCTGCTGGAAAAAAATGAAAGATAAAACTTAAGTGGACTTTCTTAAGCTATGAATAAATATTTGTCTTTGATAATTTCTGGGTTTTTTTGATGAGGAAGATTCATTCTGAGCTAACATCTGTTGCCAGTCTTCCTCTTTTTTGTGCTTGAGGAAGATTAGCCCTGAGCTAACATGTGTGCCAATCTTCCTCTTTTTTGTATGTGGGTTGCCACCACAGCATGGGTGATGAGTGGTGTAGGTCCACATCCAGGATCTGAACCCATGAACGCGGGCTGCTGAAGTGGAGCACACCAGACTTAACCACTACGCCAGGGGGCCGGCCCCAATAGTTTCTTGACAATTAAAAAAATTCCCACCTATGTGGTACTAACAAAGCCATCGAACAAGAGTTCAGAATGCTCTATCCCAGAGTTGACCCCAAACGTGCAGTGTTCTCTATGGCTTAGCCCATAATGTAATGAAAAATTCAATAGTCAGGGAGTCAGAGATGAGGTAATAATTCTGGGAACTTCGATATCTAGTTGGAGGGCTGTATTGGTTTCCTATTGCTGCTGTAACAAATGACCACAAACTTGGTGGCTTAAAACAACACAAATTATTCTCTTCCAGTTCTGGAGGCCAGAGTCTGAATGAATGTCACTGGACAGAAAGGTCAACAGGGTTGCGCTCTCTCCGGAGCCTCTAGGGGAGAATCAGTCTTCTTGCCTTTTCTTACTCCTTCTTCGGCCTAATTTTTTTGGCTCATGACCCTACATCACATCACCTTTCCTCCCTCTGCTCCACAGTCACATCATCTTCTGCCTCTTCTGTAGCCAAATCCCCTTTGCCTTCCTCTTAGAAGTACACTTGTGATTATGTTTAGGACCCACCTGGATAGTCCAGGATGGCCTCGTCATTTCAAGATCCTTAACTTAATCACACCGGCAAAGTCCCTTTTGCCATGTAAGGTGATGCATCCACAGGTTGTGGGGATTAGGATGTGATGTGGACATCTCTGGGGAACCATTATTCAGCCTGCCACATTAGCCTTAGACAATTAAGTAAAAATAATATTGATACTAATTGAATCCACATTGTGTTTCATGCACTATTCTAAGGCCCCGAAAGTGGGGAAAAAAGTGAATATTTAGGAGAAAAAATATTAACTCAGTTAATACTTGTATCCTTATGTGACAAGTACTTTAATTATTCTCATTTGACAGATGACAATAACAAAGTACAGAGAAGTTAAACAATTTACCTGAGATCATGATGCTGGTAAGTGGCAGAGCAATTATTTGATCCTAAGCAAAAGCCCCTACCCTTCATCTCTATGCTACAGGCCACATGGACCTTTTGAGGCTGCAGGTTCATGGGTTGATGGGAGGGTATAGTAGAACTAGATGCTCTCTGTATTTCTTTTTTCTCTTTTTTTGAGGAAGATTGGCTCTGTGCTAACATCTGTTGCCAATCTTCCTCTTTTTTCTTTTTTTCTCCCCAAAGCCCCAGTACATAGTTGTGTATCATAGTTGTAGAGTTGTAGCTCTTCCATGTGGGACACTGCCTCAGCATGGCTTGGTGAGCAGTGAATAGGTCCGCAACCAGGATCCTAACTGGCGAACCCTGGGCCACCGAAGCAGAACGTGCGAACTTAACCGCTAAGCTACCAGCCGGCCCCAGCTCTCTGTATTTCAAGCTCGAATGTATGGGGTTCTTTCCAACCCAAGGATTAAATATATTTTGCCCAATGAAAAAAATGCCAAACGTATGTTTGTTGTATCAACAAAATCATTAAAACAGACATTTCAAAAGTCATTTATCATGGAAAGATAAAAGTCATTTATCTTTGGGAAGAGTGTAGTGTGGAAAAAAAGTCACACATTTCTTGAAGGATGAACTTCATCAAGATATTAGTAATGACATTTCTAAACTGGCCAGAATAACTGAACCATTCAGAGATTGAGTCCAAGAAGCCATGTTAAATAGCAGACATGTGTTCATGAGCTACTATAAAAAAGATGTCCCACATTTTTCAGAGGCCATTTACATAAATAAAGTTTAAAAACCTAGCATTCTGAAACTGTTAGAACCGAAATAGAAAGTCAGAAGAAGAGAAAATGTTCACATGAAACTTTTTTTTTCAAAATTATCAATTCCGACACAATAAAATAACAAAGCTTTTTGTGTTAAAGCAAGTCTATTAGACATGTTTGCAAATAAAGTACATCGGATGAATCATGTTTAATACTAGCACTTAATAGCTTTCCCGGAAACATAATGGGTAATTTCTGAAGAATAAGTGATTTCTGAAAAGAGGAACTAAACAGAGGCAAAAGAAATGTAGAAATGACTTAGTTTTTTTTGTTATAAGCAATTTGAAAATATAATGGGGAAGAGCAGAAACTAAATGTAACATAGAATATATTTTAAAATTCCATTTAATGAGAAGCCATTTTGTAAGTGCGGTACCTAAAGAAAAATGTTAAAATACTCTGAAATTAGGAAAATTCATAGATTAGTGGCCTTAGATTTCATTGACTGTTTCAATGCAATAGAAAAGGAAGCCAAATGGAATGGCTGCAATTTTTATGTTTTTATAGCACATACAGAAATAAAGAAAAACTAAAATAGTAAAAATAACTCCATAAAGATAAGTTGAACTGCAAATGTTTCTTTCCTGCTGATTTCAATTTGTTGCCTTAAAATTGTATATGCTAACTTACTCCCACTCCTTGAAAGACAGCTATTATAATTACTTTTATTTGTTTCTATATTAATGTCAAATGGCTTGGAGAATCGTGTCATGCGGTTAGGTCTAGCGGGTTTCTCAGCTGATGACATCTGGAACTGGAACCCCTGCGGTGTGAGGTACATCTAATAGAAGGCTTGGTCACGAAGGCCACCAGAGAAATGCTGGACTCTCAGGATAGAATCACACCTCAGATTTATGATGCTGCATCTCCCACAAATGACTGGAGCAGCCCGCTTACTCCAGACATTGATTCTGCATGATAAAACCATCACATTTACATTCCATGGCCGAAACATGTCGTTGAAGTAGCTTCCTTTATAGAGCTTCCTGACTTATTAAGGTCACTTTATGACCTTGGATGCTCATCAGGAAAATATCGGAGATATTCAAGTGATGCTAAAGATATGTATCTTTTTGTATGGAGAAAGTCTTCATATCTTTTTCACTTTTTCCCAGAGTGGACAATTTCAATGATTTCAGAATGATAAGTGCTTTTCAAAGTCCATTCATTGCCTTTTGGGTCATAGGCAAATCAGAGTTAATGACTTCATTTATTTACAAAATGACATTAGGTGTTTCCAGATTCAAAATATTTAATCTTTTCTCAGCTAGTTTTCAGCGTATTGCTGCTGACAACAAACTTCTTTAAAAATAAGAACTTCCAGTTTTGTGACATCTTAACAGATTTTGGAAAAACAAGACAAAAGTGTTTAAAACGTCAAGTGCAGAAGTGTTTTCTTTTAGCTCACAACTCCAATTTCTTGCTTGCAGGTCAGTATATTAGTAATAACAGTAGGAAAGTGATCATAGCACTGATTGTATGTTTGCGATGTACTTGGATTCATGTCTTTTTTTTTAATAATCACATTAAATTCTGTTTACAAGCCGGTGACTTGCTGAAAACATTTTTAGTTCTCTTTGCACATTAGGAAACAGACACAGTATGGTAGTTAAGTCTTCTGCCCACGATTGCACAGCTAGTACTCCAGCAGAGCAGGTCTGGCCTCAAACCCCACACTCTCCGCCCTCTGCTGTGAAGAATAGCAGTAGGAATGAGTTGAAGCTAAATAACACATCATGAAGTGAAAATGCTTGTCGCTATAACCTAAAAACTTAGAAATGACAATCAGCAGAATTTTCCTTCCTAAATTTTATAATATTAATAATGATATCAATGAAATAATATATGATACTAATGTTTTAATTTATTTAACAGATTCCAAGAGTATACAAACCAGAAAACAAAAAGTTCCCTTTCTCCTAAAATCTGGTAAGATTAACTTTTGGCATTTTAGATAAACCTAAATTTTCACAGAAATTTGAAAACATATTCTAATGTGCAAATGCTATATAATTAATATGGCTAATTTTTTATTAAGACTTCTTTTTAGAGAAGTTTTAGTTTCACAGCAAAATTGAGGGGAAAGTATAGAGATTTTCCATATACCCCTGCCCCTACACCCATATAGCTTCCCCCACTATCAACATCACCCACCGGGGGGTTACATTTGTTATAACAGATTAATCTACATTGACACATTATTATTAACCAAAGACTGTAGTTTACATTATGGCTCACTCTTGGTGTTGTACATTCTATGGGTTTGACAAACGTATAACGATACATCCATCATTATAGTATCATACAGAGTATTTTTACTGCTCTAAAAGTCCTCCTTGCTCTTTCTATTCATTCCTCCCTCCCGCCCCCTGGCAACCACTGATCTTTTTACTCTGATTGTTTTGCCTTTTCCAAAATGTCATATAGTTGGAATCATAAGTAAGTAGTCATTTCAGATTGGCTTCTTTCACTTGCATTTGAGGTTCTTCCATCTATTTTCACATCTTGATAGCTCATTTCTTTTTAGCATTGAATAATACTCCATTGTCTGGATATACCACAGTTTATTTATCCATTTACTCACTGAAGGACATCTTGGTTGCTTCCAGGTTTTGGCAGTTATGAATAAAGCTGCTATAAACATCTGTGTGCAGGTTTTTGTGTGGACATAAATTTTCAACTCCTTTGGGTAAATTCCAAGGAGCATGACTGCTGGATCGCATGGTAAGAGTGTGTTTAGTTTTGTAAGAAATTGCAAAACTGTCTTCCAAAGTGGCTGTAGTATGTTGCACTCCCACCAGCAATGAATGAGAGTTCCTGTTGCTCCACATCCTCACCAGCATTTGCTGTTGTCAGTGGTCTGGATTTTGGCCATTCTAACACAGGTGAGTGGTGGTATCTCATTGTTCTTTTAGTTTGCACTTCCCTCACGACATATGATATGGGGCATCCTTTCATATGTTTATTTGCCATCTGTATATCTTCTTTGGTGAGATGTCTGTTAAAATCTTTGGCCCATTTTTTAATCAGATTCTTTGTTTTCTTACAGCTGAGTTTTAAAAGTTATTTTTATATTTTAGATAATAGTCCTTTTTCCAGATGTGTCTTTTGGAAATATTTTCTTCCAGTCTGTGGCTTTCCTTCTCAGTCTCTTGTCATTGTCTTTCACATAGCGGAAGTTTTTAATTTTAATGAAATCCAGCTTATCAGTTATTTCCTTAATGGATCATGGCTTTGATGTTATACCTAAAAAGTCATCGCCACATCCAAGGTCACCTAGGTTTTCTCTTATGTTATCTTCTAGGAGTTGTATAGTGCTGTGTCTTACATTTGGGTCTGTGATCCATTTTGAGTTAATTTTTGTGAAGGGTGTAAGGTCTGTGTCTAGATTCTTTTTTTGCATGTGGATGTCCAGTTGTTCCAGCACCATTTGTTGAAAAGACTATCCTTGCTCCATTGTGTCACCTTTGCTCCTTTGTCAAAGTTCAGTAGATTATTTATACAGGTCTATTTCTATGCTCTGTATCCTGTTCCATTGATCTATTTGCCTATTCTTTTGCCAATACCAAACTGTCTTGATTACCATAGCTTTATAACAAGTCTTGAAGTTGGAGAGTGTTGTCTTTCAATCTTGTTATTTTTCTTCAATATTGTGTTGTCAATTCTGGGTCTTTGCCTCTCCACATAAACTTTAGGATCAGTTTGTTGATATTTACAAAATAACTTGCTGGCATTTTGAGTGGGATTGTACTGAATGTATACATCAAGTTGGGAAGAACTGGAATCTTGACAATATTGAGTCTTCCTATCCATGAACATGGTCTATTTTTCCACTTACTTAGTTCTTTGATTTTGTTTATCAGAGTTTTGTTGTTTCCTCATACAGGTCTTGTACATATTTTGTTAGATTTATACCTAAGTATTTCATATTTTTGGATGCAAATGTAAATGCTACAGTGTTTTTAATTTCAAATTCCACTTGTTCATTTCTGGTATATAGGAATGCAGTTGACTTTTCTATATTAACTTGTATCCTGCAACCTTGCTGTAATGCTTATTAATTCTGGGAGGTTTTCTTTTTGTCAATTCTTTTGAATTTTCTACATAGATGATCATGTCATCTGTGAACAAAGACAGTTTTATTTCTTCCTTCCCAATCTGTATGTCTTTTATTTCCTTTTTCTGTCTTATTGCATTAGTTAGTATTTCCAGTATGTTGTTGAAAAGGAGTAGTGAGAGGGGACATCTTCGTCTTGTACTTGATCTTAATGGGGAAGCTTTTAGCTTCTCACCATTAAGTGTGATGTTAGTTGTAGGTTTTTTGTAGATATTCTTTATCAAGTTGAACAAGTTCCCCGCTAGTTCTAGTTTACTGAAAGTTTTTATCATAAATGGGTGTTGGATTTTGTCAAACGCTTTTTCTGTACCTATTGATACAATCATGTAATTTTTCTTTTTTAGCCTGTTGATGTGATGGATTACATGAATTGATTTTTGAATGTTGAACCAGCCTTACATACCTGGGATAAATCTCTCTTGGTCAAATATAGCTAATTTTAAAAATTATTTTTAATGATTTTATTTTAAAATAAAACATAGGTAAAGAAAACCAAACAAAACATAAGTATAGTTTAGTGAATTATTATAAAGAGAACACCATTATAATCACCATTCAGGTTATGTGACATAACTTTGTGTTCCCATCCAAAACCCCTCAATTTGCCCATTCTAATCGCAGTCTTCTCTCCTCCAAAATAGCCACTATCTTGAATTTTACAGTAATCACTTCCTTGTATTTCTCTCTTGTTTTACCACCCAAATGTGCATCCCTAAACACTGTAGTTTATTCTTATCTATTTTAAAAAACTTCATATATCTTCTATGCCTTTTTTAATCTGCAAGTTCTCTATCACTTTACAATTTATCTGTTAAAGATCCTGGACTGATTGACCTGTAGGGTTGAGTTGCCAACAGACTGGATTCACTGTTGCACATTCATGGTGCAGGTCAGTATATTCTGTTCCCCTCTTTATTTGCTGAAAATTAGCTGGTGGATATGGAGACTAGAACAGATTCAGGTCTGAGCCCTTTGTCAAGGCTACAGGTAGTTCTGGGTTCTTTCATCAGGGGCACATAATGTCTGTTTTTCACTCCTTTTCTTTGATATTAAGATGCTAATGACTAAATCCATTAATTCATTAGTGTTAAAAATTTTAGCTTTTATTTTTTCATTTATTACCTCAAATATGTTTATAAGGACATGCTTTCCCCCATGTACTGTTTGGGTTCCCAGTGGCATAGTTCATGTAGAAAAATCAGGATAATCGATTTACTTCATTTTTAAGGTAACAAATTGTCCCCCTGTTATGTTCTGAGAGTGACCAATTTGCTTTTTAATATAATTATAAACTTCTTGACTTAATGTATTTTATGGGTTTCAATCATCTGTAATGTTATTCTTATTATACCTCAAATTGACCAATCTTTAGCCAGTGGGAGCCTCTACAATTGGTCCTTTGAAATGATCTTAATAATTTTAATAGTTTCTTTGCCATTTGCTGTGTCAAGATGTTCCAGGCTCATATTGTACCTAGCTGGCATTTGCTATGTTTTTAAAAAATCTCTGATTACTTTTAATGAAAAATGAAATAAAAGAAGTCAGTACAAATAGATCTATCACCTATCTACCTATCTATTTTAAAGAAAAATTCCTTATAACTTCATTCAGATATTTCCAACTCAAATTTGGGACTATAAACTTTACTAAATTTAATCTGTGTCTTCTTTCCTCCATACTATGAATCTAGGTTCTCAAGGACACAGGGTATGATAGAATTAGAACATCCTATAATTATTCATTATCCTACATTACACATACAACAGTCTAAGAATAATACTAATGCTAACACCACTAATTTTGGTTAATGAAATTAGATATAAAAATTTATTGCATATGCTATCTTATTTCCACCCATTAAAAAAAGTTTGTACTGTATTTACATTGTCAAATCATGCTGTGATTATATACTACATTTTCTACCTTTTAACACCCATTTAGTTGTTTTTGTACAGGTAACTGAGTATACATTTGGTACTCATGACCAGTCATTATGTTATTGTCTTTTTGGTCATTTTGGTTATCTAAATTTTGTCCTTTAGCTGGCTCCTTAGGAAGGGCTTATAGGAACTATATTCCCTGAGTTTTTTTCATGTCGTGTATGGCATTTATAACTGAATGTCAATTTTGCTGGCTATCAAAAAACTTGGCTTATAATTTATTACTTTGAGTATCTTAAAAAGTGTTAATTCATTTTCTACTTGAATAAAATGTTACTACCTAAAAGTCAAAATCTCATTTTTTTACACTTACAAGTCACATGTGGTTTTTCTGCCTCAATGTCCAAAGGATTGTTTTTTCTTTTTTCTTTAAAGTCTAATAATTTTAATAGAATGTGGCATTTCTCTTTATTATTTCAAATTTTATTGCAACAATAAATAAAAGAAACAAAAAATGTATTTTTACTGTTTCAAAATATTTATTTCAATTTTAGGAGTCTTTTTATAAATTATTTTTTTCTATTTCCCTCCTTTAGTTCTCTTTTTTCAAGGATCCTATTATCCATATGCTGAATTTCCTTTGACTGTCTTCAATATTTGACACTTTCTCTCATATTCTTTATCTCTTTATTTCATTTTGGTTTAAAATTTTCCTCCTTTTGCCTTTTTTTGTCATTATCTGCTTATGTACTTTCTCTTGTGTTCTTTTAGTTTTCAGTTTTAAAATGACTTATTCTTTTATTTCTAATTCTCTAGTTCTGGCACCTCATTTCTAAGTTTTCTAATTCCAATTTAAGTTGTTCCTTCATGTTCCTTCATTAATAAAGTAAAAAAATTATTTTATTAATCTCGCCTTGAAATAGAGGGTTGTACTTTCGCTTTTACAACAGTGATTGTTTTTATGGGCGTTAGCCTTGATACTTTCCTATTGCTTATTTTTGTGTTAATTTAGTTTTCTGAAGCTTTATAAGGAGGTGGTTTAAATAGCTTCTTAACTTTATAGAGATCACTCCCATGTCATTTCTATGTAGGGTCAAAATGTATGATGGTTTGATTGCTAAACTTTCTTGGCTCCAACATTTTTCCTGTTCTCCATGCCTTTACTTCCAAAAGATGTTTTCTGGTAATTTCCAGTAAAATGTCCTACAGGAATGCAACGTTCTCATAAGCTCCATCAATACATGGTTCCATCAAATTTATGAATATTTACCAGTATTATTTAAAAGTTCACAGGAAATTAATGTTCACTGAATGGATTTCTAGAAGTTGCCTGTTTCTGTGTAGTTTAGTGGTTACTAATAATCAGGCAGTGGCTGTGCTCAACTACCTCCAGCCAGTGAAATGACTGCCTCATCCATGACTACATCCATCTCAGGCTAGTAGAACCACTGACTCTGCTGAAATGTCACGTCCAACAACAACACTGCAGGCCACTGGTGTCATCCATTGCTCTAACTTGACTGGACCTTCTTCACCCACAACAGAGAAGCTATTGGTCCTCATGGCCTGCCTGCCCTGGCAGGACCTCCACATCAATCCACCTGGCAGGAAGGGCCAAATGGGACCAGCATCAGGACAGGATGCCACAGATTCCCACTGTTCTTACCTAAAGTTCAACAGTATTTCAACATAAATGCTTCTCATTGTTGTATACCTTTGTCTATTTGCAGAGTGCTTAAATTGTGTTGTTTTTCCTGCACTCCTTGCTCAGCCATAGCTACAACTTATCAATTGCTTTTTAACTAAGATGCAAAGTCAATTCAATGGGGAAAATGAATTTTTTTAAGAAATAAATTGTGCTGGAACAACTTAGTATCTATATAGATTTAAAAAATGAGCCTCTATCCCTAATTTACTCCATATAGAAAAATCAATTTGAGGTAGATCCAAGACTTAATATGTAAAAGTGAGACCCATAGAGTTTCTAGAAGAAAACACAGGAGAGCATCTTTGTGTCTTGAGGTAAGCAACTTTTTCTAAGAGGGGACTTACTAAAACACAAGCTGTAAAAGAAAAAAACATGAAATTGGACTTTTTCAAAATTAAAAATTTCTGCTCCTCCAAAGACTCCATTAAGAAAGTGTAGAGGCAAACCACAGTAAGGGAAGGAATGTGCAATACATATATTTGACAAACAACTTGTATCAAGAAAATATAAAGAACACCTACACAACAAAAATAACAAGACACCAAACCAATTTTGAAAAGAGCAATAGGTTTGAACAGACACTTTAGAAAATAAGATAGACGATGGCCAATGAGTGCATGGAAAGATGTTCAACATTATTATTCATCATGTCAATGCAAATAAAAAACAAACTGAGATAGAACAACACACCAACTAGAATCACTAAGTCTCGAAATACCAAACATTGCCTAGGATGTGAAACAACTGGAACTATATTCCCATTTGAAAAGACTGACAATATCAGATTTGAAGAAGTAACTGGAGCTTTTGTACACTGTTGGTGGGAATGTAAATAACAACGTCAGGGAGTTTCCTATAAAGTTAAACACTCATTCAACTTATTACCTAGTGATTCCCCTTCAATTATTTACCCCAGAGAAATGAAAACATATGTCCAAAAAAAAGACTCATATAGGATTGTTTTTAGCAGCCTTACTCATTATAATGAAAACTGGAAACAATTCACATTATGATCAACAAGAGAGAGGATCAACATATCATGGTATATTCATACAATGGAGTAATATTTAATATTATGGAACTATATTTAACAGAAAGAAACAAAGTACTAAACAACACACCAATATAAATAAATCTCAAAAGCCTGTTGAGCGAAGGAAGCCAGACACAAAATAATAGACAGTGTCTGACTGCATTTGTAGACGTCCAAAAACTAGTTAAACAGATCCTACGGTGACAGAGATCAGGAAGTGGTTGTTTGGGGGTGGTGGAATTTGACTGGAAAGATACATAAGTGAACTTTATGAGGTGATGGAAATGTTTTATATCTTGTATGTGGTGGTTATATGAGTCTAATTTCAAACCTCAAAGATCTGAACTTATGATCTGTGCATTTTATTGTACATAAATTATAACTCAATAAAAAACAAACTGTATGGGAAAACAAACAAAAATAAATCAGTCAAGTTGGCTCATTGTGAGTCTATATAAAACTTCAGAGTATAAACTGTAATGAAAATCTGAATAAAGAATCATATTTAAAGAGAAGAACTGCATGGAGGCAACAATCATTTTTCCAGTTCACTATGTCCTGCCTTAATAAATATCTGATGAAAGAATGAACAAAAAGAAGAAATGAATATAAGCCCGTGATAGGTACTGTGAGGAAGTAAAAAGATACTCCATGCTAACTACCAGAGTGAGTAAACTCTAAGTAATATTATTTGTAATACAAACTAGAAAATAGTGTCATATAAGAAATGTTATGGTAGTTCAAAAAAGGAAGAAATTACACCGAGCTGGAGGAACCAGTGGTAGAGAAACTCAAGAAGTAGAAGGTAACCTATTTACAGGAATTTGCATTAACAATTACTTGTATCAAGTTTATTCATTATACTCTTTTTAAAAATTAGTATATTAAAAAATCTGAGCTATTTTTTTCCCCTAGGACTAGCAAAATAGAAGATTCCTGCCTCTTCTTTTGCTTACATTCAGCTTTAATTTATAAGGGTATTTTTTAAAGGTTAATGTCATTTCAAGATGTTAACATCTTGAGGCAACATTCTGACAACTTTTTAGGTTTCCTGAATGAAAATTTAAAAAGCTACTTTTAAGAGATAACTCAGTAAATGAGTCATGACTTATATAGCATGTGGTAAATAGTTTTTAGATAAATGGAACAAAACCATAAAAGAAAGTGAAAGTAAAGCAAGCAATGATACATACTTTCCTGTTGTCTGTTTTATTTTTTTCACATTCAATATGAATTCACTGGGTAACATTATCTGACTACAGTGATGGTGGCATTTCATTCCCATAAAGAGGATACAACTCTTTTCTCAAAGAATCTTAGAAGAATTACGCCAGAGTGATGCCAACAAATAATTAATTTTTAAATCATTTGTCTTGTTCCTTTCAATTGGCAAAAAGACCCGTGGCCTGGGGTAGGTTTTCTGCAGGTGTAAATCAATGGTTCCTAATTCTTTTCTGATAAATACATGCAATTCTGTCCATCAGGAGGTAAATTAAGATTTGGAAAACACTAGATTAATCTTTACTGAAATTACTGAACCAACAGGTGCAATTTCCAGAAAGAGTAATCAACACAGCCCAGCTGAGTCAGGTCATCAAACGAGCTGTTCTCAAGAATTTTACTAAAAGAAATACTCAAAAACTCATGATGCTTTTAATCCAAACTATGCTCTCTGCTCATGACATCACCCTCTGGAGGAGTTAGATAACATCCAATAACTTCAGTATTCTAGAGTATTCAAATACAAGCCTATGAGAATGACGAGCCATTGCTACCCAGAGTCTGGTAGCTGGCCTGACACTTTGGGGTCTGACTTCCTTCTCTGGAATAGTGTTTAGTCCCTAATTTGACCTGTATACTTTCTAAATTTATTCAAAATAGGGAATTTTAATAAGTTGCCAGTTTAATAAGTTACCCTTTCTATAAACTTTATTTCAGAGGCATGATTGGTCTCTTTTGAAATTGATTTATGCCATATATTGTGCAAAACATACTCTACTTTTAAGAATATGTGTGTTAATATCTGTTAGACCCTCCCATATTGACAAAGTCCTGTCAATGATGGTGCAGTCTTATGTTCTTAGAAGGCTGGTATTCAGGCGAAAACCAATAGAAATTGCTGTCATTTCTGCCAGATTCACATGTTAGACTTACATATATTAAAAGAAATTAATTAGAACTGAGGGGAAGGGCAAGGAGGGCACTCTGCAAATATCGTCACAGACAAATTCACAGTAATAATTTTTCATTATGTGGAATGGCAGACTTTGGGGTGGGAGAAACTGTGAATGTGGATCCCAAACGCTCCTACAAAGCAAGCCAAGCTCACCTGTGTGTTCCCAGGACCTTCCTCTGGAATTCTTCTCATGCCTCCCATCATACTGTTACAAGGCTCACCTGGAAGGGACAGCAGTCCCTGGGATCCATCTCTGCCTAATCTAGTAATTGGGAGGGACTCTGGCCACAGCCAGCCTTCCCTACACTGTCCACTGCCCAGATAATTGCTGTGACATTTCATTTCTCTCTTCCCTGCAAGGAACATTCAGGCAGAAAGCTCAGTCTTCTAGAAAGAGCCCCAGGCTCTCAGTTACAGGATGATTGCGGTTCACAGTTCAGTGGCTGGTTCTTTCCGTGCACGGTAGAGGACGGCTTTCCACAGTTTGATTACTCAGAGGAAAAATAAGCCTGGGCAGACACATAGAGTTGTTTCTCTCTTCTTTCCCACTTGTTAGGAGGTGGTTAAAAGGAGATAAAGCTTCTCATTAAAGATCTTTACTTTGAGTGCAGCAAGACATTCTATTTATCCTGCCTGCCAAATTGGTAAAATTCCCAAACATGCTGTCGTTAAGTGAATCAGTTTGTATAATGAATGCACTTTGTTATACAGAGACCTGGCACTTTGCCTAGCATACCATTGGTGCTCAGTAAACATTTGTTAAATGAATGCAAGCATTAGAGAATTGGACCCTTATTCTCATATTAAGCAATGTTGTTCCAAGACTTTTGTCTTTATTTCTGCTTTTTCTGGCAATCGGGTCATGCTATCTTTCAGTGTGTCACTATTAAGATTCACAAAGTGTTTGTACACACTGTTTCATAGTTCAAAATATATAAATTCTTAGCTCTATAGAAATATCCTCATATCCTTCATCACATGTTTGAAGAGACTGAAGGATTTCTACAACCATGGTAAAACATATTCTGAACAAGCTAAATTGAAGGGCTAAGCATTTTAAGCTTAAATGACCTTGGCTATCATCTGGTATGCATTGTACAAGAGAACTCTACAGTCCAGAGAGGGTAATCAACTTGTCCAAGGTTGCACAAGAAGTTAATGACAGAACTGGGATGAAAATCCAAGTTTCCAACACTCGGAATAATGCACTTTATATAGTATCTGTCAACAGGATATGATGAATGTAGTGACAAAGAGTAAAACGTTACTCAAGTTATTTGGCATATCTGTTCTGAAATCCCAGAGCTTAAATCTCAGCTTGTAAAATATGATGTGTTGTCATTACTTCTATTGCCAATAATCCCAAGCTAAAGTACTCTTTCATTTAAAGAAGTGGTAACATTGCATTTTAGAGCTGAAAAATCATAATGATGAAAAAAACATATTTTGGTGGATTTGAAAATAGGCATTCATTTTCCATATAATTACTTTCTCCTTTGTCTAATGACATTAATGCGTACCTATGACAGGGAGATAATGCTTACCCCAGCATACCACAAAAATAGATACTTTTGCAGAAACCACTAACATGTATTTGGATATTCGATAGAACTATTTACAATTGAATAGTACTGGCCACGTTTGGTGACCTAGACATGAAGTTGGGACCCAAGTGATATGAGCAGTGGGCAGGATCCAAGTGACATGAGACAAATAACAGTCTCTTATTTGTTTTAATAGACCATACTAATTTTCAATGGAGACTATTATTTCTTGATTTTTCCATAATTTGCATTATTTTTTATTGTTTCCCAAAAGACTATTTACCAAAATGATCAAGGACAACAAAACCTGGATGAGCATGTAACGCGTTGTAATTACAAGGTTCACAGGATTGAGCGTTCTCGCTGACGGGTGGGATTCTCTCGCATACCAGGATCTGGTTCACGAAACAACGCAAAACCAACCACCAAGATCTAAGTCTCTGCTATACTGTTTTTAAAGGAATATGAAACATTCTTACATAGACTCTGCTTTAACTAGATAGCACAACCAATTATAAACACTTTCTAGATTTTATACTGTGGTTCTCAAAAACAGAGTAGATTTTTAAATTGCAGAGGTGCCTGGCACTCCTTCCTCTGGATTAGGAGGCATTCTCTCCTTTGAGAATATCCCTGATCACAGATAACAGAGGACTTGAGGTTTAAATTGTTCCCTGTTCAACTCTGAGGAAGCTGATCTTGTTCCTCTGCTGTAGCAGCAAAGGGAAGTGAGTGGTGCCTTTTCAATAATACGCACATGAAGTCACAGGGGATAAGCGTCTTTGTATCTTGGAAATAATGAGTATCTCCTCAGACTTATCGTGCAGCCTCTCCTGATGTGCTCACAGTTGTGTAGGGACCTTCATGGCAGAACACCTGCTGGATATTCAGGTTAAGAAGAAAAAGTGTTTAAAAATTTATTCTGAACCTCAGATTCAAATAGTCCCAGCTGAAATCTTAGTGGTTAGCCATGGCTAGATTTGGAAAAAAACTAGGTTTAATATATTTAATCTGGTTGAATGTGGCTAGTAAACTGACACAAATTTTGTCAAAAGAAGTACTGCAAAGTATGTTTATAAAAAGTCTTCTTAAAATGTTATTTTTGGCAACTCTGACCATCTGTGTGTTCAGTTGCTTACCACTACTGCTACCACGATACAAAACAGGTGTGCAGTTAAACTTTCAGTTATAAAAGAATAAGTTTTGGGCATCTAATATAGAGCATGGTGATTGTTGTTAACAATACCATATTATATACTTGAAAGTTGCTAAGAGAGTAGATCTTAAATGTTCTCACCACAAAAAAGAAAGGGTAATTATGTGAGGTGGTGAAGGTGTCAACTAATGCTAATGCTACAGTGGTAATCGTTTCTCGACATACAAGTGTAGCAAATCAACATGTACATCTTAAATTTACACAATGTTATAGCTCCATAAAACTTTTTTAAAATAAAATAAATACATGAAAACACGCACAATTAAAATTGGTGGTTTCTTATCTTGTGTTGGATTATTACAAGATATAGAGATGATAATTTAGTTTTTCTTTGTTTTGATTCTACTTATATTACACATACTCATGACACACACATCTGACCAAATATAATGGTTACACATCCACTCTGTTTACAGTGTAAGAGCTTTGTGAAAATTTAGGGAGCTGTATCAATGTGATGTAAGCATTTTTAGGATGGAAAGAAGAAAATGAAACAAAAGAAAACTAAAAGATAAGTCCTATAAGATACATAGTAAACCAGATTGTAAAACCATTGTAAAACCAGATTTCAAATATATATATATATATATACATGCATAAACACACATATATATGTATATGCTATGTATTATTTATTTGACAGGTATTTAATAATTTACATATAGCCTATGGATAAGTACCAACTACTGTAGTGAAAGAAGGAATTCAGAATTAGAGGGGTGAAAACTGTGCTACTTTCATTTTTCACAATTGTCATATACACCTGGATTTTTATGATCATGTTTATAAATCAAATATATGGCCTTGGTTTTTATTTCACAATTTTTTTTTTTTAAATAGCAAAACATAATCTTTAAGGAGCTGCAATAAATGTCCCTACTTTCACATTTTCAGGAAATGTTTATCAGGAATGCTCTCCTTGTTGGAGCGAGTTGAAGTGATGCGCTCTATTGTATTGTGAGTCACACTATTTCTGTACTTCAGTTCTCCACAGGAAAACATTTCCATTATTTCATGAGACAGCCTTGCTAAAAGTAAAAACAGGGAAGCAGAACCAATTTTTTATGCTCCTCATTTACAAATTGGGACATATTACAGAAGTACATGAGATAGCTATTTCTGATCAAGTCGTCCGCCTTCATCACCTGGTAGCGATTCTGTTACTGACACGGGTACATTTAAGAGGCATTATGACCACAGTTTACACATTCTGACTGCACTACTGCAGGTGGTTTTATGCCAACCATTTCTGCCAGTGTTCTAAATGATCAGTTAGGACCCTCTGGATGGCTTTACTCTCTGTTTAAGTGCCAAGTTTAAGTGGATCATATGCTTAACATTACTTTAATGTTGGAATCTCCACCTACATTTTAATTTTTATTTGTTATATAACAGTGGAAACTTCCATTTTACCCCTTTATTCCTCTACACAATGGAAATGGAACTGAGCTCTCTAATTTCTTCTCATTACCAGAAGCCTATTTGTGCTCATAAGTTGGGACTACGCTCTGCAGGAAATCAGTCATTACTCCTTTTCGGAGCTATACAGTTGTTGGGTGAGTGGGGGAAGGGCTTAGGAGACTAGTAGATTCCTGCTGATAATGGCTCACACACTGGTAGTGTGTGGCTCTGCTACCTTTTGGGGTGGCTTAACCTGCTTTGTGAAGAGAATTTCAGGGCACTCAGTTCAATCCAGGAGAGACCCAGATTACCCTCAGTTATTCCAAAAGCTTGTTAGCTCTTTGGAGTGGAAAAAATTGAAGTGTTAGACAAAATACAGATTTTTTGAGAGTTGGTTCTGAGTTTAACCCATGTTCCTTTAGTGGCTCCAGGAGGTCTATGCCACTGGAGGATTTCAAAGTATCTTAGAGATGCCTGGTGACTCAGCAATTTCTTCAGAAATACTCTTATTGGTGCTAAGCATTCGTTAATGCAATAAATAAACTAGAACAAGGGTATGGATACACTCAGAAGTAAGTTTAGTGTTGAAGCTGAATGTATTTAGTCTAGAATGCACATGGATAGAGCATGGGCGAGAATAGAGATTAATTATAACTTTCTAAGACAAGACTATAAAGATATTTTGCCCTTTTGTTGGGCTGATTTGGTTTTCCCTCAGATCCTATAGGGACACATATTCCCTCACTTCTGCTCACATGGCTTCCTTATGCTAAAAGTTTGAAAAGAGGTACTGTATCATTAGAACCACTCTTCATTTGGAGGTCATTTAGTAGTGTATCCTAAATTTCCACTTCTAGCTACGATTGGAGGAACCAGGAATGGGTGGGATTACTTTTTGACTATAAACAACTAAAAAACTGGACACAATATATAAAACAATTGATTTTGGACAATAGGCAGCACAATACCTTGACCTTAGACATAAGTAAAACCTATGAGGTGGTCCCCATGAGTCTTCCTCTTTATGTATTGAGTTTACTTTCTCTCAAACCACAGAGAAGAGGACCCAGGGAAAGAATATGAATGGAGGTCTACATCCCAACTGTCTAAATATTTAAATGTTAAAAATAAATCCAATATATCATAGAAGGAAAGATGCTTCATCCTCCTACTTTGAAAAATGTACATCATGACAAAAGAAAAGTATATTAATTTTGGTGCTGGTTACACAGGTATTTTCGGCTTAAGAAAATTCATCAAATTGTACATTAAGATCTACAAAGTTTTCTAATTAGACTGAACCATATGAAATTGCTTTTGGCCTACAAAAATGATGATCACATGGTTCAACTTAATATACATATAGGTAAGGTTTTTACATGACTTAATGTCTGCTAAGTATTAAAGTTTACTGAATTTAATGATTGAAATCATTCCAAGTATCTTTTTTGACCACAATGGAATGGAACTAGATATCAATAATGTAAGGAAAGTAGGAAAATTTACAAACATGTGGAAATTACACAACACACTCCCGGACAACACTGGGTCAAAGAAGAAGTTGGAAAGGATTATAAAATATCACAAGAAAACAAAACAAAAGCACAACAAACCAACACTGCAGCAAAAGCAGTACTAAGAGGGAAGTTTACAGCAATAAATACTGACACTGAAAAAAAAAAGATCTCAAATAAGCAACCTAACTTTACACCTCAAGGAACTAGAAAAACTAAGCCCAAAGCTAGCAGAAGGGAAGAAATAACAATTAGAGTAGAAATAAATGAAGTAGCAAGTAGAAAAACAGTAGAAAAAATGATAAAACTAAGAATTGGGTTTTTGAAAAGATAAACAAAAAAGACTGACCCTCAGTTAAACTTCGTAAAAAAAAAAAAAAGAATAGCTACAGAAAACAGATTGGTGGTTACCAGAAGGGAAGGGGTTGGAGGAGGGCAAAAGGGGTAAAGGGGCACATGTGTATGGTGGGGGATGGAAACTAGATGGTGGTGAACACGAGGTAGTCTATACCGAAGTTGAAATATAATGATGTACACTGAAATTTATATATTATAAACCCATGTTTATACATACCTCAATAAAAAAAGATTCAAGTAAATTCAGAAATGAAAGAGGAGACATTACAACTAATGTCACAGAAATAAAAAAAGATCATAATGGATTATTATGAAGAATTACATGCCAACAAATTGGACAACCTAGATGAAATGGATAAATTCATAAAAACATACAACCCACTGTTTAAGGAAAACCTCAGTTTTTTCTTCCTATGTAGGGGAAAATGCAGTTCTTCCCTACTTTGTTTCTCTCCTGTGTGTCTTTATTTTCACATCGCTACTACTTCACTTCTGACACTTCTGGTCACGAAATGTGCGGAGGTTTTCCCCACACCAAGCAATTCTCTGTGACACTGGCTGGGTATCCTACAATTTGACTCAATTCTGACACTATTTCCCCGGAGATAGCATTAGATACCATGGGTTAAGGGCTGAGTCCCACAAGACTGCCCCCCCCCCCCCACTTCAGATCCCAGTTGCAAGCCCAAGCCCAGGTTATCACCTGTGCTTCTGACCAACTGGCTATGGATTGGAGATTCCAACAACCCCCTCCTTGGGCTCAATTAATTTGTTAGAGTGGCTCACAGAACTCAGGGAAACAGTTGTTTATTACGTTTACCAGTTTATTAAAGGACATAGTAAAGTATGCACATGAACAGCCAGATGAAGAGATACACAAGGCAAGGTCTGGGAGGGTCCCAAGCGCAGGAGCTTCTATCCCTGTGGAGTTGGGGTGCATCTCTCTCCTCATGTGAATATGTCTGCCAGCCTAGAAGCTCTCTGAAACCCATACTACTGGGATTTTATGGAGGCCTCCTTATGTAGGCCTGACCAATTATTAACTCCATTTCCGGCCCCTCTCCCCTGTCCGGAGGATGGGGGGTGAGGCTGAAAATTTCAAGGTTCTAATCATGGCTTAGTCTTTCTGGTGACCAGCCCCCATTGAGGACCCCACCCAGAGTTACCTCACTGGAACAAAAGATGCTCCTGATGCTCTTACCACTTAGGAATTTACAAGGGTTTTAGAAGCCTTGCGTCAGGGACGGAGTCAAAGACAAATATTAGAATAAGAGATGCTCGTAGTGTGCTTATCACTTACAAATTACAAGGATTTCAGGAGCTCTATGTCAGGAACTGGGGACAGAGACCAATATATATATTCTCTATTTTCTTACCAAGACTTAACCAAGAAGGAATGGAAAGCATGAACAGCCCAATAACCAATCTCCCATCAAGGAGATTGAATCAGTAATCAAAACCCTCCCAACAAAGGAAAGCCCAGGACCAGATGGCTTCACAGGTGAATTCTACCAAACATTTAAAGAAGAATTAATATGAATTCTTTTTAAAGTCTTCCAAAAAATAGGAGAGGGAACACTTCTCAACTCATTTTATGAGGCTAACTTCACTCTAATACCAAAGCTGGTCAAAGACACCTCAATAAAAGAAAACTACAGGCCAACATTCCTGATGAACATAGAGGCAAAAATCCTCAACAAAATATTCACAAATTGAATTCAACAGTACATTAAAAGAATCATTCAGGGGCCGGCCCAGTGGTGTAGTGGTTAAGTTTGCGCAATCTGCTTCGGTGGCCCAGGGTTCACAGGTTTGGATCTCGGGTGTGGACCTACGCATTGCTTATCAAGCCAAGCTGTGGCAGGTGTCTCACATATAAAGTGGAGGAAGATGGGCACGGATGTTAGCCCACGGCCAATCCTCCTCAGCAAAAAGAGGAGGATTGGCAACAGATGTTAGCTCAGGGCTAATCTTCCTCACACAGACATACAAATAATAAATAAATAAATAAACCAGTATATATGAATTAAAAGAAAAAGAATCATTCACTATGACCAAGTTGGATTCATCCCTGGGATGCAAGGATGGTTCAACACTTGTGAATCAATCAATGTGATACCCCACATTAACAAGATGAAGGATAAAAATCACATGATCATCTCAACAGATGCAGAAAAAGCATTTGACAAAATACAATATGCTTTCACAATAAAAACTCAACAAAGTAGGTATTGAAGGAGCTTATCTCAAAACAATAAGGATAATAAATGAAAAACCCACAGCCATCATACTTAATGGTGAAAAATTGAAAACTTTTCCTCCAAGATCAGGAACAAGGAGGCATGCCCACTTTTGCCACTTATTTTCAACATAGTACTGGAAGTCATAGACAGAGAGATTAGACAAGAAAAAGAAATAAAGGGATCCAAATCAGAAAGGAAGTAAAATTATCTCTGTCTGCAAGTGACATGATCCTATATGTAGGAAAACCTAAAGACTCTACAAAAAACTGTTAAGATTAATAAACAAATTCAGTAAAGTTGCAGGATACAAAATCCACATACAAAAGTCAGTAGCATTTCTTTATACCAACATGAAATATCTGAAAAGAAAATCAAGAAAACAATCCTACTTGCAATAGCATCAAAAATAATAAAATTCCTAATGGTGGTTTTGACAGAAATAGAAAAAAAATCCTAATATTCATATGGAACCACAAGACACCGTGAACAGCTAAAACAATCTTGAGCAAAAAGAACAAAGCTGGAGGTACCACACTTCCTGATTTCAAAGAATTTACAAAGCTACAGTATTCAAAACAGTATGATACTGCCATAAAAACAGACACGGACCAATGGAGCAGAATAGAAAGCCCAGAACTAAACCCACACATTTATGGTAAACTGATCTTTGACAAAGGTGCCAAGAATAAACAATGGGGAAAGGATAGTCTCTTCAATAAGCGGTGTTGGGAAAACTGGATATCCACATTGCAAAAGAATGAAAATGGACCCTTCTCTTAACATCATGCACAAAAATCAATTCAAAATGGATTCAAGACTTAAATGTAAGATTTGAAATCATAAAACTCCTAGAAGAAAACATAGGGGAAACGCCTGCCTCATATTGGCCTTGGCAATTTTTCCTTAGATGTGACACCAAAAGCACAGGCAACAAAAGCAAAAACAGACAAATGGGACTACATCAAGCCAAAATGCTTCTGCACAGCAAAGGAAACAATCAACAGAGTGAAAAAGAAACCTACAGAATGGGACAAAATATGTGCAAATTATATATCTGACAAAGGGTTAATATTCAAAATATATAAGGGACTCAAACAACTCTATAACAACAAAAAAAATAAGCTGATTAAAAAAAAGGGAAATGGGGCCGGCCCAGTGGTGCAGCGGTTAAGTTTGTGTGCTCCACTTCTGCGACCCGGGTTCACAGGTTCGGGTCCCAGCTGCAGACAGTCGCACCACTTGTCAGCCATGCTGTGGCGGCATCCCATATAAAGTAGAGGAAGTTGGGCACAGATGTTAGCCCAGGGCCAATCTTCCTCAGCAAAAAAGAGGAGGATTGGCAACAGATGTTAGCTCATGGCTAGTCTTCCTCACACACACACAAAAATATATACATTATAGATATAGATATAGGGAAAAGACTTGAACAGACATTTCTCCAAAGAAGATATTCAAACAGCTAACAGATATTTGGAAAGGTGCTCACTATCATAATCATTAGAGAAATGAAAAGCAATACCACAAATAGATATCACCTCACCTGTTAGGATGGCTATTATCAGAGAAACAGAAGATAACAAGAGTTTGCAAAGATGTGGAGAAAAGGGAACCCTTGTACACTGTTACTGGGAATGTAAATTGCTACAACCACTATGGAAAACAGTATGGAGGTTTCTCAAAAAATTAAAAGTAGAACTACTCTGTGATTCAACAATCCTACTGCTGAGTATACACTCAATAGAATTGAAATCAGTATCTCAAAGATGTATCTGTACTCCCATGTTCACTGCCGCATTATTTACAATAACAGAGACATGAAAACAACTTAAATGTTTATCAATAGATAAACGGACAAAGAATACGTGGTATATACCTATAATAGAATATTGTTAATCCTTAAAAAAAGATGGAAATCCCTCTCTTTGCTACAGTATGGATGATCTTGGAGGATATTACGTTAAGTAAAATAAGCCAGACACAGAAGAATAAATACTACATGATCAACCTTATAACAAGAATATAAAATAGTCATACTCATAGTAACAGAGAGTAGAATGGTGGTTGCCATGGGCTGGTGACAGGGGCATCAGGGAGGTGTTAATCAAAGGGTACGTAGTTTCACTTATGAAAGATGAATAAGACATAGAGATCTACTGTACAGCACAGTGAACATAGTTAATAATATTGGATTGTATACTTTAAAGTCTGTTAAGTGGGTAGATCTTATGTAAATATTCTTATAAAAAAAGAGGGAGGGAGGAAACTTCTAAAGCGGCGATGGTTAAGTTTAGAGCATTTTACATGGTGATGGTTTCATGGGCGTATACTTTTCTTCAAATTCATCACGTTGTATACATTAGTTATGTAAAGCTTTCTTGTATGTCAATCATATCTCAATAAAATAATTTTTAAAAGTACAATTAAATTATAGTTTATGCCAATTCATCTATGTTCATCTTAGATATACATGGCCTCCAATACCCATAAAACTTTGGTTCATTCTCAGAGGATTTTATTCTCACATTTAAAGGAGAAAGAATTCATAAAGTTAAAGCCCGTTTATATTTTAGTGCAAATATTTGAAATTTTAATTGGCTAAAATATGTCATACCTGCATTTAAAATTTTGGATTATGGAACGATTTTTATAACCACCACAGACATAAAAACATTTAAAACATTTTAAAGGACCCAGAAGTAATTCAATTTGCTGAAATTTTTTTCTATTCCCATTTGTAAGGGAAATCATGGAACTAAAAGTATTAACTCCCCCAATTCCATTTTACTATCCTGAAGATATTTTAATTTGCATTTAGACTAGTTCAGTATATAGGACTTAATTTGAGGGTTTAACTTGGATAGAGCATTACCCTTCTAAAAGAGAGAGCAAGAAGAGCATTTTAATCATATTTGCTTAATGTTCTATTAACAACTGTATACCAGGCCTCTATCCATAAAGTATGTGAGGTAACTTATGACATTAATCACAACGAATGAGGCAATAGAGAAATGAATAATGTAATGAACAATGTCAGGAATGAGGAAAGAAAGACTGGAAATATGGCAACAATGAGTATTATTATAAAAAAAGGCTGTGCCTATGTTTTTAATTTGGCAACCTAGCAACAGGAGAGTTCTAGAAGTTGCTAGATTTACATACCCATGCACTAATGGCAAATCTATTTACTAAAAGAACAGTTCCAGTAACCTATACAACTTAGGGTAAAAAAAAGTCTGTCTTCGCTTAAATGTCTTGACTCTTCAATATTTTTACTCGAAAATCCTTTTCTTTGTTAAACCATAGTGACCTTTGCTGCAGAATGAGCATTACTGAAGTTGTTATTAATTAATAAATGGAAGCCAGTCATAATCATACAGTCTGAGGAAAGAATTATAGGTGACTGGGCAAAACAGTATCACTAGAATTTCAAATATAAAAGTGCTTTTATTGTTCCAAAATGCATAATTGCAGACATGCATCTTGGAATTAAATCCCAAATTTGAGGAATGAAATAATACGACATCATCCAAATGATCTTTTCAGTTTCCAGCTCCAAACAGGTCACCTTATATCCTCCAGTATGTCAGCAAACATCGCTGATGCTGGGCTGTCTTACACACATGAAACTTCTGGGAAATGGAATACCTTGCTGAGCTACACACACTAGGTGACAGCAATAATGGGAAAAGCAAGTCACCAAAGCCCGTCATTTGCCATCCCCTCAAAAGGACATTGAGTGTACTTTCTTATAGTGCATGAGATGAGATTGTGTCTTTCAGTTTAAAGTTTTATCTCAGTGTTCACAGAATCAGGTCTGGAATTGCATTTTCAGTGTCAGCATGGTTGATCAACAGTCTTCACGACCTTGGGATTTATAATTGTACAAAAGAAATAGTGAAGTTAATTTTACCTGCATATCTTTAAAGTCAATGATCCATGACCAAGAAAATGGAAACCGATGAATCTCCCATTAACTTTTCAAAACATGATGTGAAAATCTTATTTAAAAGCAAAATCATCTATCTTGTGGAAATAGATCTTTTTTCCCCTATGAGATAACTATGTTGCCCTATTTGATAGGTGTTCAGGAATATCTTATGAATCCAATTACATTCACCAAAGTTTTTTTTTGGACAGGAATAAAATGTAGTTCAAAATAAAGTGATGATTGATAGACACTTTCACTTAATCTTATGCAATTTTGTAGAAATTAATCTTAATTTTATTTGTACAATAAGCTACAAGTGCATCATGATATTTCATATTAAATTAATAAAACAAAGTATGCTCTTTTGGCATTGTAATGTTATGATAATAATTTATTTCCATATAAAAAAATCCCATAAAAATGCACAATGTTTTGTCTAGGACAAAGCTAACTATTCCAATCAAAGATAAGCCCCTCTTTCATGTTTAAGAATCATTCAAGCTTTATAATATAGATTTTATTATGGCCACATATGTTTATGCCATTTTTTATATCAAAAGCTAACTTGTAATCTATTATATTGGCAATGATATTAATGAAAGGATAGAAATAGCTTTTTTAAAAATGTATTTATTAAATTGTTTAGAGCTTTTTTTATTTTCTGCTGAGGAAGAGTGGCCCTGAGCTAACTTCTGTTGCCAATCTTCCACTTTTTGCTTGAGGAAGATTGTCCCTGAGCTAACATCTGTGCCAATTTTCTTCTATGTTGTATGTGGGACGCTGCCACAGCATGGCTTGATGAGTGGTGCATAGGTCCACGCCCAGGATCTGAACCCAGGAACCCTAGGCCACTGAAGCGAAGCGTGCAACCTTAACCACTACACCACTGGGCTGGCGCCTATAAACAGTTTTTAGTATCACTTACTGAACATTTGATATTTTAAACACCAATTTAGAAACATAATTGCACTAAAATTTTATGCTCTTTGAAACAGTAAACAATATTAATTGAAATCATAACAATTTTAAAGGAAAATTTACTATAGGCCTTCATATTTTTCAAATAAACCTACAAATAAATCAAGTGCTTAAATACAAAATCATTATGTATTGGTTTGGATGCTTTTGATTGTAAATAAACAAAATACAAACCCAAAGTGACTTAAAAAATAAAGAAATGTCTTGACAAATGTCTCTAGAAAGTGTCAAGTAGACCAAGTAGAAAGACCAAGTAGAATTCAAGGTTGGTTGATCTGGCTGCTCATCAGCACCTGGTTTGCTAGAGAGCAGGGCTCACCAATAAAAACTCTAAATAAGCACATGTGTAATGTTACATTTACTAGTAGTCACATTAAAAATGTAAGAAGGAAGTGGTGGAATTAATTTTGATAATATATGTTAACGCAACATATCCAATATATTATCAGTTCAACATGTGACCAATATAAAAATTATTAATGAGATACTATTCATTTTTTTCATACTATATCTTCAAATCTGGTGTGTGCATCACACAGTACATCTCAATTTCGTCTAGTCACATCTCAAGTGCTCAGTGACCACATGTAGCTAGTGGCTATTGCATGGACAGTATAGCTCTAGTGTCAGCTTCATGGTAGCCTTGTGGTAGTAGGATGGCTGCCAGCCGCAGTAGAAGCTATCTGCTTTCTCAGTCAAACATGGGGGTGAGAGAAAATGCTTCTGAGCAAAAGTCTGAGATGCAGGCTTATTTTATTGTCTAAGTCATATGTCTATCCACGAATCAAAGACTGATAAAGCAAATATATATACCAGTTAGTTAAGCCTACCAGTGTGGACACTCCTGGAATTGGGATGCTGCCCATTTCTCCTAAAGTACATAGGCTACATGGCACATGGCTAGCTACTAATATGAGCATCTGGGAACCCATAAGAAGGGGAAAAGGGATGGGTCGCACTCAGGAGAGGATAGTGGGAATGAATAGCAAGCTTGTATTTTAAATCATCCATGACCCATTTTGATATGATTTTTTAAAAAGGAATGATTTAATGAAACACAATGCTCTTTCATCCTTGTACAGCTAGCTCCTAAAATAGTTTTTTCAGGAAGTCGTATGAAGCTTTAGAAAATCTTAACACATGAAATTTCTGGATAGCTCTAGATTTTAAAAATTCCCTAGCCATTGATAGAAAAAGAGGAGCTCACTTCTTCAGAATGTTCACTCTTTCAGTAGTCTCTATCTATATTTATTCTTTAATATTTGTACTTTTTTCATAATAATTAAAATGCTTTATTAACTCTGGGCCATAATAGAACTCTTATATTATTCTTTCTGATTTCTTATTTGTTCAAAGCTAATTCCATATCATGAATGTGAATAATGGACTGCTCACTTCTGGAAAGAACTCTTTTTCTTTAATGAAATCTTTCTCTTTTTTAAGAAAATATGTAATTTTAGTTGTTTATAATATAACAAAGTTTTCTTTCAAAGGTAAATACCATGTCAAGGTAGTAATCTAGATGAAAGGTCATTTTTACTTTGATAAGTTTTCTTTTGACAGAGGAACTTAACAATTTTAGAAATTTACCTTCCAAACTATTTTATTTGTATAAATTAAGTGACACAATGATTTCAATCATGTTCATCTGCAAAATTCAATTAAAATGACCACTATCATAAAATTTCACATGATATCATGTTAAGTGTACTTTTTAGCCTAGTTTCTCCATCTGTAACTGAGACACTTATTTGTAGAATATAAAAATATCTATTCAGTTACAGTGGTAATGGACTATTTTTCATAAATTTTACCTATTATAGTTTCACCTTCTCTGCAAAATCATATGTTTAGGTGATTAATAAATCATAACATCACTCACATTTATTTCTGATCACATACAACATATCTATGATTAACATTGATAATAAAACTAGAACTAGTTTATTTCAAGCCATGGATAATTTTGCATGTAAAAGTATCCTATGAACAGATGGTGAATAATGGTTTACATAATCAAGGGTTATTTTCTTCAAGAAGTCTAGGAAATGTCACAGGAGAAAACATCAAATAGTCAAGCTTACCAACTAAAAGCTCTCTGTGCTCCACTTGTCCTTTGGAAAAAACTTCTTATTTTTTATAGCACTAAAGAAAAAATTCTCTCATTTGAGAGGGCAAATTATTTAAGTCGAGGAAAACAATCTTCTGACACCCTTCTCCGAACACTCTGAAGAGGACAAGCGGATGATCAGTTGGAATTTGGAAACTATTTTCAAAGTATTTTCTCTTGGTAGCTGGAAGTGTTAGCAGGTATCGCAAAGACATAAGGTACACCATAATATTTCCAGCAAATGGCCATCTGTCACTTAGTGCACAGAGAAATCAATGGAGACCTCACTGGGCTAAATTAAGAAATCCCATAGCTACCACATGTGGCTCTACAGTAGACAGCCCATAAGTATCCACATCTTTGTGTCCACTGAAAAACAAGTAGGCCAGAAACACAGAATGTTTCCCATCCTTTACACTTTTGGAAATTTAAATCATGATCACACGGTTTTCACTTAAAATTTCAGCTCTATTTTATAATTTGCCCCTACTATGGATTCAATTGCATAATAAATAAACTCTCATACAGAGCAGAAGATATTGATTGTTTAATGTTCTATGCTGTATGGAAAGAGAAATTGTGTCCACCAAAACTTATTATTCTATATCACTGAAACATAATCTTAATTTCTAATTATAATTTCAGAATTATATATCTTCTGAAATTACAATATATATTATATATACATTATGTATTTTTTGTTTTCTTCAAATGTGAAGGTGGGTCCACATTTTCATGTCCTATTATTTATACAACTACACAATCATTTACACAAATCAAATTAAAATAAGATCTTTTCTTTTTCCAATAATAGCACAAAAAACAGGATGCTATCATTGGATTCAGATTATTTTTCACAAAAATGTGAAAATATGAAAAATAATGTCAAATGTAGATTTACAAGACAGAAAAGGTTAAGTCCAGGTTTAAGGGACAGGAGTTGCAGGTTCACTAGTATCATTCATCAAGAAGAAAACCAACCAAGAGCCTCCTAAATATGAAATCAAATGAGCTATGGTACAGCGATAGATTAAACACACACACACACACACACACACACACACAGAGAACCTGTCCTATTGCTACTGCTAACTCAACTTCCACTTTTGAGCACTGATATATTTATTTGTATTTTAAAAATCAGAGACAAAAAAACTTAGGATGCATTTTCTCTCCTTGGCACAATTTTTATTATCACAAGGCAACACAGTTACAAGAATTTAATAAATGGCAGCATAACAAAACTAAAATTTCTTGCCAGATACATACTATTTTTTGGATAGATAGTATCAGTTCTATAAACCTTTGTAAGGCCCTATGCCAGATAGGTACTGGGGAAGGTGAAGATATTTTCTACCTTGACAATCTAGTGAGTGGGTGGGGATCTATACAGTATGAAGAAAGATAACATTAATTCACTTTTATCTGGGCCTTGAAGTACTTGTATCAAAATCACAAGTAGAGATGGGGAAAAGACATTGGGTGGAAGCAAAAGCATAAAAAATGGGTATAAGTGGGAAAGTACATTCCCACTTGGGACAGTTACATTCCTCACTGAGGAAGAAAATGTTGAAATGATAAATGAGGCCAGAATATGAAGCATCATAACTATGATTCAAGAAAAGTCTAGACAAGATTCAACACCCATTTATGATAAAAACTCTCATAAAATAGGTATAGAAGGAAAGTACCTCAACATAGTAAA
This sequence comes from Tapirus indicus, assembly GCA_031878705.1. Taxonomy (NCBI): domain Eukaryota; kingdom Metazoa; phylum Chordata; class Mammalia; order Perissodactyla; family Tapiridae; genus Tapirus; species Tapirus indicus. Next base: position 8,836,573 of record CM062917.1, read on the forward strand.
GGCCATATACAACAAACCCACAGCCAATATCATACTCAACCATGAAAAACTGAAAGCTATTGCTCTAAGAACAGGAACAAGACAAGGATGCCCACTACCACCACTCTTATTCAACATAGTATTGGAAGTCCTGGCCAGAGTAATTAGGAAAGAAAAAGAAATAAAAGGGATCCAAATTGGAAAGGAAGAAGTAACACTCTCACTGTGTGAGGATGACATGATTCCATACATAGAAAACTCTAAAGAATCCACCAAAAACACTATTGGAAATAAGAAATGAATACAGTAAAGTTGCAGCATACAAAATCAATGTACAAAAATCAGTTGTGTTTCTATACACTAACAACAAACTAGCAGAAAGAGAAAACAAGAATACAATCCTATTTACAATTGCAACAAAAAGAATAAAATACCTAGGAATAAATTTAACCAAGGAGGTGAAAGACTTATACACTGAAAACTATAAGACACTATTGAAAGAAACTGAAGAAGCCATAAAGAAATGGAAAGATATTCTATGCTCATAGGTTGAAAGAATAAACATAGTTAAAACGTCCATATTACCTAAGACAATCTATAGATTCAGTGTGATCTCAATCAGAATCCCAATGAAATTTTTCATGGAAATAGAACAAAAAATCCTAAAATTTATATGGAACAACAAAAGACCCTGAACAGCCAAAGGAATCCTAAGAAAAAAGAGCAAAGCTGGAGGTATCACACTCCCTGAATTCAAAATATACTACGAGCAATAGTAATCAAAGCAGCATGGTACTGGCAGAAGAACAGACACACAGATCAATGGAACAGAATTGAGAGCCCAGAAATAAACCCACACATCTATGCATAGCTAATTTCAACAAAGGGGCCAAGAACATAAAATGGAGAAAGGAAAGTCTCTTCAATAAATGATGTTGGGAAAACTGGACAGCCACATGCCAAAAAATGAAAGTAGACCATTATCTTACACTGTATGTAAAAATTAACTCAAAATGGATTAAAGACTTGAATGTAAGACCTGAAACCATAAAACTTCTAGAGGAAAGCACAGGCAGTATGCTCTTCAACATTAGTCTTAGCAGTACCTTTATGAATATCATGTCTCCTCAGGTAAGGAAAACAAAAGAAAAAATAAACAAATGGGACTACTTCTACACAACAAAGGGAACCATCAACAAAATGAAAAGACAACCTATCAATTGGGAGAAAATATTTTCCAATCATATATCTGATAAGGGTTAATATACAAAATATATAAAGAACTCATGCAACTGAACAACAACAAAACAAACAAAAAAAGATCAAAAAATGGGCAGAGGATATGAATAGACATTTTTCCAAAGAAGATATACAGGTGGCCAACAGGCACGTGAAATGATGTTCAACATCACTGATTATAAGGGAAATGCAAATCAAAACTACAATGAGATATCACCTCACACCCACCAGAATGACTATTATTAAAAAGACAAGAAATAACAAGTGTTGGAGAGGATGTGATGAAAAGGAAACTCATACACTGCTGATGGCACTATAAACTGGTGCAGCCACTACAGAAATCAGTATGGAGATTTCTCAAAAGATTAAGAATAGAACTATCATATGATCCAGGTATGCCACTTCTGGGTATTTATCCAAAGAACACAAAAACACTAATTCAAAAAGATATTTGCACCCCCATGTTCACTGCAGCATTAGTCCCAATAGCCAAGATGTGGAAGCAACCCAAGTGCCCATATCAATGGATGAATGGGCAAAGAAGATGTGGTACAAACACACACACACACACACACACACACACACACACGGCATACTACTCAGCCATAAAAATAAATGAAATCTTGCCATTTGTGACAACATGGATGGACCTTAAGGATATTATGCTAAGTGAAATAAGTCAGATGGAGAAAGACAGTTACCATATGATTTCGCTCATATGTGGAAGATAAACAAAACAAACATATAGATATGGAGAACAGATTGGTGGTTACCAGAGGAAAAGGGGGCGGGGGGACAATGAAAGTGGCAAAGGCGCACATGTATATGGTGACGGATGGCAACTAGACTTTTGGTGGTGAACATGCAGTCTGTACAGAAGGCAAAATATAGTGATGTACACCTGAAATTTATATAATGTTATAAACCAATGTGACCTCAATGAAAAAAAAAATCTAGAGATTGTTTTGAAAGCAGTGAGCATCTTGTGCTTTTTTTTCTTTTGAATTTTGTATTTCAAAATTGCTTTTTAAATTACAAATTGATAACATGATTTTTGTAAAACATTCAGATAAAGCAGAAATGAGCCAGTAAGATTCTTCTATCTACTCTGGTCTCCCCAGTTGCACTCACTAGGCGGTGGGATTTGAAGTTGCAAGTCTAAAACAAACAAACAAACGAGGAAAACATAACAATAAAGGCAGCACTATGTTGTACGCCCAAAAGGAAACAGTCACAATCCTTTAGGCTACTTCTTCTGATATTTGCCTCCATAATCCTAAATAAACATTTTTTTAAAAAGCTGGTATTTGTTGATTTTTCATTTTCAGACATTATAAATTTTCTTCCTAATAGAGAATATGAAGATTTAGTTTTCATAACCACCCCCTCCCTTCCTCACACACACACTTTCCCCCCATTCATCCTCTCTGAATTGTTATTTACATTTTTAAAGCAGTATTTGCTGTTTGCATGAGTGTCACCAATCCAATTATTATTTACATCAGCAGGTGATTTACAGTGACTTCATGTCTGTTCATCTCAATCTTCTGACTTGGAATTTATTGCCTTGTTTGTGAGTTTGCTTATTGGCGTCGTTCTATTATGCTTTCTGCACTGTCTCTGTTTCTTCTGTGCTCCTTTTTTGAAGTTTATTTCCTACGGCCTCTGTTTTTTGTTTCATGCTGTCTTTAAACATCTGGTGATCGCCCACTAGTTAACTCTTGTACATCTCAACCCATCTTGGCGTCTGCTTTTCAGAGGACCTGAGCTAAGACCCAGGTTTTCTTTCATTTCAGCCAAGATTTTTACTTATATCTTGTCTTTATTTTCTATTTCAGGAAGACCTGCCTGTTTGATTTCTGTATTTGGCATCTATACGTAGGGCAAATATACATACGTAGTACAATGTTGATTGGAAAAAAATCAATCAATTCCACTTCTAGAAGTGTTTTTATATTCAAAGATTATATACAAATGTGTTTATTGAAGCACTGTTTATAATAGCAAAAAGCAGGGAATAATGTACACGCTGAACCAGTCAGCAATGGTTAAATAAATTAGGGTTTTGCAATGGAATATATGCAGCCCTTAAATGTCAAACAATTAGACTTTGTTCTCAGTACAACACAACTTAAACACATAACAAATGACTTCATATAAAGTATGATCTTCAGTTTATAAATATATATGAATTTTATCCCGATTTCTATTTTTATCTATACCGCTATACTTACAGTCTAAAAATTAACAATATATGGTAGAATTAGTGGTGATTTTTACTTTTTTATCCACATATTTCTCCACGTCTTGAGTTTTTTTCAGTGAGGGTGTATTCATTTTGCAATTAAAATTTTTAATAATTTCAAGTATTTATTCCTTGGAATTTTGGCAGGTTTTTAGAAATAATACTACCTTAAGTTTAAAAAAATCACTTTTCAATGGAAGACACAAAAATTGTTTAAGGGAAATAAAGCTTGATTAAGAAGACATCTACACTTTTGTAATGGAAACCACATAATTAACACAACAGGGCAGGTTTGCATGTCAACATTAATGCCTAAAGAAAAGAGATGACGACATTCAGGAGGGAGGAAACTTCATGAAATAAAAGGGATTTGCTACTGGGAAAGTGATGTTGAAATCTCCAAAATAAGACACTTCTAAAGAAACTGGAACTGAGGGAGACACATTTGAACTTGTGTAAAACTAAGTTAGAAAGCTTGAAAAGTAATAATGAAAAGTAACAGCAACTCTCAAGAGTTAAACAACTAATTGACATGCACGATGTGCTTTAAATGGTTCCACAAAAGAAGCAAAGCTGTTATATGAAATTTTTAAAAGCCGTGCCCAAGCCATATAGAACCCGACTTTGAATACTGCAGATTTTCCACAAATTGCTAAGATGGTGTCCATCTGGGTTGTCTCCTATTCTCAAATGTGCTTTGAGAATAGCTATGGCCTGCTTTTGACAGGAATAATTCTTGTAAACCTTGATTTTGGTTCAAAGAGAATGCACCCGGGCAGAAGGGTAGAGTTTATGAACGTTTTATTCCATCTTGCCTTAAACTCTGTCACCCTGGGACAGTTACATAACTTTCCTATGCCGGCAGCAATCTAGCTAGAAAATTAAGACTGTGTGGGTTGATAATCCTACTCTTGGTCCTTAGGCAAGTTATTTTTGCATTTCAGATTCCTTATTTGTAAAACAGGACAATAATGGTACCTACCTCAGATAGTTGCTGGGAAGATCAAATATCATGACATGGTGTAAAGTGCTCAATAACCATGAGCTATGTTGACAATGATACCACCTTTTCTCCATCCATAAACACTACATCCATCACAATCTACCTTCTCAGGAGTTTGTGTGGTTTATATGAGATTATATTTGTCATACTGCTTAGCATATCTTGTTCAGAGCATATAGTACAATAAAATATACTTCTTCCATAAAGAATTTTCAAACATGTTACACTTCCTCAATTGCTCTTCAGACCATGCATTTCTCTGTTGGCACCTGGTAGAGGTCTACTCCTGCCATTTACTGATTGCGGAAATTACTTGTGGTTAAACAAAATTGGTGACTGTTAAATTACTCATCTAGGATGAGATCTCTGATTTCCTGACTCTTAGTGTCTCATTGCCTCAGAAGGATTCAGTGCTGAGATCCAGGAAACAGGTAGTAAATTACGAAATGAATAGCATATTGTGATTTTCATTTTTACATACTTGGATTTATTTAATGTGCCCCTAAAGAAGCTGAAACATTAATGCAGAGACATGCTTGAATAATAAAACTGACCATATTCTATAATTTGCTTCATTTGTTGTTTGGAAAAAATGTGAGTTTTTTTGTGTGTGAATTTAAGAACATTGCTAAATTTTACTATCAAAAACTTAGATAACTTTAAATATTTTACAAAAAAATTCATGAATGATAAACTAGTCTCAAAAGTTTCAACTAATTAGGATGGTACTTATTAAAGTTACAGATATAACCACAGGGTGTTTCTAAGCCAACATCTTTTTTCTGAGCACACACAGAATTCTAAAATGGATATACTAGGGCTATAGAAAATGGCTATTCCTCAAATGTACACCAGAGAGGCAACTTCCCAAATTAATCTGGAAGAATGGGATTTTCTGATGAATGGAAGAATAAGAAGCACAATTTATGTCATAGAGTTGTGTTGTCAGTAAGAAAATTTTGTTCTAAAATCACATATCTTATCCTTGAACATATACACAGAAGACATATTATGTCACTTAAAGTTTGGTGTTGAACTTCTTTCTTGTTTATGAATACTAAAACAAAAATAAAATGAAGGTTCTAAACTCCCTACCAAACCAATATGACACAGTGTGGTAACCCAAAATTTCTGAGAGCATGCCCAAACTGTACTATTCTTTCTGTGTTAAATAGAGGCACTAACACTTAGGCACATGGCTTCAATTCTTAACATAAATTTCTCTTATATAAACTTACATAACCATGCTTCTAAGTTTTAAAATATTGGATGTTTGAAGCTTGAAGCAACAAGCTTTCAATTAGCATCTATTATTTATGGGGCAGTGGGGTAAATGCTAGAACTTCACTGAAGGCCACATCCAGCTTAAATCTATATCAACTCTTCAGTTTATTCTCTGGCAAGTGTAATTTTAATGATGATAATTTCCATATGTTTCTCATCTTTTCTTATTCCCCAATCACTATCAAGTCTCCAGATGCTGTGTTCTCTGTTTGGCAGACAAAGGTATATAAAGGGGAGAATGTACAAAATACAATTATTAAGCCTACAATTTGGGATAGGGAATGTTTAGTTGAAGGGCCAGAGACAGAGACAAGGTTGAAAAAACAGAAGTGGGGGGCCGGTCCCATGGTGTAGTGGTTAAGTTCTGTGCATTCTGCTTCAGTGGCCCGGGGTTTGTGGGTTCAAATCCAAGGCGTAGACCTACACCACTTGTCAGCCATGCTGTGGTGGCGACCCACATACAAAATACAGGAAGACTGGCACATATGTTAGCTCAGGGCTAATCTTCCTCTAGCAACAAAAGGGGAAGATTGGCAACAGATATTAACTCAGGACGAATCTTCCTCAGCAAAAGAACCAAAAACAGAAGAGGAAACAGAGGTCAGGGAGAAAAATTGAACACTTTTTTCCCTCAAGGTTCTTCTACATCACTTATAATTTGTGAAGTGTAGCCTAATAGGTACATTTTTGAGGGAAGCAACACATGTTGAGATAGCAATGAGCTAAATGGTTCTGTGTGTGCGTGTGTGTGCACACAAGCACGCATGTACATATAGATATACACATGACAAAGACAGCTGAGCTTCTGTCATGGTTGTATTAACCTTTCCCTGAACTACTATTATGCACCATGTTTATTTCCTACTGAATAAAATGGAACATACATTTTTTTACCTAAAACTTTGATTTATATAGAACTTAATACGTTACCTATTATATTTTAAAAATTGGGTGGAGGAAGCTTGATGAAGAAAAATGAAGTACAGAGACCAGGTTTCAAGTTGAAATTTCAATTTCAGGTTTGAATTAAAGAGAGTGAAGCAATTTATGTTAATGAGACCATTGGTAGAGTATACTAATCCAATATAATATCTGGAAACTCTGAGTCTTTTATCTTTTAGTAACTACTTTTAGGTATCTGGTAAACAATGATAAAATAGCTGATTTGTTATAAGCCACACGATGAATCGTCTTCAGGTTCATTGTGCTATGTCAGGAGAATTTAAGTAACAATCTAAATCTTGCCTTTCACCTCTGGTCCAGCCAGTAGAATGCATCCCATAAGAGAATAAGTTTAGTAATAACTGGCTCAAGCAAAGCTAGTCTACATTAGGAGAGAGGCTGGTGTCTAGTGGAGGAGAACATTCTTGGAAAGTCTTCTCAGCAGTCAGGGTAAGGTAATCGGCGAGAATCCATCTTGGGTGTGAGGGTGGGGGTGAGTGAGTGCGGTGCGGTGAGGGCACCTCCTTTGCACTGAGCTGAATATAGCCCTTCTAGGAGTTTTGTAACTCCCTGGTCTGAAAAACAGGCCTAGTTTCCCTTGGGCTACCTGGACTGAGCGATGTAAGGCTGGGGAGAAAGGGTGCATCTCTTTAGGGAGAAATGTCTTGTTTACATTCACAGGTGGGGAAAGAAAAAATAACAGACTTAAGCCTGACATTTTTTTTCATGCATGAAAAACTTAGAGTTAGGTTTAGAGTTAGAGTTAGTTTTTCTAGAACTTTAGAAACTAGCAACCATTTCTTAAAGCCAGATTTTTAATAAAGTCCTTAGAACAAGACAAAATTCCTCATGCAGAGGAGAAACTCTATAATAATATTTTAACGTAAATACTAAAATAAATTGGAGTTGGATAGCATACTTCCCTTTGTCAGAGAAAGAAATTTCTTAGTAGAAATTTAATTTACCTCAGTATATTGACAATGGTTAATAATTATTGAATGCTTATACCTTATGTGGATAATCTCATTTAAACGCCAGGAGAGGTACTATTATCTTCATTTTAAAGCTGAAGAAAATGAAGCTTAGAAAGGATAAGTAAATTGCCCAAAGTCACACAACTCAGCAGCGGTAAAGTTAATATTAATACTCACGTTTATTTAACTCCAAAACTCAAGATTTTAACTTCTATAGATAGTGCCTTTTCACAATGATTGAACCCCCAAATTTGGCTGAGCCATGGGAATAAAAAAATCATTCAAAGTTGCTACTTCACAATCTAGTGGAAGAATTAGGTTTATAAACAAGTACACTGATATATTAAAGTTATATATAAATGTCTGGGAGCATGGAAGAGAGAGTGATTAATTATGACTCTAAGATGTGAGGAATGTTTCACAGTGAGAATATTTTGAGATTTTTATGGTGTCTATTTTGGGGAGCAATGGATTCATTTATCTCTAAAAACTGACATAGAGGGAGACATTTCCTGCCTTTGACTTACCCTTCTTAAGGTAAAGATATGCAGTAAATGTTCATAAAAAAGGCTTAATAGACAGAAGATGTCGGTTCTAAAAAACAGCTCCTGTTTTGAAGGGTTGTTGCCAAATCGCCACCAGCTGGCTCGGGCCTCATGGAGAATGTGTGATGGATTTGGCTGCTGCCGACTGCCGTGACCGATGCACCTGGCAATGTAAATATCGAATACTGGGAAGATGGGAACTTGAACATATGCGGGTTCCTTTTTACTTATGGTGCAATTTTCTGTTTTTTTTTTTTTTTAATTGCTACAGTAGGCTTTTATTAACTTTGCAATTTGGAAAACATCATAAAATGAAAATTTAAACAGAAGATCTCAATGGAAGCAATTTACGAACGATGAGAACTTGGAACTGAATGGGCAGTAAAGAAGGACAGAGGGTCATAGTTAAGTAAAGAGTAAGTAAATCCTTTGATTTACCTCCCTAATCTATGTTAGAACTCTATTTACTGTTTCCAGAAGGTTATCTCTAATTCTAATTGCCTGTTTGCATCCTGTCCTTCTGATAAATTGGAGCCGCAGACGCCCTTTCGGTGAGCATAAAATGCCTTCTGTGTCATCAGGTATGCCGCTGTGCTGACGCCAGAGGTCTGTAGCTTAATAAGAGAGGTATAGAGGGCAGGGGGAGGTAGGCAATTCAGAGTTGGCATTTGGATATTAATCAGTGTTAATGAAAGCAGAACTCCAGAAGTTACCACCTTTACAAACAGCACCCACAATCATCCTTGATTCAAAAAGTGAAATTGTTCAAGCTTTTCAAAAATGAGTCACAGTACAGCCCATATAATTTTGTGTAAAAATAAGTAATTAAATGTATCACAGAAAGTTTAAGGATAGCACACTGTCCCCTAAGCTCCCCTTCTCATCAGTATGGCTGTGGGAGAACTTCTCCAGAGGGAAACGGCAGGTGGAGAGAGACAGAAGTCCAGCTATCAGGTTAAGGGGACAGATCTACAGCATCTCACAGCACTTCCTGTGCTTACCAAAATAAAGACCGGCAGGAGCAAGTGGCTTTGTTGGGTAAAAGTGATCCTAAAGCAAGAAGCAGACAAGAAACAAAGACCTGAGCATATGCAAGGAGAAGAAGATGGGCTTCCCAGGATGGGTTGCAAGCGAACCTAGACACTGCTCCTTTTGCAACACTGGTTGAGAACTTCCCTCAGGGAGGAGATGTGTAGCAATGCCATCCCTTCCATATATCCTTTATAAGGCATTTTCTAACTCAACGAAGGCTTAGTGAGTGCCTGCAGTGAGCCTGGGACCATCAATGGTTTTGTTAAAAAAGAGACAACAGCCCAAAATGGAGTCACTTGTGCTAAGCCCATATCACCAAACCAAGACTTGACATCTAACTTAATTACAGTTTTAACCTCTTCCAGGAGTGGAATCTTAAACCAGTCAATCTGGAATCACCTGGCCAGCACTAGTGAGGTCATCTGTCTGATGGACCTCTGCTGTCCCCCGAAGGAAGGTGTCCTTGCCTGAAACAATCTACTCTTTGCCAGTCCATGTCCCTCCCTCTTCTGCCTATAAAGTCTTTCATTCTGCATAGCTCTTCGGAGCTCCTCTCTGTTAGATGAGATGCTGCCTGATTCATGAATCATTGAACAAAGCCAACAAGATCTCTCGAATTCACTCAGTCGAATTTTGGTTTTTAACAGTTTTTCTAGTTAGATTTGTCATTTTCAATAAATGCTTTTGTCATCTTCACAAATCCTGACTTAAAGACCCTGCTATAAATTCTGTCACATAAATATGTAGAATGGTGATTACAAGTCAAGGTGAGAGCCTTACAGTCAGAAGGACTCTGACCTCCTTATGGGGTTTCTTTCTTTCTTTTCCCTTTTTGTTTTCCTCCCTCCCTCTCTTTCTGTTTGTTTTTACTGAGTGTTCCTCATGCTCGCCACACATTTTCTTATGATGGCCTTAGCGCTAAAATCACAGTTCCATCACTATTAAAAAAAAGGTATTTTTTGAGCATTTACTTTTGAGTTGAATTCAAAATCATATTTGCTTCCCTTTAAAGGTTTAGGTTTCCCTAAGGCTAGAGAAAACATCTCTAGAATGTGTTGTGACATGAATATTTCTCATAAATGCAGAAGTTAGAGAAATATAAATAGAAAATTACCTCCTAATACAAATCAATCATTCTTATTATCTGGCAAAACTCAAGAAAACAAAAAGTCTTACCACTTCTGGAAGAAGAGGTGACCGAGCTAGCCTATCACAAGCCATTTAGGGGTAGAGATTTAAACAGTAGCTGCCTAGGACTTAGCTAACGTGTACTCGTTAAAGCTAATTATGCTGTTTCTCAATCTTTTGACTCCAGAGAGTGAGAGTACAGCAGGGAAATCATAAGAATATATTTTCTGAGCACCGTTCTGGGAGTAGCATGGAGAGAGCTGGCAGATTATATGGCACTTCTTTTCCAATATTAGAGTAAATGCAAGATGTCAGTAGTGACATGTGGGTCTTTTAGTGTGTGTCTTGCGTCTATAGTGATAGAATAGATGACAGAAATGAACACAATAAAACCGAGCGAAGCACAGTTTTGGGGGTGACAGGCAATCGAAGTCAGAGGTAAGTCTTAATGGAGAATGGATTTGTTTTCACACCATGAATTATTTTTTTTCAATTCTAGTACATGTGCTGCTTATTAATGAATGCCAATCTATTCAACTTTTAACTATATAAAACTTTTCCTCCTTTACCTTCTGAATGAAAGCCTGCTGAATTTAATTCATATTGATCTCAGCTTCACAGTTAAAACGTAAAAAATATGATGAAAAACTTCTAAAGATATATTCTTATTCCTCAGTGCTCCCTGCGGTTTACCTGACGACATAACACCCACCATCGCCAGACTGTCCCTTTGTCTCTGGAAGATCAATGATGATAGCCGCCTGACTATATTCTCCTCTTTGTAAAGAAGAGGTGATGCCACTTCAAGGAGCACAAGTGAGAGAGTGAGACAGAAAATAACCACACTTTTACATGCAGTCTAGTGAAAAAACAAATTGAAATGTGCATGAAGAGGTGCTGAGGTTCGGTGTTTCTATTTTTCTTTCTTTCTTGTTTCAGTAGTTTTCTTCTGCCCTGAATCCATTAGGGCATCGTCTAGGAAGATTACACCCCAATAAAAAACTATAGTCAAAAGGCTCTTGTCATCTGCTTATCTTGGCTGCCTCAACAGAATAAAAGACAATAAAATGTATCACTAACAAGTTTTTATCTATATGTATTTATCTATACATTGTCTACCTATGATCTATCTAGATATTTATATCTCTCTATTTATGATATAACCATAAAACGAGGAGTATATAAAATGGTAAAATGTATTGCTTTAAAAAATGTACAATACAAAATGAAGCCATGGTAGAGTGACATGTAATTTACATCCATTACATTCTATATTTATTTGACTTGCAGAAATTCCCTTAGTCGATGCCTATTTTTTGTTACACAAAAACAACAAACCACCAAAGAAGAATGTGATATTGAGACCACGCAAGTAAATTGTTCATCATCATTGATAAGGCATTTCAAGCCCTTAGCTTTGCTGGAAATTAATCTTAGTGAGATAAATCCTAGGGTATTCTAGTCAGTTACCGATTCTATTCTAGTATGTAAATCAACATTGTCTTCCAAAAAGTCTCTGCAATGTTTGAAGAAATTTCAATGCATTCTGGTATCTTTTGCTGGATGCATATGAAATTATTTCTGAAGGTGTGTATCAGTCTAAATCTAACCCCTCCCTTCAGAGAAAAGTTTCCCAAAGCTACCAAGGAAACAACAGTCTTTTATTTTGTGGAATTACAGACCAAACCCTTGTCAAAACCCAAAGTTATCATTACATTGCTTCCAACCTATTTCCAACTTATTTGTATTAACATCTCACTTTCTTTTTCACTAGAAATTTGATTGTTTTTATTTTCTCATTCAAATATTCCATAGATTTAGTTTTCTTCTAGCGAATATCACTATTTACATATATATGTTGATGTTTAAATAAAAATAACCTTATATTGAAATCATATTTTCTAATTATTTATAATCACAAGAACAAGCAAGATCAATTTTACAAGGTCATGACTCAGGCAATTTTACTGTGTGGTTGATGGCATTTGTGGAAGGAAGCAAAGAATAAGTATGTCTCCTCTTTCTGATTCGTGAAATTCTCAAACCAGTCCCCCTTCCACTTTTCCAGCCTCTAACCCTCATCTTCTTGAAGATTTTCCCATACAAATAGATAATACAAAAAGATCATAACTACTTGTTAAATACTGGTAGTCAAGTTGGCCATAGAAGTTTCACTTAAAATATAAAATGCAATTACCTTCAATAGTGACTAAAATTGTTCTGACTGTCCTTGCAACATGTATCTTTAGTCATTAATTCCCTCTGATCAAATTCTGTTAGGGGATGTTTGAAACCACGGCAAGCAAATATTGCTGTAAAAACACACTATTTCAGTTTGCTTGTACCAGAAAATTTTGTTGTTGCTGCTGAAACATTTAGGGTTGTTAATATGAGCAAAAGCTAAAGTATGAAAGGAAAAAATATTCTGAATCCTGACTATGCTGAAGGTCACAACGATCACCCCTTCACCAGGTATTTACTGGGTGTGTATTAAATTGAAACCTACTGTGCTCAAAAATGTTTGCTGGATGAGTGTTTTCAGTTGTTTTGTTAGTCTTATTTTTCTGAGTTCTGGCTTCCTTCAGTCTTGGTCATCTGTTAGTCAATTGTTTGCAGCAAAATATATATACATATTTTTGCTTGAGGAAGATTAGCCCTGACCTAACATCTGTGCCAATCTTCCTCTATGTGGGTCACTGCCACAGCATGGCCACTGACAAGTCGTGTAGGTCCACGCCCGGGAACCAAACCTGGGTCTCCGAAGTGGAGCACACAGATCTTAACCACTAGGCCACAGGGCCAGCCCTGTGGCCAAATATTTCAACTAAAAAATAAGATTTTCCATTTTAGGATGAAAGGGAAGGCGAGGAATAGACCTGTCAAAGCTGAGGTGTCTGCTGTTGTGAGCATATACTTGCTATTATTAATTTGATTCATCCGGGAAGCCATGCCCATGGTAGTTAGTCAACCATTCACCACTAGGAAAAATACAGAAGCAAAGTATTTACACTTGTCTCCTTCTGGCCTGCACCCTTCCAAATGGTTTCCATGTCAAGGCTTTGGATAAACCTTAAAACTTTTGGGGGTAGGTTTATGTAGCATTTTATTAGAGCCTGAAGTCAGCCTCCTGAACTGACTGACATTCAGTTCTATTATGGTAAAAAGATGCTAAGAAAGAAATCCTTTGTAAAACACAGCATAAAACAGATCCCAGTATTAGCTGCTTTTAGCTACAGATAACATCTTTTGTATGTTTTAGTCAAGTTCCTGTGCCAAATCAGGTCCTCAGCCCGTGGGGATTTTTAGAATAATTTTTAGCATGAGTCTGTCAATTGGCAGCCTTAGAAATGCCACTATAAATCTCAGCGCTCCCACTGTGCCCAGTGACAGCTGATAAATGGAAATGGGAGAAAAGCAACCGATACAAATACAAAGAAATTTGCATGACTCCTGATCCACCTATAGGAAGTTAATGGCAGCCTTGCTTTATTATTTTAAAGTTCCTTGCCTTGCAAACTGTAGATTTCTCCAACGCTGTTCTGACGAGTGATGTGGTGCCAGTACGCGCTACGAGGAAGAGAGATTGATTTGGATAATGTCATTGGTTCAGTCAAGCTTGTCTGAAGCTGAAAGAGAAAGAAAATGTGTCTTAGGCTGTATGTAAAATATTACACTGAAATCTGCTCTTCTAAAAGCTGAGGGTTAAATGTGGGTGACATATGATAGAATCTGTTATAGATACCGCCATAATCTGCTGTTTAAGGAAAACTTTTTTTAAAAAAGTAAAATCATGACTCAAACCTATGAAAAGAATACTTGTAAACAATTTAATCTCACTCATTAACTAAGAAAGGAACAAGAAGACGGTCCACCGATTCCAAGGAGAATTCAGAAGGCTTATAACCTATCGGGGATGCTGGTAGACAGGTGGAGCAATAATCAATTGTATTCCACCCGACAAGTCTATTTGCATTTCTATGAACAAGAATTATCTGCATTACTATCAGCTTTCTACAATTTACTGAATTGTAAAATAGCTCAAAAAATGGAGGTGCAAGCCCCTTCCGAAACAGATACCCCAGAATGGAGCCAAACACAGGACACCATTTCTTTTTTCTCCATTTCAGTGTCTTAGGATTTTTCCTGACACCTGCTCCCACCCTTACCCAATGGCTGCTTTCTCGAATAGAGCTTTTCTCTTCCTCCTGTGATGGGATCTTGTACATATTAAAAAAGTGTTTCCCTGAGAAGCTCTGTGATAAAAATGTGGCATATTCTTATTCGACACATAGATTTTAAGGTTAGCTACAGAGATCCACACAATATCACATCACATGCTTAGGCATATGATTAATTCAAAGAGAACAATACTTTCCGTTGCATTTTCCAGAAAGAAATTTATTTTCTTTGATTCACACCAGGTTTTTAAAAAAATTCAGAAATGGATTTATTTGGTGTTAGTGCACATTTCTCTGATGCAGTCTGAGCAAATGTTCTCTTTCTGACAGATCACAGGCAATCCTCTAATTGATAAAATCTCACATTTCCCCTTTAGTTAATACCTGACTCTCAGCAAAACTGGGAGCTGTAAAGATCATCTGTGTCAAATGTAGCTTTAGGGTCCCTAAGGGCTTGCTCGCTGTGGAGTGCACCCTGCGCTCCTCTGCCCCATCCTCCCCATCTGTGGATCCAGTGTCGCCACCCTTCACAGAAGATGCTGTAGGAAGGGACCTGCTATGATACAACAGGCCCTTTAAAGCCATACAAAACCAAGATGTTTTTACATTATAACAGAAGCTGAAGCCAAGGGCTTGAACATATTTATTTGATTTTTACTTTTTTAGTAGTGAAGCATTTCCAGAACTGCTATGTCTTGCCACAAAAGTGCTTTATTCAGTTTATTTAAAAGTCTGGCTCTGTCGAAGGTATCTTTTTGTTTTTTTTAAAAAAGATGGCTCCAAATAGCAACCAATTTTTATATTTTTCAAAATTTGCTATATTTCAAAGTTTTCCTCCTTTTTATGAAAATAGGATCTACTAATGACCACCGCATCCCCTTGGTTGGTAGGTAGAGGGCATGTACGGGAAGCCAAATTTCTGGATCACAATAGGGCATTGCTTTTCAGAATCCTTGGAATGCTTGTTAACCATGCACATTTCCAGTTTTACCCCAGACCTAACAGTTGGGAGAATCCCTGTGGGTGGGGCTATTCGTGTTAAGAAAACACAAAACATCCCCACATACGCTAACACCCATTACTCACTACTGTAAGGGACACAGGCAAGGCTCATTTATGAAATTGTCACTGGGACAAAAGGGCTTTCACCTTTAAAGCAAATTTCTCATGTGAGATGTAAACTTAATTAAACACATAAATCTTTAGTTAGTGTCAGCAATGCCCATTAATAACATCAATTAACCCATAAAATGAATCTCATATTAATCACACTTCTGTCCACTCTTTATTATTTTTTTCTAATATAATTTGTTTATTACTTAGCATACAATATAGATCATCAGTGGTAAATTAATCTTCCCCAAATTTGATGAAAGTGCTTTTCTTTCTTTTTTTTTATTCTGGGAAACAAGTTTCTTCCCAAATGGTCAGTCTTAGGCATCATAGAAACACAATAAACACATTTTGTTTACTGGAAACAAATAACTGGAAGCCACTTTAGAATAGTTTCCTCCACAAAATTTTCCTCTGAATCATCCCACATTTTTTCACCTCATTTCTTTACTTCTTGCTCTTCATTGTTTTCAAGTTCTAGAAGATCTTTTACAATATTCTATTTCTTCACTTGTTTCTTTAGTTCCTCTTTATTCTACTTCAATATTTAATTGTAGCAAAGTAGAAAATTTGTATTTGAACACTTGAATGTGGATATTCTCAGGATCTTTGCAAAGGTACAAATCTTGTCTGCCACATCTCAGATGTTTAAATCATCTAGACATTAGGGAATCCACTCATCATTCAAGACTATGTATTCAGTTATGGATTGAATTGTGTGCTTTCCAAATTCATATGTTTGTGAAAACTGACATAAGTGGAGCCATTTTAAAATAGAACTGGAGCAACCATTCCAGGGGAGCTGCCTTGCTTGTCTTGTTCCTTGAACCTTGACCTGGGCCAAACCTTCAGACTGGGCCAAAATGGCAATTGTATTATGAGCAGATGGTTGAAAAGTCAGCAGGAGAACAGACATCCTGGTCACAAAAACCGATGACTATGGACTTTCTGAAGATAGAATCGATAGTCAATCAATGTTTAGCCAGGACTAGCTCTCTGCCTCCAACTCCAATTAAAATTCTTTGGATTGCAAACCTCTGGATTCTCTGCCTTTAAAAGCCCCTGACTTTAACTCACTAGTGGTGCACTATTTGGGTCTCTAATTGAATCTGTGCTCCCTGAATTGCAATTCTTTGGCCCCAAATAAATGCTTGTTTGCCTCTCACTGTGATTTTATTTTTAGGTTAACATGCTGAAGCCCTAACACCTAATGGGACTGTATTTGGAGATAGGGCCTTTAAAGAGCTTAATAACAGATAAATGATATCTTGAGGGGGAGGCCCTAATCCAGTATGACTGTTGCCCTTACAAAAGAGAAGGAGACACCAGGAATGTGCGTGCATAGGGATGTGATGACACAACGAGCAGGTGGCCATCTGCCAGCCAAGGAGAGAGGCCTCAGTAGAAACCAACCCTGCTGGCACCTTGATCTTGGACTTCTCAGCCTCCAGACCTGTGAGAAACTAAATGTCTGTTGTTTAAGTCACTCAGTCTGTGGTATTTTGTTATGGCAGCCCTCGCAAACTAATACAAGTATTTTTGTGTCACCGGCAATCTATCAGATGATATAGAATCTGTCCGATACATCCAGCAACTGTTAATTTTAAGTATAAGCATTGTATTACAAATTGGGCTTTTTGATGTGCAAAATGACAAAGATAATGTGCCAATATTTCAAGCCTTTTTACTAGAAGATTTTGTTAGTTTTAATTTTAAACTCCTGATAAAACTTCTCTTGGTAAGAGGGTTCAACAAAATGACATAAAAATCATCCTTAACTTCTCATATTATAATTATGCTTCAATTAAAAGCATTAAGATAAAAATACAGCTTAAAATGCTATGGTAATTTTGGAATTGAAAAAGCAGTGCATCAGTTTGACCTGGAGGATTTTTAGGATAATAAGAGCGTGTATATCAAAAAAACATATAGGGCAATTTATATTTATATTGCAAATAAATATCTATGTTTACATATACAAAAGAGAAAATGATACTTTGAGATCATTTCTAAGCAATTACTATATTTTAAGAAATCAAACAAGATAGATACGTGTCTTCAAAGTTCTTTCATTTTCTCTCTGTAACGATCTACCCTGATGATTCTTTCTTTGCCTCAGTCAGTGAGAAATTCCTCAAAAAATGTACAAAATTCTGCAACGCATCCTGCCAGAGCTCCCTCAGTATCTATGCACGGACTCTTTCCTGCAGACAATAGTCACCTGCTTCTCCCTTTGCACAGGGTCAGGATTTGGAAAGGATGCTTCAACTTGGATGAGAAATCAACGAGGTCTAGAAGCAGTTGCCATAACTTTTTGCCATTTTGGGCTCTAACTCTCTCGGTTTCATTCTTTTTGAAATAGCAGTCAATTCACCAGGATACTGAACAATGAATCAGAAGTTGCTTATTTAGCATCTGGAAAGGGTAGAGGTCACAGCTCTATCTATCCTTTCTGGATAGTAGTTAAAACATCTGTATTCTATTTCAGAGTTGAAGCTACCCATCTCACAAAGCCCATGGCCTAAAAGAATGATTTCGGTCCCAAGTGTGCCACGTGGAGGCTCAGTTAATACCATTATCTGAGCATCACAGAGATAGGAGTTATGCTGTCCTCCAGTGGATGAGAAAGAAAATCCAAAAGCAAAGAACCTTATATTTAGAAGACACTCACAAAGATACAGACAAGGGTTGGCTGTTTCTGCTCACTCCCATTTAGGCAATATATAAATGAACAAATTCATTTTTTGTCAACATCTGAGATTTGTGTATGATATGAAAGAGAGAGCCTAATATCATTTCCTCTTCTCTCCCCTCTTGGAACCCTCTTCTCTCCCCTCCCCCAAACTTCAGGAATCTCTTCGGAAAACATTTGGTTGAAATGGTAGTTGTTAGGAAACAATTATTCCTGGTTCACTCATGGCTCTGCATTCCTCGTGACAAATTTTGTTCCTTACTATCGTTTCAAGTATGTTTGTACAGCTAACAGCCTTGGAAGAGAGAGTGTCTTTCCACAGGGCAGAGGGCAGATTGGTTTCCTGACCAGCATAACACAGACAATGTCTTCTTCCAGGGCAAAGGTTGGGCAGGTTTGCTAGCAGCCACTTCATAAGATTAGGAGTTTCTAAGCACAGATTTCTCAGCAGTGACAACATGCAGCATCCAGCTGGCTTCTCCACATTGCCCCACGGACTTGGGGAACAGCAGAGCTGATGGTAACATGGAATCCATGCTACCTGCTGTGCCATGAGTAATAAAGTCCTTTGTCCCTGATCCAGGAGTCTTGTGTTTTCTGTGGCATCCATGAAACTGCGGCAGCCAGGGAGGTGGGGGTGGCGGCATCTCTCCTGCTTGTGTTCGTCTCTGGGTCGTCTCTGCTCTTCTACACCTTGACTCTAAAGAACCTTATTAAATTCTCACTGTTGAACTACCTAGCATAGGCCCTATTTACTTAAGTGGACCCTGACTCATATGAAGGACTATCCCATACGCCCCCAATTTATTCAGTATATCCCACGTTTCTGCTCTTGAAAGAGGCTCACCGTTTCTGCTCTTTTGATACTAAAACCAACAAATCCCGATACTAGAGGATTTTGAGAAACTTTTTAGAAAAACATTTGATCCAGTATTCCACTGAGGGGAATTAGTTTATGTATTTACAAGTAGAATAATGATCATTGTTTCCCAAAGAGTCATCAGTTCTCCTAACATTATTTGGCATTTACATTTTTATAAAAAATCATCAAATTCTCTTAGAGTTTAAAAAGAATTTTGCCTGTTTTTATAAGTCCTTTCATATCTCCAATTTATATATTTGGTTTTTACTTTGGATATTTTTTTCTGTATTTAAAAGTTTGTCTTGTAAGAGATTTGGGGTTTTTAATTTATTTAAAGAATTTATACTTTTTGGTTTTTCTTATATATTATATTTTGCTCTTATCCTAACTAATTTCCACTCTCTGTTTTTCTTAAGTTGTTTTCTTGGTCTTTTCTATCCTTTCAAGATGGATATTCGCATTTAAATTCTTATTTATTAATGAAAGCATTTGCTTCTGACTGCCACTTTGTCTACATCCCAATGACTTGATAAGTAGAATAAAAATCATTCTTTCCTAAATTAGATAATTGTGGCTTTATGTCTTCTTTTATACAGGAGATTGTTTGTGTACATTTTGTTGAGATATTGCTTTTTGTGCATATTTTATTTATTTTCATTTGGTAATGCATTATGGTCAGAGAATGTGGCCTCAGTAGTTCCTATATACTGAAGTTTATTTTTCACTTTTATTCAATGTCTACTGAATAAACAATTTCTGTATATGTTTCACAGGTATTTGAAAAGATGCACTACCAATGTAGAGTCTCTCTCTCCACACCTAAACACACACACATACACACATACACAAACACACTATTCACTCTGTATTTCCTTCTCTGTATATTTGCTTGATTTTTAAATCTCCTTTATCAGATACAAAGGAAAGTGTTAATTTCAAATTACTAATTAACATATTTCTGCCCATTTCCTCTTGTATATTTAAGTAGTATTTTATACATGAAAATGGTATTTTATTTGACATGCTAAGCTTCCTGTTTTATGGTTCTATAACTAATTTTCCCATTCTTTAGCCATATTTCAAAATTCTACTTTTAAAAGTTCTCCCTGTCCCAGGGTTCAATCTCACCTCCATATTTTAGCCCTCACTCTTCCAAATAAATGGGTTAATAATCTCTACTCTCCCAGAAAGTCTGGGCTTCTTTTCAAGAAACGGTGTCCACCAACCATTAATCTCTTCTTTGTTTCATCTGCACTTGGTCTAGTAGAAATTCCTAGGCATTTACAACATAGATAATACCTTTACTTTATTTTCAGCTGAATTCAAATATTCTATATTTTTATATTCTTTTAGTCATTTTACTTGGCATTTGGCCCAGAAATCATTTACATTATCTGGTTAAATTCTCATAAAATTCCTGGGAGATAGGAAAGGAATGAAGTATTCCCCTTTAAAATGAGATAAGGCTGAGGGTTTGAGTTATGAATTGACTTTTCTAAGGCCATAGATCCTGCGGGAAGCATTGAGAATAGAGTTGTGCTTCTGCTTTGTCCTTCTGTGCATTTTTGGCCCACCAAGGCATTCTGTGTAGTGTCTTTCAAATGAAGTTGTATCATAAGGTGCACTACATATTGCATTATTTTGGGGGATGATAGAAGATGGTTGCAAATTCTTGAGAAACCCTCATTCAGACATAAGATGTCTAGGTTCCATTCTCTTAAATCTGGGCTGGCTAGTGATTGCTTTGATTAATAATACATGGCAGATGTCACCATGTCTCTTTGGGGCATGCCCTTCAAGACCTTTAAGGCAGTTTCTTCTTCCCTCTACTTGTTCTGAGTGGCTGTGTAAGTCTAATTTCTCGGAGGCTGCCATGGTATGAGGAAGCCCAAGCTAACCGTGTGCACAGGCCATGCAATTCAAGGTTTGAATCCTCCTTAGAGAACCTAGCAGGTCTTGTCTTACTGGTGGAAAATCAAAATCCAGAAAAATTCAAGGATTTGCCCAAAGTAAAATCCCAACCACAGAAACTCTAGTAGAAAAGAGTTCTCTTGACTTCTGAGTCCATTGCTTTTTAGACTCTGATGCTGATCCCTCTTGGGAAAAGTGAGCTTCCTGCCCACCATATTACAACATGTGACAATACAGCCTTGTACTGTGAGAGGACCAATGCTGCCAAGAAGCAGCAGTTAGGGCCTGATAGCTGGTGTGATTTTTGTGAAGATACTGGCTACCAGCACCTCTTCCTGCTTTTACCAAAAAGTTTATCCAGGTTACCTTATTCCCTTTTGCAGTTTCCCTTTGCTCTTCTGGGACTCTGCATCCCCCTGTAATAAACATTAGCACTAATTTGTGTTCACCACATAAAAATTCATGTGTATTAAAAAAATTGTTAAATTAATTTTCCTTTTGCTTTGTATCCCCCTAATTATTGCCTAGAAATTTAAAATCCTATTAGCACTAGAGACACAAATCTATACAATTGGGAGAGGAAAAATTTAGCACTAATGAATTAGCATT
The DNA here is from genome assembly GCA_031878705.1 of Tapirus indicus. Taxonomy (NCBI): domain Eukaryota; kingdom Metazoa; phylum Chordata; class Mammalia; order Perissodactyla; family Tapiridae; genus Tapirus; species Tapirus indicus. The sequence continues at coordinate 8,858,309 of CM062917.1, forward strand.
TATGAGTCATTCGTTATGTGCCTGGCAATGTGCAGACCTATATATGTTATCCCATTTAATATCCACATAAATTGTCAGCAAAGATGCCATCTGAACTTTACAGACAAGGAAAATGAGACTCTAAGGGCTAATATAATTTGCTCATGGTGACATAGCCAGTGAGTGATGTCTCTGAGGCTTCAAAGACCAGGATGTTATTCCCTCTTCACCACGACTCATTGTAAAATAAATTATTGGATCCCTCTTTTTCAGGGAGCAGGTAAGATGAGAATTACACCAACTGGGTCAATTCCACTGGACCAAGGCAGGCACACGAGTGCCTCTTTCCTATGTTCAGAGTAGAAGACCACGATATGTGTGGCAGCATCACGGAGTTGTGATGCACAGGAGCTCTGCCATCAGCCAGCTGTCATCAAATGTCAACTCCACAGCTGCCGATGCATTTGACCTTGGGCAAGGTACTTACACTTTTTTTTTAAGACTCAATTTTTCTTTATCTCTAAATTGGAGTTAATATAACCCACTTTAAGTATTGTGATAAATATTTTATAAGATGATGCTTTTAGAGTGAAAAGCACAATGTTTGTCACATCTGAGGCGCTCAGTAAAGACTGCTGCGTGCTTATGGCTACCACTGCGTGGGACAGGTGGCTTAGATCAGAGGCATCTATGTATGTACATGGTCAAGACATGGAAATTTGCCCAAAATGAGCTATCAAAGAAATGACAAGGAAGGCAGAGGCATATACTACTTGGACCTAAGTCTAACAGCATAATAGAAGTACAAAACCCAAGAAATATGAAAATAAGGAGCGGATGGTCAGTATGGGCAGGTGGGAGACAGAAGGGAGACAGGTGAGCAAGGCTGGTAGTGGAGTTTGTGTGTGTGTGTTTGCGTACATGCACAATATAAGCTGGGAAAGGATAGTCACAGCTTTTTCTGTATGATGAAGAGAGTTAAGAAATGTCTCATATTGGGTGGATATGTCAACATGTTCCCAGGTATGTCTGAGACAAGAGGGATGGGGTAGGGATAAACACTGTAGAGGAGAAGCACAGAAGAAATAGAAGTGGTCAGGAAACATGCGACTGTGATGTGGGAAATGTGTGTCTGTAAGAAAAAACATGTCTGCTGCTTGATAAGGAGATGCTGCATACAAGCACACCACCAGCTGAGAACATTTAGGTCTTACTGGTTCTTGGAAAAGAGCTCATGCCACTTGAAAACTGCATAGAAATAAAAACCCCAGAGACTGTTAGCCAGCCAAGCTCGGCACTGTTTGGATTCTTTCAAACAGTCCTCTGAAGTTTGAAGGTTTATGGGCAATTGGTTTCTTACAGACTTGACTTAATTTCCAATAGGGGACACCTCACATTTAATCTTCCATTTTATTCAAGATAAATGCAAAGGAATCAGATGATACTTTGCTGAGTTTGTACTAGATTAACAAATAAAATGTAGTTTATACATTTAATGTAGTGTACACATTTAATGGAAGTTGCTAGATGTCATTTAAATTTGGACTTTGTGGAATATTATTTTCATTACACATGAAACAAAATGGATGTTATTATTATATATTTAAACCTTGCATTGACCAAAAAACTTTCATAGAGTGTGAAAATAGCTGGGCTTCAGAATAATATCAGAAATTATTACATTTTCATAAATACCTTGAACACCATTCTTATCTGTAATCAGTAATGCTTTTCAGAATATATACATTATTAATCAACCTATCTGTATCCATCTGTAAGTAGATGTATTTACAGAGCTACTCTTTGAATACTCTTCATATTTTGATAAATACATATTAAAACAGTAAATTTCATAGGTGTTTTAAAGAATTTTTTTGCTGTCTTTTGATTTTGTAATATGTAAATATCTAGAGCTTTTGTAAGGTTTATATAATTAATTTCCAATGTCTGCACATAATGAAAGCTGGGATGAATTTTAGTGGTGGTTATAAAATTTTAACCGTTTAAAAATAAAACTAAATTTTTTTCTTTTTCCAGCCATTTTATGAATTAGCTAATAATTACTGAGCTTTTACTAAAGGCCAGTGATAGTCTTACACTCTGAAATAGATATTATTGCTCCTCTCTCCCCTCTTTTAGGAAGGCACAGAGAAGGTAGGTGACTTGCACAAGGTCACACAGCTCTGTTAGTTTTTCTCTAGCATCTACCTGGTTAGTCACTACGGTGCACTGCTTCCACGTAATGCAGATGCATTTATTGAATGCATCCCGGGATTTGACAACTATGCTTACATTCTTTGAAAGTAGGCTTAATTACCTTCCCATGCAGTTCTTACATCAATTTCATAGAATTTAGTTTGCCCACTACTGGCCTACATTTTTTTCTATTTTGCAGCACTGTCCCAAAGAGAAGACAGTACGATTCTTTCTGTTGTATGTGTATATGTCATAATTATATGTTTGTATGCTGAGTCATCTTGACTGACTTTTGAAATCTATTGTTTTCCTTTAAGGAAATCATTCTTGAAATTGCCACGAGCGGATTTATGCCCCTGAATAAACAAGACTATCATAGGTTTCTTTTGAAAAAAGGAAATCATTCTTGTAGAGTTTCCTTATTGTTGTTCTATTCTAGCAATACAATAAAAGAAACAAAATTGTATTTTTTAACATGAAAGTTGTACTCTTTTATGCTAGGTAGTCATTTTCTTTATATCTCATCAACTTTAATCAAGTCGATTAAATATAAAATATATACATAAAATGCATTTTCTGAAGTGACAGCTAGAGTATCCACAACAAATTTTAAGGAAGAACACGATATAAATAAAATCTTCACTCTTACGCTGTGTTACAGCATCACTTATTAGAAAAATTACACATAGCCTTCTTACTATTTCCATCTCATTGGTCTATTTATGCAAAATTGTGCATTTTTCTTTGTGTTTGTTTGTTTTACAAGCTAAATTTTCTTTAGTGTTCTGAAACCGGAACACCAGTAAGTGAACTGATTAATTAGGATCACAGGCCCACTGTCATTATTGACTATAATAATCTGTTCTAATTAAGCTTGTGTTGGCTTATTATAATCAGTGTCTATCAATCAGTAAAAGAAAATTTCACAAATATGCAAATGGCATTTTCCAGCAGGGAACTGGTCATTGCCAGTAATAATTAGGGCTCTGGTCTTATGATTAATAATTGATAATATTGAGCAATAGAATCATGAATGGAACTTTGAATAATAAATTTATTAGCAGATATTTCTATATATTAGATAGTACATACCACTTGCAATCACAAGTTACATACCACTTGCAATCACAAGTTACACATTTAAACTTTTCCTAGAATTTCTTAAACTTCCATGAATATACTTAGAAAAGAAAATGTAAAAGTGTTAAAAATTTTTCTGTGTACTGCTCATCCAAGTAGTATGCTTCCAAATTATTCACATTTTCAGTGTGGGAGAACTTGTTATTTTTTTTCATTGCTGATAGAGATTTTTGTAAAATGTGGGTATGAAGAATGCTTTCACTAAAGGGAAGACAAATTGCCTAGGATGAAGTCCATTCTGGAAGGTTTTCTCATTCCTTCAAAAGTTATAAATAAGCACATGGACCCATGGCCTTGTTAGATATACTTAAAAGGAATGGAAGGGTATTATTTAGCTATAATTGGAAATAACAATTTAGTGTTGTCACAACACTTCTTATAAGAAGTATTATGGTATTTTATACACTGTAAGATGCCATCAATTGAATGACAACATTATTTTATGTGGCACTATGAAAGAACAGCGTTGCTAATTAAATTGTAACTCACATTTGACTCAAGAGATGTTAAAATGTGAAAAAAAATATGCATCTTGGAACTGATGCAATAAAATAGTATTTCCCTGTTCATACAACTATTTAAACAAAAAATTATTTCATAGACTGGTAGTAGTCAATACTTGGGTAAGTTTCATGATAAAGTATAACTCTAGAAGGGCAAATTCTCTTAATTTCGAGTCAATATTGAAATTAGTTGTACAGAAAGCTAGTTTCGTTCTCTTTCTCTCCTCTTCTCTGTGCTCCTCTCCACTTTGTCTTCCACTGAGATGAATGTGCCATTTGACACATGTCCATGCTGATGGGGCAGTGGGTAGAGTATAAGGCAATGCTGCTTCTTCATCAGAAATTTCTTTTCATCTTACTTGCAAGAAAGAAATAAGATAACTTGCTTTTAAATGATTATTATTCAAAAGGTTTATTGTTCTTGGAACAGTAAGGTTTTTCAGTTTGTTAAATGTGTTTAACTTGCTTTTATTCCTTACATTTCTAGTAACAAGAGTGTGTAAAATGACAAATAATAGAGAAAGAAAACACTTATTTGTTTTCTAGGAAAACAGTTTTATGTAAGAGCCTATTATTCACTTTTTCCTATCCATCAGAGTTGAGGAAAACCATTGGATTGACAGCTTTGGACAGCAGCGCCTTCAGCGAGGCTTGCGGTGGTAGTCTTGAGGCATTAGATCTTGCTGGTGTTTCAATAACATTGACGCTATTTGTCGTTAAGTTGTGCACAGAACTTTTCTGGTGACCAGGAGGCAAGAATTACTGGATATAGGAACATTCCAAATATTGTTTTTTAAAAAAGAATACACTGTAATTCTTATGATGGAAGGCTATCTACAGATATGCTTTTAAATTATTTCCAATGTTACAAGGTTAGAAATTACCTTGACAACTTCTCTTCCTTTTATTTACTTATTTTTGATAAGATATCAGGAAAATCTATTTTTTAAAATTTCATTCATGTCTTCTCAGTTGTTCCCTACCTGTGGGCATTTTACAACACCTGTAAAGCTTAAGAATATAAAAAAAAATTTAAAAAGAAGTTTCTTTCATATTATCTGTGTGTGCATGTAACAGATCCATGACAATCTCAAATTAAAATATTTCAAGACATTTGAGGTCTTGTCGTCGATGATGATTTCAGCCTGTACTCAGCCTCAGGAGGCTAAGTCACATGGGCACGTTCTCATGTGTCTTCTGATCAATGACTTCTATCCTAAAGATGATGAAAACTTTCCTTGATAATGCTGCACATGCGTGGCAGAGCACCTATAAATGCTTTAGGGCAACAGAATTCAAAGAATTCTGATGGTTCTAAGAGCAAGAATGATCTCTGTGAGATGGAACAAATTCTAGAGGTGCTGTTTGTTTAAATATCTAGCTTTAATAATTTCCTCAAATATTCGAATCTTAGTAATCTCCCAGAAATATTTCCAGTTTAAAATTTATTATGTGGCTTAACAATCCAATGCACCCCCAAAACAAAGCTCTCTTCTAAAGTAAGACTAGTTTGGGGTTAATAAGTAAAGAAATACAGAGATGACTTAAGATTGCTACCCCTTTTTCTGTCATGATCGTTTTCCATTTCTAACTTGTCAGAGTGAGAAGCTGAAGCTATACATACATCTGACTGCAAAGGGGGAAGGGTGTCTTCCTGGACAGCAGAAGTCGTTCTCTACGGAGGTTTGACTCTGAAGACCTTCCAATAAGTTGACTATCCAGGAAATCAGTCAGGCTCCGTTGACACGACCATAACAAGCCCAGGTGGTATTTGTAGTATCAGTGATGAAAATTTTGTGATGGTGTTATCTTACCGATCTGATTAAGTGATTTATATTGACATAGAAAATTTTTGATATTTCAAGGAATAAAAGGACATGAGGTAATCTTACTCTGAGCAGTACAAGCTACTTGATCCCATAAAATTCTGGGTCACTTGAAAGAAGGAGCTTTCTTGCTCTTCTCTTATATTCCCTATACCACCATGCAGAGTACTAAGTACAGAGTAAGCACTTTACAAACCTGTGAGTGGTTAATAAATCGTTAACCTTTACTCTAAAACTTCTTAACTGAATCAGTTAATATTAATTAATTATTTAATTATCTTTCTCAATGAAGGAACTCAAAATATACAGTTTTAACAGCTTTACCAATTTAGTGACTCTTTTTCTCCACTACTCTACAGTGCAAATGCACTGTTTTATTCACAATGCTGGGAACTTTTTCTAGATATCAGATTCTTCAAGCAAGAATAGAAACACTGCCTAACTTAGATTATGGAGATACATAAAAATATGATAATTCTTGTGTCCCCCAAAAAGGAAAGTAATAAAAAAGGGCAAAACAAAGCCTTACACCATATGATGTCAAAAGATTATATTGAATTCTTTCTCTTACAGTTAAGAAATAGTCTTTGAGACATTATTTCTCCAAGTTTATATATAAAGCCAGTAACACTCTTAAATCATCTCTCTTTAAAAAGATGAGTTGCCTGAACAACTATGTTTGGGGCATTCATTGCTTATATAGCTCATTGGTAATTTAATCTTATAAAATCTTTTAAATCGTATTAAAAACGTGTAAACATTTTTTATCTGATCAATATTAATTTCACATGGCACACTTTTAAAACTGGAAAGCCAGTGAACAGTGTCACCTCCTTATTTTGTAGTAGATGCATAATAAATGAAGTACAACATTTTTATATCTTAAATAGGTTTTTTGGTACCTTTCCAACTCCCAAGTTATATTTTTGCCTAGTTTATAGCACAGACCATTTTATTTTAAATAAGCAAATGAAGAGTTAGATACAGGTACTATTTAAGTACTATTTCATACTTGTTGGAACTTCTTTCTTAAAAGAGTTTTGTGCACGTAGAGGAGGTATCTTAAAAGAAAAAGAAAAAGTTATGTCTGCGAGACCTGGAAACCTTTGCGTATGGCCCTAGAATTTGGGGAATTGGGAGAGTTTTCATGTTGTAGTATCATGCCCTCAGAAAAGCACCATTAGTTCAACTTACTTTAAACAATGGACTAGATATGGAGTAATTTTATTAGCATTAACCTTCAGAGAAAAGGACAGTGGTGCAATCATTTTAAAAATTAAACCAAATTCTCCATTTACATGTATGCACCAAGTTGATGGAATGTCTGATTTTGTGATTTCTAGAAACATTTGGTTTCTTTGTTGAGATGTACTGAGCTTGCTCTTTAAACACCTGCTCCACTTTGCCTTCCATCTCGAGCACCCAGATCTGTGGTGCACCCCTCCAGCTTTAGACTGCCTGAGATCTTGGTAAGTGGTAAGTGGATCTTGGTAGGCCGTCTCTAACTCCTTCACAGCAATTGCTTAGTTCCTCTCCCAGACTAGTTTCTCAGTGGCACAGGACACGATGAACACACAACAGCATCAACAGCAAATGTAAATTAAATTTTGTTTTGCAAGTTTTTTTGGCACAAGATTGTTAGACATACTTGAAAGGGATTAAAAGATGTTATTTAGCTACAATTGGGAATAACAATTTAGTGTCTTCACAAACATTGCAAGTCTCATAATTATTCAAAAACACTTCTGCAGATGGATCACCATCATAATAATGAACATTTCATGGTACTTTCTAGGTGCCAGGTCTGTTCTTAGCACTTTATATATAGCAATGCATAGACACCTCATAACAACCAAATAAGTAGAACTATTATATTCCCATTTTACAGATAATGGAAAATGGACATTTAGAGGTTAAGTAACTTGCCCAAGATTATACAGCCAGTAAGCGGTGAACTGGGATACAAACCCAGGACACAAACTGAGTGCTCTCCCTTATGGCAGACAATTAAATGGTTGTATGAAAGAACTCTTGGAATTTCCTTCATGAAAATGTAATTTAGACTCTACTTACGAGCATTTTGCCTATTCAGAACAACTCTAAGTAAAGAAGAACACCAACTGTGAACTAATGGCAAGTGGTATCACAATTGTTAATTTTGGTTGCAAATGAGCATCAGCAGACTGCAAATATGGGGTGAAATGAATGTTCAAGATTCTGAAATAATTTGAAATTTTGACAGTTATATTTTTTTCACCTGATTTAAGCCACTAGAAAAATGTGATATTGATCAGATAATTGTTATAATGGTTTAAATTTAACCCAAATCTCGCTAGAAGACTAAGTCATACCAACCTCCTATTGACACTTCTTCAAGTAACCACAGAGTCATATTAATAAACCTACTAATGTTCAAGCTAGTCCTTCATCCCCAGGGAAGGCCAAATGTCCTGTGTAAGCCTGATTTGCACTTGTCACCCTGAGGTATTAGTAAGGCTCTTGAAACCACACCTTAGATAGAGAGTATGTAGTATTGAGAAAATTAGAAATGCATTAAGAATAACATAAGATCATTTGTTAAACTACTTCTTTGTGTTCTTATATTTAAAAGATAATTTTCTTTTATATTTCAAAATATTATGTAATTGAGAATTCAAAACATCAAAACAAATATAATACTACATATAGAACTCTGTAGTCTTAAACTGGAAGAATTATGAATGTTTTTCTGGTGAGTGACCCACCTATTTCCCAAAGTTCCACCTGTCCTCTCATAGATGAAATCTAATGCATCTCTATAAATCCTGAAGAAAGAGAGGAAATTAATCTCTTAAGATTATAGCCAATAATCATTCCATTGTTTGCTTTTCAAATAATTAGTAAAACTTGTAATTTTTTTTCTGCTACTTGTAAAATTTACTATTTCAGATTCTTTACTAAATTATTTCTTAGCTTGACCTTGAAACTGTATGATAGTTCTAGGACAGGATAGTAGGCAAATCATTCTGTTGGTAAACAGTATAAGCTCCTTCTGCAAACATTTTATCATTGGCTCTGAAACACGTACAGGAGGAGCTAAAAGTTTCAGAAGATCCAGAATAAATATAAAGACAAAAAGAAAAGTGGAATTCTTTCTGGTAGTAATTTAATTTTCCTAGTTATTTTGGGCCCACATTTGAATCTCTGATGTTCCAGCTATATGTGGAGATACGCAGAAAGCATTGCTTCTTATTTCATTCTCTATGCATTCCACCCCTTTTTGGGTAACCATGGCAACAGGTCATAGGTAGATACACGGAATGCAGGGTTCCCTGTTAGTGGCCACAAATAACATCTTTTGTCATATGCTGAAAAGGGTATTAGAGAGATGAGATTCAGTAACTGGTGCAAGCTCTTGGGCCAGGGTAGGGGTGGACACCAGGGCGCTACATAAATGGACCCACATATACACGATGTGCATCAGACCTCAGTGACATTCATTTCCAAGCTGTTAGGTTACCGAGGAAGGAGCTTACCCGGGCCTTCTGCTCCATTTCTAGCATTAATCTTTCATGTTGCTCAGCTATGGCCAGTGTCGCAGAATGGACCTTCTGATAGATCATTTCTCCTTCCCTTGTTTGAAAAGTGAATAGTCCTTCTCCTGTGTCACACATTCTGTGAGAACAGAGATAGGGAAAGAGATGGGTCTTCATGTGTTCAAGTGCTAACAGTTCTCCATGTAAAAGATGCCCTTGCCCTGTGCTACCCTCCTCCGTGACTGTCATAGGAGTTAGTGAAGCAGATTCATCCTTGACCAAACCACACAACCAACAAATGCATCTTTAAATGGTACTTGAGAACAAAACTGAGGGTGAAAATCCATGTATATTTGGATTTTTAAAGATGAAATGTTCACCATAGTGTAAAGGAACAGATAAAAGTGGTTTAGGTTATTGCAATGCATGCCTTACCGATATTTAAAGAATACAAACAAATAGTTGTTTTCTTTAAGGATTTTCACATTTGCGACATCATAGCACTATCTCCTATGACTTGATAGTGCTTGAAATTTAAAGAACTTAAGAAAAATCTGCAATTTTATACTTACTGCAGTAGGAACCAACAAGAAGACTATACATTTTTTAATTTATGAATTTGCATACATAGGCTGAAGCTTTGATTTAAACTGAGTAATCCTTAAGGAAATCTTGGCATAGCCTAGGAAACAACATGGCATAAAGGAGATTCTATTTGCATATGACAATATTTGGTTTGAATTTTGGCTCTGCCACTTACCAGCTGTGTGATCGCAGGCAAGTTGAATAACTTGCCTGAATCTCCTTATACGTCTTTAACATAGGAAAAATAATAGTACCCATCTCATAAGATGCTTATGACAGTTAAAAGACTTGATATACAAAATATTTATAGCGTTGCTTAGCATATATTAAGCACTCAAAAGTGTTAGCTATTACTATTTTCATCATAGAGAAAGTACAGAACAAATCTCAATATCCACCACTGAGAAATGATTGGCTTAATTATAGTATTTTTGTCTCATGGACTGTTATAGAGCTATTACTAAGTCATTTCTGAGAGCATAAATTAACATTAAAAATTCTTATTATGTAAATTCAAGAGGAAAAAATCAAAATACAAATTTTTTCAATTATTTAATTATAACTACCTTTTCAAAACAGAGTTTTATTGGAATAAAACCACAGACAATTTCTTAGGCAACAGGATTATAGGTAAGTTTTATTAACAAAGACTAATTCTAAAATGAAAAATATTTTAAATTAATATTTTAAGCCAGCATTTAAAAATAATTGGATGCTTTCAGAAAGAGCCACTCAGTATGAATACGACGTTCCTACTCAGATACGGGACACTAACTGGACTGCTGTGATGTTGTTTTCAGGTTATAACATTGTAACCGCGGGCCCTCCAGGACCAGTTCAACTGACCCCATCTCTTATCAAGAGTGATTAAAAATCACCTTTCAGAAAATGTGCAGTCACCTAGGCAGAGCATGCACAGAAGAGGAAATCTTGACCTGAAATGACTGCAGAACCCAAGATCCTCCTTCCCACTGAACCCAAGGATGGGGACATGACCAGAACTTGAAAGGCTCTTATCAGAAGTCAGGAGGTCCCTCATTCAGGAAGATCTGGCGTCAAAATTCCTTCCCCACCTCATCAAAAATGTTTGGAACTCTATCACAAAGGTTTAGAACCCCATCAAAAATGTTTAGAACCCTGTCACAAATGTTTAAAACCTTACCATAATTGCTTGAAGCCCACTAATCAAAACCTGTCCCACCAGCCTTTCCGCATGCCAGCCTGTTCTCCCCAACCTCTTAAATTTCTCCCCAAATCCTGAATCAGGGAGACAGCTCTGAGGGCACACGCCCCTGTCTCCCTGCAGGTGGATCTCACAGACTAAAGCTGATCCATTTCCCCAGAGGCTGATGCCGTAATTAATTTGCCATTTATGCACATCAGGCAAGAGAACCCCATTTTTGTGCAGTAACAACATAAAAAGATTTGCACAAAATGTTCATGAGGCCAAACTACGTCTTCCAGCACCAAAAAGATTTTAGATTCTTCTCTATGATTCTCCAAGGAGTTTTCAGTAGAAAAGAAACGTCTCAAGAGGATTCAGACATTACAGAGGCTGCGAATGCCATCCCTTAAGGCCCCATAGAGCCAGCACTTAGCTTCTGTGAAAGAGATCTTAATAAAATTCACACAGCGTGAAATGGAAAGTCTGGGGGAAAAATGAAGAGTTTTCACAAAGTGAAACAAATGAGCTTTCTTTGTTGATTCAGAGGAGTAAAGAAATCCAACAGCAGGAACATGGAAACCATTGATAAGTAGTGAGTGCTTCTTGTTTGAGGTTGAGTTTAGTCCACTGCCATCTGAAAAACATTGCTCATTAGCCGTTGGAAATGAGATAACGAACACAGATTGTTATTTCATACTCAGTCATTGAGATGTAAAGGTCCAACACTTATCCACTTCCTGGGACTTAACTCTGCCCAGGGAGAGAGATTGAAAGCTTACAGAAGGGTTTTTCCAGCCTCTGAAATAAAAACGTCTGTAAACTTCATCCTTTGATCAAGAAACAAGGAATAAAATCAAACTAGCATAAAAAGCAAAGACATTTTAGGTAGAAGGTGCTCTTTCTTCAATGTAGGCACCTAAAGCCAAGCTGAGGTCAAAATTCTTCAGTAAAATTGGCTCATATTTACGATTTTTATCAGCAGTGTTGGAATGAACAGTTTAGGTCTCCCTAGTTATTGTTTAAAACATATTCTTTTGGAGCTGGTAAGGAACAGATATGGAGATTCTTCCTTATATGTCTAAACAATTTTGAGGTAGCAAGCCTGTACTAGAGAAGATAATGAGGGGACAGATAAAATAATCTTGATAGTTATCGCCTTGGCAGTGGACCAGGATGCCTGCACCTTTGGGAGCCTGTCCAGAGACTGAGTCAGAATCTGCATTTCAACAACATCCCCAGGTGATTCATATGCACATGATAGTTTGAGAAGAACTGGCCAATAGAACTCTTTCCACAGGTTACTATTGCATTAAAGGGGAGAGGCCATATTTGTGCAGCTTAAGACTGTGACATACGAAACAGAGGGTTAGAAAGGAACAAATATGACAAAAAGAACAAAAAAACTAAAAGAATATTTTCCTTAACTTGGGAAGATCTAAGTCAGAGGTGCTAGTTACATTTGTATATCCTAACCCCCTTGTCACCAAAATGCACATTCCTCAATTGCATTCATTTAGAGAAAAAGTGAGAATATGGAAATGCATATTTGTCCTGACTCCAAGCTAGAATTCTATTGGAATTTATAGGCAATTACAAATGTTATCTCTCTTTATACTTAACAAGGTATTTGCATAAAATTAACACTTCTTCTTATCTAAAATAAAATGTTAAAGAATATAATCTCTAAGGTCCTTTTCAGCTTTAAAGAATAGTCTATAGGGCTTCATAAAAATTCTAAGAGATGAGTAGGACTGACACACTTATTTCCAGGTTTTGTTTTTTTTTTTCTTCTGACATTGTGATACAAGGGGCATTATATTACTATAGGACTCAAAAGACTAAGGGCACAAATTTCAACCATAATGTCATATTTATTTATCACGTATTTATCAAGTACTACAAGCCAGGTACTGTTTTGAGCCTGGGGATGAAGAATAGGGAAAAACATACATGGCTCATTGCCCCCAAGGCTTTTCAAGTAGTGGGGAAGATTAACATTGTTCAAAGGATGACACTCTCACTGTGTCTACCTTTGGAGAGTGCTACCAAGGAGAGGAATGGGGCCAAGGGGAAAGCAATGGGGGATTGACCTGAGCAAGTTATTTTATCTACTTACCCCCTATCTATAAAATGAGGACAACAAGACTTTGTCACAAGATAGTTTTTTTCCTTTTAATTAAATGAACTAACATATGTGACAGTAGCCAGGAGAGGATTAATTTAGCAGGTGTCCACACAAAATAACCAATAACCATTCTATAGATAAGAGAAATAAGGTGAGTTTACTTGAGCCAAAGTGAGGATTATAACCCGGAGAAGCACGGTTTTCAGTACAGTCTTATAGTTTTTTAGAACAAAGAACATATATTAAACACACCCAGGATAAATTTTCATCAAAATCTCAAAGAGGTATTCAGTTGCAAATTAGCAGGTCAACGTGACCGTGATGTCCGAAAAGGGACTAATTCGGGCCTTACCACTGGGGCGTTACCAATAGGGCATAGGAGGGGAAGTATGCATTCTTCTCTTAAGAGAGTGTATTCTTTACTTTAATGGTTAAGCAGACATGCAATGTATGTTCGATAGGCCATAAGTAGGCTTTTTAGTTCAAACCGAATCAGTTTCAAATTCAAATAGTTACTCCATATACCTCAATATGCGAGAATCTCTTGTCACAGGTATGGGTTGCTCCTACCCTGCACATTCCAAAGAAAGGCCTGGCTTCCAGAATGTAACCTCTGAGCCTTTGGAATATTCAGCCTGACAAGAGTTTTTGTGTGCCTGAGACCTTGGCTATGCTGTACCAGTTTGACCAAATGAGTTTATCCTAACACCGTGACTTGCGGTGAATGCCTATTTTGCTCTGGTGGAGGCTAGAGTCTGAGTAGCTGACATCAGTCCTGTGGACTGTGCATGCCTGTGTGACTGACCCTCAACAAAAACCTTGGACACCAAGGCTTGGGGGAGCTTCCCTGGTTGACAACACTTCACACGCATTGTCACACGTCATTCTGGGAGAATTAAGCACATCCCCATGGACTGCACTGGGACAGGCCCTGCAAGCTTGCTTCTGGTCTCTCCTGGTCTTCATTCCCGTGCTTTTCCCTTGGCTGATTTTAATCTGTACCTTTCACTGTAGTAACCATAACCGTCAGTATAATTGCTTCTCCAGTCTTGTGAGTCTTTCTAGAGAATCACTGAGCCTGAAGGTGGTCTTAGGGACCTCTCCACCTAAGACAGCCAGCATGTGGTAGGCTGTCAATATATTTTAATACAATAATTTTTTCTAGTCTTTTCCCTAAATGGCTCTTTTTCAAATTCCATTCCTCTAGGGATCTAAGAAAGGATCCTCTTTCTCAACCCGTCTCGCCACTCAATCCCAGAATCACTTGAAATAACAGTACTGTCAGTCTTATCTCAGTTGTGTTCTAATAAAGGAGGGACAACTAGAGTTCAGGTGAGTGTGCGTATTCACAGGAAACCAAACTCCAAAGGAGGTGCTCCACTACGCATGGTTCTCATGATGCCTTCAAGGGAGAAACAGCCCAAAGTATGGTGCCCTGGAGGCGATTTCGCTTGAGAAAAAGCCCCTACCGTGTGACTAATAGACCACTGCCCTCCTCTTCTGACTTAAAGTCTCAAACTTAGCTCTTTATGAATGGGTGGCTTAAAAATTCCAGTCTTTCTTCCAAATGACAAGCAAAAGAAATTTGCCAAGTCAAAAGTTATGAGAATACTTTACTTTTAAAAAGTGAAAACGGATACTTTGAAATAATTCTCTGTGGGTCTTCAGATGAAATTTTGTTACAGATGAACTTGTAGACCTCTGGTTATTTTGTCTGTCTTCACAGCTGTAGAATTTCATTCTCGCTGTAAGTTTTGCAATATGGTATATATACTTAACGACCAAATATTTATCCTCCATGCACACAGACATTTTAGCATTGGAGAAGAACAGAGGCAACGGAGAAGAGCTAAAGCTCTTTCCTGAAAACCCAGTGGTGTTTCTATTCAGTATTTAAAATTTAATGCTTAATTATAGAAAGTAATGAAATTCTTAAAAGCACAGCTTTTCTGAAGAGCAGTTAAAACCAATTAACACTTTCATTCCATTAACAGTTTAATCTTTATTGTTATTTAACAATGCTAGCGTTTTACTCTTTTTCAGTAGCTATGAAAAGGCTGACGTTTCTCTCTAGGAGCTCTGGAGAGTCAGAATTTGATCCATGGCAAGAAACTACAAGCAAAACGTACATACAGACAAAAGTAAGAGTATAGGAAGCCCAGAAATAGTCCCAATTTTATAAGAGAGTTAAATATGTGATGAAAGTATAATCTTAAATCTCTGAAGGAAAGCTGGACTCTTCTATCAACTGTGTTTGGACACTAGTCATTTTGAAAAATATTTGGATGCACGTCTCTTTCTCCACTGATCTAAATTCCAAAGAAAGCAAATGAAAAAAAAAGTACTAGAGGAAAATAGGGAAGAATTCCTAAATAAACTCTGAAAGAGGAAGGGGTTTCAAGCTATGATCCAAGGCAAAAACTGACAAAAGAAAAAATGGATAAATCTGCCTGTGAAACTATTTTTTACAAAGTAAGAAAGAAATCATAAAAATCAAAAGAAAAATAAAAACTAGGAAAAATATTTGAAAGTCGCAACACTGACAACTTCTCATCTATAAAATAGGTATAATGTCAGTACTTTTCTCATGGGGTTGTTTCAGCATTTAACGAATTAATACATGTAAATCTCAGAGCTGTGCTGGTGACACTATTACTAACCATTAAATACTACTATTGTTATTACTACTGGTACTGAAATAGCTAATCTAAAACATATTGCCAAATGAGAAAAACAAAGTGAAAATAATATGCATTAGTGTACTAACATTTTTTGTTACAAAAAATATATGTGGGGAGAATTCGT
This sequence comes from Tapirus indicus, assembly GCA_031878705.1. Taxonomy (NCBI): domain Eukaryota; kingdom Metazoa; phylum Chordata; class Mammalia; order Perissodactyla; family Tapiridae; genus Tapirus; species Tapirus indicus. Next base: position 8,874,148 of record CM062917.1, read on the forward strand.
GTGCATCTTTGCTCATATATACATTAAATTCTGCAAGAATGCACCAGAAACTAGTCACTGTGTTATGTCTTGGGGGCGAAGTGAACATGGCAGATGTAGAAGTATGTCATTTTTCACTGACACTTCCTTATATAAATAATCAAATTTGACAAAGGAATGTTATTGATTTATTAATTGAATTCAATTCATTAAAATTAATTTAACATATTAAATTTTAAAGCAAGGGTCAGAGGACTCTCACAGGGTTTTTGTGAAGATGTGGTGTTTATAATACGCTTAGCTCAGTCTCTGTCACTTGGCAAATGCACTATGTTAAACTTATAAAGTACTATACTGCTCATTAGGGGCCTTCCAATTTAAATTAGAACACACACATACTGTATATACATTTTTATACACATTTAATCTCTTCCCAGTGTAGCACAGACATCTGATATGATTTTCAAGAGGACTAGGTTTGCAGAGAGTTCTGGTCTATAATGCATTGAAACAAAAACAACAATCATAGCAACGATGAGAACAGTAACAGCTAGCCTTCATGAAGCACCGATGTGTGCCAAGCACAGAGATAAATGCAGTGTGTGCACTGCCTCGCTGAGCCTCACAACACCCTACAAGGCCCTCGCCACTTCCATTTTACAGAACACACCATCCAAAGGAGGTTAAGGGATTTGCCCAGTCATTAAAATTTAAGTGGCTGAGCTGTGATCTGAACCTAGCCAAGTGATTGTGGAGGGGAAGCTCACTATCACTAAGCTAGATTGCATTCATTCAAGATGAGAAGCAGCAAAGCATGAACAATCCTTTAATTATGAAGATTTTGATAGCGGAGAGAGAGAGCTCAGGGCAGCGCTTGGGATAAAACATTTTGAAGGCTCTCACCCTCTTTGCCACTGTTCCTTTTCTGTCAAATCAGGTTCCCAAGACCATATATCTCAATGGATGTACCAGTAAAATGCACATTAAGGTCAATCAATCAATAAAACTGTTGAATTGGAATCAAACCCTCCCTGCACTCCCAACTTCACGTCAAGTCCTCTGCATGGAGGAAGGTACAGCAGAACATCTGCCATCCTCTCTGCCACTTGACTGGATTTCTGTGTGGTCCCAAACATTTAATGCATATGGTGGCTGTTCTCGGTTGAATTCACTGTCAGTCCCTTAGGGCTACTATGCCTTCCCTCAAACAAGTTGAGAAACTCAGGCTTACAAAGAGATCTTGATTTCAGTCCAGCTCTGCTGCCAATTAGCTTTGTGAAATGCTGTTCTGATTTTTTCTGAAGCATGATTCCATGGTGTTAGTATATTTTTCTGAATGGAGGAGACCAAACTGTCAAAAGGAAAACAGAGAACTGATACAGCATTATGTTCCCAATGGGATATATTGTTTCTATCTTAAAATTATTTGAGAGAGGCTGTGTGTGTAACCATAAGAAGCAGCCATCAACATATACTCAACCCTGTTTTTCCAGGGAAGAGCTAATCACAAAGCAAGTGAAGCGAAAGTTTAAATTCTACTATTTAGAAATGATATTCCCTTTTAAGGGAATTTGACTGCCAAGTTATGGCTGGGAAATTTTTATAGTTTAACATGCAAGTTACTAATATTTAGTCACTGAATTACAAGAGTTATGCTTCTCCTCACCATTTTGAGGGGACTGTAAAAATGAGATCATTATATTCCCTCAGAGCAAAAGAGCATGTAATCAGGGTTTTAAAATTACATTTTTTATTCTCTTTTAGCTCTAAATATAGTTAATTAAGGTAATTTTTAATTATGCGAAAGATACTTTCAGTGTCTCAAGCGATGACAGAGGAAATTTTAGCCAAAAAAGAAAAGAAATCTAAGATTATATTTGATTTTATATTGATTAAGGCTTACCTATTCTTCTTAGTTTTATTTATTCATTTATTAACATTTTTTTGGACACCAACCAACCATGTGTCAGGCACTGTATTAGCTTCTGGACAATATATATATATTTTGTTTTTTTTGCCAAGAAAGGTTCGCTCTGAGCTAATACCTCTTGCTAATCTTTCTCTTTTTGTAGGTGAGCTGCCACCACAGCAGGGCCACTGACAGATGAGTGGCGTAGTCCATGCGTGGGAACTGAACCTGGGCCACCAAAGTGGAGTGCGCTGAACTCAACCACTAGGCCATCAGGGCTGGCTCCTGGACAAGATTTTGAAAAATCATATTTAAAAAGATATAAGTAAATGAACATTAACTCATGAACTGTATTTGCTCTCATTACATATAAAATGTATTTATCTCATTATATATATATGTATTTACCTTTTCATTTAAAAACTCAGTAAATCAGTAGATGATATATGAAATATATAATAAAATACCACATTTTGGAGATTAAGAACTATTGAATTGGTTAACCTTATTGTGTTAACATTTTCTTTAGAGGTTTTTAGTCGACAGATCACTGACACAGTACAACTTTTAGTCCTTTATTATCATTATCAAATAAGCCACCCAGTAAAATGGCACAATACAGATCATTCTAAGATATGGAAGGCAAATACTGATTGGTATTATGAAAGATGAGGGCACATGTTTAAGCCACAGCTTTTACATTTGTTTTGAAACAGACATTAAAATTTAGTGCCATGGTGAAAAAAATGAATCTACTTAAATTTTAAAAATTAAGGAATTTCGGGGCCGCCCGGTGGCGCAGTGGTTTAGTCCGCGCTTGGCAGCCCGGGGTTCGCGAGTTCGGATCCCGGGCGCCCGCCGACGCACTGCCTGTCAGCCACGCCGTGGCGGCGTCCCATATAAAGTGGAGGAAGATGGGCATGGATGTTAGCCCAGGGTCAGTCTTCCTCAGCAAAAAAAAGGGGAGGATTGGCAACAGATGTTAGCTCAGGGCTGGTCTTCCCCACCAAAAAAAAAAAATTAAGGAATTTCAAATGCAATTACCTAGATTTTTTATGATGTCAAATGTCATTCATACCAGGTTAGTAAATTTGAAAACTTAATTTTTTAACTTCACTTAAACTTTATATTATATTAAAAAAAATCTGAATTGAAAACATGGTGAAGAGATAATTTGAATCACCTTCAAAGTAGAAGCTAAGAAATGGAATCAATATGTCCCCATCATAAATAAAAGTATCAGTCATTGTATATTATCCTTTGGTATCTTTGACCTTCTTAGGTATAGGATTTTAGTGTTCATCAAGGTTCATATTCATGTATCCTAGTTAAGAATTGACCAATCATCTCTGTTTGCCCAATGAATCAAGTATAAACTTGTAATATAGCACTTCTAACATCTTATCACCTTGATTTTTACTTGCCTTCTTCCCAACTAGACTCTTAAAACAAGAAACGAAATGCAAGAAAATCCCACTGTCTCAAAAATCTCCTTAAAAATCTAGAGACAAAGCAGAAACAATTCAATATTTCCTAGGGTACTGACTCCTGGAATACAATTCCTTTTAATGTTTGAACAGGTTCTCCATCTCTACCTCTGACCCTTCAACTCTGGTCCACCTCAAGTAAACTGTCTAGATTCCCACACACAAGTCATGGAACAAAGCAGACGACAAAAGAGACACAGATATTGAAAACTTTAAAAAAGAGGTGAAATGGAAGTTGTATAAATGAAAAACATATTACTTATCCTATTCTTACCCATTTTTGAGTCTCAGTATTCCTGTTTTTAAAGTAAGAAGGTTTAGCTACATGATTCATAATACAGAAGAAAGATTTTGATAGTGGAGAAATACAGAAGAAATTCATAACTAAGCTTTGACTTACAGTTCCATTGAAGGGGTTAATCTGCCCGAAACTCCATCTATTATACTTGTATTTTAAAAGACAGCTAATGTTGTTAAAACATGATTTACTATGTTGTGTTTCTTCAGTCTTGTCTTGGGTACTTTTACTCTTCCTGCTTAGTAACTTCCATGTAAGGGAAAAGAGAATGGAGTTAATTGGAGCCATCTTGCTGCTCAGGGATTCATGGAACAGGAATGTATAGAACTTTAGCACGAACGTGCAGTTCATATCAAGGTTCATTTACATCCATCTCAGGTCAGTGCAACCTATCATTTATCGAGCTTCAATAGTCACGTGATTGCTACTGGAAATTCTCATTCAAACTCTCTGCCTCACGTCCTGATATCACGTCCACTGAGTCAACAGCCCACTCTTTATGGCAGGTGTGATGTTTATGTATGTAGGTGTGTTATGTGTCAACTTGACTAGGCCACCTGGCGCCCAGACTTTTAGTCAAACATGATTCTGGATGTGTGTGTGAGAGTGCTTCTGGATGAGACTAACATTTGAATCAATAGACTGAATAAAGCAGATTGCCCTCCCCAATGGGAGTGAACCGTATCCAATCCATTGGAGGCCCTGAATAGAACAAAAGGCGGGATAAGTAAGAATTTGCTCTCTCTGCCAAACTACTCTCTAGCTGGCACATCAGTCTTCTCCTGCACTTGGACTGGAATTTACATCACCAGCGCTCCTGGGTCTCCAGCTTGCCAGCTGCAGACAGTGAGACATCTTAGCTTCCATAATTGTGTGAGCCAATTCCTTATAATAAACCTCTTTCTCTATATATCCTATTAGCCTGTTTCTCTGAGGAACCCTGACTAATACAGCAGGCATATCTTTTGCCTTCTAATTTCACCAGCCCTCTCTAGGCCAGTGGAAATCTGACACCCTGATTCTCAGGAATTTGAGAGTGGTGAGTGGGATCCATGCAGCTGTCCTTGATGTCACAACAATCATGTCGTGGTTGAGAGAGCAAAGAATGGAGAAAAATCGATTTTAAAAGAGGAATTTCTTTCTGTTTTTATTTTTCCTTCACTATGGACATAGCTCTTCAAGTTCTCTTTCTGCTGAGATCCACATAGACCTTTGCCTTCTGAGCCAGCTTGTAGTGAAAAGATAAGAAAAATATTGCCCACCAGACCCAAGATGTCATTTTCTCTACCCCAAACACAGCAAGACTTGGGTAATGGTAGTAGGAGAAGATTACCAGTGTAATTGATAATGTGTATCAGAGAGGATGTGAGGACTCTAAGATTCAGGGAACTATCTAGAGCAGTGGTTTCAGTGGAAAGTGCCAGCATATTCCCCCAAAAGACCAAATGGTTACAGTTACACTTCAGCAGATGCCAATATGGGGCAGAACAGACCAGATGGTGCTTGGATCTGAGCTTCCTTTACTACAGAAGGTCATGTAAGACTCGTTATGTTCCAACACTGAACTACATAAAACAGAAAAAGGGGGAGGACACCAGCACATCACCAAGATGAGTCATCCGAAAATGACAGTTTAAAATGGCAAGTTACAATTCCCACTTTCCATTGGGAAGGGGGTCATGAGAAATATTAGACAAAAAATAAAGAATCTGCACTTTCTTTGCTCAACTGAGTTGTAATAAATTCTTGAGCTGGCTACAGTTGTAGATTATTTGCAATTTCAAATAGTAATACTCTCACTCCCTTGTCTGTGAAAATTAATTGGCAAAAGTTTTCATATGCTGTGATCTCACATTTATATAGTCCTTGGGTCAAATCTATAGTCTCTCCATGAATTTGTGGGAAAATATTTTTTTAAGTTTCTGCCCACACTTCTTTCCAATTCCTTCCTCATATTGTTCCTGGCCTCTATGATCACTTGAGGGTGTGGAGTGAAGTGGATGTATTTTATTTTGATTGATATTGTTACTAAAGAGCCTGTTGTCATTATCAGAAAAGCAAAGAAAGAGCCAAAACCAAAAATGTATTCTTAGATGTTGAGCACATAAGGACATTTGCGCTCGGATGGGCTCCAATGACCTAGATTTCAGCTAGTTCAGAAGAATCCACCTGAAGAAAGGGTCACTAGGGCAGGCATATGTGAGGGCTAGAATCCTTTCTGCTGTGACCGTTCACACCTGGAATTAGGAAAGTATGAATTAGTTAACTAAAAGCAATCTCTTGGGTAAAATTAATGCTTGGTAAGAAACCAGAGAAACAGCATGGGGTGAGAGAAAGAGCAGCAGCAAATAAAGAAAAAGCTAAAGAAAAAAAAGATGCTTGAGAAAGGTCAGTAAGTCAAATGGTGATAAAAATCAACAAGGAGTGAGTCGAAAAAATGATTATTCAAACAACAGCACCTTTCAGGGAACAAGCTAGCTATAACCTGAGGACAGAAAAAGTCCCAGGAGCCAGAGGAGGCAGTCAGGATCAGCAGAAGCAGAGAAAACAGAGTCACCTTTAAGATGTAAAAAATATTTTCAGAGTCCCATCATCAGAGAATATTCCAGATGTGTCTCTCCTTGCTCATCCTGCCCACAGCCCTGGCTGAATGTACTGACTGCATTTCCCTGATAACTTAAGCTGCAGGTGGGGGAGACAATCCAATTCTCCCGTTCAATGACTGAAGCTGTGAGACACGGGGGTAATAACATCTGTGTTAGATGTTTAATTGTGGAAGGAGAGGCACAGGAGAAGGTGACAGATCTTGGTGAAGGTATGTAGCCTCTTCCTGAATTTTTAGCTCTCTGTTCCATTTTCTCTGATGCCAGGTATACTTCATTTCATGTATTTAGATTCCATAAGATTTCAGATAATGGAGACTGATTCCATATTTTAAATAAACACTCTAGGTGATACTTCTGCACATTTAAGTTTGAAAACTAGTGCTCTTAGAGCAAGCCCAGGACGGTTTCCTGCTCCATCGAATGTAGGAGAGAACTAAGGCCCACAGAGAGCCTTCCCACAGGACCAAATTCTCATTAGCTTGTTTAGTCATTCAACAAACATTTACATATTAGATATTTACATATTAGTCATTCAACAAATATTTACATGTTACAAATTATTTACATTTACATATTGTATGCAGGGCACTTTGCCTGGTGCAATATATGACTGCATGGATACAGAAAAGCCCAGGTAACATATGATGCCAACTTCACATTCCTTATAATTCTGGCAAGATCTGGCTAGGGCACCCCATGCAGCTAATTTAACAACTGGACCCCTTCTGGGCTCTTTAGATTCTCTCCCTGAGTGGCCAGGCAGAGAGGGGGAGAAAACAGATGGGCTGGCTGCCCAGCATCCTCTCCAGCTGCCATCCCCGCTCAAGAGGAAATACTGTGGAAGCATAAAGGAGGTGGGAGTTTACTGGAATCTTTTCTCCCATTCTCAGCCCAGCACTGACTGTTGTAAAGAATGGAATAAAAATGCCATAAGAAACACAGTTGAGAGAAATTTACTCTTTTACCCTTGAGATCAAATGGAAATTCAAGCAGTATACATTTTATTTTATTTTTCTTAATGGTCAAAGCCTTTGGCTGCATATTGTAAATACGTATCCTGGATCAAAGCCATCTTAGTGAAAAATATTCCTTTCAGCTTTGCTAGCTGTTAAAGCTCCACAAAGTGCTCATTTTAAAGGCTGTCTTCTCTATGAACAAAAGATCACGTGCTGCCAAGTAATATCTATAGGATTTCATTTTTCTTATTGCATGTAAGGATGTCTTAGAACCTCAATTATATAACATTTTGTATTGCTCTGTTGTCTACCATTCCAAATGGCTGAGCTGTAAAGTTATCTTATGTTTATACAATTCATGCTATTTTTTTCCATCTAGGGATTGATTCCTCATTTCAATTCCCAGGGATTATTTCTCCTGCCATTTTCATTAGGTTTTCCTATAGATTGAAGGGGAGAAGGAATTAGCAAGGTAGAAAACAAGCGAGAATTGGAAAGTGAATCTCCCCTGTTTCTTTTCAATTAGTGTTTATGGCAAAGGAAGTGCGAGAGGTTTGGAGACCAGGTGAAGAGATGCAGCAGCGCCAGGTTGCACACACAGTGGGATGGAGAACTGCAAGGAGAAGACGCAGCCCTGGGAAGGCACGTAGCATCCTGGGGAGACACACGGATGAGGGGCTGGAGGGCTTGGGCTCAGCGGCGACGCCTTGGAAAAGTCACCTGACCTCCAGGTCTTTGGCCACTCATCTATAACACTATTTGCTTTACACACCTTTTAGGACTGCTGTGAGGATCAAAATGTGAAAGCACTCTGGAAACTCTCAAGCACTGTGAAATGAAAGATACTATTAGTGTGACTGTGAGAGATGGTTTCACCAGAGCGCTACTGTATCTGGAGCGCTAAGACATCCTCCTCGGCACACGTCTTCTGGCTGCACTTTTGAATATCACCAACCTCTGCTACATCTCTGAGGATGTCGCATTTTCCGTTTGGTGATGGCATTTCCTGTTCTCAAACTGTGACCCTCCAGGCCTCTGGCAGGCCCAATCACACCCGAGCGTGTGCTCTGTCAAACGAGCAATTGTCCCCGTCAGAGAATTTGCCTGTGAAAAACTGCTTCCCCTGGTAAAGTGGCAGCTTTCCACAGGGGAAATCTGCCTTCTGCTTCTATCAACACAGACAATACTTGAGAAGGGAACAAAAAACACTTCGTGATTTCACCAGCTCATGCAAAGGTCATTTTTCAACCTGTTTCTCCTGCAGTGGAAGGTTCTGATTGTATAGCTCAAGCAGTGTTGCCTTTTTTGAAATTCATTTTCATTCTCAGGGGCTGTGCTCTCTTCCCCTGTACCAAACTTCATCACATTCAGTGCAGCAGGGCATGCAGTTGACGGAGGTAGAATTGCAGGCAGAATAACACATTACTATACCTACTGTCAGCCTTCTGTATATTTAATAGAAATGCAACAGGCAAAAAGTACTTATAGATGATCAGGATTGGAATAAATATTAAGGCTTAGTTTCTTATTTTGGATTTGGGTGACTTTATGTATTTTTCTCTGGGGTTCTATTTAAAACATGGCCATTTACCTTGGCACAAAGAGTGAGAAAACAGAATTTCTTGTAGTGAAAATTCCTTGTTTCTTTAGAGTTCCTATGTTATTGTCGGGTTCATTTTGAACCAATTTTACTGGTAAATAGAGCAACGATATACATTTCCTCAGGATCCTGTGCTGTCATTTTATATTTTGGTGCTGAATGTGTTATTAATATTTTAAATTAATATAGATGTGATTGAATTTAACTTTAGAGATATGAAATATTTTGCTGTGCATGCAAATGCACGCCAAAGAAAAGAATCTAGTAATTTACCACTTAAATCTTCTACTTGAACAAAAGCTCTGGATTCAGGCTCTATAGACAGGGGTTTCTTTTCTGGATGTGCTAAGAATGACTTATGCGCCCTTGAAAGTATTGACTGCACTCTATTTGTACCCTGCTATCTATTCTCTATCCTTTTCTGATGTGTTTGTCTGGCATTGTGCCCTGGGAAGCTGATTTCTACAGGTCTGGGCTTGCTTGCCTTCTGGTTTGCCCTAAGGGGGGCACTGACAGAAGACAGGAGAGTGGGAGGGAGCAGTCGAGGTAATTTCTCCCATCCTGTCCTTCCTGTCTCCGCCCTGTGGTTTTAGAAGTGTTTCACCTCCCAAGGATCCAAGTTCTTCCTGAGTTCTGGTTTCCTTGTCCCTTCAGGCCTGGGGTGGGTACAAGCTCCTCTCTGCTGCTAGTTTCGGGTGCTCCAGTACCATGTTTGTTTCCCAATCATACCCAACTCTCTTTGAATAGTTTCTACACTTGAATTTTCCTCAAACTCTTTGAGTAGATCCTTTCTTTATTGCTGGGCCTAATCTTAATCTATAACAAGTTATTTAATCTCTCTGAGTTTTAGTTTTCTCATTTATAAAATAAGCAAAATAATGTATGTCCAGTACAACTCAGAAGATTGCTATGATGAGCAATAATAAGGATGATGCTAATAATAAATAATAATAATACTTGGCATACATTATGTATCTGCTTCAAAGCTCACCCTCTAACCATAATGCTATTTCTTATGGAATGCAAAAATGATCACAAACTACTTCCCATCCTGTATTCCTGCCCTTGCAATGTGCTTCTGATGCCCCTCCCATCAAAGGTGGCAAGTTTCTACATTCTTTGATTCTGTGCCAGCCTGGTGGCTCGCTTTGGCCAATGGGAACATAGAAAATGAGCCACGGTTGAAAACTTACAAAGTGCTTGTGCATTCAGGCTTCCTCGCTTGCTGCTTTGGACCCCTGCCACTGTGTGAACAAGCCTGGTAGCCTGCTGAATGACAAGAGACACATGTCCCAGTCATGCTCAACTGGTCGCTGAGCCAGCCACCAGACTAGTAGGAGACACCTCATTAGATCATCCAATCTCCAGCCAAGGTGCTAACTGACTGCAGGAGAATGATCATCTCAGCCTGCATGAGTGGAACCTGGCCCACTTAAGCAGACTGACTACCTATAGACTCATGAACATACATGGTTGTTGTTTAAGCCATTAAATTTTGGGTGACTTGTTACACAGCAAAAGATAGCTGACGGAAACATTCTTTGCAAACAAGAAAAATATGAAAATCATTTAAAAATATTATGTTATATAAATGAATGATTTGTATTATACATTATTATCGATATGTCACGACGGTAGAAAAAAGTGCTCCGGGAAGGCCTCAGGAAGATGTGCTTCCCGCAGGCTCTAAAGCAGCTGGAGTAATTTTGCTCAGAGGACAACACTTGGAAGTTTGGAAGTTAAGCAGCGGGAAATTTTTTAAATATGAGTTTCCCAAGGAATGTTGGCCCTGTGTGTCAACAGACAATTTTGGGTGTCGCATATTAGTTAAAGTTAGAAATTTAAAAAATATTACATAATAAGAACCAAAAAAGAGAAAATTAGCAGAAGAGAAGTTAGTGTCGTGGACTGTATTCTTAAGAAAGATATAGAACAGAATTTAAACATAACAGGGCCTTGGTTCATAGGGCGTCTCAAGGTAGGTCAAAGAGTTTGTCCAGACGGAAGCTAATGCCATGCAATCTTGGGTTTGGCCCATAGCAAAATCAAACAATAAATGTTAGCCAAATATTTTTCCATCCTGAGATGTGACTATCTAGGGAGAATGAGCTCACAGTGTGTGGTCCTTAAGGATTCTCCGGAAAACTGTGATAATGACTGGGCTGAGAAATTCAAGAGCTTTTTTTTTTTTTTTCCAATTGGGTGTTGGGTACATTAGAAATATCATGCAGGTCCAGTCCATGTTAAGTCCTGGAGACAGGTATTCTAGAGATGGGCATTTTAGAGCGAAGACATCATAACTGTCTTTAAAGCTTGGCCACTAATGTCCTCCTAGCTTTAGATCAAAGGAAAAGCATGTCTAGGCTGAGACGTCAGGCTTACATTCAGTGCTGATGTCTTCTACGTCAGTGAGGAGTCGCTAGGCTGTCTGAAGACACTCATTCGACGATAAGAGTAATAACTTACTTGGATAATACCCTCTTTTATAAGTCTGAACCCAGAGTTCAAAGGTGTAAGTGTGAATAGTGTAAAGCATCATTTTCTTCCCTGAAGAACATATAAGAATATCAAAGCTCTTCAACAGTGACCCAAAGTGACACATAGACCCAAACATAGGATTTCAGTTTATAATGTGGAATTAAATTAAGATCCCCATTGAAAAGAGGTGGGAAATAACACCATATCTTTTTTGAGGGAGCTTTCAATTTCTTCCAAATCTGTATGTACCCTTGAATTGACCCTTCGCAGTCTACAAATACTCTCATAAATTAAGGCTCTGTTTAAAGATAGATCAAACTAGTTTTATCCAGTATATCCATAGTTCTCACTACAGAGGATCAACTTTCAATGATCCTTTAACTTGATTCTATTGAAAAAATAGTGCTGTTTACATTATTTATGTACATTTTTTAGGTTGTCTTTTGTAACTGCAAGAAAAGTAATTTTTTGGTGGTTATTTTCTCTATTTCTTTTTGTTCTCATCAATAAATGTATGAAATACATACTTTAAGTAAATTCATAATAATGCTTCTACTGCATTTTAAAAATTCCTTCCAAGGGAGCTGGCTTAGGAAAGAACTAATATAATTAGCATTTTTTGATGGATGACTAGTGTCAAGACAGAGAGATGAAAATGCTTATTGCGGTTAGAAAATACACCTGAACGTGTACTGCATGCAATAGCACAGTGTGATTGGACAAAGTAAATTACACTTTCTTGTTTTAGATAACCGAAGCATTATTTTTCTAGTTTTATAATTTATATCATCATAACCATATTTTTATGGAAAACCTTATGTTCATTTCTATTTTAAGTTTCAGCCAGATCTATAGCTACCTTGGAACCTCTGGCAAATACTTCATCAACTCTCTGCCATTGGAAGAGAAAGTAAGGCAAAACGAAACAAAAAAATTCTCGCTCTTCAAGTAAATATTTGACTTAGGCTAGAAACATCTTCAAATATTGAAGCAAATATTTTGGGGTGTCTATATGTGCCAGGAATACATATGCTGTTGGAGAAAAGAACTTTCAGAGAAGGACTTTAGGTGCATGTTCTACAACACTTAGTGAGGTGATCCTCTGGCAATGACACGGGAGGGAACAGTTTAATCTAAACATTTGGATAACACCCTAGGTACCTGAGGCTAGGCTCTTCTTGTTTATGGCTTGATGAAGGCAAGCTGCGGAATTTACGTGCAGCCTTTACACTAGTGAACACAAGCAACATTAAGGACAAAAATTACAAAAAAGTCAAGGGTGAATCTACAAACACATTTTTGGGGCAGGCTGTATATAGGGCATTTTTAAGAACAAAAGAAAAATCCTTCCTTTCTGGCTGTATTTACTCTTTTACATAGGAATCCACCCATTCTACCTCTTTAGATTTTAAAGCATGCTCTTTTGATTAAAATTGTCACTCGATGAACTGCCTGACAGGACGTCTTCTGAAGCTTTGATTTGTATTTCAAGAAATAGTCTTTTAAATGAACATGATTATAAAATCACCATGCTAACTATATTTCAAAAACCAGAACTCAACAACTGTGAAATTTTATGACTGTATGAAGAAATAAATGAATTGATTAAATATTATGTCCATGTATATTATGGTGAAGGATGGATGGAGACTTTCAACTGTATGAAGTCATATCTGCCTATCCTTCAGGGAATCATCCAACTTGGATATTCTGTGCCAATGGTAACTTAGATTTAAATGATCTGCATTTCGTATGGAGATTTTCTACTTTTCACCTTAGTGACTCTTTCCTCATTGTCTTAAGCAAACACATTTAAATTTAGAATTAACATGCAGGATTAAAAGGGAAATGAAAACATCAAACTGCTCCCAACTTAACCACTTGTTATAATCTTATTACCCAGTACATTTTCCTTTCAGTTCAGAAATTGGGAGGTAAAGGTAACGAGTTCAAAGTTGGCCTAATATCATAATAGCACAATATTTTAACAGATATACACTGTAGAATTATCATGCTTCTCAATGTGTTCTACCTTTCAATATCCTGAATGAGGAATCAGAAAATTTTGATGTCAAAAAATAACAAATTTCTTAAAAATTTAATTTTAATATTTTCATATTAAGCTTTTAGTTGTGAGAAACATGCATATAGAAAATGAGACAAAATATAAATGTAGAGCTCCATGACATATCAGAAGGCAAACACCAGTATAACTACCACCTAATCAAAACAGAACATAGCATCCAAGAAGTTGTGCTCCTCAATTCCTACCACCTCCCATTCTACACTCTGATTTAATTAGATGTTTATGGCAATAGCTTCCTGGGTTTTCTTTAGTTTTTCATCTAATTATGCATCCATAAACACTGTAGTTTTGTCTTTCTGAGGTTCCAATGTCATTCTTTTGTGTTTGACTTCTTTTACTCACTCAAAATGACATTTGTTTATGCACGCAGTTGTGTACATCCATTGTTCTTGAAGGATTCTATTGTTTGATTATGCTAAATTATTTTTCCATTCTACCCCTGAAGTACATTCAGGTTATTTCCATACTGAGGCTCTTGCCAAATTTATAAATACTTGAGTACATGTCTCTTGGTGGATATGTGCATTTCTATTCGACATATACTAGAAGTGGAACTGTTTGGTTATGGAGTATACGTATGCTCCGATTTACTAGATAATGACAAACTAATGATTATACAAATTTCTACTCCTACTATAATGGATGAGAGTTCCAATTGCTCCATATCCTCATCAACACTTGGTATTGTCAGTCTTTTTAATTTTAGCCATTATTGGCTAGCAGATAGTCTTAACTCATTGGAACGTGAATTAGTAATTTCCTGAGTAATAACAAGATTGAGTGGAATTACTATTTTATTTTTTCTTTTTTGTGAGGAAGTCTAGCCCTGAGCTAACATCCATTGCCAATTCTCCTCTTAGCCCTCGGCTAACATCTGTGCCCATCTTCCTCTACTTTATATGGGACACCACCACAGCATGGCTTGACAAGTGGTGCGTCTGTCCACACCCTGGATCTGAGCCTGTGAAACCCAGGGCCACTGAAGTGGAGCACACGAACTTAACCGCTATGCCAGCAGCCTGCCCCTGATATTACTATTTTTATTGACTATCTGGATATTCTCTGTCCAGGATGTTCAAGTTATTTGTCCATTTTTGTCCTAGGTTGCCTTTTCCTTATTGCTTCTTTTTAGGAGCTCATTACATAGTCTGGACATGAGCCGTTCACCAATCATATATGTTGCAAATATTTTCATTCACACTATGCCAAATTTTCATGCCCTCCATGGTCGTTTGATCAATAGAATTTCTTGATATTCTTAATTTTAATGTGGTCTAATCTATTGGTTATTTTATTCATGTTTTAAGAATTCTATTTAAAAGTTTTCTTTTCATCTGAGTTCATGAAGATATTCTCCTCTGTTTGATTCCAAAATATATATTATTTTTCTCTCACATTTTAAATCTATAGTCTATCTGTAGTTAATATTATTAGTGTTTATATATGTGAGGTTTGGTCAATTTACTTTTTATTCCCTAAGATTATTCAGTTCACTCAGCACCATTTATGAAAAAGACTGACTATTCCCCAATGTTCTCCAGTACCACCTTGGCTGTAAAACAAATATCTGTATAAGAGATTGTCTATTTCTTCAAATGGCTAAAGATCTATTTTTGTGCTAATGTTACACTGCTTAATGCTACTAAATAGTTTAGCTTTATAATATCTCTAAATATCTAGTAGGGCATGTCTTCTCAGCTTGTTCTCCAAGAACGAATTGGATAATTCATATGAGTTTTTCTGTTTTCATTTCCATATATCTTTCAGAACCAGCTTTTTCAGTTTCACATCTTTACTTTTCATTTATCTTTATTCAATACTGCATTTCTAATCTTTTATCTGGGAACAGTTTCTTTTTGCATGAAGTATATTTTGTAGTATGTCTGTATTTCCTTTGGTGAAGGTTTGCTGTCCCATTTGTTTTGTATAAAATATTTTTATTTTGCATTAACTCTTGGAGAATATTTTCACTAAGAATAGAATTTTAGGTAGACAATTATTTCTGTTAGTACTTTAAATGTATTATCCTATTTTTTTCTGGCTTTCATAATCTGTTGGGCTATAAGCTGTAAGTTACACTGTACCCTCTGAAAATAACCTGTTTCTTTCTAAGTGCAGTTTGCTTTTTTATTTCTCCTTCTTAGTTTTAGCAGAAATTCTTCTCTATGGTTTGATGTCTTGTATTAGTTTTGAAAATTCTCAGCCTTTATATCTTCAAATTTTGTATCTGTTCAATTTTCTCTCTTCTTCTAGGACTCCAGTTAAACATAAGAATCTTCTATGTTTTGCATGTTCTTGTCCAGCCTTTTGTCTACGTTTTTTTTTTTTTTTTTCTTGGATATTTTCTTCTGACCTTTTTTCCCATTAATTAATTATTTTTTCAGGTTGTCTAGTCTGCAGTTATATACATCTAATTAGATCATAATGTTTGTTGTTGAATGTGTTGTATGGACCTGCAATTTTTTGACACTGCCTCTATCAAAAGGAGGACTCTGATTCTCCTATCGAATTTGGGCTTGCCTTAGTGAGTCACTTCGAGTGAATAGGATGCAGTAGGAGTGCCGCTGTATGACCTCCAATTCTAGGTCATAAAAGCCAGCTTCCACCTGACCCCCTCTTTCTTGAGATGCTTACTCTTGGAATTCAGTCATCATGCTTTGACGAAGCACAGGCCACACTGAGGAGGCTACGTACAAGTGTCCAGCTTACTTCCCAGTGGAAAGCTAGATCAAGATGACATCAACCTCGAGACAGGTGAGTAAGGAAGCCTTTGAGATGATTCCATCCTTAGCCTCCATCTGACTGCAGACATACGAGAAAACTGAATGAGCGAGAACTGCTTAGCTGGACACAACCAACTCTGAGAATTTCGAGCAATGGTGATGAGGATAATACTACTACTACTACTAATGATAATAATTATTTTTATTATTTTACACCACTGTTTCAGATAGTAGAAAGGTTACTGGAACATTGCATTTATTAGTTCTGAAATTCTCTCCTTTTTAAAAATAGTTTCCAGTTTTTTGACTAAATTCTCAATCTTGTCATTTATCTCTTTAAATGTTATAAGTGTATTTACCTCGAAGTCAGTATATAACTCCAGGATTTGGGGTCTCTTTGAGTTTGTTATTATTATCTATTGTTTCCTCTAGTTGTTCCTGTTGTCTCATCTCGCTGTGTTCTGATTATCTTTATTGTGCAATAGACATTTTATTAAAATAATCTGAGGCCTAAAATACATATTATCTTCCTCCTGAGACAATTTATGTTTGCCTTCTCCAAGATCCTGTCTTTGTAAATTCTGCACTTTGAATGAGAATTGCTGACAGAATGACTCAGGAGTTGAAGGATGTCTTAATGAGTTATAGCATCAAAACTTTAACTTCAGCCTAAAATAAAGACAGTCACTTCAGTCTTTTGAGAAATAAACGTAATATAAATTAAGAGTTAATTCTTTGCAACTAAAAAATCATAGTACTTTGAAAATCCATTAATTCTATATTTAATTTATATGTACATATCACTTATTCTGAGACAAACGAGTTATAGCACCAGCATTCCAGGGCTTCATCAGTAGGAGAGGCAACAATTAAATAAGTAAATGTAAAAAATAATCTAAGATAATAAGTGCTGTAATAGAAGTAGTATGCTGTAGTAGGAGACTGCTGGAATCTGCTAGGGAAGACTTGGGTCACAAGACTGGGTTGACTATTGAAGGAGTTACCTGTATAAAGGTGTGGGTGAGGGAAAAACAAATAAAGGGCATATATAGAGCTATCTATCTATCAAGAACATTCAAAAGCATCATTATAACACTATAACATCTTGGGAAGCCAGTAGCTATTATTATGCTTAGTAATGTAAACCAGGTAATAAAGTATATACAAACACCATCAATGCAAGTTGTGTTTGCTAAATCATGGTTCCATGCTTAATCTTTAAAGCATCTTCTCCAGTACTCACCCAGGTCAATGCTATCTTTGGTATCATTAAAAAATTAGGAGCAAACACAGAATTAGCAGGCTGGATATGAAGTAGGTGTTCATAGTGAATACTATTGGGCTTATTTGAGTAGTAGAATTCATGACTAGTAGAAAAACACCAGGCAAGCCCTCCTCTATTTATAAGAGGTAAAGCTATTAACACAATAGAATGATTACTTACTCTTTGATGGGCGTGGCATAAAATATGCTTCCTTTTTAAAACTAAATAGAGGCCTCACCATAATCGTAGAGAAACAATTTCTCTAACAATTTTACTACCTTGTTATTTCCAAACTCTGTTTCATAGTTCCTTTCTTGATAAAATGTGCTCTGTTGTTACTTCCACTCACATAAGAGTTTCTGCTTGCTGGATAGAGGATTTAACAACTCAACGCTTCTTGCTGCATGGAAATTGCCTGTTTCCCTCAGCTTTCAAGTCAGCTGCTGTGTGCTCTTATTCCAACTCTTTCCTCCTAACCCCCCAAAATCACTTCAAATGCACAAAGAGGCAAATCTATTCCTCGGTGTCTCCAAGACTCAAGGTGGACACCACAGATTCCTCTACCCATTGACTGTGGTGACACGGAATTCTGCCACATAAGGGAGACAAGGCAACTTTCTACTGATTTTAAGGAGCATTGGAAGTGTTACATTTTTTTAAAGGAATACACTTAGAAAACATATTACTGTATTAACCATATATTTTATTTTCTGTGTTCTGATACTTTGATATCTAGGGCCTTGCTGACCTAGAGGGACTGCCCCTCCCAGGGTTAGCCCATTCCTAGAAACAGTGAACAACTCACCAGCAAACATGCTTTTCAAATGCAAACCAACCAATCCAGAGCTCAACCACCTCCTCTGGGCCACTATCCACCTGCCCTAACCACCCCAGGACCAGGTACCAGACAATTAGGGACAGCTCCATGCCCCGAAGCCCAGTGAAAGTATTTAAACCAGCCAATCCTAAACCTGTTTATCCTGCCTCACAGTTTCACAATAAAGGCTCTTGCCCACAGTTCCTCCCTCTCCCTCTGTCTCCTGACCCACCCTGTGCTTTCCCATCTGGCCCCTCCATGCCATGGTGCACCCCCTCCTCTTGGGAACTGTGAGTAACACGCTGTCTCTTCAATGGCAATAACCTTCTGATCTGATGGCCTTACCATTCCTTAACAATAATAAAACCTATTAAAACAATTACCCATGTGCTTTAAGTAATTTGTTTTGTTTACAGGCACTTATTAGATGCAACATGAAATATATTTCCCATTTTTTTCTATTGCTTTTATAAAATACTTTTTATTTCTCAAAGCTTATGTTTTACAGAGAAACATATTTTGAAATGGAGCTTAATGAATACTTTCACATATTAATCTTTGCATCACAAAAGCTTTTTGTCATGAAATATTATATTGCATAGAGATTACTATTAAAAAATTGGATTCCAGATATTTATAGAATAAAATGAGTCAATCTCTCTGTCTGTGGTACAGAAAGAGTGAGAGAGAATTTTCCTTGAAAAAAGAACTCAAGAGTTTATGTAAAGCAAGAAACTAAAATATGTTTAAAATTCTCAGCTGGTGAATGGGTAAAGGAGCTGTAGTATATTCATACCACAATAAAAAGAAATGAACTCCTGTATATGAAATACCATGGAAGAATCTAAGAGGCATTATGGTAAGTAAAAGTAGCCAGACATGCATTTAAATGACATTCTGGAAAAAAGCAAAACTATAGGGATAGAAATCAGATCAATGTTCCCCAGGGACTGGGGGAGGGAGGCATGGAGTGAATGGTTTTGCTCACTTGGTATCATTTGGAAATTAGAAATAATTCACAAGTTATTCTTAGTGAAAAATAGCAGAATTTTAAACACTATTCTAGGGCAGGAGTTATTAAAGTAACCAAAGACAGACATTTTTGTCAATTTTGCAGAGAGTCTGCTATCTAAAGCAATTTTGAGCAACTGCAGGCACAGTCTGAAATTTTCTTTAAATGGCAATAAGGGTCCTGAGCAAGGTGGTGACAGTTGAAGGAAGACAAGTATAGGAAAAGAACAGTGTGGATATAGGATAGACTCAGCCGAACCTGTACCAATAAAGACACAAAACAAAATAAAACCCTAGCTATTTTGGGTTAAGGTTTTCACCATTTCCATTGTGAAGAGGAAATAGAAACGCCCATATTAGAACTTCATTGAGACACATTTATAGTTTGTCATTTATAATTATAATTAAAGTTAGTTGCATATTAAATTGCCCCATAGTGCCATTCTCAGCAAAATGTTTCCAGTTAACTCCTCAAGGTGGAGCTTAATAGAATAATATGGACTAAGTGGGCTTCAAATTATGAATTGCCTCAATAACCTGGCGGGTAGGAAAGAAGGTTTCCTCATGGAGGCACAGCTGCATCTGGGAGGGTTCTCTGTTGCACTCTGCCTCCCCAGGAGAGAAAAATTACTTTTCAGCCTGCTAAGCGAGGTTGGAGGAAACAGAAATGAATTCCTTTGAATAGAACTGGGATTCAGCTGCTGCAATGATTTTGCTAAAGCATTCCATTTTTTTCCTTTTGATTAGGATTCATATTTACAAATAAATTAGTTAATTCCAGCAGAATTACTAACGGTTTTGTTTTCCAGCTCTCTGCTGAATGAACCAGTTTCTGCCAATTGTCTTAACAGTAATACAATGAAAGCAAACAGGGTAGCCTCAAAATCACCATGCACAGCAGAATGGGTTCAGGGGGGTGATAGGAAGCACATGGAAAGTCAACGGGGACTTTCAATGCCTACATGACCAATTCAAACCCTGATTTGACTTGTTTCAAATACAATCCCTTTCCAGAGCAATGGAGCATGAGTCTTTCAAATGTAACTTTAGAGAGTGTCCTTTATTTCACAGACTAAGGTTGGAAGAATTCATTCATCTGCAAAGCCAAATGTCAAAAGCTGTGTTTCCCATTCCTCATCAGGCCTGTGGCTAGCAATGCACTTGACTGACAGTTCTGCCACACAGAACAGGGTGTGAGAGGTGGGGGAACTGATGCCTTCAGTTTGAAAAGTTGTCAGGTCATGTGCTACCTTGTTTAGCATGTGTGTATAACACCCTGGAAGCTGGCTTCTAATTTCTCTATTAAAATAGAAAATTCTGGCATCCTGTAAGTTCAGATAGTGCCTTAAAATTTTAAAAAAGACATCTATGGGTCTGATTAATAATAACTGTGGCTCCCACTTACTGTGAGCACTGCATGTCAGGCACTGGGAAGATTTCTTTATATGTGTATCATCTCGTTTCATTCTAAAAACAACCCCACGGCCTAGGCAAAATTAATCTCCATTTTTCAGATGGGGAAACTGATGTTCAAAGGAGTTTAGTATCTTGTACTAGGGAATTTTAACCCAGAATCGATTGCCTGCAATTTCATATTCTAGTCTCAGCCACATCATTACATGACCTTAATGTGAGAAATGTATAATGTCATGGTGTCAAATCTGGTCAGATATAGAGCCTTTTTCATTCTAGTGCTTTTTCCTAGGGAACGGGTTTTCTAAATTATATTTATTACAACAAAAATAGCAAATAAAAATAAATATACAAAATGAGTTTCTGTGGCATGATTTGATTTATGCACACACATATTATTCATATCAAATCCTTCTTGATTCATGTACTCTTGCAGAAATTCTGTAAGCCAATGAAAGCATAATTCAACTTATCCAAGTTCTTTATATATTGACAAATACACTCATCACATTTTGGAGAATGTCACTGCATACATAAAGTATTTATTATATAAAAATATTGCTAAATATTTAATGATCAAGATGAATTGCCCTGAAAAATCTCCTTCTCAGGTCTTTTTATCTAACTAAGGTGGTATATTGGTATTAATAAACATCTATTTGATTTTGTGTTTTTTTTTTTTTTTTTGTGGGGAAGACCAGCCCTGAGCTAACATCTGTTGCCAATCTTCCCCTTTTTGCTGAGGAAGACTGGCCCTGAGCTAACATCCGTGCCCATCTTCCTCCACTTTATATGGGACGCCACCACGGCATGGCTGACAGGCAGTGCGCGTCCGCGGGCGCCTGGGATCCGAACTCGCGAACCCCGGGCTGCCAAGCGCGGACTAAACCGCTGCGCCACCGGGCGGCCCCAATAAACATCTATTTGAAATATCTTTTTTATTCATTAGCTCTTCATCTCACCCAGATATATTACTAAAAACTATTTATATTTAGGGGTTATTTATAAGGAACATTAATGGACCATAATTTTGGTTCTGAATTTATTTTACTTATTCCCTGCCAACCATTTTTGAGCATTTTGGGGTTGAGCCAACCAAAGGATCAGGTGGAGATTTTACCGAGTATCAAATTTTACAATCAAGAGGCACAGCCAAGGCAGGAAGAGGACTGGGACATCCAAGGAAGCTCCTCAGGACCTTCCTTCTGGCAGTGGATGTGGACTATCTGCCCCAGATACATTAGGTCTCTCAGGGAAGCACGCGACTGGTACACCCAGCAGGGAGCTTTGAGTTAGGAAATATCTTTATATTAGATCCCAGCTATTAGGGAGCTCTGCCTCATAAATCCATAGGTTATAGGTTTGTTTACCATAGGCAATCCTAAACTAGGAGCATGGTGCTAAGAGCATTCCATAGATAGGGAATCTTTTCCCAGCAAATATCATTAGTCTATTTACCAGAGGTCACTCGGCACCTTTACAAGATCAGACTGGATCATCTGCTTTCCTTCTGTCCTCCTGGAGGTCCCATTAGTGTTACTCAGGAGAGAAATGGATCACAGACCAGTTGCTTTAATTCCCTTCTCCACAGTAGGACACATCGTTGAGTCTATTTCTTATTTTTATTGCTTTGCTGGGAGCACTGATGAAGTTTAGGGCCAAGATCAGGGGTTTAATTCCTATGTGATCCAGGCAGCAACGTTTCATGGTGAGGTACCATGACACCAATGTAGGCCACCATCTTGGGACTGAGTTTTACTGATTCCATTTGGATAGGAGGGGTGAGAAAAGGGAGATACATTTACACAAATCCAGCATCCCGACTGTGGAAATAATTCAACAGATACAAGAGTGAGCAGGTATAGATCCAGGTTTTTGTGAGGCCCAAAGCCTATACAATTTTGGAGGTCCTTCTACTTTAACAAAAAGAATAAAAAATATTTTACATGTGCAAAATGACAAAAATATTGATCACATAGGTGAACAGGCTGCAAGGGCCTCTCTTGTTAGAGAGGAGTCGTGAGGCCATGGCTCATTGGCATGTCAGCAAAATATGCCTAGAGTTGAATATAAGAGTCCCAAAAGAATTGCATTCAATAGCTGTGAAGCTCTGAAAAACACATAAAATAAATAGAAGAAATGATTATGACTTAAAAGATTTTTAGTTAGAGGTAAAACAGAAATGAAAATATAAAAAAAAATGTGGAGAACAAAATCACAAAAATTTGCATAGGGTCTACTGCTGGCAACTAATTATTAAACACCTTATCATATATCTGGAGCTTTTTAATTGTCACAATAATACAAAAGTAAATACTATAACCTCTATCTTAAAAATATAGGAAGTTAGGCATAAAACAGTTAGTAATTTGCCCCCAAGTTACACATCTAGCAAGTGATGAGACCAAAATTTTAGCTCATGCCCATCTTACTCCAATTCCCATGCCCAAAGTTGGAGGACTGATGCTACCTGACTTCAAGACTTACTATAAAGACAGTAATCAAGACAGTGTGGTACTGGTGGAATAACAGACCAACCAATCATTGGAACAGAATAGAGAGCCCAGAAGTAGACCCACATAAATATAACCAACTGAACTTTGACAAATGAGTAAAGGCAATACAATGGAGCAAAAATAGTCTTTTCAACTAAAAGCACTGGAACAATTGGGTATCCTCATATAAAAAAGTGAATCTAGACATAGACCTCACACCCTTCACAAAAGTTAAATGAAAAGGGTATCACAGACCTAAATGTAAAATGCAAAGCTATAAAACTCCTAGAAGATAACATACAAAAATATCTAGAAGACCTTGGGTATAGTGACGATTTTTTAGATACAACACCAAAAGTATGATTCATGAACGAAATCATTGATAAGCAGTCTTCATTGAAATTAAAAACTTCTGGGTGGCAAAATACAATGTCAAGAAAATGAGAAGACAAGCCACAGACTGGGAAAACATATTTGCAAAAGATACATCTGATAAAGGACTGTTATCTAAAATATACAAAGAACTCTTAAAACTCAACAATAAGAAAATAAAAACCCAATTAAAACACGGGCCAAAGACTTTAACAGACACCTCACCGAAGAAGATATAAAAATAGTAAATAAGCTTATAAAAAGATGACATCACATGTCATTAGGGAAATGTAAATTAAAACAACACTGAAATACCATCACACAATTGTTAGAATGGCCAAAATCTGGAACACTGACAGCAGCAAATGCTGACAAGGATGTGTAGCAACAGGAACTCTCATTCATCGCTGGTGGGAATGCAAAATGGTCCAGCCACTTTGGAAGACAGTTTGGTGATTTCTTACAAAACTAAACATGCTCTTACCACATGATCCTGCAATCATGTTCCTTGCTATTTATCCAAAGGAGGTGAAAAACTATGTCCACACAAAAACCTGCACATGAATATTTATAGCAGCTTTATACATAATTGTCGAAACTTAGAGGCAACCAAGATGTCCTTCAGCAGGTGAATGGATAAATATACTGGGTTCATTCACACAATGGAATATTAGCAGTATTAAAAAGAAATGAGCCATCAAGACATAAAAAGACACGGAAGAACCATGCATAATACTAAGTGATAGAAGCCAGTCTGAAAAGGCTACATACTGCATATTTCCAATTATATGATATTCTGGACAAGGCAAAACCATGGAAACAGTAAAAAGGTCAGTGGTTTCTGGGAGGGGCGGGAAGAAGGAAGAGGCTGAGCAGAGGATTTTTAGGGCAATGAAAATACTCTGAATGATAACATAATACGGATACAGGTTATACATATGTCCAAACCCACAGTATGCACAACACTAAGAGTGAACCTTAATGTAAACTATGGACTTTGGATGATTACGATGCGTCAATACAGATTTATCAGTTGTAACAAATTTACCACTCTGGTGGGGATGTCAATAATGGGGGAGGCTAAGTATGAGTTAGGGCAGGGGATATATGAGAAATCTCTGTACCTTCCCTTCAGGTTTGCTGTGAACATAAATTGCTCTAAAAAATAGTATTTTAATAAAAAAATAGTTAAGATTGCAAATTTTATTTTATGTGTACTGTACCACAATAAAAAAAATTGGAAAGAAAAAGGAGAAGGAATCTTTTCCGAAAGGTTTTTTTCTTAGAGACAAAGGGAAAAAGGGGAAAAAAGGAAAAGGAATCTTTCTGAAAGTTCTTTTCTTAGCGTTTGTTTCTTTAGAGAATTAAATTTAAATTTAGGGTTCTGTGGCTTCACATTTAAACGATGTTACAAATTCTTCTGCTTTAGTGTTCTAAGAGAATGAATTTTTAAGGAGTTTCACTTTACATGAAATTTTAAAAAGTTTTAGAAGGAAAGCTTGAAGAAAGTTTGACATTTTGGAGGGACTGGATCAGGATTTGTCAGGTAGAAAGGAAACAAAGAAAGCAAGAGAGATACCAAAGTAGATGATATTTATTAAAAAGAAAGAAAGGAAGGGAATGGACAGGGAGGGGGAGGGAAGGGGAGGGGAGAGAGGTGAGGGGAGGGGAGGGGAGTGGAGAGAGGAGACGGGAGGGGAGGGGAGGGAGGGAAGGGAGAGATGCAAAAGTAACATTCCGCAAACACGGAAAAGTATCGGCAAAATCTCACACAGTGTAAAATGTAATTATGAAAGTATGACACTAGGAACATATTTCATTTCTGCCAAATTCACTCTCACTTTGGGAAACAGGAATATGTTTTGACTGTATCCAGAGACAAATACATTTGTTTTTTAAGTCATAGGCATTTTAGACAAAAAAGAAATGAAAATAACACTATTTCCTCATCTTTGTTAACTTTTCTGGTGATTTGTTATGCTGCTTTATTTTCAGATTTTGATGTAATACGATCCCGAACTGAGCTCCTTCATTACTATTAAGGAAATATTTGACAGCTGAAAATAATATCTGAGGTTTTTGTTCTTACTTCTTTGTCTCATAAAGTGGCATAATTGTTGGTACTATCTACGCTGTCTCACTAGAGTAGAAATAGTGTGAGTAGGAGACTTACTATTATTTTTTCTGCCTGACCTGTGCAATAAAGAGAATCTTAGAACTGAACTCATGCTTCTGGTCTTCCACACAACACTGCCTGGGTTCCTCCAGAGGCTGGTGGTCTGCTCTCCTTGGTGGTCATGCCTTCTCTCATACTGTGTCCTTTCACTCATATTGCAGACTTTTATAGCAGACACCAGGCATGTTGCTGGGAAACCATCTCCTTTTAAAGGATCCTAGGGCAGTGTGGAGGACACTGGGGTGTACTGGGCTTTGCAATCTGTGTGCTCGGTGCTACAGTATAGAGATTCTGTGCAAGTCACTAAAGGAGCGCTCTAGTGGAGCGCCTAAGGAAGGCTGAACAAATTGTGTGTGTATGATGTGAGTTTTGGGGAGCTGGGGGAATCTTCCAGGTAGACAAGATGGCATGGACAGAAGTGACAATAAGGATTATAGCAAATATAAAATGACTGGAGCCAAGAATATACATTCGGGGTCGGCGGAGACTTTAGAAATCTTCGGATATTTTGGGGAACCTGAGAACATTGTAAATAGGAGCACACTAGAGGGAAGCTGCAGCCTTCTAGGAAAACCCTCCCAATCTCCACATCCAGCCACTCCCAGTGTGGAACGGGAAGAATGGCAGAAGTGGGTGTTTGAAGTGGGCAAGTACATGAGCCTGAGCACAGCCTGGTCCACGCTCGGGATGCAAGGAGGCCCTGAGCCCCCCTGATAAGAAATAGAAGATCTAAAGGGCAGATGCCTGGGGTAGTTTGGAAGTAGCCTTGGGTGATGAATCCAAGAGCAAAGGAAACCGGAGAAGGCCACACTGCTCACTCTATTTCCCTGGTAGACTTTTCCCTTTTTTCTTTTACTTTTTCCTCCCCAAAGCCCCAGTAGATAGTTGTATGTCATAGTTGTACATCCTTCTAGTTGTTCTATGTGGGACGCCACCTCAGCATGGCCCGATGAGTAGTGGGTAGGTCTACGCCCAGGATCCGAACCTGCGAACCCTGGGCCGCTGAAGCAGAGCACATGAACTTAACCACTACACCACCACCACCGGGCTGGCCCTCTTACTCACTTTCTTAAACAACCTTATCATACCTTCTCTTGCATCAAATCTCGAATATTTCTTTCCTCTAGCCTCATGTCAGTTACTTTGCTTCCCATTTCACCAAGAAAAGAGAAACTATCAAAAAGACAACTTCCATGTGCCTCTCTCATGACCTTCATATGCATATCTCCATTTATACCTCCGTTATATCCTCCATCACACTTACCTTTTTTTTTAAATGTAGCCTCTCAACTTGTTCACTAATCCCATTTCCTCTCATCAACTCAAAGATATTGATTCAGCATGCTTCCCCGCTTCTTCTGCTTCATCATTTTTTTCTCTGTATAGCATGATGCCCATCAGCATGCAAATGCTTTCAAATATCTCATCTTAAAAAAAAACACTTTAACCTCATATTCTCTTCCAGCTACTTCTCTGTTTCTCTGTTATCTTCACAACAAAATTTCTTGAGTCATCTCTCCTTGCTGACTCCAATTTCTCTCCTCCCAGTCTCTCTTGAACCTGCTCCAACCTTTTGTCCCCACTACTCCACAGCTCTTTTCAAGGCCATCAGTCACCTCTGATTTGCAAAATCAACACGTCACTTCTCAAGCTTCATCTAACTCACTCTCTCTGCAGCATTTTTTTTGAAGTTTAGTTGACATACAATATTATATTAGTTTCAGGTGTATACACAGTGATTCGACATTTATTTACCTTACAAAATGATCACACTAAGTCTAGTTACCATCTGTCACCATACAAAGTTATTACAATATTATTGACTATACTCTCTATGCTGTACATTATATCCCCATGACTTATTTACTTTATAACTGTAAGTTTATACCTCTTAATCCCCTTCGCTTATTTTGCCCATACCTCCACCCCGTCCCCTCTGGCAACCACGAGTTTGTTCCTTGTATCTATGAGTTTCTTTCTGTTTTGTTTTGTTTTCCAGATTCCACATGTACGTGAGATCATACAGGGTCTGTGTTTCTCTCTCTGACTTATATCACTTAGCATAATACTCTCTAGGTCCATCCATGTTGTCACAAATGGCAAGATTTCATTCTTTTTTATGGCTAATATTCCATTGTATACATAATATATATATATATATACACACATATATATACACACACACATATATATACACACACACACCTCATTTTCTTTATCCATTCATCTATCAATGGACACTTAGGTTGCTTCCATATCCTGGTTATTGTAAATAATGCTGCAATGAACATAGTGATGCATATATCTCCTTAAATTAGTGTTTTGTTTTCTTCAGGTAAACACCCAGAAGTGGAGTTACTGGATTGTACAGTATTTCTATTTTTAATTTTTTGAGGAATGTCCATACTGTTTTCCATTGCAGCTGCACCAACTTACATTCCCAACAGCAGTGCACAATGGTTCCCTTTTCTCCACATTATCGCCAACACTTGTTATTTGTTGTCTTTTTGATAATAGCCATTCTGACAAGTGTGAGGTGATATCCCATTGTGGTCTTGATATGCATTTCCCTGATGATTAGTAATGTTGAGCATCTTTTCATGTATCTATTGGCCATATGTATGTCTCCTTAGGAAAAATGTCCTCTGCCCCTTTTTAAATGGATTGTGTTCTTGATTTTGAATTGTATGACTTTCTGCAGCATTTAACATGGTTAATATTATTTACTTCTTAAAGCACTTTGGCTGCAGGGGTAAGTAATGGATATTTGTATCTACTCTTCTCTATCTGTATGTACTCCATAAGTGAGGCATCCAGGTACATGACTTTAAATGCAATCTAGATGCTGCTGACTCTCAAATTCATATCTCCAATCCAGACCTCTATCCCAATATCTAGATACATATATCTAGCCACCTTCTGAAATTCCACTTGGATGTCAAAATTCCACTTGGATGTCTGTGAGGTATCTCAAACTGACCATGTCAAAAAGCAAACCTGATTTTCAACCCAATCTTTCACATTTTCAGTGTTCTATGTTAAAATAAATATTTTTCTGGTTGCTTGGTCCAATTCATGAAGTCATATTTGATTCATATAGTTTTCTAACATTCCACATCTATTCAGACTCTAACTTTAAATCTGGCAGTTTCTCCTCTTCTCTGCTGCTAAACTTTTGATCTATCACCTCTTGCCTGGATTATTGTAACAGAATCCTAACTGTGTTCCTAGCTTTCATCCTTATCTCCCTACTGTCTGATCTCCATACAACATCTGGAGTAATCTCTTTTATAATATAATTGAGATTGCGTCATGTTTGACCTAAATACCCTACTGGCTTCCCAATCCATTCAAAGTAAAACTCAAAGTCCTAAATATGGCCCAAAAGATGCTACTTAGCATCTTTGCTAAGTGTGTGGCCCACAGCACTTGTCTGATGTCATCTCCTAAATCTCCCTCCCTCACTGTGCTCTGGCCATACCTTCTGTCCCTTAAATATGCAAGTACCCTACTGCCCCTGACCGGGCTTTTAGATCTGATGCTCCCTCTGCCAAGAATGTTATTTCTCAAGTAACCACCTACAAAGCTTCTTCCTCATTTCCTTTAGGTATCTACTGGACTATCACCTTATATAAGAGGCCTTGTTTGAATGCTCCATCACATAGCTCCCATCCACAGCATACCTATCCATTTACTATGTTATGTTTCTTTTCTCCATAAAACTCAACACATGATATATTATGCACGTTTATGCTACTGTGCTTATTTTGTTACTGTCCTGCCTAAATGGCTGATAAGTATCATGAAGGCAAGGGCCTTTGTTCTCTGAGTTACCCCAAGCACCTAGAATAATGCCTGGCATATAATATGAACTCAATAACTA
Organism: Tapirus indicus; assembly: GCA_031878705.1. Taxonomy (NCBI): domain Eukaryota; kingdom Metazoa; phylum Chordata; class Mammalia; order Perissodactyla; family Tapiridae; genus Tapirus; species Tapirus indicus. Next base: position 8,903,701 of record CM062917.1, read on the forward strand.
CCATATTTTGTCAAATATAAAACACCAAAGATTATAAGACTCACCCGATTTTATGTACTATGGGAAACATGTGACAGTTATGCTATCATACAAAGTTTTTTAATCACTCAAAAATTTTTGTATATATTGAAAGACTCGGGCTCACTTGTCATGGATTATTGTACATTACACTTCTACATGCACAAAAAGAAAATATAAGTAAGAAAAGTTAGCTAAGGAATTGCCAAAACTTTCGTACATACAGAGTCCAATTCTTCTGAATCAACCCAGAGTTATCGATGACCTTTTTCTTTTTTCACAAAATACTATTTCATTTGCCATCAGGAATGCTAGTGGTACACATTTCTTCATTAACGAATATGCTGCTTCTGACTTTAAGATTTTTCTCCTAAACCACTGACACCTGCTCTACAAGTTTTGTGCTAGTTGGTGCATACTTTACCTACCAGAAGGTGTTTATAACAAGCCTTATTTTCAAATGGTCCTAAAAGGTTTCTTGACCGAAACATTGGAGTTGTAATTAAACTGAAATATAACTAAACTCAAGGAGTGAAGCATTAACATTACACAGAATTGCAGTTGAAATGAGGAGCACATGAGCATCTACAACCAAGGCTGTGTCATGCAGGCAATGGAACTGCATCACCGCCACCCACTGGCAGCACGTATCAGACGACACTATTCAATATACGATGTCATAATAGTAACGAAATATATCCCACTGCCAGAAATATGTGACAATATGTACATCTTTTGAATGAATAAATCAATAATTAATAAATGAATGGTTCCATTGTCCTAATAAAGCCAGCCTGGAGTAGTCTCCTGTGAGATGTGAGTCTCACTGGCTCATTGGTGGAGGTGGTGACCTGCCACCAATCTGAGGAGGAGATCGAACCAGAACTTCACACGTCTCCACTGATTTGTATCCCCTTGATTCCAGCAATCATCCCTTGATTTAATGGCTATTACTAAAGTTTAGGAACTTTCTGAAGGAGAATTAAAAAACCTAAAACGAAGGCCAAAACTGTCATTGGGATCCCTATAGACCAATTAAATGAAAAGCAATTCACAGCAAAGCATGTGTGGGTTCAATAAAAATGTATTGGACTTTAAAGTTAATGGAGCAAAAATTAAGATCAGAGCTTCCATTTTTTGATAAGAACAGTTTCCTAAGTCATTTAATTAATGCTTTGTCCTAGGGGAAAAAATTAGTCCCAGTATTATAGTAGCAAGAGATTTACCAAATTAGACATAGGAAAAAAAGGCACTAAGTTCCTAAAAGGCTTTGTCTAAGCATTACTTCTTGGGAATTACAGGAAGAGTTTATATAGACATATGATTTTTTAACATTACATATATCCCTGGTGCAAATTTTCAAGGAGGAGGCCTTCCCTATTCCCTATACCACGTGATTAAAACTCAACTGGACATTACGATTGAAATCTTTTTGTGACATCAAAAACTCGTCTATTCTCTGGGACACTTTCAATCATTTGTGAAATACTGTGGTAAGACCTAGAGAAAGAGAGATGGCTAAAACATAATCCCTGTCCTTAATGAGCTCATAGGGTACTTTGAGAGAAACTGAGTAGTGATTGCAATGTAATGTAGGAATTGTAACAAAAGAGATTCAGTGAGTGAGTACTGAAATCACAGAAGGGATATGTAATAGGAAAATAAGTTAAGTTATGCTGTGTAATTAAAAAAAATAATAATCACGCCAATTGCGAACCTCAATGGCTTAACACAACAAAGGTTATTTCTCACTTAAGCTATGTCTGACGTGGGTCTGGGCAAATCAACTGGATTTAGAAACCTATGCTGCTGCAATCTTGTGGCTCAGACATCTCAACACTAGACCACTTTAGTCTCCACAGTACGTGAAAGTCCCGGGAAATTCTCCAGCAGGCATGCTCTGGACTGAATTGTGACCCCCCCCCCCCCCCCAGTTCATATGTTGCAGCCTCAACCCCCAGTGTGGCTGTATTTGGACACAGGGCCTTTTTGGAGATAATTAAGGTTAAATGAGGTCATAAGGGTGGGGCTCTGATCCAATAGGATTAGTGTCCTTACAAGAAGAGACATCAGAGAACTTTCTTCCTCTTACTCCCTTTCCACCATGTGAAGACTCAGCGAGAAGGCGCCTGTCTGGAAGTCAGGAAGACAGCCCTCTCAAGGAACTGACCAGCTGGCAACTTGATCTTGGATTTCTCAGCCTCCAGAACTGTGAGAAATAAATCTCTGTTGTTTAAGCCACAGTCTATGATATTTTGGTATGGCAATCCAAGTTGACTAATACAAGGCATTTAAATATTTTGGCAAAGGCAACGTGTGTTACCTGTGTTAGTGGCCCATTGTCACGAACACTGTCTCACGTGGCCCCACCTAACAAGAGTGCAGGTAAATATAGGGGTTAAGTGGAATATTGGGTAAGCATGACTGTCTCTGCCACAATCATCTCTTCTGGTCAGCAAAGATCCCTTTTCTCCCTTCTTCTCATATATTCAATCCTTCCCTAAGGGAGACAAACCAAAAACCAATCCATCTGGCCACTGATTCTAGCTCAGTTCAGAATCTGTGGGTGACGTGCAGTAGTGTCTACATCCGTTCCAGATACAACTTCTCTGGGTTCCCAAAGAATGATCTAAAGAGAATTTTTCTGCCTCTATCCACCCCAACCCAAAAAACAGTGGTTCAAGAGGAACAGGAAGCCCCCCAAAGCAAAGAAGGAAGAGGAGACACGGGGCAGGCAGGACTGGCCCTGGTAATTCTGAGATGCTGCTTGAGGGTCATCAGTGATCCTTGACCTTCATTCTGCTCTTTGGGAGGAGCTGGCTGATCTTTTGTCCTCCTCGGCTCTGTCCTCCACCCCTTCGGAGGATTTCACTTTATCATTATCCTCCTCGGCCATATCTGAATTGGACACTGGGAAAATGTCCCCTTTGAGGCTTTGCACATTCCTCAGCTGACTTTCTGCCCTGAGAAGTTTATGTGAGAGATCTGATTATTAGCAAGTCTTAAAAGATAAATATTTTTTGCTTACTTTTTTTTCCCCCTGTACAAGTTTGTCAAAATATTACTAGGTTGCTTGTATATTTAATTCCAGTTGATCATATGTACCAAAGGCAACGCTCACCATTTCTGGAGTGCTTTTTGAGACAAACTTCTCAAATTTGCTATATTTTGTTTCCTCTTCCCCAAAACTCTCTTTTGATTTAAAGATGCCACCGTGACTTTTATCAAGTTCAGCAAGAGCACCACTCACTGAATCAACTCTTTACCCTGGGCCATTTTTATCTAATTAAAAGTTTATACTAGGCACCATACATGTAAGCAGCTTTTTACCTTGACAGAACTTAATCAATTGAGAGGTTTTAGCAAAAGATGTGGAGACTACACACTTAATCTGATCTTTTTCTTGAGGCTGTTTCAACTTGCTTTTCCACTTAGACTTTCTTAATTTGATCTCCTATTCTTTGGTGACTCAACATAATCATCTTTTCCAATTTTGAAAGGTTTTGACTTTTTCAAATCCCTTTCATTTTATTTTATTTTATTTTTTTTGCTGAGGAAGATTGGCCCTGGGCTAATGTCCATGCCTATCTTCCTCTACTTTATATGTGGGACACCTGCCACAGCATGGCTTGACAAGTGGTGTATAGGTCCACGCCCAGGATCCGAACCTGTGAACCCCGGGCCACTGAAGCGGAGTGCGCGAACTTAACCACCACGCCACTGGGCTGGCTCCAAATCCCTTTCACTTTTGCTTGTAAGTTCTCCGTTTTTCCTGAGATCCTTTCTTTACAGTACCTTGCCAGCCAACAAATATTATTAACATTTTGTTTTCTAACTTCTTCCCCTAGATGTTGTTGGGAAATACAATTATAATCTTCTCTCAATTCAAAAATCCTCTCCACAAAGGTAGTAAAGAAAGAAAACACTCATTACTTTATATGTATTAAACAGAATGTGATACACAACACAGGCAATTCACTACGACATTGCAAAGACAGAAAAACCTCTCAGCCTTTTCATAGTCAAACGATATAACCCAATACCTACACGTTCTCAAGATAATAACTAGTCTCAAGTAAGAGGATCTGGATTCACCTGGTAACTGGAGGGACCAATTAGTTAATTGGCCTCATCCAGAGGGAGAGCAAACCTCATATCTTTATGACAGGAGGCAATTTTGCAACCTGTGTGCACTGAAGTTAGGCTCCTATCCTCCCACAGAAACTGGGAGTTAGTGGTGCTCTCTCCTGAGACATTTACATTTCAAAGCAGTAGTTCCTGACTCCTTGAGAAAGGCATTCCTGGTTCTTAAAGCTGACAAAAGATCTACTTAGTTCTCAAAAGGATTCATATACATTCCAGAGAGGGGAAAGTACTTACAATTTTAAGTTTTCTAAAGTAAATGTTCTGAGAAAAAGGGAGGGGAGAGCCATCATTCCCCCATTTTCAACAGAGAGAATTAAGCCTCTTAATTTTAATTTGTATTTGCCCTTACATTCTAGAAGTTCATTACACATGGAACCGGCCTACCAAGTTATCACAAGTTTTACCAAGAGGTGGGTTTCACCAAATGTCTCACCACTGTACAACATCATTTCCCAGCTTCCATATCACTTTCCTGTATTCTGTGGGGGATCAGTATTTGCCGCCCCAAAATGTGTCTCTTTGGCTTGATTATTTTTATGAAAAAAGACTCAGAGAAAAACTTTGACCTTCCCTTTAACTGCCTAAAAGAATTTAAGATAGGAGCCCTGTCCCAGGAAGGAGCTATCACCATGGATATCTCTAGGCATGGTAGTCAGGAAGGCTCCTAGCAAGACACATTTTTATCCAAGTTCTCTCTCAGGTCATATTGTCTGACATAGTCTGATACACCAAACATTTGCTTTTCCATCTCCATGTGAATTGCCTTCTTCCCTTGAAGTCCCAAACCACTTCCCCCAACATTCTCCTTTGTCTTTAGCTGAAGATGATATTTAAGGTGGTGGCTCTGCCATTTTGGTGAGTTACTCAGTTTCCCTCAATTTCTCCCATGCATACATGTTACTAAATTTGTTTGACTTTCTCCTGTTATTCTGTCTCATGTCAATTTAATAAACCAGCCAGAAGCACCTAGAGGGTAGAGAAGTGGTTCTTCCTCCCCTACAATCCCTTGGGTAACCACTATTTCAGTGCTACATATTTTAGGGCTATTTACTTATTGATTACTGCTGCACTCCTCCTGCTATCAATTTCTATCAGGATCAAATAGACTTATCCTTAAATACACAAAATCTCGGTGGTTTAATGCAATAGGAATTTCTCACTCATGCTAGTCTGCTTTGGCTCTGGGTAACTGTCCTGAGCAGCCAGGACAACACGTGCATAAAAACAAATGCATTAGCTTAGGCATACATTACTTCTGTTCACAACCCTTTGCTGCAACTAGTCAGATGTTTCCCAGACTGCAATGGGTATTGGGAAATGTCAGGGAGCATGAGATATTTGGAGAGCAGTACTGTGTAGGCAAAAGAGCATTCAATCCAATTTTAGAGATTTAGAAAAGGTTTACTGAAGGAGATGATCTGCAACCGGAATCATAAAAGATGAGTTGGGATTATTCAAGCTAAAGTGGGAGGGTAGTGGGAGGTGTCAGGACATTCAGGATGGATGGACAGCATGTGCAAAGCATCCATGGTCTTTATTAGTTGTTTTTTGCTGCTGGAGTTTAGAGTAGGAAGCAGGAAGTAGGTAGGGAGTTTTCTGGAAAGGAAGATAAAGCTCAGAACCAGAAGCTTATAGGTTTTTATCTTATAGGTAGCAAAGAGTAGCTTTTAATGCAGAAAAGTAAACATAGATTTAAATTTTAGATATATCTATCCAGTGACAAGGTGGGTTATCTTAATAATGGATCCTTTAACTAGGTTAATAATTTCAAATAAATAGAGTAGCTAGGTGTCTTAGTCCATTTGGGCTGCTATAACAAAATACCAGACCGGGTGGCTTATAAACAACAGAATTTATTTCTCACAGTTCTAGAGACTGGGAAGTCCAAGACCATGGCACTGGCAGAGTCCTTGGTCAAATGAGTAAATCTACCACTGACTCAAATGCTATTTTTTTCACAGTTTTTTGCAGCAATAGTTAGCTCTTTTAAGAAAATGTGCACTCAAGTCTTCTGGTTTTGTTGGACAAATGTTAAACCTCCCACAACAAAAATCTAGCAAGAGAATCAATATTATAGCTACTTTTGTGTTTACAAGGTTATTTTTTTCTTGGTGCTGAATAAATTCTAGATAAAAATTGTGAATTCATCAATATCTTTATCTGTTACAGACATATAGCATATTATATACACATGATCATGCTAGTAATTAATTCATGATCTGCATTTTAAGCTAGACCTGTAATTTCACTAAACTTTAAAAATTCAGAATTTTCTGGGGTTTTTTTTTTTGGCATAGCAAAAGGGTAGAGAAAAAGTACTTCTCATGTCGTGAAGGAAATTGAAACTGTCAAAATCAGCTGTTTCAAAACATTTTTCTCATATTTCCTTTTAATTTTTTATTGCTTCGATTTTTACCATTTTGTTATAGTCTCCTGACCATTTGTTTTTTTAAAAATTATAAATTTACTAAGTTAAATAATTTCAATTAACATAAATAAAACAGATCAAAAGGGGTTTTAAAAAGGTTAAAAGGGAAAAAAAGCTAATATTTTTTGAGCACTGAATACATTCCAAACACTTGCCTAATTCTTACATACATCACAAAAGGCATTTTGTTGCAAAATTTGGTCCTTATTGTCACAAATGAAGGATATAAGACACAAGAATGAAAATCAATTTGGCCGAATACAGAGAAGAACAACCAGTTCAACCCAAATCTAATAGTGCTGCAAAAACACGTGTCTTTCCTTTATAATATAACTTTGCTAATACATCTTAGGTTTCACGTTGCAAGTCAAAAAGAAATATTTGTGTGGTGGATGTTTATTGTTTCAAAAGCAATTACTAATAGATGATAGAAATTTATCATATCTTTTCACACAAGGTATTAGATTATGAGAAACAATATGAGTGTAAAATGTAGATCAAAATGCATATTCCAACACTTCCAGACACTAGATTTCTTTTTTTTTCCAGCTTTATTGAGGTATAATAGACAAATACAAATTGTACACACTTAAGGTATTCAATGTAACTTTTTTTTATTAAGATCTTTTTTTTAGTGGTCTTTAGTTTTACAGCAAAATTGAGGGGAAGGTACAGAGATTTCCCAGTTACTTCTCCCCTTACACCCCCGCCCCCGGCATGAACAACCTCCTCCATTATAACATCCCCCACCAGAGTGGTGCATTTGTTGCAATTAATAAACCTATACTGACACATTATAATCACCCAAAGTCCATAGCTCACATTATGGTTCAGTCTTGGTGCTGTACATTCTATGGGTTTGGATAAATGTATAATGACATGTGTCCGTCATTACAGTGTCATTCAGGGCATCTTCTTTGCCCTAAAAATGCTCTGTGCTCTGCCTATTCATTCCCTTTCCCCAGCCCCTTGGCAACTATTGATCTTTTTACTGTCTCCATAGTTTTGCCTTTTCCAGAATGGCATATAGTCAGACTCGTATAGTATGCAGCCTTTTCAGATTGGGTTCTTTCACTTAGTAATGTGCAATTTAAGGTTCTTTCATGTCTTTTCATGACTTGATAGTTCATTTCTTTTTAGTGCTGAATAATATCTACTATTTGTATGTATCACAGTTGAACCATTCACCTACTGAAGGACATCTCGGTTGCTTCTAAGTTTTGACAATTATGAATAAAGCTGCTATAAACATTCGTGTGTAAGTTTTTGTGTGGATGTGTTTTCAACTCCTTTGGGTAAATACAAAGCATGGTTGTTAAGATCATACAGTAAGAATATGTTTAGTTTTGAAAGAAACCACCGAATTGTCCTCCAAAGTGGCTGTAGTATTTTCCATTCCCATGAGCAATGAAGGAGAGTTCTCATTGCTCCACATTCTTGACGGCATTTGCTGTTGTCAGTGTTTCAGATTTTCGTCATTCTAACAGGTATGTAGAGGTATCTCATTATTATTTTAATTTGCATTCCCCGATGACACATGATGTGGAACATCTTTCATATATTTATTTGCCATCTGTACATCCTCTTTGGTGAGGTGTCTGTTAAGGTCTTTGGTCCATTTATTAATTGAGTTTTTGCTTTCTTATTGTTGAGTGTTAATAGTCTGTATATTTTGGATAAAGTTCTTTATCACGTGTCTTTTGCAAGTATGTTCTCTCAGTCTGTGGCTTATCTTCTCATTCTCTTGACATTGTCTTTTGCAGAGCAAATGTTTTTATTTTAATGAAGTCCAGTTTCTCAATTATTTCCTTCATGAATTATGCCTTTGGTGCTGTATCTAAAATATCACTGCCATACTCAAGGTCAGGTAGGTTTTCTCCTATGTTATCTTCTAGGAGTTTTATAGTTCTGCATTTTACATTTAGGTCTGTGATCATTTTGAGTTAACTTTTGTGAAGGGTGTAAGGTCTCTGCCTAAATTTATTTTCAGCATGTGGATGTCCAGTTGTTTCAGTACCATTTGTGGAAGAAACTATCTTTTCTTCATTGTGTTGCCTTTGCTCTTTTGTTATAGATCCGTTGACTATATTTATGGGGATCTATTTCTGAGCTCTCTATTCTGATCTATTGATCTATTTGTGTATTCTTTCACTAACATCATACTGCCTTAATTACTGTAGATTTACAGTAAGTCTTGAAGTCGGGTAGTGTTAGTCTTCCTGCTTTGTTTTTTTCCTTCAATACTGTCTTAGCCATCTTAACCATTTTTTAAGTGTACAGTTAGTGGTACTAACTACAATTCATAATATTGTGCAACCATCAACACTGTCCATCCCCATAACTCTTTTCATTTTGTAGAACTGAAACTTTATACCCATTAAACAATAACTCCCCATGCTCTCTCCTCCTGGCCCTTGACAACCAGCATTCTACTTTCTGTCTCTATGATTTTGACTACTCTAAGTACCTCGTGTAAGTGGAATCATATTGTATTTGCCTTTTTGTGACTGGCTTATTTCACTTAGCATAATGTTCTCAAAGTTGACCCATATTGTAACACATCAGAATTTCCTTCCTTGTTAAGGCTGAATAATATTCCATTGTACGTATACATCACATTTTTTTAATCCACTCATCCATTGACAGACACTTGAGTTGTTTTCATGTTTTCGCTATTGTGAATAATGTTGCTATGAACATTAATGTATCAATATCTCTTTGAGACCCTACTTTCAATTCTTTTGGGTATATACTCTTAACTGGAATTGCTGGATCATATGGTAATCTTATTTTTAATATTTTTGAGGAAGCATCATACTGTTTTCCACAGGGGCTCTACAATTTTACATTCTCAGCAACAGAGCACAAAAGTTCCAATTTCTCCACATCTTCACCAACACTTATTATTTTCTGTTTTTTTGATAGTAGCTCTCCTGATGCGTGTGAGGTGGCATTTCATTGCAGCATTAAATTGCATTTCTTTCAAAATTAATGATGTTGAGCATCTTTTCATGTGCTGATTGGCCATTGTATATCTTCTTTGGAGAAATGTCTACGTAAGTCCTCTGCACATTTTTTAATTGGGTTGTTTAGTTTTTGTTGTTGATTTTTAGAAGTTCTCTATATATTCTGGATGTTAATCCCTTTTCAAATATAAGACTTGTAAATATTTTCTCCCACTCTGTGAGTTTCCTTTTTACTCTCTTGATATTGTCTTTTGATGCACAAATTCTTTGTTTTCATTAAGTCCAATTTGTCTATTTTTTCTTTTGTTGTCTGTGCCTTTGGTGTCATATCCTAGAAATTATTGCTAAATCCAAAGTCATGAAGCTTTTTGCCTTATGTTTTCTTCTGAGTTTTGTAGTTTTAGGTGTTACATTTAGGTCTTTGATCAATTTTGAGTTAATTTTTGTGATATATGGGGATAGGTAAGGGGCCAACTTCATTCTTTTGCATGTGGATATACAGTTTTCCCAGCACCATTTGTTGAAAAGACTGTCCTTTCTCTATTGAATGGTCTTGGCACCCTTGTTGAGAATCAGTTGACCATATATGTGAAACTCTTTCCTTTTCTAAAATTTATTTTTAAATTTAAAATTTTCCATATAGTAGCACTCACTCTTTGTGTTATATAGTTTTCTGGGTTTTGACAAATGTATACAATACATATCCACCACCACAAGCAAGATAAAGAAGAGTTCCATCATCCCCCAAATTTCCTTTATGTTGTTGCTTTGTAGTCAATCCCTGTTCACACTCCACCCTCTAGCAATCACTGGTCTCTTTTCTATCCTTTTTTTTTCATATAAATGATATCATGGAGTACATTGCCTTTTGAATCTGGCTTCTTTCACTTAGAATAATACATCTGTGACATATCCATCTGTGTGTATCAGTTGTGTGCTCCTTTTTATTGCTGAGTAGCACTCTATGGATTTACCAGTCTGTCTATGCATTCAATGAAGGATATTTGGTTTGTCCAGTTTTTGGTAATGATGAATAAAATGGCTATCAACATTCATTTACAGGTTTTGGTATGAACATATATTTTTATTTTCCATGAGGAAATATCTGGAAGCTCAATCTACGGGTCATATGTTAAGTGTATGTTTAATATTATTTAAAAAAATGCCAAAATTGCTTTCCAAACTGGATATACTGTTTGAATTCTCACCAACATTATGTGAGAGTTCCATTTGCTGTGCATCCTTGTCAGCACTTGGTATTGTCAGATTTTCTTTCTGATTTTAGCCATTATAAAAGATATATAGTTGTATCTTATTGTGGTTTTAATTTGCATTTCCTAATGACTAATTAGGTTTGCCATCATTTAGTGTGATTATTGGTCAACCATATATCTTCTTTGGTGAAGTGTCTGCTCAAATCTTTTGCCTATTTTTAAAATTGGGTTGTATTTTTTCTTATTGTTGAGTTTTGAAGTTCTTTATATATTTTGGATACACGTGATTTGTCAAATACATGACTTCCAAACATTTTCTCCAGATCTATGTCTTATCTTTTTATTTCCTAAGTCTCCTTTGCAGAGCTAAGTTTTTAATTTTGGTACAGTCCAATTAATCAGGTTTTTTTTGGATCATGCTTTGGTATCACATTTAAGAACTCTCTGCCTTACCTTTCTTTTTAACTAATTGGTCATGCATTAAAAAAGGAAGGATTACTGCATTACTCATCAAAAAAGGTTCAGGGATAAATTAAGCCTACCTACGACAACAGAGAATCCTTGATTATAGCCCACATAGCATTTGCTTCCATTAACCATCCTCCCGTAAGAACTGTATTGCAATATTTAAGTATTTAATTATTAAACAATTGTTAATAATCTGTAACCAGATTTTTCCCAGGCTTCTAAATAGAGACAATATTATCAAAGTTAGTAAGACATTTTAGCACCAATTTTGTTATATTAAGCATTGTGCTGAATGAGGAAATTATATTTTGAACAATAATTTTATAAAAAAAGGATTTGGGGCTCACTTGAATTTTGTTATGCAGGCATTTGAACTCATTCTGATTTTTGCTTACAATATTTATGAGCTTATATGAAGTGAAAATGCCACATCAGCAGTTTAAAAAGTGGTTTTACCTTTCACAGGATAAAACTGCACATAATCATGAATCCTACGATGTCCTCTGCAGGTCAGGATATCTTTTTTGATTTTTTGATAAAATGGGATTGCATGGCAAATTGGGTGTTATTTACTCTTAAAAATTGTATGGTAAAAGAGCAATTGCTCTAAGCTGGCATGAGGCTATGAAGTCAACCCCCAAACGCCATGCCCCCTGAGGACGATTCTCACTGAAAGCTTCCTGGTCCATTTCCTCCTTCTGTCCTCGCACTCAGCATGCGCTCCCTGTGGCTTACGGAGTACGGTTATAATTATAAGGATGTATGTACGTTCCTCCAGAAAGGATGATCTAGATCCATTCCTACTGTTAATTTTTATGTTTTATTGGTATGGTAGAATTTAACAATGCATTTTGAAAAAAAAGCCTGTTATTAAAAAAAAGAGTATTTCGGGGCCGCCCGGTGGCGCAGCGGTTTAGTCCGTGCTTGGCAGCCTGGGGTTCGCGAGTTCGGATCCCGGGCGCCCGCCGACGCACTGCTGGTCAGCCATGCCGTGGCGGTGTCCCATATAAAGTAGAGGAAGATGGGCACGGATGTTAGCCCAGGGCCAGTCTTCCTCAGCAAAAAAGGGGAGGATTGGCAACAGATGTTAGCTCAGGGCTGGTCTTCCTCGCAAAAAAAAAAAAAAAAAAAAAAGAGTATTTCGCTATATCCAATTTTATTCCTTTTCTGTACATATAGTAATATAAATAAATGACTGAAAATGGCTACCAAATGATATGATCTGTTCAAAGACCTAATAAAATAAAACCCAGAAAATGGGTTCAGCTCAAAGTTCACTAGGATGACTAGCCAGGCCTCACTTGCCAATGTGTCCTTTAAATTATCCCCTATACAATCACCCATGACCTTCCCCTCCCCCCTACACCCCCAGTCCTGTCCCAGGGAACACAATGTCCTGTTTTTATTTCTCTGGATCCAGCATGAACAAAACCTTCTGCCCTTGGCTCCCTTTAACAAGAGTGAGGTCATCTGGAATTTACAAAATATATGCACAGAATAATGATCAATATCCCCACCACTAAAGGGCAAAGGGTGCCCAAAATTCAGAGAAGGAAACAAATACAAATAATCAGTATGCACAAGGACAAATCTCCAATCACAAAGATAAAGAAACAAACAAAAGAGAAAAGAAAAAAATAACAAGATATACAGTCCTCTATCAAAATAGCAACATCTTAAATCATTTTAATGCTTGTGGTTGTGGGGTCAAGAAGAGCACTCTCTTTGTACCATTAGAGGGTATATGAATTGATATTACTTTCCTTGAAAGCAATTTGCTATATCGTGAAGAACCTTGAAAACGTTCACATCCTTTGACCCAGTAATTCTTCTTTTAAAAGACTTTGCTAAGAAAATAATCAGAGGTTTGCACATCTTTTCACAGATGGTCAGTGTGGCTTTATTTATAAAAGTTCATTTTGGAAACATCTTAATGTTAAATTAACGATGGCATAGCCATATTTCAGATACCATAAAGCCATTAGAATCTTGATTTTAAAGCATTTAGAGATTACTTCTCAATATAATATTAAGTGAAAATACATTGATTTTAAACTATATTGGAAAGAAATGCACCAAAATATTAAAAATCTTGATTTTTCTCGAGAAGGAGAAATTATGAGTGATTTTAAGCTTTTCTTTGCAACTTCTCCCCAAAAGTTTGTGTTAACTTTTAAATCAGACAACATAAAGTATTAAAAAATCTCAATACTAAGGAAAAATGGAGATTTACAAAGAAAATGTAAAAAGTACAAATCCTGCCCAGGTTATGAAAACAGATTTCTGACCTTATTGTACCCGCCTAAGAGTAAAGGCCTGGATGTATCCCTCAGCTTCAAGATCCCCTATCCAGAGATGCTTGGGGCTCCCTCTCCTTCCTTGGCCCCAGTCCTTCCAGAGGAAGTGTTTTAGAGTAAAATTAGCAAGTGCTCATTGCCAAACATTCAAACTGTATGAAAGTATATAAAATAAGAATAGTAAATCCCCTAATATTCCCCCCCCCCATTTTTTTTCACATTAGAAACATTAGGGTATAATTTGCACATAACAATACTCACCAATATTTAGCAAACAGTTCCATGGTTTTTGACAAATGTCAAAATACAGGACATTTTCATCATCCCCCAAAGTTCCTTTGTGCCCCTTTGAAGTCCATTCTCTCCCAATCCCCAACCGCAGGCAACCACTGATTTGCTTTCTGGCACTATAATTTAGTTTTGCCTGTTGTAGAATTTTCTACAAATGGAATCATACATATTGCTTAGAATAATGTTTTCAAGATTCATCCATGTGTCTGTCATAGGTAGGTAGTATTGTACAACTATATCATAATTTGTCTATCCAGTCACATAGTGACTCCACTATAATTACCTTATAATGCCACAGATTCATTATCAGAATGTGAAAAATCATGTCTCCAGTGTGAAGACTGATGCATTAAACATCTCTTACAGGAAATCCCCAAACCTAACTCTTATCTTGGATGCGTGAACAATATCACAAAGGGGTCATAGCATAATGACATTGATTTAGTTGGTTGAAGTTCATGTCTAAACCTATGCATGTCTGTGAATAATGACTACGAAGCAAGCATTCATTTCGACATTTATGGATTCCAACCATATGCTGTGATCAAGAAACCAATGTATTCGCCCTGACACACTAAGTTTAAAATCTGAGTTACACATTTCATAAATTATGAATTTGCCAACATGTCTTCAGTCATTCTGAATTAATATTTATACTTAGCTAATGTTATTAACAAAAACATCTGGATAACTTATCTCAAATCTAAAAAGTAATGTTTAAGCAAGTTTATAGAAAACTCCTTTCAAAATTGTTTGTTTATAAAAAACTCACAAAAATAATGTCAACAAGGAGATGTTGAATTTTATGGGACTCCTACTGCAACAAAAATGTAGTAGGATACACCAAAAATACAGTACTATAATAATATTGCAAAATATATTCCATGATTAAAATAATTATAAAACAAGTTTGATGTTGTGTAAGAGACTGAAATTATTTTGAATGGGGTAATTAACGTGCCACAGAATTAACATAGTTTTATTCAGACTATCAACAAGAATCTGAAGAAATTATGTATTTGGTGATTTCTACCCTTTATGAAAACAATGGTTAGCCTGGGCCCTGGTGGACAGAACCTTTCCTTCAGGAGTCTGTCTGTCACACACTCCTGCACTTGGTTGCTGCACTTAGAGCTTACCTTCCTGACTCAAATGTGAACCACGTTGAGTCTCGCCCGTATCTCCTCAGTGAGCTGAGAGGCCACATCACCAGTTTGACCTTGGCATTGTGGATATCCCAGAGATAGATATTCTCATGAGTGATCTGCATTGTGCATTCGCCATAAATATCCAGATTTGGTGTAGGCATAAGATACACATTGAATCGCTCTGCAAAGAAACAAAGAATGGAGAAAATTAAGTGAAAAGAGGTGTGACTCTTTACGGCAGCATCGTATTAATTTGTATACCTACCTATAGCCTTCAGAAAGTGTTATCAGGTCCCTTGGTGACATCAATACACACCACAAAGCACTACCTTTTTCTACTTGTTGTACGAAAAAAGGAGTTAATTATTCTTTTTTTTATTAGCTTTGTTTTGTTTTTATTTTTGTGAGGAAGACTAGCCCTGAGCTAACATCCATTGCCAGTCCTCCTCTTTTTTTCTGAAGAAGATTGGCTCTGGGCTAACATCCGTGCCCATCTTCCTCTACTTTATATGGGACGCCACCACAGCATGGCTTGACAAGTGGTGCATCTCTCCACGCCTGGGATTCGAACCTGTGAACCCCAGGCTGCCAAAGCGGAGCATGCAAATTTAACCACTATGCCACCAGGCCAGACCTAAAGTATTCTTAATCATTAATTCATCCACTCATTCTACACCTTTTTGTTGTATGCATTCTCTATGATGGGGATGAAATGGTTAAATTGCACAATGGAAACATACAGGTAAAAAGCTAAGTGGGATCTATGCCCAAATGGTGCTCACTGTCTGCCTCTTCACACAGTCTTAACTGGATATCATAGATACAATCCCTGAATGTCTTATTTAATTTAAGCAGGAATTTACTTAATTTCACCTTTGTGGCATGAAGCATTTAATGCATGCTGAGACTGACTCTCAAAACACACTATATTCATGGTCAAATTCAGCATATGATAATTGCAGATACTCCTTACTGCCTTCTGCAGAAGTTCAGACATTGTTTTGGTAAGCAAAATAAAAATTCATTCCTGCATATGCTTTCATTCCTGCATATTTTATAGTTGAAAATATGACTATTAGGCAATGTATCTCAAAGGCTACCACAAAATTCTGCAGCCCTTGATCCCCATTTAAATGCATTAGATACACTTTATTTTGAAACATAAGGTTAGTTGATAACTTCCAGGAAGTAAAGAACTTGATATGACCTATAAAATACCCCTATAATATCCCATAATTTTAGTTTATGGGAAGTGATCAATAAATATTGGTTAACTGTATGAATGAAATAAATATATCCCATGATGAATAAGGGCTGCAAGAATAGAGGAATTACAAAAAAAAAAAAATAATAATGAGTCATGATAACAAAAGTTTAAGAATTACTGGTAGATATATCTTTGTGAGTTTGAATTTAATCGTGAAGAGTGCTTTAAAGGCAGTTGAATTAACTGTTTTGAGAGCCATACTGGTACAGCCGTTGTTGGAAAAGGATTGATATGTATAGACATGTGCTATTATCCATCATAATGCCAGGATCTTAAACACTGTTTGTTTGCTAGTACTGAACTGGAATTGTCTGTATAATAAAAAGAATCTTTTCTGTGCTAAGTATTTTGTAAAGTAAGGATTTGCTGATGCCAAAAAAACACTATTCAGATTCCAAATGGGTTAAATTTAACTTAAGCACGATAGCTTGAAATTTGGTAGCCATACGGACAATATTTATATTCAAGCGTCTAGATATTTTTAGACCAAAAATAACCTAATGATTCAATTTTTTTACTTAGATTATTGACTCGTGAAACTAATATTTATATAGATTTCACTCATTTTCTAAAGAAAAGACAAAATGAGATAAATTCTATAGCTGAAAAATGAAGAAAGAACATTGCCCCATTATCTGCAATAGAAAGCCTATATCTATATCTATGTCTTTATCTACCTATATATCTATACACATATTCCATAAATCTTAAAATTCCAGTGCGCAACCAAGTAAAGTATCAACTTTTAGTATTAAAAACATCACTCACATTCTCACTACAATTCCCACTCTAAAGGGATTACAAGCAGTAAATCAAAGGGACATGATCTCATAGAAGAGTATAAATGAAACACAGACCCAACAGAGTGACTCAGAAATATAGATAATGCCTGAACAGCAATCTTCTTTTCTCTGATCAAGAGCCTTTGGCAAAGTTCAGCTTCTACATTTGGAATAACCATATGTCAGTGGCATTTGCTGTGCAGAGGGAAAATATTGTCATGATAAAACTGGGAAGGAAGACATTCCTCTAAATTCTTTCCTTTCCATCAGTCCCAGAGTCTGAAGATAGCAACCAAAGAGTCATTGCCAAAATGCCAAGAAATATTAACACTTTTTTTCCCCAAATCCTGAAATTAATAAACATTACTAACCAATCTTACTGTTGGCTAAGGCTGCATTGACCCTTGATATTCACACCCATAGTTTGATATTTGAAAAAACAGAACATATGAAAAAAGAATCCTGACATTAAGTGAGCTTCAAATGAATGTACATGAAACATTACATATAACCTACAGAGTATTATGGAGCACCCAGAAGAATCATTCCATTTTCACTGAAATGTCTGTGTGCTCTAATGTTAGCAGATAAAACCTAGAAATAATAAATATGAAAAAGCGATCATCTCAATAGATGCAGAGAAAGCATTTGACAAGCTACAGCATCGCTTTATGATAAAACTCTAAATAAAATGGGTATAGAAGGAAAGTACCCCAATATAATAAAGGCCATATATGACCAACCCACAGCCAATATCATACTCAATGGAGAAAAACTGAAAGCTATGCTTTTAAGAACAGGAACAAGACAAGGGTGCTCACTTTCACCACTCTTATTTAACATAGTATTGGAAATCCTGGCCAGAGCTATCAGGCGAGAAAAAGAAATAAAAGGGATATAAATTGGAAAGGGAGAAGTAAAACTGTCACTATTTTCACATGATATGATTTTATATATAGAAAGCCCCAAAGAACTCACCAAAAAACTATTAGAAACAATAAATGAATACGTTAAAATTGCAGGATACAAAATAAACATAAAAAAATCAATTGCATTTCTATACACGAACAGCAAGACAGCAGAAAGAGAAATCAAGAATACAATCTCATTACAATCACAACACAAAGAATAAAATACCTGGGAATAAATGTAACCAAAAAGGTGAAAGACTTGTACACTGAAAACCATAAAACATTTGTTGAAAGAAATAGAAGAAGATACAAAGAAATGAAAATATATTCCATGCTCATGGTTTGGAAGAATTAGCATAGTTAAAATGTCCATACTTTCTAAAGCAACCTACAGATTCGATGAAACCCCTATCAAAGTCCCAATGACATTTTTCACAGAACTAGAACAAAGAATCCTAAAATTTATATGGAACAACAAAAGACCCCAGAGAGCCAAAGGAATCCTGAGAAAAAAGAACAAAGCTGGAGGTATCATACCCCCTGATTTTAAAACACCACAAAGCTATAACCAAAACAGCATGGTACTGGCACAAAAAAAGACACACAGATCAATGGAAGAGAATGAGAGCCCAGAAATAAATCCATACATTTATGGACAGCTAATTTTTGACAAGGAGAGCCAAGAAGATGCAATGGAGAAAGGAAAAATGGTATTGGGGAAACTGGACAGCCACATGCAAAGTAGACCATTATCTTACACCATAAACAAAATTAACTCAAAATGGATTAAAGACTTTAATGTAAGACCTAAAACCACAAAACTTCTAGAAGAAAATGTAGGCAGTACTGTCTCTGACATTGGTCTTAGCAGCATATTTTCAAATATCATGTCTCACCAGGCAAGCAAAAAAAATAAATAAACGAATAGGACTACATCAAATTAAAAAGCTTCTGCACAGCAAAGGAAACCATCACCAAAATGAAGACAACCTAACAATTGGGAGAAGATATTTGCAAACCACATATCTGATAAGGGGTTAATTTCCAAAATATATAAAGAACTCATACAACTCAACAACAACAAAACAACCCAATCAAAAACTGGACAGAGGATAGGAACAGACATTTTTCCAAAGAAGATATACAGATGGCTAACAGGCACATGAAAAGATGTTCAACATCACTAATTATTAGGGAAATGCAAATCAAAACTATAATGAGATATCACCTCACACCCACCAGAATGACTATTATTAAAAAGACAAGAAATAACAAGTGTTGGAAAGGATGTGACGAAAAGGAAACCCTCATACACTGCTGATGGCACTATAAACTGGTGCAGCCACTATGGAAAACAGTATGGAGATTACTCAAAAAATTAAGAATAGAACTACCATATGATCCAGCTATTCCACTTCTGGGTATTTACTCCAAAGAAAATGAAAACACCAATGTGAAAAGATATTTGCACCCCTATGTTCATTGCAGCATATTCACAACAGCCAAGACTTGGAAACAACCTAAGTGTCCATCAATGGAAGAGTGGATAAAGAAGATGTGGTATACATATCCATAAGTAATGGATTACGCCTCACTTATAAAAAAAGATGAAATCTTGCCATTTGAGCAAGATTGGATAGACCTTGAGGGTATTATGCTAAGTGATATAAGTCAGATGGATAAAGTCAAATACCATATGATTTCACTCATAAGTAGAAGATGAAAACAACAACAAACATATAGTTACAGAGATTATATTGGTGGTTACCAGAGGCGAAGGGAGGAGGGAGGAGGGCAAAAGGGGTAATAGGGCACATGTGTGTGGTGACGGATGGTAATTAGTCTTTGGGTGGTGAACATGATGTAGTCTATGCAGAAGTCAAAATATAATGATGTACACCTGAAATTTATACAATGTTACCTCAATAAAAAAAGATTAAGAAAAAAACCCATCAAGGTACAAATGACCATGGCATTGTTCAGAGAACAGTATTGGCAGATATTTCCAATATAGCACCTCTCACACAGTTTTGCATTTGTTTATCTTAATAAGCAATATATTTCTTATTACAAAAATAAAAGAGTACAATCATCATAATGGACTTTGGAAAAAGTCAGAAAATAATGAATAAGTGAATTTCAGAAGATTCACATGATATAGGGCTCTAGATATCAAAATCATTCAGGCACATTGACAAACACAAAGTGACTGGATAACTTGTCCCAAAGGTGTCCTTCCAGGGCCAGCTCTAGGCAATAAAAAGCAGGAGAAATGTACCTGTGATGCCCCTTCCCTCTTGCCTGCCTTCTAACTTTCCCAGTCTTCACACACTTTGTTATCTAGCAACTCAAGTTGTTAACCCTTTCTTGCTTTGGTTTAGAAGGCTCCAATCTTCCTTTTGATACCATTTCTTGTGTCTTATAAAAGAAATTATCCTAAGGAATGTTATTTCCAATTTTTAAATATTCAAAATCTATCTTCACCTAATGGTTAATTTCCGGGGATTTGAGATTCAATTAAAAAGTAGACTAATTGAGGGGCCGGCTCGGTGGCGCAGTGGTTTCGTCCGCGCTTGGCAGCCCGGGGTTCGCGGGTTCGGATCCCGGGCGCCCGCGGACGCACTGCCTGTCAGCCATGCCGTGGCGGCGTCCCATATAAAGTAGAGGAAGATAGGCACGATGTTAGCCCAGGGCCAGTCTTCCTCAGCAAAAAGAGGAGGATTAGCAACAGATGTTAGCTCAGGGCTGGTCTTCCTCACCAAAAAAAAAAAAAAAAAGTAGACTAATTGAATCTGGCAGAAAACTAGGCACATAGAGACAAGGGCAGCAAGTCAGGTTATCTAGTAAATTATATTTCTTTGAATCCTATTATAATGGAAGGAAGGTTTCTGAATTTGCTATGAATAAATTATTTTATGCCCTTAGTAATGTAGAATATGTTGTTTTATTAAACTTTGTTATGGTTTCAATTTGAAAGACCATTTCAAATGGCATAGTTAAAATTGGCTCCACTAAAATGACTTTTTTGTGCATGAGGAAGACTAGCCCTGAGCTAACATCCATTGCCAATCCTTCTGTCTGTCTCTTTTTTGTTGTTGAGGAAGACTGGCCCTGGGCTAACATCCATGCCCATCTTCCTCTACTTTACATGGGATGCTGCTACAGCATGGCTTGACAAGTGGTGTGTCTATCCGTGGCTGGGATCCGAACCTGAGAACACCGGGCCGCCTAAGTGGAGCAGGTGAACTTAACCGCTACACCACAGGGCCGGCCCCTAAAATGACTTTTTAAAAGGTTACCTTTGTGAAATAATTCTATCAGGTAGGCATTTTTAATCACTGTCTAATCATGTCACTTTCTTATTTAAGAATGTACATTTGGTATTTACTGCCTAGAGTCCTGGTTTTCAAGCTTTAGTGTGCATCAAAATTACCTGGAAGGCTTGTTTCAAAACAGAATGCTGGGCATCCTCCACCCTTATCATTTCTGATGTAGTAGGTCTGTGCTGGGGCTGGATAATTTACATTTCTAGTTGTTCTCAGGGGATGTTGATGTTGCTGCTCTGGGGACCACATTTTGAAAGAAGTGTTGATTTGTGAAACTCATTTGAGAATATTGCCAAGAAGTAGTAGCATTAGAGAAACCACAAGGAATCCTTTTGAAAAGTGATGCTATGTTCCAGTAGAACAAACCAGCACATTTTATTCAAAATTGTTCTCTAATCTCTGCTCAAATAAATTAGTCCCATCTCAAATGACTCATGACTGATTTGGCAAGAGAGAGTTCTCATGCCAACTGGAACAAAAGAAGGGAGACAGCCATAGAAAAGAAGGAGGTGCATGACAGTTTACAATTCATCAAGATATGTACATTCTAACTATTTTCTTTTAAGATAACCAACAATAACAATAAAAACACTACTAAGGAGCACTAAACAACACATTTCCAAAAGAATTGAAGAGAAAAGAATTAGAAAAGAAACTCATTGTCTAAATAATGATAATAATATCCTGAAACATGAAGACAAATTCTACTAATATGAAGTCTTGTGAAGACTGCTGAATGTGTCAAGAAATAAATTTTTAAAAAGGTTATGTAAAAAAATTAGATTAAAACATATTCACACATATAAACTATATAATTCTAGAGTGAAAAAAAATCCCAAACACATTGACTATGAAACTGTATTTTGGTAAAATTTAGGTTTTAGTAATGGCTGATATACGAGAAAATGTAATTTTATTTTAAATGGCCAAAAGAAATAACAAGGTGGAATATTTATTAAACTACTTGCTATGTTCAGCAAAGATACTTACTATTATTGAATCTGCAGTTACATTTACAAGGGCATTTTTACTCTAGGGCTGGATTAAGAGGTCCAAAGGACTAGATCATGGGACACAGAGTGAAAGTCCCAACCACAAGGACAGTCTCAAGGAGGCTACAAAACAAGGTTTGGTCAAAGTGAATTGGACAAGGTCTGGCAAGAAAGAGTAGCAACACTCAGGAGAAACAGTCCCGAGGGAGAGCGAGACCCCAGAGATGTGCGGGAGACTGAATGGGTCATCAGCCCCGGGAAGGACCGAAACCTTCCTTTCTCAGCCAGGGAGGTTTTAAATAGATCTAGTTTAAGGAAAGAACTAATCCAAGTATAGCAATTAGCTTGAGCCTGGTTGGTGGAGGTAACTGGAGCATGTAACTGAGCAGGAAGCAGAGGATCAGACATGGGGTTTCTGACATGAAGCCAAACACCATCCAGCGAGTAGAAGTAAACAAACAGAAAACAAAAGAACGATAAGCTCTTCAACCAGTTCCTTGATAATTTCCATCTTGTAACAGTAAAGGTGGAAAACTGGCTTTAAGGGAGAACCATACTGAAAAACAAGCACCATCTGCTTAGCTAAGTTTCTATTATCACAAATTGGAATTTTTCTTTGAATAGGCTTTTGGAATTTATGTATTAAATAATTTTGTGCATCTAGCACATAGTGAACATTCAGTGCATTGTGAGTGCATAATATAAAATGCATCTTTTGTATATTAGTTGCTTAGTTAGAAGAAATTTAGGAAGTGTCTATTGGATGCCAATTTCTTATTTTTTCAAAGAAGGGTCCTGGTAAGTTTTAGTTGTGAGCTGATTGTTGAACACTCATCTCTTCTATACATCCCATTTCTCCTGTTGCTTCAGAAGTTGTGGGTTTGAAGTTTGGATCAAAAGAAAGAATGGAACATGGAACTAAGTATTACACTTAAATATTTGGAAACCAAGAGATACATAAATATTATGTGGGGAGAGGTTAAATTTTATAACAACTCCAGCCAAGTGGGTGAGTGTGAACTCCTATACTTTTACCTTTTCTTCCTCTTAAAATCCAAGTGTGGCTCAAAAGGAGAAGCCCCACAAAAAGAAAGGCATTCTTTAGCTCTTTGGTGACATCTCCAATTTCCTTATTTTCAATCCAGCGTCTTTCAGAGAATAGAAACTTAAATATTTGTTAAATTTCATTAATTAAAATGTTTAGGTATTATTAAATAACAAAGAAAATAATTACAAACATTTATATATAAACTGGTTATGTAATGATTAGTAATAGCTGTAAATAACTGGATAATTTATTTATAATTTCGAATTTCTTAGCTGTTTCTATCAAACAATGATTCCATAATGTAAAACTCACTCTATATTATCAACTTACTGGTTAAAGGTTTAACTGAGTTATCTTATGGCAAGAGAATTCATTTTTTTTCCTCAAAATGTCATGTGATCAGAAAACCCAATATTTATGGAAGACATTGTTTAAATCAAATGTATTATTGCAGCTAGTTCATTCAAAGACCCAAAGTTAGTTGTCTCATCAAGTGTGGAAAGTATCTTATCCCGTTGGTAACCTTTATCTCCTTATTTGGCTGTCATGAAGAGCCGCAGATTCACGCATCCTGACCTCAGATTCATCATGGTGAGAACAGAGATCACTATCCTTCAAACTCAGATTGTCCTCAAGACTTTTTTGCACACTAAGTTGGTGCCAGTCTGGGCAGGACTATGTGGTTCTACGGCTCCACAGCATGGGTGAGTCGAGAGGTCAGTCTCCCAGTCTGGCAAACAATTCTGAGTAGTTCTCTTGCCTTTCCTCTTTCATCCTGCTTGGAGTGGGGTGTGCCCCCTCCTTTCTGTTCTCTTCCTGTGAAAGACCTTCAAAAAATCCTCTTCAATGAATCTTCCAGCCTGCTCTTTAGAATGTCATGGTGCTTTTCACTCATTATCTACCGCTCTGGCGCTGCAGTATCTTTCTGAGATGGCAAGAAAGTCCCATTCTATGGTCTATATTTAAGAATTGCTACATCCCAATTCAAAACCTGAAATTTTAATATTAATACTGAAATAATAAAGAATTTACTAAATGTTATTTAGTCAAAGGGCCAGAGTCACTGGTCTAATATTAAGCATTAATGAATAAATCCACAAGAATCTGGTATTTGAAAAACCGAACATACGCTGGGATGGGAGTGCTGGAATTTATTACTGAGTATTCATCTCAGTTTGGAATCTAGGTTCATCCCATTGCTTGATACAATTGTTTTATTTTTAGCAGTTATATGAAGTGCTAAAAAAAGTTAAATAGAACCAGATATTACTCAGAAAATAATGAGATATTTCAAGATCATTCTGAACTTTATATTCTTATCTCCAAATTTCTATAATATTGGGATATTGCAGTGGTCAGCCTTCAGTTTCAGCAGCTTTAGAAATGGAGCCACACTGAGAAAGCCACTATTTGCACATCTAGACCCATCCTGAGATCTGTATAATGCAGTTAACACAGCAATGAAACAAAGTATGATTTATGCTTGTCAAATTTGTGGAACTCTTCAGAAATTGTGACTCCTTTTATACTGTAGTACTGAAAAGTGTCAAAATTTATTTTATTATAATGTGGCAATAGCAATAAATTCAGTTGCCAGGTGCCATCTTCTCAGTGGCCACTGTGAATTGGAACCCTTGTATTTCTTGAATCAATTGGTATCACTTAAAAAAATCTCAGCAATATTTTTTAATTGCCCAGAAGTTTTTCTTTCCTTTTTTTTTAAAAAAGTGACCACTGACAGCATTTTATCTGCATTTCCAAGTAACTCATGTTCATTGTAGTAAATACAGAAAATCACTTTAGAAAATAAAATAATTTGGGGCTAGCCCCAGGGCATAGTAGTTGCGTTCACATGCTCCACTTTGGTGGCCTGGGGTTCATGGGTTCAGATCCTGGGCATGGACCTACACACTGCTCATCAAGCCATGCTGTAGTGGCATCCCACATACAAAGTTGAGGAGGATTGGCATGGATGTTGGCTCAGGGACAATCTTCCTCGAGCAAAAAGAGGAGGATTGGTAACAGATCTTAGCCCAGGGCCAGTCTTCCTCACCAAAAATGAAAAAATAAAAGTAAATGAAATAAAATAAAACAAATCCAACTGCTTTTATACCTTACAGAGATAGTCTCTGTTAAAGTAATACTGTATTTTAAAATACAAACATATTCACATACAATTGTTATGATACCGAATACAAATTATTAAACCCTTTATATTGCACTTATTATAAGAATTTTCAGATGCTATTAAATATTCCTTGGGGATATAATTTTTAATAAATGCATAATATTTCACTGTATAGCTATGCCATGTTTTATTTAATAATTATCTATTCAGTGAATATTGAAGTTAAGCCAACTTTTGTCTAATATAAATTAGGCTACAATAAAATAACCAACTTTCAGCTCAATTTGCTGAATAATTCACTCTTTTGATATTGAGTTATAGGGTTTACTTTATTCTTGTATATAAATTTTGGATCATTTTAATATCATTGATTATTAACTTGCATTGGGTACTAAAATCTGAATCACTGGATTAAATGCCATAAACTCTTTTAAGAATCACATACTGCCAAATTGCTTTTCAGAAATTCCTTACCAATGTAAATTCCAATTAAAATATATTTTATATATTCATTTATATAAATGCCAATATATAAAATCTGGCAAAAATTTTATGTAAACAATTTTATGTAAAAGTCTGGCAAAAATCCTTTGCCAGATTTTTTTAAAAATTAGATTTACTCTTTCTCTTGTTGATTGTGAGAATCCCATATACTAGGAATTTTTCCTACTATCTTAATGACAAATACTTCATCTCAGATTTATCATTAATTTTGTTTATGGTATTTATTTAAGTCAAGAAAGTGGAAAATAGTTTTCTTTAATTTTTCTAATAAGTCCTTTGTTTTTGAAAAAAGGTTAAATATTATCCTACAGTTCTCATAGCAGTTTTAGCATTTCATTTTTTACATTAACTGGTATATTTAACTATATTGAAACACAGTGAAATGTTCATATCTTACTTACAATGTTCTTTCATTTTTGACAACTGCACATCAAGACATACAATTTTTTTGTCACCTCAGAAAGTTCCCTTATGCTATTTTCCAGCTGCCCTTGCCCCTAGAAGCAACCACTGATCTGGTTTCTAACACTGTAGGTTATTTTTGCCTATTCTAGTAGGCTCTTGTAAGCTGGAAGCATCCAGCTTCAACACATTACTAATTTATTCCATTTGTGGCTTTCCATTTTTATTTATTTCCTTTTAAATTTTTTGATGGTGCTTTTTTAATGAACATAGGTTTGAATTTTGATGAACCCCAAATTATGGCTTTTGATAGTTTGCTTTCAGTGTTTTATACAAAAAATCTTAGCCTATTCCAAAGTTGCATTAATCTTAAAGTGATGTTTGAGTATGGTGTGAGGTAGGGCTTGAGGTTCATTGTTTCCCACATAGATATCCAGTCACTCTAAAACTGTTTATTAAAGAAATTTTCCTTTTCTCATTGAAATGACCAATAAGCTTATTCAAAGGGGCTTTGGTGTCCATGTCAAAAATTACTGATCCATGTAAGTGTAGATCATTTTCTTTCAATTCTATTCCACTGCCCTCTTTGTCTATCCTCTGTCTTGATTGCTCTCACATATAATTAGTCCAGAAATTAGGAAGGGTATCCATTCCAACTTCCAGCTGAACATGCCCTTTTTCAAGATAGTTTGGCTAGTTTTGGTCCTTTGCTTTCCAACTGCATTTGAAAATTACCTTGTCAAGTTCTAGAAAAAAGTCTAGCTTCTAGGATTTTTACTGGGATTGTGTTGAATCTATGGGGTAATTTGAGGAGAAATGACTATCTTAACAATATTGAATATTCCCATCATAAACATGGCTCATCACTCTATTTACTTAGATCTCTTTTAATTTCTCTCAGCAATATTTAGTTTTCAGTGTAGAGGTGTGGTTATCTACTTTGCCAAATTTATACGTTAGTATGTGTTGTTTTTTTGATGGTATTGTAAATGATATTTTTATATTTCATTTCATAGTTGCTTACTGCTACTATATATGTGTGCATGCATAAATATTATATAGATTATCTATATAATATGGTATTATCTATTATAATCTATATATTTATGCACACATACATACATATATACAAATTTTTGCAAATTAATTTTTTATCCTGCAACATCACTGAATTCACTTAGTTGTAGTTGCTTTCTGATAGATTCCTTAGTGTTTTCTAGGTTCACAATCCTAGCTTCTTATTTTTTTTAACCAATTTTTATTATTTTACTTTCTTTTCTTGTTATATTACACAAATTAGGACTTTAAGTAGAAAAAGTAGAATACTGATAAAAAGCGGTAAGAGAGGATATCTTTATTTTATTCCCAATCTTATGAGGAAAGCATTCAATGTTATACCTTCCAGAATGATATTTTCTGAAGGTTTTTCATTGATGTCCTTCATCAGTTGGAGAAACTCCCCTTCCATTACTAGGTTTTTGAAGTTGTTTTCATAAATGCATGTTGTATTTTATCAAATGCTTTTTATGAATCAATTGTAATGATCATATGATTTTATCTCTTAATCTATTAATATAGTGAAACAGATTGATTGATTTCTGGGATTGTTTGCATTTCGGGCACATACCAATATTGATCACAGTATATTCTCTTTTTTATGTAATACTTTAGCATTCCATTTTCTAATTTTTAAAAGGATTTTGTATTTATGTGCATGAAAGATATTTGTCTGCAATTTTCTTTTCTTGTATTGACTTTGTCTGGTTTTACTATCTGGATTATAGTGGTCTCATAAAATGAGTTGTGGAATAATCCTTTTCTGTTTTCTAAAAAAGTTTGCACAGGATTGGTATTATTCCTTCGTTAAATGCTGATAGAATTCAACAGTGCAACTATATGGAACTTGAGTTTGTGCATGGGAAGTTGTATTATAATAATTTTATTTTCTTTAATGGATACAGGGCTCTTTAGATTTTCTATTTTTTATTGAGTCAGTTTGGGTAATTTGAATATCTATTAAGGAGTATAAATTAGGTTATTTTTAATCCAATCTGAGAAAAGCTACATCTTAATAAAAAATAACATTTAAATTTATTATCAATCTATTGTCAAGTTATTAATGCCTTATTCATGTTGTCTTGTTTTATTCTGTATGATTCCTAACCATTTCTATTATCTTTTAAATATTTTTATCCAATAAACTTCAGAGACTTAAATTATATATGAGATTTTTATTTACAAAGGCTATAATCAGAGATAATATTTTGATTTTTGTACCTTATGGCAGATGGAAATTAAAAACATCCCCCCCCTCACACTTTACCCTCCAATTTTAACATTGATTATATTATAATATGAGCTCTGGGAATGATACGGTTACTATTAGGATTTTAAACTGTGCTCAAAGAAAAATGTAGATATATTACATATTAGAAAATCTATTCGAAAAGTGAAAGGCTGAAAATTAATGATTTAAACATCCATTTCAAGAGATTTGAAAAGAACCTGCAATTAAACCCAAAACTGTGGAGCAACTAATGAGTGATTAGTAACAGTGAATGAAAGCAGAAATTAATACAATTTAAAGCATGCTGAAAAGAGGTCTAACAAATCAGTAAATCTCTGATGATGCTGATTAAGAAAAAAAGCCACAAATAACCTATAGGAAGTAAAAAAGGGTTTATCTACAGTGTAAACAGGTATTAAGAAGATAATACAAGGATGTTGCGATTAAATTTATGTCAGCAGTTTTGGAACTTGCAAGAAATGAACAAATTCCTCAATTCACTGGTAGATTTTTTTTGTGTGTGAGGAAGACTAGCCCTGAGCTAACATCTGTTGCCAATTCTCCTTTTTGCTGAGGAAGACTGGCCCTGGGCTAACACATCCGTGCCCATCTTCCTCTACTTTATGTGGGACACCACCACAGCATGGCTTGACAAGCAGTGGGACTATCTGCGCCTGGGATTCGAACCTGTGAACCTGGGGCCACTGAAGTGGAGGGCACGAACTTTAACCGCTAAGCCACGGGGCTGGCCCCACTGGTAGATTTTTTTTTTTTTACCATTTTTTTTATTGATGTCTTAATAGTTTATAACACTGTGGGGTTTTAGTTGTACATTTTTGTTTGTCGGTCACCTTGTGGATGTAACCCTTCACCCCTTGTGCCCACCCCCCACCCCCCTTCCCCTTGGTAACCACCAATCAGTTCTCTCTGTCCGTGTGTTCACTTATATTCCATATATGAGTGAGTTCATGCAGTGTCTGTCCTTCTCTCTCTGACTTATTTCACTTAATACCCTCTAGGTCCATCCATGTTGTTGCAAATGGGACAATTGTGTCTTTTCTTATGGCTGAGTAGTATTCCATTGTATGTATATAGCACATCTTCTTTAACCAATCATCAGTCGAGGGACACTTGGGTTGCTTCCACTTCTTGGCTACAGTGAATAATGCTGCAGTGAACATAGGGGTGCATACGCCTCTCGTGATGGTTGATTTCATGTCCATTGGGTAGATGCGCAAGAGTGGGATTGCTGGATCATACGGTATTTCTATTTTTAATTTTTTGAGGACTCTCCATACTGTTTTCCATAGAGGCTGCACCAGTTTGTATTCCCACCAGCAGTGAATGAGGGTCCCCGTTTCTCCACAACCCCTCCAGCATTTGTTGTTATTTGTCTTTGTGATTATAGCCATTCTAACCAGTGTAAGGTGATATCTTAGTGTAGTTTTGATTTGCATTTCCCTGATGATTAGTGATGTTGAACATCATTTCATGTGTCTATTGGCCACCTGTATCTCTTCCTTGGAAAAAAATGTCTGTTCATATCCTCTGCCCATTTTTTGATCGGGTTGTTTGTTTTTTTGGTGCACAGTTGTATGAGATCTTTATATATTACTGAGATTAATCCCTTGTCGGACAAACCATTTGCAAATATTTTCTCCCAGCTGGTGGGTTGTTTATTCATTTTGATCCTGGTTTCATTTGCCTTGTAGAAGCTCTTTAGTCTGATGAGGTCCCACTTGTTTATTTTTTCTTTTGTTTCCCTTGTCTGAGTAGACATGGAATCCGAAAGGATCCCTTTATGTCCAATCTCAATTAGTGTAGTGCCTATATTTTCTTCCAGGAGTTTTATAGTTTCAGGTCTCACTTTCAGGTCCTTGATCCATTTTGAATTGATTTTTGTATATGGCGATAGGAGATGGTCTACTTTCATTCTTTTGCGTGTTGCTGTCCAATTTTCCCAGCACCATTTATTGAAGAGACTTCCCTCTCTCCATTGTATGTTCTTTGCTCCTTTGTCAAAGATTAGCTATCCATAGGTGTGTGGTTTTATTTCTGGGCTTTCAATTCTGTTCCATTGATCTGTGTGTCTATTCTTGTACCAGTACCATGTTGTTTTGATTACTATAGCTTTGTAGTATATTTTGAAATCAGGGATTGTGATGCCTCCAGCTTTGTTCTTTTTTTTCAGAATTGCTTTAGCTATTCGGGCTCTTTTGTTGCCCCATACGAATTTCAGTAGTTTTTGTTCTATTACCGTGAAGAATGACATTGGGATTCTGATTGGGATTGCATTGAATCTGTAGATTGCTTTAGGTAGAATGGACATTTTAACTATATTTATTCTTCCAATCCATGTGCATGGAATATTTTTCCATTTCTTTATGTCTTCCTCAATTGATTTCAATAGTATCTTATAGTTTTCATTGCATAGGTCTTTTACCTCCTTGGTTAAATTTATTCCCAGATATTTTGTTCTTTTTGTTGCAATTGTAAATGGGATTGTCTTTGTGAGTTCTCTTTCTGTTGGTTCATCGTTAGTGTATAGAAATGCAATTGATTTTGCTAAATTGATTTTATACCCTGCCACTTTACTGTAGTTGTTGATTATTTCTAGTAGTTTTCTGATGGAATTTTCTGGGTTTTCTATGTATAAGATCATGTCATCTGAGAATAGTGAGAGTTTCACTTCTTCTTTGCCTCTTTGGAGTCCTTTTATTTCTTTTTCTTGCCTAATTGCTCTGCCCAGCACTTCCAGTACTATGTTGAATAAGAGCGTTGAGAGTGGGCACCCTTGTCTTGTTCCTGTCCTCAAAGGAATGGCTTTCAGTTTTTCCCCATTGAGTAGGATGTTTGCTCTAGGTTTGTCATATATGGCCCTTATTATGTTGAGGTACTTTCCTTCTATACCCATTTTGTTGAGAGTTTTTATCATAAATGGATGCTGGATCTTGTCGAATGCCTTCTCTGCATCGATTGAGATGATCATGTGGTTTTTATTCTTCATTTTGTTAATGTGGTGTATCACGTTGATTGATTTGCGGATGTTGAACCATCCCTGTGTCCCTGGTATAAATCCCACTTGATCGTGGTGTATGATCTTTTTGATGTATTGCTGTATTAGGTTTGCCAATATTTTGTTGAGGATTTTTGCGTCTATGTTCATCAGTGATATTGGCCTGTCGTTTTCCTTCTTTGTATTGTCCTTGTCTGGCTTTGGTATCAGGATGATGTCGGTCTCATAGAATGTGTTGGGAAGTATTCCATCTTCCTCTATTTTTTGGAATAGTTTGAGAAGGATAGGTGCTAAATCTTCTTTGAACGTTTGATAAAATTCTGCAGGGAAGCCATCTGGTCCTGGGCTTTTATTTTTTGGGAGGTTTTTGATTACTGTTTCAATCTCTTTACTTGTGATTGGTCTGTTCAGATGCGCTATTTCTTCTTGATTCAGTTTTGGGAGGTTGTACGCTTCCAAGAATTTGTCCATTTCCTTTAGGTTGTCCAATTTGTTGGCGTAAAGTTTTTCATAGTATTCCCTAATAATCCCTTGTATTTCTGTGGTGTCTGTTGTAATTTCTCCTCTTTCATTTCTAATTTTATTTATTTGAATCTTCTCCCTTTTTTTCTTAGTGAGTCTGGCTAAGGGTTTGTCAATTTTATTTATCTTCTCAAAGAACCAGCTCTTTGTTTCATTGATCCTTTCTACTGTTTTTTTGGTTTCAATTTCATTTATTTATGCTCTGATTTTTATTATTTCCCTCCTTCTGCTGATTTGGGGCTTTGTCTGTTCTTCCTTTTCTAATTCTGTTAGGTGCAATTTAAGGTTATTTATTTGGGATTTTTCTTGTTTGTTAAGGTGAGCTTGTATTGCTATGAATTTCCCTCTGAGGACCACTTTTGCTGCATCCCATATGAGTTGGTATGGTGTATTTTCCTTTTCATTTGTCTCCAGATAGCTTTTGATTTCTTCTTTAATTTCATCGACCCATTGGTTGTTCAGTAGCATGTTGTTTAGTCTCCACATCTTTGTCCCTTTCCTAGTTTTTTTCTTGCAGTTGATTTCTAGTTTCATAGCATTATGATCAGAAAAGATGCTTGTAATATTTCAATCTTCTTAAATTTATAGAGGTTTTCCTTGTTTCCTAATATATAGTCTATCCTTGAGAATGTTCCATGTGCACTTGAGAAGAATGTGTACTCTGCTTTTTTTGGGTGGAGTGCTCTGTATATATCTATTAAGTCCATTGCGTCTAGTTTTTCATTTAAGTCCATTATTTCCTTATTGACTTTTTGTCTGGATGATCTATCCATTGATGTAAGGGGGGGTGTCAAGATCCCCTACTATTATTGTGTTATTGTTAATATCTCCTTTAAGGTTTTTTAGCAGTTGTTTTATGTACTTTGGTGCTCCTGTGTTTGGTGCATAGATATTTATAAGTGTTATGTCTTCTTGGTGAAGTGTCCCTTCTATCATTATATATTGCCCTTCTTTGTCTCTCATTACCTTTTTTATCTTGAAGTCTACTTTGTCTGATATAAGTATGGCTACTCCTGCTTTCTTTTGTTTGCCAGTAGCTTGGAGTATTGTTTTCCATCCTTTTATTTTGAGTCTGTGTTTGTCTTTAGAGCTGAGATGTGTTTCCTGGAGGCAGGAGATTGTTGGGTCTTGGTTTTTAATCCATCCTGCCACTCTGTGTCTTTTGATTGGAGAATTCAATCCATTTACATTTAGAGTGATTATTGATATATGAGGGTATAATGTTGCTATTTTATTGTTCATTTTCTGGTTCTTTTGCATTTCCTTCGTTTCTTGTCACTTGTGTTTCGGATTGCAAATTCAGTTTGGTATTTCTGCATGCTCATTCTCTTGGGTTTCTCTTTATTTGTCATGTGTGGTTCTCTTCTGGTTATTTGTTTAGTGGTTACCGTGAGGTTTATATAAGCGATCTCCTGGATAAGAAAGTACATTTTCAGATGCCTCCTTTTTCCTGAGGGTGGGTCGATTCAATCCCTTACCTCTTCCCCTCCTTATTTGTTATCTCTTTATTCCAGATTGTGTCATGAATGTGTGTTTCCAGTGATGAGCTTGAATTAATTTTTGATGTTATCCAACTGTAGTTTGTTTAGTCTTCTTGCTGAAATCTTTGTACCCCCTTTCTCATTTCTTTTTTTTTTCAGGCCTAAGGACCTTCTTGAGAATTTCTTGTAGTGGGGGTCTTGTGATGATGAACTCTCTTAGCTTTTGTTTATCAGGGAGAGTTATTATTTCTCCATCATATTTGAAGGATATTTTTGCTGGATAAAGTATTCTTGGCTGAAGGTTTTTGTCTTTCATGATTTTGAATATATTATTCTAGTCTCTCCTAGCCTGTAGAGTTTCTGTCGAGAAATCAGCTGAGAGACTGATGGGGTTTCCTTTGTATGTTATTTTGTTTGTTTGTTTAGCTGCTCTTAATATTATTTCCTTGTCACGGGTATTTTTCAAGTTTGCTACTATGTGGCGAGATGATTTTTTATTCCTGTTTATATATTTAGGTGATCTATTGATTTCGTTCACTGTTATTTCCCTCTCGTTCCCTAGGTTGGGGAAGTTCTCAGCTATTATTTCTTTGAACAAACTCTCTGCTCCTTTTTCTCTTTCTTCTCCTTCTGGAATACCTATTATCCTTATGTTGCTTTTTCTCATTGAGTCTGATATTTCTCGAAGAATTTCTTCATTTCTTTTTAGTCTTAGCTCTCTCTCCTCCTCTATCTGGAGCGTTTCTGCATGGCTATCCTCAATAGTGCTAATTCGTTCCTCCATATTGTCAGTTCTGCTCTTTAAAGACTCCATTTTTTCCACTATCTCGTTGATTTTTTCATCTCCAATAATTCTGATTGGTTTTTCTTTATGGTTTCAATCTCTTTTGTGATGAAATCCCTGAATTCGTTGATTTGTTTCTATGTGTTCTCTTGTATTTTGTTGAGTTTGTTTATGATAGCTATTTTGAATTCTCTGTCATTCAGGTTATCAAATTCTGTGCCTTCAGGGTTGGTTTCTGGGTGTTTGCCATTTTCCTTTTGGTCTGTAGCCATAACAAATTGTCGCAAGGATCCGACAGGGACGGCCTTATTTTTTCCCCTCATGATAAAGTTCGTCCTGCAGTTTCCCCCTGCTGCCACTGGATGGAGATTGTGAGTGGTATGCTCTGAGCCTGCTGCAGCCCCCGGAGGGATTATGCTGAATCGTGGGGTGTGTAGGGGGAGGGGTCCTCTCTTTCTCCTGCTCGACCCAGGGGTTTCCTTTCTGGCTCTCTTAGGGTGTTTGCTACACCCCCTAAACAGTCCGTTGTCGCTTCCCAGTGGGGATCTCTCGACAGTCTGTGAGAGCACCTGGATGGCGATAGTTTTCCCTGCTGTGGACTGCCCCTCCCCCCTGTCTGCGAACCGCACTGTCTTTGCCGATCGATTGGGGAGGGGGAGTACAACTTCTTACCTCTCCTCGCATCCTTTTGGGCTTCCCGCGCCTCCACCGTCCGATGTATGGCAGCAGGGGTTTCTTAGAAGTCCTTTGTAGTGTTGATTGAGCTCTGTTGGAATGCGAATGATGTTTTCGTTGTGTTGTCGGGGGCAGAGATTCAAAGAGGGAATCTCACTCCGCCATGATGCTGACGTCACTCTCTCGTAGATTTTTTTTGAAGCTAATTATAATTGACAGTTTATTACCCGGAGGTTTCAAACTTTTGCACACGTTACAGTCACTGAGGTTGTTAAAATATAAGACATCTGGCCCCACATCCCAGAGATGTTTACTTCGTAGGTGTGGGTGGAGGCCCAGAATTTTCTTGTTTAACACGCACCTGATGTGAATGTGGTGGAGAAATTCACCAATTTCCCAGAGAAATACTGACTTTCCTGTTAGGCATTGTGCTACTTGCTTTCCATGCTGTATTTTATTTAATCCTCACAACAATCTTATGAGACATGCACTATCATTATCATACTCAAGAGCAGGAAGCTGACTTATAGAGAACTTCAGTAAATTGACCATGACCCCATAGCTTATGAGAAGTGGAACAGAACTTGATGATGTGCCAAATTTGCTTGGCAATTTTCATTCATCAGGTTCCATGTTTGACTTTCATGCTCTACACTATAGTTTGTTTTACTGTAGCAGGAAAAAGAATGGATCATCAAAACGTGGGTATACCAAAAAATGAAATGAAATGAGATTCAATTCATTATATATTGAATTCAATTAAGGTTTTCTGTATATGTGTGCGTGTATGTTTGTGTTTGTTTTCTGTCAAACGAGGACTCATTTAACTTGGTTTCTGATCCAAGTTCAATCTCTGAGCTTCCTCCCCTTTTCCTCTTGGCTGAACTGAAAGCTGGCAGAACTGATATAGTCACAGTCACCAGAGGAAACGGGGGACCTCTTATCTGGTTTGTATGAACCCATATCCTGATGAAGTTACCTCACTCTGCTTTCCTGTGATATGGCAACTTCTGCTCCCAGTTAGTATCTGGGCTCCAGTCGGGGCCTACAGGAACCTTGGGCACCCCTCCATGCCACACTCAGTTTCAAGACAACTGAGGCTTATCTTCTTACGCCTCGCTGGGCTCTACTGACATCTCTCCACTATTCTTCCTAGGTTGTCATCAACCCCAATATGGGGGATCAAATTCTAGTCTTTGCTCTTGAAATAACCTCCGATTTTTATGAGGAGACATAACCATGTGTCTGTCCACCCGAACTCCCATGGAAAGCGGAAGGGCAAGATATTTACTTCTTACTCTCCATAAATCTCTTATTTTCAAAGTCCCTCTTCTTGCCTGCAGCTGGAGACACCAGTAATTCTGGATTCAGCATTCTCCTCCAAAGCTTTTTCTTTCATATAACTACGAATGCTTTTGAAATTTGCATCTTTGTTCTCACTGTGTTTGTATAGGGGATGTTTCCAGGGCAAAGGAAGCAGGACAGGTCCTTTGGTGTTTCAAAGTATTTCTTCCGTATGCATTTCACTTTATAACAATATGGTAAGGGGTAGACACATGGATCATTTAGATTTGGCAGAATGGTAAGAGAAGCACTACAAAACATCTTTGGTTTTCCTGAAGCAAATATCGCAAAGAGAGGCAGAAATATGTATGGCATTGAACTTTATTCCATTGTAGTATGTACAATGGGGTGATTTTAACCTGGTTTGTTAATTATATGCAGGGTCTATATCAATCAAATAATGAAATTAAAGCTACGCAACACAAGGTTAGGCAAACAGCTGTGGCCCATTCAAGACCTTGTGTTGCATCCATGAATATCATCTTATTCCTGCTCCCATCACCATCACCTTTCAGCTTTCTCTGTAGATAATCACCTCTGTTGGTTATATCAGCATTTTCAAATACATGTTCATGGAACATAAGTTCCACAGGATATGAATAGGTGTTATGTGTAGAAAGAGACACAGAGATAAAGTGAGTTTGGGAAATGTTAAACAAGATCTTTACTATACAACTTCTCAACAGCTTTACTCTGCTAACGTATATTGTGACCATAACATGGAGTTGGTATTAGTTTCCTAGGGCTGCTTTAACAAAGTACCAAAAGCTGGGAGGCTTAAAACAGCAGACATTTATCTCACAGTTCTGGAGGCTAGAAGTCTGAAATCAAGGTGTTGGCGGGCGGTGCTCTCTCTGAAGACTCTAGGGGAGGATCCTTCCTTGCCTGCTCAAGCGTCTGGTGTTTTCCAGCAACCCTGGGTGTTCCTTGGCTTCTGGATGCATCACTGCAGTCACATGGCCGTCTTCTCTCCGTGTGTCTGCACATCATCTTCCCTCTGTGTGTGTCTGTCTCTGTGCCCTAATTTCCCCTCTTTATAGGGACAGATTGGATTATGGCTCATTCTAATGATCCCATTTAAACTTGACATCTCTGTAAAGACCGTATTTCCAAAAAGGTCACATTCTAGGTACTGAGGGTTAAGATTTTGACTTTTTTTTTTTGGAGGGGAACACAATTCAACCACAAGAGTGTTGTATAGTATTAAATTCACTCCACTGATTCCCTCACTTCAGAGAGCATGCTGTAGTATTTCCCGGAACTCACTTTGGGAAACACGAGAGTATGTGGAGGACATTTTATAAGCTCAAACATAGGTGTGCGTAGGCTCTTTTCCCCATGCCAAAGTTGCTTTTGCTCAGTGTTATCCTGTGGACAAAAAAGATAAACCTGGAAAACTCTTTTGTTATTGGTTATAAAGAATGTGTAAGAGTGAATATGGTTTACCCCAGATCACTTTTGAAAAACTGGAGAAAAGATCTTTTAAAATAGAGAGAGGTTTATTATTTTTATTGTCATTGTTTTGTCATTAGCTGCTTATTTGCACCATGAGTAAAATCCTGCTAATATTGGCTTTAACCATTGATGGACATTAAGAATATCAGAGTTGCCTGATTGAGAAGGCTTATTTGGGGGAATAAAAAATAATTTTAAGAAAAGAAGAGGGTAGGGTGCTCTGATTAGAATTAATCATATCTATACCACAGTGCTTTCCTTTTTTTTAATTTTAGCATGTGGTTTATTATACCTCAGATGGCAGATTGGATCATTTTTTTCTCAGTTCTTCATTTCCTCGCCATATTAGATCAGATGTTCTAACCTGTGTCACAGCCCCACAGGTGGAGTGTACCTCTACACCCTTGACTTGGGGCTTGGCCATAGCCTTGGCTTTGGCCAGTGGAATGTCAGTGGACATGACACATGCAGAGACTTAAACTGTGTTGCAAGTTTGGGCTTGCTCTCTTGCTCTACTGTTTTTTGTTTGGAGAACATAAGTGTTAGTTAGTGTAAGGAGGATGAGAGACACCATCTGCAGCTTGGAGCCAGTCTCAGCAGCGCCCAGCCTCAATCACCCTAGCCAACCCACCTATGCATGAACGATAAAGACATGCTTCCAGGTCTGTGCTGCTGAGATTTTTGGTGACCCATAACAGAGCATTGTTTTTAAAAACAATGATAGATACACCTCACTTATAGGTTTGTCTCCCCAACTACTCTGTGAGCTTCTTAAAAGTCAGGATCATATTTTGTATAATTCTACATTTCCACAGCTTAGTTCCTGCAAATCATAGCCTCAGAATGTTTGATGGGTGAATAGTGAATGAGTGAATGACATACGAGGGTGTGTGAGTGGAACGCAGGGAGCATGGTTACCACAGCAATTGGAGGTAAATAATTTAGAAGCAACACTGGAATACTGCTTTGGTTGTGGGGAAAGGTTATACACATTCTCAGGCTAAAAGTAGGAATTCATGCCAATTCTAGCCCATTCATAAGCAGGGACACTAGGGCCTGAACAAAACCAAACCCTCAGATCTGACTCTGCATTAACCAGATGGCACAGTCTGAGGTTACTTTTCCATTTTGTTCCAGATGGCAGTCTCTTGCATCAATAGCAAATTGGGCAGATCCTCTGAGTCCACCTGCAGCTGCAACTGCAGGAATTTCCTACAAGCGAGTTGCTTCTTAGTTATGATGCCTACTTCTGCTAGTCACGATTACTACACAACATTTGTTTTCTAGAATTGCTATTATGTATTATGAATTCTTTATAAATAATGATGATTCTAACACCACACATTAGTATTTTCTAATGTTAGTGTAGGCTATCTTAAATACTACTGAACGATGTGAAGATTCTGGAAGTTGTAAGAATTTAAAATTCAGAATGTGTAATAATATACATTTTCTGTGGCAGTGTTATGTGCAGTCTAAGTGTGTGTGTGTTTGATTACCTTCCCCTATACCATGTGGGATTCTGAGTCGATATGAAAGCAGCTGACAGCACTAGATAAAGATGATTATAGCAAAGAATTTAATCAATAACGACTTTTATCTCAGCAACACACATTACACCTTTAAAAATAATTTACACAAGTGTTTATTCTTAGCAAGTCTCAGAGTAAATCAGATCAAACTGTCTGAAGAGTCAGAAAAACACTAGAGGAGAAGTAGCAATTCTGAATGTCAAAAAAAATGCTGTGGTCAAGACTGAGCAGTGAGTGTTTCC
Source organism: Tapirus indicus (assembly GCA_031878705.1). Lineage (NCBI taxonomy): Eukaryota > Metazoa > Chordata > Mammalia > Perissodactyla > Tapiridae > Tapirus > Tapirus indicus. Next base: position 8,943,375 of record CM062917.1, read on the forward strand.
TTGATGATACGATACCACAAGATTACCACAAGCCACAATAATGTAATTTATTACATCAATTCTGCACGCATATGTGTCTCATCTCTTAGGAGAAATTTCAAACTAAATCCAAGCGCATCATTGATAAAATAATGTTTCTGATGAAGAATAAATTATATAATTTAAGACAAAAACCGAATCTGTATTGACAAATATTTCATAAAGGGTTTATTCTAATCTGTGTATATTAATGACTTCAAACATTTATTAGAAAGTTAAGGATTTTGTTTATTTTAAGAGTTGTTATGCTTGAAGAGACTAGAATAGTGATCGAAAGCCGTGAAAGGACTGCTGTAGAAGATAACATTGTTTTATTAGCTAGCTAAAACAACAAATACTTTCCCTACACATAGTACAATGAATGGGTGTATGGTCTAAGGAACAAGTATGTCCCTAAGGCAATCACGGGGCCCAAGGGAGAGGGTTCAAGTTGGCTAAAGGGCATTCTTAGTCTTTACCATGAGATTTTTATAGACTACTGGTAGTTATTTCAGGGAGGGACCCTAAAATGGAATTATCATATTTACAGGAGAAGTCTGTTGATTAGGAAGTGAGAAAATCAGGGTATGAAAGTAACAAATTGTGCCAATCAGGGTGTGTGAGAGTGTTCCTCTCCCAGGCAGCATGTATACGTAAATATACTGGAATTTTTGAGCTAGCAATAATAGAGTCTGCAATCGTGATATTCTGTCGAGATTTACGCTTTTTGTGTTCTCCTGTGGTATGAATGACTATTTAAAAGCTTTTAGCTAGCCCTCAATGCACCAAGAGGAACAGAGGAAAGGTTATTACCTGGACTTGAGGAAGCACTTTAGAGGAAGTGTCTGCAGACTCCAAGAGCCTGGAACAACGGCCATGTCCATGGCCTTGGTACTGAGAGAGGAGTTCACCTTACTGGAAGGAGATTCCCGGAGAAAGGAAATAATTCCACCCAAGAATTTTCCTTTTAATGCTAAATATTGAAGAGTCTTAGTGATCATGAGTGTGTGTGTGTGATCATGAGTGTGTGTGTGTGATCATGAGTGTGCATGTTTAAGTAAGACTGCCGATTTCCTTACAGGATACCATGTACTCTTAGGAGGTCATTTAAATGAACTAAATGCTACCTTCTCTAAACAATTACTCATAAATTTTTAAAATATATTTTTAAAAGCACATATAACTCTTTGTATGAACTTAGGATTATCAAACAAAATAAACCTAAGAAAAGCATTGATGGCATTGGATGTTATTATAATTTCAGTTCTTTAAAATGCAAGCAGGAATTATTTTTCGATTTTTTTGTTTTTACTTGTGCTTAAAAAAAAAACTTGTGCTTTTTTTAAATTGAGCTAAGCATGAGTTACTCTTTATTTTATATTATCTCATTGAACCATCATGACAACACCATGAATAGATATTAGTTCATTTTCATACATTAGGAAATTGAAATCAGAAAAGAGTTAGTGACTTGTCCAAGCTAATTCAGGGGAGTAGCCTGCATTCAAATCATGGCCTAAAAGTTTACTTGGAAGGCTGTCTCTGCTCGTGAGTTTATATAGCTCTGGCATTTAATTTCGTGTTTGTCCTACCCTAAAAAATTTATATTATGAATTTCCCTTTATATTCTAGGCAAATTACTTTGACACTATTATCAAATTAGAAACAAAAATTATAATAAACCAAAGGAATACATTATCCATTTGGATGAAAACCATATAGAACCCCAAATCTTTAAAGTAAAAGCATATAATTCACAATAAACGAGCCTCACAATGATGGTTCCATCCACAGGCCTAGTGTATTTGCTTTCTTCCTACTTCTTTTATGTAGTACTTGACGAATGCTTATCAGTAAGAGTTTTTTCCTTCTTTTCTTAAACTGTGAAAGAGCAGCATACTTTAAGCAGTACGATTATGGATGTTCTGTACTTAGCACAGCTCTCAGAAAACAAATCAGAAAGATGACATCCGAGACAGTGTGGGAGAGGACTGGAATAGAAAAAGGAAGCTAGCAAAAGAGCCACAGAAACGCCTTTGTGACTTTCTGAAAACTACCAACATAGGCAATGTTTTGTGCTCATATATGTTCACGATCAGTGAGTAGGGAAAACTAGTCTTTCAGTTTAGCGATAAACAAAAAAATCATGCTTTTTAATGGGCTACGAGACAGCGATGGCGAAGACATTATTAGTAATAACAGGATCATTATCATCAAGTGTTATCCTGGTGCACCTTCACCTGTGCTGTCTAATTTATAAACCACAGATAATTCCAGAATTTCTTTTTTAATAGTTAGTGTCAAGCTTCACCAACCCACCTCCACCTTTTCAAAAAACACCAGCTTTCAAAAATTAGCAACATTGAAAAGTTTCTATTTTCATACTACTAGATCATCTGTTGATGGGGATAATTATTTTAAAAAAGGAGAAAAAGCTCACACTATTACTCTGATTTCATTATTTAGAGGTGCTACTCAAAGACATGCTGTATAAATTCTTAAGAGACATCAGAAATGCCTGTTAAATTAGAGAACAGTGTAGTAAGTAAACAGTGTGTCACATCAACCTCAATTTTGCTATAATCTGAGATTTCAAACACTATTTTCTGGTTTGTAGTAGGCTATGGACTGAATTGGGTTCCCCCCAAATTCATATGTTGAAGCCCCAATCCCCAAGGTGATAGTATTTAGAGGAGTCTTTGGGAATAATTAAGTTTAGATGAGGTCATAAGGGTGTAGCCCTCAAAATGGAATTAATGCCCTTATAAGAAAAGATGTGAGAGACATTGTTCTCTCTCCCTCTCTCAGCCATGTAGGGACACAGGAAGAAGACAGCTGTCTGCAAGCCGAAAAGAGGGCCCCATGGGACACCAACCCTGTTGGTACCTTAGTCTTGGACTTCCAGTCCCCAGAACTGTGAGAAATTAATTCCTGTTGTTTAAGCCACTCAGTCTATGGTATTTTATTATGGCCGCCTGACCTAAGACATACTATTAGCCAAATTCCCTAAAATCTATTGATAAATAACACGATAAACCAAGTTTATTAATTTAGACTCTAAATCTATAACAACTCTCGAAGAAGAAAATGTAGGAATGTAGTACCTTCAAAACCTTATATATAATGAATCAACTTATCAGTTATTTATTTAGATAAATGGTAATGTCACAGAGCGAGATGTCAGAGACCTGGGTTGTACCTTAGTATTTTCTCTGGTTGCTATGCAATTTTGGGAAAGTCTCTTAACAACTGATTAGATTGGTCAGTTTATTTTCCTTTAAAAAGGATTGGTCTGAAACACTTCTGAGGTCCTTTCCAGTTTCAAAGTTCTAAGTGCACTTTAAAATGAAGGAAGGCAACTCACACTTACCATTCTGTTCCCGCTGGACTCCTGCCGCCAGGAGATCAGGCTCCCCAAGGCTGATGTCATTCAGCCTGGTCCCCAGACACTCCATGCAGAGATGTTTGCACCACTCCTCAGCCTCCAGCTCTGAAAAGGAGCACAGAGCATCCACGTCAGGTCATGCTGCACGGGAATGACGGAGGAGGGACGCTTCCTGAACCATTTTCCCGGGTAAGAGGGAAGAATTAAACATCTACCTTAAAACCAAAAAAGCTATATTCAAGAAGAGAAAAAAAAATCCCCACAATTATTTTCCATGGCTTGACATTATAACACTATATTCAAAAAGATGTGATTTTAAGTCATTCCAATGTAATTTTATTTACAAATAATAGTCTGAGAATATTTGTTTACTACCCTAGTATATTTTAGATTGAAATTTTTGAAGGGAAATTACTTAGAAAAATTAACACTATATTCAAAATAACACTATATTCAAAATAACACTATATTCAAAAAGATGTGATTTTAAGTCATTCCAATGTAATTTTATTTACAAATAATAGTCTGAGAATATTTGTTTACTACCCTAGTATATTTTAGATTGAAATTTTTGAAGGGAAATTACTTAGAAAAATTAATGAAATACAAAACAAAATACATAAACGAATAGTTGAAGGAGTCAGACTAGATTAAACAAATGAATGTTCTCCTGAAGGTGACTTAGATGTGTGTGGGTTGAAGGTCTGATCCCCAAGTCATTCTGAATTGCAGTGGATCATAAGTCAGCTCGAGAATGTGATAGCTTTTCTTTTGTAAACATCAAAAGTGGGGTATCCTTACTTTATAAAAAAAATTTGAGATAGGATATTAAAAGTAACTCCCCTTTAGAAAACTCCAATTATCTAAGAAATTGATTAGATCATTCTCTTTTTACTTTCATTACCTCCTTATATTCACAGGGGTTTTTTTTGCTTGAAACATCAGAACATCTCACACCTGCCCAGATTATTGTAATATCTACTGTTTTCACAAACATGAATGAATTTGATTCTAATATAAGCCCTGTGTGGGTGAGGTGGCTAAGGGTCAGGGTCCTGTATCATATCATTGGTCAGCACCAAAACCGAACTGGAACCCAAGTCTTCTAGCTATATTATATGCAGAGATCTGAAAAAGAGTATGAAGTTGAAAATTTGGGGCCAAGTTGCCCCAAAATTGCTGCACAGAAAATGGATAAGAACTTTCTATTGACACCTGCCCAGAGAAATTTCTGACTTTTCCATGTAGCATAAATCTGTACCAGCACAGTTTAGCATAGATTTCCTTCAAATTTGTTGTTACTCTCTGTGCATGACATTCCAGCCTTTGCCTTGACATTTTAAACTCCCCATAAAAAGTTATCTGTGACAGGTTTTCTTGACTCCAGGGATTTGAATACCAACTGCTCTGCCCCACGGTCAGCACCATCAGACGTGGGTAATGTTTCCTTCCTGAGCTTAGTCACACTGCCTTAGCAACAAAAATAGGTTTGATCAATGAGATGTCAAGCCACATTTGTCATTTATTTTCAGTTTTATCAAGACCACAAAATAGTGTTAGAAAATAAAGAAAAAGTGCATGCAGTCCTACAGGGTACTATTCTAATGAAAATAATAGTTCCCATGTTCTAATCAAGAAAGGTATTTTCTTTACAAAAGGTTGTTAGTGCTGTAGTAGATTCCCTTCTCTAGTGATCCTGTGGACAGTGGAGTGGAACCCTGCCCGGTCTTTCTGCACCATCCTCTCCCCTTCAGACGCTGTATCAGACAGTGCTCCGCTGCTAGTCACAGGGTTTTCATGGCCACTTTTTTCGGAAGTGGGTGGCCAGGTCCTTCCTCCTAATCTGTCTGAGTCTGGAAGCTCTGCTGACACCTGTCCACCATGAGTGACCCTGCCGGTAATTGAAATCCCGGTGGCATAGCTTTCAGCATCACAGCAACACGCAGCCGCCACAGTATGACAAATGACAGGCGGGTGGTGTGGTTCACTGACCTGGAAACAAACCCGGGTGAAAGTGCTGAATCTTCACCACTAGACCACCGGGGCTGGCTTTACAAAAGCTACAGTTTGCCTATTTCAGGGATCATCCTCTCAGTAGTGCGAGACACGCCATCTATGTAAGTCAAGGAGAAAGTAGATTCTCATGTGAGCCTGGTCCCTCGCTCAGGTGGAGTCAGAGGCTGGGTCTGGCTGCTTAGGCATTTCCTCAGGAACCTAGAAAATAATCTTTCCAATCATAAGGTCACTAATATAACAAAGGGGCACTTGCTGAGGCCCACAGCTTTCTCAAAGGGGTCTTTTTTCTTCTAGGGAGGAAATGCCAGCCTTCATAGAAGAACTTTACAGGAGCAACATCAGCATACATTGAAAATAATTTTCATTAGATATATGAGTTTTGATTTATAAACTTTATAAAAGTTTTGAAAGATTTTCTAACAACAAATCAAAATCTTAAGCCAATTTCCATGCTGTGTCTCTAGAAATCCTTGACATTTCTGCTAAGGGAGACTATATATATTTACATTTTAATGTTTTGAATATTTCTCAAGATTCTACAACTTAAATTTATCAGTAAAAGCACATACAATTAACGTCTCATCTGCATGACCACCTGATAGTACTTCCAGTACTCCAGAGAGGGAGATGAGAACATCTAATATGCTATTTGAAGTAAAAATAAGAAGGTTAAATATGACAAAGCACCTTTGTGCCCATGTTCCCTTGAAATACTAAGTCAGTGCATGCCCAGAGGTTAAAGAAATATGTCACTCAGTCCTTCCGCTAACTCTTGTCCTAGGATTTAATGAGTCAAAGAAAACAACCATGCAGTAAACGGCTTCTTGGAAGCTAGAGCCACCCCTTCAACTAGAACTCAACGTGGCCTTTTTGTAAAGACCAGACCCAGGGAGGTCTCCCATCACAGCAAGGCTCGGTGTTCGTGAGCTTCCACCAGCAGGTCAAGATTTCTTTTGCAGCCAGTCCTAACAATCATGATGCTTCAGCATTTTAATAGTGCAGTAGCATATAAGAATAGACATAGCAAGAGTCATAAAAATAGAGTAGACACAGTCATATTAAAGACTGAAGTGTAAACTATTTCAGAAAGAGAGAGAGAGGGAGAGGGAGAGAAACATCCCTGCAATTCGGATATCATCAAGGGTTCACTTCTTTTTTAATAGACATTTACCATGAACTCACTATAAGCCAGGCATTGTGCTAGGAAGTTATATGAAAAACACACTTTCTGTTCTCAATGGTCTTAGAGTCCAGTGGGGTGGGCGGGTGAGTTTGGTCTGTGGTACCCCAGAGGGCTGCTGGCTGAGCCCGCAGGAACTGGGGAGCCATGGCAAAGGCTCAGCAGCACGGAAGGAACCTGATCAGGGCCCTGCAGGACAAGCAGGAAGCAGGTGAGGGTGTGTGTGTGAGTGTGTGTATCAGTGTGTGTCTGTATGTGAGTGTGTGAGAATGTGAATCTGTGCGTATGCTAGTGCGTGTCAGTGTATATCAGTGTGTATCGATGTATGTGTGTGTGACAGTGTATGTGTGTGTTTTAGTGTGAGAGCACTGTCTGTGAGTGAATGTGTCAGTGTATATAAGTGTACATGAACGTGTGACAGTGTGTATCAGTGTGGGTGTTTGAGTGTGTATTGGTGTATGAAGTTATTTATGAGAGTGTGTGTGTGCGTGTGTCAGTGTATGAGTGTGTGTGTCAGTTTGTATGAGGGTATTGTGAGAGTGTGTGTGTGAGTGTGTTGGAGGATGAGGCTGCACTGAGGAGGGTGGCCAGGGGCTGAGATGGAAAGGCATGTCCAGGACAGTGACAGTGACATCCTGTGAACAGCCAGGGATTGCCCTGAGTTCAGGTAGTGAAATCTGAGAAACAGTCAGCATTCTGTCCATGCTCTTCACGGTTTTGTAGGATTTCGTTCAATTAGATCAGCCCCAAACCTTCATCTCAGAAGTGTTAACCTTTGTGGTCTACAAACTTGATCGAACAGTTTTGCTGCAGACAAGCTGAATTTGCTTGGGTGTTACAGAAGGCTTTGTTTTTTTTTAATCTGTTTTTGGCGGTCACCTTTCAAATAATTATAGCCATGCTCTTTATTTGTTCTTACTTAGGCAAACTCTATGTATTGAAGTCCTTTAATCTTTTACTGCATGTTAATTAATTTTGTCCCATCATTATTTAACTAGTGTTTTTCTCTGAATTATCTCCCATCTTTCACCTTTCTATATTTTATTTTTACAGAACTGAGGAGATTAAATACAAATGAAATAAACTGAGCTATTGCATTTTTAAATATTTATTTTCCCATAGACTCAGTGTCTTTTTTATCTTTCAAACTTCTACCCTAGCCTACACATAGTGTGTAAATAATTAAAGTTCTTTATGGAGGAATAAAAGCATAGAAATGTTCTACAACATTTTCTGTTTTTCTCTTCATGGTGGAAGTGCTTTTTCATTAAGATGTCTTTTTCGGATAACTTGCACCTATGCTCAAATTGTTAATTCAGGGAAATAACTTTTTCTCTAGAATAGAAACACAAATAATGTTTTCATTCTGTATAGGATTAGCTAAATGAAGAAATTCAGTTAACTTCCAAAATAAAAGTTGAAATGTGTTTGGGAATAACAAGACAAGTGGAGAACAGAGACTAAACTAAATGAGTGAATTATGAGACAAATGGGTTTATTGATTGGAGGGAAAATGATGATCGAGAATAGTGCAAAATAGAAATACTGTCTAAGACGGGCAGCTCCTCCCCGAGTTTCCTTCCATCCCTTCTTTACAGAATTCTGGGGAGAGAATGGCTATATCCCTTTGAATCAGAAGAGGTCTTTACATGGCAGATCCTTAATAAATGCCAACTGAATAAGTGATTAAATTCAAGCTTTATTACTTTCACTAAATTTAGGTCTTAGGATAATGACATAAAAGTTAAATGATCCAAGATGAGCTATATTTGAAAACAGTGAAAAAATTTTCATCACATATACAGAAAATAGGCTATCAGCCAAAATCATACAGCAGAATTAAAAATAGCACGGAATCAGTTTCATGTTAATTTATCATAGGATGCAGGAAAGACTAGTTTGTGTGGAAATAATAAATTATTGTATTTAGTCCTTACTGGATTTGGCCTTTTAAAATAATCTTAGGAAAATGTAGGTAAATTAATCCTGCTTTGTCTTCAGCAAAACCAGTAATTTTCAAGTATATTTAATTCTTTCTTATCTTCTGTGCTGATTTGCTATGATGTGGTGATAAATGTTGTTTACATATTTTTTAAAGTCTTCTTAAATACATGCTTTGCTGGAAAGGAAAGAAAAATGTCTCCCCATGCAAACTATTGCTTAAAGAATACAAAGATGTCTGGTTGTCATTTGAAATTTATAGAGCTATTAAATTATAAATTTTTTGGTTTTGTTTTTGGTGAGGAAGATTGGCCCTGAGCTAACATCTGTGCCAATCTTCCTCTATTTTGTATGTGGGATGCCACCACAGGCTGACTTGATGAACGGTATGTAGATCCATGCCTGGGATCCAAACCTGCGAACCCCAGACTGCCAAAGCGGAGCATATGAACCTAACCACTATGCAACTGGGCCAGCTGCTAAAATATACATTTTGACAATGCTTTTCATTCTTGAAAACTGGCACCTCCTTGTTACTTAACTCGCCTTATTGATACTTTATGGACTTTTCTTCTTTTACTTTTTCTGTAGTAGGAAGACAAGAAGCCAGTTAAAACCTAAACATTTGCTTCAGCAAAGATGGAAAGAATGTGTCTACTTAGCTCACAGGAAAGAGCCTTATCTGTTGAAGTCAGATTGGTAGGATTGATCAGTTTCAAGACAGGGAACTTTTAGTTTTCTTTTCTAAGCAGGAAGTACGTTTATTTCCTTTCCCTGAAGTGCCCTCTCTTGCTCCCATCCATATTCCCTCACACGAGATAATACTTTAAAACTTGTTTCAAATATACCTTCTCAGTTTAGCTCCTTCAGACTCATGTTTAGATTTAACATCTTTCCTCTATATTTCCGCAGCACTCGATACATTTATCATGGTCGCTATATCTCACTGAGTTATTTGTCTGCCCTTCCCAACCAATATATTTAAGATATTGGAGTGTGGGAGACATTGATTTACTCACTCTAGAGCCTAGCACAGCCCCTGGGTATGGAAACTAATAAATAAATGTGGGACGAGTAAGTAGATGTGATTTGCAGTTAATTCCCAGATATTTAAGACACATTTTAGAACCAAATGCAGATAATTTGGGGAGCAGTCACTTCCTGGATGTTTTGAAGTCTCTCTTTGTCCCCATTTAAGTATAGATTATAACTTTTTCTATTCACAGCTGGCTTATCTAGATAAAGGAGATCTTTGGTTAGGAAGGGGAAGGGAGAAATATTGAATACGGTTCTCTACTGAACTTCAGTAATTCTAAAATATCTCCCATTCAAAAGGTTTCTTATTTTATTAAGCTGTCTTTTCCCTTTTTTAATGAAAAAATTAGGAACATATATATATGGAACATGATATGATTAAATCTGCTTGAAGCTTGAGAAATTAAATAATCAGGAATGATTTCCTGATTCTTAACATTGGGGTGGGAAAATCTCAAGACAGAGAATGCAGAAACTGCAAGAGCTAACCAAGGAAAACAGCAAGGGAGACAGAGGAGGGAGGCTGGCAGAGGGGACTGAGGGAAAGTAGGGGAAATGACCTTGTATCTTAAAATACTAAGAAAGGACTGGGTAGATGGGTACATGTTCCATAGAGAAGGGATGTGAAAGGATGCATGATGTAAGCAACTAGGTGTCATATAAAAGGGAACTGTAATTTAAGGGGACACTCTGGGTTTAGAAGGGCAAGAGTGATTTTCAGGGACAGTCTTCCAGTTTCATAGCTTCTGAGAGAGAAAAAAGGCAAAAAGGAAGGAAGAAGTACCCTTCAGCAACTGGGTAATGGAGGAACAAAGAAGAAAAAGCAGACAATTTAGGGTCCTGTAAGACAAAAGGGTGCCCCAATATCAGAGAATTCCTAATCCCCACCCGATTACTGAAGCAAACAAACAAAATCCTTGCAACACTCCCTGGACCTTGTTAAACTGACATAAAAGGGTAGAATTAAACTAGGACTAAAAAATATCCCAATCACAAGAATCAGCAAAGGAAGTAAAAGTCCATAGAGAACTATTGCAGAAATTCAAGACATGAAAATTCATTCAAATTCAAATCAATTTAGGAAAATCACCTCTTACCTCACCCCACTCCCCCCAAATAATAACATAAAGCAGAAGAAAACTGTTAAGTGTACACTCCACAAATAACTGAATATATTCAAACAAACATTTGTGGATACAAAAAATCAGCTTGAATTAGAAGTTCAAAAACTAGGAATAGAAACGAACCAAAAAAATGAGAGAAATGAAGAGTGGAACGAATCTAGAAAAGAAGTGGAAGAAAAAGACAAAATTAACTCAGAAATGAAAAATAAATTACAAGGTGCTGCTGGGGGAGGTCATCAAGAAGATGTGACTGCCAGTTGACCTTCCAGCTGGACCGGGGCAATTGGAGGGCCTCCCCACCATCCTTGGAATGTTCTTTCTGCTTGCCTTCCCTGTTCCCAGAAGCTGCTCCAAGGATATAGCCTTGAGATACAAATGTGATGAGACCATCTGGACTGAGTATATGACTGAATCCAGTTAAGGCCTTTATACCAACTTTTAAGATTCTGGGGGGCGGGGGCGAGATCTACTCGTCTTGTGGCCGCCCGAGACAAGCCTCTATATAAGTTCCCTTGCTTATTAAACCTGCTACTTACCAGTCTGCAGTGGGCTGCCTCTTTCCTCCATCTCTCTCTGCCCTCCATGTAAGGGGGCTAGTTTCAGATTACACCTGGGGAACTTCTGGGGAGGCTGCATAGCAACGAGTGCTTAAGGAAGAACAGACTCAAATGAAAACTTGATCAAAGTTTTCAGTGACTCAAATGAGGCATTGACCAAAGTAAGAAAATAAAACTGTCATAAAAAAAGAAGTAGAAACAGTCAGAGAGAAGTAGTGGAAATGGATAATAGGCAGAGGGGTAATGGTAGCGTGAACCAATGTACGAGGGAGTGGGCATGGTGGTGATGAGCACCATTTAGATTTAGGATATATTCATGAGAACCTATGATATTTGAAAGTTTGCAATATTTGCAGTATCTGGAGTATGAGGGAAAGAGAGAAAGTAAAGATGAATACAAAGTTTTTTGCCTGTGCAACTGGGAGAATGGAATTCTCTTCTAGTAAAATGGTGAAGACTGTGGGAGAAACAGATTTGGAAGAAAATAAGAGCTCAGTTTTAGAAATAAGTTTTAGATGCTCATTAGATACAGAAGTGGATAGCTAAGTAGGCAGTTGGATCTATGAACCTGGTGTTCAGAACAGAGGTTCAGATCGAACTTATAACTGTGGGGTCAATAGCAAATAGATACCATTTAAAGCCATGTATCCACGTGAGATCACCACCTAGTTTAAGTAGATAGAAAAGAGAAGACATTTAAGGACTATGACCTGAGACTCTCCCACAGTTGGAGATCTGGGCTGGGAGGATGAAAGGAGGCTTAGAAGTAACAGATATTCGAGGAAGAAGAAACCAAAAAGAGCATATGCTGGAAGCCAAGGACAAAAGTGTTTCAAGGAGGAGAGCGTGACTTATTTTACTGGGTTTTTTTTTCAGCTTTATTGAGGTAAAATTGACCAAAAAATTATAACCTATATAAACAACATGACGATTTGATATATATATATATATATATATATATACACACACACACACACACACACATATACACATTGTGAAAGGATTCCTCCAGTCCAATTAATTAACACATCCATCGTCTTATATATTTAACTTTTTTTTATAGTGAGAACACAAGTTCTATTTTGTTAGCAAATTTCAATTATACAACATAGTATTATCAATTATAGTTACCATGTTGTACCTTAGATCCTCAGACCTTATTCATTTCATAACTAGAAGTTTGTACTCTTTTGCCAACCTCATTTCTCCCACCCCCAGGCCCTGGCAACCACCATTCTACTCTCTGTTTTTATGAGTTTGACTTTTTTTTTAAATTCCACATATAAGTATTTGTCTTTCTCTGCCTAGCTTATTTCATTTAGCATAATGCCCTCAGGGTCCATTCGTGTTGTCACAGATGGCAAGATTTCCTTCTTTTTTAAGGCTACATAATATTCCACTGTATATATGACATTTTCTTAATCCATTCATCTGTTGATAGACACTTAGTTTTTTTCCATACCTTGGCTATTGTGAATATGCTGCAATGAACATGGGAGTACAGATATCTCTTTGAGATAATGATTTTTCTTTAGATAAATAAACAGAAGTGGGATGGCTAGATCATGTGGTAGTTATATTTTTAATTTCTTGAGTTCCTCAAGAAATTCTGTTTTCCATAGTGGCTGTACCAGTTTACATTCCCATCAACAGTGCACAAGGTTCCCTTTTCTCCACATCCTCACCATCATTTATCTCTTGCCTATTCATCATTTAATTTGGTCAATTAATGTTCTACAAGGATGCCAAAAATATACAATGGGGAAAAGGTAGTCTTTTCAATAAATGGTGTTGGGAAAACTAGATATCCACATGCAAAAGAATGAAATTGGACCACTCTCTTACACCGTACACAAAATTCAACTCAAAATGGATTAAAGATTTGAGCATAAGACCTGAAACCATAAAACTCCTAGAAGAAAACATAGAGAGTAAGCTTCTTGACATTGGTCTTGGCAATGATATTTTTGATTTAACACCAAAAGCACAGGCAACAAAACAAAAATGAACAAGTGGAATTACATCAAACTAAAACACCTCTGCCCAGCAAAGGAAACCATCAGCAAAATGAAAAGGTAACCTATGGAATGGGAGGAAATATTTGCAAACCACATATCTGATAAGAGGTCAATATCCAAAATATACAAGGAACTCATACAACTCAATAGCATAAAACCAAATAAACCAATTAAAAAATGAGCAAAGGGGGGCCGGCCCTATGGTCTAGTGGTTAAGTTCAGTGTGCTCCGCTTCAGCAGCCCGGGCTCAGTTCCCAGGCATGGACCTACACCACTCATTGGCAGCCACGCTGTGCTGGCAGCCCACATATAAAATAGAGGAAGACTGGCATAGATGTTAGCTCAGGGCGAATCTTCCTCGGTGAAAAAAAGAAATGGGCAGAGGACCTAAATAGATACGTTTCCAAAGAAGACAGACAAATGGCCAACAGGTACATGGAAAAGTGCTATACGTCATTAATCAACAGGGAAATGCAAATCAAAACCACAATGAGATATCACATGACCAACTGTTTTAAATACTAGCAAAGCTCAAGTAAAATGAGGTCAAAAATTGACTACAAGATTTACCTACATGGAGGGCATCAGTTACCTAAATAAGGAGAGTTTAGATTGGTAGAAACAAAAGACTGAAGAAGTGCAAGGAAAAATAAGACAGAAGAGACTGAAATTGGAGCCAGAATATAGGTAAATATAAACAACTCTATTGAGAAATTGTTTGCTTGTCTGTTATAAAGGGAAGAAGAGAGATGGCACAGTTGCTGGAGGGGGACGTGACATCAGGAATCTGGTCTGATAACCAGTTCTCGTGGCATAATGAAAGGGGATCGGGATTTGTGCAGGGTGTGAGAGGAGTTGGTAGTGCCATATACAGAGCTCCATGGGGATTAGATTCTGGAGATGACAGATGACCAAAAAGTATGAGCTTCTTGTAGTAACTGACCTGACAGAGATAAAGGGCACATTGAAATTCGCCCGATGGCCTCATGCTGATGGTATGCCGATACAGTGAGTGCTGAAGGGAGAGAGAGAAGAGAGAGCTTTCTGGGAGCACACAGTGTTCTGGGCCCTCCTGATGGCTCCTGTTGATGAAGGTGGAGCCTGCAGATGGGCAGACATTCCCAAGGCAGTGAGATATTTCCTCATTACTGCAGATGAAGGCCTCACGCTGGGTGCACGGACAGTCCCCCAATCCCTGCTGACAGCAGACTGCGGGGGGTTCTTCCTCTTGATTTATGCTGAAGGAGACTCTGAGTCGTCAGTGGGCGGTTATTTCTTAATCTAACAAACCTTGGGGTCTTCGACTTCTGTCATCTAACTCGTTCCATACCTCCCACCTCATATCATCCAATCCAATCAATCAATAACTTTTGATCCCCTTATGTGCAAAGCACCATTCAATGTCCTGGGGATACACAGTCTCTGCTTCCTCGCTTACACTCTAATGTAAACAGGCAAGGAAGCAGCAGAAAGGATTAATTTAGACAGTGACAGAGTCAGGCATTTGTAGCGGCTCTTAGATAGTGTGGTCAAGGAAATCTTATCTATAGAGGCAACACTGTCAAATGTAACATTAAAATATTTCTTACAAATTCTCCCCACGTCCACCGCTACAGTTCTTTGTTTCCTTATTACTGCTGGACTAAGATAAAACCTTCTTCACAGACCTTCCTAAAGCAATCACTCCCACATCTAATCCATATGAACACTTCAATGCATAAAACAAATGCTGTCATTCTATTTCTCATTTTAAACTTCTTTGTACTTTCTAATACTTTTATGTATTTTATTATCATATCTTGCTTGGACTACAGAAAATAGCATTCAAACCTGTTTTTTTTGTCTCCGGTGCTCCCTCTATCATAGTCATTAGTGCTATTCTCCAAATTTTTTGGTTCTTTTCCTTAGGACTTACAGTATGATGGCACTTCCTTGCGCCATTAACATCTGGTTTAGTCATTGGTTTGACCAACGAATTATGAGCAGAAATTCCTGTGACGTGTCTGTGTGAAAGTTGTAAGAGTGAGGTGTACAATTCTTTATACTCCCTTCCCATTGATGCCATGATATAAAAGCAAATAATAAAGTAGTGCTTGCACCAGTTTAGATTCCTGATGCCCATGAATAACAGAGCCATTCTACAGACCCACAGTGTAAGTGAGAAAAAAACGTTTGCTGGGTGAAGGCACTGAGATTTGGGGATTGTTTGTTACGGCTACATACCAAGTGCTTCCTAATTTTAAAGAAGATGGAAGAAAAAAAAATAAAATGGGGTGATGCTGTCACAAAAAAACTTAAAGTATGTGTCATTGTCTGGGTGGTCAGTCAGCAAAGGATAAGGAAACTGTCATGATACACTGGGAAGATGCTGATCCATATGCAGTGGTGAAATATTTGGTTAAAATGTCACCGGCAATCACTTGGTGAAGGAGTTAGAAAATAGCATGAATAGAGAAAGGAGTTGGAAAACAAAACGTTAGCAGCAAGTGTTAGTTGCTATAGGCTGCAAGTGAC
The DNA here is from genome assembly GCA_031878705.1 of Tapirus indicus. Lineage (NCBI taxonomy): Eukaryota > Metazoa > Chordata > Mammalia > Perissodactyla > Tapiridae > Tapirus > Tapirus indicus. The sequence continues at coordinate 8,959,163 of CM062917.1, forward strand.
AAGGTATTAAGGAAAAGAATTGGTCAGTTTGCACATAAAAGAATTAAAAGGAAGTAGAGTGTATCCAAAGAATCAGAGCCTTTTAAGGTTGAAAAAGGCAACTACTTCTCAACTCCAAGTCAACTCGAATCCAAATAAAAAGGATAAGGCTTTGAGCTCCGTACTCTTTCTTGAAACCTCTGAATGGCTGAGCGTTTCTTGGAGTAAAGGTCCAGCCAAGGGTGTGACGCCCAGTGTGTCTGTTCATTTGGAGAAATGGCTCAGGGAGAAGATACCACGGGGGTGCTTCTCCCACCAACCTGACCGCTCAAGGTCTGAAAGAGACACAGCAGCAGGCCTAGAATTCCAAAGACGTATTTCTAGGAAAGAAATGTGGGCATAACTATTGGCACGGAACTAAGTAAAGTCAAAAGATTAAAAAACTGCCACGTTTTTGAAAACAGTTATACTACCAAAGAAATATGAAACTGCTCTAAAAAAAGTCAATGACTTCTGGAGCTTGTACACCACCTGGAGCTTCTAGGGCAGAATGCTGTCTGAGAAAGTTTCTCAGTTCCCAAAGAAGGTTTGTACTCCCATGTTCCCTTCAGATGTCAAATCGAGGCAGATAAGAGAAAATCAGGAAACTCCCAGAAAGTGAGATCATGGGTTTCAGGCAACAATGGACTACTGATCCCCTCCCAGGAAGCAAAATTGGTGCCTAATCTAGTAGAAGATCCCAGTTCACATAGTAGGGGGCCCCTGCACCAGTGCTCATCCAGTCTCATGCCACAGTGTGCATCGGTGTGGAGGGGCCATGGGTTTCTACCATGAAGAACCACATCCAGACTTGCTGTAGGGACAACTGTGCCTCTGACTGGATGCTGGGACTGGATGAGACATTGGGGTGTGTTCTTTGGGGAGGAGTGAATTTGTTTTGTGTTTAGGAAGAAAACCGGGTGGATGTTGGTGACCAGAAGCGTGGATAGTGGAAGTCCTCTGTCCAGTTTACTTGGTAAGCTGGATCTAGAGCTTCTTCTCTTAGGCTCATGGTAAGCTGGCATTTTCTCCGCTTTGGTGCCTGGCATACTAAATATTTGCTGCGTGAATGAGAAAGTAGTAAGATATTTTCCATAGTGTTCCCTTTAAATACACTCAGTTTGAGATACTCTGAGAGTATACAGGGTGAGCATTGCCTATAATTAGAAGATGGGAGGAATGTGATAAGGATCTTTGTTTATCTCTAAGAAGAACGCACCAGTAGTTTTGACCATTACCTAATAACCTGGAATTCTTCTTTCATTCTAGTTATACATTCATAAAGGAAGAAAGCATGAGGAACACTGATCTTGAAATACAAATAATTAAAAAGGAGCATAAAAATGATAATTATTCTGATAATTTGCAGCAAGATGATCATTAAGATTTATATGTTCTATTCATATGATCATAAGTATTACATAGCTCATAAAGATGGCTTTTCAAAAGCCAGTATCAAAATGAGAGTATACAATAAATATTATGTTCAAATTAATTTTCTATTCATGGAAATAAAGATAATATATTATTTGCAGAAAAGTATTTAGGTCTGAAAAATTACTTCTCAGTAATGATTTGAAAACAAAATACAGAAATTATGGAAAACAAAACCAACTGATTATTTTGAAGTTAAAAAAAAACTACAAGAATTTCAAATATTAGATCCCCAAATTAATTAGTTTACCTTTTTGATGCATAATATATTTTAAAATCAATCTTTATTTTATATTACCTTTGTGCCTCAACCCAAACATTACATAAATAATTTATTTAAAAATGTATTTGTTGAACAGTCATCCTTCAAATTAATGGCTTATGAAATGAGATAAATTGGAAATGTATTTTCATATATTTCAGAAAAAATTTTATTAAAGTAAACTTTATAGTATAGTTGAATGGGATGTGTTCTCTTATGTTTGGATCCAGCTGAAGCTACCACCTAAAAACCACTAAATATCTCTACATTCTAAAGAGAGCTACCATACTAATTCACAGAGTGACTAAAATTGGCGTTGTGTGAGAACAGGCTAGTTGCTGTCACTTGTTGCAATTCCTTCCCATATACATGCTGATGAAAACAACAGCCACCACAAAAATTAAAGGCAATTATCTGAATACAAATTGGCACCCTAGGAGAACTATGGCAATCCCCCTCTCTAATCTTGAAAGAGAAGGCACGAAACCCCCTCTCCATCCCTCAAGCCAAGAGAGGGTATGTTTATGTGCATCTCTGCATGCAGGGGTGTGTGTGTGTCTGGGGAGACTGGGAGTATCTCTAGGACACACAAGAAGTGGTGATTGTTACTTTCACTCCCGGGTTGGAAATCTGCTTGTGCAGTAGACTTGCTATTCTGCACTCTTGTCCATTTGATGAAGATGTTGGGGAGAGCCGGAGAGAGACCAAAGGGTGGCATTGGTGCAGAGGCCTGCATTCCCACATATTGGATGGCAAAAATAAAAGAAGTGATTGCGTCCCAAGTGGACCCTGCTGAAGCCCAAGAGGGCTGCCTTCTGAGTGAGAACTCAAGAGGAGACCCTAGCAATAGAAAGTTCTGAAGAGACTGTGATGGTGCATGCTGGGCAGAGGTCAGGAGAGATGAACATAGGTCGAGTACCTGAAGCACATCTGTACTCATACCAGGGTCTGTGCAGTGAGGAGGCCACCCTCAGGACTTCCCAAAGAACTCAAAGGTTCCACCCAAAGAGAACCTGCCACACAGAGACCATGGGCATCCAAGAGAGAATGGCAACCATGCCAGCTAACCAAGAGGTGTTGGTGTCTTTTCCTCTATCCTTTTTCTCAGGACTCAACACAACAGTGAAGCCAGAATTTTGGAGGTGAGGAGATCACAGAAAGATTATGCCCCCATCTTCCCTGAGGCCTGAGCTAGAGAGAGGGAAAGAGCTATCAAGTGGATCTGAGATACAGGTCTAAGTTTGACAGGTTGAGATTTTAAGTCTGGAAAGTGAACGGGGAATCACGATTTGGTTAAGGAGCAGGAAAGGGCAATTTGTCAAGGCCCAGCTGAAGGCAACAATTGGAGAGAAAATACCAAACCCCCAAAATATAGACTCTTCACTTTTCTGGTACCATACTCTTTAATTACATTCAAAATGAAATATCTTTGCATAAGAGAATTTCTTTAACATATAGCATGCAAATATGATAAAAAGATTTTTTAAATTACTAAGAGGTTCTTGGAGATTGTATATAGGAATAAAAGGGGCTTACTAGACAAAATTGTTAGGGAAATATTGTCCAATGTTAAGGTATGAATTTATTAAAAGCTCCACTGCAGTCAATGCAAAACACCTTACTGTTCCTGGGAAAAAAGAGTAGCAAAATTCCACAATTCTTTTTAGAACTATACACCTCCAGAATTTCTTAGTTAATTTTTTTCCAATTAGCAGCTCTCCACAATGTGTTTGTACTATCATAATCAACCTGAGGATTACACGTGGACCATTCGATTATTACCTCTCATTGGGACCCATTTTCATATTCTGGTTGGATTTTAGGCTGAAGGGACCTCTTGTGCTCGAATGACTTGTTATTTCTAATTCCTCTTGCAGGATCTAAAAATAAACCTACAGAAGTCATGGACCTGGAGCAGAGCAGAACTTGCAGGATGGAGTGAATGCAAAATTGCTTCAGAGTACAGTGGTTTAGGGATTTCCCTGAGACCAAAAGAATCAGCTGATCCATTCCAGTTCTTACCTGTGTCCCTAAGAGTGACACATTATCCTGTGGAATCTGTAGGTAGAAGCTGGCTTTCACCTCCTTGTTTTGTTAATAATTGCGCTATCTTTTAAGGGACTTGAGAACAGAAACACTATTCCAAGGAGATAGCATGAAATCATTTCTGAACCACTTAGGGATGGTTCCAAAAAGTATCCTTTGGTTTTCTTCATTGGCTTTGGAGCTAAGATGAAAAATGTCACCTTGAAGACTTGACCCATCCTATTATTTAAATTTACTTGTTCCTAGTAAGTATTTCTTTGAAAGCAACTATTTTAACTTGGCTTGAAGATCAGTTTTGTAGGAATAAATTTGGTATGGCTGTTGGATAGTTGGAGAGTTGGTAATAGGACAGCGTTGCATTGGCACAGCACAAGAGATTAACCTTCAAACCATCACCATTTTGGTTATTTACGCATCACAGTTGATTTTTTTCTAAAGTACAGATTTTCAAACTGACTATAAAAAGTCTCATTGGAAATCCATTGCTGCACACTCATGCAAATTTTGGTTTGATTAAAATGGATCAATGTGAAACTGTGTTCAAATATTTTCTGTTTGCTCAAAGACACTATCCATCTCACAACAAAGACATTAAGATAAAAGACTCAAATAAACAAAAGGGAAAGAGGCTAGAATTTGGAGAATATAGTTAGGGTAGGAGAAAAACACTTTCAAGGAAAGAGGCTTCTTTACAAGAAACAAGGTAAAGAAAGCAGTAATTTACATCAGGAGCAAGCGTTCTACAAGTATCTAAGATAAATGAACATCCTGATTAAAATGTGAGTCTCAAGACAGAATTGTGGAAGAAATAAGAAAGGAGAGAGAGAATAAAGTGATGATTAGCTCCTGGAGTTTGGAATCAAAATACTGATGAGGAGATTAAATTCCGGTTTATTTAGAAGAATTAAGGTGAAAAAATATTAGCTGTCCCTCTTTGATTACTATTTGTTTCTGTGCTAAGTCCAGAAGTATAGCTTCTGAGACTGGGCACAAGATAGGCATAATTCAGATTTCTGATTTGGACGGACAAATAAAAAAATGTTTGTAATGTGTATTTCCAGTTAGGGGTGGTTGGTGACAGTCCACGTCACATATTTTATGTAAGCATTTTATTTTTCCTTTACATTGTATCTGTGTTTGTATTCACTTTTAAAAATTATTTCAGTGAATTAAAATTATATTTTAATAAACAATTATTTTAGGTAAAAAAACAAAATTAACTAGATGATCATTAATCACGTTACATTTTGAATTGACCCCTTCTGATAAAAATGGGCTAAATTTTATTTTTTTTCCTTTTTTTGTGAGGAAGACCAGCCCTGAGCTAACATCCGTTGCCAATCCTCCTCTTTTTCTGAGGAAGACTGGCCCTGGGCTAACATCTGTGCTCATCTTCCTCTACTTTATATGGGACGCCGCCACGGCATGGCTGACAAGCGGTGCAACGCACCTGGGATCCAAACCTGCGAACCCCAGACTGCCAAAGTGCAAACTAAACTGCTGCACCACCAGGCCGGCCCCCGAGATGGGCTATATTTTAGAATTGTTATCCCGACAAAGCACGTAGCAACCTTGAGTTGTTGGTACAGACAGTCAGGGGAAGGGGTGCCGCTGTTGTTCACAGGTGGTCCTGAGCAAGCTACTCGTGGTCTCTGAACTTCAATTTCTTATTTCGGAGATGCCAATAGTTTCTTCTTTTTTGCTCTTTAAATAACTGCTTATGAATATAATTTGATAAATTTTGAAGTGCCACTCCTTCATCTTAAAACTTTTGCATCTGCTTTCTCCTCAAATTTGCAACTTGAGTGTAGGAAATATCAAGTATAGATAATAAGATGTCTCCATAATAGAGAGGAGAAAGAACATACGCTCCTCAGGATCAGTGTGACGACTCGAACCTTTGCTCAATTTAGGTAACAGAGGGATCCTTCATAAAATTTTAGTCCTGACGAATGTTATAATTTTACAGAGATACATGAAATTCTTTTAGTGATTGTGTTAACATCAATCTGAAAAAAAAATCAATATCCTGCATTAGCACACACCATTATAACACAAACAATGAAAGTGGTCAGTCTCTTTGAGATTTGTATATTAGAGTCAAAATTTACAAGTTATTGGAAATTTTATATTTATTAGTTTTTATTTGAATAAATCTACAAAGAGACACTTGCCTTCTACTCCTCTTCATATAAAAGGTAAAACATTTAGCAACTGATGAAAGTCTTCGTCCCCAAATATGAAATTTATGCACATTGCAGGCCTCCATGCACAGTGTTTGTTTCAGAAGCAAAGAAACCATGTGGAAAAGAGTTAAAAGTGGCTCTCAGAAAGGAAGGAAGTTAGGGCCCTGTCAGCAGCCACGTATCTGTTTGTTTCCGACATGCATCGCGGCCTCTTCCAAACAGACCCGAAGATGCACTTAAAGTGAAACAGATGGCACAGCAGAGGTGCCTCCTCTCCTTGCAAAGCGATGGCACACCCAAATCATTCGCATCAATAGACTTAGCAGTTCTACGGTTCACTGCTTGTAATGAAGCACCAGGATTTCTGACTGTTCATCCAACAATATTTAAAATCTCACATTTATTCAATGTTCAGAGAGATAATGCCCCAGCAAATAATTACAGGTCCGCTCAGGTCAAGGTCCTTTTTCAGCCATTCTCTGAGACACTCCAAAATGCATTACGGCTGTAAATCACTAGTCAACGCGAGTTATCGCTGTGCTGATCCTCACGTCCCAGTCATCGCGCTTAACGACCTGCTTGCTCAAGTTCCTAGTGCCCTTGACTTTATCTCAAGCTGCTTAATTGACAAAATTCCATTGGTCAATGTGAACAATGTGCAGTTTCTCAGGGAATTAATTCCTAAATAAAAACACAAAGATATCGTGCAGATACACATATGTATTATTATGTGATTAGCTTTTTTTGTAAAATGACAGCAGGTAGCCTTCTTTTCAGTGCTTTTGTGGTCACTATCTTTTTCTTAAGGACACTATTTTTTTATGCTTTGACTGCGTATCCTTTCGAAGACTGCATGTGGCTATGGATGTGGACAATGCTGACTCTTGAAAAATCACCTTAGGTAACAGGACAGACCAGGATGCTGTTGTTTCTCCTGAAGGAGCAGAGAGCAGAGACAGCACACGTAGACACGTAGGAGCTGGTGCATCAGGAGCTCAGTCTGACAGAAGCCTCTTTCACCCTGGGATTCAGTGGAAGCAGAATCAGATCCAGTGATTAAATGTTTACATGTTCTACCATTCGACTGCAGAGTGCGGAGAAAGTTTGCAAACTCTGTGTATTTGGTTTTAATGTGTTTTCAAATGTTCAGAGTAGAAAAAATAACTGCCTTAAGGGAACTGGACAAAACCCTGTTGTAACTCTTAAGGGTCAGTTTTTGCCATCTCTGGTCTGTTAAAAGATGGTGTTTATAATATGCAGCCTTATTTTTATAGGTGCTCTAGGTGTCAACCAGGAATATTGAGAAATAAACTACCGGAAACCCAGTTGCCAATTAACTTCTTCCCTTATTGCAAAAAGAAAGCTATATGCAAAAATTAAGAATTTTGAGTTTATATATTAGTTTTTGCTGTATTTTGGAATATTGAAAAAAAGACACCAGAAAAAGATTTGTTTCCATTTGTGAAAGAAATGGAGGCATACAGAGAGATGCTACTGGCAGATCTGAGTAGTGGAGCCCAGGAAGCAGAGGGACCCCTTTATTCTGATCAGGAAAATTAGCAGTGTCTTTTCCATGTTGTTCTGGAATGAAATAAGCTTGTGCTGTAATAATAATAGCAATAGTAACAGTAGTAGTTTTTCTTATGATTTTAAACATTAAAACAATAGCTGTTATTTTTAAAATATTTACTGTATGCCAGATCGTGTCCTAAGAAATTCACATTACATGTGTCAACTCTTTATGCATCCCACCAGCGCTATGAGCTAATCACTGTTAATTTCCCACTTGTACAGACGATGTAACTGAGACCCAAGAGTTTAAAGAAACTGCCAGGTCACACATGTAGCATGTGAAGCCCAGCAGTTACACCCAGCAGTCCAGCCAGAGTCCATGCTCTTACTCATAATAAGAGAGTCTGGTTAATTTTTATCTGAGGTCTGACAGGACTCCAGACTAATTCCAGAAATATAAAAAATGTAGGTGAAAATCTTCCATCACGTTGGTGGATTTGTTACCTCTCTCATATATTGGGTCAATTTCCCCCTTGTAATATTATCCACATGTGGCTTCTCTTTTGAGACTATTTTGTTAGGTGGATAAAGGTTGAGAACTATTAAACTCTTTCTAATAAATAGTTTAACTTCAAAAATGTCATTACAGTACACCAGCTTTCTTTGGTTTGCATTTTTCTGTTATACTTTCCTGTATCAACCAACTTTTGCTTAGATGATGCTGTGGTAAGAAACAGCCCCACAATCTCAGGGGATTTCTACAACAGAAATGCTATTTCTTGCTCCTGACCTCAGTGGATGCAGGTCAGCCTCAGCTCTGCTCCAGGTTTCCTCCTTCTGGGACCAGGCTGAATGGGGAGCCTTTATCCCAGTCTCAAGGTAAAGGGGATAAATGCAAACACAGAACCATGCAATGCTGTTAAAACTCAGCGGTGGCATGTGTCACCACTCCCACGTTCCATTGATGAAAGCAAGTTAATGGAAAAGAGGTTTAATATTCTAACAGAGAAGGACAGGCAATAATTGGAAACTAACACAATCTACCATGTGTGATTCATCTCTTTTCATCCCCTTACTTGCTATCACTCTGGGTCCTTACTTTTGTGTGCATTTATCTAGCAAGAAGTATATAACCAGATTTTTAAATCCATTTTGAAATCTCTTAATAAAACAGCGAGGTATTTATATTTGTGTATTTTTCTTGATGATTTCATGTTTTCCATTTGTCATGACTTTTTCCCCACCTCTTTTTCTGTTCTTTTCTTCACCAGAGGTTATCAGACTTCATTGTGCCTTAGAATCACGTGGAGAGCTTGTTAGAGGAGTGTATTCTTGGACTCCCATCCCCGGAGTTTCTGATCCAACAGGTCTGAGGTGGGGCCTGAGAAATTGCATTTCTAACAAGTTCCCAGATATGCTGATGCTGATGCTCCAGAGACCACACTGTTCTGTAGTGTTAACTGCATTTTCTTTTCCCTCTTCCTCGTGTATAAGAAAAAATCCAATGATCTTAAAACACTTTAATAATTTCCTCTCATCTTCATACCATATTATTTTTCAACATTCTATTTGTAACTTATTTTAAGTCTTTAAAATAGTTATCATTCTTAGCATTTTACAGCAATATTACTTCAGATTTAGTAACTTATTTTTCTCAGTCAACATTTATTAAACCTGTACTATGTGCCAGGGCCTTGCTAATATTGACTTGTTTACCTCCCAGAAAAAACCATTGATGTAAGTACTATTATTATTTTTATTTTCATTTTACATGTGGAAACTGAGGCACAGTGAGGTGAAGTAATTTACTATTAGTTACAAAGCATAGCTGACTCCAGCACCCACACCCTTGACCAGTCTACTGTATTGCCTCATCATTTGGGTTTCCATCCCCCTCCTTTCTGCTTTTAGCTTCCTTCTTCCTAAGAATATATTTTCAGTACTTCTTTCTGTGAAGGCTTAGGTTAATAAATTTCCTTAGTTTCTGTATTTCTGAAAATGTCTCTCAACCTTCACTCTTGAATGATAATTTATCTTGACAGTTATTTTTCTCTAGCATTTTGAAAATATTTTTCTAGTGTCTTCTGCCTATTGTTGCTAATACTGAGTCATCTATTCATCTGTCATTTCTTTCTAAAAGCAGTCTCATTTTCTTTGGAGTTACTATTAAGATTTTTTGCTTTATATTTAATTTTTCACATTCATCATAATGTGTCTATTTGTTGGCTTAAAGTAACTCTTGAATGTCTTTCTTGATTTCTGGGATTTTTGTCAGCTATTATCATTTTGAGTTTTGCCTCCCACCTATTTACTCTTGTTTCTTACCTTGGAAATCCTGTCAGGTGTATGCTAGGCATATGCTGGACATTCTCATTCTATCTTTCATATCTTAGAATCATATCTTAACATTTTTATCTCTTCATATTTCATACTGCATTCTTGATTTCTCCATTTCGTCTTCTAACTAACTGGTAATCTCCTCAGATAGTCTAATTTTATTCAATCCTTTCCATTTCAATGACTTTTTTAAAAAAAATCTAGAAGTTCTAGTGGTTTATTTTGCATATATTCTGTTTTTTATATTATTATGCCCTTCTAACATGATGTCTATTTCTTTCTTATATTTATTTATTGTAAATATAATTATTTTATATATTTTTAAAACTTTTCCTATTATTTGCAGTTCTGGGGGTGCCAGTTTGCCTTTTTTTATCCACTAACTTTCTCTCATTGTGATTTATTCATGTGGTTTGCACTGTTTTTTTCTAATCTTATCTCCAGAAAGTTTTCATCTCCTCTAGAAATCTCATAAGGCCGAGGTTCTTAAATCCTCTCTACAAAACTGTTTCAACTTTGCCTCCTTCAAAGCCCTACAGCAGTGAACAATTCTGGATGAACTTGAAGTTTAATATCAGCTTGAAATTCTTTCCTTATGCAAGTAGTTCATACCGGTACATTATATTTATATATGGGATGAGTCTCCATTTGGATGACTATTTTCCACTCTACCTCTGAGACAGATATGAGCCCTCTCATTACTTCTTCAGGGCATCAAGTCAAGTTGTGCTATTCTTTCTTCAAGAAGGAAAGAGCACTCGAAGAGCCAGATTTTATGCAAGGAATTCAAGTCCACAGCCCCCACTTCATCTTGACGCAATGTCAATGTCATCTTTCCTGCCCTAGTGATGCTTACAGTTGTCTGTGTGTGTGTGCCTGGTTCAGTACATAATGACTCTTGAATTTGTGTCTTGAAGTCTTTTGTCAGATTTGGAAAATTCTCAGCCATTTTCTCTTCAAATACTTCTTTTGCACATTTTTTTTCTCTCTTCAATTTCTGGAATTCCAGCTACACGTATATTAAGTTTTTTCTCTGTGTTTTACCCATATTTTACTCTTATTTCTGTTTTTTTATTGTTTTCCTCTGTTTAGTCTGTATATTTCCAGTGACCTATTTTTCAGTTTACTAGTAACTCTTAAGCTATTTTTAACAGATATTAAATCGATTTATTTAATTTCGTCTATAATGTGTTCCAGAATTTCCATTTGATTACATTTTTTAGGTTCCAGTTCTCTGCTGAAGTTTCCACTTTGTCATTTATATATTGAGCATATTAATCGCACTTATTTTAACTTCCACATTGGAATGTTGGTTAACTCCAATATTGGATAACCTATAGTCCGGCTTCTATTGACTGTTTTTTCTCTTGGCTCCTTTTCTCGGTATGATTGGTGATATTTGATTGAATGTTGGAAAGTATATATGAAACATTGTAAAGATAAACTGAGGATTTGAATGATGCTATCTTTGTGCTGAGAAGGTTTAGTTCAGCTTCTTGCAAGTGGTTAGAGATATCAACTTTATCTAGTGTGGGGCTCAGCTGATTCAAATCTGGGTGTCTGTCTTTGTCAGGACTGATTTATGTTCAATTTGTCCTTATTCCTGGGGTATAGCACTTCAGGATCCCACTAGAATCTGGGATGTTTACAAGGGTCCCTCTTCCTTCGTGGAGCTTGAAAGTCAAATTTGACTCTCAATATCATGAGGTTATTGAAAGCTCTTCTAGCCACCATTGTAAGCTTGGCTTCTCAACCCCTTAGTGGTTCCTTACCCATCAGTAAATACCTTGTGAAGCAAAGCAGAGTCAAGTGTCAGGCTCACTTCTTGGTGCTTCCTTCTCTCCAGGATCACATTCCCTGAAGTCCTGGTTGCCTTTGCAGCTATCTAAACTCCAGTTTTTTCCTCCCCAGTCCCATGAGGCTGCCTTAAAGCACTTCTCAGCTGTCTGCTCATAGCCTCTTCTTTCTGCTTAGGTCTCAGCCTTTGAGACCTATGCTGCTTATGAATTAGCAAAGGCCTCAAGAGTAAAAATAGCCTCAAAGGCTGGGTTCACTTAAATGCATTTGCTTTATATCTTGGGTTTTGGCTTCTCCAAATCCAATTGCCATCGTATTTCTTAGATACCTTTAAACAGGTAATTAAAAAAATATATTTATCCTTTATTTATATGTATTATTAACCAGAGTGTTGATGTGATCAAAGACAGTCTGACACAGCCAGAAGTAGAATTCTGTAGTAAATCTTTAAATATATAGATATCACTCCATATGCAATACACAAGTCTGAAAATACCATGGATTGTCATATTGCTGCTATTCTTACTATTCAAAATAGATTTAAAAAAAAAATTCTGGCCGCTAGAGTAATATCTTTGCCTCCTTCAATCTTGACTATTTAGTAAAAAATATTGTTATATTTTATGTGTTAAAGTGTTTGTAAAGAGAAGGGATCCTGCATGAGTCAATGTCTCAAATTTATAGGGAATGTTCATTTTTCAAAACTAAGACTTAAAACAAATATGAAAACAATTGAAAATTGATTCTAGATTTTATGATATGTGCTTTTAACATTATTTTTAGTGTTTATGTAAAAAAACAACTCCTTTAAAATTATTTAAGAATTTGCATGTCATCCTAATCCTCTCTGTTTTATGGATTGGATTAAAAGCAAAATTACTCATACAGATGTTCCTTGATGAAGAAACAAGAACACTCTCAGTTTTGCATGAGATATGTATGAGCAGGCACACAGTTCACTACCTGTGGATGCCAATACACAGCCAGGTCAGAGCAGAGAGAATCCCATGGACACTGATGGTGATCTAAGGCCATTCCCCCTTTGCTCTTTTTGTTATTAAATCAATTTCTTTTTAAGACTAACTTCAATTCATTTCCTTTTTTTATGTTGTTATCAAATGCATTATGAATAATAAGATGATTGAAAAATATCAATTTTATTTAACAAATGGATGTCAGAGAGATGTTTTTAGTCTTTGTGAGGAAATGGGACAGAAAACAGACTGGAGGGGGCAGATGATTCAATGCATGGGTTGGGGGGAATTGGATACTCTGAAGAGGAACCAAAACGTTTGGTTGTGAAGGTGAAAAGAAAGAGAAAGACTATCCGAAGCGGGAGTCCAGGGACAAGTTTTGGAAAAAGCTGCACATAATCTGACTCTATCTAAAATTTTATGGGAATTATCCAGTTTTGAGGGAGTAGTTGGGTTATACATGGGATAAAAGACATAAGAGGTAGAAAAAAATTCCTGGTGCTGAAAGGAGGTAGTATGACCGAAATCCCAGGTAGGGGTGTTGACCTTATTTTGGTTCCTCTGTTATCACAAGAGGCTTAGTAGAGAGGATGGGTGCAGATGTTTGTTTACTGTGTAATGGGTAGTATACTGTAACGATGACTTGTATTTTCTCTGTGAAATAGAAGAGAGTATCCTTTCGTTACCAACAATATGTTTTATACATCTTTCCACACAGAGTCCAGGACTATGTATTTTTTGTTTTTGTGAATGTGTATGGCTAGAGAGTTTTCCATATTAGGAGTGTACCGAAATTTTAACCACTCCTGTGATGTACGGCATTTAGACACTGCAGTGAATAAAACATGGATAGAATGTTACACAAAAAGAACTTGAAAAACGAATGGTTACTTCATATTGTATTAAAAGTACAATAAGAGCAGTAGTATTAAAAAAAATAATAAAGGAGTTGGAAGACAAAATTGAGAATATCAATATTTTATAGAAAGTAAAACAAATAGACCAAGAGGTAAAAAAGAGAAGATGAAAAAAATAATTAGGCTCTCTATCAAGGCTGTCCAATACACAATTAGTAGAAGTTCCAAAATTAGTGAACTATGAAAAATAACAGAGGAAATTATCAAATAAATAATATTAAAAATGAAAAACTTCCAGTAATGAAGGGCAGGAATCAAGTGCCCTTTTAGAATAGTGAAAATAAAGTGATGATTAAGAAAAAATACATGCCACCTACAAGGATTACCTATCAAACATAGCCTTAGATATCTCAGCTGCAACATTAGCAAGAATGCAATGGAGAAATATCTTCAAAATTATAAGGTCAAAAAAAATTTTTTTTGTAACCAAGTATGGCAACAAATGTTAACTAGATTTATTGTGGTGATCACTTTGCAATATATACGAACATCGAGTCATTATGTTGTACACCTGAAACTATATAATGTTGTATGTCAATTATACCTCAATTTAAAAAAAAGAAGAGAAAAAAAGAAATATCTTGTTATATACAGTTTCTCCTTTAAATGGACACGTGTATTTGCTGAGTGTCTTTCAAAAAGATAATAAAACAGCCAGACTCTCATTTCACAAGTTAAAAAATATATATATGACATATATATATATAAAATATATAGTAAATTATTATCAATCTAGAATTCTATGCCTAAATAATGGTTTAATATTTAAGGGAAAATCAACAGATTTTCCTAATTTACATCATCAACAAACTTCCCAAATATTCATGAATCTTTTATGGACTTTTCATTCTCTATCACTGGTCTATTTATTTACTTCTGTGTTCTCAAAACATAGTTTTAATAATCATGTAAAACCATGTACTAGTATGTTTTGGTATCTAATGGGGCAAGTCTCCCTTTCCCTCTCATTCTTTTTCAAATTTTTCTTGTTTATTCTTGCATCTCTCTCTCTCTCCCAACCTCCCTCCTTCTCTTTTTCTCTAAATTTGGTATCTCTTAACATGAGATCTACCCTCTTACCAATTTTTTAAATGCACAGAACAGTATTGTTAACTATAGGCACAATGTTGTACAGAAGATCTCTAGAACTTATTCATCTTATACAACTGAAACTTTTTACTCACAGAACAGCAAGGGCCACTTCCCTTCACTGGATATGATCTTTTAATCTATTTTTACCAAAATATCACTGAAAATTTGAGAAGCCAAGAGACTTAAATTTGTGAGCAGCTTTTCAATTTTCTTTTATTCCTTATCAAATGCATATCAAACAACATCCAGGCATTTCTTGCATTGTTCCTTCCTATTGAGGACCCTGGGTCTGGCATGGCTCACCCTGTGATGGGGGACATGACTGGGGTGTTGCTCACTGTCTGTAGCAGAGAGTCCTGAATAAACAGACCCTGGCACCCCTGCTCAGGGCAGGAGGCATCCTGACCCTTCCTATTACTTCTCCTAACTCACAGATTGAAACTCTCATTTCTGAGTATATTAAGGTCTTTGACCCACCCAGAAGCAGCATTCCCTGTATTTTCTTTACAGATACTTAAACCAACCAATCATGTTTTTTCAATAAGAACGGAATTTTCAGAAATTCTTCTCCTACATGCTACCTGGTGCATTGACCTACCTTCCCAAAGAACAACGGTCAACAGGGACAGGGTGTTAATCCTATGTACCTTTTCTGGGAAAGAAAATTCATTGCATGGTGGTTTCTGGGCATCTAAGCTCCATGTAGGGGACTCTCTAAAGGGCTGTCCCATGACAGATCCATTTTAGGATCAGTGGTCAGGCTTATTTTTTTTTTAAATTCTAATTTGGGGGATTACATTGCACGAATAGATGAATATAGGAAGATCTGACGTCTTTTATATTATCTAAAGATTTACATATTTTTTATTTAGGTCTTGCACATTTCTCAGATTGTCTACTCTTAGGAATTTTATGGGAATTTTTGTCTTTGGAAATAAAGTAATTTATTTCCATTACCTCTTTTTAGATATGTATTGCTTCTTTCTAAGTCCTTAATTTCCATGTATTGATCTTCTATCAAGCTACTTTGCTATACATTAATTCAAATCCATTTTCAATGGATTTTTTTTGCATTTTCTAATTATACAATCATAGAGTTTGCTGTGACAACTTTTTTTTTTTTTTTTAAAAAGTTATCCAGGGGGGCCTCCCGGTGGCGCAGCGGTTTAGTCCGCGCTTGGCAGCCCGGGGTTCGCGGGTTCCGATCCTGGGCGCCAGTGGACGCACTGCTCGTCAGCCATGCCGTGGTGGCGTCCCATATAAAGTGGAGGAAGATGGGCACGGATGTTAGCCCAGGGCCAGTCTTCCTCAGCAAAAAGGGGAGGATTGGCAACAGATGTTAGCTCAGGGCTGGTCTTCCCCACACACACAAAAAAAAGTTATCCAGAAAAATTTCCTCACAGCAATATAAATTAATTGCCAAGCTCTGAGAATGTCTATTGAAGCTGATAGCATCAGTTTCTTCATCCTAAAAGAAGTGGGCAAACACATGACAGTGAAAGGAATGCATTGGCAGGACACACCCAAACTAACAAACATGGTACTTTTCTCATTAGTACCAGGGATTTGTGGAAATTCAGTTCATACAATGAAGGGCATCATTTTTTAGACCTCTGAAAAGGAGATTTGGTTTATATAGTCATGAATTATTTCTCTTAGATAGGAAGTTTACACTGTAGAAAAAAATGGCTTTGAGAAAAGTCTTGTAACTATTTTTAAAATGAATCTAGATTTACTATTTTTCTTTTCTATAATTAGATAAGGCTTTTAAATGTTATGAGTGATAGGTGTTGAAAAAAATACTAGTGTCCCTCTCACGCCTGGGGTTTACATGTGTTCTTAAAGAAGGACATAGTCAGACTCCTACAATAGGAAGTTGTGTGGATGGTAAGAGAAGGCAGGGAAACTTCCTTGCCAGGAAATGATTAGGACTCAAGAATATGCCATCTGGATGCTAGGCTCTAATAATATCATATCCAGTGGGATTATGTGCTTAATAGTACAAACCATGTCTCTCTCTTTTTCTTGGTAAGATTCAGCTCATGTTCTCTCTCTTAATTTATAGATTTTTTTTTTAAATGTACATCTGAAATTGGCTAGGGATTTGACCTTCTGCATAGGAACGAAGAAATAAAAAAGAATTTACTATTGTTCCCAACTGCGTGAACAGCCCTTTCACTGCAGATGGGAACAGGGGCTGTTCCATGATTTTCTCCAAACTCCATCCAGGCACAAGCAGAACATGTATTGGCACTTAGCCAAAGGCAACTTGAGCTCGCAGGACCACTGAGTCCCAGGCATTGATGTTCTAGCTACTGGTTAACAGGGGAGATTCAGTACACACATTTTCATACTCTTACATTTTCTAATTCCAGTCTTCATTCTATAAATATTAATAAGCCATTTGTTGCAATTTTTAAATTTCTTGCTAAAGGGTCATTTACATAAACTCTCAATAGTCAATGGTGAATATATCCTTTCAATCCTTCAATGGAAAAGAGAAAGGAAATGTACCTTTGTTTTGTTTTGTCAGGACCAAATACTACAAATATTCTTAAATTCAGCACAATAACATTTTGAATTTATTTCTTTTTAATAGTCATCTCAACTGTTATAGTAAATAACTAGGGAACTAAAATGTTTATGAAGACATGAATGTGACAATAGTATTTTCTTAGGTGTGTGGAGTAAAAGGTAAATTTTGAAAGTACTTTTCAATAAGAAAAAAAGGAGGTCCCAAGCTTCATGATAATTCTAAACGTAAGCAAGTATTTGACAGCCTCTTAGTCACTATAAAGGGGTTCTAAAATAAAGCAGTATATAAACAAATGAATAAAGATAAATTCATTCTGATTCCCCCAGGAGGTTCAAACCCCAGCCTTCACGGGCAGGATCCTATTCAACATGTCCCTGCCTGCAGTCAGAAAAGGACTTTCTCTGGCCCTCATCCACTTTTCTACCTCACCATTTCTGCTGTCGTCTGTTCTCACCCTGACGGCATGGAGTTGATCTATGGGACTTCAGTTTTCAGAACAGTCTTTAAACAAGTAGGAGACATAAGTTTCCACATCACTGAGGACTCGCTAATGCTTTTCACTCCTCCTTTCCACATATTCTGCCCAAAAGTTTACGGGAGTACAGTGAGTGGGAAGTGCTTGGCAGAGTGGGGAGAAGAGTGTTGAAGAAACAAGGGCATAGTATGTCACACACACACACACACACACACACACACACACCTCTCTTTAAAGTCTGAGGTGTCTTATTCAGCCTGGTGGTATTCATCTACTTTCAAATCTCATGGCTCTGACTGTTTGCATTTTCATATAATTATGTAGTCACCCACTAGAAGTGATGTGTTTAGAACTACCGGCTTTGGGACTGCTGAATCTGGTGGCTTTGGGACTTCCAGTTTCCTATAGGGTAATGAAGGCTGCCTTATTTCTCCTCATATCCTGCAACATCATACTTCTCAACCAAGACAGCAATAAAACTACGTGCTTATAACATAACCAGGAAACCACAAGTTCTATAAACTTCACGTTACAAGTACATAAAAAAACACAGAAAAACATCTGCAAGTAGAAGACCAGCTGTGGAGTCCATAGATGGAGAGAGGAGCAGATGGAAGCTGTGTGGAAAAAGGAGAGAGTGGAGCAGGCTTAGTAATGAGAAGCATTGATCAATTCACTCCCAGAAAGAGAGGAGGTCCCACCCCAAGAGGAAAATAGATAACCTGTGTGTGTTTGTGAATTAATGGACAGAGCCCTGGTTCCAGAGGAATCACAAGGAAAAGGCTTGAGAGTGTGTGCAGACCAGAGGGGCCCATCTCAAGAAAACCCTGTCCCTGGGTGGAGGGAAGCATCCCTCAGATGTTTGGTAGCAAAGAAAAGGAATTAAGCCAGGGGTGAAAAGTAATGTTCCTAAAGAAGCAAAGAGATGGGGGCGGCCCTGTGGCCTAGTGGTTAAGTTCAGAGAGCTCTGCTTTGGTGGCCCAGGTTCAGTTCCCTGGTACGGACCTACAACACTTGTTGGTGGCCATGTTGTGGCAAGTGACCCACATACGAAATAGAGGAAGATTGGCACAGATGTTAGCTCAGGGAGAATCTTCCTCAGCAAGGAAAAAAAACAGACCAGGAAGCAAAGAGAGTTAAAATTAGCAGACATCCAGCCATCAGCCTTCTTCTACAAATGGGATCTTGCAGAAGAATGAAAGTAAGACAGGCAGTCCCTTATCCCTGCTTTCACTTGTAAGCTTTGGAAAATATGGTATTAAAAATGAATAAAAAGCAAGGCAACATCCATATAGAGCTACTAAAGGAAGAAATTAGAAAAAGAGACAAAACATACCAGCTGGTGAAAATTATTTTCTTAAAAAATAACCAGAAAGCAGAGGAAAACTGTAACACGATACCCATGTCTGCATTAAGTACCCTCAAACAGGCGATTGCAAACATGATAAAAACAAATATCTAACGTCAGAATGTCAAATCCTGGAACACACACAGGAAAAATACACATATATATATGTACAAACAGGAAAAATATTTAAAATTTGCATAATTGGCATCCCTGAAGATGAAAAACAAAACAATGGAATAGGACTAATATTCAAGAAAACTTGCTCAAAATTAAGGAAACCAGAATCTACACTTTGAAATGGTCCATTGTATACTGGGGGAATTTGAAAAAATGATCAATTCCTAGATACACTCTAGTAAAACTATGGACTGTAAGAATAAATAGAAATTTCTTTCAGCTCTCAGGTAGTAAGACTAAGTCACTTATAATAAAAGATAGCTTGGAATAAGATTTCTCAACCACAAAACAGAAACTAAGACAATAATGAAACATTACCAGAAGAATTAAGGAAAAAAGTGTTAAGGGGTCTTTAAACTCTAAAGACCAGAGAAATACATTTTAAACATGAAATAAATAATAAAAAAAAAAAAAAAACCCTCAGGAAATACTGCCCTTAGGAATCTCCCAGAGGAGAAGCTTTACCCAATAAAGGTAAATATTAGCAAAGGAATGATCTTGAGTTATTTAGTATATTCAGTTGCATATTACAACTATAACACAAATTCAGATTTCTCTAATTACCCCCCAAAAGACAACCCCTCCCCAAAAAACAGAAGAAGAGAAAAGGAATCATATCATATAGAGAAAGGAACATGGTGGATATAATGCACACAGTGAACAAAGCATAAAATAATATGATGAAGTAAAGACCAATTGTAGCAGATATAGCAATGGCTTATTTCATACGTTAAAAGAAAAAAATTTACAAATTGGTTTACAAAGCAAAATACATGCTGGTGGAAATGTAAAATTATATAGGTACTCTGGAAAACAGTCTGACAGTTTCTTAGCCTTAAAAAACCAAACACACACTTACCCTGTGACCCAGAAGTGGCACTCTTGAGCCTTAATCCCAGAAAAATGAATCTAAGTCCACAAAAATCCTGTACACAATTGCTCACAGCAGCTTTATTTGTAAAAGCCCAGAATTGGAAACAACCAAAATTTCCCTCAATAGGTGCACAGTTAAACAAACTGGTACATCCACACCATGGAATACTCCTCAGCAATAAAAAGGAACCAACTCTTGATACACACAACTTGGATGAATATCCAGAGAACTAACTTTTGATACACGTGACAATTTGGATGTGAATATATAGAGAATTGTGCTGAATGGAAAAGCTACTCTCAGAAGGTCACATGATTCCATTTATATAACCTTCTTGAAATGACACAGTTGTAAAGCAGAAAACAGATCAGTGGTTGACAGTGGTTGGAGATGGTCAGGGGAGGGTGGTGAGTGTGACTATCAAGGAGTAGCACAGGGAGGTCTTGTGGTGATGTTCACTTGGGTATTGAGATTGCAGGGTGATGACACAAATCTACACATGTGATAAAATGACATAGAATTATACACACGCATGGTACTGACGGAACTTATGCAAAATGTAACCATTGGGGAAATGGGGTGAAGTGTACTCAGGAGCTCTCTGTACCATGTTTGCAACTTCCTGTAAATCTGTAATTAGTTCTAAATAAAAAGTTTAAAACAATATTTTAACATTGGTCCTTTCAAAGCATTCATTTTGTATTTTCTAAGAAAAAGAAATATGTGTCAAGAATCATACAGGAGCTGAGAGTTTGCTCTACCTAGAACCTTAGCAATTCTACTTGTTATTCTTACAGGGATCCTGGCAGATGACAAGAGACTCCTGGGTCAGAAAAAAAGGACTTTATTATTCAAGACACAGCAATCAGCATGCGTAACAGCAGGTCTTGAATAGCTGAAATAATCTTGACAAAGAATAATACAGTGGAAGGAATCACACTACCCAATACCGAGGCTTATGACACAGCTGCAGTAATCAATGGTGTGGCCTTGGCAGGAGATGGATACACAGATCAAGGAAACAGAACAGAGGATCCAGAAATAGGTGCACACAAATATGCCCAAATGATTTTTGACAAACATGCCCAAGCAATTCAATGGGAGAAGGATAACCTTTTCATCAAATGGTGCTGGAGCAACTGAACATCCATAGGCAAGAAACCCTCAGCTGAAGCCTTGCCTTTATACAGAAATTAGCTCAAAATGGATCATGGACTTCAGTGTAAAAAGTAAAACTATAAAACTTATTAAAGAGTAGGAGAAAAATCTTGAGGAATGAAAACTAGGCAAAGAGTTCTTAGATTTGATGCCAAAAGCATGACTCATAAAAGGAAACACTGATAAATTGGACCTCATCAAAATTAAAAACTTTTGCTGTGTAGAAGTCCATGTCAAGAGGATGAAAATACAAACTATTGGCTGGGAGAAAATATCTGCAAACCACATATCTGACAAAGGACTAATATCTAGAACATATAAAGAACTCTCATAACTCAATAGTAAAAAGGTAAAAACAATTTCCAATTAGAAAATGATCAAAAGACATGAACAGACATTTCAGACATTATAAGCACATAAAAATATGCTCAACATCACCGCCATTAAGGAAATACAAATTAAGACCACAATGAGACATCACGACACACATATCAGAATGGCTAAAATAAAGACATAAGGACAACAGTAAATGATGGAAAGGATGTGAAAGAACTTTACTGATAAATTGCTGGTGGGAATGTAAAACAGTATAGCCATTCTGGAAAATATTTTGGCACTTTCTTATTAAACTAAATAAGCATCTACCATATGAATAAGCAACTGACCTCTTGAGCATTTATCCACGATAAATGAAAATTTATGTCCATACAAAAATCTGTACGTAAATATCTACAGCAGCTTTCTTTGGAAAGTCCTCAAGCAGGAAACAACCCAAATGTGCTTCAAGGGGTAGATGGCTAAATATCCTGTGACAAAGCCACACCATGGAATACTCAGCAATAAGAACAAAATAAAAACTTCAAGGGAATTATGTTGAGTGAAAAAAGACAATCCCCAAAGATTACATCCTGTATGACTCCATCTATGTGACATTTTGAAAGGGCACAATTTCAGAAATGGAGGACAGATGCCAAGGGTTAGGGACAGGAGTGGGGTGGGGTGGGATGGAATTGGGTGTGATTATAAAAGGGCAACAGGAGAAAACCTTGTGGTGTTGGAACTGTTCAGTGTCTTGACTCTGGTGGTACACACACATACACAAACCTACCCAGGTGATAAGGTGTACAGAACTAAACACACACACGCACACATACACAAATGAGTGAAAGCAAGATTGGGAAAATCGGAGGATTGGTGAATTGTAACAATGTCAATATCCTGGTGGTGATATTATAATATCCTTCTGCAAAATGTTACTATTGAGATTTCTCTGTTATTTCTTACATACTGCATATGAATGTACAACTACTTCAATAAAAATTTCAATTAAAAAAAGAACAGCAACGGTTTATAACACATTGAGTATAAAAAGAATCCATGAGTCCATACAGATACTAAAGTTAGAAAACAATCAAAGAAAAAATACATACACAATGAGGAAAGCTCTACTTTACATACTAAGGCCACCTAAAAAAATAGAAGTAATGATAGAATCTCTGTTTTGCAATTGTCAATGTGATATTTGATTCAGGCAGTGATCATCAATGGATTCTTAATCTATTGGGTTAACGTTTGTCAGGAAAAGAATATTAACTACAAGCAGAAGCAGTTGCTATCACAATAGGGAAATCTGGCAAAATCTAGCATATCCAAGTGACTAAAATTATCAACACCATTAAGGGGACAAACTGACATTGTCTACCTTCTGATACTAGGCTGTGAGAAATACACATCACTTATGCAGTTATTCTGGGAAAAATGTTTAACCTGAGGAAAAAATATGACAAATCCAGGTTGGAGGATATTGTAAAAGACAGGCTTCTGTACTTTTCCAAAATGTCAGTATCTTAGAAGACAAAACAAAAAAAAAAGGAGAAATGAAAAAAGGCAGGTAGATTAATCTAAATTAAAGGATACTAAAGATGACTACCAAATGCAATGAGTGATTCATGAGTAAAATCTGGAGCAAAAAATACAAATAGCTTGGGGAGAAGGAAACTTGGAATATGGACTGTATTATTTTTATTCGTAATAAATGTCTTGGTTGTGATAATGCATTGTATTTATGTAAAAGAAGCCTCTTTATTTAGGAGACAAATATTGAAATATATATGGTAGGTATTATGATGTATGAAACTTTCAAAAATTTAGTTGAAAGTACAGAGAGGTAACTAGAAACAGGGAGAGGGAAAGAGAAATAAAGTAAATATTGCAAAATATTAATCTCCGAATTCAAGTGTAAACGGGTCTTCGTATTTCTGTTCCTTCAACTCTTTTGAAGTTTGTAATTCTTCAAGATAAAAAAATTTAGGGGTTATTAAATGCCCCTAAAGAAACGGAAAATACTCTGGCATCTTTGTTCTCAACAGTCTAAGTGAGGGTGGTGGGAGGGAGGAGAAAAGAACACACAGTTTCAGGTCTCAGATAATTCTTCGGCAGATGCTTCTCATGTTTCCCAAGCCGTTGCTTGCACACGGCAAGATGACTGTGGTGGCAGTTGGTTGTTTGGGGATTTAGGATCCTATGTCATTAAACATGGTTACCTTTATGGAGCTAGTTGAAAATTCAAGTTGAGAAACCACATTTAAAAATAACAGTCATTTTGGGGCAGTGTTCTCATTGCAGAGATTCTCAAGCAATAGAATTAGCATGGGCAGCTGAAATCTAGCTCACAAGTCAGATAATGATTATGTTAGGTGTGAAAAAACACAATAATAAAAAGCTTGAATTACTGTCACGACTGAAGCATCTGCTGCTTTGACAATGTAAATTCCTAGGCCTTGTTCCAGACTTAATGAGTTAAAAACTCTGGGGGTGGCTCCAGACTAAATTTTTATCTAATTCTTCCAATAACATTAATCAGCTGAAGTTTGTGAACAACTGGCATAAGGTGTTATTGCTATTGTTCAAATATAAAAATAAATGCAATTAAATTTTCCCAATAAATATTTTCATAATCAGTTTAGTCAGTGATTAAGTGGAAATTATCCGTGAAACAGCATTAGTACTACCTCCTGTTTATTTTGTCATTAAGGTTGAGTTCAATTTTTTATGAAGATAAGCAGAAAAATTTTTAATATTTTACAGCAAGTGGCGAGCATACACTTATACTAATTCATTACTGAGATGCTGGCACTGTCAAAAACAGGTGAAGTGTCCGCTGTTAAGAAAGAATAATGAAAAGCATTCTGAAAGAGATGCCTGGTTGCTGAATGGTTATATTTCTTTATATGTTCTTGGAATAAGGAAACTTTTTTAGTGTCTTGTTAGCCATAGCATCAAATAAAGATACTCTGCCATTTCCTTTAATAGAGTTTAAATGTCATGATTCTACAAAACCAGAAGCCCATGATCCAACTGCCCCTTCCCTCACACTCCTCGGTCCCTGCCTCTCTCTGCCCCCACAGTTTGATGCTACAGCTTCTGTCACTCAGCAAACAGGTGGTTACACTTCTGCTACAAACAGGGCAGTTTTCCAGTTGCTGGGGGCCACGCGAAAATGAACTAAGACACTGCTCTCAGAAATCACTTTGCAGATTTGCAAACAGAGACTCCGAATGACTAGGCAACCTGTTCAATGGCATTGAGCTGAATGGGGCAGAGTCTGTATCTTTCTGGATCCAAAGTGCTCTTCTTACACAATTGTGCCTCTCATGAGATAAGAAGGAGATAAAAATTGCTTAACAGGAAAACACAAACCGATAAGGAAGCTTAAGGACAGTGAGATTCTCTTTGAGATAGCATTTGAGAACCCATTTTGAAAAATAGAGAACTGACAAAGAAAAGCGTGGGAATACCAGGCTGAGGTAACATTTGGGGCAGGTTTGTGAACAGCAGTTTCTGTCTGTTGGCAATAAGGCAAGAGCACTGGGTAAGGCTAGAGAGCACATCTAGCCAAAGCACTCAGATTTTATTAGGCAATATGGAGACATAAAGGTTTTTGTTGATTCGTTCATTAAAACTATGCTGTAGACTACTCCAGCATTTGCCTATACAACAAATTGAGCAGGGAGGTTGGAGTCAGCGGAACCAGTTAAAATGATGACTGAACAAAGGACCTTTTGCTCAAGATGCTCATAGTTACCTGGGAAACAGGCAGTCGACCTTCCTCATTAATTAATAGGGCCATGATCCAGCTGAAAACATCAGAAGAGGACAAGGGACTTTGGAGGAGACAATTCTACTCTCGCTTAGTTTAGGGACAGGAAAGAACTGGAAATATAACGAGTACAGATACTCACTAGATATTCCTTGGCCAATTAATAATGCTGATATGTCTCTTACATCTGTTGACATTCATCTTTTTTCTCTCTCTTTCTGTCTCTCCTTCCCCTCTCTCTCTCTCCTCTCTTTCTTCCTCCTTTCTTATAGTCATTTGTCACTACCATACATTAGATGCTATGCTTTGGTTAGTCCCTAATTGATAGGGAATAAAACAATAAATAAGGCATCTCATTAGGACCCTGTAGTGTATTATAAGAGGGCAGTATAAGGAAGGTGTCAGAGAACAAGTGAGCACAAGGACTCAAGGGAGAGTTGATCAGGTTGTCAGAAAGCGATGAAAAGGACAGCTGGGAAAGACTACAGAGGAGACTGGTGAGGAGCCAGTTCTGCAGAGATCTTAAGAATCCCTTTTTCCTCACTGGCCAATTCTCCTCCCTCTCAAGCCTCTCCCACATCCCCATCAAGTAAGGGCTCTTGACCTTGGTTTTTCAAGCTGCAGAAAGGGTCCTCCACTGCTGTAAGGAGTTTGCTCTAAGACAATCATAGGATTGGATGACATCTAGAGATATTTTTGCAAACTTGGTTTCTGGATTCCCAGGACAGGGGAGAAGTGGCTCTTAAGAGTCTCAGATTTCCTTCTGCTCACACAGTGTTGGAGAAATGGACACTGTGATAAAAAGTTCCTTCCAGGTTCATGGATTTTTCTAGTTTCTCTTATCTTTTTACTCCTACCTCCTCGACGGTAGGGGAAAGGGCACAGAATTAGAAATTTAAAAAGTCTTGAGCTTATCTCCCAATTCCACTTACCAGCTGTCTAATTCGAGCCTCAGTTTCTTCAGCTACAGAATGAGGACAAAAGACCTAACTCCCAGGACTATAAATATCAAATGAGAATAATGTACCCTGTCATTTGTGCAGTATCACATTAATGTTGATTATTTTAAATTGCTTTATAAAACCCCATTTCTAATTAGCCATCATCTTTCTTGTGATAAATCTCTCTCTCATATATATATATCATATACACACATATTTTTTACATTTTCTTAAATGGGTATCTGGTCCTTTAGAGGATGAATCCAGATCCTTCTTTGAGCTACTCCAATTGAATAACCACAATAGAACCAAGAATAAATCATTTAAGAGTTCATATATGAGCCAGGAACATAAACTAAACCACAAATCAACGATCTGAATGAAATTAATCTGCTAATCCAAACTGAGGCCAAATACTAAGGTTCTTTCCACTCAACGTTGACCTGATACAAGTTGGGAAAGTTATTATTAATCAGTTAAAACTGGGAATAAATACTTGTGGTTTTCTATTACAAAGCAAAGGATAACTGTACCCTAGATCAATGTTTCCCAAACTTAATCCTTGGAAAAAAATCACCTGACACGTTTGAAAGAATGCAGTTTCCTGGGCTTCATTCTAAATCAAAATTATAAAAGAGACATTGGAATTACTATTTCACCCCAAAGGTCAGGTGATTCTTATAACTCAACGAGTGTTTGATAGAGGGCACTACAGCAGGCATTGCAAACTATGGCTCACGGACCAAATCTAGCCTGTCACCTGTTTTTGTAAATAAAGTTTTATTGGGACACATCGTACCCATTTGTTTCTATATTGTCTATTGCTGCTTTCACACAACAATCCCAAAGCTGAGTAGTTTCTACAGAGACAGCATGACCTGCAAAGCCTAAAATATTTACTATCTGGCTCTTTATAGAAAAAGTTTGCCTATCTCTGCTCTAGAGAAACATCAAAGGCAATAGAAAGATTATTGATCAGGAAACTAGAAGTTCTGAGTTATAGTTCCTGTTCTACCAAACAGCAGTGGGCCTCGGGTAAGACATATGACCTTTCTGAAACCAAAGCATGTTATCAGTAAGTAACTAAGCATGAGCAAAATACAGACCTCTCATCCTTAGGAAATCATGGAAATAAGAAGTCATTTTTTTTCCTAAAAACTTAAAAGTTTGCCAACTAAAATAGCAAGATCCTTTGATATTTCAGCTATCCTTTGATAGCTGAAAGTACTATTAACCCACCAAAATAAATATGTAACTTATGTTAATCAAAGGCTTTGAGAGGCAGCTATATAACCCTTTGCTGAATAAAAAGGGAGAAATCATTATCATTTACCAAGCAAATGGTAGAACACTTCTTTCAAAACTTGTGTATATGGGGAGAAGTTCACGTAAAATGGTTTTTTTGTGATAAAATGTTTGTGAACCACTAGATTAGATATTCTCTAAGGTCCCTTTGTATTCTAAAATTCTGTGAACACAAATGTACCACAATGGATACTTCCAAGTTATTATGACCACTTCTCTTTTTTTTCCCTCCCTAAATGATGAGAAGCGCGGAAACATCTGTCAGGGGAGCGAGTGGTTAAAACAAAGATAAAATGGAGTTATGTAGGCCCCTAAGTTTGGTAATTGCTGGATTAAATAAGGATAAAAGTGTCTTTTTATTGCTTTTTTACTCTCTTTTTAAAGCCTTTAATATGTAAATGTGCCTGATGAATTTTCAAAGAGGGAGACATATCACATTGTATTTCCCAAACTCATATGACCATGAAAATTCATTTCCCTGAACCTCTCTTGTGACCTCTTTTCTACAGAAAACATGGCTTCAAATAATGATGATCAGTGGGTTGTTAGATTTATGAAGGAATAAAAGTGAATGGCAAGAGTCATTTGACTGTAAGGCAGATTAAGAGGCTACATGGAGGGGCATGTTTGGGGGTGCTCTCCCTGAAAGCTCCAGGTAATGACACCGGGTGGCAGACAGTAGATGTGGGGCTTGGGGGTGAGGAGGGGGGCTCTGCCGTTCAGGATTAAAAACAGTTTTTCAAGGCACGCACACACACACACACACACACACACAATCATCCTAGAACCGTACTATCTACTACACCGAAGTTAAGTCACTTCGTCTACTTAGACCCTCACTTTCCAGGCTGTGTTTTTGCCTTTCCAACCTTTTTTGGCCTTTAAGATGGCTTTGAACTTCATTTAACCAGACTTCATTTGCGTAAGTGTACATGTTTTGCAGTACTGGGACACAAAATGTAACTTATAAGTATAGAACCTTTGGCAGCCCTGATCGTAGGTTTAGGAAAATACTGACAGGTGCAAAGAGTGATTAAGTGACTTGAAGATGTAGCAGTCAGCATAAGGGATAGCGAAGGCATGCGAATCTCTGAAGGTGGCAATGAAGTGTCATAGTCAGTGTTACCCCAGAAAGCAGAGCCTGAGACAAACAAGTTTGGTCACTGAGAAGACTTTTCTTGCCTTGTCCTGTCCTTCGGGGACACCCATGAGTGAAGACGTAATGGGGCAGAAGTCCACCCCTGGCGAGCACAGACATATCTTGCTAACTAATTTGTGAACTGCACCTGGATTATTTCCTTCTCTTGTAGTTGGTCATGGGGAATCTGCTATAAGTCCACAGGTATGGGATGAAAGAAAGGTGCCAGGGCAAGAAAGATACATGATGTGGGAGTCTGTGCCACCCATTCTTGGGATGTCTTGTGTCGTGTGTACCTGTTAGGACTCGACCCTGAATATTTCCATTATAAAGTGCATTGCTGCCGTGTCCACCTCACCTTAAGATCTTGTAGGTCTACTAATATCCAGCTCACAAAAGTTGGCTCCCGTCACACAGGCACTTGGTGCCCCATAGTTCAATAGTTATTCCCTGCTAAGGTTGGGATCATGCTAGGGGCAATTTTAAAATGGAGAGCAGTTCTCCATAAAAGGCATGAACTTGTTCCAGATCACGAGGTCTCTGCACTGCAGAATTCCTACTGGGGCTTGCCAGAGACCCCAGTCAGCATTCTTAACACCACAGACAGCAACCAGCAGCATGATCAGATCCACTGGGTCACACAGTTCCAGGGACAGGAATGCCTCTGACATAGCCAGGACATGCTGAAGAGTCCTTTCTTACTCTGGACTCCACTGAAAACTGGCAGCCTTCCACGGAAATCAAGAAATGACTTGGAAAAATATTCTGAAATACGATATATGTTGTTTCTAAAATCCAAAGAAGGCCCCCAACACTGAACTTCTTTCTTCGTGATTGAGATGCGAAGTGTAACAGCGTGTCCTCTGTCTGGGCTGGAAGTCTAGTCATGCTGCCACTGCGAATTCCCAATGCTTCTACTTCCACCTGCAGCTCATCCTAGTTAACCACAAGTGAAAGTCTTGGTAACTGTGACGCTACCGTATGCCGAGAGTCATCACTACGTGTTTATAACCAGAAATCTGATCCTCACTGCTGTCAGTCAGGGGAGTAATCCAACTCCCAAAACCCGTCCTGAGGGTGTGCTGTCTAAAGCCACTCCCAGTTCTGTGGCAGCACGAGCAGTTTGAAAAAGCAAGGACCGAAGCAAAGGCATATGTGATGCTACTTTATTAGAAAGTACAATTACTGAAGGAGTAGTGAGGGACAAGGGAAAAAAGGGAGAGCCAATATAAAGACTATTATTGAGCTGGCCACCTCTATGTGCAAATAAGTTCTCAATCTGGCAGAGTTGTCTTCTGAAGTGCCATAAAACCTGTGTCTCAAGCCACTGCTTGTGGGGAGGAAAAGAGCAACATATTTAATCCCTGACTCCCACCTCCCAGTGGGGAAAGGTTTATGCCAGGGGCTTGTAGCACCCCCTACATTTTCTAGTTGCCCACGTATGAGTGCCAATCAAGACCCCATAGTATCTGAAGGCTTGGTTCAACAGAAAAGCCACGGAGCAGAGTGGGAGCCACAGTGCGCGTGCTCTAAGTTTGCACCTGGGTTATGTCAGCTGGAGCCCACCAGGTGCTGACAGCTGCAGTAGTAACTACAAGAGACAGGTGTGCCTGAGCTATCAGAGACAGGAAGAAGCCAGCGGACACAGAGAAAACAGAGAGGATAATTGAGGGATTAAATTAAGCACACAAGCGGAGGGAGGTTACTTGGAAGAAATTTTAAGGAAAGAGAAATTAATGAAAGATATTTATTTGTATCAGTAATGTATTGGGTGACGTAATCTGCTAAGAGTTGAGTAAGGGTGCTTAAACATTAAGAGCATTTCAGCTTTGGAGCACCTGATGTGGGGAGGGTGCTAGAAAATCAATATGAAATGAATCAAAAGAATGCAAAATAGCAATAAGGATGTGGTTGAAGTTAGAGTCACTTTGGCATGATTCTTTGACCCTTCTCAGCATCATGCCCTTGGAAGAGAACAGCTAAAGTTGTTGCTGTGGGCAAGTTGGATTCTCTTTACAGCATGCACTGTGGAAGGCCAACGAGATGAGGGAGCCAAGAGAGCTTGCATCTTTAACCATGGTGGTTAGATAAGACAAAGATAAAGACAAAGCAATTTGAAAAAAAACAATGTTGGTGGACTTACACTACCCGATGTCATGACTTACTATAAATAAAGCTCTAAGTAATTAAGACAAAGTGGTTTGGGCATAAAGACGGACACACAGATCAAGGAGGCAGAATAGAGCCCATAAAGGGACCTGCACATGGGTGACTGACTGATTTTTTTTAAAGCACTAATATATTTCAAAGAGTAGGACAGTCTAAAACATAGTGTTGGAACAACTGCATATCTACATGGAAAAAGTGAACCTTGACTTCTTCCTCACTCCATACGCAAATGTTTACCTGAAATGGGTGGTAGATCTACAAGTGAAAGCCATCTGTCCACACCTCCTACTACTCTTCCCTCCCTTACTCCTCTCCAGCCACCTCGGCCATCTCGCTGCCTTTGCATGTGTAGTTCTGTCTGCCTGGAATGACTATCTCTTCGTGTGCTTACTCCCTTGCTTAATTCAGGTCTCTGCTCAACTGTCACCATCTTAGGCAGGTCTTCTCTGCACACCTCACTGAAAAATGTCTCTGTACCCTCGGCCACTTTCCAATTCCCTTACCCTCAGATTTTTGTTCATTGCAAATATTATTATCTGAAATTAGATAATCATTTGCTTACTTGTTTGTTGTGTGTCTCCACATTTAGAATGTTCTCTCAGGGTCTGGGCTTTATCTGCCTTGATCAATTCTCTAAGCCCAAGCAAAAAATAGGCAGCTGATAAATATTTCTTGAATGAATAAATACCGACAAATTAGTTATGGTGAATAAAATTTTGTCCCTCTCATTACATAATATTTAATTCATAGAAAAGGAATATATATCAGAGATCACCTTATCTAATTCACTTATTTTATAGAAGAGAAAATTGAGAACCAGGAAACTTAACTAACAACTTAGATTGTGAAAGACCTGGGACTAAAATCCAAGTATCTTGACAACCCCTCTACAAGATTTCCTTACATGTGGCAAAAAACATTATCAGTTCTTTGACTTTTTTGGCGGGGGAGGGGTGTGAGAGTGTAACTTTAAAACAGTACACAAAAGTACATTAAAATTTTAGAGTGTCCTAGAGTTTTCAAAAGAGAAAATTTCATTTGATCTTCATGATCACCACAACATGTAGGTGAAAGAGGCTTTTTATTCCCCATTTAGAGACAAGCCTAAATGTCTAACTGGCCTACCTGAGACTATACTACTATTTTGAGCTGGACACAGTAATGAACTCAAGTTGTCTAACTCCATTTTCAGAGATTGTTTTGTTTGGACTTGTTTTTCAAGAAGAGAGGGTATAGAACCATATTGTACATTTTGGGCTGGGCTATAACTTGCTTATATTACTCTAGTTATGATTAGATCAAAGTCACTGCTAAATTAATAGTCTATTTTTTCTGTCTCCTCATGCAAGACTTTCAATACTACTTTCTCATATTTATTCTTTTCTTGTTTCTAAAGCCTAAAACTACTGGTGGGCCAATGACAGCCATTTAAAATTCTCGTCTCCCTCTTCAATATTCAGTACAGGACTTTTTTGTTTTGTTTTGAGTTAAGATATTTGTTAAATGTTCTCATAATCATCTCTCCAATATGAACTACTCATTGTGACATGTCTCCACTTAGCATGTGTTCTGCCCGAATTCAAGAATGAAAATGGCACCCTGGATATCATTGAGAGATTAGGTAGATAGCTTTCTCTAATCCAGTAAGTAAACGGCTGTGTTTTATTAGTTAAAACATATTTACATGGGTTCTGCTTAATTTAAAATAGGTTTGAAAGAAAACAAATTGGAAAATTTATAATTAATTTTACTAAATTTAAAATCCCCATTCAATAAAAATTTGCTATATGATTCTAAATTGTGGCCAAAATAACTCACAAGCTAGACCTTGGTTGCAGGGTCTGTAATCTGGGAGAAGACACGTGCAATACATTCTGCAAGATAGGACAAGCTATATTTTCAGGAAGTTTAGCTTCATGGTTAAGAGTGCAGGCTTTGTGGAGGAGTTTTGGGATTTAAATTCTTGCTCTGTCACTTACTAGATGTATGAGCTTGGGCAATTTCTTGAACTCCCTTACCACCGTTTCCTCATTTATAAAATGGGGGTGTTCACTGCATATGATTATTGTGAGGAAAAATAAGTTAATTCAAGCCAAAGCCTTAAAGGCATATTGACAAATAGTATGTGCTTAATAGTTGTTAGCTATTATTATTCTTGGGAAGGTGTTACACCCACACTTGGAAGAAAACCATTAATTAAAATAATAGTTCTTAACAAATCTATGAAAGCCATAGAAACATGAACCAGAAAAAAAGGTCAGGGGATTCCTGGATTCTCTAAAGTTCATACGTGGAGAATCTCTGACTTAACCCATAAGCTTAGTAACCGCTGTTGAATGAAGGACAGATATGGCTGAAATCAGTGTAAACCGTGATGCTCTCGGAACATCCAAAGTGGGGACATGGTTGTGGCCACACAGGATGGTATCTGACCAGAACAGTTTCTATGGTTAATTATATCTTATAAGTAGTACTAGAAGAAAGAAAATATTAGATTCCTGTTGCTTCTTGAATTATCTGGATTCTAATATTTATTTTGGTTCTCTCCAAATGCTTCTTTTAATTTTATCATACAGGAATCTGTAGAATATATGTAGTTATAACTTTATCAGCTAATGTTGTTTTTAAATAAAATACTAAAAAGTGGCTTACTGAAATTGTACATCTCTAAAGATTGAGAAACGTGTCTAGGGAGACCTTACTTTTGAATATCTTACTACCAAGTAAGAGACTGACACCTTTTACTGGTAAATCATTTTAGTTGACAGAGGCTACCAGGTGACTTTAATATTTAAAATTTATACCTATGAAAGGATGTGGCCCCAGGTTCATCCTATATACAATGTAGGATACAAGGGTCTCTCAACAAGAGAAGAGAATACCCTGATCCTAGAATTTAGAAGACTATTTTGGTAATATTTTAGGGGAAAAAAATTGAACACAGGACTTTTGGAAATTTTAAAATAATCACTTTTATAGGTCTAAAATGGAAAATTCAGAACACAAGGAGTGAGACACATATATTAAAGGACTAGAAAATACATGAAAGTATTCTGCAACCCCCCCACACCAAGACCCTAAGTGTTGATTACATTATACATTATGCTCAGTTTCCCACTGTCATCTACCATCTGTTAGCTGGGACAACATGTTCTTCTAAGACAAATGAACCAAATCTGTTTTTTAGTGATGAAGTATGTACAACTTTTTACACTTTTTTGCAAGGTCATCAAGGGAAATGCAAATGCATCTATTAAATTACCAATTAATAGTAAAGATTTCTTTAACTTC
This sequence comes from Tapirus indicus, assembly GCA_031878705.1. Lineage (NCBI taxonomy): Eukaryota > Metazoa > Chordata > Mammalia > Perissodactyla > Tapiridae > Tapirus > Tapirus indicus. The sequence goes on from CM062917.1 coordinate 8,993,249, forward strand.
AAGGATAAATATTTAGGGTTGTGGACCATGGCATTTATTCAATAATAATCTAGTCAAGAAAACATATTAATATTTGAATGCAGAAGACATCGAGTGAATCCATGTTTAGTCATGCAACCAATATAATAATTTTCAAATTGAGTAAATATTAATGAGTTGTAATAAAAAGGACTAGAGGTAAAGTAAGTGGGGGTTTCTATAGACAAGAGTATTTTCAGGAAAGGGGCATGTGAAATCTAGAGGATAATGCTTTGGTTTTTGGACAATTTGTCTATACGGATGTGCACAGTTACATTTGTTAGCCGTAGTTTTCAAGTCAGATGGTTGGATGAACCATTCTTTTTTCTTGTGGGTGTAGACATGGTGTCAAACATCTAATATCATGGAGAAGTGCATCTGAATACTCTGTGATGTAGTCTAGCTACACTGACAGGTGCCTACACTGACTAGTGAATTGGTAGAGTGAGTCCTTCACTCAGTCATGATTAGAGAGCCTGGGGGATGGGCTCAAGGGTAGGGTGGTCAAAGTGGTTAGTCTGTATGTAAGACGAGGTACCTCAGTGGCCAATTGGGGCTGAGCAGTGACAGAAGATGAGGAAAGCTGGTGTTTCAAGTTAGATGCAGTAAATTCCCATGTTATTCTCTGAAGGTCTCCTGGGCTCAGCCAGTCATACATTATCTGTCAATGTCTCAAATTCTACTTACAAATTATTATCAGGATTTTGTTGGCTGGTAGTTCTCTAGGGAATCCAGCAGCCTCAGAAGACATTCGGTTTATACATTAACAATTATATATCTTCTCCAAACCCCTAGTCATCAAATTTCCTCATCCGAGGAGACAATTAGCAAACATGTTCTTTTCAGATAGTCTTTGCTTTGTGTATATTTTCTTAGTTGGTGTTTGGTCCAGGAGGGACACTGAAATGTGCAAAGATGAGAGCTACTTTTTCAAAGTAGGCTTAGCTAGTGATACCTTATTAGAACAGGAATAATTTCCTGGCAAAGAAATGCATCCTAACTCCACAATGAATATCACATCCTGAATGTCGATTATTCTGCAATTTGAGTTAACTGCTCCAGGCTGCCAAGCTACCTTCAGTTACTTGCATTTCTAAACGCTGAAAGTTACTTGGGGGTATCTACATTTTATAGCCTTAAGAAACTATCTCAAGAAAAGGCCTATAAATTTATATTTTTCCGAATAACACAAAAAGTGTTCAGCAAACCCAAAGCATTTTACAGAAGGATTTCATGGGAATTCAGTAACGATTTGTACTGTACAATGCAACACATGTAGTCAGTGTATAATTTGACCATTCAACAGAGAACAAAGAAATCCAAAATAATGCCTGGAGCTTTGAAAATAGAAATGAAGACAATGATTAATGCTTTGTGAAACTTGGGGGACATTTCCTCATGAAGAACTATATATCTACCCCCCATTATTATGATTTCAATTTTTTTATAGCACTGTACATGGTAACAGCAAGCCTCTTAGTCTAAATTCAGCCCTTTGGCTATATTCTGACAGTCTATTTGTGTTCTGATTTCATGAACAATAAATGACTATATGCGAAGAAGCATATAGTTTTCCTCACTCATGCAAAAAGATTTCAATACATTTTAACATAAATGTTACTAAATGTTTATAAAAAATCCAAAGGAACTAAAATTTGACAAGACAGACCATTTCTTTTGGTTTTTTCTCTCATTCCAAAGATGCATGGTACAATAAAAGGAGCAATGGAGTCAAGAAACTCAGGATCAAATTTGAAAATATCTCCTTTACAATGATCAGGGTTTGGTTAGGTCTTTTAGGCCTTTTCTGAATACTTGCTGTTTGCATGGAGATATATGCCAGGTAGATGTGTGTGCAGGGTAAATTTGCATTACCTAATAGGTTTTCATTAGGAATTAAGAAATTGTTAAAAATGACTATCAACTGCAGAGTCAACTGTATATTCCAGTTTATCCTGGAAGTGTGTAGAAGAGCTGAACGTATATTGAAGATCCATGCCCTGCTGAAGGAGGGTGTGAGTTGGGATGCAGAGTCCTGAGGATGGGCACACTATCCTGGAATCAATCAGTCCTTCAAGATGGAAATGATGGACCAACTCCTAACTTCATGCAGACAGGATATCAACAACCTCTTTTTAAATGTATCACTTGCTCTTCTTACTGCCATGTTGACATGACTTACCTAGTTCATAGTAATTCTTAATTCTAGTTCCCCAGGTGATGGGAGAATGCTGTCACCACTGGACCATCCAAAATGGGAACTCCCATGGAACAATTAGTCTACTGTGGTTGTAATATAAAAGAAAAGTATTGTGTGTAATATAAAAGAAAAATATGAACTAGTTCCTCGATGCCAAGTCCTGATGATGTTTCTTACTCTACTTCTAAATAAATTAATATTAAAATAAATTTGTATTGAAAATTCTTCTTTCAAAAAGAATGACAGATGCAGATAGCAAGAAAGATGTAGGAAAAGGGTCAGACAGCCACTCTTTTAATTAGGTACAGTATGTGGGATGTGAAATATGACAGTAACAAGTTTAATATATGGCCATCTAGTATGATAGAAAAGAGTAAGCAACTATCATTTTTGATGTCTTATTCTAAACTTCAGCAAACTTCCGTCTGAGCTCCTATACACGGAGCAAATTACAGAAATAATGCCACTTGCTGTGTCTCTAAAGCCTACGACAATCTTGTGTATTGCTCCAGGGGAGCCAGGCTATGAAAAAATGAAGCTACTGCACAGATTTGGAGCTGCCTGAATACTCTCAGGAACAGGATCCTCAAACTGGCAGGGCTCCAGCATTGCCTATAATGGGCTAGGAGACCCTAAAACATCTCAGCCTTTGTGAATAAATTGGAGCAGTTACTACCATAGGATCATCCCTCCAGCCAGGGGCGAGGAGCCCTCTGGTATCTTGGATAAGCACTTAACCTTGTGTGTGGCTTGCATGTTGCTTCACCACCACCCCTCAGTTGTCAGTTAACTCCTGAGCACATGTCAAGTCCTGCTTCAGTCCTGAGAGACTTTTCTACGTGAAGGTGTGAATTACTCTCATACTTAGACCAACATCTAAAACATTCTCAAACCAATAAATGTAATAATTGTTTCTATATATCTCTATAGAACTCCAGTTTGGAGATAGAGTCAAAGGTTAAAAATAAAAGGGAGTCCAGGGTCAAAAACATGTTTAGGAAAGTTTCGTTCCATATCCCTCTCTTACTCTTAGAGAGGCACAGCTCACCATGACATAGTCCATGTGCTGAGGAGTTCTATCGTAAATTAAATTGTTCAACTCTGCTCAATCCAGCATCCCTCAAATATTTGATCACTCAACCATCCTCTCTTCATTTAATTACTAACATTGCAAAAAAATTAATAGTCTACAGAAGACAATTTGGGGAAACATTAATGTGAAACAAATTTCTTCAAGTATTATTTGTAAAGGAATGAAAGTTAACATTGATTCTATAGCAAAAGTCTTAGGAAACAACTTTTTTTGTGTGCATTATGTATAAAGTTCATTTAAAGGGGCCAAATGAGCATCTAAAGTTTTTGTATTTTATGCAGTTTTATGAAGTGACAGCTCTATATTTTACATACACATATAAGTTGTGGATAATTATCCTGAAGAAAGAGTACTATCTCAAGGATAAAGTCCAATAAGTTACTGGCATTGCCGCTTTGGCTAGATCTCTTCATCCTCACACTTGATCGACTGGACACCCAGGATGTTTGTGCTTGAAGACCACTGAAGAGTTTGGGGAGCTTAATTATGTACAAAAATCACACAAGCATCTCACTGGGCAGTGGAGAACTCCCTCGAATGCACCATGCGTATTGCTCCAACTTCTGGTTTAAATGTGTCTGCAGACGTTTGTTTGTGTCTCTGTCTGCTCCTTTGGGCTATCATCAGAAGCTGTATCCATGCATAGTCTTTTGTTGTCAGCTGAGATTTCTTCCCTCCCCCACTTTTACTTCAGTTTTTCTCCCCCTCCTTTTCTGTCCCCCTTTTAGCTCCCGTGCCTTGCTTTTCTCAGTTGTTGAAATGTGAATCAGACGTGGGGCTCCACGCCCTCCAATGCCCATCTCACCAAGCCAAAGTCTTTGCCCAGGTCTATAAGGCAACCAAGAGTCTTAACGTCCGGCTCAGCTTGACTCTAGGCCTCTGACCTCCCGTTCACCCCTGCCCTTATTACAGAATCCAGATGGCCTAACCATAGAGGTCCCCGCCCTCCCTTTTCTTGGAGCATTTACTTTGCTCCTTTTCAAGAATAAATCTTTTTAAGAGCCCCATTGCCAGTTTGACCACCCAAGAATAACCTGGGAACCATCCCTTTGAAATGTAACCATCATGGAAGATAGTGCCCCCATCTCCCAGTCTCTGTGGGCGGGCAGAGCCCAACTTCCAATGTAAAACCACCTCCTGTCCTGAAGATAGGAGCAAGTTGACTTTTCCTTTGGGTAAGGCCAATTTCCTTGCTCCTGCTGATTTTCTTGGTAGCACTTATCACCAAATTACCAAACATTTTACTTATTTGTTGTGCTTATTGGTAATCTCCTCCCACTAGATGATAAGCTCTTTTTGGACATGGGTTTTTCTCTGCTAGTTCACTGCTCTATCCTTAATGTCTTGAACCACATGGTTGACATTTAATAAACATTTTTTGACTTGAATAAGGAAGGAAGAAATGCAGAAAGGTGAATATATTCTTTTAAATGGCAATCATCATCAACATAAGTAAATGTGGATGGATTGAGTAGGGGTTTAAAGTGATAAGGGGAGAGGGAAAAGGTCACGAGTAACAACAATATCTTTCTACTCAGGAGTGAGCAGTGGAAACAGGTATTATCTGAAGTCGTGTGTGAGATGCATCTTTGATGTGAATCTTCATACAGGGTTGATCTTCACTTTGTGCAGGGACGCAGGAATGGGACTACATCTCCCTACTCCAGATTTCAGCATTCACTTAGTTCTAGCCATGAAAACACTGACTTAAAGTGCTGTTAGTGACTTTATAGTGATAATATTTATGAATTAAAGTTTTGAAACAAAAAATTAAACAGGTTTCCAAATCACTGAGCCAGAGTCTAGGAAAATTTTCTCATAGAGTTCCAATACTGTATGTGAATTCTGAGTCCTGGGCCTGGCCCAAAGAAAGCACACAATAAATGCTAATACTGCTGCTGCTGCTGACAGAGGAAACAGTTAACTGATTTGCATCTCTCTGAAGCAATTAAGATACTTTCTTAAAAAAATACTTCAGAAGCTTTGAGTACCTTTTTCTATCTTCAGGATTTGAATTACGCATGTGAGCATGCCCATCTGACCTTACACCTATAAAGCAAAGATATATATTTATTATCAACAAGAGACATAATGAGTCTGACTGCAGGGTTGGCTGGGTACAGATGGACCCTCATTATGTGTACAGGCTACTGTGAAATTTATTTTTAAAAGCAGAATTCTCAACCAAAGCAAGTTAAGGTGAGTCACCCTTCTGAGATGCACTACTGAGAACTTGATCAAGCCATAGATTTTATTTCCCTGACAAATTATAAAACAAACTTACTCCCCGGCCATAAAACATGCTCCTCTTAGGATTATGACTCATGAAAATATAATACAATAACTCCAACTTGTGACCTTAAAATGAATTCTAATTTGGTCTTGACACTAATAAAGAGTTTACTGCATTCTTAGGTCACCTACTGTACTGTTTTACAGCCTTTTAAAGGCATTTTGAGCATTTACCTATGTGATAAGGACACAGCAAATGCTAGGATAAATTCAAGAAAACAAGTTTTCAAATCTTCTCTGGAGTTGTCTAGTCAAGTTGTTCTACAATGTATTTCAGCCTTCAGTGTATTTTAATAAGGACTTTGATAGCACTTTAAAAATAAAAATTTATAGTGGGATGTAGAAAAGCTTTAACATGACATTAACCTTCAAAAATGTTCAGAAAAGCAGATGGGGTTAAAAAAGACCATATTTAATAAGATTAGGTATAACCTCGGGAGCATAAAGTAAAAGAATGCACAAAAACACTATTTTATACATGCAAATTGGGAAGAAACTGGCTTCTAGTATGTATGATAAAGTGGTTTAAAAGCCAGGATTCATTATAAATTGAATGGCAAATAAAAATGGCATTGTTAAGGGAATAAACATACTCAGGAATCAGTTAATTCGTTTAAAAATATGGCTCCTAAAAAGAATCAGAAAGTAATTCTCTCATGAAATTCATCCCTGACTAAGCTTTTGTTTGGTTAATTGTACGTGGTTTAGAGATCTAAGGGGATGGTCCAAAGATTAAAGGGAGAGATTCTGTATTCATGAAAAGTGACACCAAACAACTTTTTGTAAAGGGATTATGATCACTTTTATATTTTCTCTGATTGCAGAAAAGTGCTGGATTTCTATCTAGTTTTAGATTACAAAGGGATAACACTTGAAATGTAATCCTGCTGCGAGCATTTGTTATAAAAGTGGATAGAAAAGCTTCCCATATTTTAAAACTGTTAGGCACTTGTCTTTTTCAATTGATAGGAGATGGAAGTAAAAATTATTATGATTTACTAAATCTTTTGGCATCATGAGAAGATGAGGATGATGGTGATGGTGATAATGAAGTATCTTTAAACCAACCTCTTTAACTAAGGATAGGCTCAGGAAAGTAGAAGAGAATTTCAGGGGCCAATAAATAAAACAAATTCATTTCTGAACTCTTTTCAGGTTTATTAAACATTAGAACTCCCCAAATAATGAAATGGCATTGGTCCTTATTCTACATCAAGAATTGTTAAAAGAGTTATCAGAGCCAAAAAGGGATGGTAGTTACCATTCACTATGGATTTACTCTATTCTAGGTGCTTTATATCTACCATGTTTAATTATTAACAGCACTATGAATTATTCCTTTTTGCAGTTGAAAATCCTAAGACTGAAATATACGTAGTAAGCAACTAGGAGTGGAGGTTCTGGATTCACATCCTGGCTCCAGCAATTACTAATTATAAGCACTTACCAATTATCTGTGTGTCTTCATTTCATCACCTCTAAAATGGGAATAATAACCTTCTATGAGTTTTGTGAGAATTATTGTGAGATTTGAATGACTTCACAGTGTAGAGCACAGTGCAAGAAACACAATACTATTTGCTAAATATTAGCAACCCTCATTAGAGGGATTTAGTATTTTGCCTAGAGTCACAGAGCTAACAATTGGCTGAATTGATTTCATCTATTTCCACTGCCTTATAATGCTTTACTTTCTCAGAAGACAAAGAACTTTTCTCAGAAATATGATCACGTACATTATGAGCCAATATCATCTAGACAACACAGACGTTCAATAAATTATTTAAAGTTGAATTTTACTCTCCTAGTTATGTTTTAGGTAGATTTTATCACCTTTTCCATACACTGGAAAACTTCCTTGAATATAATGTACGGAGTGTCCACAAAAATTATCACTGTATAAACAAAGTGTTGTGGAAATAGGGAAATGGTAATTCCAACTCAAATGGGTTTATTCCACTTTCGTATGTTTCAGGAGTGGTAGTGGTGGACAGGAGTCCACCATTTTCTCTCTTCCCAGTCAGGACACTCCTGTAAATTCTTATCTTCCTGAAATTCCTAAATGGGAATGCTCTCAAGGTCAAAAAAATTTTTTTTTCAGTTCTTACATTTGTATCCCTTAAACAATAATAGTAGTTTTTGTGCCTACCAGTTGTGCAAATCTCTGAATCTCAATTTTCTTGGTGTCATTCTGCAATTTCCGTTCAATGCCTGCAAGCTCTTTATCGATGGAGGCCATGGCGACCTGCATTAAATCTAATTTGCTGCTGACATCTGCCTCACTATTTATAAACAAATTCAGTACAATTTCGTGAACCATAGCTATGTTGTGAGAAGCAGTACATTTAAAGACAGGAAAATATAGCTTGAAGCAAATGGCAATAGGGTACTTAAACACAACATCCTACTGCTTATTTCACAGCATTTCTAGTGACACACCAAAGAAAAATGCTTTTGGCTGCAGACATTAAGAGGCAGCTTTGTGATATATTCTGGCCAAGAAATTACAGTTATCAAAACAAATAAATCCTGCAGATGTCAATGTGATGTGCTTCCATAATACAAAGCTTGAATTCACAGGAGACAAAGGTTATCAAACTGTGAACTTAAATATAATGCTCTAGTCTCTATTTTCTCTCCTTATAGAGCTGAAGAAGTCATAAAAATAAGGCACTGGGTTTATAAGCTAATAAGAATGTGCGTGTCTGGAAAACACAACAGACAGGAAGGACTTGTTTTGAAAATTAAATGGGATTTCCTGTGTGATTTTTCTTAGCACCGTATCAGGCGCAGTGGGTGTTATAAGTTTCTGGCATCTAAATCTGCTGAAATGGAAAAATTCAAAAGGGAAATTAACACAAAATCTGTTACTGTACTTAGAGTATTTGCAAGTCATAAAATTAGATTAATGTATTTCTTTGTAATAATTAAATCCTCCCAAGACACCAGCACAAGAAGTATATTAGGATGAACTTTTAATTACATTATTTTAAATATGCTTCAAGGTCATTTTCTGTCTTTCAAAACACACGATCAGCAACAACTTATATTTTGTCTGACTGTTCTATATGCAGGGCATCATCATTTATTATTGAGGAATTAATTTCCCATAACGAAAATTTCCAAAGTTCACATTTTCCACTAAAACTATTTTCACACTTTCCAACCTCAGACCAGCACCTCTTATCTTTCCAGTTTATTCCATTGACATCTCAGTTCCAATACTCTTTGAACTCCATCAAGACCACCAATCCACTGTTGATCCTACGATATGTTCAAACTCAATCACCCCCTTGACGTCCTCACTCCTGTCCTTTCCCAGCTCAAACTCCACTGTCAACCATTCTAATCACTCTTGGGCACACAAAATCAACACTTGACTCTCCTTGCTTCCTCATATTCAGTTCCCAAAATCTTCACAAAACAAGATGGGAAAATATATACATTCCTAAACAGTCTAAATAGTTTAAAAAGAAAATGAGAAAGACAGACAAATACAAATGAAAGGAAATTAGAATAATAATTCATACAGAAATAATAGTTAACACTGACAATCACTCATGAAGCCCCAGTTACCCTGCTAAGTGATTAACAATTTGTGTGTGTGTGTGTGAGGAAGACCAGCCCTGAGCTAACATCTGTTGCCAATCCTCTTCTTTTTTGCTGAGGAAGACTGGCCCTGGGCTAACTTCCGTGCCCATCTTCCTCTACTTTATATGGGACGCCGCCATGGCATGACTGACAATCAGTGCATCTGTCCACGCCCGGGATCCAAACCTGCGAATCCCGGGCCGCCTAAGAGGAGAGTGCAGATCTAACTGCTACACCACCGGGCCGGCCCCATGGTTAACAATTTTAGTACTTTCTATAATTAACCTTTTAAGGATGTCAAGGAAGGACATCTTTTTATGGAAGGAAAGTCACTTTCTCCCAAACACATCACCAGAAAGTAGGGTGCCAGCATTTGAACCTAGGCAGTCTATACCAGAGGCTATGGTCTTGCCTGGTCAGATACAAAGGAATGTGAAAATCAGGATAAAGTGGACAGTGCTCCAGGAAAATCAAATTACCAGAATGCATTCAGATAGATATAGAAAGCTTGCATGGCCATGAAGTTTGGAAACAAAGTACCTCTGAAAAATGTACTAGGCTAAGATAGTTTCAAAAGCAACATGGAAATAATATTTCATTTGTTACTTAAACTGCTCTAGAGCTTAAAAACAGGAACACTTGGAGATTCTCTTTATGAACACTGACAATATTGTGATGCCAAAGCCTGTCTAGGAAAGTACAAGAAATCCACAGACCTGTTTCAATTAAGAATATGGTTGTGAAAATCCTGTTACAGAAATTGAATTTAAAAGTCTATGAGGAATAATGCTTCAGTATGCCCAATTGGGAGTGATTCTTGAAAATAAAGATGATGTATTAACTATCACTTGTTAAATGCTTAATAAGTTCCAGGCATTGTTCTTTTGATATTAAATCTTCATTACAGACCCATGAGGTGAAACTGTTATTGGCCTCATTTAAAGATGAGGAATCACGGCACAGGGAGGATTTGAACTCAGCCAGTCTGGCTCCAGAGTATGCTCTTGACCAGGATTTTGCAGGAAGTATGTTAATATAACTCATCCTATTAATTCTCTATAGGAAAAGAACCATGTAATTATACTGACAGATGCCAACTTTGAGTGAATGGACATATTTTAAGAATATAACTTAGCTATCAGAAATACAGGATGGTATAACCCTGTAATGATATAAAATGAATGAACTAGGGCCGTATTTATCAAAGTGGAAGAAGTTCACAAATATGGCAATGAGGAAAAATGGCAACTTGCCAAAGAATGCAGTATGGTATATATTTATATACGTTTCAAAAATATGTAAAAAAAAACCCCATGATTTCTAGAAATAACTATAAATATAATAAAGGTATAAATCACAAATGTTTACTAAATTAAACATGCCAAGCATTATAATACAATTTTAAGGAGTGATATAATTGTAACAAAAGCACACATCACATATTTATACTGCATTTGATTTATCTATTTATTAAGGTGGTTAGTAGGTTCACAAGTTTTTGTAATACTATTATTTATACTGTTAAATGTAGAATATTTTAATAATATATAAAATAATAAAACCAATGTATACTAATTAAACAACTTTTAGAATATAAACATCTAAAGGGAACATCACTGATATTCCCTCACCAAGGCAAAGTCCTTGATGTGAATTTTCAGCACATTATGTTTTATTATACACAGATATACTTGTGTGTATGTGTGCGTGTATGTGCATGGGTACACCCATGTTCAAAATATTGGGATCTTTATGGTATATTTTGCAAACTTAATTTTTCACTTAATATATGATTTGCATCTTTTAAAGTCAATAAACACAAATTCATATCATCAGTTTTAGTTGCTGCAAATTATTTTGTTTTTAAAATCAGTGACAAACTAATGGACAATTAGCTCATTAATTTTCCTATTTTATAAAAAGCACTTCAGTGATAATCCTTGTACCTAAGTTTGTCTGTTTTCTAACTTCTACCCATGGTACTTGTTTGTTTTTGATTTGGGTCATCTTGGCTGGTAAATCCCTATTTTAGAGGTCGCATGTGGGAATCCTGAGAGGCATGTGTTGCTGAAGAAGAATCACCAATCCTGGGTCATTTTAGATAAATTCCTGGGCTTGCGGTGTCCAGGATCATGAGGGTGGTGTAATGGCACAAAAATGCCAGCCAGGGCAGGGGTGGGATTGAAGTTTTCACAGAAGCCTAACCTAGAAGAGGAAGTCAGTCTCCAAGTCATTTTCCTTTGTCAGCATTTGAATTTTTTTCTCTAGTCATTTCTTCCTGAAAGCTCTCAATTCTGTTTCCCCAGCTTGTGGAAGCCAAGCCACTGTCTCTTACCCTGTAGTTACAGCTGTGAAGACACACATTGCAGGCTCATTGCAGAGATGAACCAAGGCTCCCAGGTCCAATTTACTCCTCTTGAAAACTTTCTCTTTGTTTTAAATTTTTGTGGCATCTCTTTTCTTTCTTATAAGCTGGACTATGCATTTTAAATGTTTGCTATATTTTACTTGGGACTTACTTCTAAGTATTTTCAGTACATAAAGTCAGCCTTATTTTTGAAGACAGAAAGCCTGTATTACTTTGATAATCAGAAAAAGTAATTTGTAGTTTAAAAAGAAAGAACTTTAATTTGCCCCATTTGTGTTCAAAACAAAGTCCAAACTCTTGAACTCCTCTTAGCTATTTCCATTCTTCTGCCCCTGCTGTCAAAACTACTTTAAAAACATGAAGGAATTTCATCATTTCTTGTTTGCATTTATCCATGGAATTCTTTTTTCTCTCCACCTACCTGCTGAAATCAATTCAAAGTCCTCCACAAATGAAATATATTTTTTTAAACCTGATTTGGAAGAGCTCTGTATTAGTAGTATGACTGTCATAATAAGTTACCACAAACTGGGTGGTTTGAAACAGAAATTTATTTTCTCACAGTTCTATAGGATGGAAGATCAAAATCAAGGTGTCAGCAGAGCGGGCTTCTTCTCGAGGCTCTGGGGGAGAATCTGTTCTATGTCTCTCTCCTGGCTTCTGGTGGTTGTTGGCAATCCTTGGCATTCCTCAGTTTGTAGCTGCATTTTTCCAATCTCTGCCTACATCTTCACATGACTTCCTTCTCCCTCTGTTTCCTCTTTGTCTCTGTATCCAAATCTCCCTCTCCTTTTTCTTATAAGACACTGTCATTGGATTTACGGCCAACTCTAATCAACGATGGCCTCATCTTGACTTCATTACATCTGCAAACACTCTTTATTTCCAAATAAAGTAACAAGGATTGAGAATTGAACATACCTTTGGGAGGATTATCCATTATGACTCATTACAAACTCTTTTTATAGTATCACCTTGTTTTGTGCTTCCAGAGGATTTTTCATTAAGACAGACCTCTTCCTAATCCGTTTATATTGAATCTTTTACAAATAATGGATACATAGGGATAGGTTGGCAAAAAATAAATTCAGTCTTAGGGCCTATTGCACTATTGAATATTAATTGTTTAAAATATTTTCTAGAAAGTTTAACTTAAAAAGTCTTTCATATTTTTAACTTAGTTTACTGAGATGAGTTGCCACTTTAAGAAACATACTCAATTTTTAAGTCCTCATTCAGTACTTCAGATAAAAGCTTTTTCCCCATAAAATTATTCAAATCATTTTTCTGCTCAAAGATTTAAAAAAATCTGACACCCAATTATAGATAGCTCGATTTCTTACAAAAGCACAGTTCTGTATAGCAGAGTAGCATATGGTACAATTTTAGAGTGACACATCAAAGGTAATATTCTTCATGTAAATTCTGAAAATAAAGCAAAAGTACATTTTCTTAAGGTACAGAATAAGGAATGACAATGACCCCTCTCTGACCATTTTCTGGCTGACACTTTGTTCATTGTTCACAAAACTTGAAAAACATTTTGTAAACTCTTACGCATATCATTGTTAGTTCTAAAAGTACTTTCTGGAGCTTAATGGACTTTGGGGGAAATTTACTTGGTTGGCTCAGAGAAAGGAAACAAGAGTTAGCCAGAGCTTCATTGTGTGAAATGATGGGCAGAAAACCACGCAGAGGCAGCCCGGCAGGAAGGGCAGCGTGCTGGAGGTGAGGAGGGGGTGACAGGATGGTACAGAGTGCTGACACAGCAGACGACCAATAAGCTGTAGCTCTTTCTGCTGTTTACAAAGTCCAAAGGCAGGGAACAAAAGTAGGACCAGGGTGAAACTGAAAAAGCAAACCATTGGAATGGGGGCATAAAGGAAGACTCTCAGGATATGGACTAGATGTTATTCTCCAGCCATCAATTTCTAGAGTTTATCAGTCTTCAGTGAATGATTAAAGCAGGACACATCAGTATTACCTGTGTTGCACTTAACTGTAGAAGCTTAAATTAATTGTTAATAAGCTTACACATCTTCCTCTCACAGTGAACTAATTCCTCTTTGTTTCCAATGTCCCAAATCAAAGAACTTCTTCCAGGTATGGTGCATTAGCCGCATTCATCCTAAGTGGCATCAACTCACCTCGGCCATGATTTTGGTCCTAAGTAGGGAATGTTCTTGACTGAATCTTCCAGACCATTTCACTTACTTCCATTACACATTAACACCTGGACACTATCAGGTAGTTAAGTCTTATAAAATTTTGCTCAAATCAGTTCTGTCTCTGATTTGCTTACGATGCCAACCTTAGAAAACCATGCCCAAATACTACCAAAATAATTTAATCTCTTTATAAGAGGGTGCAACTTAAGGTTTGGTATTTTTATTCAATGTGAGTCTGCAAAGAGCATTAACAATTCAAAGCCTCAATACAATGCCACTTCTACACAGCATTTCACTGCCTCGAAAGAAATAACTTCAAAATCCCAGCACACTTCAGATCACATAAGCTACTAGATTCTGTTTTTTAATGATTTTTTTCCAAGTCTCTTAGCAGGATAGCTCACAACCAGATGGTTATAAACCAGCAATTCTATTCCACAGTGACTGAGTCAACTAGAAATACAAATTGTTACAACTTCATTCAATGTCTTTTGTATTGAACCATTAGTAAACAGAAATGTCTCCCATTATCCCCAAAGTAAATGGACTGCTTATACCAGTGCTGGACGGACATCACCTGAAACTGAAGTAGTACATTTACCCACAGGCCACATAACTCGGAGCAGCAGCAATTAATAGTTTTTCTAAAGTCACGCCCTAATCTAACTTCTTAAATGCAATAAAAATGATTTCCTCCTTTGTACTGGCTATATACTAGCTGTTATTTTGAATTATATAAATTATATTTTAACAATTTAAAGTCATATTTGACTACACAACTGAACAATCATTAAAATTTATTCGTTGTTTTACTGGCTTTATTAAATTAGCTTTATTTCCACAAGCACAAAAAGTTGTATGATCTGGGGTGCGTACCTGAAGAGCAGAGTTTTCAAGAGAGAACTTTCCCTCATTCTTCAGCAGAAGTTGAGCCCTTCCAAAATTAATAATCCACATAGGATTTCCTAATCAGAAAATTGGAATACTTTGGGAAAAATCAAATAAAAAACACTTTTGGTGAAAGAATACATACATACACACACATTATTTATTATCATATTAATGAATAGTAACTGGACTTTACAGTAGGTTCCATTTACCTAAGTCCAAGAACAAATTTCTTGCCTAGTGTCTAAAGCTTTAACACAGATGCACAACAAGTTCTTTCTAATGTTTACAGATTCTATGCCACAGGTAGAAGCCAACACAGGTTTTGTAATGGCATATATAACAAAAATGCTAGTTGAAATAAAGGCTTAAATGCATGACTAATACCTTTCATTTTCATTTCAAGAATGATTTGTGGCTGCATTATTTTTGGACTTATTTGTGGTAGAAAAGATTAAGCGAATCCTGAGAAGCAGTAAACCATAGAGAATCCTCTGAAAAAAATGCTTTCCGAAAACAATCAGTAATAAAATGTAAGCTACAAATATTTCTCAATGATTAATACAAATAATTATGGGGAAGAGAGGTTATTTTAGAAAACAATCTTCTCTCAGAACTAAAGATACAGAATTTGGGAAATACATGTGAATAAACTGAAATGTGATTAACTGATAGCCAGGTATTTCAGGTACAAAGTAATACTTATGCAAAAATTTTTAAAAAACTTAATGATAAATCTATGGCAATACTGGGATTTGGGTTTTACCCAAATATTTTTCATTTTTAATGTGAGAAATTTATTCAATTCATGAATCTTCTATTATAGATCTTGGATGGAAGAAACTATAAAGAGAAATTCATTATATTAAAGAATAAATTCAGCACTTCAAATAATCATTTAGGAAATTTGCCAGGTTGTTCACACTGCAAATACTACTTGCTCTAAACTATTTGGAGACAAGTTTTCAGGTTTCATATGTTGACAAAGACGGACATGGTTCAGGCCTTTTTTTCCTGTTTCTCTTTTCCTTAGCAAAGGGTAACCAGAATCTTTTACCCAAACTCTGGGTTTCCAACATCTAAGCCATCTGCTCCTTCATTTACTAGGCACTGATTTGAGATTGAATATATAAAAAAAAGTCTCTCTTTTCAAGGAATAGGCAAAATGCAGAAATTTTCATGTGTATTCAACAAAGTTTTATTCATAAAATTATTGCTGCAGACCTGGTGGGACATACTGATTTACATACACACACACACACACACACACACACACACACACACACGTGTGCACACAGCACACTGTCCCCCCATCAGAAACAGAGCAATCTGTAATTTGGCAATTTAAATAATTTTTTCCCATGGGGCTGCCAAATTAGTCTTTAAAACTTGTTTGGAGAAACAATTATCTCTTTGAAAAAGGAGAATGATAAATATATCATTATAACAAAAATTAAATATAAATTTTACCTGATTAATTCATTAATTTGACAAATTTTTATTAGCACTGTGATGCTGGGAATTCCAGGGTGAGAAAGACAATACGGTCATGTCTTCATTGAGCTTAAAATCTGACAGAGTAGAGAGATTTTGAACAGGGTATGTGAAGTTCAAGTTCAGGGTGCTATGGGAGCATAGAGCAGAAGCAGTAAATAAGACAAGGAGGCAGGAAGCATGAGACACCTCTGCTGAAATGGAAGGAAATGTAGAGATGGTTGGGCGAAGTATGTGTGCTGGGGGCATAGTAGGCTGGGGAGGATCCCATGCAAGGGCTCCACATTAGGAGGGAGCAAAACACACATGTATGTACTTGTGCACACATTTCTTTATGCTCATAGAACATACACAAGGTACAGAGGCACACATTTAGGATTATTTCTGTTTGTCATTACTGTTGTCAGTTTCTTTTTACCATATTAGAATGCGCCAAATATTTTTTTCTGCAATTCTCTTCCTATCCTGTTTTTTAAATTACAAATATGTCAGAGAGTGATGTCAGCAACATGGAAGAGTGAGCTGTTCTCTTTATTTCTCCCCCTTCAAACTACAACTAAATGGACAGTCATTGATTGACGGAGGATACCCACAAACTATAACAGGACACCTGAGAGACCCACACAGCTATACATTTGAAGGTGGATGGACTGTCCCCAGGGAAGTGGTGGAGACAGGTGAGCACTCTCCTGCCCCGCCGGCAGAGCTGTGCAAGTGTGTGATGGCTCTCTTGGCTGGCACGAGTGCCCATAGTACCACTGAGTCCCTGATAGTGGAAGCATGTCTCAGTGCGAACGTGGGAGCAGGCGGTGGCTGTCCTGAGCCCCTGTGTGATTGTTTTTCCATCTGGTGGGAGAGCCCACAGTGCCGCTGTGGTCCCAAGGAGTGGCCCAGGCTCGGACCCTGTGAGAAAGCTGCACCAACCAAGCACAGAGGCTGGTGCCACTATAAGAAGAGCTGGTGATGGATCTACAGGCCCAGGAAAGTGATTTCCCAGCTGGTGTGAATGCCCATAGTATCACTGCAGCCCTGAAAATGTGAGCACACCTTGGTGTGACTGTGGGAGCAGGTGCTGGCAGCCCTGAGCCCTCGTGTGATCACTTTCTCATC
This sequence comes from Tapirus indicus, assembly GCA_031878705.1. Classification (NCBI taxonomy): domain Eukaryota; kingdom Metazoa; phylum Chordata; class Mammalia; order Perissodactyla; family Tapiridae; genus Tapirus; species Tapirus indicus. The sequence goes on from CM062917.1 coordinate 9,010,471, forward strand.
TGGTGGGAGAGCTCATAGTGCTGCTGCAGTCCCAAGGAGTGGCCCAGGCTAGGACTCCATGAGGAAGCCCTGCCCACCAAGCACAACAGCCAGTACCACTGTGAGAAGAGGCAGCAGTGGATCTACACAGCAGGGAAAATGATTTCCTGGCTGGTGTGAATGCCCACAGTATCACTGCAGCCCCAAAGGTGGGAGCATGCCTTGGTGCAACTGTGGGAGCAGGCGGCGCCAGCCCTGAGTGCCCACGTGATTGCTTTACCATCCAGTGGGAAAGCCCACAGTACTGCTGCGATCCCAAGGAGTGTCCCAGGCTTGGACCCTGTAAGGAAGACCATCGACCAAGCACAGAGGCCAGTGCCACTGTAAGAAGAGGCAGCAGCAGATTGACATGTCCAGAATGCTGTCCCAGCTGGTGCAAGTGCCCATGATACCCCACAACTTCCAGCAGACAGGGTGGGGTCCGAAACACAGCTCCTGCTTCCCCCCAGCAGTAGCAGGTGGAATCTGCGATCTGATACTACCACAAATGCCTTGGCAAAAGATTAGCTCATCAAACACCATGAGAAACTACAGCAACAATTCAGAGCAGAAGAAGAATGACAATTTTCTAGAAACCAACCCTGAAGTCATAGAAATTTACAATCTTAATGACAGAGAATTCAAAATAGCTGTCATAAAGAAACTCAACAAGTTACAAGAAAACTCAGAAAGACAATTCAATGGGCTCAGGAATAAAATTAATGAGAAGAAGGGATACTTCACCAAAGAGATTGAAATTATAAAAAAAAGCAGAAATTTTGGATATGAAGAATACAATTAATGGAATAAAAAATAATCTAGAAATCTTAAAAAACAGAGCTGATATTATGGAGGAAAGACTTAGTGATTTAGAGGATAGAAATATAGAACTGATTCAAGTGGAAGAGGGGAGAGAACTAAGATTTTTAAAAAATGAAGGAATTCTTTGAGAAATATCTGACTCAACTAGGAAAAGAAACACAGGGATCATAGATATTCCAGAGGGAGAAGAGGGGGAGAAAGGAGCAGAGAGCTTGTTTAAAGAAATAATAGTTGAGAAATTGCCAAGCCTGGGGAAGGAATTGGACTTACAAATACACAAAGCCAATAGAACTCCTAATTACATCAATGCTAAAAGATCTTCTCCAAGGCATATGATATTAAAACTGGCAAAAGTCAATGACAAAGAAAAAAATATTAAGGTTAGCAAGGCAGAAGAAAATAACCTACCAAGGAACCCCTTTCAGGCTTTCAGTGGATTTCTCAGCAGAAACCTCACAGGCTAGGAGAGAATGGAATGATATATTCAAAATATTGAAAGACAAAAACTTTCAGCCAAGAATACTCTGTCCAGCTATATCCTTCAGATACGATCGATGGAGAAATAAAAGCTTTCCTAGCAAACAAAAGTTGAGGGAGCTCATCATCACTAGACCTCCCCTACAAGAAATGATTAAGAATGTGCTCATACCTAACACAAAAAGGCAAAGGTCTAAAAAGCTTTGAGCAGGGAGAGAAAGAGACAGACAAAATCAGAAAACTGCAGCTCTCTTTCAGAACAGGGAGGCAAATATTTAATTAGAGCTTAAAAGATAAAGGGAAGGAAAGCATCAAAAGTACTATAAACACTTCAACTTAGTCACAAACTCACAACACAAAATAGAATAATTTGTAACAAGAATAAATCAGAAGGGGAAGAGGAATGGGGATGGAACCTACTTAAGTTAATGGGAAATGGACTATCTCATCTACAAGATCTTTTATACAAACCTCAAGGTAACCACTAAACAAAAAATCAGAGCAGAGACAAAATTCATAAAAAAAGAAAAAACCTCCACAGAAAACCTCCCAAATGAAATGGCAGTCAGAAATACAAAGGAAGAGAAACATTGGAAACATAGAACAACTGGAAAACAAGAGATAAAATGGCAGTATTAAGTCCTCATAAATCAGTAATCACTCTAAATGTAATAGCTGGACGGATTAGAAAACAAGACCCAACAATATGCTGCCTCTAGGAAACACATCTTAGCTCTAAAGATAAACAGAGGCTCAGAGTGAAGGGATGGAAGATGATACTCCAAGCAAATGTCAAACAAAAGGAAGCAGGTGTTGCTATACTTATATCAGACAAAGCAGATTTCAAGATAAAAAAGAAAATGAGAGACAAAGAGGGGCAGTATATAATGATAAAAGAGACTTTCCACCAAGAGGACAAAACACTATGAATATATATGGACCTAACACAGGGGCACCAAAGTATACAAAACAATTATTAATTCACCTAAAAGGAGATATTAACAACAAAATAATAATAGTAAGGGATCTCAACACCCCACTTACATCAATGGATAGATCACCCAGACAGAAAGTCAAGAGGGAATATTGGATTTAAAGGAAACACCTGATCAGATGGTCTTAACAGATATATAGAGAGCATTCAATCCAAAATAGAAGAATACGCATTCTTCTCAAGTGCACATGGAACATTCTCAAAGATAGACCATATGTTGGGAAACAAGGCAAGCTTCGATAAATTTAAGAAGATTGAAATCACATTAAGCATCTTTTCTGCCCACAACGCTATGAAACTAGAAATAACTACAAAAAAAAAAGCTGGGAAAGTCACAAATAATGTGGAGACTAAACAACATGCTAGTGAACAACCATTGGATCAATAAAAAAATCAAAGGAGAAATTAAAAAATACCTGGAGACAAATGAAAATGAAAATACAGCATACAAATTCCTATGAGATTCAGCAAATGTGATTATAAGAGGGAAATTCATAGCAATACATGCCTACGTCAACAAACGAGAAAAATCTTAAATAAGTAATCTTAAACTACACCTAACGGAAAGAGAAAAAGAACAAATAAAGCCCAAAGTCATCAAAAGGAGTAAAATTTAAAAAATTAGAGCAGAAATAAATGAAATAGAGACTAAAAAACAATAGAAAGGATCAGTTAAACTAAGAGCTGTTTCTTTGAGAAGATACATAAAATTGACAAACCCTTAGCCAGACTCATCATGAAAAAAAAGAAGCCTCAAATAAATAAAATTAGAAATGCAAGAGGAGAAATTACAACAGATACCACAGAAATACAAAGGATTATATGAGAATACTACGAAACACTACATGCCCACAAACTGGATAACCTAGAAGAAATGGATAAATTCTTAGACTGATACAACCTCCCAAAACTGAATCAAGAAGAAATAGAGAATCTGAAAAGACCAATCACAAGTGAAAAGATTGAAACAATAATCAAAAACCTCCCCCAAAACTATAGTCCAGGACCAGATGCCTTCTCTGGAGAATTCTACCAAACATTCAAAGAAGATTTAATACCTATCCTTCTCAAACTATTCCAAAAAATTGAAGAAGATGGAATGCTTCCTAACTCATTTTATGAGGCCAAAATTACCCTGATCTCAAGCCAGACAAGGACAACACAAAGAAGGAAAATTACAGGCCAATATCGCTGATGAACATAGATGCAAAAATCCTCAACCAAATACTGGCAAACTGAATACATTAATACATTAAAAGGATCATACACCATGATCAAGCAGGATTTATACCAGGAATGCAGGAATGGTTCAACATCCACAAATCAATGTGAAACACCCTATTAATAGAATGAGCAATAAACATCACATGATCATCTCAATGGATGGAGAGAAAGCATTTGACAAGATGAAGCATCCGTTTATAATAACAACTCTGAGTAAAATGGGTTGGGAAGGAAAGTACTTCAACATAATAAAGGCCATATATGACAAACCCACAGCCAACATCATACTTAATGGTGAAAAACTAAAAGCCATCACTCTGAGAACAGGAGCAAAACAAGGGTGCCCACTCTTGCCACTCCTATTCAACATAGTACTGGAGATTTCGGCCAGAGCAATTAGGCACGAAAAAGAAATAAAAGGAATCCAGATTAGAAAGGAAGAAATGAAACTCTCATCTTTTGCAGATGACATGATTCTATATGAAGAAAAACCTAAAGAATTCATCAGAAAACTATTGGAAATAATCAACAACTACAAAGTTGTAGGGTACAAAGTCAGCTTACAAAATCACTTGCATTTCTATACACGAATAATGAACTAGCAGAAAGAGAACTCAGGAATACAATCCCATTAACAATCACAACAAAAAGAATAAAATATCTAGGAATAAATTTAACCAAAGAGGTGAAAGATCTATATACTGAAAACTATAAGACATTATAGAAAGAAATTGAAGAAGATATAAAGAAATGGAAAGATATTCCATGCACATGGATTGGAAGAATAATCATAACTAAAATGTTCATATTACCTAAAGCAATCTACAGAGTCAACGCAATCCCAATCAGAATCCCTATGACATTCTTCACGGAAATAGAACAAAGAGTCATAGAATTTATATGGAGCAACAAAAGACCTCGAATAGCCAAAGCAGTCCTAAGAAAAAAGAACAAATCTGGAGGCATCACAAACCCAGACTTTAAAATATACTACAAAGCTATAGTAATCAAAATAGCATGGTACTGGCACAAAATAAGACACACAGATCAATGCAATAGAATTGAAAGCCCAGAAATAAATCCACACATCTATGGCCAGTTAGTTAATCTTCAACAAAGGAGCCAAGAACATACAATGGAGAAAGGAAAGTCTCTTTAATAAATGTTGTTGGGAAAACTGGACAGCCACATGCAAAAGAATGAAAGTAGACCATTATCTTGCACCATATACAAAAATTAACTCAAAATCGATTAAAGACTTGAATGTAAGACTTGAAACCATAAAACTCCTAGAAGAAAATATAGGCAGTACACTCTTTGACATCGGTCATAGCAGCATCTTTTTGAATACCACGTCTACTAAGGCAAGGGAAACAAAAGGAAAAATTAACAAATGGGACTACATCAGACTGAAAAGCTTCTGCAAGGCAAAGGAAACCATGAACAAAATGAAAAGACAACCCACCAACTGGGAGAAAATATTTGCAAATCATAAATCCAATGGGGTTTATCTCCAAAATATATAAAGAACTCATACAACTCAACAACAAAAAAAATGAACAACCCGGGGCTGGTCTGGTGGCATAGTGGTTAAGTTGGTGTGCTCTGCTTTGGTGGCCTAGGGTTTGCAGGTTTGGATCCCAGGAATGGACCTAAGCACTGCTTATCAAGACATGTTGTGGCAGGCGTCCCACATATAAAACAGAGGAAGATGGGCAGGGATGTTAGCCCAGGGCCAATCTTCCTCAGCCAAAGAGGAGTGGCAACAGAAGCTAGCTCAGGGCTAATCTTCCTTACCAAAAAAAAAAAAAGAACAACCCAATCACAAAATGGGCAGAGAGTATAAACAGACATTTTTCCAAAGAAGATATACAGATGGCCAACAGGCACATGAAAAGATGTTCAACATCACCAATCATTAGGGAAATGCACATGAAAACTACCATGACATATCACCTTACTCCTGTCAGAATGGCTATAATTACCAAGACAAAAAATAACCAGTTTTGGAGAGGATGTGGAGAAAAGGGAACTCTCATACACTGCTAGTGGGAATCCAAACTGGTGCAGCCACTATGGAAAACAGTATGGAGATTTCTCAAAAATTAAATATAGAAATACCATATGACCCAGCTGCCTCACTACAGGGTACTTATCCAAAGAATTTGAAATCAATAATCCAAAGAGATTTATGGTCCCCTATGTTCACTGCAGCATTGTTCACAATAGCCAAGATGTGGACGCAACCCATTCAGTACACGTGGATAAAGGTGTGGTGTATACACATACAATGGGATACCACTCAGCCATAAAAAAAAGACAAAATTGTCCCATTTGTAACAACATGGATGGACCTTGAGGATATTATGTTAAGCGAAATAAGCCAGACAGAGAAAAACAAACACCACATGATCTCACTCCTATGTGGAAGATAAGCAAACACATGCATAAAGAGAACAGATTAGTGGTTACTGGAAGGGAAGAAGGTTGGGGGGTGGGCATAAGGGGCACACATATATGGTGATGGATAAAAATTATTGTTGGTGAGCATGATGCAATCTATACAGAAACTGATAAATAGCAATGTACACCTGAAATTTCACAATGTTATAAACCATGATGATCTCAATAAAACTATAAAAATACATCATAGCTAACCTCCCAATAATAGATGTAGATCTCATTTTTTTGCAAATTTTATTGAGATAATTGTAAATTCACATCTAGTAATAAGAAATACTACAGAGAGATGCTGTGTGCACTTTGCCCACTTTCCCCCAATGGTAACATTTTGCAAAATTATAGTATAATATCATAACTAGGACATTGACATTGATAGTCACTGATCTGAATCAGATTTCATCAGTTTTAGTTGTACTTATTTGCATGTGTGAGTGTAAGTTCTACAGAATTTATCACCTGTCTAGGTTTGTGTGTGCACCATTACAATCAAGAGAACTTCTCAGTTTCAATAAAAGTTCATGTTACCCTTATATGATCATACATCTCCCCCTCCCCACACCCCCAGCCGCATTCCGATCCTCTGGCAACCAATCTGTCCTCTATTTCTAAAATTTGTTATTTCACAGATGTTATATAAATGGAATCAAAGTATGTATCAATCACCCTTTTGGGATTGGCTTTTCTTCACTTGGCATAATTCACTCCGGATTCTTCCGGGTTGCTGCACGTATCATATCAATAGGTCGCTCCTTTTTATTGCTGAGAAGTATCTCACGGAGTGAGTGTACTGCAGTTTGTTGGAGGACATCTGCTGGATTCTGCCCAGTTTCAGACTATTATGAACGAAGCTACCATGAATATTTCTGTACAGGTGTGTGTGTGTATGTGTGAACATGAGTCTTCATTTTGTTCTGAGATAAATGTCCAAAAGTGCAATGGCTCGACTGTGTGATAATTACAAGTTTAATTTTATATGAAACTGCCAACGATTTTCCACACTGGATGAACCATTTTTCATTCCCATTGGCAATGTATGAGTGATCCGGCTTCTCTGCAAACTCACAAGCATTTGGTGGTGTCACTACTTTTTAAAAATTTTAGCCATTCTGATAGGTACATAGTGATATCTTATTGTGGTTTTAATTTGCATTTCCCTGATGACCAACTTAATTAAAAAAAATTGGATACATTCATGGTTATGTTCACATATGCATAAGTTCACATAAATGGGATAGTTTAAATGCTGGGTATTTTCTTCTGTTTATTTTATTTTATTACTTTTCCTTTTTTGCTTGCCTTTTTTCTTCATCTTCATTTTCCATCCAACTCATCATCATCTCCCCACAACCCAGGTAACACATGTTAAAACACCTTCTCTTTATCTCATTGCTTCTTTTACAAAATGTGATTATTCTGTATATACTTCTCTGTAGTTGTTTTGCTTCAACAACTAACTTCATAGAAATGCCTCCAAGTTAATTGGTTTAATTAGAATTATTTCTGGTGACTGGATAATATTTCATGATAAGGATATGCCATAATTTGTTGAACTATTCTCTTGATAGGCATTCATTTGTTTCCAATTTTGTTGTCATTACCCCTAATGCACTTAAACCTACATCCTCATGTACTGGTGTATGTGTTTCTAAAGAGGTTCACTGAGTCGAGTGTATGCATATTTATTAATAGCAGTTGTCAGTTTGCTTGAAAAAAATAATTGAAACAATTCACAGTCCCACTAGCCATTATGAGAATACACTTTTACCTGCATTTTAATTAAAAATAAAAGTGAAAGTTTCTTTTAATCTTGGCTTTAATCTCATTGCTATTTTGATGTTCACATCCCTGACTGCTTTACAACTGTCTTTTTTCCATATAATTTTGCCATTTTATCAACAGATATGGACTACTGCACTTTAAAATCTATCTAAAAATATAATTTACAAGAAAAAGTACTAAAATTCCTTGTTTGTATGTTTCAAGTACTTTCTTTTTTCCCATTGGCATGGGCCATGAAGTTAAGACAATCTAAAAAAATCATTCCATTGTTTCTTAACTGCTTTTACTACCATCTTCAAGCAGACTGTCGTATCTAAACATGAAAAGTGGTGTAAAAAAAGAAAATAATACTTTCAAATAAGTCATAATTTAAACTAGTTGAGAAATTTTTGCTAGAAATTCAAATAAAAGCATTCTTCTATTTTTACATTTGAATCTGGCTTCACACTCACTGTCAGGAAATTCTTCTGTTAGAAATAAAGACCCCTTAATTTCTCAAAAATCAAACCACCACCACCACCACCACACACACACAAAGCTTCCAATTTCAGACTCATGGGTTACAACTGTGAGTCTGAATTTCAGAATTATGTAGAAAGATAATTCAAACATCATTCTCATCTGAAATAATTGACTCCACTATTGTCTAGGTATCCACAATCTCGCTCAGTACAATTTCAAAAATGTAAAACAGTAGTGAAAATTGAATCCTGAAACACACAAACAATAGTGAAAATTATCTTTTATCTTTTTTTTGGAAAACGAATTTTCAGGCTGTTATTAGTTTTAATATGAGACCTTATTTCAGAGCTCAGAGAAAAGTGAAGTGGTTAGACAGTTTTAAGACAGTGAACAAGAAGGCACAAATACTTTTGGATATTAATGTATGATGCCAGCAAGTTTGGGACAGGTTCTATTACAAAATGGGGATTTATATTACCAGTTAACAGACTTCTATGCAACTCCAAAAAGTCAATTTTAAGGGATGAAATGAGATCAGATGAGAAGTAAAGAAAGGACAGTAAAAGGGACAAAGGCATTCAAGGAAAGAGGAAAACTGTGATAAATTCTAATTCAATATAGCAAAATTAAGATAAGCGTAGGTGAGGAGGTGTGAGCAATTTTATTTAGGCAAAGTTACATCATCAGTTTTAGAAGAGTATAACCTGGTATCAATTATACCTATAAACTTTATAAATCTAGAAGCTTTATTTCCTTTTAAAAATACTTAATAAAGCTTCTCCTAAAGACTTAACTATCATTTTAAAGTCACATCTTTTGAAACTTCAGTGCTTTTTGCTGCCATCCATTATAAATTGAATGCACCATTTCATCGAGTAAAATCTTTAAAAAGCTATAATAGGCGAACTAATATATTACATAGCACAGGGATTCCAAAATGAGAAATAGTGCAAGTTCAAACTATAAACTGTCTTGTGTCTCAATAATGTCAGAGTGCTTTATGAACTGGGATGCTAAAGCTGAATCTGAAATGTATTTACTTGTAGTACTGAAAATCCGTCAAAGCAGCCAACTGCTCCAAGTTCTGTTTGGAAATGTCTGGGGACTTAGGCTATGCTATGCCACACTTTTGCATGGCAGCATCATGTTGCCCACCACATGCCTACACCTGCACTCAGCAAGAACCAGAAAGTCACAAGTCACAAGCTTGCCCTAACAACACCTCCCAGGCATTGTTGACTTAATTCTCCAAGCTTGAATGGAAACCTCAAGAGTCCTTTGACCACCTGGGAGCACAATCCAGACACAGACAGATAATAAACAAGCACCAAAACCATCTGTAGAAAGCAATATGTTGAGCTGCTTATTAAAGACTTCTACAGCACAGTCTCATCACAATAAGCCATCCTATTCAGTGGTGTATCTTAATCCATCTGGTCCATTGTCTCAGAAGCACCTCAATTTCCTCAAGCTGTAGATGGGGCTGCAATTGCTTACCTGACTCACAGGCAAATGTCTTTGATGTTTCATCATGAAAGATAATTGCTACTGCATGCTTCTTTGTCTCTCGAGGCAGTCTGGTTATATTTTTGATGTTGTGCAGTTCAGTTACCTTGAAAGAAAAATATTTTTAACTTAGTGTACAGTATACGGTATACACCAGAGTGCTTAAACAAAATAATCAGTTATTAATGTCTTAAACACCTTTCCAATGGATATTTGTACTCATTTCTAATTAACTGTTGCCATAAACAATGCAGAAAACAATACAGTCAAAACAAAATTTCTTCTATTATGCCCTCAATTTTGGTCACTGCTGAGTTTTGAAATAGTCTAAAAACTATATAGAAGAATAGGTCCATGAAAGCAAGGATTCTGTGTTTTTATTAAAATTGTATCTTTTGCAAACAATAGCAGGTGTGGCACATAGAAGACTCTCAATAAATTTTTGTTAAATATTGATTGGATTTAATATCTCACCTCTCTCCTAACTCCACCCCATCATGCAAGTTCCTGAAAGGACTGTTGTCATGACGCAACTGACACCTGTCGATTGGCAGAGAAATGACTCTAAATGTTTGGAGTCATTAAATATAAGCAAAGGACCTGCTTCCCACAAAAATGACATAGTGTTCACTGGCCCATATCCCCCTACTCCTTCACCCTATTCTCTCACCAAGGCCCATCCATGATTTATAGACCCAGGTTAACAACTCTTTATTCATTTGACAACTAATAAATACTTAATAAACTATGTACTTTAGCTCCCAAGTCTTTATGGGTACAAGTTATTCTGCTACAACTTGTGTATCTTTTATTTTTCTCCACAGTCCATAGAAATGCGCAAATGTCTATTTCTTCAACTACTCTTCAAACGCAACATTGCAATAATGCAATAATAATGTTGGATGAGTTAATTTTTGAAATTCACTTCTCAACATGCTGAATGACACTATTTCTTCTAATACAAAAGATCTGACAGGTTCGTTTCCATTTTCATTTAGTTCAAATATTTAAAAATTTCTCTTGAGGTTTCTTCTTTGACTCATGGGTTATTTAGAAGTGTATTATCTAATCTCTACATATTTTGGGATTTTCCAGCTATCTTTCCATTATTGATTTCTAGTTTAATTCCATTGTGGTGTGAGAGCAAATATTTTATATGATTTCTATTCTTTTAAATTTGTTAAGGTGTGTTTTATGGCCCAGATTATGGTGTATCTTGGTGAATGTTCCACGTGAGCTGAGAAGAACGTGTTCTGTTGTGCTTGATGACATAGTCTGTAGATGTCTGTTATATCCAGTTGATTGATGCTGCTGTTGAGTTCAACGGTGTCCCTGCTGATTTTCTACTTGCTGCATCAGTCCATTTCTGACTGAGGGATGTTGAAGACTCCAGCTATGATAGTGGATGCATCTGTTTCTCCTTGCAGTTTTATCAGTGTTTGTCTCACGTTGTTTGACACTCTGTTGTTAGGTGCACACACATTAAAGATTGTTATGTCTTCTTGTAGGATTGACCAGTTCATCAATATGTAATGCCCTTCTTTAACCCTCATAACTCTCCTTGCTTCGAAGTCTGCTTTGTCTGAAATTAATATGCTACTCTTGCTTTCTTTTGATTAGTGTTAGCATGGTATATTTTTCTCCATCTATTTAATTTTAATCTATCTGTGTTTATATTTAAGGTAGGTTTCTTTTTGACAATGTATCATTGGGTCTTGTTTTTTTATCCACTCTGACAATCTCTATCTTTTAATTGGTGTATTTAGACCATCAATGTTCAAAGTGATTATTGATATAGTTGGATTAACATCTACCATATTTGTTAGTTTTCTCTTTTTGCTCTCCTTGTTCTTTGTTCCTATTTTGTCTTCCACTCATTTTCTGCCTTTTATGCTTTTAATTGTGTATTTTATGCACAAAATGATTCCATTTTTCTCCTTTTTTTAGCATAATCATTATAATTCTTTTTTACTTTTTTTAGTCATTGCCCTAGAGTTTAAAATATACATTTACAAATATACGTTTATCTTATGTTCTTCCTTTCTTCATATAGATCTAAGTGTCTGGCCTATATTATTTTCCTTCTCTCTAAAGAACTTTTTAAACATTTCTTGCAAGTCAGGTCTACCGGCAAAAAATGCTCCCAGCTTTGTTTGTCTGATAAATTCTTAATTTTTGCTTCACTTTTGAAGGATAGTTTTGCAGCATACAGAATTTTAGGTTGGTGGGGTTTTTTCTCTCAACACATTCAGTATTTCACTCAACTCTCTCCTTGCTTAGATGGTTTCTGAGGGGAAGACAGATGTAATTCTTATCATCGTTCCTCTATAGATAAGGCGTTTTTTTCCTTCAACTTCTTTCAGGATTTTTTTCTTTATCTTTGATTTTCCATAGTTTGAAAATGATATATCTAGGTGTAGTTTTCTTTTTTTTGCATTTATCCTCCTTGGTGTTCCCTATCTTCCTGGATCTGCAGTTTTGTGTCTGACATTAATTTGGGGAAATCGTCAGTCATTATTGTTTCAATATTTCTTCTGTTATTTTCTCTTTTCTCCTCTTGGCATTGCCATCACGCATATATTACAACTCCTGTAGTTATCCCACAGGCCTTGGATATTTTTTTTTTTTCCAGTCTTTGTTCTTTTTGCTTTTCAGTTTGGGGGGGTCTTATTGAGATATCCTCAAGCTCATAGATATCCTCAAGCTCAAGCCATGTCCAGTGTACTTGTAAGTCCATCAAAGGCATTCTTCATTTCTGCTAGTATTTTTTCTTTTTTCTTTTTGGTTCTTTCTTAGGGTTTCCATCTCTCTTCTTACGTTGCATATCTGTTCTTGCATACTGTCTGTTCTATCCATTAGAGCCCTTAGCATATTAATCATAATTGTTTCAAATTCCCAGTCTGATAATTTCAACATCCCTGCCATGTCTGGTTCTGATGTTTCCTCTGTCTCTTCAAATTGTGTTTTTTGCCTTTTGGTGTGCTTTGCAATCTTTTCTTGATAGCCAGATATGATGTACTGGGTAAAAGAAATTGTTATAAATAGACTTTCAGTAATGTGGTGATGAGGTGTAGGGGGAGGGGAAGCATTCTGAGTTCTATGATTAGGTCTCAGTCTTTAGTGAGCCTGTGCCTCTGGACTGGGAACTTTAGTGCTTCTCAGTCCTCCCTGGACTTAGGTGAGAGAGGATGGCTAGAGTTGGCAAGAATTGGATATTTCCCTTGTCTTTGACAAGGGTATCAGTTTTGACTTGCTTGATCAATGCTTTTCACTTTATCACACATGCTTTAACTACAAATGAAGGATTTTGATGAGGGGAAAAGAATTAACTCCATTCACGACTCACAGTGCTATCCTAGAAGTACTATCCATCATTAACTAATGTTCTAAGTGGAGAGAAATGTACAGACACAATTCATATATTTTTAAAATTTTGGTGCTCCATTTTTGAAGACAATACCTCTGATGTTGATTAGGATATAATAGTACAGAAATAGTTAAAATGATCAATTCATGATCAAAAATTGTACCCATATCATGTAAAGTAATATCTGTAAAATAAAACTATGTGGCTACTTTTTAAAGGGCTTGATGTTATTTGTCACATTTCCCTCTAAAATTTGTAGTGACCTAGACTTCTAGCCTCACAAAATAACAGGCCCATTATTCAGGATTGCTGTGTAGGCTGCTCAGAGGAGCCCTTTTATTTTCTGTCACGATGAATTCACAATTCTGTCATTGCTGGAAAATTAATTTTAATATATCCTTTTTTCATATTTGTTTTTCTCATACTTGTAATTATCTCATTTAAGATTAACATGCAAAGTTAAAATGGGTAAGATGAGTGGGTTTTTTTTTTTTTTTTTGTGAGGAAGACCAGCCCTGAGCTAACCTCCATTGCCAATCCTCCTCTTTTTGCTGAGGAAGACTGGCCCTGGGCTAACATCCGTGCCCATCTTCCTCCACTTTATATGGGACGCCGCCGCCACAGCATGGCTGACAAGCAGGGCGACGGCAGGTGCCCGGGAACCGAACCGGGGAACCCTGGGCTGCCAAGCACGGACGAAACTGCTACGCTACCGGGCGGCCCCCAAGATGAGTGATTTTAAGTTAAATAAACTAACAAAAACTTTGCTTCACATGTATGCATATATACAAATGCATATATACATATGTGTATTTATACATATACTACATACATATGTATGCTATATAAATATTTCATATCTGTCTATCTATCTGAAAATACTCATTTCCTCTTCCAGGAAAAAAAATATTAGATACCAATATCTTATAGTGTCTGAGGTAATACCCTGGGGAGAAAGATGAGAATGCTTTTTTTTTTGAACAATGATTCACATATTTAAAGTATGTTCTCAAAGTTAAACTCTTGAATTTTTAAATGATTTGATAATTGACTCAAGTAATATTTAAGCCAAACTTTATTCTAACATATTGAAGTTATATTTGAAAAAGAGATATTATTTTCAAGTGTTATTTAATTTTAAATGAAGGATCTTACCAAAGTTAAGTAGAATCTAAAAGCAATGAAGATTAAGTGTTGCTTAAGAATTCATGCAATTTATGTCAAAGTGAGCATACAATTGATATGCTGCTATATAAGATATATATAATGTCTAGTTGTACCAAATAATATCATAAAAACATTTATTATTCTGCTCCAGGGCCTTTTCCAAATATTTTTATTTACAAATATAAAAGAATATTAGAACAGATATTGTGGATTTCATCTTTTTTGCCCTCTCATAGCAAAAATCAACAAAACAAATTAATGGATAGCCTAGCAAAATGCAGCAAGCACCAGGGATTTCTAACTTCTGTGCCTTAGGCAATCTGACAGATGATGTAGTTCAAACAAAGTGTTTGCTCTTCTGTAAAATTTACATTTAGAAATGCAGACAACCTCTTTAAGCAGACACTGTTCCACTGGTTTCCAGAATAGTGCAAGGCTGTTTGTTATTGATCAACAGTGTGATGCCATCCGCTTCAGTGTGTGCCCTAGACATTAAAGAGATGCCAGGAAAGCAAAATACTCATGAGGAGTATAAAATTCTGCTTCTCAGATTGTCTTGGTTAAGAAGTTCAAGTATTATACCAGATTATAAAATGTTACAAAATCATACCAGAAGGTTTTCTGAGGAGTTGGTATATCTTTGGTATATCTGGTATATCTTTGGAATTTGAATCTCCTATCCTCACTTTTCACTCTTGGTACTATATGGATTTACCATCCAGTAGGAAACTATTTGTATTTTCTTAGATAAGGACAACTTTTAAAATAATGGTTTTAAATGTTTTAAAATAAAAATGTTTTTATTAGTCTACAACCTGTGAATGTGACATTAAAATAATTATCAAGATTTATTAAGATTGTGAAGTCCTAGAGCATTTCAATTAATATAGAGCAATAAATTATTGGACCACTTAATTCAATATATATTTCTGAAATAGTGATTTTTCACATGGCTATAAAAGAATAATATATTAAAGTTTAATAAAAGCATTAGAATAATTACTTTAAATAAAAAAAGAAATTAACAGAATTTAATTGAGGGAAAACACTTGAAAATAATTCCGGTTGTTCAGGTCTAAGTCAATAAAAGCCTTGGTTAACACTTGAAAATCTTGAGGTCTAATAAGTGATATAATTAAAACTCAAGTATAAACACACCTAAATTATGACTCTGTTAACTGGTGCTGATTTTTATTTCAAGGAGAAATCCCTAAGGAATTCATGGTGATAAAGTCAGAGAGTTCCAAGATGAAACAAGTAACCTTTTTTCTGTAGGACTTCATAATTTAGTTGGGGTGATCAGATTACAAATTACAGTAATAAACACTATGACAGAATTAAAAACAGAGCTAAGGCTGCACAGAGGAAGAAGATCGGTATTTCTGCAACCAGTTTTTAGAAATGGCACCTGGATTTTAAAGCATAAATAAAAAAGACATAGACAACTTCCAAACCTTACTCTCCCGCCCTACTTTGTTCATGTGGATTATGTCTATTAATGATCTCCATAAGACACATTAAAACTTATAATTTATTCTATGTTTATTTGTGTGTTTAAAAATGACAATAAACTCATTTTATGATAACACAAATAACATTTTAAAATTTAAAAATTCCCCAAATAGGTAAAGAGTGGCAATGTTTTTACATTTTTGCAAAACTCAATGTCCGGCTTAAGAAATGACAGCTTGAAACTCATATCTGCTTCTAAATTCAATCTGTTGCGATATATTGTTTTAATTAAGTATATACAGAAAATAAGACCTCAAACAGACATGAAGTTGTAAAAGGAAAGAATAATTTAAGAGCATTTTCAGTCAACTGTGGATATTCTTCTTTGATTCTATCTCTAAACTTGACAAATGTTTTCTTAAAGGTTATTGCTATGGGGAGTCTGACATCACATCACACGCTTTTTACACTCTGTTGCATTAAAAATCCATAGGATTATTTTCAACTTTGACTGGCCATTGAGAAAATATTGGTTCACTGAGATATGAAGATCTTCTAAATGTCGACATACTTCATTATCAATATAAAAATATTCATTAATATTACCTTTTATTTCCACAGAACAATCTGTAAGTTTTGAGAAGTTATCAAGCTCAAGAAAGCAGACACAAGATTCCCAAATTTTAATGTTCACTTGAAAACTTAAATTTTAACATTGTTAATAATACCGTTAGCTGTTTTCCTTGAAGACATGTTCATTTAGTTCATTTTTGAGAAAATGTCTGACAAATACCCAAGTCTGAATGACCATAGTTTGTCAATCACTCTTTCATTAAAACAGGTGTTCTCTGAAAAGTTAATTAGCTATTTTGCTTGTTACTTCAGCAATCACACAAGCGCTCCTGCTGGAGATAACCATTGCACATCAGTAGATAGAAGTGTTTTATGAGTTCTTACCATTTTTTTTTCAAATAGAATATTAAAAAGATGTACTTAAAGGTATAAATTTAATAAAATTAATAATTTTTACTGCTTCATCAAGGTCATTCTTAAGTAAAATGAGAATAAAATTGGCATATGTATTTGCTATTTATTTACTTATTTGTGTGAGTGCATGATGGTAAAGAATACAATGACTTTAGTCCCACTTGTGTATTTTTGCATTTGTTGTCTGAGCTTTTGGTGCCATATCCAAAGAAAAAGTCATTGTCCAGATGTCAAGGAGATTTTTCTCTACATTTTCTTCTAGGAGTTTTATGGTTTCAGGTCTTACATTTAAGTCTTTAATCTATTTTGAGTTGATTTTTGTATATGGTTTAAGAGAAGGGTCCAATTTCATTCTTTTGCATGTGGATATCCAGTTTTCCCAATAACATTTATTGAAGAGACTATCCTTCCCCCATTATGGGTTCTTGGCACTCTTGTCAAAAATTAGTTGACCATATGTTTGCTTTTATTTCTAGGCTCTCCATTCTGTTCCATAGTCTAAGTGTCTAAGTGTCCAAGTGCCATTATCATACTATTTTGATTACTATAGCTTTGTAATATAATTGGAAAAAAGGAAGTGTGATGCCTAAAGCTTTGTTCTTCTTTCTCAAGATTGCTTTGGCTGTTCAGGGTCTTTTGTGGTTCCATACAAATTTTAAAGTTGTTTCTTCTATTTCTGAGAAAAAATATCATTGGGATTTTGATAGGGATTGCATTCAATCTGTATATTGCTTTGGGTAGTATGGACATTTTAACAATATTAAGTCTTCCAATACACAAACACAGGATATTTCCATTTGCGTCTTCTTCAATTTCTTTCATTAATGCTTTATAGTTTTCAGTGTACAGATCTCTCACCTCCTTGCTTAAATTTATTCCTAAGTATTTTATTATTTTTTATGCTATTGTAAATGGGATTGTTTTCTTGATTTCCTTTTCAGAGAGATCATTTATGGTGTAAAGAAATGCAACTGATTTTTGTATGTCGATTTTGTATCCTGCAACTTTATTCAATCCATTTATTAGTTCTAACAGTTTTTTTTTTTTTTAACGGAGTCTTTAGGGTTTTCTACATATAGGATCATGTCACCTGCAAACAGAAATAATTTTACTTCTTCCTTTCTGAGTTTGATGTCTTTTATTTCTCTTTCTTGTCCAATTGCTCTTTCTAGTATTTACAATACTACGTTGAATAGAGGTGATGAGAGTGGACATTCTTGCCTTGTACCAGATCTTAGAGTAAAAGCTTTCCGTTTTCCCCACTGTTTATGATGTCAGCTGTGGGCTTTTCATAAATGATCTTTATTTTGAGGAACACTTTTTTTTAAATCATGAATGGATGTTAAACTTTGTCAAATGATTTTTCTGCATCTATTGAGATGATCATGTGTTTTTTTTATCTTTCATTCTGTTAATGTGGTATATCATGTTGATTTATTTGCCTATGTTAAAACAACTTTGCATCCCAGGATAAATCCCACTTGGTCATGGTGTATAGTCTTTTTGATGTGTTGTTGAATTTGGTTTACTAGTATTTTACTGAGGATTTTTGCATCTATGTTCATTAGAGATATTGGCATATAGTTTTCTTTTCTTGTGGTGTCTGTCTGACTTTGGTATCAGGGTGATGCAGGCCTCATAAAATGAGTTTAGAAGTATTTCTTCTACTTCTATTTTTAAAAAGTTTCTGCACAGCAAAGGAAACAACAAAATGAAAAGGCAACCTATAGATTGAGATAAAATATTTGCAAATCATATATCTGATAAGAGATTAATATCCAAAACCTAAGGAACTCATGTAACTCATTAGCAAAGAAAATCCCAAATAACCCAATTAAAACATGGACCAAGGAACTGAACAGATATTCTTCCAAAGAAGACCTTAAACTGGCCAACATACATATAAAAAAGTGCCCAACATCACTAATCATCAGGGAAATGCAAATCAAAACCATAATGAAATATCACCTCACATCTGTTAGGATGGCTATTAACAAAAAGACAAAACATAATGAGTGTTGGCCAGGATGTGGAGAAAGGGAATCCTTGTACACTGTTGGTGGTTATGTAAACTGGTATAGCCACTATGAAAAATACTATGGAGGTTCCCCAAAAAATTAAAAAGAGACATATTATCCAGCAATCCCTCTTCTGGGTATACACCCAAAGGAAATGAAATCAGTACATCAAAGACATATCTACACTCCCATGTTCAATGCAACATTATTCATAATAGCCAAAATGTGGAAACAACCCAAGTGTCTGTCGATGGATGAATGAATAAAGAAATTGTGGTATATGTACACAATGGAATATTATTTAACCTTAAGAAAAAGAGATCCTGCCGTTTGTGACAACATTGGAGGTCATTATGCTAAGTGAAAAAAGCCAGACACAGAAAGTAAAATACTGCATAATCTCACTTACATGTAGAATCTAAAAAAGTTGATTACATAGAAGTAGAGAGTAGGACAGTAGTTACAGGAGCGGGAGGTGGGGGAAATGCAGAGATATTGGTGAAAGGATACAAAGTTGTCGTTATGTAGGATGAATAAGTCTAGAGATCTAATGTACAGCGTGGTGACTATAGTAAATAATACTATACTGTATACCGGAACTTTCTAAGAGAGTAGATTTCAGGTACTCTCATCACACACACACACACACACACACACACACAGAATGTAACCATGTGAGGGGATGGATATATTAATTAGCTTGACTCTTGTAATCATTTCAATATGTACAGGTATACCAAAACATCATGTTGTACACCTTAAATATATACAAACTTTATTTTAAGAAAAGAATTCAATAACTACTACTATGGTTTGGAGCCATGTCTTGATTCATGCTGAAGTTTTACCTACTATTGCCTTTGCACCAAAACCAAGCGAAAACGAACACAAGTGAAAATGAAAAGTAACATATTAGTATGGTGACAGAAAGAGCGTTGTCTTCATGGACCACTCTAAGATCCACTGTTCTAGATACAGCACTCTCCCAGGCCCACAACACCTGTTCTGTCATCAAGTTCTGTCAATTTTATTTCATGAACCTTCCTCTTACTTATTCCTTCCTCTCCACAACTTCAGCACTGGTTCAGACTCTCACTCTTTCTCATGTTAAATATTTCTATTATTTCCCATCAGCCTACACACTCCCCATCTTTCATTATCTTGTTTACCCGGATTCCAGACTAATATATATATATATATTTTTTGGTGAGGAAGATTAGCCTTGAGCTAACATCTGTTGCCAATCTTCCTATTTTTGCTGAGGAAGACTGGCCCTGAGCTAACATCTGCACCCATCTTCCTCTATTTTATATGTGGGATGCCTGCCACAGCATGGCGTGATGAGCAGTGCATAGGTCTGTGTCCAGGATCTGAACCCGTGAACCAAGGGCCGAAGCAGAGCATGTAAACTTAATCACCACACCACCGGGCTGGCCCCTCCAGACTAATGTTTTTAACATAAACATTTGACCATGACCCTCTTGCACTTAAAATCACTTAATAACACCTTAAAAATTAACTTCTCACTCCTTAGCAAGGACGTGAAGAACTTCAAGGACTCAGTTCCCACCTGTACATCTAATCTCATCTTTCTACATATCAACCTTGAACACAAATTAAGTTCCAGCCATAAACAAAATCTTCCAATTTTCCTGAATAAAAAGCATGCTTTTTAAAGGTTATGTAGTCTTTTACAGAATAATCTTCTTGGAGCACCCTGCTCCTTCATTTTCCTGTCAAGTACACAATCATTCGTCAAGACCAATGGGCAAGTCTTCCCTTAATTTTCCCTGAGTGACTCATGCAGAGTTAATAACTCATGCTCGAAGGCAGGGGGGTTCTGAAGACCTTGACATTTTGATCTGAATTCAGATGGTTTCTTGACTCATTATGAAACCATTATGTTCTTACATTGGACTCAGTAAGTGAAGATTGTCTTTCATTAATTCATGTCATTTATTTATTAATTCTTCACATAACGAGACTTCAACATAGGAATTTTTTTTTTTTTGTATTTTGAATGTGTGCTTTTCACAGTGATGACCAGTAGACATCTGCTAAGTGATTATTTCTTTCATATCCCATGAGAGAAGAAAAGGCTAAAGAATAGGATAGCATACAGCTACACTGGGTCATATATTCTGAAAGGCAGGGCCTACTTAGATATTATAAGGAGTTAGAGATAGAAGACCAAACTTCAGAGACAGAAACTTTGCTTCACTTGTAGATCAAAATGGTTAATTTGATTTTACTTGTTCTACCATTATTTAGTTTAGTAGAACTCTTAGGAGGAATCTGATATGGGCTGAAGGACAGAGATATTTTCTCCAATTAAGTCCATGTTTTTCAGAGGGATTTTATTTGCATATTTGACAACATTTAGAATAAAAAAATTAATATTTATTATGCAATTTAAAAATTATCATACTGTTTATGTTATGTATCCTTGTTCTCAGCCTAATGCTACAAATTAAACTAAATATCAGCACTTGATGCAGATCTTATTCACTAGTATAAATTTGCATTTGCATTATTTAGTACAGAGATAAATACGTGAAAAAAGCATATTTGGCAAAATTATCTTTAGTTTTAAAGTGCCTCTTAGTTTACTATCATGACAATTGAGATTAGACACCTGCCTATTTAAGTGCTCAAGTTTCTTTCTTTAAACCTAATTATATTTTGAAAAGTGAAAGAAAGTTAACGTTCAGATTTTCTTCAAGTAGATTCAAATGAATTAGAAAATAAATTGCACTCTTCTTTCTTATTTATCTTACTAATAATTCTTATTAATCCTGGTATTTTACTAATCTATGGTTGTTTTAATTTTTGAGAATAAATTTTGAGTTTTCATTTTTGAAAATAAATTGGTACATTTTAGGAACTAGTTTAATAAAACTTCACTTTATTAGGACAGAGAATATTGATTTTCCAGTAAGAAAAGAAGATGGAAATTTTACTGAATTTTTAAGTTACAATGAATACATCTCAATCTCTCTCTTCTTGAGCTCTAAGCTTTCATAATAATAATTTAAATATTGGTATTACTCTCTACATCATATGCTCCAATATTTGGATGATAATATTTGCATTGAAAATTTAAAATTGCTTCTGTCCAGTATAATTTATATCAATTTTTCAGTAGCTGCTTCCTTATATTTCTCCTGTCGCTGAAAAATATAAATGTGTACTATTGAAAAAAATGAATATAATTCATTCCTTCTGCTCTCTGTGACAGATATTATGTGATCTGACATAGTCCTCCCATGTTTACTATTTGACTATCCCAACATGTTCATTATCAATAATTACAAGCTTAGTCTTCTACATGTTTGAAAGATTTAAGATCTCCCTAATATTAAACTGCATTATGAAATGCATCATCTAGAAAAGAATAATTGTCAATAAAATTATACTAGAATTGGAATTAACTATAACAGTCACTGTTGGCTGTCTCCTCAGCATCCAGTTCCAGAGCCTTCATTCTTCCCAGAACCTGACTGTGTTCAGTTCTCCACCCCTACATCACGTAGCCCAAGTGGCCTGGTGGGAATTTCTCACCCCCAGTATGGGGTAGAACTTGTTACTCCTAGGATAACAGTCTCTTTGCTTGTGGTTAGTTTAGGAAAGAGGATATGACCTAAATAAGACTACTGAGATGTGAACAGAAGTCTTCTGGTGGCTTCTGATAAACGTCTTCTGACCTGACAGTAGCCTGTGGGTAAAACCAGCCCTCTTCTCAGTGGATGCTGTCCTGTCTGAACGTCACAATTCAGAAATGCTACAGCTATTGTTCTACTGGACTGAAGATGAAGGCAGCCCTAAGGTGGCAGAGCAGAGATAGGAACAAACATTTTAAAAGAAAGGAAAACCTAGCTCCTTAATTTTCATTCTTAAGCAGGGGTTACTGAATCAACCAACCCTGAAGCCAGTTTCTTTTCCTGGACATGCTGTAATATGTGATAATGCTTTTCTATAAGTCGTTTGAGTTGGGGTTTCTGTTATTTGCCCCCCAAAACATTTTGATAAAGTAAACATAGAGCTGAGCTTGGCTCATGTAACAATGAGAAATGGCTGTCTCTATCTGGGTGGCTGTCACACAGTTAGGTAAAGTGATGACCAGAATCAGGGCCACGCCTCCTGTTTCTCAGACTAGTGCTCTTTCCACCAATTAATGCAATAGCTATTGCTCTGAAATTCATGAGATTTATTAATGGCAAACAACAGCTAATCAAGAAGTTATTATAAGAAGGAGAATTGAACTAGAAAAGAGACTCAAATTGTAGACATGATGGAAGAAATCCCAGAAAAACTCATTACCTTATCACTCCCAAATTATTTTGAGGTTGTCTATTATAAAATGGAAAGATAATCTATTTTCAAATCTAAGAAATGCAGAAAATTCGTACATAGAGAAAATAAGCACTAAAATAGGAAACTATATACTTCTTTCTCTCCTCTCCCCCCCTTCTCTCTCTCGCTCCCCATGTGTAAATTTAGCATGTCTAATAATATGTTTCAGAGTCTAAGAACAAAAAGGCATGAAACAGCTCAGTCAGCTATAATATCATTCTTACTTTGAGAGCTACAGCTTTGCCACACAGATATTAACAGAGACTGCACAGCTACTAGGACTTTACTCAGTAGATGTACAAAATTAAATCTTTTCATCATTGTAATGGGTTAACTAGTGGCCCCAAAAAGATATGTCCAAGTCCTAACCCCCAGAACCTGTGAATGTGACCTTATTTGGGAAAAGGGTCTTTGCAGGTGTAATTAAATTAAAGATATTGAGAGGAAATCACCCTGGACATAGTGTGGGCTCTACATCCATGGACAAGTGTCCTCATATGAGAAGAGGAGAGGGAGCTTTGAGACAGAGGGGGTGGAGATGGCCAAGAGAAGGCAGAGGCAGAAGATGGAGTGATGCTGACACAAGCCAAGGAACACTTGAGGCCACCAGAGGATGGAAAAGACAAGCAAGAAGCCTCACCTAGAGGCTTTGTAAGGAGCATGGCCCTGCCAACACCTTGATTTCTAATTTCTAGCATCCAGAACTGTGAGACAATAAATTTCTATGATTTTAAGTCACCAACTTTGTGGTGGTTAGGCCAGCCCTAGGAAACTAGTAAGATTATACAGGATTGCTTGAAGATAAGCAGCCCAATTTGTGTTTTAAAGTTAGTAGTCTTGAATGAAGGTAAAATGACAGAAAGAAAATCATGAAAATTATGTATACAGCCCAAATTTCTCTAAGAAGATAGTTTCCAAAAAGCAAGGAATATATCTCTATTTATTTTGAGTCAGCTAAAGTCATTAAATGTTTTTTCCTTTTTTATCTTTGATTAATCAAAAAGTCCACACAGCTCTGTAATGTGGTCCCCCAGAGGCTGAGCAGATGGTTAATGGACAGCCACGTGGGAGGTGGAGGTCCACTCAGGCAAGTGCTCCCTGCCAATGAACTCTGCCAGTGTCGGAGTCCTGGGGCAAATGCAGTGACGAGTAACAAAGCATGAAGCTTCTCTGGAAAACTAATTTATTGCCATTTGATGGGGACCACACACAAGGCTGACCTGATACTGTGCTGGTAAGCTCCTCAGCTTTGGGGTCTTTATCTCCTCTCAATTAGGGCACTAGGGACTAGGCATGGAGGCAGTCCATGCCAAGATAAGGTAATTAAAAGGTCCAGATGAGAAGTTCTGAAAGCTCCAGGGCCTCTGGTCGTGTTCTGTCCATTGCCTTGTACTTAGCCTAGATGTGGCCAATAGTAAGTTGTCTTTGTTTGGGCACATTAACAGGGAACAGAAAAGTAGCACTATAGAGATCCTGCCATCAGCCTGAAACGTTAGGGTAAAGAACATTGGAGCAGACTGGTGGTGGCACCTACTCTCTTCCCTAGAGTAGAATTACGAGGAGTTTCCTGTCTGACTTCTTCAAACAGACCAAACATCTCCTTGCAAAAACTTCTTCTATGGTCTGTAATCACAGATTTATTTATGATTTTCACCAGGATCAGAAAATCCTTGGTTAATATTTAAGCAAGACACTAGTATTAAACAAGCACTCTGCTTCTTGTTGGCATTTCTGGAATGAAAACATAGTAATAGGTATCTGTTGAACAAAGAAGTTCAGTGTTAACTGTATACATCTGACAGCTGGGAAGAATTACCATGAGTTGACCAGGATAGCTACCTACCATTATATATGAGATGGAAAATAGTATGGAAAGAAGATCAAGTACTGGTGGCAGGGGAAAAAAAAAAAAAAAAGACAACAGCTTTAGGGACTCCTGTTGTAAAAATGCTGTTGCAGCTGTTCAAAAAACACAAGGCTATGATTAGGTACAAACTCTGCTGACATATATCAACTTTTAAAAGTGTCACAAGCTGGGTTCCGACTGGAAACAAGAGTAGAAAAGTCCAAGAGAAAGTGTTTGCATGTTAAGACCTGGTACAAATGGTACCCAAGTTCAAATCATGGCCGCAGAGACAACCCATCAAACTTGGTTCTCCACAAGATTGCACGTATGCTACAAGTAACGCAGTGCACCCCTCCACCCCATCCTAAGTGGTTTGGGAAGCATATTGACTCTTGCCCAGTAAATTATATAACCCAACAGGAAAAAAAGGACAAAGAATAATCCAATCACAGGTGACAAAATTATCTGACATTTCACAAGGAAATTAAATAGTAAATCTGTCCCAATCGTAAGCAAAGATGTGGACATTCTGCAAAATACAATTAATAGAGTCGAGTTATTTTATATTATCTTGGACAGACCCACATACTCATATCTACTATCAGCACCAAACCAAGTAGACACATTTTTCTAGCACATGTGGATTATTTATAAAAATTAAACAGGTATTGGGTGATAAAAAGTCTTAATAAATTCAAAACAACTAAATTTACAAATTCCATTCTATGCCCATAATACAATATAATTAAAAACTTATAATAAATGGATAATTAAATATTTCATACATATAAAAAGTAAATAATATATTTCTAAGGGACACATGAGTTTAAAAGGAAACTATAAGTTAAGCTATAAAATACTTACACTTTAATGAAAATCAGTAAGTATTTAATAAATAAAAATAAATGGCTTTAAAATATTTTTCATGAACAAAAATGTTGAAAACAACTCAGGCATTTAATTGAAGAAGTTAAAAAAAAACAACAGAGCATTTCCATAAATAAAGGCTTAATAAAGATAAGAGCAGAAATCAATGAAATGAAAAAAATGAGAAGTTTAACAAAACCAAAGGTCCATTTGAAAAGATTGATAAAAGAGACTTCTGGCAAGTTTGATGAAAGAAAACAGAGAAAAGGCAGAAATAAATCAAGTATAAGAGGAAAATGGAAAAATGGAACAAACAAAAAATCTAAATATTAATAGGAAGTCTGTAAACAACTGAATACTAATTAATTTGAAAACATAGATGAAAAGCTATATATCTAGAAAAAGTACAAAATGCAAGGCAAAACTATAATGCTAATTGAATAAAATGTAAGATAATATCTTTGTGATGCATGGAGTGGGGGAGCATTTCTTAAAGAAAGTGACTGAAGCCCAACTCATGACAAATTTGAATACATTCAAATTTGCTGATTTCTGTTTAATGCAGAACTCTATAAAGTTAACAGACATATGAAAGAGGTGAGAAATTATTGACAACATCTAAAACCGAAGTAAGACTAGGGTTTAGAATAGACAAGGAAACCCTGCCGAGCAGCAAGAAAAATGCAGGAACTCTGGTAGGAAAACGGACAAACGATATAATCAGGCAATTCCTGGAAGAATAAATCCTGAAAGCAGACAGGCATAGGAAGAATTTCTCAAATTCACTGGATACAGAAAGATGCATATTAAAACACAATTGAATATCACTTTATACCCATCAGATTTGGAAAAGTTAATGAATAATGGAAGGCGTCAATGAGAATGTGAGAATATAGAACCCTCGTGCACCCAGTAGACGTGTAGAATGAAGCTGCATTCTGCAAAGTCATTTGGTAGTACATATTTAAATTAAGTTTCCACATATCCTTAACACAATGATCTCATTCTTTTTATATATCCCAGAAAATTCCTCACATTGGATCATAAAGACACAATACAAAAATCTTAATTACAGTATTGTTTGAGGTAATGAGAAGTTGCTAGCAATCTAGTTTCTATCACAAGGAAAATGGAAAAGTAAAATATAATGGATGGGATATCACATAGCAATTAGAAGCAACTGGCAAAATGGACACAAAGAAATGCAAATAGGTCTTAAAAGCCATAATGCATCGTGAATAAAAATAAGAAACACAATAGTACTTATGTGAATTAACAAAGCAGGGCATGTTCAAGAAACCAACAATACACATTTATAAGGATCATATAAAGTTTCCCATCAAACTCATTATAATGATTATCTGTGAAGGAGGAGAGATGAATGGGATTAAGGAATAAGAATAAAATAGATTAATCAATATTCCACAAACCAATGATGATAGCATTCATTAATTGAGTAACATGATTAAATCAACCTTTGCAGCTAAGTTCTACCACACCAGGAAAAGAAAGAAAAGGAAGGGAGGAAGGGAGGGAGGGAGGAAGGAAGGAAGGAAGGAAAAAAGGAGGGAAGGGGGAAAGGAGAGAAGGAGGGAGGAATGGAGAGATACAGAGGGAGGAAAATCCACTTTCCAAAGAAAAGTCAACTGAATGATGTGTCAACCACTATTAACAATTATATGCTCATTACAACTTACCAATGCTCTGAATTAGTCTTCAGCTCAGCTGTCTATGACTTGGTATATGATACCTCTTAACATAACTAATGGGCACAATTATGTTACCCTTAACAAAGGACACAGAATGGAAAAGAGTGTTGGTATGATCATTAATATACATCAATTCCAAAGAGTACAAAAAAGCTAAAAGAGACTATGGTTATTTCCCTAAGCTTATGAGACCAACTCTATGTGTGATCCATGAGTTAACGGCCAATCATGTTTAACTAATGTTTACCTATAGCATCTAGACACACTGTCTAGATGTACTTATAGCATCTAGACATAATGTCAGGATTATTTACACTTTTATATTTAGTTACACATGTATATATTTATGTGTATATAGCTTCAAGTAATAGAAAATCCAATTATCAGTGATTGAAATTTGGAGTAGGCTACGTGTGGCCTGTGGGCCAAATTTGGTCTACCATCTGTTTTTGTAAATAAAGTGTTATCAGAACACAGCCACAGCCATTTGTTTACATATTGTCTATGGCTATTTAATATACTACAAGTGCAGAGCTGAAGAGTTGCAAAAGAGACCTTATAATCTGCAAAGCCCAGAATTTTTACTATCTGGCCCTTTACAGATAAAAGTTTGCTGCCCACTGATTTAAACAAACAGAGCCTTATTTTTCTCACATAAGAACTCTGAAGTAGGCAGTTATTGAGGTTGGTTCAGCAGTTTGCTGATATTAGAGGCAGCATCTTGGGCCCAAATATTTGTCCTTCTCTTGGCATTTCATTCTTGCCCATTCCTCATGGGCACAAAATGGCTGCTGCATTTACAGCCATCATGGTTTCAATTTAGGAAAAAGGAACAAGAGACATTGCTAGCCATATCAGTAAAACCTTCTAGCAGGCTTAAATTTATATCTCATTTATACCTCAGATATAAATTTATATTTATTTATATCTCAGAAAGTGTGAAAAAGTGATCGTCTAGCATTTCTACTCTCTATAGTACAGATGGGAACGGAAGAAGTGAGTTACAAATGGGTGTTGAGTCAGCAATTAATTAAATCAAGCCCCATACCTGAATTGTCAAAGTAGCATATTTCACTTCAAATACAATGCCTATAAAGTATATACCTCCTACAGGCCACGAGGGAAAGGTGGCTCTCTCACTTCTGCCAGCCTAAAAAAATCCCTTCCCAAATGAAAGATGAAACAAAAATGTACACGGTTTACCACTAGAGTTAGAGCACAATGCAGAGATACCCCGGGTGCACCTGACCCAGTCACAGGAGATTTTTTCAAAGCAGAGCATTTTCTCCAACTGGTCAGAGAAGAGAAAATCAGATTCTGAGCTTGGGAAGGCTTTGATGTGCTGTTGCTATCTCAGAGAGGGAAGGAACCAAATATGTCAAGGACTGTGGGCAGCCTCCAGTTGCTGAGAGCAGTCCCTTTTGAGAGCCAGCGAGGAAACAGGAACCTCAGTCCTACAGCTGTGAGGAGCTGAATTAGACAACCAGAGAAGGAGCTTGGAAGCAGATTTTTCTCTGGAGCCATCAGATAACTCAGTCTGACGGACATCTTGACTTCAGGCTCCCAAATCCCTCAGCAGGGAATGCAGCCACGCTGCACCTTTTGACCTACACAACTGAGAGCTCATCAGTAGGGGTTTTTTGAACCCCTGAGTTTGTGATAATTTGTTGCCCAACAATAGAAAATGAAAATTCTACTCCAATTATTGTTAGTGATGGAACTGCATAAAAGATCCAGCTTTGGGGGATAATGATGGGTCTCACCACATCGGTTTACTTGCCAGATGAAACTGGAATAAGATAGGAAAGTTGATGTTTTGGCCCCCTATGAGAGAGTCAGCTGTACCAGCGCTAAGACTAGGAGAATATCATGGGAGCCCCAAGCTTAGGAGGACAATTTCCCTCTAACAAGACAAACCTTTCATGAAAGGATAAAAAAATAAAGGAGTTTTCCAGGCTACGGCAAATCAGGTTAAAACTTAATTTTGTAGTACTATACACTGGATATTTAAATACAATTAATTTGATTCAAAGATATAGAAAAGGAGAACTAGGGGAAAATTGTTGGATTTTTAAGCAAACACTTACAATCTCTCTGTCTCCAAAAAAAAATAAAAAACCAAAAAAACAATCCACCTTAATTCCCTGAATACTATATAGCAGGAATTCAACTATTTCTTCAGGAGGTCAAATTATGTGTGACAATAATTCTGAGTAGAACAAATGTAACAGTTATCATCAAAACAAGTAATTTCACTGAGTCTCAAAACCCATGGTTCTCTAAATTAAGAACCTGTCCTCTAATCAACTGTCCTCTAATCAATAAAATCAGTTTAGTGGCTGCTGTTGGTTCATAACCTAGGATTGTTAATGGTCAATTAAAATTTTATCTTGTTTTTTTATTGGATGTAAAAAGGCTTTAAAATTTTTAAAATATTATATAAATTTGAAATAAATATCAAACAGCATTGTTATTTATAAAATAAAAGTTGCTAGATAGATATTTATAGTGAGGTACAAAGTATTAAATCAAGAATGAATTCTCACTGAAATGTTTTTCAATTTGTTAGTTGTAAATGAATATACATTCATTACTTGAGGCACATATATAACTTTCTGTTAATGGCAGAGAAATAATTTATCCTTAGTAATCATTATGCAATAAGCATTTCTCCTGTTGTATCTGTCAGATATTCCACAATTAGGCAGATGTTGTTAATGGGTGAAAAAGAGATCTTTAAAAATCAAAACTGAATTGATGATATTCTGAAATAATAATCAAGGCATTGGATCTAAATCCATGAAATAAATGTAAAAAATGCTTCAGAAATGATGGAAATAATATCATAACAGAATTGTGCTATTGAATATTCTTTCTCAAATTGCTGATTTACCACATAAAATGACTTCTTTGAAATTACAAGTTACTTTGTCATGCAAATTGGTCTCAAATTTTTTCTAAAGTTGGTAGGAATTACTTCTCTGGTTTTAAAGATGCAAAATGAGGCAGAAATGACTTGTGCTATCACAATTGTTTTACATTTTTGCATATTCTCTTACATGAAATTATCATCTCACTGTGAGCTATGATATTATTTGCATTTTAAAGATAGGAAACTGAGAGAAAGATATTGTTTATATCATACTATGTTTTTTGTGATGTAGTACTGTTATGGATGACTGCCCCCCCCACACACACAAATGGATAGTTTTAAAAAGTGGAATAAAGACTGTAATTTTGTTAACATAAATCATACTGCTGTATACTCTAAGTCAAGCCTAGATTAATCATAAAGATATTTTCTAAGTCTAATTCCATATTTCTCAGTGAACAGATATCTGATGCAGAGCAATAGATTATAAACAAAAATCCTGATTGCTGAGTGATCTATTTTCCATGGCATCCTTAAGCCACACAGAATGATTCTTATTGGAAATATCTTAGACGATGTAAAATTTTAATTGACCTTGACTCAATATTACAAAGATCAAGTTTAACTCTGGGAGTTCCCTATTATTTTGAGATCACAACTTTGCCAATCCCTCCATCCAAAGATGTTAACCTTGGTCTCTGCTGCTAATCTCTGGCTTTCGAGTTGGCCATTCACAAGCCATCCATCTCTGTCAGAGACAGTACATCATGCCTTGGGCATTCTCACACCTTTTTTTCAACCTACGTAAAAACTAACTTTTCATATTCCATTCCTTCGAGTCTTCCCTGAGTGACTAGTATGTGATCAAATAATATGAGTAAAACAGTCCGTAAATAATCATGGTTTAATGTGTGACTGTCCCAGGAACCAATGTGTGTGTTAACAGGAGTGTATGTTCAAGAAACTGAGACCTCTTCAAGCTAAGAGATTACAGATGGATGAATGAATGAACAAATGGATGAGATGTCTTAACTCGAATAAACGATTATCACTCTGGGAACTTCCAGCAGGTATTTCAAGAGACACCAAGTCTTTTAACACCCTTCCCATCACACCAAGTGTGTGCTCATCTGAGCGTATAGCCATTGGAATAAAAATGAAAAAGTTCAACGTAACATATTGTACACATGTGTGTTTCCACTCTGGCCAGTGATTTGCTTCTAGCTTTAAGGACGTGCTATATTTATATGTGGCTATTTTTCACCAGGACGTCTTCCTCTTCTCCCCAGCTCTCTCAGATGTCTGCTTTACATAAAGATAAATACTGACAACTCTAAATAGGAGTGAAGCAGATAGAATAAAATGATGTTTTCAACGTCAGGTTACAGGGGATTCAGAAATAAGATTGGTCCCAATACAGGCATCAATTTTGTGGCATCACATAGTTTTCATCACTGGAAGTTCACATAGTTCTATCTCTATTCATCCTTCTAAGAGATTTTATTTATATTTTTCTCCCTACAGACAGCACTCGTATTTACTTTATTAAAATTTCTATAAACTGTTTCTTTTGCATCTGTTAGGAAAATTAAGGAAAATTTATTAGCTGATTCTATGTAAATTGCTTTAGTTTAGTTTTCATTGAGGATAAATTTGTTTTGAATATCTGTTATGACAATTATATACAGCTACATTTTCAACCCTAATGCATTTTTAATAACTTCTTTCAGCAGCCAGTGATTTGAATTTCAAATTTCTTTCTACCAAGAAGCAAAAAACATGTATATACCATTTTATAGCAGTTTCATATAAAAATTGATTTATGCAGCAAGATCTCTCTCACTGTAAACATATCAAATGTCTAAATGAGACCATTAATACTCATAAGCTCTATAATACGTATGTTCCAGATAGATCATGCCAACTTTAACTTTGGTAAAGAAATAATTGTGCCCTTAGCTTATTTTTCAGAAGTCCCTCACTTAGGTTGGAAACATTTCATTCAGTTGATTGATTACTTCAATTTATTGCTACTGAGCACTATAGCAGATTTTAAGGCACATCAAAATAACTGACTAATCACAAGTTCAAAGTATTTAAACATTAACAAACAGAACAATTTGGGAAATCCATACAAGTCTTTTTTTGTGTGTGTGTGAGGAAGATTGGCCCTGAGCTAACATCTGTTGCCAATCCTCCTCCTTTTGCTTGAGGAAGACTGGCCCTGAGCTAACATCTTGCCAATTCTCCTCTATTTCTTTGTATGTGGGCCGCCACCGCAATATGGCTTAACAAGCGGTGTGTAGGTCCATGCCTGGGATCCAAACCCATGAACTCCAGGCTGCTGAAGCAGAGTGCGTGAACTTAACCACTACGCCACTGGGCCAGCCCCCTAGTCTACTTCTTTAAGCCATCTTGAAAATGAATTTTTTTTTCTAATTCTCGAGATCCAATATTTGGACTGATCATTAATTGCCCAAGGGAAACAAAGATTTTAAATATGCCAGCCTTTTTCATAAAGAGATCTTTACCTGACCATCAGAGGGAACTATGAGAAATTTACAGCTTCACCAATGTTCACATCTGAAAAAAAGATTCATAATTCTACAAATGGAAAAAGCCATAAGAAGTGATGGCTCAGTCTTTGATATTGCAAGAGCAAGAGTATAGTTCAGGATAAAATTATTATGAAGATTTGGGATGACATTTTTCACTTTGAAGGCTGGTTGCCCAGGGCTTGGACAAATTACCACCATCTGAGCCCTGGGGTGGCCTCCTCGGTACCACCCACACCCACCCACCCTCTCATAAGGAGGAGCTGCCCCAGGAAAGAGCAGGACACACAGCCTCCAATGTTCTGTTTTCTCTCTTCTTCCCCTTTGCAAATGACAATATTTTTAATAATTTTCTTTTTGGTAAAACAAACTATTTTCTCTTTAAAATTATTAATTTTTTCAATTAGGAGTATATTTAAAGAGTCTTCATAATTACTATGAATTTTACTGTTTAGTATTTTAACATTTATTCTATTAGCAGCTCCTCATTTAAGTGGCATTTTCAAAAATTCTATCATTTTGTTCAATCAAGTGTCAACTTTTTTGATTTGTAACTCTCCATAAACTTAGAACTGAAATACTTGTGAAATACCTTGGTTGTCACCATAAGGCTGGTACCAAAGTCCATGTCTTTTAGAGAATAAAGTTTTATTTTGCACTGATCAGGCTTTCACAGAGAGGTATCGATATGACCCCACCTTAACATGCTTTCTATTCAGTAGATTACCTGGGCAATTTTCACTATAATCTGGCTGTATTTCTAATTGTTTAATGAAAATATCTACCTGAATATACCATAATGCCTCAAATCTAACATGTCAAGAATGACTTCTGTTCTTCACCACTGAAAGCTGCTCCTCCTCTCACGGTCACTATCTCTGTCCAGCACGACCATTCATCATCCCCCAGTCTTGCAGAGATATCAACTCTTACTCCTCTCTCTTCCATTTCCCTTATATCCAATCAGTTACTAAGTCATTTTAATTCTACTTGACTGCATCTGGAAAATATCACCAAAATCTATCTCCTTTCCATTCACTTTATCTTTCTCCATTTAGGACTTTGTCTCTTTCGGGGAAGTTTATGTTATTATGTTAAAATATTAGGTTATAATAGTCAATTAACTTGTTTCTATGAATATAACCTATTATCCTATTGATACGATGTCATACAAGCTATTTTTTTTCTAAATACTTATTTGAAGATATGAAAAACCATTTAAAACACTTCACAACTGTTCCACTGCTTAAAGGATAAAGACTAAACTCACAAATAAAGGATTTGTGATCCTTCATATGCCCCTCCACTCCTTTTGAGCTCAGACTCTCCCACTGCAGCCCCCCTTTCAGAGTCTGCCAACACTAGATTACTCAAATTTTCTTCAATTCCCCTTGAAGTTTAACTTTTCAGTTCTTGTAATCACTCTTTTTATTTCTCATATAATGCAATCCTCTCCATTATTTTATTTCTTAAAGTAGTCTTAACAAGCCCCTTGACCCTCACCTTCTTTGGAAAGTCCTTACTTCCAGAGGCAGAATGAACTGTTCCCTTATACTTTTATAACTGCACTTTATCATATTTCATTATAGTTAGCTATCTATAAACCTTACTTCATTGGACTGCAAAATTTTAAAAGAATGATAATAACTCAGCATTTATTTGTGCTCCAAACACTCTTTTTAAGAGTTCATATGTAGTATTTTACTTACTGCTTATAACAGTCCTGGAGGAGTAGGGCAATTGTTGTCCATACTGTACAAATAAGAGTATCTTCATCTTCTGAGCCTCCGTGTCTACCTCATCACTAGATACAGTAGTCTTACAAAACTATATCTTGCATTAATAATAGTATTTTATTTATTATATTAAGTTGGGTTTAACAGTAGTTTCCCAATAAACAGGGCAGGTCTCTTTTCCTTTGTAACATAATGGCAATTACTCTTAGAGGCAGGAAGCACCTGTATTTACTTATCTCATCCAGTGAAGGCAAATATTTATGTTGAAAGTTTTCACTTTCATTTGAGCAATGTTAGAGTTGCTTACTGCTAATATAATTTTGATGACAGGGAAGAACAGATCATATTTGAGTGATAAAGAGTGGCATTACAGAATAATAGAAAACATGATAAAAGAGAATTTAACACTAGATTTACATTCTAAGAAAAAAGAAGCAAAAATCAGTGTCATGGTGCTGGTTAAAACTACAGGAAGAAGAAAAGTAGTGAGATTGACACAGCATTTTGGTTTGAATGCTTAATAGACATTCCAAATTTAATATATACAGAGTGTAACCTTGTGGTTTTTACCCAAAGCCTATAATAACACAGCCAGTTAGAAGCATTAGGCAAAACTTGCTAAAATAGAATCAAAATAAGAGAAGAGACCATTTACATACTTTCTTGAAAAGAACCCTCAAGATTCTTATTACTGATGAATCATGCACAAATTATTCTTCCATATCAGGACTGGTCTGACTTCACCATTTTAGTTCACGATCAGTGAAGAAAAAAATAAGATTCCTGAAAGGAAATTTAAATCACTAGGAAACTGAATTAACCTCCTAAATGCTATGAAGAATAAATTGTAATAATAAAATCTTTAATCTTCATAACACTGCCATGAGAAAGGTAAATTTTAGCTGTCACATACGCTGAATCTAGTTATTCAAGTGCTTCAGGGAGCCTCAAATTACAGTCAATGGCATCTATTCAGTTATTTATTAAAAGATTTACTGTTCCTATGCTCAGGTGCTGCTTGATTTTCACAGACTGGAGAGAGAAAGCTCACACACACAACATGTGTGTGATTTTGAAGCGTTAGTCATATTTTTCTAATATTAATTTTTATCCAATCTACTTATATCTGCACTCATATTCTATTCCTTCTTTTTGGTTAAAATGAATGATCCCTGGTTCTGTGAAAAACTGAACCCTATAATTATACAGAAGAACCTTCTAATCATCACATTTTCAATCATTCCCATTGGCATACAGGTGTGTTACCATATATGTCATATTTAAAAAACATACCTGCTACATATCTTGGTTGAATTTTATAGCAAAACTTCCTGAAAAGAATTGCCTGAGTAGCTGTCTCTTCCTCACCTCTCTTTCTCATATAAGCCACTCCAAGTGAAATTAGTCCCCATATTTCACTGAAATAGCTCTTGGCAAATCCACTGAAGATCTCCATGTTGTAAATCCAGTGGTCCCTTTCCTGTCATCTTTCTCAGTCTCTCAAACTAGAGATAGATGACCATTCGTTCAATTTTTTTAGCACAGTTTTCTCTTCGTTCCCAATGGTTTACTCTTAATATTATTCTTCTCATCTCACTACCTGCTTTTCTCAGATTTCTATTCTGGCTCCTCTACCTCTGCTAATTCTCTAAGTGTTGGACTGTTAATTATTTCCTTTTTCTTCATTCTCTCCCAAGGGCATTTTATCCCGTGCTACAGAATAAAATACTATTAACTGCCCATGGCAGCCAAATGAATTACTTTATCAATGACATTCCCCTTGCCCCCAGCCCACATTTGTTTGTCTAATTGAATACTTGACAGTTTAGCTTGAATGCCTAACAGACATTTCAAATTTAATATATACAAAATGAAACGTGTGATTTGTACTCAAAGCCTGCTCTTCTAGTCTTCCCCACCTTCATGAACTGCACCACCCTCATCTCTGTTGCTAAAGCCCAAATTCATGAATCGCCAATGATCCTACCTTTCACTGATACTCGACATCTAATCCATATATACGTCCTGTCAATTTTCACAAACCATATCCAAAATTTGTCCTTTGACCTCCAAATTCAATACTAACACCTTCAATCAAGTCACCATCACATCTAACCTAGACTAACATCATCATATGCCAAGTAAGTAATTATATGCTTAGCTATAATATTTCATTTGTTAATAACATCTAGTTATATTTAATCTCATTATATGTCTATAGTACCATTTATTCCTTACAATAACTCTTTTGGCAGACACTATTATTATCTTAATGCCAGAGAGAAAAATTAGGTACATAGAGGTTAAATTGCTTATTCAAGTTCACATAGCTGTTAAATATGGAAGCTAGATTCCAGAGCCTACAATCTTATCCACTGTGCAATGTGGTTAAGATTCTTTTTTATTCCAGCTTTATTATTGAGATATAATTGACATATAATATTGTGTAAGTTTAAGGTGTACAATGTGATATTCTGATGCATATATTTATTGTGAAATGATTACCACAATAAGGTTAGTTAACATCACCATTAACATTGGTCAAAGGGTAAGATGAATAAGTTCTGGGAATCTAACATACAACATGGTGACTACAGTTAACAATACTGTATTATATACTTGCAAGTTGATAAGAGAGTGGATCTTAAATGTTCTCAACACACACACACACACAAGTGGTCAAGATTCTTGATCTTTCTCTGTTTTCCAGGGTGATCTTTTTCCTTGTTAACTTTGTTGAGGAATAATTTATACATAATAAGCTGCATCCATTTAAAGTAAACAATTGAATGAGTTTTGATAGTTGTATGCACTTTTAAAACCACTACCACAATAAAGATAAAGAATGCTTCCATCACCCCCCAAAATGCCTTATGTCCATTTGCAGTCCATCCCTCCATCCATTCCTCCCTCAAACTATGCAACCAATGCCATGATTTTTGTTACTACAAATATGTATGAAATCATACAATATATATTATTTTGGGTCTGATGTCTTTAATCAGCATAATGATTCTGAGACTCATCTGTTATTTTGTGTATCAGTAGGTCTTTCCTTTCTATTGTTCAGTGTATTCCACTGATGGATAAACCACAATTGGTTTATTCACTCTCCTGTTTGGGTTGTTTCCACTTTTGGGCTATTTTGAATAAAGCTGCTGTGTACCTTTTGGTACGTTTTTATTTGGACATGGCCCTTCATTTTGGGGAGGTAAATTCCTAGAAGTGGAATAGTTGGACAGATGTATGTTTAACTTTTTAAAGATACTGTCCATTTCCATGAAAAATGTCATTGGGAATTTGATGGATTGCATTGAATCTATAGGTTGCTTTAGGTGGTATGGACATTTTGACTATGTTAATTTTTCCAATCCATGAACATGGAATAGCTTTTCATTTCTTTATGTCTTCTCTGATTTCTTTCCCTAATGTCTTGTACTTTTCTGTGCACAGTTCTTTCACCTTGGTCAATTTATTTCTAGGTATTTTATTCTTTTTATTGTGATTGTAAATGAGACTGTTTTCTTGATTTCTCCTTCTACTAGTTCATTGTTAATGTATAGAAATGCAACTGATTTTTGTATGTTGATTTTGTACCCTGCAACTTTACTGTATTCATTTAACAAAGAATCCCAAAATTTATATGGAACAACAAAAGACCCTGAATAGCCAAAGCAATCCTGAGAAAAATCCTGGAGACATCACACTCCCTGATTTCAAAGTATATGACAAAGCTACTGTAATCAAAATAGCATGGTATTGGCAAAAAAAACAGACACACAGATCAATGAAACAGAACTGAAAGCCCAGAAATAAACCCACACATCCATGGACAGTTGATTTTCAACAAAGGAGCCAAGAATATAAAATAGAGAAAGAAAAGTCCTTTAAAAAAATGGTGTTGGGAAAACTGGACAGCCACATGCAAAAGAATGAAAGTAGACTATCTCACAGCACACACAAAACTTAACTCAAAATGGTCTAAAAATTTGATCATAAGATCTGAAACTATAAAACTTCTAGAAGAAAACATAGGCAGTATGTTCATTCCCATCAGTCTTGGCAGTAATTTTTTGAATCTGACACTAAAAGTAAAAACAACAAAAGCAAAAATAAACAAATGGGACTACATCAAACTAAAAAGCTTCTGCACAGCAAAGAAAACCATCAACAAAACAAAAAGACAGCCTACCAATTAGGAGAAGATATTTGCAAATCATATATCTAATGTACTAATATCCTCCCCCCCAAAAAAACCTCATATAACAACAAAAAACCAAACAACCCAATTAAAAAATGGACAGAAGATCTCAAATTTTTTTCAAAGAAGATATACAGATAACCAACAGGCACATAAAAAGATGTTCAGCACCACTAATTATTAGGGAAATGCAAATCAAAACTACAACGAGATATCATCTCATACCCATCAGAATGGCTATTATTAAAAAGACAGGAAATAACAAGTGTTGGAGAGGATGCGACGAGGAAACTCTCATACACTGCTGACGGCACTATAAACTGGTGCAGCCACTACAGAAAACAGTATGGAGATTCCTCAAAAAATTAAGAATAGAACTACCATAAGATCCAGCTATTCCACTTCTGGGTATTTATCCAAAGAACACAAAAACACTAATTCAAAAAGATATTTGCACCCCTATGCTCACTGCAGCATTATTCACAATAGCCAAGATGTGGAATCACCCAAGTGCCCATCAACGGATGAATGGATAAAGAAGATGTGGTATGTGTATATATATATATACATATATATATATATATATATATATATATATATGGAATACTACTCAGCCATAAAAACAAATGAAATCTTGCCATTTGTGACAACATGGATGGACCTTAAGGGTATTAAGCTAAGCGAAATAAGTCAGATGGAGAAAGACAAATACCATATGATTTCACTCATATGTGGAAGATAAACAAAACAAACAAACACATAGGTATGGAGAATTGATTGGTGGTTACCAGAGGGGAAGCAGGGTGGGAGGAGGGTGAAAGGGGTTAAGGGGGACATTTGTACAGTGATGCAGAGAAACTAGACTTTTAGTGGTGAACGTGATGTAGTCTATACAGATGTCAAAATAGAATGATGTACACCTGTTATTTATATAATGTTACATACCTTATTTTGGAAAATGTTCACCTCTTTTGTCCATTTTAAAATATTGAGTTATCTCCTTATTAAGTTATTATTTAAAATATTGAGTTGTAAGAAGTCTTGAAGCATTCTCAAGACATGCTCTTTGTCAGATATATGCTCACATAATTTTTTCCAGACTTACTTGCCTTTTTATTTTGTTAATTTGAAAAGAAAAAGTTTTAAATTTCAATATAATTCAATTTACCAATTTTTTTCTTAAGGTTCATACTTTTTGTGTCCTGAGAAATATTTTCTTATCACAAGGTGTAAAAGGTTTTATACTATATTTACTACTGGGAGTTTTATACTTTTGGCTTCAAATTTTGACTGATGATTTGTTTTGAGTTTATTCTATGGATGGTGTGAGGTAAGATCAATGTTCCTTTATTTACACAGAGACATCCAGTTGCTCTAGCACCATTTATTGGAAAGAATTTCTTTTCCTATTGACTTGTCTTCATACATTCATCAAAATGTAATGGACAGTATATGTGTGAGTTCATTTCAAACCTCTCTATTCCCTTCCATTGATCTATATGGACACCCTCTTGCTAAAATCACATTATCATGATTTCTCTAAGTTTATAGTAAGTCAGTCTTGATATCTTGTAGTGTAACACTTCCAACTTTGTTCTTCTTAATTAAAATTGCATTGGCTAATATAGGTTATACAGATAGCCATATAGAAAGAGATTGTCAATATCTGCAAAAAAAGACTCCTGGAATTTTGGTTAAAATTATGTTGAATACATACCAATTTAGGGAGAATTGACATCCTAACAAAACTGAATCAACCAATCTAAGAATATTTTATATTTCACCATTTATTTGTATAATTGTTTAATTTGTATTTGGATTTATTTGGATGAATTGTATAATTTATCACCATTTATTTGGATAAGTTAAATAATTTATCCTCTTTCTTTAATTTTCTCAATTATGTTCCATAGTTTTCAGTGTAGAGGTTTTACATGTGCTTTGATAAATTTACTCATACTTATTTGTTGGCACTATTGTAAGCTGAGATTTTTTTAAAAAAATAATTTACCAAGTATTAACTGCTATTATTAAAAATACAATTGATTATAAACATACCATTCACTAAATTTATTCTTTAGTTCTGGTACTTGTTTTGAAGATGAGCAAGCATTTTCAACAATTACATCATTGAGAATAGAAACAGTTCTCCTTTGTCTTTTCTGTAGGTTTTGGGTAGATGCTCTTTTTTTGATTAAGGAAGTTCACTCTATTCTTAATTTTCTGAGAGTTTTAAATCATAAATGGAAGTTGAATTTTGTCAAATGCCTTTTTTGTATGAATTTAAATGATCCTATGATATATTTTCTCTTTTATTCTACATCATTACACTGATTGATTTTCAAATGGTAAAACAACCTTGCATTTCTATCACAAATCTCACTTGATCATATGCTATCATTTTAATGTACTGTTGAATTAGATTTGCTAATATTTTGTTAAGAAATTTTGGTTTGTAGGGACACTGATCAGTTACTTTCTTCTAATGTCTTTGTCTAGTTTTGGCTTTCAGACAATACTGGGTCTACATGATCCAGCCATTCCACTGCTGGGTATTTATCCAAAGAACATGAAAACACCAATATGTAAAGATACATTCACCCCTGTGTTCATTGCAGTATTGTTCACAACAGCCAAGACTTGGAAGAAACCTAAGTGCCCATCAAGGGACAAATGGATAAAGAAGATGTGGTATATACACACAATGGAATACTACTCTGCCATAAGAAACAATGAAATCCAGCCATTTGTGACAACATGCATGGACATTGAAGGTATTATGCTAAGCGAAATGAGTCAGAGGGAGAAGCTGTATGATCTCACTCATAAGTAGAAGATAAAAACAACAACAAACAATCACATAGAGACAGAGATTGGATTGGTGGTTAACAGAGAGGAAGGGGGAGGGAGGAGGATGAAAGGGATGATTAGGCACGTGTGTGTGGTGATGGATTGTAATTAGTATCTGGGTGGTGAACATGATATAATCTATGCAGAAATAGAAGTATAATGATGCACACCTGAAATTTATACAATGTTATAAACCAACGTTACTGCATTAAAAAAAAAGATAATACCAGTCTGATAAAGTGAACTGGAAAGTGTTTCCTCCTTATTTATTTTCCTTAAGTATTTATTGAGATTTTTTTCCCCTTAAAAATGTTGTAGTATTCACAAGAGAAGTGATGCGGACCTGAAGTTGTTTTGGTGGGAAGG
The DNA here is from genome assembly GCA_031878705.1 of Tapirus indicus. Classification (NCBI taxonomy): domain Eukaryota; kingdom Metazoa; phylum Chordata; class Mammalia; order Perissodactyla; family Tapiridae; genus Tapirus; species Tapirus indicus. The sequence continues at coordinate 9,052,562 of CM062917.1, forward strand.
TTTTTAACTACGGGTTCAATATAGTATCAATTACCAACAGTATCATAAAGAGTAGTTTCCCCGTCCTGAAAATCCTCTGTGCTTCTACCTATTATCTGTTCCGCCCCCCCTCTCAACCCCTGGTAAGCACTCCATTTTTAATAAAAGGGGAAATTAGAACTATATCTCACATAAAATAAATTCTACAAATTCATTACATCATTCAGGGTAACTCACTCCATATTGCCACCAATAAAGAATCAGAATCTTTACTGAGTCTATTTATGCATTCCACCAACAAGCAACACTGGTTCACAATCTGAGTTCTGACCATGAATCCTCCACATTAGTATAAAATACTTCACTGTGTTTTGATGTCTTCATCTAAGATAACTTTAGGCAGCGCATTTAGCATCACTCTAGGATTATTTTTTACAGACTTTTAATTCTTAGGAAATTGATATTTCATTCGTAGACTTTATGCCACATCTCTATACATCAAATTACTTGATGATCACTTTCTTGTTAAGGCTGTAAACAGCAAACGCTGTGTACATTAACAGTGTCATTAACGCTGCTAACGCTAGCCTCAAAAGTTTTATCTCCTAAATATGGCCCACAGTTTAAATCAAAGTAACAAATGCACAATTAACCTGGACAGAGGGAACATGCCTACTCAGCACCTTCGAAAATGATCTAGTTGAGTTATGAGTCATCTCATATTGCAAAGTAGTAATAAAAATGAGTCTTTCATTTTGCATAGGTACCACTGGCATTTACAGCAGATGATTAAAATAAAGGAGCAAAATAACTTTTGCATTTTATCAGAACAGGGACACTTTATCCTGGCCATTCATTTTTGCCTCTGCAGATTTCATCTATCAAAAAAAAAATGTGCCCTTCAGTTGTTGCCAAGGGTCTACTTATTCTCCAGTGAGTCCAAAGATTGTGACTTACCTTATGAAAGTTTCTGAAATATGCTGCCTTTTCATCTGGAAATTTTTCTAGCCTTCTGGGTCCTTTACTAGAAGCCTTCTTGAAAACCAACCAGCATCGTCTGAAAATCTGAAAGCAAATAAAGGAATCCTATTATTTATCTTTTTTCATGAGTTTTGTAGCATCAGAAATTTATCTATTCAATGAACCCATTGGGAATACATTTTTAAAAATGCACTTACAGAGAACAATTTTTTTGACTTATAAGCATGCTATTCATTAAAATTACAACAAATTTTAAACACAATATTTAATGTAAAAGTGAATTTTTTGTGAAAAGATTTTATGAGGTTTTCAAAGTGCTGACTTCAATCATCTTTTATCTAACTAAATTATCTGAGTGTCAATGCCATATAAAATACTTATTCTCATCATCCTATCAACAGACAATTCTCTGTTTTCCATGATAATGCAGCTATGATTTACTAAGACTAAGTACTTTCATAATGCTCAATTTTCTATCTTTGAAAAAACATCACATTTAAAAATTAACTTGTAGTACTAATCTTTAAAAAAAAACAATTGCTCATATATTAATTTAGAAAACAAAAAGATATACGTTTTTATAATGGACACATCTGTCTCACCCCTTTATACTTTTTTGTAACCACTATTTATTAAATGCTTGTTATGTGTAATACATTCTAAAATTTATATACACACAATCCTCATGTCTACTATATGAGGTAGTTTATCTTCATTTTAGGATGAAGATAGTGATAATGTCAGGACTTGAACACACATGTGTCTGGGCTCTTCAGCTTTGCAAAAAAGCAGGACTATCAATTACACAAACACAAACCATCATTTCAGGACTTTGCCTTTATTTTACAGGATGAATTAATACCAGACCTTTAGATTGTCTGTCACCTGACACCCACCTTATCACACTCCTTCCACAGGTATGTTTAAGGCATAGTAATAAAATGAGTCTCCTTTCCAGTAATTGAAGAGGTGTAGAAATGCAAATTGGCCACAACTTTTAAATTTCAACATTCAGCATATTTTTGCTGGCATATACATTCTCTATGGCCATAAAGAAGTTCATAGAAGGAAACTTCAGAAACTTAGATCACTGTATTTCTCTTCTATTTATTTATTTAAACTGTGAAATTGCTATACTATATATTTTTCACTAATATAGGCCAGATAGTAGAATTCCTTTGCAGTGTGCATTGTTCATTATTCACTAGAAGACAGTGTTTCCCATGTTAAAATGCACTCTTAGAACAATCACATAAAGACCTCTCATTATAAAAGCAGAATAAATAGAAAAACAGTGCAAACACACACTTTCACTGTACTCCAGCTACCTTTCTTAGCTCCTTCCCAGTAGCTTCAAAAAGCATATGATGGACAACCGGGACCTTCCCGCACATGCCCACGCGTCTCTCCTTCTCTGCCTGCACTGAGATGCACCTCCTCTGTCACATGATTCCTAAACAAACGCCTGGAAATAAGGAGTGCAAGTGCTCCTTCAGGGCTCCTGGTGTTCTTCCTACACACTGTGTTTAGCACATTGTGTTCTACTTAATTTATTTGTTGCCCCCTTACTGATCTCCACCCCCAAAGTAAAACAGTAAAAACACGTAGTGTAAATATTGATTTTATAATATGATATCAGCGTATGCTTTGTTTAGTTAACTTAATTCTATACTGGTTTATTTAGGGTTGTAGAATTCGGCTTTTTAAACTTAAAAAAAGTATTTGTATTTTAAGTGGTAATAAATTTAGAAAATGCAAACATATAGGAAGTGATTGTTTGGTATAGTGGAAAATTAATCAAGTTTTGTGTTAGTTCTCAACCTTGGGAGGTCCCTGGGTGAAATGTGAAACTGAGCCGTGTACTCGGGGGGCAAGGAGAAACCAAAGAAAGAGGCAGACCACTCCAGATTGGCTGGTGACAGGTTTAATAAGAGGGAATTTACACAGAGGCTTGGGGAGTCACAAGATGAGTAGATCTCTGCACCCACCCACCAGAATCTTAAAAGTTTATAAGGAGGCCTTAACTGGGTTCTCTCATGGATACCGTCCAGATGATCTCAACAACACATTCTTCTTTTAAAGCCGTGTGCTTGCAAATTGCTCCTAGTGTAAGAACAGCAAGCAGGATTTACGTTTCAAGGACAGGGGAAGGGTTGAGGAGTCTCCGATTGACAGGGTTCAGCTCAAGGGTCAACCGGTGTTCATGCCCTCTCAATGACCTCCTCCAACACTTTGGAATCAGACAGACTTGGGTTTATAGCATGGCTACACCACTTTAGCTGTGCAAACTTGGACAAATTATTTAATGCCTCCTCTAATAAAGAAGAGTACCTCAAAGGATGGAGGCAAGAGTTAACAAGATGGGCCCACATTCCAGTGCACAGAGGTTCTTAACAAGGGTCAGCTCATTTCTCAGGCCCCTTTTACCAACAGAGTAGGTGCAATCTGACACACATGACAAAGTCATACATAGGGACATTTTTTTACTAATGACATAAATTCTAACAGAATTCAGATCCAAATATTCTGCATCCAGAACAATTACAGTGCCATTTAAGAATTAAAAAAAAAATAGAAATATATTAATGATCTCCCAAACATGGACTGTGGAACTAGAAAAGACTGGACTTGGAATTTCAGCCCAGCCCCTGTAAGAGCCAGGTAACTCTGGGCAAGTCATTTGACCCTCTGAGCTTGAATCCTTATCTTAGCTTGGTGAAAATAATGTCTGCATCATAGAATTATTGTGACAGTGAAAAGAAATGAAGTATACAAAGCTCCTTACACAGTGCCTTACAGAGGGCTCGCTAACAGAGGGTGGTACAATACAAAACAGATGAAACGCTCTTTGCAACAGACTTTGTTCAGCATGTCCGTAACCATTACGGATATTTACATATGTTGTCAAAATCATTGCTTGTTCCCATATATTTTAAAAGGCTTCAAATAATTCCAAAAATTATGGGACTTATGTTATATATAATATCAAAGGACAAAACTGTCTCAATATTCTATTGAATACAAATATGAGTTGCTGCTAATTTCACAATGGTATAGATACTATTAATCAATATAGCTATATATATTTATCAATACACAGCTGACAAAAAAGGAAAAAAACTGCATCAAATTTAGTCTCTTCCTAAAATTACTCTCTCTACAATATAACATGAAGTAATTTTTGCAAAGGACAAATCATTTCACTGTCTTTAATCACACATGTTTTTATTAGGATTTAGGGTATTATATAGTAATGCCTAAGAATATAATTTTTTAATCAGAACAACTTGATTTTCAGTGCAGGTTCTGTTATTTATTAAACACCTCATCTTGCAGAAGTTAACTTCTCTAAGACCTAACTTCCTCATCTTTAACTTAAGGTCAATATACCTCATGAAGTTGTTATTTGAGGACTTAATAAGATAGCCTGCAGAAATCATCTAGCATATGTGTTTGAAGTGTAGCCCACACACTCTTATCTGAAACTCTGGGGGTTTGGATATTGCTATGGACTCAACTGTGTTCCCAGCAAATTCATACGTTGAATTCCACACCCCTAATGTGAAGGTATTTGGAGATGAGACCTTTGGAAGGAACTTAGGGTTAGGTGAGACCATGAAGGTGGGGCCCTCAGGATGAGATTAGTGCCCATGTAAGACGAGATGACAGAAAGCTTGCTCTCTCTCTCTCACGAAAAAGAGGTCACGGGAGCACACAGTGAGATGGTGGCCATCTGTAAGCTGGGAAGAGGGCTCTCCCCAGAACCTGACCATGCTGCTCCTTGACCTTGGACTTTCAACATTCAGAACTGTGATAAAATAAATGTCTGTTGTTCAAGTCACTCAGTCTACGTTGTTCTGTTATGATAGTCCAGGCTAAGACAGAGGTTTATAAATTTTATTTTTATTAGCAGGGATGGTGCTGGTTGGTAGCGGAGGTAGTTGTAGTAGAGGTAGTAATATTGTGGAAGTGAAAAAGTGACATGACTTTGAGTAGAAATTTGAGAGATCAGAGGCAGATAAATAAAAACACCATTTGCAACGTGGGATGTATATAGATTATCAGTATTTATCTCCTGGTTATTTGTAAATGGATTTAGAATCTTAGTTGAGGTAGGAAGACTCTCTTTAAATGAGTTGACACCCAAATCCCTGGTAATCTGGTTTCTCTTCTTTCCCACAGAGGAATGCTTTTCCCTGTACCCTTTGCACTTTATTGCTCAAAGCTCAGGAAGCATGGTGATGTCAAATGAAGCCTTATAATAGTCATGGAAATACACAAACACACATACTTAGCGACTGCAATGCCCTATCTTGTGTGGTTATAGTTATTTTCTATTAAGGAGTGAGTTAAGCATGAGTCAGAAAGCATAAGTGTTTCCATTTAGGCACTCAATATTGCTATAGAAAAAACTTGATAATGGATAATAAGGAAAAATAGATTTGGTATTTTCGACAGTATCTTATCTCTTTGCTATTACATTAACAGAGGCAACCAGATAAAACTGGTTGTTCAAGACTTGACGTAATAGACTGTTTACCAAGCTGGGGCCCGTAAGTTATTATTTTCTCATTTTGGAAAATTTTTAGATTTATAAAACAGCTGCAAAAATGGTGCAGAGAGTTCCTTATAGACTTTATCCAGCTTCCCCTAATATTAACATCCTAAATAACCATGAGTTTTCAAAAGTAAGAAATTAATATTGGTAAAATATATTAACTAGACTACAGATTCTATTCAGAAATCACCAGTTTTTTTCCCCTGGTGTCCTATTCTGTCTTGGGATCCAATCCAGGATGCCACCTGCATTTAGCTGTCCTGCCTCCTTAGTGTCCTCTAATCTCTGATAGTCTCTCAGTCTTGACTCGCTTTTCATGACCTTGACAGTTTTCAAGACTACTGGTCAGGTATTTTGTACGATGTTTCTCAATTTCACTTTGTCTCAATTATTTTTGATATTTCAAACATCGAATGAAAATCTGACAATAAAGTGATTAAAACTAATTTATTGGAAAAAATAATATGAATTCATCATGGCTATAGACTACTTATCTTTTGATTGGCTGTCTACTTGAATTTTTAAACTTAAAGTAGCAAAAGAATCATTTAAAAATGCAGATTTTTTTTGGACAAGTTTTTCAAAATATTTTATTCTGTGATAGGAGTAAAGGAATAAAAAGAGCCCTGGTGCAGAGAATTTAGAAGTGTCATTCTGTGTTGACGTGAAGTCAAATTCAACATGAGTCAGCACTCTAAAAGCAACCTTCATACCAGAAGCATAAAAGCAGAAGCACGAGGAGATCACCTTTTTGTTACTCTTTATCAAACAGGATTTTAATGGTGTACTATGTTCTGCTTCAGGCTCTAGAACTGATGCCTTATATGAGTATGCAGGAAAAATTCCAGAGATGAGCAGCAAAAATGACTGTGTAACACCAGGAAATCACTCCTCTGAGAAAAAAAGAAATAAATAAAGGAATAGATTTTATTTTGCTCATAAATGAAAGATACGACTTCTTCAAGTACCAGAAAGAAAACCACACAAATTTAATTAAGTACCTAATTTTTATTTTCGTCCCATGAGAACAAGACATCAATAAATGTCCTTCATTAGCAGTATGTGGGAGGGGTGGTGCAGTCTCTTCAGACGCTGCTCTGTTCTTCAAGGGCATCAGAAGATGTAGTGACCATTTGGCCAGTTAGCAATGTGACTTATTGCTTGCAAGAAGAGTCACTTTCTCCCCTGTTCTGTCTCTTAGCAGATGACACTCCTGCCTCTCCCATCACTGTTCAGGATGCTGCTTCATTCTATCCAGGGGATTAACTGATTTCACCTTCTCGTTCAGAGCTATCTCCTAAACACGCCAATTGTCTCACCAAACAGGCTTCTGGGTACCCTTCAGATTTCCTTCTAGAAAATTCCATGTTGTTGCCAGGACTCCAGAAATCCCCAGCTGCTCCATGGCCTCAGTTTTCCATTGCATTAGCCAGCCAGCCAGCTCGCCATAATTAAATACCCTCTTAACTCTCTTCCATGTGACGAAAACCCTTTACCTCATAGCAATCCCTTTTCCTTAGTGCTTTCTCCTTTTCAAGGTGATCTTACACTGAGGACATATTTTTCCCACTAAAGACTCACTGTGAAGTAAATGGCGATTTCTTGGCTTTATCTCATAGCCATAATTATGTTACTTAGCTAGGACTCATTCACATGCTTTACCTTAACCAAAAGTCAGATTCAATGGGCCTGTTCCATCACAAGATGTTGACCTAGTGAACCCTGCACTTCAACAGGATTTTGGTTAGAAACTTGGAAGAATTTCTGATTATAGGAGTTGTCAAACCTGAGGGTCCATTGCACTAAAGGAAGCCACAGAAACTTCATCTCTGGAGATTTTAAAGGATATAGAAGGAAGTGGCATATCTGGAGCAGCTTATATTTGTGTTCCCTCCTAAGAGCAAGATACTATATAAATGATAACTTGGGATGTAGAATTCCATTATTTATTTATAACTGTGTATCAGATGAACATATCAAGACAACAAATAAACAAATAAGCAAAGCCCATCCAAGAATAGTTATCGCAGGTTTATGCTATGAGTAACTTCAATTACTTAGTCCTGGGTCCTTGTCCTCTCACAAAATGTGTATGGTACTATTGAAAGACACACTTTGTTTTTGTACAAAGTAACTAACACACAGGATTAAATTTAATGCACTGATGAGTTTAGCTTTAGCCATCATTTCAATATAATCTTTCAGTACTGGCTTATATTTAATTGCAGTTAAGTATATACCAAAAACAGAATCACTCTTATTCACTCATTCAAAAAATATTTGAGAGCTCTATATTCTATGGATACAGTAGTAAAAAAATAAATAAATGAAAACAGTAACAATAAAAAGCCAAGTTTCTGCCCTTCTGGAAACAAAGTTCCTGCCTCATGGAACTTCCATTTCAGGGGAGTAGACAGGTGATAGCCGATAAGTAAGTGCATTTGTAAATAGTATTTCCAACGGTGCTAAGTGCTATGGAGAGAATTATAGCGCAATGACGTGAGGGAAGGACTCCGACAAGGGGCCATTTCAGCGTTAGAGGAAGGGAGGGAAGGAGTGATGTGGACAGCCAGGGAACGTGTGCTCTAGTCAGAGGGAATTGCAAGTGCAAATACCCTGATGTGGGAGCTTGCCTGAGCTACCCCAAGAACTGCAAGGAGGCCAGTGTCGGGGGGCAGGAAACCAGAGTAAAAGCGGGCGAAGGTCAGACGAGAAAGATATGGGAGAGCCAGGTCAGGTAAGGATCTTGGCTTTGAGAATTAAATCAGATTCAGAATTCCAAGTAGCATCAACTCTTTCTGCATGTTAAGGTAGACATTCTTAAATAAACTGAAACCTAAGCAATTTAGGATTCTTAGATTAAACAAAGTAACAAATGAAATCAAATTTTAAAAATAGCCACAGAGGGCCAGGAATATGACAGAGCAACTGGGTGACTGGGTATTTCAGGTTGACTTCTATCAAATGCCTAGGCTTTTCAAGCTACATGTCTTCTCTCATCTGTAAGACTTGCAGCTGTCAATAGCGATGTCTATAGCTTACGTATGCCCAAACTGAGAGTGTAGACTGCTAGAATTAAATAGATCCATTGCGGGCCCTCCGTTGTACACACTTGTAACTCTGGGTACAGTTCACAGCCGGCTGAGTTCTCTGAAATAAATGCAGCGACTCTCTGATAAATGTAAAACCCAAATGTCTTTCTCCACCTGTGAATTTGTTAGAAATACTTAAGAATACAAGAGCAATGGGAAAAGACGAGCCAAAGGTAACTACAAAGGTGTTATAAGGGGTCCCAAGCAGTCCACAGGGTAAAAAGGCAAAGAATATATCTCTGAGGATGTGTGATGTAAATGTATTTTCTTAAATATCTACAAGTCTATATATGCTTATTTGTATCTAGTAACTTAATTTAGCAAAAAACTAGTATCTCATATGATATAAGAATTCACATCACTAATTCAAGGATTGTTTTTCTTTAAGTGTTTTAAAAATATTTTTACTGTCCATTTGTTTTAGGTTACATCATTTGTGACTGAAGAGACTGAGGTAGAAAGTGAGACATCAAGGATGAGAGGAAGCAGAGGCACGCTACCATTTTATGTATATATGGCTATCCAGTTATATTTATATAAACGTGTATGTAGTTATATCTATTTAATTTTTAAAATTTCAGTTTACATAAGTATATAAATAATATAGATAAATATATACGCATCTATCCCTGTATAGATACCCACCTATTTAAATATAAGTCACGAGACCAAAAAATTAAAAATTTCTTTCCTTTCTCCTTGGAGCATAATTTAACTCGTTTGTTTTTATAAGAGAAAGTTCTCACCAATTTTGTAACTCAAGAGCTTTGCATCATTCACCATCGTTTAATGTAAAATATAAATATTTCTATCCATTAACATTGAAAAGAATGCGTAAAGAGCAATATGTATATCTCATTTTTCTCCTTTCACATAGTTGGAAAGCCCAAAATGAAGGTGTTATTTTTTTCTCTTTCTATTATCTGTGTTCTCTTTATTTTAATAATCCAGAGAAACAATTGTGAAAATCATAAAGGGCAAACAATGATTCCCAAATCCTCGCCAGAGGCAATTTTTGAGGAGGCCAAGTGTGTTTTGTTTTTCAGCAGAGTATACTGTATACTGTATGGAGAATCCTCTCTCTACTGCATTGTCCACCAGGCCATCGATGAAATAGTGGGAGAGAATACACACACGGTTTAGAGTCGCAACCAGAAATGAAATGCTTCCCAGCAGCAGCAAGTTTTAGGTTGAGAGCGTGAAATTGTGATCATTATCATGAGAATGAAAACTAGCTGTAGAGCAGACCTGCTGAGCAGTGGCCCAAGCAAGTGGCAATTTTTAGAAGCAATCACAACACTGGAAGGATACTGACAATTACACTCTTCCAGCCCCCAACTTTCAGATAGCCCAATGCTGACATGATACAGAACAAAAAATCCTTTCTCTTTGCTTGACATCTCCAGAAAAGAACCGTGCCTTCTGGGGTTTAGTCTCTCTAAAATCAGAATATTCTTTGGCTCTATATTGACTTACGCTTTTTGAAAGTGGTGGTGTTTTATTTTGATCAGTCAGCTGTAGAGGTAGAACTCAATCATCAGTGAAAACTGCATTCCCACGTACGACCAGTCTGTTTCTATTTTATGGATCCAGTTAGGACAGAGTTCAATCATGCCTAGACCCCACTCCTGAAGAGTTTCAAGATCACAGTTTCAAACTGACATTTTGACCAGTAAGTAAAAGTCAAATGTCCAAATCAAAGCTCAAAATATTTCCTCTTCAGTTCACTTCTCCTTCTGGGTTTTTTATTTCCTCCTTTTGTTAACCGTATTTTTAGTCACACAATCTTCAAATCTTGGTGTTGTCATTAATTTTTCCCTGTCTTTACTTATACCATCCCAAAATATACGGACAAAATCCAAAGTGAGATGACCCTGGGTAGTGAGAATTACTTGAATTGAGCAAAAAATTAAAAAAACATAAAAAACACATCTAGGAAAGAAATGAAGAATAAAAAAATGGTAGAGGACTTTAGAAATCAAAGAGAGTTTTCCTTTGATGTAGCAGATAATGGGAATCAACGATCAGTTTTATTAAGAGAGTGATATCATGGAAATAATATTTAAAGAATATTAGACCAGTAGCAGAGTTAACAATAACTATGAAAACAGAAAAATTTCATCAGGTAATTAGTACACTCATACCAGAGGAGGAGATTACAACTCAGCCAGTGTTGAAGACGGTAGAGAGAGAGAGGATGAACCCAAGATGAAAAACATTACAGAAACAATTTAGAACTTCACAAAAAGGTGTTCAGTTTTAGGTATATTGCATTTGATATGACAGTTAAACATTTGCATTACCAAAACTGCTCTTGACAAAGTTACAAACTGCAGCCTTCCTGTAAAATGGATGCTTCCCAATCTACCTCAGAATAATTAACTATATCCTCCTTGTGAAAACATCTGACTTCAGTTTCTTGATATAAATTTACAGACTCATCCAGTGTTGATTCCTTCCCTGCTACTCAACACTTAATGCTTTTTTGATTCCTCTTTAAAACTGTAAAGTTCAATATATTTAAAATATCAAATCAGCAAATACATTCCCATTACTTCTGTTTCAAATTAGTATATCAACTTGGCTTAAGTCCACATACCTTCTGAATTGTCTTGAATGAAATGTTTAAACCTACAATCAAATTATTCAACGCCTCTTATAATCCATTGCTCTTTAAATGTAATGATATTCAGATGCTGGTTTCAAATGAGGGACTTACACTATGGTGTCGACTGATGTGAGTTTTCTGGTAATAAACTTGATTATAACGGAAGTTACTGGTTTTATTTCAATTGGCTATAAACTGATGCCAGATTTGGTAAAGTTTTGTAATGAGCTTAAAGAAATTCCAGAGCTTGTAGGGTCAGAAGTCACTAATAAATAAATTCTTTTTTTTTATATATGTACTGCATACCACATATTATCTTAAAGTTAATGAGCATCCTTCCAAAGATTTTAATATATCTACTATATTTTTATACCTACACAAGCAATATTTATTGCTGTTTTTAAATTTTGCATAAATGGTATAAAACATCATGTATCAGATATTATAAAACCTAACTTTCACTTTTAATTATATGATTGAGCTTTATCCATATTGACATATGTTATATATACTTTTTTTCTGTTTTTGCTTGTTGATTTGTAGAAATTTTAAAACATATTTTAGTTTTAAATCTTTTACTAGATAAATGTGTTAGAAATACCTTCCCCTATTTTGTAGCTTGACTTTCACTTTTTTATAATTTAATTTTTTGTGCAGAAGTTTTTAATTTTGAGATAGTCTAGTTTATCAGTTACTTCCTTTATGGCTGTATGTTTATAACTTCTCTTTATTAATAGAAATGCATAATCCATTTACATTTATGTGGTTACCGATATATTTGAACTTTTAGCCATCTCATTTTTTGTTTTATTCTCTTATTTTACTCTTTTCCTACCTTGTGATGGATTAATAAAATTTCTTAGATGGATTCTCTTTTTCCTTCAGCAGCCTTTGAAACCTTTTGCATCCCACTCCATAAAAATATCTATTTAGTTGACAAATACATTTAATCACCAATGCAAAACATCTCTCACTTTCTTTCCATTTTCACGACTTAAATCTAATGGCATCTCACTTTAGGAAATACTGTTCTAGTAACCTCCCCACTGACCTGCTGCCTTCATGTTTGTTCTATTCCAACCCAACTTATTAACTGTTGCCATAGTAAATGTCCTAAAGCACAGCTCTGCTCATGTATCTCTTTGGACCAAAAAACAAATGAACAACAAAAAACATTTCAATGCCTCACCATTGCTCATAAAAGAGCTTATAAATGAAATTTTAAATTCTGAAGCTTGCCATTCAAGAACATTCATGAACTAATCCTAAAGTCTTGTCAAACATTCATCACTTCTGCCATTAAAACTTCTCAAATTGCATTGCTTTACTCATTATTACCCCCTTGAACATATTTGCTTTCATTTCCTTGTTTGTGTCATATTCTTTATCTGAACTTCCCTTATTTTTCAATACACACTCTAGAATCCTAGCTACCTTTTGAACCCTATCTCAAGTCTTACTTCTCTCATGGAGCTTTCCTAGACCAAACCAGTCAAAAGAGACTTCTCTTACTCTGTTTTCCTTCATCTTTTGTTCTTCGCTATCTTTTGACAATTAATCTCTCTTATTAGATTACAATCTCCTTCAGAGGAGCCAGGCCTTATACAGCATATCATTGTATTCCTCCCCCGTACCTAAACTCACTCATAGCAAAGTGATTACTTAAACATTGTTGGATGAATCAATCAATACTTCATAGGTATATACTCTTTTATCATTTCCAAGGTGGGCACTGACTCTAGGCCACACTTTGGTCTAAATATTTAAAATGTATTAACTTATTTCATCCACAAAATATTATTAGGCTACATTATTATCAATGTGTTACACATGATGAAATTGAGGCACAGAAATGTTTAAGAAGAAAAGACTGTAATGAGATAGAGGAATAAGCCCTGATAATCTAGCTTCAGAGCTTGTGTTTGTAATTATTACACGACCTCCTCACGCGTCATGTCCTTTGAGTCTTAAACAAGCAAGGTATTAATGTATTGATTTTAAAGTTAGGAAAACTTACACCAAGATAAGAAGACAGGTTGACTTTCTGCAAGGATGAAAGCCTGGGCCTCGGGGGGAAAAGGATGCTAAACTCAAAGAAATGGGGCTGAAATGAGAGATGGTATACATCTGTCTGTTTCCAGAATTATTTCCACTTTTTTGAAGTCACTTATGTGTGGGAAATGCCTCTTTCTCTCTCTTCCCTCAAACCTACACCTTCTCATTTGTCCTCTGCTCACCTAAATCACAGAGAAATGTATCCTAAATATCTAGAAGAAAGTCCTTGTTCTCAAGAATTGGAAACCAGTCAATGAAGGAGAATCACCCATTTATTCTGATACACTGAAAATTTTAGCCCAGTTGCAACATTCATGTCGGAAAACCCAAGAGACAGGAGAGACCAAAAAAGATGACTGAAAGGAAAGGAGCAAAGAGAGAAAAGGTTTGAAACTTACTTTCCTCCTTCTAAAATCTGGGGCACCTGAGGCCAACACTGGGTTTGTTTGCGATTAAACCAATGAAGAACTCTTTAATCCATATGCTTAGTGATAAAATAAATCCTTGCCCCTAAACAGACTGTTTTGAAAATAGCCTTTTGGATGAGCTTTGTGTCCTTTCATTTTAAAGACACAAGTCTTGTGCAGTTATAAGTGACTTTTTGAAAAAATCAAGAGTAAAAGAAAATGTCAACATCTAAACTAAATGGTCTTTGAGAGCATGGGCACCTTGAAGCCTTAGGCAATAATCCACACTCAGGAGCTGAAGAGAAGCTTCTTACCTCATAGCATGAAAAACACATGAAAGCTTCAGGAGCTAGAAAGCCCAGGCAAGAAACAGCTTAAAGGGTGCCCGATTTCAAATGTATAAAGCTCCCTTGAAATGAAACATCTTAAGCAAGAGCTTTTGCTCAGAAAGAAAATTTCTTTGCAAAAAGTATGCAGTGTTTCCTATTTACTTTAAATTATTTCTATCATTTTCCCTAATTTAATTTTGGCTGCTGTTTAAAAAAGGCCCTGGATTTCTGTTAGAGCTACATAATTAGATTCGGGAGCTCTGTATTTGTTTTGGTATTATTTTAATTATATGGTTTTACCAGACTTTTTCTCTGGAGTCAACATTTGGGCATTGCTTCCATCAGGTAGCAGCAGCGATCTTGACTTTCAATACGAATAACTAGCATCTTAAGTTCTTTTTATGTTTCCCACTATTCTAAGGGATTTACAAATATTAGCATAGTTTAAATCACACAAAACCCAATGAGTTAGGCAATATAATTATTCCTGCTTACAGAATAGGATACTCAGACAGAAAAGTTCAATAATTTACTCTAAGTTTGGCAGAGTACTAAATTATGGCTACAGCTTGCTAATTTGGCTTCCTACCTCTGCTTTCTCTCACTCTAAACTATTCTCAAACTGCCATCAAAACTGTCATACTAATGTTTCCTCAATTCCACAACACATTTGATGGATTTTGCTTGCATATCAGGTAAATTCTAACTGCATACAGCTAGCACATAAAGCCTTCCATACCATCCTGTCCTAGCTTCTCCGCTCATCTCCCACCTCTTTTTATTCAAACTAAGCCCTCCAGGGACTCACGACTACTTGGCAATATTCTTTTTTTTTTTAAAAAAAAAAAAAGCAGATTTACTGAGGTATAATTGACAAATCAAAATTGTATATATTTAAGTGTACAATGTGATGCTTTCATATAAGTATATATTGTGAAATGATCAGCATAATCCAGCTAATTAATATATCCATCATCTCATATAGTTATCATTTTCTTCTTCTTTTTTTTGTTGTGAGAACACTTAAGATCTACCTTCTTAACAAATTTCAAGTATATGATACAGTTTTGTTCACTACAGTCAACATACTGTACATTCAAAACTTTCTTTGTGTTTTCCAGATGTCCTGACATCTAGTCAACCTGATGAGTTTCCCTATCAATGTAATACTTAGTTTTCAAGGAAGGAAACTTTGGGCAGATTAAGCTTGCCCACTCATCATAGCACCTCCAGTCTCCACTTCTCTACGGTCTATATGCCACAAACATGATAGTTATTCTACTCCTTGGTTTTGTGAATCAGTATACAGAAGTTTCATTTCTCCTGTTGGAGTGCATGCTTGTTGAAAGTACAACTTTATATGTTAAACAGCTTCTTGCACAATATAGTCCTATAACGGCTCAATATATATTGGTGAAAAGTACAAACTCATGCCTTAGTTTTATAAAGAACCAGTACAAGTATTAAAAACTTAAGAAGTGCAGTTATAAACTTCAATAACACTTTAATACTTATTACCAATAAAATGTCTTTCACAAATGATTGGAAATAATTGTTATTTAATTTTTAAATGTAACCATGTTTTCAATCATTGTGGATAATATACATTATTTATGCACAGGTCTCCCCCACGGCCACCTCCTTGACCCAAGTTTTATTATTCAATCATTATGAAGAGCATCAATTCCTCCATCACTTGCAAGTAAATATTTCTACTTAGGAATTATTCCAGAGCATGAGAGCAAATTACAGTAGGCTGCAACTTCAGAAGCTTAACTTATTATTCAAGTTACACAATAAACGAATGCTGACAATGTGTAAAACATCATGCTTAATAGGAAAGAATAAAATTCAGAGAATAAAATCCTTCGTCTTCAAGGGGCAAATAGTCTGGGGAAACAGAAGCACAAATAAACATAACATTAGGTGAGTTAAGAAAAGGGTAATGATATATATGCACTAACAGGATAAAATATACACTCTTCCCTACCCTCTCCCCCCACCACTCAAATGATCCCAAGAACCAGCACTACACTTAAAGGAAAAATACATTAGGTCATTTCTGCCTATCAGAATTACAACAAAGCTGCCCTTTAGCAGCACAACGGTTTACATGGTAGCAGAAACATTAACCAGTGCAACTACAAAAGAGAACAAAATTAGAGATAGAAATATTTGAAAGTAACAGCTAAAACAATTTGTAGATGAAATAATGATATATTAGGAAACTCAGCAGAATCAACTGAAATCTATTAAAGAGCTTAAGGGAATTCATTTCACTAAGGTAAAAGTTTATAAAATTTTCAGAAGTCCAAAATCCTAAATATAACAAGTAACAATCATTTAGAAAGTATGATGAAAAAGAAAACACCATTTACAATGGTCACATAAATGTTAAAAAGTCTAGAAGTACACTTTAAAGAAATGCTAAGACCCACAAAAGGAACCTTAAAAAAAAACATTTCTGGAAGACATGAACTAAGATCTAATGCAAAGATACCATGTGATTATGGTAGAAGATAAATTTTCCCATATTAGTTAGTATGTTAAATGCACTAAACTCTTTCAGAACTAGACACGTTAACTTATGGTAAAATAGGGAATAGCCCAAAAAACTCAGAAAAAATAATAACAATGGTAGGGGAGCCCTAACAGGTATTAAAACATACTATAATGCCCAAAAAATTTAAAGCAGTGTGATAATGGCACCTGAATAATCAGACCAATAAAACAGAATAGAAATTCTAGAAAGAGTATGATGATAAAGGTGGCATCTCAAATCAATGCAGGAAGGATAATGAACATTTTAAATTTGAAAAAAAATATATTAAATTACATACATATGACTTTGACTCATCATTTCCACATTCTAAAATTTACACCATAGATACATCCGCACTCATAACAATGTTATCTGCATGAGTTATATGTTGTAGGATGGCTGATAAAAGCAAAATATTGGAAATAACACCAATACCCATCGATAAGGAATTTGTTAAATAAACTGTGGCACATCTACACAGTATTATGAATAAGAAAGCTTTCTATGTACTGATGTGAAATATCTCTAGGATATGTTTATGTGTTTTTGCACACATATATACCTTTTGTATGAGAAATAAAAAAATTAAAAATATATAGCCATATTTTCCTGGATCTCCATTAAAAAAACACTAGAACTATAAAAAAAGAACTTCAAAAATTGGTTTCCACTACAGAACTGAGGGGTAGAGTCTACCAAGATGAGAGCAGGAGAGAAACTTCTCACTTTATAAATTATGTGCCAGTAATATTTCTTACCTGTTTGGTAAGGAATATTAAAATGTGATCAATAAGCATTTAACGTTTCACAGAGATATTCCAGCTTTTAAAAGAAAATTTATATGGACAGACTTTGAAGACTCCACAGTCATATTTGGATTTCAGAATGGTTAACTCAATTGGTGGGGTGCAGAGCAGTTTGATGAGGAAAAGCTGGAGGAAGGGAGATCCCTTAGTTGGCTTTACTTTTATTATTTTATTGAGGTCATATTGGTTTACAACATTGTGTAAATTTCAGATGTACACCATTATATTTCAGCTTCTGTATAGACTGCATCGTGTTTACCACCAAAGTCTAGTTTCCTTCTGTCACCATACACATGTGCCCTGTTACCCCTTTCTCCCTCCCCCCAGCCCCTTCTCCTCTGGTAACCACCAATCTGTTCTTCGTATCAATGTGTTTGCTTGTTTGTTTGTTTCTCTCCCACATATGAATGAAATCATATGGTGTCTGTCTTTCCTTCTAACAACTGCTGACACTCATTAAACAACTTTGATATGTCAAGCACTCTCTCCCTTAATCCTCACACCAATACTGCCTGGTAGCTACTCCTATTATTTCCATTTTACAGATAAAGCAACTGAGTCTCAGAGAAACTGTCTACTAGCCTAGGAGGACCAAGAATAGCAGTTTGCATGGGATAGCGGAGAGGGGGAGGCACATGGGGAAGAAGGAAGTAGAGGAAAGGTTGACATTTAAAGGAAAATGGAAACTAGGGATTCTGAGGAAGACAATCAGAAAGGTAAGAGCAGTAATTAGAGTGAAGTATCCCAGTGATTGAGAGGGTAGGAATATAAAAGATGGTGTAATAAGAGAGAAATGAATCCTCTAAGGTGCCTATTTTAACTATTCTTATTGGGGAAAATAAAAGGCAATGTGTAGCCTGCTTAAAAGAAATGATGCTAAAGATGAGACACGAGGTCTCTTATGTCTCTGTTGTAAACTAAATGCTACAGGACTCACTACAAGACATCTTTCTCCTCACTCTTTTCATAGTTATCCTCCATGTGGGTTCTAATATAACAAAATAGCATTGCCATTCTCAAAATGCATTTTTCCAGCTAAGAAGATACATGGGAAAAGAGCCTATTTCTCTAGTATTTCAATAAAGTAATGATAGCCCTGTCACTTTACAGTATTTTTCATATGTCACAATCATAAAACATCAAATTGAACATGACAGTTTTATTTTAAAATCTCTGCTTAGATACGAGTCTTTTTAAAAATCCTTCAATCATGCCTTTAGAAAAAACCACAATACAGAAAGCTTTCTAAGGAGCTTATTTTTACTAGAAGCCATATCTTTGATATATCTTGGACACATTGGACTGTACTGTCAATACATTCTTAAGACACACTGTTATAAAAATCATATAAAAACAGAGAGAATTCCCTCTACAAAAGAGATTTTATTGGGATCTCGGCCAGGTAATATTGATGATATCTTTGAAATGTGTTTGCCAGATAGAGGTCATAAATTATTATTGTTCAAAAATATAAAATCAGAACAGGATAAGAAGTTTGTATATTTGTGTAAAATTCACACACTCTTCTAGACATAAAGGAATGATCCAGCTCTTATCAATATGTCTTACTCATAGTAAGTGCTCAATAATTAGTTGAGTGTATAGATTCCTACATGCAATTCAATCAGCTGAACAGACATTCACAGAGCACTTAATATATGCCACTGTGCTAGGTGCTGGGGATATGATAATGAATGGACCCTGACTTAAGGAACATGCAGTCTAGTGGGGCAGACCAGCATACAAGAAATAATTTCAAGTCACTAAAGAAAGCACCATGAGAGTGATATTTTCAGGGAGGACTGAGACAAAGAGGACACCTGACAGCCTGGGGAGGAAAGGGTGAATGGTGGAGAGCTGATTAGAGTAAAATTGAGTTGACCAGGCAATATCAGAGGCAGGAAGCAGAGGTAAGCCCAACTTTACAATCTTTTATAAAATCAAAGTGGAATCATCCTTATGAATCATTTTATCTGCCATTATTTTAAGAGGATTTAAATACTTCTTTCTTGTATGTCAATGTGTTTATTCTTTCCTCTGCATGATAATTTTGATTAATTTAAGATATATTAAATTGATCCCTCATTCATTCAATCACTAACCAGCTAAGTGCTACTGGACAGCTTTCTGAACCACTTGGACTTTCTTATTCTATCCTGTAAAATGAGAGAGTTGAACTAAATCACTACTGAGACCTTTTCAAACAAAAAATATTGTGCTATATTGTGGATATATTAACACACGTGAATACATAGGCTGTACCTCTACCTTTTATTGTTCAAATTCAAGGATAATTAAGAATGATGTGATAATTTTTGTAAAAATAATGACATCAATACTAATCACAAAAATTTCAAACACTATAAAAGTGTAAAGAAGACAGAAAGGCTTCCACCAAATGGAAATAACTATAATTATTAAAATTACCAACATTCTGTACAGATTCTCTCTTCATGTACACAGATAAATGAATGGATAGGCCGAGCTGATTTTATAAAAATGAGATATACTTAATAAAACTATATTTAATAAGAGCAAAACATTCATTTTACTTTTCCATTTTAACAATATACATACTTAGCAGTTCGTATTTCCTTAGTCATATTTTTACATATCAAATTCTCTGGTATTTAATTTGCATTCTGCTCATAATTGACTAAACTATCTAAAGATCAATGGAGTCAATGCTTACCAAATCCTTTTATCATAGATTCTCTATTCCTGGGGTAATTATACCCACACGTGTTTCAGCGGACCTAATTTTACTACTAAGTTTTTTGTTCTAAGAAGGGTTTGTACTTGTATTCCTTAAGTTCTTACATCCTTGAATATGGCCACCTGTCTTCTTTATATTCATTGATTGGTTGGCTGGATTACATTTCTTGGTAAATGCTTGATTCTGTGAGATCTTGTAGACACTGTGCTAATTATGTAGATATTGAGTCTGGCGCTAGTTCTTTCCCTATGTCATTTCCATTTATTTTTTGACAGGATTTTGCATTTCATTAATATTTTTCAAGAATTCTTTCTAGGTGTTATAATTCCTAATATCTTTCACGTTTAGGAAGGTGTGTCTGTTGCACTGACACTTGGGTAATAATTTGGCCAAGTACAAGATTTTTTTTGTATAACATTTCCTATCACTCAGAACTTTGTAGGTATTAATATATTATTTTCTGGAATCCAAAGTTTCGTAAGGAAATTTGAGACTCACCTGAATGATCCCATTCTAAGTCATTTTCTGTTCTGTTTGGAAATCTGAAGAACTCTAAATATTTATATTTTAATATTGCCTAAGAAAAAGTAGAAACACTATATTTAAGAACAAAACAGAAAAGCAATACCCTTAAAATCAGGAACATGATAAGAATGTCTATTATCATATACATATATAATCATACATACAGATAATTCTTAGCAAACTAATCAAGAAAAAAATAAAAACTATATAAGGGTTAGAAAGATATAAAGAAACCTAAACTGTCATTATTTATGGAAATTATATTGACTACATTAAATAAACCCATATCAAATTATTAGAATGATAGAGATTTCAGCAGGTCAGCCAGTGATAAGATCAATATACAGTAATCAATTGCTTTCCAATTCACCAGCAACAAAGATGTAGAAAACGTAAAAGGAAAATATGTTTTACAATGGCACTGAAAACATAAAACAGGAATAAATCTAAGAAAAGTGATTAAGACTATTATGGAGAAAATATTTGTTTTGAAAGACATTCAAGTCCTAAGGAAATGAAGATATATATGAGCAATATAATGATTCACACTGATTCTCCTCACACTATTCTATAAATGTCATTTCAACCAAAACCTCTATATAGTATCTTGCGCAACTTTGCAAATTTAAAATTGCAGCAGATGCTAAAGAAGAATGAGGTAAAGGTTTTTCCCTTTCTGATATGAAGACTATAATGAAGGTATAATAATTAAGACTGTGCGGTACTGATACAGGGAGAGATAAAGGGAGAAGTGGAAACTATTATGGAGCTCATAAACTGGCAGACACACATATAGAATACTGATACGTGATGGAGCTGGAATTTAAAACAATGGAGTAAAAGACTACTCAATAAATGGTACTGGGAAAATTGTTTATTCATATGGAAAAAAACAAAGAACAAGTTTCATTGCAACCTCTCACTGTATACAAAATCAGTTCCTGTGGATAAATATTGTAAATATAAAAAGCAACGTTATAACAATTTTAGAAGCAAATATAGAATAATAAATTTATTACCTTGGGCTTGAGAAGCATTTCTTAGACTATCCATCAAATACATAGGACATAGGGTAAAGATTGATAAACATAAATATATTGAAATGCAAAATGCTATTTGTCAAAATATATCATTGAGATTTTTTTTTAAATTCCTGGAGATGATATTTGAATCAATAAGAGGTGATGATATGCATATAATTTATCATGCAAACCTGGATATTTTGAGTGAAAGCCAGTAGTAAACTATGACATCATGAAGGAATACACAAAGGGTATTTAACTATGTAGATAAACTTTCTTCTTAGGCTTGTTGGAGAATATATAAGTACTGACTTTATTATTCTTTACATCTTTGAGCAGTTTAAATATTGCATAAATAGAAAGAAAGACTTGAAGAGAGGAAAATTTTAAATTCATTCATTTCACATCAGTACATTTCATCATTCTAATTCTTGCTATCTCCCAAGCTTGGGGGAAAAACACATTTTTCCTTATAAGTATATGAGAGCTTCTCGCTCTCTAATAAGAATCAGGAAGAGCCATGACTTTGTGAGAATCTATTGTTCTAATGGGATTGCTTTAATGCACCATAGATTAGTTGATTAGTTGAGATAAAAATTCAAGGCATTCAATTCAAAATTTACAGCATGTAGCCAAGGTAGAGCAAAGAGTCAGGTTAGGTAGAAATAAAGCCTGGATTAAAGCATATACAAAGAATAAGGACTGCACTTTGGAAAACAGAAGACAAGAATGCAGTTACTAAAGCAAAATGGGAAAGAGCAGAGTTCGAATATAACAGATGTTACAGAGGTAGAATGCAGACCCACAAACAGAGATTGGCAGTGGAGAGGTCAGTGTTCAAAATTCTTTAGTATCTAGTGGGTATCTCATCTTTCATTTACACATCAGCAATTTGACATCACATGGATCTAATTCTCCATATGTCATGGTACCCACAACAATTGTGTTAGGTAGATGGAAATTTAGAGCATGCCCTTCCCATGTTATGACTGACCAGATAACATCACGTTCACACACTCATACTCTCACTCTTCAGGATATATATATTAATCGTAGATTCATTTTGAATAGACTTTTATATTAAATGCATCAAAATTTTAAAAAACTATTTTCTCTGGTTCTTATTTATTAGCATGAAAGTATCAGATATTTGTCTATAAACATCATATATCTGATGAGATCATCTAAATGATCGTAGTTTTAATTCCATAGATGAGAAAGTGGAGACCAAATAATTACCCTAAAGTCACTGCCATTTCTTAGTTGAACATTTAGGATTAGAACTCAGCTCTGCTAACCCTGATCTACTGTTTTTCCCATTATTCCATACTTTTTCCCATTAACGAGTGAGACAGTTACACCATGCTTCATACAAGGTGCATTTTTGCTTAGTTTCATTTTTATTTTAAGTAAGATGTCACACTTAAGGAATAAACATTTAATAACAACCACACAGAAAAGAAAAATTTTAAATACACAATAATAAGTAGAAGTTATATAGGTTGTGTACCTATATAACAAAGACATATATAATTCAACTTGAAGATTAAAAATTATATTATAATCATATTAACATATTGAAACAAATAAACAGAACTATGCAATTTGTTTTGCATAATCCAGAAGACAATCATCTACTATGTCAAATCTCTGTGATGTCAAGCCTACTGTTAGAACTGAGGAAAGATAAAGGAGCCTTCAGCCAAGAGGGAACTATTACATTTCATAACAAGCTCACTTCTTCACCACTGTCTCTAAAGTATAATAATATCACATCCATTTTGAAGCTGTTCTGGTTACTTTATTCATAAAACACCAATCTACTAATTCGCAACATATGTGATTAGCTTTTTGCACAGTGGAATTTCTCAGTGATAAGAGCAGAAATGAAGAAATACAGACTTCAAAATCTTTAGATTAAAAGTTTTAAGTATGTTAAGTTTTGTGGGAACTATTAGTGAAAAATTAGGAATTTTCCAATTAAAAATAACTGTTGGCATCTTTAATATACTCTGGAATGCAGGGTGATTTAACATTTACAAAAGAGCAAGAGGACTAACTGTCTTACTCCGGCTAAGTCTCTCCCACAGCCTGTCCAGGACCGGGGGCAGGTGAGGGTGATACAATGGTGCTGCTTTCAGATTGTTGCTGGTCACTAAACACCAGCCTACCTGAGAAGTGTTAGCACTTGAAGAAGTTAGCACTCTGAAGGATTCAATTAGTCCTTTTCTGTAATTACAATCTAAGTCTGAATTTGTGTATAGGATAAAGCATTTTATTTTCATTTAGTTACAGAGAAATGTAATTTTGAAGACTAGAGACACCGATTGCATAGTCAGAGACCTGCATTAAAAATGCCACTAAGAGCAGTAGGACTTGTAGATTAGTCACTTCCTCTTACTAACTCTCAGTTTTGCTAAATTTCCATGCAAGAGAATGCGTGTCATCTCACCACAGTCAGGAGAAGTCCTCTAGCCTGGACAGTGAGGCAAAGAAGTAAGGGGATGGCATAAAGATTGGAAAGGAAGAAGAAAACTGTCTTTACTTTCAGAGAGCATAATTTCACATTTTAAAATTCCCAATTTATTTAGGAGCAAATATGAGAAGAATTTCTGATTCGTTCGTTTGTTGCTGGGGAGACGTAGACTTTTACAGTTACTTAATCTGAGCCTAATGGTTAGGGCACATGTTTACTATTTGTATCAGACTTGGTTTCTTTCTTTTTTTTTTTTTTTTGTGAGGAAGACCAGACCTGAGCTAACATCCGTCCAATCCTCCTCTTTTTGCTGAGGAAGACTGGCCCTGGGCTAACATCGTGCCCATCTTCCTCTACTTTATACGGGACGCCACCACGGCAGGGCTGACAGGCAGTGCATCGGCCGGCGCCCGGGATCCGAACCTGCGAACCCCGGGCTGCCAAGCGCGGACTAAACCGCTGCGCCACCGGGCGGCCCTCAGACTTGGTTTCTTGGCTTATAAATACACTACTTACAATAGGAATTGCAACTTATTTTATCTTATTTAAAATCCCCTTCCTAAATACCTTAGTTATACCTAGGGATTACAACCTACTCAGAACCCTAAACAGAAGGGTTAATGAGCACACATATAAATTTGTTTTAAAAACCATATCTCACTCTACCCTAATTTTTTCCAGAAGTGACTAGGCAGACATACTCTTCAGTAAATAAATTTGATAGCCCTATAGTGAAATATACAAGCATTTACTGAAAACCAACTAGATACAAGTCAGTGGATATTCAAAGAATGGATATAAAAGGCTTGCCTCCATGCAGATCAGCTAGACTAACTACAAAATAACATAACACTATAATTTAGGTACACACAGGAAGATACAGAACCACAAATGCTGCGTTTTGCTCAACTGTTTTCTTTCCAATTATTCTAAGTAACTGAAGGATCAAGATCTTAAGTGATATGTCTTTTTATAATAATATATCACATTCAATATATCCATAAGTCACATCAAAAGCTGACTTCCCTTACCTTAGAAAACATAAAAGACTAGATCTAAACAAGGCTGATGTGACTGAATGAGTATTACTATACAATCTCTTGCTGTGTTAAAACACACACACAAATATACACACAAAGATTTCTGGTGGTCCCCCCTCACCATCCTCCAGTCTCCAAGCATCTACTGGTAATCAAACATTTCTATCAAAGTATAAAAAACAAAAATTTAGGAATTATAAAAAAGAAGATAATTTCCTTGATTTTCAATCCAAGGAAGAAATAATTAAAAGAGGAAAATAAAGCAGTTTACTTTATAAGGGATCTAAACTTATAAAATTTAGAATTCATTATAACTTGAATTTAGGTACTTTATTTTTCCATTGGGTACTAAAAACAAAATAATGATTTTGTCCATATGGAGTGTATTCTAATGTGCACCTCTCATGTTAGTCATTTAAATAAAACAATTACTGAACTTCCTTTCCTGTAGTTGTCAGGTTAATGATTACATTTGCATAACATGAATCTGTTTCATTTTTATACTGTTCTGTGAAATAATGCCTAGTACCTTATTTTTATTCAATTTGACTGAATAGAAAAATCTGTTGGTATAATGTTAGGTATGCTTTCTTCTGTATTATACAAGACAAGACAAGCCACACTAAAAATAATTTTTTAAAGGATAATCAGGACACAATTGAAATGGTTGAAAAAGAAGGAAAATTGTCAGAACTAATTTTGAGTTAATATTGGAATTATGTTAGTAATAAGCAATAACATATGTAAGTTCATTTAAACATATGCAGTTTACAAATTAAAAGCAGTTTCCACATCATGTAGAGGACTGAGTGTTTTGTTTCAGTAATTAATCATTTTTTCTGGAGGAGGATAAAATACTGGGTTAACATAACTAAACATGTGGTATCATTTTTAAAGAACATACTTGTACTGTTATTTCTCCTTATTTCTTTTAGAGCATCACAAAAGCACTTTTGTAAATGACTGCCTGTATTCATTTGGTCCCCAAAAGAGTAGACATTGAAATTGATGGTTTCTCATAAGGCTGTTTGCTAGGAAAACAATGTATACTTTTATGAATATTTAACCAGCACTGAAATTTGATTTTTAAAGCAATTTTTTTCCAAAAATATCTTAAAGCTATTGACAGTGAATACTGATTTAAAAAATATATTACCTAATCTGTTAAGAAAACTGTTACCTAATTTATTTAATTAGAGTTTTGAACAGTTAAATACATTCTAACCAGAACTGATGGGAAAAACTTTTCCTTTCACTTTTTTATAAATGAGAAAATGCCCTTTCTTTGGTTAACAGATATTGTTTCATGCAGAATCATAAAAGTATTGCTGTGTAGATTGAAAATGATATTGAGAACTCTGCCAAGAAGTCTTGATAATTGCTCTTCCCCAGGGCATTGACTTTAGAACTGGGAGAGGTGACCAGAGCCTTTTGCTCAAATAGAAAAGAGGGCTCTCAAGTATTACCAAATTTTAGTGGAAATCTATTAAGATGTCCCTTTAAAAGGAACATCTAAATTTTTCAACATAATGACAATATTTTTTTGAGAATGAAAATACTATGGCTTGAGTGAAGAAGGGGGGAAAAAAGAGATATAGACGGGTGATGCCCAGGGGCTTAAAATACGAAACGGTGGGGGGATCTCATGAGAACAAAAGGAATGACAATAACATTGGGAAGAGGGGAGACAGGTTGAGAACTAAGATGATCTGCGCATGTTGGACTTCATGAGGTGGATTTGGCACTTAAAAATACATGATAGAAGAAGCAAAATAGGAAGTGAGAGAAATATTGAACTCATTATCTTGATGAGAAATTACCTCCTCTTCTACCAATGAGGAAAGTGATTAGAATAAATAGAGACAAAATAAAATTCTATCATACTTTCCATTTCTCTTTTACCATAAACTACACCTCTGAATTGGAAATGACCAAATGGATTAATCTCAAGTCATCTAACATAAATTTCCATGTAATTTCTACAGACTAAATGTACTTATTAAATGATACTACAGCCTAACTTGTTTAAGTCTGGGACAAAGAGCAGGCCCTGGATAAAAATCACATAGAAAATTAACAAATTTTCATGTGTTTATGTCTCAAAAAAAAAGTCATTTTGTTTCCTTACCAGATTACGGTAAGAACAAAAGTTTTGAGTTTATTAGTGATCAACTAAGAAACTAAATTTGGCACATATTTCAAATTCCTTAGATTAATCTAATATTAAACTATGAAATCAGCAGGCTATTCCTGATAAGCGTCATTAGCCTACAAAAGTACAGCCTGGAAACTTGGCTCCCCAATGAAAAATTCATTTTAAAATTCAAACATCCCTAAGAAATAAAACATTACACTTATTACTGGCTCTTAGTGGCTATTAATGCCCTTCACCTAAGAAATTCTCAAATAGGAAAATTAATCAATGGACTTACCCATTTATTTGTAAAATACTTGTTGGTAATGAACTTACCTTTGCTCTGTAAAGACTAGCCAATTAAAATTCTTAAGCAAAGAAAAAAAAAAAAGAAAAGCTATTGTATTTTTCAGAAATTTCATTGTATGGTACAATATTGATTTTTCTCTTAGTCAAAATAAAGATGGAAATGTCATTAAGATGCTAACATGCATGCATCAATTGTTTTCATCAATTAGAGCTATATACAAGAATTCATCAAAACTGTCATGTTTTTATTATTTCCCATCATTATTTTCCATTGAAGACATTCTATGTGTACCTGGACAACTAATTCTTTCACGAATTTTGAATAACTAGTTAAAGTCTAATAGTCTAGATTGAATCTCTTGGCGATCCCTCACAGTGAGGATCAGCTGGTGAACCAACCATCATCACAGAACCTTCTAGGCCAGTGGTTCTCCAAGTGTGGTGCACAGAGTAGTAGCTTCAGCGCCACCTGTGAGAAAATGATACATCAGAATCCCTGGGGGGTGGAATCCAGCAACATATATTTCAACAAGCCCTCCAGGTGATGCTGATGCACACGGAATGCACTGTTTAAGGATGTATCTTGTTTAGTAATAATAACTTGAGCGATGATTTAAAGGAAGAAAATACAAGGGCTATTTGGAGCAAAGAGTGTACTTATTATGTTGTGGAGCACTCATGACGATATCTTCCAATTACTGCTTTACACAGCAGGAGCTGAGACTTAGCAAATATTTGTACTCCTTTCCAAGTCGATGTCACAATGCCACGATGTCACAAACATCAATTGCATAAGTACGTGAAGATGGTAGAGGCTGCAGACAGGGAACCTTCCTTGGAAAACACAGTTTGAAGTTCATTGAAAAATAAAACCAAGATCTGAGATGAAGGTATAAAACAGTGCTGACTACGGGAATTTAAAAGAAGTAGCCAGTACAAAAAAAGTCATAAAGCAATGAAAAGAATTATTGGTTAGTTGGATAGGGGAGTGAGGAGAAAGAAATCAAAGAGGAATTCTGATTATTAAATAAAGACTGGAATGAAATTTATGGAGCTTTCAAAAATGCCTGGTATATTATTATGATTCAGTTTGGGCAGGAAGTAATCTAACTTACTATATAATTTCCTTTCATTGCAGATGGTGAGAAGGATATGCACAAGTGTGTGCACAGAGAGAGAAAGAGAGAGAAAATAAGAGTTCTAAACCAACATACCATACTCATTGCAAGATCTGACTACAAAAGAGACAAAAACCCAGAAATGCAAGTGATTTCTGTCCGGTGATTTATGCAGTTCTTAATCCCTTTTATACCACTAGATCCAAGCTATTTTGCTCTTTGGACCTGTCAGGGCAACCAAAATTCACTTTTGTTTTCTGCTTTTCTGGAAAGAGGTCATAGTGAATAATATAATGTAAACATTGCCAGTTGCTCCGAAGTGATGCTGTTTTAACAGTTTCCAACCAAGAGAGATGTTGAGTAATGTTACATATGTCATGACTGTGCTAAAGATTAATTAATGAGGCCCAGGTAGAACTACAGCATGAATGATAGATACTTAGATTATAGAGATCCAGTTTTATTAAACCTTACTTTTAAATAGAAAGTCTAAACAAATGCTGGAATGGAGGACTATTTAGAGTTCCTTAGCATTGTAAAAATCAGCAAGACTAGAGCTTTCTTTGGGAGAAATATTCTTACCAGCAGGGAGAGTGAGGTTATACTTCAGGGAATCTACTGGATAAATGCCGAACACAGAAATCAAAGTTCTCCTTGCACTATTTCACCTTATTCAGAATATTAGTATATGCTGTTAAAACCTCTTGAGGAGTTAGGTATTTGTTTATTTCAAAGTTATTTTCCTCCTTATACTGATTCTAAGTATCTTAGAAAATTTTAAATTCTGAAAGGAATATGATTAGAAAATACTGAGTTATTCTTATGATAATAATTGTATCTAAGAGAGTATAGGAAAGAATGGTGAAAAGAAAATCCTTCCTAGGGTAGACTCAATGCTAATCGGGCTCCATCATTAATATACTGTGATACTAATAATTTATGTATCTCAGTCTTAGATTATGCATCTGTAAGATGAAGCACATGTACTGGAAGATAGCTTTTACTATTATGCTTATAACCAAGTTTAAGATTCATTGAGGTGACTGTTAATTAGGTATATAAAACAGTCAGAATCACTAGTTTTTATAAGCATGAAGTCAAACCCACAAAAGCTCAGCATTTGCCTTTTTTAAAGTAGGCTCCCTTTTTATACAATCAGTAGTAGCCAAATGATATTTAGTCAAAAGTATGTATATCCAAGATCGAATGTAGATTGTGATTAAAGAATCTAACTGTATTATAAACACTTGGAACAGCCTAACTGAAGGACTGAGGGAATAGGTGCTGAATTAAGTAACTTGGGAAATGAGTGGAGACTGTAAAACTAAGGGCAAAAGTAACTATACATATGCACTGAATCTTATTGATAAAGCTGTTTCCCACAAGAGTACAGGTTAACAATTCTGAAACCACTACGCATAGATACTGGAATTCATCAATTAAGCAATAGACAGTGTGGTGGTTGGTGGGAGCCAGGTTTCTCATTGATGGAGGGGGAGGTTACAGATAAGCAAGAGGAGAAGGCTAGAAAGATCCATGTGATGATAAATGAGATACAGAGACATCAGCAGGAACACACATTTAGCTTAATATAGAAATAACTGGTTACATATAGAAATATTTATAGATATGCAGATATATGTGTCAGTATACACTCATATATTGCCTTGCTCTCTCAGCAACTTAATGTATAAAATATACATTCTTCTCAAGTGCACATGGAACACTGTCCAGGATAGACCATATGCTGAGACATAGAACAAACCTCAATAAATTTGAAAAGACTGAAATCATACAAAGTACGTTCTAGTAGTACGATGGAATGAAAGTAGAAACCACTAAAAAAAGATATTCGACAAATTTCTATATGACTCAGCAATTCCACTGTTAGGAATATGCCCAAGAGAAATGAAAACATATGTCCACACAAAAACCTGTACATGAATGTTGATTGTAGAATTCATCGTAGTCAAAAAAGTGGAAACAACCCAAACGCCCATCACATGATGAATGGATGATTAAAATGTGGGATATCCATGCAGTGAAATATTATTCAGCAGTATAAAGAAATGAAGTACAGATACATGCTACAACATTAATGAACCCTGAAAAAATTACACTAAGTGAAAGAAGTCAGTCACAAAAGATCACGTATTGTATGATTCTGTTTGTATGAAATGTCCAGAATAGATGAATCAATAGAAATCACTAATCAGCGGTTGCCAAGTGTTGGGAGGATGGGGAGAAAATGGGTAGTGTCTGTCAATGGTTATGGGATTTCTTTTTATGGTGATGAAAATTGTGGTGATGCACACACAGTTCTGTGAATATACTAAATACCACTGAATTGTACACATTTAAATAAGTGAACTGTATAGTATGCGAATTATGTCTCAAAAAAGCTGGTATACAAATTTACTAAAGAAAGTAGAAGTATTATGAAATGATATGTTTCTATAAATATGACAATGATAAATTTTAAATTATGTAAATCAGTGCTTCTCAAACTTTGCTGTGCATGTACTGTGGCCCACACAAAAAACAGGCCACAGGCCAGATTTATGCATGACTCAAGAGCCAAAAATGATTTTCAGATTTTTAAATGGTTGAAAAAATGAGAAAAGAATGTTTCATGATAGGTGAAAATTATATGAAATTCAAATTTCAGTGTCCATATCACTGGAACTCAGCCATGCTCATTCATTTGTACGTTGTCTATGGTGGCACTGTTGAGTAGTTGTGACAAAGACTGCATGGTCCACAAAGCCTAAAATACTATCTGGTCTTTTGCCAAAAAAAAATATTGCCAAATTTCCCAATCATGATAGTATCCCAGAGCAGAAAAATATATAGCCAAGTGTAGTACTGTGTGTCTGAACTAAAGCAAATGTAGTGAAGATGAAAAGGAGACATTGGATTCAAGTTAAATAGAACAACAGAATAATTGCTCATTGATCTCTCTTCACTCCCGAGTCCTCACCACAAGCAGAATCATCTTTCTATAACAATTATCTCCTTATATTTCTTTAGTGATTATCTAACCCTTCAATAGGAAATAGAAACCCTCTGGAAACATGCAAAATCATTCATGATATATTTCAAAGAATTTTTATATAGATTTTAAGGTTAAGATTTTAAAATATAAAGAAAAATGCAAGTTAAATTGAAATTAAAAAACCTAAATTTTTAGAGTGGAATAATGTGGCATTGGCAGTTGACGATAATGCTAACCATTAGATAAATTGTATTTAATTATACGTAATAAAGAAAAATTCTAAAATATGTATTTCCCCTTCAAAGCTAGAAACAAATATTAGTTTGCAAAAAACAGTTTTCCACTTCTATATAGTTTTAAAGAGGTTTCAAAATTTAGTAATTGCTACTTATCCATCTAAAAAGAATCGTAAAATACAGCATTTGACTTACTCAATTTAATCCAGATAATAATTTTATGTACCAGTATATATGGAATATATACTAGGAGAATTAAAGTTCCAATTTTAGAACATTTCCGTTTCCACTAAAAAGCCTCATTTAATATTAATTTATTCAAAAGAGTATTCTCCTCTCTCCAGTGAATTTACGAGCACAGCAATCAAAGTTGACTGGTCTAATAATTGCAAGGAATACATGACTGGCAAGAGATGAAAAAATGAAGTAATATGAATTGATACAGGAAAAAACTTCCAATTTATTTTTCTAAAACAAACTAATCAAAATAATTTAATTAATTTCAATTTTCAAAACTTTGCTTATTAGTTTCAGGCTACTGGATGAGTATTGGCCTGATTATAAAAATTTACGTGGAAATTCTTCATAATTCACGTAATAAAACTATCATGTCTGCTGCTTCAAAATGAATGGTTCGTCACTGTATTTTCTATTTCAAATGAATATTTTCAGTTGTTTACAAAACAAAATTAAAAAAACACTGAAGTCATTGAATAGCTCTGACCACACAGATTTAGTTAGTGTGTTTGCGATTATAATTGTCTAAACTAAAGACTATTTAGAATCTATGTAGATAACTAGCAGAGCCCCCCTGCCATTGTCCACAATGTCTAGGTTATTAAGCCACTACAAATTTCACTCTACTTAGGCAGTGCAGGTACAGTGAAAGTGACCCTCTAGTTTCACAACAGACTCAGTAGAAGTGCTATTAACAAAGCTTTAAACTGCATAAAATATCGCATGAAAGTAGGGGAATGTTTAATAAAATACACTTTCTGCTAAGGGGTTATGACACCCAAAACATTTGGAAAGTATTGTTTGTTTCATCTTTTATGTTTAGGTTGCTCAATCTAATAGAATTTTCAAGTTCTTCATTTTCAATAATTAATTCATTCCACAACTTCAGTTCTTAAGCAGAACTGCCCAATTTGACTAAAATAGTAACAAAATCACAAAATTAATGTGTTTCTCAAACACAACATAAAAACAAAGCATGTCATATGGTCCAGGATACAAAAGTCACTGCACAGGGCACACGGGGGTGGATAAAATCTCTTGTAATAGAATTAGACTTCTGCATCTGTACATCTGTAGACATCTTCTCTTCACTAGTCTAACCACTGGAAAAAACTGAGATGAATTGGAAAAACACACGGGACTGTAAATGTATGAAGTGGACATAACTTTAGATCAATTTCCAACTCGATATTTAACTTTTAGATCATGTTCACCTAATGCATTTGCCGATTATGTCATACATTTTCTGTAGGTCAGGTGATTGTAACCATTACTGTAAGGAAAAGAGGTTCCATGGAGTGAGCAGCAGCACACACATTATTGGTGCTGACAAAGCAGTATTTTCTGGGCTCAGTTACAAAAACACATAAACAAAACAAATAAAACCAAAGAAACGGGAAAAGAACTTCATCTAGAGAAAGAAAAAAGGTTTTCTTTGGTGGCAGATCAATATCCCCAGTGTCTGAAAAAAATCTTTAAAGTGAAAATATTTTTAGCCATCGAATAAAGCATTTGTTTTGAAATCAAAATAGAAAAGCTTGGATAAACCCAATAGATCATTTCTATGACATGTTTTACACTAAACCAATCTTAGAGAGTTTAAATTTAGACTTGTTTCTTTGTATGATAAACAAGGCAATATACTATTTTTCAAAGGAGGTATATGTTATGCCTATTTTGTTATTTTCTAAAAAATAACTGGGAACAATTCATGGAACATAAATGTTAAAATATGTTAATATAAAATTTCCAATCAATATTTCAATTTATCATGACTTTATCCCATTCGTTATTCACATTTCATAAAATAACTATTTTAGATAAAGATGGTGGATTTCTCTGGGTACTGCTTCTGTTGTTCACCTTATGTCATTGGTGGAAGATGCAGAACTTTATTGAATCAATACTCAGAAATATGGGCTTCACTGAAAAATCTGAGGGAAAAAGAAAAGCTTTACATCACATACCACAAAATAACTCAGTAACAAATTTAAGCTTTATGTTTCTGATCACATCAAAGTCCCACTTTTGCTCTCTCGACCCTTGATCTTCCTTCCCAGCTTCTTTCTTCTCTTTCTCTTTTTCTTTCAGAGCAATTAACCCTGTCTTAATGCCTCCATTCTTACAGATCTCACCCACAACCTTCCTCAGTAAACAAGACAAGCTCCTGTTACCATGATTTACCCTCCTTGGAAAGCAGAAAGGGGATTGGAAAGAATAGATTTATTTTCTTCTGCCACATTTTTGAACCGTAATTCAGTAAGTTTTGAAAAGCTAGAAGAGAGTTCAAAAATGTGGAACAATACTGTATATCTCAGAAAAGGATTTCATAAAAGCTAGACAGAATAATACTCATAAATTTTTACATGAGAACTATTACTTTTACCCAAAGCAAGTCAGTTACAGACATAAAAATGTTTATATTACAACAAATGATTTTAAGTAATAAATCCAGAATGTAGACAAATAATTAATAATTCTATTTCTCTTGGAAAGAATGATTTAGTTTTGCAAGTCTCTACTTACTTTTCTACTGGAAGAATTAATAAACACATGTTAAATCTAAGCTCCTTTTTCATAGAAAATTTTAAGCCTCAGTATTTTCTTCTCACAGTCTATTAAAATGTGCCTAAAACACAATGTTTTATTTAAAACAAATAAAATGCCCTTTCTTAAAGGTTTTTGCAAAGATGGAAGTAAACATTGATTCACAAGTTATAAAAATGCCTGTAAATTTCAAGACATTGGATATAGCGTACTTTCTAAAAGAACTCAGAAAACTACCAAAGTAGCATCATGTGATTTGATTGGTTCTTTATCTCATCTGATTTATAAGATACAGGACCTTGATGATAGAGAATGTAAATTATATATACTACCTAACATAGCATGAGAGATAAATGTACATTATTTAAAACATACAACAGTAAAATAAAATCTCAGATTCACAATACACTATTTGTATAGATTCCAGATGTGTAAGTGGAATTCTATAATATGTATAAATATTTAAGTCAGGTTTAAAAATCAGGAATATCAGTTTGCAACTACAGTGATATCTCATATATACAACAGATATCTTACCAGAACAGTCTGTTAAAGACTAAGCATTTATGCACCGATATCTTTTAAGCAATCAGTGTGTTTACTGTTATTACCATCACGCTTTCTGCGTTTCATTAATTCCTTTTACATCCTCCTTGTAAAAACATGAACAATGGAGTGAAGGGACCTTTTCTTTTAAATCATTATATCCCAAACACTTTAGTATGTCCTAGTATATTTCATAGTGGTGAATTGAACTGAATTGAGTTGAACCGAAAGAAAATTTCCAGGCTGACTCCACCCAATTATGTGATATTCTAAAACAGAAGCAGAAAAGATCTGAAACTATCAGTGATTCACAGAAATAAATATTAAAAAATATGGCATCTACAGACATATATACTATTCAAGTATATTTAAAATTACACAAAGAGGATGTGTGGTTTAATTACTTTATCTTATATTTATAACGCCTTACCTAAATCCAATAGTGTAATATCTATTTTTAATCAGGTCAAGTAGTAATTAAGTGTTTTAAATAAGTAAATATGCTTTCTTTGAAAATGCATTCATTTTTAAAGAGTCTTCAGAAAAATGATTGAGAGTAATTAAGACTGTAACTGACTATCAAATGCATAAATCATCCTTAATGTAATAAACATTAAAGTTTTTATATAGAGTAAATTGTGATTAGAATTCAATGTATTCAAAGTATGTATTCAAAGTTATTTCATCTGCATAGAAGGAAACAGAGTTTTATTTATTTTATTATTGTCATTTTAAATCAAGCTGCTCAGGCTAACAGTATCCTAGATACTTGTAGGCTGTATTGTTTTGTACAACTAAATAATCAAAGCAACAAAACTTCCTTTTAAAATTGGAAATTAAAAAAATCAAAAATACTACATTTTAAATTATCTACCTTTTCTATTGAAGGGTCTATTGACAACGCCAGCATAGTAGTTTATAATTAGTATTAATATCATCATTGCTCTTTATAATCATGTTCCTGTGCCGTGTTATACACCAGATTTATTATGATATTATTTCAAACACTTGTAAGAAATCTATTTTTAATTCTAAAAGTAATAAAATGACTATTGAAAATTCAGAAAAGTAAAATTGACAAACTAATGCTTTTTAATCTCTATTCCAGAAGTAGCCTCTTTTAATATTTTGGCATACTTTTGCAGATTGTCTGTATTTACATTTTTCCAATAATTGTGGAGCCCTTTTTTATTTTATTTTATTTTTTGTGTGTGTGGGGAAGACCAGCCCTGAGCTAACATCTGTTGCCAATCCTCCCCTTTTTGCTGAGGAAGACTGGCCCTGGGCTAACATCCGTGCCCATCTTCCTCCACTTTATATGGGACGCCGCCATGGCATGGCTGACAGGCAGTGCGTCGGTGGGCGCGCGGGATTCGAACTCGCGAACCCCGGGCTGCCAAGCGCGAACTAAACCGCTGCACCACCAGGCGGCCCCGTGGAGCCCTTTTTTAATTGGACTTTTACATGTAGCATTTTAATCAACATCTCCCTAAGTATCTAAAAAGTCTCCAAATCTCCATTTTTAATGACTGTACAAATCCAATATATAGATTTAATTCATTTAAATTTTCCTTGTATTTGTAGCAGTTTGGTTATTTACTTTTTTGTATGTATAAATAATGAAAATAAAGCATTCTCGTATTTGAATTATTTTCTTGTGCTTCTTTATTCTGATTGTCTTAGTTTGACTAACTAGTAAGTGACTTTAAGTGTAATTTGGCTGTTGAAAGCTCTTTTCTTTGGATTCAATATGAAATATTAAATTATCTCCCTAAATTCTGCACCAATATACATTTGTCTTCACAATTTGTGATTATATTCAACACAATTTTATGTTCTAAAAAAATCATAAATATTTGTGCAATAGTTGTCTTTGGTGCCCAACATAGAAGCTGTGAAGTTGAGCCTATAAATGAGTAACACTCCTGCTCTTAAATTTTTTAATCCTATTTTTAGTATTTTCTCAAGAAAATTTCTGAAGTCAACTACAGTATGCCATGGTAAATTTCTGCATTTTCTTTTCCAACTGATATGGATTACAGACAGTAGCAGGAAGATTTCTATTGTTAAATACAGGGTGGCCAAGGCAAATGTGACCAGGGAAAAATAACTTTAGGTATCTGATAATTTTTTAAACTATTGTCAGGTTTATCAGTGGTAAGTTTATCTTCCACCATATATTCCATCACATCCAATGAAAGAACTGACCAGCATTTTCTAAATAATGAAACCAAAACATATGCTAAAGCGAGTATTGGCGAAAATTAATCTGCAGTCTAAAGAGTTTAGAAATTCATAACCATAAATCTGCTTGAGAACTTTATAATTCATATTAGCATGCTTGAAAACTCTGAAAAGCTCTACAATAATGAAATACTCCCTAAATTATAAGACTTTCCAAACTTAACTTGATCATAGATTGAGAGACAGAGACAGAGAGCCTATTAGTTTTTACAAGTTAGTTTTACACAAAAGGTTTTTTTCCCCAAGAAATGCTGACATAAAGTAAAGTTAATCAGGATAAGTAAGAGTGAAAAGATTAATAACCATATATTTCTCACTTCAAGATATTTCTCCATGGACTTCTCCGATTTTTCTCCCTTTGTCTCTTTTTACACGTGTTTGTTTTTTCAAATCCATTCTATTTTTGTTTCATCTAAGCTGTAGCAGAAACAAAGAAAATTAAAAATAGCTTTTATGTGTTTTAGTTCATGCCTGGATCCCTCATTTATTCAGTAGGTCACTGGCTTTGTGGTAATGACACCTTTAGATGGCTGAAAAACCAAGGGAAACAAGACAAATGATTGACCAAGCAATAACAAAAAAGGAAGTTATCTAGCGAATATTGAAAGACATTGAAGCAGACAGGAGGCTGAATTTATTATCAGGTTCACCTTAGAGTCAGAAAAAAAAGTTTGTCATTTCTTTCATATGCATTAGCAAGGTTATCTGACCACAAACATATGGGAAATTTCTCTTTAATTACATGTATTTACACAATGCCTCCTTTGCTTTCCTGCCTGTATGTTCTAAAGGACGTCCAGGAAGAAATGATAGACACAATAAATTGTACGTGATTAAGCACACTGGATAAAATAATTTTGATGTAAAAATATTTGTCTCATTTCACGTGTTTTAAATATTATAGTGAAAATGGATTAAGCACTTCAAAAAAAATGGAAGACTGACATCATCCTAACCTTAACAAGAGCATCCCACATACAAACAGATGATCTGAAGTCATTAAAGATTCACCATCAATCATTTTAACAATTTCCCACCATGCCATCCTATTAACTGAGCAGAACTTCTAATTAGTCTGAGATTATGGACAGAAGACAAAGCTGAGTGTTCGGTTGAATGGCTCTGCCTACAAAACCGAAACATCCGCACTGACGATCTGTATCTTCCAAGAAAATGGGGAACTCTAGCCATGAGTGTTTGCAGAGTGGGGGGTACCATACTGCATAATTGCATGCAGGGCTTCGTCTTTCCTGCCGGCAAGGATGATGATCTGATTTTGAAATAAAAATGAATGTCAAAAAAAAAAAAAACTGCCTTAATATTTTGAGGTGAAAAATGTGTGATAAATTAATATACTTTCTGGCCATATGATGTCAATCATGATTTTGTTCACGATATAAATTAATGAATCAACCCCCTACTTGTATACCATCATCAAAGGCATCTATATGAGTTACATGGACTCTCAGTTTTCATTTTAAAGTTTCTGAATATATTACATGGTATTCATTAGATTTCAGGATTCACTCCACTAATTTAACTAGTAAACAATTTTACAACACAATATCCTATTAAAATTTTCAGAACTGCACTTTCTCCCATCTTGGAAATTTAGCATGTAGAGATGTGAAAACAGATACAGAACACAGGCAATTCTTATTGCTATTTTTCTCAAGATGATATTAAAGGAAGAAACTGTTCTCAAATAGTCCCTTCTTTCCTCTCCCCTCCCTTCTTCTACTTCTTGTTTTTTTACTCGTTTGTATTATTATCATATATTTGAATCAATATTTTGATCACAAAGCAATCAGTAAAAAAGTATATGGATAATTCAGTTGTGGAATAATACATACATAATTCAAGCATTTACAAGGGAAAATAATCAAATAATTGCAAGAAGATTTCAAGAGGAAAAATCTAAATGAAAAAGGATCTTATTACACTTCATTCTTTTGCACACATCGACTCTTGAATGATTGTTACATAATACCTTAAATTCAATGTTATATGCAACGACAAAGAGTTAAAATAAAACCTCACCAGAGATAATATGTATTTTAAATCCTAAAATGGATTTAGCATTTATTAAATTTTAATCTGTCAAATATTAATGTGAAGTGAGAAATATACTTTATTAAAGAGAGCTTAGCTTTTAAGAGGAAACATAATGATATTTTAATTATACGTTATATTTTCTCCACTTTAGCTTTTTTGATAAAATTATAATATTGCAGCCTTATAATACCAAGAACTATGTTGATTCCTTCGCAAGTAAGAACTATTTATTCATTGCATTTATCCATTGCTAAGCAATTTAGCCCAACTAAAATCTCGTTATAGTGAACTCTACACTACCTCTGCATTGTTTTGCTGCTCTAAAATTCTACCAGAACACATCGATTGGCAAAAATCTCTCCTGATGTGCAAGATTTTCAAATGATAGAAAGGTTGCTACGCATTTTGCCGGAGAGTGAAACGTAGTTTTGAACTCAAGAGGAAAATACCACTCTTCACCAATGTCAGGTTGGCTAAAAGAGAAAGGATTTTTCTCTTTCTTTGGAGACTTACTGTTTGCTGGAAATCCCCATTACCTGGGGGTAACTGAAACTTCCCATAAGCACAGCATGGCACTATGTATTGGGGTGAATTGTACCTAGAGTGTGTGTTTGTGTGCGCACATGTGTATGCAAGTGTATACGTCTGACAGCTACACACATGCAGTCAGGCTAGGAACTTAGCTGAAGCTTTTGACGGAGCGATAGAAATATTATAGTCTCTGCCTAAAACAAGGCAACAATCATAAAATCTTAAGAGCTTATTCCTCTTCTTTCCTTTAGACGAGACCAAAAATATTTTCTGCCATGATGTTTTCAACACAAACAAATGAACAGAAATGAGTACATCTATTGTTCAAATATAAAATATTTAAACTAAAATATGCATCAAATTTTGTGAAGAGCTTTTATTGTTGTATTTTAATTAGAGTTATAAAAATGAAAAAATAGATCTCAGAATTATACTATTTTAATTTATATATTTAACAAAATCAGATATTTGTGATGTATGATGAAAATAAGGTTAAAGATTTACCTAGCATTTACTTCCAGTGATACATATCTGCACTAGAAAATAATAAGAGACATAAGACATCTAAAATATGAGACACAGCTAAAGGAAATTTGACAGTTGGGATGCATATACCAGTTCTTTTTTTAAAGACATAACCATTTTTAAGAAATAATAATCATAGAAAGCATTGGCTTAGGCCAAATTCTCAATTTCCTAGATGGGGAACTGAATCACAGAGAGATTGGTTGACTCATCAAAGATACAATCCCTTGTTAATACTATAGAAAGGGCTCAGATTAATACTCATTACATTACAGTTTCCTTTTTCCCCCAGCTATCAAAATAAACTCTTCTTTGGTGGCTTAAGGAGCAAAGTCCAAATATCCACTGTAAGCAGCATTACTGTGATTGTCAGGATCAACTCAAATGCAAGCATAACCCAACCAATATTACCAAACGAATCTCTCTTTCATTCTACATCCACAGCGTACCAACACACTGTATTTCTCAGCTTTATCTAACATTCTGGTATATGTTATTACAGGTGCAGTAATTTTAGTCTACTGGATGCTTCACTCGGAAAAGTTAAATGAACCACATTCTAGAAGAGCTTTAGTGAAAGAGCTATAGATTCAATGATGATCTTAAGGTACTTATATTTTAAAATTAACAGGGCAAATTGTTTAATATTTTGCGGGATATATTACTAATTGTAATGTTAAATGTGGGATGAGATTGGTCTGTGGTAACCATGAATGGGATCAATGAGTGAAAAACGTTTAATATGTCAATAATATTACCACGTGCCTTACCCACCTATTGCTATTTACTGTGCTATAAGATGGCAACAATAAATTGAAAAAATGACAATGTGCCTATATGTATAAGAGTCCATCTCCCTTAATGAGTATATCTGCATAAGAATAAGAAAATTGAAGCAAGGTTCTGTGGATTTTGAAGATCTCTTACTCCTTACATCATCTGAGTCCTTCAAGTATTTGTCCTTAATACCTAGGCAAGTGGTAATTAGATCTTAACTCCCAATGAAATTAAGGTTGAGATAAAGGGAATTGAAAAGAAATACTCACACAGACGGATCACAATATTATAGATTCGTACTTTGTTATTCATTTGATACAATGCATTCCAAAAGAAAGGAAAATCATAATGTATGAGAGCAGTGTGCCAAGACACAAACAGCAGATGACATGGGAGAAAGATGGCTCAAGGGTAACTGGAAGAGTCCTGTAATTGTAAACAGATAATGCTGTAATAATAGGGTGGAAGACACGAGGTGAGAAAATTTTAATATAAAGGAAGTAGCAGGGATGGAGCCATCTGTTTGCTCAAATCATCTGTCTCTTCAAAATTAATGTCCTCTGCTAACAAGTTTTGGTTTATTTTACATTTTTTTGTAAATAAGATAATGTTGCCAGAATTATTTGTACTCTTTCTCAAGTCGCCCACTTAATTTCACCTATGATTTGACAATTATAATTTTGCACAAATACAAAATAATTTAGCCAAAGAAAAAGAGAGACGGAAGGAGAGAGACAAGGTGAAGATGAAGAAAAAGAAAGAGAAGGAGAAGAAAAAGCAAAAATAAACAAACTAAAACTAGAATAAATTCTTAAATTCTTAAAATAATGTAACCCCTTGAGTCAGAAGTAATTGCTAAGTTTTCTAAAATGATTGAACAAATTGACTAAATCGAATCTGAGTTCTTTTTTTCTTTTATACAAATTTAGAATCATAACACTTTTTATATGTTTCAGTAAAGATCATTTGAAACATGCTTATGCCTGTATTGTGGCCAATATACAGATATATCAATCACTTTGGATAGAATACAAATTAGTGACATTCACTTCGGTAATTTCCATTCAGAAAACCATAGAAAATTTTAAAAATAATTGGCTCAGTGTTTGGTATTTAAATGTAATAAGCTAAACAACAAAACTCCAACTCATTTCATTCATTAACAAAAATATTTGGCATGAATGTTTTAAAAGCAATTAGTGAAGAAGTTAATATAGAAACAGGAGCCCATATTCACAAGAGCAAAACTGATGGTATGATCAGTGAGAAGTAAGGTATCCTGTCAAATGATTGAAGATGTTTTCATTATTTAATGGTTGATATTACCTAAAAGCAATACTGTATGATTCTAATAGCACCAAAAAGAAAAATACAGGTAATAAAGAAATACACAGACAATACCCAGCAGCTCCAATTCGGTGCAATAAATTTACATTTTATTGCTTTCTGTGCTTAATAAGAATTCTGGGATTCATTTGTTTCAAAGAATTTTCAAATTTAGCCAAAATGATTCTGAAATAATAAGCTCATGAAACACAAATTAGAGTGTTAATCTCCTAGGAGAGTAATCGTAGGGTAAAATTTACACTGAATCACCATTCTTCCATTAGACTTGCGTGCTGCAACATTGATTTAATAAAACTACCACCCAGACAGAACAGTTCGATCAAGTCGAACATTACTAGCAAAATAGGTGCTGCTGCTGCTGCTGCTGTTGTAAAGACTGGAAATAATGACAGCATTTCACATCCATTTGCTGTTGCATAAATACACGGCACCCTGAGAATCTCAAAAATGGCATAATTACAGTTTGATTGTGTTCACCCAAGAATAAAATTCTGTGGGGACTGTTTTATTTAAATATGAGCAGTCATATTTTATTTAAATATGAGCTTATATATTAAATGAGCAATCTGGGAATGTGTCATTGGGGTAACGAGAATTAAAATATGCATTAGTCAAGCATTTCTACATGAAAATATGAAAACACTTAGTTTCAGTCTCTATTATGTAATTTCACATTCAAAGTCTTCAACTTTTTTTTCTAATGAAATTGAGATATTGGTGGAAACTTGAGGAAAACATTTCAATATTTCTTATGTGGAATCTCAAAAGCCCTAGATCACAAGATTAATAAATAATCTTTTTAAAATTTCTCTTAATTACTCCTGTGTCTTGATAGCATATGGTAGATTTAAACCAACATAAAGTGATATTTCACATACTAAACATGTAAAAAAAAATAGTCACTTTTATTTAAGAAAGAAAAATATGTATTTCTTCTTGAGTAGACTGCTAAAGAATATGCACTTTCAACTGTACAAATACATTTTTATATTTGCATATTATTCATTATACATCCTCTTTCCATTTATAATATTCATTTGATGCAAAATGTTTACTAGTGTGTCTAAGTCCTTTGCTCAAAGTATAGAAATATAAGAGCAAACATTAAAATAAGCACTAACCAGAGGCTAGAATCAGATAAGTATCAAGCACGTGTCTCAATATAAAACTACTTATATACTTTCTATTCTCTCTTTATGTTAACTACATGAAAAATTATGTTTGTGAGCAAAAAGTTGGAGTATTTCTTTTAAGCAATTGTGATGTCATCCCCTTGCTCATGGTTTGTTAGGTAAAACAGGGTAGTTTGGATAGTTCCAATTAAGACTTAGAAATTTAAACTTAATAGGTCTTTTGACCTCACATATTTCTAAAAGGCTTTTTTTGGGAAGTACCTACTCATCTAGCTACCTAGACAAAATGTATTCAACTTACCCCATTAACTCTCAGAGTAGACAGGTTACTATCATCTAGATTGGTAATTAGCTCAATATTTGACATGGAGACCTATTGTATTATAATTTTCCATCGTGAACCCAGGTGGAGAATACGACTAAACATGCTATGATAAAAAAAATTATGAGTCACTGATAACCCTCAGTAGTTCTTTAGTTTTCAGAAGGTTTTTCTCTTGAAACAATGTTTTAGACATATGAACATAACATTTCTTCTATTGTTCAGGAAAAATAATGACTCTACTCATTCTTTTTTCTGTCTTTGAATAAAAAATGTATTGGTTTAAAAATATTATTCAATACCAAATGACATGTTTGTCAAATTATATTAAAAATTTTTTTTTGTAATTGGAATTAGAATTTTACATTCTTTGTTAAGGTGATGACATTTCTATTTGCACAGAAATACATTAACCAAAAGGAAATTAATTCTTAATTTTAAAGGTATCACATATATTGAACTGAAAAGCAAATATTTGTGCTATTTTAAGATACAGTCTAACAATTTTATTGTTTTTAAGTCTATGATTTTAAATATTTTTGCCTTCCTCAATCTTACAATGAAGGAAAATTCAACTCTACTTATTATTTATCAAAATAGGAGAATACACCAGGTAATGAGAATAGGGACTTTTTCAATTTAGGTATTTTCAGCATTTTCTGACTTCTCATTTTCTCCTCGGTCTACTGCAGGTAGATTTATGCTTCCACAAAAACAC
The DNA here is from genome assembly GCA_031878705.1 of Tapirus indicus. NCBI lineage: Eukaryota > Metazoa > Chordata > Mammalia > Perissodactyla > Tapiridae > Tapirus > Tapirus indicus. Next base: position 9,097,472 of record CM062917.1, read on the forward strand.
TGAAACTTCCCTGGCACAGATCAACAACAGCCTCCATACTAAAATTCCAATGGTCAATTTCGTCCTCAGCTCACTTTATCTACTGAAAAGTGGGAAGTTTTTTGGTTGTGCACAGCTATTAGTTTCTTTAACACTCAAGGTTCCTATAACCACGCTTTCAGGTTAAACAAAAGAATATCTCAGATTGAAGTCTAGTGAGTCACTCACACAGATTTGATCACTAACCAGTTATATATGTAGAGTCAAGTTAGTGTGAAATGAATACTTTTCATGATCGTTCAACAGCGATAAATTGAAGATTCTCAAACTCCACTATAAAATTAGTTCTAAAAATAGAGGAAAGTGTCTAAAATACTGTTTAGTTTGGTTGCTAGCGAATATGACGTTTTGGATATTAGATGGGAGTGCTAATAACCACAATTATTTCAACTCCTTTTTCTCATGTTCTGTCTTGGTTGAATACCCCATCTTTTAGGGCTGTTTTTCACTCTTAAGGATCCTTTTCATAAAAGTACAGGGAATGCAACTCTCTAACACACTTCCACACACATCCCAAAACCAAAAGTTTGTTGGCATTTCAAATTTCACCAACAAATTCCCAAGTACCTTCGTTAATCACATGCCCTGTCTTGAAGGTGACTGCTGGATTTATGAAAAAGGTGGTTTCACATTATACAAACTTTAAATATTAAATATTTCATTATACTTATCAAACTATATTGACTAAAATTAATTTATATTCCAGGGTGATACAAGATTTACATATTATTAATAAAGGTGAACACATCTACCTATTTATATCTGTCTTAAAAATTGATACTAACATTATCCATTAACACAATTTAATGTTTAGTTAAACTATTGAACTCTCAGCAATTTATTCATTCAATAAATATGTTCTGAATTACCTTCTATATACCAGGCACTGTCTCAGGTGCTGGGGTAAAAGGCAATAAACACAGGAGACAGAGTCCTTGCCCTCATGTAGATTATCTTCTAGAGGAGGAGTTCATCAGGTAGTGATTACAGCTATTAAGACAAATGAGGCAGGGTTGTCTAGTACAGTGGCTCTCAAATTTTGGCATGCATTAAAATCACCTAGAGTGCTTATTAAAAAACAGATTTTGGTGTTCCAATCCCAGAACTTCTGACTCAGTAGGTCTAGGGGGGACTGAAAGTTTGCATTTCTAACAAGTTCCCATGCAATACTAATGCTGTGTTCCAGGACCGGCATCATTATTGCTCTTGGTTATGTAAGGAAGTGACACGTCTAACACTATTTTCCATTGAGTGTGATATCCGTAAGTTTAAAATCAATAATTGTATGTCACCATACTCTTATGTAAACAATATTGTGATTTTTGTAGTTCCTATTGTGCATTTTCAATAAAGGAAATGTATTATTCTTCCTACATGCCGTATTTCTCTCTAAATAAGATAATTAGAATTATAGATTCACACCACTCCTTTCTTCAGTTTTCTATCTGCTGCAGGCATATGATTATCTCCGCAAAAAAAGACAGATTTGCAAATGAGCACTTTCTAACAAATCGAGCCATAATAAACCTCTCTGAGTTCTCAATCTGGAGATGTCCATACTTAATATTCCTTTGGTTCTCTGCACATTGATTGCCGTTTACTGGTAACGTCTAGCCAGCTGGCAAAAAAAATGATGATTTATGTATTTAGACAGCATTGTTAAATTTCTGAAACACGACTGGGCAACCTATTCTACACAAATTCAAACTCAACAGATACAATAAACAGCCTCCAAGGCCAAAGTCTTTTGCAAAATAGTAACCTGCTAAATGATTACTGCACTTTAGAAAACCCTCAGTCATGGCTGGATTTAATACTCAGCACAGATTCTTAGTTCTTCCCTAGGAAATGTACAGATAACAAGCTGAACATTTTGCCAATTTATGATCATAACTATATCATATAAAGGACACTAAATATAAGAATGTGATCAATGAGATGACATTTCAGAGTCTCAAATTTGGCCCCATGCAGTTTTACTGAATTTTTAGGAAACACTGTTTCTATACCTAGAGCTAGCTTCCCAAGAAGAATTCAACACATAAAAAACCTATTGTATTATGTACCCAAAATACGTATCTATTGTGTCAGAAGATGACGGGCAATATAATTAATTCTTCACTAGCTAGCTTTCTTTCGGCCATGAAGGGCTTTTGAGCCAGTCGAGGTAGTACAGTGTAAAAATTATGTATTTCCTCTAGAATTTAGTCAAGAAAAGTATTTAGTAATGATCTAAATAAGCTCTGTAGATGTTCTGCACTGATAACATTGTTGAGTCAATTTAAACAATTTCCATTTCATTGTGTTTATTACTACTACGAATAGCTCACATTTACTGAGTGCTTAGTGCGTGCCACGCCTTTTGTGAGCATTATTTATGTTAACCAATTAAACGGCACTTATCAACTAAAGATGAGGAAATAGAAGTCTGGCAGGGACAAATAACTTTTTAAAAATATGATATAGTTAGTAGCTGCAGAGATATTATTTGAACCTGTTATTTCAACACTATACCATACTGTCTGTCTCATACTTAAATAATTAGCCTTAACAAGTCAATAACTATCCGAAGAAGCATAATCAGCAGAAAGAATAGATTAGGTATATTTTCCTGTGTCATCTGAATGTCCAACAATACTGAATATCTTCTCTATGAGTTGAAAACTAATATATGACCCATGTGTGATAATTTTATATTTCAACAAACTGTTTATTTCAAAATGTAGAGAAATATATAGATAAATTTAGGCTTTTGCTATACAGTTAATCTTGAAGGGTTCTTTAAATTTATACAATCACTAATAATGCATAAATGTATGAAATTTTGCACATTCCTTTCAACATTAGAAATTACGTATATAATTTTTCTTACCTTCAGGTATGTGTTCTCATATATTGTGTGGAAGGAGAAAATTCTTAGATAATCTGTGACATTGTTTGAGGAAACAGCTAACCTATACTCCTGAATATCTTAATTTGTATATACACTTATAAGCAATTTTGTGAGTAACCCCAGAGGCATCATTTTAAAAAAGAACTCTATTTAAAATATTGGATGTAATTAAACTACTGCAGTATTGAAAGTTATAAATACATAGAGCTGAATATATTATTATCTAGACATATGATAGGCTAACATTTTCCACTAAATTAGGTATGTAAAAAACTTTGAGAGTGATGTTTGCTATTTGTTTAAAAAGTAAATACAAACTAGAGAAGTAATTTGTTCAATGATGGGAACTTTGTTGACTTTTACTTTCTTTAGTATATTCTTATTGTTGTACTTCCCAAATTTTTTTTACAATTAAGAGATTATATATATATATATTATATATATATAAATATAAAATGTATAGTCAGAAAACACTTAGGTGCTCAAAGAATATTCACTGGAATCACTGAGCTGGAAGCGATCTAGCAAATACCTACACCACTGGTTTTCAATCTTTTTTGCAATAATTTACTTTTTTTCAAATAAAGTCTTTCTTGGAACCCAAAATGAATAAAAATAATGAACAGACACCTTTGGCATTGTAAATTTCTGTGGTGTGTGAACAACACTTTCTTACTTGTAGAACTCCTGAAGCATCTCTGCCATCTGACAAAAGTCATTGGGCTTGCTCTGCAGACGTGCACTCCAGACTTCCTCATTTCTAGGTCAGACTACTCCCCCATCTATTGGACTACTCCCTCCATCATCTCATCTTGATGAGAAGGCATCATATTTCAAATTCAGAAATAATAAAAAGAGTAGCTTTATTACATATGATACATTTGTCTCCTCCACGTAAAATGTAATGTGTTTGAGGCCGGGTATGAGGAAGAACCACAGGCTCTCTGAGGAGTAGGGGGCATTGAAGGTGATCTCCAACTGCTCCTTCACTGCTGACAGCGGGGGCAAGGGCCGTCCGGCTTTCCGATGCCATTCACAGGAGACGAGAGTTACCCTTGCAAAATGCAATACAACGACATGCACGTGCACATATCACCCATGTGCAAATTCAACGCACTTGGAATCCTGTGGATCCAATTTGCTAAAGTTGAATATAAAGCCTAATACAAGACTTTAAATTATCAAAAATGAGTCATGATTTTATTCCTTTAGATTTCTCTCAAATATTTTTGATTTAAGCAAAAAAATTAAAGAGCCAATCATATTTTTTTTTTTGCTCTTTTAATTGCACAAGATGAAGGTAGAGTCATACACCAGAGAAGGGATTCTATTAGTATATAAATGCTCATAGTTTTAGTCTTGGCTCTCAAGATCCTTTTTTTAAGTGAAGAACTTGTATTAAATTATATGAAAGATATTATATGTTAACAGGCATATATTAATAAATCAAATTTCTCTGAAAAACATCATTAAAAGAACTCATAACAACTACTTCTTAACTGGAAACATTTTTCATAATTATTTGCCTTATGTTTCCACAGTCCAGTGTTGAGGTTTTTTTCTTTCTTTCTGAATTTTGCATATTCCATCAAACGCATATATTTATAGAACGATTCAATTATAATGAAATTGCTCTTTGCCGTTGCGGGGTATCAAGTTTGCAGATAAAAACAGTGTGGACCAAGGCAGCCCCCTGATGCTGCTCTGAGATGTGACTGCTGTCTAAGGATATCGCTGTGAGAACTTCATTCCTTAGAGAAAGTCATAAAGGAGGCAAACAGAGAGATGGCTCTTTGGGCAAGAAGCCTGTGTTGTTTTAGAAATTTTTAGCTCCTTAAAATAGAAAATACATGATCACACAAGACAATTCTTTTCCAAAACTTGATTCTCAAGCAATCTGAGCTTCTCGACTAATTAGCATGTTCTGTGAATATTTAAAACTATGAAACAGGAGCCTATAATACTTCATTAGATATGCCAAAAATTTGCCTAGAAATCTATTTATGTAGAGATTGGCTTTCCAGAATTTTTTTTTCAAAATATATTCATGACCTCAAAAATGTCCCTCCTAAAGTATTTTAGGGGAAATGTACGGCCAAAAATAAATAAAATACTGCTCTTTTCTCCTTCTACTTGTAAAGGCACGTTAACTTGTACTATAAACCAACTCAGATTTTGTAAATCATGAATTAGTAAAATATCACTTGAGATATGCCAAAACATACACAACCAAAAGTATGAAATGCATGAAAATCTGAACAGGGCTTTTTGCATTCATTAGGAACAGAAGGAAAGGGAAAAACCTACAAATGTTTGCTTTGTTCTGCAATGAATAGAAGAAAAGAAACCCTGAGTGGAATAAAATAGGGATGGGGATGGGAAGGGGGAAGCTGGGCTAATCCCTGGTGTCAGGGATAGAAAATAAACGGGGTGACCAAAGAGTTGATATGTGATCAATATTTTTTAAAGGCGGCACTGGCCTCACCTCTCCATCTTTGAGGAAAATCATCTGTCCCTTTTGCTGCCAGTTTCCTGAAACGTTGTGGCTGTAATGCCCCTATTACCATTCCCGCTTCTTAGTAACTTAGACGTATCATCTCCGGTGTGTGGTTGGGGACAGGTAATGGCAATAATTAAGGAGAAAAGCAACTTTTGCCAGGGCTACCTTTGGAATAAATCGTAACAATAGCAACACTATCGAACATCAATTAGCTCATACTATGGGCTGGGCACTTTACATTATTAATTAAACTTATCACATGTAATCCTCACAGTAACTCCATGAGATACAGACTCTTGGTGTTACACATGAGGAATCCAATGCAAAGGGACAGTCACCTGCTCAGGCCACTGAGTACGGAGACAGGATTTGAACCCAGGCCTGTTGGTCCCAGAGCACGCATCTTATCCAATAGCACATACCACTTACACCATTCCATGAAGAGGTATATTCTCAGCAGACAAATGGTTGTCTGAAGAGGGGAGGGGTTGATACTGGAATATAGGGCAGGGGAAAATTAGGAAATGCAAAACACATATACCACTGAGTATCATAACACAAGAGAAATTAGAAAAATGGAGCCAATAATACACACTAGAAATCAAGATATGACATGGACATTATCTACACAATTACATTTCATACTGCTTTCTTTATATGTTAAAATGTCACTTTTTTCAAGCAAATAAGTCCTATGGACTGATGGAGAATCTGATCTATGATTTACATTTTTATGGTTCTTAGTTCCCAAATACCATTCAATCACATACTTAAAAAATGTATATATAACCTGTTTGTATATAACAGGCTGGCACTTTCTACATATGAATGCAAATGTGCAATATATTAAAAAAGAGGTATGATATACATGATGTCAAAGTGACAGAAAACTGCTCTATTTTTACAGTAGTTCAATGTGAATCATGTTAATGAATGATTGGAGGTACATTTATGACATATTTTATTGAAGTAAGACACTTCTCTGAAAACAAAATCTAATGGAATATCCAGCTTTTTCCCATTTTACCAGAATTTTATTTTAAGCTTCATTTCTGTAACGCAAAAGATCATAACTTTCAATTTGATGTTGTTTTTAAAGTATTTTCCCAAGAGATTTGATATAAATAGAGGTAGCATTTTGCAAAAACAAAGTATTACAATTTTGGAAACATATTTTATTCCTTAAAATGAGGGCATTTTATTAAATAGGTAGTCAGGTAATAACTGTAAACTTCTTCCTCATCTTAAAGCATTTGTCTTTGATCCTTATTGCTTGTCAGACAGACTTCCACAACCATCTCTTGCTCAGGGAGCGAGCAAGGGCATTGCTATCACACCAGAGGAAATAATTTCTGAGTTTTTAAGTGTGTAGGACTGCCTAATTTGTTTTCTAAATACTAAAATATTATTTTTTAACAATTTCTTTCTGCATGTGTTCTTTCTCACTAAATGGTAAGGTCTTCACTGGTCTTTGGAGAATTTTAAAGTTTTCACTTACATCCACCTAAGTATCTCATAAACATTTTAACTCATAAATAAATTGTGAGGGTAAAGTGAAGAAAGACTCGGGGAGCAGGCTGCTGGGGGGGCAGACAAGACTAGTGTCCTTGAATGCTTTCAAGATGAGAGGGGTGTGTACTGGGTGAGAAAGCATCAGGACATTCTCAGTGGAGACAATGGATGAAGGAGAGAATTTATGTAAATGCCAAACAGAAATGAGCATGAAATGTAAGCAGAAGAAGGCAAGAAAGCATGCAAAAGTTCAGTCTTAGAAATTAGGGAGAACTAGAGATAAAAATGACTTAATAGGATGGTGTGGCATTATAAAAATTGATCATTATTGTGTGTATACCGTATGCTAAGCATTTAAAGGTGGGGAGGGGTTTGTCTAAGGATAGAAATGAATTAAAATGAATACCAAAAAATGACCAGCCTTTACTTAACACTTGGGACTGAAAATAGGAATAGATTTCTTTTGCAGGCTTTCTTCCTTTCACTTCTCTCACTTCCTAGTTGTGTTATTCTAGAAAACCATTCCCTATTTTCTTCAAAACCCCCAATGTCTCCATCCCTTTCACTTATATCAGAAATGTTGACAATAAATTAAGAATATTAAGCTCTCAAACCCATTTTCCCTTCCAAACTCTCTGAATCACTCTCTTTTCCCCCAACTTCCCACCCTCACTCCACTTTTATCTTGAAGGAGAAATATTTAGCTTTCTTGCTAAGAATGTTCACTCCAGATTTTGTTCATCTAACTTTCTAGAAACGTCAGCCACATTTTCTCTTGACTGGCTGTTTCCAATATGTCTACAGAACATAAGTTTCTCATCTCTTCTCAAAACTATCCTCTGATTCTCTTTCGCCTTCAGATTTCCATCCTATTTCATTTCTAATGTTGCTAAGTTTCTGGAAAAACTAATGTACCCCAGCTGTTTCCACTTACTTACTACTAACTCTCATTAGCCATTCCTAATCCCCACCATCCTGGCCATTTTACTCGCCAACGTGTACAATGATCTCATGATTGCCGAATTCCACAGTGCTGACACTCCTCAGAATCTTTCAAAAACTGGCACTATATGCAAACAATCACTCCTGCTGGACTGTTGTTAGTGGCCATTAGTGGATTAAAGTTTTGTATTTTACAAAAGAAAATTTTAGTAAGTTTTGTCATAGATGGACAGTGGCATAAGTATATACTTAATCACCAATAATTAAGAATAGCCAGTTAATTATAGACTAGAGAAAAATATGAAATGTGCTGACTACATTTGCAGCTACATTAACTTTTGTTGTTTGTGTTTATACGCCACAAGCCTAAACATAAATTCCCTAGCTTCAGATACATCCACATATCTGTTCATTACATAAATAATAACACCCAAGAAAACTGTGTTATAAATTGGACTTTTCCTAGTCATCAGTTGAGGAGAACAGAAGAGGTATGTTGCAATCAAATAACACTGGATGTCAATTGTTAAGTTTCTACAAATTTTGTGAGCTGTTGTTAAAACACTGATAACTTGAAATCAGTCATGGTAGGAGTATTGGTGTTTTGGCTTGCTGCCAAAAAAATTTAAAAGCTCAAACATTTGCCAATTAAGATAATGTAAATATTTCCACCACCATGTCTGATTTCAAGCTATTAATGTGAAGTCACTGAAAGTAGAGAGCACCATGGAACTGGTGGGGCTGATCCTCCCTCCCCCATAGCCAGTGTAGCCACATGTCACTGGAAGTGGACCACCTATACCTTATGCGAGCAAAAGAGAGATGGAGATGATGGATCTTCAGTATTTGTATTCACTGATTTATACAGAGATGAGAAGCTTTCTGGAAAAGATTTTGAAAAATTGGGATTTGGAACTATGTATATATTTAAGCTGGACAGGGTAGGTGGGGCACCAACAGGCAGCCAAATAATAAAAGGCACCATGATGATTTTAGAGACAGTCTGACCACATGAACTCGTGGTTCTGGGTTTAGTGGTGGTTCTTTATTGAACCACTCTCAATGCACTCACCTTGGCCATCTGTGTTCTGTTTAGTAGGAAAGTTTTACCTGTATAAAACTTGAAAAGCTGTAGCACCTTGGACCCCATGGACCACACTGATAAGAGCTGATCAAAGACTTAGGCCCATTTCTCTACTTTTGCTATAGATCAATGAGCAGCAGTCTGACGGTGGTAGCACAGGCAGCAGAGACACTGGCCTTAGGGAAGTGACGCAAGGAGAAGAGCACAACTGAATCACAACAAGGACTGTTATGGCAGCAACACTGTGGCCTAAGTGAGCAGTGGGTATTTGTGGTAAGATTATTGGCCTAAACAGAGGTGTTAGGGACTGAATGTTTGTGTCCCCCAAAAATTGATGTGCTGAAGCCCTAAACCCCAGTGTGATGGTATTTGGAGATGGGACCTTTGGGAGATAATTAAAGTAGATGAGGTCATGAGGGTGGGGCCTTCATGACAGGATTAGTGCCCTTATAAGAAGAGACACCAGAGAGCTTGCTCCCTCACTCTCCCTCATGCACACAAAGAAGTCACCTGAACACAGGGTAAGATGGACAGTGGCTGCCTACAAGCCAAAGTAAAAGGCCTCAGAATGAAACCTACTTTGCAGGCACTTCCCAGCCTCCACAGCTGAGAAATAAATTTCTGTTTATTAAGCTACCCAATCTGTAGTATTTTGTTCTGTCGGCCCAAGCTGACTAAGACACATGAGCACTATATTAATGGAACAGAGGCTGTTTGGGGCCCTAAGGGACTATCGAGTGTGCCTCAACCAGAAGGAGTTTTGCTGAAAGCCTTTGAGGGGTAGCCTAAGGGAATGGGAAGCAGCAGTCGGAAGGTTTTACTGAGGCAGCCTGATTAGAGCGAAGCCAAAGCAATACACAGGCAATAGGTCCCTGAGGTGAGTTAAGGCAACACCTTGGCCAGTGACTCAAGAAACAGACTGGACTGATTTATAAATACAGTGAAATGCTTCCTGAAACTCTATTAAAGTTGCCAAGCAGGGCAGAGACGTTCAAGGTAGGGAGAGGCTGAAATCTCTCAACTCTAGGATTGGTGAAGTTCTAAAGGCCTACAGATATCCTGTTACCCCCTTCTCACTGTATCTTTCCTGACTCCATCCATAATTCCTCCCATCTTGCATAATTCCTACAAACATCTACTGATATTCCCCAGCACAAGAGGTAAATCTCTAAAATCAGCACAAGTCAGGAACAAGAAATATCCTGTACTCTGCAAAAGAAGAACTCAAATCTTCTTTATACCTATGAGATATCCTATTTTCTATGCTTCACATTTGTTTTTCATCCAAGACCTGACATTTAAAGACCAACAGAAGATGAATAAATAATATTTATAGACAAGGCATATTTTAATAAAAATAATATATATTAATAAGGAAAACTTAAATAGGTTTGAGTGATAGTCATATATTTATGTGAGCTTAAAATGTTTGAAGGCTGCAATGAGACAGATAACTGTATCCAAAATGGTTTGACTAAATTTTATTCTTTTTAGAGAGGGCTGTCTGTACTAAAGGATATGTCTGCGAAAATTCTTCCTAGAACATCTGTTCTCACAGTTTCCTCCCAATGTGTATTTCATGCTAGAGTCCATTAGATGTAAGTATCATCTCTCCTTAAACAGAGATGCATATGTGAATGTTTTATCCCTGTTTTGTAATCTTAATTCCAAGATTATTCCTGGAATTTCTGTACTTCTAATGATAAGCACACATTTCTTCAAGGACATGTTACATTGAATAATGTCTATGTTAGTTACTCAGTAGTGTCATTAAATGTTATCAATTTCTTCTTTGTGATGGCTAATTGCTTCTTTGATTCTCAATAGATTATTATCTGACATGCCATTCTGGAGAATATCAATTTCTAAAATATTTATTTTTTCACATTAAGAATTGCAGCAGACTTTATTTTACAAAGTTGGCCACAATAACATCTCCCATCCCATACATTCTTCTGCGGTGTGAACTTGCTTCTCTCCCGTGAAGAGAAGGAGTCCATTTCTCCACCTCCGTGAACGTGGGTGGGCCCTCTGATTGCTTTGACCTAGAGCATATGACAGAATGAAGCAGTCCTAGGCACAGCAATTAACTGGACTAAGAACTTCTGCTCCTTTTTCCTGAAGGCCAGCTGGCATATGAAGGTCTGACTGTACTAGGAAAACCAAGCTTGAGGAGCCTAAGTCACAGGGAGAGGCCCTGGAGATTGAGCCTGCATGAGGAGAGGGCAGGGGACTAAGGAGCAATGAGGAAGCAAACTTGTGAGCAAAGAAACCAAACATCTTAGAAATAGACCCTCAGCGTCAGTCACTCCTGCTGACATCGCAACGATCAGGGACAAGCCACCCAGCAAAGCCCCTGGCAATCTGGGCAAAACCTGAATAAAATAGAATGATTGTTTCTAGCCTCTAAATTGTAGGATAATTTATGTCACGGCAATAGACAAAACAAACATTAAAGTTTTTGTGTTTATTTCTAATGATTTTATGTTATTTGAGGCTATCCTAATTTTTAGAGGCTTGATTTGTCCAGGCATGAAACTCTTATCAACAGTTCCACAGCGGTTAATTTTCCAAGGCACATGGCCTGGCAGCTCTATGATGCTTTCCTAGTTGCCAAAAATATTGTCCTAGGCTTAAAGGAGCTTGTTAGGGAAAGAAAAGGCATTGGGTAATTGCTTATTAGCCAATGTGCAGATGAAAAAAGTTTAAAAATCTGAATATCTATTTGGTTGCCCAAATTGTTAATTCTACCTTCTTACACATAATTTCTATCTACAATGATATACTTTGGATTTATTTATAAATATTTTTATGGTTCAAAATATGTGGTTTAAATTTACACTTGAGAAAAATAAGAGAATTCTAATAGATACGGAATATAAAAGTATTTTTTACCATATTTAAGTATATTTTTAAGTATTTAGTATATTTTATTATATTGAAGTATAAAAGTATTTTTCTCAAAGGCCAGAAGCAGTTTTGTTTATAAATTGATTCTCATCCATCTTTAGACTTTTAAGCTTCAGTATATCTTAAATATTAAACAATGGAAATAAATGTGTGTTCACAAGGGAAATAAATGTCAAAGGCTCAAACAACATTACAGTAATTTCTGTCAATGATTTAGACTTCACTGTCAAGTATTTACATAACATAGTTTAAATGAAAGTAAAAACCATGCATTTAGTATGCATGAAGTGGCATTTTTCCAAAGGGTAATTCTCTTTAAGAGCTTGTTCAAAACCTATTATAGATGCTTTAATAAGATTTTATTATTTCAACTCTTTTGATCCATGCTACTGTAAGGCATTTCTACATTTTTACAATTCCTTTACGAACTATGGTATTTTATCTTTATATAAAATTTTATATTTTCTGTATTCAGCATGATAATATATATTACTATGAAATTATTAAACTAACTTAATTTATGCTCTTTCAGTGATTAAGATTTTTGTCACCATTGATTTCTTCATGAAAAATCCAACTCTCAGATATATATATAAATATATATGACATTATAAATTGGCAAATTCATTTTAAGACTAGAATTAGATGATTAAAATACTTAAACATCAAGTAAATGAGAAGACATTTATCACAAGTGGATTCAATTGCTAAGAATAGTCCTTCAAATATACATATTCTTATATTCTGTTGAAATTTCAATGAGGCTGGTTCTCAAGAACCTCAAATTCCATATTTTTATACTGTAGACCTTAAAAGCAAATCAGTGATGCATATGAAGTGGGTTTCTATAAAATATCATTGGTTTTCAAGTGATTCTTCAGTAGCAGAAACTTTATTTTTCTTTTTTGTAACAAAACCTTCCTGGCCATTGCAATGAATGAAACAGATGAAGATACCTCTTTTTCTAGGGGATGGAGGCTGAAGATTGGCCATATTCCTGCCCATCTGACCTCTCCCTTTCCTGCTGATAATGCTCCTGCAGCACTTCTGTAGATGTTTAGGGTTCCAAGCACACTGTTTGAAAACCACTGGACTAGATCAGTTAGTGTCACTGATGAAAATCAATGTACTTTATGGAGTGCACGATGGGTTTAAAAAAATTTTATCCATACTTACCTGCTGCCCACAAGCAAGTGACAGGGGCACACATTGACCTAAGTATCAGTTGCAGAACATTTCAGGCTATAAACAGTGTCCAATCCCCATCACCACTCTTTTGTCATGGGAGAGACAATTCAGCAAGCATTCCAACTGCTCTCCATATTTCCCAGCCCCTTGCACTTAGAGGGCCACATCGTAACTAATCTGTAGCAACAACTTATGTCACCTTCAGCTCAGTTAGTGGAAAGCTCAGGAAAGATCCTGCAGTCTCTCAATCTTCTGTGATGGCAACCAAGGAGACAACCTGTTTCAAACGGTACATCCACAGCACGGCACTTTCATCAGCTGGCTCCCAGTTGAATGTATGGAGCAGGGGCCCCTGACCCACCCAAGATGTTATGTTACGTATCTTCAAGCAGAGGGGTGATCTCTCCCAATCACATTCTCCTATTCTTGAACTACTTTTTGACAACGTGGCACAGGGATTCACGATTAGGCATCTATCTTGTAGAGCGTTTTAAGAGTGTGCCTGACCTAATCATTGATTGGAGTCATTCTGCCTCCTCCTCCAAGTGCTGCACAGACTCTCTATTTTTCAACATTCATATATTTATATATTTACCTATGGACTATAATCCTTGATAGAAATTGATTTTTTAAATTTAAAAGGCAGCTTAGAAGAATCATTGATTATCAAAATCATTCAACAAATATGTGTTGAACAATTCCTAAAACATGGAAGGTAGTCATTAAATGCTTGTTGGAAGTAAATGAGTAACAGTGCTTGTGAGGTGACCATGGGATTATAAATATATATATATATATTCACATTAATAGTCATTATGAATATTACATGTAAGTATATATATAGAATTTTTGTAATTATTTCACTCTAGAGGTAAGGAAAAAAGCAAGTCTGAGACTGTTCGTGGGAATATTTCCCAAAATTACATTACTAGAATTCTTCTTCTTTTGTGATAGAAGAGAAAAATATAATGGATGTCATCCTATGTTTAGGACAAGACATGAAGCATGTTTGGGTTTAAAATTTTCAGTAGATTCAGACAATATTTTGTCTGGTCACTTATACCAGATCAGAAGAATGTTTTGATCCTAGAGCATCACCAGTTCTATCTTCCCAAGAAGGATAAAGCAGATGGGCTGGTAGTCAGCTAGGGCTTTCTTCACTCCTCTGAAGGATCTTAGTACAAAATGATGCCAAAAGGGTGAAGCCCTCACTTCTCAGGCACAGACTTGGGGAGAGAGATTTTGAGGGGCAGATGGACAATGAGGGAATTAGACTACAGGACATCTGCTGCCCTATTTGCTCTATATTCTGGACCCATGAGAGAGGGTTGAACAACCTTTTGGCCGGAGCTCATCTGGACTGGGAATCTGAGCAGCCCCACTGGGACATCGTGTGCTGAACAGTTGATTCAGAGTCTCAAATCAAATCTCAAAGAATGCGTATACACTGTGAAATGCAGTTGATCCTCATTATTTGTGGATTCTATACTCATGAATTCATCTACTCATTAGTACTTTTTGTAACCCCAAATCAATTTGGGTCAACCAGTGCCCGCATGTTCCCAGCTGAGGCCTTACAAGGCAATGTTCCACCACCTTTGTTTCCGCTCTAAGAGAGCTGTAAACAAGTGTCTTTTTTTCATGGTCTATTTATTTGCCATATTTTTCACATTTTTGTGTTTTTTGTTGGTAGTTTCACTGTTTAAAATGGCCCCAAGCACAGGGCTGAAGTGCTGTCTCGTGTTCCTCAGCACAAGAAGGTTGTGGCATGCCTTAGGGAGAAAGTACACCTGCTCGATAAGCTTAGCTCAAGTATAAGTTACAATGCTGTTGGCCGTGAGTTCAACGGTAATGAATCAACAATATGTATTACATAAAGTGTCTTTAAACAGAAACACACTTAAAACAAATTTATATATTGATTGGTCGACAAAAATCTTGTGACTAGAGGCTGGCAGGACCGAACTCTGTATTTTTCCCAGGAGCAATTGTTCACTATTAGCCAATTCAATGTTCTCAGTGACTTTATAGAACACAACTACCATGAATAATGAGAATTAATTGTATTTACAGCTCTTTCCTCACATAAGTGTGGTAGAGCTATTCTTTTTAAGTAACCCTAGAAACTGTTTAAAAATGTATTTTAAAAATACACTTTTTATATGTATAGTTTTTCATGGGTCAGTAAGAA
The DNA here is from genome assembly GCA_031878705.1 of Tapirus indicus. NCBI lineage: Eukaryota > Metazoa > Chordata > Mammalia > Perissodactyla > Tapiridae > Tapirus > Tapirus indicus. Next base: position 9,112,731 of record CM062917.1, read on the forward strand.
ACAAAACTGTTTTTAAATATATTACCTGATGATGGACAAAGCTTAAAATTCTTCTAGATTTTGCTATATTAACTCTTTAATTCACTGAAAAATTACAAAATACAAAAACCAAAAACGTCTGCAAGTATTTTAGGACCATACTGTAAAAGAAAGATAGCTTCTAAATTTAGGCTTTGTTCCCATCACCAAAAATAAATCAACTGAGTTTCTCTATGCATACTTATGAAGCTGAGACATTTATTTGGATTCCTTCTATAAAATAAATATTTCAGTTGCTTACAGCATAGAGACTTAATTTTTTTTAAAAATCTACACACATTACATAGAAATCAGTTCATTAAAGCATTTTACAAGAATAATATTTCAGTCAGTCTTGGTTTTTGGAGACCTGCTGGACATTTAATTTACCTTTTGAGGTAAGATTCAGAACTTTGGGTTTATAAATCAAGCAAATAGCAATTCAATGTACAGTTATGTGTTGCTTAATGACAGGGACATGTTCTGAGAATTACATCGTTAAGTGATTTCATCATTGTATGAACATCAGAGAGTGTACTTACACAAACCTAGATGGTATAGTCTACTACACACCTGGGCTATATGGTTCTAATCTTACGGGACCACCACAGTTTACATGGTCGGTCGTTGACCGAAACATTGTTATGGGGCACATGACTGTGTGTTAAGGTTAACACGATGTCAGCAAAGAGAAAGCCCTCAACCTATTGTTTTCTGATATTGTAGATAAAGAAGACATTGGGATAATTCATAAGTAGTTAAATATGCTAGTTTATTTGAAAAATAAAAAGAATTTGAATACTTAAATTAGCCAAATGAACAAACCCAATTTGGCAACCAGATTATTGGACAGAAAAATTATTTTAATCATTAAAGGAAAGCAATTAACTTAAAAAAAGGAGGCTCGACAACAAGTATGAATAAAACACGAAGACCAGTGTCTTTCTGTCTTTCCTTTCTAAATGTTGTAAACCCAAGTATGAGTAAAGCCTACAATCCTGCTAAGACATTATTTTCATTAAGTAAGTCTAGCCTGCACAATTTATTACCAAAATCTTGAGGGAAGAGTTTCTTGAGACTTGAATGTCACCGGCAGCTACTGAAGAGAAAGGAATTGCAAGGACTCTCAAGTTACAAAGGTTAGGAAGACAAGAGGAGCCAATAGAAGCTAAGATCAGAAGACGAAAGCAGTAGGAAAGTGACTACTCCATAGTCTGTTAAAATTCTACGGAAGGCTGGAGGCCCATTCCTCCCAAGCAGCCTGAGATCCCTTCCACGAGAGTGGCCTTCTAGGATTCTATTTGTAAACAGAATGAGTCTCCTAAAACAGAGGAGGCCTCAGGACTACTTGACCGCATTGCATCATTAAAGAACAGCAATTAGTAAACAGATATCTAGAGGTTCTTTTAAATTATTCATATTTCTCATACAATTCTCTGATTTCATCCTTTTTCATGAAGTTCCTTATCTTCTAGAATAATTTTGAAAACAGAAAGATCCTAGTTAGCAGAGATATGCATATGCCAAGCAAACCAAAACTTTTAAATGGCTTCTTTTCGTACTGCTATGAAATAATCTATTTTGTCATTTCCACTTTTACTGTATATCCTTTTTTGGGGATTTTTGGTAACAGAGAGTGAACTTCGGCAGCACTTCAGCCCAAGAACACAATCATTCCCTCCATCACATATGTGATGAGTGTGTTGAATGTTCTGAATTCCATGGCAAACAAACATAAATGAGTTTAATTTTTCTTAAGTCTCCTCCCCAAATGTGCTATATCAAAATTTTCATGTTCCATTCTATTTATAACACTTGGGTGGACCACCAGATTTTGGATAATTTTCAGTTGTTAAGAGTTGATCCAGCACAGTTTAAAATCCCCATCTCATAGTTGATTGCCATATCACCTCTTCTCCACTCTCAAGCAGGAGCCTCAAGGGATGTGAATGAAGAGAATTTGGCCACCTCCTTTCTTCTCTTTTAAGAAGTTGGTGGGTAGAGGTGTGCTCTGGTGTAGGTTGGGTACTCCCAGTTGTCAACCAAAGTCTCATTCTTCTGGTGCTGAATATTAGGAGGGGATGCAGGGGAGGAAGGGCAAATACCTCTTCCCTTCACTTCCCACTTGGGAAGTAAAGAAGTTGTGCTTCTCTGGCTGGGGCTGACCAGCCATCCAACTATCTCAGGCCCATGTGTGAGTTCTCCCAAGCATCCTGCAGGGCCTTCTCCACAGACAATCTCCTGACATGGGACCACCTCTACCCAACTCAACTGCATGAACATTAAAAAATCAAAAACCTGCCCTAATATGTATCACATACCTAGATTACTATTGTCCCTCAGTCTGTAATCCTGTGCCTATTTTAAAATCCTCACACTGTACCATGACCTCAGTTACATCAAACTCATATCTCCTTATGTGTAAGACATTTCTTACCACAACAGGAAGCTTTCAAATGGTACAATCAAAGGTACTGTCCAGTCCAATACCAACATGTTTAGGGCAGACATCCAAAAAAAAAGTACAAGCATTTGTTTACCTATGAAGTTGTTTCCTGAGCTCTTCACTTGCCTTGATGCTGTGGCCTGTTTACAAGCACCAATATTTTACATCCCAGATTTTAAGGACTTTGAAATTAAAGATCATATCTATTTACCTTGATATATGTACCTAGTATCATGCATTGGCAAATAAAACTGATGAATATATCTTAATTAACTCAAACAGATTAGATATGTTACTAGCTTTAGTTTGAGGATATAAACCCAGAGAATTATATTAACTACAGATGAGGCTACAGAAATATTTCAGATGAGCTACCTCACTTCCATAAAATAATTTAGTCAAGGATGTATAACTAACAAATGAAAAATGTGCTAGGTTCTGGTCACTATTGTAGTCTATTAATATTCATATCTTTCACACTCATTTTACCATCTCAAAGCTTGGATAAAATTTGGAACAAAGAGAAACAGTTTCCCACATGTATCATTTATTAGCTTTAACCTTATAAACTGAAAATCACAAACATAGTTAAAGTGACAGTATAGTCCATAAGCTATTATTTAAAAACTGAAATTTATAATTTATTTTAAAATTATTTTGAGGTAAGTTATCACTACTATTATGATATATTTATTTTATCATTTCAAGTGTTGCATATTGATTAATAGCAATGCATCCAGCTATATTAATATGTCAACAAATAGATTGTAACATCTCATTAGTTTAGATGCTGAAAAATTAAATGAGTTTCAAGTATGCTAATTTATTAATAACTCCTGCAATTGACCTGCTCCCTCTTGATTTATGTCTAAATTTATTAGTGGTTTTGATAATTAAATTAAAATCAGGTCACTACCACATACTCACAAGAGACTGAAGAGATGCAAAGAAATGTTTAATCACATTAGTGTCATCCTACATTCAAAATAATTTATGAATTATAACTATTTCCTTAAATTATTTTTATATCTCTACTTAAGAGCATCAAATACTTTTTTCTCCTCATGGGAATAAATTACAATTCCATTCTAACTAAGACCACAGGTGACAAAAGATATTTCCTTTTTTTGTAAAAATGTACCAAAGTTAATGAATAAATTCAGTGGAAAAGAAAATTTCCTTACATATATTAACGTGTATTAATGGACTGTTTTCATTTCAAAGGGCTCACAATTAAATCTCTAAAAATTTATTGTAATGACCATATTACAGAAAACACATCTGCAGCAAAATATAAGTGGAGAAAAAAATTGTACCCCTATAGTCCCAGAATCCTTCAAAATTTGCTTCTATATTTACTGTCATCTATCAGTTGGCTCAATGTCCCTTATATATTGATGGAAAGGTGCGAGAGTCACAGTTCATCCTTACTCCAGCTCATCCTGTTAAATGTACTACACACCGCTAGATTGTATGTCGACCATATCACCCCATCCTCTCTGGGTTACTTCAGAACTCTTTACTGAATTTCATTGTCAAATTTTTAACTTTTAACTAGAACCCTTCTGATTCAGATAAAAAGGAATATAAAACTTAAAATTTTAGATTTAGAAGAAACTTAAGGACCATTAAGTCCATAGCATTTTTAAGACATCACCTCTATGTTCTTCACTCTTTGATAAGGCCTTCTGGAACTGGGATTCCCCAGAAGATGAAAGTTCTCATAAACGTTATTTCAAACTTTATATTTGTATTTCAAACAGCATTGTCACCATAGGGTCATCTAGTATGCACTCTATGAAACACATAATAATACACAGTCATCACTATACCAAATCCATCTTTAAAAATAATACTATTCCCATGCTACAAGTAGTTTATTTATGAAGACTGCTATGCAAATAAAATCAGTGATGAGGTCATTAACAGAATTATGTACTCATGACCCCAATTGACTAATCCAAGTAATCTTTCATTGTGTTCAAAAAAACAGGAAGGATGTTCTCTGTTCCACTGGTCCCTCCAGATTCCCTCACTCTCAATGTTCTTCTGCTCCGTGTCCCTGAGATGATCTGTATGGACTGCAGAGTGAGTCCCTGTGCATCCAGCTGGGTTCCAGTTGGGTTCTGACAAAGGAAAGTTCCAGCAAGAGACAGGAGGGAGCCAAGAGTTGGATTGCATTGCTTGTTCCCGCTCTCCCTCGCTCAGGCCTCAGCAGGCACTGCTACTCCTCTCCTCAAGGCCAACTCCATTGGGTGGCCCCTCAGTCAACTTCAGCTCCCATGCTGCTCATCAATCCCTTCTCTTATCCTTAGGCTTGGGGTGGCAGAGGCTGACTCTTGCTTTCTCCTGTCTCTTATTGGTTTCTCTTAATCCGTCCATTAACTGCCTTGTCCACAGTAAGATTTCTCTAATCACTCTTTTTGAGATTGCCACCTGTTTCCTCCAGGAACCCTGCCTGACAAAGTGACAATTACTTGTGTCTTCCAAGAATCCCTCTGACTGCTGTTCCACTCTTGAGAAAATAAAAACAAAAATTATGAGTTCTCAGGTATCTATATTCGACAAAGGGTTTAGGAATACCTAGAACATTTCTTGCTCTTATACATATTCTTCACATATAAAAAATCCATATATGTGCATATATCTAGAAAAAAACTATCCCTATATGCTAAAGAAAAATAGTTCAAAAGATGATAACTCTTTTTTACAACTGAAAAATTGGTCAAATCAATAACACCGGTCACCAAAAAACTGCCTGTGGAGAACTACATTTAACACGTCAGCTACCTACGATAAGTAGCTCTTATAGTTTAATGCTTGTTTACCAGAACTAGAAGATCAGCAGTTATCAGACAGAATGGAGAAAAATAAAGTCTTTCAAGTGGAAAGCAAGACAGGAATAGCTGTTACTTATTTACTAGAAGAGCTGATACGTCTAAAGGAAAACAATTAATTTTCAAGCAGATGTACAGCTCAGTACGATACCAGTAAGAATCAGGCTTTCTTATTTTCAGGGACACAATTTCAGGTGAAGCTGGGACAATTCAAACAAGGGCTCACTTAGAAAAGTCTCAAAGGCTTTTCAGCAGCACAGAAAATGCTGATTTTCTCTCTTCAAAATATAAAACTATTTGCCAGTTCTGTGACAAATGTTTCCTGTTTTTTTTTCTTTGTTTCATACTTCCAATTTCAAAGTAGTTTATTTTTTACTATCTCATTATGGGCAAATTACAAAATACTAAGTAGGTATTTGTAATCAGTACGAGTGTATTTCCACAGGGCCTAATCTTGATGCTTAGTTTTACTTTATGCCTTATACACTACTTACTCTTGGTAAAATCGATACTTTCGTTTTTCCAACTTTCCCCGTGAAAATAAGATTCCGATATTATCTTCTACTTAAACACGGTTTCTTTCCTTTTTCTAAAATGACTGAATATGTTATATGAATAGTTTTCCTGTTGTGCTACAGTAGATTAAAACACTGAGGTATACAATCGCCATTTATTAATCACATTATTTCTCAGCAATGATTTATTGAACTTTTCCTTCATATATCACAATCAACAGAAATGTGCCCACCTGGAATTCAAAAGTGAAACATCTATCTAGTTTAGGTTTTACTTGGGGACTTTCATAACATTTAAATTTTACCCAAGATAAACATTTTTTTTTAAATAGCTGAATGGATACACTGGTTTTTAATAAAGCATTACATTCTGTCACACCTTTTAATTTGGTTGAAGTTTTTACTTATAGACAATTAATATCATTAGCTGTAGTATTTCTGAAGAGATTATTTTAGTTTGGTTAGTGACATGAATTATGAGACAGCATTAGTTTTTGTTTTTGACAAAAATTACCCCAGCTCTGAAACACTGTAGAACAGTGCATCGGGAAAGGTTTGGAAACTATTTTAGTTATGTTATGACTGAAGATTTTCTTGCTAAAGAAGCATAGGCAGTTCCCCAGGGAGTTGTATATAAGTTGGTTCAAAAATGAAAAATGGCATTAAAAAGAGTTTTGACACATTTTCTAATGAATAGGCCCTTGGAATACATTAAATCTTATAGGAACTATATCAAGAGTCAAATTCAAACTCCTCGTAGGTAAATTTATTTTAAAGATCCAAGCACATATTTTCTGAATGAGTCTTGATAAAATGAACGTTTCTTATTCATATCAGAATGAAGCAGCCTAGAGGTAGTCTTATAACTCAGAATTCACCATCAGGGTTGTTCAACCTTTCAAATGACTTGCTGTTTCTCCAGTATTCTGTTTCTCCAGTTGCTTTTATTATTATGTACACACGATTATATGGTTTCAAAAAAGGAAAGAAAGAAGAGAGAAGGGAATGCGCCTGTGTGCTCACAAAAGAGAGAAAAAAGGCAGGGAGGGAGGAAGAACAACCCCCACACACCACACAGCCACACACATACACACACATAATAAAGGCTGTATTATGGGGGGCTTTAAAAATTATTTCGCAGTGTATTTTCAATTCCTGAAAAATCCTATATTATAATATAATTATAATCCCAAATTATAATAGAGCTTTTTCCATGGTTTTCATGTCTTCAACAGGAAAGATAATACTACCTGAAATAAAGGAGTCGTTGAGTCTGAAAGCTGGCTTTCTCGAATCTTTACTGAGTCTTAAAAGCATGGGTATGTTGAGAAGGAAAAAATATTCCTCATTTTTAAAAGTCCATGTTACACTCAAGAGCAAAACATTGAGCCATTGTTAGAGGAGAGGGAGGCTAAAATATAAGGGCCATGACTACTGACAGGAAGCCGCCCTCTGCATTGGGAGGAAGACAGAGGAAGCAGAGAAAGAAAACTAACGGCAGGATTCCAGAAGTCCACGGCCTTGTTTCCCCCAAACCTCCATTAGGTGTGAACTTCAAGTGAAGTGGTGATAGAAAAACCCAGAAAGGGTGACTAGGAAGCTAAAAGCAAAAGGGGCAGGTAAATATCCTGCTTCCATTTGTAACTGTAGGAGGCAGGACCCCTCCAGAGGAGTCCACAGCAAGCTCCATGGCCACAGCCGTTTAGAATAGTCCCAGGGAGTATTTCGGTCAAGAAAGGCCATGAAACAGTGGTCTTGAGTCTCTCTCCCTCAGCAGCCTTGTGACATGAAAGGGACCCTAAATCCCTGCATGTTACCCAGCAAGGACATGCGAGGGTCTGCCACAGAGCTACCAGGGTGAAGGTCTAGTTGACCTTAGAACAGAGAATCACAGTGATGGGTCCAGGACAGAGGCCAGATGCAAAACAGCAATATGGAGGGATCTTCTGTGGTGGCAGGAACTTAGGTGAGTCTGTGTTAACAGGGACCACCAGGACCTGACCATGACAGGAACCAGGCTACCTACTGGGACTCTATCAGGGAACATCATTTCATTATTGTGATTATGTAAACTAATTTGAGGGATTTTAACACCTTTTTGTTATTTGGCCTTTTACCTTTTAACTAAAAATAGTTTTATAATTAAGGTTGTAATTAGGGTTTTCAGATTTAGCAAATAAAAATACAAATATGGTGTGGGACTTATTCATACTAAAAAAATATTCACGGTTTATCTGAAATTCAAATTTAACCACATATCTTGTATTCCATCTGACAAGCCTAGTTCTAATTAAGTGGTAAGTTTGAACTCTTTCTCAGACTTGGGAAGCATGATTATATTAGTTATATAAAATAAGGAATATTAATTTTTTTCCCACGCAACTCTGTACTTGGTAAATTTTTATTCTACTATATGAGGTAAGCATAAAATGAGCTTTTCCCTTTGATTTATATGTTAACATGGCTGCGAAAAAAAAGAAGCAAAGGCCAGCAGTTATCTTTGAAGAGGTTTCAAACAGTATGAGATTCTTTGACACGGATAAGAACAGGGCAGAAAACAACACGATGTGAATAACAGATGCTTGAAATTCTGTTTCTTATGAAGGAGTTCTTGAATTGGATAATTTGTCTGCCTCTAGGCCAGACTTTGTGACTGAGGACAAATGGAAAGGAAAAAAAATTTCTTCGAAGAAATAATGGGATCACATATGTGTGTGTTTTTCCCAAATATTTCTCTCGATGAGAAAACGGTAAAGAAGATGAAGAAAAAAGGTTCTAGCAATAAGTGAAGAATCTTATCCTTCCTGGACCTACGTGAGCACTAGGGGTGAGCAGTCCCCGAAACTAGGGAGGGGACAGAAGGACCAGGAACCAACCACCAACAACCGCAAATTCCAAATTCCAAGGCCGTGCAGCTAAGGGGAGCCCAGGGAGTGGACTTCACTGAAACCTGAGACCCAAAGGCAGGAATACTACCTGCCACCTTTTCTCCTAAGGACTCCAAGTCCCTAGGGATATTGTCAGTATGGGGACACTCAGGAGAGTGCAGCACCACAAGTGGGATGAGGGAGCAGCGTCCTGTGAGCAGTTCCACTTCCCTGGGCAGAATGTCACGCTCAGCATCTGGCCCACCCTAGTCAGCTGGGCTCCACCTGCCTTTCCTATGTCTCCTCAGCCTCTAGTGAAGGGCATTATAAGTGGTTTTCAGACATTGATTTCTGGCTTTTCCTAAACAGGAATTGGTGGAACTATTTCTTAGGTGAGGTTAGGCCTCAGTTTCCCTGTGTGTAAAATGGGGACATTTATGTGACCTAAGAGTTGTTTGATAAAATTATATGAGATAATGCATGTGAAACACTGATCACGATCCCTGCTCAATAAGTGAATGTAAACTAGTACAATAACTATTATTATTATTCCATAATCAACATTGTAAGGTTAGTATTGTGATGAAATAGAGGCAACATGGAGATAAGAAACCAGGCTGCACGAAACCTGCCATGAAAAACGGGGTAAACATAATTCATCAGTCAGAGCATAGGCAAATTTCATCAGGTGCTTTGAAAGTTTCTCTATATTTCCTGCTCAAGCAGGAACTATTCTCTGAGAAACTAGAAGCAAAAGACCATTCATTCATTCGTTCAATACTTGCTGATTAGAATTTTCTTTCAGACAGGAAAGTATTGCAACAGCATCTTAAATTCCTTTCTCCTGTCCCTAGTCCCCCATTCACTTTTAACACAGCAACCAGAATGATCTTCACAAAATATAAATCAGGTGAGGACAAGTCCCTGCTTAAAAGTGCCCAGTGTCTTTTCAGAGAACTTCAGATAAAATCCTAACAGCACGCCATGGCTCACAAGCCGGACTTGACTAATTTCCTGGCAATTTTTCCCATTACCCACCATAGAGGCTTCATTTTTGCTTCTCAAATATACCAAGTCTGTTCCTTAAATTCATAATGCCCTTCCTGTATCCCCTATTGTACCTCACTTAAAAAAAAAAACTTCTCAGGTAGCACTTATCTTCATGTATTTCTCCGTTTATTTAAGTATTTATTCGCTGTCTCCATCCTCTAAAACGAAAGCTCCATGAGAACAGAACTCAAATGTCCTAGCCCCAGCACCTAAGGCAAAATCAACAGCTATTAGTTGAATGAATGAAAAATGTCTTATACTTTGTTTTCTACTGCTTTACTAACATCTTTCCCATGCAACTTTCTGAAGTAGTATATAAATTATATGTATTTTTAAAAAAACACTACCCCCAAATTAAATTACCATCTCTACTAATTTCTTAATTATCTTTCCCTATCCTTCTAAGCAAAGACACAAAATTAAAATGATTTCAATTTAGAATACTGTATTATTTAAACTAAGGATAAGGACAAAATTCTTTATTATTTTGACTTGTATAAAACTCAGAGTTAAATAAGCAAACTAGTAAGAAGGAAATAAAGTGTAATCTATTTGCTCTAGGAAATTATCAGTATTCAGCAGACACTGGAGATTTATAATCTGTATTTCTAGTTCTGACTCACTGGGCTCTTGTCCCACAATTTCCGGGTACTAGTACATACAGCTGACGTCGGTACAAACGGTATCAAATTCATTAAGTTCCTACACAAACCCGTGTTTCCTTCAGTAGCATCATCATTATCGCCAGCTATATCAGATATAAAAGACGTCATCTTAAGAACAACTCCTCACCCGCCCTCCTTTGTCCCAAATATCCAAGTAGTTATAACATCCTGATGTAGCTTGCTCTGAAATATTTCGCAGGTTCTTCCTTTGCTTTTGTTTCAAAAAAAAGTCCCCATTTTTGTCAAGAGCTGTACTTGTCTCAATGTACTCCAGCTCGTCTCTATGGTTCAAGTTCTTTCTGGCCCATCGTTCATGACCTGTTCCAGGAAGTGCTCCAGTCTATCTTGTATGCGGTAGTGATCAAATCATTTAAACCTATGACTATATCAAACCATTATCTAAGTCTGAAACCTAAAATGGCCCCAGATCTTACTGTGTCTCAGATTAAACATGAAACATTTAATGTCTTTCAGTTTCTATTTCTCTATCCAGCCTTATCTCTGCCTCTCAGATCTCAGAAAATGTAGGACAGATAAACTGATAGAAAAATGTGGATGTTTTGTGCTCATTTATGAGATGGTCAGTCAGGTGCAGCCACAAGAAGAGACAGAGGAGAGGCTCAGGGGAGCAAAGTTCATTACACTCACAGGGCCTGGAGGCGGGAGGCACAGCACACACAGGGCCACATGGGGAAGCACCAGGGTGGTCAGGAGCAGAAGAAGGGGTGAGGGGAAAGCAGCAGGCCGGAGCCTTCACTAGGGTTTCGGCAGGAAAGGCAAGGCCAGGCAGGGTGAATAGTTTAGGATCGGCTAGTTTGAATAACTCTGGTAAGTTCTGAGTGATAAGGTTGGTCCCTAGTCGCCTGGCACCTAGCCCGGGATAATTAAAGCTGAGGAATATTGCCCTCTGGGGTGCACAGTCAGGCAGAGGAGGTAAGGCAGGCTCCGGGCTGGGTCCTTTGTTATCTCTAAAAATCGGTTAGCTGGGGAGGGGCAGTCTCTCCCATGCCAGAAAGTTCTTTAAAATGTCCAAACATACTGGAAAAAAAATGTGTATATATATATGTATACTATATATAATTACAAATATAATATATAATGTATACAAATATATACTATATATACAAAGTAATTACACATAATATATACACTATATATAGAGTTTCTACACACACACACACACACACACACACACACAATGCAACAGAAACCCCATCCACTAAGCCACACAGTCCCCAAGGCTACAGACACTGCCTATCACCTCTCAGAGGACTTGGTGCATATTAGGCAATCAAATTTATTGCATGTGCTATTAATGTGTTGAACTTAAGTGAGTTTCAAATTCTAAGTGGAGCAGAATTTACTGGGAGAATCTGCTCAGTGACCTGTTTCTATTTGTTAAATAAATATTCATAACTTGTCTGCTGAAATACAGAAGACTCCTTTACTTTATACAAGAAAAGTAATTCTACTGTAATAAGAAATATCAAATTGCTACCATTATATAATGGCAACTATGTATATAACACAAGGCAGGGAATGATACATGAATCATGATAATCACCTAAGGAGGATAAATTATGAATTAATAATGAGGCATACAGTAAGAAACAAGGGGAATTTCCATTTCATTTGAAAATGTAATAAAATAACTTCAAAATTAAATCATTGCCTATTGCAAGGCGTAGTGCTGTTCAGAACTGCAGGCCATTTTTCCACACCATTACTCACAGTACAGTCAGGGAGACACTGTAGTCTCTTCAAATCCTTTTCGTAACCTTGTCGCCCATCACTTTTACTACAGATCTCACCACAATAATAATAATTGTAAACACCAAGACTAACAGCTAACGTGTACCTCATAAAAATAATTAACACAAATGATACAGGAAGCTGCATACTTACACAGACTTTTGGGGTAATTCTGGTATAATAAGTGTTTGATTATCTGGTGACACATAAAAGGATATTTTTTGTTTGTTTTGGTGAGGAAGACTGCCTCTGAGCTAGCATCCATTGCCAATCCTCCTCTTTCTGCTGAGGAAGATCAGCCCTGAGCCAACACCTGTGCCAGTCTTCCTCCACTTTGTATGTGGGATCGCACCACGGCATGGCCTGATGAGCAATGCGCAGGTCCGCACCTGGGATCCGAACCTGTGAACCTCTGGCCGCAGACGCTGAATGCGGGAACCCAACCACCATGCCTCCGGGCCAGCCCCCACCTTTCCTTTTAAAGCACCAATTTTTCATTATGTAAGAGAGATAAGAAATCAACTGATTTGATAATATTTAGATAGCTTTATAAAAAACACAGCTAAATTATTTATGCAATATTGTGAGTCAAATATAAATTTGACTAGTATAGACTAGGAAAGAAAATTCTGCATTTCCTTGAAAAACTATGTAATAGTGTTAGAAACCATCTGTGTTTTAATGTATTTTACTTCTTATAGCACAGGATCACTCACATTTCTAACTCAAAACAAGTTCTTACATGGTTCACTACCAACTTTTTATTCACATTAAACACTTGCTTTTTGATTACATGCACATTCGTCTTTTTAAAAATTGTCCTGATCTTATGTATGAATTATCAACAACTTTAGGAATTACTGTGATTGCCAGTATGACCTCTTCTCTTTAAGAAGCTATAATAGAATATGGTATATTTTCATCATTCTTTCAAACATTTATTAATCTCATCCTCCTCTTTATAACATTATTAAGTAAGAGAATGAGCTGACTAACGGTTTGCCTGTAGTATAGCATGCAGACAGGATGGGTCCTTGCCAAAACAAGTCAGTAAGGTTAAAACTGGCCATGGCCTCTTTGATGCTGTTACCTATCCCAGGTACTGAGTGCCTTCATGGTCTTTCCTCCTTCCTACTTACGAAAAAAAGAAAAGAAAAGAAAATCCTCATTTCCCTTGGCATCAATATAAAAGTAACTTGGATCAATACCTTATTCATCAAAAAAAGGATATTTCATTATGGACAGAAGAGAAAGGGCCTGCCTCCTTCCCTCTCTCCTTTCTCTCTTCCTCCCTCTCCCTTATGCTCCCTCCCTCTCTCTCTCCCTCTTTCTTTCTCTCTCTGGCCCTCTCGCTTCCTTTCTTCTCCTCCTCCTCCTCCTCTTTCTTTCTCTCTCTCTCAGATCTTTGGCATCTTTGTCCACTTGAGAGTACATTACATTCTTCCTTCTTCATCCTGCTTTCTTTTCACTTTATTTTTGAAAACCTTTCGAAGGCAGGAAAATAGATACAATTTTACATTAAATTTAAATTTAAGAGCCAATAGAATAATGCCATTAGGAACTTTGTTTATTCTTTTACAGTTATATCAAAAAATACAAAAATTAAATTCAATTTCTTCTGTCTTGAAGATACAAATCCATCAATATCTGCTTTCCATTATTTTAATATTATTAGAAAACCAGATGTCTTCCAATCCAGGATAGAAATCAAGCATGCCACACAATAAAATCAGTGAATTGGTTTCCAGTTGTATGTGCACATGTGTGTGTGTGAGCACACACATGTTTACAATGTTTTTCTCCATATTTGGGATCAATAAATTTTAGACTTCAATAACATGGAACTGAATTGAAGAAGTTTAACTTCTTTTGTGAACAAAAGTATTTAATAGCCAAGTAAGTTATATGAAGATGCTACAAGGAAACATGAATAATTTGAAATAAAAGTCAATTTGAAGTACATTTGAAGAGCATTTACTTTAACAAGTGTGATATGAAATTTAAAAATTGAGGTTATTTTTGATGTTGTTCTAGAAAGCAGATCCCTCAGGCCCTGATTAATTTTATGTAATAAGATGATACATCTTTAAAGTATCTGTAGTTTACATTGTTTATTAATTCAGAGTGGCTCTGCTTACAATTAGCCCAAATTACAAAAAGTTTAACAAATATAAAACATCTGCAGTGTTTTAGCTATAGAATTTTATAAATTATGTATCTACAATATCTTAAAGGTCATTTTCCTTCATTAACTTGTCATAGCAAAATTTTTCACTGAAATCTCTGTCTTAGACTGGAGATGATGAAATAAAACATTATTATGTATTAGCTTCAGGTTCTCATAATCTAACAATAAAGTCCCACTTTAAAAAAAAATCAAACTGTCACTGCATCTGAAGATGAAGATGTAGACAACTCTGGGAATAGATTTCTCCTTAAAGAGTAGGACAATGAACCATAAAAACTAAAATTTAAACAGCAAAATAAACATACCCCCTCCACGGTAATTCACATCTTATTTACAATATCCTGAGACAAGCTTTTAACTAAAAAGGTTTTTAGAAAATGTCAATCCCACATCAGGGTATGTAACAAATTACTGGAATTCACATTGATTAGATGATTTCTTTTCAGATGTGAGTCTATCATTATGCAAACATGTTTATGAAAACAACACTCATGCTGTTAGGTTATTATACTCATTAAGTGTGCTACAATTTACAATTTCGTTTGAAGCCCAGGACTCATTGTGCACTTTAAAAACTGCCAAATCTTTAGATGGCCCAGTTCTTTATGCTTTTAGGTTCAGAGTTCAGAATGCTAGAAACCGAGGAGGAATCAATTTAAGTAACAAAATACTGACAGAATTCTACAATAAACATTATTTTCAAACAAAAGCAGCAGTAATGACAATTACAAAGCTTTATCTGGTGTCAGTAGGATGCTAAGCACTATCCTGATCACACAGACACAGCAGCATGAAATCTAAATAAGAGAGAGGACACTATTAAGATTAAAACACACGCACACACACACACACACACACACACACACGCAGGCACACAGGATAAGAGACAGTGAAAGGTAAATTGCTTGTAGCACATAGAACTCGGAAATGCTCTGGGGACTTCTTTATCAAGTGTCCTATTCAGAATAAGTTATGTTACACGTTTCAGTTAGTTTGATGACAAAACATCAGTGTCCCATCTAACAGAACACATTCCTAACGGGGGGAGGGAGCGGGGGGGGGGCAACAATAAATAGCAACACCACAAACGCTACGATCCATTTCTAAGCGCTGAGTGCTGATGAAGTCCCGCGAGAAGAGGGGAGGCAGAGTGAGAGTAGGCGTGGAGACACGGATTCCATAATGCTTAGCCATAGACTAAAGTCCCAAGTAACAGGCTGAACAGAAGTCACTGATAAAGGTAATGCAAAACAGGCAGAGCTGCCTGTCATCCCTCTTGGCTCAGAGAATTTACAAGACAGGACATTTCTTAATGGCTCTAGTTACTTGGGCATAGAGTTAAAATAATTGCTCAAGCTCCCAAGAGAAACCACCTTTCCAATGCTTAAATGCTATTAATCTGGATTTGCTGAATTCTGCACAGATCTGAGGGTTTTGTAATCTTCTAGCAGAGGGATTAATCAGTTAATACCCTACATGAATGCTCCATAAAAACATTTTTAAAGCCAAAGCAATTCACTGATGCTTTTAATAAAAGTAAAGACCAAAAATCTAGCACAAATAGGACAAGGCCTTTCTATCATTTACAAGAATGTGTTGAATAAATATACCTTTAAATACCCATGACATTTAGAATTTCTAATACCAAAATGGAAAGAAGCAATAATGTAATCAAAATATTCATAGAAAGCTGATGTCTGAGGATACATTTTGTAAATATTCTAAACTGTCATTGCCCAAGGGGAGCCTGCAGGACACACACACACATGCAAATGCACAGAATAGTCTATGCAAATACACTAATAACTAACATTTCATTTTATAAATGCTTAGTGAATGACCTCTATCTGCCAAGACGTGTGCTAAATCTTAAGAATATACAGTTAAAAAACACACACAAGGCTTGCTTTCATAAACCTTACTGACAAATAGTCATTATAATATAATATGATCAGTGATACTGGAGCATAGAAGGGAGACGTAACACACTTTGCAATGTCAAGGGAGATATCCTAAAAGAGGTTTCCTACCTTCATGAAAATGATTAGCAGGTAAAACATGATTAGCAGCTAACCAGACAAGAGAAGGAGAGGGTGCAGGGAAAAATTTTCTAGACAGAAGGAAGAGCAGGGGTAGGTGTCTAGTGATGAGGGAGAGCAAGCAACAAGTGATTGGAGAACCAAAGTTAGTTCAGTGTGGCTAGAACAGAGCTATGTGGGAGGCAAATCAGAAAAGACCTCACAGGCTCACAGTAAGGATGAGAGTTTGGGGCTGTCCCTAAAGGGTGGAAGAGTGAAGGCAGACCTGTGTTTTAACAGGGTGCCTTAGTCTGCAAGATGGAAGATGGCTGGAGAGGACTAAAGGAGATGAACTGCTTGGCCATTTCTATTTCAAATCCTTAGAACATACATACATACATATGTAAAGACAAATGTGAAATCTTTTTAAAATTTCGCTTATAGGGAAAAGATATGGCTACAACTGGAGGGGAATATGAGATCAGAAATGTTTTTCATTTTGTTTTAAAGAGAGTTTTGAAAAGATGTTTATGCCAGTGGGAATGAAAGTGGGGAAGAGAGAGAAAATTTGAAGGTGGAGGGGAAAACAATAGTGGGAAAGCATAACAATGGATTAAAAAGGGTCCCCAAGAGTAGATGTTATTCAGAGAAAATCTGGAAAGAATTGAGACCCAAGTAGGGGTATGTGGTCATTGAAATCGAAGGGGATGAGTCAAGGGATATTTAGATATCAGGAAGATTGTCATGAATTTCTCAGGGAGCTGAGAAACCCCGACAGTTGTTCTCAAGATGGAGTGGGAGGTGAGGTTATTTGCTTTGAGTGATGAGGAAGATGGTAGGTGAGAAGCTAAAAGAAACAGAAGAGGATTCAAATAAGAGAAAACAAATAAGTAAAACATTAAAGTTCTGGGAGGCATTTCTGGGTCAGAGGAGTTTGAAAAATTTTCCAATAAAATAGTGTGTGTGTGTGTGTGTGTGTGCGCGCGCATGTGCACGCGTGTGTGAGAGAGGGAGAGAGCGAGACTCTGAAGTATGTTTATTCATCAAAGCCAAGAAAGAAAGTTCTTGCATTACAATACCATACTGCTCTTACTAGTAATAATAAGAAGAATGATACCAAATTTCCACAAATTTCAGTACTTCCTACGAGCAAGGGCATGAGGAGATGTCAATCAGTTTAAGGCTTTTCCTTCCGTTCCTCAAACATAATACTTTTTTTTTTTTTGCACACACATACACACACACACAAACAGACAAAATTAAGCGGTGAAAAGGACCAAATGTGAAGCAGAAGTGCTGCTCTGGGAATTCAAAAGTGAGCATGGTCTGACTTGAGATAAGACTTCAAGCAAAACAGAGGTGGGCTTTTAAAATCATGTTTCTGAAATATGGAAAAAGACAATACATTTTTTAGGATAGATGTCACTATTTCACCAGTTCTGTACAAGTTAAAAAATAACAGATTCAGTGGCTTAGTTGGAAAATAATAAATTCATTAAAGTGTCAGTTAGTATAAATTTTTCACACCAACGAGTTTGCCACATATCTATGAGTTTGCTACAATTTCTTCACTGACCATGAAAAGGTATGAATGACTTCATCTTTAATTAGTGTTTCAGGATATGTAGTATGTGGAAACATTAATGTGTTTATGTACAATGTTACATAGATCGAGCCCATCCAGTAATTTTATATTAAGCATAAATGTATAGTTAATTTTACTTGCATAACAACTCATTGCTATCTTTCTTATTGTTGTTATAGATGTAATATATCAATATATTTATTATATCTTATTAATATATTGTATTGTTGATACGTTATATTATTATTGACATATACTTCTCCTTGTTATTGCATCATATCAGGATGTAATAATATTATTTGACCCACTGTTGGTGATGTTAAGTTTTATCCTTTAAGTTGTGAATTCCTAATGTTTTCACCCAATGATTGATGATGCACGACTGATTTGATTATTACTTTAATGATTGTAAAAAATTCTTTTTTCTATTTCTATTACTCCTTTTGCATTTTTGTTGGTCGTTGTTTGATAAAGAAGAGTTTTCTCCTCTCCCCAACACCCATGACATATTGTGCCAGAGAGTAAGAGAGTGTTTAAGAGCTGAAGGGGAAATGTCAAGATGACGCACAGAAACTAGCTGGGAGAGGCTCTAAGTCGCCACATTTGGGACAATTTAAACATCGAAATGACTAACGAGAGGAACTGATTATAAATTGATTTTTTAAAGAGTCCATAAGTGATATTAAAGAAATAAGAAAAATTCATTTTTAAATACAAATAACATACTAATAGGAAAGTAGCTTCTTTCTAGTGACTTTTACTCATAGATACATCAAAATAGTGTTATATTCTTCAGTAAAATTTATCTGAAATGTAGATCTTTATATCAATTATATATTTCAGCAGAGTACCAGATGTAATGAATATATTGCTTTCATATTTCTTTTTGAGATTTTTTTTCCTGAATGTGAATTATGAAATAGTGCTCAATGACAGGAGAGTCAACCACAGTGGCAGAAGCTCAGTCGTGGAGAATGGAAACACAGACACAGAAGACAGCCTCTCTGCAATCACCCCATCAACAGCAGTAAGTAGAATGGGTCTCGGCACAGGTTTTGGAGACAAGGCTCACCAGGCTTTAATCTTGCTTTAGAATTTGCTGGTTACTCATCAGAAGCCTGACTTTTCTCAAATATAAGAAGAGGTGAGTATTCAATTATTTAAAAAATAAAATTCTGAGCACACTGACACATTTTAAGTATTCGTAAAGGTTAGCCATTTATTATTTGGTGCTATCAACTTGATAACATGGGGACTAAGAGGGAGGGCAAGAAGAAACTGGAAGAGGAGATTTAAAATGAGAAAAAGTACAAACCATTCAGAAAAACTCATGAGCCCTAGAAAGTATAAAAGGCAAATTTTAGTTGTTACTAAAGCTTAATGTATTGAGTTTGGAATATAATAAATTAAATGGTACTCTGACAAAAGAATTTATTTTTGAAATGTATTCCTGAATAAAAATAATGTTTCAGTATCATTTTTTTTTGAGCACATTTGATGTGGTCAATGTGAGTCTTGACTGTAATGAGTGAATGACAGATTTTTTTATATGGTGGAAATAAATTTGAAATCTTGTGTCTCCTCTATTTCAAACAAATTGGAAGTCCTTAATCTCTCCTTTCAATTCTGGTTTTTAATGTGGATATACTGGAGTCAGGGAAATCTCTTTAGAGAACTGGCATTTCAAACTAGTTGTTCATTCTTTTGGAAACAAAAAAGATTAATGTTGCCATTATTTGCATGGATTTTAAAAAGATAAATGAGTTCAAATTGCTCATAATTTAGCTTTTTGAATATAAATGACAAGTCATTTGCCAATACAGCTGCAGGTAATTTTACTGAAAGAGAAGGATTGCCAATATTTTACATTTAAGCTGTGGCATTTACCCCCAAAATGTTCTACGCTTCTCATCTGCTGTCAGTTAAAATTCCAGTCTCTATGGATCTTACTTCACATTTCTGTGTAAAAGCAGACTGCCATATTGACCAAATATCTCCCAACATAAAATTGTGACTCCACATAGTTCTAATGCATATGCCACATATACCAAAAAAAGAGAAGTCACTTAGAATTCATTGAGATATATTATGGTATGAATTATACATATGTATGAATAATATATGAATATATAAAATATATATAATATATGCATATGTAATATATAATACATGAATATATATATTTCTATTAGAAATAGTTCCAGCCTTGTTCACTTTATATATTAAAGCGCACACACACACACACAATTAATTTATATACCCTCAATGTAGCAACAGTTTCTAATGTAATATCTGCCATAAATTTGATTATTTCTAAATGAGAATGGAAAATACTGTTCACAGATGTATTACATTAAAAGCAGATTTATCCTGTACCTAACTCTTTAGCAATAAGCTCTTTGCACAGCTACATAAGAATAACAAAAACTAATAATTAAAGACAACAAGTCAAGTTTATCAATCACCAGAGAGAGTGAAAGATAGCACTAGGGCGATCATACGTACTGGATAGTCACATACAGCCCTGGTTACACCTTAATCCTCAGTTCCTGCCTGGTTAGCTCTTCTTTTTACTTTCAAAGGGTCCAAGTTTGGGAGACAAATTATTTGATCACTCTATATATAGTTTGTATTTTGCTATATTCTACTTTTTAAAAATGTGATAACTGATATAGAAGCACTTAATAAGTATTTGCTGAAGGCATATTAAATACGTCACTTTTCATTGTCCCTAATATTTGCTTTTAAAAGATAACAAATTTCCTTATTATTCAGTGCACAAAAATATTTTTAA
Source organism: Tapirus indicus (assembly GCA_031878705.1). Taxonomy (NCBI): domain Eukaryota; kingdom Metazoa; phylum Chordata; class Mammalia; order Perissodactyla; family Tapiridae; genus Tapirus; species Tapirus indicus. The sequence goes on from CM062917.1 coordinate 9,133,466, forward strand.
TAATCTCCCATGAAGAGCGAAGCATGGTGTAATCAGCTATTAAGAACCAGTAGGGAGTGACATCACTGACATGGCAGTATAGGGAACTCCAGGGCTCCATCTTTACACAAAGGCAATGAAAACAACAGCAAGAACTGTCAGAGTTAACTTTTGCAGAGCTCTGGAATTGAGCCAAAACCTCAAAACAACCAGGGGAAAGCTTATTGAAGAAAGACGCTGCTGCATTGCTGTGAGGGAGTCAGGGCATTTTTAATTGCCTGCATGCCATCTCTCACTCTCCGGATCAGTGGTGGCCAGGAGAACAGCAGACCATACTCCTGGTGCAGGTTGCTAGTGCCAGAGGAAACAACAGGGAAGTTACTCTCAAAGAATTGTGGTTGTGTTTTTTGACCTGTCTGACAGCTCCATGGATGACCAGTGTGAAGGCTTACAGTTAATTCATCTGAATCAGAGCATTCCCAAGGCTGGGGTAGCATTTGCCAAAAGCATTTAAAGGCAAAAGTATTGACCACAGCAGCCTGGGGCAAGGGATAAGAGTCAGGACAAGCAGTAGACCAAAAAGCTGGGGAAGAAGAGGTTGAGAAAAGAGATATGCAAGAAAAAAAGAGCTGCTAAAAGACGTGTGCATACTAGGCAACTGGGACGACCAGGCACATGCCCAGGGCTGCACACCCACTCTGAAAAGAGCTGAGGATAACCCAAGCATTCATCTCCCTCTCACCTTCAGACTGTGCAAGCACAAAGTGACGGCTAAGGCAGAGTTGTAAATGGCCTGGCTAAGAATTGAAGTAGTGCAGAAGAAGGAAAATGTAAAGTCTAGAGCAGAGATAAATGAAATAGAGAATAGAAAAACAACAGAGAGCATCAACAAAACCTGAAGTTGATTTTTTGAAAAAAAAAGATGAATAAAATTGACAAACCTTCAGCTAGACTGACGAAGAAAAAAAGAGAGAAGATTCAAATTACTAAAATCAGAAATGAAAGTGGGACCATTACTGCAGAACTTATAGAAATAAGAAGGGTTATAAGAGATACTATGAACAATTGTATGCCAAAAAATTAGAAAACCTAGATGAAACAAACTCCTAGAAACACAAACTACCAAAACTGACTGAAGAAGAAATAGAAAATGTAAACAGATTTATGACAGTTTAAGACATTGAATCAGTAATCAACCTTCACACCTAAAGGAAAGCCCAGAATCAGATAGCTTCACTGGTGAATTATGCAAAAGTTTCAAACAAGAATTAACACCAATCCTTTCCAACTCTTGCAAATAATAGAAAAGGAAGAAGGAACACTCCTAACTCATTATATTAGGAAAGAATTACCTTGATACCAAAGCCAAATAAAGACGACATAAGAAAAGAAAACTGTAGACCAATACTCCTTATGAAAATAGATGCAAAAATCTTCAACAAAATGCTAGCAAACTGAATCCAGCAGAATATTAAAAAATTATACACCATGACCAAGTGGGATTCATTCCAAGAATGCAAGTGTGTTTCAACATATGAAAATCGATCAAAGTATTACAGCACAATAGATTGAAGGAAAAAATTCATGTCACATGATCATTGTAATTGATGCAGAAAAAGCATTTGACAAAATCCAACACTCTTTCATGATAAAAACTCTCCATAAACTAGGAATAAAAGGGAACTTCCTCAACCTAATAAAAGGCATCTATGAAAAACCCATAGCTGACATTATACTCAATGCTGAAAGACTGACAGCTTTCACTCTAAGATCAGGAACAAGACGAGGGTGAACACTTTGGCCACCGATATTCAATACTGTACTAGGAGGTCTAGCCAGAAGTCTTAGGAAATAAAAAGAAACCAAATGCATCTAAATTGGAAAAAATAAGTAAAAGTACCTCTCTTTGAAGACCTAATTTTTTATATAGAAAATCCTAAAACATCCAAACACACACAGAACTGTTAGAGCTAATCAACAAATTCAGCAAAGTGGCAGAATACAAGATCAACACACAAAAATCAGTTGTATTTCTATGCACTAGCAATGAATCATCTGAAAAGTAAGAAAACAATTCCATTTACAATAGCATCAAAAAATATAATACGTAGGAATAAATTTAACCAAGGAGGTACAAGACTTGTACACTGAAACTATAAAACATTCAGAAAATAAATTAAAGAAGACTTAAAGAAATGGAAAGACATCCCATGGTCATCAATCAGAAGATTTAATAATGTAAAAATGGCAATACGCCCCACCGGCAAGCTATCTACATAATCAATGCAATTCCTATCAAAATCCCATTGGCCTCTTGCAAAAACTCATATGATTCAAAATTCATACGGATTTGTAAGTAACCCCAAATAGCCAGAACAATTATGATAAAGAAAAACAAAGTTGGAGGACTCCCTTACCAATTTTAAAATTTACTACAAAGCTACAATAATCATAACAGTGTAGTGCTGTCATAAGGACAGACATGTGGACCAACGGAATGGAACAGAGAGTCTGGGAATAAACCCACACATGTGTGGCCAACTGATTTGCAACAAGGATGCCAAGGCCATTCAAGAGAGAAAGAGTAGTCTCTTCAATAAATGGTGCTGTGACAACTGGAAATCCACGTGGAAAATAATGAAGTTGAACTCCTACCTCACATCATGTGAAAAAGTTAACCTAAAATGAATCAAAGACCTAAATATAAGAGTTAAAAGTATAAAACTATTGGGGGCCGCCTGGTGGCGCAGCGGTTAAGTTCACGCTTGGCAGCCTGGGGTTCGCGGGTTCGGATCCCGGGTGCCTGCCAGGGCACTGCCTGTCAGCCCTGCCGTGGCGGCGTCCCATATAAAGTAGAGGAAGATGGGCACGGATGTTAGCCCAGGGCCAGTCTTCCTCAGCAAAAAGGGGAGGATTAGCAATGGATGTTAGCTCAGAGCTGGTCTTCCTCACAAAAAGAAAAAAAAAAGTATAAAACTATTAGAAAAAAACATAGGAGTAAATCTACCTGATGTTGCACTTGGCAGTGGATTCTTGGATATGACACTGAACGCATCAGCAACAATAGATAAAATTCGACTTCATCAAAATTAAATTTTTTTGGTGCCTCATAGCAGATTATCAAGTGAAAAGACAATATACAGGATAGGAGGAAAAATTGCAATCATATTTCTGATAAGGGTCTAGCTTCCAGAATAAATAAAGAAACTTTACAATTCAACAACAAAAAAAACCCAAAAAGCCACCTCTCCCCAAATGGGGAGGGACACAGGACTTGAGCAGGCATTTCTTCAAAGATATACAAATGGCCAACAAGCCTATGAAATAATGTTCAACATATTAGGTATTAGAGAAATGCAAATCAAAACCACAATGGATACCACTTTTACCCACCAGGATGGCCACAATCATAATCATCATCATAATCGTAATCACAACAAAAAAGAAAATAGCAAGTGTTGGCAAGGACATGGATAAATTGGAATCTTCATACATTGCTGGTGGAATGTACAATGGAGCCAACACTGTGCAGTCTGGAGTCTCCTCAAGAAGTGAAACAGGAATTACCATATAAGACAGCACTTCTGCTCATACATGTATATTCAAAAGAATTTTAAAAGGTATCACCAAAAACTTGCACACAAATGTTCCCAGAAGCACTATTCACAATCACTAAAAGGTGTAAACAACCCAAATGTCCATCCACTAATGAATGAGTAAACAAAATGTGGTATATTCACACAATATATTCAGCCATAAATGAAATATTGATACATGCTAAAACATGATGAACCTCAGGAACATTATGCTGGGTGAAAAGCCTAGACACAAAAGGTCTTGTATGATTCCATTATATATCCAGAATAGGTAAATCCATACAGACAGAAAGCAGATTGCTGATTGCCAGGGGCCAGGGGAGTATGAAATGAAGAGTGACTGGGTATGGGATACGGATTTTCCTTTGGGGCAATGAAAATGTTTTAGAACTAGACACACATGATGGCTGCACCACACTGTGAATGTACCAAGTTCCACCGAATGATACATTTTAAAATGGTTAATTTTATACTTATGGATTTTTGCTTCAATAATATGTGTGTGTGTGTATATACATATATATATATATATTTTTTTTTTTTTTTTTTTTAAGGAAGAAAGAACCAATATGGCATTCAGCACTGAGGAGACAAGCAATAAAGATGACAGATTCTTTCCTCTGAGGTTTTTAACCAAGAAACCTCAGAGAAACAATCATAGAATAGGCATAGCTCATGTGTGGGGTTGGGTATTTGGGAAATGCATTTTTGGAAAATGACCACAAATTGAATCAACTCCATATGGTGCCCTTTTTGCATAGCTGCTAAGGCAATGAGTTCCTGGCATCAAATATTCACAACTGCTCTTTGGTTCTCCTCAATTATCCAGCCATCAGGAGATATCTCCAGTGATCACTTCTTGAGCTACTATTCATGCATCGCAAGCGAATCGGCCCAGACTGCACTGATGAGTGCCATTCCTCCAAAACATCAAAGGTCTTTAAAAATTCTAAATTGCCTACTGAAACCTCATCCTTCATTAGCTCTGCCATTTCTTTGAAGTCATCTAAAGCCATCTTAAAATTTACATTTTTAATACCCTGCTTGACATCCTTCCCTGCTTGCTTTGCAAGCAAAGAGAGAATATATATATATTTTTTATTTATACATATGTATATGTATGTATATGTGTGCATATGTGTATGCATATTTGTGTTCATTGTATGTGTATATATGTATGAATATATGTCTTTGTTTATGTGTTGTGTGTGCATGTGTGTGTGGAGAGAGAAAGATAAAGGAAGAGAGGCAGGGAGAGAGGAACCAAGCCATCCCACACTGTATGGAGCTGTATAAAGCAAGACTGCATGTGAAATGTGCTAAGCGCAAACATAGGATGTACACAGGAGGTTATGGAAGCGCTTAGACCTGACCTCTACACTGGACTTGGGATCACCACCTCTAGAGGCGGTGATATCTGAGGACTTAAATTGGCAAAATGCAGTAGGAAGAATGGTGCAGGTCTACATGTAGAGAACAGTATCAGCAACTCCTTGAAGCAAGATGGAGTGAACAGCAGGTAATGCTGTATGGCTAGCACATAAGGTAGAAGGGGTAGAAAGGAGCACAGGAAAATGCTGGAAAGGCAAAGATCCTGAATGGTCTTGAAGTCATGCTAAGGAGTTGAGACTTTATCTCCAGCACAGTCAAGTCAGATAACAGAATTTGGAAACAAATGGGACAAATATGGCACTCCATTAGTTACTCTCCTTCAGGCTACAAGAAACAGATGGATTCAGGTTTCTCCAGCTTAGAAAGAGTAACCCTCTTCTAACCAGCTGTGACCAGAAGACTGGGGTCCCCTGGTATCTACAATAATATAATAATTACACACACACTGATAGCACTTTACTTGTATCATTTTTCTACATGATTAACTCATTTAATCAACTCCCCACCCCAACACCATTTTGCAAAGGAGAAAAGTGGAGAACAAAGAGGAGATAAATTTCCCCAGGTCACGTTGCCAGTAAACGCTGGAGCTGGGATTCAACCTGAGACAGCATTACTCTAGAATCCACACACCTAACCACTAAGCTATGGTATTCTCACAAGGTCTCAAAGGCTCTGTCTCGAGTTGTTTGCTGAGAGAAGGGCTATGCATTCAGCAGGTACTCAAATTTCAAGTTCAGACACTAGAATCTTTCTATAAATATAGAGATATCTTTAAATCAATATGAAAATTACATTCAGAACTCTATAGCTTCTATATAAATATAATTTTTGACTTTGAAAGAAATTAATTCAGGCCCTGAATCTACTGATGCATTTGCTGTGAGGCAGATTAACCTATATGTATCCACATCATACCAAATGAAAAATTAGAGTCATCTTCATTATTTTTAACAAAATGAGAGTAAGGTAACATCCTTTTTCCCCCATTTATTTGTGTATTAATTCAACAGGTATTCACTGAGCACTTGCTGTGGGTCCGCCTTGTGCTATGGGAATGTAGTGAGAAATAATGGAAATCGTCCTTAACCTCACGGAACTCACAGATAGTGGGAGAGAGAAACACTAATAAAATATTCACAAAGACACATAATTAAAGATTGTGATATTTGTTATGAGGGGAAAATGCAAGTGGCTTCAAGGCAATAATCAGTACATAAAAAAGTATCAAGCAGAAATTAAATTTCTATTGCTGAAAAATAATTTGCAAAGCATATTAAGAATCCTTAAAGACATTTAAAAATAAAAAGCACATAAAAGATATTTCAAAATAATTTTTAATATTCATAAGATGAGCAAATTTACCCTAGTTTAAGAGAATAAAACAAGTCAAAAATAACATTAATGGTGAAATTTAAAAAAAAATAAAACACAAGGTAAAAGAAAGACTGATTAATGATGCAGGGTTTCTACACAATTTAGGATTTTCCAAATCCTCGGAATCCTTTATTTTGTTTTCTTACCCCATTTCTGCATATCCCAGGGTAACCAAATTTTAATCCCCGGCTTAAATGTTATCTCCTTTCTAAAGTATCCTTCTGAACTCTGCCCTCCTTCCAGTCAGAACAATTGTTCTTTTCTCTCAATATCCAGAATACTTTATTGTGTTTTTCTTAAGGCACTCAAAACATTCGGTGTTGCATTATGCATATCGGTGTTTTACCTCTACCTGAGCCATCTCTGTGTATCACAGAACACCGGTAGTGCTTTCCACATGCAACAGCTGTTGCATGAACAATGATTCTGTACATCCCCTGGCTGTTGATATTTCTATTATAAAGAAGCATAATAGATTTGTATCCACATGTATTGCTACATTGTCCAACGCATGTTCTGGTGGGCCAAAGAATATAATTATCTGATTCAGAAGTAACTTGTAAATTTAAGTTCTCTATGCTAGCCATGTGTGAATGAGTCATTGGGGGTGGATTTTGAATGCCTTTGAAAATTTTTCTTTATAACAAATATAGTTCAAAACAAGTAATTCACATTAAGTTGTGCAACAATAGATGTTATGTAGAAAAATGTCTCATTGAATTTATTTTCTCTTATCTTCCAGTGTCTTCAATTACAAACATGTTTCAAAAAGTATGAAAAGTTTGAGATCCTAAAAGGATCTCCTACCTACTACAAAATAGTTAAGGTGGACAGTAAAGGAACAAAGTAATTATTGAATTTCAAAAATTAAGCACTGTTATAGTAGAATATTGGTCATACTTTTATACTATTTTTGACAGTCACACAGTATTATAGTAATAACTGCACTGAAATGTTACTTTAACTTCATCTGGTATTGATGAAAGGATTTTTTTGTCAGATATTAGGACTGATTAAATATGAATTAAAAAAACATACAATTTACCAGGAATAAGGAGGTACAGAGAATTCATTTGAAAAGTTTAATTTTAGTGTTTTTCTTTCTTCTATTGTAATTTCAAAAGAAATGTAGAAAATCTGAGGTGAAAAAGTACATAGGAATACATATGACAAAGTTCCAAATGTGAAATTCTTGTGGTTCTTTCCATATTTGTGCTCTCTCTAGTTATTTTAATGTCATAGTCACTTCTATGACTTTGCAATAACCAAAACCATAAAACAAGCAAATCCCTGTCCTGAGGTCAAGCAGCCATGTTCACAGCCTTAAAGCCTTGATTTAATAACACTTATTTGGCCAGAAAATACAATGCAAACTCATTTTATCTTTAATTATGAAATCCTACACAGCTACTCTTTAGCTTAATTAATTCATTAAATGTTTCAAGCACAACACAGATAAGTATTTCTTAATGAAATACTTTTTAATTGTATTAATTTATGTTTTAAATAAAATCTTATTTTCTTCCATTAATAACTTCTCTTTTCGTTTTCATTTTCCTTTTTGTGGGGGGAGAGGAGAGTTTAAACTTATGAATTTGGAACACTAATTTCTAAGCATTAACATCAACAAATGTATTACTGTTGCCAGTAGTCAATATTTAATTAGCTAAACTGTAAATAAGACTAATTTTACATATTGAAACCCTGTTGAAATACAGAAATATGTATATCCATTCCCTCTCTTTTCTCAAAACAGTATTATGTATGAACAATCAGCTTAAAGTAGTTTTCATTCAGTTTATCTATAGGTTTGGTATCTTTTAATTCGTTTTAGAAAAATAGCAACGATAAACTTGTTTAGTTTAATAATTTGTAGAGAAAATTATCACTAATTGTAAACTATATTATGGAATATCTCAGTGTTTAATTGTAATACATTTTCAAGTTCTCTTTTTTGTTTCCTTATTTTTTTTGGATATGATGATTTATACAGATTCCTGTAATTTAATGGCTCCAAACATAATATTTAAATGTAGGATGCTAACTATTCTTAATACATGTAGTTAAACAAAAAAAATTAAGATAGAGAATTATTCTATGCTATATAATATGTTAACGTAAGAGAAAGCTGGAAGAAAGGTATACAGAATTCTCTGCACTATTATTGTAACTTTTATGCAAGGCTTTCATGTAAAATTATCACAAATTTAAAAGTTACAAAATATATAACTTTGACCCAACAATTCCACTTCTAAGACATTATCCAAGGGGTGAAGGGAGTCCAACAGTAGGGAATTTGTTAAACAAATTATATAGTATTCATAAATCATACCCATTATAAATTGTAGGCCCCTGTATTTCTTGTGAGAAAGTAAAAATTATCTTGTAGTGTAAATATTGACCCTGCCACATTCATTAGGCTGGAACAAAAGTCTGCTCTATATTTTATCATCTATATTCCTTTCTATATATAAGCTGTATTCTCTGTATTTTACATAATCTAATCATAAACATAAAGTACAACATAAAGTCAACTAGGCCAAGGGTCATGAAGAATTCTAAACAAAGTGAAAACAAGTATAAAAGTAGGGTAAATACTAGGCCGGCCCCATGGCATAGTGTTTAAATTCGGCATGCTCCACTTCGGCAGCCCAGTTCACAGGTTTGGATCCCAGGCACAGACCCATACCACTTGTCAGCCATGCTGTGGTAGTGACCCACATACAAAATAGAGGAAGATTGGCACAGATGTTAGCTCACAGCAAATCTTCCTCAAGTAAAAAGAGGAAGATGGGCAACAGATGTTAGCTCCTCAACAACAACAAAAAAGTAGGGGAAATACATCAGATTGGATAGGATTAGGAATGCTTAGATTTAGAAAAGGGAATTAAATAGTCAGAATGTGAAATGTATTATAATCTGCAAAGTGAATAAATTGATATGAATGTTTATTAAAATGATAATATTTGAAATTTTTAAACAATTCATTATATTGTTACATATTTAATTTTCATAGATTTTTTTTGTATTTTCCATTTCATTATTTTTTAACGGTATAGTCATGATCTACAGTGTCTAGTAACATGGTCCAAATTTTAGTCATTTACATCTTCCCATAGTAATTTAGACTCAAAATGATTTTTATAGGTGATCTGAATTTACTCCTTTGGGCTCCCGTTCCATATATGTAATGTTAAGAAGTTGAACCACATAATGTCTAAAACTTATTTATAATTGTGTTTCTAACTTATAAACTCAATAGACTTTGTATTAAAATCTCAGCAAATTTTTTGATGTAACTTAATAACAGATCCTGAAATGCAAGTGATAAAATAAAGGATTAAAATCCTAGACAACTTGGAGAGGAAGGATAAAGTGGTTGGGGGTGAGGAGGAGCCCAAGGCTCCTGATACACAAAAGAACAAGTGGACAGAAGAGACAGCCCAGGTAACCCGCACCTATAGAGAAACTGGGTGTATGAAAAGTAGCATTGAACATGAGTGGAAAGGACAGACTATTTAACAAATATTGATGAGAAAATTGGCTAGGGGCCAGCCCAGTGGCATAGTGGTTAGGTCTGCACATTCTGCTTCGGCGGCCCAGGGTTCGCCAGTTCTGATCGTGGGTGCAGACCTACTCACCGCTCATTAACTCATGCTGAGGCAGTGTCCCACGTAGAAGAGAGCTACAACTCTACAACTATGATACACAACTATGTAGTGGGGCTTTGGGGAGAAAAAAGAAAAAAGAGGAAGATTGGCAACAGATGTTAGCACAGGGCCAATCTTCCTCAAATAAAAAAAAGAAAGAAAAGAATATTGGCAAAACATATAGAAAAATAAATCTGATCATTAACTCACACTAACCAAGAATTATTCCAGGTGGACTGAAAACCTACATATGAAAAATACAATGTGAAACTATTAGAATAAAATGCAGGAAAATATCTTTTTTTTTTTTTATGGGGAAGATCAGCCCTGAGCTAACATCCGTTGCCAATCCTCTTCTTTTTGCTGAGGAAGACTGGCCCTGGGCTAACATCGTGCCCATCTTCCTCTGCTTTATATGGGACGCCGCCACGGCATGGCTGACAAGCAGTGCGTCGGCGGGCGCCCGGGATCCGAACTCGCGAACCCCCCGGGCTGCCAAGCGCGGACGAAACCGCTGCGCCACCGGGCGGCCCCCAGGAAAATATCTTTATGATATTAGGTCAGGGAAGAATTTCTCCAGAAATTTAAAAAAAAAAACATAAATATGTATATCTAGCTATAGTATGCTAAAGTTAAAGTGATCTTAAAGATAGTCTTTCCCAATTCCTTAAAACATAGAGAAATAAAGTCAAGGGGAGTAGACAATCAAAAAATTAAGTATATGTTTAATAGTTTCTGTGATTTCTTTAATTTTAAAGAAGAAACAGTTTTTCAATATTTGAAATCAGAATCATTTTTATTTAAAACTGCAAATATCTGATTAGAGGTTGCTTGAAGAACTGCATTTTAAAAGCTATTCTTCTTCAAAAATAAAAAAATAATGACGATGCAATAAATAGAATATTGTAAAATAAATTCAAATTTTAAGTTAATATAGTTAGTGAGATCTTACAAAATAAATATGATTGTGTAAAAATTGAGAAAAAATTTATTTCATGAGCAAATAAAAAAAGAAGCAAGAAAAACGGCATAAAACAGTAAAAGCAAAGCCCTATAAACAATTGAAAGAGGGAGGAGGAGAAACCAGATATTGTTTAAGAATTCTAGAAACAGCTTTGTAAATGAGGTGTCTTTTTAAATGGTCTTAAATGACAGGTGGCACTGTGACAAGCTGTGATAGTGGGAGAAGAAAAAATATTATATAAAATAATTATTTATAATCAAAGGGCCAGAAGTGGGAAAACTATTCATCCCTTTTTACATAATCCTACAGTTCACAAAAGGCACTACTCAATATGACAGCCAAGTTCTTTTCTATTTTTGCTGCCCATGCTGACCCTTTCCTGCACTTTTTGGCTTAACTTCCATATGGCGTTCATGCCTCTCCAACCCTGCCTGTGCCGATCCAGACATCACAGGCACAAATGTTACTGTGCTACTCCCCTGCTTAAAACTCCTCTTCGGAAAACCCAGTGCTTGCACATTAAGATTGTAACTTCCGGTAACGTTAAATGTCTTCTAACATCTGACTCTCCCCAGCACACTTTACACACAAGTGGAACTGGGGTATTTGTGGTTGGCAAACTCAGATACTCCGTGAGCCCCTGGCCCTGCCCAGGTTACTCCATCTAACCCCCTACACCAGTCCTTCCTCAATGCCCACCTAGTGAGCTCCACCTTGTCCATCAGAACCAACTCAATCGCCTCCACCTTGCTGGAGCCTTCCTGGTTCTCCATGGCAGAGTTCCCTCGGATTTCTCTCACCATCTTCCCTTGCAAAAGGCAGGCATAACTCTGTGTGGCAACTGTGTGTTTACTTTTCTGACCCCTTATTAGATGTGATCCTTGAAGGCAAGATTCATGCTCTTTGCTTTGATGTATCCTGGCACCTACACAGAGCAAGCCCTCAATATATTTGATAGTCAGTTAGTGAATCAATGTGAAATACAAGATATGCAAAAACAACAGCTTTCCAATAAACCAGCAGCAACCAATTAGAAAATCTAATTTCAAACAAAAAAATATTTCATTCAAAACAACAGCAGAAACATTAAAGTACATAAGAGTAAATACAAAATATTGGAAATACAAGTGTGAAAACACAAAAAGTTGGATTTGTTGAACAAGCTCATGGCCAAGAATATTTATAAGTGGAGGTGAAAATTTGGCTATCCATAGGGAAACAAATAGATTCCAAACTTAAATCCTAAAATAAGGATTAATCACAGGTTGATTAAAGATCTAAATGTATCCAGAAACACATGAAAACGATAGAATAAAATAGAAAATAGCAGTTTTATGTTACAGCGTGGGATGACTTCTGAAATAAGACAACAAAACGTACAAGCCATAAAGAAAATAGGTAAATTTGATTCCATTTAAATGTAAAATATCAGTAAGACACAGGAGACCACAAGCAAATTTAAAGACAAGCCATAACATAAGAGAAGATAGTTGCACGGTTTATAACTGCAAAGGAATAGTTTTCGAAATATAGATACAACTATAAACCGTTAGGAAAAGATAGCACATGGAAAAGTGGGCAGTGGAACTGAAGGCATAATTCATAAACGAGGAAAATCAATTGGTCAATAAACATATGAAAACATGTTCAAACTGCAGAGAAATGTAAGTTTATGTAACTTTAAATGTAACTTTAAAACATCCATTTACCCAAAGGGGGGAAAGTCGCACCTGAAAATATCAGGTGTTGGTGAGGAAGCAGAGCAGAGTGCTCAAATTCAGTGGAATCTGCATTTGGATACACCGTCTGGGAAACAATTTGGCGATATCTAATACGTATGTGCCAACTTATGCCCAGCAAATCCACCTCTAAGGATATAACCTAAAAACAACAACAAAAAATCCCTCTTGCACATTTGTACTAGGAAATACAAATGGTGGTAGAGTTGAAACTCTGCACAGCAACAGCATATACTATTTAAATAAATATAAAAATGTAATAAACGTAGAAAAACTATGCATGGAATTATAAACATAAGTTTACTTCTGAAGTCACTGTGTTGGGATACACATTGGGCTTCAACTTGAACCATTTTATTTCTTTTTTAAAAATCTGAAGCAAAAATAGGAAAATGCTATTTTTAAGAAAGTTTTATGCTCTCTGCTTGAAATATTTCATAATTTAAAGAAATCGGGCAATATCAATTGCTGCTGAAGATGTGATAAAAGAATTTCTTTCATTTCATTAGTTCTGGGCTTATAAATTGGAACAATTACCTGTGAGCAATCTGAAAACATCTAGTAAAGTGAAAATGTACATGTTTTAAAAACCAGCAAGTCCACCTCTATCCACGTACCCTGGAGAAATGTGGACACATGCAATCAAGGAGAATTATTTAAGTGTATTTGTTGAAGCATGGTTTATAGGAGCAAAAACAGAAAAACTTCATAAATATCCATTAACAGAGGAAGTGTGGTTTATGTATGTAATACAGGACAATACAACCATTGAAATGAACAAACTAGATTTATGTACTAACAGACATAAATACTGAATACAACTGTTGAGTGTGTTAACGTCAAAATGCGTCTTCAACTCTCAACAAGTTTCTAGCTTAAAAAATTTAAAGCACAAAAAAAATTTCTGTGATAATATTGGTAAAAGATGGGTAGTTCATATATGGTGGTTTGTAATATGATTCTATGCAATTTCCAGTATGTCTGACATATTACATAATAAGAAAAAAAACCCTAAATGAAACAATGGTAGGTATTGTGGATAGCTTTGAATTACAAGTTCAAGTTTAATTATTACTCTAGGTAATGAGAAACCACGGAAAAATTCAAGAGGGGGAATTATATGTTTCAAACTGAAATTCAGGAAAATTAATCTGGAAGGAGTACAAGGTCAATCGAGCAGGCAGTAAAAAGAGCAGCTGGAAAGTCTCACCAATACTTGATCCTAAAGTTATAGAAGGAGATTTTCAACTGGAAAGAGCCCACGGATGACACTGATATTCCCAGGTAGCACCATAAGATATGTCATTTGGTTGTTTGTAGTGACTCAGCGAAAGGGAAAAGCCAGTATTGTCTCTAAGATCTGGAACTGAATCATTTTTAAGTGAGCAGCAGTTGTAATAGAAATATCTACTTATATATGTTTATATGTGACAAAATGGCTAGTTTGGGAAGAAAAAATAATATGTTTAGACTCGGTGGCTTGGGGTCCACTACAACTATCAAGCAGGAAGTGGTTCTTAGCAATTTGGGCATGCAAATCTGGAGACTGGAAGTGAGATTAAAGTTTAAAATACCTACTTTAGAGATGTCTTTTGAGAAATGAAAATAAAACTGGAGGGTTCTGGACTAAATAAGGATTCTAAGGGGAAAAGGATAAGATTTTAGAAAACAGACCGTTGAGAGAACTCTTGCCCTGGTGGGCGTTGGGAGGGCATGAGGGAGAAGGGAAGCCAGAGAAAGATGTAGTGGAAACGGCAGAAGGAGGTGCAGCGCAGGGGTCGTGGTCCTCCACGCCCATGTGGCAGCAGGTATTAGAAGCAGAGGATGTGCATTTAGACTGGAGACTGGCAAGGCACATATAACGGAAGGTCCAGAAAGTAGGGCTTCCTAGGTGATACCATCTGTGCTTCTGGTAGCTAACACAAATTGAAGTGACACTAAAAAAAAGAAAAATTGAATGGGGGCCAGCCAGGTGGCACAGCGGTTGGGTTCGCACACCCCGCTTTGGTGGCCTGGGGTTCACAGGTTTGGATCCCGGGCACAGACCAACACATCACTTGTCAAGCGATGCTATGGTGGCATCCCATATAGGGTGGAGGAAGATGGGCACGGATGTTGGCTCAGGGCTGGTCTTCCTCACAAAAAAAAAAAAAAAAAATGAATGAAGAGAAGAGCTAGTCAGGCAAAACTAGGAGGCCCAGCCCCTCAAGTGAGGAAGGACGGCAGACCCAGTACAGGTGCAGCCAAGGTGTGATCACCCTAGCAACCTGCACAGTGGTTCCCATGCCAGCACCCACACCAACCCATGCATGTCATTTTGCCAGACTAATAATGTCTAAAACACCTTTAATCAAGTAATTGCTCTGGATTAAAATCCAACCATGCCTTCCCATGTTGTATCAAATATAAAACCCAGCAAAGTGTTTTGCCCAAGGCAAACAGAGATGTGCTGTCTCAAAGAGGCGATACTAATATGAAATACTCCAAAATGATGATACTCCTTCAGCGTGGTAAGTCAAGTTAGTATTTGTTCTCGAGAAATATCAGTATCCATAGGGAAAAGGTCTACCATGTGCCAGGCAGTTTGCATATTTTATCTTCTTTACAGCTTACAGTAACCCTACAGCAGAGCTTTTGACACTTGACAATCATTTTATACATGAGGGTCAGAGCTGGAAAGTCAGTGGACCAACGAAAGGTCTTTGTTTCCAGAGTTTTCCTCTGCACTATACTGTGTTATGCTCACAGCTCAGAACTCTTTGAGTTGAGGCTTAAGTCATGTTAATAATCTGAAATAGTGGGTTTTCCCAAAGCAGAGATCTGTGGAGAGTTGTTCAGAGACAAAAACAATGTAGTTCTTGGTAGAAGAGAGGGATCAATCAACTCGATCTAATTCAGAAAATCACACGTCGTAAAAATCAACATCGAAGAGATTGAAGAAAGCCTATATTGGAATTACACTTTTGCATATAGGACTATTTCTGTAAAAGTTTTTCATGTTTAAAAATAAAGACAAGCGCGGCGGTTTAGTTCGCGCTTTGGCAGCCCAGGGTTCGCGAGTTCGGATCCCGGGCGCCCGCCGACGCACTGCCTGTCAGCCACGCCGTGGTGGCGTCCCATATAAAGTGGAGGAAGATGGGCACGGATGTTAGCCCAGGGCCAGTCTTCCTCAGCAAAAAGGGGAGGATTGGCGACGGATGTTAGCTCAGGGCTGGTCTTCCCCACAAAAAAAAAATAAAAAAAAATAAAGACAAGAAAGAAAATTCCTTAATCTCAAGTCCATTTAAAGGGATGCACGTATCTCAGGGTTTCAGGCTGGCAGATTGCACATATCACAGGAAAAGTGACAAAGAGATCCGAGGAACCATTCGTGACATTACCTTTGACAGTAGGAATTGAGACACTCAGCAGAGACTGAGCACTGGAACAGAGATATTAAATGGTTCCAAACTATATTGGGGGAAAATCTACGTAAGATAGGACCTTCATGATTATTATAGGTTATTTAAAAAAAGGATACCAGGGCCAGCCCAGTGGCCTAGTGGTTCAGTTCAGCGTGCTCTGCTTCAGCAGCCTGGGTTCATGGCTTCAGGTCCTGGGTGCAGACCTACACCACTCATCAACCGTGCTGTGGCAGTGACCTACATACAAAATAGAGGAAGACTGGCCACAGATGGTAGCTCAGGGTGAATATTCCTCAGCAAGAAAAAAAAAAAGAAAAGAAAGTATACCATGTCCTAGTCAAGGGTGCCATATCAGAGGGTACATTCAGAGCAGAATACACTGTCATAAAAATGTGTGTAGTGGTTAGGACAGATATTCTGAGAAGGCACTAGAAATCAGTGCAAAGAACTGAGCCTTCAGACTCAAGAGTGGATCTCATTTCCCTTAAAATCACAGTTTTTCTACATGAAATGAAGATGATGTCTGACCTGCCCACTGATGAGTGGGCTATTTTAAAGGGGAACTATATGTAAAAGCATGTTTTAAACTGTAAACTACTATGAAAACATAACTTGTTGGTATGATTCTTTGGTGGGGTTTTTTTTGGTTTTTTTCTCCCCAAATCCCCAGTATATAGTAGTACATCACAGTTGTGCATTCTTCTAGTTGCTCTACGTGGGACACCACCTCAGCATGACTTGATGAGCAGTGCAGTCCATGCCCAGGATCTGAACCAGCGAACCCTGGGCCACTGAAGCGGAGTGTGGGATCTTAACCGCTACGCCACCAGGCCGGCCCCTGTTGGTATGATTCTTAATGGAAAATTCCTCTTGCTGGAAAACAGTTACCACAGGTTCTAATTCTATACTATTTAAAATTTCACAATCAACATTAAAAATAAATACATACAGAGGCTGGTCCCGTGGCCTAGTGGTTAAGTTTGGTGTGCTCCACTTTGGTGGCCCAGGTCCGGTTCCCGGGCATGGACCTACATCACTTGGCAGCAGCCATGTCAGCAGCCACACTGTGGCAGCAACCCACACTCAAAATAGAGGAAGATTGGCACAGATATTAGCTCAGGGACAATCTTCCTTAAGCAAAAAAAAAAAAAAAAAAAGTATATATATATGTGTGTGCATATATATGTGTGTATATATATACACACACACATAAATAGTCTAAATAGCAACTGAAGCAAAATATCACAATATAAGAAATATATCTAAAGATAATATTATAGAGCTTCATTTTTTCTTTTAATTTAGGTAGCCTTTAAACCAAAACTTATTCCCTCAAAACAAAATTATGCACTTTGGGGTTTTTTGTTGTAGTTGTATGGTATGTTCTTAGGGAAGCTAGCTTCTAGTGCTTCCTCTAAGAATTTTCAGAAAATGTCTTTAGGAAAAGTTTAAAAATATATTGTGCAAAGCTGAAGCTACGAATAGTGTCTTTTAGGTAAGATGTAAGACATTTTCTGACTGATATATTTCCAATTACAGCCTTTGTATTGCAATTCAATTAATCTTGCTGAAGCTAATGACGAAGGGGGAAATTACAGAGTGCCTCCAGGAAGGCTGTGCCAATACTCCTGGACATGCCAATCAAAACCATGGTGACACATTTCTGAATACAAACTTACTCAACAATTTAGCAAAGATTTATTGACTGCCTCTTTTGTGCCAGGCTGGACCAGTCTGGCACTGGGTCCTACTCATCACTGTCTCCCTCCGTGCATGGGACACACTGGACTTGCAGGTATTAATGCCAATTTTTCTTGAGCTTCTTTTTACAGGTTCATCCTTGATATATTTCACATTAATATGTCTTTAGTTAATATATATTACATATAAATATATCGATATTTTTAACTGAAAAAATATATCAAATATGTTACAGATTCTAACTCTAAAGCAGAGAAATTACTTCCTTCAGCATTGATTCTGAATCCTAGATGAATCACGGATGTCCAAGTGCTTCAGGTGTTGTGATGTTACTTTTTTTAAGTAATTGTATTGCTCTCTCTTTGCTTTCTATTCAGGCACTGAAATTAACCTATCAGCAGAGAGCATAATAACTGAAACTTCTTAGATGCTTTATTTGGGAATTTATTTTGTATTCTGGGCAGTTTTATTGTCATTTAAAAGGGAGCTGCAACTAGCTATCACCTTGAGTATTAAAATGACACTTTTTGGATGGGAATGTAACCAAGTGATCTTTTATTGGAGATACAAATTGAAATTTCATTGAAATGCTATTGAACTTTATCTTCTTCTAAGTAATGATGTTTTGTAAAATTTGGACAAGGTGGCTCATTTAGAGCTCAAAATCAAAGGCAGAGAAGTTTTGCACTGCTGTTTGTTTCTGGAGTCAATGGAGTGTTCAAGCCACTTGGCTCCTAGTAATTAAGGTGTCCTGTGGGCAAATGTAGCTTATATAAACCTCATTTCACAGAGAACATTAAACTGCAACTGCAAAATGATCAACTTTATATTTTTCACAATTCAAAGAGAGAGGAAGACTACATCAAACTGAAAAGCTTCTGCACGGCAGAAGAAACCATCAACAAAATGAAAGGGCCACCTATGAAATGGGAGAAAATATTTGCAAAACATACATCTGATAAGGGGTTAATAGCCAAAATACACAAAGAATTCATACAACTCAATAGCAAAAAAACCTAACAACTTAAAAAATGGGCAGAGGACTTAAATAGACAGCTTTCCAAAGAAGACATACAAATGACCAACAGGTACATGAAAAGGTGCTCAGCATCACTAACCATCAGGGATATGCAAATCAAAACCACAATAAGATATCACCTCACACCTGTTAGAATGGCTATTACCAAAAAGGCAAGAGATTAGTGTTGGCGAGGTTGTGGAGAAAAGGGAACCCTTGTGCACTGTTGGTTAGAATGCAAATTGGTGCAGCCACTATGGAAAACAGTATAGAAGTTCCTCAAAAAATTAAAAATAGAACTAGCATATATCCAGCAATCCCACTTCTAGGTATATATCCAAAGGAATTAAAATCAGCATCTCATAGACATCTGCACTCCCATGTTCACTGCGGCCTTCCTCATAATAGGCTTTCTTTGCTCAAGCCCAGTTCAGAAAGGCTGCAAAGATGTGTTCCTTTTCAAAGGGCTGTCCCAGGAAGTTTGCAGTTATCTGTCAACAAGCTGTATCTATCTTTCAAGAGTTTTGAGCATCATAGACCAAGCACTGTGTTAGATCTTATAAAATATATTTAATGTTAACAAAACATGGGGTTGGTATTCTGATCCCCATTTTATAAATAAGAAAAGTGAGTCTCAGGAGTATTTGAAATTTCCCATAGGTTACACAATTATAATTGGCAGAGTCACCAATTAAATTGGACTGACTGATTGTAAAGATTGTCTTTGTTCCATTTTTCTAAACTACTCCCACTATAACTGTGCCCCAAAAGATCACTTGTACCTTTGTAAAATGGGGCTACATTTTGATGCCCCTCTTACATTCTTTAATTAAGCTTTTTTGTTTTGAGATAACTAGTTCCACAGGCCATTGTAAGAAATAATACAGAGGGACCCTGCCTACTCTTCCCTCAGTTTTCCTCTATCTTATAACACTATAATCCAGTATTACAACAAGCATATTAATACATTAATGTAGTCAAGATACAGAAGATCTCCTTCATCATGAGGATCCTTCACATTGTCCCTTTCTTTCCACATCCACACACTAACTCCCCTCCCTCTTCCCTGTCCATAACCTCTGGCTACTACCAATTCGTTCTTCACTTCCATAGTTTTGTATCTCAAGAATGTTATACAAATAAAATCACACAGTTTATAACCTTTGGGGTTTGGCTTTTTTTCACTCATGCAACATAATTCTCTCGAGATTCATCATTGTGTGTATTTCAGCAGTTTAAGCTTTTTATTACTGAGTGGTATTGCATGATATGGATGCACTACAGTTTGTTTAACCATTTACCCAATGATGGATACCTGGTTTGTTTTTGGTTTGGGGATATTTCTAATAAAGCCACTACGAACATTCATGTATAGGTTTGTGTATGAACAGAAGTTTTCATTTCTCTGGGATAAAAGCTCAGGAGTGCATTTGATGGGTCGTATGGCAGTTGCGTAATTAGTTTGTTTAAGAAACTGCCATATTGTCTTCAGGAGTGTCTGAGCCATTTCACATTCCCAGCAGCAATGTATGAATGATCCAGATTTTCTGCCTTCTTGCCAGCATTTGGTGGTGTCACTGTTTTTTATTTTAGCCTTTCCAATAGGTGTGTATTGACATCTCATGGTGGTTTTAATTTGCATCTCCCTGATGGCTAATAATAGTGAACATCTGTCCCTGTGCTTATTTGCCACCTGCGTATCGACTTTTGTGAAGTGCCAGTTCATGTCTTTTGCCCATTTTCTAATTGAATTGTTGTTTTTTAATTTTACTGTAGAGTTTTAAGAGTTGTTTTATTAGTCCTTTGTGAGAGATATATAGCTTGTAAACATTTGCTTCCAGTCTATAGCTCTTTTTTCATCCTCTTAACAGGCTTTTTCACAGAGCAAAACCTTTTAATTTTGATGAAGTTAATTTATCAATTTTTCCTTTTATGGATCATGCTTTTCATGTCAAGTCTAAAAATTCTTTGCCTAGTCCTAGTTCCCAAAGATTTTTCTTATATGTTTTGTTAGAAATTTTATAGTTTTACTTTTTACATTTAAATCCATGTTCTATTTTGAGTTAAAATGTGTGAGGTTTATGTTGAGATTCATTTACTTTGCCTATGGATGCTCCAGCAACATTTGTTGAAAAGGTAGCCCTCCTTCATTGAATTGTTTCTACACCTTTATCAGAAACTCATTGGCTATATTTGTGTGGGTCCTTCTTCGAAAATAAATTTTTTCTTAATTATAGGGTCCGAACATATGCTTCCACCAAAGCTCCTACACTTCTCCATGAGTGAACAGAATAATTCACTAACGATGCTCTAAATGTCCAAGCTAGGTGTGACTACAATAGAAAATAAATTCTAGTGCCTACATATTATTAAGAAGGACTAGTTAATATTCATTACTCTAAAAATTATTTTAGTATATTACTTCTAAAATTTAATTGAATCACGTCCAATAATCCCACTTTATCAGATGTATTAGTTGCTACTAGTTTTAATAGAAGCTGATGCTGGCTGATTTAGACAGAAAGAAATTTAGTCAATTTTTCATTACTTCAAATTAGGGATAGAGGGGTGGGGAGCCAGGTTCAAGACTAAGCAACCACAGGTGATCCCTGAAATCATTAAAGTTTCTTGATGAGGCTATTGCCTTTGGACAGTAGGTGTAACAGTTTGCCATTGCTTCTACTTGCTCATCAATAAACTGATCCAGAAATGGCTACTCTGTCATCTCCTGTGACATGAGCCCTCCACTGGGTTGCCTCTTTTGTCACTAACTCAAAGTTTGGTGACATAATTGGTAATACTCAGCTCATTTCTCATGCCCTAGCAGCCAGGAAGATGAGGGAAGAATATTTTTGGAATTTCACCTTCTATAATGTGAGGCATTATCTGCTGTCTTTAACATTCATAGTATTGATAATGTGGGAGTACTCTCCAAATATTTAGAAGGAGATTCAAATGCTGGGTGAAAAAATAAATGACGCATGTCTGAGTCATATTGTTAATTTGTTTAGCTGCTTATGGAGGCACATTATAACCTATTTATACTAGTTTAGGAGGGATAGGAAATATGTAGTCATAACTTGCTTTGAAATTTTTTCTTGTGAAAAATACTTCACTTATTCTAGAAGCGAGTAGACTAAAACCAAACAAACAAGCAATTCTACTGCCCAGAAATCAACTAAAATAGAATCTCTGGGAAGGGATCTTGTCATTGCTATTTACTAAAACAAACAATCAAAAAAACTCAAAACCCCTCCCCTTTAATTGTAATGTGCATCCAGGGTTGAGAACCATTGCTTTAAGGGTTAGAACTATGGTCTTGTTTATTAAGTCAAATGCTAGAGCAGGCTTATAACTGCTTCTTGCCTCTTTTCCCCCATTTTTATACAGAGGCAGGCTAGACCCATACACACTATATGCAATACTTGTGGTTAGACCTATCACTCAAATACTTCATTTTTCTTCAACTTTATTATCATAAACCCTAGTTCAACTATGGAGGTGGATAACCTGTTTGAAAATATTCTAAGACAAAATTAGCACAGGGAGAGGGTCCCACAGCTAGGGAAGAGCTTCTCAGTGCAGTTCTGGGGGGACCACACGGCCTCCAGCTCCCTACAACGAAATCACTATAAAATTCAACCAGCTGAGAATGTTCCATTCCTGTTAATGGTGCACCAGGTAATTCAGGACAGCCTACTTGCCAATGATTAGAAATGCTGGACAAATACAAAAATCATCTATTTGAAGGCATTGAAACCTACCAAAGACAAAAGTTATTTTTCTAGGAAATTCTAAAATATAGTATCAAATGAAAATCCTAGACCTGAAAAAAAATAAATCCATAACAACAAACAGGTTTAACAGTAGACCATTCACAGCTGAACAGAAGATTAGTGAACTGGAAGAAATGTCAGAAGAAAATATCCATCCTGAAGCTGTGAGAGACAAAAAGATGGAAAAGGAAAAAAGCATAGAGGCATAAGAAATATGGTAGAAATTATCTCACATATGAGTAAGGAAGAAGAGAAAGAATGAACAGAATTGATATTTGAAGGGGTAATGATAGATAATTTTTCAGAACTGAAGAAAGATATCAAGCCATAGAATCAAGAACTATAGATCCAAGAATAATTAACAAAATGAAAACTAATTTACACATATCATAGCAAAACTGAAAACCAGAGAAAGAGGACATTAAAAGCAGCCAGAGTGGGGCCTGGCCCCATGGCGTAGCAGTTAAGTTTGCTCTCCTCTTCAGTGGCCCAGGGTTTCGCAGGTTCGGATCCTGGGCGCAGACAGACGCACCGCTTGTCAGCCATGCTGTGGCAGAGTCCCACATAAAGTAGAGGAAGATGGGCACGGATGTTAGCCCAGGGCCAGTCTTCCTCAGCAAAAAAGAGGAGGACTGGCAATGGATGTTAGCTCAGGGCGAGTCTTCCTCACAAAAAAAAGCAGAGGAAAAAACCCTAATCATTTTCAAAAGGCAACAATAAGCCTGACTTTTCTATGCCAAAAATAATAGGTAGAAGACTTGTTTCTTCTCAGTGCTGGGGGAAAAAAATACTTCCATGCCAGTAATTCCCAATCATGGTGAACCACCAGAATTACCCAGTGCCTTTCCAGGATACTAAAAACTCACCACTAGTTGGTCTCCTTGTCAATTGTCCTACTTCATTACAAACCCAAGATTCACAGATATTGCTAATTTGAGAATGAACATTTAACCCTTGTAAAACAGATCGGTGATTTCCTGGGTTCTTAGAACACTACAAGCCCCTTTATCCTGGGTCTTTACTCAACTCTCCACGCCCCTCCAGACATATATTATTATTTAGGTATGCTATTTCTTCTGCATGGAACTCTTAACAAAGCCTTCTTCATTCATGATTTCTCAGCTCCATGGTCACTTTGTAAGTCACAACAGTTCATACTCTCTATGTAGACTACACAGGTACTTGCCATATGTTGCCTCAATTCTCTCTCCTCTCACCCATCCATCCATGCCCTACCTCCTCAAGTAGGAAACAAAGAACAAAAGAAACCTCTTAGATACTAGGAAGGAGGTGTTGCCCTGTAGCAACCACCTTGCAGAGCCATAAACCCAGATCTATGAAGAATATAAAATGAACTCTGAGCTATAGATTTCTCTTCTTTAATAAAGTCTGAAGCATTAAATCTCCAATAAAGAAAACCATTACAGCATCATTCAGAACTCACTGAGTCTTAAATTAAGTACAATTTTCTTTTTTCCCCCCAAATCCTGATGATATGGCAATAATTATCAGCCCTGGCATCAGATTAAAACCCCCCCGGGAACTTTAAAAGCATATCCACGCTCAAAATCCAGCCAGATCAATTCAGTGAGGAAAAGCCCAAACTCTGTGGGGGGCGCCAATATGCAGTCATGGGGGAGAACCATTTTTCTTAAGTAGAGGGCTAAGTAACGTAGATAATTAAGCAAAGGATCAGGAAGCAGCAGTACCTGTCTTAAGTAGCCTTCAGAATTTTAAACAGTTGTCATGTTTTAAATGTAAAGGCTACATTTCATACTTAAATTTGGTATTTTATAGCTAAACTCAACACAATGATTGGCACTAGATGTACTTTCGTTTTGAAGACTTACACAGCTAACACTTAAAGATTCCAAAGTGTAACAAAGTCTATACAAGCATCAGTAAAATGACATGGACACTTTGGTCCTTAAAGCATTCAGGGAAATACAGTCCTATTTCCTATAAGTTAAATAAGTTAAAAAGAAAAGGCAGATTTTTCAAAACAAGCTCAAATATATAAAAAGTATGCTTTATTTTTTTTCTTGAATAGTATTTGAGAAATTTTCTAGAGTTACATAGAGATAAACAGAGTTCTCTCTGATTGCCACTCTGAAAGTTATAGTTTTTGAAAGATATGCTAAATTTAAATTTTAAACTAATATAAATTTTTTTCCAAATAAAGAATAATGTGAACATGTAACAATTTATACAATAAAAACTTTCCTTGTATGCTATTAATAGATTTTATGAACATTTTCTTCTCCTGGGTGGAGCTATTATATAGTTAGGAAGGATAACAATTCAGTGTGTATAAGTACTAACATGTCACTGGGAAATATATACATATTATATTTAATATATAACATATGTGTCATATATTACATGTATACATGCATGTGTACATATGTATGCATGCACATATACGCACATGTTCTATATGCATGCACATCTATATATGCACATGCACACTTTGAAGGATAGTGAATGCTCAGAGAAAAGCAATTTCATATTTACAAAGAAAAAAATCATGAGGATAAAAATAACTATACATGTTTACACATGCAGTGCATCTTATATAAAAATTTACACGTACAAGTAAGAAAGTGGCATATAGCCAATTTAAAAACCTAAGGGAACCAAGAAAAAAAAAACATTATTTAAGTATCTATATTTCAATTCCTGCCCGTTAAAAGCATCAAGCAACACAAACAACCCAGCCTCTTAGGTCAAGGTCACGGCCTAGTCCAGTACTGCCAACGTTCAGGCCTCTGGGTGTCATTGTCACACTCTCTGATGCATGACTATCACCACATACCACCTTTTGATTTGTCAGATCCTAGTAAATATGTACTATTTTTTTAAATTGTGTTTTTCTTTAAATGAACTCACTTTTCATTAGGTTAATTTAAACATAATCTTTTATAGAACCACTTTAAATAAAAGGTCATTTTTCATAAACAAAGGTAATGCTAAAATAAATATATTTTTTAAAAGTTTTAAATTCTACCTGGATGCTTTCAGCTGAATTTTGGAGCCTGTTCTCCTCTCTTAAAAGGAGAGATCAACTGATTTTTAGATGGTACAGTGAAAATGAAATCAAGTCCATCCAAAGTGGCCTGGAGAAATATCTGTATCGTACTTCCTTATGGTGGCATAAATTCTTTCACTAAATAGCACTTTTCCCCCCTCAGTTTTATTGAAATATAATTGGCATATAACATTGTATAAATTTAAGGGGTACATCATAATGACATGATACATGTATATATATTGTGAAATGATTACCACAGTAAGTCCAGTTAACATTCATCACCTCACACAGTTACATTTTTTTTCTTGTGATGAGAACTTTTAAGATCTACTCTCAGCAATTTTCAAATATACAATACAGTATTGTTAACTATAGTCACCATGCTGTACATTACATCCCCAGAACTTATTTATCTTGTAAGTGGAAGTTTGTACCTTTTGACCACCACACCCATTTTCCCATCTCCCACCCACCAATGGCACTTTTCTCTGAGATATAAGTGACTTAGAGTTGAGTGAAGTGAATGATAATATTAGCCTTACACTACATTACCAATTAAAGACAACACATTTACTTTGAACAGTGCACATAACTGTGCTGCTACCTGGCTACATATATTGCAGAGTAGAAGCTGTTGCATAGTAGCTTTAACACTGAACTTGAAGTTATAAAACCTAGATTTGAGTATACACACTCACATAACCCAAACCCAACCTGTGTGTCTGTAACTCCGGCTGATTCATTTTACTTCTTTTGTATTTTAGTTTATGTATAAAATGGGGGTAAAATTAAATACACTTTCAAAAGCATGCTGGGAGAATTATGTAAAATATGTGAAAAGTCTTTATAAGCTGTAAAAGGAATGGTACATCATAATGAAACATGATTATGTTACTATTATGAAGTCCCAAGTTAAGTTTTGATGTGTTTGCCCTCCCAGTCACTTTACTGTTAAGCCAAAATATTAGCCAAGCTTTTTGCAATGAATTCAGTAAAACCGCAGGCAAAATACTTTGCACGTGTTCAAAGATTACAACCACCATTTATTTCAAACAACACGAAAACAACAGCTTTCTTTATTAAACAAATTTCTGTTCTCTTCTAATAACAAAACATCATTTCATATTCCATCCAATTTGACTGACAAGGTGCAAAGGCTCATTGAGGAACAGTGTTACAATATAAAACTGAATTACTCAGAGGCTAATCCTGCTCTGTATCTTAAAATAAAACTAACAGAGATTTATGCAGAAAGTTAAAGAAAATGTTCTCTACCAAGAATTCTTGGGCTCCCAAGACAAAGTTCCCAGAGCTTGAAGAAAAAAGAAAATACTGTGAGTCAAGTGAGGCAAAAACAGTAAAACTGAGGGTAAGGAAATTATAGTATATTCTCTTTTAATTAGTCTAATTTGATAGAAATCACTTTTACCTTAAAACTAGCACTTCAAAATTCACAAAATCTAGAGATGATCTGTAGATGGTGGGAATACAGGAATACAAAATAATTTTTATTTTGTTTGTCTTGCTTTTTATCTTCTACAGTTTCTAAAATGAAGTGGATGTAAATGGCAACAGACCAAAGATATGAATACTTACTAGTCCCACACAGTAGTACTCACATGGCTTATTATGATGCAACAGAACAACACATTACAACAAAAATACTTCAAAAAAGACACTGTTTCAACTATATAGACTTCAGATTAAACTATTTCCGTCACGTTATTTTAGACCTTTCCAAAATATCAATTATTAGAGTGCTTTTGAAAAACATTTAAAGAAATTGAGAATGTAAATCTTCCAAAGATATTTGACCACTGTATGATTATCCTACTCATAATTTATTTCAGTCATTTGAAAGATTTCCCTTAACACAGAGTATAATCTGTGTTATCTAAGGAGACACCATCTTCGAAGGTTCACCTTGCCAGGAGTCACGTGTAAATCTATCAAGATAAAAACTGAGATGTGAACTCTTCTATCTGACCCCTGATTTAATGGCCTCCCCCAGGTATTGCATAGGCATAATCATTTAATATCAAAATCCAGCAAAATGTCTGGGTTTGGCTTTCACAGTTAGGCTTACTTTTATTTTCTTTGTTTTTGTACTTAAGTTTTGAACATTCAAAGAACATCAGGCATGCCCATATGCACGCATAGGGATTTTTAAAAAAAGGAAAAAAAAATCCCACTTATGTAGATAATAGAGGTTCTAAGAACACCTGAAATGTCATATACACAACCATACAGGTACAAATAAATTAATATATAAGGACTGGATAGAAAGTACACAAGACCTTTTTCTACTCTAAAATTTCAAGAACCAGTAATTTTTGTACATATAGATACAGAAATAAGTGGCATGTACACACAGTGTTATTACACATAATAGTCACCATGAATAAAAATCTAAAATAAAAATAGCTCAAAAAATTAGAATTTTCATGCATTCTAAATCCATATTTAATGAGAAAGAGATAAATGATAAATAACCATGGATATACTGGATCCATTTCAGAAACCAATGCCCAGGATACACAATATTCTAGAATGAGTAAGACTTAAACACACCCAATACAACCTCCACATCTGAAATCCATAGATTGAGAATTCGTATCTGAAGTAATAATCCTGAAAAAAGTTCTTTTGAACTTTTGACTCATCAAAATTATTAAGTTACTTATACATTTTATCTTAAATATATTTATTGCATCTAATTCTTGACGAATTGGTAATGCATGCCATACAAGATATAACCTCTCTTCACAAAATAGTTTCTAGAGATTTGGGAGACCAGAGAAAATTTTAAATATTCTAATCAACCAAAAAATATGCAAATGTACACACAAAACTCCCATTTATATTAATGAGTGAGCTTCTACAAAGGGGTAAATTTTGATAAACATCTCTCACAGACAACTACTCTCTTCCATCATCAGAGGAAAGCTGGTTTGTAAAAGAACAGGCAAACTTAAAGAGTTTATAGGAAGGAGATCAATAATTATCGAGCCAGGAATGGAGGTGTGTTGAGGTTTTAATCAAGGAGGGAGAGAAGGCAAGAGGTAGATAAATCCACAATACGTTGTTAAAACAAATGGAGACTACGCAAAAGAGAAAATCCTGAATAGATGTTCAGCTCCTAAAGCTGGTGATCATCAAATGCTCCACATGTGTTCCTCTACATTTCCCTGCTTCCCTTACACCAGGTTGGGGCAAAGTGACTATTACTGGCCCAATGTACTCTGAGTACATTAGATGATGTAGGAGGTATTTACCATTAATAACCCTAACTTAATACAACATGACTGTGGAATATTCATGCACACACACACAAACACAACACACAGTGAATACCACCTGATAAACAGTAGGTGCAAAATTTATAAACCACCCTATCCTGAGACACTTCTTTGATGCCCACACATACCACCTCTGGCTTTGAGTAAGAAATAGAAAAAAAACTGTGTAAAATACTATTTCTCTGTGTACAGTGTCTGAATATTCACACTGACGTATTTGAACAGAATTCCTTGAAAACGATGATGGGAGGGTGGAGTCTAGAATTTGTCCAATTGTGGCAGTCTGGAATTTGTACAATGATGTTGATGATGGTGGTGGTGATGTCACTTCACAAGGCTACATTTACTTTTGCTACCTTATGGAGTCAATAAGCCAGGTATAAAGTTACTAATGGTTTCAGTGACTGAGTTCTTAGTTTATCTGCAAGCTAAGAGCAAGTTGGCTATTTTGCAACATATGCCTTCTTGACTAAATTTAACACATCAGAGGTCAGGAGAAAACAGATAATCAAAGCTAAGAGATAATATTGACCAACATGCATTTGCTTTGTTTTATTTTTATTAGTGTTTTTAAGTACTCTTTTCTTTAAAAAAGAAAAATACTAGCCACCACAGTACCTTGTGAATTATAATACCAATCATGCAACAGATAAGATGGTCAGAGGAACTAAGCTATTGTAAGGGCTTTTAAATCCTGCAAAAGGAAAACAATATAGTCATAGAAACAGTGATAGAATGAAAAATTAATACAAAATTTAAAGAAATGACTCTATTAAGAGTCATGTCATACTTTTAATGATTTAATACTTTAAAAATGTAATGATTTAATAACCATTTTTAAAGGACATGAGTAAAATTCAGGAAAATGATTCTATTTTTTTCTCAAAATTATTTCCCTAAAGAGAAGAAAAACTGATTAATGAGTCAAGACAAATTCCAAAGCAAACATTCAAAAAAACGTTTTAACACTTACTACTTCGCCCAAATAGTTGAGTTGGCTAAGGAACTATCCTCAACAGGTGGCACTAGATTCCGTAGGAAGACACAAGGCAAGGGCCCTTTCAACCCATTTGACCCAGAATCCCCTCTGGAAGGGTTGCCCCCACTGCCTAGAGGGCAAGAAAGGCTTTTCTGGCCTCATTCCACGTAAAAATAGCCACTAATTTGTGAAGAGTACATTAGAACATTTCATCTCAAAATATATTTTCATGTCATAATAATCTGATACAATTGGCCTCATACCTAGGCCTTTTTCCCCCCTCAGAATATAATAAAATTTGGTTGTTGAAAGCATGAGTTCCGTCCATAATAAATCCAATATTAGTGCAAATTTAATTAGAATTATTTTTATTCTGAAATTCAGTTTTGAACATAAACCATAAAAGAACCATTACGTATCCTCTGAGTAAAAATATTATTTTATTTGGAAAACTTCATAGTTCAGAGTCCATAAAATTAGGAATAGGTATTATTAACTATGAAAATGCAATGTTAATGTTTAGAGAATTCCTATTTCTACTATTTGGGGTATAACTATACATTTTCATTCTTAAGCCATATAATATTTGCTTAGAGTTTCACTATCTTATGGGACCCACTCAGTTTATTAATCTTCACAGAACCATGTGTTTAAAGTTTTGTCATTTGAATTCACCCTTCTGAATACTAGAATATTCTGAATAGAAAAATCTCTAAAGTTTTTTAAATAAATAATATTCTCCAAAATAGTCAAGGTTAATTTAGTTTAATATTTTGATTTAATATTAAAACAAAGCAAAACTGTTTCAACATCAAACTCTGAAGTTCACATTTCCCAAGTAGAAATGGAAGACAAAAGCAATTAATCTGTATATAAATATGCTTTTATTGTTTCTAGGAAGGCTGTCCTTCACAAAGGCGTCGCTATAAACAGGGAGTATGGAAAGAGAGCTTTGGAAATGTAAATACACATTTGCACACATCTTTAGGGGGAAATGGTGTTCTAAGAGGACATGGCAAAGACTGTTAATGCCAGTTACCCAAGAAGCATTCATGCTTTTTCCTTGGATCCTATCTTATAATTAGGTTGCATGTTCAGTCTTTATTGTATGAAATCCTGGAAAGCTCAGATGGGGAGGAATCCAAAGCTCCAGGGCCAACTGGGCAAGGGAGGGGGAGAGGTCTCAGTATTATATTCCTTATCTGATTTTCACGCACACGATGACTTTGTGGAAGCAGACACACATCTCCCGGGGGACTCAAATCATCCATTAGCTTCCAGTGCCTGAGATGTCAGACACAATTGAGATTCCAAGAAGACGGAAGAGTGAGAATGATGAGCAAGCACCCTGTGGGAGAGCAAGGGGCTTCAAAGGTCAAGGTCCTAAATGCTTCTCCCCTCCAGCTCCAGCTCCGCACCTCCCTTTCTGCTGATGGCTGTGCGGGTGAAAGATTTGAGCACTGCATCCCGGCTGCGAGAAGCCATCAGCTTCCTGGACAATTGCAGCTTTTCACGTGGATTCTTCCTTATCTCCCTGGAAAAGAATGAAGCGCATTCTTCTCCCCAAGAGCAGCTCCTGCAACCTGAGGGTGTGCAGCCGGCGCTTGCTCTCTCTTGCCCTGGTGGGGCGCGCAGCAGCGCCCTGAGGCGCCAGGCTGGGGGAGGGGAGCTTTGCTGTCACCCACTTTTGGACTCCCCGCTTTTACAGATCTGCCAAAGTTCGATAACTGGTCCCTTGCGTCTCTAGGGTACAGTCCGCATCTTGAAAGTGAAACCCAGCAGAGACAGCACAAAAAAGCAAGTCTGCCTTTTCCTTTCCTCCTGCCCCCAACACCTGCGTCCATCAACTCCCGACTAAGCGGCTTCTGGGTTCCTGGTGAGCCTTCCTCATAGGGACTCTGCCCTACCTTAGTTCAATTTTCTAACAATATATTTAGCATTTAATTTCTTTTTATTTACTTATTTATTTTTTTAATGAGAAAATTAATGAACTTCTCCCTTCTCTTCCCCTCTCCAAGTTGTGGTTATTCATCCATTCAGCAGGGAACGCAGGGAATGTTCTCGTTCGAGGCCGCTTTGCCCCAGGATTCCGGAGCTTCGCAAACTGGAACTTGGAGAACAGTGAGGTAGAAAGCCATCCAGGGAATTTAAAAAACGGACACTTTCGCCCTCAGATCAAGTTTTCCTTCCTGCTCTGGACCGGCCCGCCCTGGTCATTCTCGGGTGCCCACCTCCCAGCGCGCGCTCCCCAGGACCTCCTGCCCCTCGCTCAGACAGTCCCCCCACTTCAGCCAAGTCTGGGCAGCTCTCGGTCCAGGTGGCCGCCCCTCCTCTCCTGCCCGCTCCTGTCCACACCCCAGGTCCTCTACGACTGTCAGTAACGAGTCCCTCTTACCTTCTCCTCTGGTCACTAGAAAAGTTTTGAACCCCCGGGGGTCTACACTGTTTCCCAAGTCAGACAGAGTATCTTTCAAGAAAAAACTATGAAAAGGTCTCCACACACTTCGCTGTTGCGAACGGTCCCGTGTCAGCGGCCCTGAGCACACACCTGCCGGCACACGGGCGCAGGTACACCTGTCCGGGCGCACACACGGCCAGGGAGCCTGCCAGTGGGCAATTGTTCAGGGCGCAGTAAACTTACTGGCCGTCACCGGCGGGGATGCGCGGCGCTGGTTGGGCATCAAGAGAGAATTTCGAAATGGGCTTGGGAAGCGGGGACTGGAAAATGGTGATTCTAAACACACACACAGGAACCGCTGTCCACCTCCTGCACACAGAGCAGTTCTACCCGAAAGGCGCACATTTTAGAAATCAGACCACTGTGGGTAACGGTGTATATAAACCCACCCGCCGGAGCACATTCATCTTGGAACTGACAGTCCCTTTCGTCCACAGGACTTCTCAGGCTGGGTCCACACCAGCACCGCGCCTACGAGGACGGGCACCGACGTGCTCCCGGAGCCCTCAGCCCCGTCTGCAGAGCCCCCGAGGCAGGTGCCGGCTCCTAGCCCGACCCAGCAACAAGCGGGCTGTCTGCGGGAGGGCTGGGTCCCTCTTTGCCCCTGTCCCCGCGCGGTCACCTCTCCCCGCCCCCTCTCCCCAACAGCCAGCCGTGCCAAACCGGCGCAGGGGAAGGAGAAAGCCGAGCGAGCAACTCACCCCCAGCTTCCTGCTGCGGATTTTCACGTAGCCCTGCTTGACTATGTCGTTAAAGTTGGAGGCCATGGCCAGCGCGTTCGGCTTCCCCGAGCCGAGAGCCGCCGTCCTCCGCCGGGTCGGCGCAGGTCTCGCATCCAGCCAGCCGCCGCCAGCAGCCGCGCCGCCGCCCGGTGCCCCCGAGCTCCCGGCGGCGGGGACGCGGGCTGGGTGGCAGGGCGACCGCGGACGGGGGACGCGGCCCGGCGCCGCGAGCAGCGCCCGCCCTCCGCGTGCCGGTCCTCACCTTCGCCCCCCGCCGCGAGCCGTGCGCCCCCTCCGCGCCGCCGCCCCCGGCAGCACCCACGGGCTGGCGCCTCGCTCGGCGGCGCACAGCTGGCCGGAGCGCACCGGCGCGGCTCCCCGGCGCGGGGGGAGGGGCGGCGCGGGGGGGCGGGCCGATCGCCTGCCCGCTCCCTCCCCCTGGCCCGCGGGGTGGCTGGCTCGAAGATGCTCGCAAGACGCGCTCCAGCGCTCGCGACTCGGGCGGGGACCTCCTCCCGCGCCCCCCCCCCCCCCCCCCCGCGCCCTGGGTCCAGCTTCCACCCGGCTCCCTCTGCCCGCAAAGCTCTCCCGGGTTCGGGATTCCTGAGGACACGGCTCCTCATTCCGGGGCTCTTTATCTCCACTCCCAAACTGGACACCGGGGAAAGGGCGGTGGGGATGCTCCCAAGGAAAAGGCAAAGGGAGCGAGACAATTGTTTATTTCAATGGCCGTGTTTACAGTGCATTTTTATTCCTAAGCACACGCTCGCGTTCCAGGTCTTTGCCCCGTTAGGAAGTGTAAAGCGACGCCAAGCCCTTCCTGGTGCACACAAAGAGACCAATCGTGCGCATGTGTCTAATCCCTCTGCTGCTGAAGACACTGGAGCAATCAGGCGGGGCAGCCCCTCGCCGGCGTCCTCTCCGGTAGCGGCAGCCAGGACCGGAGTGGATTGATTTATGCACGCGTTTTAGTTAACTATGACTAAAAGTGGCTCCTGGCTTTTAATCTTCTAGGGGAAAAGGACACCATAGCTATTACGGGGGGGTGCAATTGCTTTATTGAAATGTTCAACTAGTAAAACCAATCAGTGAAGAACTTTGTCCCCTAATGTATGGACGCGTGACGTTTAAAAGTAGGCTCTTCTCTATTGTAAAAAAAAATTTTAATTTATAAATTATTTTTATAAGATTCAAGGAAAAAATAGGAGTTTTAAATTTTGGCTAGAGGCAATATATGTATTTTTGCTATAGGCAAGAATATTTAGTACCCTGTAACTAAGGATGTTTCTAACTTAAAAATATATATATATAAAGACTGAAAATTTTCTAAGTGACTTCTTTATTTATAAAGTCTATAATTAATAAAAGTTTAAAAGACCTTGTTTATTTCTGTTTATTTTAGTGAGCAGACTTTTCCACGTTCTCAGTGAATATTTCTTAGCCCTATTGGGAGCATAATAATATTAAGAGAGAAAGGAAACTACTTGAGAAAAAATATAAAATATAAAAACTTGAAGGACAAAGTAACATGCCCCTCACCCCAACTAAATGGGCATCCCAAGGGTGATTTTTGTCCTATCATTAACAAGAGTCTCCATTTAGAGCCCAAATAACCCAATGGAAACTCTAACTTGCCTTAACAGCACACTACTCCTAATCATTTATTTATGTAGCAAAAACTTGTTTGGACTATCAGCTATGCAGAGTACAGGATGCTGGGGCATCACATGGCAAGATCCTTAGACTGTCACTCTAGAATGACCTCATGCTCTGACCTTCCCGAAAACTTGCATAAACTCCCTATTGATTTGATTCCCCTCCTCTGAACACCTGGGGCATGCTGTCTATTCCACACATTGTTAGTATTTCATATACTATATGGCTATTATTTCTTTTATGTGAAGACTTTTAGATTTGCAGATGCTTTAAATACATTATCTCATTCAGTCTTCTTTGCAACTCCATGTGTCAAGTAAAGGATACTTGCCATTTAATAGATGAGGAAACTGTGGCTTAAAGACATTCAATTTCAGAGCCACAATTTCAAGATTGGTTTTGTGTCCACAATAATTTGCATGACCGCTAACTTCCACCATCATTTATATAATAATCTGTTTCCACAAATCAATTGTAAGGTATATGAAGTCAAGGATTAAGTTTGTCTCAGCAATGACCTTAGTGTCAACCTAAGGATCAGGTATGGTTGGTAACTCTGCCTTTCAGCGATTGTAGAATGATCATGCCTTTGCTCACGTCTTATGCAGGTCCCTATAATGCCCTAATATGATTTAAATATTTTACTGTAGGTACTTTTTTTTTTTTTTGGTGAGGAAGACCAGCCCTGAGCTAACATCCATTGCTAATCCTCCTCTTTTTGCTGAGGAAGACTGGCCCTGGGCTAACATCTGTGCCCGTCTTCCTTTACTTTATATGGGACGCCGCCACAGCATGGCTTGACAAGCAGTGCGTCGGCAGGCACCTGGGATCGGAACCTGTGAACCCCCGGCTGCCAAGTGAGAACTAAACCGCTGCGCCACTGGACCGGCCCTGTAGGTACTTTTGATTCTTAAATTTGTGGTATAGAAATCTGTGTGTGTGTCTATAACAAGTGTCCTCTCCCACTTTTTATACTGTTTGTTTGCCTCTTGAAAACACTAGATTATTTGTCATATAAATTGTCCCAGTTCCGGATTTGGTTGATTGTACCCTCATGGCATCATTTAGTCACCTAAGCCTCAAACTTCCTGTTAACTAGTAAGGTGACTTAGAAATTTGAGCACATTTTTTCTTTTCTTTTTCAAGAATAATTAATAAGAGGTGCTGTGTATATCCTACTGAATCACATGAAAAGAAACAAAATGTCTTTCAGTCCCACTGATTAAAGGGATCAAGTGTCCTCAGCCTGACATACATTGTAAAATTCTCCACCAACCTTCCATCTAATGGTTTTTGCAGCTCCTGATGATTCTTGCATAGCTACATTATTTCATTAGGGATTGCAAAGTTGTGATTTTCAAATTTGACTTTATTCCTGAATTTATAAGCTATTTTCTTACAAAACAAAACTTTCCTTTGCAAACTACAGGATTGCCCTGAAATAGATTCTTTATAAGAAAGACAGGAAATATGTTTGGTTCTTAACCTTTATCAACCATTTTTCAGAAATATTGAATGGGTTCTAGCAAACACAAAAGGAAACCCTGCTTCCTTTACAATATCATCAAAAATAGTTTTGTATATGTGGTGTATTTCAATCCATCAAAGTTATTACTCTTTTTTGGTGTTTGAGTTGCCCCATCCTCCACCAGAAGGAGCTGCTTCAATTGACATTTTTTGTGTTTTTATCAGGTACCCATGGACCTTAATGGCTTTGTTGTGATCAATCGTGAGGTATCCCAGGCTCATCTTGTAACATTTCCAACGCCAGATCTGGAATCCATTATTTCTTTTAGGAACCTTTGTTCGTTTTAATGAGAAATGAAATTCAGTTCCCATAATCTGGTTACTAGGGTCTTATTTTTGCTACTGGTTCTAAGATTTTCAGTTACAGAGAAATGAAATGCTTTGCTTTTAGAAATATATTTTAGAGGAGAAAAATTCTGTTTTAACAGATATTTCCAATTCATGTTAATGTTGACAGAGTCCATATTTAGGGATTGCTTCTTTTCTTTTAAGGTTTTCATGATGTGAAATATTTACAAGTTTCTGAAGTCATACCTATCAAACAAGGCACATTGAGGGATATATCTCTGACTTCTGTCCCTTCGTCTGTTTTCTACCTCTCTTTTAGGAAACCACTTTTATTAGATTTGGTTTTATCCTTCCATTGTTGCTTTTTGACAATATAAGGAAAGGCATACATGTGCTCCTATTTATGTTTTTCTTACATACTAAAATATTGCATACTACTCACATTTTTATCACCACGGTAGACAGCCTCTTACCTGGGCCCCAAAGATCCCCACCTCTTGCTGTGATGTCTCATGTAATTCCTCCTTCTGATTGTGGGCTGGACTTTTTGACTGACTTCTAGTGAATGGAATGGTAGAAGTGATGGAGTGTCCTTCCTAGATAAGGTTATAAAAAGACTGTGGCTTCTATCTCGAGTGATCTTTATTGGATTGCTTGTTCTGAGTGAAGCCAGTCTCGACAATATGAAGCAATCCTGTGGAGAGGCCCATGTAAATGAGCTTGGAGGTAGATGTTCTGAGCTTTCCCAATAGCCATGCGAGTAAACTCAGAAATGGATCCTTCCCAGTCAAGCCTTTAGATGACTACACCCTATCTGACACTTTGAGAGAGACCCTGAGCCAGAACCAGCCATCTAAGCTGCTACTAGTTGTTCCTAAATAACAGAAGCTGTAAGATAACAAATGTCTGTTGTTTCCATTTTGGGGTAATTTGTTATGCAAAAATGGATAAGTAAAGTAGATTTTGTATGTAGAAGTAAAGTGCTGCCTTAAGAAAAACTGGAAAATTTGGGAAAGGCTTTGGAATCCATCAGCGGCCTTGAGAAGAGTGTTAGTGAAAGCTTAAAGTACCCTGCACACAGTTTGCAAAATTTTGGAGAATGAAGACACTGTGAGTGAGATCTTACAATAAAGTGATGAAAATTTATTGGAAATTGGAAGAAGGAGCATTCTGGTTATGTCGTTTATGTTGTGGCAGGAAACTTAGCAATACTGTTTCCTGCAGCTCTGTAGAAACTAGGAAAAGTACTTAATAAGCTATGCTGTCTAGATAAGAAGATTTGCAGGTAAAGTGGTGTTGGTGCAGCCTATCTCTTCTTGCTTCTTAGTAAAATGAGAGAGGAGAGAGATAAACTGAGGGAAGAATCCTCAAAGAAAAAGGAGCCAAGAACTAATGTTTTTGAATATTCTCAGCCTCTTCAAACCACAACAATGTCAAAATTAAGAAATGGCCTCTAAACAAAGATCTAATCCTGGGCACTGCCATGAAAATTTGGTCTAAAGATAAAGCCAAGGATATGACTGTAAAATATATATTTTTTTAAGATTTCAGAAAAATCAACCATTTCACAATCACACACTTGCTATATCTTTATCTAATACAGTAAAGAGATTCACAGCAGACCCACAAAGTTCATAAAAGATTTATTTAGGCAGAAACAGTATCAGACAAAGACAATCGAGAATGAGGAAAGGCACTTGGACTCCCAATATTTTACTGGCAGGCAGCAGGCTGAGAGAACAGCTTGGCTGTGAAAGAAAAAAACATGCCACCTTTCACGAAAAAGTAAAGATTACTCAGAGGGAGAACCCAAGAGCATAGAGGGAAGAGTCAAGAATCATGGAGACGTCTACCTTGACTTTGAGAACTAATCCAGGAACTTCCAACATTTTCCATTTGGATTTCAGGATTATGGATCTGTGATTCTACGTGACTTCTTGGATACTCTTTGAAAAGGGATGTCTAGTGGTTGTACTGTGCTTGTCTCACCATTGCATGTTGGAACTATAGGAGGCAGATTACTTGTCTCTTTAGAGACAAAGGTCTACAGTTTGAGAACAAGATCCACAGTTGAAAAACTATGCCCAAGGTACCATGCTTGAGGATCCGCACTGACACCAGCACCTTTTTATATGACAACATTCTGTTCTTTGAGCTCACATTGTAATGGGATGACAATTTGAGGTGTCTTGGGATGGGGTAAACATATTTAGTATGTGAGAGACATGAATCATTGGGATCCAATGGGTCACAAAGATCCCCACCACCATGTAATCCTTTCTTCTTGAGTGTGGGCCAGATTCATTGAATGAGTTCTAACAAATACAGTATAACAGAAGTGATGGGATGTCTCTACCAAGATTAAGTTATCAAAAGAATGTGGACATTTTCCCTAGTTCTCTCAGGAATCTCTCCCTCTTTTCTTTCATATGCAAAATGAACATACCTCTTCCTCATGGGTGCCATCTGAAAATATCATCCAATCCATGTATCAAACTTATAATACTGGAAATACAAAATACACTGCAGTCCTTTTCTCATCCTCATTTTTAACCAATTGGATTTTCCCATATTTTAAGGATAAGTTTTATTTATTGGAGGAGAGGCTGAGTTAGGATACCCCCAGCCTTCTTCTCTTGTACCATAAAGTAGTCAAAAATGTGACTTCTCAATGTATCCACCTTAAGACATTCTGCAATTTACCTACTCAGGTCTCCTCATTCCCTAATATCTGAATCATCTTCCCACACTCCAGAATTCTTCTCCAGGTTCATTTTTATTTTATTCTTAATAATTTTTTTTTCCAAGGTCGGGCTTTATCTCTCAAAGAGCTAAGGCCCAGGCCACTTATTCCACTTGCACCTCTACCAAAGGTCTGTCTACACTCACCTGAAATTTGGGACATCTGAGGCTTCAACTGTTTAATCTACTGTTTCTTCAGTCGTTCTCAGATTGGTCTACATAGCCATCTACACCCAGGGAGGTCCCTTCCTCTTGAAGGAGTGTTATTTTGGTGCATTTTGGTTTTTTGATTGTAGGGCAGAGTTCCTTCTTTTCTTCTTCTTTCTCCTACACAACCACTCTTCACTGAGACTTGTCACTGTTGGTGATTGGGCCTACCCTCTCTTCTTGTAGACTCTGTCATCCAGTTACATTAAGGAAACTAAGTGTAGGTTTTTTTCCTTTTCTATCCCAGTTGCCACCTTTGTTTATGTGAGAGGATTGGGATATTCAAATTATGTTGCTTGTCCACACCAATACCATCTTACAGACATCTGCCTCTACCTTTTAAAAACATGTATGATTGAGGATATTTATATTTAAATATTTAATCTACTTATTTAGGTTTATTGGAAGGAGTGCTGATATGACTACTTTTATTCTAATGTTTAATTACACTTATTGAATCTGAATTGCCCAAATATTATATAAAAAGAATATACATCCACCTCTGTTTTTGTACTTCCTATTCAGCTGAACAGAATTGTCTATTATTTCAGAACCACAAAATTTTATTCATTGTGTTTTTTAATGTGGATTAACATCTGGTAGTGCAAGTCCATTCCCACAGCAATGCATGTATTATTATTTTCTTTTTGAAAATTTGTGATATTAAAGTGTTATTCTCCTACAAGTTTCCCCACCAAATTTCCTACTGGAGTTGCTTGGAATTGTATGACTGTTTTTCAGTGAAAATTGAGTGAATGCATATATTTAAAATATTGAATTTTTCCATTTAGAAACATGACTTTGCTTTCTCTTTCCATAAGTCATACACATTGGTAAAATTTTATAGTTTTCTTCATAAGCATCATGTTTATATACTTCAAGTTAAATTTTTTGGTGCTTTTTTGTGCTGTCACAAATAATATTATTTCCTTCATTAAATTTTATAACTGATGATTAGATTATTAGAAATGCTTTTATGGAAGGACCATTGAAAACTTTTATTCTTTACAATTTATTATAAGTTGATTCTTTTGCATTTCTTCATCAAAGAATAATTTTATCTCCTGTTTAATATTTTTACTACATTTTTCTTATTTTATTGCAATAGATATAACTTCTGGAAGAATGTTATGTGATAGAAGCTAAAGCAGTCACATAATGTTTTTGATCTAAATGAGAATTTTAGTTTTAGTTAGTAGTTGCTCCATTATATAATATAATAATATAAGTGATATGCTTATATTACTGTTTCTTGATTTATCAACTTTAGAATTTAACTGGTATTGATTTTCTTTAAGGACAAACAAGTTTGGCTCAATTATACCACACACCTAACACCTCTTTCCTACCTTCTCCAAATAAGAATATGTCTTTCACTGTTTTAATTTCCACAATTGTTTCATTATGTGTTTGGGGCTGAATTGTGCCCCCCAAATTCATATACTGAAGCCCTCACCCCCCTGTACCTTAGAATGTGACTGTATTTGGAGACAGCATCTTTAAAAAGATAATTAAGTTAAAATGAGCTCCTTAGGGTGGGCCCTAATCCAATACGGCTGGTATCCTTGTAAGAAGAGGAAATTTGGACACAGACATGTACAGAGGGAAGATGATGTGGAGACACAAGGAGAAGATGGCCATCTACAAGCCATGGAGAGAAGCCTCAGAAGGAGCCAACCCTGACAACACTTTAATCTCCGACCTCTAGCCTCCAGAATTGTGAGAAAATAAATTTCTATTGTTTAAACCACCCAGTCTGTGGTACTTTGTTATTGCATCCCTAGCAAACTAATACACTATGTTACCTTAAATGCTTATAGCTTCCATTGTAGAGGTCTTCACATATTTCTTTAAATTTATTTCTTGATTTTGATGTTTTCAATGCCAATAGAAGTGGTGTTTTTTGAAATTTAATTTTCAATTTATTTGTCTTTCGGATGTAAAAATACAGTTGATTTTTTTATATTGACCTTGCTAGATTCACTTATTAGATATAGTAGTATATTTGAAAATTATTTTGGATTTTCTAGATATACAATCATGCCATCTCAGAATAAAAACAGTTTTACTTCCATCTTTCTATTCTTATGACTTTTTCCCTCCTCCTCTCTTATTCTTATTCTTGCTCTGGTTAAGGCCTATTCAACAATGTTTAATAGAATTGATAGTATTGGACATCTTGCCTGGTTCTTTACTTTGGGGAAGTCTTTTAATATTACAACTTTAACTATGATGTTCACTTCATAAATAGGCTTTGTGAAGGAGATACTTCCATTGCTATTTTTTTTGTTTGGTTTTATTGTGAACAGATTCTGAATTTTATCAAATGGCAAATGTTTTGAGCAAGAGACAGTGTTTGAAACACCTGCAAATCTCCAATTGGTTACTTAGGCCCCATGTAATTCCAACAATTGCACCTGGTTTCTCATTTGAACACAACCCTGGCCCACCGCTGGAAGCAAAGAAAAATTCTGTCTTCAGTTGAAGCTATTTAGTCTAGTTCCCTTAGGGAAGAAATAGCTGTTTCCACATTCTTTAATGCTTTAAACACTTACTTGCCTGCTGTGTTTTCACAGCAGATGGGTCTTTGACTCGTAAAATCAAGTGAGATTTTGAGGAAGTTGCATGCTGGTTGTTAGAAGTTTTTGGCTTCACCCTTTAAATACCACTGCATAGCTTCAGAATTCCATGTATTTGTTTAGGGAGGTGTTGGTTCACAAATGGGCCCTGTACACGGAGGTCAGGGAGAGACTGAAGAGAGGCAAACCACTCCAGATTGGTAGGTGGCAGGTTTAATAAGGAAGGGAACCTACATAGAGGCTTGTCTTGGGCAATCTTGAGATGACTAGATCTCTGTACCCACCTGCTAAATCTTAAAGTTTATAGAGAGGCTTTAACTGGGTTCAGTCACATATACAGTCTAGACTGTTTCAACAACACGTTACTCTCTCAAGGCTGCGTCTTTGAAATGGTTCATACTTTCCAAGAACAGGGGAGAGGGTGAGGAGCCTCCATTGCCTGGGTCCCGCTCAAGGGTCACCTGGAGGGCACATCCTCTCAATGACCTCCTCCAACAGGCGGAAAGTGGCATACATCTGAGGCTCTTCATATCTCCAATTCTGTCAGTAGCCAGGTTTTTTTTCCCCCATAATTCAGCTTATCATGTTTTTCACACATTGTTGTGGGAAAGATTCTTTTATTGTTTTCTAGAGATGTTGTGA
Source organism: Tapirus indicus (assembly GCA_031878705.1). Taxonomy (NCBI): domain Eukaryota; kingdom Metazoa; phylum Chordata; class Mammalia; order Perissodactyla; family Tapiridae; genus Tapirus; species Tapirus indicus. Next base: position 9,176,192 of record CM062917.1, read on the forward strand.
TTTTTTTCTAATTTCACCTATGGTAAATTAATTTATAAATATATGAGTAAATTTATTCACTTATAATGTGAAAACGTAGCCAATAAAAATCTCTATTTTTAAACATTTGATAAGCTTTTCACTTGTGAGCAAGTATTTGTGGGGTGAAAGTTCAATGATTATCTATTAAACTGAGTATATCTTTTTCTTATGTCTGTATAATTCTAAGAAAGTTATATGGAGTTCTTTCATTATAATTTCTTTTTTGTTTGTTGATTTTCTTTGCATTTTAATAGATTTCCTTTATGTATTTAGCTGCCCTGTTGTTTGTTGCATTCAGGTTTTTGAATGTTTATAACTTTGTCATATATTATTCCTTTAAAATCACTTAATGTTCTTTATCATTTTTGTTGCTTTACTCTTAAAGTACAGCTGTTAAAAATATTACTCTTTATGCTCTTTCATTGTTGCTTTTGCTATAAGTCTCTTTTCCAAACCTTTTATTTTCAGCCTTTTAAAATTTCTTTAAATGTGCTTTTTTAAAAACAGAATTTAGAAGAGTTTTACATTTTGACTCAATTTAACATTCTTAGACTTATTTTGAAAAAATTCATTTAATTCATATTTGGGATGGCTATGCTGGATTTTATTCCTTTTATATTCCTTTTTTATTATTTATTACACATTTTATAACTTTCCCTATATTTCCTGCTTTGAGCGGTATTTCATTTGTTCAGTTTTCCCCTACTCATTTAGAAGTTCTAATATACTTTTCTATTATAATACTGACTTTCCCTTTTCTTGTCTCTGGAAATAACACACTAATCATTTCCCCCAAGATATGCTATTTTTCCTTAAGCCCCAATGAAATGATAATTTACTTCTATCTTCTTTTAGTCTTTTTCCTACTCCCAATAGATACTTAGAATGCTTTTATTTTTCTTACTTCCTTCTCCTCTCCAACTACAGGTTTTTTTTTGAGAGAGTTGAATACTTATTAAAAGATTTTTATAATTTGTCCTGAATTAACACCTATATGACATATTCCCAGACATATATATATATAAAACAAAGTGCTTACCATTCTTTTCATTTTTATCTTCTCTCATTCCTAGGTATTTAGCTATTTCTCTGGTCTCCTGTCTCTGTTTTTGGATAGAGTCTATTCTTAAATATTTTTCTGAAATATGTATGTGGATGATGATACACTCTGAACTGATTATAGTATGGATTCTTGGATTTCAGTCCTATACCTCTGCATGTGTTATTCTGTATGAGTTAGTCTGTCTGTGTTATTCCATAATCCTCAGTTTACATTGCACAGATAAGAAATGTAATGCCAATTTGAGCTTTTCTTAGCCTGTAACTTTTTCTTTCTGCCCAAAGCTTGTGAAACATTCTCTTCATTCTTAAATTTCAGGAAAATACTAGGATTGTGCCTTGTGTGTCTTCTCATTAAGACGACCTAGAATTTGTTCACAGTGTTATGAATATAATAGAGATATTTTCTGTTATTATATCTATTGTTTGTTTAGTTTTTGCTACTTATATATTATCCTATTTCTCCTTCTGGAATTTCTATCATATCCTGGACCTAGGCTCTGCTTCTTTTTGTTGTTGTTGTTCCTCTTATTTTTTCCATTTCTTCCTTTTCTGGCTCTCTTCTCTGAGACATTCCTTTCATTTGATCTTTCAAACCATAAACTCATATATCATCAGTAATTTTGTTCTCCTTAAGTCATCTTCTAAATATTTAATTGGAAAATCATGTTTCTATGTCTTGAAAGCCTTTTGTCTGAGTTCAGAGAGTTGTCATTTGGAGGTTCTCCTATGTTCTTTGTATTTTCTGATTCATGTCCATCTGTCTCCTCCAACAGTCGTGCTTCACGTGTTTTGTTATGATTGCTTTGCTTGATCTCATTGACTTCTGGACACTTTTACTCTTTTTGAATGACTCCTGTCTAGATGTTGGAGATTGATAAATGGTAGGACTCTTGCGTTGATAGAAAGCAAAGTATTTTCTTCCTTGTGGGCTAGATATGTAGAAGAGGCTATTATTTCAAGTATTTCGAAAGCATGTTGGTATATATTTTAATAACTGAAGGAGATGAACTGAAACACTACCTTTTGATTTTCTTCTACTTTAGATAGAGTTTAACTAACTTTACCAATTTCTTCCCTCTCCATCTAAATAGAGCTTAAAATATAAATTGGAATGAATTGGTTATTTCCAACATATTTCTTCTCTTTCAAAAATATATTTGACCTTTCATTCTAATTTATGACCTGACTTATTATTTAAATCTAAATAAAGTAATTTATTCTTCTCAAATCATAGAAGAAAATATTTGTAAATCTCATTTCTAGCTCCCATTGAAACAAGTAAATAAGTTCAATGTATTAAATGGTGACTCTTGATTATTAAACTTAATTTGGAATTTTAAAATCTCCTTTAATTAATTGGCATACTCACTAATATATACTACTGACTGACATACAAGACATGTAATTCAGAAAAATGAGATTATTCAGTCAGTTGGAGTTGTAGAGATAGCTCCTTAGTTTTTAGCCAAAGATGTCCAATTTCATAAAACCAGTAGTTTTCAACACTCTAGGAATTTTTATTTTAATCCAGAGATTTTTCTATAATGGAATGATATTTTAAAGTATAGGTAAAGTATAAAGTACAAAGATCTAAGGGAACTTAAATTAGGGAATGTTATTTTTCAGTTAGGAAGTAGGATGCACACGATCTCTTAGAACAGAAAACTTGGTGGACAGGAACAAAAGATGGGAAAGCTCCTATTGCTGAAGTCCCATAACCCTTGAGGCTGACTTCCCATTAGGACTTGGGAGACACTATTTGCCGATCTGTCCCGTCCATGATAAATGTTTCAACACTCCTGTTCTGACTAATAGCTTCTTAAAAAATCTTTGATGCTACCTCTTACATATGATGCTCAGCTTCCTCATGGTTTTTCAAAAAACATCATTAATCTCTGCCACTCACATTTCATCTCTGAAACCTCATTTGTTGTAGAAATAGCATGAGCATCAGAGCAAGACAGAATATAACTGCCATGAGCCTCAGTTTTTTCCCAGTCTATAAAGGTGAATATCAATAATTTAGAGACGTCTATTAATATTAGGTCATATGACATCCCTGTCACAGTGCCCATCACATAGTTAAATAGGAAGAATATCAATTGTCTTCTTCTGTCTTAAAGAATTGTTTTGGAGGAAGGGTTTATCCTCTCCATATTTCCAGGAAGAGTATATCTCGATTCACAGTCAATGTCATCTACATGTATCACAGCTGCCATTATTTTTCAACCCCGAGAAACAGATAAACTGTTTTATTTAAGTAGTTTATTTCATTCGGCCTAATGACCAATCCCAGTATATATATATTATTGAATAGGCAACGTGAATAACTTACTAATTGCAGTCACATGGTTTTTCTAAATGATTCATAGATATTGTATACTCAGGTCTTTTAATGATATATACAGTATTTGCCAACGTTAGCATAGTAAATAAAAGATTTAATATCATAGTTCATTATAGAGCTACTTTATGCTTAAATGACAATGTATCCAACAGAGAAGCAACTTGAAACTGATCAAAGGCTGTAGGATTTGAAGTCACATTCTATCATTTAGGGTCTTATTTCTGCAACCTATAAGCTCTGTGAACTGGGAAAGTTTGGACAATCATTTATCTTTTCTTATCTTAACTTTCTTTGGTAAAATTAAAGTGCATATCCAATACAAACAAAATGTTCCTAATAATTGGTATGATGATCAAATGACAAGTGAATGAAAGCTGTATAACCTTCAAGCACATTATAAATGTAAATTGCATTATCTAGAACTTCAGTTATTACAAATTACTTCAAAAATATTTAGAGGATAGAGGAAAAAGAACATTTATTTCACCAAAGACTGCATTTAACTCTCTAACAGCAGACTTAGATAAATATGAAAGATGCCTTCTTGTTCACAGTGGGGAAAAAATTCAACATATCTAGTATGGTCCCTGAACATAGCCAGCCATCTAAACAAATAGAAATAATTACTGAATTAAAGTATGCAAAAGTGACTTGTAGAGAGTATTTACAACACATTTTTAAAATAAACAGAATATTGATTCTAAATAAAGAGAAGATCTATTGTATGAAAATAGAGCTGGACAGGGGCTGGCCCAGTGGCATAGTGGTTAAGTTCCGTGCTCTGCTTCAGCGGCCTCTGGGTTAGCAGGTTTGGATCCGAGGTGCTGATCTACACGCCACTCATCAAGCCATGCTGTGGCGGAGTCCCACATACAAAATAGAGGAAGATGGGCACGGATGTTAGCTCAGGGCTAATCTTCCTCAGCAAAAAGAGGAAGATTGGCAATGGATGTTAGCTCAGGGCCAATGTTACTCACCAAAAAAAAGAGCTGGATAAATTAAGGAAAGAATGTAAGAAAAAGATGGAAGTTTCAATCCTTCATCTGAAAGAATAAAAGTCAATATCATCAAAAAAGAAACTGAAATCAGTGTTAAGAAGTTTATACTTGAGGAGCATTTGAAGAATGAGTAAGATAAAGACAATGGTAGGATGTTTTTTCCTCTAAGAATATCCTAACATACACTAAGGCTGAATGACAGGCTATTTGGCTTAGTGAGTCATAAGAGGTTTTATAGACCACACCACGGGACCAGACGAGTCTGTAGGTCAGTCATGACTCAGAGGCAATTTCTTACCAAGGTTTCACAAACTCCAATGATTCATCAGTGTCTTCCTTCTTCAATCCCTTCTCATTATCATGGCAATTAATACAACTAAAAGAGAGTCAGAAAAGGTGTCAGAGCTTATCTTCTCCTATTCCCTGTATTTTAAATATGAGTTGGAGCAGGTGTCTGTCAGAACACAGGTAAGTATCAGGTGCATTATATGGCACTTAATTTAGGCAACAGAAAGGAAGACAGGATAATCGGAAAATGTCTACGGAACTATCTGACCATTTAAAAATATTCTGCATTTATGCCTTAGTATCAGATCCATGGCAGATAATTAGGGAAAGAACAAAACGAAAGTTTTCTGCCCTCTTGGGTTCACTCCAGTGCTACTTAAATATTAGATTTCCTTAAGATTAATTTTAGGTCTTCATCAGATCAGTTCTCTGAAAATGATAGGAGGTTAATAACAGTCTATACAGCAAAGATAGAAGATAAAATAAAAGAGAAAGGGTCACAAAAAAGAGAATCATTTTTAAAAGATAAAAATAATTAGTGCCCAAAATGATGGCTATGAAAGTGAAAAATAGGACTGTTTCATGAAATCTGTTATATTTTATATTTTAAAAACCCACAATATATCCATGAGACATTTATAATTTGAATGTGATTATATTCTAGGTAATGTTAAATGTCTCAGTAAATTCAAAAAAGCAAAAATATACAATATTATATGACATGGAACTATCAAATTTCAATAAACCTGCAAAAATAAAGTTTTACAATAACAAGTAACAAAACTATACATTAACAGCAAATATTAAACGAATTCCAGACAGTCCTTTTTAAAATTTTTTTGACAACTACACTACTAAATGACTGTTTTGGTCAAAGAAGTAATGAAATTTCAATAGATTCTTTAAAATATATAATGAAGGGACAGTATATAAAAAATTATTGGCCATATATTCAAAGCTTTACTGAGATATAAATCCATGTTTGTAAGTGATATCATTGTTAAAAAATAAAAGAAAATAAATGGTGTATAGCATATTGAGTGTTTTTTGTGTGTGTCAGGAACTCTTCTAAGCATTTTACATATATTAACTCATCTAATCCTTACAGAAGCCCTGCAAAGTATTATCACCATTCTGTTGATGAAGAAACAGGTGCTGAGAGGTTAGGTTACCTGCTCCAAATACAGTTTCTATGTCCTTTAGCTTTCTGGCTTTGGAGCTTGCAACTTTTACTGTTGTAATTTTTTTCCTCAGGAATAGAAATAAAGATGAACTGGCCTGGTGGTGTAGTGGTTAAATTTGCACACTCTGCTTTGGCATCTTGGGGTTCGCGGGTTCAGATCTCAGGTGCCAACTACACAACGCTCATTAAGCCATGCTGTGGTGGTGTCCTACATACAAAATAGAGGAAGACGGGCACAGGTGTTAGCTCAGGGACAATCTTCCTCAAGCAAAAAGAGGAAGACTAGCAACAGATGTTAGCTCAGGGCAAATCTTCCTCACTAAAAATAAAACAAAACAAAAATAGAAATAAAGAAACTAATCATTCAACTCAAATATACTTTAAGTTAAGGAAAACAGAAGGATTATTACACCAAATATAAGGAAAATACAAACAAAAAATAACTAAATAGTAAAATTGATAAGTCCAAGAGTTTATTTTCTGAAAACACTGATCTAATCATCAAAGGAGATAACTTAAAAAGAAAATTGGAAGTGAGAAAGAGCATAATACATAATAATATTTAAGTGAAAAGAAAATAGTTTTATATAGAAAGTTATAGTGAACAATTTAGGCTGTTTGTGTTATACCGACCTTAGTATTTCCTCATATAGAGCAAATTTGAACTACCTAAGGGAACGGGTCCATATAGGGCAAAGAGGAACAACAGATCTTAAGAATTATGAGGACAGTTTGCTTATTTCTATAAGATTGTAAAATACTGTATATTGTGATGGCTGGAGAATCATTGTTGAAGATATGAAAAGTAGCTGTGTGTCAACACGACTTGTAAAATTCAAAGATATACTTTTGTCCCAAATGGTAGATCTATAATATTATAAAAAATCTAACTACTATCCCTTCCTGGAATCTCAACTAAAATAATGTATCTTCTTGAGGCTGTTTCTGACATCTCAATGCCTTCAGACAAAACCCAGCAATTTCTTTATCCTGTATAATAAAAGTAATTGCTATTTTTGAAAAATGCATAGATTTAATATTTGCTAAAGTAATTGTTGACTTACATATCCAGTGTAATAACTGAGCAGTGCATTAGAATAATGGCAATGTCTAATTTGCTTTTCCATGTATACAGTTTAGTATAGAAGCTGATAAATGCTCAATAAAAATTTATAGAATGAATCAGTGCAGTAAGAAATTTTATAGCCAAGAAAATAAGTGATAAAAAGAAATATCAAATATGACTATGAAATCCTGATAAGAACCACAAAGTTCTGAGGATAGATATTGGCTTTAATTTCTTATTTTCGTGTGAAGTTGAGATTTGATAAAGTTTTAAATATAAAGTAAACAACAGGATTTGGCTTTCTGGTACATAGTGTAGTGTAGAATACATGGATTCTGCTCTAAGGCCACATGACTCTTGTGAAGATTTTTAAAAAGATATATTTTCCTTGAGTTTTATTGATTTCACAAGGAGTTTAAGCTTAAAAGGAGGGGAGAAAAAAGGGTCTGATATGTCTGTAATATTGGTAGGATGCAGGAAATCTTGTCTGTCAAGGGATAAAGAAAACCAATAGAAGGAAGTGTCAGCAGCTCCTGGGAGAAATTATTGTAGAGTGTATCAGAAATCATGTTCATGTCTTTGGATGACACCACATATGGGTCAGAGATAACATGAACTTGAGATTTAAATCTAAGTAGTAAAACGCGATCACATAGGTATCACTAAGTCTAGAGATCTAAAATATGGGCATGATAAAAATGTCCGTTGTACAAAAGGAACATGTCCTACTGTTGGTTATTGATTGCCATGTATAGGAAGGCATCTAACTATGCACATGCATACACCTAAGAATATAAGCATGTAGAGTACATGTGAATGAAGAGGCAAGTGAAGAAATGAGGACTCAGAAAGAGATAGAGAGAGATACAGAGAAAGGGAGAGACTGGGACTACCACTATTCCAGTTGGATGGAAAAGAGTAGACATGATGTGTCTGCAATAACAGATTGTGACATCGAAGGCTATATATATGTTTGTGTGTGTGTGTGTGAGGAAGATTAGCCCTGAGCTAACATCTGTTGTCAATCCTCTTTTTGCTGAGGAAGATTAGTTCTGGGCTAACATCTATGCCCATCTTCCTCTACTTTGTAGGTGGGATGCCTGTCATGGCTTGGCTTGATAAGTGGTGCATAGGTCCATGTCCGGGATCCGAACCTGCAAACCCTGGGCTGCCAAATCAGAGCATGCGAACTTAACCGCTATGCCATTGGACTGGCCCCTGGAAGGCTATATTTTAAAAGATACGGTTTGGTTTGGATGACTTCCTCTACTAAAGGAAGAATTACAATTATCCTCAAGTAAGTATTTGGAGTGAATTTTTGAAAATGAGATTGGAATTTTTGTTGTCTTAGAGGATAAAACTGAGATAGATATAGATAGATAGATAGATAGATAGGTAGATAGACAGCTAGATAGATGGAAGATTTAAGAAGGGATATTTTTCCTCAATTTAATACAGCCATTTATAGTTTGAGCTATCCCAAAATTGTCTATAATATCTCATGAGATAGTATTTTCCTACCACGAGGAGGAAGAAACTGACTCTTTCTTCTGCATGTTGAAGAAGAAATGCATGCCTTTATCCGGAGGTTGTTTTAGATGCTTCTAAGATCACTTACAGCCCAGGAATTTATGAAACACCATAGTAAAATCAAAGACATTTCACTTGGGTTTCTCAAATCTCTTTGATTATCTTGTATCTTCATTCATCTTATCTGCCATGTGTTCCCCCCTGAGCAAATGTCCCTTCTGCTTACCAGAGCTTTCTCTGCTCTCCAACCGTACTCCTCATTTATCCTCTTCACCTCCCCTGTTTTTCCTCAACTCATTCCTGTTAACTCCTTCTAATTCACCTAAAAATACACTGGCTTCTACTGCCTCTTAAACATTCTCTGAGATTGGTCACTATCTCAAACTAGCTTGTCATTTCTCTCCTACTTCACCAACTACCTTCACTTCCTCCCAAATCCACATCCCTCACTTACTCCCACTCTTTACAATTTGGTTTCCGTCTCAAAAGTTCAATGAAATCTATTTTCATAAGTCACAAATGACCTATTAATTTCAGTTTTTATCTCTTACTGATTAAGATGTGACAGGGAAGAAGATTCAGTATAATATTTGGAAATGATTTTGAAAAATTAATCAGTCCAGACACAGAATTGGTTGCATCATAAGGCAATGATTTTCCAATCACTGGCATTTCTGGTAACATCCACAAGCTCCCTTCCCTAATTTTTCTGCTTCTGGTGAGAGTTCTTCACACTGTGCATTCTGGATAATGCGTCAGATGAGGTGTGCTGAAGGCAAGCAGCATGAACTCTTTCTTGCTAACTCAAGAGTGCTATAATTTATTGGAAAGATCTTGAGAGCTCATGGAATTCTGGGAGTTCTGATAATGGTTAGGAGCCAAGGTGATTGGGGAGCATGAAGTACAGCCCTGTTCTAGTAAGAGCAGGCTCCTCTGACCCTGCTCCTCAGGTTAATACCTTTCCTTTGGCTTTTGCAGCACTATTTCAAGATACAATGTTTTACCAGATGTGGAAATAGCACACAGCTGGACTCCTTCCTTTTCCCAGTTTTAGGGAAGATCTGACTCCTTCAGTTTCTATGTTGGAGGAGAAGCACTTGGATTTGCATATAATAGGAGAGAGTTTAAAAAGCCGCAAAAAAACTGGCTTGCATTCCTTATGAAAGAGGAATGAATGGTGGGCAGGAAAAACTGACAAATATCCACTTAGAAGAAAAATGTACCTTGTAATTTCTTCCCAGTTAAAACCTGACCTGAGTAAAGGCAGTGTCACAAAAAAATGTTTTTTAAATGATTTCTAATGACCTTGGATCTCTTTGTAAGCCTTGTTAGATAGGTTAAAGATGGAAAACTCTTGAAAATCCCAGAGGACCACCATGCCGTCACATCTGTCCTTTTGGAAAGCTCATCACAAATCACACATTGGTGCTGTAGTATTACACATTATGTGGTAACGTGTATTACCGCCCACCTCTGTATGTTTTGGTTCTGTTCTCCCTGCACTGACACTTTATGTCTTTATTAACGTGAGGTTGTCACATCACTGACACTATCCCAGTCTTTGCCACAGCCCCGGGTGTCACTGACCGTGCTAATTCTCAGTGGTGGCACACATTTCTAATCCATAGTGTGTTGCCTTGTGGTTGTCACACTAACTGCTTCTCAGTATCCTAGCTAGTACCCTCAGCTGGACATCCAAATATCTAACTGGCAGCCTTCACTGTTGCCTCAAGCTGTCCCTCCCTGTCTCAGTGTTTTCCTTCTTCTTCTTCCTTTCATTATTTTTGATGACAACTCAGTCCATTCCCACAGAGCAAGGGATAGACTTAACATGACTTCCTAAAGAAATGAGAAAAGGAAAGAAACCATCAGTCATTGAGTGGCTACTTTTTCCAGATACTTCACATATGCCTTCTCACTCAATTATCCCTGAAATCTTATAAGAAGACTATTATTATTCCAAACTAATTGACAGGAAAGCTGAATTTAGGGGAAGTATCTTGGCCGAGGTCTCAACTTGTCTACCTTACTACACACTATCTGATTTCCTTTATATCACAGTGCCTTTTTCAGCAGACTAACTATGGGGGAAAGGAGGTGCATGCGGGCCCCCACCACATGGCTTACTATAGTTCAGAGCTCTTCACAGATATTGTGTAGGAAAACTACAAGAGAAGGGCTATCTTTCATTACCTTTTTGCTTGATGATCCCTGGGATGAACTACTAAGATAACTGAATCCACCAGATTCCTGGTGCTTCTGTGAATGGCACTTCTGTACAACTTCTCCAGTGGTGAGGGCCATATCAAAATCCACCTTTGTACTTCCCTAGACCCTTTATTTTTTGTGAGAAATCATGAAGTTCATCACCCTGTTTGTAATTCTTATTAAATATGACCTCCCAGTAATGGAAACTTAATTGTTTCAAACAATTTTAATTTTTAATTATAAAATCAATATAAGTGTAGCATGGATCTTTGAAACCAGACAAAAGAAAGAACATGCGTTAGCACTTGCACAACTGGGAAAACTTCAGAGAAGTAGATGTGACATTAATGGTGACACAGGCACCAACTCATGGGGTCAAGGTTATGTGATCAGAGCAGAGACTGAAAAAATGGTATTTCCAGATTCTCAGCTATGAAGATTGGAGAATCCAAGATGTCAAGGTAGAGCAGTAATGATCTAGGACAATAAGAAGTGGAAAGTTTGGTGGTGGCGATAGTGGAGAGGAGTTGACATATCTTCCTCCTATTATATTTTTCATTGTCTTTTAAAATTTTTAATAATTATAAATGAATTCTATGCATTTGAATTGGCACCTGGAATATTCTGTCACATAGTAGGGATTCCACAAGCATTCATTTACTTGAACCTTTAGATAATGACAAATATAGAAGTATTCAACATTTAAGCATTTGTATGTGGATAATTCTTATACCAGAGGCATTAAATTATTGTGGAAAAAACAGAGTGCTTTAATGTTGCTAAATATTTAAGTTCGCTCTGAAGGTTGTTTCTGAAAGCCTATTACTGCTTTCTTTAAAAGAGCAGTAAATTGTGAATGCATTTTGCCTTGTTGTTCTTGCAAATAAAAATATGATAAAAAGGAGTAAGGCATTTCATCTTTTGGTTTATGATGAAGATTACACTTTGTCCTTTGGCTAGAGTCAATGTGGAAAATAAATTCTAAATGCCACTTTGCTTTTTAAAAAACAAATTCTTTCCACAATATACTTTCTCATGCAACTCTTGCTCTACAAGAAATAGAAGAGTCACGTTAAGATAAGAAAAAATGGAATGTGTGTGAGCGGATGGGGTGGTCCAGATGGTAAAGTTATTGAACTGAGAGTTTTGGAGAATTCCTGAAAGAAAGGTTGACTCCTTCAGATCAGGGCAAAAATGTGAAGTAGGTGTTTATACTCACAATAGTAATCAAATTATGTGCCATTTCAAGTCATATTTTCAACTGTCCCTAAATCTATGCCCTCCCAATCTATCTGAAGCCTCTTACATCAGAGACTCACCAGAACCAAAGCCCCACCTCCTCCCTAAAACACTTGGGTGGAGGAAATTTCTCATAATAGTCTTTAAATCATGTGTCTGACCGTATTGGATGGCAAACATTATTCCCGTAAACATTAATTTTACTCATCTTTGTAAACTATAAATGCGTAAAAAGACATTTTCATAAGGTGGGCACATGTGTTGAATAAAAGTCCGGGACTAAGATTCAAGAAGAAAACAGAACTAACTTCGTGTTTCATATCATCTTGGGCCTGTGAGAAGTGCTTTGTGAGGAAAGCAATAGAAAAGTCATATATTATCAAGCACACAATGTATTTTTTAGGATATATTATTTTGAGTGTTATCCAAGGAACAGACGAGGAATTGTGCCAAATTGAAAAAAATCTGGAGATATTTTGAATGGAAAGTATGCACAAAGACACTATAATTGTAAACTCATTGGACAAATAATTAACGAAAAGAGAGGGAAGGGTTATTACAGATCACTCTAATAGAAAATATCTGTAGTTTTGTAAAGACCAAGGCATTAGGACTAAGAAATGGAAACCAATGAATATAAGACTTGAGGGGTCCTAGAGAAAGAGATCAGATGTCAGAAATAGGAAGAATGAAAAAGAGTCCGTAGTCCATGGTGATTACCAAACACTGCCTCCTTGGTTAGTCCCTCCCGCTTCCTCTCCTTTTGCTGTCTGTCGATAACTTGCTTCTGTGTTGTCTTTCTTAGATTCTTGGGAGTTTCTTCCTTATCTGTGGTAACCAGTGGTCTAATCTGAAGTCCATGATAGAGAGATGCCTCATGGGGGCTGCTACAGGCATGGGACAAAGGGTAACTTTGAAAATTAAACAATTGTAGTCTTTGTAAAGGTTTGTAATTTCTGAGGCAATACAACTTCCTCAAGCTTGGCAGGCTTCATGTCTGTTTGCTTTCAATAAGTGCTACATGAAGTTAATCACACATGTAGTTCTGAAACCTGATGAATCTCCTCTTTTATTTACTGGGACTTGTGTTTGCATATCTCTTTCCCCATCAATTTAATGGCAATTACCTTGAGGCCATGTGAAATAACAGACTTGGGGAAGAAGGAGACACCCTAATTAGATTGGTACAGTTGGGCTGCCTCTTAGAAAATCATATCTCTTGTTTCTTGGGTTACACATACAGTTGGCTTTTCCAATCCTGTAAAGCTGCAAATTAATGGACTCTCAGTCATTTTAAATGGCAGTTCAGAGCAGAGAAAGCTTCCTTTAGTAAAATTCTATTCCCTCTCATTTTTCTCAGTATCTGGCCAAGTGTCTTCTCGGTATATCTCATGATATCTTGTTAAAAGCATCAAGAAGCAGCCCAGGCATATCAATATTGTGAACTTTTACAATCTGTTAGCTACAGACTTGTTAGACAAAGTTTCCACTCCCAAATTCTCTATTTAACTCTATTTATCAGAAGTTCATTTGAACTCTTCCCTCACCCTCAAATTCCATCATGGACCATGTCCAACATATTTTAATTTCTAATTACTTCTCAAATGCAATAATAATTTCCTATCTCTCTACAACCATTTGGACAAGCTGTTCAGACGAATGCTGACTGGAGGCAGAAGTCATTTAGAAAATAAATCATTTTTTTGATAGACAGACTACGTTCAAATAGTAAGCATGAAAGGATTATATATCATAAAACTGTTGTGAGTTTAAAATACATCTGCATTAGTAATTTCCCAAGGCTGATAGTCAACTGTACGAAGTAGAAGAATAATACATTAATTTGCATAAAATATATTCCTAAATTGATAGATTCTGTAATTTCTTTTATTTAGATACTAAAGGTGTCTACTGATGTCTTCCTGTATGAGCTATAGAAATGAAGATAAATAGGTTTTGCTCTTTGGTCTTTAAGATATAAATATTGATTTGTTGATTTTACAAATATGTACTTTTGTGTATTGTTTGTTCTGCACCTGCACTGTGCTACATCCTGAAAACACATTGGGAAAGACAGACATGGAGGCAGGGTCTGATAGGAAGATGGAATCTAAACTGATAAAAACACAAATGAATATATAGTTACGAAAAGAGAAGAAGAAGTTTTATGATAGAAAAGAAAAACAGGATGCTCGACATGACAAAGCATAGCAGAGTGGAATATCTAATTCAGATGGGGTTACCAGAGCAGACTTCTCCAAGAAGGTACCATTTAATGCATTTTATTTGTTTATATTAACTTAACATTCATACTTTATGGAGATGTATTTCGGAATCCACTTAGTAAAAAGCATATGGGATATATTCTACACAGGTGAAACAGAAGTTTTAGTGTAATTGCTTCAAATTGCTTTGAATAAAAGTTTCAGAGGACTCCTATAATATTATGAACTCATTTCAAAATATTTTCATGATCCACATAATTGAAAAAAATATTATTTTTCATTATACTTTTCTCTCTGCTTCTACTGTTTCCTTTCCCAAACCATTCCTCACAAGTCAAATTAGAGTGTTTTCTGTAATATTTAAAAAATCACGTCACTTAAAGCTCGTCAACACTTTCTTTTGAACTTAAACCCAAATTCCTTCTTTTGAGTTACAAAATCTCTTGTATGATTTGTGTCCATCTCCCTCCAATCATCCCACCTCACTTCTTCTCAGTCACTGCTGGAGGAAATGTGATTAACTAACACCTGGAGAAAGTGTTGCTGAAAGCAATCTGTCTGCAAATGTTAAAATTAAAATTACAAAATCACTTTGATCCATCATTTCATTTATGGAAATGCAGAAATGATGGAACTGGTAATAAAGGCTGTGTACATGGGTGTTTAATGTGAAAGTTCTTTGTTGCAGTAAAAATCAATTAACAAAACAAAAGAAACCCTGAAAACAATCTTAATGTTCATCAGTTTGTGAAAGACTCTGGAAAGTTATTCTAAGCAAACCATTGTTGCCAACTATTAAAACGTATTTGATATTGATTTTAGAATGCATTTTTATAGGTATCTGAGAATGAACTTGCCAGGGCAAAGATCAGATGCTGTGCGGTAGACTGGAGGTGTCACACTAGAGATGAGAAAATGTCTCTCTGCCTGAACCATATCAACTAGAGACATGGTTTTCCTCTACCATCTCCTAAGAGCTTCCCTGCTAGTCAGCTGTGTGTGAGCTAGTGGAGAGGGTAATATTCATTCAAGCTTGAGAACACTCCAAATTCAACACGAATAAGTAGTGCTGGTTGTTACTGAGGTCTTGAGACAAGAAGTAAAAAGGAAACAAAAGAGAAGAAAAGTCATGGAGAGGAAGAAGAGAAAAGGAGGAGAGAAATCCTAAGAAGTAAGCTGAGTCAGAGAAAGAACATTAGTTGAGTAAGAGAGATGTGATTTAAAGTAACATAAAGATACATTGCTTATTAAGAAACTCAAAAGGAAAGGAGAAAGTAAAATATGGCTTAAAATTCTTTATGTGATAAATCATGAATAACTAAATGAAGCTAGGATTATAGTTTAGATGAAATATAAATGGGATAGATTATGCATAGGTATATAGTTAGCCCAGATATTAACTATATTACCAGTAAACTTGCTCTTTTCTTCATAAATTTGAATATCTGTTACAAAGTGTCATTTAGCCGCTTGGCCAACGATCCTGGCTGAGGGCCATACAGCTTCAAATTTGATAATTTGTATAATGACAGCATACACACAAAGATTAAAATGAGAGTTTGAAAGATTACCATGGCAATTCTGAAAATAAATAAAGGGCAGGTGGATGGAAGAGCCTTGTTTTTGTGGGGTTCAACATAGTGTTTAGAAAGTCAGGCAGGAATTGGGGCTCAGCTAGACTGATTTCTGCAATAGAGATCTGTCAGCTTTAATTGGAGGCTACAACAGTCCTCTGGCAATATTTGTTCTGACAGTTTTCTGAGGCTGCAGCTGATTTTTAAGCTGGAAAAGTTCAACTCTCTCTAGACTTTTCAAAAGTCAGCCTTGTCTCTGCTTACAGATCTACCTCTGTATTCCACAACTGAGCTTCCAATGCACTTGTTAAGAAAAAAACACTCTACTTGTGGCTGCTTTTGTGAATTTCAAGATGATGGATGACAAGTTTCGTTTTGTGTGTGTGTGAGGAAGACTAGCCCTGAGCTAACATCCATTGCCAATCCTCCTCTTTTTGCTGAGGAAGACTAACAAATTATCTCCAGTAGCAGACGACATGATCTAATATGTACAAAATCTTGAAGTCTCCAAAAAACAAAACCAGGAACTATTAGAACTAGTATATGGATTCAGTAAAGTTGCAGGGTACAAAATCAACATACAAAAATCAGTTGCATTTCTCTACACTAACAATAAACTATCTGTAAAAGAAATTAAGAAAGCAATCTCTTTTAAAATGGCATTACAAAAGAACATTTAGGAATGAATTTAACCAAGGAGGTGAAAGACTTGTACACTGAAAACAACTATAAAACACTGATGAAATAAATTTTTAAAAGTTACAAATAAATGGAAAGATATCCCATGTTCAAGTATTGGAATAATTAATATTGTTGAAATGTCCATACTACCCAAAGTAATCTACAGATTCAATCTAATCCCTACCAAAATTTCTATGGCATTTATTACAGAAATAGAAAAAACAATCCTAACATTCACATGAAACCACAAAAGACTACGAATAGTCAAAGCAAGTTTGAGAAAGAAGAACAAAGGTGGAGGTATCACACTTCCTGATTTCAAAATATATTGCAAAGCTACAGTAATTAAAACAATATTGTATTGGCATAAGGACAAACATACAGATCAATGGAACAGAATAGAGAGCCCAGAAATAAATCTATGCATATATGTTTGATTGATTTTCAACAATGGTGCCAAGAATACACAATAGGGAAAGGATAATCTCTTCAATAATTGGTATCGAGAAAACTGGATATCCACATGCCAAAGAATGAAATTGAACCTCTATCTTACACCATACATGAAAATCAACTCAAAATGGATTAAAGACCTAAACACAAGAGCTGAAACTATAGAACTCCTAGAAGAAAACATAGGGAGAGAAACTTAATGACATTAGTCTTATCAATGCTTTCTTGGATATGACACCAAAAGCACAGGCAACAAAAGGAAAAATAGACAAGTGGGACTCTGTCAAACTAGAAGTTTCTGTATAGCAAAGGAAACAATCAAAAGAATGAAAATACAACCTACAGAATCAGAGAAAATATTTGCAAGCCATTTATCTGATAAGGGGTTAATATCCAAAATATATAAGAAAATCCTACAATTCAATAGCAACAATACAAAACTGACTAAAAAATGGGCAAAGGACTTGAATAAACATTTCTCCGAAGAAGACATACATACGTCCAGCAAGTTACATGAAGAGGTACTCAATTTCACTAATTGTCAGGAAAATGCAAATCAAAATTGCAATAAGATATACCCTCACACCTGTTAGGATGGCTTTTATCAAAAAACAAAGGACAGAAGGTGTTGGCAAGAATTTGGAGAAAAGGGAACATACGTACACTGTTGGTGGGAATATAAAATGGTGCAGCCACTATGGAAAACAGTATGGAGGTTCCTCAAAAAGTTAAAAATAGAACTACCATATGATCCAGGAATTCCACTTCTGGGTATATATCCTAAAGAACTAAAATCAAGATCTCAAAGAGATATCTGCACTCTCATGTTCATTGAAGCATTATTCACAATAGCCAAGATGTGGAAATAACCTAAGAGTCCAACTATGGATGAATGGATAAAAAGAATTGATATATACATACAGTGGAATATTATTCAGCTTTAAAAAAGCCTAACACTTGTGACCACGTGGAAGAACCTGGAGGACATTATACCATGTGATATAAGCCAGTCTTGGAAGGAAAAATTCTGTATGACTCTACTTATATGAGGTTTATAAAATAATCAAACTCATAGAAGCAGAGAATAGAATGATGGGGGCTGTGGGGAGGGGAAAATGAGGAGTTCAACAGGTATTAGTTTCAGCACGATGAATAAACTCTAGAGATTTTCTCTACAACATTGTGGCTCTAGTTAACAACATGGTATTGTGCATATTAAAATTTATTTCAGAGAGTAGATCTCTTGGTAAGCATTCTTACCATAATAAAAGAGGGACACAAAGAAAGTCTTGGAAGTGATTGAAATGCTTTTTACCTTGATTGTGGTGATATATCATGGGTGTTCGCATATGTCCAAACTCATCAAACCGTATACATTAAATCTGTGCAGTTTTTTGTATATCAATTATTCCTTAATAAGGCTATTAAAAAAAGAGTTAAAGTCTTGCTAGGTAATTTCAAAGTGACATGGCCATTGAAGGTGGACTACAGTTTAGTCTTCAGAAAGCTGGCTAATAAACTGATGGAATTAATACTCAAAGGGAAGAAGGCAGAGAGTGGCACATGGAGTAGATGGATAGATGATGGACAGATGATGACATGAAGTGATTATTTAACTCAGAGTTGAAGGAAGACATTCTTTTGAACAAAGGTCACCATCCACATACATTTGGAAGATCCAGAGCCATTTCACTATGACAAAAAAATATGAAGGAATATATTGAGAAAACAAATTTCAGGGGCACAAAGTAAAGAAAATATTAAAAAGAGGAAAGTCTCAATTCTACAAAAACAAGTATAAAAGTATTCTACAAGTATTCGAGAAGGAAAGAAACCAAGTTCAAAATAAGGCTGAATTCTTGGGAATTCAGCTAAACCCTCTTGAAAGGAATAAGGCAATGGCAGAGGGAATTAAGCATGAGAGGCACATTCCATACGTGTAGAAAAAAGTGACATAAAGTAATTTGTGCTTCAATGCTTGGAACATTCAAAAGCGGATAAAAAGAACACATATTAAAGAGAACATGTAGAAGTATCAGTTCTTATTAGATTCCTTTTGGCAGAGGTTTCAAAAGCATCAAATAGCAGCTGCAGATCCTGAATCTAAAGATGATTTTCCAACTGAAACAAATAAAGGGATGAAGGTGAACTATTACTAAGAAGTGGGTTTCGCAGGACTTAAGTTATCCTATAATAAGAGGCAGCAGAACCAGCCACTGTGGTCCAGGAATTCCAAAAGCTGCTCAGAAAATTAGTAGATCCTGTCTCGGACAGAGGCTAACCTCAGTGAAACCTTGGGTCAGAAATATGCCCATCGGGGATAAATAGTAATTACTACTTTTGATTGTAAAAGAAAGACACCTCAAATATGATCTGTTGACTGGTGCCTTTTTCATTGGAATTTTCTAGCGTTCCAAGAGCTCGCAACATTTCAATGCCAGTGTTAGAGATAAGATGTAGATGCACAAGTGAGCCTTCAGATTTAACAATTGCATAGTGCCAAAAAATAATGCTTTGCAGAGTTATTGCTTCCAAACAAATGCCGGTTTACAGAGCATGGATTCTCAGTACCACAAATGGACTGATTGTCATTCCGACCAGGGTAACTCCATGAGGATTATCTCTGCAGACCCTCCTCCATTCTGTTTCTGCTATGGATTTTGGCAACATTATGTACTGAATATAATTTTGCCTAGGATCACTGCTATAAGGGCTAATGATTATCTTATTTTCCAAATTGGGGGATGGATATAGCAAATTGATATACTTGGTGTTTTGTGAACCCTTTTAAAACAATAAAAGTGAAACTCTTGAGAGATGTGCTGCATCTCTCATTTTTCATGCTCTAAAGGATCACATCGATGAATAAGCTGTCCCCAGCTCCCGTAAGGAGCACACTTCTAGGCAGTCATCGAGAACGCCTCTGAGTGAGACGAAACTGAGTAAGAAACTTAAGGGGATGATTTTTTCAAATTTAAACTTAACATAAGAATTTTGGGTTTTAGCTTTTTAACTTCTAAGAATAAGATAAATTGATTTTAATTGCTTTGGACTTTTATCTTTGGATTTTAACTTAAAAAGAGCTTATATATTTGACCTTTAATTTCTTCCTGGGAATTTTAAAATTGCATAGAATTAAAATCAGGGGCATAGCTCAGTTGACATTTTTAATTAAAGTTTATGCACTGTGTTTTGCACATTTCATATTACTATTGGCTTCTAATCTCATAGTACTTTGTGGTTGGACATGATTTTGGATAAGAAAAGGAATAGAATGGAAATAGGATGACTGAGAAGTTGATTTAAATCAAATATTTTTGACTCATGTTAAAGACCTGAGAGGTATTGACCAGCAAGAGACCCTGAAGGATATCCAAGGACCTGCTCTGGGCATAAGAGGAACAGCTTCATGAAGGTGGAGGCAGGGCCGCCTTCATCAACGGCTCACCTCCAACCTCAGGGAGAGCCACATCCCTTTTTACAGCACAAATAATGATTAGGCACAAAGAATTCCCAGAATAAAAACTATCTCAGATGGATGCAAACTTCACTGTGACAGAGAGACACCTTTTCCTGCTTTCCCTTATTTCCATGAAGAGAGATTTCATGAGACAACTTAGAGCCACTGCATTGTGTCTTCTCTTCACCCATAGAGAGGTGGGCAAACTTTGTTGATGGGTGAACTTGGGAAAAATAACTAGGTGCACATAGCTCAATTCTGCCCTCAACTTTCCTTTTTGGGAATCAGTCATTCACAATGAGGACATATTTTGTTTTGTTAGCAAATGGATGGTGAGTGTTCATAATTCTGAGGTTTAGTTCACATCTGCCTTTTACCAAGCCGCACACTTCAATTTGCCTTCAGTAATAAGTTGATGTTTTGGCCTACATAGTTCTAATTTATTCTCAAATTGGTTAGAACTGGTGAAGATGTGTGATCTTTATTGTATGATCTCCCCTGCGGACTCTGAGCAGTAAGTATTGTTCTCCATGTTGTAAAGAAGAGGAGCAAAAGCACTGAGTTTAAATTATGATGTATGGATCACACAGCTAAGTAGACAAACTGTGACTCAAATCCATGTAATCCTACTCTAGGGACTGCATTCTTAACAACTCTGTTATATTGCCCTGGTGAAAAGTTAGGTTCTGAAAATGTAGCAAAAAACAAAACAAAAAAAGGTAAATAAAATCCCAGGATGCTCAAGAGGGACATTATGAGACTCTGTTGTCGGCCTGACGGCGACTTCCTTCCCCTTCACTTTCAACTCTGATCTCTCTCACCTTCTTGACTAACGTTGGCCAAGGCTTAGGGGTTGCTGGACATAAGGGAAGCTTTGGCCTCCTTCCTTTGGGTTACTTGGAGAAAGCTGGTATTGGGCTTTTTTTCTTGTACAGAATAGATAAATGCCTGGAGACTAATATTGGGTAATATCAAAGAAGCAATAGAAAGTTGTGGATCTTGGAAAGAGGTTGACACACAGAAATCCGTGTCTGCAATAAAGGAAGGTCAAAGTCAATCCACTGTGTGTGCGTCTGATTTTTCTGGTCCCAAAGACACCGAGAAGGAGCTTATAGGAGCTGAGCCTGGGAAAATATAAAGAAAGAGACTGGGAACAAGGATGTGCTTCAAAAATAGGATAGGTAGCCTGCTTTCTGGTAACTCCTAGCATTCAGACCTTGCCCAAAATCTGGTATGGCCTTCTACCACTGAGGAAGTGCTGCCACTTAGGATAATCACCAGACTTCAGCTTAATGGGTCCACAAAGAAATGTGAATTCTGAGAGGTAGCCTGAGTGCAGCACACAGGAAATCATAAGTGGCAAAGCAAAGCTGTTGAAAGATAAATGCAATTTGAGAAAAATAATTAAACCTAAAAGATTTAAATGGAACCCATATACCCACAACTACTTACAAAGTAATTTCTAGAGAAAAAAAGAAATGATGTCCCAACTAAAAATTTTGGCTCATGAATTCAAATATGGTCACTGTTTTTTCCTGTAGTAGGTGTTTGGTATATTAAATGCAAACATTATTTTAAAGTACAGGAAAAAATATTGAAGAGGTTTATATATACATAAATACAAATATATATCTATATACACATACATATATGTTTATATAAATGCACATATACATAAATATATATATATTTACTCAGAATTTATTCTGTATATATATTCAGAGGACCAAAAAAAAAAAAAACATACAGGAAAAAGTAATATATTCTAGAACTTACTTTCTGGTAAAAAATAAAATGTTTTATTTCCACACAATTATTCCAAGCTGTGAGGTTTTTCTTACCTCAAGTCCTCTAAAAGTAGACCTGATCAGACACGGGATAGGCAGTTTGCTTGGGAAGTGATGGATCCCAGAAAGCACAGATGTGGGAGAAGGGAGCATGAGGTGGTGAGAAGAGGATGGGTACGTGTGGAACTAACAAAGGGTGTGTTAATGAGATGATTACTCTCTAGAAGCTTTATGGGCAACTTGAGATTCCTGGGGAACTCTCTGAAGAATCACATAGAATATGCTTCAGAATTATTCCTCTCAGGGCCAAAGAATCTGGGGCATATCTGTTGTGTTACTGGTTAAAGGTTGCTCCCAAGGGGACAACAACTCTCCTGAACTTTGGAGACTCCCTGTGGGTGGGCTGATCAAGCTCTCCTGGCACCCAAGAAGCAGAAAGAACTTGTGATTGAGATGGGAACTTATGAGTTCACCACAGCTGTAGGCAAAATCTGTGGGAAATCTAGGTTATATGTGGTCGGCCGTCAACAGTGTCCGAGGCAATACTGATGGTAACATTGAAGGTACTTAGTGTTTGAACAAATTATGATACACTTAAGAGTATCTGAAGGCATTAAAAATAACTAAAGCTAAACTAGCCAATAAGAGGGATTTCCAGGTGGTATTGAGTGAAAGCAGTGAAATGCAAAGAAGTTTCATTAATACCATTTTGTGTGAAAAATAAAAAGGTAAAACAATTAGTAAACTGGTGTTAAATACATGCGCATATGTGTATATATCTTATGTGTATACATATATGTGTATATGTTAAATACATACACACATATATATATATATACTATATATATAAAACAGAACTGTCTGTTTCTGATTATATGAGCTTGGATAAAAACATTAAAATACGCAAGAATACATAACAAGGGGATAGCTTGGCTTACTTGGATGTAGAAACTGGTTTCCCCTGCATGCTGGGGTTAAAATCAAGGAGTGAATGAAGCTCAAAGGAAAAGAAAAGAAAAGAGAAATGTCATGCACCCCCCTAGGTAATATATGAGGCATGATGATCCTTTTGCACTTATGCAAAATAATATATGTGGACCCATACAAAAATATTACATATCTCTATAGTACAGAAGTACTTTTAACATAAAATTAATTTAAAAAAATTTAAAAATGCCTTGCTAAGTACTTGGCCCATAATAAGTACTTAATAAATTTCAATATTGTACCAGTTTTATTTACAATAAATTGCTATAAAATCTTTCTTATAAAAATGGAAAAAATACAACTATAAGTTAAAAGACATGGGAGGAGATGAAAGAAGGAGAGCTAAGAGTAAGAAGGAGTATCCTGGAGCAGGTTTAGGTGCCTCTGCAGATCTATTTGCTGATTCAGCCTCATCTTCGAACACGATTTTCTCAGCTGACCGAGGCTGAGGGCTGGGCTCTTCACAGCCTCCTACAAGCCTCATCAATGGAGCGGTGGCAGGTCCAGGGACTGGGTCACCCCTAACCGGGCTCAGAGCGGCTCTGACTTGCTCACTGCCTGGAGGGACATGTGACACAGTCTAGGAATGCAGGTCTTCCCCCATTCTCCTCTTCAGCTCTTCTGCGGTCAAGTGCTGCCACAAAGCTTCTCGAGAGATGCCCCAAAGGATCAAGCAACTAGCTTGTTTCTTGTGAGGCTGGGACTGGTTTGGTCACACACACACACAATCTATTTTCTCTTTTTCCTTGCTTCACTTTGCTTTTTTCTTCACTGTGCTTAAACAGGGACTTTATTCCTCCACAAAGTGTTAGCATATATACTTTGCCCCATGACTCTGTTTTCTGTGGAATCTAAGCTAAGGGAGGAAAGAAGGGCTGTCTTGAACAGAGAAAAAAGCCAAATCTGTGTAAAATGGGTTTAGAGGAAAATGATTTAGTTAGATAAAGCATATCTAGCAGAAAAATACAGGAAAACCATACTCTCTAACCATTAGAATAATTTTCTGAAACATAGAAAAAGAAGAGGATGCTTGGTAATACCACCACCATTCAACAGTGCATTAAAAGGGCAGAAAAGATAAAAAGAAATGAGTTGTAACATCTAGAAAAGGAAGGACAAACCATCACTGGCAGTTCTCCACAAAATATTCTGCTGCTCCTATTTCCAGACACAAAATTGAATGGCAGGTCTGTACTTTTATCAGTCTGGCTTAGCCACATGGTTTGCTTTGTCTGATTGTCTTAGTTTGGGTTTCCCCAAAAGCCGACCTGGAGACAAGTCTTTAAGTACAAGCAGTTTCTTCAGAGGTGTTTGTTCTGCACAGGTACAGAGGAGTGGGAAAGCAAGGTGGTGGAAGGGAAAGAAGAAAATAGGGGTGAATTATCAAGCATGTCAGCACCATTGGCAACCAGGGCTGAATTCCTCTGGGGAGTTTGGGGACGCAGAGCAGAACAGGCATCTCAGATGTGCAGGGCAGCTGGCTTATTTCCTGCTCTGGACAGAATGTTTGTGTCACTCCAAAATCTGTATGTTGAAGCCCTGACCCCCCAGGTGATGGTATTTGGGGGTGGGGCCTTTGGGAGGTGATTAGTTCATGAGGGAGGAGCCCTCAGGATTAGGATTTGTGCATTTGGAAAAGAGGCTCAAGAAAGCGCCCTGCCCCCTTCTGCCGTGTGAGGACACAGGGAAAAGACAGCCATCTATGAGGAAGCAGACTCTCACCAGCAATGTGAGAAATACATTTCTGTGGTTTCTGGGGCTCCCCAGTCACTGCTGGCAGCAGTCTCAAATATTTATCATAGCAGCTGGAATGGACTAAGGCATCTACTTGCCAACTTTGATCAGTTGTTTTTTCAGGGCCCATCCTAGGAGCATAAATTCATTCAATTAAAGCCAATAAATGTTTACTGAGAACACACTATGTTCCTGGGACACAAAATAATAGGAAATAGTCATGATCATAATCACTGTCTTACGAAGTTTAAGCATCTGTTAGGGGACATCGATATTAAACAACACAAATAAATATATAAAAATTATTGCCAATGCGACAAGAGTGTTATTTTCAAACCATAGTAGTTGGTCAATTCAGCATTTTCCTCTGGGTGGTATTTCGGTCCCAGGTGCCTTATGTTGCATTATGTCATTTGGGGAAGAGCATCTGGGATTCAGCTGGCAACTGCCCGTGTGTTAGCAGCTAGGATGTACATGATATATTCTCTCTGTTGGGGTTTTAGTTTTCAAAATTACTCCATGCTGGAATCCCCCAAGACGCCTGGATGAAATATGAATTGGTGGGAGAACAGACTGAGACGGGCTGCTTCAGGGCTGCGCATTGACTCAATTTCACCAACCCTTCCTCAACATTCAATATGTACTTTTCCTGCTTCCAACACTTAAATGAAATATGTGATCCTAGCAAGTTCCCTAACCTGTCAGTGACCTCTCTGTATAAATAAGGATGAAAGTCATATGTATTTTTTAGGATTATTATGAGAATTAAATGAGATACATAAAGAACTCAGCACACTGTCTAACATAAAATGAGTATTTAGCAAATATAATCTGTTAATAGTAGTAATGATAGTAGGGGCAGGATCGTCTTCATTTTACAGAAATAGAAATGGAGTTAGAGGTTTGGATCTCACCCACGTTCACACAGTTGATGGGTGGTGGAGCTGGGATTCACATCTCCTGGCTCCGGCAGTCACAATTTTTACCCCTGCAGCATTATTGCGCCTCTGGGAATATTAATTGTTTTTGCCTTTAATTTCATGAAATCAGAATCTTCATGAAGGGATGAAGGAAAGCTTATGGAACTCTATGTGAATTATTTATTCATGTATTTCATAGTTGTTAATTATTCATTGAGTTGTATTTATCGAGTGTAAAGGGCTGTGTGTGTGTGTGTGTGTGTGTGTGTGTGTGTGTTTACTCTTCAACAAAGAAACCACTTGTGGTCCATCCTTATAACACCTAACTGGTTAAATACATGGACTACAGAAGATCTTCGTAGCTCAAGTCTTAGTGATTAAATTACGAGATGAGCTGGAGAAAGGCCACATCCATCTAACCCACTATATGAACATGGTGGAAGGAATAGTATTAAAGTTGTACTGCAAGTATCAAATAGCCTTTGTAATTAATTTAAAGGAATAAAATATTTTATAAATAACATGCATTGAAAATATGTCATTTTGTAAATGAAGTATCCTGATTTTACATTACAATTTTCAGAAACAGAATATTTTTAAATACATTCATATTCTGAAAAGAACTTGATTATTCCACTATAATTCTAATTACAAGCATAGAGCAAAACCTGATAGATAGTTTTTGATCATTAACACAGCCTTTATTACTTTGCATAGAAATTGATTAGTTTCTAAATAAATTACATCCACTACTACCTAAATGTCATGGTCAAATCACTAAATTCTGGCAGTATATTAAATGCTTTTTTGTATATGCATATTTTTTCTTTTTTATTGCATACATCATTTGCATTTTAAATACATAAAGGAAACAAGTTAAACACTCCTTTGATGTTTGAAATCAAATATCTTCATTAACAGAACAGTAACATAAAGCTGTTTTTCCCAATTGCTCCAAGAATTTACATGAAAAAGTACACAACAATTTGTGTTTTTCCCTAACAAATTTCTTTTATCTCTTTAATCCGGAGGAAAAAGAAAAGTTATAGGGTAACATGGTCAGTGGGCATCAGTAAGGTATATAATTTGACAAAAATAAGAAAGGGATAAGACTAATAATGTTTAACATTTACAAAAACAAATTTTCTATGTGCATTATATGATTTAAAATTAATCACCTCTACATTCTAATTACAATGGTTACAAATAATGCCAGTGTTAATTTACAAAGTCTGTTCATTAAGACGTACTGACTCCCTATGATTAGTCTATTTTAAAAGACAATTTGTAGTAAAAAACAGTCGTGTTGACATATGAAGTCAAAAAGATTCATATGACATTATAATTCCTCAGGTTAAAAAGTCTTGATAAATATTTCCATTAGTTTTGACAATGCAACTGTAGTACTCGAACTCTTTAGCCAAAGTTTTCCCACTTCTGCTCCATGTTAGATGTACGTGGAGCAATGCCTTTCACTGGTCCCCACATTTATAAAGGTTGGGCTGACTGTTCTCAGTGTCTACCATTTGATAAAGCTTGTAAAGAAGATAATGACTAGTGCAACAACTTTTTTTTTTTTACCATTTTTTTTATTGATGTCTTAATAGTTTATAACACTGTGGGGTTTTAGTTGTACATTTTTGTTTGTCCGTCACCTTGTGGATGTAACCCTTCACCCCTTGTGCCCCCCCACCCCCCTTCCCCTTGGTAACCACCAATCAGTTCTCTCTGTCCGTGTGTTCACTTATATTCCATATATGAGTGAGTTCATGCAGTGTCTGTCCTTCTCTCTCTGGCTTATTTCACTTAACATAATACCCTCTAGGTCCTTCCATGTTGTTGCAAATGGGACAATTGTGTCTTTTCTTATGGCTGAGTAGTATTCCATTGTATGTATATACCACATCTTCTTTAACCAATCATCAGTCGAGGGACACTTGGGTTGCTTCCACTTCCTGGCTATAGTGAATAATGCTGCAATGAACATAGGGGTGCATACGCCTCTTGTGATGGTTGATTTCATGTCCATTGGGTAGATGCCCAAGAGTGGTATTGCTGGATCATACGGTATTTCTATTTTTAATTTTTTGAGGACTCTCCATACTGTTTTCCATAGAGGCTGCACCAGTTTGTATTCCCACCAGAAGTGAATGAGGGTCCCCATTTCTCCACAACCTCTCCAGCATTTGTTGTTATTTGTTTTTGTGATTATAGCCATTCTAACTGGTGTAAGGTGATATCTCAGTGTAGTTTTGATTTGCATTTCCCTGATGATTAGTGATGTTGAACATCTTTTCATGTGTCTATTGGCCATCTGTATCTCTTCCTTGGAAAAATGTCTGTTCATATCCTCTGCCCATTTTTTGATCGAGTTGTTTGTTTTTTTGTTGCTCAGTTGTATGAGATCTGTATATATTACTGAGATTAATCCCTTGTCGGACAAACGATTTGCAAATATTTTCTCCCAGCTGGTGGGTTGTTTATTCATTTTGATCCTGGTTTCACTTGCTTTGTAGAAGCTCTTTAGTCTGATGAGGTCCCACTTCTTTATTTTTTCTTTTGTTTCCCTTGTCTGGGCAGACATGGAATCTGAAAGGATCCCTTTATGTCCAATCTCAATTAGTGTACTGCCTATATTTTCTTCCAGGAGTTTTATAGTTTCAGGTCTCACTTTCAGGTCTTTGATCCATTTTGAATTGATTTTTGTATATGGCGATAGGAGATGGTCTACTTTCATTCTTTTGCATGTTGCTGTCCAATTTTCCCAGCACCATTTATTGAAGAGACTTCCCTCTCGCCATTGTATGTTCTTTGCTCCTTTGTCAAAGATTAGCTGTCCATAGGTGTGTGGTTTTATTTCTGGGCTTTCAATTCTGTTCCATTGATCTGTGTGTCTATTCTTGTACCAGTACCATGCTGTTTTGGTTACTGTAGCTTTATAGTATATTTTGAAATCAGGGATTGTGATGCCTCCAGCTTTGTTCTTTTTTTCAGAATTGCTTTAGCTATTTGGGCTCTTTTGTTGCCCCATACGAATTTCAGTAGTTTTTGTTCTATTACCGTGAAGAATGACATTGGGATTCTGATTGGGATTGCATTGAATCTGTAGATTGCTTTAGGTAGAATGGACATTTTAACTATATTTATTCTTCCAATCCATGTGCATGGAATATTTTTCCATTTCTTTATGTCCTCCTCGATTTCTTTCAATAGTGTCTTATAGTTTTCATTGTATAGGTCTTTTACCTCCTTGGTTAAATTTATTCCCAGATATTTTGTTCTTTTTGTTGCAATTGTAAATGGGATTGTCTTTTTGAGTTCTCCTTCTGTTGTTTCATCATTAGTGTATAGAAATGCAATTGATTTTTGTAAGTTGATTTTATGCCCTGCCACTTTACTGTAGTTATTGATTGTTTCTTGTAGTTTTCCGATGGAATTTTTTGGGTTTTGTATGTATAAGATCATGTCATCTGCAAATAGTGAGAGTTTCACTTCTTCTTTGCCTATTTGGAGTCCTTTTATTCCTTTTTCTTGCCTAATTGCTCTGGCCAGCACTTCCAGTACTATGTTGAATAAGAGCGGTGAGAGTGGGCACCCTTGTCTTGTTGCTGTCCTCAAAGGAATGGCTTTCAGTTTTTCCCCATTGAGTAGGATGTTTGCTGTAGGTTTGTCATATATGGCCCTTATTATATTGAGGTACTTTCCTTCTATACCCATTTTGTTGAGAGTTTTTATCATAAATGGATGCTGGATCTTGTCGAATGCCTTCTCTGCATCGATTGAGATGATCATGTGGTTTTTATTCTTCATTTTGTTAATGTGGTGTATCACGTTGATTGATTTGCGGATGTTGAACCATCCCTGTGTCCCTGGTATAAATCCCACTTGATCGTGGTGTATGATCTTTTTGATGTATTGCTGTATTCGGTTTGCCAATATTTTGTTGAGGATTTTTGCGTCTATGTTCATCAGTGATATTGGCCTGTAGTTCTCCTTCTTTGTATTGTCCTTGTCTGGCTTTGGTATCAGGATGATGTTGGCCTCATAGAATGTGTTGGGAAGTATTCCATCTTCCTCTATCTTTTGGAATAGTTTCAGAAGGATAGGTGCTAAATCTTCTTTGAACGTTTGATAAAATTCTCCAGGGAAGCCATCTGGTCCTGGGCTTTTATTTTTTGGGAGGTTTTTGATTACTGTTTCAATCTCTTTACTTGTGATTGGTCTGTTCAGATTCTCTATTTCTTCTTGATTCAGTTTTGGGAGGTTGTACGCTTCCAAGAATTTGTCCATTTCCTTTAGGTTGTTCAATTTGTTGGCGTAAAGTTTTTCATAGTATTCCCTAATAATCCCTTGTATTTCTGTGGTGTCTGTTGTAATTTCTCCCCTTTCATTTCTAATTTTATTTATTTGAATCTTTTCCCTTTTTTTCTTAGAGAGTCTAGCTAAGGGTTTGTCAATTTTATTTATCTTCTCAGAGAACCAGCTCTTTGTTTCATTGATCCTTTCTACTGTTTTTTTGGTTTCAATTTCATTTATTTATGCTCTGATTTTTATTATTTCCCTCCTTCTGCTGATTTGGGGCTTTGTCTGTTCTTCTTTTTCCAATTCTGTTAGGTGCAATTTAAGGTTATTTATTTGGGATTTTTCTTGTTTGTTAAGGTGAGCTTCTATTGCTATGAATTTCCCTCTCAGGACTGCTTTTGCTGCATCCCATATGAGTTGGTATGGTGTATTTTCCTTTTCATTTGTCTCCAGATAGCTTTTGATTTCTCCTTTAATTTCATCAACGACCCATTGGTTGTTCAGTAGCATGTTGTTTAGTCTCCACATCTTTGTCCCTTTCCTAGTTTTTTTCCTTGCAGTTGATTTCTAGTTTCACAGCATTATGATCAGAAAAGATGCTTGTAATGATTTCAATCTTCTTAAATTTATAGAGGTTTGCCTTGTTTCCTAATATAGGGTCTATCCTTGAGAATGTTCCATGTGTATTTGAGAAGAATGTGTAGTCTGCTTTTTTTGGGTGGAGTGCTCTGTATATATCTATTAAGTCCATTGCGTCTAGTTTTTCGTTTAAGTCCATTATTTCCTTATTGACTTTTTGTCTGGATGATCTATCCATTGATGTAAGGGGGCTGTTAAGATCCCCTACTATTATTGTGTTATTGTTAATATCTCCTTTAAGGTTTTTTAGCAGTTGTTTTATGTACTTTGGTGCTCCTGTGTTGGGTGCATAGATATTTATAAGTGTTATGTCTTCTTGGTGAAGTGCCCCTTTTATCATTATATATTGCCCTTCTTTGTCTCTCATTACCTTTTTTATCTTGAAGTCTACTTTGTCTGATATAAGTATGGCTACTCCTGCTTTCTTTTGTTTGCCATTAGCTTGGAGTATTGTTTTCCATCCTTTTATTTTGAGTCTGTGTTTGTCTTTAGAGCTGAGATGTGTTTCCTGGAGGCAGCAGATTGTTGGGTCTTGGTTTTTAATCCATCCTGCCACTCTGTGTCTTTTGATTGGAGAATTCAATCCATTTACATTTAGAGTGATTATTGATATATGACGGTTTAATGTTGCTATTTTATTGTTCATCTTCTGGTTCTTTTGCATTTCCTTCGTTTCTTGTCCCTTGTGTTTTGGACTGCAAATTCAATTTGGTATTTCTGCATGCTCATTCTCTTGGTTTTCTCTTTATTTGTCATGTGTTTCTCTTCTGGTTATTTGTTTAGTGGTTACCGTGAGGTTTATATAAGCGATCTCCTGGATAAGAAAGTACATTTTCGGATGCCTCCTTTTTCCTGAGGCTGGGTCAATTCAATCCCTTACCTCTTCCCCTCCTTATTTGTTATCTCTTTATTCCAGATTGTGTCATGAATGTGTGTTTCCAGTGATGAGCTTGAATTAATTTTTGATGTTATCCAAGGTTGTTGTTGGTTTAGTCTCCTTGCTTTTAGGTTTAGGTTGTTCTGGTTTAGTCTCCTTGCTTTTCTCCTTGCTGAAATCTTTGTATCCCCTTTCTCATTTGTTTTTTTTCAGGCCTAAGGGCCTTCTTGAGCATTTCTTGTAGTGGGGGTCTTGTGGTGACGAACTCTCTTAGCTTTTGTTTATCAGGGAGAGTTATTATTTCTCCATCGTATTTGAAGGATATTTTTGCTGGATAAACTATTCTTGGCTGAAGGTTTTTGTCTTTCATGATTTTGAATATATTATTCTAGTCTCTCCTAGCCTGTAGAGTTTCTGTCGAGAAATCAGCTGAGAGCCTGATGGGGTTTCCTTTGTATGTTATTTTGTTTGTTTGTTTAGCTGCCCTTAATATTATTTCCTTGTCACGGGTATTTTTCAAGTTTGCTACTATGTGGCGAGATGATTTTTTATTCCTGTTTATATATTTAGGTGATCTATTGATTTCATTCACTGTTATTTCCCTCTCGTTCTCTAGGTTGGGGAAGTTCTCAGCTATTATTTCTTTGAACAAACTCTCTGCTCCTTTTCTCTTTCTTCTCCTTCTGGAATACCTATTATCCTTATGTTGCTTTTCCTCATTGAGTCTGATATTTCTCGAAGAATTTCTTCATTTCTTTTTAGTCTTAGCTCTCTCTCCTCCTCTATCTGGAGCATTTCTGCGTGGCTATCCTCAATAGTGCTAATTCGTTCCTCCATATTGTGAGTTCTGCTCTTTAAAGACTCCATTTTTTCCACTATCTCATTGATTTTGTTTTTCACCTCCAATAATTCTGATTGGTTTTTCTTTATGGTTTCAATCTCTTTTGTGACAAAATCCCTGAATTCGTTGATTTGTTTCTGTGTGTTCTCTTGTATTTCGTTGAGTTTGTTTATGATAGCCATTTTGAATTCTCTCTCATTCAGGTTATCAAATTCTGTGCCTTCAGGGTTGGTTTCTGGGTGTTTGTCATTTTCCTTTTGGTCTGTAGCCCTGACAAATTGTTGCAAGGATCTGACAGGGACGGCTTTATTTTTACCCCTCATGATTAAAGTTAGTCCTGCAGTTTCCCCCTGCTGCCACTGGATGGAGATTGTGAGTGGTTTGCTCTGAGGCAGCTGCAGCCTCTGGAGGGATTATGCTGAAACACCGGGTGTTTGGGGGGAGGGGTCCTCTCTTTCTCCTGCTTGACCCGGGGGTTTCCTTTCTGGCTCTCTTAGGGTGTTTGCTACACCCCCTAAACAGTCCGTCGTCGCTTCCCAGTGGGGATCTCGCAACAGTCTGTGAGAGCACCTGGATGGCGATAGTTCCCCCCCCCCCCCCCCCCCGCTGTGGGCCACCCCTCCCCCCTCTGTCTGCAAACTGCACTGCCGATGGATTGGGGAGGGGGAGTACGACTTCTTACCTCTCCTCCCGTCCTTTTGGGCTTCCTGCGCCTCCACTGTCCAATGTATGGCAGCAGGGGTTTCTTAGAAGTCCTTCGTAGTGTTTGATTGAGCTCTGTTGGAATGTGAATGATGTTTTTGTTGTGTCATATGGGGCAGAGATTCAAAGAGGGAATCTCACTCTGCCATGATGCTGACGTCACTTGCAACAACTTTAATATATTAAAATTTAAAACAGCTAATTTAAAAGCTACTCTCAAGGCTATTCTATTTGGCCAACTACTTCGTTTTCTTTCTTTTTTTTTTACACCTTGCGTTTATTTTGTAATCTAATGCCTAAAGGCCATATTACTTATTTCCAAGATCTTAAAAGGATGCAGGATGTCATGCTTTACCAAAATGCCAAAGTACTAGTAACACTCTTTGGATCATGTTTTGGAATTACCTAGTGACAAGCTTAAAGCCAATATTTTACATAAGCCATGTTTTAAACTTCTTGAGATCAAATATAATTCTTTAAACTTGTATTTTGGTCTCTAGTTCAACATGCCTTTCTGAACATAATTATGAATCCCCTTTTCTATAATTCCATTGAAAAATCAAAAGAAAGAAAAACAAATAAAAATAAATATGTGTGCTAGAAAGCCAGGGTAATGCCAGAAATAGACTTATAAATGAGAACATTTTGCTTCATATAAAGCATAGGGAATCAAATTGGCAGCATTTGAAACAAGGGGAGTAGCTCATAATCCCATACACAGCCCATCCTGGGATAATCAAAACATGACAGCCAGTGAGGGATAGAGGAATAATCCAAAAAATGTATAGGAACTTGTTAAAAAGCTAATAAAATTTGGCACCATGCCTCAAATCACCAATTATTTTGTTTCCTCCCAGAATGTTAATAGATTGATATTTTGAGCCTTTCCTTGAGAAACAAGCCCTATAATGGATTGAGAGCCTCAAGTCTTATTCCTCAAACCCCAGTAAAGATTGCTGTGGACTTTACAGGAAATCTATATAGAAATTCCAGCTATACACCCATGGACCCCTTTCAATCACTTGACTTTGAGCTCCACTAAGTAGAATCTGAATTCAGTATGAAGCAGCAGAGATTCTTATACTAACTGAGAAATATGCCACTTATAAACTCTGATCAATCTAGACCTCTTCAAGAGAGAGAAAGAGACAGTTAAGAATCATAAGAACTTTGAGGAACCCAAATGCACAAAGGAGAGGCACCTAACAAAAAAATTAGATGAGAGGAAATAGAGTTAGGTTTTAGAAAAAGGAAAGAGTTTTGAAGTGAGTATAATGAGTACCTTTCAAGGCAGGTAAAAGAATATGACCTTAGAGAAAAGAATATGTGCTGGGAAAAAGAATCTCTACATTCTTGCAAATTAAAAGTATGATTGCTGAAATAAATTGTTCCATAAATGGGCTAGATAGCATAATGACCTCACCTTAACCAAATGACTGACTGAGAGAATCTCTCAAAAACAGTGAAAAGGACACATTTTATTTTAAAAAATGGAAGACAAGGGGCCAGCCTGGTGGCATAGTGGTTGAGTTCACACACTCTGCTTTGGTGGCCCAGGGTTTCTGAGTTCGGATCCTGGGTGCAGACTTATGCACTGCTCATCAAGCCATGCTGTGGCAGCGGCCCTTATACAAAATAGAGGAAGATGGGCACAGATGTTAGCTTAGGGCTAATCTTCCTCAGCAAAAAGAGGAAGATTAGCAATGGATGTTGGCGCAGGGCTGATCTTCCTCATCAAAAAAAAAAAAAAAAGAAAGAAAGAAAGAAAGACATATTGAGACATGAGAGGTCCAGAAGTCCCAATATTCACCACAGATTTCTGAAAGAATAGAGGGGAGGGAATTATATGTGTCCATGGTTAAAAGGAGAAAAGAAAAAGATTCCAGAGAAAAAAATATAGGTTACTATTTGGGAATAAGAATTAGCTAAATATCACTGTTCTTATTAGTAATACAGAATTTTAGAAAAAAATAGAGGAAAATATAGATGTTCTGAGAGAAAATGATGTAGAATTTAGCATTCTATGACTATCCAAATAAGCATCTGATGGTGA
Organism: Tapirus indicus; assembly: GCA_031878705.1. Classification (NCBI taxonomy): domain Eukaryota; kingdom Metazoa; phylum Chordata; class Mammalia; order Perissodactyla; family Tapiridae; genus Tapirus; species Tapirus indicus. Next base: position 9,211,369 of record CM062917.1, read on the forward strand.
GGGGCGATGAGTTATTCAAAATGCAAAGCAAAGAATTTTTCAATCATGCACTATTTCTGGAGAAAAGTGACAGAGGATGCATTCCACTAACTTGCAAAAAAAGTCCAAGAAAGAGGGAGCTATAGGATATAGAAAAAATTGGAAAACAATATCATTAAATCTAAATTATTGTTGAAAAACACTTTCTAACTTAATGCAAATACAAAATAGAAGTTTTAAAGAAGAAACAAGAACAGCAATTATCTTACGATTAAATTAGAAGTCATAACTGTGCACATTTTTTTTGTGGGAGGACAAAAGATGTTATCGGCTTTGTTTAAAAATGTAAAACAGAAAAAAATAACGACTCTGTTTTTTAAAGTAACATGAGACATCTATCTATCTATCTATCTATCTATCTATCTATCTATCTATCATCTATCTATCTAATCTGTCAAGAAAATTTTGTACTTAACAGAGAACATTTTTCCTAATATCCATAAAACATTTAAAACAATTGACCATTTACTAGACATAGAAAAAGAAAATACAATAAAGCTAAAAAGATGAAATCATACAGTACTAGTCTCTGAATATGAGATAGAATTCACCAAAAATCGACTAATACAACCTACTCTCCAATCGTGAAATTTGGGAGTTAAAAATAAATATTTTGAGTTACATTTTTAAAAATAAAATTTAATTTTAATACAAATAAATGTAAATTAAATCATTAAATATTAAAACTATGAAGCCTAAAATTATAAAAGTGAATTAAAAACTTAAATATCATAATTAGAAAACAAAACAGACTGAAGATAAATAAAAACACTTTTAAATTGAAGATTTAGGGGAAGAATAACAAAATAATTTAAAAATAGTTAATGGGGAAGAATTAATACAAAATAGAAATTTAAAAATAAAAATAAGTAGGGGCCAGCCTGGTGGTGTAGTGGTTGAGTTTATGCTGCTCCACTTTGGTGGCCCAGGGTTTGTGGGTTCAGATCCTGGACGTGGACCTACACACCACTCATCAAGCCATGCTGTGGTGGTGTCCCACATACAAAATAGAGGAAGATGGGCACAGATGTTAGCTCAGGGCCAGTCTTCCTCACCAAATTAATTAATTAATTAAGTATGCTTTAGCATACAATGCAAAATTATTTTTGAAAGAATCAGTTTTAGCAGGTTTGATCCAGGGGAAACAGAAACAAACAAACAAACAAAAAAAACATAAGCAAATCTGAGGAATAAAAAAGAGGACAAAACTACAGATAAAAATAAGACCAAAAATAATTCTAAGAGATCACTTTGAACAAATTTGTACCAATTTAATTGAAATTACAGATGAAAGGGATGATTAACTAGGAAAACTTATTGCAATAAAGGAAACAAAAAATTTAAAAAAATTAAAATTAAAGAAAGTTACATTCTCCAAAAGGGCATCAGATCAATCATTTTAACAGGTTGAATTCTGACACATCGTCAAGAACATTGTAGCTTATTTAAATAGTTGCAGAGCATCGAAAAAATAGAAAGCTTCCTAGCTCCTTCTATGAGGCTACTAATCTTGATCGGAAAGAGGGCTATTCCTGTCCATGTGTTTCCTGGAGCCCTTCTCTTTCTTCCAGTCCTAGAGTTCATGGTGCATGATTATTAGCACTCCATCCTGGAAAACTGAGACTCTCCTGCCTTCTATGTATTCAGCTGGCAAATCTTCAACACTGTTACCCTAAATATTTGCTTGCTTTATTATTTTTTTCTTTTTTGAGATATAATTAACATATAACATTGTGTAAGTTTAAGGTGTACAACATCTTGATTTGATACATTTCTATTGCAATATGATTGCCCTTGTAGTGTTAGCTAATACCTCTATCCCATCACATAATTATCATTTTTTCCTAGTGGTGGGAACAATTAAGATCTAGTCTTGGGGATGGCCTGGTGGTATAGCAATTAAGTTTGCTCACTCCTCTTCTCGTGGCCTGGGGTTCACAAGTTCAGATCCTGGGCGTGGACCAATGCACCACTTATCAAGCTGTGCTGTGGCGGCCTCCCATATAAAGTAGAGGAAGATGGGCATGGATGTTAGCCAGGGCCAGTCATCCTCAGCAAAAAAAAGGAGGGTTGGCAACAGATGGTAGCTCAGGGCTAAACTTCCTCACCAAAAAAAAAAAGTAGTCTTCTGACAAGTTTAATGCTTATAATACAATTTTGTTGTCTATGATCACTTTACTGTGCATTAGATCTCCAGGACATATTGATCCACTTAGTTGCCCGTACGTTCCCTTAAACAACATCTCCATTTGAGGCTGAACCCAAATAGTTTGAACCTAGCACTTCTGGAGAAAACTAAACCAAAACAAACGCAGAAGGACAAGTTATGCTTTAAAAGAATAATTCTACGCCTCAACTGTCTGGAATTCCTACTTGTTCTTCCTAAGCAGGGTTTCTAGAACCACAGTTACTTGTGTACTTTCTTTATTATTTTTCCCAAAATTAGTATATCTTGAATTTATGCTTATTAATATATATATATATTTTTTTGTGTGAGGAAGACCAGCCCTGAGCTAACATCCGTTGCTAATCCTCCTCTTTTTTGCTGAGGAAGACCGGCCCTGGGCTAACATCCATGCCCATCTTCTTCCACTTTATATGGGACGCCGCCACAGCAGGGCTCACAGACAGTGCGTCGGCGGGCGACCGGGATCCGAACCCGCGAACCCCGGGCTGCCAAGCGCGGACTTAACCGCTGCGCCACCAGGCGGCCCTAATATTTTTCTTAAAATCAACTGTCTATTTAAAAAAAATCAATTCAATTAAAAAGGAAAATTTATTTCACGTCATAAATTGAAAACTAGAATTACTTGATATAAGTGTATGGTGATCATGAAGACAGATAGAGAAAACAAAGTGATATTGTTTGATGAGATACTTTTCTCATTCAAGGAAAAAGTAAAACTCCTGAGAGGATTTTTAAAAATGTAATGATTTTTTTTTTTTTATAACTCCTTACCTTTGACTGACATCTCCTACAGCTTTTCAATCCTCCATCAGCTGTGTAGTATTTTGCACCTTGGATTTATAACTTTACCTACTATCTCCCGCCTTGTTCCCATTTTCCATGCTTTAGCGACTTATTCAACAAATATTGATTAAGCAGTGCTACAAATGACGTACTGTCCTGCGTAATGTGGAAGCTATTCAGTACAGCAACAGCAATAACAACCAAAAAAACTCTCCCACGCTGAAAATGAAAACAAAATAATTTAATAAATAGAGAAAATCCTGCCTCGGTGGGTGTATCAGCTCCCGTCTAGATTATTAAAAATTCTTCACTCCTCGTGTTTCAGGCCACTTTAGTCCACCCTTGTAGTCTGTATACAATACTCCCCATAAACAGACCACACCCTCACTTCTGGGTTTTTTCCTCTTACTCACATATAACATAATGTAACTCACACATAACAAAATGTCAGCTCCATGAAGCCCAGGGCTTTACCTGGCTCAGGGCCCTTGGATCCCTAGCACTTCCATTAACCCTTGGTTTGTCAGACTTGGGTACACAGAGAGCAAGGAGAGACTGAAGAAAGAAGTAACCCACTCCAGATAGGTAGGTGGCTGGTTTAATAAGCAAGGAAACTTACACACACACACACAGGCAAGACAAGTAGGTCTTCACACCTGCCCACCAGAATCTTAAAAGTTTGTAGAGAAACATTAATGGAGTTCAGTCACGTATACTGTCCAGATGGTCTCAACAACACATCATTCTCTCAAGACGATATCCTTGAAAACGGCTCCCACCATGGGAATGGTGGGTGGAAGGTATAGGAGTGGGAACGAAGAGCCTCTCACTGCCCTCTGAGTCCAGCTCCAGGGTCCACCGGCAGTTAGGTCTTCTCGATCACATCCTCCAACATTAACAGTCTGGTGGGTGGTAAGCACTCGCTGGACATTTTTCTGAGAATGAATGATCCAGTCATAGAAAAATTAGCTAATCTTACTAAAGCATTGTTAACATATCAGTTCAAGTTGCCATAAGTTTTTCAGGTAATAATTAGATTCATCTTAGCATTGACTATTAGGGTCACTTGAAATAAGGATAAATGTACCTATTACCTCTCTTACCAACATAGTGACCATCACATTGTCCCAAAAGGAGGTATAAAACGAAAGAAAAAATTACTTCTTCATTAAAAGTCTCATATATGTGAGTACTCATTTCATTCACTGTTTTATAAGATAGAAGACTCAAGGGAAGGGAAGGTCTACATACAAGCAAATTTATCTTTATTTCAGTGATACCGGATACCGAGTATTTCAGTGGTACCTGGTATCATCAGGTACTGAGCTATACATCTATAGCTGTATCTATTTTCTCGTCAATGAACTTACTATTATCCAGAAACATTTCATAAGTATATGAATCTTCATACTTCTTTTACTGAAATGGAAGTGCTCTGGGTGAGCTCAGTGGTTGAGTGTGACATTTTGTTATTTCTTCCTAGTAATGCAAATGCATATAAAGTGCCTCAAGTACTTAACAGTATTTACTATTCACCATCTCCTTGACTGCTCTTCTCTTATTTAAATTGTCTTCTCCTGATAAAGGGAGAACATGCACCAAAAAATAAAACAACACTGACAACAATAGCTAATGTTCATTGAGTGCTTATTATGTGCCAGGCATTGTGCTTAGCAAGGGGAATGTTGCATCTCATTTAATAATACAACCCTATGTATAGAGACCTTTTATTTCCATATGAGAGATGAGACAATAGATATATATCAAGGCTAAATAAATTGCCCAAATTTACACAGCTAGTGAGAAAAAAAAGAGTTAAAGTGGTTGGCTTGGGATCTCTGGTTACTAGGGTTTGGGGTGCTGCTGGGGAAGAGAGAAGGCAGGTAGCTCTATCTAATTTTTCTTGTGAAACCACTGATAACAAGACCTCCTTAAACTAGACTAAACATATCCATTGGGAGGAGAGCCCCTATTTCTGTAATGCTTCTATCAAGATGGCCCCAGTTTAAGATTGCCTGTGGTTAACGAAACTATAATGTATGGATTTATGAGGCATAGTTCCCTGGAAAATATCACATAAGTTAAGGATGTGTCTGGGCATACAATAAAGGTGCTTGATAACCTAAATATGTCCTGGTCCAAGAGCTAACGCCTTTCTTAAAGGTCTCATCTCTGGGCTAAAGAGTTTGTCCCTTGTGGGAACTAAGGTCCAGGTAAAGCACCCTTGATGTCCCATACTGCTCCCTGTTTCACTCGTGTCTGTTGATTATTTGTACTCTTGAATTTATTGGAAAAGTTTGATACTAGGTAAAATTTCTCATATGTGCAAGTCTGATTGGACAGTTTGATCTTTTGTGCTAACTTAGCTAGTAAATGGTGGAATTAGTGTCCACATTCTTAAAGATAGCATAGCAGCATAGAGGGTTCCCTTGCTCTTGTGATACATATTTTTTTGTTTTTAGTCTGATTAATCATTTCACTATGGCCCAGTAAAATTATCAAAGACCACTGTTCTACCAAGATTCTGGAGAGAATTCATACTCTGTTTTTCTATCTTTATAAAGATACTATAGTCTATATTTTACAACATTCATTACAACAGAAATTCTTGTTTCCAATGAAGACATTCTAGAAATTGTATTTAAATATAAGACAAATTTTTGCCAGTAACAAACATTTAAAATATATTCACCTTTAATAAAATACAGGTATTTTATTGCAGATTTGCAAAATTCTCTTTTCCAGCATTCCCAAAACAAAATAATAATTAACATTTGTATGGCAGTTTAAAATTTACAAACAACTGGTATATAAACTGCCCCAGTGATAACAAGAAATACTGACTGAAGTTTCTGCAAATCATTGAATAAGGTTTATTATGGATTTTATCAATCGATTTAATGTGACTTTAAAAATGTTACCTATACTTGGATTTACCTATACTATGATTTAATATTTCCGAATTCAAGACATTTGACTATGTACTTGAAAAGTTAGAAAATATTTTTTCTCATTTTGAATAGTTGCACATTTAAATGTTGTTTTGTCCAAGGCCCATGAAGAAACCAGAAAGATGCCAACAAAGAAATACAGAATTTTACCCTTAATAATAATTCACATAAAGAAACAATAAAAGCATTTTTGAAAGTTAAAAGGGAAAAGACTATAATAGAAATTTTCTGCTTGCTTCAGTTAAATTTATGAACACTTTTACCTGGAGGACTTATCACATGCTTTCTTTCATTAGCTCAGAAGAACTAACTGAAAACTATAAATGATGAGTTACATAATTCCCATGGTAAGAAGGAAACACCAGGGGTGGAGGAAGAAGGAAAATGGAAAAAGCATTTTTCATTGTTGAGATTCTCAACTCTTACTTTAATCTGTTGCTTAAAGCCTGCCAAATATGCTTAAAATGAGGATGAGTATAATTATACAATACATTAAAATACATTTATTTGTGGTTTTAATTATGTATAATAAAATAGAAATGAAATAGAAATTGGAGAAACAGGAAGCTATGTTATGCAAGCCTTGTGAAAAGGTAGTGGACACTTCAACCACGGTCCAGTCTAGGTTGGAATGTAGTGTGAAGCCTTCCTTCCTATTGCAACTGGAAGCCGGAATTCTAGCACAGCTTTTCTGGGCTACTGGTTCTATACCTGTTCTGAGACATGTGGATTCTCTCCAGTACATGACCAAATCCTGGGGAGGATTTTGATAATCTTAGAGTGGACTATTGCTCAGGCATTTATTGTTATGACCTGGGAAATAACAAAACTCTAGCATCAAGGGAGATAGTTGTTATATAAGAAAATGCATTTTCTTAGAGTATTAATTATTTATCAACATGTAAAAAATAATTTATTTGATCCAAGTTCATGGAGAAATCACCAGTCATTGTCAAAGTGATGGAAAAGGTAATAAGCAAAGAGCAAACTGAGAAAGGAATGCTTCTAGAAGCTTCAGATGGGGGTGGGTGATTTGGGAGGTTTAGGGAGAGATTTATGCATGTAAATGAACCATAAAAAGCATGGTTAGAGTTAACATCAGGCCGTTCTCCGACTCAAAACTTTCCTTTGGTTTCTGATTTCACTGTCAGTAAAAGTCAAATTCCTTTTTGTGGTCTACAAGGCCCTACAGGATCTAGGCCAATAGTGTCCTACTGACCTCCCTCCTATTCTTTTCCCTGTCCTCACTCTGATCCAGTCACACCTTGGCCTCAAACTCACTAAATGGATATAGAAGAGTGGGTTTGAAGCTTAGAAACAGTAACTTAATAATTGGCAGTGTACATTCTTTTAGCTATTTAGCATCACTCACCCATCCTTGCCCATCTGAATGTCCATGAAATAACAAAAACATCTCTGTTCGTGTCTATCAACACAAAACTTTCTTTTGTACAAATTGAGATGTTCTCTCCTTGAACTGAGGAGATGAGAAGTACCCATAGTCATTCCATCTGTCCTTGGGGGAGAGTTGCATTATCTTTCTGGGTTATGTTAATTACTCTTAAAATTCAGTCACAGTCCCAACTTAGTACTTGGTTACCTAAAATCTAAATTGTTAAGTTCACCTCCAACAGCGACAGTATAAAAGATAATAACAGGAAGGAAGAGAGGGAAGAAAATAGTTGATGCACACACACACGTACATAACCATCACAGAGGAAAATATGCATAGCAACTACAGTCTTCATCTGTCTAACTTGTGATGAGATAGTAGTGGATAATTTTAGGTTGTTTCTTCCACTACACATCCACATTTCCTTTGCCTTAATCCAGGAGATCAGGCTAGAGTGAACCAAACCTTCATTTCAATTCAAATTTTTCAATCCTGTACTTCTGGGTTAGAATAGACAAATGATATAGTTTGGACTACAAAGCTATGAATTTAGGTAACAGCAATATCACCCAATTATTTTCTCCATCTTATTTGCAAAAATATAATATAAATGCATTTGAAGAAGGACTTCTGGGTAGCTGAGGACAATGGTGTCAGCATAGCTACATATCTCCAAAAATATCCTTCCCAAACCATAAGTTAGACGAGAAAAGTAAATTCTATACAAAACTACATCCTCAGCATAGCTTGAAGACAAAGAGTGCTGAAATTACAAAATATCTTTGACTAAAAAGAAAGAAAAAAAATCACCAAGTTCCATCATGCTTTTTGTCATGTAACAAAGCTGCCTCCATCCAGTGCTAATACTTTGTGGTAAACAGAGGCAGACTAAGAAAAACTGTGGGGAAGATGGAAGAGGGAGGCCAAGGGGGGGACCTCAGTGTGATTTAGAAAGAAAAACCCACCAAAAAGATTAAACCTATCTTCAATACAGAGAAAATACTGAGAAAGTGTACAGGAAGATCTGGGCACAGACGAAAGGGAAATAATTTAAAGGCTCAATTTAAAGGCCCAGGTGTCATGTAAAGGGCCAGGCACTATTTTTAAAACATACATGATTTCAGGGACAGGCATAATTAAATAAGGAATCTTTGAAATGTATAATTTCTAAGGAAGAAAAAAGTGCAAAAACATAAGGGGAAACACCTTTGGCAACTGAGTGGTGAAGGGAAAAAATTTTAAAAAGGAACATTTAGAGTCATGAAAGGCAAATAGCAATATAAAATTGAAGGGCTCTTTGGTAGGATTCTTAGATATAATGCCAAAAGCCCAAGTAACAAAAGAAAAAATAAATAAAATTGAATTTTCTCAAAATTAAGAACTGTTGTGCACCAAAGGACATTGTCAAGAAATTGAAAAGACCACCTATAGAATAGGAGACAATATTTGGAAATCTTATATTTGATATGAGTCTAGTATCCAGAATATATAAACAAATCTTAAAACAGCAACAGAAAGGCAAACAATCCAATTAAATAATAGGCAGAGTACTCGAATAGACATTTCTACAAAGAAGATGTATAAACGACCAACAAACACGTGAAGGATGCTCAGCATCATTAGTCATTAGGGTAATGCAAGTGCAAATCAAAACGTCAAAGAGTTATCACCCTCTATGAGGATAATAGTAATAATACCCAGAAAATATGAAGTATGGGAAAGGATGTGGAGCGATTAGAACACTCCTACATTGCTGGTGGGAATGCAAAATTGTCTAGTCACTGTGGAAAACAGTTTGGCAGTTCCTCAAAAAGATAAACATGGAATTGCTGTATCGCCCTTATTTCACGCTTAGAAATATACCCAAAGGAATTGAGAAAATGTTCTCAAACTAGTACATGTACATGCATGTCTATTGCAGCACAATTCACAATATCCAAAAGATGATAACAGCCCAAATGTCCATAAACAGATGCATAAAGAAATTTTGATATATACATACAATGCAGTCCAATTAACTCCAGTCTTGACAGGACTGGGACAAGCAACATATTTGTGTTCTATATATGCTTTTCTCTCTGAAACAGTAAATTAAGGATAATTAGAAATAAATGTAAGAAATATTATGACCCAACCATAGATTCTGAGTACTTTCTGAGGACTCATGGCCAACATAGATCAGAAAATCAGGAATATACTTTCTTTTGAACAAAAACTATATACCAAATATAGGAATACAAATAAACAAAGTATTAGGCTGGCATCACAAATAAAGAAGATCTGCAGGACACATATGTTTTTCTAGCAATGTTAGAAAACCTTGCAATTCAAAAAGAATAAATAAATAATCTCACACTAGTCTGGCCCTTTAGATGAAATTTGAGAAGGCTAGACCTAAAGAGTGATTTGCTAAAACTTGATAATAGGAAGGGGGTGTTTTATATTTATTTAGTGTTAAGCAAAAAGCTACAATGGCTTTTAATGGAGTCTGTGAGGGGCAATCAGTGAAAACTGTAGATACAGCAAAATATAATCCATAATAGTGTGGGACAAAAGAAAGTAAGAGGTAAACTGAGGATTCAGAAGAAAGCATTATGATAGATTTCAAAAATAGAGTGTTTTAAGATATTGGCATTTTTGATAAAATGCAAAAAAACCCATAGCCTGTGGAAACTTGAAAAGGTAGACTTAGAGACATGCAGTCTGTAAAGGCTGCATGGGGAATCAAATGATGTCAGATTAATTAAAATATGGGCAAAAAAGTAACTAACAAAATTGAAATGTAAATGGACTAAACAATCCAAACTGAAAACAGAGATTGGCGGAACTGATAGATAGTATGTGATTCCACTGTATGCTGTCCACAAGAGGCACACTTAAGATTCAAAGACAAACAGGCTGAGAATAAAGGATGGAAAAAGATATGCCATGTAAACAGTACCCAAATGAGAGCTAGAGCGGCTATACTAAGATAGACAAAATAGACTGTCAGACCAAAATTGTTACGAGAGAAAATTGTTACTGGAGAAGGACATTTTACAATGATTAAATGGTCAGTCCATCAGGAGTACATAAAATTTATAAATGTATATGCACCTAAAAACACAGCTTCAAAATACATGAAGCAAAAGTCACAGAATTGAATAGACCAGTAGATGATTCAACAATAATGAAGACTTCGGTACCCACCCACCTGTCAATGATTGACAGAATAAGTACACAGAAGAGGAACAGGGAAATGTAAGTATTGAGTAAGAACACAAATCAACTAGAAATAACAGACTTCTGTAGAATAGTCCAACCAAATATTGCCCTTCTCAAGGGGAAATGGAACATTCTCCAGGATATACCATACATTAGGCTACAAAACAAGCCTCAATAAATTTAAAATAATTGAAATACAAAGCATGTTTTATGATCACAACTGAATGAAATTAGAAATCAATAACAGAAAGAAATTTGAGAAATACACAAATATGTGGAAATTAAACATGTACTCTTGAAAGACCAATGGATCAAATTAAAAATAACAAGAGAAATATATACATATCCATAAAGAAGAAGGGGAATTCCAGGTGAATTAGAAACTTTTTTTTTTCTTTTTTTTTTGCTGAGGAAGATTCGCTCTGAGCTAACATCTGTGCCAGCATTCCTCTATTTTGTAAGTTGGTAACCACCACCGCATGGCAGCTGAAGAGGGGTGTAGGTCCGCATCCAGGATCTGAATCCCCAAATCTGGGCTGCCAAAACAGAGCATGCCAAACTTAGCCACTATGCCATGGGGCTGGCCCCAGAAATTTTTATAAATTTCTGGAAATCAGAGAAGAAACAAGATTACTTTGGATTAGGAAACGACAGTCCTTTATTTGTTTTGTGTTTCTGTGCAACAAATTATCAAAATCCTACCAGCTTAAAATGACATGACTTTGTTATCCCAGAGTTTCTCTGGGTAGGAAGTCCACACACGGGATAGCTGGGTGCTCCACTCAGAGTCTCAAGAGCCTGAAATCAGGAGTCTACTGGGACTGCGATCTCATCTGATCCTCATCTTGGTCCTCCTCCAAGCTCATTCAGATAGTGGGCAGAGTCCAGTTTTCTGCAGTTGTAGGACTGAGGTCCTCAGCAACTAGACATTGCCCAACATTTCCTGCCGTGTGGCTTTCTCCACACAATGGCAATTTGCCTCTTCAAGGCTAACAAGAGGGCATTTCTCCTGCTTTGAATCTCTTCTTTCGGGAAGGGCCTGATTGGTTCAGAACCACCCAGGACAATTTCCCTTTTGATTAACTCAAAGTTGACAGATCACAGGAGTAAAATCCCAATTTATTCTTAATCCCCATACTCCAAGGGAGGAGATTATACAGGGCAAGTATACCAGGGTGCAAGAATCTTGGGGATCATCTTAGAATTCTGCTACAACAAATTCCAATTGCAAAAGGAGGAAATGACACCAGAATTTGGGGCCGAGGGACAACCAACAGAATCATAAACAGAAGGATTGCAGCAAGAAGTGTCTGGGTATTTGTTTAATGTGTGTGTGTTTGCATGTTATATTATTTAACTCACCTCTAAGATGAGGTCAATTGAATTTCTTCGCTAAGCATCAGCTAATTATTTGAATAACAATAATGAAGTAACCTCCCCATTCCAATTGATTTAAATGACTTATATTTAATATACTAAGTTATCCTGTGTAACAAATGCTATTTGTGACTTTTGTATATCTACTATTGGTGAATAAGATGGCTATTTGTTTTACAATATTTTATGATATCTGCTAGATCTAACTGTATGACATACCCCTAATTATATACCTTCCTAATCATTTTTGCTTTTGTTTTTGATTTCATATTCTTCCAGATAAACTTTACAACAAAAACAATGTGTTAACAAGTTTCCCCCAAAAGTGACATTGGTTTTGTTTGTATTTATGCAAAACTTATGTAAACAATGAACTTGAAAAGTTCTGACACATTTATAATGCAAATATTCACCTTCTTATGTCTATTTTTTGTCTTGTAAAATTTTTTCACATACCTTCCATGGATATTTTAGTACCATTTCTTGTTATTAATATAACTTTTACCCCCGCCAAATACCGCCCAGCCGTGACTTAGAATGCATTGGTAGCAAACATACACTACTATTTCTGCTACTTCCTGGCCTCAGTGGGGCTGATGAAAGAGAATATAATCCAGTTCTGTCCTGCACTGCATCTCAAGATGGTTAATTGAACTTCTTGTCATGTCATCCATGCTCTTGATTATTTATTCAAATCACAATGCCAATTGGATTGATTAGAAATTATTTCAGTGTATTGATAGCTCCTTAAAAAAATCTGCTGAAATTAACTTCATATATAAAATTCATAACCTAATTTTTAAACTTAATTTTCTGCAGTCTAAAGAGTACTACCTTTCTAATTTATTGAAGCATCACATGTTTTAAAATTGTTTTGATAAATGCATATTTCCTAGCTTACCTCTTTTTAATGGTACTAAATTTAGAAGCTGGAGTTAAAGACTAAGTACATAATAGGCATTAAAATGAAGCATTAATTTGAAATTATCATCAAATTTTGGTCATATTAATGATTATATACCATATTTTCCCACAGTCTGATGAGTCCAATAATAGCTTGAAAAATAACGCATAGTGTTTGAAAATCATGAGGCTTAATAAAACTTTTAATGTGATACACTGAAAGGTATCTTATACCGTTAATAAAAGAGCACTCATGTTGACCTGCTTAATTGGCACTAACAAATTTATTTTGATTGAGATTAATAATCACTAATGTTAAAATTTATGAACAGGTTAAATTTCAATGCTAATGTAATTAAAAATGCTTTCATTAGTGTTACATAAATTCATAGTCACATTTGAATTCTAATAAAATGGTACCAGATGAGGTGGCTGAATATTTCTAAGCTTATTGGAATAATTATTAATTAATTCTTTAACAATAACTTATTTTAGCTTAACTCGAAGAACGAGCATTAAAAAGTGATTTCAAGATGATGTTGAATTGACATGCGTATTTAACAGTTTCATGTTAGATTGTTGTGTGTTTTACCATTTGTGGAGTTTTATTTCCAATTTTAAGACCTTTAAATCTGTTAGATAAGAAGAGAGCGTATTATAAATATACATTATCGACAACTGAGTCAGTTTTTAAAGTCTTTTAAATTTCTTAAAGTTCTAGAGAAATATAGTAATAATGTTTTTATTATTCTTTCTTGTCCTGAAAAATCCATTAAGTTTATTAGAATATAAAAAAATCTTTTTAATCCTCATCCTCAGTTAGTAGGTCTACAAATAATATCAAAGAAAAAACAGGGAATTTCTTGCCATTATATTTCGCCTTAAGAAAAATTTTATACATGGTAAAATGAACTGATCATAAATGTACAGTTCAATGAGATCTTAAAAATACATGCATTTGCATAACAACTACCCATTCAAGATATAGAATATTCATATATATATATATATATATCATATAATATGTCTTTTACGTCTTTATTCTTTCACTCAATATCGCATTTTGACATTTATCAATATCATGTATTCCAGTAGTTTACTCTTTTTATTACATTATTGTATGAATATAACAGCGTTTGTTTATTTATTCTCATGTTAATGGACATTGTGGTCATTTACAGATTTGGAGCACCATGTGCAAGTGTTTCTTGTGAAGTCATGGGGGTGTACATTTAAATTTGTAAGTGGTTAATCTTTTTATGCTCTTATAATGAGTGAATAAAGATTCCAGTTGCTTCACATGATATCCAATACCTGATATTGTCAGGCTTTTTAATTTTAAACATTCTAGTAGTTGTGAAGCAGTATCTTATTTTGATTTTAATTTGTATTTCCCTAAATTCTGATGATCTTCAGTAATATTTTATGTGCTTACTGGCCATTTGTATAATTCACATATTTCCTCCTTTGTTGTTTTGTCTTTTTCATTTATTTGAAAAAAAACCACTTTACAGTTCTAGATACTGTCTTCTGTCATATATATGTATTTTAGATACTTCCTTCCAGTCTCTGGATTGTGTTTTCATTTCCTTATGTGTCTTTTGATGAGCATAAGTGTTAAATTCTAAAGAAATCAAAATTGTTATTTTATTATTTTTTGTGTCTAGTTTTGTGTCCTCTAAGATAACCTTTTGCCTTCCCCTGTTTGATGAAGATATTAGTTCTGTGCTGTCTTCTAGAAGCTTTATAGACACCTTTTATGTTTAGGTTTATGCTTTATCTTTAATTACTTTGTTATACGGTATGAGCGATGGGTCCAGATTCATGTTTTACCATGTGTTTATCCAGTTCTTCCAGCCCCATTTGTGGAAAGGTTGTCCTTTCTTACATTGACTTGTCTTGCTTCCACGATCAAAAATCAATTGACTATGGATGTGGGGATCTGTTTTTGAACTTTCTACTATGATACATTGAACAATCCATCAATATGGAAACACAACAAACCTTTAATGTAGCTATATATAAGGCCTCAAAATCACATAGTGTAAGTTCTTCAAACTTGTTCTAATTTTTAGAGATTACTCTAGTTATTTTAGGTCTTTTGCTATAATCAGCTTATAGAGTCGTACCAAAAAAAAAAAAAAAAGCCTGTTTAGTTATTGATGGGAATGTAGATGAATTTATAGATCATCTTGAGGAAAATAGACATCTTAAAATTAACACCTTCCAATTTATTAACATGGTATATCTCTCCACCTAGATTAAATTTTCTTTAATTTCACTCATCAGTAACTTTTAATTTTCAATGCAATGTCATTTTCTGTATAATTTTTCAGTCTTACACGTCTTTGGTTAAATTTATTTATCAGTGTTGTATGTGTTTTTGTACTGTTGTAAATAGCATGGATTTTTAAATTATTTTTCAGTTGTTTGCTGGTAGTATATAAAAATATACATGATTTTTGTGTACTTGTTACTGACCTTGCACCATTTCTAGATGCAGCGGAGAGAGATGGTGAGAGACCAGGGGAGGGAGTTGCTTCTGATCATTCCCAATATACTGACTTGTGGGGGCTCCTTGTGATTCTTAATTTTAAGGACAAGCTGTTTTATACAATATTTTGTCTCTAAGTTATCGAAGTTAACCTCCAAATAATAGATCAGTTGTACTTCTATTTCCCAATTCTTGTCCTTTGTGATATTTTTTCATACATTTTATTTCTTTATATGTTGTAAACCCCATAATATGTTGATATCACTTTTGAACAATTAATCAATGGTCTTTAAACTGATTTTAAAAAGAAAAAAAGCCATCATATATATATATATATATATATATATATATATATATATATATATGCCCATATATATATGCCCACATATTATCCTTTTTGTTGCTGTTCATTTCTTTCTTAGATGCAAGTTTCCATGATATTTTCTGTCTGCCTAAAGAAATCTCTTTATCATTACTTAAAGTTTAAGTATGCTGGTGATAAATTTCCTCAGCTATTGTTTTTTCTGAAAAAAGAGCCATTATTTTGCCATTAATTTTTGAAAGATATTTTCACAGAGTATAGAATTCTGGGTTGACAGTTTTCTTACATTACATAAAGGGTATTTCTCCATTGTCTTTCAGCCTGCAAAACCTTTGTATATCTGAAAAAGTTATTTCATTTATGTTTTTGAAAGCTATTTCCTCCAGGTAAAGAATTCTAAATTGACAATTTCAGCTTTATTTTAGTAGCTTAAAGATGTTTCCTCTTTGCATGAATTTTAGTTACCACAGTTTAGTTAGATAACACCAATCTCTCAGCAACACAGTTAAAATTTCAGTTACCACAGTATATTACCTGTGAGTAATTTCACAAAGCACAAATATCGCTTCTCACTCTTTAGCCCACCTATTACCACGTAAATAACAGACGCACATCATGATTGGTGTCCAAACACGTCACTTCTTTCAAATTCTGCTGGTGATTGATCACTGTGCATCTGTTTTTCAGTTCACACAGAGACAGCAAAAAAAAAAAAAAAAAAAAGGGTGCATTTGTGCTCCCAGTGAAAAACCTATGTGATATTTTACAACAATGGATAATCAAAAGAGAGAATTGGCCAAAAAAGATGAAAATGTAACAAAGAAATGAAGAGTGATAATGTTGGAAATGAAATTCAAAATGGAGCATAAATTAGGTCATGGAAGAAATAGCTGATTGTGGGGATGTTGACACTGCTGGTATTTTAGAAACTCTAGATATGCAGCCAGAGGAATTTAGTGAAAGCTTATTTATTGATGTAATGAGGAAAGTGTTTTTGACAAAAAGGATGATGTCCTACAGGAAGTGACATCAGCACAGACGTCTGTTTCATTTTTATCTATAGTGGGTTCTAAATAGATATTCTAATGATTTTAATCAAAATTTTATTACTCTGTCACTGACTAGAAGAATATAATTCCTCTTATTTATTTCCTGAATACGATCATTTAGAAGAAACTAATTTCCATACGTCAAACGAGACATAATTTTTGGCACGGACTATGATGCTTTATATAGCATGAAATAATCTTTCTACCATTAAAACAATTTTTCTATGACCCTTCAAGTAGAATCAGCTATCTTTTCTCCTTCACAGTTATTTTAGTAAACGCCATCCATCACCCATAAATCTTTTGTTGTAATAATGGGTTATCAATCAATTGTTTACCTTCACATGTTAAATGTGTCTGTTAGTCAGGGGCTCTGACTTTAAACTATCAAATTATCTTTGATTTACGTCTTTTCTGAATGCTTGCTGTGTGAAATGCATTTTTTCCTGTATTTTACTATGTTATATTTTGGTCTGTTAATTTTGCTTAGAACTAAGCATTACTGGGAGAGTTTGCATGTTTCATAAGCCAAATCATATAACAATAGGGAAAGCTGTACCTAACTACAGAATATGAAATAAAAAATGATAATTTCCAGTGTGCTTGCCTTGAAGATTGATGACTAAAAGGCAATAGCAAAAATTTCCAACATTTCTTTATTTAGCTTATCCTGTTTACAATGCTAGCTGATGGAGAATATATACAGAAAAACAGACAGATTCTGTTCTCAATAAGGGTTTTGATTGTATTATGGTGCAAGGTGTAAAGTAATAAGTTTTGTGGCAGGGATGTTAATAAAATACTATGGAAAACTGGAAAAAAATGAGCCAAGTGTGATGGTGAGCATATAAGAAAGGCTTTAGAGAGAAGATGTTTGAACTTCTTCAAAACGGTAAAGAGGAAGCATGCTAAGATGTAGAAACCTAATCCAAGACCAATGTGAAAATGAAGAAAATAGAAAATAAACCAAGGTATGTATAGGTACCAGAGAATAGATAACTTTGACCCTTCTCCCCCCAAAAAACAAGGATTAAAGAGAATAAATAATATAACTGAAAATTTAGGTAGGAACCAGATAGTAGAAGAACTCGGTTTTCTGGGTTTCCTAGGGGCTTGGACTTGAGGCAAGAAGGGATAGAGGATCAGCTAGCTTTTGAGCTGGGAAGTACTATAATCAGAACTATACTTTTGAAAACTGAATCGACACCTTTGTATAGGCTACAGTTTGAAAGATGACGACTTAATAGACTAACATCACATACATCCATGTGGCCTTTACACTATTACTCATTTTCTAATTTTTTTATGTTAATGTTTCAAACTCCATTAGAATACGAGTTGCGAGTTCATAATTAAACTGCTAGTTTTTTTTCTTAAGTACTTATTTGATTAAAGAAAACAAATGAAATACAGAGCTATAGGGCTGCTTTGTTGCTCTGACAGGAGAGTAAATCATATGCAAGAGATCACAGGAGCTCTAAAAGAGTCTCCCTCACCCACACCACCCTGGCCTTTGAACACGGTGGAACTCTACGTTAGCAGCAACCAGTTCTTTAAGAATCATGGTAGGAGAGGAAAGAGATGAGAATACAAACCCCATAATCACAGCAGACACATTTCAAGTCCATTCCAGTAACCTGCAATACTTTTGTCCAGTTCCTGCTGGCCGGAAGACTATTCCTGCTGTCAGGATGATAAATGAACCTTGATGTTCATATATTTATCATATCTAGACTCAGCCGTCCTAATGTGCCTTATCTGAACATTAACACAGCAGGCAAACAGCACTGCTGCGAGCACAAAATGGATCGGCTCACCGCTGGTAGGAGCAAATCCCTCGGAAACATAAAGGCTCACATTCACCACCACCACGACCCCCATTTATAGGAGCCATATATTCAAGGGACCTGGATGATTCTTTCTTGAGTGAGTGGTGCCCTCAAGTTCATAATCTTTATTCTCATAATGAGTCAGATTTTATCAAGTGCAGGATCATTTACCCCAACATCGTTCTTTTTTTGTGTGAGGAAGACTGGCCCTCGGCTAACATCCGTGCCCATCTTCCTCTACTCTATATGGGACTCCGCCACAGCACGGCTGACAAGCGGTGCACCGGTCGGTGCCCGGGATCTGAGTCCGTGAACCCTGTGCCGCCAAAGCTGAGCTCGTGAACTTAACCGATATGCCACTGGGCTGGCCCCCCAACATCTCTCTTAATTAGACTGTACATGAAGTAGTGATAATCCTGGAAGAGAAGTCATTTTAACCTTAAAGAAATTGGTAAATGGCAAGTTAAAGTTAAACAATCTGACAGTAATTCCCCCTTCTTTTATAAAATACTGTCTAAACTATTCCTGTTTTGTTATTTGCACCATTTAAAAAGGTTCCTTTAAAACTGAGGAGTATTTCTTCCTCATTGTAAATCATGAGCATAGGATTTAGGAGTCATATTTCTCCGTGAATAGTGCCGTTTGCCAACCTGTAAATCAAAAGAGGATTTTTTTCTGGGCAATGTTATACTGAAATGCACACATTAGAAATTGAGGTTCACCAGTCTTCAATGGGGATATGCCTAACTATTTAAAACTATCCTTTAACTTTTCAAATTTCATTCTCTGGCTAATAAGAGAGCAGGTTATTATACATTTCATGTTTTTGTGGTGCGTGAACATATCTATTAGAAGGCTGGGTGGGAGTGACATTTGGTATATGGGAGGCTATGGTGAGGGAAAGCCATACTTGATCTTCTAGGAAGCACAATAGCACATTCTCACACCACAAATTACCTGAGAGACATGAGGAAATTTTTAAATTTTATACTGTCTTATTGTGCAATTCTGAGAAGTAAGAATATGAATTAATATCCTGTAAAATTTGAGTGTGAACCCAGTCCTGCGTAGAATCAAAGTGAGACTGTGTTAATAGTGGAGAAAATACTGCAGTGCCTCATTAGGTGTTATATTAAAAATATGTTATTAAATATATATTCCCTAATATGTAATAAATATTTTAAAATATGTTAGGATTTTTGTGGAATATCTTTATATAAAAATACCCTCCAGCTATTGATACCTATAGAATACTTATGCCATTCTTAACAATTTCATAGTACAAATATTTTCCATGAGAATGTGTAAATTATTCATGTTTTAATGATATTATAATACACAGACAAATAAAAGGCTTTCACAAATGTCCCACTGAATATTAACCACAGAGCTAGATGTAGAATGCATTTTCTGACTCAGAATTAAATAGTGCAAAATAACTTATTGTTCTTTGTTATTTTTCTTAAATAAGAAATACATTCGTAAGCAGGCTATTCAATTTTGTTAATATTTGATTGAAGTTTCTTAAAGTTTGTGAAGCTTATCTCTCAATATCCTACAATGTAGTTTTTGGCAAAAATTAATTTTACTCGCACTTCTGGCTATGATGGAATCAGAGACATGATTACCTATCTCACCATAAGTAACTAAAAACTAGACAAAATAGATTAAATAGCTTTTTTTTTCATAATTGGATGACAAGCTATTCAAGATTGTAATCACTGAGAAAGGGGCAATAAAATAGGATTGTCTTGTTATTGCCTTGGTGTTCTGCCTGGAGGCAGTGACTTTAACACACATACGTGTATACTTAAATTTATTTATATTTATTTATCTATTTATTTTACAATGGGAATATTTTTATAGTTTACATTTTATCATTTAGTTTACAGCAAAACTCCATTTGTCAAATATTATCTTACATGAAACCTTAGTATACAAAAGAAATTTAAAAATCGAATTGCTTTTATTGAAGAGGGAAGGGAGCCTATGTCTGTTTTCACCCTCAACACATTCTCTATGGCAGCGGTAACAGAACTCTAGAAAACACAGTTGGAATATTGTAAGAAGGGAAATTTGTCCTAGCATATTTAGCCAGATTGTAAAATCTTGATAGCATGCATTTTTTATGCATTCTTTCTATAGAATATTTCAAGTTAAATTGTGAAATTTAATTATGTAATAAATTGAAACACATACACATTATATGATCTAGGCTCTGTCCATGTTATCATGGCGATTTGACTAAGTCTTAATGTTTGATCGACATTGGTCGATCTGTTTTAGCAAAGTTACCCCAATGGTTGCAGCAATATGACTTATCCTTTGCACACATGAGCTTTACCCTAAATGTGGTTACCTCTGATAAACTAGGCTGACCACTTTGTGGTGAAGGATAGTTTTCACATCTAATTTGTGTTGTCCTGCAAATGCAGCCCTCACTGTTGATATTTATTTTGAGTCTGAATTATCATAATAAATTATGATTACTTGAGCATTCAGATTTAAGTAGATAATTAATGTAGAATCTATTTAAAATGATGGATTAGGGTGCTCTATAATGATAGTCTTTTATCACCATGATTTATCACGTCTTTCCACTACAATAGTCAACCTTCAAAAATTTATAAATTTTGGACAAAAAGTGTATGTTTTTATCATTTTCAAAGGAGAAAAGTATCATCTTAAAATTAAGTACACAATTTTAAGCTATGAAAAACCTGCGATGCCTTGCCTTGGATAGAATTGTGATTCATGAAATCATTCAATTGTTTTCCTTTTAACAATTCTTACTTATCTTGAGATTTCAGTAGAAATGAGAGGGCTTATGAACTAATTTTCAATATGCATATATGAACTGTTACTTTAAAATTGTTATTGTGGTCCTTCCTATTTTGTCTAAAACGTCTTTTAAAAACAGAATATACATTCTATATTTATTCTAATGGTGAATTACCTAATGATTTAACATTTTAAAGAGCATTTTTAACTTACATGAACTGTATCCAATATTCGCTCTGGATGCCCTTGATAGGAGAAAAGGAAAAACTTAAATTTCAAAATAGTTTGAGCTGCATTCACTCCAGACCCCATACCTCTTCTGAATTTTAATTCTATTTGTTGGGAAGTATTTCACATCTTCTTGGGATATTGGTGCACCCTTTATTAATATGAATCTCAAAGTGCCTAACTTTCTGAAAAAAGTCATATTAAAATAGCAATTGACTGAGCATTAGCTTAACATCCTGGATGTATTAATCCTTCTTCTTATAAAACTAACTTATTTATGGGGCTAGACTTAAGGAGGAGGAAAAAATGGCATAGTCAAAAATGTCTTGGTGACTTTACCTTCCATCCATGATGAAGTAACTGATATTTCACTAACCTTCCCATCATAAATAATTTTAGAATGGACAAAATATATAGTGGGATATTTTCAGGTAGTGAACAATAGTACAGGGCTGTCATTTTGACTGAAGGAAACACATACAGTGAGCCCCACATAACCCCAGACTTTGCCTAGAGGGCTCTTTCTCCACAAGGGCATGGACGGGTAGAGCCAAATTAAAGCACAGAAGTCCCACTGAAATTAGGAGAGAGGGTTTAAGTTTAAAGACAGTAAGGCAGTTGGAATTTGCAGGAAAGAATAAGAGAGAGAAAGGACATAACCATAGAAGAATCTTTAGAAGTCCCTATAAGTCTTTGAATACTAAGGTATGCATATTCAGGGCAAGACTCCACAAAGCCTAGTACAGAACAGCTTTTTTAGGGAGTTATGAGCTGAACGGAAACGTTGGAGGTCACATAATGCTTAAAAAAATAAGAGTTCCAACAAGTCAGTTCACAGCTGTTCCAACAACTCAGACAGAGAACACGTAAAATAATGACTATTCTAGACCTGCCCTAAAAAGCTTAAAGGCAAAAATGAAAGGATTAACCTGCCACACCAGTAAACTAACAACTTGCCAGAACAAACCCCAATACTATCTAAAGGAAAGCAATAAAATCTAAACTCCCCAAAAATGTAACATTTACAAAGTCCAGCATACAATAAAAATTACTAGACTTGTAAAGAAACTTAACTGGGAGGATGGAAGATTAATAGAAACTGGAAACAAGGTGATCCAGATATTAGAATTAGCAGTAAAAGATTAGAAATGATTTATTTTGAATAGTTTCAAGGACATAAAGGAAAGTATGAACATCATAAATGAAGAAAGGGAAATTTCAGCAGAGGAATGAAAACTACAGAAAAGGTACAAATGGAAAATTACAATATCCAAAATGCAAGTTTTACTAGTTGGCTTAAACAGAAGATTAGGGATGGAAAACAAAAAGATCAGTGAATTTAAAAATAAATTATTAATATTAGCTAATCTGAAGAATAGAAAGGAAAAGGATGAATAGAGACTCACAAACTGAATTAGAGAATAAGATATTATATATTTGTTATATAGTTTGTTACACGTATTTAACAAAGAGTATAAATCAAGGCCTATGAGAAGGAGAGAGAGAATGGGGATGGAAAAAGTGTATATGAAGAAATAATGTATGAAAAATTCCCAAATTTGGTGAAAAACATAAATTTATAGGTCCAAGAATCTTAGTAATTGCCAAACTGCATAAATACAAAGAGAATCACATCTAGGCACAGCATAGTTAAAGTGCTGAAAACCACAAAGAAAAACAAAATCTTGAAAACAGCAAGAGGAGAATTATATTATATACAGGGAAGCAATAGTACAAAGTGTCACTCACTTCTCATCTGAAACAATTAAGACTAAAAGAAAATGAATCAATATCTTTAAAATGCATTTATTATTTAGTTCAATGCATTTCTGATCTGCCAATTACTCTCTGTGGCTTTGACCAAATCTTTTACCTTTCTTGAGTTTAGTTGCCTCAACTGTGAATGGAGGAAGCAGTAGTTCTTCCTATTGGAGTTTTATGAAGATTTTTTTTTTTTAGAGAAAAGCCTGGAATGGAATATATGAAATAGAAGCCTTACAAGACATGGAATTTTGATTCTTTAGCCCATGGCTCTGTCCTCCGTGCTGAGTACAGTGCCGGGCACAAAGTAGGGATATATTTATATTTACCTGGCCATTATTGTTTTGGTTCATACACAAGTAATTCAGAATTGTGTTTCTCACATCAAATTTCCAAACATAAGCGTGTTTTTCCCCAAGGTGTACTTTGCTATTGATTGCTAACTTAACTGCATTGTGGTCATATTTGTAGTCTCTGATTTTAAACACTTCCAAATTTGTTGATTATTTTTGGCCCATTTTAGCATCTCAAATTTTGATTTTTTAAATTTTACATGCAGTTGTTCATTCTTTATAGATTTTGATTCATGCCCCTATTTTAAGGCTGGAATTTTATTTCTTTTATATATTGAGTACAGTTTTCTGGGGCTTTTTTGTGCTATGGTAGATTGGCCCTGAGCTAACATCTGTGCCAGTCTTCCTCTATTTTGTATGTGGGTCACCGCCTGAGCACAGCTGCCAATGAGTGGTTTAGGTCCATGTCCGGAAACCGAATCCTGGGCCACTGAAGCAGAACGTGCCAAAGTTACACTATGCCACGGGGCTGGACCCCTGAGTACAGTTTTCTATAATGTGTCTAGTAATGCCAAAATATGGAAATATTTGTTTTTACTCATATAATCACATTTGCAAATACATATAAATAGGCATTTATGGGATTTTCTTATCATTGCTTTTTGCTTTAAAGTAAAATTATCTTATACACACTGCTTTATATCTATTTACTCATTGAATGATACCCCCAAGAATCCCTTTCAAGTTGACGAATGAAATTATGTATCACTCTTTTTTTACTGGCTGCATAACACTCCATGGTGTTATATCAAATTAGAACAATAATTACCTAATTGTTTCCAGATTTTGCCACCATAATATTCAATGTTGCACTATTGCAACATTTTTGTTTGTTTGTTTTTTTGTGGGGAAGACCAGCCCTGAGCTAACATCCGTCGCCAATCCTCCCCTTTTTGCTGAGGAAGACTGGCCCTGGGCTAACATCCGTGCCCATCTTCCTCCACTTTATATGGGACGCTGCCACGGCATGGCTGACAAGCAGTGCGTCGGCGGGCGCCCGGGATCCGAACTCGCAAACCCCAGGCTGCCAAGCGCGGACTAAACCGCTGCGCCACCGGGTGGCCCCTATTGCAACATTTTTAAAATGATGCTTATATCAGTTACTGTTCTAATAATAAAGCAGAGTAATATATTATTATACATAATACAATATAATATATATTAGTGATATATCATATTGTTAAAATTTTCTTCTTTGTGAAACAAATTACAAAGAGTATAATTTGTGCGTTAAAGGATGACATAAACGTATTTTTACTTTTAAAAGAAGCTCTGTGAATTGCTTGTTCATATCCTTTGCTCACAGTTTTATTAGGGTATTCGCATTTTAAAATAAATTTTATCAAGTACTATGTAAATAGTAACCATTTTTTGGTCAAGTGAATTGAAAATAAATTTTCTTTATATTTTTTTTCAAATGATTTTTTGCAATGTCCTTTGCAATATCATGGAGTGTATAGGTGTGTGTATAAGTATGTGTGTGAGTGATATATAGAAAACTAAAGCTCTCTTCTTATATAATTTATGAGTTTTGAGTCTTGCTAAAGAGGACCTACACATCTAGACTGCTCATGTATATTTCAAGATTTTCTTACCACATTATATTTTATTCTTTTTATTGTTAAATCTTTATCTGGAAGATGTTTTTAATATGCTAAACCAAAGGGATATCTAATTATGCCATTACTTTTTATTAAGTGTATTATGTTTTTCACACTTGCGACATCACATTTGTCATACAGTAAATATATAGTGAATGTTATTTCTGGATTATGTATGAAGATCCATTAGTCTGTTTGTCTATTGGCATGTCAGTATAATGTTTATTTTATTGTATTAAGTTTTCAGTAAGTTCTGATATCTAGTTTGGTAAAAATGTCCCCTCCACCAACTTGGAATTCATTTTTTCCCAGATATTTCCTGATATACAATTATTTAGTAGCTCGGTTGGTAAAAACAAACACACACATAAAATCACCCCTGACTTCTCCATTCTGACGACCAATGTACAGTCCATAAACTATGACTGCTGGCTTTACCCTCAAAATATTTCCTCAATCCAGCTAGCTTCCCTGCTTCCCTCACACATTCTAGTACAAGCCACAATCATCTCTTGCTTGAATTGCTCAAGGTCCTTCTCATTGTTTCTCTGCTTTCACCTATGTCCTCCTACTGTCATTCCCCACACAACTTCTAGACTCAGCTTAATATGTACTTCAAATCATGTCAGCCCCTTGCCCTCAGTTGTCCAATTCTTCTCCATCACACGTAGAATAAAAGTCAAACTCCTCAATTCATTCAAAACCTTATGAAATCTGGCATCCAGCTGTGATTTGAACCCCAGTTCCTGTCATCCTCCCCCTCTCTCATTCCACTTTAGCCACCACGACCTCCTGGCTAGTTCTCACTATCCGTTACTAACCCTCCTCCACATATTTACAAAGCTGAATAACTCAACACACTTCACTCATATCTTGATTTAGATGTCATTTCCTCAAAGAGGTGTTTTCAGACCACTGTGTAAAAATAAAATCTCTAATTTTTTTAGCACCTTTTCGTATTTTCTCCTCATACCACTTATCCCTACATGACATTATGTTATGTAATTTTAAAATGAATTTCTCCTCTCATTGATGATGAACACCTTGAAGGCAGAGACTGTGTCTGTTTTGCTTCCTCTGCAAGCTTAACGACAAGAGTAGCACCAGGCATGGCATGTGTGTTCAACAAATATTGTGGAACAAATGAACGTTTTATTCCCATTCAGAAAGACACTGTCAGGATTTTATTTGAAATTGTGTTGAATTTAACTATTGAGTTTTGGAGTAATTTGCGTTATATGATTTTAGGTTTTCACATTCATTGAATATTTTTCCATTTGTTCATATCTCTTTTTTTAATCGTAGTTTTTGCTTTTATACAGGTCCAGGATTCTGTAAATGTATTTCTAGGTACGTCATAATTTTTATTGTCAGTGTGATGGCGTATTTTTTTCTCATTTCTATTTTGCATCCAGTCATTTAAAAAAAATTTAAAAATTGAATAAATTTGAATTACCTCCTGAATTTCTAAGTATAAAATCATCACATTAGAAAAAATAATTTATCATCCATTTAATGTTTATAAATGTTATTTTCTTTTACCTTATTACTTCTGTTACAATCTTCCAGATAATTTTTAATAATAATAGTAATCCAGCCATCCTATCTATTTCCAGGTGTTTTTATTTCTTCTTCTATTGTGTCTTCACATTTTGTTCTATGGCTTGAGGCATTTTTTCCACTTAATATCCTAAGCTTAATTTGGGGGTTTTTCAGTTACCCCCCTATACTCTAAAATACCTAATGGGGTTTTAAAAATGTGTGATTTTTTTTTAAATTTTGAAAGGCAAATTATTTTATTCCAGGTGTCACTTCCCTCCTCCTTCATCTCTGTCTTGTTAGGGACCTGGTAGAAATGGTCATCTTATTTTCCTTTGTTTGCTCCTTGGGACTGAGGTCCACCTGCCAGGACACCGTATGTCGAGTCAGGCCCATGAGTAGAGTGAGGATGTGGTCTTCCCTGAGTGTTGGAAGTCTAGCAGATGGCAGGTGGTAGCAACACTTGGATGCCTCTCTGCCGGTCAGAATCAGGAACGTCTGAGAGTCAGGATTTGACTCCCATCAGTAGACAGAGGCCAGGAAACCAGTCGACATCAGATTCCTCCTAGGAGTTGTGGTGGTCGTGGCATCTATCCACGGATCTCTGGGGCCAATCTCACCAAGTTTCTCATTCCATTCCTTTCCCTGAATGCTGCTCCCTAGATCCTGATCCAATCTAAAGATCTGCAACTGCCCTTTCAGAGGTAGCCAGAGTTTTATTCATTCAGCTCTGTTCACCTAGTAGCTCCACCAAGAGTCTGATGTGAGAATGGTAGACAGATCCCAGATTCTCTTGTAAAGGCAGTCTTTTCTCTAATATTATTTTAAAATGTATGAGATTGAATAAATTTTTAAGCTTGTATAAAATTAAAAATGAGACATTTAGGTTTAAGTTTATTTACAATTACATTACTTGGCAGATGATAATACTGTAACATTCCGAATGCCCTTATTTGCCCCTTAAATGTAAAATATCCTTTTAAGTTTAAACTCAATGGTGATTTAATAAATGTTATATGCAGTACTTATAGAACTTGATATCAAGAAAACCAGCTGAATTATCATTTTTATATATGAACAACTGATTTATAGTTTAATTTTTTAAGATGAAAAAACTATATGTATATTCCCAAGGTATTGAATTATCAGAATACTGAAAAAAAACTTCAAAAATTAGCCAGTCCCCAGTAAGTTTTAAGATGGAGCTATAACCAAGCTACCAGATGGCACGACTACAAGAAGTAATCAAAATTTTATGAGCATGTAGTTGGAACTTTAGGAGCTTTTCTACTGCTATAATGGTGCTGGAGATTTTACTGAACTGTTAATTATGGTTTTGAAAATAAATTAATTTTAGAGAATCATGGAATTTATCCCTGAGGCTTAGAGCTTAATTTTATAGTAGCATATAACTTTCAAATATCATTCTGTATGATATCAATAGTGGCTTTATTTAACAAAAAGGAGTAATATAAAGAATTTAATGCCTCAATATGAACTAAGAAATCATCTCTCCTTAAAATGGTGCTTTGGTCCCTCGATGCTAGTTGTATCGTGATATATGATGGTCTCACTGTTAATTAGTAAGGCATTTAGAGGATATGGGACTAGAGAAATGAGTCATGTCTGATGTGGGGACTCATCGTCCCTGGGCTGTCCTCTTCTCCTCAGGAGCCCTATTATCTTAGCCAGTTCTATGCGCGGCCTCAGGCAGTTTGGCAGATGCTGAGCTTATAGTCAAGGTTAAACATCTTCACTTGTGCCCGGGCAATTGCCATCAGCAACCCAATTAGTTAATGTTATAATTGTTTAGTGCCTCATTTTGGAATAAAGTCCTTATATATAATTTAATTACAGCAAAATCTCTGTCTTTAACAAATTAGTAAATCAGACTAAAGGCCGTTATCGACATAATGACTCGTGGGACTACAATCCTTTTCATATTAGCATGTGCACTAGAAGTTTTCTATTTCATAATTTCTATAACTATTTTTATTGCAAAATACCTCCATTAAGGTCAACTTAGGAAATCCCTGGGAACCAAATTCTAAAGACCACTTTTCAAGTGTGGTAGATGTTAACATCTCAAATTAAAGAATATTTCAAACTTGGCGTTAAAACTTCTTTTCTTCCTAGAAATGATAAAAACAATGAAAGAAAGAGAGAAAGGAAGGAAGGAATGAACGAAGAAGGAACGAAGGAAGGAAGAGGGAAGGGGAGAAAATGCTTACACAGGCACATGTGCACGAACCCACAGAAACAGCGGCATAAACCCACATCCTTGGCTTCTTTACTTTCACCTTCTGACCATATTTCCTCTACCCAGCTTTACCACCTACTCCCAAGGTCATATCTTTGCTTTTATCTTTAATAATTAAAACTTTTCTACTTTTTTTGTTTCAATTATTCTGTTGTCTGACTCTTTCTTTATTTTCCTGACCACTTATCCTGGAACTGACCCAGGATGACTAATATTATGTGTCAATCTGAGTGGGCCATGAGGTGCCCGGATTAAACATTATATCTGTGAGGGTGTTTTAGGATGAGATTAGCATTTGAATCAGTGGACTCAGTAGAGCAGATTGCCCTTCCCAGTGTGGGTGGGCATCATCCAATCTGTCGAGAGCCTGAATAGAACAAAAACAAGGAGGAAGGAGGAATTCACCCCATTTTTCCTGCTTCACTGACTGAGTTAGGAGATCTCATCTCATCTTCTCCTGCCCTCAGACTGGGATTTACAGCATCAGTTCCCCTGGTTCTCAGGCCTTCAGACTCAGACTGAACTAGACGATCTGCTTTCCTGAGTGTCCAGCTTGCAGACGGCAGATCGTGAGACTTTTCAGCCTCTGTAATAGTGTGATTCAATTCCTCATAAAAATACATATCTACGTCTATATATAGATATCTGTATCTCCTCTTGGTTCTGTTTCTAATATATATATATATAATATGTAATATACAAATGATATACAAATTTATATATATATAAAATAAATTACGTATATATCCTACTGGTTATGATTCTCTGAAGAACCCTGACTAATAATACGTGACCACTCCAAAGATCCTTCAACCACACTAGGGCCTCTTTCCCACCATTTCAGTGACCATTATTACCCATATATTCTCATTTCCTTTTTCCTAGCTAAAGTATAATTGTCGCTGGTGATAAACACTCTCCTGTATGTATCCTCCGGTATCTTGTTTCTCATCTTGCTCACTTGGTTTGAACACAGATATCCACCTGCTTAATATAAACATGTGAAATCCAATGGGGAGAATATATGACTATATTGAATAGTCTCATCTTAAATTTATCATCCCAAACCTCAAGTGACAATTAAAAAAATACTACTGATACTAACCTAGTCAAATCACTCTCCCATTTGCCAAACTACTATTTAATACTTTCTTTAAATTTTCAACATTCTTTCTTCCCTGATCACTTTCAGCTAATTGAGTCATAATTCAATGACAATTACCAGCACTAAGCTAAGAACTACTTCATTTCCCCACTAAATAATAAATATACTAAATATGTTTGTACTATCTTCCTTCCTGTTATAATAGATAAATGTAGAAGGCAGAATAATGGCCCCTAAAGATGTCCACATCCTAACCCCTGGAACCTGTGAATATACTACCTTACATTGCAAAATGGATTTTGCAGATGTGTCTATATCAAGGATCTTGAGATATGGGATGATCCTGGATGATCTCAGTAGGCTTACCGTGATCACAAGGTTCTTTAAAAGTGGAAGGGGGCCGGCCCAGTGGTACAGCAGTTTAGTTCACGCTTGGCAGCCCAGGGTTCGCCGGTTCGGATCCCTGGCGCCTGCCGACGCACTGCTTGTCAGCCATGCCGTGGCGGCGTCCCATATAAAGTAGAGGAAGATGGGCACGGATGTTAGCCCAGGGCCAGTCTTCCTCAGCAAAAAGAGGAAGATTAGCAACGGATGTTAGCTCAGGGCTGGTCTTCCTCACACACACACACACACACACAAAAAAAAAGTGGAAGGGGCAGGCAGCAAAAGACAGTCAGAGGTAGATGGACTATGGAAGACTGTGGAAGAATGTCAGAGTGATGTGTTGTGTCGCTGGCTTTGAAGAGGGAGAAAGGGGCCCACAAGCCAAGAAATGTGAATGACCCCTAACAGCTGTAACGGCAAGGACAGGTTCTCCCGTAGGGCCTCCGGAAAGGACAGCAGCCCTGCTCACACCTTGATTTTAACCTGCTGAGGTTGGTTTCAGACTTTTGACCAACAGAACTGTACGATAATAAATTTGTGTTGTTTTAAGCCACTAAATTGGTGGCAATATGTTAAAGCAGCAATAGAGAATTAACACAATAAACTTTATCTATTCTCATCTAAGATCAAACCCTCCACTCTATCCTCTCCCCTCTGGCTTAACTGATGGATTTGCTTTCAAAATTTCCCCTATTTTCTTCTGTATTGTCAACTTATCTATTTATTGTCTATCTGTCATCTTTATGTCTATCAATCATCTATCTAGACATAGAAAGATACAGATATAGATACATCATGCTATATATTATACTATAATATAACTGTATATTGTTTTAAAGAGGAAGAAAGTCAAAATCAAAACTGTGTAGACCTCGTTGCTGCCCACCCCCAACTAACTACCCTCTTTTCTCTTTTCTTCTTTATAACAAAACTGAAAACAGCTGTGGATACTTGGTACATTAATTCCACATCTCACATTCTTTTCTCAAACTACTCTTTCCATTTTTTTCTCTGAAACTGTACTTGTAAAAGTCATCAAAACCTCCATACAGTCAAAACCACAGCCTTCCTCAGTATCGTATTTCCAGACTTCACAGCAGTGTTTAGTACAGTTGAAATCTTTTTCACTCTGCTGCTGCTGCTACCTCACTAAATGCTCCTTCTTCATCTGTGTCCCCTGCCACTTCTCTTCTTCCTGACTTTTAGAAGATGGACTGAAGCAAGGACCAGTCCTTGTAAGTTTTCTCTTCTCTATTTACACACATTTTCCAGATTATTTCATCCAATTCCATGCCTTTAAATATTGCTTTGATGCTGATGACTCCCAAGTAGACGTCCAAGTCTTTATCTTATCCCCATAAAGATGTTGTATAGTATTTGATCCTCATAGAGACAGTGAGATATATTCAGGCCAAAATATTACCATGCAGTTTTAGATGAAAAGAGAAAGAGTGAGAGATCAGAGTTACAGGCATATGCCAAACAGCTAATAAGTGAAGGAAACGATCCAAAGCCCAGATCTTGTGACTGCTGGTTGATTATATTACACTGTCTATTCTGTTCGCATCTTGATACTGCTTAAATATATATTTTAAAAATTTTATGAGTAGCACTGAATATTTATACTGAATTAGTTCATGTGAAATTCATAAATGTACATAACTATTAGCAAAATTCAGATAATGAATACCATTTATAAAACTAAGCAAGATTTTTAATGTGATTAAAGCAATCAAGGCCATCCATGTTCAAGACATCATCTGTATCCTTGTGTTGCATTCTTTACTAGAACACTTTTTACGACTACAACCATAGCACTAGAATTAGTCACAGATGTTGCTGAGTAGAATATGAAGATCATCTTCGCTAAAGTGTCACAGATAAGGGGATCCTGTTCACTTCTGACTTCTCTCCATTGTTTTCAGGTTACCCTACTAAAGTGCATTTGCTATCTTCTATTTTCGATACATATTCTTACTCAGTGTTGCTCTCTCCACTTGCTGGGAAACATGAGGCAATTACTCAAATGGTGTCAGTTTGTCAGGAAGGAAGACAAAGAGCAATGCATTTTCCATGACAAGAGCAGATGTGATTCTGAGAACACACCTATGGATAAAAGCAGTAGAAAAATGAGGAAATAATAGCTAAGGTTACTCTCACTCTTCAAAAATTATGAAATCCAAGCAATTCAGGACAAACTGAAAAAAAAGTTAGTAAAGGAGAGATTTCAGAGCATATTTCCCCCATAAATGTCAAAGAATA
This sequence comes from Tapirus indicus, assembly GCA_031878705.1. Classification (NCBI taxonomy): domain Eukaryota; kingdom Metazoa; phylum Chordata; class Mammalia; order Perissodactyla; family Tapiridae; genus Tapirus; species Tapirus indicus. The sequence goes on from CM062917.1 coordinate 9,244,175, forward strand.
AAACATCTCTTAATAACACATTTGTCTCTAGAGGGAATATTGCTGCTCCTATCTAAAGGGCTAGGTGATTTCAAAAATAATTAAAATTTTTATTTCAGAGCAGCTTTAGATTTTCAGAAATGTTGCAAAGACATTAGAGAGAGTCCCTGTACACTCCTCACTCAGTGGCCCTTACTGTTAATGCGTTCTATTAACTATAACACATTTTTCACAACCAGGAAACAGCATTGGTACATTGCTATTAACTATACTCTGTAATGTAATCAGATGTCCTTAGTTTGTACCAAGAGTAGGAAAGTACTCTGTTCCAGGATCCCATCCAGGATACCTCATTTCATTTAGTTGTCGTGTCTCCTTAAGCTTCCTCTGGGCTGTGAGAGTTTCTTGAGTTTTCCTTATTTTTGATGGCCTTGGCAATTTTGGGGAGTGCTCTCAGATATTTTGAATTCCCTCAGTATGGCTTTGTCTGATGTTTTTCTCATGATCAGATAGGGGTTATGCATTTTGGGGAGGAAGATGTGAGGGGTAGAGTGCCATTCTCATCACATGATATCAAGGGCTCACACTGTCAACGTGGTTTATCACTGTTGATGTTAACCTTGATCACCTGGCTGAGGCAGTATTTGTCAGGTAGCACCACTGCAAATTTTTTTCTACTTTCCTACTCTACTCTTTGGAAGCAGAGAGACTATTTTTTAAAATTATCCATAATACATTCATTAAAGGCACAAGACTATCACAGGCTACAAAGGGCTCCCACATAAACACAGCAGACTAGGATTCCACTGTGTTGATGTACCTGAGACAGCTTCCCTGGGAGTACCTGTCATGATAAACCTCCAGAGTGGTAAGTTGCATTAATTTCTCCTGGAGATAGACGCTACTAATACCTATGATTAAAACTGTCCTTTATTGCAAAGGAAGTAGCTCTTTCACTGAATGAACTGGGAAATTTCTTCAATTTTTCCACTATAATTTGCACAAAAATGATTAAATATTCTGTTTTCTATATTTTCCTTTTCAGGTTTTTTAGAAAAGCTCTGTTGCAAACTGTTATCACGGAACACTGAACTGTAAGAAGTAGGTATTCCATGAGAAAAATAGTTTCATGTTTACATAAATTTGGGAAGGGCTTAGGTTAGAATGGTAAAAGAAGATTCTTTACCACAGACTTTTCACAGTTTTTACTGTGGTGACATGCATTGTTAATATGTAATGGTGTTACATTATGTTGAATTTCCCAAACTTACAGTTAAAATATTAAAACGTTTATAAAGTACCACCTCCAGAAAGCACAGTTTGGGAAATTTTTTTGAAGATAAATCAAATAACTCCAAGAACTAAAAACATTTTGAAACAATAATGCAGTTCATCTTGAAGACATATAACATATACACAGCTAAGAATCTGAATGATCTTTATATAATTTCTTTCCAAATGTATAGTTGAAATGTACAGTTTTTTCTTTCCACACGTCTGGCCATCCTTCACTGCATTTTTAAAAAATAGACATTCTTTTATTAGACTTTATTTTTTAGAGCCTTTTTTGGTTCCCAGCAAAATTCAGTGGAAAGTACAGTGTTCCCATCAACCTCTGGCCCCACACAGGCGTAGCCTTTCCACTATTTGCATCTCACACCAGAGTGATATATTTGCTACAGTTGATGAACCTACATTGTCATGTCATTATCACCCCAAATCCATAGTTTATATTATGGTTCACTCTTGGTGTTCTACTTTCTATAGGCTTTTGATTAATGTATAATGACATGTAGCCACCAAATTATAGTATCATACAGAATGGTTTCAGCTGCCTTAAAAATCTTCTGTGCTCCACGCATTCATCCCTCCCTCCCCCCAACCATGACAACCAGTAGTTTTTTTTACTGTCTCTATAGAGCTGCCTTTCAAAAATGTCATAAACTTGGAATCATAAGTATGCATCTCTTTCAGAATGGGTTCTTTCTCTTACTAATATGCGCTGAGTTTCCTCAATGTCTTTTTATGGTTCGATAGTTCATTTCTTTTTGCTCTAAATAATATACCATTGTGTGGATGTACTATAGTGAATTTATCTATTCACATATTAAAGGAAATCTTGATTGCTTCCAAGTTTTGGCAATTATGAATAAGCTGCTATAAACATTTATTTTCAGAGTTTTTATGAGTGTAAGTTTTCACCTCATTTGAATAAATACCAAAAAGTGTAATTGCTGAATTCTATGGTAAGAGTATGCTTAATTCTGTCAGAAATTGCCAAACTGTCTTCCAAAGTGGCTGTACCATTTGACATTCCCACCAGCAATGAATGAATGTACCTGTTGTTTCACATCCTTACCAGCATTTGGTGATGTCAGTGTTTTGGATTTTGGCCATTCAAACAAGTATACAGTGCTATCTCATTGTGGTTTCAATTTGCATTTCCCTAATGATATATGATGTCGAGTCTCTTTTCATATGCTTATTTGCATCTGTATATCTTCTTTGGTCAAGTGTCTGTTCAGATGTTTTGTTTATTTTTTAATCAGGTGGTCAATTTTCTTATTGAATTTTTAGAGTTCTTTGTATATTTTGGATGTATCTTTGGCAAAATTAATCTCCCAGTCTCTGACTTGTCTTCTAAACCCCTGAAATTGTTTATTGCAGAGCAGAGTTTTTAATTTTAATGAATTCCAGCTAAAAGTGAATAGTTATTTAGTTATCTATTCTTGCAAAGATTTAAGTACCTTCTTCATTTGTTTTGTAATTCTGAGAACTTTAACTTACAGATACCATACACATTTTCTATAGTAATCTATCTGGAATAACTTTTGCCAAAATTTTCTTACCTGCCTTCTTATGGCAGTAGCAGTGGTGTATGGTTTGCAAGAATATAGTAGACAGATGGAGCTGTATTTCCAATTTCATGATTTTGACTAGAAGAATACTAGAGTTTTACTAACTAAGAAAAAAATGTACACACACACACACACACACTCAATAGTGCTGTTGGTCCAGATGAATTCCTTCTGAATTCATAAATGCAATGAAATCCTATTTTTCTTTTCTCTTTGGCCTACATATGCCAAAGTCAATATTCACTGTACTCATGGCCTTGCGTGTTATAAAGTACTATTCACGTTTGTTTCCCATTGATTTTTGGTGTTAATACAGCTTTCAAACTCTCTCTCAATTAAATATGGAACAAATATTTATTAACTCATTTCATTTCCTCAGTGTTTCAGTTCAGAGATTTCAGCTTATTATATTTCAACTTTAAAAAGGTTAACATAACTGATCGTAAAAACCATTAAAAAATTAAATGTTCTTTTCATTCTTTTTCCTCTCAAAAAACAAATCCTATGATTTCGAATATTTGTTATGTTTAAATATTTTAAGTTTAGCTGTTGCTGAAAACTCAGTTCTATAAACATAACAAATTGTTATATTAACTTGCAAAGCATGTTTGGGGAAGTGATAGGATGAAGAACTTTTTTCAGAGTATAGGACTTCTCTTTTTGAGCCTCAGAGATATTTCAAGGGTTTTTCATTTTAACGATAGAGGGCAGAGAAGAAACTCAATTCATTTCTCAGGATTAAAGCCAAATTAATAACTTAATAAGGGAAATGAGGACATGACATAATTGCTGAAATGTGCATTTATAAGTAGATATCTCCACTTCGTCATTTAGAGGGATCACCCCAAAACACAAATCCAGTAGAGACCAACTTCCTCAAACGCTACTTAATTATCCCTAACAAGTATCCTATATTTCAAACATGCTGAACTTCTACTGCCACCATTCTTATAGCCACCAACACCATAGACATGTACGGCCACTGTTACAAGTACAATAAATGCTTTGAGAACCCATTATTACTAGACACTTCACTAATTTTTTCTACATTTTCTTTTTCAGTTATCATTTCAATGATCAATTATCTATAATTATCAATTCACATCTCCATTTTACAAGCAATAAAAACTGTTTCAAAGAATCTAAATAACCAGCCCCAAATAAAACTCAGTCTTTGCAAAGTCAGTTGATGCTCCCTTCTTTATGCCACCAGCTTATGACATGCTGTATGCCTTTGTGTGTGATTTTTACCCCCAACGACATAGTTTCTTTTCTCTTATCTACCTGCTGAATTCATATAATTTAAGATTCATTCCTAATATCTCACTCGGCTCAAGTATTTTCCCCTTAGTAAAGTCCTACTGAGTTAAGTGCTTCTTCTTCACCTCTTATCTATTAGGTAACGTAATATTTCATAGTAGCTTTGACATATCTGAACCTCGTGAAAAAACAAGATTACAAAATCCTTCAGAGCTAGTGTTATGTATTACTTGCCTTCATTTCCATAACATCTACCATGGGCTTGGCACATACATACTAGTTGTACAATAGGAATTTTTAAATTGAAATGATTATCTATTATGTCTGAGTATTAAAAGGTGAAAATCTGAAGGAAAACTTCTACTTGTGCATTTAAGAGATATTATCAGTGTTATGTGAGTGGGGCAGTGCATCCAAACAAAAGTTATGATACAGTAAATGAAAGAGATGTGCAGAAAGAGTCAATAAGGCTTGAATGGAACCAGTTTTAAACAAGTGACCCTGTGATACTAGCCCATAAAAAGCTCCCTTAGAAACCAATGACATGCTCTGACATATTTTTAATGTCCATTAAAAAAAAAGATATAGGGGGGCCGCCCGGTGGTGCAGCGGTTTAGTCCGCGCTTGGCAGCCCGGGGTTCGTGAGTTCGGATCCCGGGCGCCCGCCGACGCACTGCCTGTCAGCCATGCCGTGGCGGCGTCCCATATAAAGTAGAGGAAGATGGGCACGGATGTTAGCCCAGGGCCAGTCTTCCTCAGCAAAAAGGGGAGGATTGGCGACGGATGTTAGCTCAGGGCTGGTCTTCCCCACACACACACACACACAAAAAAAAAAAAAAAAAAGGATATAGGGGCCAGCCTGTGGTGTAGTGGTTAAGTTTGTGCCCTCTGTTTCGACAGCCTGGTGTTTGCAGATTTGGATCCTGAGTGGGGACCTATACACCTGAGTGGTGGCTCAAGCCATGCTGTGGTGGCATCCTACAAATAAAATAGAGGGAGATTGGCATAGATGTTAGCTCAGTGCCAATCTTCCTAATCAAATATATGTGTGTGTGTGTGTATATATATATATATATATGTATATACATATACATATATATATATATATAGTGAATGACTACTGTAGCTGAAGCATAAGCTGTATGGAGTGTATGTCAAGTGCTTAAAAATTAAAAGGGAGACCTACTGGGCCTGGTTCTGAGATTCCAGGTGACCCATATTTGATGTACCCATGTCCTGTTGATTTGAGATCACAGATAAAGTATACCATAATATCCACTGGTTCTTCAATTGTCATAGACTCAAAACAAGAGTTTTATTAACTTAAAATTATTTTTTCTAGATGAGTTTTAGGAGCTGGATTTCATTACTCTGAAGTAATCTCCGATAAGCATGAAAACTCATGCACGTAAAAGCCCCTTGAAGTAAGGCAAATATTTTATTTCACATCTCTTCAAAATAATGAGGATTTCATGGGACCAAATGATTTGCATTCCTCTTAATACTGCAGCTACATTTTGAATCAGGGTTTTATAGGAGACTTACAACTTTTTTTTTTTTACTTTTATTGGTTTCTGAACAGAGAATGCTCCTTGTAATGGATTCCTTAAAGATGATTTAAGTAACAGGAACTCCCAAATGCTTAGGTGTTAATGTGAATTTTGTTTTATCTAAATGATTAATCCTTTTATGGTATATTGGAGATGCACTTACTGAGCATGTTTATCATAAGTTGTGCTATATGCAGACATGTGTGTGTCATAATAATTTTTTCTTTACAGAGCTCAAAATCTATCAATTTATATCTGTAAACAAAGGAATTACCATATGTCCTCCAAAGAGATATAGATAAAGAGCTCATAATATTTTAAATACCATTGAAAATATTTTAATGTGGAAAAATGGAAATTTTATTTATTGAAAATGATCTACTCTGCTATTTAAAATGGACAAATTATTGACTGAAAGATTTTTAGTCACAGAATTCTGCTAATTATTAAATTTGCACATATTTATGGAGAATATATAATCAATATTGTCAGAGATTCTTCGTGGTTTTAAAGAATTTTGTAGTTTTCAGTAGGAAAAGTAAAGATTCTCAATGAGTCAGGAGGAAGAATAAAGTTTAATTTGATTAACTTAGAGAAGAAAGAGCCAAGAAAGCTTGAACAACAGAAGAGGGTTTCTACTCAAAATACTGGTGAAGTTTTAGTCCTTATGAGGTCAAAGCATAAAGAAATAAGCTTAAGTTCTAAAATGAGGATTTAACGAAAATATTCTAATAATTGTGGCATACTAATACCATAAGGGCAAAAAAACTAAGTAATAGAATCCATACAGAAATTTTCCTTCAGTAGGGTGAACTTGAAATTTTCAGCCCTCAAATACTTCCTTCCATGCAGTTGACCCACATTCATCATGTAGCTGATGTTTGGAATTGAGAAGAAAAGAATACAGATTTCAGATTTCAAGTTATTGTGTCATTCACATAACATACTCCTGAGAATTTCACATGCCAGCTACTATGTTAGGTTTTGGAACATAAAAATTTTAAAGCTCTCCCATCAGAGAATTTATAATCTCCTAAATACAGAAAAACAGGTAAATGAATAGTCTATAATAATTTGATAAATGCTGCAATAGTGGTCGGGACAGAATGATACTCTGGCAGGGAAGATTACACGTGGTCTTAGGAGAGGGTCAGGAAACACTGGGTAGAAAGGGTGATCACTTAGATATCAGACAAGGGCAAGAAAACGTTGGGAGAACAGGTATGGATGGAGATCAAGATGTGGAAAATTTTGTCACCTCCTGGAAACAGCAAATTGTTCGGTGTGTCTAGAACAGTATAAGGAATGAGTGCTCTTTCTAGAAGGGCCTTCATGTCATGCTAAGAAGTTTGGGTTTTGTCATGGACAAACGATTAGTCCTGAAAGCAAGCAAGTAGTCTAAAAGCGTTTTATAGAAACATTTTGACACAAAGTGCAAAGAGACTAGAAGCAGGGAGACAGATAGCTGTGGGGTAATTTTGTCAATAAAGAATGAAAGCCTTAATTAAATGCAACTGGAAATGGAGAAAAGGAAGACATTGTTTGGATGCACATTTGTATTTATATGCACATATGCAAATACATATACATACACCAATCTCTGCCTGGTAGAACTCTGGTAAATAAAACTAAAGCAGCATACTGTTCTTTCCTCAATTAAAACTCACATCCACCTGAAAATAATATCAAAAAAGTGTAAGGTAAATGGATGCTTCTCACAAAAATCACATACCCTCATCATTATATCCGGCTATGGAATTAAATTCATAAATACTTTAGATATTTTCAATACTATTCTAGTCTCATTAATCTTTCTAAAGGACAGAAACATATTGATCTCATTTATTTTATGAAATTTACACTAAAATCTTGCACATACTTATGTTGCTTTCCACATGTATATTAAAACTATGGGGCTAAGGAACCTCTGATGAAATAACAGAAGCTAGAGTTACTTTGGGGCCATATTAGCGTAACTGAGGTGATGCTGTAGTGTCAGTGAGCGGGATCTGAATAGTAGAGGCAGTACCTGCGGCTCCTGGCAGGTCACTGGCAGTCACCTGTGAGGGACTGTGATGAGAGGTGACACTAATATTGGACCAGCAGGAGAAATGGATGACAATGACTGTGAGATCTGGTGGTTCAGTGAGAGCACCCGCCAGCAGTGAATGGGTTTGTGACCACCCACGGGGGTCCCACGAATATGTGGTGAATGGGTGCATGCGTCAGTGGACGGAAGGCAGGGTCTAGGGCCGGGCGTACAACTCTACAGAGTTGCAACTTTGAGTCAGTGAGACCTTCAGCACCAGAAACTGGTGAGCCTAGATCAATTAGTCTTATTTCTTTACTAAGAAAATCATTCTCTATGTTCTTTTAGTTTTTAACCTTATAATCCTTTTCAAAGATCATATTGTGTCCACTCTTTAGTTTGGAAGTCGTACAATGGCCTTTGTTCAAAACTAATAAAATTATATTTGCCTAAGACTTCTTAAACCCTGGAATAGGTCACTGAGAAACCCTAAGCAATCTCTTTGAAAGGGACCTTTTAATTTTCTGAGTCTTTTGACAAAATTAGGTGGAGTCCTGGGCATTCCCATTTGAAAGTAAGGGAATGAACTAAATGTCCTCTTCAATTTACTTGTTAACTTATTTAATGTAAAATTGTATAATGCTGAATCAGTCTTATATTTCATTGAAATAATTCCTTTTAATCAGTCTTCTCAACTATTGGATTTTGACCTTGACTCAGGCTATTAAGAGAGTGAAGATTTTGGCATTAGACGTACACTGTTGTATTGTGAGTGGCTTTTCTGTTCTACTTCACTGCCATTGCTTTGGTTGATCATTTGCAAAGGGACTGACAGCAAGGACAGATGTGCCATTTCATCAAACTGGTGCTAGGTATTTACAAGGTGGGTTTTGTCAACCTCAATTTGCTTGTGTGTTTAATAAACCATTCTTAATTCCATTTTACTTGAACAAGTATATGACTCAGAAAAAGCAATTTAACATTGTACTTTGCGTGTGTGTGTGTGAGGAAGACTAGCCCTGAGCTAACATCTGTTGACAATCCTCCTCTTTTTTTGCTGAGGAAGACTGGCTCTGGGCTAACATCCATGCCCATCTTCCTCTACTTTATATGGATGCCACCACAGCATGGCTTGACAAGCGGTGCATCTGTCCACGCCCGGGATCTGAACCTGCGAAATCCCGAGCCGCCCAAGTGGAGCGCGCGAACCCAACCACTATGCCACCAGCCTGGCCCAACATTGTACTTTTTTAATTGTGAAAAGGATACAAGAGTACAGAAATCAAGCCCTTTTCATATACTTGGAGGTCACATAAGGCCAGTGTGCTTGTTTCACGAATTTGAAGGTGAACATTAAGTCTGTTGAATTGTCAGCATGAAATATCCATCATGAAATGGACCTACTTGCTGAATTTCTATGTAGTCTAAAGTTGGAGCAAAGGTCTGAAATCAACTTAACAGATGGAAACTGGCTAAAATAATTAAGAATTGAGAATTCAATCCCTCTTTACACAGCTGCACAGAATGTTAAATCAGGCATTTGACCAATGAGACCAAGCAAAGAAAGAAATGCATTTTCTACTCAAAATAATCTCTGTATTTAATATATTCAAAGTACTCCTGAAGTAGGATGTGGACCCTGGATATCACCTTGGTAAGAGTAGTTATTTTATACCATTTGAATCCTGTGCAATATGCCTGCAGGGAATTTTGAGTTCTAAAAGCAATTATTCTGTTATTATTTGTTCTTGGTATCTTTTATTTTAGTTCAAATATAAAGAACACTTCTGTAGTTAAATCCACTTACTCAATTCAACTGTTAAAGGACATGGAAAGAAATAGTCTTGCTATTATTCAAACAGGTGGCCCTGAATAAAATATTCTATCTATGCTATTGTTTGGGAAATGCATTTCTCTGTGGTTTTAAAATAGCAAATTTGTAATCATAAACACTATAATTATGGCTAAGGAAGGATTTTCATACCCAGAATATCTAATCTGATTTATCTAATTAAAATAATTTTACATAACATTTGATTTTAACAGATGTAGCTTTTGTATTGCATTATTACTGATAATTAAAACACTTTAAGTAGCAATATCTTCTTTTTTTTTTTTTTTTTGGTGAGGAAGACCAGCGCTGAGCTAACATCCGTTGGTAATCCTCTTTTTGCTGAGGAAGACTGGCCCTGGGCTAACATCGTGCCCATCTTCCTCCACTTTATATGGGACGCTGCCACGGCATGGCTGACAGGCAGTGTGTCGGTGGGCGCCTGGGATCCGAACCTGCGAACCCCCGGCTGCCAAGCGCGGACTAAACCGCTGCACCACCGGGCGGCCCCAGCCATATCTTCTAATAAAAACATTTATTTGAACAATCAGAGCAACAAAATAAATAAAGTGGTATTGGATTATAACTAAGGTATAAAAATACATATCCACGATTCCATACTGATATAAGTAAATGATTGAATACATAAATAAATGGGGGAGGAGGGTACAGATCTCCCAGGTAGAAGAATTTCACATAATTTATGTAGATACTCTGCTCTTGAGGAGAGGAAGCATAATTCCCTACTTCTTAAATGTGGGCTGCAAATAGTTCCTTCCTTCCAAAGAACGCAGTATGGCAGGACGAGGAAGAGTGACTTCACGGTGGAGAATCTGACAAATCCTTCCTCAGCCAGGTGATCAAGGTCAACATCAACAGTGATAAGTCATGCTGATAATTTGTACCATCTTTGATATGGTGTGATGAAAATGGCACTTTACCTCTGTGGTCTTCCTCCCAAAATAGATAACCCTGGTCTGATGGAGAAAAATATCAGAGAATTCCCATAAAAAAGCATACTACAAAATACCTGACTCGTACTCCTCCTGTCAAGACCGTCGAAAACAAGAGAAGTCTGACAAACTGTCACAGCCAAGAGGAGCCTAAGGACATGTGATAACTAAATGAAATATAGTATCCTGGATAAGATCCTGGAACAGAAAAAGGACATTACGTACAAATTAAGGAAATCTGAACGACATATGGACTTTGGATAGTAGTCCTGTGTTAATATTGGTTCATTAATTGTAACAAACATACCACACTAATGAAAGATGTTAATAACAGGGAAAACTGGGTGCAGGGTGTATGCACTATTTACTCAGGTTTTTTTTTTTTTGTAAATCTAAAACTGTCCTAGAACATAAAGACTATTTAAAATAATATTTTAAAATATTATATATAATGTATATATAATAAATATTTATAATTAAAAAAATTCATTTGAACACATGACCTAGTATGACCGAAAAGATTGCTACAGAAAAATAATAATTCTCTAACTAAAACTTTCAGTGTTATATGTTTTCTTTCTTTTTCAGTTGATAACAATTGGGAACTTCTTGATTTTGAGGAGATTAAAACACAAATTCAAATGCATAAATTATAAAATGAAGAGTTCAACTTTATCTGCTGACAAGTTGCTAGGAAACATCCCTGAGATTCTCAAATTTGTGTGAGTGTTAGGTACTTCTTGCTCAATTTATATGTTTGTTAAAGGCAGAGGAATTTACTGTCAGATTATTTTCTAGCTTTCTCATTGATGTGTCATGAACATTTTCTGCTTTGTACAGCTTTTGAGAACTGAAGGAGTGCGGGTGGATTTACTTTCAGGGAGGGCTTGTCAGTTGCAATCTACTCCTGTTTCATCACGTCAACAACGTTAATCTTGCCCTCTTCAGAACTCCCACTTTGTACCTAATCATATTTCAGCAGTAATCATCGTGAACCTTTTCATAAGCACTTCCTTCTTCTCCACTTCCTTCTTAGGTAGGCAGAAAAATGGTCCCCCAAAGAAGTTCATGTCCTAATCTCCAGAAGCTAGAAATACATTGTTACATGGAAAAATGGAATTAAGGTTACAGATGGAATTAAATGGCTAACTCCAATCTTAAAATAGGGATATTATCCTGTATTATCCAAGTGGGCCCAACATAATTGCAAAGGTCCTCAAAAGTGAAAGAGGGAGGCAAAAGAGGAAAGTCAGAGGGAGATGCAATTAAGGGAGCAAGCTTAGAGCGATGCAACCTTGCTGACTTTAAAGATGAGGGAAGGGGGTCACGAGCCAAGGAATGCGGCCAGCTTCTAGAAGTTGGAAAACAAAAGGAAATGGATTCCCACCTTGAGCCTACAGAGAGAAATGCACCCTGCTGACATCTTGATTTCAGCCTAGTGAGACCCATTTAGGACTTCTGAACTACAGAATAGATAGGTAATAAATCTGTGTTGTTTTAAGACACTAAGTTTGTAGTAACTTGTTATGGCAGCTGTAGAAAAATAATACAGTGCCCCAAATATAAGTTATGCTGTGCATACATTTAATATAGCATTCCTTCATACTATAGTGCTCTTATTTGTTTATTCATATTTTCCCCAAAGATCATGAATCCTATCAGGTCAGGATGTATTATTATTTGTAATTATAAGTTAGCAATATCATACCTTGGGCCACATTTGGTGCTTAGTAAATAATTATTGATCAAGTGAAAACTGTTCTTATAGCACGTAAGGCAAATGCCCTGGTCTCTAGGACAGAAGAAACTCTTAGCTTCTCTGATTTTCAGTTTCCTCATTTATAAAAATTAAAACTGTGTTCTTTGTGGTTATGAATTTGAGTATTACAGTGCAATTGAATATTAAACTGAAAGCCTTATGCAGATACAGTTTTACAATTATTTACCTTTATAAGGCAGTTAGTTGTCAGATTGTCACAGCCCTTTGCCCACTGAGTCTGGTAAATACTTGAAAGTAAAGACCAGTTCTACCTCACTCATCTTCATCTCTTCTGCAGCATGTATCATATGATTTTTTTTTTGTTAAAAAAATAGCTACATATTTAAATCAATTTAATTAAATATAGTAAGGATGGGTTTAGGCAAAGAAGGTGTAATGAATTAAGGAGAGAATAGAAGTGTTATTGCCATCATAAATGCCACTTCTTTTATTCCCATCTCTAAGATTATTCTAAAAATGTGGTTCCTTTCTTGTCCTTAGTATCTGCAGTATACATAGTACCTTCTAAAAGATGCGTAAATGATGGACGATGACAATAATGATAGAATTATATGATTTATCTAATTTTTAAAAGTAAGAAAATAAATTTGTGCTTGGATTATCCATATCCACAATCTCCACTGATAAGCGATATGGTCCAGTGGTCCATTTCTATATTTTGCTTTAGCCAAGTTCTTATCAAGTATCCTTTGGTCAGGGTTATGGCAACAGAAGGCAGAGTTCAAATGCAAATATGCAAAATGTTCAAGATGGGGACCTTCTATGAGTACCCCAGTGTCTCTTTCTGAATTCCTTTCTTTTACCATGGAAACTCCATCTTGCATCAAGATATCTAGAATTCTCCTGTTTTCACTGATTTTCTCCAGTGCTGAAATCTGGACCAAGGTAAATATTCCTTTAAGCCTACTAAGTTACTTGCAGTTTAAGATTTTCATTTAACTCTTGGATGAAAGGATTTGGCCATGTTGGAAAGAATTCAGCCATCAATGAGCAAGTTAGGAAGGCATATTTTGGAATCAGGGATCTAATTTCCTAAAGTCTCCTCACCCAGGCAGCAGCGTATTCCATGCCCTTCAGACGCCAGCTCTGTTATTCCTATTACTCAGCACATCAGTTTCAGGACCTGAAATGTCCTTGACCCTGGGAAAATAAGCAAAGTTCCAATGCATCATATCTCTGCAAAAATGAAGTTTATAATGAAATTCCTTCTTATGTATTTCAATATCAGAGTTATTGTTAGATTGATCAGTATATTTTTAAAGCACGTTGGGATCTTTTAAGGGTGACAGTTAACCAGTAGAAAATATTTTCTGTTAACAGTCATCTTCTATCGTATTACACACTAGAGAAATATACCTTTTGATATCTGAAGGGAAGAAGGATGTGTGGGGGGTTTGCTAAATGCTTTATGATAGAACAGTGCAGATATATGAAATTAATTCATGAATGCAAGCAGTTTTACAATGCAGGTCATAAAAACTGTACTTGATGAACAGTACTTGCTCAGAATTAATGTTCACAGTTTCTCAAATTTGTGTCTGTCATTGAGATTGAAGTGATTTCACTCTAGATTTGCCAGTTCACTTAACCTCATGATTCTCTTCAATAATGTTTTGTCATTTTTTAAATTTTCAATTTCTATACTGGTCTTTGGCAGCAATGATTCACTGCCTAGGGAAAGTGCTGGAATATGTTGTATTATATCATAAGCAAAATCTTCATACTACTTAAGATTTTCCTTGGTAATTTTACATTGCCTAGAAACCCTAATACAAACTTCATATTTTGGGTCATTTCTAAATTTAACTGTTAAATTAGAAGTTATGCCTATTTACTATTAATTACATCTTCCAATATGTGAAAAACAATCTATAGGCTCTTTGAAGTGAACTTGCTAAAACTGATTCTAAAAGTCAAATTAGTCATTTATACTTTTAGGACTGAAAAGGGAGAAGGAAATAGAGTTATAGCTGTCACTTTCTCCACGGAGCCAACTTATTGGGGTTACTTGGTGATTAACACACTTCTTCCCTATATCACCCCTATACATGGAGGATCTGAGCATCTGGTAGTACGTTTTTAGTTGCTGCTGCTCCTCCTTCCTATTTTACAAGCTAGCTATGTCCAAATATTTCACTAATTATGGTTAGCTAGTGTGAGTCATAATGATCAAACACTCCATCATCATTTTAGGACACACAGAAAAATAGAAAATCTTATAATGCTTGACTTTATTAGTTACCACATTTTCCTACTGAGTTTTGATGCTGGGTCAATTTTGCCCAATTAGTTACCAAGTTTCAATAATCCGTACATAGTCTCTTTCTTTCAATTTCTTAGTTTCAGGGTACGCAAGTGCTCAACAAACACATAGTCAGGAGAAAAAACTCCTTAATATGTACCTTAAATAAATACATGTTTACCTAAATAGCACTTTACAATGAAGCTAGTTTGGTCTTCAGTTTCTGCTGAAACCTAGAAATATAGATTGTACATTTCAAAGGAGGATTCAAGACCTCTTTGTAATTCTTGTGAAGGTGGTTTCTGCAAATATTATCAGTCAACCAAAGAGGATGGAAGGCATGAGAAAAGAGTTGGAGATTAAGAAAAGATTAATCAAAAAATTTGCAACTCTACTGGGCGTTCCTTCTTCTAACCCAAAGCCCAGAAGAAAGGACTTCAATGGAATGACCTAGACAGTTTGATATGTGTTTCCTAGAGTTTCAAAAACATAGTATACCAATGTTCAATTCATGCCTGAGAGGCAAACACATAAGAACTTGGCTGTCTAACTTTTGATGTCAGGAGAAGGGAGATGTTAGAGGTGTGTACTTTCTGACTGTGAGGTCAAAAGTTGTGTGAGTGCTTCCCATGTGTCATGAGTGAGAGAAAATCAGCGTGGAGTTGCCACAGAGCCTGGCTAGGGTGGCATCCTGGAGACCAATGGGAGCTACAATAAGGAGGAGAAAGAGAAAGAGAAGGAGAAGCAGCAGCAGCTAAAAACGTACTACCAGATGCTCAGATCCTCCATGTATAGGGGTGATAGAGGAAAGAAGTGTGTTAATCACCAAGTAACCCCAACAAGTTGGCTCCGTGGAAAAAGTGACAGCTATAAAGAACTGCCAAGTACAAGACCAGAATATGCAACTACGCTTCTCTTATTCTCTTACAAACTGAAATCTAAAGGATCCAGAAATCAGAGTCAGCAAGGCAGAGTGGAAACACTAGGTGGAGAAAGAGAGAAGGTAACTGTCTCAGCCCCTTTCATGACTGGCTTCCAGTAGGTCAGAGTTGGGGTGGGGTTCACCTTGAATGCACTTCCAAGATTTATTCATAACATAACTGGAATCAGAAATATTTTTCATCTGAGACTGTTTCTTGTGACTAGAAATAACTGAAGGTCTTTTTATCATCTGAAAATAGCTAGGGGAATCCTGGGCAATAATTTTATTTGTTATCTAACAGCAGGAAAGAACTAGCCCTCTAACATAGTCACCATGGACCATGGAGGGGAAGAACAAATATAGTGATTTTTAAATTCTACCCTATGAGGCCTTCTTTTTAAACCTAACAGAGCACATTTAGGAGTAAAAATGAATGGATAAGTGAATGAATAAATAAGTAAATAAAACAAACAAAACAAATAATAGGGACTTTTTTCTGAATCCAGTTTCTTTTACTGCTAGACTCTTCTAGTTCTTTATATTTACCTCATGATTATAACCCATTTTTCTGAAAATATGACTTTTCATGTCTTTCTACTGGAAATTTCTTGAGGCTAGGGACTGTTTCATTCATTTTTTAAATATTATTTGTGTTCATATAGTATCAAATTATATTTAGAGGAAACAAAAATCAAAATTTGTCTAATTTAATGGCTTTTATTATATTCAGGCACCCATAATCAATTTTATTTCTAAATTTCTAATGGCACTGTCATTTATGCTTTTCAAGTTTCCTTATTATGAGACATATAAACTATTTAAAGTCATAGATGAAATTTAAGTGACACTAAATTCTGTGAGAAATACCATTTTCAAAATTATTATTACATTAAAAACCATTTGAATATTGTTATCTGATTATAATACTTAAATTTATATTTACTTTAAATTTATAAAATGTATCCATATAGACATATTAATATTTAGCTGAATTAAGTGTCATGTTCATGCAAATAAATAAAATATATGTGAAATAAAAATTATAACTGCATTAGCCAGATAATTCTAGGAAGTCAGTCATATGTTATAAACATTTTTCATTGGCATTGTTTCCTCTCACTTTCTTCCTAGGGTATTTTTTTCTTTCTAGAACACCATATTTTTGAGTTTTCTGTTTTTAATAATCACTACAGCATACACATTAGGCATGGTTATTTTAATCATTATTTCAATAATAGCAATCATAATAATTTTGGTAAACATCAAGATATAGACATATGTTTCAGTTTCCACATGCATTTTTCTACCACACACTTCAAATCTGTTAATACTTTTATGTTA
Source organism: Tapirus indicus (assembly GCA_031878705.1). Taxonomy (NCBI): domain Eukaryota; kingdom Metazoa; phylum Chordata; class Mammalia; order Perissodactyla; family Tapiridae; genus Tapirus; species Tapirus indicus. The sequence continues at coordinate 9,260,920 of CM062917.1, forward strand.
TGGGACGTTAACATTTATACTTTGAATTTGAGTATTATAGTGTCAGTCGTGTTTAAGAGTATGAGAATAAAGGCTAAATTGTTTACAACAGGGATTTGAGAGAATGAGCACTTTAGTCTACTAATTCCATTAAATAACAAAAAGGATATAAAATATAAAAATTATGTAGACTGAATCCTCAACACTAAACAATAAAGCAAACAATAATTAGTAAGTCAGAAAATGTGAGCAATTCCTAAATACAGAAAGCACAAAGGACCAAATATAGATAAATACAACTAGAATAAAAATTAAACAAACTATATGCAGTAGAAATACGCCACAGAAACAGGGGCATTTCTCAGACATTCAGGATAATATACAAAAGACATAAGGGGCTATGGGACTTTGCCCTTTACCTTTTAAGGTTTCTTTGTTATGAGACATATAAACGATTTCAAGTCAAAGACGAAATTGAAGTGACACTAAATTCTGTGATCAAATTAATTGGGAGCAGTGTCCTGCACTTATGCTGATTATGAACATCACAATAGTAGTGCTCACTCCCCCCTCTCCCTCATTCACGCTGTCAAAGGCAGTGACTGGGTTTGAGGCAAGCCTCTGTGCTAGATAGCAATTCGTTATCAAGGAGTCTGTTTCTAGGCCCTTTAGCACACATAACTAGGAAATACATACATGTATGCTAACCCATGCATACACACGTCTGTCCATCTCTTTATCTCTCATCTACCTAGCTCTCATCTATCTATCTATCTCTCATCTATCTCTCATCTATCTATCTATCTATCATGTCTATCTATCTATCTATCTATCATCTATCTATCTATCTGAGTTCATACTGATACCTCTGATTTCAGTGCAACACACAGAGTTCTCTTTAGTCTTCCCTTTTTGCTTATTTGTAGATTCTTTCTCCCACGGATAAATTATTTTTTCATATATACATAAAATAGATTTACTAACTAGATTATAGCATTTATGTATAGCTCTTGTTTTTAGCCTGACGGTATCCAGGCAAATGATATTAAAAAAATTACCTATGTCAGTTCTTTTCTTGTCCGCCACTTTCAGCATGATTATGTTTTAAATCCGTTTGTTAGGTTAAGTTTACTTGTTGGTGTTTATATTCCTTTTCTGGGTTCCTGCCAAAGCCTGCTTGGTTTCCATTTTTATTTATATACATTTTAAATTAACTGCTCTTTGCCTCTTAGGCTCCCATTGTCTCACATACAATGTGTATGTTGTTGTTATGAAAAGACTATGGTACGAGTTTTTTATTTAAGTTTGTCATCCAAGCAAAATTGATCTGGGTGTTGCAAATGGTCAAAATGATGCATTTAGCTGTCTGGTTAACCTGCCACATAGACGCTGAATAAGCACCATGACTGAAAATGTATGTTTAAAATAAAGGTGACTGACAGTAGTGATCCCCAGTTATTAGAAAGTAACTAAGAGAAACTTAATAGATGAATGGATCAATATTTTACCTTGGCTTGTAAATCTTTCTTATACCATGAAGACTTGGTTCTTGTACAATGTTCTTTATTTTCAGATGATGTTGCTTTCTCTTATGGACTGCATTTTTGTGCCCACCCTCCATTCAGATGTTGAAACTGTAATCTCCAATTGGGTGGCATTTGGACATGAAGCCTTTGGAGGTAATTAGAAATCCTTTGGGAGGGCTTCACCCTCATGACAGGATTAGTGCACTTAGAAGGACAGACAGAAGAGAGCTTGCTCTCTATCTCTTCTCTCCACCAGGTGAAGTTACAATAAGAAGATGATCACCTGTGTACCAGGAAGAGGACACTTACCAAGAGCCCAATCATGCTGGCACCCTGATCTCAGACTTCCAACCTCCAGAACTGTGAGAAATGAAAGTTTGCTGTGTAAGCCGCCAAGTCTATGGTATTTTTGTTATAGCAGCCCGAACTGACTTAGATACTTTCTCTAATGTTGTCATTGCAGATCATCATTGGGAAATCCAATCATGCAGTCATGCCCCGAAGAAGTGCTGGAGATGAGAAACACACAAAATTGAGACTTAGATTCTAGCCAAACTGCTTTGGAAGACTTAAGAGATAGTTTGGAATTATTGTATTACTAGAGAATTATAGAGTGCAAAAGACATTTGGCATGATATAGAGAGATCAAGTCTGTCAGTCAGCGATGAAATAGTAAAGAAGAGAGTGAGAAAAAAACTGAAAGGACATTTTGATAAGGGCCAGTCACAGAAACTTCAGGCTGCATAGGGGTCAAGCTCGACCAGCCTGGTGGAAGCCTTTGAAGATATTACTGTCATGATCAACAAGGAAAATGCAAATGATGGAACTGTACTTTGATTTTTCTAAAACAAATTTAATTGTGTTCCACATCAGACAGTTTAACTGCTGAAGTGAGGGGCCACTGGATAGGTTTGGACATGAAATAGGTAGAAAAATGGGCTCCTAACTTAGTGATAAGAGGTTCAAAAATGGTATGATGCATTCTTTAAGCTCAGAAACAGTTTGAAGATTTTTTACTGGGAATGAATACCAGATTTTTTGTGTGTTATTTTTATGCAAGTCTCGTTGGGAAAGGTTGTCCAAGTGTGATAAGGCTAGAGAGTAGCTTAGCAATATGTTTCAGTTTCTATATGTTGAGGGCGTTCTTTCATATAGAATGGTTCATTGCAAGTATGTTGAAGGTGACAGTCCTCAATTCATTTTAATGTCTGGAAAAATTATTAACCAGAGAGATCACCATTTATTTTTATGAGAAATTTTATTTAAGATTAGGAAAACAATCCAAATATCAGATTATATATAATAAATTGAAGAGGTGTCTATCATATACAAATATAGAGAACTATTTGCTAAATTTCACTATAGAGTCAGTGTTACAAGAACGGAAAATCTCCTTTTCTTCTGCACCTACAACAGCACCAGGCCTATAGTAGGCACATACACACAAAATATTTCTTGAAAACAAGTACATAAGGTATATAAATTATTTCCAAAAATAGTTTCTTTTTTACTTCCCACATGTCCCTCTGTATCTCTTCATTCCCCAAAGGAATAAGCCAGTGAAGGTATTGACAACTAAAAGTTGAAATTGGAAACCAAAATATATACTTTTCATATTCAGTAGAAAAAAAAAGCCACATAAACTTAAAAATAAATATTTGCTTTTCTGATAGGGAAATAGTGGAAGAAGGCTTTAGTCAACCAGATGTTACAGTCTCTGTCCTTCAAAAGGAATGGAGGCATTTCTAGGCTTGGAGGGGACTTGGGCAGGAGAAAAGCAGTGGTCAACAGCACGTACATCATCTCATTCCTACAGCTACCCAAATTTGATAGAATCAGTGTTTTGAGATTAATGTGATTTCAGTAGAGATACATCCAGGCCAATTCATTCCTTCATCTACAGTCTTTGTTAGTCACTTGACATTTGTGTTACTGTATATGATTCATCTCTCTGCTTTGGGGAATTTCTTGAGAATGAGAATCAGAAATTGCTTAATTTAGGGCTTACATATAGTATTTTGGAATATAATAGTTTGGAAATTAAATACTGAGTTAATTGTCCTTCTACTAATAACATTTTTCATGTATATGCCACATTTTCTTTATCCATTCATCCAGTGATGGACAGTTAGGTTGCTTCCATATCTTGGCTATTGTGAATAATGCTGCAGTGAACATGGGAGTGCAGATATTTCTTCGAGATTCTGATTTCAGTACTTTTGGATATACACCCAGAAGTGGGATTGCTGGATCATATGGTAGTTCTATTTTTAATTTTCTGAGGAAATTCCATTCTGTTTTCCATAGAGTGACTGCACTATTTTATATTCCCACTAACAGTATATAAGAGTTCAATTTCTCCACATCCTCACCAATACTTTTTTTTTTTTTTATCATAGCCATCCTAACAGATGTGAAGTGATATCTCATTGTGATTTTGATGGGCATTTCCCTGATGATTAGTGATGTTGAGCATCTTTTCATATATCTGCTATTTGCATGTCATCTTTGGAGAAATTTCCATTCCAATCCTTTGCCCATTTTTTAAGTGGGTTATTTTGCTATTGAGTGGTAGGAGTTCCTTATATATTTTGGATATTGACTCCTTATCAGCTATATGGTTTAAAAATATTTTCTCCCACTCCGTAGGTTGCTTTTCACTTTGTTGACTATTTCTGTTGCCATGCAGAAGCTTTTTAGTTTGATGTAGCCCCACTTGTTTATTCGAGCTTTTGTTGCTTGTTTCTTTTGATGTAATATCCAAGTAATCATTGCCTAGACCAATGTCATAAAGTTTTTCCCTTATTTTTTTCTTCTAGGAGTTTTTCACTTTCCATCTATTTAAATGTATGTTTTATGCTTAAATCTTTAACATTCAGTCGTAAAAAGAAGGAAATCCTGACATTTGCAATAACATGGATGAGGCTGGAGGACATTATCGTAAGTGAAACAAGCCAGTCACAAAAGGACAAATTCTGCATGATTGACTTATAGGAGGTATCTAAAATAGTCAAATCCAAAGAAACCGAGAATAGAATGGTGATTGCCAGGAACTGGGGGGAAAGTGAAATAGGAGATTGTTGTTCAGCATGTATAAAGTTTCAGTTATGCAAGATGAATAAGTTTTAGAGATCCGCTGTACAACACTGCTTATAGTTAACAATACTGCAGTATACTCTTAAAATTTTTTAAAAGGGTAGGTTTCATGTAACGTGTTCTTACCACAATAAAAATAAATAAATAAAATAAAAATGTTTTGTCTGTTTGTTTTTGTATTCTATGTACTTAGGAAAAGAATATCTTAAACGGGACAAGGTTGATCAGGTTGTCACTACTTCTATTTACATTAAACTAACCTGAAGGTAAGGTTATATTTCTATGTAAGTGACAAACTCTACAATTAAACCTGGAAGTGAGCAAGGTATAGTATAGACCAAGAATTGTATAATCTAAATAGGAAAGAAAATAGTATTGTATTTTAAAATGTTAATTTAGAAGGTACCAAATGGGTGGCAAAGTTCTTCATGTTTAACTTATTATATTTAATTCTTTAGTTCACCTGGAATTTATTTTGTTCTATTAAGTGAAATTAGTCTAACTTGATTATGTTTTTCCAGAAGAATAAGCAATTGTATCCATACTATTTTTTACTAATCTCTCTCTTTCCCATTGATTTCCATGCTTCATTTTATGTATATTATGCCATATTAACTACAGGAAAGGAAATATCCCAGTAATTATATGGAGGAACTCTTGCTCAACATTACAGTTACTTTTCTAATTATCTCTCAATTCCACTACACTCTATCACCATAAATTCCATCTCAACAGAAAAGTAACAGGTATTCTAGTAGATACGTTTGAGAAGAGGGTTTGATTATTTTCTTTTTATTTGAAATAGCTTTGAAAATTCACCTTTTCAGAAATCTTTGGCTCCATGTCATATTAAGAGAGGAAAATTCCTATTAACTGAAAAATCCTCTGACACTCAACTTAACTCTTACTGAGCAATCCTTCAATCTCTTTCTTAAATTCACCTCAATAAACAGCACGATTAAAGACATGGAAAATGCAAATATGGAATTTTTCTGAATTTCTTGTTCAGTTTCCCATCTTGGTCTTTGAAGGATGTCTACATGTGACCCCATACCTAGCTAAGAGCAGCTCCACTTATCGCTGCTACTCTGAATGTTATCTTGTTTTTGGAACATATCCCCCCGGTACTCGATACAGGGCTATTGGTGTAGTGAAGCCATTTCTTTTCTGTTATTTTTCACTTGGATGACCAAAAGCATTTCACCTGTACCCAGGATAACAGCAGTACACTTCTAGGTGTCTGCCCCAAGGTCATGTAAAGTTCTTAGTCCTGTACTCAAAAGTTGTCCCTTGGTAACTTGATGGATTACTCTCTCCTAGGACATCATCCTTGTCTGTAAATTTATAACATCAAGTATGAAGTGACAAGTCCTTTATGCATGGAAGAGGAAGGGAGCTAAGCCTTATAAAGATCTGTTACATTTCTAAAGTTTCTGTGGATCGGTGACTTAGGGCACACAGGGACAGCCTCAGTACTGTGAAGAGCAAGGAGCTGCATCTTGAACATCATACCACTAAGAAGCTGGTAGAAGATGACTATAACATTTTAGATGTTAAAGGCATATAACCCTCAAATGAGCGACCTTCTCCAACTCATTTATCATATGACTGGAAGAGCTGTTTACTCCAAGAAAGGGAAATCTTTGCAGGTTCAATAGTGCTTGAAGTGTCTAAAGCAGGCAGGATGAAACTTGAAGCATGTGACTAGATTAATAGGAGAATTATAAGGAAGATCTCTCCGAAATTTGGAGCAAAGCCATATTTTCTTTATATATATAACTAGTTCTCATTTTGGAAAGGAGAATTTCACTTACTGAAGGATTCTAGTAGAGTTTAAATACTTGACCATGGTAACTAGGTAACTTTTCAACCCAAGCTACACATTAAACTGGCAGATAAATTACATGTCTTGCAACAAAGTTGATTTACCTTCAACAAAGTGACATACACCCTCAAAACATGTCCTTATTAAATGGGAGTAGTATAAAGACATTGGGTACCCAAGGTTCCTTAAATTAGCAAATTCCTGAAACATCCCATATAATACACCTATGGTTCTAAACTCTGAGTCCATCAAATAGACATATTCTGAGCTTTCAAAGAAAATCTCTTATGATTGTAAGATTGGACATAAAATACCAATACTTTACGCTTGTTCACAGGTGTCTCAAAGAAAGATTTCAGTGTATTGGACATTCACAGGTGTGACTTCGGAAAAGACATCCTGAACATAAATTTGAGCAGAATATTGATTGTCCATTCTGCCTGGAAGGTGAGTTGGAGTGCAGTCATGAACTACACCTACTACTGGGAAGGTCCATGAAGGTGGTTGAAGCAAGTTGGAAGGAAGAGAAAGAGGTACAGTGTTTGACATACAGTAGATGTCTGCCTCCTGCAATGACACAATTACCAGGTCTCTCGGTTATTGATGAGTTAATATATAACCCAGTCCTGGGAGATTTATAAATAGTCAGTTGGTATGAAAGCCATTTTTTTTTTAATGCTCAAGGAAAAGACAACTTCCTAATGAAGGTGTGTGGTCATGCTAGTCAGCACTTTTTGGTTGGCCTGTGAATTTTAGAGGTCATGAGATGGCCTTCTGATACTGATAGAGTATCCTTGTAATAAATAAATAATCCTGTAGCCCAAGATAATGTGAGTATGTAATTTACTTTCAATACAAAATAATCTAACTTGTACAGAAGAAGTAGAATAATTTTTTTTTATGTTAACACATTTTCTTAGACCCTGCAACCACAGCTGTTACATCTGCAAAAGAGGGGACTGTCACTTGCCCTAGGAGAGTTGTCAGACATACCAACAATTACGGCAACACATTTTCAGCAACTAAATGCATAATAAAGATTTTAAAGAAAATGTCAGGTTGTTTTTTCTTTTTTCCATTTTCTAGACTAGAGCTTGGAAAACAGAGGGAAAGGGATTTTATGTTGACACAGAGGGTGTTTGTGTTAAGCTTTACCCTGTGCCTAAACCCCCGAGTTGAGTCTTGAAATGAAGAGACATGGTAATTAAAACCTTGAAGTTCTGAGGAATCTGAAAGTAGCAGAAATAGTTCTGTATGTCCCACAGTACATATAAACAATGGTAGAAAGATTTTAGAGCGAAATCTCCCTTACATCATGACGAAGCAGTATAGAATAGGAATGTCACTGTAGTGTCTTCAGTGCATTATTCCAGACGGAGGGAAGTCTCTAAGGGCCATAGAATAAATAAATATGTTAGAAATTAGAGAAAGTCAAATGGTTTTGACTCTCCATAGCAGAGCTCTGGAGCACAGGGCCTTGGGGAGAGTCCAAAGAATTAAGGTCAATGGCAAAGTCTATGCAACACAGTATTTAGCTAAAAAGCACACCATGGAGTAAGAATTAAAAGCAGATTCTGGGAAGAATCAAGCTTTTCACCAGACCTGAAACCAAAGTTACCTCCACTTATACCTCTTACTTACTGGGATATTACATTGAGCCGCAGAAATGGGATGCTTTATTGCTTCCCTCCTTTAGGGACTTGAACGTTTCACCTTACTCAAACATTAAAGGTGACTATAACATTACATTTGATTATTATATATATTCATTCATTTCTTCACATTTAACATTAATTAAGCACCTAATATGTTCAAAATATCAGTGCTAGGGTACTAGGGACTAGGCCTGTAGTTGGCATCAAGATATTTAAAGAATAGTAGGGTAAGAAACTATAATAAATAGGCTATATTAAATTAAAAAAAAAAAAATAAAACCAGTAGAGGTACCCAAAGTCCTAAAACAGTTAAGGGAAAAAAGAAAAAGGAAATTAGTTCTGGTATGGAATACATAAATTATAGATCATAGGATTTCATTTGAGGGCTGTAAGCTTTGGATAATTGAAGATAAGGTGAAATGTCTTCCAAGCATTTAAGAATGAAAGAATAGTTTAAGCCAAGTTATAGAAAATGGAAAGTGTATGGTGCACTCAGAACGAAATGTAATTGGGTAAGACTGGAATGTAAGGTATATTGACAGCAAGAAGAACTGGGTGAAAGTTTGCAGACATAGCTTGGGAACTTTGCAAAGAATTAGGATTTTATTGAGTTTGCAATGGTGAATAACTATTTTTTAACAATGGAGCAACGTTATCCAAGTTGGTAACATGCTCAGTGAAAAGTCCATCCCTACAGTGCCGCACATTCGTAGAATACGGTCCACATGCTATTTTCTGAGTTATGATATTGCCTTAGCATCTCTTTGATTCCTTCATGGAACAGAGTAGTCTTATTTAAGGATAGGCATGGGGGTAAATGGATGGATCATTTGTATAAGAACATCTAATCCTGGGATCCAGAATTTTCCAAAGAAAACGGTTCAATGGTTTTGAAGAAGACTTGGAGACCAGATAAGAATTCCAGAGATGGTTAGCATCTCTCAACCCAATTTATAGTATGGGTTGTTAAATATGTACATTTTCTGTAGTGGAACATTAGAAATGTTTAAGTACACAACAAATATGTGTGTAAGGAGAAGCTAGTTTCTCAGTGGGCCATATCTAGACCAGCTAGATAGGATGTGTAAAATGTCAGGTGAAGAACATCTGTGTTCAGCGTGTGTCTAAACCTCTAATCTAGAGGGACTAGTTTGTGGGTAGGGCAAAGAGGGATATCTACAATTAGAGTAGACTGTCTCCTTCTGCATGTCCCATACTCCTCTATACAAACTTTACCTATCCACATCACTCAGGATTATGATTTTTAAGAAAGAATAAAAGAGATTGTATCACAGAGATAGTCTCAATCTTAATCTGAATTTGTCATGACCACAACCCTGTTCCACCATAAAAGCTAAAGCATTAGCCATACTCGTTAAGAAAGTATAAAATGAGTGAATTTGTCTAAGTGTGTATTGTATCAATCCTTTCTCTTCTCTGCAACATTTTATCAGCAGCAACAATAAAGTCAAATCTAACTGTATTAGCTCAAATACTTTAGTTTTGATTTATTTTTAATTGTTTTATTTTTGCAACCATGGGATGATTTTTAAACACATTCCACATCTGGATTGTAGACTATGCATATACTTTAACATCCAGTACTGTATAACATTAATAGAATGTTGTTTACCTCTTGTTTTGAAGACAACCACAAAGAAATAGAATATTATGCTTCCTCTTACTGTATTTTTATTTACAAAGCAGGCAAAACAAAATAAGTATGATTAGAACATGCAACATTCCAGATAAAACTGAAATGTTTAATGAGGAGAAATTAGCACCATCTCTTAGACTGTAGCGGGTAGCCAGGCTCCAAGGAATCACCCTTCCTTGTATTCATGCTTTTGCCTGGTTCCCTCCCACAATGAATCTGGGCTGGCTATACGTAACCAATGAAATGTGGCAGAAGTGATGCTACTTAACTCTATGGCTAAGAATAAGACTTGCAGCGTCCACCTTGGATTTCTGGAACATTTTTCCTCAAGAAAGCCAGGTGCTATGTAAGAAATCCGACAATTTTGAGGAAGCCCAGGCTAGCTAAAGTGTAAAGGCATTTTGGAAAGTGAGTCATAGTAGCTATCGCAGCCATCCCAGCCAAGGTAACACACTGTGTGAAGGAGCTTCCCCAGCAGTTGCTAGTGGAGAGGAACCAAGTGTCCAGGCATATTGTTCCTGTGCAGCCATTCTCTCCAGTTTTTTGTGCAACCCCAGACCAGACACTATGCAGTAGAAATAATCAGTTCCTGCTGTGCCCTGCCCAAATTTCTGACCCACAGAATCATGAGTATAATAAAAAGATTGCTTTATATGCCACCAAGTTTTAGAGTTATTGGTCATGCAGCAATGAATAACTGGAGAAGTTCCTAAATTAATTATTTAGATTAACTTTGGAAGTATTTGCAGATAAGGATAATGGGAATTTTAATTAGCAAAGGAAATTGAGAACGTAGATAATCTGATGTAACTATTCTGAGTAAGTCCAGGTCACACTCTGCTAAATAAAGGAAGTTTTCTTAAAGTGTTAATTGTGAAGAGTAAAGTTTTGGAAAAGAGAGGGTTAAAGAATCAAAGGGATGCATGCATTTCTTTTCAATTAAGCAATACTTTTTAAACAATACTTTAAAAACTGTCATTAAAATACTTAAAGTTAAATACAATAATAACCATTCATTGAGTATTCAACTATTGATTTACTAATTTTAAACAAAAAGTAATTACAAAATTCATAAATAACTTCTACTTTGAAAGGATTTTATTATTCCAAAGGAAGAAGATAAAACAAGCTTTGAAATTTCAATATTTTGTATGTGGTTGGGGTTACAAAATTTCAAAATGTGAGTCAATAGGTCTACTCCCACCCGCCTGATAGGACTAAAGATACCACCCCACTCGCCTTATTTATCTCTACCCATAATAATGTGTATGTGGGTGAGGGGCTGCTTCTGAGCTCTGTTCAAAGGGCACTGCTTCTGTTGTGAGCCTTGATGGATTTGGTTGGTTGTGGAAGGAGTAAGAACTTGAATTGTACGTCTCTTCCAGCTCATAAAGAGCGCTGGGACAGGGTTGGACAGGGAGACCCAGACACAGGAGATTGAGAAGCTCTCTACCGTTGTGGTTCTTTTGCCCCCTTGTGGGGTGAGTCCTGAGAAAATGAAGGAAAGAAACAAGACATGAGGTCCCACAAAGTTTGGGATCTTGTAGGGATTAGAGACAATTCAGTTCTTTCCAGGAGCTCACAGCCACTCTGGTTTTCCGGGTAGCATGCTGTGGCAAAGATTGGATCCTGTAGATTTTATACGAGTCACAAGAAAAGAAAAGAAATAGTTGGGAAATTGAGCTGAGAGCCTAAGGGCACCTTGTGGAGCTCCTGCAAGAACTCAGACATCCAAGATCATTGGGTCACACCTGCTATGTTGTTGAATTAGAATCAAATATGCCATAGGCCCAGAAGCAAACAACTGTGGAGACAGGAGTAGCTGAGACCAGGGGAATAAGAGGAAAAGAACATTTAGAAAGTGGACACCAAATCTGGGACCCCCACCCTTATTTCCAAATGAGGTTGTTAATTTTCCTCTGGCAATGGGACCAGGGTTGTGGGATTGGGGTAGTCTGTGAGCAGGGGCGTGGAGAAGGAAGCTGAGAATTTATCAAATTAGTCACCTTGAACTTGACCAAAAAATAACCAAGAATTGGACTAAATTTACCAGAAGGTATTTCTATGAAGTTAATTGCAATGAGGCAGACAGAGACTTCAGACTTGAAAATAACATCCATAAAAGAAATACAAACATTGCATTTTTAAAAATCCATTTTCTGACTGTTAAAAATCTATGCATAGGTGTCTCATTAAGTTTAAGTTTTTGAGGTCAATGCTCCGTATGTCATCTTCCTATAAGCGGTAAATAAGATAAACTGCTGACTGTGGGAGGCAGAATGGCCCCCACGAGGTGTCCACATTCTAATCATCAAAACCCACAAATACGTTGCTTGGCAAAAGGACTTTGCAGATCTAATTAAAAAAGGTCTTTGAAATAGGAGATTAGACTAGATTATCAGGGTAGGCCCATCTCATCACCTGAGCCCTTAAAAGCAGAGAACTTCCTCAGGCTGGAGTCAGAAGAGCAAAGCAGAAAAGAGGTGACCAAGCAGAAGTCTCTGACTTTGAAGATAAAAACCATGAGCTAGAAAATGGGGGCAGCCTCCAAAAGTTGAGAATAATCCTGGTGAACAGCTAGCAAGAATTTAGGGACCTCAGTCTCACATCTGCCTAAAACTGAACTCGACCAAATGCCTGGATGAGCCTGGAAGCAGATTCTCCTTAGAACCTTCAGGTAAGAGCCCAGGCCAGCTGACACTTTGATTTGGGCGGAGTAAGGCCTGGAGAAGAGAAACCAGCCGAGTTCTCCAGATTTATGAACTACAGATGTGTGAGATCATTTTTTCAAGCTTCTAAAAGCATGGAAATTTATTACAGCAGCAATAGAAAGCTAATATACTCACCAACAAAATATATTTTTAATACAACATGTTTTAAACTTAGTTAGTAAAATATATTTCATCCGAATCTTGGTGATAGGCAGCAAAAATAAATGTTCCATAGATTAGGGTTGCATAGGACTGAGGTGGGGATGGGGAATAACTGCGAATGGCTACATGGTATTTTAGGGATGTGAAAATTGTTCTAAAATTAGATTATGATGACTGTTGCACAACTCTGTGAATATGCTAAAAACCATTGAATCAGGTACTTTAAAAGGGTGAACCTTAGGGTGTATAAATTACATCTCAATAAAGTTGTGTAAAAAAACAAACCAATAAAAACCTTAGTGATACCCCACACTCAGCAGCTTGGTAAAGACCAACATAAAAAACCAGTGGTTTTATACACAGGCAGACAGACACACATCCACATGTACACAGTTGATAATTAAAGCTCTTTCAATTGTAGAATGAGTTCTATTATTCTACTAATAAAAATGACTAAGTGAGTAAAAAGCACTAATCATGGAGTAAAAATGTATTTACGATTACTACTTTCAGTGGAAAAACTATCCTTTTCCTGATGGGGACAATTAAATGAGAGAAATTACAAATTATTCGTTGTGAGTGCCATCATGGGCCAAATTCTAAATGAGGCAGAAGCTTCAGAAAATAATAATTCCATCAGGGAATGGGAGAATGATAGCCTTTTGTGTTTTCATCATTTTTTAAATTCCTGAACTAGAAAGGAAAATTAAGTGCTATAGTTCTTCTCATGTCATAGATAATTCCACACTAATTAAAACTTTTGACATCCTTTGAAAGTTTGTGTACCAGTAGGCCAAGAAAATTGATAAGTGATATTCATAAAGTTTTACCTTAGAGAAGTCTCATTATATATGAACTCGTTGAACTGGCCCACGAGACTTGTGTTATTAAATGTTAAGAATGGGAATTTTTCTATGAAACTCCTCTTGCTATTTAAAAAAATCAGGAACATATTAATGCCTGTTTCTGACAGGTTTTTAAAGCTATCACCATATATGCAGAAGCATCATTAAAAAAATTGTGTTAACAACCAAAAATGGTAGTGTTAGATCCATGGGTGCTTAATGTTAAATGAATTATTTAAATATTTATTTAATCTTGCCTTTTATGCCAAGAAGGAAGCAAAAGGGATTGAGGATAGGATCATGTAATACAATTTTAAGTCCCTTTTTTTTTAGTCATTGTTTCTCTTTCAAAAATAGTATTGTTACATTTCTTCTAAAAAGAAATGTGGAGATTACATATACTCTACATCCCCCTGGCATTTAAAATCTCTTGTTTTCATTTGTTTTGGCTTGTCTGCTTTCTTTCTCTCTGTATCATGTATAATGCAAAGCCTGTCATAATGGCATTGAATGCATTTCTTAGAACATAAGCCATTTAATAAATATCTTTGTAGCCAAAGATAAAATTAAGCACAAAAAGCATGTAAATTGATTTAACATTTCCCCCAAAATAAGAGCATTTTAAATTCCTGAATCTACTATTGTGTATGCCTCATGCTTAGAGGACGCAAGAAGTAAAAGAGAAAATGCCATGGCTCAAATTTATTCTTCACCTTTTGAATACATTTCTGGAAAAAGTGATTGTTCCCATTATGAATAAAGAAGTTTAAACAGGAAGATCTTTTTAGAATTAAACATATGTGGACAAATTCCATCTTCATCTTAAAAAGGAAGAAATGAAGAAGAGAAACAGACATTTTGCCCAAATTTTATACTGAGTACATAATCGTACTAAGATTAAATAAAAAGAATAATGAATATATGAGATGAAAGTTCTGAAATTTTGAGTTCGTTCGTTATCAAGGTGAAATTGAGATATATTTGAGACAGAAAATTCCTGTTATTTTCAAGGAAATTTTACTATGAAGAGATCTATGATGTAGGGGCTTTTGCTGTAATAAGGTGCTATCAAAATTCACATGTGAACTAAATTTTGCTCAAAGGTTAACCCAATTCAGATGGAGTTTGGAATATGTTTAGATAGCAAATGTGCTAAAATGGCATTAGTTTAATTGAATCCATGCTAGGACCGCACTCGTGTGCTCTGACTCAGGCTGCCATCTGTCCTGGGCTCAGTTGGCAATGGGATGAGCTAAGTATTGATTGAAAATCGAAGCTCTAGACACTGAAAAAAGACAATTGCAAGGTATTTATTGGGGGAAAGAACAAGTTGAAGGCAACTACTATTAATAAATTTCTAAACAAAATCAAATCAAAATCCAGATCCATGCAAGCAGGAAATGAAGGCTATAATTAGAGCAAGTCAAAACAGCAAGAGAGAAGCTCCAATGCAAGTATTAGGAAAGCTTTAACTCATTTAGTGGACACTTATTTAGTGGCCACTAGTATTTTGCTAGGCAACTAGAAGAAAAGAGTTGATCAAGAGAAATACAGTCCATTTTCTCATGAAGTTTGCTTGTTTAGGAGAAAGAAATCCATCATGTGGAACATGGAGCATCAGAAAAGAAGTACTTTTTACCTCTAAAAAGCTTGAAAAGTCAAGTCAGCAGCATTTCAGATGAGGAAGGAGGAATAATCCAAATGTGTAACTACTGCCGGCTATTGGAAAAAGTGAATCTATGAATGTAAAAGTAAAATATGGTCATTAAATGAGGAAACTATTTAGGATTCTGTTTATGCATTCTGCTGATAACAGTAATAATAATACAGATTGTAGAATGAGATTGAATCTACAAATGTACATTAAGTGGATTAGAGGCAAAATATGAAGTGAGTATGACAGTGCAGATGACAAAAACAAAGCTTGTATTGGCATGTATGCAAAGAATAACAACGAATGTATGAATTAAAAAACCTAACAAGTATTAATTAAGTACCTACCATGTGATCTATAATGTGTTAGATACTATGGAATCCTTATTGTAGGTAAGGTGAGATGACAAATATAAAAAAATAGCAAAAAAAGTAGTACAAAATATGATATGAAATGTTTAGTGTGTGATACAGACTGAAATAGACATATTCAGAAAGAAAGAGACTGGTATTTTATGGGATATGAAGGAAGGACTTACTGGATACCTGGAGAAATGGCCACAGGAGGGTTTTCTTATACTTGAAGAATTTGAAGAAGTTAGACGCTAAAAAAGGGATGGAAGGAAGGTACCATATGAGCCAAGACTGAAAGTATATGCAGTGCCATTAAAAATAGCTGAAGTCAATTAGAAATTAGATTTGGACTTGCGTACAATAAATAGGAAGTTGACTAAGTGACCACGGGGCATGGTAAGCCTCAGATGGTGGGATGAAGGGTTTGGATTTGGTTTATAATGCAAAAAAAGAATGAACAGAAGTAAATTAGAGACTTGGAACAAATGAAATATACAAAAGATTAGTCTGAGAGGTAGACTCAAGTTTGGGAGAAGATTTAGACAGAGGAAGAGTTGCTGATCTTTACCTAAAATAAGCAAGGACGATTCAAAAAAAAAGGACGACTTGGAAATAAAATTCAAATCAGTGTCTGTTAATATAGCAATATACACATTGAGGTCAAAAAGACCCACTACTAGTATATTTCAAAATGAATACGCTGTATCAATGCAGGAAGCAAACCTAAATAGATATAAAACAACTTCCAATATAAATAGGGACCTGTTTTCCTAAGAAACACATTAAACACATTTTCTTAAGAAACACATTAAATTAATACTTTTCTAAATAATTCTTTAATCACTGGATGGAAGTTGGAGGAGACGTTGATTTTTTTCTAAAATCTGGGCTTTTGCTATTGGAAGATTTAAAACTGACTCTTGAAAAAATAAAGACCTCTTAGCCTTGCAGTAGTTAATCCTTTTATCACTTTCTTGGCTTGCAGCCTGCTCTTATCACCCCATTAGTTAAATTTCTTTCTAAATATAAGAATGTGCTTTTAAAAAGAGAGAGCATTTTTAGTGTAACGAGTTCAATCCCTATAGTTTTTAGCTTCATAAAAATGATTCACAGCCGTTCTGTCTTTTTCGCTAGAAACATACATTTAAGCAAAGAACATAAACACGTCTTCATATTTTTACCAACAGAATGTCTTGTTTTCCATTTTTAAAAACTGTGTTTTGGGGAGCAGCTGTGCTGATATCTTCAGTTTGGCATTCCACATCCAATCTGTCCTTCACCTTGTCCCGTCCCAGGAAGCTGACTTACAAGAGCTCTATCAACAGGGAATGTCTCTCTTCCTATTGGCCAATGGAAACCGGGGCAGATGGTCAGAGAAAGAGAGGAGTGTGAGATGAGGGCTTTTATTTCCCCTAATGGCTTCAAAGTCACCTCAGGCTAGAACATCCCTCAAGACCTTCTCTCGATGATGCTCTCCTTTGTTCTGGCGACTGCTCTCTCTAGCGGCTTCACCACGACTAGTTCGTGGTTCCTGCAATATCCCTGTGATTCCTCTATCCTCTGATCATAACTTTGTAAATTCCACCTTTATTAAACCCTCCCTGAAGTATACTAATTTGATTGTAGCACCACTGTTAAGTCTCTGACTGCTCCAGGAGTCTTTCCAAAGATTCCTTCTTGAAACCTGAGCTCACTGAATACAATTTTTTTTTAATTCAATAAACTCATGTTTGTATGAATCACAATACTTTTATGTTCTTTTTGGAAGTAATAAATCCTTAATAGATAAAATAAAAGAGCACTTCAGAGAATAAAACATTTTTGCTTATACGTCTTTTAGTTTGGTTTTTACTCAAAGCTTCTTGACTAGGATATATTATTTCAAATACATATCATTTTTTTACCCTTTCATCTTAATCAATCTAGGCTTTTCTCCATTTTTGCTACTTCCAAGTTCTCAAATTTAAGATTCAATATCTTAAGGAGTTAATTTAAATAAAATAGCTTTCTTCTTAGGAAGTGTCTCTAGTTTTTTTAATGAGGGTGGTCGCCCTTTTTGGGTTACAGAACTTCTTGTATTTGGTGAGTTTTAAAGAATTTCAGATCTTTTTTTTCTTGTGGCGTGTCTTCCACTGGTTTGAAAACTTTCATTATAATGCCTCCAGGGCTTAATATTATACTGAGATAATATGATAGAATTCCTAACATCCAGAGGATGGGAAACTGAGTGAGGTTATTTTAGGTGATCTTGGGGCAGAGGAGGAGTTTGAAGTCAGTGATTTGAAAGATCATTGCATTGTGCCAGTGTTGGATGGAGAAAGTACACTGTTAGTCTTGTTTTATGTCTAGAAGCAACATATAGGATTTGTGATCCTTGTGTTTTCTAAATTTTTAAAAATTATTACTATTATTTATATGTGTCAATTTCCTGCAGTTGGCAGTAGATGGTGGAAGCCTGTACTTCTAAGTCATGAAGGTTTGGTCTTTTGCTTTTGTAAATTATTATTTTCATTTAGCAAATAAATTTATTTTGTAAGAATCACTTTCCACTGAAACCATAGGACAATAATAGTGGAGCTAAAACCTACCATGCATCAGAGAAAACTTACTGTGTATCTTATATTCTAACACATTTCTAATATATATTCAATCCTCATCATATGTGTAAAAAGCAGAAGCTATTATTTTCACTAACTTTTTAGAGATGAAACACAAAGTAACTTGTTCAGGGTTTGAACTGAGGCACTCTTGGCTGCAGAGTCTGTTATGCTATACTCTCTCTCTTGGAAATTTCAGGGTATTATACTCTAAAATTCATCACGGGCACTGAAATTTCTGGTCATTTCTGGCCTTTCAATTTTAGATTTTATAAACTATGGACCATAAAGGTCTAATCTGATTTGAATAGATTTAGATTCCCTTCTTGACCCAAGGACTGGGCACTACTCGCAGTTTATCAGAGCAGCCTAGGGAACTGCAGATATTTACATGAGGCTGTAGAGAAAATATGAGGGATTTGGGAAGGGATAGCAGAGAAACAGACATACCGGAAGACAAATAGGCTTAATCCTTGATCTCTACTAAAAACAGGCAGAGTTTTCTTAGTACAAACCAGCATCAGGGATGGAGGTGTTCTTTGATATATGAGCTCAACCTAAGTCCACTGTGATCAGTAGAGGAAGGAGCACCTGGTGACATTCAGGTGAGGAGACACCTGTGATAGTGAACGAAATGGTATGGGGATTCTAGTCATCAAAAGTTCAAAATGCCATATTAATTGATGCTAAAAGCATGAAACTTGAAAAGGGTTAAGATGTTTAAAGATCTTTAATTATGTGGAGACTCCAACTTTCTATGTTTAACCATCAGATCTTATGATGAGTGATTTTCCTTCTTTTCGAGGACACGATTTCATTATCCGAGCACAGAGAGTGAGCGGTGTCTTGCTCAGTCTAGAGAAGAGGAAACTCAAGAGAGCTGGTACTTGAGAAGTCTCTTGCAGGATGCTGTGCTGACGTAAGCTGGGTTTGGGAAGAAGCTTAGACATCTGGTCACCACTCTGTCAAGAAGAATTACTGAAACTGAGGCTGTCCCGGCCTTTAATTCTATCTTCAAGTCTCTTTGGAAGAGATGTTTATCTTTGAGGATGATTTTCAGTGGCCTTTGTAAAAGGTGATGTTCAAGATGGAATGGAGGGGTATTTTTGTTGTTATATTCTTAAAAATTTTTTTAACTGAGACTGTAGATATCAGAGCAGATTCATCATTTCCCAAGAGTATCAGTAATTAAAGACCAGAAACCAGTTTTGTAAAAAGCTGGCAAGGTTTTGGAAAATGTGTGAATTGCCCACATCTGTAGATTTATAGATTTAAAAAAAAACCCCACAATTGAGACAAACTCAGAATGTAACCAAGTCTGTAGCCTGAAGAGAGGAATAAAAAAGACTATCCTAACAGATAAAATGGGAGGGGGCACCTAGTCAATAATTTTAAAAGTTCCTCTTTTCTCACACTAATGAACAAAGATCTTCCACTCGGGTCTGTGACCTGCTACTCTGAAGTTACAAAGTTAATCCTCTACTTGGAAAGCAAATCCTCTTTAGAGAAAAATAAATTCTTGAAAAACTCAAGGATTGAATAATATTATTTTACCATGTTACATAATAGTATATGAAAACACAAATCTGGGCAAGAACTCTTCATGGATATGGCTTATATAAATCAAAAAAATTACAAATTTAATTACAAATTAAATAGGAATAAAATCACAGTCAACTAAAATGGAAATTCAAGGTATTATGTTAATACCTTGATGAATGATGTTTAGCTGAAATAAAATCACCATTGTCAGGTTTATATATTACTGCTATCAACTGGTTCTCTAGAATTCACCACACTCGTTCTCCCATGTGGGAGGGGTGCTGTAATTTTCATCCCAATTGTTTTGTTTTATTGAAATTTCTTTCAAATCTTCACTCCTATGTTCATTTTCTACAGATACTTTATTTTGTTTCTTTTTGTGCATCTTATTTTCTCTATAGTTTTCAGCAATTAAAGGAGCACTACTTGGAGATTGTTATTTTAATCAAAATCCCAGCACAGCTGCTGAAATTATATGTCAGTGTTGGGTATAAAGTGGTCATCAGAATGATCCCAAATATATAATCAAAACTACAGCTATAAATTACATATGTGAAACTTCCAAAGATCCCTAATAATATATGTCCTCAGACCTTATCTTGATAAGTGCTTGCAAAGATTATTATTACTGCCTCCTACATACCAACATCCCCTCTTTTTCCTCTGACATTCATTCTCTGTACTGAAGTCTACCCTCCTTACCACTCACAACTGACTTTTATGTTTTAAGTAAATGCCAATTTACCTAAAATGTTTCAATCACAGTAGATTTTGTGATATCTCCAGGTCTTTATTTCTGATGTACTCTCTGTTTGGAAGGCTTTTCTCACATTTATGAACCTGGTAAATCTTACTTAGCCTTCAAGTATCAGATTAAGTATTATTTTCTTCCTCAAACTTTCCCTGGTTAGGCCGTACTTGTTTTTTCTCCAGATATATTTTTTTCCCATATTTTTAACACTTCATTTTTTTTAAGAGCAGTATTAGGTTCACAGCAAAATTGAGGAGAAAGTACAGAGATTTCCCATACGTCTCCTGCCCTCACACATGCATAGCCTCTCCCATTATCAAGATTGCCAACCAGAGTGGTACATTTGTTACAATCGATGAACCAAGATTAACCCATTATAATCACTCAAAGTCAGTAGTTTACACTACTTTCACTCTTGGTGTTGGATATTCTATGGGTTTGGACAAATATATAATGACATGTATCCGTCATTATGGTATCATTCAGGGTATTTTGACTGGCCTAGAAAAATTCTCTGTGCTCTGCCTATTTATCCTCTCCCTCCCCCTAAAAACCACGATCTCCATAGGCTTCCCTTTTCCAGAATGCCACATACTTAGAAGCATATGGTATGTAGCCTTTTGAAATTGACTTCCTTAACCTAGTAATATGCATTTAAGCGTCCTCCATGTCTTTTCATGGCTTAATATCTCATTAACTTTTAGTACTAAATAATATTCCATTGTCTGGAAGTACCATAGTTTATCCATTCACCTGCTGAAGGGCACTTTGTTGCTTCCAAGTTTTGGCAATGATGAATAAAGCTGCTGTGAACATCAGTGTGCAGATTTTGTATAGACATAAGTTTTCACCTCCTTTGGGTAAATACCAAGGAGCCCAGTTGCAGATCTTATAGTAAGAGTATGTTTAGTTTTGTAAGAATCATCAAACTGTCCTCCAGTGTGGTTGTACTATTTTGCATTCCCACCAGCAAAGAATGAGAGCTCCTTTTGCTTCATAGTCTCGCCAGTATTTGTTGTTGTCAGTGTTCCAATTTTGTAACAGGTGTGCAGTGGTACATCATTGTTGTTTGCATTTACATTTCCCTGATGACATATGATGAGGAGAATATGATTATTTTCCATCTGTATGTTTTCTTTGGTGAGTTGTCTGTTAAGGTCACTAGCCCAATTTTTAATCAGGCGGTTTATTTTCTTATTGAGTTTTAAGAGTTCTTTTATATTTTGAATAATAGTCCTTTATTATCAGATATGTCCTTTGCAAATATTTTCTCCCAATGTGTGGCATGTCTTCTCATTCTCTTGACATTGTCTTTTGCAGAGCAGGATTTTTAATTTTACTGAAGACCAGCTTATCGATTATTTCTTTCATGGATCATGCCTTTGGTGTCATATCTAAAAAGTCATGATTTTCTTTTATGTTATTTTCTAGGAATTTTAAAGTTTTACATTGTCTATGATCCATTTCAAGTCAGTTTTTGGGAAGGGAGTAAAGACTGTGTCTAGATCATTTTTTTTCATGGGGTTGTCCAGTTGTTTCACCACCATTTGTCGAAGAGACTATCTTTTCTCCATTTTATTGCCTTTTCTCCTTTGTCAAAGATCAGTTGACTGTATTTATGTAGGTTTATTTCTGGGTTCTTTGTTGTCTGTTCCATTGTTCTATTTGTCTGTTCTTTTGCCCATATCACACTGTCTTGTTTACTGTAACTTTATAGTAAGTCTTGAAGTCAAGAAGCATCAGTCCTCCAAATTTATTCTTCTTCAATATTGCTTTGGCTATTCTGGTTCTTTTTCCTCTCCATATAAACTTTAGAATCAGTTTGTCATTATTCTTAAAATAACTTGCTGGAATTTATCTTGGAATTGACCTGACTCTGTAGATCAATTTGGGAAGAACTGACATCTTGACAATATTGAGTGATATCCCTACGCATATATGGAATCTCTCTCCATTTATTTAGTTCTTCTATTTCATTCATCAGAGTTTTGTGATTGTCTTCAAATAGCTCTTGTACTTATTTTCATAGATTTATACCTAAGTATTTCATTTTTGGGGGTGCTAGGGTAAATGGTATTGTGTTTTTAATTTTAAATTCCACTTGTTCATTGCTCGTATATAGAAAAGCAATTGACTTCTGTATGTTAGCACTGTATCCTGCAACCTCGCTGTAATCACTTAGTTCCAGGAGTTATTTTTGTCAATTCTGTCAGATTTTCTACAGAGACGATCATAGACTGTGAATAAAGACAGTTTTATATCTTTCTTTCCAATCTGTCTACTTTATTTCCTTTTCTTCCTTTATTGCATTAGCTAGAAGTACTATTATGATGTTGAAAAAGAGTGATGAGAGAAAACATCCTTGTTTTGTACCTGATATTAGCTGGAAAGCTTTTAATTTCTTACCATTAAGTATAACATTGGCTAGATTTTTTTTTTATCAAGTTGAGAAAGAGACCCTCTATTCATAGTTTTTCCTGAGAGTTTTTATCATTAATGGGTGTTGGATATGTCAAAAGCTTTTTCTGCATCTATTAATATGCTCATGTGAATTTTCTTTTTTAGTCTGTTGATGTGATGAATTACATTAATTGATTTTTGAATGTTGAACCAGCCTTGCATACATGGGATGAATCTCATTCAACCATTGTGCATAATTATTTTTATATTGTTGGATTCGATTTGCTAAATTTTTGAGATTTTTTTGCATCTATGTTCATGAAAAATGTTGGTCTATAGTTTTAATTTCTTGTAATGTCTTTTTCTGGTTTTGGTGTCTGGGTAATGCTGGCCCCATACAATGTGCTAGGAAGTATCCCTACTGCTTATATACTCTGAAAGAGATTGTAGAGAATTGGTATAATTTCTTCCTTAAACATTTGGTAGAATTCACCATTAAACACATTGAGCCTGGTGTTTTCTGTTTTGGAAGGTTAATAATTACAGATTCAATTTATTTAATAGATATAGGCCTATACAAATTGTCCATTTCTTCATGGATGAGTTTTGGCAGATTGTGTCTTTCAAAGAATTGGTTTATTTTATCTCAGTTATCAAATTTGTGGGCATAGAGTTGTTACCATTATTCCTTCATTATTCTTTTAATGTCCATAGGATCTGTAGAGATGTCACCTCTTTCATTTTTGACTTTAGTAATTTGTGTCCTCTCTTTTTTTCTTAGTTAACTTGATTAGAGGCTTATTGATTTTATTGATCTTTGCATAGAACCACCTTCTGGTTTCATTGATTTTCTCTATTGATTTACTGCTTTTAATTTCATTGATTTCTACTCTAATTCTTATCATTTCTTTTCTTCTGCTTACTTTTGGTTTAATTTGCTCTTCTTTTTCTATTTTCCTAGGGTGGAAACTTAGATTATTGACTTTAGATCCTTCTTCTTTTGTAATATATGCATTCATGCTGTAAAATTTCTCTCTAAGCACTGTATCTCACAAATTTTGATAAGTTGTATTTGCATTTTCAGTAGGCTCAAAATATTTTGAAGTTTCTCTTGATATTTCATTTTGACTCATGTTTTATTTAGAAGCATGTTGTTTAATCTCCACTTATTTGGGGAATTTCCAGTTATCTTTCTGTTATTTATTTATAGTTTAATTTTATTGTGGTCTGAGAGCAGACATTGTATGATTTATATTTTTAAAATTTTGTTAAGGTGTTTTTTATGGCTCAGAATGTGATCTGTCTTGGTGAATGTTCCATGTGATCTTGAGGAGAATGAGTTATCCGCTGTTGTTAAATGAAGTAGTCTGTAGGTGTCAATTATATCCAGTTGATTGATGGTGTTTTGAGTTCATTTATGGCCTTACTGCTTGTCTGCCTGCTGGAAGTGTTTATGTCTGATAGACAGGTGTGGAAGTCTTGAACTGTGACAGTGGATGCATCTATTTCTCCTTTTACTTTTTTCAGTTTTTGCCTCATGTAGTTTGATGTCCTATTGTTAGGTGCATACACTTAAAGAATCATTATGTCTTCTTGGAGAATTGATCCCTTTATCATTATATAATGCCCTT
Source organism: Tapirus indicus (assembly GCA_031878705.1). NCBI lineage: Eukaryota > Metazoa > Chordata > Mammalia > Perissodactyla > Tapiridae > Tapirus > Tapirus indicus. Next base: position 9,285,304 of record CM062917.1, read on the forward strand.
CTTTATCCCCGATAACTTTCATTGCTTTGAAGTCTGCTCTATCCAAAATTAACAAAGCTACTCTTGCTTTCTTTTGATTAGTGTTAGCATGATATACTTTCCTCCATCTGTTTACCTTTAATCTGTGTCTTTATGTTTAAAGTGGGGTTTCTTGTAGATAACATATAGTTGGGTTGTGTTTTTTGATCCACTCTGACAATTTTTATCTTTAATTTAGACCATTGATATTTAAAGTGATTATTGATATAGTTGAATTAATATATACCATATTTGCTGTTGTCTTCTATTTATTGCCCTTGTTTTTTGTTCCTATTTTTGTCTTCCACTCTTTTCTGCCTTTTGTGGTTTCAGCATTATATATGATTCAATTTCTCTCCTTTCTTAGCATATCAGTTACACTTCTTTTTTTTACTATTTTTAGTGGTTGCCATAGAGTTTGCAATGTACATTTACAACTAATCCAAGTCCATTTTCAGATAACACTATACAACTTCATGGGTAGTGTGAGTACCTTATAATATCAACATGATCCTAATTCCTCCCTACCATCCCTTGTATCATTGTCGCCATTCATTTTATTTGTAAACAAGCATTCTTATTTACATATATGTGATATGGACATAAGCATACCTAATCAACTGCATTATTGATGTTTTCTTTGAAAAAACTGTTATCTGTTAGATAAACTAAGAATAAGAAAAATAAAAGTTTTTATTTTATTTTCACTTATTCCTTCTTCCATGTTCTTCCCTTCTTTATGTAGATCCAAGTTTCTGACCTATATCATTTTCCTTCTCTGTAAATATATATTTTTTTAGCATTTCTTGCAAAGCTGGCCTACTAGCAATAAATTCCCTGGATTTTTGTTTATCTGGAAAAGTCTCTATTTCTCCCTTACTTTTGAAGGATAATTTCACAGGATATATAATTCTAGATTGGTGGTTATTTTTTCTCAACACTTTAAATATTTCACTCCACTCTCTTCTTGCTTACACGGTTTCTGAAGAGAAATCAAATCTATTTCTTATCTGTGTTCCTCTATAGGTAATGTGTTTTTTTCCTCTGGCTTCTATGAGGATCTTTTTTTCTTATTTTCTGTAGTTTGAAATGATATGCCTAGGTGTAGTTTCTTTTTTGCATTTATCCTGCTTTGTGTTCTTTAAGCTTCCTGGATTTGTGGTTTGGTGTCTGACATTAATTTGGGGAAATTATCAAGGATTATTGTTTCAAATATTTCTTCTGTTTCTTTCTCTCTTTCTTCCCCTTCTGGTATTTCCATTACTCATATGTTACACCTTTTTTAGTGTCCCACAGTCCTTGGATATTCTGTTCTATTTTTTCAGCCTTTGTTCTCCATGCTTTTCAGTTTTCAAGGATTCTGTTGATACATCCTCTAGCTCAGAGATTCTTTCCTTAGCTGTGTTTAGTCTACTAATAGCCCTTCAAAAGCATTCTTTATTCTGTTATACTGTTTTTATCTCTAGAATTTGTTTTTGTTTCTTTCATAGTATTCCCATCTGCTTCCATTGCAAATCTGTTCTTGCATGCTGTCTAATTTATCCATTAGAGCCCTTAGCATATTAATCTTTGTTGTTTTAAATTCCCAATCTGATAATTTCAATATCCCTGCCATGTCTGGTTCTGATTCTTGCTCTGTCTTTTCAAATTGTGTTCTTTCGCCTTTTGGTGTGCCTTGTCATTTTTTCTTGATAGCCAAACATTATGTACTGGGTAAAACAAATTGTTATAAATAGTCCTTTAGTAATATCATTGTCAGGTGTGGGGGAGGGTCTCAGTCAGGTCTCAGTCTTTAGTGAGTCTATGCTTCTGGACTGTAAACTTCAAAAGGGTTTTTAAACTTTTTTCTCCTCCTTAGGTGGGAGAGGATGGCTAGAGTGGGATGGAGTTGAATATTTCCCTCCTCCCACATGCAAGGCTAGAGCCAGCAGGAGTTGTGTATTTACTCCCCCAAAAGATGAGTTAGGCTCTAATATTACCCCAGCACGTTAGGCTATGGTTAACTAGTTCCCCTGTGGGCAGGCCTTTTTAAAAACAGAGTGCTCTGGGGTATTTCAAAATGGTTCCTTTTCCAGTTCCCCTGCAGTTAGCAGGAGAGGGTTTTTCTTAGATATTTACTGTGTGAACCTGGTCTAGCTCCTGGAGGTAAATCTCACACAATTGTGGGAGGCCCTCTATGACTGGGCACCCCTGGAGTTTTTAACTCATAGAGTTGTTGACATTGAGCCTCCAGCAACACATCAATTACAGTTCTGGTTTTCCCATGCTGGTTCCTGTGGTAGTTTCTGCTTGTTAGCCTCTGCTTGGGTAAGCTGTTATATTCTGTATTTGTCTGTTGTTCTCTCCAATCTTGGGGGCAGCAGTTTGCCCTGTGTCTTCACCTCTCATGGATCCTGAAAGAGTTGCTGATTTTTCAAACTGTTGAGCTTTTAATTTGTCATTAGGACAGAATGGTAGCTTCCAAGCTCCTTACGTGCAGAATCGGAAACTGGAAGCACCCCTTTATTTACTTTTAAAGTACTTTATTGTGGCTTTGGTTAAATGGGTAGCCAATTTGTTTCTCAATAACCCATGACCCTATCTTAAACAATTGTTCGAATATCCTTACATCTTTGCTATTTTACCTGCTCCCAAATCTAATTCTCTAGAGGATATCCCTTGGAACCAAAACTATTTTGAAGGGTCCCTGGAAAATCACAAAGGATTTGTTCTTTCATGTTGTAAAAAGAGAGGTGTTAGAAATAATTAGGTTTATTTGATATGGTACTGTTAATGACTTGCATGGGAAATGTCATGTCAAAAGATGCTAACATTTTTTAGGTTAAATTGGTATGGGTAAAATATTATTAATGTAAATATGTCAGAAATTGTAGGCTGTATGGAAAGATCTAAAGAATTTTCAAAGCCCACATTGTCCATAATTTGTTTTCATTTTTCAGAATCCTGTGCTGCTTTGCTTGATATTGGGTAATAGTATAGTGCCATCAGTTGTAAATTCAGATTTTTGTTTTTTTGCTAAGGAAGATTTGCCTTGAGCTAACAGTCACTGCCAATCTTCCTCTTTTTGTGTGTGAGCCACAGCCACAGCACGGCTACTGACAGACAAGTGATATAGGTCCACGCCCGGGAACTGAACCAGGGCCGCTGAAGGGGAGTGTGCTGAACTTAACCACTAGGTCACTGGGGCTGGCCCTCAGTTATTTCTTAAAATGTTAAGTTGGTTATAACTTTTCTTCTTTAATTTGAATCTAGCATCTCCTAGGCCAATGGTTTTCAGTTGGGGATATACATCACTTTCCTATAAAGTTTTATTAATACACAGATATTTAAGACCTATGCAGACTTACAGAAACTCTTTATTTGATTATCTTGATATATTAATTGTATATTCTAGCTATAAGCTCAGTTTATTAATGGCATATTATCTCAGGATATTGTACCTGAAGATTTTTCCCTCCGTGAAAATTATATTCACCCATTTCTATAAATTAGATGTAATATCCACTCTCCTTAGGAAATAGGGCAAACATTTTTTGAGTTGATTTTATTTTGTTTTGCACACTTCAGAAATAACCAAATTTCCCTGTATGTTGCATAACTTTTTTAATGAACTCACATCAGATCTTTCATTTTTGAAAATTATCAGTAAAAGATAACCACAGCCATTTTAAGATACTTATTATCTAAAAAGAGTTTGCACTTTATTCAGACGCTTTTCTGAAAGCTCTTGCAATCAGCCACTGGCCTGAATGCTTCATGTTCAAAAAGGACTGTTTCAGAGCCGCAGGGAAAAAGACTATGTCAGGCACTTTGAGGCATAGGTTTATGATGGTGTCATTTAAACAACTTTGAGACCTTAACTATGGAGTGAGTCAGGATTTGCAGAACTCTAGTTGAGAAGCAGGTAGATTCATAAGACTACTAACCTAAGATCACGGGAAGAAAGAATTCATTACAAAGGGCTGAATGAAATGATGAGGAATGCTTGCAGTTTTTGTTTGGAATATTGTTGTTGTTTTAATATTATATTTTCTGAGTATAAGAAACCCTTTTCTCTTAAGTATCTATAACTCGTAATGTTTCTGTAGACTATACTTCTATAAATTGAAGTGAAGCATTTGTAAACAATGTCATAATCTCCCAGCTTGCCCACTCCAGAACTTAGAAAGTTTTACTGAGAATTCTTAATTTAATGGAAATATAATCAGTTGCATAGGTTCAAAAGATTCTGCACGTCTTTGTTATCAAGGCATAATTGGCAAAATTGTATATGCAACCAAGGCTTTCTTGGGAATGCCATATATGAGACTGATACTTATTTAATCCAATATGACCAGACAACAAAAGTTAATTTATGAAGCCAATGCTCACAAAGCCCTCTTGAGAAAAATGGACCAGTATCTGGTTTACAGGATCCTAACCTCACAGGTAAGGAAGGGAGGCCACTTCTTAGTAGTTTTGTTGTTTGTTTGTTTGGGTTTTTCTTGGTGAGGAAGACCAGCCCTCAGCTAACACCTGTTGCCAATCCTCCCCTTTTTGCTGAGGAAGACTGGCCCTGGGCTAACGTCCATGCCCATCTTCCTCTGCTTCATACGTGGGATGCTGACATAGCATGGCCTGACAAGCAGTGTGCAGGTCTGCACCCAGGATTCAAACCCATGAGCCCTGGGCCACTGAAGCAGAGCACTCGAACTTAACCACTATGCCACCTGGTTGGCCCCAGTAGTTTTGTTTTTATTTCACATAAAGGTAGACCTTTCCATTTACATCCCATGTACACTGCCTTTTCTTGTTTTCATCATGACTTTCTATTTGAAAATTTTGTTAACAGTGCATCTAATGTTCTGTTTGGAGCAGAAGAGGAATTCAATATGTGTTCACAATGCCTTCTTGACCTGGAAGTCCATTCCCCTGGATTCTCTGGATTTAGAAGTCCAGTCTGCTAAAATATTTTTTTATAGACCATATTACCCCTACTTTGCATGATAAAGAACTTAGAATTGGGATGTTTTTTTACTAATCAGTGGTGGGTTTATATTTTTCTTAAAATTGGGCAAATCTCTTTTGGAATGTTTTCACTGTTGTAACACTAGTAGCGGTGTAATTCATAGTGTGCCTCTGTGTTATTTCTCAGAACTCCTGTAGTCCCTCAGTCATGGCAGTTGTAAGAAAACCAGTTCAAACATCAATTTTAAGACTTCATTCTCAGTAAAAAGATCACGAGTCAAATATTTAATGCAAAGAGGTCAGACTACAGAGGGTAGGCTTTCAAAAATCATTATGGGAAAATTTTGTCAATAAATTTCAAGTAATTAGACACCTGGCAAAGAAGGAAAATCTTTCTTTTTTGAACAGAGGCTTCTTCCCTCATACAGGAAACAAACCACCCAAGCAATTCAGGTCAATGGCATGTGGATGAACACAATGAAGAAAATCTTTTTCTGGTCATGAAAAGGGAGAAATACAGGTTTGAAGAGAAAGAACCAACCTCAGGAGGTTATTTCAGTAGCTAAAGGAGAGCGACGTTAAGGAAAGAGTCATAAGTGACTCAATTCATAGTTTTGAAAGACGACAGATTGATCTTTAATTTCTATTGACACAGAACCAATCCTGAGATGAAGGTAGGGGGACTCTGAAGAAATTCTGTACTGCTATGTCCTCAGAATGCGAAGGTGTTTTTCTTGGTCTCTAATTGCCCACACTGCCTCACACCCTCAGTTTTCTGTGCCTTCTTTCTTCGGGGTTTGATTCTATCACTCCCTGGACACCACCATCATCAAGGTGAGCTGCTGGTCCCTAAAGATGATGGGTCCCTCTGTTGCTGAATCTTTGTCTTGTATTGATATTGTTGTCACACCTCCTTTTGTGATATAATCTTGGCTTCTTTGACATCAGCCTTTTCTCTTTTGCAATCTTCTCTCATTGTCTTCTTAAATTCTTCTCCTTGTAATTACCACATGAATGTTGATGTTTATAAAGTCCTACTCACTATTTTTTCCTAGATAATCACACTCAAAATCAAGTCTTCAATTCTTACCACCATCTACTGATAATTTTGGCATCTCTAGGTTCAACTGTTTGACTTTAGAAATTGGTTGTTCCACAGGCACCTCAAATTCATCTCATCTGAAGATCTCCTTTGCATAGAAATGTGCTGTTTCATTGGGAACACTTCCACACTGAAAGCTGGACCATTCATCTCATTAGCCAGAACAGAAAACGAGGACTTTCTAATCTCTTTTATTTTTTTGATCAATGTTGTCTGGTCATTTTCTAAGTTATATTACATATATTTTTGTAATTCACTAAAACCCGTCTTCTCCATTCACAGAGCCACTGTCCCTCTTAAGCTGTGCATCATTTCTGTTTGTATTAGTGTGAGATTCTTCTATACAATGTGAAAGAAAAACTGTACTGGACAAAGTTAAACAGGGAGGGAAGACTTTCCAAAGCTATTGTAATAGGTCAGAGAGACCAGAAGTCAGGCAGACCTCCAGCTGAAGAGTTTTTAAGAGCTGCATTGCAGGGAGATCATAGGCCATCTGTGTTTGCTAATTGGCTTTACCCAAAGGAAAAGTAAACTTTCTCTCATCTTCACGACAACTTGGAGGAAGGTGCCCATGGAAATTAGGTTCCTACCCTCCCACCCAGACTGGGAGATGGGGGCTCTTTCTTCCTTGATAAGTACATTTCAAATCACAGGTCTTGGAGAAAGAAAGTCCAGGATTGTAAAACTGGCAAGAAGCTTTTAAAAAGATTTACATCTCAAAGGGGCAAAGAAAGTTTTCTAAAGTAAATGCTCTAAGTAAAGGGAGGTCGGGGGCCTGGAGTCAGGAAGAAGCTTGTCTGAAGTTTAGTCCAGCTGAGGGGAACTCTAAGTCCATTTTGGTCAATAGTCTGCCACCTACAATCTTGCCCTCCATATCGATCCTCTGACTGATGTCAGAGTGATATGTCCAAACTATAAATCCAATCATGGCAATTGTGGCTAAAATGCCTTCACAGGCTTTCCACAACCTCCAATATGCACAGCATCCTTCCTGGTATCCGGTGTGCCTCATAATCCCACATGAATGCTCCTCCAACTATAATGAACTACTTACAGTTATCACATGCTCCTTTTTCTTTCCCCTTGGTGCTTTTGTTCATTTCATTTTTCTTCTTGGAACATTTTTTTTTCATTGCAGTCTTCCCGGTTAAATTGTGAACATCTCCCAGGGCACTTCTCATTAATAAACATCCTGGGACCCTTGTCAAGTTCATGTAAGTTCCCCAGTTTCTCCTTTCTTCCTTGACTCAGGAAGATGGAATGCTGCTCCTAAAGCAGAAGACATGAACACCTGCTAGTGAGAATTGTGTTTGGCACTGGGCCAGAGTTGAACAAAATGATGCCCCACCATTGCATCACTTACACTTAGGGAGAAATACAAACCAACAATCTATTTAATAAAAAATGTATGATACAACACCAACGGCACGATTTGTGAAAGAAGTAATCGATAGGGACTTCATTCAAATTAAAAGCATCTACTCTGCAAAAGACCATGTCAAGAGAATGAGAAGACAAACTACATACACGGGGAGAAAATATTTCAAGCAACACATCTGATAAAAAACTGTTATCCAAAATATATAAAGAACTTTTAAAACTCAACAGTAACAACACAAATAACTGGATTAAAAAATGGGCCAAAGACCTGAACAGATAGAAGATTTACAGATGGCAAGTAAGCATGTGAAAAGATGCTCCACATCACATGTCCTCAGGGAGAAGCAAATTAAAAAACAATGAGGTACCACTACACACCCATCAGAATGGCCAAAATCCAGAACACTGACGACACCAAATGCTGGCGAGGATGTGGAGCAACAGGAACTCTCACTCTCCTGGGAATGCAGAATGGTGCAGCCACTTTGGAAGAGAGTTTGCAGTTTCTTATAAAACTAAACATACTCTTACCACACAATCTAGTGATCATAATACATCCTTTCTTATTCTAAGTGTATGGCGTTTTGGAAAAGGCAAACCTATGGAGACAAAAAGATCAGTGGTTGCTGGGGGACAGGGAGGGATAAATAGATAGAGCACAGAGTATTTTTACACATATTATCATTCAGGAAAATACTCTATATGATAGCATAATGATGGATATGTGTCATTATACGTTTGTCTATAGAATGTACAACACCAAGAATGGACCCCAATGTAAACTAAGGGCTTTGGGTGATTATGATGAGTCAGTGTAGGTTCACCAATAAAAATTTTTAAAAAAGAATATTTTATAATGGGAAGAAACAATTATCTAATAAATGTCCTTCATTTTTAAAAAGTGAATATAGAAGTTAATACGATTTCAAAGAACCTCAGTTCTTTCATATGTGAGGACATTTTGCTTTCTTAAATAATCAAGAACTTGAAAATGTCAAGATAAAGTATAGGAAATAATTCTGATAATTTACAGAATATTTGTCTTCTAGGCAGATTACTCAATAGATAGAGAAACATTTTACAGGATTTTATTCAGAGTAGACCAATAAAAGAAGAAACTTTCATAAGATTAACAAACAGAGGGGAAACTGAATTCTAGATTTGCATTGGTATATTCTTTCATACTGAAGCTATTTTTGAAAATAAAGCTAATTTTGAAAATTTTATAAATAAATTCATCAAATATTAGCCACCTTTGAACATGACTCATTAGATTTCCTTTCTAATTATCTTCTACAACTTTGTATATCCATTCAAGTTCTGTCCTACACTTTTCTCTTTACCATTCTGAAACAACCAGTCAATTTACTTTAGAACAAAGCTACTCTTTCTCTCTGGCAAAAACTCATGCAGCATACCTTGTGTACAAAGCTTTACTTTGCAATTATTGTTCCTTGTAGGACTCATTCACTGACAATGATTTTAACTACAATAACTTCTATTTCACAGAGAAAAGTGGGAGGTGGATAATTGGGAAATGTCTGTCATATACCAGCATTTTGGAACAGATTAGCAGATCTTATGAATACAGATCTCACGACTCTATTAAATGAGGATAATTGAACATAGTTCATGTACAACAGTGGGGATTGGGAAATATAATATCTGTAAAGCACTTCAAGTTGTTTGGAACATAATAAATAATAAAAAATGTCAGATGGACTCTTTAAGTCATAACCCGATAGTCATATACTTCATCCTTGATAGTTGGACCTCAATTTTGTTCATGTATTTGCGGTGGCAATATACAACTCCCACAACATTAATTATGATTGGGAAAACCAGTCATGGTAATATAATTACTCGTTGATAGTAAATTATTTAAAATGAACATGGACTCAGTTCTGGCTGCTAAAATAATGTCTGCTGTTGGGATGCTGGTAAAGATTTTTCCTGTGATAAAAGCAGGACCATGAGGAAGGCTTACCTTCCTGCCTGCCTTTGTATGAACTCTGTGAGACTATAATGGCAGAATTGTTTGGATTCCTAATGGGGACAAGTTTCAGGACAAAAGTCTGGATTCTGGAGTTTGAAGAAAAATAAGAAGCACCTAGATTGAGGACAAATTTGTAGAGGCTCCTGAAACTGGTTTGCCAGTGGAATTTTTAATTGAGATAATAAATATTCTTATTGTTTTAACCAACTATTTTTGTTACTGAGGCCAAAAGCCCCCATGCATATAGAACTTGGCATATGGTGAGGCCGTAGAGATAGACTTTAGAATCACTATTGGAACATGCTATTAATGGTCCACCCGTACCTCAGTCACGCAGTGTAATCCCCTGGTCCTTATTCTGGAGCTTCATGTTTCAACTAATATAAATCTTGGAGACTTGCTTCTGCTTTATATTCATAATTTGGAAGAAAAGACTTTATCTATGCCAACTTAAGAAAAGACTGGATATGAAGTAGTGATATATTGACCAATAAATTAAATAATTGTTTGACTTCTTTTACTAACTGTTTACCAATTAGAACAACAGAGAAAACCTAGTTTAATTCTCCAGAACTTCAAGCTTAGCCAGTAGGGTGAGTAAGTGAGGGATACTATGTCACGAGAAGGGCCATCCATCATTTCCTGACATTTCACCTTTGGTAATTCATCACTTGGTATCTCGAAGGCTTGCCTGTTTTCAAGCTCCTCTGACAAATGCTTAGCTCTGAAGGATGCAATAACTTAAAGTAGTTAGAGAAAGATCACTAACATCTCTGTGAGACCAAGACAGAGTCCATGAAAGTAGAGAAGAAAATTTGGTAGGCTACTGAGAGCAAAAGTTATCTTTCTTACCCAATTCAAATTTTGCTTGGGTTCTGATCCTTTTGCTCAAAAAGGGATGTTTAATTGAATTACAGAATCATATTATCATGACATTTTAATTCTGGAAGGGATCTTAATTATGAGTTAGTTCAACCTTTTTATTATTATTTTTTTGCTGAGGAAGATTCACCCTGAGCTAACATCTGTGCCAATATTCCTCTATTTTGTATGTGGATCACCACCACAGCATGACTGCTGACGAATGGTATAGGTCTGTGCCTGGGAACCAAAGCTGGGCTGCTGAAGTGGAGAGCACTGAACTTAACCACTAGGCCATGGGACCAGCCCCCCAACCTCTTTATTTTAGAAATGATGAAACAGTTCCATAAACTCAAATATATTGCAGTCCAATCCATAGTAAACAATATTTCTGTGTTTATCACTGCTCAAGCATAGCCAAAAGTGTTCCTTAGAAAGTAAATTTGTGATCTAAGTAGTGACCCAAATTGCTTTTTATGGAGTGGCAACTGGGGACCAGGGTAAAACTGAAAATCTATCATTTCAGTAAAACAGTATTTCACTTATTAGGATAGCAGTTTTTGACAGCATAGAGAGATTGGATTTGATTGATTCACAGGACAGAAATATTAGCTGTATGATATGCATTCTTTAGGATTTAATTATTCAATCAACTTTCTTAAAAAGGAATAATGCAACACTTTCACTTTGGGAATTGAACTTGAGATGAAAACGAGAAAGAAAAGAACTTTAGCTCTTGTCATTTAGCAGTAATTTATCCTACTTATTTATTTTATGTTTAAACTCCTGGCTTTCTGCGTATTGAGAGAATTAAGGCAGCATTATTAGAACTTCAAAGGGTCATCAAAGGGTATACCATCAACTGTGGGCAGTCAAGATGACAAAAAAGAACCAGAGCATTGGACACAGCAACGATTCCCTGAGTGACATAAAATTTTACAAAATGAGCTTTACAAAAAGTTCACATCCAGCAAGAGGAATCTGCTAATCCATTAGAAACTGTTATACCTGCCACTGGATGCTTCATGACAGCATTCAGCAATCAGCAAGAAGTGCACTAAAAATGGTAGACAAAGTCATGTGGCATATCACAGATCTAGCAAAGCTGAAGAACCTTTAAAAGTGATATAGCTAGAAAATATATGATGATAAAAATTAACTTGGTATGTAGATGATTTCAACCACTAAATCCCCCTCATAAACACAATAACCTTGCAGAGTTTAATAAAGTTAAGCTAACAAACAAGTAAATGATAAAATGCAATCCACCGGATTTATTTTATGGTAACTTCCCTTGACTGCTATGTCCACTCACCTGTAGTCACTTCCACCTATGCTGCCATGATACACCCAACATGGTGCACTCCTGATTCAAAGGCAATAACCAATGACTTCTGGTCTCTATGAAAAGGATAGCTTAGGCCAATGTCATACTCTTTTGGGAATTAGAATTTGGAAAACTGAGAAATTGACTATTTGGTGGTGACCAATTGAACTCATAACCTGAGCAAGCTCATGTGATGAGGAAGTGGTTGATATGGAAAAAAAATGGAGTCAATATGCAGAAAGAAGCAATGCCATCATGAAGAAGAGGGGTTTTGCAGCCTTTAAGAGTATAGAGTTCTTGCCAGATTTCCAGTTCATAGATTTAGATATGTGAAGAATGGCAAAATGGGAAACCTGTTCTTGAATTTCCTTCCATCTGACTCTCTTCTTCCCTTGAATCCTTGCCCAAATTCCCCCTTTCTTCCTATGCTAAGGTAATTGAATGGCTCGTGTAGTTCAAATACAAAGGGAAACAATATCATAAAAAGAGAGAGACAAATCACCTAAGCTGATGATTTCATTAATGTAACTGATGCCTTTCAATTTTACTGGATGTTTCATTCTCCAATACTTTCATTCCATGTTGACTTCTTTTTTTCAGAAACTTTTCAATTTTTCTGTTTTGCTTCATAGTCATGGAATTCTAAACCTGTACTGGCATCAAATATGCTTTAGTAGTTAGTAAATTCATCTTAAGATAGACAATATAAAAAATAGAGGGAAGTTGTAGTGAACTTCCAAATTTAAAAATACCTCTTTAAGAACAGCCTATTCTCAACATCTTACCAAATCTGCTGTAACACAGATAATAAATCAAGATAGATATTTTGGAGTGGAAAGAAAGATCTCTATTGTATAATTTTCCTAGATCCATACCTAAAAATCTTATAGTTTCAAGTCACCTAGAAAGATGATTGGACCTTTTGCTTGTGGATAGAATTACTATGTATTAAATGATACTGAATATGAAATTTTCTCTATTTTCTGTTCCCTGTGGCCTCCATCAGGGGTGATCAGGAAGCAGTGTTAAGGTCTTGTAGTGTCAGTCATCTTGGACTTCTCTTTTTTTCACACAAAAGCTTAATTATTTTCATCATCACTTAGATCCTCTATTCTATGCAGCCTGTTGATACTGGGTTTGGGCTTAGATGAAGTGGAGAACTTAATAGGACTATAGACTAAATTGTGTACTTCAACCCAGTTAGACCAGAAGTCTGGATGGTGAATATCATAACTCAGGATAACCTAAAAGAGGTTCGGGTGGTCCCATTGACTTCCTTATGAACCTTGTGTTGGAGGGGTACTGAGTTAAAACCAGATTCAGACATTCCTGGGTTCCCAGCCAAATACCTTCTAACAGTGTCCTAGTCTCACTACAACCATTAACACAAGCCCATTCTATTAGTTCATTTAAAAGTTGTTTACTGGATACAGTACAGTCACAACTGACATTGTTAGATTCCACAGGTGAGTCACAGAGTGAAGATTGTGTAAACATTTCCCTTGAAAAACCTCTCAGGAAATCTCCACATTGGAATCTAACATATTATTTTTCACTAAGCTTAAGTCAGTTTTATCTCCAGTATTAAATAGATCACTGGTCATTTTAGTTGAGCACCCAATTGATTAGTTGACTTGCATTCAGGGGACATGCTGTAAGAAATTATATACCTTTGAAACCGTGGAATCACATTTAAAGCTTGGGATGCTCAGAAAAGTCTGAGGAAGCTGAACGTGGATGAAATAAACACTGATTCATATGCTCTCTCATATTCACTCTAGGGTAGGTGCTCATGGACTAGAAGGTAGGCAAAATCTCCATTATTTAAATTCCCACTCTCTTTTCTCTTTTGCACACACACTACATTTACCTAAGTTGTATGTGCATATGTTATCATTTCACTGTATAAACAACATAGATGCCGCTATTTCAAGATGAGAGGAAAAATAAAGAAATATAAGATATGGTCTTTGTTGTTTGGAGGGAAAATACGTACAAACATGAAATAAGTAACCAAGATTGTAAAGGACCTTATAACTAATTTATGCAAAGATAAATGATATAGGAAATAGAATCAACACAGCTTTAGAAATGGATGTTGTGGGATGGTGAGGTAAATCCTGAAAGATATATTGTTCCTTTGCTTTGAAGAGGCTACAAAAAAAGATGGATCATACCTTGGCACTACTTGCTTATTAACTTTTATTCTCTGCTAATATCTAGGCCAATGTGTTTGGCTACATTTAGAATTATGATCAATTTTCTTGGGCACATGGACTAGCTGTTTTCATCATGTCCATCTCCTTCCAACCTGTGAGAGTCATATCCAATCTTGGGAATTGATACCAGAGAGTTTCTCAGTTGAATTGAAACCAGAGAGTTTCTCAGTCCCTACTCCATACTTCTTTCACCAGCTTCACCATGAGCTCGCTACTTACTAGGTAGAAACAGTCATGAACTTGAGTGACAGGGTGGCATGGTTTGGTAAGAGAGTCTAGAGACAGATTACCTAGGTTTGAATCCAACCACTAACACATATTAGACTTAACCTTATTGCCAAATTATTTAGACTTTCTATTCCTTAGTTACCTTAGCTGTAAAATGAGCATAATAATATTACCTCATAGGGCTAATATGAGATTAAATGAGGTAATATTTGCAAAGCACTGTTAAATATTTTGGTACTTACTTTTAAATGTTGACTCTGATTTATGTTATTCTTTAAGAAACTAGAATATTATCACACATTCTCATTACTGAATGCTCTTGAAAATGATAAAAATCTGCTAGTGGTAGATGATATGTACAGAGATATTTTACATACTGAAATAATTTAGTTTATTGCTTAATATGCCATTTATTTGTTTCATTAAGTATTCCTTGCTAACGAGCATGTTTATCTATTTATTAATTTTTCCCTTTATTCCTTGTTCTTTTTATAAATAAGACACTCAGTTACTTTACTCAACTGACACAACCCTCCTCATTCCTGAAGAATATATGTCAGGCATCCTCTCTTTCAAAAAGCCTTTCCTGATATCTTTCAGGCTTGGCAAAGTATTCTATTCTCCTTCCATACTTTCATGGATAGATTTTATCATGACACTTTTAAAATTATACTGAAATGATCTGTTAGTTAGGTTGTTAGACTGAGAAAACCTCCAGGGAAGGGTGATTTTGTTTTCTCATTTGTATCCTCAACACCTTTTGTAGTATCTAACATGTAAGAGACTCTAATGCTGGCCGAATTGAACTTGACCTTTGTTATGACTGAAGAAATTACAGAGTATTAAGAGAACTTGCAATTTTTTCTTACAATGTCTTTTCTTTAGTGTTAATTATGACACAAAATAACTCCCTCACACAACCATATCATAAAATGTTCAATCTTTTGTTCAAGTAATTATTTGTGCTCATCATAGTCATTAGGATTGAAATTTTTGATGAGAAAAAATACACACAGAAGATAACATCTGAACATTTTAATAGTATGTGCTAAACATTAGATAAAGTTAAGAACATTAAAAAATGTGTTTAGCAATGTAATTAGTGGCAAGTACATTTAAAGTGTCTTCAAGTACAGATCTTTTCTTACAATAGCTTGGAGCACATGTCAAAAGGCAGAAAAAGAACAATTTAGTGAGGGTGCACTTTAAAGCCACTTTAACAAATCAATCAAAAGACCACTACCAAGCTTCAAGTGACCACAAAGGTTTGAGTTAGATATGAAAGCAAGGATGAGATTTACTGCATAAATACTTTCAAAGAAGCAGAACAACTCGGAGGCAAAAAAAATCATTCATGGGCACTCAAAAATACATTTGTCTAGATTATAAATTACCAATCTGACATAAAATCTTAAGCTATTTTTTATGACTTCTCAAAGATCTTACTTTTCCAGATAAATTAGTTTTACCCCATATGTCATAAGAATTCCCTATAATCTGTACAATTGTTAAATTTTATAATCATGCTTGATAGGTAACTACATTTTAAAGAGTATGGTTATAATTACATTTAAGTTTTTAAAATTTTGGCTAGCTTTAGTTTATTAAGATTGACATATTTTATGTGCAATTTTCATAAAAGCTTTCAATAATTGGAATGTCCTAGTGTTTACAAAGTGAAAATAACCAAAAGGGAACTACAAATTAAGACATTTTTACATTTTTATTACTTCCTAGTATACATGCACTTTTGAAGTCAGACAAAATTGTTCTCCAGGAAATTTTAGAGTTCTGGCTACAGAGTTACATGAGAATTAGTTTTATCAGATTCAAAATTTGCTCAGTTTTAATTTTATTTTTGTTAGTTTATTAAATTTCCTCAAGGTAATTATATCAGACCAAGTGGAGTAAATCATATATCCTCAATAGTGTTTGGTTTTCTTACTCTTCAGAGGGACTGAGACATTTCTGGGGAGATGTCAACCAGAGGTCCAAGGAGGTCTAGGCAGATACTGGAGCCCATATTGCAGAGAAGTGTTCAATTATGGGAATTTTGTTTTAACAGCTAATGGGGGCTCTAATCTGCCCAAAGTTCCAGAATTATTTTGAATAATAAACCATCCACATAGCCACCTCCTGGGTGTTACTGCCAGGAACACACATCTCGGGTCACACACAGTTCCCCAGGTGAGAAGGACTTCATTCGGCACTACTGTGCCACGCGGTTATGAACCTCAGTGGCTCAGACAGAAAGAGGCTAGGATTCGAAAGCTGCAAGACGAATATAATTTAGTTTGCCTCATTTAGCTCCACCACCATTGGAGCGTGTCCTGATCCATCTCCCCTGGCTGAGAGTGAGCATTCCGCATGATGCACTGGGGAGATGGCAGGTATATGAGGAGCCTTTTTTCTCTTTGCTGCTACCCAGTTTCTCATCTGTCATGCGACCATTTGGGAGGCTGTAGACTAATATAACATTTATTATAGTCAGCAAAACAGGAGTGGGAAGAAGATTTCTGTCCTGCTGGCCAAAGAGCTGTCTCTTTGAGAACAGCCTGTCTTTTTTTTTTTCCTCTTTGGTTGAATTGAAGACCAGATGTCACACTAAGTATTTTATAACTTGCTGACTCTGTGAGTTATCTGAAAACCTAAAGCCTCTAAAACTTTCAAAACAAAGCTTTTCACATGTAAAGGTCCAATTTTTTTGAAGTGTGGCCATATTGAGGGTTCAACCACTGATGGGAAAGGGTTTGGACTTACCCTCTGGCACTGTGACACGGCCGTGTAGGAGACTTGGTGGTGGGATGTTAAAGACGCCATAGGAATTGCTGTTCCCCACACAGCTGTCTCTAAGTTGTACACTCATCAGTCAGCAGTTATTGGGAAAAAACCAGCCTTCAAGGATCAAAGGACGTGTAGCCCCAATCTGTAAGTAGTTCCTAAAGCCTCCTAAAGCTTTTCGTATAACATAGTCTACAGACATCCTTCTGAAGTGGGCTGAGTCTGGGTGGTGCATAGAGGTGGATACTGCAAGAAATACCTCTGTCCACTTTTCCTCCTAGAGACTGACCTAGTGCCAAATCCTTGTTCAATAATTCTTGATGAAAACACGTCCTCTCCAAAACAAGTTAATGACTTGTGTGGCTTAATCCCAGATTAAAGGACTGGATGTTCCTGTGTTGAAATATCAATGGAGAATCTTCAAATTTATTCTTAAGTAAGATAGAGTTAATAAACTCAGCACTGTGAATTCCTGGAAGTGGGGATTGCAATGAAGTGTCAGTAGGCACAGATCCTGAAAGAGAAATATTAAAAACAAAAAAAAAGAAAAATAAAAGAAAAAGAGAAGGAAATAAAAAGGGTCCTGATGAAAAGATCCACTGTGAAGAAAGTGAGAAGAGAAACTTACAGTTGGACACCACTGTTAGCAGAACATGAGACAGAAAGGGGAGATAAAACTATCCAAGAAGCAAACAAAGCCAAAACAAGCTGGCTATTTATATCATCGGCCAGAAAGAGCATTTATTATTAACACAAGAAAATTAAATTCTATCAGTCTAATGAGGATTAAAAATAGTTCATCACAGAGACAGACTGTGGAATTATGGTGGATGGCTTAGAAGGAATACAAACTTATATTCTCCCGACTGCTATGAAAGGGTGGTTCAGTCTTATAAAGTACCTGCTCTTATGGCATACAGCAGAGTGCAATGTAGTGATTAATTTGAAAACCCCTGAGCGGCTGCAGATGTGGGGGCTAGCAGTGTGTTACTGCCGTGATATAGGAAGTGTCCAGCTGGCCATGATTCTGTGTAATGAGGAAATCTGTTTTTAGATTGTACTGTAGATAAGAAGCCACCCTTCCCCCAACCCAATTCCACCCCAGCCTGCCGAAGAAGCAGAATTCAAATCTCCCTACATGTGCAGCCAAGAAAAGTGCCAGCTAAGTAGGTATAAATAGAAAGCTACAGGTCCAGGGGGAAGACAGTGGAGTCATCCCTCAGGAATAAGAATAGAAGGAAGCCAGTGGTTAGCACGGCTTACTTACAGGCGAGCCTCCTAAGCTAGACTGTGATCAAATCGACACTGTGGGGCAAATATAAAAGCAGAACTCAAGAATGACTGCACCAATGGAATCGGGAGTCAGCCTGTCCCAGGGAAGAAAGCAGATCAGCCAATCCTAGAAGAAAGTAAATCTTGACTCTAGCAGAAAAGAGGCCAGCTAAGGGACTCAGCATGTTCCTTGGTGATGAAGAACTAGATATTCCTATTCAATATCTCCACTCTGTAGCCTACACACTTAAGGGGCAGACGATACCCCCAGGGTAGCTATACGGGTTGTTAAGATATTTGCTGATTGGTAAATAGCTTCTGTCCTGAGCCACTCAGTGCTACCTGCTTCCCTTGCCACCTCAACTCCTTCTCCTTCAACTTCCCTTCTCCTTCAACTGCCCCAACTAGGACCAATGACTAACTGTCTGCTGTTCTGATTGGTCATCATCTATGTCAGTCAAACCCAGAAAAATCCCCCCTCTCAGGCACCCCAACAACTTGTTCTTCCTGGGGACTTTGAAGGGACACCTGCCTATACCCCACTTCCCTCTCCATCCAGATCTGGTAGCCCCTAGTAGGCACTGCCTGGGGCCACCATTAAACTCACCAAGATACTACCAGGGCTCCTTACAAGCAGCATCCATCGATGCCCATCCCCCAGACCCCTTGTAGTCCTGGAGGGATTTCACTGAAGGAGAGAAGGCTATTGACAGAATCTACGTGAACAAAGGTCCTCATTACCTGTTGTTAAATATTTTCAGTACAATTCCTGCTATGTCTGCTGTAACTGCAATTTAAATATGTTCTCAATTCAGATCACAGAGGAGCATGTAGGGGTTGTGATGAAGGGTGTGAGCACTGGGGTCAGATTTCCTCTTTTTAATTAGCTACATTAGCTATATATCCTCAGCCTGGTTACTCAGCCTCTTGAATTCTCACTTTCTTCCCTACGTTTCTTATTAACTCCAGACCGTTGGCAGGAGTGAACCTGCGAGAACACAAGCAGTGAGCAGAGTCTGGAGGGTGTAGTGCAGGTTAAGTTGTTGCTGTTATTGTGACTGGCAGCATTTCTACTGCTTCTGTTACTAAGGACTTAGTGCCATGTGAAGGGGCTGAGGGACAGTGCTGTCAGTTCCCAAGATTTGAGCCAGGATGTGACAAGGCCAGGGAGTCAACATCAACTTTCATACTAGCAAAAATCCTTCCCACATGCCTGGGAGTTTTATTTCTGGGGTTTCTCACAGGCTATTTCTTGGTCTGTGTCTTCACCCCCTTTAAGTTATCCAGGTCATTGTTGCCGTCCAAGTAGCAAAGTTGCCTGGTATTTGTAGAATTTCTTGGGAGCTAATCTTTCCATTATGTTGGTGATCAATTCTTACACTGAAGTATTTTTGGAAAATTCCCTTTCAGGAAAAGCTTGTTGTTACAGGAATCGTTGGTTCTGTCCTGTCTTGTTGATGTGTTATAGATTATCCCTGATTTTGTTTGTCATATTCAGAGGTGGATACTTTGTGCCTGCATGAAGATAAATGTGTCTTCTTTCCTCCTGCTTCTGCCTTGCATTTGACCATCATCGCTACCCACAGAACCAGGCCACCATATGACTGACCACAAAATCTCGTATCTTGCCAGACTGTGGTTTTATTGATGTGGCACAGAGGCCAAATCTCTGTGGAACTGTTAGCTAAGGGTATTCTTAGAAAGGTAAATCTTGAAGGAACTGCTCTCAACTCCTTACTGATTGAAACCAACACAGAATTACAGGATATTTTTGAGATAGAAGAGTGCATTAGAGGTAATATAATCTAGCTATTTTGTACTTATTGAAGTGATCTCCTCCTCAATATCTGTGACAGTTGATCATTAAGCCTCTCCTTAGATATGTCTAATAATATTCCACTTCATTATGATGAATATATCTATACAGGTAGATATGTGTGTATGTATATATGTGTGTATATATATATATTAATATAAGAATATTTTTCATGCATAATTGAAGTCTACCTTTCAGTAATTTAAAATCGTACAATATGGATCTTAGTCTAGCCTCTGTCACAAATCATCTCTACAACATAGTTAATCAGGCTTCATCATTCTATCCTCCATCCTTTCCTTCAAGAAAAGTTTATTTGAACTCTTCCAGGTGCTGAAAACAGGCTAATCCTGGAGCATCACAAATACCCAAGGCAAAGTCTCTGTGCTCAAGGCACTCACGGTCTGCTTGGAAAGGCAGACAAACACATAAGCCAACTAATTCCATTATAGTGCAAGAAAGACAGTGGTAAATGAAGGGCAGATTATAAGGACTCCATAGAATAGGAGTACCATCCAGCCTGAGTAATCATGGAAGGCTCCCTGAAGAAGTGACGAGAAGAAGCAAGGCCTCCCATGAGTCATAGAGGAGTGAGTCATAAAGGAGTCAGAATGAGCTGGTTGGGGATGAGCTGTAGGGAATGAGGAATGTGGGGGATGCAGATGAGCAAAGGCACAGACAGATGACACCAAGTCTTCTGGTGAGAACAAGCAGTTCAGTGTTGCCGGAACTTAAAGTCAGAGATAAACACTTTGCCCTCAGGCTTCAATCTCTTACAGTCAGCTTTCCCTGCCACATGGTCACATAGTGGTCCCATAGTGCTGCAAACCCTAGATTCCCTGCCAGCAGACGGCATTGCCATCCCTGAGGTTGCTTTGTATTTTCATCTCATCTTAATTAGCGATGCCATCATCTTAATGAAAGCACAGGCTGGAGAGTCAGACAGATGGGTCAACCACTTCTATTTGACTGATTATAGATGGGTTATTTAACCCCTCTGAGCTTTGAGAGCTTACTCAGAAAGTGGGTATAAATGAAAGTACCCGCCTGAGCTGCTGAGGTATGAATTAACCCACTAAATTACTAGAAGGATGAAAGAGCGTCGTATGAATAGGGTAGCCCAGTGCCTTGCCCACAATGAGTTCAATAATGAAGCTATCAGTATCATTTATATTAATGATAATAATCACATTAATATTAATACAAATTGTTAATATTAGTATCATTGTCATCGAACCATTCATTCTAGTTTAAAAACAGGGCATAAGCAGAACGTCTGGCCTCTCCTTCATTGACTTCCTGTCCCCGACAGGCATGTGTCAGTGTGCAAATGCTCCTACTCCTGACATCTCTCTGGTTATCATGATGCATCCTTCTCTAATATACATACACATAATCCTGTACTTTTGACCAGTATGGGATCTTGAGACATATTTCTCTCAAAGGATACACCAAAGCAGGAGTATGCAATGACTGATTAATGTTTCATAAGCTCTTTCCAGTCTATGCTTACATTTAAGACATCCCTATGATTCCAAAGATTAAAATGGCACCAATAATAGAAACAAATCCCACAAAGGTTAAGGCAACCTTGGGAAGATGAATGTTCCTTAAGGTAAAGCTTTCCCTTGACAAAAGCTTTTAACAACGTTTTTAAAGTCAAACATAAGCAACACTCTTTCCTCTTTAAATGCTTCTTTGCATTATATCCCATTGCGAAGCACTTTCTCTTTGATGTGATCAACCTTAGATGCAACTCTGACTCCTTACAGTCTGCTGGAATCTCGTCCACGGCTCCTCAGTGTGTGTTAGATGGAGTGAGAGTCCCAGGGCTCAGCGTCAAGGTATTTCTTGGCTTCTCAACCAGCCCCCTCTTGCATTCCCAGCCTCGTTTCCTGACATTTTAGGCTCCACTTGACACGTTTGCATTCCTGACCTGCTAACAGTACTCAACACACACCCTGCACTCTGGCACCTCCGAGCCTCATCACCCTCGTGTGGAGTGGTGGCCTGTAATCATTTCACAGGTTAACTGCTACTCATCCAATAAGACTTGAGTGAGGTCATTATGTGGAATGTGTTTTTCTCCAAACATGTTAAATCTGCTTTCTTTACATTTCATGGTGTCTCTGTTATGATGTATCTCTCTCTTATTGTGTTATGGAGAAAACTACCACAGTGATTTTGTCATGTTGTCCCTACAGTTTCCATCTCACCAAACAGTTCTTTTTCTAATTTAGTCATAGGCCCTTTTGTTGGATAAAATTTAACGCTTTTGTCTCTGTCAACATTCCGACCACGTCTAAGAAGCTTCTCTTGAATAGACCCAGAAGATAGAAATTGCCTGCCTTTTGTGTTAGCCCTCTTGGGCAGAATTACCCTTTTCATTTTCCTAGCTATTCTATCATTTTGCAGATAATTCATTTATATTATTGGTTTAAAATTATAAATTTCTTTTTTTTTTTAGGAAGATTGTCCCTGCTCTAACATCTGTTGCCAATCTTCCTTTTTTTCCTTTTTCTCCCCAAAGCCCCAGTACATAGTTCTGTATCATAGTTGTAGAGTTGTAGCTCTTCTATATGGGACACCACCTCAGCATGGCTTGATGAGCTGTGAGGTCTGCGCCCAGGATCCGAACCGGCAAACCCTGGGCCACCGAAGCGGAACGTGCGGACATAACTGCTACACCACCAGGCTGGCCCCCTAAAATTATATATTTCAATGTCCATTATTCCCTCCAGAATGTAAGGCTATTCAAGGTCAAAGGCCCTTTTATTTATTTTTATCCCCCCAACTCCTAATACAATGCCTAGCTGAATGAACTGTTAGTTGAGATTAAAAACATAATAATAATAATGAAGCAGGGATAACACTTTGCATGTGTAGCCACACATTTATTGAGCCATTTCATTCAGAAAGGGTAACATAATGCAAGCCCTTCAGATCAATGTAACAATTCCATGCATGACCAAACCGCCTCGGAATCAAGATGAACCACAAATGCTCATGTTTTCTACTGAAAACTGCCTTACATTCAAATCCAGCCTAATATCTATGTGCACAAAGCTAAGCTTCTCAAAATACCACTACCATGAAATAAGGTTGTGTTATCTTTAAACTAGGCTTACAAATCTGGTTGAAAGAATGCTGACTATTAACTAAAAAATACATAATTAAAGTTCTGCTCAGCAAATAGAAAATCTAATTTAGGAAAACCACTATCATTTTTTCCCAGAAATCATTCCCTTGGTTTAACAAGTAATTCGTTTCAGTTCCCACTAAAGTAAATGTGTTATTGCACTATCTTACATGATTTAACACTAAATAA
Source organism: Tapirus indicus (assembly GCA_031878705.1). Taxonomy (NCBI): domain Eukaryota; kingdom Metazoa; phylum Chordata; class Mammalia; order Perissodactyla; family Tapiridae; genus Tapirus; species Tapirus indicus. The sequence continues at coordinate 9,308,579 of CM062917.1, forward strand.
ACAATCACTGCATGCAGACTAAAGAGCAGGATGTAATTCTTCTAGAAGGTAATTTTCCCTTAGATGCTACGGGTTAGGAAAAATGATAAAGTTCTATGTGCTCAAGGAGTGTTGGCTTTTATGCTCCTAGAAAAGATGAATCTATGGCTCAAGACCCCACCCTTCCTACTCTGCACCTTCTCTGCTTCCCTCTGCCCACCCATCCTCAAGTCTGCAGAGTTAGTCAAGTCCAGTTGCAGTGGGGAGTGTAGCTTCCCTTTGCCACATACAGGTGATATTTGTAAGTAATGTGGGCATGCTGGGGGAGGAGGAGTGCAGAAGGGATTTAAGGTTTTCTCACTTTAAGCATATGTAAAATCTTCTTCCTTCTTCCGAGAAGTATAGCCTGTGGTAGAAAGTGGTATTTGCTCACCTCTTTTAAAAAGGATACAGAGGCCAGCCCCATGTCCTAGTGGTTTGGCACGCTCTGCTTCGGCAGCCTGGGTTCATGGGCTTGGATCCCAGGCATGAACCTACACCACTTGTCAGCCATGCTGTGGTGGCGACCCACATACAGAATAGAGGAAGATTAGCACAGATGTTAGCTCAGGGCAATATTCCTCAACAACAACAACAAATGGTGCAAAGCCCTAAGCTGTCACTAGACGACCCCCACACCCAGCCCTGTCCACTAAATCTAGTACTCCCTCTCTCAAAAACACTTCTAATCTTACCTTCTTGCCTAAGCTTTCCCCTCATTAGAAACTGGAACATTTACCCTGACTGATACAGTCCAGTACTCTTAGGAACTTCTTATCTTATTCTATCACCTAAACTATCTTTTTATCTTCTTTCTCCAAGGTTCTTCTGCAGACAATAGCAGTATAATTGGATAAACCAATCTCAGCTAATTTGGTATCAAATCCATTATCCTTTTCAACTTAAATAATGTTTTAAGCTAGCTTAAAAGCACTTCAAGGTACTAAAAGAGCTAATGGTTTTGGAATTTGTGAAAACAAAGCAGGATTTTGACAGTTATTTTTGGTCAGGAGGACATTTTGACCCCCATCACCTTGTGCCACGTTGACAGCAGCTGTCTGTCCCTATTCATAACAGGGTCAGGGGAGGAGAGTCCAGTAGTGCCCCTTTCAATTATCTCAGAATAATGTCTGCTCTCTGGTCCTGCTGCACCTCCCAGGACTGCGTGTCCAGGATAACCCAGAGGTGAAATGGTTTTGGACAGAACACTCTGAAGGCTCATGCCTTTAATGGAGTAGATTTTCCTTTCTCGCATAAATCAGAGAGGCTCCCACAGGATTTTACACCATTCTGCTTTACCCCTGTGTGAGAGAGAAGTGCTAGGTTCATTAATCCTTTCCTGCCTAAAGATTTTAAATAAGACAAATGCAAATTTCTCACATGGGCACTTTATAGATAAATACATGGAGATAGAGTTTGGAATTGTATCTTAGTTTTAACGTGAATAGAGAATCCATTGAAACACTGCAGACGTAGCTTGATATTAATACTTTATTTCACTTCAAGGAGGAGGAAAATGCCTGCACCTGTGAGACCCTGCCAGGAGCAAGGGAAAGGGAAATGAACAGGCAGCATCCCCTTCTCTCATGGAGTCTATATTCTACTGAATGTAGAATTCTAGAACATTTTATTAGATATTTGATGTTTTTAGGGAATTTGTGTTTGAAAAGAAAATGAGATTATGAAAATAATTGAACAGCAGTGACACCTTTAAAATTATTAAATGGCGAGAGGGAAGAAAATGAAAGGCATTAGCTTATGGTAATAGAAAACCCTTCTTTATTCAAAACCCTCACAATAATAAAGGGAGTAAAAAATGCATTTGCATTATCTACATCAACTTGAAATATTAACAACGTTGTAAAATCACAAAAGCAAAATTATGACTTTTCAAATACCTCTCGTAATACAAACTTCAACATATTAAGGGCTGAAGATAAGTGGGCCCCCCGATTTTTCCTGTGACAAATGAATAAAATATATACACCTATCGATTTTCAACTTAAAATTGATTATTTTCCTTCATTTGATTTGCATTTCTAAACTCTCCTATTTAGCTGAATCTGTTTCAATTTTTTTAAAAAAATGCATTGTATTGGAAAATATCAGTCTAGTTACTAGTAACATTGCTTTGCTATATAATGTGTTGAGTTAAGCTTTCAACACTGGTAGACGAGGTCTTATACTATTTCTAAATGTGACTGTCCTCATTCTTTTGCAACCCACAATTTTTTCTATATTTTTACTCTTTTCCTGATTTTCAGCAGTGCATTGATTGGCTAAGTAAGACTTCCATTTATCTGCAAATTGTCAGGATGGTAGACGAGCTTTGCCATCTGCCTAGCTGAGAAAGGTTTCTGGTTGAGCATATTGGAAGGGCACCTCTCACTTTGATGACAGCAGCTGCCAGTCCAAAAGAAAGCAGAATCCCGGACACCTGTCTGATCTCCTTATCCCTGATAGGACAGAATCAAACACAGGCCTGCCATTCAACCTGTGACAGGATTAAGAAGATGTAGCAACTAACTCTCTATTCCTTTACCGAGGCACATTTTGCAGGATTATGAAGGGAGGAAAAACTTTAGATTTAAAATTATTTCATCTTCATATTTTTCATTTATGTAGATAAAATCTGAGCAATAAAAATAAAAAGGTCAGGCAAAAAATACCTCTTCGCTCCAAGTGATAGTGTCATCCTCTAACCCACCTGAGCTTCCTTTAACATTCTCATTTGCTACATAACTTTTAGGCAAGAGCTTCAAACCCTCTGTGTTGAGTCATCCATTTTTACCTCCAACATCTAACTCCATGTCTCGCACATTAATTAGTAGGTATTTGATAAACATAAATATCTGGTGAATGGATACAAGAGTGCAAGTGGTTGGCTATGTTAACAGACTAGAAAAAGGACAATACATAGTACACACACGCTCAGATAAGAAGAAAGATGATTCAAAGAAACAAATTGAATATATTGTGTGTGGAGGGGAGTGCACACTTCCCTCTGTGAAGATAAATCTGTGTATAGTAGATAATATTTGGCATGATAAAATTACTTTATATATGAGTATAAAAACACATTTCTATACTCACCACATATACTAAAAGACTTTATTTCTTAGAAAAAAGATGTTTGGATTACTTATCAAGTGCTAAAACTACGTGAATGAGTACCAATGTCACATTAGTTGTAAAAATGGTTAATATAGATTAATAATTTTTTCCTACATCAGGTTAGGGAAATAAAAATCAAGAGAGTATTTCCTATTATTGCACTAAATTAGTTTAAACCCTTCTTCAATCTAAGTCACAATTACCCCGGCTGAGATGCTAGAAGAGAAAGTTATCTGTTTTCAGATTGCCTTATTATTTTTAGATTGTCTTTTATGTTGTCATTTAGATTTCTTTGCTACAGCATCTGGTTGAAAAGCCTCTCATCCTACTCACACTGGTTCACAACTGTGCTGGGAATGTTTCTGCTTCTCCTTGTTCAATTGACAATCTGTGGTCCTTAGGCATCAATATCTTTATCATCTCTTGCACCCAAGTCATAGCATGCAGCTCTATGTGTTTCTTCCTTTCTTTTGGTCCCCATGATATATAGTCCACAATTTTAAGATGATATTTATGAATTGCACTGTATAGTTTTGTTTTTTTCCCAGTAAGACTGAAAGGCAAGAGTTTAGTAGTTTTCATGCCCACGTCCCCATTGCCTCACAGAGTGCCTGACATATAACAAATATAGGCATTTGGAAACTAAATGAAATCATAAAATCAGTCATTATCCTATAATTGTTGAATAGACTATTTTGGTTTATCACTTCTACATAAAATTTCAATATGCTAAATCAGCATAAAGTGTATTTGATTTAGAAGGTTGTAATTTACAGAATATAAAGTTTGAAAACCCATGATGTTAAAGACCTCCAGAGATCAAATTGACATGCTGATGAATTAGATTTAGTCATGGATATTGGATATAAGGGAAAATTATATAATAGATAATGTTTGACATGATAAAAAATAGAGGTGCAAATTAATGTATTCATTTTCAAAGATAATGCAAACAGTATTAATAATTTCCACTTGTTAAAAGTCTCTTATGAAATACACAGTGCCAGGTGTATTTATACCTTATCTTTAGTCTCACAACAACCATGCCAGGTGGTTTTACTTACATTTTCTAGATGAAGAGACTGAGATTTAGATGTTTTATTAAACTTATGTAGCAACATTAGAATTTGAAATATCACTCATTTTCTCTGGTCCTAAGATTGTCTCCCTAAATCTCTTGGTCATAACTAAATCATGGGAGAATGAAGTGGTTTGCAAGAAGAAAATAGATATTATGAATATTTTGAGTCCCTCTTTTGTTACAGAATACACTGTTACTGCTTTAGATAGTGATATTATCATTCTTCTTTTTATTGATGTCTTAATAGCTTATAACATTGTGAAATTTTAGTTGTACATTATTGTTCGTCAATCACCATATAAATGCTTCCCTTCACCTGTTGTGCCCACCCTCCCTCCCCCACCAAACAGTTCTCTCTGTCCGTGTGTTAGTTTATATTCCACATATGAATCAAATCATGCAGTGTTTGTCTTTCTCTCTCTGGCTTATTTCACTGAACATAATGCTTTCCAGGTCCATCCATGTTGTTGTGAATGGGAGAATTTTGTCTTCTTTTATGGCTGAGTAGTATTCCATTGTATATATATATATATATATATATATATATATATATATATATATATACCACATCTCCTTTATCCACTCATCCGTTGTGGGACACTTGGGTTGCTTGCTTCCACTTCTTGGCTATAGTGAATAATGCTGCAATAAACATAGGGGTGCATAAGCCTCTTTGGATTGTTGATCTCAGGTTTGTTGGATAGATACCAAATAGTGGGATACCTGGATCATGAGGTATTTCTATGTTTAATTTTTTGAGGACTCTTCATACAGTCGTCCATAGAGGTTGCACCAGTTTGCATTCCCACCAGCAGTGGATTAGGGATCTTGTTTCTCCACAACCTCTCCAACATTTGTTGTTTTTTTGTCTTGGTGATTACAGCCAATCTAATGGGTATAAAGTGATATCTTAGTGTAGTTTGGATTTGCTTTTCCCTGATGATTAGTGATGTTGAAGATCTTTTCATGTGCCTGTTGGCCTTTTGTATATCCTCCTTGGAAAAATGTCTGTTCTTATCCTCTGCCCATCTTTTGATTGGTTTGCTGTTTTTTTTTTTGTTGTTGTTCCATTGTGTGAGTTCTTTATATATTATGGAGATTAACCCCTTGTTGGATATATGATTTGCAAATATTTTCTCCCAGTTAGTGGGGTGTCTATTCATTTTGATCCTGGATTCATTTGCCTTGTAGAAGTTCTTTAATCTGATGTAGTCTCACTTGTTTATTTTTTCTTTTGTTTCCCTTGTTCAAGTAGACATGGAATCTGGAAAGATCCCTTTATGGCCAGTGTCAAATAGTGTACTGCCTGTATTTTCTTCCAGAAGTTTTATAGTTTCAGGTCTCACTTTCAGGTCTTTGATCCATTTTGAGCTAATTTTTGTGTATGGCGATAGAAAATAGTCTCGTTTCATTCTTTTGCATGTGGCTGTCCAATTTTCCCAGCACCATTTATTGAAGAGACTTTCTTTTCTCCATTGTATGTACTTAGCTCCTTTGTCAAAGATTAGTTGTCCATAGATGTGTGGTTTTATTTCTGGGCTTTCAATTCTGTTCCATAGATCTGTGTGTCTATTTTTGTATCAGTACCATGCTGTTTTGATTACTATGGCTTTGTAGTATATTTTGAAGTCAGGGATTGTTATACCTCCGCTCTGCTCTTTTGTTTTTTCAGGATTGCTTTAGCTATTCAGGGTCTTTTGTTGCCCCATATGAATTTTAGTATTCTTTTTTCTATTTCTGTGAAGAATGTCATTGGGATTCTGATTGGGATTGCATTGAATCTGTAGATTGCTTTAGGAAGTATGGATATTTTAACTATGTTTATTCTTCCAATCCGTGTGCATGGGATATTTTTCCATTTCTTTATGTCTTCATCGATTTCTTTCAATAGCATCTTATCGTTTTCATTATAAAGGTCTTTCACCTCCTTGGTTAAATTTATTCCCAGATAGTTTCTTTTTTTTTGGTTGGGATTGTAAATGGTATTGTCTTTTTGAGTTCTCTTTCTGTTAGTTCGTTCTTGGCGTATAGAAATGCAACTGATTTTGTAACTCGATTTTGTACCCTGCAACTTTGCTGTAGTTGTTGATTATTCCTAATAGTTTTCCAATGGATTCTTTAGAGTTTTCTATATATAAGATCACGTCATCTGCAAATAGTGAAAGTTTCACTTCTCCATTGCCTATTTGGAGTCCTTTTATTCCTTTTTCTTGCCTATTTGCTCTGGTCAAACCTTCCAGTACTATGTTGAATAAGAGTGGTGAGAGTGGGCACCCATGTCTTCTTCCCTTTCTCAGAGGAATGGCTTTCAGCTTTTCCCTGTTGAGTATGACGTTGGCTGTGGGTTTGTCATATATGGCCTTTATTATGTTGAGGTACTTTCCTTCTATACACATTTTGTTGAGAGTTTTATCATAAATGGGTGTTGGATTTTGTCAAATGCTTTCTCTGTATCAATTGAGATGATCGTGTGGTTTTTATTCTTCGTTTTGTTAATGTGGTGTATCACGTTGATTGATTAGTGGATGTTGAATCATCCCTGTGTCTCTGGTATAAATCCCACTTGGTCACAGTATATGATCTTTTTGATGTATTGCTGTATTCGGTTTGCCAATATTTTGTTGAGGATTTTTGCATCTATGTTCATTAGCGATGTTGGCCTGTAGTTTTCCTTTATTTATTGTCCTTGTCTGGCTTTGGTATCAGGGTGATGTTGGCCTAGTAGAATGTGTTAGGAAGTGTTCCCTCTTCCTCTGTTTTTTGGAAAAGTTTGAGAAGGATAAGTGTTAAGTCTTCTTTAAATGTTTGGTAAAATTCTCCAGAGAATCTGTCTGGTCCTGAACTTTTATTTTTTGGGAGGTTTTTGATTACCGTTTCAATCTCTTTACTTGTGATTGGTCTATTCATGTTCTCTATTTCTTCTTGATTCAGTTTTGGTAGGTTGTATGAGTCTAGGAATTTGTCCATTTCTTCTAGATTGTCCAATTTGTTGGCATATAGTTTTTCACAGTATTCTCTTGTAATCCTTTGTATTTCTGTGGTATCTGTTGTAAATCTCTCTTCTTTCATTTCTAAATGTATTTATGTGTGACTTCTTTCTTTTTTTAGTGAGTCTAGCTAAGGGTTTGTCAATTTTGTTTATCTTCTCAAAGAACCAACTCTTTGTTTCATTAATCCTTTCTACTGCTTTTTTGTTTCAATTTCATTTATTTCTGCTCTAATTTTTATTATTTCCCTCCTTCTACTGACTTTGGGCTTTGTTTGTTGTTCTTTTTCTAGTTCTGTTAGATGTAATTTGTTTGCTTATTTGGGATTTTTCTTGTTTGTTGAGGTAGGCCTGTATTGCTATGAGTTTCCCTTTCAGGACTGCTTTTGCTGTATCCCTTAAGAGTTGGTATGGTGTATTTCATGTTCATTGTCTCCAGATATTTTTTAATTTCTCCTTTAATCTCATCAATAATCCATTGGTTGTTCAGTAGCTTTTTGTTTAGTCTCCACTTCTTTGTCACTTTCCCAGTTTTTCCCTGTAGTTGATTTCTAATTTCATAACCTTATTGTTGGAAAAGATGCTTGTTATAATTTTAATCTTCTTAAATTTATAGAGGCTTGCCTTGTTTCCCAACACATGGTCTATCCTTGAGAATGTTCCAAGTGCACTTGAGAAGAATGTGTAACTGCTGTTTTTGGGTAGAGTGCTCTGTGTATATCTATTAAGTCCATCTCATCTATTTTTCCATTTAAGTCTACTATTTCCTTATTGAATTTTTGTCTGGATGATCTATCCATTGATGTGAGTGGGGTGTTAAGGTCCCCTACTATTATTGTATTGTTGTTAATTTCTCCTTTTAGGTTTGTTAATAGTTGCTTTATGTACTTTGGTGTTCCTGTGTTGGGTGCATATATATTTATAAGTGATATGTCTTTTTGGTGGAATGTCCCTTTTATCATTATATATTGCCCCTCTTTGTCTCTCATTGCCTTTTTGAAGTCTACTTTGTCTGACATAAGTATGACCACACCTGCTTTGTTTGCCATTAGCTTGGAGTGTTGTCTTCCATCCTTTTACTCTGAGCCTGTGTTTGTCTTTAGAGCTGAGATCTGTTTCCTGGAGGCAGCATATTTTTGGATCTTGTTTTTTAATTCATCCCGCCATGCTGTGTCTTTTGCTTGGAGAAGTCAATCCATTTACATTTAGAGTGATTATTGATATATGTGGGCTTAGTGTTACTACTTTATTGCTCATTTTCCAGATCTTTTGCATTTGCTTGGTTTCTTGTCTCATGTGATTTGAACTGCCAATTCGGTTTGGTAGTTCTGTATGGTGGTTTTCTTAGTTTTCTCTTTTATTTATCATATGTGTCTCAGCTCTGAATATTAGTTTAGTGGTTACCATGAGGTTTGTATAAAAATTCTTGTAGATGAGATAGTCCATATTCTGGTGTCCTCTTATTTCCTTTGTCTAAGTTGATTCCATCCCTCTCCTCTTCCCTGTCTAACTTTTTGTTGTGACAACTTGTTCCATCTTGTGTTGTGATTTTGTAATTATAGTGATGAGGTTATGTTTATCTTTGGTGTTTTCCTTCTCTTGATCTTTGATGTCATAATTAAGTGTTTGTTAACCTATTCTGGTAGAGAGATGCAATTTATCTGATTTTTGTCTACCTATTTTCTCTTTGCTCAAAGCTTTGTATCCCCTTTCTCTTTTTTCTTTCAGGCATGAGGGGCTTCTTGAGAATGTCTTGCAGTGGGGGCCTTGTAGCAATGAACTCCCTTAGCTTTTGCTTATCTGGGATATTTATTATTTCTCCATCATATCTGAATGATATTTTCACTGGATACAGTATTCTTGGCTGAAAGAATTTGCCTTTTGGAATTTTGAATATATCATTCCACTCTCTCCTAGCCTGTAGAGTTTCTGATGAAAAATCTGCTGAAAGCCTGATTGGAATTCTTTTCTACATTATCCTTTTTTCTCTTGCTGCCCTTAATTATTCTTTCTTTGTCATTAACTTTTACCAACTTTACTACTATGTGCCTTGGGGATGGCCAGCTCCTTCCCCAGGTTTGGGAAGTTCTCAGCTATCCTTTCTTTGAACAAGCCCTCTGCTCCTTTCCCCCTCTCTTCTCGCTCTGGGATACCTATAATTCTTAAGTTGTATTTCTTAAATGAGTCAGATATTTCTCTGAGAATTTCTTCGTTTCTTTTTAGCCTTAGTTCTCTCTCCTCCTCCATCTGACGCCTTTCTAGATTCCTATCCTCAATAATCCTAATTCTTTCCTCCATATTGTCAGCTCTGGTCTTGAGAGATTCCAGATTTTCCTTTATCTCCTCCATTGTGTTTTTCATCTCCAACAACTCTGATTGGTTTTTCTTTATGGTTTCAATCTCCTTTGTGAAGAAGCTCCTAATTTCCTTGAATTGTCTATCTGTATTTTCTTGTAATCCATTGACTTTTTTATAGCTATTTTGAATTCTCTGTTGTTTAGGTTATGAATTTCTGTGTCTTCTGGCTTGATTTCTGGATGTTTGTCATTTTCTTTCTGGTCTGGAGATTTAATGTATTTTTGTATTGTGCTTGAGGGTGTGTTTTTATTTTTCCTCATCCTGAAGATGTCTTGTTGTAGCTTCTACTTGCCACCAGTGGGTGGGGGTCAATAATTGTGTGTTCCAAAACTGCTAAGATGTGTGGGCATTCTGGCCAGACTAAAGCATGGCTGGGCTGATGCATTGCTGGGTTGGAGCTCCATGGGGGCAGGGTGTTGTGCGCTGGCCACTGGACTGAAACACCATGAGGGTGGGGTGTCATATGCCAGCTGCTGGGCTGGATCTCCATGTGTGTGAAGTGTCACATGCCATCAGCTGGGCTGGATCTCTGCTGGGTTGGATCCCTGCATGCCTCCGCCAGGCTGCAGCACCACTAGGTTTGGGTGCCGAGCTTGGGAGCTGAGCTCAGGCACTGAGTGCAGTGGAGCCAGGATGTCCGGGGCGGGGGGCAGCTAGTGGGGGGGGCACTCACTTTCACCTTCCCTATCCCAGGGGCATCCCATTCTTCCCTTGCTATCTGCTCTCCTGGAGTGTTAGTTTGGCGAGGACACCCCCCACAACTGTTCTGTTCCTGCTGCGTGGGGGTTTCCCACTGTGAGGTAACTTGGAGAGTGAAAATTTTTCTGCCAAGGGCCACCCCTTCCCCTCCTCTCCTAGAACGCTTGTCTCAGTCTCAGGGCGGCTGCTATTGGGGAAGGAGAGGAGATTTCCTTACCCACTACCTCTTCTCCTAGGGTTTCCAGCACCTCCACCATCAGATGTAAGACTGTGTGGGTCTCCCAGATGTCCTACGTGTAGTTTGAAAGACCTCTGTTGATGTATGGATGACCTTTTTGTTGTACCTTAGTAGGGGAGAGTTTAGGGGAAAAGCTCACTCCACCATGATGCTGATGTTGCTCTTCATCTGATATCATCATTTTAACTAACTTAAAACTTAGATAAAAGATAAGTAGAAAGTAATAACCAATATTTTATAGTGATTTATAGTTTATTATTACATGTTGCATTCCAGTTAAGTTTATTTGGGTTTTTGGTGTGTTTTAAGATGTTTCAAGGAGCAATGCTTCTTAAATTAAGATTCAGAAAAAAAATGAAACATTTTTCTGTAGGTTCTGAAATCTCATCAGATTAGTTTGATTTTACTATCCAAGTACACTTACCACCTAGAATGTGTATTCATATACATGTACTATCTATCTTTCTGGAATTTATGCAGATAGATACATCTATAGATATATCTATACATCTATAGATACAGATGTATATATATGCATTACATATATGTAATATATTGTTTCAGTTTAACAGATAATCATTTTATAGAATTAATCATCTCTTTTTGAAATTGTTCATGGGGAATATGGGCAAGTTTCCTTGAACAGTTCACTGGGATATAACATGGCTACCCAGTTTCCTAAGAGACAATCTCATGAACACTGCATTGGCAGATAACACGGAAAAGATAAACCAGTCTTCCTATATATAATGACCCTGAAATCTAGGTAGGAAAATATACATTTAGGCGTAATTGAACAATAAAGTTATTCACCCAAATTTAGATCCAGCAATTAAGTAACAAAATTTTACTGTGTAAGCATTATATCAGATTGGCAGATAGAAGACAGTATCCGACATGGCTCCTCTGTTCTAGGACATTAAGCCAGGCAAATAACATCTAGTTCAAACAATAACAAACAGAAAAACAAATTTCCAAATGAGTGGTAGAGTCAAAATGAGCTGGATTTAAAGAAGAGAGATTATTGGGGGGTAAACATCATGGAAAATGCTTTATCAAAGAGAAATGGTTTGAAGTAGGTTTAAAGGGATGCATAACCTTTGGAAGAGAAGAGGGAACCTTCTGGGTCTAAAAAAAAAAGTGCAGATTGGAAAAGCACAGGAATATGCTAAGAATGATGAATAGCCTAATTGGGCCATAACTGAGGACTGTAAAAGCTGAATAACTGGAGAGATGGTTTAAGAGCAAGTTTTTAAGCCATGTTTCTATCTTAATTGGCTGACCATGGAATAGTACTTTTAGTAACAAAGCAATTTTTGGTTTCAAGTATCTAGGCAATAAAAGTAAAGCAGAGTGAGAACTTTAGAAAAGTGTTCTAGAAAGGCAGAGTGGGCATTTTTCTCTAAATTCAGAAATTTTAATCACCCCCATAAATTAAAATATGCAGTCAGATTTTAAAAAATATACACAACAGATACATTCCCTATTCAAGACTATAATTGATTCATTTAAAATGAGACATCCTAAAATCATGAAAATATAAAATTGTAATTTTGTGTTTTATAAAATAAACATTTTCATATGCCCATTAGAACATTTTCCATTTATTTTGTAAATGCTCTTCATGATCCTTTTCTCTAGCATAAACAAATAAAAACATTTTTCTTCTTATGGTGTGACGATATTAAGCATCTAGAGTTCTTTCAAAATATAATTTTGTGAAAAAATGAAATTTTTTCAAATATTTAAGAAGATAAAACAAATAATACCATTCATTTTGCTATTAATCAATACATTTGTCTTCCCTGGCCAAAGGTAATTTTTAAAGAAACTGATAGAGTCATAGAATATGGGCAGAAAATGTTGAATTTTACAAATTTTGCCAAGTGGGGCACAGCATCTTACTGAAGCGATTGTAACTAAAAACAAAGGATTCGTTAACGGAGGTGCATCTATCAAACAAGTATTTCCTTTCATCCAAGATTCAACTCTACTTTATAAGTACTGGAAAGAGAATATGCATTAATAGGATAAAAATTCTGTTGTACACATTCCATTAATATATATCTCCCTTACCGTCAAATGAGGTTTTTGTTGTTGTTTGTTGAATGAATGCTGCATGTTTACATTGTAATGGCATATGCTGGAATGTGGAATTTCCTCCATTTTCCTGCTTCATATATGTGTATAGACTACTTTCATAAGATTATTTCATTTTATCATTCAGATATCATCCACACTAATTTATTAGGCAAAACAAAATAAATTAGGTGAAGTAAATGATATTTTATTAAAAGACATATTGAAAAACAAAGCAGTAAAGGATAGGAGTTATGAATCATGCAAATTCAATAAGATGGAGATTAAGGAGGATGAAGATATTTGAAGCAGTTTTTGGCAAGCATTGCAATATTTAGCTGAACATTTTTATATGTAATTAGGTTATGAAATAAAGCCAGCTGGCTTTGTAAAGTTTTAAATACTCTGTGAATGCAAAGGCATATGGTCTTTCGCCTGTGTCAGCTGGTTTCAGTCTAGGTAGTATACTTACCTGTTCCCAATAGTTTCAAATGTTTGAAGCAATTTTTCATTGGCTAAATATAATTATGAAAACAAGTAATATTTATCTGTCCTATGCCAATCACTCAGTCACTTCTGTATATGTATCAAATATGACAAAAATGCCCCCTTGTGTACTTTTGCCATTCATCTAATAAATTAGTAGATGGCGTGTGTTTGAAGCTTTTTCAATGGTTAAGAATAATTAAATAAATTCTGAAATTAGAACTTGCCAAGAAAGTATCTTTAATTTTGGAAGATATGTTAAAACAAACATGATCTAGTTTCAGATTTAATAAAGGTTTGTGCTGTTGGAACCTATCATTTTTTTATTGATTTCCTGTCTCAAACTTCACCAATTACTGTTTTCAGAAACATGCACCTGCTAATATCTGTCAAAGGTTTTTCCCTTCAAAATTAATAGGTTAATAAATTAATTAAAATATAATATTATTTATAATGGTGGTTTTATATTTACTTGAGATTGCACATTACATCATAATATGTTAGTTAATTTAACATAATTTTAGTCTTTAAATTACTGAAAATGTTTCCCAATATCTTAATTGGAATAAGGTAATTTTAGAAAGCATGAATCTGTAGGCTACACAAACGTCTTTTGCTCATTAGTTTTGTATTTGAAAAAATACAGGTTTAAAATTTGCTATTTATAAATAAGTGACACTGATTTGTACAGTACTCTTCTTTACATTCAAATACGACACATTTCCTTTATCTTTTTTGCCACCTTCAATATAAAGTGTCCAGCCATATTTTCCAAGGGAAATATTTGAAAACTGTGTAACCACTTATCTTTCAAATCTCCTTCCACATTAACTGTTCCTGAGCAGGCCTCTTCTAGTCTGGTCTTTCCCACATTTCAACCCATTTTATATTCTGCTGCTAGAATAACATTCACACTTGAAAATTTCTTCAAGTATCCTCAATTATGTTTTTTTAAATAAAGTACAAACTTTTTGACCTGATAGTTAGTTTAACATTCCATACTTTGTCTTGAATGTTCAAGTTCTCAACTTCAACTTTATATTCTATCATTCCTCTTTAATTATCATCTATTTCACCCATGGGCCAGCCCAGGTGGTCGAGTGATTATGATTCAACACTGTCTGTCAGCTGACAGACTATGGCAGCTGCGTGTTGCTGAGACTGAAAGCTATGCCACAGGGATTTCAAATACCAGCAGGGTCACCCATGGTGGACAGGTGTCAGCAGAGCTTCCAGGCTAAGACAGACTAGGAAGAAGGACCTGGCCACCCAAGTGCAAAAAAATTGGCCATGAAAACCCTATAAATAGCAGTAGAGCATTGTGTGATAGAGCGCCGGCAGGTGAGAGGATGACACAGAAAGACCTGGCAGGGCTCTGCTCTGCTGTGCACACGGTCGCTGGGAGTCAGAATCGACTCAAAGGCACTAACAACCACGAATTTTAGTCAGATTGTACCGTTTGCTATTTTACAAACCTCCTGTGTTCTCACCCCTCAGGGCCCATCTCACATGGTTCCAGAGGCTTCTCCTATTTTTACATACTAAGTATTTCCTCATTCAAGATCCTTTTACACTGGACTCCTCTGTTAGCCCTCTCTGCTTTCCAGCTCATATAGTGTCCTGTTCTCCCCTATCAGAGCACTTCGTATCCACTAGTTAACCTATTCATTTGTAGTTACATGTGTCCAATTGTGTTTGTAGATTGTTTTTATAGGATTAGACGTTTCTTAAAAACATTCCCTTTCTCATCCATTTGGAAATATTACTCAAAATGTTTTGATAAATGATTTTTTCCCTTTGTCACATTTCTTGTCGTATCTTCTAGGCACCAAAGCCACAGGAAGCAAAAGAAAACATATCTTAGGCGGTTGACTTGCATGTTTTGGTAGCAGTTGAGAATCATAAGTAACTACTCCATTACTGTTGATATCTATAAATAAGAGAAATATACATTTATTTTCCAATTCACAGAAAGGTTTTAGTTTAAGATACAAAGTCATGTATTTTCTCTCAGTTTTTATTCAGTAAAGCACATTTGCTGCTAAGCTTTATGTGGAGGATGCCTGTAACCTTCCTGACTCTGCATTTGATTTTGAAAACCTCTTGATTTTTTCCTTTCTATTATGTATTGAATATTTGCTTTTTTATCAACATGTTTGCATATGAGAGTTTCAGCATTAATTCTCACTTTCATATAGCTATGTTATCTGGTAGGAAAACTTATCTACACTCTTATCAGCGGATATTAATATGAAGTTGAAGGTGCAAAATAAACATTGTATCTTCTCTAACCGTTATTGAATATAGAAGTCACCCAAATTGCTGTTTGTACAAAATCAATAAAATATATGAAATCGCCATAGAAAAATTGCTCCAAGTTGTTCAAACTATTTCAGTGAAGTCCACTTGTTTATTAAAATCTTTGCAGCCTATTTTTAAAAAAGGAATGGTATATGGAAATAAGATCATCTTATTTTAAGAACAGCAATTTACTTTGGAGAACTCTTTTTAACCTTTTTCACACACCAAACATTACCATTAGATCTAGCCACACACAGAGCTTCTGAAGAAAAGGATTAAAAATAAAATGACAGGTGTGCTCCTTAAATTAATCTAAAAGTGTCAGCCAACATTTGCAAATGTAACATTAAAGAGTCTGTAATTATAAATATGAAGAAAGAGAGTTCAAGCTGCATGGGTGAACAAAAAGAAATATTCTCATAGAGCAAAACAGCACCAAAAATTCAAGAATAAGCATAAAGAAAACTACTTTTTTTTCCAGATCACTTTTTCTGCATGGACTGTACTTAATGGTGTTTATTCTAAACCTTGGAGATACCCACTGTAGCCTAATTCTTTGGCACACTCAGAGAAGACAAATATGAAACTCTTTCTGAGATTCTTTAGGCAAATACATAGTCAAAGAACTGAATACAGGAGCTAGTGGTCCATATAAGCAGAAAGAAAAACAATACCAGAGAAGTCAAAAGTATGTGAACAATTAATAGAGGAAGAATGAATACATGGAATATTTGGAGGGCACTAGAGTGAAATCCTTTATAAACACTGATAAAGGCATGAATTGTATATTATGTCTTTTTTTGTAGTTTTTATAAATATTTGTCTGATTCAAGGGAGGAATTCGATTCTCTTTCTCTGAATCCATAGATATAATGCTCAGGTTCATGATATCAAGCATGAACTTGGAATACACAATCTAACCCTTGATTTTAAATTTTGGGTTTACTCACAATTAAGACCTTTCTTTAATCTCTATGGTATGTTGCCAAAGTGTCTAGATAAAAGAGCTCCCAAAATTCTGCTGCCGGAGGAAAGTTTCATTGCTACCAGACTGTAAACGTGCTGGGCGCAGGGGTTTTGCTGTTTCTTTATCGTTGTGTCCTCAGGCTATGGAATAGGGTGTGGCTTCCTGTGGATGCCTAGCATGAGTGGAAGCATTGTCACATTCAGCCAGGAATGTGGAACTGTCACATATGAAATACCCGATTTTAGTTCAGTGTCAGTTCAGTGAGGAAATGACTCTTTCTGCGAAGAAAGCCAATTCCATATACTCTCTCCATTGTTATATACAAGAGAAAGCAACACTCAGAAACAAAGATACAACAGAGAACACAAGCACATTTCTGTTAAAAAAAAAACTATTTTTGTTAAAAAAACAATAGTAGACATTAGGCAGAGTACTTTGGAGGGAAGGAAAGCCTTCAGTAGAAAACAAAAGATACAGTATTAATAATTGTATGTTGAATAAGTCTATTACCAAACAATGAAAATATTATGTGACTCACAATAAAGGACTTGAAGCAAGAATAAACATTTCAGTGCAAAATGGATTGGGGGTTAGCAGACCAGAGAAAATTGAACAGTCCAGCTAGGACCACAAAATAATAATTATCTTGATCACAATAAATAATAGTAATACCAGCTCTGTAGGGATGGTTAATTGGAAATGCTTATCAGAATTCTTCTGTTATAGTATTAATCATATTTAGGCTTAATGTAATATGAATTAAATTGTACATATAACTTTTTCCAAAATTTGGCTTCAATTATTGGAAAATCATTTTACTGTAATCATGTTACAGTCACAGGTTAATTAAATCCTACATCTATAATTTAGAACATGGGCATGAAGTCTAGGTAAAGGTAGAATTAACGTTAACGTTATGGCCAGGTTTCCCGTGTCTAGCATGAATAAGAACAGGCAAGTGGTACACATTATAGAATACTGTCTAAACAAAAATAAATTCTGGCTAGGTGTACTAGCCATTACACTTCTATTATCCAGCCTTTAACTCATTTTTCTTCTATGATGAAATACAAATTTAGCATAATGATTGGTATAACATTTCACATAATTTTAATTTAAATGTTATGAAATCACATTGGCTGTCTATACCTAATACTTTTTAAAGAGTGGTTTAAAGACTCCCACAATGTAGAATATGTAAATATAAACTTCTTTGCAAGGGCACTAACCTCAATATACAAACCATCCTGACAGACCTGTGTAGGTTATATTGTTATTGCTAAATTAATACAGCTAGAATCCTAGTGCTGACAAAGCAGATGTTTTATATACAAATGTTTGTCTTCTGTTGTCTTCATGCTTATCACCTGCCCCATATCAAGATTTGAGGAATATCTATGTGAGAATGCTGATTAGTTCACCAGGAGAAATAGGAGGGAATTTCAGGTAGTGATACCATAAAACAGCTCGGAGCTTGGTCTAAGTGTTTGTATATTTACTTGCTGGTTTGTTTGGAACCATTGCTGGAAATATTTTGGACTAATGAATGACACTCTTGCTTCCACAATCACCTAATGATAAAAATTTAAATTTGGCTGTGTTGGGAATTTAATGGCTTCTAAAGAAATCTTTTAAATTATGGTTTCAAGGCAATTTAAATTTAATTAGTAAATCTTTCTGTATGAGCTGACGTATCATTTTAACAGCTGTCTTAAGCTCACTGAATTTTCTTTTTAAATCTCTAAAACCCAAAGGAAGTAACTTGTTTTCCAAACAACCTCTCAGCTCACCATCTCTCTCTTTCATTGAGGAGTGGTTGTCCTACCTGTTACCCAAGCGTGCTATAATTATAATGTAGACCCCCCCCATCACAGTGCCTGCATGAGAATGGAAAAATAGAACATTATGGAACAGAAAACAGATTCCAGAATGAGAAGGCATTCCAAATCATTAGGGAAAGAAGGACTATTTACTAAAAGGGGCAATTGGATATGCAAGTGGAAAATGATAAATTTAGAACCTATCTCATATCATAAATTAAAAAATACAAGCAAATGATTGAAGGAGCTGATATGAAAAACAATATCTTAAGCAACCAGGAAAAAAAATATTGGCACTACTTTTTATCTCAAGCATGTGGACTACCCAAAACTGTGAGTAGAAAATGTAGCGGGGAGAGAGAAGTTTGCAGTTGATTCTGGTTCACTATTGCATCTCTCAGATGATGGTGATGGGGAAGTATTCCTTGGATTAGGGGAGTAGTGCTGGAAATGGAGAGAAACAGGGAGGTTTGGTAATTGTTTGGAAGGTAAAGTTGAGACACCATGGTAATGGATTAGACAGGAGAAGTGAGGGAGAGGGACTGGAGATGAATCCTAATTTTCTGACTTGTGAACTTTTGTTATGTTTTAGTCAAGGTTTGTTATTCATTTTTATGTTTTTACATATTTATTTTGGAATTTTAAAATTTTCGTTGTTTTTCTGAATGCTAACTGCATTTTTAAAGCCTCTCGTTGCTTGTTGTAGATATAAAAGGAAACAGTTATCATTTGCTCCTCCTGTCTTGACATATCACTTAATCTTATTAATTCTCATAGTTTGTTAACCAATTATTTGAGCCTCTCTAAGTGTTACTGAGCAAAGGCCCACTGCCCAAGGCACATAGAAGCCAATATTTTGGCGTTCGCTTTTGAGAAAGAAAAGGCTTTATTGTGAGGTCAACTGGCAGGGAGATAGGCTCTGAAATCTGTCTCCCTGATCCAAGGTCGGGTTGAAATTTAAGGAGTTAGGGACCACTAAGCTACAGCTGGGCCGGTGTAAGCTGATTAGCTAGTCTCGAATCAGTCCATATATGGTAATGGATCTGCTGGAAGCCAGATTTTCCTTACTGAAGGACTTCTTGCTTCTAAAGGACTCTGGTGGAAGATTCTTGGTTCTGGGGTCATCCGGGGGCTGTGGGTTCCCACCTGGCACGTGCGCAGTGCTGCCTCTGTTATTGAGCAAGGCTTGATTATTCAACAACCTGTTTAAGGAAGCAAAACTAGTTTAAGCTGGTCAATGTTTTGTGGTTCATAAGTAGACAATCATGTTGTCTGAAAATAATGAATTTTATTTTTCCAAAATTTATACTTTTTTATTATTGCATTAAAATAGAAATTGTAGCTTATATATTTTTTCTCTCACCGATAAAATGTGTATTCCCTCTATTGTGATTAAGAAGAATGTTTGAGGTGGTTACTTTTTTATCAAAATAGGAAAATATCTTTCAGTTGCTTCAATATTGAGAATTGTTTGTTTATATATTTCTAGTTTATTGTCCTTAATCAAAATAAGTATGACATTTTTTAGATGCCTTTTAAAGTATTGCCCCAGATTAGATTTTTTACATTTTAAAGTAATGAAATACTTTACAAATTACAAAACCTTGAAACTTCTTTACATTCCTCAGATAAAATAAATTTGAGTAACATGTTTCATTATATTAACGTACTGCTGGACAATTGCTAAAATTTTATTTAGGACATCTACTTACATGTTTACAAATTAATGTAATCTTGTTTTTATTTTGCCTGGGGGTAATCTTTGGCTGACTTCTCTCTCAGGGTCTTATTCATCTCATTGGTTGAGTTGAGAATCTTTCCTTTTTTTATAAAAAAGTGTTTATTCTACTTTCACTTATATCTTCTCTGATGGTCTTTCTTTCTTTATGTAGATCCAACATCCTAACCGGTATCATTTTCCTTCTCTCTAAAGAACTTCTTTTAATATTTCTTGCAAGGCAGGACTACTGGCAATAAATTCCCTCAATTTTTTTTTAAACTGAGAAATTCTTAATTTCTTTTTCACTTTTTTTTTTTTTTTGTGAGGAAGACCAGCCCTGAGCTAACATCCATTGCCAATCCTCCTATTTTTTGCTGAGGAAGACTGGCCCTGGGCTAACACCCATGCCCATCTTCCTCTACTTTATATCGGATGCCACCAGAGCATGGCTGACAAGCAGTGCGTCAGTCGGTGCCCTGGATCCGAACCTGCGAACCCTGGGCTGCCAAGCGTGAACTAAACCACTGCGCCTCTGGGCCAGCCCCCCTTTTTCACTTTTGAAGGATAATTTCACAGGGTACAGAATTCTTGGTGTTCTTTTTCCTCTCAACACTTGAAATATTTCCCTCCAATCTCTTCTTGCTTTCATGGTTGCTGAGAAGTTGGATGTAATTCTTCTCTCTCTTCTCCTATGGGTCAGGAGATTTTAGTCTCTGGTTTCTATAGGATTTTTTCTTTATCTTCAATTTTCTGTAGTTTGAAAATAATATGCCTAGGTATAGTTTGGCATTTATTCTGCTTGGTGTTTTCTGAGCTTCCTGGATCTGTGTTTTGGTGTCTAAAATTAATTTGGGGGAATCTTCAGTCATTATCGTTGCAAATCTTTCTTCTGTTTCTTTCCTTTTTTTTTTCCTTCTGATATTTTCATTATTTGCATCTTACATCTTTTGTAGTTGTTTCATAGTTTTTGGATATTCTGTTCTGTTTGTTTCAGTCTTTTTTTTTTTTCCTCTTTGACTTTTTGTTTTGGAGGTTTCTACTGAGATATCCTCAAGCTCTGAGATTCTTTCCTCAGCTATGTCAAATCTACGAATAAGCCATTAAAGGTAATCTTCATTTCTGTGACAGTGATTTTGATGTCTATCGTTCCTTTTTGGTTCTTTCTTAGGGTTTTTTCCTCTCTCCTTACATTACCCATCTGTTCTTGCATGCTGTCTCCTTTATCCACTAGAGCCCTGGCTGTATTAATCAGAGTTGCTTTAAATTCCTGACATGATGATTCCAGCATCTCTGCTATATCTGAATCTGATTCTGATGCTTGCTCTGTCTCTTCAAATTGTGTTTTTTTTGCCTTTCAGTATGTCTTATAATTTTCTCTTGGTAGCTGGATATGATGTACTCTGTAAAAGGAATTGCATACATAGGCCTTTAGTAATGTGGCGGTGTGGTATAGGGAGACGGGAAGTGTTCTACAGTCCTGTGATTAAGTCTCTGTCTTCAGAGAGCCTGTGCTTCTGGACTGAGAACTTCACACGTGCTTCTCAGCACCCCTCTTTCCCACCCTGCCCCATCTTAGGTGGGATAGGATGGTAGAGTGGGCTGGAGATGAGTCTTTTCCTTCCCCTGGGTCAGTTATGTTCTGGTTAACTAGTTTCTTCTGAGGGCAGGCCTTGTTAAGAACTGAGTACTCCAGCATACTTCAGAATTGTTCATTTTGTCCTCCCCTTGCCAGCTGCACAAGGGGATTTTTCTCCAATACATATTGTGAGAACCAGATAGACCTCCAGTAGGTAACACTCACAAAAGTGTGGGGGTCTCCTATTTATTGGGTCCCCCTGGAGTTTTTAACTCCCAGATTTGCCCACACTGAGCCTCATTAATTGCATTGATTCATCAATTACAGTTCAGGTTTCCCTATTCTGACATTGGTTCCCATAGCAGTCTCTACTCTGATACATTGTGATTCTCCGTGTCTGCCTTTCTGCCTCTCCAATTTTAGGGGCAGCTGTTTGCCCTGTGACTTCACTTTTCTTATGGATCTAAGAAGGTTTCTTGATTTTTCAGTTGGTTCAGCTTTTTCACTTGTTAGGATGGAATGGCAACTTCTAAGCTTCTTTCTTTCTTTTTTTTTAATAGTTTAGAAAATCTTACTAACATTGGAATTGCCCATTCTTCTATTTTGAAGCTGAAGCCTTTTTTTTCTTTGGAGGGAGGAATGGCACTACGTTTTTACTGACTGTTCCCATTTTTTCCTATTGTTATTAGTCTGTACAGCTTTCTAGTGCTTTATGAAACAATATTGGTAGTGGACGCTTTTACAAAAGAAAAAACCCTATCCATATAGTTTCATGCATAATTACCTTTTAATTTTTAGATTCTACTCCCTATTTTTAAATATCACAGTTTCACCACTAATGCTGTTTATGTCCATCTTCTTTTCTTGTGATCAGACTTCACAAAGACTTTATTGGTCTTTTCTAGGAACCAGTTTTCAGTTTTCCACATGTTTTGGGTTTCCTTAACTTCCCCTTTTATCTGTATTAAGACCTTGAAAATTTTAAGATATTATTTAACTATATTTCTTGATTCTTGCATTGTATTCATCTTTCATTTGTTTTAAATATTTACTATTTTCCCATAAAGGCATAAATTGCAAGAAGTTTTCTTTAGTTATTTTTTTCATGTTCTACAGGTTTTAAATATACCTTCATTTTGTTCATTTATAAGTAACTGCAATGTTAGTTTTGATTTTCTTATTTAACAAAGAAGATGTTCAAAGAATTCTAGTACTTATATGATTTCAAATAAAGACAAATTTCTTTAGGGGGGTGGGGCAAGATCGGAAAGACAAGGTTTTTGTATCTATTTTTCTTGGTTTGGGGCAAGAAGTGGCCTGTTTGATTCCTTCTTTGTGTAATTATGTGTCTTTTCTTTGTGGCCTAATATATGGTCCATTTTTGGAAATGTTCCAGGAGTACTTGAAAACACTGAATATTCTTCGTAAATTGATAACAGCATATGGTGTTTTTGGTTATTCAAATCTTCCTAAATCTTTAGTTATTAGTTTATTTGTGTATAGCTGAGGAAGGTGTTATAAATTCTATCAGTATTATGGAATTAATCATGTTTCTTTTATTTATAAAAGTTTTTACTTTATATATTTCCACCTGTGCTAGGTATATAAAGAAAGGTTAATTTTTCTCTCTTTTCACATTGATTTGCCTCTTTTTAAAATACAAAAGAATTTTCCTTTAACCTTTAAAATTATAAAAGGATTTATCCTTTTATCATTATAAAATATTCCACTGTTTTTAACTTTAAAATTTTTTATTTTAAATTTCATATTATCTGATACTAATATTGCTATTATCCGTTTTGATTGGTGCTGGTTTGATATATTCTTGTTTGCCCTGTATATTTAACTTGCTAGAAATTATATTTAGGTATAATTCTTATATAAAGGATGTAGCTATATTTTATTTTTTAAATCTTTAAATGTTTACACTTTAATAAAATTTCAACTCAGTCACATTTTAAAACATATTTTTTGTTTTATTCTAATATTATTTTTGTTTCTTGTTTAATGTGCTCTGGTGTTTCTTCTTTTGCCATTCCTTATTTAACAAAATTATTCAAGAGCCTAAAAATATTTTGTCTTATCCTAGTAATTTGGAGAGTCTACTGGCTGAGAGCTTGGCTTTAACCTCACAGGAGAGACTCAAACAGAACCATCCAGTTAACCTGCTTCTCAACTCCTGACCGAAAGAAAGTATGAGGTGATAAGTGTTGTTGCTTTGATCTGCAAAGTTTAGAACTAATTTTTTATGCACAAATGGATAACTCTAACATTGAGTCTAACAAAATTTGTCCATTTTCTTATTTGATTTTCTGTTATTCCTGATTTTTAGAACTACAACAATATTTCAATGGCCTTTTGATATTCCATATACATTTAAAAATTATCATTAAAATAAAGCAAAAGTTAAAAAATAATACCCTGTTAGGAATTCAGTGAGGATTGCTTTAAATTTATATAATCAGTTGGGGAGAAATGACATCTGTATGATTTTGCTTCTGATTCAGTATGAATATGGTATATTCCTACTTAATATAGACTGAGTAGTAAATGGGATAAAGCTATTATTTTAGGCCAGTTTCTGTCAATCATACATGCACATTAAAATCACCTGGGGAGTTTTACTATATACCTATGCCTCAAGCACGTGTCTGGAGATGCTGATTTAATTGGAAGTCATCGTTGCTTTGCTTAAAATCTCCCCAGGTGATTCTAATGTTGTAGCCAAGTTTAGGAACTACCAATGTAGGACAACAATATGATTACAAACAGGTGACTTTCCAGCAATAAATCTTCCTGTTTGTCATTCAAAAATACTGCATTTTGGTAAAATTTAATATCTAGCAAGTTAAAAATGTATCAAAGTTACAATTGACTAATGGTCATTACTTTGTCCCTATTATAATCTCTTCTTGTTTTAATCAAAAAGGAAAAACATGGTATAAACATTAACCCAACTCACAGAATGTACAATACCAAGAGTGAACCCTAAGGTAAACTAGGGTCTTTGGGGTGATTATGGTGTGTTGATGTAGGTTCATCAGTTATAACAAATGTAGCACTGTGGGAGTGATGCTGATAATGAGGAGGCTGTGCATGTGTGGGGACAGGGAATGTATGGAGAATCTCTGTACCTCTCTTTCAATTTTGTTGAGAACCTAAAACTACTCAAAAAATTATCTTAAAAAATTAACCGAAAAATTTCATTAATTTATTCGTGACGTATTTTCTTAGTAGCATTTATATACGAACTACTGTTTCAGTCATTGTGGCTATAGCTGTAAAAACCATATCCATGACTTCATAGAGCTTA
The DNA here is from genome assembly GCA_031878705.1 of Tapirus indicus. NCBI lineage: Eukaryota > Metazoa > Chordata > Mammalia > Perissodactyla > Tapiridae > Tapirus > Tapirus indicus. The sequence goes on from CM062917.1 coordinate 9,333,335, forward strand.
CATTCTAGGAGTGGGAGCTTGTATTCTAGTTTATTAAGACACAAATATATATATTTAAAATTATATTAAATCTGGGCTGCACCACCCTCCTGTGCCCTATGGCCAAGCCTGGGAGTGGGCCTTGTGTGCTCCCTTGCCCCTCAGCACACTGGGTTCTGTTGGCCACAGAGGCCCCACACTGCTGGCCATCTGAGGAGAGTCATGGCCATGGTTGCCTCCAGGAAGATTGCTAGGAAGAAGGTGGCATAGAAGGACTCTGAACTCACCTCCTCACACAGACACAGCAAATTTACAAATACCCTTGGAACAATAACCCCTGAGAGAGAAGTGGAAACTGGGTAAAAAGAACCCTCAGAACAAGGGACAGTGCTGACTGAAGTGGAAGAAGCAGAAATGCCTTTCTGGAGAAGAAAAAAGCCAGTTTTAGCTTCAGGGTTTCACAGCTGGGAGCAATCTTAAGCCACATAGGGGATCTCCCCCGTCTTCCAAAGCCTGAAACAATTCTGTGCTGCCACCCTGGAGCCTGCTTCACCCAGCTGCACTACTGAAAGAGGTGACAACAGCCTCTCAGATCAGAAGCCTTCAGCAATTGTGAGTCCCTGAGCCCAGCAAACAGGCATGCTGGGGGGCCTACTCACTTAATGGAAAACCTGCCACAGGAATGTGCTATTGGACCGTACAGCCACCTATGCAATAAAGCAATAAACCACCCAATAAAGTGATTAAAGGGACCATAGCAGTGGAATGCAGCTGAACCTTACAACCAGCCAGCCAGGGGGACAGCCTAGCCTTTGCATGCACCTGCAGTAAGAGTAACCCTGCCACAAGAGAAGAACACATGTAGCCCACATAGGGGACACTCTTGGAACATTTGGAACTGGTAACGAGGGAAACATTGCTGGGCCTCATAAGGCATCTCTGCAGAAGGCCACCTCTCCAAGATCAGGAGATGTATATGATCTACCTAAAACATAGATGTAAGCACAGAGAAATAGTCAAAATGAGGAGACCAAGGAATATGTTCCAAATAAGGGAATAGGACAAATCCTTAGAAAAAGAACTAAATGAAACAGAGATAAGCAATCTACCTGATAAAAAGTACAGACTAATAGTCATAAGGATGCTCACTGATCTCAGGATAAGACTAGATGAATACAGTTAGAACTTCAACAAAGAATTGGAAAATATAAAAAAAGAACAAATCAGACCTGAAGAATACAATAATAGAAAAGAAAAACTCACTCTAGGGAATCAATAGCAGAGTAGATGATACAGAAGAACAGATCAGTGAGCTGGAGGAAAGACTAGAAAAAATTACCCAAGCTGAACAGAAAAAAAGAATTAAAAAGAATGAGGACAGTCTAAGGGACCTCTGGGACAATATCAAGTGTGCTAACATCCATATTATAGGTGTTCCAGAAGGAGAAGAGAGAGACAAAGGGCCAGAGAATCTATTTAAAGAAATAATAGCTGAAAACTTTCCTAACCTAAGGAAGAAAACAGACATCCAGGTACAGGAAGCACAGAGAGCACCAAACAAGATGAACCCAAAGAGTCCCACACTAAGACACTTTATAATTAAAATGTCAAGAACTAAAGACAAAGAAAGAATCTCAAAAGCCACAAAAGAAAGTCAAGTTAAATACAAAGGAAACCCCATAAGGCTATCAGCTGACTTCTCAGCCGAAAACTTACAGGCTAGACGAGAGTGGCACAATATATTTGAAGTGCTGAAAGGAAAAATCCTAGAGCCAAGAATACTCTACCTGGCAAGATTATCATTCAGAATGGAAGGAGAGATAAAAAGTTTTCTAGAAAAGCAAAAACTATAGGAATTTATCATAAAAACCAGCCTTACAAGAAACGCTAAAGCGACTTATTTAAGTGGAAAAGAAAAGTCCACAAATAGGAATAAGAAAATTATCAAAATAAAATAATAATAAAATCATTGGTAAAGGCAAATGTACAGTAAAGGTAGCAGATCGACCACCTATGAAGCTAATATGAAGGTCAAAAAACAAAAGTACTAAAATTATCTATTTCCAAGATAAGAGGTTGATGGATACAAACACACATAAAAGAGGTTAAATATGATATCAAAAACATAAAGTGTAGGAGGAGGGACATAAAAGAGTAGAGCTTTTTGCAAGAGGGCAAACTTAAGAGACCATCAACTTAATACAGATTGCTATTTATGTAGTTTATTATATATGAACCTCATGGTAATCACAAACCAGAAACCTATAATAAATAAACCAAGAATTAAGAGAAAGGAACCTGAACATAATGCTAAAGAAAGCCATCAAACCACAGGGAAAGGGAGCAAGATAAGAAGAAAGGAAGAGAGAAGAACTCCTAAAACACCCAGAAAAAAGGAAAAAAAAAACAGCAATAAGTACATACTCATCAATAGCTACTTTAAATGCCAGTGAGCTAAATGTTCCAATCAAAATACAGGGTAGTTGCGAATAAAAAAAGACCCGTATATATGCTGCATATGAGAGGCACACGTCAGACCTAAACACACTCACAAACTATAAGTGAATGGATGGAAAAAGATACTCCATGCAAAGGATAATGAAAAGAAAGCTGGGGTATCAATACTTATATCAGGCAAAATAGACTTTAGAACAAAACCTGTAGCAAGAGACAAAGAAGGGCACTACATAATGATAAAGGGAACAATCCAACAAGAGGATATAATACTTGTAAATATCTACACATCCAACATAGAAGAACCTAAATATAAAAAGCAATTATTAGCAGATGTAAAAAGAGAAATAGACAGTAAGACAATAAAAGTAGGGGAATTTAACACTCCACTCACATCAATGGATAGATCATCCAAACAGAAGATCAATAAGGAAACATTGTCTTTAAATGACACATTAGACTAGATGGACTTAGCAGATAAATACAGAATATTCCATCTGAAAACTGCAGAATACACATTCTTTTGAATGCACATGGAACATTCTCCAGGATAGTTCACATATTAGGCCACAGAACAGGTCTCAATAAATTTAAGAAGACTGAAATAATACCAAGCATCATTTCTAACCACAATGGTATGAAACTAGAAATCAACTACATGAATAAAACCGGAAAAGCCACAAATATGTGGAGATTAAACAAAATGCTACTGAACAACCATTGGGTCAATGAAGAAATCAAAGGAGAAATCAAAAAATACCTGGAGACAAATGAAAATGAAAATACAACATGTCACAACTTATGGGATACAGCAAAAGCAGTTCTAAGAGAGAATTTTATAGCAATATAGGCCTACCTCAACAAACAAGAAAAATCTCAAATGAACAAACTATCAGTGCACCCAAGGAACTAGAAAAAGGTTAACAAATAAAGACCAAAATCAGTAGAAGGAAGGAAATAATAAAAATCAGAGTGGAAATAAATGAAATAGAGACTAAAAAAAAAAAAAAAGAAAAAAGCAATGAAACCAAGAGCTGGTTCTTTGAAAAGATAAACAAAATGGACAAACCTTTAGCTAGACTCACCAAGAAAAAAAGGAGAGAAGGCCCAAATAAATAAAATCAGAAACAAAAGAGGAGAAATTACAATGAATACCTCAGAAATACAAAAGATCATAAGAATACTATGAAAAGCTGTATGTCAACTAATTGTATAATTGAGAAGAAATGGATACATTCTTAGAATCATACAAATTTCCAAAACTGAATCAAAAAGAAACAGAGAACTTGAATAGACAAATCACCAGTAAGGAGATTGAAACAGTAATCAAAAAACCTCCCCAAAAATAAAAGTCCAGGACCAGACAGCTTCCCTGGTGAATTCTACCAGACATTCAAAGAAGGCTAAATACCTCTCCTTCTCAAACTCTTCCAAAAATGGAAGAGGAGAGGAAGCTTTCTAACTCATTCTATGAGGCCAACATTACTCTGATACTAAAACCAGACAAGGACAACACAAAAAAAGAAAATTACAGGCCAATATCACTGATGAACATCAATGCAAAAATCCTCAACAGAACACCAGCAAATCAAATACAATAATACATTAAAAAGATCATACACCATGATCAAGTGGGATTTATTCCAGGGATGCAGGGATGATTCAACAAATCCACAAATCAATCAATGTGATACACCACATTAACAAAATGAAGAATAAAAATCACATGATCATCTCAATAGATGCAGAGAAAACATTTGGCAAGATACAGCATCCATTTATGATAAAAACTCTGAATAAAATTGGTGTAGAAGGAAAGTACCTCAACATAAGAAAGGCTATATAGGACAAGCCCACAGCTCATATCATCCTCAATGGTGAAAAACTGAAAACTATTCCTCCAAGAACAGGAACAAGATGAGGATGCCCACTTTTGCCACTCTTATTTAACATCGTATTGGAAGACCTAGCCAGAGGAATCAGGCAAGAAAAAGAAATAAACTGATCCAAATGGGAAAGGAAGAAGTGAAACTGTCACTATTTGAAGATGACATAATTTTATATATAGAAACCCCCAAAGAATCCACCAAAAAACCTTTTAGAAATAATAAATGAAAGTAAAGTTGCAGCATACAAGATCAATATACAAAAACCAGTTGCATTTCTATACACTAACAACAAAGTAGCAGAAAGGGAAATTAAGAATACAATCACATTTACAATTGCAACAAAAAGGATAAAATACCCAGGAATAAATTTAACCAAAGAGGTGAAAGATCTGTATACTGAAAACTATAAAACATTGTTGAAAGAAATTGAAGAAGATGCAAAGAAATGGAAAGGTATTCTCTGCTTTTGGATTGGAAGAATTAACATAGTTAATATGTCCATACTTCCCTAAGCAATCTACAGATTCAATGCAATCCATATCAAAATTCCAAAGACATTTTTCACAGAAATGGAGCAAAGAATCCTAAAATTTGTATGGAACAACAACAACCCCAAAGAGCCAAAGGAATCCTGAGAAAAAAGAACAAAATTGGAGGTATCATACTCCCTGATTTCAAAATATACTACAAAGCTATAGTAACTAAAACAACATGGTACTGGCACAAAAACAGACACACAGATCAATGAAACAGAATCGAGAGCCCAGAAATAAACCCACACATCTATGGACAGCTAATTTTTAACAAGGGAGCCAAGAACGTACAATGGAGAAAGGAAAGTCTCTTCAATAAATGGTGTCGGGACAACTGGACAACCACATTCAAAGGAATGAAAGTAGAACATTATTTTACACCAAACACAAAAATTAACTCAAAATGGATTAAAGATTTGAATATAAGACATGAACCATGAAACTTCTAGGACAAAACATAGGCAGGACACTCTTTAACATTGGTCTTAGCATAATATTTTCAAATACCATGTTTGACCAGGCAAGGGAAACAAAACAAAAAATAAACAAATAGTTCTTTCTACATCAAACTAACAAGCTTCTGCACAGCAAAGGAAACCATCAACAAATGAAGACACCCTTACAGTTGGGAGAAGATTTTTGTAAACCGTATATCTGATAAGGGGTTAATATCCAAAATATATAAAGAACTCATACAGTTCAACACCAAAAAACCAAACAACCCAATTGGAAAACGTGCAAAAGATCTGAATAGACATTTTTCCAAGAAGATATACAGATGGCCAACAGGCATATGAAAGGATGTTCAACATCATTAATTATTAGGGAAATGCAAATCAAAACCACAATTAGATATCACCTCATGCCCGTCAGAATGGCTATAATTAACAAGACAAGAAATAATAAGTGTTGGAGAGGATGTGGAGAAAAGGGAACTCTCATACACTGCTGGTGGGAGTGCAAACTGGTGCAGCCACTACAGAAAAGAGCATGGAGATTGCTCAAAAAATTAACAATAGAACTACCATAATCCAGCTATTCCATGGCTGGTTATTTATCCAAAGAACATGAACACATGAATGCATAAAGATATATGTTCATTGTGGCATTATTCACAATAGCCAAGACTTGGAAACTAAGTGCCCATCAAGGGACGAATGGATAAAGAAGATGTGGTGTATATACACAATGGAATACTACTCAGCTATAAAGAAAGATGAAATCTTGCCATTTGTGACAATATGGATGGACCTTGAAGGTATTATGCTGAATGAAATGTTAGACAGATAAAGTTAAATACTGTATGATCTCACTCATAAATAGAAGATAACAACAACAACAAACAAATACATAGATACAGAGATTAGATCGGTGGTTACCAGAGGGGAAGGGGGAGGGCTAAATGCGTGACTGGGCACATGTGTGTGGTGATGGATGGTAGTTAGTCTTTGGGTGGTGAACATGATGTAGTCTACACAGAATTTGAAATATAATGATGTACACCTGAAATTTATATAGTTATAAACCAATGTTACTTCAATAAAAATTAAACATAAAATAAAATAAAATTATATTAATAATGTAAGTACAATGAATAAAAGTAAAGCCAGGTGAGAGGGTAGAGTTTTCTAAAGAATGCTTCTGAGGTGGGGTACTCAGAAAAGCCATCGTTTATGAGCTGATGTTTGAAAGAAATATGAAACCACTCAAAATGATTGTAAACTTACCATTTTAAAAATAATTCTTTATATCTAAAAACTATGTGATTATTAAAACAAGTAAATCAATTAGATTTATTAAATTCTCATTGTGATTCAGAGATAAGCTTGGCAGTCCCAGGTGTCAGGCATTTAAAGGTCAAAACATCTGCATCCTGGGAGGTAACCCAAGCACTCTACCCACTTTACATCTGCATTGCTTAGAAATAAACTAGGAACATTCCTCTCATTTATTTATACACAGATGATGTTACACACCCAGGCCCACTGTGCTGAATGAACTGATTTAGAACAGGAAACTAAAGTATCATGAATTGCATATTTTAAATTGAATATGAAGATGCTTTGGCACGCCAAGAAAAAGCTGTAGGACAGAAATTAGATAGCAGACACTGCTACATGAGGGGAAATAAAAAAATCCCACAAAATCAGAAAACATATCTCCTGTTAAATAAAACAAGATAATTTTTTTCTGATTCTCCGTTGTTTGCATCTCAGCCAGGAGAGTCCCAGTTCAATGACTGTTGTGGCAGATTCAGACAGTAGGAGTGAAAAATTAAGTGTGCAAAGTACACTTTCAGTTTAGAAAATGGACCATAAGTAGACTCGAGCACCTTCTCTTTCTTCAGTAAATAAAGGAAACATAACACAATGTCAGCATCCTTTTGTGAAAGACAGGTCAAACTGGTTTCCTTACTAATTTAAGCCTTTGAAAATTTGTGTTTGAATGTTTGTATCAGGTGTGGTACAAGTTAAGGTGCTGTAACAAAGCAATCACCAAAAATAGTGAATTAAACAAAATGGAAGTTTTTGTTTTCTTTCACAGAGAAGTCTGACATAGGTAGACCAGGCCATATAGAGTTCCTCCACATATGGCTTCTATTTCTTAGCTCTTTTAAGGATGTGTTGGTTCTTTCCATCTCCCAGGGAGAAGAGAAAGGGACCAAGGGAGTTCATGCCCAGTGGGCAGACTGTACTTCTACATCCCATTGACGAGAACTTAATTATAAGGCCATGCCTCACCCCTAGGGTGGTTGAAAATAGTCTTTAAATGTTCAGCCATACCCCTAGCTATATAGTCTTTTATTAAATTGTTAATGTTATTATTAGTTACCAAAAAGATAATTTCAATATAATTAAAGACTACTTTGAGTAAAAGAATTGTACATAAGGCTATCATAAGACTAGACATTTCATTGGTACATATCTGTCATATTCAGTACTACATTATTTGTATATATTTTACATCATTCATTTAAAAGTTTATTGATGCTCCTAGATATATTAACCAGAGGAGTATGTTAAAGGGAACTGAGATTTCTTACCTGAGTTTACTGGAAGAATAGCAGTGTTATTTATGGGAATAGCAAAAACTTAGACAAGTGAAGTTATATATGATGACAAATTGTTGAATTAATTAAACCCGAAAGTCATTTAAAATTCAGGATTAATGTCAAATGAGATTATGTAAAAGTTAGGGAAACAGTGTTTGAAAACTACACACACATATTTAAAATCATATTTATAGTTTAACTATATATATAGTTTAAATATGTAAACATATATATAATTTTAAAAATATATTTATAATTTACATATATTTAAACATATATTTATATATAATTTTAAAACAAATGTCAGATATATGTGTAGGACTTGAAACGACTATAATGACAGAATTGCAAGAAGGGCTTCTGTGGTAGGCACTGGAATTGTTATCCATAATGATGACCTCTAGGAACTGCCTTTAGAACTATACAGGAGGCCAGAGAATCCTATTCATGGCATCTGCTATAAGCCATGTCCCTTATGGGGAATATCTGAACTTATCTTGGTGAAAAGCAGAGATCATCTGGGGCTGCTTCTTTTTGGTTATGATACTAAAATTAGAATTCTATCGTCCTTTTGAAAAGCCCAGTTTATCATGTGCCTACTTGCTTAAAAGAAATAGAACAAATGAAGGAGATTATCTGTTGATTAACAAAACTCAGGAATTATTAACCTTTTATGGCCATTTGAAGTGTAAGACATTCATTGCAAAAAAATAAAATGTATAGTAATACAAAGAAAATGCATTATGTTTAAATGGATATATCAACATATGATGATAGAAAGCTATTCATGTGTGTCATTATTAGTACCTTAAATAACATGATTTAGCGCTGGGTTTAATAGCTACCATAATTGTGAAGTAGAAATAAAAGTAAACAGTAGAACAAGCAGAGAGAAAAATCAGTAAACATGCAGAAAATCTGAAAAGCAGTACCAACAGAATTTATCTAACTATTGTTTATAGGAAACGCCATCCAGTGTAAGCAAAACATCAATTTGTTTCAAATGCACAGCGAACATTTTATAATTTAGACCATATTCTGGGCCATAAAAGTAGCCTAAACAAATTTTAAAAGAACTGAAATTATACAAAATATGTGCTCTAGCCATAAAGAAATTAAGCTAGAAATCAATAATAGATATCTTAAAAACCCCTAAATACTTGCAAATTAAACAACACACTACTGAACAACTGTTGGGTTAAAGAAGTTAAAAGAGAATTTAGAAATTATTTTGAATTGAAAAACAATAAAAACATAATTTGTGAGATGCAGCTAAAGCAGTGCTTTAAATGAAATTTAGGGCATTAAATGCTTCTTTTAGGAAAGAAAAAAGACCCAACTCAATAATCTAAATTTCCAGTAAGGAAAACTTTGAAATAAAGAATAGATTAAACCACAAATAAGTACAAGGACAGAAATAATAAAGATGTGAGCAAAAATCAGTAAGATGGAAAACAGAGAAACAGTATAGATAAACAGGTAATAAAAATCTGATCTTTGAAACAATCCAGACAATTGATAAACCTCTAGCTAGAATGATCAATAAAAAAGAGAGAAGTCACATATTATCAACATAAGGAATGGAAGAGAACATCCCCACGTGTCTTATAAACATAGCAAAGGTAAGAAGGGACGATTATGAATAATTGTATGTACTTAAATGTGACAATTTACATGAAATAGACAAATTATTTGAAAGACACAGAAAGCCAAAGCATACTCAGAAAGAAATATGTAATATAATTAATATAATATATTGTTTGGTAATATCTTATCAAGTTACATTTATCATGTGACCAGTGATCCTAGTTCTAAGCATTTCCCAGAACTGAAAACCTACCTTTACCCAAAAACTTGTACAGAGATGTTTATAGAGGCTTTGCTTGCAATGTCTCAAAACTGAAAGCAGTACAAATGTACTTCAACTGCTCAATGGATAAACAAACTGTGGTACATCCACATTTCAGAAAATGTCCACCAGATACCCGTCTGAATAATCATAGTTTTTGGTTTTTTTTTTAATCAGTCATGCTACTAAAGAATAATGGAGTTTCATGACAAGAGGGGCCCATTCAGACTGTAATGCAAACAATTCCAAAATTTTCCTTTGAGACAGCTACTAGCATTTGGTTTGCTGAAAAAGTGTTTTATGTGTATTTCACATTTTGTCGCAGAATATTAAAAAGATGTGTGCACAATGGATTGGATTTAGTAAAATTAATACCTTTTTCTGCTTCATTAAAGACATTCTTACATAAAACTGGTGTTTTCTTTTACCCGTGACTGCATGACATTGAAGAATATTATTACTACTTCCATTTGGTGCCACTGCCTTTGTTTATGTTAAGGCATGAGCAGTTTCACCCACCATTGCTTTTCCATCATCAGAAGTGGCGTCAATTTAATTGTTCCAAGATAAACTATGAGACTTAAAAAATTTATTTAGCATTTTTAATCTTTCATCAGCAATGTGTCTGTGGCCTAGCGTTCACATAAAAGAATTCCTTCATTGGTAAGTTGGTGTTGATACCAGAAGATAAAAGGAAATGAGTAAGTCTATGGATCTGACCATTTGTAAGGCAAGAAGGCAATTCTACAGGCAGTATATTAACCCAGACTTCACGTTTGCATCTAAATCTTGAATCAATGAGCTACTTTATAGTTGGAAAGTGTCAATGCCATGATTTATTTTACTTACCGTTTATATGCAGGCATTCACCAATGCCACTGTAGATGGCTTTACTATTTTCTTAACTATTGTGTGCGCTTCTCCAGCCAATATGATAACTTACTCTGTCAAATGCTTCAGTGGCTTTTTAATTTCTAATTTGAAAGCTATAACAAATAACTTTTGAACTTTAAAGAACTTATCATATTTATGTTTGAGAAATTCAGTTCTTTTTCTTTAATGTTTCATCTCAAAACGATGCCATGACTGAACTAGTGCAATAATACCGTTCAAAAATGTTCTGTTCCTTCACACACAATAAGTTAAATTTTAACATTCATAAAGTCTCGGGAAGAATAGATTTTGTTATACTTTTGTTTTTTATCTAGAGTTTTGTTCATTTTCTTTCAAGTAGATTTTTCACTTGTGAGTGAGAGAACTCTATTATCCCAATTTCTTTTTCAGCATCTTTAGATGTTAATCAGCACAGCTGTGTTGAGAAAGCAAGTCTTCTACTCTCCCTTTTAAATATTAAAAAAAACATAAATTTTTTCATTTACTTTATAATGAAATATTAATTGTTAATAAAATAATTGTGTAAGTATATAAGATATTATGTTATACAATTATATATAATAACTATATACATATTTTAGGAAATTTTTGAAGAACTAAAAAATAATATTGTGAAATAAAACAATAGAGTGTATGCATTTTGGGAACATTAAATAATTAACTTAGGTTTGGATATTGATTCAGGAACAAGTGAAGACTTTTAGAATAGGATTCACATTTTGTTACATCTTATGTTCATATGGAAAGAGAATATTTCCTCCTTCATCTCTTCCTCTAAGAGAGCAGACAGAAAATAAAAGCATACCTAGCAGAATATCCACTCTAGACAAAATTAAGGAGATGAGAATTTTGTTTCCCATGTCAGACTCACTTAAGTATATGAGCAAGAACAAGGTCATGCACACACACACCCACCCACGAAATACACAACATACACACAGATACACACACACTCACACACATGCTCACCGGCTTCAAGGATGCTTCTCATTCCCACAGGACATTGTTCTTAAGCAGCTGTTGACTCCTTCTAATTAATATGCTAAATGATATCATTGATTCCTCAGATTCCGCTCAGGAAAATCTATACGTAAGTACTGGATTCTTCAAACCTTAAAACGTATTTACGATAAAAGGAATATTTTATTTCCTAAAGTAGGATTTAGTAAGTAGAAACAAGCAGTGAGATTTTTTAATAGGCAAGTCTTTGAGCCTTTAGATCCATCTTTTATGTATAATTTTGATCAAAGAAGAGCTATCAATGAGAATATAAATTATTTGTATGTTAATTATATATATACACATACATACGTGATTATGTCTAATCACTTATTTCCAAAAAATGTGCTCCTGTTGCTGTTTCCTCATTTATCAATTTTATATCACATAAAGAATTCCTACTAAAACATGGGAATTTACCTCCCATTTGTCAACTCCTCTCCACGTGACTTTCCTTTATTTTCTCAATACAACTAACCTTTTGTTTTTAGTTTAGTGTATTATTTTACATGTTATTTCTTATGTATCTTTTCATTCGAGAATTTGTGGCAACATTTGCACTTATTATCAAGACTAGGTTTACATTAAGTATTCAGACTTTTTAATATTTTAGGTGTTTTCTGTCCTCAAAATTAGTTCTTTTACACAATGTTTTCCCTATTTTATAATTAATATTGCCTTTTTTGCTCACTGCTGGTAGTAAGTTTTAATAACTTTTCTTCCCCTGTGAAGATGATATGTGTGTTCTAATTTTTGCTCATTGCATCTGAAAGTATCTCTTTGTCCAGACCAACATATATGAAAGTTTGCCAAAATTTTATATTCTTCATTTATAATATTATTCCTTTTCAAACACTGAATGAATAGGTCTATTGCCTTCTGGCATTTAGTTCTGCATGGAGAACTTTAAAACTAGTATACCCAAACTTCCTTCCCAACTGATAATTAATACCTCTAACAGAATGTTTATAGGATTCTTTTAAACTCATATATGCAATTCGTAGTTATTGATATCTTTAGATATAACTTTTATATCTAACTTGGATTAAGGAAGGGTCATTCTTTCATTTTGCTTAGAGATGGCTTTCTTTAGCACAGAACTTTTCTTCAGACATGTCTGAGATTATTTATTTTGCTCTATTTGATCTAGTGACTCATTTGGAAATATAAATTACATATTTGTTGGCATATTGTTCCCTGACTTTAATATTTATTACTTTCTCATCAGTTGCATCTATTGTTCTTGTTCTCTGTTTGTAATAAATTTCATCTTCCACAATGTTGAGTCCATTTTTTTTTATATTTTAATAATCTCATAACTATCAGTTGAACTTTAATTCTGCTTTTTGAACTTTTAGTTTCCTTGCAATATTTTATTTCACCCTATTTCTTTTTATTTCAATCCAGACCTTTTTGTTTCAATCTGTGCTCACTTAGTTTTCTTCATTCACTTTAAAGAGAATACATCCTTCTATACTTTTTCAAGGATTCCAGACAACTTCCTGAAATTTCCTTCTAGATTTTTCAGAACATTATTTTTAGAGAAACTTTCCTTTAATTCTTAGAGATAATCATTTGCTTTCACTTATTATACAGTATTTTCCCCCCAGAGGCCGATGTTAATATTTTATCCTTGTTTCCAGTTCTTGAAAAATAGAGATATGTCAAGACTATTGTCTTTCAACAGACACTGACTCTCTTTCATCTATACTGCTGGAGGAAACGTTTTTGAACTTTTAAAAAACTCAATTTACAGTCTAATTTCACATTATTTGTAAGCTGAACAAGGACACTTCTCTTTGACTGTGATCATATCTTTTCTTGGCCTCATTCCCCAAATATTTTAAAAATCATCTTTCATTGTAGTGTAACAAAACCCTAAAATTTGTACAGACTGTGGGTGTAAAGCTTAACGAATTTTTAGAATAAAGACACCCATAAATGTAACTAGGGAATAAAATAGGAATGTTAGTAAACCCTCTAAGACTTCTTTGTGCCCCTTTCTGGTCATTGCCCCCCCCCAGTGGAAGATTTCTGACTTATAATGCTCTACATAAGTTTTGCCTATTTTTAAACTTTATATAAATGAAATATTATAGTATATATTCTTATGTTTGGCTTCTTTGGCTCAAAATTATAGTTGTGAGATGTTGCGTGTAGGCATAGTTCATTTATCCTCATCACAGTAGTATTCCATTGTATAAATGCACAGCTATGGACTGAATGTTTGTGCCCCTTAAAATTCATATGTTGAAGCCCTAATCTCTAATGTGATGACATTTGGAGGTGGGGACTTGGGGAAGTAATTGGGTTTGGATGAAGACATGGGGCTGGAGCCCCATGATGGGAGTGGTGCCCTTTTAAGAGAATGAAGGGCTCGACGCTCTCTCTCTCTCAGCCACTTGAGGAAACAGCGAGAAGATGGCTGTTTGTGAACCAGGAAGAGGGTCCTCACCATGCTGGCGCCCTGATCTTGAACTTCCAGACTGTAGAACTCTGAGAAATAAATTTCTTTTGATTAAGCTGTTCAGTCTATAATATTTTGTTATAGCAGTCCAGGCTGACTAAGACAATACAATAATTTTTTTTTTATCCTTTTTTCCACTGATGGACATTTGAGTCATATATAACCTTGGGTAGATATGTTTGCTTTTCTTTTGGTTATATACCCAGGAGTCAATTTACTGAGTCATTGGGAACAGGTATATTTAGATTTAGTAAATGACTAGTTTTAGCTGATTTTCTCATGCTATTAGCAATTTGGATGTCTTCTTTTATGAAATGTGTGGTTAAGTCATTTGCCCATTGTTTTATTAGCTTGCTTAGCTTTTACTTATGATTTCTGGAAGTTCATTATGAGTCTTCTATTAGATACCTGTATTGAAAATATCATCTCTTTGTCTATCATTTGTCCTTTCAATCTCTTAATGATATCTTTTGATAAGAAGTTGTTCCATTTAGCATTTTCCCCATTATAGTTAGTAATGTTTACGTCTTGTTTATGAAATCCATTTCAACCCCCACTCACAAGATTTCTATAATCATAGGCATTGCCACATACCAAGATATTTATTACGCTCCTGAAGTTCTTCCCACTCAAACCTCCTCCAGATTCTCAATCTCCTAGATTGTGGTAACAGTTGGCAGAAAGCTTCTAAAATAATAAATGTACCACTTTTATCCATCTTACCCTTTACTTTCAGCCTACTTGTTTTGGGGAAGTTGCTGATTATAATTAATATTGTAAAATTGTGGGACTAATGGAGACATGGAGAGTGTGCAAGGAATTTAACATTATTGGCTGCTTCACAAATAAGCTCCTGCAGGGTAGGCTGATGATTATTCAATGTTTTAGTAGTTAAAGACTCTAGGTCACTAAGTTGAGAATTTGGAAGGTATAAAGAATTTTAATACTGTGCTGCAAACTCTGAGTCATATGAAACAAATCTTAAATATACTGTTATATAAATTCTGGGTAAAGTTATTTAAATCTTGTGCCTTCTTTTTAGTGTAAATTTCTTACAAATATTGGAATTGTATGTTGGTATTAGTTTTCACTGTATTTGAACTATATCTTGGGATCACTGTTTCTACTTGTTTATTTTTTAAATGTTTTTGTAGTTATTTTAGTGGGAAATGTCTCCCCCATTTTCCTTAATGCCAACTATTTCTGTCTCTAAGGATTTCTATGTGAAATATTGCAAGGCCTAAGGCACTTTGCATGTGTGTGTGTGTATTTACTAGAACAGATTCTCAAGAAAGTCTGATAGATGATGATGTGAGCCTGAATGAAAATCAGTCTTATAATTTTAGGAAGTACCAAAGAGAAATTTAAGCATCACTTCATCAAGGTAATTTAGTAATAAAAATTTTAGGAGAGGCTAGTGACCTGAAAAGGAGTATAATCGATAAATGCAGTGAAACTATAGAATTTAATGTAGTTTTTGATTGTATAAACTACATTAATGTCAACAAGGAAATACTCATGTTAGAACCAATGCTTAATGAAAAATCTAAAAGAGTATTTAGCCCATTTGCATATATTTTCACTCTGTCATTGAATTAAACACTAAGCTGTTGGAGGAGGTAATGAAGAAGACATGACTGCTGGTTGACCCTCAAGATGGACCCAGGCAGTCAGTCTTCTCCCCACTCCCCTGTCCTTGGAATGGATGCTCTGCCTACAGTCCCACAGTCAAGAGAGTAAGGTGGTGTTGAAACCATCTGGGCTGTCTACATGACTGAATCCAGTTAAAGTCTCTCTATAAACATTTAAGATTCTGGAAGGTAAGTATGGAGCTCTACTCATTTTGCCTCTGCCCTAGACAAGCCTTATAAGTAAGTTCCCTTGCTTATTAAACCTGCCACCTACCAGTCTGGAGTGTTCTGTCTCTTTCTTCAATCTCTCCTTGCCCTCTATTTGAGAGGGCCAGTTTGAGAACAACATAAGCCAGGAAGGTTAAAATAAAAGTTTCTTCTTATTTCTTTAAGTCATAGAGGAGGGTAAATGAACATTAAAATGAATCATGTTTCATTTATAGTCTTTCACAGGGGACTGAATTAATTAAGACCAACCTGTGGCCGATTCATTATGAGATTGATTTTTAAGATTCTAACGTATGCAACAATATTAAACCAAGCAAGAATCAGTTTATGCTATTTGCCAATATTTTCTTTTTATTTTCTAATACTTGGTATCCTATTCAGATCATGACTGTAATATATCTGATAACCTTTCCTTGAAAGAATATGAGAAATACAAAAGCTAACTACTGTGTATGTCTAAGGATTTTTTCTATATCTCTTTAATATTTTTCCTCTAAATATAATATTTATTTGACTTTTAAATCAGTCATGATGCATTCTACAAGAGATTTGAAACAAACTTTAGTTTAAATATAATTTTGAAATTTTAAAAATATTTGTATTTGAAAGTTAGTTCAAATAAAAAATAGCATTAAACATCTATGGAAAAATGCAACAGAGTGAATATTTGCTTGAAATATGGCATGGATACGAGTTTGCTTCTTCCAAGTTAATCTTTAGAGTAATGCATTACTAGTTGAGCTGTAAGACAATGCAGCAATAACCTCAGATCCATTACCTCTCTCTAAGAGACCCAAACAAGGCTTCTTGACAACCAAATGCAAATTACCACGCCACAAGGACTGCTGACCCTTACAAAATATTGGATACATTCCATGAACCTTTTGATGTTGCTGCTTTCTCGGTCAATTGCATTGAGATCTCTCCTTATGTAGTTGAAACACATTCAGAGTCAAATCCTCCAGAAAATTCCTTTATGATCCTGCTTAGGCATGTTCCTTAGAAAATTTTGAAGCCAGTAAAGCTATGTGTTTTTCAACAATTCTAGGGTTTTCAAATTAATTGACTCAAAAGTCACTTACTTTGGGTGTATGATTCACTTGAACCATTTTAAGGATAAATGTATTAATGTTGAATGTTTTAGATCTAAACAGACAAATTGGATAATCAGAGTTAGAACAAGGGAAAAATTAATTTAAAAATAAAACATCTCCACAGCTGAAATGTGTGGAGTTATTGTTGTTGTTCTTCTTCTATTTATTTCTACTTCTTCTTTATTAAAGGACTGAAAATGCTATACTGGAAAATATTCATTTAATGCAAGATAAAGCAGTTAATGACATACAGAGGAACAAGAGGACAGGAGATATATACAAAATACAAACTAAACCACAAGCCATAAATCCAACTATATATATAATAACATTAAATGTAAATGGATTAAATAATCCAATCAAAAGGTAGAGTCTGTCAATATAGTTAAAATAAACAATATCTGATTATATGCTGTCTGCAGGAGAAACAATGTGAATGCAAAGATACAAATAGATTGAAAGTAAAATGATGGAAAAAATATACAAACAGAAACCACAGAAAACTAGAGTAGCTATACTAATATCAGATGAAATAGACTATAAAACAAAAATGTTACTAGAGATAAAGAAAATGCAGATGAAAGAGAATTTATCTGAAGATCCATGGCACGAAAGGAACAAAAATTGAAGTTCATGGCATACGTAGGCATAAATGGAAAAATCTTGTTAAAACTCCTAGAATTTTAACTGGGCATGAATTGTCTAAAGATCACAGGCATAACAGGAATATACATGGCTCAAAGACTTAAGCCCAACTTAGAATCTTCTCAATAGCTGTGTAGATTAAACTGATTCAGGGTTGCCAGAGTCGCTGTCTTCTAATGTGGAATGTGACACATTGAGGGTCTAAGTTTTTTCTACTGTTTTTCTTTGGCCATGCCTGCAACTCAATAAAACATGCATACATGGAGACAAGGAAGCATGAACAAACCCAAGACAGACAATAGAGCAAGAAGAATCAGATAATAGAAAAGTTTATAAGAGCATATTTTGAGCTATTTTATGGCAATATATAGGAAATTTTAGATAAAAATCTAAAAATTACTGGTAAAATATTGGTGAAACATATGACAGGAGAAAGAGGAAATCTGAATTATAACTAAAGCCAGATTCAAATAATAGTCAACACTCTTTCCACATAGAAAACTTCAAACAGTTGGATTCATTGATGAATTCTATCCGACATCTGTATACCAAATAATCTCAATCATATACAAACATTCCCAGATTTAGAATAAAAATAGTGACATTTCCTCTAAATATTTTATGATGCTAATAAGCACCTTAAAACAAAACTTAAGGACAGCAAAATAAAGAAAAAATTCCAAAGCCAATAAATTTCAAGAATGTTCATACAAAAATCCTAAGCAATATATTAGATAGTAAAGTGAACAATCTAAGAAGCATAATTCATCATGACTTGGTTGGGCTAACACAAGGAATGCATTAAAATTAATGTAACTTGCCACATTGAAGTTTAAAGCAAAAAAGAAAAAATCATTTCTACACAGTTTTAACAGCTTCCTATTCAGCCCTTTGTTAAGGAAGTAATTCCCGCTCTAGGATTATGGAGATGGCCAAACACTGCTTGGGGGAGGAGGACTTAGCAAACCACATAGGGGCACAAAGGAGCTGTGCTTGGGAACAGAGTGAACAAGCAGGGCCTGTGGGAGGTGGGTTTCCATGTACCAAGAGAATGAGCTGCCCCTGGTTCCCAAGGAAAGATGTGATTGGCTTGTTTGAATAATTCTGTGAGCTCACAGGGAACTGACACCCACACTCCAGGATAAGCAGGAACTGTACCTTGTACATTTGGTAAGGGGGGGCTGTTTGGTTAGGGGACCTTATCCTTGGGAACAGAGTGAGAAGGAGACCTTGCAGTTAGGCTATTTGAAGCCCTTCTGATTTTAACAGATGACAACACACAATATTGAACCTTAATTTTAGGCCTTACACCACAAGTATATGCAGAGGAATGTTTATATAGAGTATAGTTAGGATGAGCTGTCTACTTAGAGTAAATCCTACAGTAATGCGTTACTTTCATGAGAACAATCTTATTGAAACCCTACATTGCTTAGTTTTATTCTGAAGCAAGTGAGAAGGTCCAGATAGGGGTTAAGAGAAATGTGTAGGTTTCAATAATAAAATCATAACTTGTGGTTGCTTCTACCCTCTTCACTTCTCTATCTCCATTTTATTAATTATCAAGAGTTTCTGGTTTTATCACTGTTTTCTGTCAAATTTCCTCTCATTTCGTAAAGTATCTATAATTCATGTAATCTGAAGTGCATGAAAATGAAAGCAGGTGACCCTTGAAGGACATTTGGTCCACGCCTCCTGGATGTTTTGGACAGAACCAAACGTCTGGTAATCCAGATGAGGCAGGTAGATAATGGTAACTTGCTTTCACTGACCTATAGACCAGGTGAAATATAACATTATTACAACCAACTTACTGCAGACAAAACCAAAGCAAGTTTCAGCAAAATATCGAAGGAGATCAAATTTGAATTTCCCAATTCTGGCTAAATTGATCTCCTTAGGATGCTCACTACTGTCTCCTCACACCAGGGCTTCTTCTCTTTACTATTGATAGGCTAATAATTGAGGAAATCTGATTTTCCTAACTCCAAGTTGATTAATAAATCTGGGAGAAGTGGTTTAGAGGATTAAGCATCAGCATTTTCAAGATATTTTAATAATTTACAGGAGAGGTTTCAATTAAGACTGCTTGAAATTTCTATTTTTTCTATTATTTCAGAAATTAGCATCCCTGAATCCCAACAAATCACTACAAGTTAATTAATAGAAATTAGTATGAGTAGAGAACCCCCTGTAAAGATTAGTGGTTGTAGGTTTTTCAGAACAATTAAAATATTTTACTTATTAACCCTGCTGAATCTCTGATTTGTGAAATTTTAACAAAGTGAAGTTACAAAGCTGTGTTTTCCTGTGATTAGAGGTTGAAATGTTTCCAAAGATAACATATTTTATCTGACTTCCCTGATATACATAGTCTCATTTCAAGGATAAGTACTCTTGACCCACAATTTAAAAAATTATCAAAATATTTATCCATTAAATATAGTTTTAAATTATTTTGTATGAAAACTTCTTTGGTTTGACTCCTTTAACAATCATAACCAGACATATCTTTAATGACTAATTTTACAGAAGTGGACTACAGAGTTATTCTTCCTTTTAATGCACGTTTTATACGTTCCTTTGGAAAATAATTAGATCGGTAATTAAATATTAATATTTAAAATGTTAAGAGGAGTACCATTGAGGGCTAGAGCATGGTTTAATTTTTAAACAAGGATTTCATATCTACTCTTGGGACAAAGAAGTATTCTTCAACTTATTTTTACTGTCTATGAGGAAACTGAAATCACTTTGAATGATCACCATCCACTGTTTGTTTATAAAATTTTCTTTACCATGAATTGTTATCCTGGCTGGCAAAGACATCTTCAAATATACTGTGGATTATTGGTCTCTGAAATTGTCTTGAATTGGATGCAAAATGCCAGATGAGGTTCATATAACATGTCACTATTAATTAGGTGGAAAATTCCTGCCGAGTAGCTTATTGTAGGCAAAATAAATGGTTTTCATTAACTAGTAATTAACCTGGCTGCATTATGAAGGTCAAAAATTAGTCTATGGCATACAACACCTTACCCACAGGTTTCAAAAGATAAATTTATCAATCTAAATACTCTCTGGATAATACAAGTAATGACAGAGTTAGAATCACAGTAGATCAATAAACAATGACAAAATTCCAAATAGAATAGAGTTAGATGTTATATCTAGTAGGAAGATAATGAACTTTTATTGACCATTCACTGTGTATCTTGTGTTATAACTTACGTCCTTATCTTATTTAATTTTCTTTAGAAATGGAAAAGATGATTCTATTATTTCCAAGTTTAATCCAAGGAATTAGAGGTCCAGAGATATCATTTTTCCTAAGTCAGAAGTAAGAAATAGCTGGGAAATAATTCCTTTTGACAGTCTACTAGCTGCCAAATATGTACTGTCCTAGTAGCAGGGAAAAAATAATTTAAAAAGGAAATAGATGCAGACTGATATATGAGTACTTACCTACAGATTGAACTATGAATAAATGAGCAACATAATTAATGTATATATTAATGTATAAGTTGACAGGCATACTTTGTTGCAACCAATTTGGTTGCTAATTCTATATATAAAGTTTTAAACAGTGGAAATTATAGTGGTGGGGGAAAATAGGGAAATGGTGGAATCTAGAGACAATGAGAGTTAATGCCATAGTATTGTAACTCATATGAGAAAAGTGAACATTCAGGCATTGTTTTTAAAATTTAATTTAAAAATAGTGACTATAAATAACCTTAGAATGTATTGGTTTATTTGTTGAGACCACAGAAAACATGCACATCTATTGATTTGGAGTAGAATTTTTTCATGAGGTTAATTAAAATTACAATTTTCAATTTTTTCAAAGTTGTTAATTTTGGGAAAGAAATTAGAATGGAGGGATTAGTTGTTTTCTGTAAGGTTAAGAAGGGTGAGGAGTATACTGTCACTGACAAGGAGAGAACTTAAATAATTCTGGTACTGTATGTGAGCTAGCTCTTCCTTGGTTTGTGGGGAAAAGTGATAGCATCTTTGTGATTATATTTTAATGTGTGTCTGCACCTATAATTGAAGCAGAGGGACTGGCAGCTGCAGTAATAGTAAACTGAACAGAGATTCAGTCCATATTTGGAAGATTCATTCTCTGAGGTCATGGTATTGAAGTCAATTAGCATCAGCAGGACCAATTGGGCAGGGCATTAATGTTTGTCTGCACTAGCACACAGCAATAATGACCAGGCCGGAAACAGACACCTACTCCCCTCTGCGAAGGGATGAGGCTATGGAGAGGCAAATAAAGTATTCATGTGGGCACAAAATTTAAGAGGACGTGACTGACTCCAGCAATCAAGACAAATAATATTTTAAGGCATAATTTTAAAAGATCAAAATCAACGCAAGAAATCTAAAATAAAATATCAAAAATTTCAAAGTCAAAGCTAATCAAAATTTTAATAAAGTTAATGAAAATTTTAAAAGTCAACTGCAGGCTAATATTTTAATAATACTTTGAAAAGTATCTCCTTCAGAAGAAAATAACATTATCCAGACTCTCTATAATGTATCATTCACAATGTCAATGGTACAATCTGTATTAGTCAGGGTTCTCCAGAGAAACAGACCAATAGGACATATATAGATATGTAAAGAGATTTATTCTAGGAATTGGTTCACATGATTATGGAGGCTGAGAAGTTTCACGATATGCCATCTGTAAACTGGAGAACTAGGAAAGCCAATGGTATAATTCAGTCTGAGTCCAAAGGCTGGAGAACCAGGGGAGCTGATGATGTAACTCCCAGTTTGAGGTTGAAGGCCTGAAAACCCAGGGGTCTGCTGGTATAAGCACTGGAGTCCAATGGCCCATGAACCAGGGGCTCTGATGTCCAAGGGCAGGAAAAGATGGATGTCCCAGCTCAAGAAGAGAGAGAAAGAACTCACCCTTTCTCGACCTTTTTGTTCTATTTGGGCCTTCACCTGATGGGATGATGGCAACCCACAGTGGTGAGGGTAGATCTTCTTTATTCAGCCTATTGACTCAAATGCTAAACTCTTTCATTAACACCCTCACAGACACACCCAGAAGTAATGTTTTACCAGCTATCTGGGCATCTCTTAGCTCAGCCAAACTGACACAAAATTAACCATCACATTGTCCAAAATCACTAGTCATATGAGCACTAAGAATAGATGATTCACGCTCAGGAGAACAAGCAATCAATGCAGACCATCCACAACATGACCTAGATGTTGGAATTAGCAGGCATGGGTTTTTATAACAGATAGTATAACTATGCTTAAAAGTGTAAAGAAAAATATGCACAAAGTAAATGAAAATATAGGAAAACTGAGAAGTAAAATGCAAACTAGAGAGAGAGATTTAGTTTAGGGAATTATCTCAGGTATGGGGGCTGGCAAGTCCAAAATCTGTAGAGCAAGCAGGCCAACAGGCTGGAAATTCAGGGAAGAGTTGATATTGCAGTCCTGAGTCTGAAATCTTCAGACTGGAACCTCAGGCAGGGTTTCTATGTAGCAGTCTTGTGGAAGAATCACTTCTCGCCCAGGAAACCTCAATCTTAGCTCTTAAGTCCTTTAACTGATTGGATGAGGCCCACCCACAAAATGAGGGTAATTTACCTTGCTCAAAATCTACTGATTTAAATGTTAATCACATCTAAAAAATACCTTCATAACAAAATCAAGAATGTGTTTGACCAAACAGCTGACATAAAATTAATCATCACAAATTGTTGTCTTTATTTTTTTAAGTATAAACTTAAGCAATATGCATCAATGGAATGGGTAAATAAATAATTGCCTCTTGGGGACAGTGTTTGGCTATTCTTTATCAGCCTGATATTTATTGATAGAGAAAAGACACACAAAAAGTGAAATTGGATAAAGGTGATATTTTTATTTTCAATTGTTTTTTAAAAATATGCGATCAATGTCTAATATTCTAAGGATTACGTAACAAAATCAAAAAAGATTTTTTTACTTGACTAGATTCATGTCTTCTGAATTCTTCAAAGAGTTAAAAATGAACTATCACACTTATTGATTTAGAACCATCAGATTTTACTTCAGGAAAATCTAATACCTTTCAAAATTTACAATTTTCATGTTAGCACAAAAAATTACTTCCTAACATTTCATTTTAAAAAACTTTTCTGCAGCCAAAGATTCCAATTTTTGAATTACAGTACTGCAAGACACATACAGAACTCACCTTCTTCAAAACATACAGAAGATATACTCCCTGAAATATAATTTTAAAATCCTTAAACAATTAGAAATACTATAAATTTAGCGATTTTTTAGGTAAAAATGTTGCTCCTACGGGATCATGTACCATTCTTATTTTTTCCCCCTCCCCAAAGCCCCAGTACATCATTGAATATTCTAGTTGTAGGTCCTCCTAGTTCTTCTATGTGAGCTGCTGCCACAGCATGGCTACTGACAGACAAATGGTGTGGTTCTGCCACTAGGAACCGAACCTGGGCTGCCGAAGCGGAGTGCACTGAACTTTAACCACTAGGCCACCAGGACTGGTGCCATGCACCTTTCTTAAAATCTATTCAGCACATATGTATAAATAATCCTTTTTTAAACCATTTGTATTTGAAATTCAGATACAGTGATGCTGAAGACAGCACTAAACAAACCTGAAAATTGCTGTAGCTTGATAAGTTTCATGTTATTGCCTTCATTAGAGACTGTATCATCTCTAGTATTTTCGAAGACTTGGTTTCAATAATGGGATAACTACACAGGAAATAAAGGATTTTCTTTCTTTTTTGACAATATTTCTTTCACTTTAATTGAATTAATTAAAGGTATTCAGTATATTTTTAAGACTTTAATCTTCAAAGACATTTAATTGTCAAATCAGTTACATTTTACACTTTTAAATTTTATAGCTTAAACCACCAATTATTGGAGGTGTTAAACATATCTTAGACAGCACTAACTCTCATACATCTGCCGTTCTGACATGTCCAAGTTGAAGGTCCTAAACAGTTTCTCATTAGACAGAATGCTAATCTTAGAAAAAGCCATTTCTTTTTTCTCCTCTTTGCATGTTTTTATCCTTTATATTGTAAGATGAGTACAGTGAAGCAACAGCTCCTAAGCATCAGGCATTAGCAGCTCTGCAGAGAAGAGAAGGCAGGGAAGAAATTTTCATTAACTGGATTGCAGGTTGGGTCCATTACACTTCAAAAAACCTTACTGCATTTTTATTCATTTATGAGGCAAGAGGAAAGAACATTTTTAAAGAAGAAATAATCTTTACTGCACCCACAGAAAGGCATGCTTTATAATCTACCTCAGAAAAGTTTATCTTCCTACTAGTCAGTTATTTGAAATCAATTATTCATTTATTTATTTGGTAATGACACAAAAGAGAATAAATTATGAAGATAAAATCTGCATGCCCTTTTTGTTTATCACAAGATTTAGAAGCTTTAGAAGCAGAAAGTAATGACCCTATGACCCACGAATTCCACAACTAGAGAAAATAGACTGTTGAAAAAT
This sequence comes from Tapirus indicus, assembly GCA_031878705.1. Lineage (NCBI taxonomy): Eukaryota > Metazoa > Chordata > Mammalia > Perissodactyla > Tapiridae > Tapirus > Tapirus indicus. The sequence continues at coordinate 9,358,570 of CM062917.1, forward strand.
CATGTTCTCCTGTTTTAGGAGAGCTACATAAAGATCTCCAATCAGCATTGTTTTTATTAGTAAAAATTTGGACACAATACAAACATTCATCCATTGAAGATTGGATAATTTTAGTATGGGCAAACAATGGATTACGGGGCCAGCCTCTGGCATAGTGGTTAAGTTTGACACACTCTGCTTCGGCATCCCAAGTTTGTGGGTTCAGATCCTGGGTGCAGACCTACACCACTAGTCAGCCATGCTGTGGTGGCAACCTACATACAAAATAGAGGAAAACTGGCACAGATGTTAGCTCAGGGCTAATCTTCCTCAGCAAAAAAACAAAAAAAACCCAATGGATTAAACTAAAATAAATAAAGGGTATTTTTATCAAAATCAGTAAGCTTCAAATACAAAATTTTAAGTGAATAAAAAGCATGTGGCAAAATGATCAGACAGTGCTACATTACTTATATAAATACAAATTGTTGATACACACACATATACGAATATATATATGTGATTGTATATATATATACATGTATGTGTGTATATATATATATACGTGTATATACACACACACACATACATATAACGGCAAATGGAGAGAAAGACATTCACTCAGCATCTCTGGCAAAAGATTGACAAATGATGGGTGGGGATAGAATTTCTGCAGTATATTTGTAAAGCTTTTTTTTTGGTGAGGAAGATTGGCCCTGAGCTAATATCCATTCTCATCCTCTTCTAATTTTTGTTATGTGGGATGCCACCACAGCCTGGCTTGATGATTGGTGCATAGGTCTGCACCCAAGATTTGAACCTGCAAACCCTGGGCCATTGAAGTGGAGCACACAACCTTAACCACTATGCCACTGGGCCAGCCCCCATGTAAAGCATTTTTTAATAGTTGAAAAATATATGAGAATATACATTATAGTAGATAAATCTGGGTAATCATTATATGACTCTTTGCTATATTAATCTCTATATGTTTTGGTCTTTGCAAAAAATCACAATAAAACAAAAAAAGATATTAAGATAAAACAAGCTGCGATAACAGATGGCTCTTGGGAAGGAGAGTCGTAGCTACTAATTAGGGACATTTGCATCCAATTGGATGTTTCACAAAGGAAATCAGCAACAGGCAGCTCTATTTTGGTTTAAATCAACTTTGCCTTCCTCCCTGAAAAATATATATTTTGTCTATCAAAACTTCTTAAGCTTTCTAAAAAGAAGAGCGATGAATGCTACAGAGTAAATAAGATTTTTTGAAAATCTTAAAGTCTAATCAGTATACTTTATGACACAAACTGAATATGTCACACTGAGTAATAGTGACGAATCAGCGATTGATGTACATTTATGATTCAATAATAAATTCAGGTGCATGTTAATATTTATTCCTCTATATATCCTTATTTAAAACTCAAATAATCACAAGTATGTTAAAAAACACTATAATGTTATTCTCATAAACAGTACCATTCACAGATTATAAAATAGATGTTCATAATCTTGAGAAAAAAAATCAGGGTCCAAAGAAAATGTTTCCAATGGAGCAGAACTATCAAGAGCCCTGTGCATACCTATAAGAAAGTGAAATTCTATAAATTGGAGGAAAAAACTTATAATGATGAAACTGATGAAATCTCTCAGCTTGCCTAGTAAAGTTGCCCATAGAAAATGAGGATTGAAGCCTCATTTCTCCTACAAACATATATTTAAAAATGGGACTACTTAATAGCTCCCTGCTGCTTTTATTGGAAAGGCAGTTAGATATAACACAAATTCCACTTCATATTTCGTCTCTGATGCCACACTTAATAATAATGATCTCAAATAAGGTCACATGGTGAGGCATAATTCTGCTGCTCACAATAAAAAGTGCCATTTTCAGAAGATATTCAGAACATAAAAAGTGAAATTGTTCACATATACCTAAAGCTGGTTTTGTATAATATTTTATCACTGGCATATAAAGCAGGAAAATCTCAAGTTATCATCAAGAAGGTACAGTCACTGGAAAAGAAATAAGACATTTTCTCTGTAAACAAGAGAAAGTACTTAGAAATGCTCTAATGTGGCTGTTTCACTATGAGAAATTAGCTTAATAATCACAATTTATTTGTGTTTTCTGTGTAAACAAAATGATTCACCAGATTAGAATAACAGAATGTAGAAATGGACAGAAAACTAATGGACAATAATTGGATATTTCCTAGGTACTTTGGTACATTTCTCTAGAGTATTTTTATAGTCCTAGAATATCTAGTCAAAAACCACCAGGAAAGTATATATGAGTTCAAAATCACACATAGCTTTTATAAGGTATTTGCAATGTACTCCACCTTAATTTTCAATCTAGAATATTAGATTTAGATGGAATCTTAGTCATCATCTGTCCATGTCTTTGATTTACAGATGAGGAAACTGAAGTCCAAATGAGTCCATGGTATCAGATGTTTCGAAGTGGAGCCAAGAGTAGAAATGTCCCAGGTTTTGTTCATTCTGGAACACCTGGACAATTTTTCTTCTTAAGAAACATAAAGAAGAAATAAGTCAATGGAATAAACCAGCTATACACCTCATTAAAAAACAACTACTATATTATGAATGAGGGTAATTGTTATATAACAAGGGAATAAAAGTTCTCATGTCAAATTATCATATAGGAAGAATGTTAAAGTAAGACATTGGCAGTCAGAAACAAGAACAAAAGAGAGTCTTGAAAATGTCATTCTTGGGTTGTGTTTAACAACAATTTATAAAAGCTTTTATGTAAATAATAGTTTTATGCCAAGAATTGTGCTAGTCATCAAGATTACAAAGATGAATAACACATTCCCTGCTTTTTTGTTTCCCTCTTTTGGTGAGGAAGACCAGCCCTGAGCTAACATCTGTTGCCAATCCTCCTCTTTTTACTGAGGAAGATTGGCCCTGGACTAACATCCGTGCCCATCTTCCTCTACCTTATATGTGGGACGCCTGCCACAGCATGGCTTGATAAGCACAGGATCTGAACCTGCAAACCTGGGCTGGTCCACGAAAGTGGGGCACCTGAACTAAACTACTATGCCACCAGATGGGCTGTCACACATTCTCTGCTTTTAAGACTGTCAAAAGCTTTGGTGGGAGAGAATGATGTGTAAAAATATATTAAGGGCAATGAGGAAAGTGCTATAATCAAAGTTTGTAGAAATTGCTATGGGAATATTTTATTACAGGTGGAGATCAAGAAAAACTTCACAGAGTAAGTAATGATTTAGTGATCTTGAAAAGTGGATAGGGTTAGCAAGGTGTAAAAAAAGCTGGTGTGGAGTTTAGGGAAGAATGTTAAGATTGACAACTGTTCTGGAAAAAGAGAGAGGAGAGGACAAGTAGGAGGGGCATGAGAGACTGTGGAATTGGTGATGCACCAGTAGTGGCTCTGTGGGTAGCCCAGGGATGGGAAAGGACGATGGGAGATAAGACTGGAGACAGGAAATCATGTCCATTGCAGAGCACACGTCATTGCAGTCCCCCTCCCAACACCGGGCATTCGGTGGGAAGAAGGGAGGCAAGGCCCCTCCCTCACATTTTAAGCGTTGCCCGCCATGTTCAAGATTGGAATCCATGTTGTGATGTGGGGAGAGGGGTTGAAGGGGTCTGAGTGGGGCCCTTACTTCATCGGGTTTGAGTTTCAGAAAGCTGATTCTGGCACTTCTGATGAGAGTGAAGAAGCAGGATGATATTCCAAGCAAAGGAACTCAGTTCTCAGACTGAGAATTTCTTTTGAAGTAGTTCCATAGTCTCCAGGAGGTCTGACAGTGACTGGGGTGCAGAAAATGCCGGCCATTCTGGCCCCCACCGTGCTGCCTCTCCAAAAACCTCCTTGTATGGAAGGGGAAACCTTTGCTATTGTTCTCTAAGAAGGTGTTGGAAAGTGAAAATAGTTTCCTAAATGGCAAAACGGCCTAAATGGTGGAGAAGAGATAAACAGGGTCTCTCTTTCTGTGAGCTCTGGTACTAAGAAATGTTCAGTTGATCCCAGGAATTGGACCTTCCACTCTGGTGATGGGCCTCCCTCTGCTGCTTATCAGTGGGTAGGGGCCTCATGTGAGGGTTCCGTGGACAGTTCTTCCAGTGTCCCACTAAACCACAATTTCCAACAGAGCCTTTATATGTTACAGAGCTGACGGTTTAGCCATCGTCCGCGGCTCCTTTTTATTTCTTAACTTGTTCAGAACAAAGGAAGAGAAATGCTATTTACTGGAGGCCCAACACTTAGTGAAGAGTAGGTATTCACTAGATTTCTGCTGAATGGATGGAGATAACACTTAATCAGACTCAATAAATGAGAGGAAAATTTAATTAGCTTTAAAGTCTTGTAAGTACAGCTATACTTAAAAAAAAATCTCTTGCTTGCAAAAACTGTTGGTTTAATGAGTCATTTGCAATGGAATGGGCTTTGTGAATATTTATCTCTTCAATATTATGCAGCAGGCATATTAGTAAAATATTGGACCATACAGATTCAGTGGCAAAATGGCAGCTAACCTAGAGATTTAAAATGATTATAATCATAAGTGTAGGCAACTAGGAAAACTTATGTGTTCAATGAGAAAGGAGAAAAAAGTGATGCCAGTTTCAGAATAAGACAGTTGTAGGGCATTTTATCTTCTGGACCGTCACAAAATCTTTTGTGCCTCGCCATCCCAAAAGATCCCTTCTAACCACATTCAGCATTGCTAACAATTATTTTTAGGATAATCTAAAGTCCACTTTATTATTATCGTTGAAAAATTTGGGGGACATTTCTATTCACCCATACCTTTACTGTTAGAATGTGTCTGGGCATAGTAGATGTCTAGAGAGACAAATTTGTATCACATAAACACTTCGAGGAAGGTTAAAGGCAAACTGAAGTGTTGCTTTCACCTTAGGCACAAATTTTAAAATTCAGTTATTTACCTCTTAACACATTAACGTTTTACAACTTATTTTGAAAAAAATATAACAGAGGTGCTAGGTCAAAATTAAGATTTGTTTGAAGAAACTAACATTCACATGAACTATATTTCACACTTAGGAGATCAAATTTAAATTTTCGTATACAACTAAGCATGAAAATTCCCAAGAATTAATATTTTTTTTACACTCAGTCTGACTCCAAGGTGTACATTAGTTATTCCTTGTTGATCTTCTCAGATAATTTGTGTTATTTTTCATCAGTAACGGCACACATACGTGCACGCACACACACACAAGTGCACACACACACACATAATTCCACAGATGTTCTATGGACTGATTTTGTACGACTCTTCCTCCTCATTATCCACTTCTGTGGAATATTTGTAGGCACTTTTGATACTTAGCTTCCCACAGAGATCTTTGTCACTTTTCTAATCTAAAAGAAGGAGGGAAAAATGTGACTAGCAGACTAAATACTCAAATCTAGAATAAACCAAAAAAACTCTAAAGTAATCCAAATAGCGAAGAACACTTGACACTTAAAGAAGTAAATATGATTAGAATGAGAATTATGTTTCAGGCAAATACTTCCAACCATGTACATTATTGGGTTATTTGACCCTTAGAAAATTTCCCTCTGCGGAGAAGGTTTCCACTACTGTCAGTCCAACCAAAGAGTGGTCCATGGCTTCACCTACTAGAGGCTGATTGGGTGTCATTTTATCTCCCCGATACGTGCACGCTTCCCTCACCAGGATCATTTGGTGGAAGTGGCAAATCACCAAAGATAACCATGTTAAATTCATAAGAGAGTTTTTAAATTTTAAAGTATTTAAATTCTCCAAAATTATTGTATAACCAACTCCCTATTTTTTTCAAACGGCTTGGACTTAGGATGTTTTTCAAGGAGTCTTTCTCCCTTGCTATTCTCAGACCCTTGAGTTCAGTCGCTAAGATCACCATGGAAAAGACCACTGTATATGTTGTGGCATAGGATTGTCCATGAAGTATAAGTTGAGTCAAACGCAAGGACATCAGAGTTCAATCTGTTTTTTGTTGTGGTTGTTGTTGGTTTCATTCATTCATTAAACAAATATGTGTTCAGAATGTACTATGGTCCCAGTGCCCTATTAGGTACTGAATGGTTTTCTCGTGTGATGTAGATGAATTCTAAAATGAAGCCTTGTTTATTTTGTCATGCCAGAGTAGACATGTTGAACATTTTAAAGCCACTAACTATATTTTCTCTAAAGCTGGCCCTGGGCTACCCCTCACTTCCTCTTCTGCATTTCATTTTGAGTGTGCGTGTGTGTGTAGACAAATGACATGTACCTACTTTTTGTGCATTCATCTTTCCTTCTAGCTGTGAGCTATTTCAGAGCATGCACTTTTTATGCCCAACATTTAGTCAGTGACTAACATGTAATAGTTGCCCAGAAAATGTCTAGGAAAAGAATGAATAACTTCATTTGGTTAATAATTTAAATATATAAACCTATTTTAATTTAAAAATAGATTAAATGGTATCTTAAAACCATTAAATTTTAAAAATCAATTTGATTTGTTAAAATTTATATATATTTTATAGTAGTACATTTTTAACAATGAGTAGAGCTGATTTTCAGAGTAAGTTACATGGTATCTATCCCTGAAAGATTGGACTTCATGTTCTCTATAATTCAATACAAATCATGGTTAATAGTGTTTAATTAAAACATCTAGCAAAGTCGTCAAATAGTGTCCTAAAGAAATTTATGAAAGCTTTTGTTTGCATTTGCTTTAATATTTTAACTGGTACAAATCAATTGCAGGTGCTGGTATGGAAATTGATTTCGAGGCCTCAGAGTTCAGCTTCCAAAGCAACAAAACCCCAAATACAGAGCACCGGTCATCCTCTTCTCCGTCACAAGAGATGCAGAAAATTGGGGAATTAAAAGGAAAACAGGCAACTGGAAACACTGCATAAAAAAGATACACCCTAAATCCTGGCCAGTGTTCTTCCTAGGGTACATACAATCCGTGTATTTCAAAACAATTGCCATTTTTTTCTCTCTCTCTCTTTTTTTAATAGCAATAATCCTAATTTAATGTTAACATCCAGACATTTTTAACAACAGTTATATCTTTCTGTTTTAAAATCTCAATTATTATGGTTAATATGCCCTCACCAGGATGGAGGGGAGTGGGGAGGAAGATAAAAATATATTTAGTGTCTCTGATTGATAGAGACGCAGATTAACCTTAGTCAATTATCAGTATGGTACTCTTAAGTTCACGAAAATAGCATATGTTGCATTTTGAAAACAATTATTCGTGAAACTCTTTAAATGTATAGCAATCCTAGGTAATTGAACTTTTAGATTCAGTTGTATGAAAACTAGGAATTATAGTGGAAAATAGTTCTGAGAGCAATCCATTCGTTCTTTTTTGACGGGGAAGTTGATAGTATAATGCACTGAATTTGCAGGAGTCAGATTTCTGTCCTTTTTAACAATATGAAACAGGGCACTTATCTTAAAAATTACTCTTTGTGAAAACATCCACACCTCTTGCAAAGAGATATCGACACGCATACACACAATGTACAGAGGATTCATTTACTTATTTAGACATTCAGAAAATAATTTTTGAATGCTGACTCTGAGCCAATGATGGTTATAGTTACTCAACTAAAACCGACATGTTCTCTGCTTTTGTGGAGTTTACAATCTGGTGAGCAAGATGGTAGAAGGGGTTTAAGTCACGATTTACCTATTTTTGCTGAAACTACAAAACAAAATCCTTCTGGATACCTAGCACCTTCCTCAGCCATCGCTGGAGGCCATGCTGTGGAGATGCATGTAACTAGCCTTTCTAAAAATATTTTTTCTTAATATACCTGTGTTAAAATTTTTTTAAACTTTTTTATTTGCAGACTAAAATCCAAACTTGGTTATTCTGGTATTTAAGACCTTTCAAAATCTCATTAACCTACCTGACCTCTGACTACTCTCCTTCCTAACCTGTTACCTATTTCACCTACTTTATAGTACTTAATACCATCAGAAATTATTTTATTTAGTAAAATGAGGCTCTTAAGGGCATAGACTTGGTTTATCTTTTTCACCTCAGCACTTCCGAGCATCGAGGAGAGGATCAGGCAGTTGGTACGGCTCTATAAATATGCCCACCAACTTCCTCCTTTCCATAATCTCTCCTCCAGGTGGCTCATTGTTCTTGAAAATACCTTATACTTTCACACCTGAATTTTCACATACACTGTAACTGCCTGGAAAAACTTTGCAGCAATTCTTAACTTGTTTCATTCACACTATCAAGTGTTTGGTCAATCACAGCTTGAAATCACATTACCCTTATTTATTATTTCACAATTAATATTGTCCTACCTCATGCAAACTTTTAATTTATTTTTTCAGTTGTTCCTTAAATATGCTATTGATTGGCTGATTATGTTTTGGTTTCTAAACTAGAATATAATCCTTTAAGACGGGAGTAAGATCCCACTTTATTTTAGTATTAACAATGAAACTAATAGTAATATAATGTTTTCAGTGTTGTATTTATTGTGTGTCTACTCTGTATCAGGTCAATAGGGAGTCTTCCAAATTGATCCCTAAGTGTTTGGCCCATCATATCATTGCATCTTCTAGTTTGTATTTCCCACTGTCTCAGGTAAGTATTTCATGATGGTTGATTTTATTTCAAAATAATATGGGTCTTCTACGACCTACTGACAGCAGAAAAAAAGTAGCAGCTAATAGTTATAAATAAGTAGAGTTATATAATTATAGCTATTTCAGACCAGTTGGGATAGGGAACATACTTGCACCTCTCAGTGTGGCACAAATATCATGATACCACAATCATTAATGTGATGGTGGGCTCTGCATCATTGGCAATTATGGCCGTTGGGTTTAGTGTGCTCTGCTTAGATCATAGGACTGTAAAAATGTGTTCTACATTTTTAAAGTTTTCCATGCAGTAAAATTTAATATATGAGGGAAAAGGTAGTAAAGGGAAAGGGATTGTATACTATGCAAAACGAAAAAATATGCAACAATGAACTGCTATAACAGTCACGGATACCGAAGATGAGATGCAACAGCAGTAACACGTTATTGCCGAGTAGAACAACTCATTTCTGGACATACTTGATTTGCCAGTTATTTGCTCCTTCTCAGCTTCAAATCCTCCCTTCTTTGTCTTGCTTTGTGAGATAGGACCTGGATTCTGCAAACTGTCTTTCCTTTGCTGTCTCCTTGTAAGTGTCTGCCTATAGGGGTCAACTGGGGAGACTGCTGGGCTGGAGGAAGGAAGGGCTTTCTCTTCTTCTTCCTGCTTTGTTTTTGTTCTTGCATTTTCCTGTGGCGGCCAAAGGGCTGTTGAGTGCTGCTGGTCTCTTAGGGTTCCCTGTGGCACCAGCCCCCAGCCATTGCTTCATTCCCCAGCAGTGGTGGTGTGTTCTTACAGCAGCCACACCATCTCCTAATTTAGTAGTTTCAAGCATCTCAATCTCCACTTTGTGGGCCCTCCTCTAAGTTTCTCTGAATCTTCCTTGTGCACATTTGTAACTGGGGTGCAAGAGGACCTCTTGGTTGTCTAACTCCCAGAAGCAGTCTTAGCTAGAACAAGTTTTGTTTGTTTGTTTTCAGCCGGTACTCTCAACTCCAATGGCATTAGATTCCTAATCTAGACGTTGGAAATGGCAGGTTTTTTCCCCCAGCACTAAATTAAGAAAGATGCAGTGTGTCACTTGTTAATCCTGTGCCCACAAACAAGACATGGCCTATGTACTTTTTTCTCTTCCTCCTCATACCTGCTATGGAATGAGGTAAAGATTGAGGTTCAAGCAGATTAGTTCTCCTTAAGAACTTCTTTCAGCATTTTACATCTTGGAATCCAAAGACTGGAGAGAGGACTTTATATTATAATGTAGCATGGACAGCCATTAAGGAACTAAATAGCTTTATTATTCTATTTTTAAAATTGCATTCATACCAAAAGACTACATTTTAAATTATTGCTTAGGAGGGGATGCAAAGCACAGGTAACAGAATTCCTGTTACAAGTTGATGCCGATTAAGGAAAAGCATGTAAAATGCCCAAGAATAAGTCCTTCTGTAGAGAAGGGTTTTATAGTTACGTCTTCATATTTACAACTGGCAGAAGATTAATAGTAAATAACTGTCAACCAAGTCTAGGATGGAAAAGAACCACTAAGGAGGCAAAAGTACCTTATGTCTTCCAATATTCAGGTACTATGAGGACATTAGGAGGATGATTAAGGTGCAACCACACAGTATCCAGGTTTAATATGGCATATGGCACATTTCATGCCTAACTGTGCATCTCAATGTTCTTGTCAGCTAAAACAACTAATAAATTTTTATTGCCACTTGTAAATGTGCCAATATGGATTTGTTGTTTAAGTAAACTCTCAACATTGTAATGAATCCTTTATTGCTTATTTCGTTACTGATCATCATAATTAAAATTACTTTAAGGCATATGAACGTAGATATTCATAAATTTAAAAACTTTAAAAGTAATCATAATAGCGAATATTTATTGAATTTTTTATAAATGTTAGTCACTATTCTAATTTTTTTAAATGTATAAACACGTTTAATTTTCACAATAAGTGTCATTATTGTCCTGGATTTATAGATGTAAAAAACTAAAGTAGGTAATTTACCCATGGTTATATTTAATAAGTGAAGGGTTGAGATTCCATATCAGATATTCTCAATTATAAGGGCTGTGCGCTTTCCACTATAACATCCTCGATTAAAATATTACAGATATTTTTATAAATTGTAACATCTATGAAAAGAAAACATACTATGTACACTGATTTTGCACTATTTCTGGTAATCAAAATATGAAGTGAGTTGAAAATAATTTACTCCTGGCCTGGTGATGGTTTTTAAGACATCAACAAATTCTTTGATACTTCTCCCTTCAAGAGATGGAGCTTAATTTCTCTACCCTTAAGAGTGGAAAGGGCCTTTACTTAGTGACTTATTTTTATATTGAAATAGCAGAAGTGATAGGTTGTGAAGAGACTGTGGCTTCCATCTTGAGTGTACTCTCTCTCCCTCACTCTCGCTCTCAGATCACTAACTCAGAGGGAACCCATGTAATCTGCAGGAGAGATCCACGTGGCAGGGAATTGAAGCATCTGGCTAATAGCCACATAACTGAGTTTGGAAGCAGAACTTCATTAGCAGACTCGGAAGTGTTGAGACTGCAGCTCAGACCTACAGTTTGGAACCTCACTAGAGATCCTGATTCAGAACCACTCAGATAATCTCAGCCTCATAAATTGAGTGAAATAATAAACGTTTGATTTCTTTGAGGTGTTCAATTTTGAGGCAATTCTTGCACAGCAGTGTTCAATAATACACTCTGTATAGAATTTAAAATTCACTTCAACATAAATAAATAAGTTCATGATTGAATGAATGAATGAATACATGAATGAAAGCCCAGGTCATTGGAGAGAGTTAGCTTTTTAATTCCTAATATACAGAATGCATTCTCTTTATGAGGACATCAAACAAATATATACATATATGTATATATATATATATATATATGTAGATATATATATAGTAAATGTGTTTAAAATAAATGTATATATAGAGAATGTACTCAGATTTATTCAAAATACATATATATGTGTGTCAAATTATCTCTAGGGTCTATGCAATGCTTCTGAGCATGGTTTATCACTTGTACTTGAAAATAATAGAATTGAATTTCTTTAAAGAAGATCTTTCAATTCTGTTAAAAAAATAGCACCTGTTGATTTGTCACAGACATCAATTGTATTGTTATATCTCAAAAGACACAAGAAGGAATTTAGAAAACTCTTGTTCTGTATTTAATTTTGACTAATGAGGATAACTAACTTATTGATGATGTAACTTAGTTGAGTGACATATTGATGATGTAAACTAGTAAAAAACTTAATCTGTGTAAAGATGTATGCTATGAACTGAATTACATGTCCCTCAAAATTAATGTGTTGAAGTCTCAACCCCCCTCAGTATGGTGGTATTTGGAGATGGGGTCTTTGGGAGATAATTAGGTTTAGATCAAGTCATGAGAGTGGGACCCTCGGATGGGATTAACTCCCTTATAAGAAGAGATACCAGAGGGCTTTCTTTCTCTCTTTCTCTCCCTCCCTCTTTCTGTCCTGTGAGGAAAAAGAGAGAAGGTGGCCATCTGCAAGCGAGTAAGAGAGTCCTCACAAGAACCCAACTATACGGGCACCCTGATCTCTGACTTCCAGGATTTAAAACTGTGGGAAAATAGACTTCTGTTGTTTAAGCCACTCTATGGTATTTTGTTATAGCAGCCTGAGCTGAGTAAGACACTAAGCACAATTATTGATCCGTGGTAGTTTAAGTGATAGTAGTAGTAGCAGTAGATAGTAGTAGTAATAGTAGAAGAAGAAGAATTAGTATTAGTAGTGTCAACAGTATTAGTAGTAGTAGTAGATTTAGTAGTAGTATTAACAGTATTAGTAGTAGAATTAGTAGTAGTAATAATAGTATTAGTATCAGTAGTAGAATTACTATTAGTGGTAGAATTACTAGTAGTATCATTGTTGTTTTTATATGTCATTCCTCTACAAATGGAACCAATTCTGGCAGAAAAATAGATGTCAAATAAGTTATATCCCCTACCTCTCTCTCAGTTTTATTCCAAATTTCATGACTCTGCAGATATACACATTCCCGCAACTTCACAGACCCATGTTACTTGGTTCCTCCCTTCCTTCTAATCTCTGTTTATATGTGTTTTATTCTCCGAGAAGCCTCAGGAAAGCAAAGACCTACTCCTGCCCCACTCTCACCCACATCTTATACCCCTTAATTTATTTTGTTTCTCTCTATAGAACTGATGACCATTTGAAATATTATATGTTTATATGCATGTATTTTATGTCATCCCTCACTAATATGAGGATTGGAGAATTCAGACTGTTTCTCTTTTGTTCACTCAATGCCTAGAATATGCATAGCATGCATTACCATTTTTTGAATTAATAACTCATCTGGAACATCTTTAAAATTCAGAACAATCTAGATTTACTTCATTCATTTTTAATGGTTTTGGAGTTTATGGAAGTATATTAATTTATTTACCTAATCCATTTGGTGGTCATTTATTTTTATTCCTAACTTTAACTGAATTTTTTAACTTATTTTATGTTTTCATATTTAAAAACTGTTCTCTCCTTCAGCATTCCCACTTCCAATTTTCACTTTCCAGAAACAACTATTTTAATTTCTTAGCTTTTTCAGTTGGTATTTACTTCCATAACTTTTTCCAATAATTTCCATATCTTGATACTTTTACATTTTTTCATTTTTAATATTATGAAAAAATTGTGCACACAAGCACACACACATTTTACCACTTTGCAGTTGATTTTCTGAATTTATGGCTGTGTGAATTCTAGTGCTTTTCTCTTACATCAACATGTTTGTTGATACATATATATATAGAAATATCTGGAGGAACTAAATATTTTTCTTCCTCTCCCATTAGCTTTTTGATAAGAGGACAATAAGTAAATCCTTCTAAATCTATCAATAGAGGAAACATTCAAAATCAACATTGTGAAGGCATCTCCATTTATAGAATGGAATTCCATGTTTTGGAATATGATGTAAATGAACACATATCAAGCTCTCCATCCACGTGTCCCTCAGTAAGATTCCAGGAAGCATTATCTCTAAAATCATGAGGTAAAGATGATATGATATTCCTACTTTATGTGTACCGTCAATCAAATGAGCACACCTTTGTAAGATAAAAGAAAAACCAATGCGCCTCACATTTTTATTATGTATGTGCAGACCTTGAGTACAAGTGTGTGTTGTCATGCACATTTTTCTCATACATGACTCCTTGATTTAAATATTCATGGAAACTACAAATACTGTTATCTTTATTTGTCATCATTTGGTAATGAAGAAGGCTCAGATGCTACTCAACAAAAGGAGAAGGGACTTCCAAGGGCAGCATCTGTCTCATTGGCAAAGCCTGCCCTGCTTGTGATTTTAGCCTTGGAATTACCATTGGGCTTGGCACTTCTGAGATGGACTGACTTGGTGAATCTTTTTTTTTTTCTTTTTAAATCTGAAGAAATCACTGACTTCCAGGTCAGTTTCACATTCTGACAAATGTAATTGTGTTTTGAAAAATGTAAGCAAGCCTTTATGTTCTTCTGTATCCCACCATGGAGTCAAGTTCTTTATTTGATATATGGTAATTGGAACGAGACAGACAAGAGTTGCCATATTTTTTGCATGGAAATGTGCTGTGTGGGCTGGGTGCCACTCACCCTCCCACCTGGCTTAGCTCTCTCTCCCTCTCACACTTCCTTTCTTAATTAGAAGTCAAATATGCCAACAGTTTTCCTTGCTGTGAAATTGCCTCTTTCTTTCTTCTTAGTGTGGGCATCTGCGTGTTATCTTATTATGAATAAATTCTTGGATCTTTTACTAAACTAAGGTTTTTCTGACAAGGAAATTGTATGCCTATCTAGCAACATTCTTTCTCATTATTTCAGGTACCTTACTAATTGATATACCACTATGCATGTCCATTGAAAATTGAGGGGTTTTTTTTCATAATGACAAAATCAAACCAAAGGAAGGATTTTATATTCATCTTAGTTTACCTAAATATAGATTTCATAAACTTGGAATGAGCTATATGTTAGGAGAGAAAAACAGCAACAACAACAACGCATAGCATTAGTTTCCTTGAGTCCTTTAAGGCATATGAAGTTAAAAAAAGAAATAGGGAACAATGGTTAAAAACAAAAGTGTACAAGCACATTTTAGCTCATTAGTATTTAGTAAGGAATGGTGACATAATGCAAAATCTAAATTCTGGTTTAATTAAGGAACAATAACAAAAGTATCTTGTGTAACCCCAAAACTAAATCTAAATAATGTAGCTGAGTGGCTTGGTTGGGACTAAAGTCACTTTTTCTCCAGAGGCAATTGCATAACAACATGGAAATATCAAGATGGTAAGCGACATATAAATTTGCTTGTGGCTCATAGGTTCTTTTTGATAAGTTCTTAGTCATAGTCTTTTTGATAAGTTCTTAGTCATTAATATGGGGTTATATGTTTTCTGAAAGCCAGAATATGCACCCATCCACTGAGATGAATACTCAAGAAGAGTTATCCTAAACCTAATTGGAAGTCCACAAGCTTAAGAACAAAGCATCACCTTTGGAAAGTACAACTTTGCTCCATTTTTTTAACCCAACTCCAACAGAGAATGCATTGTCTTGATCCATTTTGAGAAGAGGTGACTATAATATCAACTGCCACCTAATCAGTTGTTGGCAGAGAGAAGTGGAGAGAAAGCCTGGACACACTTTTTAGAAGTGGTTTTAAGGAGCACAGATCTATAAAGTCCAGTTCAATTCATAAGCAGAGGAAGGTGTTAGATCCATTCAGATCTCTGTCAATGTCTCACCTGATGTGCAGGCCAGAGCAGCTTTAAGACATTATCTCCATGGCCATGAGGAGCAATATTGGAATGGAATGCCTTGGAATATCTGAATAGAATTTTTAATGAAAGCTTTCAGTCCTAAAAATTGAGTAATATTTTTTAAAAAGCAAGGCAACAAAGGATAGCCCTGCTGAAATGCTTGTCATCAATAAATATTTGAAGTGCTTAATATGTGCAAACATACTGAAATATCATTGTTGCTAATAGGAGAAAGACTTATAAATAATTGTTTTCATTAGGCATGGGAACTAGGCATAAATTGATCTGTTTTTGTGGGTTCTCTAAGAAGAAACTTGGAACATTCTAAGTTTTCTGGGGCTTCACAGAGTTGATGTCCCAGAGGGACACTCTTGTGTCATTAAACTAATAAAATTATATAGGCAAGTCTATTTTTTTAAAGTCAGGGTACCTTCCTCAGTCTACATTTCAATGAAGACTATTGACTATCTTGTTGGATGTCTGGTCTAATGAAACTTGCTTTCCGTTAAGTGGCTGGTGACAGCTTGAGAGTCATTGCACTGTGATGCAGAAAATGACCCACTTTTAAATGGGTTAATGATCATTAATGGGAAAACTCACAGAGAGCAAGCCAACTTCTATTAGTACATTGACTGCACAATGGCCAGTTGAACCCTTCTCACCTTTTAAAATAGAATGCTTCTTCTAACATTGAATTCTAAAATTCGTGCCTTCCAAATTATTGTCCATTCTATCCCTGTTTTAAATACTAACTCATTTTTTTTTTTTTTTTTTTTTTGTGGGGAAGACCAGCCCTGAGCTAACATCTGTTGCCAATCCTCCCCTTTTTGCTGAGGGAGACTGGCCCTGGGCGAACATCCGTGCCCATCTTCCTCTACTTTATACGGGACGCCGCCACAGCATGGCTGACAGGCAGTGCGTCAGCGGGCGCCAGGGATCCGAACTCGCGAACCCCGGGCTGCCAAGCGCGGACTAAACCGCTGCGCCACCGGGCGGCCCCATAACTCATATATTTTTAAAATCAACCTACTTGTGCTCTTTCCTCTCACATGTGCACATCTCCTTGCTAGAGTTCCCACTCACCACCATGTTGAACAGGTCACTTTATTCATGTAAATCTTCCTAATTTGACTCCTCTCTACCCTTGCACAGCCAATTCCTTCTAGCATCTCCATTTGTTGGCATGTCTAAGTAGCAGTACCAGATTTTGACTCACAGGCTGCTATCCTGTCACTTGGATCCAACCATTTGGCTGCACATCTAAAAGTCTGGAGAAGAAGCTCACACAGCTTTGATATGACCAATGCTGATGACTGTAACTGTAGGTGTGTTTCTCATTTACATTAACAAGGGAAACATGCAATTGAAATTTGCTTTTTCCAAACTCGCCACGTTTTCTAGTTCCAAACGTGGCATTCTACTACACACATCCCTTCTCATCATTGTGCTTAAAAAGCCTTTTTTATAGTGAGAGACTTGATGTGACAGGGAATAGAAGTCCTTGGTTGGGGTGGTGGTGGGTTCAGACAGACAGCTGTGTGGAAGCATTTAACAGGCACGAGGTGGGGGCAAAAAAGCACCTTTTTTTCAGAGCAAGTGCACAAAAAGAGTACTCTTCTAAGATGTCTTTCTAGAATGATATTTGAAAACTCTTGTTTGAATGTCATTTCTCACCAAGAAAATTTCTTGTGCTACACTGTGCTGAGAAAGTTAGTATTACCAGTGACTCCATTGTCCTGGCTGCCTAAAATATAGCAATCCGACTTTCAAATGGAGTTCCTTTCATTAATGGATATGAAAGTGAAACCAGCATACATATTTTCCTTTAATTAAATGCACCATGATACAAAGTGTTTTAATATCTGGACTTATAATTTTGCCTTTCTAAAAATCATGCATGCCTGACCTCTAAATCACAGCTATTATTCAATTTTTATTCTGCATTATAAAAAATTTCCTTACCAGATTGTTGTTCTTTGTACTATAGAATAAATATTCGAGAGTGGTCAAAATACGTTAGTAGAGCCAAATTTTTTTTTCCTGCTAAATTATTTACTTCCTTGGATTAGGGGGCAAGAATAAATAGACTCAGCTATGCGTTTTTGGTTGTAAGTATCAGATCCCTATTTTGGCTATTGTAAGCAGAGATGGAATTTATGCTGAGAATATCAGGATGCTCACAGAATCAGCAGAAAGCTGAAAAACCATGCTCAGAAAATGGGGAAAAACAAATAAACAAGGGACACTGGGCTACAGAAACCACATTCAACTCGTGCTTCAGGAAACATCTTACGGCACCAATGCCAGCGTGTTGACACAGTGGTACTACTGGTGAACAGTCAATGGGCACTGGCCATGAGCATGTCTGGCTGTCAGAGTGTAGATTAGATGGTCACAGCCTGGCCACCAGGGTGTAGAGAGAGGGAGTTACAGTCTGTAATAGAAAGTGGAAAATTCTTCTGTCGATAGTCATGTACCTACACCACTCATCAAGCCACGCTGTGGCGGTGACCTGCATACAAAATAGAGGAAAATGGGCACAGCTGTTAGCTCAGGGCAATTCTTCCTCAGGAAAAAGAAATTCTGAAATTTCTAAGGATGAATATAAATGCTAACACCAAGAGAAAGGCATTGCTAATATGCACAGTGTGCCTTCCATTTCTATTTGAAGACAAAACATGCAGACAGCAGACTTATCTATACTTGAGGCTTGATTTTCAACGTTTCAGTTATCTAACCATGAGAAATTTACATCATCCCTTATGTAAGAATTTTCAAGCGTATAAGATTGAGGGGAAATCTCCCTCTCAGGATGAATGCTGATTGCAGGTTACACACTCTACAAGATAGGCTATGAGAGTAGAAGTAATTCTCTAAACACTAAAAAAATGAAATATTAGTGAACACTGCATTTAACCAATCCTACAGTTGGTAGGAAGCTTAATGACAGTTTGTTTCCAGTTCTTCCTCATACTAAAATTGCATTGTAAATGGACAACTCTACTGTCAAAGAGAAACGAAATATGGACAATTAATCCTTCAGGTTCATCAGTCTCTGATAATGTAAAATGTTGCGAATGAGTTTAACACAATACAATCCTATGTGGTGGCATTGTTAATGCTTGAGTCCATGAATTTCCATTCTGTTTTATGAATTCACAGTAATATGCTCATTTCTCAAATGCAGAGAAAATACATTTGAAAAATACACATATTGAAGTTGTACACTTTGCCTCATCAAAGAACGGTAAACACATAGATGAAATATTGACAGGTGAACTCCATCCTTAATATAAAAGCTAGCATTCCAAAAAATCAAATTCCATTTAACAAAAGCTCACTTCATTATAACTGAGAATAAATCCATAGAAATTTAGTGAAAAACGTCAAAAGGTTATTGCCAGCATATTTCTTCCACTGTAACAATTATACTGTCTGATGTTTCAAACCAAATTCCACAACATTGGAATAAATAATATTTTTGAACATGTAGATGCCTCTATACAGTACAACAGCAACTGCAACTTTTTCCGTTCTGTACTATTTGACTTCATTGTACCATTAGTTTGATTGTCTTTTCCAGTTAATTGATTTAAAAGAATTTTAAAAGATTCTTATATATAAAATCTGGGGACAATTCAAAATTCCTCTGAGATACAGGTTGCCAAGCACTTTATAGCTTCATATTTTAGTAAACTACTTTTGGAAGTACGATATATATAGACACAAGAGCAGACATCGTGGTTGTATAGCTCAAAGAATTTTAACCACAAAAACACCATCTGGATGAAGGAGTAGAATATTTACAGCACCGTAGACCATCCCCACACCTTCTCCCAGTTGTCAATGTCCTCTTCCACAAAGGTAACCACTATCCTGATTTCTAACACCAGAGATGAATTTTGCTGATTTTTGAATTTTCTATATATTTCATACATGTGACCTCTCTCATATTTATCATCTTAAATGGTATACTACCCTAGATACCACGTTGTTGCTTGTAGCAGAAGTTTTTTATTTCATTTTATTGTTATTATTCCATTCTATGAATACACCAAAATACATTTACCCATCCTACCTTGATAGGCAATTGTGGTGTGCTCTGTTCTTGGCTCTTGCTTTATAATCTTCTAATCCATATATGTCTTTTCGTACATATAATATGTATTTCTGTGCATATATAACCGGCAGTACAATTGCTGGATCATAAGGTATATGTTAGCTCAGATTTAGTAGATATCGCTGACAGCTTCCTAAAGTAAAGGTAGCAATTTACATTTCAACAGCAGTGCATAAGATTTTGGGTTACTCCATGCCCTGGTTGACACGTCTATTGTCTTTTTAATTTAGTCATTCTTTTGGTGGCATAATGGAATTTTGTTATTAATTTAACTTAACTAATGGCTGAGTTTGAATGTCTTTTCAAGTATTTATTTAGAAGTGCTGAACAAAGAGTATTTAATTCAAGCAGGATAGTGGGTCATGGAAGTTTGAAGAAGGTGCTTCAAGGAAGGCTGCATTTTTGAGCTGGACGTGGAAGAATAAATATAACAATTTGTCTGGTAGACAAAAATGAGATTGAGGTGGAGAGAGAAGGAGGAATTTAGGTATTAGGTGGTTCAGAGTAGTGATAATTGACAGAAAAAGAAACAAAATCCTGAAAATATATTCATACATAAGAACTACTCCTGAACCTAACATATCTGAAGCATAAGATAAATGGAGGGGAGTAATGGAGGGAAAGACTATGAAAGAAGATTCAGGCTAAACTGGGAAAGGGACTTGAATGTCCTTAGTTAAGGAGATGGGGCTCTATTATTTAGGAAATACATAAACATATGAACTTTGATGTAGTTGTAAATAGCATCGATTATAAAAATAATCATGATTGAAACCTGATATAATATAAAGAATAAAGAACACATTTATGTTCCTGAAATATTGGATTTAGTTTGCCGCATGTAACATTTTTATCTTGCAGAAATCTGTGCACGCCCATAAAGTAGACAGATTTAGATGCCATTAATAATTAATATCATTTCAAAATTGAAACCTACTATTCATTGTTTGTACAGAAGTGAGCTCCAATATCATGAATGGATAATACAAAATATTACACAGAGGAATTGATACTCATTCTATGAATAAAATGGTAGACAGCTTTTGGATAAGCTGCACAAATTATTTTACTAAGAAATCAGTCTGTATACAGAAAGGGCAATAGATTAAAATTATGAAAGCAGTGGAATTTTCCATTCTAAGAACATTTGGATCAGTCCTGCTTCCAGAAACATTATTTCATTTTAATTTGTCACGGACCTATAGTTAGACCATCATGGATTCAGTTCTAAATAGCCATGTATAGGTCTATGACCTTCAAAGTTATTTAATCCACATGAGCCTCATTAGCCCTATCTATAATATGAGGATATCCCCATGTTACAGAATTTTTTTAATTTTTAAAGAAGGAATGTCTGGCACAAAAAATATCACATCAGTTGATGGTTCAGTTTTCTAATTGCCACCAATTTTCTCTGATTCTTCAGGCTACCTCCTTTTCACTTTCAAATATTTGGGGATTCTTATTTGAAAGAAAAATGACTATACCTGTCCTGCTTACCAGTCCACAATGTCAGCGACAGACTGGATATGTTGAAATTTTAGGGCTTTCTATAAAATTATGTAATTTTTTTAAGTATGTCATGGAAATACTGTAAAGTTAAACTCGTCTGCTGATACTTGCCTGAACTTGAAGGATTCGTAAAAGTTCTATGCAATTAACGTGTTTTCTCATTTCCTTAAAATTCTTGACGAGTAAATAAATATCCGACACTTAGTTTTATAACTGATAAAGTGAACGTATAGATTTTCATTTTTAATTGCCAGTGATGGGGTTTTTTATTTTCAAAAAGACAAAAGTGTGACAAAATGCTTCTCCTTTTAAACCACTGGATGAGATTAGCCTTAGGATCACAGAGATCACAATTTTTTTAAACCAACTTAATGTGGAAGAAGGAAAAGTGACTTCCAGTGATACCTGGCAGTGTTTTTTGTTTCCTCATTATTGAAACACCTCATTGGGTTTGTTTCTTTTCAGTTTTCTAGCATGCATTCTCGGTGTTCTCTGCCCGGACCATCTATATTTGCCTCCTCAGAATTTGTCTTCTCACTTTACATTATCCTATGCAATCTCTTTTCTAGCCACAGATATATTTAATATCTGTTTACTGATGATACTTAAAAATGTGTGTGACTCAGTCCTTTCTCCTGGGATCCAGCCTTTATATCTAGCTATGTTTTTCACTCCTCCACCTGGGTGGAAGGGTCTAACTGAACATGTCCACAACAAGACCATGACCTTTGCTCTTATTGGTGAAGATCTTTACTCCACCTGCATGGTTTCCTGCCTTAATAAAGGACATCGTGTCCATCATGTGATTCAACATAGAAACCTTTGACTGTCCACTCTTCCTCCCTACCCTGCCCATCCCTATCTGCTCCATTTTCTGAATCACTAAATTCAGAGAACTTTGCCAATCCACTCATGCCTCTTGGACCTTACTGTAACTGGCCTAGTCTTCACTACACAATTCCTTATCAAGATTTCTGCAGTAGTACCCTACCCATTATATGCATCCACACTTGACTCTCCATCCATGTCTTTTCCTCTCAATAGCCTGAGTAATGGTTACATGAACAATCTATTATCTATTCCCCTATTTAAAAGCTCTTCAGTAATTTATTTTAAAATTATTGTGAAATATGACTAATGTATAAAAGTGTGTAAAACACTAAATAGGGGTAAAGAGCAACAATAAAATAAACAGCTATATACCTACCACCAAGTCAAGGCATAGAATATTGAATGCAACTTCCAGGATCCACTACCAGACCACTTCTTTTTTTCCCTCCTCCCCAAATCAACCACCATCTTGAAACGTATACCCATAATCTCTACATTTTCTATCATCTTCATTATCCAATTATGCATCCCTAATTAAACCACTATTAAATGTTGTTTCTTTTAGATAATATGTAACTGGGAAGCATATTGTATTTATCTTCTAAGACACTTTCTTCACTTAATGTTATGTTTCTGAAAGTAAATGCTATTAATGCATGAGGTTTTATTCCATTTATTGTTCTGTTTTATTAAATATTCCATTATGATTTATCCATTCTAGATTAATGTACATTCTGATTGCTTTCAGTATTTTGCTATCATGACCATTGTTACTGTTAATTTTCTTGTGATTGTTTTGATACACATGTGCTAGAGATGCTCTAAGGTACGTACTCTATAGTGTAGGTCCTGCATCACAGAGAATTGCAGTGATTCCCAAACAGCACCGTACTTTAGAATCACCTGGGGAGCTGCTAAAACTCCCAATGCCCAGGTCGCACTCCGTATCAATTAAATCAGACTGGCTAAAGGTGGAGCCAGGTGTCGGTAGCTTTTAAAGATCCCCAGGTGATTCCCATGCACCCCGGTTTGGGAACCACTAGGTGAAGGTCTTTTTCAGCTCTACCAGATGATGCCAAAAATGTTTTTTAAAGAGGTTATATTCCGTTTCCCATCTCCAGCTGCAGTGGGTCAGTCTTTCTGTTGTTCTACATCTTCACCAAAATTTGCCATTATCCAATTTTAAAAATGTTGACAAGCTGGTAGATGAGAAATAGCATTTACTCAGGGTTTTAGTTTGTATTTCCCTTGGCCGCTAGTGAGGTTCATTTGTTTTAACTTTTATGTAAGTGGGCCATTTGTTTTCTCATTTGTAAAAAGCCTTTTCATGTTTTTGCCTGAAATTTTATAGGTTTATTTATTTTTCTGTTTTTAATTGGTAGAAATATTTATATTTTCTTAAAAATCCTTTGACAGATACATCTTTGGCCATAAGAGTTCTGCCCTCTTCCTAGGTTGTAATTATTAACTTTATCAATTTTGTGGAGACAAAAGCATCTGTTGAGTTGATTATATGTTTTTTTCCCTTTAATTCTCAATGGAGTCTAACATTTTTTAATTGAACTATCCATGTGTTCTTTGAATAAGCCCTCTGTGTTAAAGTCCTATTATTTCAATCTACAGCTAGGTTCAATTTGCTATTATATTTGGTAAATTTGCATCTGTTATTTTGAATTGTTATGTGTGTATACTTTTCTATGCATTTATGATGGTGTTACTTTTATTCAGATTTATTTTAATTTTTTTAACTTCAGAAAGTTTTTATTCTATATTTTAAGAAAATATTTTCCTGTGTGGAATAGTTTTGTTTTTAAGGCAGTGCAGTCAAATGGTTAAGTCTACATTATAAGAAACATCCTCACTCACTAGATGCAAATCCTCACTTTGCTATTTGCTGGTTGTGTAACCTTTGGCAATTAATATACAGCCGTGTGTGCGGTTGTGTGTTTTCTGATAACCAAGCGAGAAAAATTATTTAAAATTATTTCCCATGAGGTTTCTTTTTTATTTGTTCATTCTTGAAAGAGCAAGCAAAGATATAACCTGACACATTTTACTAAATGACTCTGTAGAAGTGGCAAGACAGAAGTTACGACCATGAAGAGTGGAGCCACAGTGCCTGATTTCAAATCCTGTCTCTGCCACTTAACTGGCTGCGTGATCTTGGGGAGCTGGAAGACAAGCTTAAATGTATGGCTTTTATCTACATGTCAAGTTCTATAGGCATACACCTAGTATAGACTTTTTTTGGAACCGAGATGAGTTACTTTCTAAATTT
This sequence comes from Tapirus indicus, assembly GCA_031878705.1. NCBI lineage: Eukaryota > Metazoa > Chordata > Mammalia > Perissodactyla > Tapiridae > Tapirus > Tapirus indicus. The sequence goes on from CM062917.1 coordinate 9,382,773, forward strand.
GTTTTTTGGTTTTCTAAGTATTTTAGAGGTAAAATAATTTCCTTCTTATATGATGTTTTTCTCCTTCTTTCTTCCATTATTTCTTAATGAAACTATTAGTTCTGGGTGGTTATTCTCCTCTACTCTTTCTCACTTTTCTCCCAGCACAATAAAAGTGTTGTGGTCATTTTTGTGATGTCTGAATCTTCACAATCAAACTTTGATGCTGAAGAGCAATGGCTAGTTTGGAGAGAGACCCCACATCTTTACACCTGGACTGCATATCTGCCCGTACTCCATTTTGTTTCCTCCCAAATTTGGATACGGCATTATGAGATGCGTCAAAATTCTTCATCTTGGTATTGCTCTCTGATGAGGGATTAGAGAAGCTGCTTGTTAATTCTGTCAGTTTGATCCTTGGATAAAACCTATATAAAGCACTTCCACCATGAATAATGTATGGGACATGCACAAACACGTACATAAAAACTAGTTAAAGCTGTGTGAAATATTAAATTTTATATCAGTTTTTCATTAAAAATGGTTAGGTCTAATGTGTGTGGATGAAATTTTTACCTAATATATATGGAAAAGGAGATCTTTCTTTCCCAGTACCTAATTGCCATGCTTAGTTTAAACTTAAATATGCAAAAGTTTGTTGTCAATCAAGATATTCATATTCCTTTTTATCTATCATACCTCTAAATATAGAAATGTCACAATGATATGGAGTTTCTCGCTCCCAGTGTATGTCCCTGTAACTCACATTTTTACAAACTCGTCCTAAGGCTCATCCTGGATGTATTTCATCCCAGAAATAGAAACATACCACATGAAAAATACCTTGTCTACATTAGGCATCTTCAGAGAAAGGTATAATTATGTTCCATTGTTTCTTTTCTGAATTAAAAATAATTTCAGCTCATCCACAAAAACTCCAGAAATTTCCACTTAATGGTAAAGGTCAGTGAAACAACTGGGAGAAAGGTACTTAGAATAAAAACAAAAACCTCTTTCACACAGGAAGGTAATCAAAACTTTCTATGATATGCCAACGGTTGCAGAAAAAAAATATATTTTGAAGATGAAAAAAGAGAAATTTCATCATTTCAAGTCTTACATGGTGCAGTATATTATCAAGTCTTTTTAAAAGTGTTTCACCAAAGTTCATTCTAATCTGTAATCTAGATTTCAGCACTATTTTCATAGTTCTTGAATATGGAGGCCCTTTTTTCATTCTCAGCCTGAAAAATGGAGTTTTCAGAACAGCAAAGAATGGAGCATCTGACAGAGAAGCAGGAGCCAAAGTCACTTCATTAATCGAAAACGCTCCTGAAGGTATAAAATTATGCATCAATATCCCCTGAGTGAAACTCTCCTTGGTCTGGCCAAGGAATGTAACTTTGGGGGCTCCCTGTGCTCTTTGAGATACAGTTGATCTTTAGATGTCCATTTGAAACAAAATAAATGATTTTCTTTCAGGCTCTCTCAAACTTTAAAAGTCACTGTTACTTTAAGTTTATGACCTACAGTTTGTTCTCTTTACAGATACACAAATAGCTTTTGTTTTAACTGCTCCAAGAACTAGACACAGTGACGTTAATGAGGCTTCTCCTAACCTCTTAATTTTAGAAATCAGTGACGCTCTTGACAGGCTTAAATAAGGCTTCAACGTAGGTACGTATTTCAACCATCTCATCACACAGCTGCAGGTTCTTTCGGTCATATTTATCTATAACTCTAACCCCCATCCCAGGCCACAGACATAGTGATTGCCACAGACGGGAGCATTGCTCTGGGCTTCCAGAAAATGATGCGAGAAGTTCTTTCCTCTTTTCAAAATCACCATACTTGAAGATAGTTTTCTTATATCACTATCTACGTCATTTTGTATTTCTACTTAAAATTTATCGTGTAAGAGATTCCTATAAGTGAGTCTACATACAGTTTCATTCATGTTTATATAAAGTTCAAAGCAGGTAAAATGAATGGTTAAGGATACATTCTTAAACGATAAAAACGTAAAGAAAGGAAGTGATCTTTATAAAGGTTAGGAGAGTGATTGTAATTTAGAGGCTGCATTCAGTAGGGGCAGGCTAGAATATTCTGGAATGAGAGCCATTTCTACTTCTTGATTTGGGTCACGTCATAATGATGTTCTCTGTGTACTAGTTTGTTAACATGCATATTTTTATTTTGTTTTCCTCCATGGTATTTGTCCAATTAAAATTTTAATGTTAACAAAAGATTACCTTCACAGAAAAATTCTAATAAATGCAGAAGCAAAAGAAAGATAAAAATTTTGATATTAAAATATTTTATTGATTAAAAAATAAATATAAAATATCATATTAATACTGAGATAAAATTTCCAACTATATTTAATTTTAAAGAACAGGAAAAGAAATCTAATGCTCTTTCTCTTTTTATCCAATTCTGGTTGATCCTTAAAATGGATTGGAAAAGTCAAGTTTATAGATAAAAAACTGATAGAAAACAGAATGATTATTATTGTTAATCTTGGCTATATGTGTATATATGAGATTCAATATGCCTAGACTGGAATTATGGGCAACAATGTAATGATTTTTATAAGATAAGCATCTTTTATTATAGTTTAAACCCTAAGTCAAAATAAAGAAGCTTAAATTTAGACAAATTTTGATCAATATTTGTAAAAACTTGTTGATTTAGCATCAGGTTTCTAGGAGTTAAACTGGAATTCCTTAAATGTTTTTATATTTATTTTCAAATGTTTTTTCATAACTATAACTTTTAACAGGTTATTAAATTAGAGATCACATGATTGATTAATAAAGAACACTGTGGCAAGCATTTCCAAACATACATACTTCATAGATTAAATTTAGAATGGAAATTCTTGGTTTATTTGAATTAGTTCTTTGTTTGGATTGATGTTTATATTACGTATGTTATGAAATGTTATTGATATCAAAATAGCACAATATTTTAAAAGGAAAATGTAGAATCGATGATTTTTGACAATTTAGACATTAAATATTTTAAAAGTTAGTGATTATCTTACACTTAGAGTCAAAGGGTAGTACACATTTTCCTTGGCTGACTCCGGTTCATGTCATTGCTCCTTGACTGAAAGCCATAACTAACTCCTGCAGGATTTGTAAAACGGAGGGTGGTAAATACAGTATTTATACTTACGCATCTTGGGTCGTTCCTAGAGGCTGTCTATTTTACTTGATGTTCATTTAGGTGATACTTCCAAGTAAGAATTTTTAAGTGAATTGAAGAATCTTAATTCAAAATATTAATTCATTTTAAAGATATTTAATTATATCATTGGGATGAACATCAAAAAACACAAGTAAATGACTCAATAGCAGCCAATTAAATCTGTTTGGCCACTGCGACAACTGCAAAAATAAAAATGAACTCTGCACACATTTTGAGAAAGGTTCACATGGAACACTGTACTTTCCGCTTTCATCTGCAAACATAAGTGAGAAATGATCAGGAATAGAGGATGATATTTTCCCTGTATTTAATAATGACTTTTCCAAACATGAAAATAGCATTTTTACTTTCACTTGAAAAAGTAATTTCCATGTCTTTCTTTAGTATAAAAATTAATACAAAAAAAAGGGGGGAGAAGTTTCAGTATATTATTGAGAGTGCCTAATGCAACAGCAAATACTAAAAGTTAATTGTATTAGAGAAAAAACAATAATTTGCCTTGAGTCAAGTCTGAGACATTTCAGCAGAGATGAAGGAATCTCTTTATTTGAGACATCATGCTTAGAGGATATAGTCACCTCACAATCTGGATTAAATGCCCCAGAAGCAGTAAAATTGCTGGTAAGAGGGATGCTTACCTCAGGCTAGAGTAAGTAGTGATTAACTAACCAACAACAAGAAAAACAAACAAAAATATCCCAAAACATGAATGGAGTTCTTTAATTTTTTCCATGCTTGCATATTCTTTCAATCATGACAAGTAGTGCTAATTAGATAATAAATGCAAATAGCTTATACCTAAAGAGAAGAAGAGGTTTTTAATCTAGCAGAAAGGAGTTGAGTTGGTGTTCAGTTTTTCCTACTGTTTTGTTTCAAATTATTCAATAATTTCCTAAAGCCTTTCACTGATACTCTTAATCTGATATGACTGGCGTCCTTATAAGAAGAGGAGGAGAGACAGACACAGAGAAGATGGCCACGTGAAGACAGAGACAGAGATTAGAGTGATGCTTCTCCAAACCAAGGAAGGCCAAGGATGGCCAGTAACCACCAGGAGCTACGGCTAGGCCAGGAAGGATCCTTCCCTGAAAACTTCAGAGAAGGAACCAACTTTACTGACACTCTTAGTTCAGACTTCTAGCCTCCAGAATTGTAAGACAATACAATTCTGGTGTTTTAAGCCATCAGGGTTTTGGTACTTTGACTTTTTCTCCTCATTATGTGCCATGTGAAACTAACCCAGAACTGACATGGCAGCCATAGGGAACTAATGCAATATATACGGGGGGTTTATCATTGTGAGTAAGAAAGGCCCAGCAGGGTTGTGGTGGATACATCCTATCCCTTCAGTGTCTTGATCCAGCAGTAATTACGTAGAGGAAGCTGTTGTTGCTCTTTCAGACCTAGTGTGAACACTTATGGTGACTCTGAGCCCCCCACAGTGTGAGCAATGCTATGAGAGTATCCTTTGTATTAAGGAGATTTTCTGATATTTGCACCCATGTGCTCTCGCTCTGAGTTTGGAGCTACAGAGCATAAATTTACTATCCATTTACACTACAGCTCTTAAGACATTTGAAAGAGCACATTCCCTATGCTCTCAATCTATTTTTCTCAGAATACTTGGAATGTAAATGATAGAAATGTTCAGTCATGTATTAAGGGATGTAACTGACTCTACCATTATTACAAGCACACTTGCACACAAACACACATCTCCATACCCACATCAATCTGCTTTGCAAAGCAGATTTCGAAGGAAATCCATTCAGTCTTAGCAAGTGATATGACAAAGTCTGAAGGGATAGCATGAAGAAGCTTAAGTCATAAAATACATTCTTAAAGGATGTTTCGAGCTATAAGAAGCTGCTGCTAGACTGTGAACAGCATGGAGTCAAGATTAAAACAAGCCTTTGAATAGCTCTTGGTGAATATAATGGCTGGAACGGAGCAAGCTCTGCATAAACACTAGTTCAAATCGATTTATAATTGGGTCGTAGTTGGGAAAAAAGAAAAGCAAAGTAGTCTTTATTCTCTCTTTTGCGTGATTATTTGTTAGCATCTATAATGAATAAAAAATCATTCAAAAAAATCGCAACACTCTTAAAATACATGGATATAGAAGAGCTACCAAGGCAACACGAAGCCACACTACTTTGCATTTTCCTTGGTGCAAGCAGCTGGCTCTCCGCTGCGTGGCATGTCCAGATGCAAGAACGTAAAGTGTGAATGTGCATCTCTATTAACTACCAGATGGTGTTCCTTCACTTTTTTTTCATTTTTCTGTTTGAGATTCATGATATGTTCTCTCTTACTACATTAATCTCTTATAAAAGTTCTTCAAGTTAAGAAGAAACTGTGTTTGTGTGTGGGTGTGGATGGATGAATGTCTCTGTATTTTATGTAACAAGCAGTCTTTGTCACAAGCATTTCCCTGTAGGCGTGTTTTACGACTGTCTGACTTGTGATCCAGCCCTGGATGAATCTGTGGTTTAACGTCACTTGCTCTAATAGTCTGTCCTGTCTTGCCTTCAGAAGGTCTACTTTATTCTTAGGTTCTGTATTTTGACACTCCATCTGGTGTTAAAAAGCCTTTACAGTGCTTACTATAGACTAGCCTATCTTTTACGTAGCTGGAAGTTAAGAATAATCTGTGTCTTCCCTTCTTCAACCTTTTGGATATTTGTTCCCCATTCTCACAATGGTGGTAAGCCTTCAATAGCAATGCATAAGAATGGATCCTTAGGGACCCTCATACATCCTGTGTATCGCACTGGTAAACAGCAATTACCAACCTACCTTGGAGTTTATGAAGAAGCATAAAACCCAGAGGCCTTGAAGGAGGCAGTCAACTAGGTATACACTGTTAGATTTGTCCTAAAGTTTCATATTTATGGCCTAATGGAAGTTATTTCTCAACAAATGCTAGATATTTATTAGCTATCAAAAAAGCATTTGTTTCATAATTAATCTTTACTTCTGGGTTGGGTAGTACAGATCTTAGTTTAGATTGTTGATGCATCTGAATGGCAAATTGAAATCTTTGATGATCTTTGGCTATTGTCTTTCATTATTGTATCAGAATATATAGGATGCATAATGTTCAGAATATTCATAATATTTTCTTTAATTCTTTGTTTACTTTTTAATTTTAAGACACATTGATTAGCTATTCAATTTCATAATAAGTTGCAGGTTGGGATTTTTTATAACACACATTAAAAGGATGTGCTTTTGCTTATTACCCTTTTCACCTTTGTCCATCAAATTGATTGTTGCACTGAACCATTTTTGCAATATTTTTTTGCATGAACTTTGTTAGGATTTCAATAAAAACGTTGCATGCAACTTATTTCTCATTTAAAAAAAATTGCTGAAGATGCCCTTATTCAATTTTAGATGAATAAAATCAGAGTTTGCCTTTTTATGAATTTTAACCATTTACCAAATAAAATGCTACATGAGCTTTTTCAAATTTTGGGTATTTTATTATATGGACATTAATAAAAATATATCAAGGGTCAAAGGAATGTTTCAAAAAAAAAGTGTTTTATTATTCTCTTATTTAGTTGCAATATTCCTGATTAAAAAATGTTAACTGCAGAAATGCAAATGGCATAAGTAAAATTGGTCCTGAATCGTTCCACTCACTGTTAACCTTTATTAATCTTTTATAATACTGTTTATTTTAATTGTATACACACGTGTGTGTATCTCTATCTGTTTATGGGTTTGTAATTTAGGACTCTTCTGATTGCTTTAAATCATTTATGAGGGTAAGAGTAGAAGTTAGCTAACAAGGCCTAAGACTAGAGATTTTGGACACACCATCAATAATTATGTGTCCTTAGAAGATCACTTATTTTCTTTCCATTTCATTCCTTGGAGTATTCACTTCAATTCTCAAAAATTAATCCTTGCAGTCAATGTTTTTAATGGCGGAGAAGCACACATACACTCACGCATGCGCACACACAGTGATGTTGATCATCAGTAGTTGAAATCATTTGAACACATTTCTTGATGATTTGCTAGCGTTTATTTATGTAATGGTAAATCTCAAGGAATGCTGGCATGTCTATAACCACAGAAATCAGGAAGATCTGATATGAAACTGAAGCAAGTTCTAGAGCTGTGCTTCCTCGATGTCTGAGTCCCCTGGCCATTTTGTTAGAGTGTGGATTCTGATTCAGCAGGTCTGGGTGGTATTGCAGATCTAACAAGATCCCAGTGTTACTGATGCTGCTGATTTAAGGACCACATGTTAAATAACAAGCTGCTAGAGCAAAGAAGTCCTGTTGGGTGGACCCTGGTGAGACCTGCTGTGCTCAGCTCTCCTTAGGTTAATAGATAATCAAATAAAAGTGTCCACAACCATAGTTTTATAGATGCAAGATAACTACATAAGTAATTGCAAAGTATAGTGATAGTTCCTCATTTTATTATAAACTATAAACAAGGTAGTAAGCTGGTAGACATTGCATAGTGTGATCATACTGGAAGGTAGATCTTGGTTTTATGGCTTACAAAAGGAAGATTGTGGATACACATAAGCTAATTTTGCTGAATTTTCAGGAAGATTCAGTTGGAGTCACAGTAGGTCTAACAAATGCCCTATAGGTGGTTTCCATGTACCTGGTAGGACTTCATGTTGCATAGACAGAATGCCACCAAGATCCACACCAGCCTGCCTCCTGGGAAAAGCTAGGGATACTCGAGACACCAGGCTTCATTAGCATCCTCTATCCTGATGGTGTTGGAAAGAATGCAGCCTTTGACCTTATCACAGTCAAGTATAATTTGTATGGCAGATGCTCGATTTTGGCAAGACTTAAATCCAGTTGTTCAAGGCACTTCTGCATTAGAAAACCAAAACTGATCCCCTGGTTTGAGCACTAACAGGCTAACAATAGGGAGGTAGCCTCCCAATTTTGGGAGTGGACATCAGTCTGGGACCCCTGATAGCTTTAGATCTTAGAGCCTTATTGGTACCATCTCATGTGGAACGAAGCGTATGTAGGTTATTTATGCTAGAGACTCAGTGTGATGCCTTTTAACATGGATATTCCCATTTAATATCCATAACAGACATATGGATTCAGTTCTTATCTTTTTCTCTTCTTATAAGGAGTCGAGAGTCAGTGAGATTAAATTACTTGTCCAAACAGCATGCCAAGAATGAGAAGAGCTAGAACTTGATTTTCTGACTAAACGTCTCATATCACATATGCTGGTGCTTCTATAAAGGCAGCATTCATTCATTCAATTTTGTTTGCTTGCTTGCTGTCTGTTTGCTTATTTATTTATTTATCCGTTGGTTTGTATTAAGCTTTGCTGTCTTTTCCAGTCTGACAGTTGAATGACCTTTGATGATATGGTTTTTTTTATCAGGGTAGTAGTGTGGTAGTTGGGTTCACTTAGAGGGAAATCACAGTTTGCAAATTCCAAAAGGACACTCATCCCCAAATATATACATATTATAGATACATTTTGTCTCATTAGAATGTATATGCTGCTTGGTTACAGGTTTTCAGATGATTCTGTTAAGAGATGCCATCCATGCCTAAGACATCTAGAATAGTGTTTAGAGAGAAATCATCAGGAAGCTTCTCAGAGTTCCTTGGACACCCAGCTGTCAGCCAATGTGGTGAGAGAGACCAGGGAGCTGTCCTCAGACAAGTTCTTCTGTGCCACCCTACCATATCCTGAGATAAGTAAAATGTGACACAGGACCTGTGACTACGGGCTGTGTGTGGGAGCCTTGTCATCAGTGCGTACTCCTAGACTCAGACCAACTCTACCCTATTTCTGCCAGTTTCCTTTGTAACATGTAATGGTGCAGTAGTTAAAATGTGTTGAGTGAAACCTCTACCAAGGGGCTATATGCACAGTGCAAAAAGCATAATATGGAAAAGTACATTTGGCAAAAGTGTAGGAAATGAAACAGTTTTCATAAATGGCTAACGCATTCATTTACTGTGGTTTTATTGTCTTCAAATACTATCACTCAAGTTTTTTCCACAAGATTCAACATGTAAAAATTTGAAAAATGATTGGGAATATTTCAGAAGCAGTAAGTTTTGGAGGCAGCCTTTGAAGGGAGCTGAAATAATTATATTTATTAGCTGTACAATATTGAAGTAGAGAATAACAATCTCAGGAGAATGGTAAATTTGGGGTTTCAATGGAATTATAGAAGCAAATCATATAAAAGAAATAAACTTCTGAGGTAATATTCTCAGTCAGGAAAATGTTACCAAATGGAAAAAAATATTCCTATGCATAGGCTATTTTAAGTTTCTTCTTCTATTGAAGTTTTTTTTAAGAGGAAATAAAACTCAGATTCATCTATTTTGATATTTATTGCTATCTTTGATGAAATATCCAGTAATGAATATGATTGGCAATTGAAGTGAATTTTCAGATATTTTGTGACTATCAATTTGAAATCAGTGGGAGAGATAATTCCTTGAAATCAATTTAGAAAAGAATATTGTATAATAAATATTCAAAATATCTTTCACATTTTTCATCGGTGATGCTAAGAATTCAACTCAAATGAATGTTCCTACCTGTGGTTTGACTCTGCACAGAGGAATTCAAGCATCTGTTGTTTACAGTCAAGATATTTTTACTCAGAGAATGTTAACAAAGTTAGTACTTCTTAAAAAATGAATTAGCACAAGTCGTGAACATTTTATTTTATACTGCCATATCACTTTTATACTTCTCAATTGCAAAAAAAAAAAACTGTCATAAATGATTTCCAAAAATCTCGATTATTTTTTCTTACTGCAAGGAAGCACTTGCCTAAGCAATAAAAACTTTCGATTTTTAATATTAATTCTAATGAGCAAGTAAACAAATTTGGGCACAAAATTTCAAAAAGTAATATGTTAGCAAGTAAGCACTGTGTTTAAGTAACGGACTGCAAATTCTCCTAAAATATCAAACGACGTTATATATCCATAAAGGATATAGGCATCTCCATTGTCATGCTAGCAGTGCCTAGGAACCCTGTGACACTGGCTGTGTAGTAATGACTCTTGTCATGTGACAGCCTTTCTCCATCTGGAAATGATAGATTTATTTATTCATTTATTTTTATTTTATCTTTTCCAGCTTTATTGAGATATAATTCACATACAAAATTGTGTAAGTTTAAGGTGTACAACATGATGATTTGACACATGTATATATTGTGAAATGATTACCACAATAAAGTTAGTTAACAGAACCCGACAGATTTATTAACTCTCACCAAAACATGGTGTTACAGCTTGAGCTAGTCCATTGTGTTCCAGTGGCTAAAAAACAAATTACTTCCAAATAAGTGCCATAACATAACCATTTATTTTGCTCAGATACCATTAGTTAGAAATTCAAGGAGGGCACAGAAGGGTGGATTGTCTCTGCTCCATGATGTCTGAGGCCTCATTGGAAGGCCCGAAGACTGAAGTATGGGATCTTCTGAAGGCTCACTCATTCATGTGTTTGGTGTCTGGCAGTTGATGCTGGGAACACTCAAACAGCTGGAAGCTGGGCTGCTTGGGCATCTGTCTTTATTCATTGTAGTCTCATGATCTCTCCAACAAGATGGCTTCAGGGTAGCCAGATATCTTGCGTAGCGACTCAGAGCTCCAAGGTCATAAGCTGCAAAAGAGAGAGCAAGTCAGGATAAACCTGTATCACTTTTTCTAACCTACTCTTACAAGCTGTACAAGATCACTTCCAGTGCTTTCTCTTGTCTGAAGTGAGGCACTAAGCCTGGCCCATATTCAAGGGGAGGAAAAGTAGACTCTATTTGTTTATGAAAGGTGGGTCAGAGATTTTGTGGAATGTTTTCAAGCTATCATACACTGCTAGGAGAAAATTCATACATAATTACAAAAAAGGTGGGAACAAAGATATGGGATGTTTTTCAGACTTTATAGCGTGTGCTCTTTTTCACACCACTGAAAAAGCAAAAGTAATTGCATGACATCACTGACAATCTTCTTGAGTAAAAGAGAGAGGCAAGTTATTTTGAGAGCAGAAAGCTGTGATTAGAGCACGCACAGGGAGAGGGCTGCATTACTGTTGCACCCTCTTAATATGACTTGGGTGGAAGGATGGGAACCTCCAAATTCTGCTAGAAACGTTTTAAAAACATTTTAAGGAAAGCAAAGCCCTAAGAAATCAGAAGTAATATCTGATCCTTATTTTCTGTTACCCTGAACAGAAGATAAAAGCAATTTATTCAAAAATCGTCCTGACAGATATATGTGTGACTTTCTTTTTTATTCATTGCTTTTAAAAAACATACTTATCAATTAATTTGTAACTTGCAAATTAGACTGGAGTTTCTCCTGATCTTTGGTGATAAATTCCCATGAAACATGAGGGAGATTGACTAATTTATGTATTGAGAATTTGTCTCCAAAGTCAGACATTCCTGTGAGTCATGTTTAAACGTCCCAGACTTCACCTTTCCTCCTGTGCTATGCAGTAGATGATCGTAACTTCATGTGACTTTCAAAACAGGACAATGTAGATCTATTTCCTGGTCACTTTTAAGTGTGCAAATACTAAAATTATTTAGTTTATTTGTATCTCAAACAAAATAAGCAGGAATATCTGGGAAGGGCTACAAGAGCATGGAAGCTTAAAAATTCAAAAATGTAAAGACATTGCAAGTAGGAAAAAAAAATCTCAGATGTAGATACATATGCATTTACACAATTTAAAAGATGATAAATTCAGTTTACGCTCTGGTAGTACAATAAGAACTTAAATAAATTAATCTCTTTAAGCTATTTATTAAGAAGAGCATATTATACCCTCAAATTGAAATCTTATTACACAAATATTACAAGTAAAAAATGAATGCTTAAAGTGTTTAAATACAGATTATCAGGGAAGTGTCAGAGTTGTTACACGACTACAGTTCTTTTTTTAAATTCTCCAAAACGTACTGTTTCTAATGTGTTATGTTGCCTCTGACATTCACAAACTTGGGTAATTTGAGTCATTTAGTTTTGCAGAAAGAATATCCGTGTACGTATACAGTGGCCAAATATGCATTTGTATGTCAACTTATTTTAAAAAACCCTTTTAAGGTAGAATTATTGCTAGTAAATACTTATTTATATAAGCATTTAATGACTGTACAAATATATTTAAAATTTAATGTATTGAGAATTATTATTAGTTTTCTGAACAGAGTTTGATTTGTTTAAAATGATGGATGTGTGTCATTTCCTCTAAAGTTAACTTCTAACATTTCCTCCCATTCCGGTATAAACAGCCCAATAAGTGTTGTCTGTTTCCTACCCATTAATACTTGGTTAGCCTCAGGATTTGCTTTGACCTACAGAATATGGCAGAACTGACATACTGTGCCAATTTGGTGCTAGCCTCCTTATAAAACCTGGCAGCTTCCGAGTTTGCTTGGACCCCTGAGCTACCTTGCAACAAGTTGAAACGCTCTGCTGTAGAGAGAATCCCAGCCATTTTGGCTATCCCTTCTGAGGGATCAGATATGTGAGTGAAGATTCTTGGACTCGGAACCAGCTGAGCTCTCTGGTCCATGCAGACGGCTGTGTGCCCCCAGGTGAAACCATGTGCTGCTGAGGAACCATCTTAATGACCCCTTCAACCCAGGGAAACATGAGGAATAATGAGTCACTGTTACTCTAAGCCACTAAGTCTTGTTTGAGGCAGATTCTTCTGCAGAAATTATATATATATGTACATATAATATAATAGATATATATCATATATATGTATATGAACAGAATGTCCAAAGACACTAGTATAATGTATTTAAAGATTTTTGAATTTAAACACAGTGATAAAAATGGGCAACATTCATTTATTTGCATTTGTGGAAATGATGTAGAAATAGTCTCTGTTAAAGTCCCTTATCATAAAATTTTCTCTATCCCTATGTACTCCTCCTAATCTTCAAGCCTTAGCTATTTGTGGGTTTCCCGCCTGGAAGTTTCCTTTTCCAGATGCTGGTATGGGCCCCTCTTTCACTTCATTTAGATCCCTTGAAATCAGCCATATCAGAGTGCCTATGTCTTACCACCATGTATGAAATATTAGCTCCAATCCCTTTCTCTCTCCCATCTTACTTTTTCCTTCATAGCACTGACTTTTTTTACCATGTAATATAATGTTGGGGTTTTTTCCCCTCTCACCCCCTCGCCCCGTGGGAATGTAAATTTCAAGAGAACAAGGACGTGCTTGTTCACTGCTACGTATCTCATTGCATTGACAATACCTGTCATATAGTGTGAGGTTATAAATGATTAAGAAATTGGAATGATTCTACAAATGAATAAAATATTAAAATTGTTTAGTATTTATTTGTTTTTCAACAACTTACTTTTACCTAATTAAGCAGTTCTGAAATTAGAGAGGCTGTACAAGGGAAATTGTTAAATATGAAAATTTTAGCTGAATAATAAATTCTGGATCCCCCTTTTGAGCGCAGAACAAGGTGTCTGTGCAGGGGTGCTAAGCACTAGGTAGACCCTAATGGACATTGCAGTTGAAACAGTGAATTTTTCAAATGACCAAAAGTTGGGCTGTCAATGAAACTTACCTAGCAATATGTTCCCTAAGCGTATCCCTTTTTGCCTTTACATAATATGGAATCAGTTATTCTTAGTTATGTCTTTAGTACAAACGAACAGCAAGGACTGTAGCACGGCGTGGACTTCAGTATCAGGCGTCTCGTCCACTGTGGGCTCAGTGGCCCTGTCGCCATGCAGGTCACTTGATTCACATCAGGGGGTCCCATAGGACTGGTTCTAGGATTAGAATTAAAAAAAAACTTTTAAATGATTGAGAAAATTGTCTGACCAAAGATAAAATCAAAATATTTATGATAATATGTATTTTGTATGAAGTTTTAGACCTTGAAATTTATTTTACAAAAAAAAGTGAACAACACAGGTGTTTAGGGAAACTCATCTCTCGTATGCTGTTTCCCAAACCTTTCATGCAGAAATAACTCAAACTGCTTCTTCAGATGTGGGGAGAGATGTTCATGTGTAATTAAAGACCAGAGATGTTTCCTGATAACAAAAATGTTTGGATAGCTTCATTTTGGGTTTAAGCAGGGCATCATTTTAAACACTAATGCATTCATTTGACATTTTAAAATTAATTTTGGTCCTATTAGTGGTAATTCAAAAGCAAATAACATCTTTACACGATATTAATCCATTGTGGAAATATTTGATTTAGATACAGGCAATTCTTCATCTATCTGTGTGTGTGTGTGTGTGTGTGTGTGTGTGTGTGTGTGTGTGAGGAAGATTGGCCCTGAGCTAACATCTATTGCCAATCTTCCTCTTTTTGCTTGAGGAAGATTATCCCTGACCTAACTTCTGTGCCAACCTTCCTCTATTTTGTACACGGGATGCCAACATAGCATGGCTTGATGAGCGGCATATAGGTCCGCACCTGGGATCCAAACCCATGAACCCTGGGCTGCGGAAGCAGGGTGTATGAACTCAATCACTATGCCACTGGGCTGGCCCCTCATCTATTGTTTTTTTTACCAAGTTAGGAAGCAGGATGCTAAAGGACTAGAAGTCTCCTAAATAGAAAATCATATATGAAGATGAAGTATGTGTGTGAGCTGTTTACAGGTGTTAATATTCAGTGGGAAAAATGTCTCAGACACATCTAATCATATTTATAGTACAAAAAGTGAAAGTATTAAAGAGCATATTATAGCTCCTTCTGACTGCTATCCCAAATTACATGGCTGGATTGGGCATAATATCATTTTAACTTTCTCAGCTGGAACTCTCAACCCTGTTACCTGTTGACAGAAAATTCCTTTAAAGGGAAAGAGAGCAGTAAATTCCTTGATTACAGGGAAGACTTGATGAGTAGATGCCGAAGAAAATTCACATGTTTTATGAATACATTTCACTCACAGAGTGAAAATTCCATAAGTGCTCTGTTGTCATGGGTATTAAGTTATGGCAGGATAAAGAAGGGGCTAGTAAGGGGGAAATAATCAATAAAGAAAGACTGGAAGTGCCGATAGATTACAAGGACTTCCCAATGTTCAACAGTCTAAATCTGTGGAAATGCTTTCTTCTTTCTCCTCCATCTATTTCCGTGAACAAGTACACACACACGTCTGTAGTATTCCCCTGGCATTTCTAAAGATTATTTCTTGATGGTAGAATTTGTTGATGGTGTGTCTCAGAACTGTGTTGTAAGAAACATACACATTACTCAAATTCTATAATTTTATTACTCTTGAAAAAATTTTCATTTTAAAAAAGTTTGTTTCCCAGTAATGTGTGCTAATTTTCATGCTGCTACTCTCTAGAAGTCTTCATAAAACTAACATAAAATTCATTGACAAATTCAGTTGGTACCAAACAGGACAATGAAGATAGTTTTAGAAATTTGTGGAATTTTAAGCGTGCTTGACTTTCAGTGAAACAGGCATGTCCCAATACCTTTGGTAAATAGAAATCTTGTAAATGCATTATAGTTATTTTTTAACATCTTTATTAATATATAATTGACAGAATACATTGCACGGATTTAAACTTTAAATTTTGATAAGTTTTGTCATAATTTTACATTTATAAAACCATCATAGCAATCAATTTAATAAACATATCCATCATCTTCAAAAGTATCCTCATCCCCCTTCCTTCTAAACCTCCCTACCCTTCCACCACCAGGCAACCACTCACTTGCTTTATTTCATTATAGATTAGTTTGTACCTTCCAGAATTTTATAGAAATAGAATAATACAGTATGTAAAACTTTAATTTGCCTGACTTATTTCACTCAAAATAGGGTAGTGACACCTTTTTTAAAGCAGGCGTTCAGTAGTTTTGAAATAGCATAATGCTAACTTTATTCCCTATTGCATATTTGTTTTGTGTATGTTGGATTTTTGCAATGGCAAAAAAATACCATGAAATGTTATTCTCCTGGAAAGAACAAAGTGTTGAAATAAAACAGTTTTGTAGCTACATAACAGGTTGTAATTATATTAAGAACAACATCAACCCTATCAGGTGACGAAAGATTGGTTCACTTTATAGCAATGACTATTTTTTTCTTTTTTAAAGCCATAATGTTTTTCAGAATAATGAATGTTCTTGGAATTCTTTCATTAATTTATTGGAAGGTCAACATACATAAATGTAATTTGATCAGGCTTATTTGATAATAAAATCCACAAATGTCTGAAAAATAATTAAGGATGTTGCCTATAACCCATAATTTCTGCTTAGTTGTAATCATTATATACAATATGTATAAGTATATATAATACATATAAATTAGCATCATATCACTTCTCAGTCTCTGCACTGCTACCACGCACTCTCTCTCCTTCAAGGCCATTATAGCCCCCTACTGATACATCTGCTTCTGCAACCGTCGTCCATGCTCTGTTCTCAGGTTGACCGGTCCTTCTAAAATATGTTAGGTCATGTCACTGCTCTGCTCAAAATCCTGCCACAGTAGCTCTTCATTTCCCTCTGAGTAAAAGTCAGATTTTGGCACTATCCTTGCTTTCACCTATGTTAATTTCGGCAATAATATAGCTAGGTTTGACAGAACAATTTTGCCAGAAGATGTAAGGATCTTAAGCAAGGTTGACTGGCTGGTATGCTTTCCACCAGGTGAGATTTATTATTTTGTACATTTCAGGTGCACTGACACAAAGCAGAACCATAATTTAACAACTTCCAGAGAATTCTCTTGCCTTGCCCATGGATGAATAGAAAAATTCATTATGCAAATTAATTCACTTTTGACTCATATTAAGTATTTTTTCCATTTGCGGAACTTTGAGAGATAGTCTAAAGTCACTAATGATGACCCAGTTCTAATAACTTTCCCAAGAAAATGTTGCATTATCAATGATTTATTAACAGAACACAAGACTGAAATCCGCACTCATTAGAATTAATGTAGCCTTTACTGATGCTTCCCTTTTGTCTGATCAGGAGTCTGGGGGTCGATATCTACATGTTCATCGAGGTTAGCACAATTACAAGGAGGTAATGGTGAAGCACTGATATGGAAATAGCAAACGCAGGTAGAACACCTTAATAGAAAATTTAGCATGACTTCTAGGTTTGTTTACCTCTTGTGTATTATAAAGCTATACATCTAGGACTAAGAAAAATATCAGCTTATGAGTGAAAAATGAAATCTATCTTCTTCCCTAATTTCCATTTATTTACCTCTCTACACATTCGTGTGCACACACATCTGTTCATTCTCATATGTGCAAGGACGTGCAGATTGAAACCGGAAAGAATGACATTTTCTTCAAGAAGTTTAATTTCATAGGGTCATTTCAAGGACTGATGCATACAAGCACATAAAAAGAGCTCAATTTTGTCTTTTTATTTTTGCCTCGCCCTCTTTTCAAAATTCCTCGTTCCCATAATACAAATTGTTGAAATAGAACAACAAAACGAAAATACACATGAGAAACACTGAATAATTTTTAAAAATTACTGTGGTAAAGTGGACAATGGGATTTCATTGAGTTGTGGGATTTTAAAACGCTAATAGTGGTGACCTTGGATGCCTGAGATGGCAGGAAGGGCTTTCACTTTTGAGTTTATAGAATATTTTTAAACCTGTGGAATCATGGTGACTTCACATTCTATTTTTGCCTTTCTGTGTGTTTCAAATACCTTTTTAACAAGCCATCCCCTGGTTGCACTGTTGGTTTGTAGCATGTTCTGTGATGTTTAGTTTTCTCAGTCTTGGAGAGGGGAGCTATTTTCTTTATCCAGAGTCTTATCTCTCCATCGAAGGGGAGCTATACTGTAGAACAGACGTGTAATGGGAAGAAAGGGTCTCTTACACAAAAGTCCTCAGGTTTGTTTTGTTTTCAAAGAGAAGTTAGATGACCTCTAAGGTCGCTAATCAGAGAGAGTGAAAGAGCGCTAAAGTCCAGTTCAAGTAATCGCACAAAATGCTTGAAATTTGCACAGGTCGTTTAATTTCTCTAGGTCTTTGTTTTCTTAGCGCTAAACCTTAAATGGTGAGGAACAGACGATCTCTAAGGTCACTTTCACCTGGAATACCCAAAAGTCCCTGATAGTGCTGAAATTAGCATGCCATTGACACCGGCTGTGACGTGTCTCCCCTAAGCCTCAGTTTATCATCTGACGTGAGAGTTCTCTGCGCTCTGTGTGTCCTCTTCTGTCCTTGTAATCCTCCTGATCAGCGTCAGAGCACCTCGTGATGATGAGTGAAGATATCCGGGCCTTCTTTTCATTGCTTTCAAAAGGATTGCCTGTTATTATGAGAAATGAGGGCACGGAGTGGAGAGAATGATATACTTGTATCTCTGAATTAGAATAGCACTATTCACACGTCTGGATAGGGCCATTTTTTTTACATAAATGTTCACATTTGAAAACAAAATTTTCAGACAATCCAAATTCCATATTGTGTCAATGTCACTGGTGGAAATACATTCTTCTTTTTATTGGCTCATCATTTTCAGTGACCTATTGTATGCTAGAGTCAAAGAAGTATAAAGCAGATCCTCCAAAAAGGATGTACAATTTAGTTATGCCTTAAAGATTTTATATATCAATCCAATGTAGCTGCAGGAATAACAAAATCAGAAGCATTACTTTTCTGTTTAATTAAAATGATGAAGGGGCTGGCCTGGTGGTGTAGTGGTTAAGTTCGTGAACCCACTTCATTGGCCTGGGGTTCGCAGGTTTGGATCCCGGGTACGGACTTACACACTGCTTGTCAGCCACGCTGTGGCAGCATCCCACATATAAAGTAGAGGAAGATGGGCACGGATCATAGCCCAGGGCCAAAATTCCTCAGCAAAAAGAGGAACAGGTATTAGCTCAGGGCTAATCTTCCTCACCAAAAAAAAAAAAAATAAATAACGATGAAGAGTTTGAGTTGACACACCCCTAGAGGAAGTAGGTTTTGGTGACTGGTATAATTCCATCTGGGTACACTGTGTTGCAAATGTAAATTGACTTAGTCTGAGTTTAATACGTACAGAGAAGACTTCTTTATATGCCATTATAGCAGGTTCTAAATTAAAATCCTAGTCCATACTTACATTCTGAATTTAGATGGCTATCTCAGTTACAGACATCATTAGATCCAAAACTGATTCAGAAATGGCATATTTTCTTGTTTTTGCTTTTGTATGTTATTTCTTAAAGGTCATAGACATTTCAAAAAAGAAGAACATTTAGAATTATCCAGAGTAAGCCAATCTCCCTCATTTTACAAACTGGAAAACTGAGATTTCAAGATGTAACTTAGTATCTGTCTTGTACAGTTTGTTCCTGGAGTGTGGGCCAGAACCCAAACCCTGTCCAGAGACCTCGCTAGTGCACACATGCATCTGTGTGCGCGCACACACACTCACAAATACTCATACATATGAGCTAGTTTCCTTGGGTATTTTCCCCATATGTTTCATCTGTTTATACATATTTCTTCTATAGCTATAGTTACCTATCAATATAATATGTATATTCTTATGAAGAAATTAAATATATCTAATTATGCTTATATACTTATATATTTATCTCCTTCTGAATATTCACCATCTTACCTATTTTCTAAGATGCATTTATTTATATGTTTAATTTTACCACAGGAAGCATCTTTGACAGAAACATGTAAGCCACCTGCAAATATAGGCTGACCTAATATACTCTTAAGATTAATACATATTAAATATACATTATATATAATGTATCTATACGTAAGTATATACACATATGCACACATGAATGCATTCACAATTATGAACCAGCTATCAAGAAGAATAATAAAAATGCTTGATTTTACCAAGCAACTCTCTATACCAAGGTGCATAGTTTATACTTAATTCACCCAGATATTTACAGCATCTATTTTCTACTGACTTACTATAGCAACACTGCAGAGCTACACAAGCTCTCAGGTTTTACTCAACCTACTTAGTCTTCCTGTGACTGCTTGGACATCCGCAGAGCCTGGGGTACTGTCTTAGCCACACAAGAATAGCCACACATTGGATTCACTGGACTTTGGCGCTGAGGAATGATAATGAAACAAGTGCAAACCCTGTTCATCCTATCCATTTTGTTTTCTTGCAACTGGGCACAGCAATGCAAAATACTCTCTGCTCTATTGCAAAGTTGAAGGCGTAGATAGCAGAACAAACTTGAAGTAACCAGGAAACCCATTCTCTGCTATACAAACAGATGGGCAAGATTGTTCAGAATACATTAATTTCCAGAGGAAAGGGCAAGAAAATCACAGCCTTGAAAATTGTAGGCTTTGATAGTCCCCCAAAATAGACCACACTGTCTTGTAGTTAAAATGTTCAGAGAAAGAAAGAGACCTAGAAAAGCAAATAGGGCATATTTTGGCCGGTAGAGAAAGGTATTCACAGAAACTGTTTGGGAGAGATGGCAGTTCATTGCTGAATAGGGAGGTGGGGAAGTTATTATTTAAGTAAAGGTAGTGAAATTCTTTGGTAACAACAAAATATGTGTTCTTTATATGTGATATGGCAAAAGTAGGAACAATCTTAAAAGTTAGTTGTGATTATTGTATTTTAATATTAGTTTTAAATATTGCCAAAATGGAAACAAAATGCCTTTGGGCATTTGATAAAGATTAACATTATATAATAAAAGGAGGTACACTTTTGCTGGCGTCAGAGACTGCTGCTGCCTCTCAATAACCATTTTCACTTTCTTCTGTAGTAGTAGTATCCCATTTGTTATTCCTGTACATTATCACTTGTAATGAAGACAGAATTTCCAGAATTATCAGACTACTTTGCTGCTACACCTGGCCCCGTGACTAAAATCTGGCCAGTGAGATGTCTGCAGTGTTGTCTGAAGTCACCTTGGCATAGAGCACATT
Source organism: Tapirus indicus (assembly GCA_031878705.1). NCBI lineage: Eukaryota > Metazoa > Chordata > Mammalia > Perissodactyla > Tapiridae > Tapirus > Tapirus indicus. The sequence goes on from CM062917.1 coordinate 9,403,873, forward strand.
CTTCTTGCACTTCCAACCTCTTTCTCTGTGAAACACACACGTGACAGACAACTCAGTGTCTAGCAGTTATCAAAGACTATAAAGATGCAGAAATTTAGAAGCCTGGGTTCCTGCCAATGGTACGAAACTACCAGTACTGGACTGCCAATCTAGAGATTCTTTTTTTTTTTTTTTTTTTGTGAGGAAGACCAGCCCTGAGCTAACATCCATTGCCAATCCTTCTCTTTTTGCTGAGGAAGACTGGCCCTGGGCTAACATCCGTGCCCATCTTCTTCCACTTTATATGGGACGCCGCCACGGCATGGCTGACAGGCAGTGCGTCGGCAGGTGCCCGGGATCCGAACCTGTGAACCCCGGGCTGCCAAGTGCGGACTAAACCGCTGCACCACCGGGCGGCCCCATAGAGATTCGGTTTTATTGTAGAATGTTCTTTCTTGTTTAAGGAGCTTTTTTCGCTCCCTGAAGGCACACTTACCCTAATTAGGTGTTATTGTTGATACCTCAAAAAATACAACAACACTTACTCAGATGATAGTAATTTTCTAACAACTTCATAGAACCATAATGATAATATGATAATTTATATTTTTATAGGACTTCAGAATTTTAGAATTAGGCTATATCTGACATCTTCAAATTCCAAATTCAATCACTATGGGGAATTGGTAAATACACAAATTTATGAAAATGCGATAAAGTTTTACAGACTGTTTCCCTGTCAAAAACAATCCTCAGAAAGGAATTCAACTCAAATCTGAATAGTTACCTCTTTATACTGTCAAGTGGATTCGCTCTAGAAGATAAACCCTACTTATCACAACTTGGACTTCTATTTCTTGAATGTGCTAAAAATGCCCAATTTCCATGCTGTTGATAATGCCATTATTGTCAGTATAGCTGTAAATCCCTATAGGTAGAGGGAATTGTCATTCCTTGTAGATACAGATCAAGTCTTTTGGGTCATCATATAGAACAAAATACTATTTATTTACATAACTGAGATTAACAAAAGGGATGCTGGATCTTGTGACAAAACTCTAGGTACTGTATATTTATGGGTACAAATTCAATATAATCATGAAGCATAAGATTTAATATAAAAAATAGCTTTGATACTACTGGGATTGATAGAGTGCTTTATGTGGTTGTCTTATATGCAATTTGCCTGCCCCTGTTAGAGAATATTTTTCTTGAGATTTGTTTGAATTCAGTGCAAAAGATAAGAGAATTTTGGATTTGATTAACCTTAAATCTTATATTACAGTATGTTCACTCTCATCATTAAGGTTGTTTTTAATCCTTAGAGCAGGGCATTTTCATCTTCGCTGCTTTTACAAAGATCAGTATTGTGGGTGCGTATTTACATTTAAATTGACACTGTGGAATGCAGAGACCCTATCACCACTCAAGTCTTCCTTTTACTAAAAACTCTTGTTATCTCCTTTCAATTACCATGGTTCCTGTGCTATTAGGAAAGTAGTACAGTGAATTAATTAGATATTTTAATAAAACGCGACTTTCTTAAAAGATAACTATTAAATGGAAAATCATGGCTTATCAGCAAAATATTAGCTTTTCCTCTTGACATTAATTTCAAAGTTGATTTGTCTTAATAAAAGATGCTTGAATACTTTTCATGTTCTTATGTGTTAGTTTTATTGTAATTTCCATTCTAAAATTAGATTAACCTTTTATCCCTCCCTAATACCAATTCAAAGGATGTAAAACTGCTTAAAAACATACACATATTCAATCTCCTGTATCTTTATTTTATTGAACAATTATGTTTACTAGTTGTACGAAAGTAAGATTTCCAGAAAAACTGATGATTGGCTAATAGGCATGAAATTCATTCTGTAGCCCTTCAAAATAATGTTAATTTTTCCATTTTTGTCAGGTAAAAATCTCAATTCCTTAACATTCAAAAATTTATTTCTGATCATTCCAATGATTACTAATGCATATCTACATTTAAGAAAAATGTTGTTTTATAAATTTAAACACTGATTTTCCAAACCAGTGGAGCATAATATTTAAAGCTAATAAAAAATATCCACTAATTGTATATCCAACTAAATTTGTCTGGTTCTTCACTTTTTGAAGCAACTTTATTGAGTTATAATTTACATACTATAAATTCTCCTTTTTGAAGAAAAATAATTCAATGATATTTAGTAAATATGTAGAGTCATGCAACCATTTCCACAATCTGGTTTTATTTACCAACCCAAATGATAGAACAAATAAGCAAGCGAAGGAACCAGGTGGTAAAAAGCCTTGTTAAAGCAAGACGTAGTCCTGGAGAGATGAGAAATAATTCTCACTTGATAAATCAACATAGCTAAATATTTGAAAGTTTTACTTCAGTTAATGGTGTCAAACATTAAAAAAATAATGTTTTCATAATAAAAAAAATTCAGTGACCAAGTCTCATTTAAAGATTAAAATAAAAAAATTAATCAGATGGTGGACTTCCAGTTTCCAGTTCCTCATGTAAGGAGTTCAGAAGCCACCCCTGCCTCCTAACAAGTGAAAAGCTGAACAGACTGAAAAATCAACAACTCTTCTTGGATCTCTAAGAGTAAGGAGGACACAGGTCACACCATTGCCCCCAAAATTGAAGAAACGGTTGAATACAGTGAGTCAAGGCTTCGAGGAACAGAGTCTCAGGAGCGGAAACTTCCGCGGGAACTGGTGCTGGAGGATGAAAGCTGAACAGTCATTGAGGAACTGCTAGACGCTCAGCGCAGCGACTCAGCGTTATAAACTCCAGGGGTCCCAGTCACAGCAGGGTCCCAACAATGTTGTGAGATTTACCTCCAGGAGCTCAACCAGATTCCCACAGTAAATGTTGGAGAAAAATCCCCTCAGGCTTCTGGCAGGGGGAGGGAAAAGGAACCAGGTGAAATATGCCAGAGCTCTCTGTTCTTCCTAATGAGTCCTGCCTTTAGGGGAAACCAGGTGACCACAGCCTAACCTGCTAGGGTATTGTCAGAGCCTGACTGACTTGGGGAAGGGAAATAACCGACTCCAGCCCACTCTAGCCATCCGGTCCCACCTAAGAGGGGAGACTGATGAAGTTCACAGTCCAGAGGCACAGGCTCCCTAAAAGACTGAGACCTAATCACAGGACTATAGGACACTTCCCCTCTCCCCACTGCCTCACCACCATATTACTAAAGACCTATTTACAGCAGTTCTTTTATGGGTACATCATGTCCAGCTATCAATAAAAATTACAAGGCATGCCAAAAGGCAAAAACCACAATTTGAAGAGACGGAGTAAGCATCAAAACCAGACGCAGCAGGGATGTCAGAAGTATCAGACCAGAAATTTAGCACAACTATGATTAATATAGTTAGGGCTCTAATGGGTAAAGGAGACAGCACGCAAGAACAGGTGGGCAATGCAGAAAAGAGATGGGAATCCTGAGGAAGAACCAAAAAGAAATGCTAGAGATAAAAGCAAACAACTGTAGCAGATGTGAAGAATGCCTTTGATGAGCTGATTAGTAGACTGGACACAGCTGAGGAGAGACTCTCTGAGCTAGAGACTACATCAAAAAAAATGTTCAAACCCCAAACAGCAAAGAACAAAAACTGACAAAAAACAGCCAGAATAGCTAAGGACTGTGAGACAGCCCCAAAAGATGTAACATACAAGTCAAGGGAATACCAGAAGGAGAAGAAAGAAAGGAACAGAAGAAATATAAGAAACGATAATGATTGAGAATTTCCCCATATTAATGTCAGACACCAACCCACAGATCCAGGAAGCTCAGAGAACATCGAGCAGGATAGATGCCAAAAAACAACAACAAAGAAAACCGTATATACAGCTCATAAAGCATAAGGAACTTACATGGATAAAAAAGGGAAAATATTGATTTTCTATGTATTTAATATCATGGTTTCATTTCATAAAGGTAAGTTTAATTTTATATAAGAAAGTTAAAGCAAAAACTTAAAATATTGGACAATGGTATAATTTACTTATGACTCTGCTTTTAAATTATCACATGAAAATAGAAATGAACAAGTATCTGCTCAACAGTTACTGTTCTAGGTTCTGGTTTCAGTGAGACTTCACGGATGTTGGTAAATTAAATGACATTCATGCACTTTTAATCAATTATACTTGAGAGGGTTTTGTACACCTGGTGAAATTCTAAGCAACATTTCAATGGTGTGAATCTTCAAGAATATAAATTGACAAGCAGCTGCCTCCAAACACAAGTTATTAAACAAGCTGATTCACAGAATTCTAACGCCTCCACTCTTTTCCAACTTTTCTGCTTGTCATTTATTCTCTTTATAATAAAGTAGATAAAAATAAATTAACACTTCATCCTAAATTTGAATTTATAGACTCTGTCCATGTGTCATGTATTATTTAGATACCTCTATTCTAACATCTTGCATAAAACATGAACTGAATAAACACACAAGGAATTTAAATAGGGTATTAGGAATAACCTCTTCCTTAATTGTATGTAGACATTTTTTTGTTATAGGTGTTAATTCTTAAACATTATGAATATATGTGTTTATTTAAATGTGATTTTTAAATGGAATTGGAAGATATTCATGTGCCCTATTGGCTAGATTGGACAGGGAAATCTCAAAAATTAGAGATTTAGAAGTATAGGCAATTATAGGAAAAGTAAAATAAACTGCTTTGATATAGATTGAGTCACAGAGACTATCTTGAGAAGGAAGACTGGGTGCAACGGGGAAAATAAACTTCGGACAATTGACCTCAACTGGAAAACCTGGAAAAAAGATGTCAGGGCAGGAAGAATGGGTGGATAAAGGAAAGAGCTTTGGGATTGGGCTGGTTGTCTGTCAAAGTCACAGCAGATCGCAACCACAAGGGACTACATCTTCCTAAGAAGGGAAAGATGGAATAACTTGATTGAAAGTCAAAGCAGAGAAAGAATTTCAAATAAACTACCCAAGCAGGTTTCTATGACTAAAATACGTACTTTTATGGTTCATAGTGCAGTTTGTACACCAAGAAAATGGTTTCATATACTCTAAATAATTGCATGAAAGATAAAAATAAACACTACACATTCTAAATTTGAGTTTATAGATTTCTGTCCATGTGTATCATATTTACACACCCCTATATTAAAACATGTACTGAAGAAACATATAGGACAAATGGAGGTGGATAGTTTTGCATTCCCGAAGGTTTCGCTTTTCTCTTGGTGAGTGTAGAGAGCTTTGTTTGTACAGAAGTAGCCCTCATGTTTCCTAACATGGGGAAATCATTTCTACTTGATTGTTTATGAGGCTGGCATTGTTTACAGGCTTCAAGCATTTTAGCGTTTAATTAGACAGGTATATACATGAAGAAAATGTAGGTATATTGCTTGATGACTATTATTGGATGTCCTTATACACCATTCAGTGGAATGATAGAAAAGCAGTTAAAGTTCAGAAATAATCTCTTATGACCCCATGAAAGGAACAGATGGCAGGTACTGTGTGAATTCATACTGATGCTTCTGAAGGTTGACAATGACTGCTCAGTTTCAGGTTTTGAAGTAAACAATAATCTAATTACCAAAAATGCCTGCCCATTACAATAGGAGGATAAAGTGCAATGGGACAGACCGACTTCATTTTCAGGAACAGCTGCAGACACTAATCAAACCAAACAGCGCTAATTAAAATTGGGAAGGACTAGAGCAGAGGCGAAAAAAAAAATGGATTCTGTAGGATAACAACCACTGAAAAACGGACTCCATCCAACAGAGGGGTAGCCAAGGATACCATAAACTACAGGAGCACGGGAGATAAAGCAATACCTTTATGATAACTAAATGAAAGGAATGAAGCAGTAGTCTGCAAGTGGGAAATTCATTCAAAGAAAAAATTTTACTCACTACAGAAGAAATTTTGAAGATTAAAAAATAATTGAAACTATAGAAAGCTAGAATTCTCTAACTATTAAATCATGTCATCAGAAGGCTTTATAAGAGCAGTGGGAAGAGAGAGCCTTCAGGAGAATCATACAAGGAAGTTAAAGTCTTCAATAAATATTGGCACAATTCTCAATTCTTAGATTCTCTGAAACTGTGCTATTCAAATCCTGGTCTACAGATTGATGCCGGCCCCTCAACAAGATAAGGAGTTTGTGCCAGAATATAAAGCAACTGCAGATAAAGCAACTAGTATAATGTTTATTCAGCTTTTAAAATTACATATCTATCTATATCTATAGATACCAAGACTTTAGACTTGATATAGACATCAGGACTTTATCTATAGATATCTAGATATCAAGATTTTATTGATGAAGGAATTAGTGTGTTAATTTACATTTTAGAAGATCCAGATCTTGCTGCAGACAAGTTTCAAGCTGTAACCTTAGTAGCACCTCTAGAATTCATTTCGCTTGGTAATAACGGTAATAATAGTACTAACATACACTGCTCGCACTAAAATACAGCCTTGATTTTGAAATAGGCCCATTAATAATACTTTAGATATTGTAGCTTTTGTCACTATGAGGATTCATTTCGAGGGCCCTGCTATATGTTGTAAAGAAACAAACAAAAAATATCAGTAGTTAGAGATAACATTTATTGAATATATACACACACACACACACACACACATATATATATTAGTTAAAGCCCAGTCAAGAGACAAAAAGCATACCAGTATTTGAAGAGGGAATTTAGAAATTCTAAACTTTTATGCAATATAGAAATAAAAATAACATGTTTTTAGGCAATGACAAAGAAAATAAAAGAAAAATGTGATATCTAATAAATTTAATTTTATAAGAAAAAAAATCATCATAAGGTTTTATAATCACCTATGTTTCTGATGCTTTTTGTTCCAAAGGTAAGCATCATTGTAAAATAAATATTCAATTTCTCAGAGAAAACCAAGTTGATACCATTTCAGTTCTGCTTCCAGGGTAAAACTTGGTAGTTATCTGATTTACAATTTTCCATATGCTATAACTTGAGCTCCTCAAGGTATACTGAGCTTATATATTGAGATTAACCTTTACTATATGATCTCTCTCAACTTTGCAATTATTTTCTCCATATGCACTTTGCTTTAGTTGGAAAATCCTAATAAGTAAAGTCAATGACCACAGACCAGGCAGATCATTCTAGATCCAACAATGACATTCATTGTGTGAACTCAACTCCCCACCTATTGAAAACAATCCATGACACTCTAACTCAGTCCTTATACTTCTTAATTACCCCAGATTTTGTACTGGAGCAGATAATTTATTCATAAACAATCTTCTACATATTTATTGTATAAATCCATCATCAAGCCTACAAAATGATTTTTTATGACAAGGTTTTTTGACAGAAATATCCATCATGTTTAATTGACCCTCTTAGATTAGAAATTACCAAGTAAAACTTATGCATATCAAATACAGTAGAAAACTATCATTTTAACTATGCAATCATTAATTATCACCATATATATATATATATAATACTCCTTAACTTAAATATGTGTAGAATTAGATCACTAGACTTCCTTTAAAATTAGTTACTGAATTAATATGCAAATATATAACTCATTCTCATGGTCTCATCTAAATCACACATAATAGTGTCCACAGTTTCATAATAAAAATAGGAACACGTGGGATACCTTCTTTGCTCCAATCCACTTGCCCAAGTCTCACTCTTTGTTCAAGCCCCAGGTAAATTATTCACTTTGTTAATCCTTGCCTGAGTACATCAGTCCTTGACAATTTACCTTCCCCTCACACTTAAAAAATTTTTTTTAACTTCCTAAAAAGTTCTACTTTTTACTTATCAGACTAGATTGTATGCCTTTTAAGGCTAGGGATAATGTTATATGTCACATGGTCCCCCAAGGACATGTGTCCTATGTGGCTCGAATGTAGTAACCATTATTGAGCAAAACCTTGAGCAGACTATCTCACAGCCAAGCCCCAAACTCAGGACCAACAGACCCTTTGATTTCCATGCTGACACTGAGAGACATTGTGTGATGGGAAATACTACACTCGTCGTAGACAACTGGATATTTTTTGTCTACACACACAGTGATCTGTATGTAGCCGCTGCCGCAGCCATTGTAAGTGCATTACAAAGAGAGAAATCTGTTGTGTGTCACGAGTTGTTGTTACATTACATGCATTTGAAGAATAGCAGTGGAAAAAGACAGTAAATAGAGGTAATTATCTCTATTTAATCAAGGCAAAGAGCTTCTGTGTTAAGCTATGAATTCCGAGCACTTAAACAGTTTCCAGAACATTCTCATAGCATAGAGATACCCTCAAAGCATCCCTTTATGCAAAAATCTGTTATCTTTTCTAAACACAGCAGAACATAGAGGAATATTTTGAACTGCTTTTGATACATCTTAGGCGTTATATAAACAAGTAGATCAAAGCAATGTGTTTTTCTTTTTTTATAAAAAAGCACATAAAAGCAAATTTATTTATGTTAGATATTGGAAATCTAAACCAACCAAAAACCAAACCAAACCAAAATATTTACTGGAACCTATTATAGCACATATACCCCCTACCAAGCAAAGTTCCCGTGTCAGAACGCACTGTGGCTTTGCTGTAGCTGTGGCAGTTAACTGAATTACCTGGCGCATCCCAAGCCTGCTGTTACCAGTCTGGGAACTTGGAAAAGACTCTCTAAACTTCTGGTCTCTTTTTCATTGAAAAATTATTTGGGGATCAAAAAACAGTAGTGATCTCCAGCTTAATCTATGCAGCTTCAGTCCATGTGCTGTTTTTCGTGACAAAGTCCATCACTTTATCACTTTATAGTGTAGTCTTATAAAAATTTAAAAATAAAAAAATTGATACCTCTCTTCCATTCTGAGAAGACATCTATAGCATGCCTGCGGAAGGTATATAGTTCATAAAATGGACTATATCTCTTCCCCAAATGCTCTCTGCTCTGCTGTGGGTCCTATACTTCCAGCTGCATATTGGCAATATTCATAGAACAAATTGACATTTCTAATACAAAGTCATTATATATTTGTCTATTCTCCACATAAAACTTGCTCTACTTTCTGTATCCCTTCACACACACACACACACACACACACACACACACACGTGTAGTGCAATTGTGAAATGGGTGAATTATTCCTAATGTAGATATCTCCCTCCTTTTTTCTCCCCACTCTCTCCCAAGTCAGTGGTACTAGAGTTCAGGGCATTTCAACACCTAAATATTTTCTGAATCCAACTTCCTAAAACGACCACCTCTCACCTAGAGTCCTATAGTAGTCTTGTACGTGGCATCCCTACTTTAAGTTCCCCTACTTTGATTGAGCCGGCGTAATGCTAAACTTTTCCAGTCCCAAACGTGGTACAACCTAGACCACATATCATATTTTTCCAGATTTCTAGGGTACAATAGAAAGCTAAAATGAAAAAAATGTTTCAGCAGTTTAACTGGCCTAAATATAGGTTAATAAAGTAAATTTGATACATTGCTCAATTTTGCCATGTTAAAGTTTTTTGCAATCATTTGAGTCAGAATTTATTGATGGAGGTAGCAAATATAAAAAAATTATATATTTTTTTATTAAGCCAGCTAAAATTAATTGTAGCAGGGAAGACTTCCAGCCACACAAGAATTATTGTCTGTTTTTCCTTCTATAATCTTTATTTTGTATTCCTGCGACCAAAGCCTTGAGACTGGATACCTTTTTATAACTAAATCACATCAATTATATGGGGACAAATTATTTTTCATTATTAAAGATATAACAGAGCCATGTGGGAAAATGTTGATTTAGGAGCATTATGTATATTTAAAATCAGAGGCACATATGTGAGTTTAATGGGCACTGCAGTATAAGGTTGGATTTTGGGGTTGGTCAGATACATAATCTGAAAACTATGAAGAACTGGGAAAAAATATGTTTTCCTACTTGGGGATACATGGAAACATGATGATAAGTGCAAATAATTGAAACATTTGCAGTATTCCTCCATTCCTTCATATATATAGTTTTATTCCCAAAAGAATATAAGGTTAATTCGTAAGGTTCATCTCCAAATATAAAAAATCAGGTTCTATTTCATTCAATGTTTTGTTCGCCAAATGTTTGTTATATTAAATGTTAAAATAATATTGTTTAAACTATAATTAAAATTTGAGCCATGTAATTTAATTTTACATGAATTTAAATATTACCAAACATGTTGCAACACAGCAATGAACTTTAAAGGATCAAATATCTATTATAAGAAAAATAAGGAACCAACCTTAAAGAAGAGAGACTTTAACATTATAATTGTTATTAATTTGTACTTACTGTTAAAAGGAAATAACCTGAGAAAAATAACCCCCAAATCGTTGATTACATCTTCTGCCGTGTGCACCCATACGTGTATATTTTGTCAACTCCTACTCTTATTTGCTTCTGCTCCTTAATTTGATTTATTTCAATTGTATTTATATAAGATAGAAGATATTTAAATACAAAGGATAAAATAAAATTCCTTAATATTATTCTTCATTTGTTGATTCAACTTATGCCCAAATATATGGTGATTCTTACTGCATAATAATGACTTTGTTTAATTAAATCTCTGGGAAGGAATGTTCTATGTAGCTAAGCAGTTTATACAGATCTGGGGGTGGAGAGAGTTTAGTAATGGAAATGCATGGTGTTGCATTTACAAATGTCCTGTGAATAACTAATAACACAATTTCAGGCCCACAGTGTTCTGTGCAGATTTCTAACACATTTTACTGAAAATTTCTTTATATATCTTCCACCTCCACTAGAATGTAAGTTCCAAAACCATCTAAATTTATCACTATTTTTTCACCGTTCATTCCCCAGTGTCTAGAAAAATGCTTGGCTTATTGTAGTCTCACAACCAACAGTTATAGAAGGATGAATGAATGAATGAATGGATGAAATATATTATGATTTACTCATAATCCACATGTTTTCCACACAGTAAGTGTCCAATAACTGTTTTTTGAGCTGATGCTGGCACGTGTATCAAACTGCAGAATTCCAGGTTGATTATAAAATATTGAGCAGGACTGCAAAACACAGCTTTAGATTGCCTTGTTTACTTATTTAATTAATTGTTAAGTATTTCTCAGGGAAATTTTGCTGCATAAATAGTGTATTTTTTAATATATATACATTATTATAAGAGATGCTGTTGAGTTAGATATCTATTGCTTCTTTTCTTAGTGCCATTAATTAGTCCATTTTGATCTCTAAATTAGAATGAATGATTGACTATTAAAGTTATTAAAGTTGACATTTCACAATGTTTTTTAAAGTAGATTTTATGTGTTGAAGGAATATATTCATTTGTTTATTTTATTTAGTGTCAGCTTTACCAATTTGCTTTTGTTTTTTTGTCATTTACGCCAGTTAGGAGAATAGACAATATATGTTTGGGAAATTATGAAAAGATATAGAAAAAGAACTGGCAACATTTTGGTTCAAATATTAGGAGACAAAAACAAGGAATAGAGGGAGATCATACAAGTTTTACTGTATATGTTCAAAAATTGAATTTCCTGCTCATTTCTAGCTCCATATATTTTAAGCAACATATCTGTAGCCAAATTATGATTCTGAGCCAAGCAAATACTGCAGCGGAAAGGTCATCCTGCAGAAATAATAGTATTTTAACTTCCTCTTCTCTGGGTGAGTAATGTCAGGATGCAGATGCCATCCCCATTTAGATAAGAGAAGATAAAGGAAATTGTATTGCAATTTTAATGTTTCCTTTGTCACTTTGAATAAAACCCATTAATGCTGGGGTTTTTACAAAGCCATCCTATGTGGACAGAAAACGCAGCCAGATTATTAACCAAATGTAATTGCCTGGTGATAAAAGATTCTTTGAGTCTCTATTTGACGCTTATTTAACTTCAAAGAGGCTATCAATTAGGACACCACATTTAAAGCAAGTGGGAAAATTATGCATGGACACTTTTAACAAAAAGGTGACACTTTCATAAAAGAGTGCATATCATTTTGGAATACAAAACTTCTACTTTAGTATTGTTTAAAAATGGAAGAACAGAATATATTTTTTGGTCCCCTGCACCGAAAGGAATGAGGCAACTCAACATGCCCAAGCCTCAAATGTCGTGTAGAATACGTATCCCAGAGTCACGTTGCCCCGATCCTGTGAATCTGTCCAAACAATTCACATGATGACTACAAAGTACAGTGTCCGTGTGTGTTCTAAGTGTTCCTAGCCATGGAACATGCTAGTTAGAACAATGAAAAGTGAAAATACCATTCATTGTCTTTATAAGTCCATACTTCATTTTGAAGTCCTAAATCCAGAGCATTTTGTGTTCAATGATATCATTCATATGTTGATTCTTGGGGAAGAGGAGTCACAGTGGAGACGCAGTGGTGATTAATGGAAGAACACTGACTTTGAAAGAAACCTGAGCCCAAATCCCTAGCTCTACAGAACGACTTTCTTAAGAGAATGGTTTTGAGGGATTCCTCTGTGACAGGCGCTCGTCTAAACACATAATAGATACTATAGCATGAATTTAGGCAATCATTTAATCTTTCTAATTATGAGTGTCCTCTATTATAAACATGTATAACAATATAGTTAGGGGAGAAGTTCTCACGAGTCCTACTCAACATGGTTCTTCCTCTTTACACCTTTTTTTTTTTCCCATTAAAGAGGGAACTTAATATAATCAGTCTGCTAGGCAAACTCTGTATTCAATAGAGACACTGTATCTTCAGAGACCAGTTTGAGATTATGATTTCTATTCCATTTGTGCCGTCTCCTCCATTTATTGTTGCTTTCCTGTGGGCCAGACAACATGCTTACCATTGGGTGAACGGTAATGAACAAGATGACGTGGTCCTTGTTCTCATGTGTCTTGGTGTCTCTCTGTCTCTTTCTCCCTTACAATCAGGCTAGTAAATTGACTCCTGAACTGTTTATTTGGGATACAACTGGTAGTAATCTTTCTTCTTTCCATTCCATTCAATAAAAAATGATGAAGTCCACTGCTTTATCATGTTCTCTTTATACTATCCATGGGCCAGACAATAAAAAACAATACTGAGAATCCTTATCTTTGGCAGGATTAACAAAAATGAAGAAATTTCTTAATAAATATTTTATATTTGAAACTGATATATACAATGTTCTCAAGCCATAAAAATTAAATGGACACCTATTTCTAAGCAATAGTTTGAGGTGCATTTTATTTCAAAATCATTTTATGTTATGCTTTCCTTTTGAAATCTGATTTCAGATTAGTACAATATTCTCATTTTGTTTCTAAGAGAGAGAATAAGGGCTGCATTTTTGCAGCTGAACAACTTCAGATTTGAACAAACAGGAAAGTAGCTTCTGGTAATATCTAGAAGAGCACCTCTGAATCTTGTGCCGAAAAGCCCCAAGTCTAAAAGGAGTTAGTTGCAGCTTCCAGAACTGATGGTGAGCATTTTAATATTTTAGGACCAGAGTAGATCTGCAAACCATTCCAGCCTGCCTATTTTTGGAGAAAGCATCACTCCTTTCTCTTCCCACAGGCCTCTGGAGGGAGGCTCAGCCCACACTTAGAAGTAGAATAACCTACGACCTCTACCAACTGCCTTCGATTTCCTATTCATCCAATTGCATGTCCCGCTATTTCCCCAACGCCGCGTTGAAACTATCTTTTGTCCCCTTGTCATGTCTTGTGTGTTCTCGCTTCATGCCTTTGCTAATGGTCTCATCTTTTTATTTATCCAAAACTCTGATGCTTTAGTGTACACTCAAGCTCACTTCTTCCACATATCCTTTCTGAAACTGTCCATTTCACATAGACTATCCTGTCTCTGAATTCCTATAACACTCATTCCATGTATTTGACACACAATTACCTATTTTCCTGTGATGTCTCTTCTCATTCTGCCCTGTGGCAGAACTGCTGCACTGTGAAACTTACACGTCTGTATATCTTCTCTCCACTGCCATCAAACTCTTTAAATGCTTCAAATGGTGTCTAGAATACAGCGTGGCACTATAACAGTAATTTTGAATTAGTGATTCCAAATAACATTTTTCCAAGTCTTTTTGATAAGCCGTTCTCACTATGTATGTCATGCACGTGAGAGTCAGGCGCAAGCTCTCAGAGTCAACATGGAGATAGAATTGGTGGACATCTGTTAATGATACACTAAGATAACACAATTCTTTAACTATGGACAATAAGAGCTAACATTTGTTGAAAAGGGACACTGGGCCAAACTATTCTCCATTTTTAGGGTGAGGAATCTGAAGCTTAATAAAGTTTAAGTCATATCTTTAAGTCACTCAAGTAAAGGGGGAGTCAGGACTCCAAGCCAGGTCAGACTTTCTCCAAAATATTTGTTTCTCCTTAAAAACAGTTATTTAGGGAATAAATGTGTCGATTGGTAGAACATAGGGCACCACATTTCCTGCTGATACTTTAATCCTCTAAATCTGTCTAAAATCCAAGATAACTGACAATGTTGGCTATTACTGATTTACTGGTAACATGGACAACTATCATTAACCCAATTTTGTAGATGAGGAAATGATGATCAAATAGTCAAAGAACATGCCTTCTCTGACTTCTCAGTCTGAGATCTTTCCATGAGTCTATGCACTCTTTCCAACAAATTGATGTACTTCCTGTATCTCAAATGCCTTTTCCCAATCTTAGCCAGCGATTGCCTCCTCATCTCAAAAGGACTAACCAGATATCATTTTCATTATGTAGTTTTTCCTGAACAGTTTCTCTACAAAGAACGTGTTTTATTTATTTTTGTGTTGTCAGCATATAGTAATTCCATAATAGGCTCTTTTGGTTAAAAATGATCCTGTAATTTCAATGTTGTATATTTATTTAAAGTTCGCATTTCTTTTTTCTTATTTTTATGGCAAGATCTTTCTTAGTCACAGCTTTTAAATTTGCATTAAGGTTGTTATTTCCCTTTAAACATTACTAACATTTTATTCAGGATATTTTCCCTTACTGACAAACAGTAGAAATTGGCATCCTACCAAGTAGGCTGATTCAGCAAGAAAGCACCTGGTAAACTCAGATGATTTCGCTTCATACTTTTAGATTTTCTGCTGTGAAAAGCTGTAATAGCTCACATAGTAGCTGGGGACAGAATGTTCATGTAAATTAGGTTTTAATTCCTTATTGTCTTAAATCACTTAAGTTGATTCTTTTGTAGATATAGAAGCCTTATATATCTCTTGGCTATATAAGTCATGTAAGTAAGACTTCTGTTTTAGTTTAATTATCTCCCTGTATAAGTTTCTTCATTTATAGAATTACACATTAAACCTGCACATATAAGTCAATGGTTTGGCCAGAGCATTATAGGTAGTTGATTTAAAAATAACATTAAATTCAATGAGACCATGAATGCTTTAAAATACATTTATATAGGCATATTCCAAGAGTCAAAACTTTAAAAACCCTTATCTATCATCACTACATAAAATATTTCAAGTATTTTACCAGCTCTTGCCTGAGATACAAGAGGTGCCCTTGTCCTCAAAATAATAGCAAACTAAAATTTATTGGGTTCCTGCAGTGTCCTAGCAATTATGCTAAAATTTATATATTTTTATGCATTTTACTCTCAAAATAATTCGATGTAGTGGATATGATATCCATATTATAGATATGGAAGCGGGAGCTAAGATCAACTTCTCAAAGTCACACATCTTGTAAATAATAAATCAGATGTGTTGGACTCTCAAATCTAAGCTTACTGTATATCCTCAGTTTAGTAGAGAAAATGTGGACAGTTAACGAGACTGTTAGAATAATCCATAGAGCTTTTATTTTATGTTTTATTTAGGTTTTATGAGCATAAAGACTGACTTTATGAAATTTATTTCTTTGGAAATATGACCCTTAGAATGGCCACACATGATACAAATAAAACACCATCCCTCAAAACGCCATTATTTCTTTTCTGGAGGAAGAACAATGTGGTTAAGAATGTCTTGCTTATCACTGAGTGCTTAGAGACAATATGTCACAGAACCAGAAGCTTAATGAAATCCTAATTTCAATTATACAAATAACAACTGTTAATAGATTTTAACATTTCCAAACAGAAGTGAGTGTGATGGTGGCTTAAAAGTTTAAGCCTTTCAAAGTTACAGTTTATTTATTTTTTTTAATGTATGTGTGGGTGCTAATAACATTAAGAGAGACCTCACGTTGGTATCGAAAACAGCAGGTCGCTCTTTGCCATAGGGAAGAGAGGATTTATATCTGGCCAATGGAAAAGAATGTTGATATATATGTTACGATCATACTACTGAAGAAAAAATGTGAGCTGGTCCAGTTTTGAATTAAGCCAATATTGAATTGGTCCAATTGAATAAAGCCAATCTTCGGTTTACGTTCCTCAAAAAAAAAATGCCAAATAATGCTGTAAATAATAAAGTTACTTATAATTTTTTATCAATAATAATCCCAAACTTCTCTGTCTGGACAAAAATACACTGATTTCCAAAATTCCTTCTGTAAGAAAACACGTAAGCCATATGTAAACTGAATATAATTTAATATTTTTTACTAAGTTCTACTCAAAAATCTCCCTTTAATGTAACTTCTTTGATAAAAACCTATGTTTTTTAAACAGGGTTTAAAATGAGGAATGTGATATTTCAAAAATAAAATTAAATGTGGTATAAATTAATATAAAACACGAAGGATTAATAATGTAAAGGATGATAAAATGCCATTTATTAAAATGACTAATCATGAAAATGAAGTCTATGCTATTTATATTGTAATAGTTAAAAGTTCAAGCCAAAATATCATTATGCAATCTTAGTGTTGAAAGACTGAATACATTTTGTATGTTTAAATATTAAATGAAAATTTTGTAGATTTAAAAGCAAAATAAAAAACAAAATCATATGAAAGAACTCAAGTCTAATTCTCATTGAGAGTTAGGTCTATGACAAAGTGTTTGTAATAACTATAAAATATTCTGAAGCAAAAGTATATTTACTGAATTCAATGGTTACAATGTCATAGGGGCATCTCTTATGACAATATAATTGAGCATTGCACTTCCCACTATTCTACTCCAAATGTGGCAAAGTCTTTATCCTAGAGCCCAGGATTTAGTGTAACTAGTGGGTAGAAAATGGGCCGTGGGATCTAGTAGACATGGGCTTGAAAGTCAGGCCCACTATGTTCTACCCATCTGTAATTAGACAAGTTCCCAAACATGTGTGAACCTCGATTTGTGTGTCTACATAACATCAATAATAACCCCTCCCCGTGAAACCCACTGAGTGCGGTGGACAGCATACAGAAGGAATTAAATAAGGGTAGTTATTTTAAAAAATCTGTTGCAAAGTGGTCTATTGTTATATGATGAGGTCACCTTGCTGCATAGGCATTTCATGCCCATGGCAGGTGTGAAAAGCACACAGAGCACTAACTTGGTCACCAGGCAAATTCTAAGTATGAAACTCTGTTCCCAAGCCTTGACATATAAATAAGATTTTTGTGAGTCTTTCTAGTAGAATATTTTAAGTATACAGTCAGTTTTAAGTTTATATTTGGCATGTGTAGCTGGAGACAACTTCCAGAAACACCTCTGGGTCAGCTCAATGCAGCATGATGTTTTCCAGTGGGAAGGCAGAGAAATGGAAACCATGATCACCACTGATTAAACAATATACATACATAAAATCAAACACAGAGCCAACCATATGCTGCTTTTAAAGCAATATAAGAACAGATTTAAAATCATTTAAATATATAAAAATGTGTTATACCACATGAAATATGACAGAATATCTGCTTTTCCAAGCAGAATAAGATGATTAGAATAATTAAATATGATAGAACCATGGTACCCTACATAAAATAGGATAGAAAATGAGATAAAATAGTAACAATTAAGTTCATTATTGAGACACTAATATAAATCATTAAACACACAGCAAGAAAAACTCAACATGTAATTGATCAAAACTTCACCTAAATGAAGTTATCTGAAAAGAGGAAAATCTTTGCATAGAAGAACTACATTATTTGACACTCATGATTTACAAATAGTGAATTTGGGAAGGTAGCAATTCTGTAGGGCAGACAATAACAGCCAGGTAACCATCACAAAATGAACAGTATTTAAATTTTCTAATTCCACTTTTAAACTTTGCAGGATGACGTCTTATAGCTGAAGGCATCATCTAAAAAAAGAAAAAGAAAAATGATCATTAACATACATAAGAAGCAAAAATATTGGTAATAAAGTAGACAGTGTGGGGACCAGAATTGGCCACATCAAGCACCGGAGGCTTTGACCTTCCCCGCCCCCACTAACTGTCTGAAGGGATTTGGGATGGAAGGCCTGTCCCTAGGACAGGCCATCACCATGGACACCTTATCACCATGGATAGCTCTGGGTATTGATAGACTGAGAGAACCTTTGCTGGGCCCATTCTTGTCAAAATTCTCTTTACCAGACATTTGCATTTGTAAGAGAAATCTCCATTTGTAAAGGTATCTCCTTCTTTGTGCCAGGAAGAAGGGGGGATGACTTTATCTCTAGGGATCTCATCCCTGCAGAAGGCAAAAACTTAAATCTGCATACTCTTGTTTACTGTGCTTTTCTTGTACTCCCTCATGACTGACATCCCCAACCCCCACCCCCAAATCCTTGTTTGTCTATATAAGAGGAGAGCCTCTGCCATTCTGAGCGAGACACTCAGTTTCCCCGGGGCTCTCCCATGTATACACGTTATAAAGATTTCTTTGATTTTCTCCTGCTATTCAGCATCATGTCAATTTAATTTGTAGCCCAGCCAGAAAGGACCCAGAATGGGTAGAGAATGCTCTTTCTCCCCTTCAACAGAAATATTTCTTTCCTTGATTGCCTTCATGAGTCAAGGTAAAACTGAATTTTGCTGGACGTTTAGCATATACGTGGTCACAGGAACAACTATTATCTCCATCTAGAAAATATTCTCTGACAGAGAATCTTGCACAAATAACCTAAAAGACATTACTGAATATATTAATTCATAATTATGTATTTTGTTGGTAAATGTACCTCACTTTGGATTTTAGCTGTCTCTAAACATAATCTTATGTGTACAAACAGATTATTTGAATTTATATGAATGCATCATAAAGACACAAGTAAAGCTATCAGTCAGGAGTTGGGCTGGGGGGCCCCTCACAGAGCTGCATTGGATTCTTGCCTCATTGCTAGAAAAAATGCACAACTGTGGAGGCAATAGTGTCAGAACATGGCAGGAGTTTGCTCAGCTACAATTTTGGCATCTCTATCAAGTGATCATTCCTCTAACCTAACCCTTAAATGCCTTAAATAGCATTGTGCAGCCTTTTGGATCCCACTCTGTCTAATGCTGGTGCTGCCAGGAGAGACAGCTAGAACAAAGACGCAGGGATTTAGGGAGGATATTGCTCTGGTCTGAGTGCTTCTGTCGCCCAAGACTCACAGTCGGAATCCTAAGGCCCAATGTGATAGCATTGGAAGGCGGTGCCTTTGGGAGGTGATCAGGTCCTGAGGGCGGAGTCCTCGTGAATAGGATTCGTGCCCTCATAAAAAGAGACCACAGGGCTCCCCATCCCCTTCCACCACCATGAGGATACAAAGACAAGTCTGCCAGTGAAAGAGGGCCCTCTCCAGACCATGCTGGCACCCTGATCTCAGACTTCCAGCCTCTAAAACTGTGACAGATGTTTTTTTGTTTATAAGCTACCTAGTCTGTGGTAATTTATTAAACCAGCCTGAACGGGCAAAGACAGATATAGAGGGGAGATTGAATATATTTTCAGGAATAAAAGCAAAAGAAAAAGGAGATGGGATATAATTCATGTTAGCTGGGTCCCCCCATCACCCCCAGGGTAGAAACAAGTAAAAACAAGGGGAAAAAATAATACACACATTTTTAATGATACTAATTTTTTATCAATTTTCACCTTTTTTCTTTACTAATCTTCACTTTAGATTGAAGAAAAAGCTATTCATATTATTACTAGGATTTTTTTTAACACTCTAAGTAAGTAGTATCTTTTGATTCAGGAAATGTTAAGATATTTAAGTATTTCTGATGTTAAGACTATATATTTTAGACAAAGACAAAACTAGGAAAAAGCTGAGTAGTAATATGACTGAGTCTGGACAATTGAGTAAATGAATTTATAAAAATTAACAATGAGATCCTGTGTTCTAATGGGACATCCACAAGCTATTTCTTCCTTTGGTTTGACTCAGGAGACTTGGATTCTTTATTTTTTGTATATCTGTAGTTCTCTCTTTCCCTCCCCCTCTCTCTCTCTTTCTCTCTGCCTCCCTGAAAAATAATTTCTGTATGCTCAGTCATGACATAATGTAATTTCTTTACAGATGGGAGCTTGTCTTCTGAAGAAATTAAAACATGTTGAGCAGATTCTCACCCATAATAAAAAGCTATCAGAATGTTGAACTGCAATAATATACTTAAGAAAATAGATAAAACATATATTTCCTTTGCCAGCTTAGTAAGTGTCAAGAATAGTTCCTCGCTTCATAATTCTGAACATAAACACCATTTCCCATTGCAGAAGAAGAAGCGCATTACGAAAAAATTAAACATTGCTTTTCAAAAAAATTTTGTGGTGGACATTTTACTAGACGCACAATGAATGTTTTACTCCCCTTGAATTATGTAACCACTTCCAGGGGATTTGAAAGTAATTATTTCAGTAAAAGAGTGTAGAGCTCCTAAACTTGCATAATTTCCCATAAGAAAAATTAAATCAGAATTATATAAGTACATCTCTACAAATCCAGCTGGCCCCGAGGCAGTGCCTGGAAGAAATAAGAATGCAGGAAGCCACAAAAGTCAGGTCAGCCTCAAGCTCTACTTGTCCTCTGCAATCCTACTTCAATGACCATTTGGAGTAAGACCACAAGGACACAAACTATCTGCGGTGTCAAAAAGATTTAAAACTGAAAAGCAGTAGAATATTTTAGCAAGAACCCCAGCACAGGGTAAGAAAATGAAGAGGAAGAAATGCACTATTTTAAAAGCAAGAGAGGTTGAATACTATCTAACTGATTTAGGCTTGGCCTTGGGTGAAGCTGAGTGATTCCTGGAAGAACAAAATTAGCAGTGAGGCTAGGACTATCTGAGTGGGAAGTCTACATTTATCAGATTATTCATAGAAATGGAAATTTCTCCTTTCCAAACAAAGATCCTTGGAAGGGATTTTTAGAAGCCCTTTATAATATTTAGAAGCCCTTTAGATTTATTGGTCAAACTATAGTTCTCAGCCATGATACTCTTTATATTATTACAAATCATAAAGGCTACTAATAAAGTAGCCTCAACCATCCCACTATGGTCTATACAGTATCCTGACATTTCCTGTTGAGAACTCAAAATAGTATGTAATTTTATTCATATTTGCATCTATTTTTTGCTGCCCTTCCCTCCTACACACACACTCACAATTATAGCCAAACTTTTGTGACCCTGTTAGAGTACAGCGTCTGCAGCAGAGGAGGTGACAATTACATATTTGTCTATTTGATGAGCGCCATGAGATAGACCAAGGGTAACTGCCCTAATAGCAGTGGAAATTAAGATATTTTTTCTTGAGAGACTATTGATAATATGTGTCATAATTTATTAGCTGTTTCACCCTTCAGTGCAGAGTTTTCATTTTTCCAGGAGTGTCTCTTAAGTTAATAATGAGAAATTAGAACAGAAATTTATACACATAGATATTATTGTAATAATACTTATAATATTTAAAGATTTGAAAGCAGAAAAAATGTTTAACAATGGGAGAATAACTTCAAATAATAGTATATTCATACCTTAGAATATTAGGAATCCATTAAAATGGTGTTTGAAAAATATTTTTAAATAGTAAAACATAATTTTAATGAAAAATGGTGGACTCAAATATGCATAGACATCATAATTGTGGTTATAATATATACATAGTCATGTATTTAGCACATAGAAACATAATTAGCATATGTATGAGACTATGAGAGAGAGAGGGAGAGAGAGAAAGAGAGAGAATAGACCTTACAACTATGGACGCTGGAGTCAGGCTGCTTGAATGTGAATCCCAGTTTTGCTACTTAATGAGCAAATTAGTAATAAAATATAATATTTTTACACCAAGCAAAGTATCTACATGTATTTTGCGTTTAATCCTGTCTAGATAAGTTTTTCCAGTATATGACTAGTTAGTAAAGAATTTCAGAAACTAAATAGAAACATCAACTGGCCATCCACAAGTTTTAATATCCTAATGTGGTAAAGTCTCTTAGTATCCTAACCAGTGTTAATCAGATCTGCAAATATAGTGCTAATAAAATCGACCAGACACCCATTGGCCCCTCATTGAAAAGATTTGTGAGAATTCTTGGGTCTGTGAAATTATGTCTGCAAATTTTACTAATGCTTAGTCAACATTTAAAATATCTTTTTAAATTTAATTTTAAAAAGTACACATTAGATTTTAGATTCTGTAGAAAACCCCTCAATTTTACATTCTGTGACTATAATTATTCTTTGACTATATGATTAAAATGGATAAAGGCATTTATTTTTATGTACCCAGAGGTAATAAACTTATCTTAATAAATCTAATAAATAAAACCAACATTGCTAAAATGTGTCTTTAAAAGAATAGAGTTTGGGGGCCGCCCGGTGGCGTAGCGGTTTCGTCCGCGCTTGGCAGCCCGGAGTTCGCCGGTTCGCATCCCTGGCGCCCGCCGACGCACTGCCTGTCAGCCATGCCGTGGCGGCGTCCCATATAAAGTGGAGGAAGATGGGCACGATGTTAGCCCAGGGCCAGTCTTCCTCAGCAAAAAGGGGAGGATTGGCAACAGATGTTAGCTCAGGGCTGGTCTTCCTCACAAAAAAAAAAAAGAATAGAGTTCGGGTGCATTTAATAGAATGAGGTGTAACATACCAGAAGATTTAATAGTGTAGGTTGATTTTAATTTTTTATTTTACTATTTTAAAGAAGTTAAATAAAAGCAACTTAACTAATTTTTCCTTCCTTCCCTCTTTTTCTCACCCCACCCATCATCACATTCCTTTCTTTTTTTCTGCACCAGCAATTCTATTATACATAGATGAGGCACGAATATTATAATATAGCTGATGTTATTTTCTGTAAAGAGATAAAAAGTGATAAATAGAATAAAATACAATTTTGTGGGAGTTATGTTACAAATCACTTGCATTTATGAGCTTGTCATCATTTTCAATGAAAGGTGAAATTCAGATTTTTTTACAGGTCACTGAGATTTTTCTTTTTTGCTTTCTGTTAAAAAGGCAAACTGTCATCAACTTCCTGCTCATACACATGCAAATTTACCTATATAACTTATACCACTTTCTTTTTACTTATTATTAACATTTCCAAAATGGGGATTTCTAAAAATGGAAGACATGCTCTTAAAATTTGAATGCCACGTCACCATTAATTTTTGCTATTTGATGCCAATTCCATAAGTCATAGAAATGAGTAATCGTCAAAATTTAATAACCAGAAGTAAACATGGAACATCAACTGTGCTACTAGAAAATCATCTGCGATTGAATCAATACTTTTGTCCTCACATCTGACTATATAAGCAAGTTTTACAGGCAGAATTCTATAGTGTTCTTGACAGACATGGTAATAATAATGTTAAGATAATATTGCACATTATTAAGTAAAGAGCTGTGTGACTGTTCTACTCAAACTTTTCTTAGGCACCAAATCCAGTGTGCCTATGGATGATGCAAAAGTCAGAAATATGAATTTGTGTAGTATAAATGCCAAAGTTAAATATTAAGTCATGAAAATATACCAACAATGGAGATAATGGAGATCACTTAAAATGTAAAAATCATCAACAGAAATATTTTGGTTCATTGACATGATCTGCATTTACTCCTACTCAGGACAATTTTAATAGAAATATCTAAATTATAATTGTAGTTATTGAACAGTCATAATATGGTAGGAGGAATATATCTTATAAAATATTTAAATAAGGTAAGAAGAAATGGAAATTACACATAAAGGGCATTTTCAAAGTGAAGAGAATGTGTGGAATTAATCGGGAAAATAAAAATTTATAGAGTTTCGGTAAGAAGACAACAAAGTGTAATGAAAAGATGTTCACAAATGTTATACAGTATAATAGATTACAATTTAATAATTCACATTCTAGCATCCTTAAAGAATGATAGAATATATTTGGTGTAAATGGTTTCTTTTTTTAATATTAGAATTGAAAGGCAATATGGAATCTAAATGTTCCATTACCCTGCATAATTTTTACTTAGCTCCATCTGGTTATTGTGAAGAGCCAGACGCTTACCCTTGAATTCAAGGCCATTTCTCTTATCTTTAGAAATCACTATGGGTATAACAATGGGGAGATATTCTTTTCAAAAATCAAATGCACATCCTAAAGCATATTTCTGTGTAAAAATCTAGCAATGAGCTAAGATATTATAAAAAATGATGAGAATAATATATAGAGAGATATTTAGAGGACATAAGTAAATAGAAATACCATATAACAAGACAACAATCTGAATGGTAAATTAATCCTTCTATGGAAATATAAATTATATAGAAATTACATGTATAAAGATTTTTCCTTAGGTCTATACCTTTAACCTGGCTCCTATCCCTCAGTTCTTTTCACCTAATTATACTTAACTTTTATATGTTAAAAGAATAGAAGTAATGACTATATGTGTGTGTATATTTCTGTATGTCTGGAAATAGAACATTTGAAAATGCTCCTGGTAGCTGCATTAAGAATAATATGAAAAGTGTAGGTCCGTTGTAACTGTGATTGTGGGTTATTTGGCTACACTATAAAATAGCAATTAGATAAGATTTAATATACAATGTGGTTTTTCATTCATGAGATTGATTAAATTTGGTTTTAATTTCCTTTTCCTTCCTTTTGACGCATTAAACAATTATAGGATGGCTTTATATTTTATGGTCTTCTCATTCATGGAAATAAGAAAAGATTTAGAAGTGCATAGACAACATAGAAAAAAGCAGACTTGCTCATTCACATTGAAATTTGTCTTCTCTAAACCAAAATAAGAAAAAGACTGAGAAAGTCTATTGAGAAACATTATAAGTCAAAATATTAAATGCAAATAAATATATGAGATGTGATCACCAGCTCATTTTTTAATACATAATGCAAACACACATATCAAGAAAAATTAGGATGTTTGCTGTCTTGGAATTCCATCTATTAAAACGTCAAGACTTTCCCACTACAATATTACCCTTGTCTCCAAAACTGAAATATATGGCTGTAGTAACTTTAGTATTTTGATTCGTGGCTCAGAAACAAAAGAACAAAGATTGTGCATCTTTTTCTGTAGATCTTGTAGATACTATACTTTCAATCCGAATAGTGTATTTTTCAAAGATTTATTAATTTACAGGTTTAGAAAAATTGGCAAGCTGACACTTAGGATAATATTTCCTTGTTTCTACTCTATAAAATGTCTTAGTTATTCAGTTCCCCCCCAAAAAAAATTATCTTTAAAAATTTGGAAAGATACCAAATGACTTCTTTTACCTATTTTCAACACAAAATTTTCTAATCCAGCTGTCATAATAAAGTGTTTTTAAATAAATGGAATGAAGTTAATGGAATCTACCTTATTTCTTTAAAGGAAAGCTAACGTCTTTCATTCAAGAAAATATTTCTGATACACGTGGTATATTACAGATATTGTCCTAGGTGGTGGTCGTATAGCAATGATCAAGGCAAACAACATCCTTGACATCACGGAGTTCACAATCTGGAAATACATATAGGTATAGGTATATATAGATATCTACCATATGTGTATGTATAATTATTATTTTACCAAAACAGTGAAAACATTGCATCCATAAAAAATGTAAGAACGCCATTGGTATTTTGGTATTTGGTCATGTTTACTGATATTAGTTCATTTTTAAGGTAATATAAATTGCCAGAAGACATCTAGCTCATTGCCTGACCTTGTTTTTAAATATGTGAATTTTAAAATAGCTAAAAAAAAGTTCCTAGAAAAATGTTCTTATGATGTATTTGATTTTATTTAATAGTAAATACTGTTCACAGGATATTTCTCTATGAATTAAGTTAAGCCCATCTACTTGCTATAAAATTTTCCTCAATATCAGTAAAGATGGCATAATATCCATGAAACCAATAGATGTCTTCTCCATTATCATAACTTTAAATGACTGTCTATATCTGATGATGATTGAAGTAACCGCTTTTTTAAAAATTTGCTTTCAGAAATAGCATAGCTATTCTTGAAACTTTATTCTCTTTAATCTTCTCAATGTGAATTTCAGTACAATTTGACAAGTTTTATGCAGATTTCTGTTAATATTCTGATTGGAAATGCATAAATTTAAAGATTAGTCTGGAGAGAAATAACATCGTTATTATAACATATTATCCATGAATAATATATCTCATTATTTATTCAGGGACCCTTTAGGACCTACAAAAAATTGTCAGATTCTCAAAAGAAATTTTGCATTATGTTTGATTTATTCAAAGATGCCTTTTAAAATTTTTGTTAATAGATTTTGAATTATTTGAATTTTGTCTTCTGTTTTTAGTTTGAACTTTTACAAAGAAAATTTATTTAACTTGCTTTCTTTTTATATAACTAGTCTGTACATTGTCTTGGGAATGTATGTTGCTTATGTATAATAGCAAAATTGTCTCCTTTTCCATCTCCTTTTACATCTTTTTTTCTGGCTTTCTTATTATACAATCTTGCTTTACTGAGGAACAGCATTGAAGATGTTTTGTGTCTTTGCTGTTTTTTTTTGTTTCTGAACTCAAGGAGAGGTTCAGTGCTTCACTGGAAGAACTATATTTGATATAATTTTCAAGTAGAAATAGTAAGTAGGTAAAGGACTTTCTTTTATGTTCCTGGTTTTAATCATGAATAAGAATTAATATTTTTAAATTGTTTTATTATTTTTGTGTAATGATAGTTTTTCTCAGTTGTAGTGGTAAAATAAATTAATAGATTTCTGACAGAGAACCCTCCCTGAATTCTGAGAATAAACACCATACGGTCATGATGAGTAGTTTATAACACTTCTAGATTCCATTTGCCAATATTATCACTTAAGATTTTTGCACCCCTAATCACAGATTAATCTATAATTCTCTTTTCTCGCAGTATTTTCATCAAATTTAAGTTTCAATCTTTTACTATCTCATAAAATGTGTTAGGAAATATGCTCTTTTGAACTTCCTTAAAACATTTTTTTACCTGTTTCTTAAGATTTTGATAAAACTCACCAGTGAAACTCAGCTATAAAATGGTTTATTTGTTTCAAGGAGGAACAAGGAATTTGATGCATGGGTGAAGTATTTAATACTAATTACTCTATATTCCTTTATATTTTTTATGGAGTATTGCAAAGTATTTTCTAGAAAATTTCAAATATCTAAAATTATAATTTTAATGGATTAAAAATTTTCAGAATCTTCACTTGTTTTTATACATGTCAATTATAACTCTAGTTATAGTCTGTTTTTAAAATTTTTTTTAAGTTACTTGGGTGTGTTCCCTCTTTTTATCTTGGTCAATTTTAGTAACAGGCTTTTGTGTGTGTGTGTGTTTGAGGAAGATTAGCCCTGAGCTAACATCTGTTGCCAATCCTCCTCTTTTGTCTGAGGAAGACTGGCCCTGGGCTGACATCCATGCCCATCTTCCTCCACCTTACATGTGGGGTGCCTGCCACAGTGTGGCTCCATAGTGGTGCACGGGTCCGCGCCCAGGAGCCAAACCTGCAAACCCCAGGCGGTTGAAGCCGAGCATGTGAACCCAACCACTACACTACCCGGCAGGCCCCAGTAACAGGCTATTGATTTGAGGAATTTGGGGATTCTGTGGTTGTCATCAATGTGATAACCTCCCCGCGCCCCCCTCAACCCCCCACCGCTTTATAAGGAGCAACTGTGGTCCTCCTCACACTCCCAGGCCCCATGGCCCACGTCTGGATCCAGAGACAGGCAATCCCCTGGCTGCAGCGACACTGTTGTTTTGGGTTTCTGTTCAATGGAGAGTTTTATTTGTATCACTGCAACATGCCTATGTTTCTTAATGACTTTTTAAAAATAAGTCTTATTTCTTAGTGCTGTGTTTAGGACAGAGCAAAGATGATCAATGCATGATCTTACAGGATCATCTTGAGAAGGACTGCTTCCATATTCTATGTCAGCAATCATTTTACATATGAATGTAAAAATGATTTGTCCTATTCGATTTTAGTGTAATGTCTAAAATACTATTTTATCACATTTGGTTCATATTCTTATTCAACCAGAATCTAAAAATGATCGAATATGTAATTAAACCACAAAACACTTCCATTTTCCTAAATTAATGATGATCCATAGGTGGCAGTTTGGAAAATGTAATTTATTGTGCTGAAACAATAACCCATATAGTGGTATCTGAGTGACCCATAAAAGTTAATGCAATTTTAGAGGTGTCTAATATAGTCCCAAAGAATAGCTAGGAGAAAGTGGGTCACTCTGTAAGCAAACCTCTACATCCCAAAGAATAGTGATGATAAAAATGATTCAGAAACAGGGACCAAAGAACCACAACAAAAAAAATTCAATTTTGCAAATTTCTTTATGCATATGAAAGCAAGCAACCTGTCTGAGTGTGTTTCCTTTTATTTAATTTTTAAAAATAATACCAGTTCTTTAAAATTATTTATGATTACAATGTGCAGTATTAGAACAGTTCACTTAAAATTTCTTTCAAATGCTTTCAAATATATTTTCTAATTTGATCATCATGACAATTCTGTGAGATAGAGCGTAGATATGTTTCTAAATCATGTATATGAACACACACACGTGTGCTGAGCTAAAGTTGGTAAGTGCACTTTCCACATTACATATGAGTCTTCTCATTCAAAACAGTTACTCTATTTATTCTACTGTGTATATTCATACACCAAGATGTTCATTTCTTTCATGATAATAAAAGAATGTGTACAAACGTGAACACTATAAAGATTTTAAATTTTTGACATAGCTGACATATCTTTCTTAATGTTAGCTAAAAGAAGACTGCTTTCTTTTCGTAAATTTGTCTTTTTTTAAATCTCTATTATTTTCATTTTGGCTGAAATTGAAAATTTCTTATTTTGTAGTACCTGCAAATATGGGTCATTAACTGTGCATAGGGATGAAGATATAGATACACTACATAGTGTAAAGAATTCCAGTGATGATAAAGCATCCAAAATGGAATGTCTTTCTTTAACATTCAATGAAACGTAAAAATAATTTCTATTTTTAATTGTATCTTTGAGTAGTTTAATTTCAAAAGAAATCACAAGAGAAAAGAAAATGCATGTCATTGTTTTCAGAATTCTTTTGGAAAAGTGAGAGAACTACTGCTATAAGATTGTAAGTAAAACAATTCAATATAAGGCTTATATTAAATGTAATGAGAAAGACATGTTTTTAAATAATAGGAATTGTATGATAATAGAATATAATTCCTTGTGAAATAGTGAGTTTCCTCATACTGGAATGATTTAATTGCAGGCGATGTCATCAGAGGGATCACTGCATCGTCACCATGATTGGATAGGTAATCTTTAGGGTTTCTTCCAGTTCCAATTCTCTAAGATTCTATGAAAATTTTTATTCTTTTTTAAACCTCCAAATGTTAATTCTGAAAACTCCTTTTTTCTGAAGTTAAATATGATGTAATATATTTCTTCACTAATTCAATGAATATTTGTTAACACCTATTATATACCACAAACCATGTAGATGGACTGGGCATAGAGTGGAAAATAAAACGAAGCATGAACCTTGTCTTCATGATGCTTACATCTGGTAGAAAACAATCAGAAGCATAGGACTTCATATTTTGGAAGGAATCATGTTTTGGTATATGACGTGAATTAATAGATCAGGCTGCTGTGAAATTAGGGGAAAAGTTCTATGTGATCGGGCGATGCCTCACCAAGGAAGTGACAGTTAAGCTGTCACCTAAAACAAGAGAAAGAAGTCAGGGGAAGAATGATGAACATAAAGTCATGGCCATAAAAAACAGACTGTGCAAAGTATAGCTCTGGGTAGAGCTTTGCAGGTTCAGGAAATTAGAAAAAAAAAATCAATGCTGCTGAAGCAGAAAGAAGGAGCAGGGAAGCGCAGAGAAAACCATTTAGAAGGCTTACATCATCCCAAGTTTTATAGGTCATTGTGAGAAGTTTAAATATTTACTCTAAGTTTAATGAGAAGCTGTTGAAAAGTTTTCACCTGGAGAGTGACATAATAAAAACTGTGCTTCTAGAATACCACTCTCTTATGAAGAGTAAGTCCTGGAGCTGGAGAAAGGAGATGGAAGCTCGTGTGAGAATCCAGGGAAGAGATAATGGTGATCTAGACCAGAGGAGCAGCAGAAAGGTGGAAGAAGTTGTTTAAAGTCAAAAACAGATTTAAGCAAATTTTCTATTTTATTAGGGAGTGGCTGAAGTAGATGTCAAGAACTTAATAGTTTCTGAACAAAAGATCTGGTATCAGACGTATCCAACTGCTGTAAACAATGATAAAAATGGGGAAAAATGTATAAAAAGTGTATAAAAACACATGTGAAAGCAATGGACTATGATATGAATTTTAAGGGAAGGGAAGCATATGATGTGAGACCGGAATTTCTCACTGGGGTGATTTTTCAAAATGATGCAGAGAGAAGTAGCGCCAGGCAGGGAGCACCACTCTCGCGGAGCCAAGAAACACTGTTCAGAGTCTGGGGCTGGGGAGTGGCTGGCGTCTGCAAGGCAACATAGCAGAGAGGAGAAAAGGAGAGAGAAGCGCTCCCGCATCTGCGTGGACTATGCCCTAGGTCCTGTGACAGTTCCTAAGCTGACCGTGTGCAGGGCAAGATGCTCCAAGAGCAAGCAGGAGACATGAGGAGAAGCTTACAGTTTACAGAGGTCCCACAGTCTTGGGGAAATGCTGAACGTCCTGCGCCGCCATTCTGGAGAGAACTTGGTGCACACAGTAGGCTTTCAGTTGAGACACCACAAACACTATTCCCTACAGGTAAAATCATGCCTTAGGAATAAGAACTCTGCTCTAATATGGGGATAATTAAAATGCACCTGTGCTAAAATGGATTAAAACCAAGCATCAGCAGGGTCTTAGTCTGTTCAGGCTGCTCTAACAAAATACCACGGACTGGGTAGCTTATAAACAACAGAACTTACCGAAGTGGCTTATAATGTACCAATGTTATAAAATTTGAGAAGTACACAATAACATGATAAAATGGAAAATACACTTAAATTGGAGTAACATAATTTAAATAATTCTGCATTTAAATACGTATTTGTAAGCAAGGTACTGCAAAATGCTATTGACATGCATAACTTCCTTTTCCACATAATATATTTCTATTATTCAGAAAACACTTTCCAGAAAGTCACTGGTAACAATGAAACAATTAGAAGTGTTACGACTGATAATATTTTTCAATAGAAATATAGGTAATCACAAAATTTATTTACATGTTTAAATTTTAGAGGAGGGGCACTGGAGACAAAGCTTAGAACAATGGTGGATATTTTTAACTTGTGGCTTGGGGTGGAAAATGACCACCATAAGTAGTCCAGATGGAAGCCAAAGATAATAATAAAGCAACACAAAATTTCAAAGGTTGTCACAGCCAATAAACTTCCCAAACACGAATGATCAAACTGTCAGATTGTGGGCCTTCATCTCTCACTCCTTCAGTCCTTAAATAAGGCAAAGGTCAATTGAATCATAGAAGAGTTTAACAGGGAAAATATATTTTTGCTTTTTATATATATATATCTTGGCGATATCTTTTTAGTACTGGTGAAAATACATTGTCAATAGAAAATAGTTAAGAGAAAACCGTATAATAATGTGATATCCAAAGATATATTCCAATCATGTTCAGTAATTATTGACCCAGAGAGTTCCATTTCATATAAATAAAACATAAAAAGAAGGAAGCATAGAAAATATCTTTCATAAATTTATTTGTTAAAGAGAGAATTTTTTAAATTATCATGAAGATTATTAAAGTTAAATATGTGAAGACATTGGTTCACTGGCTCAACACACAGTCAATGATAAGTGGCCGCTGTGACTTCCTTTGTTATATTTTCCCAGAGTCTCCATCGTGTCAACAAGGCGTTTGTCAAGTTTCATCTTGATGCTGTCTATTCTCAATTTATTAAAGGTTTTGTGATGGAAGAGGAGGTTTTTACTACATTAATTCTAAAGTAAGTGCCAGAGACTGTGCCATTATTATAGATATATTATTTCCAATCTCCATAAAAACCCACAAAATCTGTAGCATTACATTTTTTAAAAAGAAGTTAAGTAATTTATCTAAGATCAAGTAATGGCAACTGCTAGAACTGAAATGGCAATTCACTGAGATCCCTTTCACTAGAGCCTGCCATATTTAATGAAGGTAAAATTAAGCTATTTTAAAGGGTCACAATTAATTATATATACACATGAGATTTAAAAATATGTGTTTTCCTATTACAAATGCCTAGAAGTACTATAATATATCAGAAAACTAGTTCAGTTTATCTAAAATAGACATTGACTGCATTTTTTGCTTTTCTCTTTTATTAAATTATAATTTGTTTAAATAGGTAACTTTATAAGGAATATATAGAGTTAGTATAAAAATAAATCTTGCTTTTCCTCACATGTTTATTACTGTTTGTAGAAGGAAAGAATTTAAATATTCTGTGTCTCATATCTTATTTCTGCACTTTCCAATAGGCAGCCACTAGCCACATATGGCTATTGAGCAAGAGTAATATGGATAGTACAAATAGAGATGTGCTGCTCTAAGGGTAAAGTAAATACAAAAAACATGCTAATTTTTTTATTGAGGTACGATTGACATATAACATGTTAATTTCAGGTGTACAATGTAATAATTCGATATTTGTATATATTGCAAAATGATCACCATAATAAGTCTAGGTAACGTCTGTCACCATACTTGGTTACAAAATTTTTTCTTGTGATGAGAACTTTTAAGATTTCTTTTCTTACAACTTTCAAATATGCACTACAGTATTGTTAACTATAGTTACCATGCTGTTCATTACATCCTCATGACTTGTTTATTTTATAACTGGAAGTTTGTAACTTTTGACCCCCTTTACCCATTTCACCCACCCCTCACCCCCTGCCTCTGGCAACCACCAATTTGTCTCTGTATTTATGAGCTTGTTTAGATTCCACATATAACTGAGATTATATGGTATTGGTCTTTCTCTGACTTATTTCACTTAGCATAAGGTCCTCTAGGTCCAACCATGTTATCACAAATGGCAAAATTTCATTCTTTTTTTTTTGGCTAAATAATATTCCATTGTATGTATGTGTGTATCTCAT
Source organism: Tapirus indicus (assembly GCA_031878705.1). NCBI lineage: Eukaryota > Metazoa > Chordata > Mammalia > Perissodactyla > Tapiridae > Tapirus > Tapirus indicus. The sequence goes on from CM062917.1 coordinate 9,437,362, forward strand.
GTTTTCTTTATTCATTCATATCGCCATCAATGGACACTGAGGTTGCTTATATGCCTTGGCTATTGTAAATAATGCTGCAATGAACACAGGGGTGCAGATATATTTTTAAGTTAGTGTTTTCATTTTCTTTGGATAAATACCCAGAAGTGTAATTGCTGGATCATATAGTAGTTCTCTTTTAATTTTTTGAGGAACCTCCATGCTGTTTTCCACAGTGGCTGTACCAATTTACATTCCCAGCAACAGTGCACAAGAGTTCCCTTTTCTCTACATCCTCACCAGGATTTGTTATTTCTTGTCTTTTTGATAACAGCCATCCTAACAGGTGTAAGGTGATATCTCATTGTGGTTTTGATTTGCATTTCCCTGATGATTAATGATATTGAGCATCTTTTCAGGTACCTGTTGGCCATCTATATGTCTTCTTTGGAAAAATGTCTGTTCAGATCTTCTGCCCATTTTTGAATGGAATTGCTTGTTTTTTTGCTATTGAGTTGTATGACTTCTTTGTATATTTTGGATATTAACCTCTTATCAGATATATGAGCTGCAAATATTTTCTCCCATTCTGGAGGTTGACTTTTCATTTTGTTGATTGTTCCCTTTGCTGTGCAGAAGCTTTTTAGTTTGATGTAATTTCACTTGTTTATTCCTGCTTTTGTTGCCTTTGCTTTTAGTGTCAAATCCAATATATCATACCAAGGCCAATGTCAAGGAGCTTACTGCCTATGTTACCTTCTGGGAATTTTATGGTTTCAGGTCTTACATTCAAGTTTTTAATTCATTTTGAATTAATTTTTGTGTATAGTGTAAGATAGTGGTCCAGTTTCATTCTTTTGCATGTGGCTGTCCAGTTTTCCCAACACTATTTATTGAAGAGACTGTCCTTTCTCCATTGTATTTTCTTGGCTCCTGTGTCATAAACTAATTGACCATATATGTGTAGCTTTATTTCTGGGCTCTCTATTCTGTTTCATTGATCTGTGTCTATTTTAATGCCAGGACTATACTGTTTTGATTACTATAGCTCTGTAATGTAGTTTGAAATCAGGGAAAGCCTCCACCTTTGTTCTTCTCTCTCAAGATTACTTTGACTATTTAGGGTCTTTTGTGGTTCCATAAAAATTTTAGGGGCTGGCCCAGTGGTGTAGTGGTTAAGTTCGCACGCTCTGCTTTGGCAGCTCAGGGTTTGCAGGTTCGGATCCTGGGAGCAGACCTACGCACCGCTTATCAAGCCATGCTATGCAGGCGTCCCACGTATAAGGTAGAGGAAGATGGGCACAGATGTTAGCTCAGGGCTAATCTTCCTCATCAAAAGGAAAATAAATTTTTAGAGTTTGTTTTCTATTTCTGTGAAAAATGCTTTTGAATTTTGATAGTGATTGCATTGAATCTGTACATTGCTTTGGGTAGTATGGACATTTTAACAATATTAATTCTTCCAATCCATGAGCACAGAATATCTTTCCATTTATTTGTTTTATCTCATTTTTTATATTTATTGCATGTCAATAATGGTAATATGTTGGATATGTGAGGCTAAATAAAAGATATTAATACAGTTAATTTCATCAACTTCCTTTTTTTTAGCATGGCTCACATCCAGCTCATGTTGTATTTCTTTTGCACAGTGCTGTTTGAAACTTTAATTTTCAACCCAGGAAATTGAGTAGAAGAAAGAATGGATATTTTTCTGGCCAGGTCTTTTTTAGAGAACTCTTAATATTCTTTAGCAATGTAAATCTGCTGACTTAATCCACTGTAGAAGCCACAAGGAAAGTCCTCAAAATAAGAGATTATTCTGCACATTGAACAATTTTTCTCTATTTGTTTTTAAGATAATTTATTACACTGTTTTATTATCCAATATTCTGAATTGGCAATGCACTGCATTAAATCCCAAGTAACATTTAATTGACCTATAGCAACCACAGCACAATTCTAGACCATAAACCATTGAAAAAAACATGTTACCAGTTGACTGTCTTTGCATAACATTTACACATTTATGGCCATAAAAGACTCAAAGGACAGAACTCAGATTATTATACAATAGTATAGAAATTGTGGTACAAAGTATACCACAATCAGAGCCAACTAGAAAACTTTTAACACATAGGGTCTGAAGTCAACTATTCATGCCACATATCCTGAAGTAGTTCATATTCTTTTTCTTCCTTGCCAAGAGTTCCTGTCAGAACAGGAGGAGAGAATTACTTTGGCAGAAAAGGATAGAGAGCAAAGGTGGAAAGTGGAAACCATTCATTTGGTGATGTAAGAGCTGCCAAACAAAATCAGGCTCACTCTTCTGAAATAAAAGGTGAGGAGAAATTAAAAGTAGGACAGAGAGTAGGGATGTATGTGGAACAGCACTAGAGAGAAGGAAACCAAAGACGCAGGTCGTGCTTGAGTTGTGCACTCAGGTCCTGTCACTTCCTGACAGAAACCCTGTGCTCTCTCCACACCAAAAAGTTATAGCACACTACTTTCCAGTGCTGCTGAAATGGTTTAAGCTTTTGCAGTGTTTAATAGGTATTTTAATAGGAAGGTGTCAGAGCATTTCAAATATGACTACTGTAGTGCTGCCAAATTGCTATAGATCTCAGTGCTTGAAAATCAACAGCTGGAACAAATTTTATTCTTATCCCTAGTTCCTGTGACTTACTGTCTAAAATGTCAAGGTAACTGTCATTTTGTTATAAGTTTGAGCTAGTCATGTTTTCTCTATTTCATTAGGACCACATATTATGAATGTTACAAAATCTTTAAAAAATGAATTTATAATAATGTAGGTAATTTGACCTGAATAAATATCTTCTCATACAAGAAAAATTAAATTGACAAAACAATTAGAAAAAAATGAACAACAAGGACATTGGATCAAGGAAAAGTATTATATCAGAAAAGGAAAGGAAATAGCATTGTGAGAAGTCAGAATAAAGTAAACGTTTGAAGAAAACTTAAATTTTGAAATTGTGTGTGTGTGTATGTTTAATTCTGTTAGGCATCTACAAGATGCAGCATGAAAGGGCCTTTATGATGGAGGTATGAGACATTACTGTATAAGGAGAAGCTATGTTTACTTAATGACTAAAATGAAAGAAGAGCTGTCTCATATAAGAGAAAGATAAAAAGAAACCTGTAAAACAAATTTTAAAATTGTCTTGAGTGCAGAGTACTAGCAGCAAGGAAAATTTAACAAACTTGAAAAGCTCTCCCAGAATTCAGAGGAAAAAAAAAATCTAAGAATTTAAAATGCATGGAGAGGGCTGGCCTGGTGGCGTAGTGGTTAAGTTCAGCACGCTCTGCTTCAGCGGCCTGGGTTCAAGGGTTCAGATCCTGGGCATGGACATACACCACTCAGCAGCCACGCTGTGGCAGAGACCCACGTAGAAAGTAGAGGAAGACTGGAACAGACGTTAGCTCAGGGCTAATCTTCCTCAGCAAAAAATAAATAAATAAAAATGCTTGGAGAGAATGGAATTGAGATCGTGAGGTGGAAAGAAAACACAGAAGAATAAAAACACGGAAGAAATAACATTGCGTCTGAAATCTTCCTTAGCTGAAATTTCAAGACTTGAGCACACAGATTGAATGTACTCTTCACAATTACATTAAAGTTATCAACTACATATTTACATTAGGACATTTCTGTTCACATTCAAAGTTAAAGAATAAGACTAATTTTAGTACTTTGGTAAAAAGTATATTTCAAGGGGCAAACATTAGACTGATGACAGATATTCTTCTGGAAAACCAAGAGAGTGGAATGGTGTTTATTGATGGCAAAATTTTGTGAACCTAGAATTTTATGTAATTCGAGTTTTTCTTCACATGTAAAAGCAACAGTACCTGCTTATCATTCTTGGAGAAAAATTGCTAAAATATGTATATCCTCACTAAGTGTGGAACCAAAATAAAGAGTTCAATATGGCAAAAGCTAGATCAAAATGTCAATAAAGCTTTAAAACTGATCAAGAGTTCAAATAAAAATATTTAAATATACTTTTATTTTTTAAATGCAAATTCCAAAAACATCTTAAAAATATATATGGTCAAAAAGGAAAATACTAATCTAGGTCTAATCTCCACTAAAAAATTAATAAATATGAATTGGGAGTATAAATGTATATTTACAGTTTAAATGTATATAAAATGTTTAAATGCATATGAAATGTTTAAATGTATATGAAATTATGACTTATTTTAACTGGAGGGAAAGGATAAAAAATTATTCAAGGAACTGTCCTACACACACATGCATGCACACAAAAATAGACTTTAATCACTTGAAAAGTGACATAAATTTAGGGATTCAAGAATATGGAAATTGTGATACAGGTTGACTATTTATGAACATGAAAAATCATTAATTATTGATTTAAACCTAAAGCACAATGGTTACAAACTGAAAGTCAGGGTAAAATAAAATTTAATAACACTATGAATTTATATCTCCATTTTATATATTTTTACTCATATAATTTCTAGAAGAGCAGGAAGAACAAAGGCAAATATTAAGATAAACATTCATTATATAGGGTTATATTTAAAATATAATTTTATTCTTAGCCTTAATTACAGAGATACAATTAAGAGATTCAAGATATTAAAAATAACTTAAATGACTCAGTAGAAACAAAACCAAGATATATAGCTCCCAAACCAAGCACAGAGGATAAAAGATTAAAGCAGCCCTGCACAGGGTTATCCCTACAGGAAAAGGCAGCGTGCACAGACAACATCAAGCATGCAGAAGCAATGAAGAAAAGAAAGCATACTAATTTTTTATTTATGACATTTTTGTTAATATTTTATAAAAGATAAAACTCTCAGATTGACTTAAAGTAACACCCATTTATATTCTGTATAAAAGAGACACCAGAGGGAATTTGGAGAAATGGAAGATGGCAGTTCGAGTGCAGACCCTGTGCTGCTCCTTGTACCTGCCCCACATCTGCTCTCCTCCTCTTGCAGAACCCTCCTCCCCTCTCTGTAATGAGACAACATTGTGGACACAAATGTGCAGCTCCTAGAGGGTGCTTCCTATGTTTTAATTTCTACCGTAATCATGTGGGTGAAAATCAGTGTGGGATCACATGGTTGATGGAACTGGGCAGATGCATCAGGAAGAAGATGCAGACTTGCCTCCCTTGGGGGATTTTGATTCCCTGTAGCATGTCTCAGCTCAACTGCCTATGAATCCCTTAGTGGAAACTGTGTGTACCTCACTGTGGCTTTTAGTCCTAAAAGGCCCTTCTAATCCTGAGGGTCTAGTGAATTTAAGGGAAATATCAATGGTTATTTACCTGTCTCAAAGTCTGCATGGTTGGGAGAGAGACACAACTTGAGTATACAGGCACCTGAGAGCCGAAGAGCTTTCTCCCTGCAATTCACCAGGATGAGAGTTTTCCAGTATCTCCAACATAACACACGATTGGGCATTTCACAACCATCTGGTTTGTTACAGCTGAGAAACTCTGATATCCCCAAATAAATAGCCATTGAGGGCACAAAAAAATCACATCCAAAATGATGATCCAAGCTAGTATTTTGATCAGTAGACAGAATAATCCTACGACGATGAAATCAAAGTCCAAAAATTAAATTTTGTAACTAAAATAAAGTCAAATCATATTATAATTTTAAATTTAATTTACAGGACCTCCTAAGAGACAATAGATCACCCCAGGCCAACACTACTGCCAACAACAACTAGAAAAAAAGGGGCCAAATTGCAAAAATCGTATTTTTAAAAGCATCTGAAATGTAAAGTTACAACAGAACTAGATGGACTGAAACTTTAGAAAGGAGAGAATCGTTTGGATGTGAGCTGATGACCACCAGTCAGTTTTTATTATTTTGTTTCCCGGGAATGGAGAATATGCCAGTTCTGAAGATGGCTTGGCTCAGGCAGAGAGCCCCCCTGCTGGGGTGGGGGTGGGGGAGAAGATGAGCAACGTTTTTAGGGACCACAAGGGGCTGAAATGACAAATTCAAGACTTGAGGGCCAACTTTCCCAAGACATTTGTGAATTCTGAGGCTGTTTGGGAGGCTAAAGAGTTAAGCCAAAACTTCTGAAAAGAAGAAAAAGTCTCCCACAAACCCACTAGAGAAAAAGGCCTGGAAATAAAGCAAGCAAGAGATGACAGCCTCAGAGAAAGCTGAGATTCACCCCAGGGCACCGACCAGCTCTGGGCGAAGCCAGAAGGGTGAGAATAGTGAAGGCTGGAGCCAACAAACAAGAAAATTGTAATTGGGAAGAAACAAGAAAAAAAACCAGAATAAAAGTAAATATTTACCTGTTACCCTCAAAGAGGTTATAAAGGACACTGAATCCATAAAACATAAAGATGACATTTAAAAAAAGAGAACAAGAGAGAGCTTAAATTAAAAATAAAGGACTAAAAATTTTACCTTGAATAATTTAATTTTTATTGACTTATGAGTGATATACTGTAATAAACTGGTAATTAATCACAAAAGATAAAAACAAGGAATCTAGGAATGTTGGTAGTGGAAATTCCAAGTTGATAGAGCTGTGCCTGAATATGCGTCACTCCTGATTATCACATATCATTGCTCATTTGGAATTAATTTGTTAAGTAATAAAAGTAGTCTGAAGGAAAAAAATTAAAGACGTAGAAAATAAAGTTTTTTAAAAAAGAAACAGGTGCCAGACAGAACACTTAATTATAATACACCACTAGGCTTTGCCATAAACAGTCTTAACATTCTCATGAAAATTTAAGTTTATTTGACCCAAAACTTGGCATAAACTCTACTGTCATGATGAGCTATAAGAGTGGTGGAGGTTGTGGTGATGCAAGAGTTAAATCTTCATCTACTGTAATGAGCTCTCAAGAGATAATGTAAAACAATAGTAGGAAAAGCACATGAGATAAAAACTTGAGGATGTGTAGCAGGAAAGCACCTAACACATTTGAAAGCAGTTCCCTTGGGGAATAAGCCTTTGATTAAAATGCAATATATTTTAACATTTCCTAAAATCAAAGATGTCACAATTTATAGCTTCTGAGATTTGTGCTTGCTTAAAAAGGCCGTCCCCAAAATGACAACAAAAATCTCATATTTTCCTACAATATTTTCAGTTTACTTTTGTTTTTAAATGTTATCTCTTTAATTTACTTGTAGTTTAATTTTGTATGGTCTAGTATTGATGGTTTTAAAAATTTTATCTAACTCCATATTTTCACAGATTTATTTTTCAACGTTACTAATTTAAATAAACTTAGGTAGAATGCTAATGGACTCATGCACTCTGTTCAAAATCTTAACTGCATTATGTTGTAATGAAAAAATATATAAAATTTATTTTTTAATGTTTTAGACATCATTTTCTAGATGCCTTAAATATCACAAAAGCCATTGTCATCCTGAGATAGAATTTAGTCAAATTAACACATATTATATGCTTCCTTTTCTACTTTTTGTAGTTATCATAAAGCTTGAAATTTTAAAATATAAAGAGAATTTATGTAAGAGGACTTAGTAGTTCCTCCTAAAGGCTTAATTATAGTTCTCAGTGAACTACTATAAAAGTTTCTCAGATTGATCAACTGTCAGTAGAAGAATAAAATCTTACTGAGACAAGTATTAATACTTTCTCTCTAGACCTCTTCCAGTCTCTGAGACTGGGCATTTGACAGCATTGCTAAACCATCGTGTCACCGTCATTGATACCCAAGCAAGAGGTGTACTAAGAACAATCCTATCCTCGGTGAATCTTGGCAACAGGAAATGCAAACTATTAGGAAAGCATTGGTGCTTTTCAATTCCGAAATTCCTGTTGTTAAATGTTACTTTATACTTATTTTTTGAATGCTCTGATGAATTTCTGAAATAAAAAATACCAAATTACCTTGGGATTAGTCAAGACATTTATCAAGTTACCTCAGAATTAGTCAAGACATTTGTTGACCTCTCTCCCGGTTTCCAAATATTGGTAACAGCTTTTGGCGATATTATTGAGATAAAGAACCAGCTTATCATTAGAATCACTAAGTTATTAGAGTCCCTTGAAATGATCCTCATTCCTACCCTTGATCTGAAATAAGTGTTGCCTTCTCACATTTTCAGAAATTATCTCATTTTCTGTCTCTAATGTCTTGTGATATCTAGGCTCAAAGGAGGGGTGAGTATTTTGTAGCCTCCAAATAAATGTTATTTTTCCCCTTTTCTAAATAATGAGTCAGATTGTGGAAACATGAACCTCACCATACCACCGCAGGAATCACTATTAAAATTCCAAAGTATCAAAGCACTAAGTTCTAGTCAACAGTTCAACTAAGGCGGTCACTTCTCAAATGCCACCTTTAAGATGAGATAATTTAATCTAAAATATATTCCGTACCTAGGGAAATGAAGTTAATTAAAGATTTATGTAAAAAGGCTGTCTTTCCATTCAACCATAATATTCTCTGAGCTATGATCCAATCATTCACAGAGAATAAATACGCAGTAGACCTAAAAGCAGGCTAAAGAGAACTGATATAATCTGACATTATGTAACTGAAAGAATAAAATGTCTAAGAGTCTAGTAATATGTTCATTCACAAAATTACAATTTATAGATCTGAATACTATTTTCTCACTCTTTATTCCAAGTTATAGCTTAACGTTAAAATGAAATATTTTACTCTTTTCAGTTTTAAGTTCATATTCTTCTACTTGGTCATCTCTTGCTACAGAGGATTATTGAGCATCTTTCTCTGAACAAAATTTGATTTGATGATAGTCAAATCAGACAACTGTTAAAGTTGTTCCCTTTAACAGAACTTTAATTTCTTCTGATATCCCTTTATTGGAAAATATTCTCAAACATTTTCATCATGGTCATTCTTCTTGAGATGCTATTTTCATTTTTGGTGACCAGAATTGAAGTGTGGTCAATTTTAAATATTAAAGAAATACACATTAAATTAAATGAATAAATTTAAAAATAATTAGTGAAATCGTGCCAATGAAAAACATTTTATTGGTGTATTTCTCATCTTCAATCTACCCTTAATTGAAGCCACATAAAATAATCATTAAACATGTTGGCCTTCTTCAAAATGGCACTGTTAGCATACAGTTAATTATGGCTGCAAGCTCATAATTAAACAGGTCTTGTTATCTCCATTTTACAGGTGAGAAAACAGAGACTTCAAAAGATCAAGTGATGTGCTCTGATGTCTTATGCATGTCTGATGGTTTCCAAACCCTCTCCTCTACAGTTCTGACAGGTCAGTAAAGTAGAGGTTCTTTCCAATCAACAGACCTGGATATGACATGTAAGCAAATGATGTACTCATCTGAAGCCACTGTTTCTCACTTGTAAAATGGAGATGCCAATTTCTACCTCATTAAGCAGGTAGAATAGTGCCTGTCACATGGCGGAAAAATGAGATCCATTGTTAATATTATATTTGTGCTTCAGCAGTCCTTTCTTATATCACTATGTTCTATTATGTGAGCTATTTTGTAAATATTTTCCTCATAAATTGCATTCACTTCCTTTAGGACCATTTTTCATTTCTACTTCTAACACAAAATAATGTAGAATTATGTATTTACTATTTTTCTATTTCTTTATCCAAGTCATTAACGTGGCTACCGAATAGGTTATTCAGGACAAATCTCTTTCACATTACTTGTTGCCATGGATTGGTACCTCACCCCCATAATTATGGTTCAAGTTGGACTCAGCAGTGTTTCTTCCCAATAGAATACACTCAAAGAAGAGATATGTTCCTCTTGTGAATAGTACTTTGGAGGTCCATATAGGAACATTATTACATCCAGTATAGAAATTGTTTTCCTGTTTCAACTTGCCAAGCTGTTACTGAAGAAAATAATTATGTTGGTCTGGTCGAGTTTGTTTTTGAATATGTCTTTTTATTATTTATTAGTTGTTTTGGTAAATATAGTGGATATGTACTGACCACAATCCTAAAATCTACTCTCTTCTAATCAGCAGAATCATCCTCAATGAGAGTAGAAAGTTTCAAAGGTCCCTTCAAGTTATGTCCCAAAATGAATATAAAATTTAGCCTTCATTTGAAGATATAGAAACCAGACTTTTGAAGTGATTTCAGAAAATATTGCTATCTTCACAATGATATATAATGGGAAGAAAAATATTATGTGTGCTTTAGAAATGGATCATGTCAATAAGATTAAAACATATTAAAATTAGAAATAACCATTCTCACGCTTTCCAGCCCATCTGATGCAAGGTACCCAAAGTTCAGCCACAGTGAGGAGACCTGCATGCCTAGAAAGGCAAGAATGCTTGGGAGATTATTTCATTTCCCACACCAGTCACAGCCCACATTTTTATTCCTCAGAATAAGCTAGGGCCAGGCCAGGCCACAGAAGGCCTTTGCATTTCGGAGGAAAATGTGAACGATGTATGTGTTAGCTCTACACTAATCTTTAAAGTCTGTGTAACAGCTCCTCTGGGGATGTGGGGACAGTATCATATTTTCAAAAGTCTATTGTAAAATCAACTGTCTAACAGCTCCTTTCTTCCATATATTTTTATTAACCTCTGTAACAGCAATGTCATAAGATAGGCCTTTTGGAAACAGGAGGATAAATAAAGGGAAAACATTTTCTGTATATATTGCTTCACATTTTACATAAATCAGTGGCACTTTACAATAAAATATTAAACTTTCCCTATTGTGACATCTTTTTCTTTGGGTTGTTCAGTATAAACTATGCTTAAGTTACTATTGTGCTATTTTAAAATGTTTCTATTTCATGTCAGTTGATATAACAAAAATAACACAAAAGGGTATTTTCAAAACAATATTGGGATTTCTTCATCAATGTGGTTATGAGTATTAATTCTAATTTATGTAATATTTAGATTTCAATTTTCTTTTATTCTGAGAGTTTTCTAGTATTTACAATTCTAAACATTTTCTTTAAAATGACAGGTAATACCATTTAAAGAGAAAAATTCAGACATTTATTTTGCTGGTTAATGCCTATATTTTTATATCACAATATTGTGTCTCTGACTTTTAGTCTAATATACAAGAGTTTCAGGGGTGTAATGTCAGGATTATTATTATAAAATGCTGATTAGTAGAAATGTGAATAACTTTATCAAGAGATTTTAAGAGATAAGAACACATACCCAATAAAAGGATACAGGTTTAAGTAGTTGAAGTCAAGGGCAAGCATCATTATAATTTTAAAATTTTCTGTAAGGCATTTCCAAGATTTCTTAAAAAGTACATTTTTCTTTTTGCACAGAAAATTTACTTTCTAAACATATTTGCTCTGAAGGAAATTATCTCTTAAAAAGATAATATTTGTTGAATATTTATTAATGTCAGGTGCTGTGTCAGACGTTTCTCATACATTATTTTATTCAGTCTTTGAGGGAGTATTATATAGTCCTCTTGTAAGTAACATGCTCAAGGTCACAGAGATAATTAATAGCAAAGCCTATCTTCTGATTTAACTGGAGGAATAGGGCCTGAGTAAAGGCTAATCAAAAGTCATTGTATTTGTGGTGAATTTTCTGCAGAGATGGAAGGCAGCAACATCTAGGATGTCTCTATGGAGCATATGGCTCTTTCCATAAAGCTGTGGGTCAATTTCCTCTCCTCTTGTATGAATCCACATCCGCTGGGATGGCCTTGGGACCTACTTTGACCAGTAGAATCTGGAGGAAGCAGCACTGTGTGACTCCCCAGAAATCCTCTTGGAAGCCTACATCCAAGTGAAGAAACTCAAGCTTGACCACTGAGTATTGAGAGATTCACTGAGGCAAGGCAGAGGCCCAGCCAGTAACTGCCATTCCTCACCCCAGCAGAGGTGTCAGATATGTGAGTGAGCTCATCTTAGACATTCTGGCTCCAATGATCTCTCTGTGGAATACAGCTATGAGAGTAACCACAACCACCTCCATTTAAAGCTGAAAAACCATCCAGCTGAACCCAGAAAACCCACAGAACTGTGATAAACAATTTTTAAGTGTTTTAGGCAATTAAATATTTCGGTAATTTATTTTGCAGCAATAGATATCTCAAACATACATTGGTAGCTGGAAGTGAGGTGCTGCTATAACAAAAACTTAAAATAGGTGCCATGGATTTAGGGACCATGGACAAGCAGAAGGACTTGCCCTTCTGGAAGGACAAGTGAAGAGCAGTGACAAGATCGTTACTGGAGGGTGGAGAAAGGGAGACATATTATGCTCTGGGCCAATGATTAGCAATGTGTAACCTGTGAGAACATGGAAACTACAAGTATGTAATAAAACTGTGGGTCTAACTAACAAGATTTCTAGGCAGGATGTTAAAGTGACAAACCTCTTCTTTTAGCCATGTATGATAAGTAACTCTAAGAGAAAAATAAGTGAAAAAGTTAACTATTCAGTTTTAAAGTAGATTTTAGAGGAAATAGAGAAGGCAGTCTCAAAGGAAGAAATTGTCTCCAGGCAAAGATAAAATCAAATTGACCATAACACCTTTGTTAAGAACTAAGAAAGACTTAAGAGAGGTTTAATAGAAGTTTATGGGACCAAGAAAATAAAAATCTTAAGAGTATTACACATAACAATCTGACAAGTACAAAGAAGAGAGAGGTCTGTCCCAAAAGGAATATAGATGTGGTTTGTGGGACACAGATGTAGTAAGTCTTGATTAAGATTCATACAACTCTCAAGGTTTAAAGAAAGTTCTACCAGCAAAGTCACCACCAGGATGAACTGAAATAAATAGAGTTAAAATGAAAAGAGGCCTCTGCTTCCCCAAAATTTTATGTCCAGGATATGGGAGAAGAGAGCTAATTGACAGCCAATATGACCATTTCTTTTGAAGAAAGGATGACCAAGAGGGCAAGCGGGAATCTAGAGGGCAAAACTAAAATCCATTTTTCTCTCTTGGGAACCAACTGCCATTTAAGCACAGGCTGTATACTGAGTGGTGAGAAACTGACTATATGGAGAGAAAGGTCCAGGATGCAGACATTCCAGCCCATCCAGACATCGGAGTGAAACCGTCTCCCACATTCCAGCCCCAGGTGAACTCTCAGCTGAATGCAACCTCAAGAGTGACCCCAGCCAATATCACACAGAGCAGAAGAACCAACTTTTCAAGCACTGTCAACCCACCAAGTCTTGAACAGTAAGAACTCATTATTGTTTCAGCCACTAAGTTTTGGCTTAATTTGCTGCACAGCAAGATATCACTGAACAATATTTTCGTTCCCAACATTTAGTAGGGAAATCAACGAGGCAGATAAGTCGTAAACTATTACATGTAAAAGCCAAATGTCCACTAAGCAAATCCCATCCCTGAATGAAGATTAGTCCTCTTCTAGTGCTTTTTTCACAACCCTGTCCACTTAACCTACTGTACCTCGATTGCCTCATTTGGTTTATGAGGATAACAATAGGCCCCATCACATGAGCCTTATGAAGATTAAATGAGTTTATATATGTGAAGCACCTAGAATAATGCAAATCTTACAAATCTTACTAGCTTGCCCCTTCAGTCTCCTTATAATATAAATCATATTGTTTGATACCTCTGCCCATTTTTCACACAATATGCCATCCTACCATGTAGACAAAAATCACATATGAATAAGTCTATCAATTACTTAAACAAATCATTACTTTTACCTGAATACGATAGTTCTCTTACCAACTACCCAGCAAATTGCATAGTTTACAACTTATGTTTTCTTGCATTTATTCTCTTTCAGCTTTTAAATCTTGAATGTAACATATCTTGTGAAATAGTTACCGGTTTTGTAAGTGCCTGAGTTCAATTTCCAAGTTTTCATTTGTTTCTTTCTGTTCATCCAGAGATCTCTGGAGCTTACGGATCTGATTCAGGAAATCATCAAGCTGAAAGCAAAGTAGAAAATGCTTGAGTTAAAATGATTGAAATGAGGAAATCCTTTTAAAAACAAACTCTATTTTTTGCACAACACATTCTTATCAGTAGTTCATACATGAGTTTCTTTTGTATGTATGCATGAATACATGGGGATTTTCAGTGATAGAATTAATGCATATATTCAATAATAAAATAAACATCTACATGGACTCTAGAACATTTGATGAAATCTTTTCTATCTAGGCATTCTTCCCCATTTCTACCCTTGCCTCCCCTACCTATGTAGGTCACTATACTGGAACTTGTGCTTATTATTCCCATGATTTTGAAAATATATAGTTTTAGCATATATATGTGTGTATATATATATATATTTATGTATATGTATTTTTATATTTAAACATAGCACATGCATGTATATACATATATGCATATACATATGCTAAGTGTATATATATTGGTGCAAAAATAAATATTCTTTAAAATGTATTGTTTTCTTTTAGTTGTTTTTAACATAAACTCTAAAAAAATGGGTATCATGCTGTATGTAATCTTCCGACACTTGCATTTTTAATTCAGTTGCTAAGACTCATCTATATTGGTGCCTCACTGTAGTCCACGTGCTGTGTGTTACATTATAGCAGAGCACGGATATGCCATGATATTACACCACCCTTCTGTCCATGAGTATTAGATTGTTTGCAGCCTTGTGCTGTTGTGAACATTCTTGTGTATGTCTCCTGATGTATGTATACAAAGTTTTCTCTTGAGACATACCTAGGAGGAGAATTGCCAGGTTATACTTTTAAAATGTTTTATTTTACAAGAAAATGCCAAAATATCTCCCAAAATGGTTTATTAATTTACTTCTGAAAGGCAATTAGAAGGGATCTTGTTTGAGCACATCTTCACCAACACTTGATGCTGAGATATTAAAACTTATGCCAACTCCTGATTAACAATTATGTCCAATACCTGTTTATATTTTTATTGGCTTAATGTTTTTGTTCTTTTGTGTGTATTCACATCTATTCATTATTCCATTTGGAGCTTTTCCTTTTCTTTCTTTTCTGTACATTTATGTTATAATCTCAATACTAATCCTTTGTCAGTTATAAGTATTCCTAGTATCTTCACCAAGTATATATGAAGTTTATAACTTACTTTTCCATTTTATTTAAGAGATCTTTGGATGAATAATAGTCATTTATTAAATAAAGTTTATGAATATTTTCTCTTACAGTTGGGATGTATTAATAATGCTGAAAAAAATCCTTCCCTACTGAAAGTTTAGAGAAATATTAATCTGTATTTTCAACTAAAATTTATTAAAGTTTTGCACTTTTCATTTAAGTCCTTGATCAAGCTGGAGTTAATTTTTATATATTATGTGAGGTAGATATCCAATTTTATTTTTTTTATACAGAAAAACATTTTAACAGGTACATATATTGAATAAACTCTTTTCCCTATTGATTTGTCACATATCAAAATTCTCTATATATTCTATGTATAAAGTTTCTTTTGTAAAGTCTGATTATAGGTTCTATTTTGGGGGTTAATTTATTTGACCCTTCACACTGTGAATTACTACAGCATTCATCATAAATCCTGCTATATAATAGGCTGAGCTCCCTTCCCCAAGCTCTTTTCCCTCAGAAATATCAAGGATATTCTTGGTTCTTTGTAATTTTAGAAACAGCATAGTAAATTTCATGAAGAACCCTATTTGTATTTAGCCTGGAATTTTATTAATTCTATAGAGTAATTTAATTATATTTGACATCATTAAAATATTTAACATTTTGTCCATGAACATGGTATATTTAAAAAATCTTAGGTCATCCTTAAAGTCTCTCAATTATTATAATTTATTCATTAGAAGTTTTGTAGTACATTTTATTAGATTTATTTCCAGGAATTTTACATTTATGATATTAAAAGAGATATTTTAAAATTATTTTTCTAAATTTTATTGTTTATGTATAGTAATTAAATTGTCATTAATTGAACTATTATTTCACAAAACTTACATCTTGCTGAATACTCCTTATATTCCTAAAGATTAGTCTATATTTTCTTATTGATATAATTATTTTAAAATAAGTTCTATTTTATTTTGAAATGTTATTTTAAGCTTTGAAATCGAACAGTTAGGGTTCATATTACAGTTTTTTGATTTGTATCTTAGAGCAAGTTTCTTATCCACAGCAAGTCTCAAATTCCTGATCTTTAAAATGGTTCTAATTCTAGCACTTGTTTTACAGGCTTGCTGAGAAGATGAAATAAGATAATACATATTATCTTACATACCATTGTGTGGTACTGGGCATGTAATAAGAATCCAGTATATGTTTACTAAACTAAGCTTGTTTTATTAGAAGGATAATTAGGATTAGAGTCTAGGGTACTTCTGAGTACTGCAATTATGAGTGATGCTTGGCTAAACAGTGATGGCATCTTCATTACTAGGAATGCTAATGCAGAAAAATGAGCACTTACACCTAAAATGTGGAGGTCACTTTAAAGGTAGAATATTCAGCAAGGCAAAAGTAGAGAGAGCAACACTTAATCTAAGGTGATGAATGTAACAGGAATGGTAGAACCAGAAGTTAGACATTTTCAACAAGTGCTGTGCACACGAGGATCTAATCTTATTGAGATGATATTTTCTCTATATATTAAGCTGAAACATGCAACCCTTGTGAGTTGGAGTAGCACGGACCTGTCTGCAAGACACTCCTTCAACTCTTGGTTATAGACAATATCAAGTTTCTGGAAATGCCAGGTTGAGCAATGGACCCTGGCACACTCGGAACAAGCTGGGGTCTTGGTTTTGAACTGCCCTTCTTAGGGAAAAAATATCTTCCTCAAGTATTACTGTGTTCCTTCAATTTAACCATTAAATATTTTTAAAGTGTTTTAATTAAGTTGACAAATTGTTTTCTTAGCCTGAGTGGAGGTTCCATAGGTTTAGACAGTTTTACTATCCTCTCTTCCTCACAATAATTTCTAGCAACCATATCTCTCCAATTGAATATTTTAAAATCTTATGGGAATTTCCATGCATATGCAGCTTCAAGACAAAAGTTTTGCCTCTCCAAGCAGATTGCTGCCCTATGGCACCATAGTAAAATAAAATTAATAGTTTTATCTTTTAATAAAATTGTAAGGATAATCAAATCTTTCTTATTATGTACAAAGTCAAACTACTGCTAAAGATGAAACCTGATCCCAATTCTCTAATCCCTAGGCCAGTGTTATACAAGTTAAATCACTTTAAATATTAGAATTATATAGAATGGACCATCACTCTACTCCTAAAATCCTTTAAAACAGGCTTCTTAAACTTTAACATTCTTATGAATCACCTTAGGATTTTTGTGAAAATAATGATTCAGTTGGTTTTGGGTGGGTCTCAAGATTTTTGCATTTTGTCAAGTTCTCAGGTGATACTGATGCTGCTGTTCCTTGGAACACACTGTGAAAAGAAGTCGGTACGATGACCCTGACCGGAATGATGTAGCCTTCCTTAGATACTCCGTTATACTGTTGCTTACCTTTATCTCGAACTTATCACACTAAATTATTTATAAGAGTTGTTTTCTTTCTCTATCTCTCATAGACTGTTAGCTTCTTGATAGTGCTGCAGCCATATATTCTGTCTATGTATATATATGTATGTTTGTATATTTATGTGTGTGTGTATATATATGTGTGTGTATGTGTACATATATATATAAACTTTAATTTACCCTGCCCCCACTTGTGCACCACATCCCATTCTCTTTCACCCACTCAATGACATACATATTTTCATCAATATGTGATGCTCTCTCATATATCATTTGGTTTCTTTATTTGACCATCATTTGATCAAGGGCTTTGTACTGACTGTTCCCTCTGCCTGGAACCCTCTTTCAACAAATATCTGAATGATTAACTTTCTATAACATTTTTCATTTATTTACTCAAATCTGAAGTCAGACACCATATTTAATACTACAACCTGTCCCCAAGCAGGAACACTGATATTTTTTTCTAACAGTTATATGGTTTATATGTTAATTGTCTCAGTCTCTTTCCACTGGAATGCAAATTCCATCAGAAAGGATATTCATTTTATTCATGTGTGTATTTCAAGTGCTTGGAATAGTGTTTGCATGTTAAAAAAAAAAAGAATAATGGATGCTGGATGGGCTAAAGCAACAGATGCCCTTCCACTTTTGTTAAAAATTGTTGCCAAGAAAGTAGGCTATAATTTGAAAATTTTTATATCAATAATATCCTAAAACTTTTATTTGCCAGATAAATCCAATTCAATATTTACTGCAAGTACAGAATAATTGCTTTGTTCCTGTTATTACTCTAGCAAAGTCCCAGGCAGTCTGGATGAATTCTGGGTAGATTCCCCAAAATTTATGATTCAAGAAAAATATATTCAAACCATATCTTATCATCTGATCAAACTGGCAATAAAACAAGGTTCTAGCTATAGTTCAAGCTTTAGTGATATGGAGACAATGACTTCAGCTAAAAACGAATTGCAATTCCTGGAAAATTAATTTCTATCATTGAAAAGAAAGGAAAATAAAATGAAACACAGAAAAAAACTAGAAAAGGAAAGTCTGTTAGATGCTGCAGACGACAGCACATAAATTTCATTTTTTTGTTATAAATCTTTATCTAAATCTAAATGGAAACTGTTGATAATCAGCTTTGATACATCTTTCCATTAGCGACTGAACAGGACCCATTCCTGTCACAGAAATTGAAGTGACATGTTGAGCATCGGGTATTCTGGCAAGTCCTCCTGGCCAATCTGCTCCAACTCTGCTCCAGGCATCCACTGTGGGGTGTCATTATAATCTCTCCAGCTTGGAATTTGATTAAGGTAATGAGAAATGATGGCACAAATTCAGATAAGTGTCCTGTTCAGAAATTCCCTAAGCCTAACTCATGTGATGCAAAGCCTTTGTAAGGAATGAGTGGGTGTGACAACACGCTGACTTCAAATAATTAACAGACTAAATTTTGTACAGATAATTATAATTGGAACTGAAATATTATAAATCATTTTATTAAGAATCATACCACAATACTCTCTTCACCTGAAAAAAATCAGCAAAATCAATAGGAACATTTTACTAAAACTTCTTTATGATCTCTGATGGAAAGTGGTTGACTTTTGAGAAATTTAAGTATATAGCTTGTGTTACATGATTCTACTTATTTTTCAAAGTCAGAATCAATTTCAAGTCTTCAAATATAATACCTTATTACCTATATGGAAATTATTGGATGAGTTAAATTCAGTGATGCCAAGTAATTATTACTAAGGTATTCAACATTAAAATGTGATCTCATTTTAACAAAATATAAAATGTTCTGTGGTCTTGTAATCCATGATGATAGGTGTGGTTTACCAGAATTATTTATTACTTTCCTTTCTGACCTTTATTTTTTTTGGAGGGAAGTGTTTGCCCTGAGCTAACATCTATTGCCAATCTCCCTCTTTTTTTAATCTAACCAAAACCCCAGTGCATGATTGTATGCCCTAGTTGTAAGTCCTTCTAGTTCTTCTAAGTGAACCACCACCACAACAAGGCAACTGACAGACGGGTGGTATGGCTCCACGACTAGGAAACAACCTGGGCTGCTGAAGCGGTGAGAGTGCCGAACTTGAAGCACTAGACCATCAACCCTTGGCTCCTGACCTTCTTTTTTTATACATATGTCATTCAATTTCACAGGACTCTCAAACTTTCATGAAACTGGCTACTAAATTTCTACCAAGTACTTTCCATTTAAAATAAGTAGCTTCATTGTCTACTGGACAATTGTTTAAATGTTTCAGAAATGTTAAACAGCTAGCACTGGATAAATGTATTACTGAAATAATTTATTGACCTTTGAGGTCTTTAACTTTTCTAATAAACTAATGTAACAATGCAGTTGTTGTAGATACAGGGTTAATGAAACTAATTTGAGTATATCTCAGCAGAATAACTCAATCTGTGAATTAAATTCTATAGAGCAAAAGGTATAATGTTTGCTTATAAGTGAATTTGTTTAATTGAGTAATTTTATATAGAATGACACAAGGTTCAGATTTGAGAGATTCCCATTTTAAGGAACTATATTTTTGGAAACCTGGAGACAATTTTCTCTAAGTGGACCTTAAAGTGAATGGAATGATGAAAATTACATTCCCAGTGATTTGAACCATTTATTTCCCCAAAGGCTTTATTGTCATCTTAGTGACAAAAAGCCAGAATAATTTCCCAAGTGGCTGTGCTTTAGTGCCAGTGTTTCCTTCTCTTTGGGAACTAGTGTGATAAAGCTCAACATTCTTAACCAAAAAAAAGTAAGTATGAAAACAAGAATTAGAAAAGAAAAATAAATTTCAAGAACTGACACTTCCTGATTTTAATACTTACTAAAAAGCTATGGTAATCAAGACATGTTTCATTGGCAGAGAATAGACATTTAGGTTAATAGAATAAAATTGTGTCCAGAGTCAAGAAAGAAACTCTTACATTTATGGTCAACTGGATTTTGACATGGATACCAAGATACTTCAATGTAGAAAGAATAATATTTTCAACAAATAGTTCTGGCACAACTAGATATCCACAAGCAGGAGATTGAAGTTGAACCCCTAGCTCACCTCTTTTATAAAAATTTACTCAAAATGGATCATAGACCTAAATATAAGAGCTAAAACTATAAAACTCTTAGAAGAAAACATGGGAATAGATCGTCATGGCATTGAAGTAGGTAATGTTTTTTATATACAGCAGCAAAAGCACAAGCAACAAAAGAAAAAAGTAAACAAGTTAGACTTCATCAAAATTATTTTTAAAAGTTTTATGCTTCAAATAAAACTATCAAGAAGTTGAAAAGACAATCTACATAATGAGAAAAAATATTTGCAAATCATATATATGAGAAGGGACATGTATCCAGAATATACAAAAAACTCAATAATAAAAAAAAACCCAATTTAAAACGGGCAAAGGATCTAAATAAATATTTTTCCCAAGAAAATATACCACTTATCACTTAGTACATAAAAACATGATCAGTATCATTAGTCATTAGTGTATTTCAAATCAAAACCACAATGAGATATCACTTCACCTCCATCAGGATGGCCATAATCAAAAATATGGCCTCTAGTGTTGGTAAATATGTGGAGAAATTGGAACCCTTAAACATTGCTTATAAGAATGTAAAATGGTGCAGCCACTTTGGAAAGTAGTTTGGTGTTCCTTAAAATGTAAGAGAGAGTTACCATATGATCCAGCAATTCCAAGGGAAATAAAACCATAATCTACACAAAAACTTATATATGAATGTTCATAGTAGCATGATTCATAATAGCCAAAAAGTGGAAACAACCCAAATACCTATAAACTGAAGAATGACAACAAAATGTGGTATATCCATACAATGGAATATTATTTGCCTATAAAAAGGAATGAAGAATTGACCCATACTACAATGTAGATGAACCTTGAAAACGTTATACTAAGTGAAAGAAGTCAGTCACAAAAGGCCATATATTCTATGATTCTATTTATATGAAATGTCCAAAATAGGTAAGTCCATAGGGACAGAAAGTAGATTAGTGGTTGCCAAGGGCTTGGGAGTAAGGGATAACAGGGAATGACTGCTAATGGATATGTAGTTTCTTTTTGGGATGATGAAAATGCTTTAAAATTAGATTGTAGTTGTTGCACAACTGTATGATTTTACTAAAAACCATTGAATTAAACACGTTAAGTGGGTGAATTTTATGGTATGTGAATTATATCTCAAAGCTGTTAGAATAAACAAATAAAAGCAAATATGACATGCATTTCAGTTGGTATAATATTTATATATTAAGCCAAATCAAAATTAATTCTAGGGTATCTATGAAAGAATTAAATCAATTGACTATATCCAGTGATTTCAAAGTTCTTAAGATTGTTATCTTAAGTAACTGCATCACTTGAATCCAGATTATTTCACTGCTTTATATTTATATAAAGAACTTTTAAAGCATCCTTTAAGAATTGAATGGATAAATGGACACTGATGTCTTAATACATGTAAAAAGTACTGACATTGCTTCAAAATGTATTAACCTAGATAATCTTGTGATTATTGATATTTATATACAAAGCATTCTATTAAACAGTTTATTCTAGCTCAGAGCTATTTTTCTTTTCAATAAATTAAACCAGCATCATGGCCAGCATCATGGAACTGAGCACTTGACATCCAACAATGCTGATTATTCTTAATTTATGCCCTGAGGGACTCATACTGAGGATTTGTTCAGGGTACCATAGCAACTGCAGAATCAAAGCAATGATATGTGGCAAATCTGTAGCTGAGAGAACACTTCAGGATTCCACTGGATCACCTGGGGCAGCAATATCACAAGTGTTTATGATGTGGCATCTTGATAAGGGACACTTAATTGGTGTTAATTTTATCCAAATTAAAGACAACTGTGGAGCATCTCTTTCCATGATGAGCAGAATATTCTCATCAAGATGTGTGACAAAATGTTAAGGGTATTTAATTTGTAACCAGTATCTCATAAGGGTTTTGATATGGATCTTTATTAAAACTGACTTCAAGTTGCATTAACCTGAGTAATATACTAAAGTGTTTGTGCACAGAATAACAATATGTTGTCTAACATCAAAGGAAGGCAAAACATTGTCAAATAATATTAATTTTCATGACAACAGCCCTTGTATTTGATCATCTAATGATATACACATTTCCCACTTTTCTCTTTGAGAACCTAAGTAGTAGAGAATGCTAATAGAGTACCCAGGGAACAACCGTTCCTTCCTTACTTATTTTATTTTACTCAATTAACATACAACAGATGTCTGCTTTTAGTAGGAAGCTTTTTAAGAGCACTGGGCTATGTGCCTCTTTGCCTTTGGATATTGGAATGAATTTCAGCATCACAAAACTCAATGAAAGAAATGAAATTGCCAGTTTTGTCCCAACTTTCAATCTGTTATCACATCTGAACCACCAGGCTTCATCTCCAACTACTGTTGAATATAGGTATAAAAATCCAGTAAGTCCTCCTTATTATTTTAACCAAAAGAAAAGGAAATTGCAGAAACATCGGTTACAGAAACGCAAAGATGAAATGTGATTAAAATTATAAAACTCTATTAAAAGAATTTAAACGTTAAGAACAAGAGAATTCAGTACAAAACTACTCAATTTTACTTATTATAACATGATTTGGAAACTCTTCCTCATGGCTCTGTACTGTAGCCATTCAGCCCAGCTATTAAGACAGTGCCTGCCACACCGTAGGCCATCTGCACAGGTGACCATGTACTAGTGAGTCAGAGAAATCTGTTTCCACAAGGATGTGGTGAAACCTTCATAAAATACAGGAAATGGCAGTTTTATTAAGAGCCTCATGACCCGCATCCAAAAAGACAAAAATGAAGGAAAAACAAATTAGGAACTAATGGAATATTTAAAAACCAGCAAGTAATCTTGGTTAATTGATTGTAACTAAGGCTCAAACTCTTATTAAAACAAAAATTATACATCCAAAATTAGAAAGAAAAGCAATGTTATTTCAAAATAAAATTCATGAAATGAATAAGTCAAAACAAGAAAGTGTTCAAATGGTGTTTTATAAATACACAGACTACAAGAAGTAATGCAGTAAGAAATACAAATCATGTGAAGGGGAAATAAGTGATATTATGATTGGTTTATAAGTAAAAGGACTAATGCTTAATTTACCACAGAGAAAACAGGACATTATAATCTAATATTTGATTTTCTTTTTAATTTAAGAAGAGAACCCCTAGGTCTCTAAAAAGGACTATAATGATAAGAATGGTAATGTATAATAAACAAGAAGAATTGTTTTCCGCTACAATACAATACCTTTCCAGATGACAATTTCCAAAAATGACAAAAACATATACAGGGGAAATTATTTATCCTGCAACTTCTTCATGAATGAAGACCTTTGGTTCATAGACACCTAAAAGTATTTATATGGGTTTCTTTCC
Organism: Tapirus indicus; assembly: GCA_031878705.1. NCBI lineage: Eukaryota > Metazoa > Chordata > Mammalia > Perissodactyla > Tapiridae > Tapirus > Tapirus indicus. The sequence goes on from CM062917.1 coordinate 9,461,294, forward strand.
TGGGACAGAAAATAAGACAAAACAAATTAATCCTTGAATAAGATTCAAATAGAAAACCTTACAAAAAAATATATGCTCTTCCATTTATGAGCCAGCCCCGATGGCCTAGTGGTTAAAGTTTGGCACACACTGCTTCGTAGGCCCAGGTTCAGTTCCCAGATGTGGAACCACACCACTCATCTGTCAGTAGCCAAGCTGTGGTGGTGACTCACATAGAAGAACTAGAAGGACTTACAACCAAAATATACAACTATGTACTGGAGCTTTGGGGGAAAAAAGAGAGAGAAAGGAAGATTGGCAACAGATGTTAGCTCAGAATGAATCTTTCCCAGCAAAAAAAATAAAAAATGAAATATATACTCTTCCATTTAAACAGAAGATACACACTGACTTGGGTATGAACTTTTGCATATAAACCCATAAGCGCAATTATTGGCCACATTCTTATGGAACTTTCAAAGAACCAGATTTCTAAAAATGTTTCTGAAACAGAAATGTGCACCTTATTATTTGTTGGATTATATTTAAGCTTCTGATTTCCAAACTTCCTGCATTTGTCTACTGTAATTTTAGTTATTTTGTAACTGGATCAATAGCCATATCTTTCCAGATATCTCTGCACCAAGGAAATTAAATTTCCTCTGAATAATTTTGCTGACTATTATCTGAAATAATCAGCATTTACAGCAATAGCTGAATGCTTAATATAAGAGAAAAAAAAAGAGTTAAGTGGCACATTAGGATAAGTATTTAAAATATAGTAAAACTATTTAAATATTTTATTCTACATATTTCCTATTAAAAATAAATTTATGATCAAATTAGATTTTTCCCTATCATCACTGTTAAGCTGTTTTAATAACAGCAAGGAATAGTAAATGGAAATGTAGTCATGATTTATACATTTATGCAGTACTGAAATATAAAGAAAATATTCCTTCCACTTAATAGTAAGTAAAATAAAGCTGGCACACTTTTAGTTTAATTGCAACACATCACTTCCAGTCATAGCATTAGTGATGTTGCAAAAGTCAAAGGGGACTCATTATTGCTGATGGGATAAAGATAGACAACCAATATCTAAAGCGCATTCCTTAAGATGGAATTCTAATTCTGTACCTATGAAAACTAATGAGAAGATAGCAAGCATTCTTTCACTAGAGTAACATTCAGATTCTAAAATTTCAAAATATTTCTTTGCACCTTTCTCTGAACATAATTGTTGCTGACCATCTGAGTCACTGGAACCAACAGTAAAAGTTTTATCTGCCATTTATTTTGTATGATCAATATAAAATCATCATAGTGAAAAAGGCAAAAACCATCTTAAAATTCTTATGAACATAGCTTTGTCCTAACATACCACAACTGGAAGCTGTTTAACCCAGCAACTCTCCAGCCAAGAGGCAGGCAGGCAGATCTAATTGCCCTCAGAGCAAAGCCAATGGCCCTGTTCAGCCAGGAAACTTGGGGCATGGGCCAGCCTGAGTCAAGACCACAAACAAAAAGCATTAGCAGCCTTGGAGCTGCTTCTCCTGCTGCACCCAGGAAAGGAAACTAGTTCATACCCCACTTATTGCTGAATACAGCCTAAGCCTGCCTGACCAGGAAACCTTACCAGAGTACACAAGAAGCTCCATAGCCCATTAAACAGCCCTGCTTACAGTGACACTGGAACAGAGAGCACAGCTTGTGGTTTCCCTCATCTGCAGAGCAAAACTAGTAGCCTCACCTGACCACGATATTCAGTGTACTCTCTTCCCTGATTTGCGTCCCTAAACAACAAGCTGTACAGGCCTTGGGTCCTATCCTGCTGCCCTACCAGGGAAGGGAAGCTTGTTCACAACCCCACCTACTGCTGAGTAAAGTACCCAGTCCTGACCACCTAGTAAGCCTGACCAGAGAATCCAGGTAACCATGAAGACCATCCTACAGCCTCACTTGGTCAGGGATCCAAGCCAGTAGTCCCATCCAGCTGTTGGACATCCCCTCAACCCTGACCTTAGAGCTCAAACAGTTGCCTTGCCCCAGAATAGACCCTAATAACAGGCCACACTAGCCCAAAGATGTTATCAGAAAATGTATCCTGAAACCCAAACTGAGCTGACTGGTGAAGAACTGTCTCTGCCAAAGTGAAACTACAAAGTCTGGAAGAAGAGACCACTTACTCAAATACACAGATACCAATGTAAGGAATCAAGAATCAGGAAAAACCAGGTAAATATGACAACACCAAAGGAAACTAATAAAGCACTAATAACTGATCCTAAAGAAATGGAGATCTATAAACTGTTAGACAAAGAATTCAGAATAATCCTCTTGAAGAAGTTTAGTGAACTTCAAGAACAAACAGACAATGAAACAAAATTAGGAAAATAATACATGAACAAAATGAGAAGTTCAACAAAGCAATTGAAACCATAAAAAAAAAACATACAGAAATCCTAGAGTTGAAAAAAACAATAACTGAACTGAAGAATTCAATAGAGAGTTTCAAAAGCAAATTCAGTCATACAGCAGAAAGAATCTCCAACCTGGAAGACAGGACATTTGAAATTGTCCAGTAAGAGGAGAAAAAAAATAAAAAAGAATGAAAAACAGTGAAGAAAGCCTATGGAATTATGGAACATAATGAAAAGAAACAATATTCACATTATGAAAATTCCAGAAGGAGAAGAGAAATAGAAGGGGACATAAAGTATATTTAAAGCAGTAATGGCTGAAAACTTCTCAAACCTGAGCAGAGAAATAGACATCCAGATCCAAGAAGCCCAAAGAACCCCAAATAGGTTGAAACCAAATATGGCTACACTGAAACATATTATAATTGTCAAAAGTCAAAGACAAAGAAAGGATTTTAAAAGCAGAAAGAGAAGAGAGAAATTACATACAAGGGAACTCCCATAAGACTGTCAGCAGATTTCTTAACAGAAACTTTTCAAGCCAGAGGAGAATAGGATGACATATTAAAAACATTGAAAGAAAAAAACTATCAAACAAGAATGTTATACCCAGTAAAGCTGTCCTTCAGAAATGAAGGAAGGATAAAGACTTTCCAGAACAAACAAACGCTGAGGAAATTCACCACTAGCCTGCCTTACAAGAAATGCTACAGGGAATTCTATGAGCAGAAATAAAAGGATGCTAATTAACATCATAAAACCATAAGAAGGCAGTGTAAAACACACTGGCAATGGTAAATATATAGTCAAATTTGGATTCTGTAATATGGTAATTGTGGTGAATAATTTGCCTACAACTCTAGGTTATGGTTAAACATAGTGAAAAATAACCATAATTACACTAACCTGTTATTAGTTATACAATATAAAAAATATGTAAATTGTAATATCAATAACCTAAAATGTGAGGGGCGGAGAGAAGTAAAAATGTAAAGCTTAGGAATTATATTGAAGTTGTCATTATTCATTTAAAATAGGATATTATAATTTTAAGATGTTTTATGTAAGCCTCATGGTAACTACAAGGGGAAAACCTGTGGTAATTACATAAAAGAACATGATAAAGATGTCAAAGCATACTGATACTAAAAGACATCAAAACACAAAAAAGACAGCAGGATAAGAAACAAGGTGCAGTGGATCTACAAAACAACCAGAAAACAATTAAGAAAATGGTAGTAGTAAGTCTTTCCATATCAATAATTACTTTAAATGTAAAAAGATTAAATTCACAATTAAGAGACATAGAATGGCTGAACAAGATCCAACAATATGCTGCCTATAAGAGACTCACTTTAGCCTTAAAGACACACATAGGCTGAGAGTGAAGGGATGGAAAAAGACATTTTAAGCAAATGGTAAATAAAAAATAAAACAAAACAAGGAAAAAAAATAAAACAGGGGTAGCTACACTTAGACAAAATAGACTTTAAATTAAAAATGGTAAAAAGAGACAAAGGAGGTCATTATATGCTGATAAAGGAGTCAGCACATCAAAAAGATATTACAATTGAAATATTTATGCACCCAACATTGAAGCATCTAAATACATAAAGCAAAAACTAACAAAGCTAAAAGGAGAAATAAACAACAACAAAATTAATAGTTGGGGACTCTAATACCCCACTCTCAACAATGAATAGATCACCCAGACAGAGAAATAATAATGAAACAGGAGATTTGAACAATACTATAGATCAAACGGACCTAGCAGACATACAGAGCATTCTGTCCAACAACAGTAGAATACAGATTCTTCTGAAGTGCACAGGGAACATTTTCTAGGATAGACCATATGTTAGGCCACAAAACAAGACTAAGCAAATTCAAGTAGATTGAAATCATACCAAGCATCTTCTCTGACCACAATGGTATGAAACTAGAAATCAGTAACAAGAGGAAAACTGGAAAATCCATGAATATGTGGAAATTAAAAAACACTCTACTGAACAACCAATGGGTCAAAGATGAAACTAAAGGGGAAATAAAGAAGTATCTTGAGACAATTGAAAATGGGAAAACATACTAAAATATAAGGAATGCAGCAAAAGTAGTTCTAACTGGGAAGTTCATAGCAGTAAATGCCTACATCAAGAAGCAAGAGGAAGTGCACCCAGTGGCCTCACAGATCTATGTCTTGCTTCAACAGCTTTTGGATGGAACAGACCCAAGGACACCCTTTCTTTCAGCCTCTGACCACCCTCCAACCTCTTTTCCAGTTGCAATATCCAGAACCATCTTCTCAGCCATCCTCTGCCTCCAGGATCAGCCAACACTGTTTTTTTTTTTTTAGCTTAACTCCTTATTGCTGATCAGCCATGAGCTCCCAGATTCATTAAAATTATTTCACTGAGGCGTCGGCTGTCATTAACCATCTGGTCAACCTGCACCTGTGGGCCTCTTACACTTATCTCTCTCTGGTCTTCTATTTTGACCATGATGATGTGGTTCTGGAAGGTGTGGGCCACTTATTCCTCAAATTGGCTGAGGAGAAGTGCAAGGGCACTGAGTATCTCTTGAAGATACAAAACCAGTGCAGTGGCTCTGCCCTATTCCGGGACATGCAGAAGCTGTCCCAAGATGAGTGGGGTAAAACCCAGGATGCCGTGGAGGCTGCCATTGTCCTGAACAAGAATCTTAAGGTTCTTTTGGATCTGTATGCCCTGGTTCTGCCCAGAAGACTCCCATCTCTGTGATTTCCTGGAGTACTACATTCTAGATGAGTAGGTAAAACTCATCAAGAAGATAGGTGATCACCTAACTGACCTCCACAGGGTGACCAGGTTGGGCTGGGAAAGTATCTCTTTTAAAGGCTCATCCTCAAGCACAACTGGGAGCTTCTGGATCCTGTAGCCTTTGTGGGGCCCCTCTAGTATCCTCCTGGTGTCAGAGCTTCTGCCTGAGCCTTTCCCTGCAGCCATAGGCAGATTTTTAACCACGCTGGAGTCCTCCCTCAAGCCATGGACCAAATGAAAACAATAAAGCTGCTTTAGCAAAAAAAAAAAAAAGTAAGAAAGATCTCAGAAAAACAACCTGACTGAGCCCTAAGAAACCAGAAAAAGAAGAACAAACTGAGCACAAAGGTAGCAGAAGGGAGGAAGTGATAATGATTGGAACAGAAATAAATGAAATAGAGAACAACAAAACAATAGGAATGTTTGACCAAACTGAGAGCTGGTTCTTGGAAAAGATAAACAAAATTGACAAATCTTTAGTTAGACTAAAGAAAAAAGAGAAGACTCAAATCAACAAAATTATAAATGAAAAAGGAAACATTTCAACTGATACAACAGAAATGCAAAGGAGCATAAGAGGCTACTATGAATAACTATACACCAACAAAATGGACAATCTAGAAGAATGGAAAAATTCTTATAAACATACAAATTACCAAGACTGAATTAGGAAGAAATAGAAAGTCTGAATAGACCAATTCCTAGTAAGCAGATTGAATCAATAATCAAAAATCTCCCAATGAAGAAAAGTTCAGTACCAGATGACTTCACTGGTGAATTTTACCAAACATTTAAAGAAGAATTAACACCAATCCTTCTCGAACTCTTACAAAAAAATCAAAAAGAAGGGAACACTCCCAAACTCATTTTATGAGGCCAGCATCATTTTGATACAAAGCAAGAAAAGAACACTACCAGAAAAGAAAACTATCAACCAATATCCCTAAAGAATGAATATGGATGCAAAAATTCTGAGTAAAATACTAGCAAACTGAATTTAGCAGCATATTAAAAGGATTGTTCATTATGATCAAGGTAGATTTATACCTGAGGTGCAAAGATGGTTCAACATACACAAATCAATCGATGTGGTACATCACATTAATAGAGTGAAAGAAAGGAATCATGTAACTTCAATAGATGCAGAAAAAGCATTCGACAAAATTCAACATCTATTTATGATAAAAACTCTTAACAAATTAGATATAGAAGGAACGCACATCAACATAATAGAGGCCATATATTAAAAGCTCACATCTAACAACATACTTAATGGTGAAAGGTTGAAAACTTTTCCTTTAAGATCAGGAACAAGACAAGGATGCCCACTCTCACAATTCTTATTCAACATAGTACTGGAAATCCTTGCCAGAGCAATCAGGCAAGAAAAAGAAATGAAGGTCACCTGAATTGGAAAGGAACAAGTAAAACTGCCGCTATTCGCAGATAACATAATTTTATATATACAAAATACTAATGACTCCACCAAAAAATTGTTAGATATAATCAACAAATTCAGTAAAGTTGCAGGATCAAAATTAACATACCAAAATCAGTAGCTTTTGTATACACTAAATGAATAATCTGAAAAAGAAATAAAGAAAATGGTCCCATTTATAATAATATAAAAAACAATAAAATACTTGGGAATAAACCTAACCAAGGAAATGAAAGATCTTACTTTGAAAACTACAAGATATTGATGAAAGAAATCAAAACCAGAAATAAATGGAAAGGTATTCCACATTCATGGATTGGAAAAATTAATATGGTTAAAATGTTCATACTACCAAAAGCCATCTGTAGATTCAATGCAATCCCTATCAAGAGTCTGAACTATTTTATTATAGAAATGGAAAAAACAATCCTAAAATTTATATGGAACCCAAATAGCCAAAGCAATCCTGAGAAAGAACAAAGCAGGAGGCATCACATTTCTGATTTCAAGCTATACTATAAAGGTATAATAATCAAAACAGTACGGTACTGGCATAAGAACAGACAAATAGATCAGTGAAACATAATCAATATCCCAGAAATAAACCCAAGCATATACGGGCAACTAATATTTGACAGGAGAGCTATGAATACTCAGTGGAGAAAGGACAATCTCTTCAATAAATGGTGCTGGGAAAATCAGATATTTGCATGTAAAAAAATGAAACTAGACCCCTATCTTACACCACTCACAAAAACTAACTCAAAATGTATTAAAGACTTACACATAAGCCTGAAACCATGAAATTCCTAGAAGAAAACATCAGAAAAAAGCTCCCTGATATAAACCTTGGTAATGATTTTTTTTGGATATGACACCTAAAGCACAAGCAACAAAATCAAAAATAAACAAGTGGGACTACATCAAAATGAAAAGCTTCTGCATAGCAAAAGAAACAATCAAAGAAGTGAAAAGATAGCCTACAGAGTGGGAAGAAATATTGGCAAACCATATATCTGATAAGGGGTTAATATCCAAAATATATAAAGAAATACAACTCAATAGCAAAAAATCCAAATAATCCAATTAAAAACTGGCAAAAGACCTGAATAGATATTTCTCCAGAAAAGATGTATGAAAGACCAACAGTATATGAAAAGATGCTCAGCATCACTAGTCATTAAGAAAATGCAAAACTACAATGAGATATCACCTCACACCTGTTAGAATGGCTAGCATCAAAAAGACGAAAGATAACAAGTGTTGGAGAGGAAGTGGAGAAAAGGAAACCCTTGTACATTTTTGGTGGAATTGTAAACTGGTGCAGCCACAATGGAAAACAGTAGGGAGGATCCTCAAAAAGTTAAAAATAGAACTACCATATGATCCAGCAATTCCACTTCTAGGAATATATCCAAAGGAAATTAAAACACTAACTCAGAAAAGGTATCTGCACCCCCGTGTTCATAGCGACATTATTTACCATAGCTAAGACATAGAGACAACCTAAGTGTCCATCAATGGATACATGGATAAAGAAGTTGTGATACACACACATGAATATTATTCAGCCATAAAAAATGAGAAAATCCTGCCATTTTTGACATCATGGATGAAACTTGAGGGCATTATACTAAAGTGAGATAAGTCAGACAAAGACAAATACTGTATGATCTCACTTACATGTGGAATCTAAAAACAAACAAAAAACCAAACTCATAGAAAAATGGGCCAGACTTGTGGTTACCAGAGGTAGGGGGTGAGGGGAGGGAGAATAGGAGAAAGGTGGTCAAAGGTACAAACTTCCAAGATAAATCACAAGATAAATAAGTACTAAGGACGTAATGTACAGCATGATGACTATAGCTAACACTGCTCTATGATATATAGGAAAATTAAGAGAGTAACCCTAACAGTTATCTTCACATGGAAAAATTACATTTTTCCTTTTCTTTCTTTGCTTTTTCTTTTTATTGTATCTATATGAGATGATGGATGCTAACTAACTTTACAGCAGTAACCATTTCACAATATATGTAAGTCAAACCATTATGCTATACTCCTTAAACTTATACAATGATGTATACCAATTATATCAATAAAACTTGGAAAAAAAGAATAAACTAGGTGCTAAAATCTCAGAGTGATTGAGACTGACTAGAACTGTGTAAATGACAGCAATGAGGAAGGGTAGTGAGTGCCACATCTACCTATCATCTATCTATCTATCTATCTATCTATCTATCTATCTATCTATCTATCTATCTATTTATCTATCTATCTATCATCTATCATCTATCTATCTATCTATGTAGAGAGAAGGACAAAGGTCTGGAGGTAGGCATGAGTAGATGAATAGCAAGGAGGTCACCTACCTCACCTCCAGGTCCAGTGGCACAAGGGGCTTGGGAAAGAAGGCAGTATCTCTGACCTGCCCAAAATAATTCCGTGGTTTCCCATTCCCTCCAAACAAGGTATAATTCCCTAACATAGTTTTCAAGGCCTCGTGCTTCCTGTCCTAGGTCACTTTTCCAAATTCTCTCCCCACTACCCACCACAATCAGCACATTTCAGTTGCACTGAATCTCATTCACTTCTTCACACTTGCCAACCACTCTCATCTTTCAGCCTTCACAGATGCTGTTCTTTCTACACATTACCTTCATTCCCCCTTGCCCTGGCTAAATGCTAACGCCTATTTATTCTTACATTTTCAGTTTCTTCCTCAGTTTCTTGTATTTCTTCCAAGAGGCTTCCTGACTAGACTAAACTACCTGTCCCTAGTTCCCCCAATATGATATTGATTCAACATATATTTGAGTGTCTACTAAGTACCAGTCACTGATGTTGCATTTTGATATCATCATTGTAGCATTGCTACCTAATTAAGACCTGGCACTTGGTTCTTAACTCAGTACACAGGACCCTTTCATTCAAAAACTTGTGTGTATGATGAATGATACAATTCACTTATTGGTATTTTATGTAGTAGCCACTGGCTAACTGCCAATCATGGCAGTATTGCACATACACACTGTTTAAGGAAAAAGAAATTCTATCTGACTATGGAATAGTTTTACTATGTAGTTTTAGTTTGCCTAAACCCTAAAAAAATGATTACCTTCTCCATCAATATGTCAATAATCTAAAAGTTTGCTGATGTTATGATACCTAAAACCAAACCCCAGAGATTTTAAACTGTCAGAGCGTTAAAGTGAAAAGTTAGTGTTCCAAATGATTTGCACCTGGACATAGCATGCAAATACATCAAAATGAATCTGTCTGGTCATTTCTAAAAGTACATCCATTGACATGATAAAATTGGGTGAGAGAAAAAAGAAGGGTATGTGCTTGCCTTATGCCTACCAAGAAAATTTGAAAATGTGCTTTACACTGTTTTATGATTTATTAGAGTTGGAAAACCATTTTGATAAAGTCAAGAAGCAAAACTGTTTCCATACTGTCGTGGATATGAAAATCACCTGCTAAGGTCATCTAAACCATCACCTGGCTTCAAGAAATGGGTCCCCTAGTCCACCTCTAATGAAGGAACACTATTCTTAAAGATCTTGTAAGCCCTGTTTAACACCTACAAGAGGACTTTACAAAACAGACATCTGTGAAAACTTGATTATTTTTAAAGTTTGACTAGTATGCATTTAAATTATATCAGCTCTGAATAATAGTTCTAAATAATAGTGCTGGAGGCTAAATTGAGCCTCATCTGATCCTTCTCCATCAATTCCCAACTGAGAAAGCTGAGGAAAAGAAAGACTGAGTCGTTTCTCCAACATTACCCAGCAAGCTCGGTGGGACCCTTCTGGACCGCTGTCCGATACCTTCCCACCTGTGCTTGTTTGTATTGTACATTTGGAATGCTTACTACCTCTGTACATCTATTGCCCTTTCCTAGAACATGAGTTCTTAGAGAATTGGGACTTCAGATACATTTCTCTGCTGAACACAAAGGGGACAAAATAGATAAATACACAGCAGAAAAAAATCAATGACATTATTGTTTGGGGTTCACAGGTGTCACCTTGGAGACCTTAACAGATTCCCAGTCTCTGCCTCCTTCTCCCACCTCCAGAATTGCTACATCTCCATGTCTGTTTTCTAGAGTCTGTCCAGAGCTTAGTGAGGAAGATTTCCAGGAGCCCAAGTTTAGCACTCTGTGAATTTTGCTGATCATCTATCTGTCTTTAGGCCGAGCCTCAGAACACAGTGTTTTGCTTTATTCTGAGAGCAAGACATCACCTGTCTGCAAGTTTGGAGACTAGATTCCTCTCTTGACACACTGTGAGCATCCCAGTTCCTTTCACTGAGACCCTTCTTAGAACCCCATCCGAATGTAAGAGAGTTTTATGATGGATGATGATTGTACACCGACTCCAAGGACTACCTACTCCTGGGTTCTTCGGAATCATGCCTACAACGCCCATTTTGGAGCTCTCTTGTGTAGACTGCCTACCAAAATGGTTTCAATCTAGATTTGACACCCTGGCTCTGGCTCATCTCCATCCTAGCCTGTAAATTGAGTTCTGGATCCCAACCCTTTTACTCAGTTCTATCCTCCTACTGTTAATAGAGTCATGTCCCATTTCAGCCGAAAATATGATTATCACCTCTGGAACATAAGACTCAGCCATTCAGTGCACTAATTTAACTCTTAAAAAGTGGTTCCTTCCAATCAAATGTGCCATTATCAAGGAGTGACAGAATTACCTTTTCCTCTCCTAAGCTAATCAGGTTCTTGAAACAAAAAAATCAGAACTTTGGTGTGCTTTGTTATGTATAACTTTCACCCAAAATAAAATATTTTCTGCTTGTTAAGGAATAAGTGTGTAGATAGAGTAAGAACATAGATTTCATATCATTAGGAGATGACTATAAAAGCAAATGGCATATACACTCACGTCTAAGCTTACCTGCTCTCAACACTGCCAAACCTTAATGGCGCTGAGCACTCATAGCCACAGCATTTGCCTTTCTTGGCCTTAAAGTAGGTGCCAGAATCTCTCATGGCATCTTGCCTCTGAGCTGTGGATCCAGTTTCTTCAACACTATCGCCTACTGAACAACATGGCCCCTTTGCTCTCCAGAGTAGTCTTTTGTTATAGCTTTAGGGTTTCTGCCAATGTCTTTGTCTAATTCTATTCTGTTTCTTTAAAACAAATGAGTGTACATATGTTCTTTGACAATTATATTAATCTACTGTAAGTTGCTGGATCTTTTCTCTTTTCACACATATTAGGATAGGTAATCTGGCTTGTATAGAAAGGAAGTATTGATATATAAAGATAAATTCTTACATTTATAGTCATTAAGTGTGAAATGTATCAAATTATAAATAAAATTTTAAATATGTCTAATTGTGTGTGGTTTATATTTTATTATTTAACTTTTCAACTACAGGAGAGCCACACAAATGAATAGTTATAGATCTGGCATATATTTTTTTTAATTTCAGAAGTTTTCAATTTTATTGTAGCAGAATGGAGAAATGACTCATCTAAGAATTTCATAGCTTTAGAGCTCTGAGTGTTTAAATATAAGTACTCATTTCTTTTTTAATATTTCCAGGTTGAGGAACCACCCCAACACATTTTAACTTTCCACATTACAGTAGTCCCACCTTATTCAGGGGATAGGTTCCAAGACTCCCAGTGGATGCCTGAAACCGCAGATAGTACTGAATCCTACATATACTATGTTTTTTCCTATACATACATACATATGGTAAAGTTTAATTTATAAAATAGACACAGTAAGAGATTAATAATAACTAATAATAAAATAGAACAATTATAACAATATACTGTGATAAAAGTTACCACAGATCTTAGCAACCTTAGCATATGATTTTTTTTCTTTCCTTACTAAGTCGAGAACTTTCGCCTTTTTATTTAAAAGAAGCACTTTACGGCTTCTCTCTGGCATATCCGAATTGGCAGCATCACTCCTCTTGAGCTTTGGGGCCATTATTAAGTAAAGTAAGGGCCACTTGAACACAACCACTGTGATACCACGACTGTTGGTTGGATAACTGAGACGGCTACTAAGTGACTAACGAGCAGGTAGTGTACAGCTGGATACACCAAACAAAAGGATGATTCATGTCCCAGGTTGGACAGAGTGGGGTGGCATGAGATTTCATCATGCTATTCTGAACAGCACACAATTTAAAACTTATGAATTGTTTATTTCTGGAATTTTCCATTTAATATTTTCAGATTGCAGATAACTGAAACCACGGAGAGTGAAACCAGGAGAAAGGGGGGACCCCTGTAGTTAGGTAACCAAATTGTCCTGTAATAAATGACTTGTCTGACAAATCTTCAAAAAAGACAGAATTTCAAATATTACTGGTGAAAACTAGTAGTATGATTCTTATTTTAGAAAGCTAGAAAACATGCAAATCTAAAAGTATAAGTCCACTCTTGACATTTCTTTTCTTTTGAACACACTTTTAATACCCTAAAAATGTCACTCTTTCACATTATCATATATTGCATATAAAAAAATCTGAGAAAGAATTTTACTTCCTTAAACACAACAAAATGTCCCTTGTTTTAAATTATTGGGACATTATTTGAAATATTTTACTATTGAACTCAATTTTTACTTTTGCAGAAGAGTACGTTCTAATTAAAGCAGACAAAAATATCGTCCTTGAGTGTTCCCTTTGAAGTGGCTCACCAGGAATTTGAAACACCAATCTTTTATGAAAATGTTTGGTAATTCAACATGGAAGCCAAGATTCTAAACAAAATTTTCTCTTTAAATTTTCATTTGCAGGGAAAAATAGTTGAATCCACATAAGTATTGTCATCACTGTGTAAAGAATATGATAGTGTATAAAAACAAGGTATATATTTCAACACCTGAGTTGGTGTCTTAGCTCTTCTCCCACCTATGACTATGGTCATGTCATTCACTTATTTAAACCTCAAATTTCTATAATTACTGTAATTATAGTTCCTAATTTCAGGGTTATAGTAAGACTTACATGAGATAATAACTATATTAATATTTATATTAATAAATTACTATAATAGCCAACATCTATAAGTTTAAAATAAAGCTTGGATGAAATATTATAAAATGATTATACATTAAATACTGGCACATTCAATTAAGCATTGTTATATATTGTAAGATTAAATTAAATGCTGAACATTCAACCCAAGACCTAGTTAAATTATGCACAAATTTTCATATTTTAAGATACAATGTTTACTTCTCTCAAAGGTTTCATTAAATCAACTACACATTTTCAGTGGTAGAATTTGTGTAATCCCACTCATTGTTCTTCACTTTATAGATGAAGAAAATGTCTCCCAGAGAGGCTGAATGATTAGCCCATGATCACACCACTAGTAAATGCATAAGCCAGAAGTTACTTCCAGATCGGACTCCATTCCCCTGTCTTGCCCACTGTACCACACATTGTGTCTGAACTTCAGAAGCTAGGTTTAGTTTACATTTTTCACCTGCCTTTTCTAACATTACTCAATCATAGTCACAGATCAGAAAGATACTACTTTTTAAAAAGTCTGCTGCTTCTCTTTTTTCACTAAGCACGGTTTTTAAGCTCCCTCGGCATTATGATGTCTGTCCTCGTGTGATCTGCCATAGAATAGAGCACTCCGTGGTGCACGTCTGCAGATTTGATCTGTTTGCCCTCCCAGTGACCAAAGGCCCAAATGCATCTATCTCTCAGTGCCAGAAACAATCCTGCAGCAGATACCCTGTACCCACCCCTCATGGATCTCTATGAGAATTTCCCTAGGATACGGGACCAGGAACAGAGTTAACATAAATTAAAATACATACACGCAAAACAAAGGACGTAGTGTGCAAAAACACATTTGAACAAAAAGATACACAAAAATCTCATTGAAATGGCTGCACCTGGAGGAAGGAGATGGGAGTAAGATATGAGTATAAAAGGGAATATATAAATAAAGAGAATGGATTGGCATGGATGAACGAATGTGCCCAGAAATATGTGAGATTAACTCAACTCTTAGCACCAGAGCACCGAAGAGAGAAAAAGGAAGAAAAGAAGAAAGAAATATTGTCACAATACTGAAGAAACAAGTTATTGTTCTTTAATGAGTTGTCTATTGGCATTTTCTGTCTAATATAATGAAGTCTGTGTCACCTCTATCATTTTTCAGAGCATAAATGAGTGGACAACAATACAACTGGTTGAGGAGAGGAATAAAATATCAGACATTGTTCAAAAGAAAAAAATATATACATATGAAGGTTAAAGGATGGTGGTCTAATAAATGCTGCCTAGAGTTAGAAAAGCTAACACATTATCGTGGCCCAAATCTTTCCATGTAACCTGTCCTTAAAACATGTTGATTTTACTCGGCTCCTATCTCAGGCTACATTTTCAACTCCCACACATTTCATAAAAGTTTTCCTGAGAATATGGCACGCATGATGGGTGTGGTTTGTTATTAAGTTCTGAGGGGGAGCAGAAGTGCTAGACAATGGAGGCAGTTGGTAAAGTGAAGAGAAAGCAGAATCATGATAAACGATTGCAGGAAATGGTAACCTTCAAGTTATCCATAGAAAGTGGAATGAAATTATTAGAATGATTTAGATTAGAAATATAGGGAGACAAGGTTGCTGGACTTCTGTTCACATTGTTGTGCCTCTGATGTCTTTATTTTGGAGACGTCTGAGACAGCTCCACTGAATGCTGGCACTGTTAAGAGGCACAGACTGCTCTGGTCCTTGCCCATATACTCCAGTTGGGGTGTCAGACAATAAATAATTAAAGCAGACGATAATTACAAATAGCCGTTAAGCCTTGGAAGGAAAAGAAACATGGCAAATTGTGTCTGGGCATCCTGTGGATACCACCATCTTGACATTTATTTTGTTACATTTAACTTCATATATTTATGTTTGAATATCCCCTGCTACACTAAACACCTCTTCCTGGGAAGAATTCAAGTATATTCTAACATCTAACATAGAGGTTAGGAAGTAATAAATATTAAATGAACTAGGCTGGTTTTTATAGTTCAATTCGGATCCTGGGTTTGTGGTCACTGCTGCGTCCCCATGTGAACCTGCAGCTGGCCTCTTTCTTCGTTATTTCTTCTTAATGTTACCTGAAACACTTACCACATCTTTTTCACAGATAAATGTGAATTTCAGTCTATCACTATTCTCACAATCTTAAAATTAGCAGGGTGTAAATTGACGAGATTTTACCAAAATATGTTTAGGGCTAGGAAAGGATTTTTGTGTCCTTCCAAATAAAGACTTGTTTAAAAATCAGCTGTTAATTTAGGTAATTAATGTTCTGTAGGTTTAAACACAGTGTCTCTCACATTCATCATTGCTGATGATATCAGACTTGAAAAGATTCACCTTTTGACACCAGAAAGTATTAACCTATAAGGCCAGAATTAGCTAAGCTGTAATAATAAGGTGATAATTGCTAACTGTAAAGTGACACCGACAATGAATTTAGCAAACACTAACACTTTTGGTGTGAACCTACAGTGTTCGGTAGCATCTTATTCTTTCCATCTGTTTAAGTCATTTTTCACCTTTTGAACTTCAAAACTTACTACATTAATTAACTTTACATATTCCAATGCTAACAGGTACCAACTACAAAGGAATATGAGAGCCTCTTTTAGGCAGCAAGCCATTTTATTTATCCTCTACCAGTAAAATCTGTTATCACAAATATATATGTTCAAAGCTACGAATTTGAGACTCGATGGTGGCAGCCTTTTCTTACTGGATCAGTGGTTCTGACATTTGGCTAGACATTAGAATCATTTAGAAGCTTTATAAAAATATTCATGCACAGGGCCCGCCCATAACGATTGACTCAGATTCTGGAGGTGAGACCTGAATATTAGTATTTTTTAAAATCTTCCAAAGTGTTTCTATAGTCAGCCAGCTTAGAAAATCATTGTATTAGGCTGTAACCCCTATGCAGGAAATATATTTTATCTATCTCTAGAATCTTGTACCTAGAACTGTACTGAGCACCTAGATCAATAAATGTCAGTTCAATGAAGAAATCCATGAATTACTTAAAGCATGAATGTCATCTTAAAGTCAGGCAACTCTTCTTCCCCTTACCATCGAACTTTTATTTTTCAATTACTATGTGCTCTCATCCTCTGTGGCTTGGTTTGTGAATTATAGGCACCTACAGGTTAGGCATGACTTTACCCCTGATTTACATCTCTTTTAAATAGTCACTGAATATTTTGAAAATCCTCTTATTTATAGAAGCTATTTCTAAAAATAAATACACAAAACTAGTCCAGAGTAAGTATTAAATTACACTAACGGAAAAGAGTTCAACTCAAGGAAGAAACTGAAATGAAAAGTTAACCCAATGAACAACTCAGCAAACTGAGTGATTAAATACTTATTAACTATATAAACAAATCATTTGAGGTTTAACTCACTTTCACATTTTACATCAGTTAAGGTGCAAGTTCAGATTTTGCATTAGATGACCGTCAACATTTCCACAATTTGACCTATCTTTGAGAAGCATAGAAAATTGGTAATACACTGTATGTGAAGAGTCATATTATACTCATATCCTTTAACCAAATAATTCCATGTAGAAAACTTTTCTTCCAATAGGGAAAAAAGATCTATACATAAAAGTAGTCATAGTAGAGTTATGTTGGGAAAAGAAAATCCAAATCACATCCAATAAGTGATGATCGGTTGATTAAATAAATATATATCCAAGGAAATAAATATTACACCATCCCTTGAAATACCAACTATGAAAACTACATAGCAACATGAAAACTGGTTTTGGTAATAGATAAAGCACAGTATATTATTTGTAAACAATGACTGCAATTATGCATAAAATTGCCTAGGTGTTTGAAGTCAATATACTAAAGTAATATGATACCATGGTGGGATAATAGTTGAATTTTTCCCTTTATTTTTCCTTCTTTATGTGATCTGATATTGCTTTCCAAAATTAAAAATATTCTCTAGCCAACCTTTTCTCATTTTGTCCTTTAGCCTTCCTGACACTATTTTACAGTGCAGAGCACCCACAGGTCTTAGTAATTGTTTATATTATACGCCTTGCTCCCTAAGTACTAGGTAGGCATAAACTTGTGAGTTCAGTTTACATCTGTTTTGTCTCTACCAAATTTGCTTATTGCATTATTATATTATTCATTAGACTGTTTTTCCACCATATTTATTAAAGAGGTCAGTTATTTTGGTATTTTAATGTGGATTCTATATGTAATTGGCCCTGCACTATGGTAATGAAGTCTCAATTAAATTTTGTCATTATATAATGTAATATATATTCATAGAAAGACTTCAATGAAATGACGAGAAAAGAACATTTAACTTCTAACAAATATACATCAAATTAGATTTTTTTGGTGTGTCAATTTGCTTTAAGAAAAGGAATTCATCCAAAAGGGGAATTTTTAAATTTGCTCATTTCTTTAATTGGACTCTGGGTTTTCTCTTATGGGCCCCAAAATATCTATTCTGTCTACAGTATAAAGGATTAATATCTCATTTTCATTTATTTAAAATCTGTTGACTTGTGGGAGTTAGAAAATTTGTATTTGACAGTTCCAATTAAACATTAATTTCAACTAATTGCAATTTGAAGAATTTGCCTCTATGAAATTAAAAAGTTCAGCAGTGAAACTGACAGAATTTTCTTTGCTTCTCAATGATAAGTCAAACTGTGGAACTGTTGACTAATATCTAATGCAAAATCTGATTTCCATGAGGAGTATTTTCATTCCCAGCCACCAAATCAGTGATGACCTTTAATCAGAGAAAAACTGAAGACCTGACAACTGCAATCAAATAATCCAGATTATAATACCCATATGAGTTGATCGTGCTTTGGTTCAATCCTCTCTGGTGACCAACTGATTGAACGTGGAGGTACAGAGCATTGAAATATTTTGTGTGGTGAATGTATATTTCAATGCATCTATTTCTAGACTTCAGTATGAAATATACCCAAATACTTCTGCTTATGGATCTATGCTTCCAAAACATTCTGCTTTAAAGCAACACAAATTCCATTTGCTAAGCAAGTGACAAGACTATGCCCATCATTCATGCTTGGAAACTATATTCCTCTCACAGAAAATGGCAACAAATATTAAAACACACACACACACTCACTCATTCATGTTCTCACATATTATATTATGTTATATATAGAATATATATAAAATATAGCCCATCCTCTTGGTCACAAACTATTTGTTTTCCTCCCTTCTTCATTCAAAATTTTTCACCCTTTTCCCAAGAGAAATTACCCAAGCAAACTTCCAATCACAGCATAGGTCTCAAAGTCAAAGGTCTCATGATAGTATCTACATCAGATCTCAGTATGTCTTCTCTTGCCCCAGAATCTATGCACTGAAAAGGCAAGTAATTTACCCCCCCCCCACACACACACACCCAATACTACAGTGAGACTAGGAGAACAAAAGTGCAATGAATGCCTCCATACAGAAAAGAGGAATAGAAAATATTTATGAAATCTTAACCTGGCAGATGTTGCAAGGAACTCCTATTCTGCCCATGGGGAATGCTCCTTGTGTTGGCTCAGGTTCTGCTCCCTGAAAACAGTTGCCTAGTAGTTTTCTATGGTCCTTGGCTTTGCTTTCTAGGAGGTCCTTCTTTTTTTATGATATATTGTGTCCATATTTGAATATGGCAATGGACATTATTCCCTCTCAGGGTGTTGACAGCATAACCAGCCAGCTCCCTGCCCATGGAAGTTAGGAAGAATGAAGGATCCTTTCAAATCTTAAGAAATCGGTCTCTTTTATCCCAAGCTGGAAGCTCATTTGCCAGTATAACTTTCACAAAAGCTTAGTAGTCTTTTTTCCTATTTGATTTCAGTAAATTACACAGGTCAACTGTCACAACTTCAGTTCTTTTGGAGACATTCCATTGTCTCTGAGCTACTTGCAGTTACCGTGAATTTGTGAGATGTTCTGGTAGAGCCGTAATCTCATTCTCTTCTCCCTGTGTCACGTTGTTCAATTTAAGGATTTACAGGGAACAAACTCAGTAGATTAAGAGGTTCTAAGAACAGCCTGATGGCCACGTTATTGACTCAGTCCTTGCCAGAAAGCTCAACTTTAATTTACATCTATCTTTCAAAGGCATTCTCCACTTTATATTTTACCAACTGAAAATGAAAATCAGACACCAGAAGTAACAGAACTACTTAAATTTCTACATTACCTTACATATCTCTTTGAAAACTCGACAATTCTTTTCTGAGTTTGTCTTTCTTTTAGGCACTTGTCAAATGCACCAGTAACAAACAAGAAATACCAGCTACGTACCTATTCACCTAAAAACCACAAGCTCATGGTCTGCATCTGCTTTCCAAGGTATTACCGGAAATATGTACCAAACTTTTCAAGACTCTATACAGTGGGTTACCATCATTCTAGCCTCCAATAAGTTGTCTCTCCAGTGCCTACTTGGGGCAGTGGAGCCAATGACATACAATTTAAAATTTTGTTGTTTTAATGACCATACCAGTCAGCTCTAACTGAGTTTTCCTGTAGTAACAAACAAGTCCAAAATGTCAGTGGCTTACCACAATAAATATTGATTTTTTACCCACGTGGATCCATTTGGGTCAGCCAAGGCTCTGCTCTACCTCATCTTCATTTCAAGATCCATGCTGAGAGAATAATGTCTATTTTGGATATGCTAGCCTCACAACATGAGACATGAGGGAAAAGACATACAGGAAAAGAGGCACAGCAGAGCTGTTTTGGCTCTCGAAGCCCCTGATGGTAAGTGGCACACATAGCTTCTGCCCATAAGACATTGGCAGAGCAAACGTCATGTGGCCAAGCCTGATGTTAATGACGTGGGAAGAACAAATCTATAGGGAGGGGCCAATACTATGACCATCCTTAAGACCACAGCTGTTTACACTACATGGTTAGACACGGAATCAGATCTTTGGAACTAGTACTTCATTAGCCCTTGAACCATGATTTCGTTTCCCTGCTGATGATTCAGTTCCAAACAATTTCTGAAAGCCTAAAGTGACAAACACAGAGGTTTATTTACCACCACCTCCAAGAAATACTTGCATATTAAAACTATTCACATGGCTATGATAAAATAAATACCTAAAGCATTCTCTTGAGCCTTTCTACTGTATTCCTCCCTGACTTACTCTTCCACAGTCCAGTCTCACTCCACATGTACATCACTAAAAAGCACATATATATCTTCATAAAAAGAAACACATCAAAGATGAAATGCCCACAGACAAGTCAGCGTTGGTAATATCAGGTGACAATGTATGAGCCTCACTGGTCAAATAATTCTGTTTTCATGTGATATTATTGGAGAAGAAAATCCAGTTTGTTTGACTGGAATAATTTTGATTAAAAATTAAATCTTAAAATGTGGAATGTGTTCTGTTACTGAACTACCCCTTGGAAAAACAATTCAGTTTTGTTTTTTTAATTTCCAACTGTTTGGCATTATCTGGAAATAGCCTTTCTAATGAGGGAACTAATGATTTTTGCCTCAGAAGTTGTCCAATGGGAGCAGATGCAGTGACGGGAACAGCATCTGAAGTAACTGCCACCATGTGGTGACAGTCTCACAGTCACATTGACATTTGAGACTGTTTCTTTAAAAAAAAATCCCTTTGTTGTTTGTAATTGCCACTGAAATCACCTCCCTGTTGTGGGTGTGCTGTCAGGACATCACACTGAGGTCTCTACCATCCAGAAACTTCTTCAGTACTCCATAAACCATTAGCAAGTGAGCCTTACACAACAAAACAAGATGCCTACATTCTTTTAAACAGCAGAGAGCACTGGCGAGAATATGTATCATGATATAAAATCATGACATATACCTTACTTCTATAATATATAGGCCTAAAGTTTAAAACTTAAAACACCAAGCTTTAATGATACTGTGCCCATATATAAACACACACACACACACACACACACACACTCGCTCGCTCATGCTGAAACATGTTTGAAGCTATAGAGCACACATAAAAATATACTATTAGCACCATAAAGATGAGCATGTTGTCTATATAATAGTTTTCTCTTTCCTTACACTTAAATTTTTTGTTGATTTTAGTGTTTAAATTGTGAAGTTTTTGTCTCAATTAATGGGATATGTTAATAAAGGAGAAAATGTTTCATATACGCTATAAAATGCTATTTTGACTCTATCCGACATGTGTTCATTTATAAGGTACCTCATCTTCTTTTCGGTTGAGTCCCTGTTTTAGTTCTTCCACTCGAAATCTCAGTTTCTTTACTTCGGCCTCATTTTGATCCAGGAGGTTGTTTGCATGAGTCAGTTCTGCTATTTTTGCCTGGTATTGTCTGCTCAGTTTGTGGTAGGCATGTTGAAGGTCCAATAGCTCCTTTCAAAAGAAAACAGGGATTCCATTATTTATAATTTACTCTGATAAAGTCAGAAGAATGGCAACTTCTTTTGACAAAGAAGGAAAACATTTTAGGAAGAATTCAGATGAGGCACCTCTTCAGCTGGAACTCTACATTTCTGCAATTAAATATTATGATTAGCACATAACTATAGGTGGAAGATGTATTTGTGTGTGGCTAAAGTGGCTAAAACACAAGGCAACTCTTTATGTTCTTGAGTGATTGATCCATTTTCCATGTTATGCAAATTTAGTTTTTATGTATGCTTTCCCAAAAAGGAATCACATATCCATAAACAAAGAATAAAATATAATAAAAATAAATGCAAGAAGAGCTATTCATCTGCTAAATCAGCATAAGTATTAGAAGTTAGCAAACTATCTGCTTCTAATTATTTTTTTAAGAGAAAAGGTTTTGTGCTTCTGGAGTCTTGCTGGGAACGGCAGTCTTCTGAAACCACGTGGATCTGTCTCAGAGACCTGGGGTAAGGGGCCCGTCCTTTGAAGAAACAGAGTGAATCTATCATGAAGTGATTGGATCTCCAATCAGTCTTGTTATAATCAACACCATACAAGAGATGTATTAACAGGCTATATTAACTGGCCTCAGATTATTAATAATGTAGCTTCTCATTTTTAGTTAAAATTTGCTGTGCAAAATTAAAAATACCGTCATTGTAGAAAACATCTTTATTAAAACCATAATAAAAAAAAGTTCTAGTTCCTCCTAATGCTAGAATACTTAAAAAAAAATCCAAGGATATTTCTTTAATTTCTTGAAAAATACTGTCATAATACCCTACATATGAAAAAAATTACACAGAATGACACTAGTTAAAAATGCATAGTTAAATTATTTTAGGACCATTAGGTAGTCCTTACATCATATACCAATAATAACAAGAACAATAACAATAAAAATGAACCAGAGATTCAAAAGTAAAAAATAAAAGCCATAAAATACTGGAAAATATTGGAAGAAAATTTTGGATACTTTTTTTAAAATTACCAAGTACGGAAAGTTTTTCTAAGCATGATCCCAAACCATGAGATCATAAAATGAAAAATTTAATCACAATATGTATACAATTTGTGTATAGCAAATAAAATAGTATGTCCTGCATAGAAAATGCTGTAACAAGGGACAAGTCTTGGTATATGAAGAGTTATATGAAGTCCATACAAACTGACTTGATAGAAAATATGGAAGGACAGAGTTTATAGGTAAGAAAATAGAATCTCTCAAACATTGAAAAGTTATTCAGCTTCACTCAAAATAAGAGGAAAACCTTCCAATTTATGTAATATTTTTGACATGACAAAATTTACAGAAATAGAGAACAGATTCCTGGCTGCTGAGGATTAAGTTTGGGGAGTGTTAGGAAGGAAGTGGGCGTGGCTAAGGGCAAATGGGGATCCTTGTCCTGATGAAACCTGTGTTTTGTCTGTATCAGTGTCCATATCCTGGTTGTGATATCTATCGTACATTAGTTTTGTAAGATAATACCCTAGGGGGGAAACTGGAGAAAGGGTAAACAGATCTCTTTGTATTATTTCTTACAACTGCCTATGAATCTACAATTATCAAAAAAAAAAAAAGTTTAATTAAAAGAAACAATTCAAGATACCATTTCTCACGTGTTCAGACTGGCAAGATTAAGTGTGATAACACAATCTGTTGGTAAAATATGAAGAGACAGAAATCCATTCCTGGAGAAATATTGACAAAATTCTTCAAAATTAAAAGTTCACATAAACTCTGACCCAGCCATTCAGCTTCCAGGAACGTACTCTACTGAGATGCGCAAGGTTGTGTGAAATGCTGTATGTGTACAGATATTTAGTGCAGCATTAATTATTTTTATTAATAGTGAATGATTGGAAACTAATATCCATAATAAGGAACTGATTAAATAAAAACCATTAAGCTATTAAATATAATATGGCAGCTTTTTGTATATATAATAGCTTTTTGTATATATAATCTGGAGATATAATGATATCTCCAAGTATTCTATTAAGTAAATCAAAACGCAAAACAGTGTGAAGCGCATGTTATTACAGGAAAAAAGCTGATGTAAAGTGAATTTTGATATGATGCCAGTGGTAACTGGCAGGCCCCTGGCCTCTGTGAAACTCAGAACTCCAGTCAGAACAGGTAGAAATCCTGCGGAGGTGGGAAGAGGGTGTGGACAGGAGGGCAGGACCTGGTGAGAAAGTGCTGGCCACCACTCCCAGGAAGCCGGGAGAAAGAAAAGGCAGAGGAAGGCTCCTGTGTGGACCAGCCACCCGCCGCCCCTAGCATCCAAAGTATGTGCTTCCCAGTATCCCCTGACAATGTGAGTGTCAAATAATGGGGAGATTCCTGGAATCTGGCTGCTGCACTGCAAACCCCAGTCCCTTCTAGGAGTCAGAATCACACCCATTGATACTTAAACCTGAGTAATGCCAACGGGAAGCTGGGAACTGACAGATTTGGACAGGCAGCTAGACCCCTGTTGGCTGGCTAGGCTGATCATCGTACCTTCACTTGCGTCACAGGAACACGGCAGTGTATGGCCTCATGGCAGTGTTCTACCGAATTACATCACAAACCACATTTAAAATGCAAACAGATTTCTCCTTTCTTCTCTTCAGAATACAATTTTCAAATGCTAAATTATATACCTTATTCTTTTACAGAGAGATATGCAAGAAGGAACATAATTCTATCATTTGGAATGACAATGGAGCATTTAATGAAAGATTTTCTTGATTTGTCAAACATGAAGAATTTGCCACAAAAATAATGCAGAGCTTAATGGAAAAGTTATAACAAATTTGCAAAATGATGGCTTTTTCTCAGGAGTTATGCACCTAGTTACAACAACTTAAATACCTTTGTGACTTAGCAAAATTATTTCTCGGATATGTAATGCTTTATCAATAGGCTTATGCAATTCACTTGGATTGGTTTAAATGGAGTTACGTAAACAAAAACAACCTTTGAAATGTGCATACAGAAAGGAAGGAAGGAAGGAAAGAAGACAGGAGGGAGGGAAGGAGGGAGGGAGGGAAGGAAAGAAGGAAAAACACTGTTGTTTTGTCAATTCAAATTCCACCCCAACCATGTGTTATCCTTCTAGGCAGAACACTAGTATTCAATACTCTACTGCTTTGCCATTTGCTCATGGAAGATCACCTTATTCTCAGGCCCAGGAGATGGATCTGTCTTAGTCAAAGTCTATTCTCCATGAGTGGTCCCCATGCCTGCAGCATCAGCATCACCTGGGAATTCCATCCAAGACCTACTGAATCAGAAACTTAGAGTTTGGGGCCCAGGAACCTTGTGTTTAACAAGCACTCCAGATGTTTCTGCTTCAGTGTTAAGTTTGAGGATGACTAGTACATGCAAATTGTAGTAAGCTTTACTCTTGCCAGTGACTGTTTTAGGAAGGTAGATGTAACCTAACTGAGCAATGAAACATGAGAAGAAGTCTCCTTTGGTGCAACGAGATGATCTAGAGTTTTTGTTAGCACTTAAAAATATACAAGGAAGATATATGCCTGGAGGTACCACAACAATCTGGGCCAACAGGAAAATTCTGCTTACAACTGAAGTTGGCAGACCTGGCCTGGCCACATTTTGTTATGTGAGAAAATATATCAAATTTTAACTATAGCCAAACATATTTTAACTATGTTCATGGGATACCTTTTACTTTCTATTCTAATAAAGATGAAAATTAGATTTCACTTCAGGTGAAAAATTATTTCATAATACAAAGAAATTTTTCAAAAATCAGTTTAGGGTGAAAGGGATTACTATTAGCCAAGTACCTACTATACACTAAATTCTTCACATACCTTCTCTCTCTACTGTCTTTTCTCTCTATTTTCCCTGTTCAGTCTCTGAGAGGCTATGAAAATTGCTTATGGCCAACCCAGCTGTAAATTACTCCTGCAGTTTTCATTTTATCAAAACAACATCCCAAGGCTGGCTTTAATCTTGTTATCAGGACTTATCTCCCAAGACTTCACAAGTTCTTTGATATTTTAATCTATTAATTCACCACTACCTCCATTTTACTTTCTGGAGAGAGATGGATTTCTTCTTTAATTCTCAAAGCTATGGCCTTTGCTACTATACACTCATTTTTTGTTATTTTTGTGATGAGATTTCCCCCTCCACCAGGGTTCTTCCTTTGAATACATGTTAAAGTAAAGGATGAGGGCACTTAGGACCACAAACCATAATCCCATTCATATATTTGATGCTTTTATCTGAAATATCTATTTCCCCTGTAACTTGCTTATAGACATCCAATTGGAAGGCATCCAAACATATGTTCATTTAAGAAGTAAATTATTTGCATTTGAAAAGAAAATTACATGGATAATAAAGATCCATATGGACTTCTAGAGCAAGCTGATTCTACTACATTTTTAATGGTAGAAATACATAAAACCATGATGTGATATATTTGAATTTTATTTTGGCAGAGAAAAATCTGAATAGAAATTAAATATATTTAAAAAATACACAGTACTACAGATTATATGTCAGTGTGTACTCCTCTGTAAATCCAAAGCTACAAAACTGAACAGTAAATATAATTCACAATCCTTTTATAAGTGGATATAAATTATGATATTGGGTCTTGATGATACAGAAAATAAACATATGCAACGTGGTTGTATATAGATATTTTTGATAGGATATTATTAGTTTCTCAAATAGATTGACTCTCTGTTTCTAGTGATGTAAAGGATTTGATAGCAGGTTTTAAATATTGTATATGGCTATGAACTCATGCATTATTTTATACTCTTATAAGTAAAGATATTGCTTTCTACCTAGAATTAATTTTGTAGCTGATACATCAAGTATTGAGGCATAAATGATCTTGATTGTGCCAAGCTGACAGAACTAAAATACATTTTCTTATAATTTAAAATGATATAATGAGAGGCTACTAAAAAGGAATCAAATACATTTATATGCATCTATTTGAAGGAAAAACAAAATGACATACAGGAAATTTAAAAATATTATTATATATGTTATTTCTGACTGTTCGATTTTTAAAAAATCCATCGAAAATTAGAAATTTCTGCATCTGTAATTTCAAATGTGCATAACAATAGTGTACTGATATGTAGAGAACCTGAAATTCACAATATAATCTATGGTTTGACTATATTTAATAGAGAGAAGCACGTAGAAAATTGGAAATAACTTGCTCATGGTCTTGTTGACAGCTTTGTCAGATTCCAGCTGTGCATAATAATGCTATCAACAAGAGCAGATATTCTTTTCTCAAAAGTTGACTCAGATACATTAGATTGCTATCACAGTAAAATCATTTTCTACTTAAATACATTAAAGAACTCACAATCTCATCAAAATTAAGCATATTATAGAAATATCTGTCTCTTTCTTAGGATAAATGTCAATATCATCTATATAATAATTCTGACTTCACGAAATACAGAAGTCAATGGAAAGTATATTTCAATAGGAATAAATTCAATCTTATTCATAAACGTATTTATGATACTTGGTGACAGATAATAGCTTTAAATGAGAGCATTTTGGTGGTCTTAAGTAGCATCTTTAGAGGGTTCATTTAATATCTTATATGTCAAATGTAAATAGTGATTTTAGTGCTAGCTATAGAGTTTAGTGCTAGTTATACAGTCACATTCTCAGTCATTCATTCAAGTATCCACTGAGTGTCTACCATGTGCCAAAGACTGGGCTCTGTGTTCTATACAGAAAATGAAACAAGGCAGACACAATCTCTAACCTTATAGAGTTTAGAATTCAGTAGAGGTAACAGATTAAAGACAATCAAATAAGCAAAGTTTTCAATTGTGACAAGTACTAAGAAATAATCAAATGAATTGATAAGATAGGGAATTGGGACCAAATCAGGAGGGGTGGCCAAGAAGCAAGGATGATCCGATGCTGCAGGATACTGTCCTGTGCCCTCCAGAGCAGCCTTCAGGATGGGAGGATATATTCCATGACCTGCTGGAAATGTTGGTGATGACAGCCCTTTCCCCTTGGTTTTCCCCTCAGAGGATCAGCTGAAGTGTTGTTATCACTTCACCCCAGTCCTACTTCTCCCTCTGTCCTATGCTGCCTGTCCCCTTCCCCATAGGAGTTGTACTCCCTAATAAACTTCCTGCATGTTGATATCTCTCTCAGAATCTGCTTCCCAGGGTAACACAGACTTCAACATCCAGCGCCCCATGGCTGTCATTTGGGGAGATCTACCCTACAGAATTAAATGTCATAGCAAAAGACAATGGATGAAAAACAGATGATGAAAACTTTACTGAGCAGGTAATGTAAAAAGGGTGTGAAGCCACAATATTGTATTCACTAATATTACATATATGTAAATAACCCTAAGTGATTGAAGAATATACTTGAGTTTATTTGGAAAGGAATATTGGAACATAAATTATAAGAGTTCATTAAATATCATGCTAAGCCACTTAAGACTTACTCCATGAGCAGAGAGTGTCAGGTTTTTGAGGAAGAACAAAAGTATTCACACCAGAGATTAAAAGATAAATCTGGTAAAGAGTGAAGGAAATGAGGCCAGTTAAAAATATGTTGCAATAGTCCAGGTGAGAAATTATGAAACAGTGAACTGGAGTAGGGAAATGTAGATAAATAGCAGTGGAAAAATATTAGAAATATTTGTGAGAAAAGTTTCACAAATAATCTGGTTAGTTCAGGGTAAAGAATAAGTCAAAATTAAATTTGCTTCCTATAAGACTGGAAAAATGTTGCTTACATTATCTAAGGCAAAAATATTCGTCAAACAGACACGTTTGAGAAACGAGAAAAGGTAAGGAGTTTAAATTTGCCATGTGGTTTTGAGGTATTAGGAGGCTACCTATGTGCATATTTATGTCAAGAGATAGGAATTCCTATCAATAAGTCTGAAGATGGAGTGAGTTTCTGGAACTGTATAGGCAGAGAGAATGTTTGACTATGTGTAAAGTGAGTATGGTGGACTAAAGCCTACAGATTGAAAATCAGATTTTAGCATATGAATTTGTGTTCATTCAAGGTCATAGATAACTAAGCAGTTGACCAAAAAATGTTTGTTGAGCATCCACTAATGTCTTACCTAGTCAGTTATGTCTATATTCCCAGTAATATAGTTTAGTAATATAGTTTTGAGAAAATATAGAAAAGCTTCACTAATTTTAACTTCTTTTTAAGTCTTAGTTTCCTCATGTGTAACAATGCATATACTCATAGCATCTTTACAGAATTGTAACCTAAAATGATACAATATGTGTAAGTCATCTGTGACACATTAACTAAACATAACAGACTAAATAGATGGACTGGCTAGAATAGATAGGTTAGTTAGTATGCTTTTATCAAATGCAATAATAAGGCTAGGTATCAGAATCCAGAGTAGATAGAGCATCTCAGCAAATGCCACCTGGGACTGGGCTCTTTTCTTCTTTCTGCTTTGCCACTCTTAGCTCATACGTGGCTTTGCCATTAAACTTGTTGTATTATAATCTCAAAATATCTCCTGCATCTTGCTGAGCAGGAAGTAGGAGAGGAAGGAACAAGGATAAAAGTTGTTATCTCTTAGTGAGATTTTGCCTTTTTGTTGATAAGATAACCTTCCAATGGTATGTCATAGGCGGAAAAAAAAAAAAAAGGATAAAAAAACATTTCACAAAATGTTGAGCAGAGAGGCCGGCCTGGTGCCATAGCAGTTAGGTTCGCGTGCGCTGTTTCAGCGGCCTGGGGTTCACAGGTTCAGATCCTGGGCGCGAACAGACATACCACTTGTCAAGCCATGCTGTGGCGCATCCCATGTAAAGCAGAGGAAGATGGGCACAGATGTTAGCCCAGGGCCAGTCTTCCTCAGCAAAAAGAGGAGGATTGGCAACAGATGTTAGCTCAGGGCTGGTCTTCCTCACAAGAACAACAACAAAATATATTGAGCAGAATATGTAAAAATATATTTAAAACCAGGCATATTGTAAACAAACTGAGAAACAACAAAGGCCAAGAGAGATGATTAAAGCACAGACAAACTGGGAGAAATGGAAACACATAAAGAAATGAATTAAAAGTAGATTTATATTCTGCAACAAGAAACCTTATTAAATAAAATAATATCTTCAGTTGCTGAGTAACCTAGAATTCTAAACCCAGCTAAACTAATATGTGAGAGGCAGGGCAAAATCAATTTCAGTTTTAGGCAGAGGCAGGATTTTTCATTCACACATTCTTGATGAAAAAACTCAGACAGGATATTCTCCACGAATTCACCTTTTTACAGTTCTTTGAATTCATCAGACCCTTTCCTGCTTCAGAGTATTCAGACATGCTTTTCCTTTTGCCTGCAAAGTGCTTTTGCAACTCTGCACTCATCTGACTCTTAATTATCATTCAGATCCTAGTTTAAATATGATTTATTTTTGAGATGCTTTCTTGATTACCCAAATGTGAATAATGATTCATAGTATTATTTCAAAATTATCTTTCATATGATCTGTTCATTCCTTCATAGCCTTTATCACATGTTGAAATTTACCTATTCATGCATTTAAGATTCTTTCCTACTCAATAAGTATTTAATGTATCTATATATGCAAAGTAGAAATAATTTAGAGTCATGTGGAAATATGAAAATTAACCTAACTAGTTGTCAGGTCAATAGAAAATTGGAGCTCTACTTGTAGAATTTTGGAAATAATAATGAAAATATTATAAAAACCTGAGAGAGTCAATGCTGTTACTAGCAGAAAAGATATGACCTCAATTTAACTACAACAAGAAATAGATAGATAGAAAGATAGATAGATAGACAGATAGATATAGATATAGATATGTATGTGTGATATATATAAATTGCAAGCATTCAACTCAAATTTTTGGATAAATATACGAACATTATCTGAGGAAAATAGAAGGAAAGACTTATTAAAGATAAAAATAATTTATTAAAAACAAATACAGAAAATTGAACTGATGAAGAATTGATCTATTGGAAAATAGGCAGAATATTATAAAACAGAAAACCTATCAGTTAGCTTAATGAAGAAAAGAAGACCTTGAAAATATACAAAATCGAAAATGAACTGATATTTACATGAGATTAATAAAATAGGAGTAGTTCTGGTAAGCTTTGCTTTAGGTGGGACACTGCGACTACATTCTGGCTGATGGAATGTGGGTGGAAGTGGTTTATATCTCCTCTAGATCTTGCAAGTAAACATCTCATGGGAACTTCCATGCTGTCCCTCTTCCTAACCTGTGAGCCTGGAACTGAAGGACTATAAGATGATGAAGCTAAAAGCTGAAACGTATGGATCCCTGAGTCACCACATGGAGAAGAAACACCAAGGAGAGTCTCCAGGCTGCACTGGATCAAGAAACAAGCAAAAAAAGTAAACTTGAAGGGGCCGCCCGGTGGCGCAGCGGTTTAGTTCGCGCTTGGCAGCCCGGGGTTCGCGAGTTCGGATCCCGGGTGCCCGCCGACGAACTGCCTGTCAGCCATGCCGTGGCGGCGTCCCATATAAAGTGGAGGAAGATGGGCAGGATGTTAGCCCAGGGCCAGTCTTCCTCAGCAAAAAGGGGAGGATTGGCAATGGATGTTAGCTCAGGGCTGGTCTTCCCCACAAAAAAAAAAAAAAGTAAACTTGTGTCAGCTGTAGAGACTGGAGGTTGTTATAGGAGTCTATCCTTGCTAACAGGGTAGCACAACAGTATTAGGTTAAACATTCTGACGTGCTTAACAACCACTATGATTGACTAATTCCTTGGCAATTTTAGTACACATCAAAGGTTGCTGGTTCTTAGCCTATGTGGTAATCATTTTTAAATTGACTGTATTCTACAAAAAACAAAAAATGATCTCCCTCTGTTTCTCCAATTCATCATAAGGGTTATCAGGACAGGGCTTCTTTTTTTTCTTTTTCTTTTAACTGTATAGTTCACTGATTATCCAAAGTGTGTAAAATAGTTGCTGGAATGTTGAAGGTGCTCAATAAATGATAAATGGATGTATGAATACATACATATATTTACAATATTTCTTATTGATTGATGAAGCAAACAATAAAATGTGTTTGTGCTTTAGACTGTATGAGGCTAGATTATACAGAGTGTGGGCAAAAAGAAGAAGATATTTCTTCAGGGGGGTGAGGCGAGTCAGCATGGAGTCAGTTATTTGAAAGATATAAGTGAAGAAATGGGTACTTGGTAAATGATAGTAGAAGGACAAACATTATATTGGTTTTATTTTCCAGCACCAAATACATCAAACAACTTTTCTAAGAATGATTACTTTTCCAATTTGCCAATACATAATTCAATATTATTTTATAAAACATTGATTATTTTTAGGTTTTTAAACTGAATTTACTCTTAAATTTTAATTCTCCTATCAATTCTCAATTATCTTAATTTTATAATTACCTAAAAAAGATATTTTGAAGTCCATGACTATTTACAAATACTGGAAATAATTACTTTTTTCCAGTGTTCAATGTAAATAACATTTTTAAAATAACTTTT
Organism: Tapirus indicus; assembly: GCA_031878705.1. Taxonomy (NCBI): domain Eukaryota; kingdom Metazoa; phylum Chordata; class Mammalia; order Perissodactyla; family Tapiridae; genus Tapirus; species Tapirus indicus. Next base: position 9,493,956 of record CM062917.1, read on the forward strand.
TTGGGTAGAAAACTGAATTAGGATTTTTCAAGTAATAAATAAAAAGAACAATTATGTAATTTAAAATATATACTTGTGTACATATCATTTAAATCATCATAAATTGTTGAATTACTACTAAATTATGAGACCATAATAATATTCATTTATTGTTATATATCAATTGCTATTTATTTTTATCATATTCTGGAGTTAATTGATAGACCTAAAATACTGTCTTCGTGGAAAAAATCTGTTGAGACAGATGCTTGGGGGAGTCTATTCTTTCTTGTACATATTTTTTATGGACAGGCTTCCATCAGAAACAAGAGGCTGAAGAAAGCACTGAATACAAGATGACGTGAAGCTGACATATAGGAGGGAGAAAAGTATTACAGGCATGTGGGGGAACTTTTAATAGAGTGAAAAAACAGTAGTAAGTATTGAGGAAAAGCAGGGAAGAGAACAAGGTGACGTAGTTGAGGGGAGACTGGGTAAAACTTAAAACCCTGGTATAAAGAGATTGAAATTCTAATTTTTGTGTTAATGGTGTGAGAGGGGCACATGGAAAGTGAAGGAAAACACTGATCAAAAGAATGAAATATATATACTTTCCAAAAAGAAAAATAACATCTCACTTGAATAGGTAATGACAGAAACAGAAACCAGTGAGGAGAAAATTACAAGGTTGAATCAGTTATATTTCAGTCTGTAACTAACAGGAAAAAACCAGAACAAAAATACAAGAACATGTTGTATTTTACATAATAAATCCAAGAGCAGAGTGACTTCATGGTTGATTAATTTGACAGCTCAATAACCTCACCAAGGACTGAGTTCTCTTCATACTTCTGTGTTAAAGTTGGCAGCATGTATTACTTTTCACAAACATTTGACACTCCTTTCTAAGAGGGTGATTGTACATCCACTTCCTGTTGAACTCAGGTATGGCCTTGTGACTTTCTTTGGGCTATGAACTTCAGTAGAAGGAGTGTTGGTCACCTCCAGGCATCTGAAGGACACTGTTTACCATGCCTTCTTTTTTCTGCCTTCAAGATTGTGCTGAAATAAACCCTTTGTACTCTTGGGTTCCTCAGTCAGTTTGTGTCATTGGAAGGACAGGTAGGGTGAACAAGAAATACACTTTGTACTCTGAAGCCATTGTGATTTTCAGGCTTATTGTTATTGTAGCGTATCCCAGCCTGTTTTAATTGATACAATCCTCTTGGTGTGCGGGTTTTTCTTAAGTTAGAAATCACATGTAGTCATGAAAACATCCAGAGGGAAAAGGGAATCCTCTTCTTGTAGGAGATTCTTAAAAGTGAAAAACTAAATTTTTTTTAGCATCTCCCCAGGATTTTGCTTCATGTTTAAGCAGTTAACATTGTGTCACATGTTAATGTTTACACCCATTGCTGATCAAGAAAGTAAGCCTACATGGCTGGGTTAGACTAAATATATGCAGGTCTTGGGGCTGAGGATAGGCCCCCTAAATGAAGGTCAGGAAAGCAAGGTGGAGGGGGGGATACATGAAAAATTAGGGTTCCATCAAGAAAGGGACAGTGGACAAGGTGCTAGATATTGAGCAACCAAGAATGCCTGCTCTCTGAGGTACAATTTCTCCATGTTTCCTTCCTTCTTTTCTTCCTTCCCTCCTTCTCTTTTTCCTTCCTTCCTTCCTTCCTCCCTCCCTTCCTTCATTCTTTCCTTCCTTCCTTCCCTCCATCCCTCCCTGCTTCCCTCCTTCCCTCTTTCCCTCCTTCCTTCCCTTCATTCATTCAACAAATATTTATTGACAATGAGCTATATATTTGGTAATATGATAAGCACCAAGGATAGAGCTATGAAACAATCTATAGCCTAGTTTGCAGAGGGAAAAAAAAAACAACAGAGAAATTAGACACTCAGCTTAGAAGGGACTATGTCAGAGGTAAGCTAATGAAGAGATATACAAAGCAGCCAAAACAGCATAGGGAAAGAAGGCAATATTTCCTAGAGAAAGGAATGTGGAATCTGAGATTGGAGAGTTCAGTAAAAACACTATATGAGGACGAAAGACTGAAAAATTCCCTCCAGGCAGAAGTATCAGCACACGCCAAGACCAGAAGTGAGGAAGAACATGGCGGTATGGTGCATTGCAGAGATGACTGGACTGCAGTGAATGAGTGTGGATGTGTGTTTGTGTTAGCTTGGTACACATGGTCATAAACTTATCATTAAAAGACATATGTAGTAGAGAGGATTAATTAATATCTAAATAAAACATTGAATATATATGTATATGTATATATATAAATATACAAATAAATATGTGTTTTATACACAGCAAATTCTTATTATTATTACCACAAGAATAAACTATCCTCATGATGCTCTGATTATTGGCTGCACATATCTCTTTGGAGAGACTCAAAAAGAAATATATATAGTAGATATTCAATATGCATGTTTAAATTCTGTGTTGAGTGAATGGGAGTTCATTCCATGTATTTCTTTTTTCAGTTCCTAAAGGGCATGTACTATATCAATAGGGAAACAATCTCCTGTTGCCAATCTCAAACAAGTCTAGCTACTAAAGTGATTTAAAAAAACACATTTAAGCTTATGCTGCATTCTGATACACTGCTAGATGCTGGTGGTAAGTGTGAACCAAATGGTCACTGTTTCTACCCTCGTGGACAAGGTTTTAGATACAGGCAACTGAACAAGTAACAGAAACAGAGTTCAGTGAGTACAAGGATATGTGTAATAGGAGCACATTTGAAGGTAACATAAGACAAACATGAAAGATTTGAGAAGACATAAATGTTCTCTAATCATAAATCTTAGGCAAGAAACGTGCATTAAAAAAACAAAAACCGAAACCCAGAAAACTCTTTTGATTTCATGGCCAATTCAAGACATAGCTCATATCACTATTCCCCTTCAAAGCAAAACTTTCTAAAAGAATTTTCTGCAGTTGTTTTATCTACTTCTCTATCGCTAGTTATTTCCTCAACTCCTTCCATTATTACTTTTTCACATGATTCCAGAAAAACTGCTCTTGTCAAGGTCACTAATGGCTTCCAGATAGCCAAACACATTGCTCACCTCCTTGCCTTTATCTAACTTGAACTCTCAACAATGTTCTCTATTTTATGAGGGTCATAATATATATATCTTCAATTCAATTGAATACTGAGCCCTAGACTTGTGTCCTCAACTATCTACTTGATATCTACATTTGGATGTCTAATAGACATTTTAAATGTAACAAGATTTATTGTATTAATAATTCCCATGATATGGGAAACTTAACCAACATTTTTTTTTGCTACAAACACAGAAATGTCATTACAACCTGAGAAAGTAAGGAATTGGATGAAGATACAAGCTCTAACATTTAGTGGTTGGATTTTAATGCTCATGTTACTACAGGAGATGTGATATTAAGCCCAAGTGAAAAAGCAAGTTTGCTTTTGCTCACAAGAGAGAATAAACAAATTACCCCTATAAAAAAATCAAAAATTAAAGACTAGGGCAAGCACTGATATGGAGGAGCTTGTCATCACCAGGCTGGAAAATCAACCTAATTGCCAAGTGAAACCTTTGGAATATATGGAAGGAAAAAGCCCCAAATGACTCAAGGGCCTGGGGTTTATGTGCCCACAGAAAAATCAATCTGATAGGAAAACTACATCAAAAACAGTTTCAAACCTTAAGAAGTAATGATTCAACATGAGGGGGAGTCAACCAACACAACGGGAACCTTAGCATCTCAAGAATTTGAGCCACAGCAACCTGAAAAACGCTGAAAAACAATCAGAATATCGTTAAAAGATAAAAGGACTATAAATTATAATAAAATAACAGTAAACTGTGAAACGGAAAGGGCAGATTTGAAAAAGAACGAAGTAGAACTTCTTGAAAAGCCAAATAAAGTTCTAGAAATTAAAACATCAAGGGATGAATTAAAAATAAGTTTAGATACTACTGAGGAGGAAATTGATTAACTATCCAGAAGATAAGAATTAAATTATACAGAATATGGCAAATAATTATGAAGAAATTGTAACTACGATAGAAGGGTTAAAAGACAGACACTGATGTTCAGACTTGTATATCCAACTGTCCACCTGATATATACACTATAATAATATTTTACAAACCCACAATCACCAGCCCTGAAGTGCAGCCGTCACTTTCACCTACTTCCTTTGGCTACAGTTCGGTGTCATGGTCACCTATAAGTGAAGAGTGACTGAGAAATTCATTCTACCTATGTGCCCAGGAAGAAGAGGAAATAGGTTCTATATGCACCTGCCAGTCTCTGCCAAAAGAACAACCAATTAAAATAGTAAATACATAGAAAATTTGAAGGACAAATTATAAAGTTTGATCTACTATAAAATATAAGTGTGGGTGGGGGTGTGTCCACATATCCCAAAAAAAAAAGAACCAATAAAAAGGGAACACATTATTATTTAAATATAATATATTTTAGTTCATTGAATATTTACAAAATTGACAATATACTTGCTCACAAAGGAAGTCTTCACAAATTCCAACAAACTACAGTCTCAACAAATTTCAACAAATTATGGATGACAGTTTGCAGTCACAAAGCAATTAAAATAGAATTCAATGTTTTTAAAAATAGTTTAAAAAATTCTTTGAAAATTTATGTGTGTTAAAGGCAATCACAATGAAAACAACAAATAAAAGTTCTATATACACACTGTGCAGGATTCAGGTAGACTAGTGTATAGAAGCCAATTTATAGCATTGGGTATATTTAGTAAATGAATAAAGATTGAAAATAAATGAGTTAAATTAGAAATCATGGAACTTGGGACAGTTGAACAGAATAGGTTTATAAAAATTGAAAAGACGAAAATAATAAAGAATTAACAAAAACAAAGAGAATGAAGAGAAAATTTGTTCCTCTAAATTATGTATAAATTGGATAAAACTCTAACAAGATTGACTTGAAAAAGTGACAGAATAAAAAAATATATAATATTGGGAATGAACGCACATAGAGTAAATATTTATAAATGATTTGAGAACACTATGAAGTATATGTATATATGAAGACCTAAAACAAATGAACCATCTTTAGAAAAATATACTTTATCAAAAATTGAACTGAGAAAAATCAGAAAATTAGAGTGAATGAATGACCAGTAAAAAGTTGAGCAAACAAGGCTCAGAAAACATTTTAGGTTGGTTTTTACCAAACCTTAGAGGAATAGATAATCTTGCTCCTATATAAATTATTTCAGAGAATACCCAAAGGTCTATAAAAATGATATTTAAAATATTTTATATTTAGAATATATTTATATAAAATATATTTTAAATATCTATAAATATATATTTAAATATATAGATATAAAATGTCTATGAAGTTATTTTTAAAATATAATAACCAGTGTGGATGCACAACACAGAAATGTCAGTTGACACAAACACTTGGGAGAGCAGGTTGGTGATGTCCATGAAATCTGAAGAGGTGCATACACAGCGGTTCCCAGGACCAAGTGAAAAGAAATGGAAAAAGCAGAAATGGACATGCGAGTCCAGTCAGAATGCTTCTGAGCTCATCTAAGAGGTGACTCTGACCTTCTCCCTGAACTCGTTGTCAGTATATTCCTTATTTGGCTTGACGTAAGGATAATGGTTGATAACCATTCATTATCTGTATGAATGACACAATGAATGGGCATAATGGGAGTATTTGGGGCTCTAGTCTGTATAATGGAGTCCAAATGGGAAGTCCAAATTTCTTTCCCAAGGAAGTGTATAGATTATTTAGATGTTGGTACATAGTGACTGCTGGTTATTTCTGTTTAGTGAGAGAACCAAATCAAGGAGAAAGTAATGAAAAAAAAAAAATCAAGTTATTCTAACTGGCAAAAAGAAGGCCTTTAGACTAGTGTTCAAATGCATCTGGAAATGTTGCAGAAAAAAATTATAGTGTCTAATCAGCAAGATTATATTTTTTGACATCACATTTATATATGTGTTTATATATGTGTACATCTGAGTGTATCTCATGTATAATTAGTTCTTATGATCTAGGCTAAATAAAAATAATGTCTCTTTAGACCCATTTTCTTTTCATGGCATGCATTAATCATCAATTAAATCTACAAATAATGAAGTTCTATAACATTAGGCAATATAGTTCATCTGTTATAATACATATCCTGACTGTGTGATATTTAAAGATTTCTAAAGAACTGTAAATATGGCTATTAGCCATACAGCTAAACCATAACTATAAATTACAAACATAATTCAGCATTCATACAGCATTCTGTGTCTCAAGAGAACATACAGATATTAAGTTGAACCCTCGGTGGTTAGTCACCAAATTGTAGACGGAATAACAAGTTCTGTTTTACAGGCCCCCACAGAGAACAGAGAGAGATCACTGACTCATGCTCAGTGGGGAATGCATTACTCCCACACAGTTTTTTCTTAAAGCCACACACACTTAGCTAAGTAATGCTTTATAACTAAAGTTTCCAACATTTTCCCTACCCACATTCAGAGCCCTGTAATTGCACAAAGCTACAAATGTTCAGAGAATATACTTTTTTTTTTGTGGGAAATGCTTAATTTCATTTGATAAAGCAGACTTTTCCAAGTTCCCCATGCAGCTCTTTTATATGAAAGTGGTTCTGCACGGAGCAAACTCTCCTGATAGATAAGGCTATTGCTTTTGCTCATAATTCTAGAGAAATAAATAACTTAAATAAAATAAATAGATGCATGTATTGAGTTTTACAGACCCAATATCCAAACAGTTCCTACTTCCATTTACATAAGAGGAAGAGCAGAAGGACCAATAAAGGAGAGAATAAGGGAGTGATCAGAAAGGCCAATAGAAATAAAACCATATTAAGTGTTCATAAAAATTAATAGGAAATAATCCAGAGCTTAAGATAAAGATAAACAAAGGAAAGAAAACTCGCATAAAAGGAAATATAGTAATCCAAAAAATGAAAAAACTATTCATAAGAATATTGATACAGAAATAAGTAAGACACTCGTATACACTGCTGAAGGAAAATGTAAATTTTCATGTCATTTTGGGAGAGTGGATAACTTAACAAAATGTATTAACAGTTCTTAAATCTTTCCTATATCTCGTAACAAGAAAATTATTCTAGAAAAATATCATGATATATATGTTTTATGTCCAAAAATATTCATTCTGCATTACTTCTAATAATAATAATAATAATATTAGAAATAATCTATATAATTGGACCCTTATTGACTAAATTGTAATTAATCTTTACAGTATAATATTATAAAGCTTTAAATTATATGGGGATAATTTTGATAACACAAAAATAATGAGGTTAATGTGGAATAAAAAAGCACAATGCACAAATATATGTACATAGTGATTCCAATTACGTATGTATACACCACGCAAACACACCTAACAAGATATTCAAGAAATAGGGTTTTTCCTTTCATCCAGTTTGACCTAAGGCCTCAACACTGAGAACAAAGGATTCTTAGGCTCCCTTCCTCCTAAAACAAGCAGATAAAATGATGAACAGAGAGAAAAAGAAGAGGATGGGAAGACAGAGAAATCCGGTCCTGTACTCGTTATGTCCTCCCCACCTGGAGGTGTGCAATGGGAGGATTGCAAGTTGACAAGGAGACACTGGAAAACCCTGTTATCTGAGCCCCGAGGCAATTCCTCTCCTCTTTCCTGGAAACAAGAGTGGGGTTACCTGCCCCACATGAAGCCAAATCAAGGTGGCTTCAGAGAACAGTCGATACATGAGTCACCCGGCATTTGGGGGACATATGGGTGCCCCACTCACACTAGGAAAAGTAAAAGCATCCTGTTGCCTCAGGGCAGGGAGATGGTGCTGCACTGGTAATTGCCTTCACTTTCAGAATTTGTGGGAATAGGAAGGCATGAGTGTTTGCGATGAGTCAGGAATGGACCCTGCGGAGAAGAGCTCAACTTGCATCATTAAAAAACAAAACAAAACAAAACCGTAAAGGACCAGTGGATGGGTAAAATGATACCAAGAGAAGAATCCTACATGGAACGGACTGTGGGATAACTCAGGCTGACGGTGGAGTGGTTAGTGGCTAACTGGAAGATGAGCACTGTGGCAGACAGGGTCGGCACTTGAGCATCTAATGACCAGTGGAGCACTCGGCGGAAACAACTGTACCACTCTACAGGACTTTCCCTTGCTCTTTCTTCTCTTCCAGCCAAATACTCCAGCTCTGAAAAATGTGAGGCAGCCTAGTGAGTGGGGGCATGGAGCCGGAGAGCAATGTGGGAAAGAGTGAAGAAGCAGGCATTGCCCATTCTCACCACAAGCTTTCTAGCCCAAAGCCAAACTGAGGAAATGCAGAAGCTTCAACCCAGATGAGAGGTTGAAACTTTGATAATTGATAGGACTGGTTTTCTTAACCATTAATAAAATAGACATTTATTAATGTCCGATAATAGTGCAAAAAGCTCTACTATTCCTAGATTTTAATCAGGAATGAAGAATAGAACTTGTTCCATGCAGTAGTGCAAAAAATATATAATTGCTTCCCTTCCCATTTGCAACTTGTTCAATTAACCAAACATTCCAAAATGTAGACAGTTTTTTCTACAGGTTTTAGAATTAAGGTGATTTTTATTTTACTTGGTATGCTAATCTTCAAAGTATTATAGGAGAGGAAGAAATCCACATATTTTTGCCCAGGGATGTCAGTCTTTCAAAGGGAGTCAATAATTTCAAATGACCCAGAAATGTAGAGAAATATAAGAACTGAAATATTTAGGTTGCCTATGACACATAGGCATTCATTAGTGACCTATAAGAATACTTTCAGAGGAATGGAATAAGATAGAATGTAGATTTCCAAGGACTAAATAGGGCCAAATAGTAAAGAAGACTACTCAGTAAGCAGAGTGTGTAAGAGTCAAGAACAGCATAAGAGCAAGCAAGAGGAACGACAGCCTGACCTAGAAGAAAGAAATGTTCAAGGGTCTTAATATCACACGAGTTATCCATCGGATATAGCACCTAACTTGTGGAATTAGTTATCTTTTGATACAAATCCACATGGATGTCCTAATACCATTTCCCACTCAACAGGTCCAAAATCAACCTGATTTTAATCTTTCCTAACCTATAAGTCAATATTCCCCAAGATAAAATGGTACAATTATTCTTCCACATAAATGATGCTGAAACCATATTTGTGGCTCTTGGTACTTAACCCCAAAATATCTTCAATGACATAGTCATGCAGATTTTACTCTCAACTATATCATTGACTCCAGTAATGTCTTTCTCAGGTATTATATTTTTGAGTTTATGCCTATTGTCTTGGAGTAATTATTAAAAGTGCCCCCATATATTCTTTAGACGTTTTTGGTTTAGATGGTAAATAACACGTTCACTTTACTCTTGACCCACATCATATGCTATCTACTCTGTCAGTTTGTCTTTTTTTTTTTTCTTTTTACCACCTGAGTAATTATTTTATACTTTTCTCATGGCCTTTTCCATGCTCCACTATTCTGGTGATTTGAATATCCATGCCAACCCTGTGCTGTTTGGCCAGTTGCTTATCTGCTCTCATATCTATTTCTGCCCCTTCCCCGTTCTCTTCTGTATTTCAGAGAAGTCCATTTCCCAGGACTTTGCCAGTGGACTTCCAGGTAGCTTGCACCAATGGGAGATCCTAGCAGAATATTAGAGGGCAGGAGGAAGGGCAGATCCAGAGCTCTTCTCTTACTCTGTCTAGAGTTGCATCTCTCGTGCAGCTGCCTATCCACAGTGGCTCCAACTGCTATCTAAGAGCCCTGCCCTCTGAGAAGGGAAGTATCAACAGCAGTTTTAGTTCTTATAAGACAGCTCCGGCTGCAGGTTCTGGCAACACTGCTTCATGCTGTTGTCTCTCTCTGCTCTAGCAGCCTCTCCCTGCTGTTGCTAATCCGTGGGTTACCCTGCCGCAGTCTACTTAGCTTCTCAGCTCTTCAATTACTGTGTAACCAATTCCCTGTATTAAATTCTTTCTGCTTGTAGGCCTAGAGTATTCTCTATTTACTTGATGGGACCCTCACTGATATAAAGTGTATGTTTATGAAGGAAGTGGTCTCCTCTTACTCATTTTTGTATCTTTTTCAGCACCTACAACGTATTACACATGGATGATATTTCAAAAGGAGTTTATCAAATTGAAATATGAATTGCTGATGTAGAAAAGATTGAAAATGGTTTCTTGCTATTGCAGTGAATCCAAGCCTTCCTAAAAATATTGTGTAATTTCTTTTTAAATAAATACTATCCTCTGAAATTTTACTCTTCCATGGAATACCAAAATCCATCATCATTTTTAACAGAGCGTTTGCTTTGGGAACAAGATGAGAGATTACAGATCTACAAATTGAGCCTTTTACTTTCTACTGAAATCAACAAACTTAGATGTAGAACCACAACACTAACTCAGTTTTTCAATCTGATCTGAGAAACATAGTGCATATGTTGTTCACAAACTCATAGTCTCTCAGAACACAGGGATTAGATACTTATAGCATTAATTAACACTTAATTCTCCAGATAGTCTCCATATCCAAGAATCAATATCTATTACCTAATGACATTATCAAAACTACCCTCTAGGTCAACACGAATTGGTACATTAAGGTGCTCTCATAGGGAGTCTGGAAATAAAAAATGGTTTAATGTGGTGATAAATCAAGGCACACAAATCCTTCAATGCAGAGTATTTGAATTTAGTCTCTCCTCTCACTCTGTGTTGGTGTTTCTAAAAGAGAAGCACTAAAGGCTGAAGTTAGGCAAAACATTAAAATAAAATTGGGAAAAAAAAGTAAGTTAGTTTATATAACACTAAACATATCCCCACACCTAATTTCCAAGGGTCACCTATTGTGCAAAGTGGGTCCCTTTGTGGTGCTGTGGTCAGCTTTGCCCCAGGGCTAGTGGACCAATAGTGAATGCAACAATGTAGTATTGCCTGGGGTGGACAACAGGGTTTCTTGGGGAAAGGGTAAAGTTAGAAAGCTTGGATTAGCACATGAAGAAGAGTCATAGGCCCCACTTGTTTCAAGGAAAACCGCCGGAGTTGGGTGTTCTGCTGGAAACACTGTATGGGCCTGTCCTCCAGTAAGGCAACACCTCCTTCCTGCTGCTCTACTCACCAGTGTCTGGTGATTGGAATCTGTGTGCTAGCTGTTCACACAAGGAGTAGATGCCACTTGCCCAGAACCTTGAAAACTTAGGGCCAGAGAGGACAGGCATGTGTTGGAGCCAGCCTGGAGTGGCTCACAAAGAGCCAATTGTTAACTTCTGTGAATTTTTTGAGCCCCTGTGTTACTTTTGTAACACAAGAGTTTCACTTGGGAGCCTTAGGGAGCTCGCTTTCTACCAGAAGAATGAAATGAGTTAAGCTACATTAGAATAGAACATGATGAGTGCAGTGTTAGGGCTGGGAATGGTTGCTACAAACAAACAGAGGGAGAAAATCTTCACTTTCCTAGAGAGAATTTACTCTAGCCCCTGTTACTCATGTTAATTTTATCTGTGTGAGTGGTAGCCATAATTTTCTTTTTATGGTAAAAACAGGAATCTAAAGAATTTTAACGTCTGCTATCACCACCCAATAAATGCCCTTTATTTGTATACATTCTTGTCATCTTTGCAATATGAAACAGCCTAAGTCTCTGGAGGGAAAAAGTCAATCTACAGATATGTTCTTGATTTTTATTGGTAGCTCTAAATATCCTCCCCAGTCCATAATTGAAAATGTTTTTGTATTTCTTTTCTATTTTGATGTTATAGCTATTAAATAAAGATCATTTGTACAAAGCTTATATAGCAAACTTTTAAATAAAACCCTTTACATACAAAATTGAACAGGGTTAAGGAGTCTTACACATTATCCAAAGCATTCTGAGCTCTATATATCACTTTATCTGCACTGTTTACATGGCATATCTTAAATATATATTCTCTTAAAACAATTTATCAATTCAGATATACAGTCAATAGACTCAATATTTATAGTTTGTGTATTGAATATTGAAAAAACATATTCATTCCATAATTTGAATGACATCATGCCCATAATTTTTAAATAAGTGCAATATATTAGTGGTTATTCCAGTCTGCATAAGCCCAAGTGTTATGCGCACAGACACTGTCTAATATAGTCTCATACAATGGCAAGAAAGAGTTCTTTCCATCATGAAAACAGCATCTTTCTGCCAACGGCACAAATGCACTTAGAGATGAAGAGCAAGGCAACGATAAATGCAATCCTGTTATCCAAGAAGCCAATTTCCTTCTAAATTCCTTTCTGTGGAATTTTTTCTTGAAAATGTTATAAAATCAATGTCATTAGAATTTATTTTACTTTGTTGTTATTCTCCAGAACATTTTTTTCATTCGTTAAAACATACAGCTGTAATCATTCCTCAGTCAATAGTTGTACAAGATCAGTTTCATTCCATCCAAAATTCAGATGACTAATTATTTAACATTTTATTAAATTTACTTCAACCTGTAAACATGAGATGAAGTTCATCTTAAGCTTAAAATAACATTCAGTGAAAAAGTTTTCTCTGAGTTTACTCATCAAGAATAAACATTAGCTCCTAGTAAAAACACCTTGTAATGAGTATTTTAGCTGATAAATAAATTTTTTTCAGACTTTTCAATTCAAATCATGAAAGTAGAGAACTCTATTATTATATTGTTGCATATGTAGTTGAGGAAAAATATGCATAATGTTGCATATGTAGTTGAGATGGATCCAAGCCAGCTGATCACAGGCTTGTAAAATAATAAAAGTTGAAAACATTTGCATGAGTTGATATGTCCAACTCCTCCCATTTTCTGTGAATTTCATAGGGTCAGTTCATAAAAGGTGAGTAATTATCCCTACAATTGCATCAAACCATTTGGTCCATTAAGACTACTTAAGCTGCCAAGCGACATTTTTTTCCCTATGTAATATTGTTTGGTGTCTGCATTGATCAAATTAACTGGTTACTTGCCAAATGTCCACTTCACTTTGGCATGTTGACAAAGATTATAGGAGTGAGAGAATGATTTACTAAATGTCTGAAAAATTACTAAATATATGAAAGAGTTCAGATATTCACCCAAATTGCATAAATTTTACTCAAAAATAACTTAGTCATCCCTTAGGATTCCTCTCAAATTAATGAATACTTCCAATTACAGGGAAAAAAAGCTACTAAAAATGGAAATTGAATAATATAGACATAAATAATTAGATGATAAAAGCACTTACTTCAAAAACTATATTTTATTTATGGTGCAAATCTTTGTGGTTTGTGATGCTAACTAGAAAAATATGAATAAATTTTAGAATTTCTATCTTCAGAATAGTTATGTACAATTTTGGAAGAAAATAAACATATATGAGATACATTGTGAGATTAAGAAATATGTTATTAAATTGTTGCTGTGATGTTTCACTAGGTTCTTAGTCATTTAACAAATATTTTTCATTAGCTGCTACTCTCAAGACAGTTTATTTCTTATGGAAGGAGATTATAGTCTAGAAGACAAGATAACATATATTCTCATGACTAAAATACAATGAGGAAAGCAAATTGGCTTTGTAACAAAAAATGGAATCTATTTGCCAGTCTTATCTATATAAAATTAAAATATAATTACCTAGTTTTTTTAAATAATAAAATAAAATAAATGTACTAGGAAGTAAAACTGCATTGACATGCGGTTGGAGAAGAGAATTAGATGCACTTGTTTTCTTTAAAGAGGAATATGCACTCCAAATGAGTGTGTCTGGTTTTAGTTAGAGGAAGAAAATATCACAACTAATGCGTTTAGATATAGACAGTTATATGTGTGTATAATCCTTAAAAATACGTATATATACACACATACATATGTATATTTAGACACACATATGTACATATTAATTCAAAATATCATAAATAAAAATATCCATACATTGGACTTCATTTTTTCTTACACTGTTAGGGATGAATGAAGATAACATTTTTGAGAGTATTGGACTATAGCAATTAAGTGTCATGTATTTTAATCAGAGAAAATTCTGCATGGATGTTTCTCTGGAATAGGCTATAATCTTATCATCAACAGATAATGTTGATATCTCACACCGCATTACCTTTAGCTCACTGATTTTTGTTTCTCATTCTCAAAAGAATCTCTTTTCTGTTTGAAAAGATCTCTGATCTCCCCTCTGTTTTTTCTAAATAATTCTAGATCCTACTCATTTTAGAGCTCCAGCTTAAACGTCACTTTCTCATCTCCTTAGGAGGAGGAATAGGCTGTGATATAATCTCAGAAACCTCTGCACTGGTTCTTTAATACATTAATGGAACACTAAGCTTCATGAGTCCAAGGGCCTGGTGTGTTTTCACTGCCATGTGTCTGACACCCAACACAGAAACGCTTGGAATACGCACCAAACGATGCTTGTTTTGTTAATGGTTAATGGCTTAGCCATAATAAATCTTGATCTCAAGTATGTCTGGTCAACAGGTCCTAATTATTGAGTTCAACTATTCCGGTACTCCCATGTCAACAGTTCTCTGACTATTTCAAGACCTCCAAACCGTCTACTCTGTCAGTAATCAATAATTTTTCCTTTACATCCCTTTTGCCTTCACATCTCTCTTAACCAGCATAAGTGCAAATTAGTCCAATAAATCTTCTCCCTTGCAAACAAGATTTATTCCCAATTCTCTCTAGTCCTTAGTTTGGCAAAATGCTAAACCAACTACATTGAACACTGTGCACTACACATTACTGGTAGATTCACTTCCTCAATTTCTAAGACACTTTCTCACCAAATCTCCACTTCCCTTCAGCTTTGCTCTCACTAGTCATCTAACTGGATACATCACAGAGGAAAGGAAGCAAACAGACAAGTACCTCATTTTTCTGCCCCCAGTTTCCAACACCCCACCTGCGCATACATCTTCATTTTCTGTCTTCTGTCCCGGGACAAAGGAAGAAGTGTGCCTCTTCCTATTTAAGACCAATGTCTCTACTTACTTCTCATGTTCTTCCCAGGACTTCACTCCTAGGCACACCCCTCTTCTCACCTGCAACATCAATTTCTTCATATCTCAGTGGACCAATCCTCTTGATAGATAGAATACCCTTAATATCTTTAAATATTTTAAAGATATTTAAACATACTTGATATCTTCAAGTATACTAAGATCTTTGTATCATTAAATATTTTAAAGTATCAAAACACCCTCCCAAGCATCACCCTGGTTTCCCCTACAATTTACAACAAAACTCCTGGAAAATATTTGTATACTCACTGCTACCACTTTCTCACTTCCAATTATATTTTCAATCAACATTAATCAGGGTTTATTCTCTCTTCTTGATCAAAACAACTCTTATGCAGATCACTAAAGTGTTACAAGCTAGCCAAGACCCTGGACAGTTACCTGTCCTCATCCTAATCCGTCTAGTGGCAGAACTTGATGATGGCCATGGTCCTTCTTAAAGGACCTTTTTTCCTTGGTTTCTAGGGCAGCTTTTTTGCCTGGTTATCCTCTGTTCTCCTGTCTCCTTCCCACTTACTCTTTATTCTTTCTCTACCCAAACTTTAAAGGTTGCAATGCTAAGTTTCCCACCCTACCTTGCGATCAGTTTGGGCATAGGATGGGTTGGGCTTAATGTTCTGGCAGCAGGTGCAGAGGCAGGTGCCTGCTGCAGGGAGTAGCAAGGGAGCTTCTCAGGAAGAGATGGGGGCTTCTCTCTCAGAGGGTCCCTGAGTGAATACAGAAGCAGTGCCGACCTCCAATTGAATTTGGGGAGTGAGAAAGAAATAACCCTTTGTTTTGGTAAATCTCTGAGATTCTAAGGTTGTTATTATTATTTTATTGTTATTTTTTACCAGCACAGAGGCCAGCATTACCATATGAATGGAGAAGTTTTGTGGTGATTATACATTACTGTTACCATGACCTTTTTTCCTTTCATCTTCCCTTCCTTTCCCTTTCTCCCTCCCTCCCTCAATCTCCTTCTTCCTTCCTCCAGATGCTTTTAACTGGAACCAAATATACCTGTCTCCTTTAGCAATTTTTCCTCTATCTTTTACCAACTGTAAATTTTAATTCATAAAAGTACTTTTAGTATTAAGTAAAGCATGCTGATTGTAGAAAATTTGAAAGCACCTAAAAGTAAAAACAAAAACAAAACTCAGCCATTGGATGACAACCAAGCTACCTCCACTGCTGTCACTACCTCCAGGATGCCAAGCTATGGCTCTGTCCCGGATCCCTGCAATAGCCTTCTTATTGGGATGGATAATCTTGCCCATCTATCACCTACTCTCAGTAGCAACAATGATCCTTGGTCCTTCTAAAACATCCATCAGATGGTGCACTCCTCTGCTCAAAATCACAATGCCCCCCGCCTTTCTCTCACAGTAAAACCCAGTGTCCTGAAGACGACCTACAAATTCCTTAATGACGGACCACCTGTCACCTCTTTGGCCTCATCCTCTTCCACACTCTGCTTCACAGCTGATTCACCCACAGAGCCTTCTGTGCTGCTCCTGGAACACCTCAGGCCTTGGCTGAGACTTCCTTCTGTCTCCAGATATCCATGTGGCTCGCTATCTGACCTCCTACTAATCTTTGCTCAAGTGTCACCCTCTCAACAAAACCTAATCTGACCACCCTATTGAATATTGCAAACTATTCATCCATGCCTTCCTGGATCTATTTTATGTCTTTTTACAAAACAAAACCAAAAAAAACCCCAACCTTTCTCAGGTAGTATACAGTTATGTATCATGACAACAAGGCTGGAGCTGTTAACTCCACATTATACTTCTAGAAATGGACTAATTCAAAGATTCCTATAGGCAGAGAATAGACTAATAGTTCACCAAGCTCGGTTCTCAACAGCTCCTATTTGCTTATGTCTGTGCCCGTAAACTGATGGCATTCACTATTTCCACTTGGGGTGATCTAGACAGAATGAAGATTAACAGACCTCAGGACAGTGCACATTCACTAGATAAACAAATGACAAGATCCTCTCAATGCCCATGCTGAATGTTACATTACTTCAAAGAGTTTAACTGTACCTGTATTTTCACCCAAATCAATGATAAGTTCCAAAGGCCTGTGGCTAATCATAATAGAGTCTAAAGAAAGCATATTACATCAATTCACTAAGTTACATAAAATCAAATCATAACTCTCCTCTTCAAAAAGTCATCAAGTACATTAAGGAGTTAGGATAAACAGTGCCATACATACTCCCACATCCAGTATAAATTTGGCTGTTAATGTGATGATAAAATGCTTTTTCTTAGCTATTCAACAAATATTTCCAATAAAAATAAGATTTTCAACTGTGTATGAAAGCAAATTAAATATAAATTGATAAATTCTAAATATAATAGCAAATTGAATCCAGCAGTAAATTAAAATGGATAATAAAATATGAAAAAGAAGTGCTTATTCTAGGATGGCAGAAATGTTATTACTATTAGGAGGTTATTCATATAATTCATCCCATAAAATACTAAATAGAAGGAAAAAGCCCTAAGTCTTTTCAATATAATCCTAAAGGGTGTTTGATTAAAACTTAAAAACATATTCTAAAAAATAAAAATTCAGCAAACTACAATGAACAGGATATACATGGACTCATTTAGTCTCCATAGTCAGTCATCATGGTCATCATCATGATTAATGTTAAAAAATTACACCGTGCCTATAAGATCAGGAAAAAGCCTAGAATATCTGTTTCCAACTTTATTTTTTAGTGTTGCTATTTAAATTTTGGCCAAGTCAACATTTTAAAATGTTTAAAAGTTATAAATATTAAAAGTATGGGGATAAAAATCACCGTTTTTACATGAGTATTAAAAAGCTAACCTCAATATTATAAACTAAAAAATATGAAAACATATTAGGGTCAATCTGATTATATGTTACAAAAAAAAAAATATGTACAAACCATAGCATTTCTTATTGTCCAAAATTGACCTGAGAAGAACTATAACAAAAAAGGAGATCCAATTAATATTAGCCAAAAAGATATAAAATACCTAAGAATGAATAGGAAATTCATAGGAAGTATATGAAGAAAATAAGGAAACTTTTCTAAAGAGAAAAAAAGACTTGAATAGTATCAACAGTTATCAGTGATGTATAGAGTCAATCTCTAAATGAATCACAGATTTAATGCCATCCCTATCAAGGGGCACATAATGGGATTTTCTTTAGGAACATAGAACAATAATTTGGAAAGTTATCTGCCAATATGAGTGTGAGAAAAGAGCCAAGAAAATTTGAAAAGGAAATGTACTACAATCCTCACTCTATGAATTACCATATAGTAAACTTACACTATTTAAGACCAAGAGGTATTATGACAGAAATAGACAAGCAGATGAGATTAGAGAAGGCAGAAACTCAGAAATATGTCTAAATAGACATAGGATTTATAAGTTAGTTGTCCACTGCTAGTGAAAGTAAATTGATACTACTTTTTAGAGACAATCTTGGCAATGCAAATATAATAATTAACATGTGCCCAACTTTTGACCTAGTGATTGGACAAGTAATAATCAGGTATGTGCTAAAGACAACCTAAATATCACTTACTGCATTTTAGTTACGTTCATTATACTGTACACATTATAATGCATCATTAAAAATTATTTTGCAGAAGAAAATTTAATGATTTCATAAAACATTCCTTTTATTGCTTCTGGTACTTTCTATATTTTCGAAAATTTCTACATGAATTCAAATCATTTTTGTTAACAAAATAAGACCATTAAGATGTGTTTTAAAATAACTAATCACTAATCTGAGCACATATAACTAATTTTTTTTTTTTTTTTGCAAGGAAGACCAGCCCTGAGCTAACATCCGTTGTGGATCCTCCCCTTTTTGCTGAGGAAGACTGGCCCTGGGCTAACATCGTGCCCATCTTCCTCCACTTTATATGGGACGCCGCCACAGCACTGCTGACAGGCAGTGTGTCGGCGGGCGCCCGGGATCCGAACTCGCGAACCCCGGGCTGCCAAGCGCGGACTAAACCGCTGCGCCACTGGGCCGGCCCCAAATTTTTTAATATTGATATTTTTAAGATTTTTGAAAATGTATTAGATTTTTAGAGGTATATTGAGTATCATCAATCAAATGGTTGTTTTTGTACAGTTTGTGTAAAAAATGAATAGGAATATAGTATCAATTACTTGAAACTAAATCAAACCTAAAGAAAGTATTTTATAGTTTCTAAACTTTGGTGTGATTTTAGCAATTAAGAGAAAATGTCATTTTACTGAAAAAAAGGGAATTTTTCTATGGGTAATAGCTCTTCAGAGCAAACTTCTTTGAAAAGCATCTAGATTTCTATTGAATCCTATGAACAAAAAATTCAATTATTGTTGTATGTACTAAGAAAAGCTAAATATCCCAGAGAAGAGAGGGAAAAATATTATTGTGAGGAAGTCTAAAGAACCTGTGGTCCCATGTGGCTGGGCTGCACAGATGTCATGTAGGGAAAGTTTTCAAAACTGCAAGAGCTACTGTGGAAGATGGGTGTGCTTTCCCTCTACATAACAGGGACGGCGTTTGTTGAGAGAATTAATGAATGAAAGCAACCATTTGCAGAACGGCCCAAGACAAGAGAATGCAGAGTCCTGAGGCAACTGTTTCTGAAATTGTATTGCTAGGTGACAATGATGGTACACAGAAAAGCAGATCAAACTCAGAAAAATATTCCCAAACCACAACGACTTGGAAATGGACCTGGAGTTCAAAGCCTTCACTTATCCTTTATTACTGTTCTCTCAACACAACAAATATCCTAAATGGCACTCTTCTAAAGACTCTGCAACAGGTTGACTATATCTATGATAACAACTGTTGGAACGAAAATTAGAAAAATTAATTCACAGAGAATTCTCAAACATTAGTATAGACTGCGCGAGAGGTATCAGTTTCCCTCCTCCAACATTTGGTAAGAGCTCATGTATACAATGAATTGCTCTATAATCTCATTATCGTTTTTTTAAGACAAAACTGATGAGTAAAATATTTAATAACTGAACTTCTGCTTTCTCTTGACCTATGAAATTCTCATGAGAAAAATAGTGATTAGAAACTTTATCTATAAGACAAAGGGGCATACAAAATTCCCAGAATAATTAATCCTGAAAAATTCATGTCACAGTACATAAGCGTAGCTAGAGATGACATCGGTTCCTAAGGTAGATGCCTACACTCTACATTTGACTGCGGGTGTTGCTTCTTGTAATTTTTTCATGTGGACATGTTTTAAATTTTCAACTAATTTGTATACCCCTTGAGGGATGTGATGTCTTATGATTCTTTAAGATTTTCATAGCATTTAGCACAGTGTTTTTCAACATAATATAGGGTTGAAGGAGATAATTTTGATAGACTATTATATTTTTCTATCTGTTAAAAAAGCCTATCTAAATGTTTTAAATAATTTTTTGTAAATTTTACTTTTAATAATGATTGGGAAATAGAATCACATATATAAAGACGTCGTGTGGGTTCTCTTATAGATCGTAGTTATAAGGGAAAATTGTGGTATATCAAGGGTAAAAATTATTCAAGAAAGTCAGCTGTTGCATATTTAAGGGTTTTACTGCATATGAATAACTATATCCAACAAGAATCATTTTTTCTTATGTCAGTGAAATAAACGGGAAAATGCCATAGGAAAAAAGATAGCTGGACTCAAATAGCTGGACTGTAATTTCTTTTTTGTTAAAAAAATGTATTTAGTAGTTGAATATTATTTTAAACCTTACTAATAAAATAGCTAAATATAAATCAAATTGCCAACATAATTGCTGATACAAGTTGTAAAATCACCAAGAATTCATAGTTGGTTCCTTTATCTCAGCTTGAATATTTTTTATATCATTTATATAGAGAGTAGCTCTGCCCTTGCAAAGATATGATGTTGCAGCAGTTAAGATGCAGTGGATTCAATGTTTGTGGATTTTGCAAAACAGTGAAAAGCAGACTTGCAACTATTTTGTGTTAGAAAAGAAATCGGTCAGCATTTAAAAATCTGCTTCCAAAACAATAAGCACCTTTGCCACAATTCTGAAGCCTTTTTTTCTGAAAAAATGTTCTTTGTGAAAAAATATGCTATTTATGCCAAAACGAAAGGGCTGAAAGAATGATAAATATGGTATATTTGTGAGTGCTAGCAATTTAATATCTTGTTAAATAATAGTAAATAAGTTTTAACGATACTGTACAATAAAAAGTATATCTACAACCAGTTTTAAGCAGATACCATTCCTTTGGTTGGCAAGCTTTATATTATTCACTTTTTAGATCTAAATCAGAGACACTGCTGAATAAACAAGTATGTCAGCTTTGGGAGTGGTGTGGGTTAACCCCAGTCAATTACATCCTAGAGTGTCCTCATTATTGTGAAGAAAGCAAAAGTGATTTACTATTTTGTGTCCAGGTAACCATTTATATATTTCCCTGGATTGTATTTGATCCTTATCTTCTAGTTTGCTCTGTCCAGAATTAGACACAGTTTCAATAAAGGATAGGTTTGTTTGTTTTCAATTATACTGCCATTACATAAAAAAAAATCCCTAGAAGAGCTCTGCCCATGAAATAAGGAGCTAAACAAAATGCAATCCTTAAATTACTAGACATTCCATCATGTATGTGGCCAGGCTGTTTAAGGATTAAGGACGCCATGCAGATGGCAGCAATATGCAAATCAATAAGTAGACTCAACAATTTGAGTGTATTACCATTAGACTACTCCTATTCACGTCTCGCTACAAGAACATTAGAAATCTACTGCCAGTAAATACAATCCTTTCTAAATGAAAGCATTCCATGATTAAAGAATTCAAGAATTCTGTTGGGATTTTAAGTGGTCTAATAGATAACAAACCTTTTCCCAACGATTCAGAGCCAGTTGAGATAGCAAATTTGAATAGCTAGAAATCAAAATTTCGGAGAATGCTGTTAGGGAAGCTGGTTTAATCGCAGGGCAATACTGGAATTCCTAACATTTGTGGAAACACAGAAGCACAGGTGTCCCTTGCCCTCAGAGAAGAGTATAGGCATGCCCCTTTAGCAGCAGGACTGAGAGCTCAGGGGACCAGTGTGCTCTGCGGGCAGATTAGAGGGAAAAGACGAAGAGGGACTGTGAATGTCTGCTTCCTGCTGCCAAAAATACCCGTCAGACAACTTTTCCTCTTCTCCTAGGGTTGAAGAAACTTACCTGGGAACATGAAGTAATTTCAACCTTGTCTTTGAAAGAAAGAATTCAGTATGCATTTCCAAAATCTAGTGTGATATTTTTTTAAGAAAATATCTATCTTTCTAACTACTATTCTAATATTTCTAGTGACCTTATTCTTGTGCCTAAAGACATACTTTACACGCATGTTGTCCTGCCTTGGCCTCAGGGTCTGGGCATTAATTTTATCAGGTATATTTGTCGAAGATGACATGTAGACATTGAAGTGGATAGAAAAAAGGGGAGAAGAAAGAGATGGAGAAAACGCTATGCTTCTCAGCAGGTGATCATATGTTTTAATAATTGGAGAAGTCAAATTTCAAAATATTGGCATTTTTTCTGCAGAAGTATTTGTGTTTATGTAGACGTGACTGTAACTTCACTAGACAATGCTGGGGGAGAGGAACAAAATGGATGAATGTGGGAAAGAGGGAAAGTGTAAGGAAGTAAGCTGAGCACACACCTTCACAGTCACCATGAGTGATACCCAGTTCCGTAAAGCGACAGTGAGACGGAGGCGGGATTCTAATTATTACATCATTTCAAAATACTTCTGCAAGCACACTTTAGGTTTACATCCAGTAACAAAAAGAAGTATGGAAAAATCCCAGTTAACCAAAATGAATTTGATTAAAAGCTCACTAAAAATAAATTTTGATAAAAGGTATTTTTAATATGTTTTATTACTATTCTTAATCTAGAACACTAAGGATAGTGTTCTCTCTGAAAGTAACATTTTTGTATTCCAGATACTTATTTTACATTGGTCTTCTTGGATGTTGCTACCTTGACTGTAACCAAATGTTTGTGTTCAGATTTTTGTATATATACATATATATATAATATGTATATATGTATATATACATATGTATATATACATATATATTTTTTGCTGCACAATAAAATCACGTTAGTTTACCTATCCCTTGAGTCAAATTATGAGATTTATGTTCATAGCAAAGCATTTTTCAATATAGCACCTATAATCTAAGATGCAAGCATTATCCTAATAATCTACTACCAAAACTATTATAGATCCAATATGTGTTGCATTTAACTTATTGAAGTGTTTCAGGTTAGACAACTTTCTTCAGAAAAGAACGATAAAGCATACTGCATTCAGAAAATAATTAATTATTCATGTGCTAGAGGTTGTTCTGTGTTATTAACAAATGTGAAATCATCTAATTCTCCAAACAATGCAGGTACTATCGTACTACCACTTTACAGATGAGGAAGCTGAGGTAAAAACAAGTTAAATGTTCCCAAGGCCACACCGCAAGTATGTGGGGGAAAATGGGATTAGAAACCAGGCAGATAGAATAAAAGTAATGAATACAATTGGAATGATGAAGTTGTCACATACATATTTTCAAAGACTCACATAAGAATAGACAACTCTCAAAGCATAGCATTTCCCCATGTTTGGCATGAAACAGCACCATCGGTTGTTTTTGTAAGAAGGTAGAGACAGATATTTTTTAAAAGAAGAATTACGTAAGATAAGAAAATCATGAATATTTATGCTACTTCTAATTAATAGTAGAATCTCATGTTCTTTATGTTTTGATTTATTTCATCTAAAAATAAACTCTTAGCTACATTCTTCCTGTAGGCAATAAATGAAATCCAAAGAACTTGAAACATAAAGAAATAACTGCTCTTTAAAGATTTACCACGAATTTTGTATCTGTTTACTACCGAAATACAGTCTATGATTATCATAGCAATAAACATGCTATTTCTCATTGACTGATACATTTTATGAAACTCTCTTATTATGACAGCTTAAAAGGAACCTAAACTTCTCATTCTCAAATTCGATAAGGAAAATAGCCACGTCTGATGGATTTACGTGATGTAAGATTTGCCGAAAAGTAATGAAATTATATTTCAAGGTTATATAATTTGCTCTTACCAGAATAAATATGTATATGTAAGTTACAAAATATTTTTACTCTTGGTCAATTAAATAATTTTATAACTATCGATAATAGGGGCTCTAATATTTTTTATTATTGTCTACTTTTCATATTGGTAGAGAACAAGGAAAGATCATTTATCAAAAAATGTCTTGTAATAAAAATTGATAATGCAGCAAAAAAAGATTACAGTTTGGAATACTAAGAATTGTTTTGTCAACCTATAATTTGGAAGAAAAATATGACTCTGAGAAATAACACCAAAAAATAAGTGAATTTTGGAGCTGGCCCTGTGGCATAGCGTTGGGTTCGTGCACTCCTCTTCAGCGGCTGGGGTTTCCTGGGTTCAATCCCTGGCATGGACAGGCATGCAGCTGGTCAAGCCATGCCGTGGCAGTGTCCCATATAAAGTAGAGGAAGATGGGCATGGATGTTAGCCCAGGGCCAGTCTTCCTCAGCAAAAAGGGGAGGATTGGCAATGGATGTTAGCTCAGGGCTAATCCTCCTCACACACACACACACACAAAGTGAATTTTTAGCACATATTTTATGACTGTATATATTTTGGTAATTAAGATACACTATTTACTGGGTCAACAAATATTATTTGGGCAACTACTGTGCACTAGGCCCTGTATAGTTATGAACAAAATACGAGAATTGACCTTATAAAGCTAATGGTTGTCAATAGGGAATCAGGAAAGAAAAAAAAACCCCACAAAACTCTACTTCTATGGGAGAGGCAGGAATCCACTCCAGGTCCAGCATTATATCTGGAGAAAGGACAAGGACACTTGAGCAGGCCACTTCCCTGATACCCAGTTCACATGCCTGCCTAAAATTGGGGCTCAACAAGAACATCCGGGAACATTTCCCTCTCCTATCTTTTCAAGGCCACACTAATAAAATAACAGTCAAACACAGAAGGGATGGCTCCAAGAGACCGGTTCTCTCTGGGGAGCAGGGCAGAGGGATGAACCAAAGTCAAATGGTGATCAGACATTGAGGTGAACCCTCTGACATTAAGCAGCACCCCAAAACCCCCAAATCTGATTAGATTAACACGAACTCACACTCCTAAGGCTTAATAGAAAGAAATGCTTTCTCATCTCCAGACATAAAAAGAAACTAGTTATGTATTTCTTGTGCTATACAACTTGTTCCACTTCCAGCAAAATATTATAACATATATAAAATGGCAAGAAAACACAGTCTGGAGAGACAAAGCAATCATCAGAACCTGACTCAGCTATGACACAGTTGTTGGAACTATCAGACAGGATCACCAGGAGACTCAGCAGAGTCCTGGAAAGGATCATAGCATTGAAGATAGGTCACTAGAAATTCACCAGACTGAAACAGTAAGATAAAAGAATGTGGAAAACAGAACAGAGTATCCAAGAGCTGTAGGAAAGATTCAGACAGTGTAAAACCACACCAAAGTGTCAATGGAGACCATGTGGTAGGCGGTAACAAAGAACCCCTCTACCTCTCTGTGAGATATACCAGAAGATGCCCAGTGGGGAGCCTGAACTCTTACCTCTTGCCAAAGTCACGAGGAGCCTCTCACCTTGGGTGATAACAAAGGCTGAGCGGGGAAACTGGACTCTCACCAAAACCTGGAAGTACCAAGGTGGTATACCCCTTCACCTACTGGGGTAGTGTCAGAGAGAGCCAGATAAAACAAAAGCTTTTATTGAGATCCAGAGTCTTATAACATAGTGGCCCAAATGTTCAGATTTCAATAAAAAATCACTTATAACAGGAACATGGAAAATCTCCATGTGAATGAGAAAAGATAATCAACAGACATCAGTACTGGGATGACATAGGTTTTGGAATTGTCTGACAAGGATTTTATAGATGTCTCATAAAAATACTCCAACAAGCAGTTACAAACACTTGAAACAAATTTAAAAAAATAGAAACTCTCAGTAAGAAATAGAAAGTCTCAATAAACAAACAAAAGATATAAGGAAAATGAAAGAGAAATTTTAGAAGTGAGAAGTACAATAACTAATTTTTTTTTCCTGAGAAAGATTCACCCTGAGCTAACATCTGTTGCCAATCTTCCTCTTTTTGCTTGAGGAAGATTGACCCTGAGCTACCATCTGTGCCCATCTTCCTCTATTTTGTATGTAGGTCACCACCACAGCATGGCCACCAATGAGTGGTGTAGGTCCACACCTGTGAACTGAACCTGGGCCGCCAAAGCAGAGCATGCCAAACTTAACCACTAGGCTACGGTGCTGGCCCCCATTTACCAAAATTTTTAAAAAGTCAATGGATGGGCTCAGTAGCAGACTAGAGGGGACAGAGGGGAAAAAAATCATTGCACTTGAAGATAGAAAAACAGAAATTACACAATGAACAACAGAGAGAAAGAGACTGGAAAGAAATGAACAGAGTCTCTGGGACTTGTGGAACTAGCACAAAAGGTGTAACATTCACGTCATCGGAGTCCTGGAAGAACAGGAGAAAGAGATTGGGGCTGAAAAAGCGCGAGAAGGAACATAATGGCCATACAGTAGTCCCCTCTTACCCATGATTTCGTTTCCTGAGGTCTGTTACCCTCAGTCAAGTGAGGTCCAGAAGCAGACGATCCTCCTTCTGAGTATTGTCAGAAGGTCAGTGGTAGCCTAACACTACATCACAAAGCCTCCGCCATTCACCTCACTTCATCTCATCACCTCAGCATTTATCATCTCACATCATCACAAGAAGGGTGAGTACAGGACAATAAGACATTTTGTGAGGGGAGCACATTCATATAATTTTTATTATAGTATACTATTATCACTGTTTTATTTTATTATTATTCACTGCTGTTAATCTCTTACTGTGCCTAATTTATAAATTAAACTTTATCATAGGGATGTATTTATAGGAAAAAACATAGTATATGTAAGATTCCATGCTCTCCACCGTGTCAGGCATCCCCTGCGGGTCTTGGAACATATCTCCCAAGGGTGAGGGGGGACTATAGTCGTCATAAACTTACAGATTCAAGAAGATGAGCAAACACTAACAAGACAAACTCAAAGCAATGCATGCCAAGACACATCATAGTGAAACCTAAAGATAAAGAGAAAAAGCAGCACAGTAAATAACCCCTCACCTATAGGGGAAAAACAATTCAAATGACAGGAGATTTCTCATAAGAAACCAATAAAGCTGGTAAGACGTGGCTCAACATTTTTCAAGTGCTGAAAACAAAAGAATTGTCAGTCTAGAATTCTACTTCAAGCAAAATTATCCTTCACGAATGAAGAGGAAATGAAAACATTCTCAGATGAAAGAAAACTAAGAGAATTTGTCCCCAGCAGACCTATGCTACAGACCTCACACTAGATTAGGACTATGGGTTTACAAATCCTTTCCTCTGATAGACTCCAAGCTCCCTGAGAATAAGGCTGAGTCTCCTTCATTGCCAATCCCCAGAATTCTAAAGTATACTGCCCGATATATATATATATACACACATATACACTCAAAGATGTAACAAATGAATATACGGACACATGAATAATGGAGTGAATCAATGAAGCAATGCCTTAAAAAATAGAAAGAAGAGTTTAGGTTCTTCTCTGTAATAGGAAAGAGGGAGTCATAAAATATCTTTGATTAGGGGAAAACAATAAAAGAACTGCTGAGGCCAGCGTGTAGGAACCATTGGAAGCAAGCCTAGAGACTGCCGCCATATATGGGCTTGAATTATTGATGGGCACATAATCGAAATTTAGGTGATGGATATCAGACATATTCAGATGGAAAACATCAACAGGATTTGAACTGCATCTCCCTATTGACTTGACTCTAAGTTTCACGACAGCAATGACTGTTGGATTTACGACTATTTATAAAATGCCTCACCTGTTCTGGTGGTCTAGAGGTTAAGGTTCAGCGCTCTCACCCGGTTCTTTCTGGGTCAGAGAACCTCACCACCTGCCTGTCGGTTGTCATATTGTGGTGGCTGCATGTTATTGTGATGCTGAAAGCGATACCACCGGGATTTCAGCACAGCATTGCCTGATACAGTGCCAGAAGGTGAGAGGATGGCACAAAAAGACCAGGTGGGGTTTCACTCTGCTGTCCACAGGGTCACTAAGGGAATTGACTCGATGACACTAACAACAACAGTACAATGCCTAGTCCAGGACCTAAACATAAGTGGTCAATATATAATTATTGAACATTCATTGGAAGAATGGATAGACTGGAAGATGTATAAAATAATAGAAGATCAAAAATTCAGTCAATGTCTGACCACAAACAATTATATAAAAATGATGGTACAATAACAATTGATATGTTTTGAGTATGGAGTAAAGGAGAATATTACTGCCACCGATCTGTCTGGAACTAGGAATAAAGAGTGGACGTTGTATTGCGGTGTTAGTGAGTCATACAAGGGCGTTCACTTCTTGGATAGTTGGAGGCAGAGGGCTGAAGTGACCATACGAGAGCCAGACCCAATACATAGATTTGTAAGTTGCCCATGGAGAGTTCAGAGCTAAATCCAGAGACTCGCCAAAGAGTAAATGGAGCAAAGCTTTGTTTGCTTTTCAAAACTACATCGTAAAACTAAGGAAACATATTGGCTCAACGTGATTATAAGAACCTGAAGTAAAACAAATCAAAGGATGTAATATATCCTGGAATATATTAGAAAATATTGTGATTCCTAGGATATTTCTAAATACCAATTTGGCTGCTCTTTGGAAAAGCAAGAACTAATTCTTCAGGATACATTAGCAAAAATATCTAGTGAAAAAAATGTTTATTTTATAATACATATACTCAGTATACAAAGATAATAACTGCAGTAAACTGTCAGAGATCCTTCATTCTACGAAATTCAAAAGTAAATTTACAGAGTCCCATAGAGGATGAATATATAACAGTAAGTACAATTCTATTAAAATCCACAAAGTGGCTTGTTAGTTGGTGTCAAATTATAACCGTTTGGAGAACTTAAATTACCATAATATTTCTATAAAAATGCTATTTTTCTATGTGCATACACACAACACCACAGGCACCAAATATTCAATATGAAAAAAAGCTACAATATAATTTGTAGAATGAGAAAGTATAAGAAGAATTTCAAAGCTTCCTTATTCATTTCCGAAAATAATTTTGTTGGCAAAATAGCTTGATTATTTTATAGGTACATTCTAACTTTTTAAATAATGATACCCTAAAAATGCCTATAAATTTAATCATATACTAAGAAAGTACTACATAAAAGAATATTATTATAAATTCATTTTAAAGAAATGTAATATTTTGTCTGATTAACAAAGTGTGAACATTTTATAATATCTAAGAGAAAATTTTCTCATAATCGCATAATCTCATAATCATATCTAATTTTTTTGAAAATATAAGGTTGAATGAGAGCTTTTTGTCATCACTGTTTCAGTGTTAATGTGAATGATTTTGTATGTAAAACAATTTTGTATGTAGAGTGATCTCTTCTTTCATATTTTAAAAGTTGTGAGAAAATACAAATTTGCATTTATCATGTATGTGTCTGTGTGGCAATTTATTTAACACATCTCTTTTAAGTTAACATTAAAATGCATTTGTTTTATAACATTAATAAAGTAGTGATACATTTTTTTGTTTTCTAATATTTCAACCCAGATAAAAACTTCCACATTGTAAATGGCAACGGAATACTTATGTTACCGGGCTTAGTTCAGTGAGGTGAACTTTGCTCAAGGAAAACGGTGTGTCATCATGATTTCCTCCACTAATGGAAAACATGGCCTGAGCTCCTGTGGTGAGAGGTGAATGAGGGTCACTGTTGAGGAGCAAATCGAAAGGCAGACAATTCTGCCAAGACCCAGGGCAGTCACAATATTCATCATAAAAGGACCCAGCCACTTCATTATTGTTTCACTCTGAAGATATTTCAAGAATTCAGTGAAATCCATGAGAACACTTCCCATGTAAATAAAAACTTAAAAGTTACCAAAAAAACTGCTAAATAAATAAAATTACTATTATTTATTACATTCAAATATACAACGTTGGGGGCAGAGACAAGGAAGGAGGAGTTAATTTCCTACATAAGCAGCCAAATGGAATCCATAGATCCTCTACAGGAAACTTACACGTTATCAGTTCATTGTACAAAACGAATTGGTGACTGATAATACATAATACAAATGTACACATAGATTTTTTAAATTTTAGTTATAAAAGCTGACTGTATTGAGTCCAAACTTTAAAAATATTTCTCATTCACTTTAGATCTATCTCCCTTCATTATTCTTGACATGCACACATCTCCTCAAGTAGTTATGAAAGCATTACAGTTATGGATTCACACTTCTTCTGGAATAGTATACAGTATGGAAAATGTTAAATGCATTTAACTCCATTACATAATGACTGAAATTTTCTGAGGATTATTTTTCCAAAGAAACAAATTTCTGTTTTCAAATAAGAGACAGTAATTCTAACCAGCCAATAGAAGGAGAGTGTAAGGTGGTTAAATTCAATGTGTCAAGAGGAAACAGGATTTCTCAGAGACTAAGAATGACAAACATAGTAAGAGATCCTGCAGCAAGGAAAATTGTCCTTCCTCTGCATGGAAGCTAGTGGTTGACCTTCAGCACAGACAAAGTCACTGAGGGGCCATGAATCAGTCTTCTTAGTTACAAAAAACATAAAAGAAAGAAAATTAATACTGCTGCTTCCAATATAGAAGGGGTAGAGTGGAGCAGAATAGATGGACGGAACTAGTAGAAATGAAGAGGCAAAAGCAGACGGAAATACTTTTGACTACTAGAAAAATAATACATGTATTTTAAGTACTCCAACTTATTGAATTCCACTCCATTAACATTCCTAAATGTGCTTTAAGATGGAAAGTAATCTCTTCTCTGTGGTCCTATGCATTCTTCTGAACGTAGGCAGATTTTCACATATTATGTTTTCCTAAACTGAAGTGTCCCTCTCTGTGGCTACCTACCTATAGTACACTTATTAAGTAAACTCATTTTAAAATTGTTGATTTTAAACAATTAATGAAGGAGCAACATGTGCTTTAAGAATACATTTCTTGGGGCGACCCGGTGGCGCTTAGTGGTTAAGTTTGTGTGCTCTGCTTTGGCAGCCCGGGGTTTCGCGGGTTCGGATCCTGGGCGCAGACCGGCGCCCCACTTGTCAAGCCATGCTGCGGTGGTGTCCCATATAGAGTAGAGAAAGATGGGCACGGATGTTAGCCCAGGGCCAGTCTTCCTCAGCAAAAAAGAGGAGGATTGGCAACGGATGTTAGCTCAGGGCTGGTCTTCCTCACACACACACAAAAAGAATACATTTCTAAGTCAACACTTGCTATACAAACAAGTGATTTTTTAAATTCCAAATTCAAGGCCCTGTGCCATACGCACTGCTTTTCTGGTGGAAAAGAAGAGAGTGATATATTGGATACATATATGTTTGTCTTTTCAAGAGGAGTCTTGTCTTATATAAACATAAACTGATCTCAAGTAGAGATTCTGGAAAGTATTCTATGGGGCAATAAAGATATCTTCACAGTGTTCAAAAAGACGATATAAAAATTTGGTCACTAATATTAAAATCTCCATAGATAAGTTATGAAGGCTTTCTTTCGTCAATAACATTTGGAAATGCTGAGCTTTAACAAATGGTTACCACGGGAGGGCAGATGGTAACTAAAGCATGAAAATGCTGAAGAAATTTAAATTTCTGAATTCCTTAATCAGAAGTGAATTCCAAAAACTTAAACATCACACTCATGGAAATGGCCCAGATTGTTATCTGTGCTGGATCTCCTCTCATAGTGGCATGGCGATGCAGAATCTTAATTGGTTTTAGTAGGAAAGATTTCATTTAAATTATTATTTTTCCACTGTTAGTGCTGCTGGCACAGGCCATTGAATGTCTCTAAATCTCAAGTTTTACCTTTGTAAATCAGAATGTTAATAATAGCTGCACAGGGTTATTGTAGAGTCTGAAATATTAAATTATATAATATATGCAAATTCCCTAACACAAAATATAGATAATAATGGATGTCTGAAAATGTGATTTTCCTATTCTTTTTCCTTCTTCCATGTAAATATCATTTTTGTATTATCAAAATGTAAATTTGACTTTATTATAGTTCTCATGCCTACAAAAGGAATACATTAAGATTGGTATTTTAATAATTTTTAAGCTAAGTATAAATATGGATGCACACACCACTTGAAAGTAATCACATTTAATCATGATTAGTGCTGTAGATATTGTCTACTACATTGTCATTAGACAGTTTTTAGACAAGTGGAAAGAGTGAAGAGAAGCTGTGAGAGCAGTTCTATTCTTTGTTTGAATAGAATGGCAAGATATGCCACGGATCAGCATTTCCTGTGGATGTCATGTCATTGCTGCAAAGCAGCGTAACATGTAGACTCGGCGTCACTGATGTGATTGTACTCAAGGGTAAGACGTTTTCATACTGGAAAGGTACATAAGTGACCCTGCAAATATGCAAGAATACCAAAGATGGAGCAATGGTATATGTCAGACATTAAGGGAAGAAGCAATTCAATGAAAATCAGTTGAGCATTTTAATGCCATGTAAATAGATTCAAATAATGCTCCAGAAGTTATGAAACTATCTTAAAAGTCAGTTTGCTCTTTAAAGCTTCATGAAATCTCCAGTGATAATGGCAGCAGATATTCACAGGAAAGTCAGATTTATCAGGTGTCATCTGGTCCTCTTACCCTTCACGTATAATCGTCAGGTTTCCTGAGGAACCATTTTTATGTTGTTTAAATAATTCCATAATAGCAAATAAAGGAATATAAAGCAAGATTTTATAGACAAAAATAATGAATCCAAGTGGTCTAAGCAAAGCATAAAACAGATCCCAAAATAAGTTTTTTAATTGCTTAATTCATTCTATTTTTTTCTTGGACAGGAAAGTTGGTCCTTGAAACAAAAATCAATTCCTAAATTTAAGCACGACTCCCATTTAATAAAGACTATTACCCAGTAAATAAAATTCTCCTTCTCCCATATGAAATGAAACATAGATAAGAATAACAGTTTCTCCTGTGACATTTATTGTGGCCACTAAAAACACATTCACTTTAAACTCGTGATTTTTCATCTAATTTTTAAAGTAATGTTGGAATCATTCAACTATATAAAAGATATGAAGCATGTAATGAAATGAACAGCCATGACCCCACAACAGACTTAAGAATGAGAACATTGTCAATACCATTATATCTACCTGTGTGTTTGTCCCGTATTCCATTTGTCTGCCTTCTCTCCAAAGTAAACACAATCCTGAATTTTACATTTATCTTCCTTAAGATTTTTAAACAGTTTATCCCATGTGTGTATTATACGTCACTAACAATACATATTGCTTTGATATTTTTTAACCATTTTTTTAATTGATGTCTTAATAGTTTATAACACTGTGGGGTTTTAGTTGTACATTTTTGTTTGTCCGTCACCTTGTGGATGTAACCCTTCACCCCTTGTGCCCACCCCACCCCCTTCCCCTTGGTAACCACCAATCAGTTCTCTCTGTCCGTGTGTTCATTTATATTCCATATATGAGTGAGTTCATGCAGTGTCTGTCCTTCTCTCTCTGGCTTATTTCACTTAACATAATACCCTCTAGGTCCATCCATGTTGTTGCAAAAGGGACAACTGTGTCTTTTCTTATGGCTGAGTAGTATTCCATCGTATGTATATACCACATCTTCTTTAACCAATCATCAGTCGAGGGACACTTGGGTTGCTTCCACTTCTTGGCTATAGTGAATAATGCTGGAATGAACATAGGGGAGCATATGCCTCTTGTGATGGTTGATTTCAATGTCCATTGGGTAGATGCCCAAGAGTGGGATTGCTGGATCATACGGTATTTCTATTTTTAATTTTTTGAGGACTCTCCATACTGTTTTCCATAGAGGCTGCACCAGTTTGCATTCCCACCAGCAGTGAATGAGGATCCCCGTTTCTCCACAACCTCTCCAGCATTTGTTGTTATTTGTCTCTGTGATTATAGCCATTCTAACGGGTGTAAGGTGATATCTTAGTGTAGTGTTGATTTGCATTTCCCTGATGATTAGTGATGTTGAACATCTTTTCATGTGGCTATTGGCCATCTGGATCTCTTCCTTGGAAAAATGTCTGTTCATATCCTCTGCCCATTTTTTGATCAGGTTGTTTGTTTTTTTGTTGCTCAGTTGTATGAGATCTTTATATATTACTGAGATTAATCCCTTGTCAGACAAATGATTTGCAAATATTTTCTCCCAGCTGGTGGGTTGTTTATTCATTTTGATCCTGGTTTCATTTGCCTTGTAGAAGCTCTTTAGTCTGATGAGGTCCCACTTGTTTAATTTTTCTTTTGTTTCCCTTGTCCGAGTAGACATGGAATCTGAAAGGATCCCTTTATGTCCAATCTCAATTAGTGTACTGCCTATATTTTCTTCCAGGAGTTTTATAGTTTCAGGTCTCACTTTCAGGTCCTTGATCCATTTTGAATTGATTTTTGTATATGGCGATAGGAGATGGTCTACTTTCATTCTTTTGCATGTTGCTGTCCAATTTTCCCAGCACCATTTATTGAAGAGACTTCCCTCTCTCCATTGTATGTTCTTTGCTCCTTTGTCAAAGATTAGCTATCCATAGGTGTGTGGTTTTATTTCTGGGCTTTCAATTCTATTCCATTGATCTGTGTGTCTATTCTTGTACCAGTACCATGCTGTTTTGATTACTATAGCTTTATAGTATATTTTGAAATCAGGGATTGTGATGCCTCCAGCTTTGTTCTTTTTTTTCAGAATTGCTTTAGCTATTCGGGGTCTTTTGTTGCCCCATATGAATTTCAGTAGTTTTTGTTCTATTACCGTGAAGAATGACATTGGGATTCTGATTGGGATTGCATTGAATTTGTCGATTGCTTTAGGTAGAATGGACATTTTAACTATCTATTCTTCCAATCCATGTGCATGGAATATTTTTCCATTTCTTTATGTCTTCCTCAATTTCTTTCAATAGTGTCTTATAGTTTTCATTGTATAGGTCTTTTACCTCCTTGGTTAAATTTATTCCCAGATATTTTATTCATTTTTTTGCAATTGTAAATGGGATTGTCTTTTTGAGTTCTCTTTCTGTTGGTTCATCGTTAGTGTATAGAAATGCAATTGATTTTTGTAAGTTGATTTTATACCCTGCCACTTTACTGTAGTTGTTGATTATTTCTAGTAGTTTTCCAATGGAATTTTTTGGGTTTTCTATGTATAAGATCATGTCGTCTGCAAATAGTGAGAGTTTCACTTCTTCTTTGCCTATTTGGAGTCCTTTTATTCCTTTTTCTTGCCTAATTGCTCTGGCCAGAACTTCCAGTACTATGTTGAATAATAGCGGGGAGAGTGGGCACCCTTGTCTTGTTCCTGTCCTCAAAGGAATGGCTTTCAGGTTTTCCCCATTGAGTAGGATGGTTGCTGTAGGTTTTTAAACAGTTTATCCCATGTGTGTATTATATGTCACTAACAATATATATTGCTTTGATTTTTATTTGTCTTTGATGTTTGTAAAAATAGAATTATCCTTGATGTAATATCCTGAGATGTTGTCGCATGCAGCTGTAGGTTAGTCATTTTCATTTCTCTAAAATATCCCATGTGTGTCTGCATCACTATTTATTTTCCCATTGTATTTTTGATAGGCATTTGGGTTGTTTCCATGTTCTGCTACTTCAATCAGTACTTCCATGTCTTTGGTCTACACGTACGAGAGTGTTAGCAAGGCTGGATGTCTAATGCTGGAATTGATGATTCACGAGTAACACAAATTCAAACAAGATAATGCAAAATTTCTTCCAAGGTAGTTGCACCAATTTAGCTTCCCAACAAAAACATATAACAGTTTTTGCTGACACAAATCCTTGATGGCACTTGGTATTATCAAACTTTATAATTTTTGCCAAGTAGTGATAATATTGTATCTCGTTGGGGTTGACTAAGGGCTTACAATTGGCCATTACTTATCCACTGAACTTTGGCTTGAGCACACGTTAGTCCAGTTTCTCTGCTCACCACAGCCTCCTAAACTTTGATTGTCAGCAAGCTGGATCAAGCACTAAAGCTGGAAGGGGGCAGATCATCCCCCTTTAATGGCACATTCTGAGAACTACTTCTTCTTTCCTGGTTCATTTATTCCAGATGGAAATCTACTCTATAATCTATTTCTGCTCATTCTTGCCAATGTTTTACCTGGTAAGTAATATATTGATAAATGCTTGGAAGTAGATTGAACACATAAAATCTTAAACTCCAATATAGTTAAGTGGAAAGAAAGAAAAACACCTGAAAACCACTAAGAAATTGCTTTGAAAAAACAATCATTTTAGTTTATGTGGTGATGGGTGACATTTCTTAATAATGGAGTCAAGTTGTTGATAAGATTGATAATCAGTATTTTGTTTATATATCGATGCACTTAATGCTAAGATGAATTTGGGTGAAGCAAATTCCTATTAAGATGACACTGACTTCCTCCTTTTCTTACCATACTTGGTGAATTTCCACAGTTAGGGAGAAAACTGCACATTTAATTCCATCTCTATAAGAAACATTCATGTCAAGATCAATTTTTCAAAAGATGAGTTAAAACTATAATCCAAGCTTATACACACACACACAAAATTGGTGGAGAGAAGAGGGCTTACAAAGGGACAGTGTTTTTTGTTTTTTTCCTTAATACTCTTGCAGTTTAAAATTAAAATCTGGAGATTTTCAATTCCTGCAAAATGATAAAATATTTTCTTTCCATTCCTATTGAATGACCTCATCACTACATGGTTACACTTCAGACTTAGAAGATGAAAACTGGTCCAAGACTCTTAATCTTAATCCAAAATCTCTCTAAAACCTAAATTAAACTATAAAATACTTTATATTTATAAAACAGCTTATGATTTTCAATATGTTTAATTATTTATTAGATTGTCAAAATTTTGAAGAGTCAAAGTTAGTTGTGATTAGCCCCATTTTAAAGAGGGGCATACAATTTGCCATGTTTAAGTTGCATAATTTGCCAAAAATCACTTTCTGAGTCAGCGGAGGAGCAGAACTGAGAGCCAAGTTGCCTGCTAACTAATCTAACTGATCTATTATAGAGTAGTGGAACAGAGAAGAATTTGTTTTAAAAGTTCATGTATCTCTGTGGATACTGATGGAAAGAAAATTAAGAGTCAGCATCTTTCTCTGACCAAAACTCAGAATTCTAGTAGATTTGTAAAGAAATTTATGTGCATGCACCCAATTTTGTTCTATTTGAGTAGAAAAATACCTGGCAATTTTATGCGGTAGAAAGAGAAAACATTAAATCTTTTGTTTAGAAGTATTCAGTCTTTCCAAAATGGGTAAGGAGACTTACAATCATCCTTGTTTAAAATATTTCACCCTTGACAAGTGAAATATGTATGTTTTGAATGATGCATTAAGTGGAAAATGAAAATCTGAGGTCTACTTACCACTCAAATTTCATTTCTCAATATGGACTCTGATTTCTCAGCTAGTATCTAAAAGTCCACTGCTTCCCAAACATCTCTGAATTCTCATTTCTGATCCTTTCTTCACATTGTCAGTTTCTCTCTGGGGCCCTCTTCCTATCATCTGTGTTTATTTACATTCTATCCACCCCCGTGCACAGCTAAAATTGCCTCCTCAACAAAATCTTGCCGCTGACTCTCTGAATGTCTGTTCCTTCCCTGCCATGTTTGAACTCTACCCAATCAATCTCTCTCCAGCTGACTAATAACTCCTTGAAAATTTTAACTCTGCCCCACATATATTTACATTTCCAGTACTAAAAGAGTCCCTTCATTTAGCTGATGATGTTTTTCCTTAATATGTTTTATTTTGTGAAAGTACATAAATAACTTGATTTAATTTATCTTATGTCTGTAATTTATCAATAGCATGTTTAATTTTCACATAAAAGCATACTATTGAAAAAGCAAGTTTGTTCTCTTAGGTGATTAACACATCACTTCTACAATAAATTAACAAACCTAGAATCTGTTGCTATATTTATAAACATCTGAGGTTTATGCATAATGTTTTTTCAGAAAGTGAACAGGCTGGAAGTTGGGGGTGTTTCGTCTTTCACTTCCAACACATGTTTTAAAAAAGTATATATATATGTATATACACATATAAAAATTATCATGAATGTCTCCATAATCTAATGAGCCAAGTGGGAAACAGATTTAGAACATAGTAAAAATGTCATTACATAGAAATGTAACAGAAATTCCAGAAAAGACAAAATTACAGAGCAAACATTTACAAAATGTTATATAGCTCAAATACATTTTTTACAAATTTTGGGATTTATCAAACAGTATATATATTATACTTTCTTTTAGCCTATCTCATTTTACTACTTATGTCAGTTGTACTAGTAAAACAGTCTCCTGAGCATAATGGAGAAGTTTTGCAGCTTTTCAAAGCTATCAAGATATACAGAGGCCCAAGAATAAAAGTCTTGTAGACTGCGGCTTTTAGCACTTGATATTTTGAAATGTACTACTGCTTACATATTAATATTTGCACAGATTCAGATGTGTACATTTTTAGATATTTCTAGACTTTGTGAAACTTTCTCATGTCTACATCAGATAAAAGTATTCAAAATAAAAACACTGCCAAATACTAGTCATATTCAACCCCTGTAATTAAGGATGGCAAGACTTTATCTCATATGTCTGGCTTAGAAATCAAACACTTTAATTTACTCAACTATATGTAGATTGTGGGCTTCTTAGGTACATTCACGTAATTACAAATTGATAGAAAAATACAAATATTTTTGCAATGACAAAACCAGTAACCTGGTTAGCGGTATTTCTCTTAGATTTGGTAATTAGAAATGCTTCCTCTACTTAAACCAGGACTTGGAGTTAGTATTTAATACAAAACATACATGTTCATTCAAGTGATTTATTATTTATTAGCCACAATTTTATAATGAATGCATTCTTGGAAGTGCAATAGGTAGGAGATATAAGCTTTTTAACATTTCGTTTTATCTTACTTTTAGGGCAAGAGCATGTTAATAGGAAATATACAGCAGAAGATTGGATAAAACACATAGAAGAGAGGGAATAACACAGGGTAAGAATTCTTAGTACATGGAGATAGTATTCCTGATGGAGGAATTGGCTTCTGATAGAGGCGTTCTTCTGTCATCACACCAGGAAGCAAAGAGGAGAGAATGGATGGAATCATATCATAAATTTGGGAGATGAGAACATGATTAAATATACCAACCTAAGGGACTCTACTTCCTCTAGGAAATATAAAATCATATCTTTTGCTTGTTCTTCAAATAAACCAAGTATATTCTCACCTCATAGTATTAGTACTTGCTGTTTCTTCCACATAAAACCTCCCTTACCCGGTATCTGTGGTGGTCACTCCCTCCCTTCCTTCACGTCTGTACTCAAGTGCCAGATGCTTTCCCTAACCATCCTACCCTAAAGGCATAACAGTCATTTTCTATTCTCCCATAACTCATTTTAGTTTTCACTAATTTATCACCACCTAGAATATTGAATACTTCTTTATTTGGAGACCGCAATCTGTATGAGAGAATGAACTCTGCCTGTTTTGTTCACAGTTAAATCTAGCATGCAGAACCACCAGTGCCTGGCCTACAGGTGCTCAACAAATATTTAGGGGAAGACGTATGTTGATTCTGGTAGTGGTAGTGGGGATTCAGAGAGGAGGGAAGAGAGAGGAGGTCTATCAGAGGTTTCAGAAGACTTGAAAAGGTTTGAAATGGAAAGATGTGCAGAGTGCGGGGTCAGTGTAGCCAGAGGCCCAAGGTGATTAGAGGACCCATTTATGGATTCCTGGTCAGTAGCACCTTAAAGGAAGTTAGCCATTTTAGTTACACTAAAGGAAGGAGATTGGAATTCTGGGTTTGAGGGGGGAAAAATAAGCAAACAAGTGCAAAGCAATTACTTTGTACATCAACAGTGTGTTTGAATTGTAATTCTAATTTATTTTCATTATTGTTACCATGAAAACAAATGTGCTAACTTCTTTCATATTGTCATGTGACATTTCAGAAACCATGAATTTCTAATTAGCTTAAACATACACAGACAGGCTCTAATTAATCAAAAATAAGTTAAAACATGTCAAGCTTCCCTTCTTGCAGAATGAGAAAAATAAATATGTGTGGAGTTGTGGGGGGACTTGCAGAGGAGAGGCTGAAAAATGGAATTTATGTGATACTTAGAAGGAAACCACTTCAGCAAATATATCACACTTAATTTCCTGAATTTTATATGAACAATAGGTAACTGTTGATTGAAAATAGAATAAGAAAACTACTGGATCCACTACAAAATAAGCAGACATGACCATCTCTTTTCTCCATTCCCTTATTTTTAAGATAAAAGGTTGAAATAGAAGCTACCTAAGGTAACTGTAATGTGTGTCAGACACTATGTTTTGGGCTCTATATGTACGTACAGGGCATACTGCGAATATGAGCTTCAAATTCCATTCAAAGTCTCTAACTTTTAATCTCTTTGCTTACTCCAATTATCCCCTTTCTGACTTGATCACCTATATCAAGAAATATGTAAATGACAGGTAACTAATTTGATGAGATAGCTGTTCCAGAAATTGTAGGCCACTGATGCTCCTCTTTCTCTAGGGAGATGCAAAAACAGATTACTGCAAGTTCTTGGAGAAATAAATGCTTTACTCCACATATAAATGTCATACCCATACTCTATGCTTATTTCAAATTGTTTTGAAAATTAATGTTAAGGCATTTTCATACTATGGTTATACAATACTGTGATTTTTGTTCTGGGACATATATAATGTATAAACCAATTCGCCATTTCCCGTAAAAATGCTGCATCTTATACCTTGTAAGAGCTTTGCTGGGCCATGATGCATTCATTGGGGATTATTATTGTAATAATTAAATGTACGGAAACAAAATTACTGAAGCATGATTCCAGTCACAGAATAATACAATTTCCATGTAAATGGTGTATGATTAAGTGAGTCAAGAAATCTTTATCTTAGTAGTTAAATTAGTTTTAAGAAATCATATTGAAATACAATTTAGCAACTATTTTACTTTCAGAGCTCTTAGGTTTGGCTAAATAACAACTCATTGGATGGGAACCCAAAATATAATTTTGCTGTGTTTCAGATAATCAGCAATATTTGGCTTTGATCAATTATACGAAAAACTGAAAAATTCTTCTAAAGAATGTAGTTATACACCATCTGTAATTTATAGATTGAGATGATAGAAAATTATTTCAAATAATGCTAAAATAAAGATGTAAGATCAATTTATGTTTATACATGTATATATATGTGTGTGTTATGTGCATGTATATATGTGTGTGTGTATAAAGCAAGTATGATGATGTGGATGCATGGTCGTTGACATGAATACCTATTGCTAAGTTGAAAACAGAGGCTAAACTCTACAGGTCTTTTTCAGTATGTGCATATGTACGTGAGAGAGAGTCTGTATGTACAAACACAGAAGAAGGCCTAAAAGCATATATAACAAGATTAATAGTGGTTTGGTCTAGATGGAGAACTGTGGACGAGCTTCAGTTTCACTTCAATATATTCTGATTTATCTTTCGCTATAATTTTGGAATATGAAAAATAAAGCTACAGAAAAGCTACAAAGTGCTTAGCAGCAAAAGATATTTAAGAACTAAGACACTAAACCAAAAAGTAAATAAAATGTATTAGAAAAGAACAAATAGGAAAAGGAATACACACAATGTACGTTAGAAAAGCAGAAAATAAAGTGATCATTTTAGGGAAGCCTGTATTTTAAAATGCCTTTCCCCCAGGCCATAGTGTGCAAGGTCAATTGTTTTAATATCTGTGAATTAGATCAAAAAATCTAGTGGTATCATCAATAACAGGCCACGATTACAAGAACAAAGTGTGTAAATATGCTCCCCTGGGGTTAAACAAGGACAGATTGCCTTACTGCTGTTCTACAAGAGATTTTCCACTGCATTATGAGGGATACCTTGAGGTTACATTGTAACAGCATGCTTCAGCAACCAACACTATTAAAAACAGTTTCCATCCATTATCTGCTGGAAATTAACAAACTATAAAATACTCTACCAACCAGCAAAACAAAGTCAGGTCAAATCAACCAGGTGGCTAACTTTTTCATGAATATTTCTTAATTGTGGAATTCAAATTGTCAGTAAGAAATTATTTTTCTATATCATAGATGTGGGTGGTTAAATGAAGATTGCTTTTAAAATTTTGATTTGCTCATGATAAGCAAATCATATCTCTTATATGACTTGGAAAATATTAAGTTGCAATTTATTTGGTTATTTAAATTGATTATTAGATTTATTTTAACTTAAACTAGAGCTTACAATGCAGACTATTCTCTGAGTAACTTTTTATCAAAAAGAAAGTAATTTTATCACATTTTCCCCATGGTAAGTAAAAGAAAAAAGTACTTATTTATTCGTCTATTTATCCAAATCATAAAAGCTAATGAATAAACAAACAAACTGTGTGGGGGTGATTGGGGGGAGCTGGGTGAGTGTGAGTGTATGTGTGGGTGGGTGTGAGAGGCAGAGGGAGAGGGAGAGAGAGAAATGGAAGGGAAAAAGAAGAGAAGGAGAGGGAGAGGAGAGAGGGAAGTGGTAAGAGGGAGAGAGAGAGGCAAGGGAGAGGGGCGGGGAACATGAGCCTGTGGCACCTGTGCCACCATTTGTGAACCAAGGCTTTCTGCAGCCAAGCGAGTGTCTGTGATGGTATGGGATCAGAGAGCTTTAGTGAAACTGGAATCACCAGGGATTACTGGTCATGACTTTTATAAGCACGATGGAGGGAAAAAGGAGAATTCTGTTCTATCTGAGGGCAGTATCATGAGGAACTGGTCAGGACTCTAGCCTTTGGAGTCAGATATGGGTATGAACTTGCCAGCTCTATGACTATGGGTAATTTTCCTAACCTTGCTAGTACTTACATTTCACACCTGCGAAATGTGATACTAATTCTGATCTCATGGTTATTATTAATATAGTTAATATTAGATGATTGGATCTATACAATGTACTAATTCAATGGCTGGTGCTCAGTAACCTGTTGGATGAATGGCAGCTTTCATTACTGTGCATGACTCAAAATGTCTATCTGTTTTGTTCAATTTTTTTGAATGGATCCATGTCATGATGTCACAGAAGAAACATTACCCTCCCAAATTTTAACTATTTATTTACAATAGCTATAAAATAAACAGAAAAATGTGCTCTGAGAGTGTA
Organism: Tapirus indicus; assembly: GCA_031878705.1. Lineage (NCBI taxonomy): Eukaryota > Metazoa > Chordata > Mammalia > Perissodactyla > Tapiridae > Tapirus > Tapirus indicus. The sequence goes on from CM062917.1 coordinate 9,537,540, forward strand.
GAACTAGTCTAGAGCCTAGAAAATTGCCATAATAAGCATTCAATAAAAGATTGAGAAGTGACAAAATTGTTTGCACAAAGATATGGATAATATTTGCCCAGCAATACAATAGTTAGGGTACTCAGTTAAAAATCAACTTCATAATATGTATTTTAATTCTATCAAAAACTTTATAAATCATTAAGTAGTTTGTGGACCCTTAAGGTTGAAATACTAGTGAGTTTTAAATTATTTGCTATGAAAAAACTGTCCCTGCAAAATCAAGACATCTCCAATGAAAACAGAAATTGCTTCTGATTTTTAAATTGTCTACAAAATCATTTCTCACCTACATAGTTCACTCTACTATGACTGTGCAGTTATTTCAACAAACTGTAAGTGACCTTTTTCAGAATGAGCGGGAAAGTTTAGGGGTCTTCTTTTATGGTAAGAGGTAGAACAATTAATAAGACATCATCCTTGACTAAAGTAGTCCACGCACCAGTGGGAGAGAAGAAAATATACAAACCGTTTAATGTCCTATGTAGTTGACATCAAGACATTATATAAAGGAAATACGAAATTTTTCCTTCCATGAATCATCCTATTGAGTATAAAATACTGTTATGTTTGTTATACTAGATTCTGAGAAAATGGGACAGTTCCTCAGTGTTTTTCACTTACCTTATAATAACATTACCTTGCATTATGATGTTTTTGGTACATAATGCATGATCTCTCTGAAATAGTTATGCTTTCTACTGAGTAGCCAACAAGTAGGTGTGTCAATACTGAGCATCTGTCTAAATTAAAACTAACTTAAAACAGTGACTTCTTAAATATCAAATAAGTCTCCATTTACTGTCAAGCACTATAGTTTCCAAGGAATCTTGCCACCTTATGAATCAGCGCAAGAAACAAATAGCATATGCGGGAACTACCTACATTAGAGCTAACAGATATATTTTTAAAGTTATTTTTCTCATACCTTATTATACAGAAGTATGTTTGGAAACAAAGAATTAAGATTTAGCTTTCACCATGTACTCTAACTCTTGGTCCACATCTTCAATAAAGAAGGAAAATTCTAATTTAATGAATACACAAAATGTTGTATTATGATTTTCTTGTCAAATGAATTTTTAATTATCTGACTAATAATAATTGTTTTGTTTTGGGTTTTTTGATGAGGAAGATTCACCCTGAGCTAACATCTGTGCCAATCTTCCTCTGTTTTGTACGTGGGTCCCCGCCACAGCATGGCCACTGACAGACGAGTGGTGTAAGTCTGTGCTTGGGAACCAAATCTGGGCCCCCAAAGTGGAGCATGCTGAACTTAACCACTAGGCAACCAGGACTGGCCCTAAAAATAGTGTTTTAAATTTCTGAGTTCTTTGACTCTTTGGCTCACCACAGTTGTAAATGAATTTCTTCATTTTCCTCACCTCTCTAACACCTACTTTAAAATTCATATGCTTTCCTAAATAGGGGTTAGCTAACAGGCTCATGTCTCTGGATTTTTATTGGGTTTTTTTTCCTATTTAAAAAAAAATATATAGTCAATGCTAAGTGTAAAACCCCATGACTAGTGTTATGATTTGATGCAGAAGAGGATAGCAGATAATTCCTCCCTCTACCTAAGTTTCAGAATCTATTTGTTAAATATAAAATGATTATAATGCTCTCTGTTCAAGAAAGTCGACTTTCATAATAGTTGATCTAACCTAGATGAATCATTAATCCCTTGAAAACAAGGTTCATTCTGGGGAAATACACTGACTCCTGAGGTAAATTCACTTCCGTTGAATTCAGTCACCTCTTCTTTCCATTTTCTGTAAAGGTACTTCATTAACTACTATATGACAAAGGAACTACCCGATTTATAATAAATGTGATAAAATAGTATTGTGTACTTCAATTCCAGCCCTCTAGTTGCTTTTTTTTGAAGTGCCTTACATATATTTGTTACTATAAAGTTCAGTGTATATCCTGCTTTCAGTACTGGCTTACCTATATAATTAATCATAGTTAAGCTTTTTTCCAAGTTTATAAAAATGAAGAAATTCTTATGTGATGAGAAATGTGATCACTCCTAATGAAAATTCATTAACTTGTGTATCACAAGCTTCTTTTTCGAGATTTTTCAGAGCAAATTTAGATATAATCAAAGAGTTGGTTAGCATTTCATATAATGGTTTTAGCTTTCATAAGATGATTTTCCTCATGTGCAATGTGATTCATTAATGTAAAGAAATAGCCTGTGCATAAAGACAGAGGCATCTGTGGAATACTTGTATCTGTTGCAAAAAACAAAAAACAAAAAAAACAAGCAAGTATGAGAAGTATGTTTTCTGGTTTTATTTGCAATACATTTGAAAATTCAAGAATTTCACAAATACACGTTTTCAAGTGACAAATATTTATGATAATAAAAGCTTAATATCTAAAATTATATATTTCATATGCCAAGCAAATATTCAATAAGTCATGATTCAATAAATTATACTCAAGAAGAAAACATTATGCCTCTTTGTAGTAGCATTCTCATTTCACTGGTTTTTTTCAAATATTTCTAAACTCCCTTACTTAGTGTAATCTAACATTTCTTGCTTGTTTCTCTATTCTTCAGAAAGATCATAATATCTAAAAGATGGAATGCTGAAAAAGTAGTGTTTGAATTTTGATCTGGAAAAAATGGAAACCAAATTTATCAGATTATGTTAGAAATAATTTTGTCGATATGATCACTGAATAAATAGATATATTTTGTGGTAGGCAAAAAAATACATCAGAATTGGCATGCCCATATGTTCAAATGATTCATTATTACTCATGGGTTTATGTATCTTAATAGAGTAAATTATCTAATACTGTCACTTAATCATAGAATATTAAGAGTCTGCATGTTGAGTACATTGGTTTAATTTCATTAGAGTTTTAATTTGCTGAAAAGGAAACAAAATAAAATAGACAGGATGAGGAGACACATCACTTAAATGCAAGAGAAAAGTAAAATTAAAAAAAATAATTATTTGTGACATCTGTGATCTATTCTAAGCTTCTATAACTTATTTTAACCTAGCAGTACCTTCTAGCACATAATATGTGTCTTCTACAGTAAAAACAACTTTCCTTTCCACTAAAAAAACTAAGAATTGGGGCCCGCCCAGTAGCGTAGTGGTTAAGTTCCTGCACTCTCCTTGGCAGCCTGGGGTTTGCAGATTCGGATACCAGTCGTGGACCTACACACCACTTATCAAGTCATGCTGTGGCAGGCATCCCATATAAAATGGAGGAAGATGGGCACACGTGTTAGCTCAAGGCCAATCTTCCTCAGCAAAAAGAGGAGGATTGACAAGAGATGTTAGCTCATGTCTAATCTTCCAAAAAAAAAAACCCCAAAACTAAGAATAGCCTTGATGTCAGGCATCAAACGGAAACTATAAGTAAAGATGGCAAGTTCTGGGTTATAGATAAAATTTGACTTTTAGATATGTCAGCATCAACAGAAGCTCTTCATCAAGAATAGCATTTAGTAGAATAGAAACATGTTGTTTTCCCCTAAATTTATGACACGCTATATGTAAAAAGTACCCCTGAAATGGTAGTAAAAAATATAAATTGTATTTGAAAAATATAAAGAGGGACATGTAATGCTATGTGATCTTTCTCTTTTTAAAAAGAGTTTAATCAACAGAAATAAAGCCCCTGAGATGAGAATTACCAAAGGCAACAACATCTGGTAGGCAGAAACATTTATTTGCTATCTCACAACTGTAATCTCAGGAGTGTTAATTACTTACTGGGATGACTTATGTTGGTTAATATCCGTATATAATGAGCTGACTCAAGTCACTTGAGAAAAATGTAAGATACAAATGCAAAAATATCATTAATATATTATTTCTTCTTTTTTCTATTTCACACATATCACGAGGAAGGTTCAATTATAAAAAACTAAAATAACACCATTGTTTTTAAACTGAAAACAGAATATAGTTATTTATTTCATAATGTTTTCTGCAAAGTAATACAGAATTTAATCTATAATCAGGTATTCAGGAGAAAGGAAAGAATATATATACTCTTTAAGTACTATTTTATTGGATTCAGTAGACTTTTTTTGAGTAAGCCTTGATTATTGTGATGTGCATTGAGTATATTTATATACATATATGTTTTTGGCAGTGAAAGTAGTATAAAGTGACTGGATTCTATGAGGAAGACTGGCCCTGAGCTAACATCTGTTGCCAATCATCCTCTTTTTACTAAGGAAGATTGGCCCTGTGCTAACATCTGTGACCATCTTCCTCCACTTTGTATGTGCAATGCCCCCACAGCATGACCTGATGAGCAGTGCATCAGTCCGCATCCGGGATTTGAATCTGTGAACCCTGGGGCGCTGAAGCGGAGTGCGTGAACTTAACCTCTGTGCCACTGGGCCAGCCCTCTAAATATTTTTTGAAGGTAAAGTTGACAAGGTATGATGTTAGATTGGATGTGGGGTGTGAGAGAAAACAAGGAGTCAAGAATGACTCCAAGGACAAGAGGAAAGGTGGAATTGCCATTAACTAAATGGGAATATATATATTTTGTCTATTTTTTTCTGATGAATTGTACCTATATCTTAAAACAGTGTATAGCATAAATATTGGTGGAATGAATGAATAAAAATCTGAGAGACATTTAAAACTTTACACAAAGATCATAATTATATTACAAAATGTATTTAAATATAGTATTTGCTAAAAAAAATCAAAGAAAAGGCACTGTCATGTTCCTATTAGTTGCCATCTGACTTCTAATTACTGAATATTTTATATATTTTTCATACATGTATAAAAATAATTTCCTTGTAGGACAGACCTAGGATAAGATTTTCCTTCAATTAAACGCCTAGGTCAAACTTAAATCTATTTTATTAAAAGTTGAAAACATTGAGGGTCCTCAGAAACTATCATAATTAGGATTAATTGTTGATTTATATTATTCCAGCTTAAATATAGCTCTGGCTTTAAAGTGGTCATTCTATGCTACAATAGAAGATTACTTTGGAAAACAAAGTTTAGAAGAAACTATTGAAGATCTGTATGCCTTATTTAAGAGAGATATCCAGTCAGTTCAACATAGAAATCAAGAAAGCTGAATTTATTAGACAATTTTCTAAAATCAAAAAACAAAAACAAAACTCTCAGCCTCTTTAAATAAAGCTTGCCAACAACTATCTTAGTAGGTAAGTCATCTTAATTTAAAATGTACAACTTAAAGTGTCTCCCAAATTATCTCCCATTGTACTAAAACATTTAGTTCAATTTCTTCTCTGCTCTAAGGATGGAGCCCACATAGTTGTCTGGGTACCCGCTGATGAAGAATGTGGGCACAGCAACACCAGCTGCTTCTGTGACATAATTTTTCATCAGTAATAACTAATCATAGGTGAAAGGACATTTATCTAGTGGCATGTGAAAACAAATTGCTGCCTTATTTAAAAAGAAGTCAAGTTTAGTTATTATAATACATAAGTAGCTCTCTGACTGTTGAATATTCCTTTAGAATACATAGGTTGTGGGTAGAAATCACATTCTTACAGATTTCTGTTTGTTTGGCTTATTTCTGCTTTTGTTCTTTAGATAATTTTTTAAATTCAAAATTAAGGGTGTTATAAGATTTTCAGCTAGTGGCAATCATCCTAATTACATTTACATCACCATATTATGGGAATCACAACATTTGAACTTCTGCTACAATTTGAAACTGATGTGATTATAATAAAGTCTGACTCTGTGTAATACAATGTTTTCAAACTTATCCTCAGTTCCACTAATTCATCACAGAATATTCTCGAACAATCTAAGGAAATTAGAGCTCCACAATTAATAACTATATACACGCTCGTCAAGTATTTTGCCCAGTCTTCTTCAAATTCATGAATGACTACCCCGTATCAAGGCCCTACAGATTTGGCTACATACTCCATCAAGATGATCTATTTTCCCAAGAAAGTCAAATGTTACCAGTTAAAATGATGCTAAAATGTCTAGAAATGTTTTATGGAGAAAATGCATATTATACAGTATCACGTTTAAAATTAAGAATATTTGGTCTCCAAAAACTTTGGGAAAAATATAAATGATAGGTAAAAGTAAATTTACCTCCTTAAAATTCAACTTCAAATTGGGAACAAATTAGCAAGAGGAAACATGAGAGTTTCCTTTGTCAAATGTTTATGGCCAGGTTATGGAGGAATGATTCAGAGTTGTGGTGGGGTGACCTTTGGAGTCAGCCAGCCCTGGACCCAAAACTAGCTCTCCACTAACAAGCTTTGGGCATGCCTTCCACCTCAATTTCCTCTTTGTAAAATGAGAATGGTAAAAGAGCAATCTCTTCATAAGATTTTTGTGAGAAATAAATAAAATAATACTTTTAAAGTACTTAACACAGAGTTAAAAAAATCATAATCACTCAACATATACTAGGCAGAAATACAAAACAAAAAATGAGTGTGCACTATATTTTCAGCTGAAAATACTGAAACGAATATCCAGTTTAACAAATAAGATTCAGTGTCTGTTCTCAGGATGCCTAGTGAACATTAAACTTATTTGTGTTATCATCCGAGAGCAGAAAGGAGATTTAGAAAGAGAGGAGCCTTTCTGTATCATTTGTCAATAAAGTAGAAGAGATTATAAAGGTCCTCTAAGGAAGGCCCTGCATTTACTTATGAGGAAATTAAGACACAGAGTGGTTTAACGATCTGTATGTTTCACGGTGAGGACAGGTCTAGAAACGGTTTCTTGCTTCTCATAACAGTGTTATTTTTTTCTCCCCAAACCCTATTACCTTATATCTAATCCTGAACTAAGACATTTTTTGCAAATGGATAGAATTTTGTCTCTAGGCATTCTTTCAAAAGATTGTGTTTTGTAAAATGGAATGAAGGAGAAAGAAATACTCATCCAAATAATACACTAAAATTGATTGTATGCACCAAGTTTGCATTTTAAGGTAGTCCAGGTATCTTTATCGACAGTCTTCTCTAATAAAAGCCATCCAAAACTACATTGTGGTATAGAAAATTTTGTCATTTGGTTATTGTAAAGAAAAGTACTACTTCTCCATTCAAAATGACTTATCATATGTCTACACAGATAATCATTCAAAAAGCAATTTTTTAAAAAAATTCAAGAAGTTTATAGATTAGTAATAAGAGCCACTTTATGTAATAAGAGAAATAAATTAATGTTTAAATGTCAAGATAATATTGTATGAAAAGAAGAGACACAGTAAAAGCCTAGCCTAAACTCACAGAAATACTGGTAGATTACATAGTGTCAACACTGAATAAGGAAGGATCCCATAAAAGTGAAATGGACTCATAATTCTCCATAACAGTCAAAAATCCACTGACAAGATCTACTGAGCTGGGGTCTGAGTTATCTTAAAAGGAGCTGACACAGAGATCCAGCAAAGAGTTCAGGGAACATTGACTAAACATCCACTCTGTGATAGGTACACACCAATGAATTGGAATTTCAAGACCACCAGCTATTCACCAAAATGTCTTTGTCTTGTCCCTGGACACACAGCTAGACTATATTTCCCAGCTTCCCTTGCAGTTGGCTATAGTCATGTGACTTGATTTTAGCCAGTGGTTGTGAGTGGGAGTGTTTTGGGTTACTTCCATGCTTGGTCATAAAGCCCTTCTATACACACTCTTTGGCTCTCTATCTTCTGTCAGATGGAAGCAAAAAACAAGAGCAAGGCCTAGGATAGTGGTTTTCAAACTCTCCTCCTCATTATCACCTTCTCCAAAGAGACTTTTTAGACATCATTTTTTTCCTAATCCTCCCTCCCTATGAAATTTCAATACCATGTATATACTATATATCTGTTTACATACTGTGGCCCTTTGGAGGCCACAGTACAATATGTACAATAGTTACATGTATAAGAGTAATATGTACAATATTGTAATATCTCAAATTTTTTTCACCCCTGTCCACCCAAAAGACAATTTTCACCCCCTTGGATTATATGGCCCATGTTGAGAATGCATGCCCCAGGGAATCATGAAATGACAAAAATGGAAAGTGTCAGGGTCCAAGCTGGATGGCTATATGAGCAGGATATAAATTTCGATATGTTGAGCCTCATACGTTTTGGTTCTAATATGTTATAGCAGTTTAGCCTATCCTAAGTAATACAAATGTCTTAAAATGTATTTATATAAAATGCAATAATATGCCTTGCCTGCTTAGCTAAAGAATCCAACAGTTGGCAAAAATCAATAACAAAATATGAAGCCCCTACTATACAAAACAATTTCTCTAGATAATACAATAGTGACTTATAGATCATATTTCCCTTTAAAAGATAAAGTCTGAGCACAGTGTCATCAGTTTATTAGTTTATCTATTCAATCATAGAACTCCCTCCCAAACAAACATAAGATGGGGGGACAGGGGGCAATGAGGGGCTTAATTACCACCCGGTAACCTCATTAATCTCACTGTCCTCAGAGTTGTCTCTCTAGAAAACTATTCATCATTTCATAACATATCCAAAGATCAGATTATTTCTTACTTTAAACACATAGTAAACATAGTAATCAAAACACTCTGCAGTCCAAATAGTCCACTTTTGTGTTTCTACAACAATACAGAAGCCTATCAAAGTGAAATACACTTAGAATCCTTCAAATTCATATTTACATTAATTAGTTTGAGGATATAAAATAAATGCAACTTTTTATATAGATTATATAATGCAAAGTAACTTATAATAATTATTTTAAAATTTTAAATTAAATTGTGTGATAGAAATACAGTGAATATTGCCTGAATACAAAACTGTTCCCTGATATATTTAATGAGGTAATGAAATATTATAATTCTTATTACCTTCAACAATTAAATTTCTCTCTATTATTAATGTTTTCTTCCAATCATTTTAAGTTTTCAAATATATAGGCAACTGAAGGTTCAGCTGAAATTCTGTCAACCAATGATAATTTATGTCATTTTTTTAATTGGAAGAGGGGTGGCAGATTTCCCAATTCATTTATTATGGCTTCACGAGTGTGAAAAACATATTCTGCTTAATAGCATGTGTCACTTAAGGGACCAAATTTATTGAATAAAAGTGATTCTTTGATTTCCCAAGTATACTAAAGTAGAGTCAGATTAAAATAAGCATAACAACAATCTCTGCCAAGAATTTGCATTATAACCAAGAAAACTGATATTCTCAAAAACAAATTATAAAACCTACCTTAAATTTTAAGATGTCTGAATTATTGAAATGTAAAAACCTAAATTTATTGATCATGCTTCTAAATGTGAGGTGTGGAGTAAAGTAAATCAGAATAATTGGAGGATTCTCTAGCAGCTGAAATAAAACAGGCTTTTCTAATAAATAACCTCTTCATTTGAAAAAAAAGTCTCTGCACATGTCTATACAATTGCTATTGTGATCTTCTGTTTTTTATAGATTTCTTGACATTGTACCTTACTGATATCTACTTTTTAACCAAGCTTTACCAATATATTATCCCTAAATTTAACAAAGGAGCCATCTGCGGGATATAGAAAATGAGGGTAACCATCCCAAATGCCGTTTCTAATGATTTTCAAAGGAAATCCCTTAGTCAGTGATAAAATGTTTATACATTTATACAATTTGCCAGTTACGGCAGAGAGCTCACATGCTGCCTTTGCATAGATTTAAAAAGTTATTCCCCAAAAGACACACAGTGGAAGATCAGAGCCCATGCATGAGGAACTCAGCACATCCTTAATTTCCGCCCCATCATTCTCTGGTTCAGGTGTCCTTCTGCAGAACCTGATCTGCAGGACCACATGCAGCAGACCTGACTGCCTGTCATTCATTTGTCACTGGTCTACAATGATGCCATTCATGGAATTCTTTTCCTTGTGGTATTTACTGTTAATGATTTATCATGTGTTCTGAGAACACTTGTAAAAAAGAATAGCCTATAAAAATATGATACAGATCTTGCATACTTATATACCATATAATTGTTAATCAAAGTATTTGGGTCTTTTACAGATTGCATTGTCCTATGTTTGCTTGTAGATCTTTCCAGCAAGGTTTCTGTGATTACCAAAATCCAGTCCTAGAAAACTTCTGATGTTAGAGGAAAAATGAAAGAGGAACAAAATGAAAAACATAAGCCAAACAAACAAAAACTAATGCTGGTATAGAAGGCAATGCAATTACTCTTTTGATTTTTAAGATTGGTTAGTGATTAACTATTTCTTCCTTATAATAATAAATTATATCATAAAAATATTAAATATGGGGTAGATTTGGTGATTCTAGACATCACACAACACACACACAATTTGTTCACTTTTAATAACTAAATCATGTTCCATATACTCCACCCCTACTTGGTCTAACGTTGGTAGAACCTAAGAAAATTTTACAAAATTATCAAAAACTTATTCTCTGAAATACTTAGAAGCTGTTGAGATGGTTGATATTTGAAATATTAAAATCAAATTAATTCAATGAAATGGACCCATTAACTTCCAGAAATTTTAAAGCAAGATGGAAAGAAGAATTTAAGTTGAAAAGCCAAATTAAAATTTGCGCTGTTTTTAATGCTTAACAGGCTCAGGTCTCCTGGTGTTTCTGCCTCGCTGAGGGGAGACTGAAGCTTTGGAGACCCCACCAGCAGGACCTTCCATAAAAGCGATTTTCTTTCCTCCGTAAAACCAATGCAAAGGCAGTCTGTTGGAAAAACCGATGCTTTTGTAAAGTGGAAAACTCAGCAGAAGGATAAAATTGTTCCATTTCAGGTAGAAAACTCTTTACACAGCCTTTCCATCCATTTGGTCAAAACTGAAGTGTTTAGTCTTACGAGACACTGAAGGGTGAAATTAAATCTTTATTAGCTTTGACACCCCTGCTGTGTGGAATTTCTGAGAGAGAAAAGGCCTCTGTTAGGCAACTATTTCTGCTCAAATTATTAAGACTTCTGCTCCAACCCAATAAAATTGACACTGAGTTTTCAATGTCCTTTATAGGTGTGAAAATATATAACTTTATAACTACTAATCTTTAGTTGTGATGATTTAAAATATGTATGATTAAAATCCTAAATAACTTATTGAGCACAAATTCATAATCTTCCAGCGGATCTGCTTTATTGCTCCCGTCACCATGTCCTAAACACACACCTCTTCTGCCACTTCGTGATGACCTCCAGCCCATCACCCTATAATTCTCCACCGCTTCTCTTACCATTGAGCTTAAATACCAAGATTCACCTTTCAACTACTTTCTTGCCCTACAACAATTCATTGTTCCCCTCTATCCAAAATCTGCCTGCCCAGGAAAGCATCAATTTTACTCTTGACAAAAAAAGATTCCTGCATCCGCACACATCTGATCTTCCTCCCAACTTCTTGCACCAGGAGAGGTGACACTGTCCTATTGTAGCCAATACATCCATCTATGTTCAGAAAACATGAACTATTGTTTATCTCCTTTCTGTCTCATGATTTCAAACTCTACTCATCAGTATTAAAAAGGCTCATGTCTCTAAAAAAAAAAAAAGAAAGTTACTCCACCACCCAATATAACCATTATTCTATTTCTCATTTTTAAATTTATCCAAATATTTTAAAATAATAGTCTATAATAGTTTGTTCCATTTCTTCACCTTCTACTCCAATCTATTCCTTTTCCATTCCAATCTGTTTTCTTCCTCATGCTAGGTACCTCTCTGAAAAGCTCTCACCAAGATCACCAATAACTCCCATGTCATAAATCCAAAGGATATCTTTATTCCCCATGTTATTTCTCAGCAGCACTTGACAGAGGTGACAACTTCCTCCTCTTGGAATCAGAGTTTTCCAAGCAACATCACCTTCTTCTGTTTTTCTCCTGCTTCTTTTTATGCTCCTTCTCAGCCTTCTTGGCCAGCTCTACCTTCTCTAACTACTTATCACATATTATTTCCATGGGATCAGTACCAGTCTCTTATTTTTTCTTCTTCTGCTGTCAATTATTAACCTTTTCACTTTCCCATAGAAACAATTATCATCTGTGGGTCCAAGATTCTGAAATCCATACTTATAATCCAGACGTCATCTCTGATGTCTAATCCCATATAATACTCATAATCATAAATTCATAACTGAAATGCCCTGAGCCCTTACTATGTGCCAGCCTTAAGGACTAGCACTCTAACTGAATTATGTCATGTATTCCTCATGAATGCCCTATAAGGTAAGTGGGATTATTATTACCACTTTTACAAATGAGAACACTGAGGCTTAGATCAAAGAGATGCTCAAGGTCACACAGTTAGCGGGTGGAGACTCAGAATTCAAACCCAGTCCCAAATCTGAGTTCTTAACTATTACCTAACTTCCCACTTATTGTCTGCAAGTGAGAGATTTGGTGTGTTCCAAACCAAACACACCTGAAAGAGATTTGATGAATGCCTCAATTCTCCCCTCCCCCTACTCCCTCTAAAAACTCCACTGCAGGCTCAGTTCTCTCCCTGACACACTTCTAATCCTTCAATTATCTGCAGCTATAGAAGACCCCTCTTCTCCAGCAGGCTTTATAAACCATTAGAGTATTTTCTATCTTGGTCACTACTGTATCTCCAAAGGCAGGGGGAAAAATACTTGATATTATTTTATCTTAAAAAAATCTAGTTAACTAACTCTATTAACTAATAATGTTATATCGTGTGTAATTGCTGAAATTTAGAACAACAAACCTCTTGTTATCAATGTCATTTCTGAGAACTATTAGGCCATTTCTCAGGTAGAGAAATTTCTACCCAATATGATGTCATATACAGGATAAGATAGACCAGTTATATGAGGACAGGAAATAGGGGAGGTAAAAATTATTGAATGTTAGTGTCTAAACTCTATTAGACAGAAACTAATTTTTTCTTATTAACACAGGATCTTTTGTGCCTACCATTACAGGTGTTCACAAGATATTTGTTGAATAAATGCTTAAATAATTGAATGAAACAAATTTCATGCATCAAGCATTATCAGTGTGTTATATACATGATCTTATTTAATGCTCACAATATTTTTATGAAGATTTTTCATCAGGAATCTGGAATTTGATGAGGTTTAAAAATCCATCCAGACTCTGGGACCAGTAGATGCCTGACTCTGAAGTCCACACTCTTTTTCCTGCACCATACTGCTTTCCATTACACGTGCCGACTCCATTTATCATAGACTCAAATATTTCCAGGAGGGATAAACAACTGAAGTTTCAAGCAAACTCTAACCTTTGACTCACTTATTGTATGAGCTTTGTATAAGCATTTGCAGGAGAATATTGTTTGACCAGTAAAATATTAAAGAATGAGCTAAAATTCAGTATTTCCCTGATTCATTTCTACTTGATTTTTCCAAATTTTGCTTAAGGTAATAGTTTGGAATTTCTAATTTAGAAACAAGTGTTCATACTGTACTTTAATAAATATACACCATAAAGAATAATGATAAACACAAAATAAACTTGAATAAACCTTGGAAGGAAAATCATTTCAAAAGTGAAATGCATCTTGAAACAGATATGTAAAACAGGCAGGGCCCCAAAGATATTCATTACACAATGAGATTTAATAAGAATACAAGTCATCTATGCAAATGATGGCAATCACAGTCATTATGGAAATATTTTCATACCTTTGGTATTCATAACTTCTAATGTATGTGAAACAACAGTCAGACATTTCCTAATTTTAAATCAATTGAACAATTATGTCTATTGTAGTTGTTCTAAAAGAGAATTATATTCTATTTACCTCCTATCTCCTTCAAAATTACACTTTTTAAAAAATTTGTATTAGGAGATGCCAAGAGCAAGTCAAAGAAAAAAATAAAGTTTAAATCTATTTTGCCCTAATGCATGTTTTATAAATAGTTATAGGTATTTTATCTCATAATCTGACTCAAAATTACTGGTCAAAAGAAGTAATAGACATTTTAAAAGGCAGAAGCACTGATTAACACAAAATTGTAAATATTGGGACCATATTTTATTAAACAGTTTAAAAGTTTAAAAAATGTTTACATTTTCTCTTAGTTACCTTTCCAGGTTAGATTTTGAAACTTTCCTAGCCCTTACATATTTAAAAATAATCTAATTTTTACAGTTATTATAATATCCAATATTTGAGAAAAGATCACAAAATATTCCTGCATGTCATTCTCACCAAATGTTAGCAAAAGCCATTATATCCATCTTGGCTTTCTTTCTTTTCATCCTGATTTTTCATCCAATTTTAACAATATTTTGCTAATTTATTATTCCAGTCAGAGGAAACTCAAATTAGTTTATAAATGTAATATTGATCAAAAGATTTCTGTCTTCAATGATTTGTTTATAAAAAGCAAAGAAGTGTTAAGAGGTTGGTGTTTTATTAATCCAGTCTTTAAAAATGTCTCATACATTTTGTACAAATAATACACTACCCAAAAAAACTGAATTATTAAAACTGACAAGTGTCCACTGTAAGGATGCTCCCTGATTGAACCGTTCATCAGTGGGCTTTGTGGTAGGGGATGACAATTGATAGGTATGTTTAGGGACCAGTGTGATATCTTCCAGACATATACTGGCCCACAGTGATATCTTCCACTTTTTAAAAATCAGTGATGCTCTTCTGAATCAGTAACCAGATATAAATATAAATACAAGATGAAATAACTTATGCTAAGGCCTGGGAAAGCGTTGACAAATAGTAGGTGCTCGTGAAACAAGAACAGAGAAATTTTATTAACATTATAAAATGGAGGAGGCTTCTTGGTCAAGAACAACATGAATAGAAGCTGAGATAAGGAAATGGCTTACTTGGTGCTCCATTTTCTGATTTGAGGACGCCTCCATCCCCCAGTGGAGGATGTGACTAAGAGAGAGAAGTCATCCAGAAGAGGAATAAACATTGAGAGGAAGCTCACTTCAGAAGAAGGTTAGAGGGAGGAGGAAAATGGAGACCCGCTTCTTCAATTCCTTTCAAGTCCCACCTGCATTTCACTTCCAATATGACTTGTGGGCATTCTGATTTGAGCTGCATTGTAATAGTTAAAATCAGAAACAAATGGAGACCAGCCTTGAAAATTCCCTTAGCAGACAAAAGCAATTTAGTCGTACAAACAAAGCTTAATTTAATTTATTTTGCAAGACTAATTTGACCTGGGTCATTTCTTTTTATGGCTCTGGAAATCACAAGCAAAACTTAAACTATTTCCCCAAATTGATATGAGGTAACTACCAACTAATTCCCTATAATTTAAGAAAACTAATGTTATAACCAACCACAGTGAAGAATAAGCAGTTCCCGCCTCCTCTCTCTACCAGCTGCCTCATAACAATATAACTGGGGAGCCAAAATTTCATGTTTGGCTTGAGTGCTCCCAGTTCGTGAACTGTCTTTTTGGTGTGTGCACAATAAACTTTTACTAATTACTACTTTGGTGATCCATTGGTTTTACTTCTGCTATTTCTGAACTTTGGACCTAATATATGGTTACATCTTCTCAGACTAGCTATGCACTGAGCAGAGAGGCAAGGTCTCATTTTGAAGTCATTTATCGTGTCATCATTTAAGGAAGAAGACTCTTTAGGTAGAGAATGGAGAAACGAGTGAAATGAACCTCAGCTTGGGGAAACCTTGGATCTTTAGGCCATTATGATGGGAGGAGACCACGAAAGTACATCCAGGACATAGGAATTGGGGGAGGGGGGCGTGCAGGCTGCCTGCAAACTTGGGCCTCCCCTTTTGGGATTGCAGTGAGTGGTTCTACACCCTGGCTGCATAGTAGAATGACTTGGGTGGGTGGGGACTTGAAAAAAAAAATGATAGCCACCGCAGCAGGGCACATTGATTTAATCAGATTATCTGGGGAGTGGTATCTATTTCTTAATAATTTCTCCAAGTGATTTTACTATGAAGCTAGGGTCACCAACCAATGAAGTATAACATGGTTCTCTCAGAGAGGCTGTGGAGTTGTATAGGACGGGAAGACTTAATAGAATGCTTGTCCATAGCAGGATCAGAGAACTGTTATTTTGGGGAACATTTGTTCTTCCTGATTTTCCATGCTTCCCTTTTGAGTGCCTTAGCTTATGGTAGTGGTCCCTAAGGTATGGTCTCCACACCAGCAGCCTCAGCATCACCTGGGAACTTGTTAGAAATGCAAATACTCAGGCCCCATCATAGGCCTACCCAATCTGCAAATCTGGGGGAGGGGCCTAGTCATCTGTGTTTTAACAAGCCCTCTGGGTGCTTCTGGAAACTCATAAAATGAGAACCATTAGCATAAGTAAGGTGTTAACAGCTCAGCTAAATTAAGGAGGATCAAGAGAATAATTCACTTCTTTAGCACTTGACCAGAGCCTTAAATCAAGGACTAGCATGTAGATGCAGTGGGACTGAGAGTAAGAACAGTGGGGCCGGATAGATAAGTCAGGTGATCTACCAGCTTCCTCTCACAAGGAAATTTTCTTTCCAATTTGAAAAGCTGTTGATCCAGCCTGTTTTGATGTTGCACTTTTGTTATTTCCAACCAAATATGGGTGTAGAAGGAAAAAGTCAGGAATGAGTCAGTAGAAATAAAGAGACCTGATAAGTGTTGGAGGGAAGGAGGGAGAGGGGGCAGAGAGGCAGAAACTGGACCATTTACTAATTTTAGTAAAACAGGCAACCCAACAGTTTCACTCCTAGGAGGGTTCCTTGGTTGGTAATGATGCCACCCACAGCAGTAAACATGGAACAAAACAAGCACTGCTTGAAGGTAGCTCTGGGACAAACAGCAAGTTTTGCTGATGTTGGCCAGAGATCCCTTGTCATAGCTAGTAAATTAAAAGCATAGGATGCAGGGGGCCGCCCAGTGGCGCAGCGGTTTAATCTACGCTTGGCAGCCCGGGGTTCGTAGGTTCGGATCCCGGGCGCCCGCCGACGCACTGCTCGTCAGCCATGCCGTGGTGGTGTCCCATATAAAGTAGAGGAAGATGGGCACGGATGTTAGCCCAGGGCCAGTCTTCCTTGGCAAAAAGAGGAAGATTGGTGGTGGATGTTAGCTCAGGGCTGGTCTTCCTCACACACACAAAAAAGAAAGCATAGGATGCATATATTCATGATCATGAATCCATCCACTGCAAATGCAGGCAAATCATGCCCCAGGATGCCATGTATGCTGTGTTGGTGACTACTCGTGTGTGCTGTTATTTTCCAGGTAATATAAAGACAACAAGCTTAAGGCAATTCTGTTACCAAGGTCACTTCTAAGTCTTTAATTTCTGCTAGACAGGAAGGCAACATGATTCAAATAATGCTTTTCTTGACTGTTCATGCAAATCTGTACTTGAATACAGGCTCCTTTACTTATTGGCTGTGTTCCATAACCTCACAGGATTTCAGGTTTCTCAGCTATAAAATGGGAATGATAAAAATACCTATCAGTGGATTTTATATGATGCCATGTTTGTACCATACCCAGCACAAGGCAGGGTACCTACTGTGTGCTCAATTAGTAGGAGCTGCTTTCTATATATTATTTGAGCATCATACATGCTTTGCATTGTTTGCACAGGTATTTTATTACAGAGATATAAAAAATGTGTGTTTGTTTTGCGATACAGAAATAATGAAGAGATCTGGCAAAAATTATTTTGAGAGTCAAATAAATTGTTAAATGATTCCCTAAGTTTATTAAAACAGGACGTAATGGGGGGCCAGCCCAGTGGCATAGTGGTTAAGTTCACGTGCTCTGCTTCTGGAGGCCTGGAGTTCGCAGTTTCGGATCCCGGGCGCAGACCCATACACCGCTTGTCAAGCCATGCTGTGGCAGCGTCCCATATAAAGTAAAGGAAGATGGGCACAGATGTCAGCCCAGGGCCAGTCTTCCTCAGCAAAAAGAGGAGGATTGGCAACAAATGTTAGCTCAGGGCTAATCTTCCTCACACACACACACATAAAAACAACGTAATGGAGAGAAAAAATAAAAATAAAGTGTGTGGCTTGTTTTTTTTAATTTAACACAGACCTTCCATTTTCTTTTCTTTGGATTAGAAGGCAGTATGACATAGGAATGGAAGATGGGATTTTGAATCATACAGACATAGGTTGGCCCCTGACTCAGTTTAATATATCAAGTATTTCTTGATTGGGAGCCATCTGCAGAGACTAGAAGCTTTAGTAGCATCAGCCTTGAGCCTCTGACTTTCAGCTTCCGCCTTTGTAAAAGATCAACAATAAACTCTATATCTCAAGAGTATGGTTAAGATAAACCTCCACTGCCAATATAAGCAATTGGCACATAATAGGTGCTCAGTAAATAACTCTTCCCCCCATGGGAACTTTATTTGTGCTCCAGCTCCCGTGACCTCTGACTCAGCTGGACGAAAGGTCTGGGTGCAGGCAAGAGATAGGTGGGCTGAGGGAGCAGTAGTAGCTACTCTTAGGATAAATGGACTGGGTGGCCATGAAGGAGCAACCTGGGAGAGCAGCAACCCCAGCACCTGGCAGGGAGGGAGCACCCCAGACTTCAGGAGGCACAGGGAAGAGAATTAATATTCCCCCTCCATCTGGTCCCCCTGTGTCAAACAGCAGCTGCAGTTGGCCATCTGACTGACAGCAGGGTTTGTCTTCCCCATCCAGGTCCTACAGGAATAGAAAAGCTCATATGGGCACGGCTAGGCCTGCTGGGCCTGATGCCCTCCATGGCTACACATGAACACAGACCACCCTGGGTGGTGGTCTGTGCACAAACACACAGGATAGGACAACTGTGTTTCATTTGGACTGAGACAAATGAAAATGGTTCTCCCGGCCCCCAGGTGGCCTTGAGTTTTGCTATGCACAACCATTGAAGCAGCAAATATTTGGCGATACTGATCTTGTGGCTTGATCAAACCAATCTAATACTGATCCAGAGCAAGTTCAACAGAAAATCCCAAACTGGCGTAACCTTAGACAGCACAAGCCCTAGAAGATCAGTAACCCTTGTATGGATTGTAATGAATAACATATATGCTACATCCTGGCTGAACAAGAAGGAGATGCAGGGTTGCCAACACTCCCTGTTATGTCTGGATTCATAACATTCCTGGGGTCTAATGATGCCTACATGCCATAAGAAAAGAAGGTCAAATAGTTATCTTACAAAAGACCCACTAGTGCCCTCTGACACCTGTTCAGTCGGTCAAGTATGGGATTCTGGGGTGCATGGCTGAGGTCAATAGTGCTGGTTGGCCTCATCCTCTTGATTGAAATTCTGTTGATAACAGCACTGATCAAGTGTTGTATGAGAAAAATTGAATGGAATTGGCCCCGGGCCCTATCAGAGCATCAAATCCAAGTTGCAGAGAAGTAGCATTGTGTTAGTTTCCTATTGTTGCTGTAACAAATTACAACAAATTTAATGGCTTAAACAACACAAATGTATTTAGAATTCTGAAGGTCAGAAGTCTGACACGGGGCTGGCCTGGTGCGTAGCGGTTAAGTTCGCGCTTTGGCAGCCTGGGGTTTGCAGGTTCGGACCCCGGGTGCGGGCCAACTCACTGCTTGTCAGCCATGCTGTGACGGCGTCCCATATAAAGTAGAGGAAGATGGGCACAGATGTTAGCCCAGGGCCAGTCTTCCTCAGCAAAAAGAGGAGAATTGGCAATGGATCTTAGCTCAGGGCTGGTCTTCCTCACGCACATTTGAAAAAAAAAAAAAGACTGATGTGGTCTCACTTGGCTAAAACCAAGATGTCATCAAAACTGCATTTTTTTTTTGTAGTTCTAGGTGAGATTCATTTCTTTGATCATTCAGGTCCCAGTTTTCTTGCTGGCTGTCAGCTAAGGGTCTTTCTTAGGTTCTAGATGCTACTGCAATCCTCAGCTCATGGCCCGCTTCCTCCATCTTTAAAGACAGCAACTGCAGGTCGAGTCCTTATTCTGCGTCTCTCTGACCAACTCTCCTGCGTTATTTTTCCACATAAGGACCCTTATGATTACATTGGCCCCATGGAGATAATCCAAGATAATCTCCCTATTTAATGTCAGCCAATTAGCAGTCTTAATTCCACCTGCAAAACTTCTTTTGCCATATAGGTAACACATTCACAAGTTCCAGGGCATAGGGTATGGATATTTTGAGAGCCATTATTCTGACTACCACCAGCACATACTTGTAAAAATTTAAACTTGGTCAAGAATATGTAGGATCAAGGGGTTGATTGTTGAAAGAGGCAGTTTACCATGGCCCTGACTGTCCCTGTACATCATTGCTGAGTGCACCTCTGAAGTAGCTAGTCATGTAGGTAACTAAGTTGGCCAAGGTGATCACAACATGACTCCTTTACTATTCAATCTCACGATAAGGGCAACTAGGTCAGCACCCACACCATGGAAGGCATGTGGAGCCACCTCTGGTCCATACATCACTCAGTGGGACCTGGGGACAAGGGAACCCATGCTATCGTGCTGTTAGTTTTGCTCTTTGCTGTGCTGTAATACTCTTGCTCTGATCCATTGACTTCTGTTGACTACTTGCAGCATGAATAAAGTAGTGGCAAACTAACCTGTTCATTTGTTTAATCACTGGAGTGGATTGAATTATGTCCCCCAAAAGATATGTCCAAGTCCTAACCCCAGTAACCATGAATGTGATTTGGAAATAGAGTCTTTAGAGATGTAATTAAGTTGAGGATCTCATGATGAGATCATCTAGATTTACGAGGTGTCCTAAACACATGACTGATGCCCTTATAAGAGAATGGAGAGGGAAATTTGAGGCACAGAAACACAGGGAAGAAGGCCATGTGAAGATGGAGGCAGAGATTGGGATAATGTTGCCAAAAGTCACGGAATAACAGGAGACAGCAGAAGCTGGATGAGGCAAGGAGAGACACTCTCCGAGAGCCTTTGGAGGGAGTATGGCCCTGCCGGTATCTTCATTCAGAACTTCCAGCCACTAGAACTGTGAGAGAATAAATTTAGACGTTGTTTAAGCCACCAAGTTTATGGTGATTTGTTATGACAGCCCTAGAAAACAAATTCAGTCTTCCCCTTTCAAATCTGCTTGCTATCCTTCATGAGGTTGGGGTTCTTCCTCATAAAGAATAAATACTTACTTCCATATTATCTATTGTTACCTCTATTACTCACTAAAATGCCACATCCATGAGGGCAGGGATGTTTTAAATTATTTATTTGCTTTTCTTTCCACAGTACCTACAAAAGGACCTGGTGACTTTTTTATGTTTAATGATATGGCTCCTCAGGATACAGCATCATTCAGATTCTTGCCAAAATCCAACTAAAATTTCAAATACGCATAGCATCTTGGTAATTAAGATCTTGTTATAAAACAAGAATACAAGAATATATGCAAAATTCACCACAACAAATATTGAAGTTATTCTCTTACAGACATATCTTGGAACCACAGATCTGAATAAACTACAGTACTCAAAACCATTTTTATTGGACAAACTGTATAATGACCTCACCTTCACATCCACAAATACTAAGAGAATTGTTGTAACTACTCAGGGCTTAAATAGAAGAGAAAAGTTTCTGTTGGCACTAACTTTGCAGCAGAGTTCAACTTCATACTGTGTTTCTCTGGAAGAATAAAAGAACGTTCAGGGGAACACAATTCTATATATTGAATCTCCATAAATCTCAATATAATCGCTACTGTAAAATGATGCATAGTTTTTCTAAACACTGAAATGCTGCTTCTGAATTTCCAAATTTTGTATAATTAATTACTGAAATATATCTGGTAGAGTTTATGAATAAACCAATGTTTTTCAGCCCAGCATGGGTAAAAATAGATAAGAAAGTATTTTTATCTATGTTGGTTTTGCCATAGAGGATCCTGGATTTCTACTAACACAACCACAGTCAAGGTAAGAAACCTTCCAATCCCTCTTCTACTATGTGCATTCCTTCCAAATATTTGCATATCTACTGAATAACCTAGTTTCATTATCACTTTAAATATATTAAGTGTTGGTGACTAATAGTTGGGGAAATTGTTTGATAATATGACATTTATAAGTAATAAAAATGTAAAATATATCATGGAATACATCTCTCCAAATAGATGAGATAAAACTATAAAATACATTAGGAATAATTTTCTCCAACACAGATATGAAACAACATCTAGCACAGTCCACATGTACTATTAACCACACCTGTGTATGTAGATGTGCTCATGTCATTGTCTTTTCTGTTTTATACACATTACACACTTGACAGCTAAAAGCTAAATACCACTTGCCCCTCCTAATAATGATTACCAAACTTTGAGTTCCATTTGCTGTTTTTTCTTGAAACAAAGGAGTTTATTTTTTTATTTACTTGCATTATATTTTCCTTGAAAAACTGCTTGTTGTAAAGAATACATTTGCTATTAATATTGCAACTCTTTGGAGTTACTGGAAAATAAATTTTCACTTATTGGAAACTCAATTCAAATTTTCTTAAGTGAAGAAGAAAATTCCTTGCCACACATAATTGAAAACCCCAGGGGTATCGTAATCCAGGCCATGCTTAAGCCAGAGGCTCATTAGGTCTCCTGGCCAGGTCCCCTCCATGCTTTAGCTCTCTCTTTCTCATGTAGCTCCAAGTGATGGTAAGATGCCTTTTACAGCTCTAAATCTATATTTTCTCAGGTTTAATTTTAACAGGCAAGAAAATGTGTCTCTAAAATGTCTAAGCATCATTATACTTAATTGTCTCTGATGTGGTTATTCGCCCTTCTAGTGTGTGTACCCAGAAAACTTAAATGTTTTGATGAGCTAAACATGAATCACCTACCCAACCTGGAGGTAGAGGTGGCATCAACCCTAACCACAAGATGTGACCTGAAATTTGGGGACGGAGTTGATCCTAGAGAAAAATCAATGGATGTTAAGTAGAAGCCAGGTGAATAGAGGTTAGGGGCCCCCAAAAATATCCACTAGGCTTTATAATACAAAATAGGTATTGAATCTCCAAAAGTATTTAATTTTATAAGTTTTGTCTTAATAAAATAGAGATTTATGTGTAGATTTTATATTTCTAATCTCAAATGGCCAGACTGTTATTCTAATAAAAAAAATTAGAAATTTTCTAATTGTCTTTATCATCTTGGAGTTCTCAATATTTGGCCTACCACATTGTCATATATATCTTGTGTATATGTAGCTCTGCATGTCTGTGTGTGTAAAGAGAGGGGAAAATGTTATATACAGATGTATTTCTCTAGTATGCATATAACAAGTAAAATAACTGGGCATATTCTTACACAATGTGTCACCCTGTCCATTTTTTAAAATTTGAAGGTGAGATTCATTTTCGGGTTATATCCCAATAAAAACAACTGTGTTTCTATGGTGAGGCAAACATTGATTATAGTATAGAATGTTTGGAATAAAAAGAGATAAAGATACAGAGCATAACATTGCCATTCTAGGGTAAATACATAATCAATGAGTATTTTGCAGAGGATGCTAACAGAAAACTTCCAAAATAGCAATTTGACACAGGCTTCATAATTAAAGAAACTAAGTTATATCATTACCATACACCAAGAATAATCTGAATTGGTGGATAAAGTCCCTAAAACAATATGGAAAGGTACTTTAATTTCAGTGTAAATAAATTTAGACAGAGAGGAACAACAGGATCTAAGGATACAGCCACTAGAATAAGGATACAGCCTTTCAGTCACAACATGACAATTCCTTTAGCTACACCAGCTAAGTATAACTGCCATCCTTCCAGGGGAGCAGTTAGGAGTCAGTAATTTGGGAGAGCCCAAGACTCCTTTCTTTGTGCTTTCCCCACCATTTCCACAGCACATGAACTTTTGCTGAGCATGTCTCCTCCCTAGGCTCACCAACAGTCATTAAATCCTTCCTTGAGACTGTATCATCAACCCAGGGACTTGTGGGATAGTAGACACAGATTGTAGTCTTGGAACCTCAGCTTTCTTGCAAGTATCTCTCCCCTAAAGCCACTGCTCTCTCCCTACCCCTGAGACACTTAAAGTCGTCTTGGAAAAGAAAAGAAAATTAGTGGCTTTCAAGAAATTTGTTTTCCCCAAGGAAGTACAAACTTTACCAGAAGCAAATGAGCTCTTGCCCTTATTCACACCGTATGAAAGTCTCTCATATCACTATTTTCCAAGTGACTGTTTCCTTTCATCTTTCTGATCTCAATCTGAATCATCATTTCCCAAGAGGAAGCAATGACATTAATCTACTAATTTGCAGCATTTAACAGAGTCATCATAACATACCTCTTTGTTGATGATTTGATTTGACTGTAGGCTTCATGAGGGCAGCTATTACATTGTGTGTCTTGCCACACTTCTATCCCCTATTATACTGTCTGTGTCTGAAACATACAGTAGATTGCCTAGCTCAACATTTATTCCAGATTCCTTCTAGTTTTCCCCCTTGAAATGCTAGCCATCTACATTTTCCTGAATCTGTTGTAGGTAGAGCTCCAGATAAGATTTAGATGCTGGAAAAGAGATGTGCTTAAGCCAGGCCTGGATTTGGAGCTGATTTCAGTGGGAAGAGAGGCAATAAGGAGTCATAGAGCTAGCAGATTCAGTCCTATGGGTGACTTCCTTAACCCCAGCTTGTAGCTAAGGTGGAGACCTCCTGGAGGCAGTGAATGGAACAGTGGTGTCTGGCCCCTGTATCTTCCCGATACCCTCCCCAAGAGGGTATCATTCTTTAGTTAGTCCTGTTCCATGGTAGTCTACCAGGAGTTGTTCCTGTACATCCAATGTAGAGTCTGCTCTCCTAATCCTTCCCAATCATCTGAGTCTTTGTACTACCTTTCTCTTATTATCTATTTTCTGATGCCTACAACCAAACTCAGAGTGTCACAGTATACAGTAGATGTTTGTTGAATGAATCAATAGACAAATGAAAGAGTAGATACTATCTGACTTTAAATGAAATTTCTTATATCTATAATAGATAAGATGAGATAACTTGCACTTTCTATAAAATTGTGTCAATATTCTTCTTTCATTCTTTGTAAATTATGTTACAAACACATGTGAAATAAATAATGAGATAGACTGCAACATTTGAAAATTCATACTGCCAATAGCACAGAAAAAGTTGAAAATCCTTTAACCTCATTTTGAAAGAATTCATTTATATTTCCTTTATAACTATTAAAACTAAAAACTGAATGAAATTGATTTTTTCTTACAATGAATTACATGCTAATAAGCAAAAAGTGGATAAGACAAACCTAATGAGAAGAAAGAATGAAGAAGCATTCCTCATACAGTACAAGTTAGGCTAATAAGCAGTGAGTCATTCAAATATAAAGACTAGAAAATGTTAAAACTCAGATAATCACCTGGGGAGAAGGACACATCTGGGTTTTAAAAATTTGTAAATCCAAATTTTCTTTTTCTCTGTACTGTATAGAGAACCAAAGGACATAGTGCTAATTATGAGATGTTCATTAATGTGGGTAAAACCCATTCCAGCTACTTGCACCCAAATCAGGCCAAACAAACAGTTTCTTTCAGAGAAATTGAATTAATTCTATCTGGCTTAAGGTAGGATAATTAATTTTAACTGGCTTAAGGTAAAATTATTCTTGTATTACAGACTCAGCCGGCTAATTATTTCTCCATATGCTACTGCTCCCCCACACCTGTCTCACCTTGCTGTGGCAGACCTCACACATTTCACTGCTCATTCTCCAGCCATCAAAGACACACCACTAAAACAGCCACCAACTGGCCCCCAGTGCAAAGAGAACCAGGTTTTCAAGCATTAGTGCAGTAGATTGGAAAATGAATTTCATTTGTGATATTTATTTAAATTAACTATGAAGTGTATAAAACATCCTTGAAAATAAATAATTGGAAATTACCATCAACAAAAGATGTTTATCCTAATTACTGTCCTCCCTAAAGTTACACACACACACACACAAATGCACACACCCCTCAATAATGCTAAATCAGGAATAACCTAAAGTCATTTACAGTTATCACAAAGGATATTGCATGTATTTTGGGAACATCTATGCTGACTTGTGGTCCTCCACATTTTAGTGCATGTAAAAATGACTTGCTGCTTGTTTTAAAATACGTACATTCCTTGTTCCCAAGTTACATGCCTACTAATTCAGAATTTTTATTTTCAGAAAGTACCCTCTCTACTACAGATAGGACCATGATCCAACTTTAAGGAACACTGCTCCAGGAGATAAGATATCTAATCTATTTATAAATTCCTTCTCTTCACCACGTAAATTCTATCAAACGTGTGAAGTAACATGATTTCAGAATAATAGAAAATGAGCTGAATGTGAAATATAAATGTGATCTGTAATCATTCCTTTTTAATTGACTTCCTATTCACTTTGCATTAAAATAGAACAACCTCACAAAAGAAAAACAGAAGGAAATATGTAATGGAAAATTCAATCAAAGTTGGTTAAAAAACAAAGTGATGATTCTTGTTAGTTACTGATGTATTGATGCTTCCTCTACTCTGTTTTCCTAGAATTGAGAGAGAATTAGAAAGGCTGCCAAATGCTGTGGGGATTTAAATACCATTAAATTAAGCATAATAAAATGATAGGGAAACAGAAAGTGATGGCCAGTAGCAGAGAAATATGAAATGAAAAATCTCTCAATTATGTCAACAACCATATTAAATTTAACCGTGTAAATTAAAAAGAAATAAATCCAGAAAGTAGAAAGAGTACACTAAACTGTGTCAGAAGCCAACAGCTATTTTACTGAAAATAAACTGAAATTCCAAAGAAATATTACATTGTCCTCATAATGCCCCAAATTAGTGTCTTAATTTAAACCTAGTAGCTAAATTTTGGAAAACATAATAGGATCACGGAATTTTTGGTGCTGGAAGAATCTCAGCCATTTATTCCAAATTCTTCTCTTAAAAGTTAGGAAACTAAAGCACAAAGAGTATTTCTTGGCCAAAATCACTCAAATACTGAGCATGCACCTTGGATAAGGGTTTCCCTCTTTCATTTGCTAGCCTCCAGTCCCATTTTCCTGTTATAAATAAGTTGAATCACACATTTCGCAGTTACCACTTTCATTGCATAATAATATGGCGTACTCTAGGGCCCTTTATAAAGGCATTTATTCCATTCATGAGGCTCTGCCCTCAGAGCTAATCACTTTCCAAAGTCCCCACCTCCAAATACTATCATGTTTGGGATTAGGTTTCAACATATGAATTTTGGAGGGACACAAAGAGTCCGCATATCTCAATACTTCCGAAAGTCATCTACAGATTCAAGAGAGTCCCTATCAAAACCCCTATGGCATTTTTTGCAGAACAGCTGATCCTCAAATTCATATGGAATTTCAATTGGCCCTGAATATCTGAAATGATATTGAAAACGAAGAACAAAGTTGGAGGACTCACGTTTCCTAATTTCAAAACTTAGTCAGTAACCAAAACAATATAGTACTGGCACAGTGGTAAACATGTAGAGCAAGGGAGTATAAACGAGAGTCCAGAAATAAACCCATACATCTCTGAGCAACTAATTTTCAACAAAGGTGCAAAGACTATTCAATAGGAAAAAAAATAGTCTCTTCAACAAATGATGCTGGGGCAACTGGACATCCATATGTAAAATAATGAAGCCGGACCCCTATCTTACATTATGTACAAAAATTAACTCAAAATGGATCAATGATCTAAATAGAACAGGTAAAATTATAAAAATCTTAGAAGAAAACAACAGAGGTAAATCTTCATAACCTTGAATTTAGCAATGGATTCTTAGAAATGACACCTTAAAAGCACAAACACCAAAAGAAAAAATGGATAAACTGCAATTCATCAACATTAAAAATTTCATCAGAGACATTAACAAGAAAGTGAAAAGACAACCTAAAGAATGGTAGAAAACGTTTGCAAACCATGCACCTGATAAGGGTTTAGTATCCAGAACATATAAAGTACACTTACAACTCAACAACAGAAAGGCAAACAGCCCTATTGAAAAATGGGCAAAACGCTTAAATAGACAGTTCTCTGAAGAAGATATTCAAGTGGCCGAGAAGCACATGGAAAACTTTTCAACAGCATTATTCATGACGGAAATGCAAATCAAAACCAGAACAAAATACCGCTTCACACCCACTAGGATAGCTATAATTTAAAAAAAGACAAAAACAAACCCAGAAAGAACAAGTGTTGCTGAGGATATGGAGAAATAGGAACTCTTACACATTGTGCTGGGGATGTAATGGTTCAGTCACTGTAGAAAAAAATGTTGTTGGTTCCTCTGAAAGTTAAACATAGAATTACCATATGACCCAGAAATTCTACTACTAGATGCATACCTACAATAATTGAAAGCAGGTACTCAAATAAATACATGTACATGCATGTTCATAATGGCACTGTTCAAAAAAGCCAAAAGATGGAAACAACTCAAGTGTCCAGCAGAGCATGAATGGACAAACAAATTGTGGTGTATTCATATTATCAAATACTACACTGCCCCAAAAGGAATGAAGTCCTGATGCTTCTACAACGTGCATGAACCTTGAAAACCTTACGCTGTTAAAAAGCTAGACATGAAAGGTTACTTGTTGTATGATTCCATTCACATGAAATATCCACAGTAGGTAAACCCATAAAGACAGAAAGCAGATTTGTGGTTGCTAGGGGCTTGGAGGAGAAAGGAATGGGGAGTTACTGTATCATGCCGACTGGGTCTTTTTTGCAGATGATGAAAATGTTTTGGAATCTGTTAGATGTCATGGTTGTGTAACGTCGTGAATGTACTAAATGCCACTAAGTTATTCACTTTAAAATGGCCAATTTTATGTAACATGATTTCACTTTAAGAAAAAGAAAGAAGAAAAAAACAGTGAATGTCTCAGACCTAATAAAGTTATCTGAGTCTTCTACTAATCTTATAAATTTATTTTTAATTTGAATTTTAGTTTGAACTTTAAAGAAATAATATAACCATAGTGTTTTATGTCACTTTAAATAAGAAGCTAAATGTTATTTTTCATCATTGTTTTAAATCAAGCTAATATAAATCAACTAATAGCAGCTATGTGAACTGTCAATCATTTTATAATAATATAGTGGATTATTAGTAGCATGCTAGTCATATCAAACAAAAAAATGATATAATTTCATATCTGAATGTCACGATTTACATTATAAAATTTCATGAAGTTCTAATTCTGTAAAATATAAGTGACCTGAAGTGTCAAAATATGCATCTTTGTTTTAATTGGCTATGGGATAAAATTCCATTTATCCGATACAAACGAAGGAGATTTTAAAGGATAATATAAACCTCCAAGAACTTTACAGATCTTGTTGCCTTCTAACATTTACCTTGTTAATAGAATAAAAAGGAAAGCATAAGAATTAAAGATAAATCAAAGTATACTATGAAATTTAAATAATTAAAATTGAAGCATAAGTACATGAATTTATTTATCTATTTGACACACATTTATGGGGAACTGCCAAACACTGTAGCAGAGACTGAGATTTAACATTAATAATTTTAATTTAACAAGACATGATAGCATTTAGTGTTTTAGTAAGAGAAAGTGAAACTCCATCCAATAATAATTTATTCCTAGAAATAATGCATCATATATATAAAATCTTATTTTTATAACTTTGCTTCAGTGGAGAATCATGAAACAGGAAGAAAAATAAAACTCTTATTTTAGAATTAAATTTGTAAAACTAAATACATTGTGTGTGTGTGAATGTGTGTGCATGTATGTGTGTATTTGAGAGTAGGTGAAAACAATCATATCAGAGTAAATACCACCCTATTTTGAAGTATATTGATTTATTTCAATCCAGTGGGGAACTTCCAGTAGATATCTTCTGTATGACATTAATAAATGGTACTTAAGAGTCTTTATCTTTGCTAACTTAGGAAATTCTAGGGCAAAAGAACATTATTCTGCTCAACCCACACAATCTCATTAATTTTTGTTAAAATGTATACAAAATCATGGATGTTTTCTAAGTTTTGTGAAATAACTATAAATTCACAAAAGACAGACTAGTGTTTTGCTGTGAAAAAGACATTCTTTAAAATAAATTATTTTTATTTTTATAAACAAAATATAACTAATTTCACATATAAAAGGGTTAAAATTTTCCATATATCTAAAAGTCTCTACAACACATAAATTTTTACCAATAGCTACATTGAAAATTAAAATTTCTAGTGTATCCCATATAGCAAAGATATTTAAGAACAATTAAAGAAAAACATGAAATGATCCTATTTACATCAAATATACTATTCTACATTTAAATGATTACTATTTTACAAGAGTAAAGGCACAGATATATATTATTGTTTATTCTTAAATTACTTAACTTATGAGTAAAAGAAGAATTTGGAAGAAAAACAATGAATGGGGTGAACTTAACAAAACCATAGGTTTGCCTGCTAAACCACTGAATGGAAATAAAATATATTTGAATATAAAGTTCTAAAAGAAATAAATATAATGCCATTCCTTGACTCTTTACTGTCAGTAAAGCAAATTCATTAGGAATTGACTTTGATGGCCTTTCCACTTTGAGATTAATTCATCATTTTCCTGAGACACATCAATTACCACCCTGTCACATTAACTTTCTGAAAATGACCCAGTATGTGACCTGAATGAAGGGATTCAGTTGCCAGAAGGATTTAAGAAAACAAACTTCCAAAGCATTTCGTGAGAGGCATGTCGACTAGTTCATGGGGCTTTACCCAGTGGAATACTGACCACTATCTCCAATAACTTTTCACTTTAAAAAAGTATTATTCACAATGGAAAATGCATATACTGTGTATCAACAGAAGAATTAAGTCTTACAAACACAAGATTCTGTGCCATATGCTAAATAAAGCAAATCAGCATTTACAGGCTATCATATTTAGAAAAATGGTTGGGAATGGCAATTCTACTTTTCCCCATTACAGCAAACTCAGGACTATTTTGATAAATATTAGGTTACATGTGTTTTTCCCTTTTTTGTTATTTTGGTATCTTCTTACTGGATAGTGGGCACAATCCCCACTTTTCATTTCCTTTTCTCTCATTTGTCTTCTCTTCTCTTATTGTCTGTCCTGAAAGTTCAAAGAAGTGAACAAAGACAAGAACGGGTGGGGTCAGAGCTCAGACAGGGTTTAGGATTAGTGAAGTCCTTACAGTTTTGTTTTTTCTTTTCACCAAGCCCTGGGGAAGATGTTCTCTTCTTAACCCAAAGGGTTAACCTTTTTTTCTTGAAACTCCCTTGTCTCTGTGCTTCTCTCTTAGGCATGGTCCACCTCTCATATGCCAATGTGAGATATCTGCTCATATGGCTTTCTGGAGACTAGCTTTCCTTCTCTCTATGCACCTCTGTGGAAAACCATCCACCCTCAGCTCTCCAGTACTGTGATTCATGCACACAACTGATTACTTCTCTTATACTACAAATACCTCTATTCCTTTTTATGTAATTCATTCATTTCATGAAGATTTTTTAGGACCTTGTGTGTGAAAGGAAGTGTGCTAGGTTATGGGGATACAGAGGCTAGCTAAAGAAACACCATCCTTCATGGATCTCCTAGTCACATGCAACAAAGACACTAATCAAAATATCTCATAACAAATAACTGCAAAAATGGCAAGAGCTATCTGACCTGGTCAGGTCGATCAGGAAAGGCTTTCCTGAGGAAGCAAACCCTAGTTAATATCCAAAGAATTATTATTGAAGAATGCCACAGGGAGGGAAGAGGACTGTAGCAGTCTGCCTGAGAAGGGCTGCCGGAACCTGAAGCTAAAGCAAGGCTTCAAACAGGGAAAGAGGCTGTAGGAGAGCACTGGGGTCAGAATGTATTGTAGGCTGCTCTGTGAAACATGGTGCCCACTGTACTTCAGATGTATCCTGTTCAGATTAATACGTGCTTGTTTAACATAACCACCAACTTTGGATTTAGGAAAAGGGCCTGTATGTATACGGAGGTTGTCAAAGGGAGAAAATGGCTCAAACCACTGGCCAATACAATGTTTAGGATTCAGAGAGACCAAGATACCATGCTGTTCTTTGAACTTCCCACCTCTGCAGAGTCGTAACTTTGCCTAAATGGATACATCTACCTAAGTTAATTATTGGCTTAACTGATAGGTGCATGAGCTTGATTATCCCAGAGAAATCTGGTGATGGAATAAATCTACACAGAAATGAGACTGTTCTCCCTGGAAAGAGCAGTCTATGCAAAGGCCCTGGCGTAGGAGAAAGTACAAAGAGGTTCAGGGACTAAAACGCGAGAGTAGGTAGAGAAAAGTAAGCAAAGAAAATAACTCTGGTAGCAGATTAGAAATGAATTGCAAGAGGGTGATTGGCTGCAAGGGTGCAGAGAAACCACTAATAATTGCTGTAGTCTATGCCCTTGCGAGGGTTCAAGTGTGATCTGTGGACCAGCCGCATCAGCATCACCTGGAAGCTTCAGAGAAATGCAGAATCTCAGGTCTTTCTCTAGACCTGCTGAGTCAGAAAGAATCAGAACGGGGTTGAGAGTGCAGTATATTTGTATCTTTCATTGATAACAGGAAGCTATCCATCAACTTCCAGAAAATATGATCTGAGCTACTTTATGGGCTGAGGGTAATTAAAGTGAAGTGTTCATCAGAAAGGTTGTCTATTCGGTTCAAAGTGACAGCCATGGTGGCCACACCCCCCATGAGTTTCAGGAAAGAACTTCCACCTATGATCCTAGAAATTAGAGGCAAAAAAATATCAGACTGAGAAGACATGGGCATGCCTAAGTAATATGGAAGAAATACTGAGAATTTGGATAAAATCGGATTTAAAAATTTGGATAAAAATACAGAAACAGAGAATATGTGAGAATGTAGAAAATTTTGCAGTCCTAATAGAGGGGAAGGATTCTTCTTCGCAGGACAGCTGTTTCATCTGTTTTTACTTCTATTAACCACCTGATAGTCAGCACTTGGCCTCACCTCCTATTTGGTGTGCTTTTCTCCAGCACCTCCTACTCTGGGTCTTGAGCTAAACCAACAGCACTGGCAGTTCCAGGAACCTTGAGAAATATTCAGAATCCCAGGCCCCACGCAGACCTACTGAGCCAGAATCTGCATTTTAAGAGATCCCTAGATTATTCCTTTGTACATGGCCTTTGGGTATGCAGATTAAAGTATCTCAAATGCAACTGCCAATCCCTGAATTTCAGATAAATAAATACAAACTAAATATCATAAAAAAGTTGTGATTCTTGATTTGAATGATATAATCTAACAATGCAATTGTTCAGAAATATAATTATTCTTAATGAGCCAATCCCATGTAAACCCCAGCGTCATTCATATTTCCTATGCTGCTGGTTACGACAGAAATGTGCCACTAGTTTATGTCAAGGAAACCCTAACCAATCTGTAATTTTATAATTTCTACAATGAATGAGTACTTTGACTTATAACCTAAACCTTATGCAGTATAAACTTCTGGGTAGGCCCCTGATATTTCGTAAATTTATTTTTGACAGTTTATCAACATTACAGTGGTAGACAAAGAACTAGTCACACTATAAGTATTATAATTTATAATATATGCAATCAAGTTAATTATTGGTAAATGAGATATAATGCCAGCTATGACATGACTTCAGTTTTCTTTTCTAGTCCCTAACTTTAGAAGTTTTCTTTACAGATAAATTCCTTCCTCTGCATGTTAGGCCTTTTGTGATTTTCAGCTTATCATTAAACTTCTGTTTCTGCCCTTGTTCCCACCTCACTCCAGAGAATATCGTCGGCCTCAGGTTGTAGATTCTGGGATTCATAACTTTGAACAATAGAAGATGAACCCCTGGAAGTTTCTGCTCAGGAATTTCCCCCTCATGTTTCCAGGCCTACCTCAGCAAGAATAGTGTCATGAAATATCATCTTAGTTTCGAGCTTCATTAATGTTAGGCTGCTCTCAGCAAACACTTTGAAAATAGTTTAGGAATTAATCATTATTATCATTTTAATTTATCTTTGTAGTATACAAACCATAAATAATTTCCTCCATTTTTAAGTCATTTGTTTTCACCCCCATGATAGAGAATATACTGATTCTCCTCATCATTATAAATTCACTTATTTACCCTTTTTGTCTTAGTGCAAAACTCTCCTTGTTTGACTCAAGTGTTTAAACAAAGACTATCCTGAACAAATATATAAAATGACTAAAATAAAATAGCAGTCTTCCAAATAGTATGCAAACTTAATGTTATGACTACTTCTAGATATTGAATCTTAAGACATCTAACATGGTATTATTGTATATAACTTTCAACTTTAAGAAAATCTAAAGTTTTTGTTTCTTTTTCTAAATAGATGATGATATAATACATAATTCCTAAATAGAACTACTGACTAACATCAGAATGTTTCTCATCTCAATAAAATTCATAACTTTGATGTAGTTTCTGTTTGTTGATTAATACTTAACTTTTAAATGGTTATTTTATTCTGTGTGTCTCTTTTTCAAACCTAAGTACAAATATTAATATCAGCTAGACAATTATTTTTGTATCTAGCAGATTAGTTTCAAACAAAAACTTCTAACACTCTAGCTAATTTCTGGACGCCTCTATAGTCTCAAACCATAATTTCTCTATTTTTTGAATTATCATGTCAGGGTATGTTCAGGTTTTTCTTTTTCAAAGAAACACATAAGGCCATTCAGGCAATGTCTATTATCAGCTGCATTCAAAGGACTAGTCAGTTATGTCCTCAAATTGTGCTGAAATCCTAGGAGAAATATGGTGCATGCACCTACATATACAATGTTAAAGAATTATGTTTTGTGGGTCATAAACTTATTTTCATTCAAAAACTATTTACTCCATATCTGCTGCATACTGGGTGCGGGAAGTGTCAATGAAGTCCCAAAAGGAATGACAATTGTTTCCCTGTAGGGAAATAGGACTAGTAAAGAGATACCTGTATAGTAATTGATAGGAAATCTTGCTGAGAAATCAAAGAAGTGATTTCCTAAGTGTTTTAAAATAATTGGCATTATTTAGGGTAGACTGTCTAGACCACATTAGAAACCCAAGTGGAAGATCCCACCTAGAGGGTTTTGTGTGGCCAGAACGATGTTTTTAATACCTTGAATATGCATGCCTTCCGGAGAGGCCCTGCTCTCCAGCTAGCCACCTTTCGCCCTGCACCTGGCTCTGTCACATTTTTATACTTAGCTCCTTCCATGCCTTTAACCATATGAACCACTGGTCCAGAGCAGGCATCAGCAAGCTGACACCCATGGGTGAAATCCAGCTCCAGAACTGTTTCTGTGCCATCCACGCACTAAGGATGTTTTCTACATTTTTGAAGGGTTAAACATTTATAAAAATATGTAACAGAGACATATGTGGCCTAAATCACTTAAGATGTTTGCAGTCTTGACATTTACAGAAAAAGTTTGCCCATCCCTAGTCTAAAGTAACGCTGCCCAAGTGTTAACACACTCATACATAGAATTATTAAGCACGCACATCAATTACTTGACGCTGTCAGGGAAAATTGTCAAAGACATTGGGAAGGGCAACGAAGATTCCTGGCAGTTGTTTCTAACACATTCCTCCAGGTAGGATTTTCTGATTCTATAGGCAATGCAACTTTCAGTGTCTTTAAGCTATTTTGTACACAATTCTGTAATTTCTAGGTAATCCATAGCAATGCGAATGTTTCTTGTCCACAGAGGTGCAGATTAATTTTGTCTGGCAGTGGTTCAATTGATGGCCCTATACACTGTGGAAAAGCCAATTTTGCATCTATTTAGCAAATTCTTTTCAGCATTCTGAGTTGCCCAGTTGTCTGATATTTAGCTACCTCTTTCAGCTGCTGTAGTATCTTACTGGTTTCTTCAGTAATAAATGGATTAAATAAAATCTTTGTCATATGTTCATTTTATGTTTATGTGAGATTTATGAGTTTACCATTTCTAAAATTACCCTTTAATGATATATTAATTTAATTACATTATACAGATATGCTATTGTACTAATAGTATATATGTAATAAACCATAATAAGATGGAAACTCAGAAAGTATGAGCTAAAAAAACATAAGTCTTTTTATACCACAGTGGGACATGTATACCTCACTTTAATCACTATAATTTTTAATGTACTTCAATATTTTAGTTACTTTGATCTTGTAAAAGAAAACAAAGAACGTTTTTTAACAAATATTTCAGGTAATTAAATTCAAATTTGCTGAATGCACTGGATGTTTTTAAAAACATTAAATTATATTAATTATCCCAACGTGTATATTTCTGCATTTTCATAAGTATAGTGGATTTTTCTTAAACGTTGGATGGAAATGTACAGACTAATGACTAAGCACCACGTGTATAATGAACTATTGGCTGTGGAGTCAGAGTTTCAAATGTAGCTCCATTATTCTTCTCTTAAAACATACACTTAGATTCATTTATGTTTTCATAATGCTAGTTCGCACGTATCTTTGCCATTATTTAAAATGCCGCTTCCTTCTGAGAAGAGCACTCATTACTGCCACAGAAGGTTATCAGATGTCAGTTGTTTTGTCAATCACACTAATGCCATGGAACCATGGAACAGTGCCACTATTACCGAAAGCAACAACAAACCAAAATATCCACATGCGGTGATTGTTCTAGAAAAGTCTATGCTAGTGGTTTATGCTTTAAAAGTAAATTGCTACTACCAGAGTGGTAATTTTCCAATTTACCCATTAAAAGTTCAGATGCACTGCGGTTTTTTTCTCTAATTGTAAAAGATTGATGTGCACATATCCTTAAACATAGGATATAAAAGCAACTACTAGATGGGGATTTATGTGATGAGGTCACTCATGTAAAGAAGAATCTGTCTTTAAATTAATAGTGCCATATAAAATTGAAAGGCATTTTCCTTAAAAATGTATTTCCTGTAACACTAAAACCAAAAAAATCATATGCTACGCTATGTAAAAGTCCTCTCCTCCTGTATAAGAAAGGGTTTATAAAACTTTCTTTGAACAATGAGATTGTTAAAACTCAAGAAATTAACAAAATTTATTAATGTGAAGATTTCTATGAGCAGCAGATAGATTTGTATATCCCAGAAACATTTTTAAAATGTGATTAGATGTAAATATAATGTGGCAAGACAACTTACATCTCTTTTAGAGACTGATAATGAGTGTTTACAGCTGTGTCTCTTACAAGCCAGCACCTACTTCCACTGCCTCCCTCATATACAGCGCTTATATGCATATAGATATATGATACTTCTATGCATTTGTATACATGTTACTCCTACATAGTACTTATATACATAATTTATATACATATAGATTAGATTTTATTGAAATAATGTTAAAACTACAATTTGGCTTTGCGATATAATAACATCAACACTAGTCCCTGGACTTTGGTATGTTCTATATGTAGCTTTGATTCATTTGGCATTTGGGGACTTCTGAATCTTGAAATTTTGATCTTCTGTGGGATTCTCCCTGGTACTAAGGATTTTGACCTACAGCTTCTCCAGGATAAGTAACTATTTTGGTTCAAGCAGTGAGTCTGAATTCTTAATGAAGAGGGTAAAAATCACTAACACCTCCTTCCTGCCATCAAAATGATATACACTTAAGAAATAGTCTTCTGGTTGATGAGCATACCCACTGATTTGGTCGGATGTTCTAGAATTGTCCCATTTTGCAAGTTTCTGTCTAGTTCAACGCTGGAGAACCACACTGGTCCCAAAGACCCCAGGTCTGAACTCAATGTAACCTGTTGACAGGACATGTCAATTCGCGTATTTGCCAGCTCCAATCAGCCCTCGTATCCTAACTTACATACTTTGTTATAACATTTTGATATAACTAGAAAGGC
This sequence comes from Tapirus indicus, assembly GCA_031878705.1. Lineage (NCBI taxonomy): Eukaryota > Metazoa > Chordata > Mammalia > Perissodactyla > Tapiridae > Tapirus > Tapirus indicus. Next base: position 9,575,456 of record CM062917.1, read on the forward strand.
AACAAAATGAAATAAAATGAATTTCTTTTTCACTCATATTCCCATTCCACTTTATTCCTAGCAATCATCACAATGTATTATTGATAATAATTTGTGTCTATATCTCCCTTTATAGACTCTAAGCCCATGCTGGGCAGGGATAATGATTCATTAATCTTCACATCACCAACATCTACAGCAGCAACTGACACAGAGTATAACATAAATGAGTGCTAATTCTGTTCAAATGAATCAAATAAAACAGGTATTTTGATGATCAAAACTTGTTCCAGAGTTGAAATAATCCTGTGCTTTCACAAGTAGAAATCTGCAAAATATTCTCTGCAGATTTATCAGTTGTATATGTCAGAACCAAATACACCATTATGGATGGTTTACAAATGCATGTAATAGAAAACTGTGGTCACTGACTATAACATTTAACTTCAGATATTTGCATTGCCAAGTCATGAAACACTACTGCAACGTAATCTTGCATTTGCAATAAATCCCTAGAATCGCACAGAATAAGGAAAAGTGATATGGAATTCAATTTTTCTGGCCATTTGGCTTTTAGAGCTCAAATGAGTATGAACTACTTATGTAACTCAAAAATATGAACTTATCAAAATCACTTTTAACTCTCTGTTAAAGGAATTGAGTTAAAAAATAGAATTGTGCGTTTTGATGGACGAAACAGAAATGAGATAGTTATGTTTTGCAGCATGTTGACAATAAAACACATAAATTACAACTGCCATTAAGAAAATATTAAAAAATATAAACCTATTTATCAAAAAATCCCATCTATAGTAGTAACTATGTCCATCAGCTTGAAGATAAAACAATTCCAAAACAATCTAAATTTCCCAAAGTCAAATTTTGAATTTAATTCTAGTTTTAACGTTTATGTCATAGCCTACAAGAGCTATTTGCAACATGATGCATTTAGTTGACTCAAAAATAAATTTTATGAAACCAACTAAAAAGGAACTAGAGAAGAGTAAACTTCAGCAAATGTAAATGTTTACGTGGATACGTACCATAGCTACTGACAAATGCTTATTATATGGTTGCCCAAACTAGTGGAGAAATATACATATTGAAAATAAGATCAATTGCTTGGAAAACACTGAGACAAAGCTATAACACGAAACCAAAACCCCAAAGATCCATTCCTTACTTCATTTTTTTATTCCCTTTGGAAAAGCTTGAAACTGTCAGATTTGTGATATTCTAACTCTTCTATACAAAATTTGTCATACTCTGATTTCATATGCACGAACAACATTCACTCATCTTACAGTGGGAAAAGGAGCAATCTATCAGATATTAGATAGCACAAAAAGAAATATTCAGATTTGGAGGTGTGCAAAAGTTAGGGCAGCATCTGCCTGGGCATCAGGGAGGAAATAGCCAGTGAGAACACCTCCTTCCAAGGAGCACCCATACCTTGTTTTTTTCCTGCAGTTCAATTTGTGAAGTCTTGAAATCAGGACGTTGAGAGTTTGTACTTAAGCTGTTTTTCCTGTCCAGGAGCTCTTCCATTTCTTTCACCTGGACCTTTAGCCTTCTATTTTCTCTCTCCAGTCCTTGTTTCTCTGTTTCAAGTAGTTCCCTCTTGTCCCATTCCGAGGTGTTTTCAGCCTGCAATCTCTCTAGCTGAACACAGAAAACACAAAGCAGCAGCATGTAGCATCTGTAATGGCCCAAAGGCAATGCACTCGGCAAACAGGCCCCACTAAGAAAGATTCACGGATATGTCCACTTATACAACTTTTAAAAAGAAAACTGTATTTATCTGGAAAAGTTGAGAACAACACAAAGGTCCTAAACACTAAGCCATGCCTCAGATAATATACAGCTTTTTTCTTGGTTCATGCGACTATAACCATACAAACCGCATTTGTCATATAAATATGTTAAGTGAAAAACAGATGATATTTTGCCAACAATCTCCACTCAACATTTGTCAGTTGAGAAGGCACAAAATAATTTCTTGGGCAATTTTGATTGGATGGATATAGTTCATGTATTTATTCAGTCATTCATTCATTTATTGACTATATCTTTCAACTTTGAGGCACTATACTAGTCATTGCGAATAAAGACAAGTGAACGAAATAAAATACTATAAATTCTGTGATTAAAGTACTATAAAATATAGTCAAACTCACGTGAGTGAGTGGCCAATTTGATTTTTAGGAAATAGAGGTTTATAAACCAGGGTCAGTGAGCCAAATCTGGCCCACCTATTTTAGTATGTTCCACAATAATGGTTTTCTTTTTATAATAGTTGAAAAAAACCAAAAGAAGAATACTATTTCTGACAAATTAATGTTATATACAACTCAAATTTCAGCGCCGAAAAGTCGTACTGGAACACAGCCACACTCATTTGTTTACATATCGCTTATGACGGCTTTCACACCTCAGTGGCAGAGGTGAGTTGTTGGGACAGAGACCACATGGCCTGCAAAGCCTAAAATACTTACTATCTGGCCCCTTACAAAAAAAAGTTTGCTCACCTCTACCTTCGTCCCATGGTTCCCAACCAAGGCTGCTGTCTTGGGGAGGTATTTATAATTGCCAACAGCCAGAATCGACCTCTAGAAGTTCAGATTCAATTGATTTAGAGTAATTGTAATGTCTTGGTCAGTTTTTATTGCTTTAACATTTTTATATTTAGATTTTAAAGAGGCAGTATCAAACGTGCTTATTTTCTGCAGTTTTATTATGTTCAAATGTTTGCTCATTATTATAGCAAGGTTGATTATTTTTTTTCTTGTTCTGTATTTTGTAACTAGAAATGATTAGCAGCTTTTTAGTTCTAAATTCTAATCTTGAGCTTGAATTCTATTCCTGACTTCACCATTATTCTGTGGATAAATTCAGTTGGGTAACTTCACCCCCACAATGTGGATGATTTATTCTCCAGTCTGACAGGGTAAAGGAAAAGACAGGATTTGTGAAAAGAAAAATTAATTAAATTGATTGGAAAGCACTTTGCATTGCAATGTACTACTTCAAGAAGAAACATGGTGGTGATATAATTTGACAAAAAGAGTTATGTATGCATTTCTCCCATATATTTGGGCATATGTATATCTGAATGTCAAAGTTATTCGTGGCATAAATCTGTACAGTGAAGCAACTCTTCACAGTAGGAAAACGAGCAGACTTCAGTCCTGGTTCTGTCATTTACTCATTAGTTGATTCTAGACAAGACATTTATTCCTTCTGTTCCCCAGTTTCCGTAATAAAATCAGGATGATAATACCAGACCCACCAAATTTGTGGTACTGTATAGACTGAATGAGATCAGTTATTCAAAATGTTTTGTAAACTATGCAACATGATTAAAACATGAGGCATTTTTATACTATTTGTTAAGGATAAAAATTGGAAATTCCTTGTTTCTACATTGGTAATTTTAAATGGCTTGATTACAAAGTATTGAATACTATTGTACTATTATATTTTTCACGTCCTTTTAAATGCTAAAAGATAAATCAACTTGGCCAACATTAGGAAAAATGTTAGACTTCAATATCTTTGGAAATGAATTTTGATTTAAAAAGAGTCTCCAAACTGCTTTTTCATATACATATAATTGTACCATTATTGTAGAAAATGTTCTGTTCCCAAATCAAGGAGTGGCTCTGGCTTCTAAAAAACAGGAAACCAAACTTACATCTTGGCACTAGACCTTGCTTATCAATTAAATATAGTAAACTAAGGGATCAAATTTTAGATGATGTGGTTTGACATTTGGGGTGCCTATTTGGGGATATGAGGTGAAAATAGTATTTCACAATTCAATTTAGAACATGACATTGCTTTAATTATTAAGATTAATGCTTAAAAATTTCGACTAACATCACATCACTTATCAGAATGAAAATAATAAAGCTATAACAAAAAGTCATCAACTTAGTGATGAAAAATTAATTTAGGAGAATGAATGTCTTTTTGGCCAAGGACAAATATGATGTTGTGTCAAAGCTTTATAAAATTGCAGGCATTTAAAAGAAATTACTGAAGTCAATTTTATACCTAATAACAGATAACAGGTAGAACTAAGGTTTTAAACAAGTAATATATGGTCTGAATGAATAAAATCTAAATCTTAAAAAAATAATTAAAGGAATGATTTTAACAGTAGTAACAAAACTTAAATAATGATGTCAGATTATTTACTATTTGCAGTTTTTTTAATTGACATACCAATTGTTTGATAAATTTACATATACAACACATATCAAAAAAGTGAACATTCTGTGAAAATTGGAAACGTCAGAAAAAAATTAAGCAGTGTTATTTTTGTTTTCGTTTTGCCAAATTTTTTCTTATCAGATCACTCTTTTCCAAGAATGATATGAAAATCCACTACCTTAAAAGCCATTCAATTGAAGGCAACTTAAAATTATGAAAGAAAAATCAAGTACTATTTTACCTTTCAGAGTTTGTCATAAGCAATTCTAATAATGTTATCAAATTGACATGGAATTCCACTGGTTTGCTTCCAATGATCAAGAGAAAAATCCTAAAATATTTTAATTTTAATTCTAATATACTATGAAGTTTAACTAATAGTAGGTACTAGTGTTAATTGAATTTCATGTAGTATAGGAATTATTGAAAAATATTTTCTAAAATTTTAATGTAAAAGTATGTTCTAATCAGAGTAATCACTAAAAAATTTATTGATTTAATTACCTCCAATATTATACATATTGAACATTGAAAAAATATATAAATGTTCAAACATTTAACCGTTTAACAGATATTTATTGAGTTCCATTTATACGTCAGAAACTAAAGAGTACTGAATGTACTATTGTCAAAATACAAATAAATATATAAGCATAAATTGGGCAGTGTTTCATGAAGGAGGAAAATCTGTGGGTGCTATGAGAAAGACCTGCAATAAATTAGGTAATCAGAGAAGATTATTTGAAGACACAACATTTAAGTGGAAACCTGAAGTCTAAGAGGCAGAATCAAGGGAAGATTGTCCCAATAAAAGAAACAGGAAATAGATTTGAACATTATGGGAGCCAAGAGCCCAATAATGAAGCATGAGTATTTGGGGAGAAGATGGCATGAAAGGAACTTGGACTAACAAGCACTGGTTCTCAAAAGTAAATGTGACTATAAGAATCACTTGAGTTGCTTGTGAATAATGTAATACAGGGATCATTCCCCAGGGTAGAATATTGGGTCAGTTCTAAACATATTCATCTGTTAACTCAATCTGCATCACTTGTCATTGCTTGATACTGTTGAAAGGACATCAAAGATTCTAATCAACACATTAACAAGAATGCAAGTTTTGTAAAACCAGAACGTTGTCATTTTGCTCATCAGCCTGGCACCTGACACATGCTGTGTAGAGGCTCCATAAATACCTGTTGAAGGAAGGAGAAACTACATAATGCTAGTCTCTAGGAAAAAGCTTCTCTGCATTTCAATTACCACAATTAGATGCAAAGTGAAATTAAGATAGCATCCTAGAAGAGCAAGTTGTTTAACTTACCATTACCTCACACCAATAGGATTTCTCACTACATTTACTCTTAATTCATATTGCTCTTGTCATAGCTGCATTGCATTTCATGGTAAGTAAACACAGTGAGGGAAAGAGGATTTTCAGTAAAATGATCTAGAGTTGAGTCCCAATTCTTTTTATCCTGAGAGCCTCAATTTTTCATTTATAAAATAGGAAAAACATTTCCTATAGCCTAGTGTTATGAGACAGAAATTATATTATTTAGGGGAAATATTTATCAAGCTTCCAAACTCAACACAAATATTTCCTGTTATAAATTTGTTTTCTAAAGAACAAACATATCAACAGCCAATTTAAACAGTGACAGATGGAAATAGTGTATTAATTTTTCACCACGTTTTATCAAGATGACAATCATTTTGTAAATGGACTTTGTCAACTGAGAAAACCCCCAACAGAATGCACTATATGGCATTGTGCAGGCCAGTGATGAGTCACCTAAAACAAATGTGGATGTTCCAATAATAGATTTGTGAATATTCAGAATTTTCATTTCAGACAAGTCAGCCATAAAACCTCATGACAAACACTGTGATTTTGGAAGTAAGAGCTAAGAGGCAGGAAGCTTGCTATTTTCTAGCAGTAAGAGACTATTACCCTTTTACCAAGGACCTACTATATCCCTGGTGAAGAGCAACGTAGGTTATTTCTTATCTTTATAATAATCCTGTAAATTTGGACTTGCCACACATGAAGAAACTGGGGTTCTAAGCAAGTAAAGAATCCAAGTCATGGTTCACCTAAAGTTCCTCTCTGATTCTAACCCTGAGTTCATTCCACCCGCAACCACGCTGACAGATGGCCATTAACGTATGCACATCCCCTTGCAATAGCACAACCACATTCTGAATCCATAGTACTACATTATAGCAAAGGTTTTTAAAATGTTTTTGTTTTGTTTTGATATATTTGGGGGTTTTGATTCTTGTTTTGTCTCTCTCTACCAGCAAATTAATTCAGAGGAGAGGCCATTCTGCAGACTCACATTCGAAGGCCTGGCAACTCAAACCTGAATGCAATGTGTATATTATTGATGTCACCCACTGGATCTTTTAACATTCTTTCTCTAACCAAGTCTTAGAATCACAAATAAGAATTTGATAAACTTCCTCCTAAATCAAAGGCTACTTATCACCTGTTCAGTATAGCTCAGTGATAGCTCACTCCCTCTTATACCAAAAGTCAACAGAGCAATAAGTGATTTTAGTAATGGGTAATGTCCCATGTATTTTAGTTACTTTAAATTTCACTTTAAATACTTGGAGAATTTTTAAAAGTAAAAAGCCTCAGAAATAATTTGAAACAAAATGTGTGCCAAAGTTCAATAAAAGAGGGATCCACACACGAAAGAATTAATCTAGACACAGGCATTACACCCTTAACAAAAATTAACTCAAAATGAATCATAGACCTGAATGTAAAGCATAAAACTATAAAACTCATAAAAGATAGATAGCATAGGAGAAAATCTAGATGACCTTGGGTTTGTCAATGGCTTTTTAGATATATCACCAAAGGCATGACCCAGAAAAGAAATAATTGATAAGCTAGACTTTACTAAAATTAAAAACTTCTGCTCTGTGAGAGGCAATGTCAAGAGAATGAGGAGACAAAACATAGGGTGGGAGTAGATGTTTGCAAAGGACACATCTGATAAAGGACTGTTATCTAAAATATACAAAAAACTCTTTCAATTTAACAATAAGAAAACAAACAACCCAATTAAAAATGGGCCGAAGACCCCTAAATAACAGACACCTTGCCAAAGAAGATATCAAATAAGCATATGAAAAGATGCTCCATGTCATATGTCATCAGGAAAATGCAAATTAAAACAATGAGATATCACTACACACCTACTAGAATGGCCCAAATCCAGGACACTGACAACACCAAATGCTGGAGAGGATGTGAAGCAACGGGAGCTCTCATTCATTGCTGGTGGGAGTGGAAAGTGCTGCAACCACTTTGGAAGAGAGTTCAGTAGTTTCTCACGAAACTAAACATACTTTTACCACACTATCTAGAAATTTGCTCCTTGGTATTTACCCGAAGGAGGTAAAAACTTATGTTCACACAGAAACCTGCACATGGATGTTTATAGCAGCTTTATTCATAATTGCCCAAATGTGGAAGCAACCAAGGTGTCCTTCAGTAGGTGAATGGATAAACTATGGTATGTGCAGACAATGGAATATTGTTCAGTGCTTAAAAGAAATGAGCATTCAAGCCACAAAAAGACATGGAGGAACCTTAAATGCATATTACTAAGTGAAAGAAGCCAATCTGAAAAGGCTATATACTGTATGATTTCAACTATATGGGATTCTGGAAAAGGCAAAATTACAGTGACATTGAGAAATAATAGTGGTTGCCAGAAATTGCAGGGGGTATAAGGGAAGGTTGAAGGTAGGGAAGGATAAAGAGATGCAGCATAGAGGATTTTTAGGGCAGCAAAAATATTCTGTAGGACACTATAATGATGGGCACATGTCACTAGACATTTGTCCAAATCCACATAATACAACACCAGTAGTGAAACTGAATGTACACTATGGACTTTGGGTGATAATGATGTATCAATGTAGGTTCATGAATTGTAACAAATGTACTACTCTGTGAGAGATTTGATAATGGGGGAGGCTACCCATGTGTGGGGGCAGGGCGTATATGGGAAACCTCTGTACCTTCCCCTTAATTTTGTGGTGAACCTAAAATTTCTTTAAAAAATAAAGTCTAATAAATTTTTTTTAAAACAGAGATCTTTTTATATTTTGTATATCCATCCTTTATCAGATATATGTTTTGCAAATATTTCCTCCTAGTGTTTGACTTGTGTCTTCATGATTTTAACAGTGCCTTTCACATAGTGAAAGTTGTAAATTTTAATAAAGTCCAAATGAATGTTTTTTCCCCCAAAAAAAGAGGGAGGCCAAAACACATAGATTAAACATGAATCAAAAGCAATGCAACCAAATTAACAAAGAAAAGTGCATCTATATCTAAATAAGTCAGTATATATTAGAATGAGAAGAGAAGATCCATGTATTAAGACTTTACTTAAGCCCTGGTAGAGAAAACTTAACAGATTTCACAAGCCTAATAAATATTTTGGGCCCTTGATTTCGCAACAGTCGGGCAGTCTCAAAAATTCTTAATGGTGATACAATTTCATATGCAAATATTTTCTCCATTTCTCTGTAGAATTTACTAATCTTCTATATATATCCTAGTAACTATTAAGACAAAAAGTATGAATAAACATGTTGCTATTATCCCCAACGATGGACTTACTTTATGAGTGTGTCCTAGAGCAACAGAGAAAAGCATGAACCTAAAACCAAAACAGTTAAAAGATGCCTCTCTGCAGCCCTCCTGCCAAACTCTGCTGCAGTGGATTTCTTATAAACACAGTAAGACATGAAACTTTACAGAATCAGCACATACAGAATTTGAGAAGTGAAACACAATGGAGCTTTTAAAATATGGATTTTGTTCCCATGATAATAAGGCCCAGAGGTTTCTGTAAGATATGTAGAATAGGACTTAATTTTGCCAGGCACTAACTACATCCTCAAGTGTGCTCTGTTGGTAGGAAAAACTATGTAAACACACAATGCTTAACAAGATCTGCATTAGGAAAATGAATACATTAGAAGAAAGTTCTAATTAAGCAACCCATGAAGGGGAGACTCTTTTTATTCCAAAATATCTCCTAAAGGTAATTTGAAAAGTAGACAAACTATTTTGGCCTGAGAGTTGCCAAACACGTCTTCTCAGAGATTTTGATAGCTCTCAGAATCCAAAGAACGTGAAATCTGTTGGTAAGCAAAATTTTCCACTCAACTGAGACATGCATCATGTTAATCTATGTATTTATTTTTTCTAAAGGATTAACAACCATTTTACTTAGAAGTTATATTGACTAATTGTATGTACTCTGATGGTTCAGATAAAACAGAACTTTACAAAAGTTAACTTTAATTATTAACACTGAGCTATAAAGGGGAATAAAGTGTAGACATGATTTGCAAGGGGGGATATAGCAGAAAAGGGGACGGCAGAATGAATTAGATCCAGAGAATGATGCTAAAAATGACACAGTGGCAAATTTATGAGCATCCTCTAAATCACCACTTTACATCAAGAATGAATTGGCATAAACATTTTAGGTTTTAAATATGTTGCTTTTTGTGTGTGTGTGAGGAAGATTAGCCCTGAGCTAACATCTGTTGCCAACTCTCCTCTTTTTGCTGAGGAAGATTGGCCCTGGGCTAGCATTCATGCCCATCTTCCTTCCTCTTTACATGTGGGACGCCTGCCACAGCATGGCTTGATAAACGGTGTGTAGGTCCACGCCCAGGATCCAACTGGTGAACTCTGGGCTGCTGAAGTGGAGCATGCAAACTTAACCACTACGCCACTGGGCTGGCCCCAATATGTTGCTTTTTTAATATTTGTTTTTTAGGGCAATATGACAAAAGAGATATATTGATGAATTCTTAAAAAAATTGTATAGAATAGAAGTTAGTTTGTCTTGTTGATCTAATTAGAATTACACAATCTTTTCCCACATTAAAATTAGGTTGTTCATTAAAAAGATTAATATTATAATGAGGCAAGTTAATTCCTTCCATTCATCTTTAAATGTAAAGTTAGCACTGTCTACTGGCTCCTCTGCTCACTGCTGGCTTGCAGTGACAACTCTGCTGATAGATCAGCTGTCCATATGTGTGTGGCTCTGATTCTGGGCTCTTGTTCTGTTGTTTCTTTGGTCTACCAATCATTGTGCAAATACTACTCTGTTTGGTATATATATATATAATTTTTTTCTAGTTATACATACTTAATTGATCTTATATCCAGCAGTATCTCTAAACTCTCACAAATTATATTTTGTAGATTGCTTTGTGTTTTCTAAATAATTATATCATCTGTGATAATTACAGTTTTGTATCTTTCCAATTCTTATAATTTTATTTTTCTTCTTTTGTTGAACTGTCTGGCATCTGAAGTAGAATGTTAAATAGAAAGTGATAGTGTGCTTCTAACGCTTCATCATTAAATAAAATATTTGCACCAAAGTTTTGCTACTCCCTCAAGTTTAAAAAGTCTACTTTGATTCCTAGTGTGCTAAAATGTTTTCCCTATAATCATGAGTTGAGGGGTAGCAACTGTTTTTTATGTAATCTTTGAGATAACCACATAATTGATTTTTTTGCTACCCTGTTTAGTGTGCTGACTTACATAATAGATGATCTAATGTTACAGTACAACTTCCATTCCTGTGACAAATCAATCTTTTTATTCACTGTGAGATTAAGATTACTTCTATTTGGTTAATATTTGTCCCACTATATTTATGTGTGAGATTGACTATAATTTTCCTTTCTTAGATTATCATCGTCCAGATGCAGTAGAAGAATTAAACGTGCTGGAAAGAGTTGGTAAGTTTTTCCTCTTTTTCTCTTCTCTGGAAGATGTTCCACAAAATTGCAATTATCTACTCTGAATGGTAGAACTTCACCATAAAACATGCTGATACTAGAGTTTTATTGTAAGAAGAGTTTTAATTTTTTTAATTTAATGTTATAAATCCATCCAGGCTTTCTATTTCTACAAGAGTCATACTGGATGAGCTATATTTCTCTGGTCAATAATTCATTTCAGGTAAGATTTTATTTTTATCAGCATCATCCCTTCATAGTGTTTCTTTATCTTTGTAAATCTCTGTTCTATGTAAGGCTGTGTCCCTCTTTTATTACTAGTACTTTCTAATTATAGCTCTTGACTGATTTTGCCTGAATTTCATTGTATTTTATTTTTTTTCAAAGAATCAACTTCTGGCTTTGCTGACTATCTGTATTAAACTTTTTTTTTTTTTATTAATTCCTAATATTGTCTTCATTCCCTCATTCTACATTGGTTTTTATTTCTGCTAAAATATTAGCTCTTTAATGTTTTTGTCTTTGTTATTGTGTTCTTCTGGTTACTCTAAGAAGCAGCTCTACAATGGGATTAAAAATGCAATAACTTTACTAGGGGGAATCGTATGAGAGAAAATGAGCAGGGAGTCAGGAGAGACTCAGAGCAGTCACATTGTGATCAGGACTGACTTTGAGCAAGGGAGAGACAGGGAAGGAAGGAAGTTTGGGTGGAATCATCTTAGACGTCAGTGCTGCCCAAGGAAACTTAGGCAAAGCTTTGGAGGAGCTCTTCAGTCAAAGTCCCTAGTGAGGAAGGTGGCATCTCCCAGGAGCAGGGAGGCCTGACTTCGGCTGGGGGTAGCCTGTGGGAAGCATGGTCTCATTGCCTGGATTTCTGAGTAGGGCAGCTGCGGTTCTGGGTTAATCACACGCCCTGTAATTGAGATCTAAAAGGCCCTGTCCCATGGCAGACATAACTGTTCCCTAATACAGGCATTAACGTTATAAATATCCCTGAGTTTCGGAGCATCTCTTAAGATTTCAGTGTTTTTGTCTTTCAGTCTTAAATTCCATTCAATTTCTTTCTTTGCCCTATGAGTTACCTGGATGTCTGTTTTCCAATATCCAAATAGATAATTTCTTAAAGTTATTTTGCATAATTAATGCTATAATAAATGACCACCTGTGGTCAAAAAATAGTATCCTTGGGAATCACATAGTTTAGAACATGACCCCAGACTAAATCTCTCTCTCTCAACTCAGTCTTCAAAAATCAAAAATGAGAAGAAATAAAATCACCCATTTTATAAACATAATTAAGAGACTTAGTTTAACAGAAACCTTGATTCACATGTAAGAAGAAAAATAAATATCCATGAGCAGCAAGCATTCTCTGGAGACCACAAGGGAGCAGAGTCAGATGGGAATTGTGCAGAAGAGGGAACACAGATGAGGGCGACTTCCTGCAGGAGACATTACTCGCTCTACAGGGGGAAATGCTGAGAACAGATTTGAGACCTGGAGGATCAGAACCCTGGCTACTGTACGAAATATAATAAAGGAGCTTAGAAAGTACAAGGGATAATAATTTTCAGTCTTGGGGTTGTACCGCTTATGGGGGAGGTGTACCTTGGAAGGCAGAGGGTCATTTGGATATTCCGAGGTAAAGGAAATTGGAAAGCAAGAACTTGATATCAAGTCCCCTATGTAAGAATCAGAAGACAGATTGGTCTACATTCCTCTGCCCAAAAGCTTTCACTAAAAACAAAAGCAAAACAGTCCCTTCATTATATCAACAAAAGGGGTCACTCTAGAACTGAGAAATTAAGTATACAACCCACCTGCTTTCTTATTCCACCTTCCCCCATAGAATCACCTGTCATTACTTATTCTAGCTTGTCTAGGAAAATCATACCCACTTTATCACAAACAGAAAAAGGAATGCAACATCCATACAAAGCTACTAAAGGTAGAAAATAAAATGAGAATCAAAACTTTTCAGCTGCTGAAAATACTTCTCATAAAACCACCATATGACAAAGAAAAACTATAATATCACACTCCAACATGAATTACATTAAATCAAAAAAAGAAAAAAAAACCCTAAACCCTAACATTGGATACACTGAACTAATCAACTGTATATCAAATTGACTAAATAACCCAGATTATAGTTTTTTTCAAGTGACTTTTGAACACAGAACTCTCATTTAATATCCAGAGGGATATATTCTCAGAAAAAGAAGGATTGCACAGAAATCTCAAACTTCACTCAAAAGGATTATGAGTAGTAATACTGATGTTGTAAGTTTGTAACCATTTTATGTATATTTTAAGATAAAGCAAATAATTATATACATATATTAACATTATTAGAAAACAAACAAAATTTAAAAGAGAAAAGAGATACAAATTCCACTCCCAAGATTAATAAAACATGACCACAAAACGTAATTCCATTAAAATATATTAAAAGCTGTATTCATTATAGTCAAAATATGGGGAAAAAAACCCAAATGTTCATCAACAGGAGAATGGATAAACAGCATTCAGTATATTTATACAGTGGAGTACTATTATGTTGTTTATAAATAAAAAGGAACAAACTACCAATACTGAAACACCACGTAGGAAACAGAACACAATACGATGAACAAAAGAAGCCTTGGCACAATCGAATATTTATGGGATGTTGCCATTTATATGAAGTTCTAGAATGGGAAAAATTAATCTAGGTACCCCCAAGGTAGGAAATCGACTGGGTAGGGACATTAACAAACTTGAGAACTTTTCAGGGTCATGGAAATATACCAGATCTTGATAAGAATGTGCAGTATACAGATGCTGTCATAGTCCATGATGCATCGACCAGTATCACTCAATATCCGTGCATTAAATTGTGTGTAAATTATACCTCAGTAGAAAAGGTCAGCAATAAATACTTAATGCTAAATTTAAATGGGAAATTGGAAATATGAATGTGAATGCAGTTTTCTCTCTCTGTCCACTGAGAGGATGTGGGAGTAATTACACTGCAAGGCAAATGATTATGCCCAGCACCCAAATCTTTCCAGTAAGATACCCCCAGGCTCTCTGAGAAAGCTTCATTCCAGTCTCAGAGCTAGTAAAGTACAAGATGAACCCAGAACATAATTGCATCTGAAAATGATGAAGCACTCAGTGATTAATGGAAAAATGTCATCAGGACACCACTTCCAGCTTAAAGGGCTTCAAGTGGCTAAATTTGGGACAATTTGAACATCCAAAATGAAAACAATATTAATTTATAATACATTGAATAAAAATAAATTCATGAGTCTATAATATAACCCAAACAAAGAAGAGACAATGAGAAAATTTTTAAAAAACTGTTTTTTTGCAGAAGAATAACAGCTAATACATGTAAAGGGATAGAAGAATTAGAATTTTGTGACTATTAATTATAATAATTGTAATCAGTTCAGATAAATATTATCAGTGGGTACCAAAATCATTAGATAAAAGGTGTTTGGAGAACAGGATATTTTCAGGATGTCAAAGAATTATCCCAAAGGTCATCACAAATTACTAATTTCAAAGTATTATATTAGAGAAAGCACCACGCTTGGACCAAGAAATCACGATCAGCATCACTAAGAGAAGAACAACATAGCACTGTGTTTCTCAGTGTGAAACATGAGAAATCTATGTATGGAGTGTCTGTTATTCTTCTTAAAAATGTTTAACCTAAACGTAAACTAGCCTGCCAATCAGTGGTTCTCAACCAGGGTGATATTTCCGCGAGGCAACATTTGGCCAAGTCTGGAGACATTTTCGGTTGTCACATCTGAAGAGGTGCTACTGGCCTCTGGTGGGTAGAAGCCGGGGATACTGATAGACATCCTACAACACACAGGACAACCCCCACAACAACATGTTAATAGTGCTGAGCCTGAGAAATCCTGCTCTAGACCTACCTTCCTGTTTACGGCAAATACGGGACATAGAAGAATAAAGGATACCATTAGCAATCTATAGACAAATCCAGAATGTGGTATATTCTGCCACAGAACTGATCTGAATTTTTAAAACTTGAGTTTATGAGGAAATAATGGGAGAAGCTGTTCTAGACTAAAAAGATGATTAATTAACATATAACACCTTATGCACTAATACAACTAGACTGGATTAAAACAAATAGATACAAAAGATATTCTTGGAAAATAGAGGAAATCTGAATATGAACCAGACTAATAGTTTATTAATTTCTTAGGTTTGATCACTGTGGTTATGCAGGAAAATGCCCTTATTCTAGGAGAATGCTGAAGCATTTGAGAGAAGTGTCACAATGAATACAACTTGTGTTCAAATACAGTCATGTGCTGCAAAACAACGTTTCAGTCAAAAACAGACTGCATATACAACAGTGGTCCCACAAGATTAGTACCATATAGTGTAGGTGTGTAGTAGGCTATACCGTCTAGGTTTGTGTAAGTACACTCTATGATGTTCACACAGCAATGAAATTGCCTAACGATGTATCTCCTGTAACATTTCTCCATTGTTAAGTGACTCATGACTGTAGGTCACAAATGACAGAGGTTCATCTTAAAAGATAAAAGATAGTGTTGAATTTAAAAATAAACAGAATGAGACATATGATAATATCATTTACAAAAATTTAAAATGCACATTTTCCAAGAGCATCTATAAAAATAGGTACATATTGCAATAGTTGCCTACAGAGGGAATGGGTACAAGAGAGGGATATGCAGACAGTAGAAAAATGAACAAATGAATGAATACAAAGGAGAGAGGGGCTCTACAGAGACCCACGGTGACAATGTGCCATGAAATAAGGCATCTTGCATAATAAAATTCTCTGCATCTGAGTAAAAAATAAATAAATCCACATATCAAAATTAAATATTAGTGCATGCATGAGTGCCAAGACATAATTTAAAGATACAATTGTATTCAAAAAAAAGAAACTGATAAATATGGTTAACTCTGGCAAAGAAACTGAAAGGGAGGAAGGATGAAGAGTCATCCGCTTTCTTAAAAGACTCAAATTAAGAGAGTTGTATTAATAGTGGCACTAAAAAACAGACGATCTGGATGGGATTCTGGTACTTGAACACTTACCAGTTGGAAGGCAGCAAAGATCTCATCACTGATGATGAGGTCTGGATCCCCTAGTTAGTCATAGGCATGTCAGAGAGTAGGAAATTCACCCTATGCAGATTAAGGATCCTACTATCCAGTAAAATGTTTAGGGACCCAATTTTCTGAAGCATGCACAATCATCACTTCTAAGGTAAGGGACAAGTTAGAGCACTAAGAAAGAGGCAGGGTGCCTGGCCCACTTCTTTTGTTTGGAGACTGAATATACCGCCCTCAGAAATAAAGTTCTGACCCATTTATGGGGTGAGCTAGCTGGATAGAAACTATGAATCTCACTTGTCGTGGAGTAGGATGAAGTTGGGGGGAAGCATGGAGTTGAAGGGGAAATATTTTATCAGTAGTTTAGCACTTAAATAATACAGAGGCAATGGATTTGGCTGGATTTTATTTAATGACTTGGAAACCATAAAGAAAGTGACTGACAGGCTCGGGTCAGCTCATTCAAATCGGGGAATGTTATTAAAGCCAGAAGTTGCCTTTGACGGTTTTTAAAGGAACACTTGTCTCCTGAATCCAGACAGCAGACAGCGTGTGCCCAAGCCCAGGAATTGATTCTACGTGGAAGAACCACAAAGGAGACAGAACATTGTCTTGACAGGTCTCCTGTGCTAAGTCGGGGCCCGAAGACAGAAGGAGTGGGACGCTGAAACCTGGTAAGAGCTTATTTCTGTGGATGCACTTGAATACCTGGAAGCAATATCCCATCCCAGTTGGACTGCTGAAATCAACCTGTATGGGCCTTAGAAACATCTAATGAATGGTGGATGATGAGGGACAATTGTGAATACAACCAAGTGATAGTCCAATCTCACCTTCTCTTTCCAGATGCAATATCTCTACTGGATCTCAAATAACTTTGACGTTCTTCAGAACATCCCATTGGTCCATTATATTGAAGACACCACGCTAATCAGACCTGATGAATAAGCGTGGCAAGTACTCTGGATGCCCTAGTTAGTCATAGGCATGCCAGAGAGTGGGAAATTCACCCTACACAGATTAAGGATCCTACTACTGAGGTAAAATGTTTAGGGAAGGGACCTAATTTTCTGAAGTATTCACAATCATCACTTCTAAGCTAAGGAACAAGTTATAGCACGAAGAAAGAGGCAGAGTGCTTGGCCTGCCTTTTTTTTTTTTTTTTTGGAGACTGGATATACTGCACTCAGAAATAAGGTTCTGACCCATTTATGGGGTGACTTGAAAGCATGGCATTTTTTAGTTTGGTCTAGAGCAAGAGAGGGAGCAACAGTTCCAAGCTGTAGCGCAAGCTTCCCTGCCACTCAATCCACTTGATCCAGCAAATCCAATAGTATTAGAACATGTCATGGATAAGACTGCATTGTGGAGACTTTGGCAAAGCCCAATAGGAGAATCACAGAACAAACCCCTAGGTTCTTGAATAAGGCAATGCCATCTGCAGAAGTAAACTATTTTCCATTTGAAAACCAGTCCCTTATATGCTAAAACAAGTTCCTAGTAGAGAATGAGCTCCTGACCATGCAACATTAAGTGACTATGTGTCTGAAGCTGCCCATCATGGTCTGGGTATTATCACATCCACCAAGCTATAAAATCAGGCAGACTTAACAGCAATTCTTCATATAATGGAAATAATATATTCAAGATCAGGCGCAACAGATCCAGAGGAGAACAGTAAATTACCCAGACAGATGGACGAAACCCTCAAATTTCCTATCTATATTACATGGATGCCTTCCTCTTAGCACACACCTATGACCTCATGGGCTGTATCTTTCAGTGAGCTGATGTAGAAGGACAACACTCAGGTGTGATCCATGAGGGGTCATCGTGAAATGAAAATAGAAGCTGCTTTACTACGTACCTACTCAGTTTTGGTTCTGAAGGACAGCAGTGAGAAAAAAATCCTCCCAGTACTTGGAGAAATAGACTGGTCATCACCACTGAATGAAGGGACAAATGACCTAAGGTAAGGATATACACAATCGGCTAGAAAGTGGTGAATCATTTGACTTCTGACCATGGGCCTGACAGAGCAAGATTTAAAGACAAAGAGGTCTGTGCAAGAGGTATATGGTGGACATTATGGATGTGAGCATAAGAAGTGTGATCTTTAACTCCCATATCGTATCTGTCACAGAGTTTCCACCACACAGGAGGCATTTAGCAACCAGATGGACAGGAAGATGCATTTAGTCAACGTTAGCCATTCTTGGTCCTCCACCGGCCCAGAGTTTGAAAAAAGGGTGATGGAGTTGTCATAGTGTCAGACTTAGAGGCTATGACTGGGTCCACTGGTATGGGCTTCCTCTCAGCAAACCTGATCTAGCTATTGCCCTACTGAATGCCTGACCTGTGAGAATCAGAGAACAGCTACTTGGTGACAAGTTGACTATACCAGACCCTTTCTGAAAGAGACAGCATGTAGTTTTCTCTAGAATTGAAAAGTACTCTGTAGGTTTGTCTTCTCTTTCCTTATCTCTGCCAGCACCATGACCTAAAGGATTACAGAGAAAAGTGGTTTACCGACACGGATTCCTGCAAAACATCACCCAAAATCTTGGGCACATTTAACAACAAAGTAGACAAACAATGTGTGCATTACCAAGGGATGCACCAGTCCTCTAAATACCAATCACATGTATCAGTGGCTCACCTGATAAAGTGAGAATGCTTTGTTAAATGACATCTATGTTCTCCAACTTGGGGAAGTCACTCTACAGAGGTGGGACATTGTCCCCAATTTGCAGCTTATACATTAGACCCCTGGACGTACAGGGCTGTGTCCCAGTACACGAATATATATGCCCAGAAGCCAGTGGATGAAAGTAGGATTGGCTCTTCTCATCATTATTCCTCATGCCTGCAGAATTTTGTTTCTACTCTGGCAGAGATAGGTTAAGTTCTAGGTAAAACATGCTTTTCCACTGCGCACAATAAATAGATAATGATTTTGAGATGTTTTAATGTTTTTAGTCACGTGCTAAGGTTGAAAGTTTAAAATACTTGATAAAAACACTGTTGTGAGTTTTGATAGCAACAATAGAGGTGCACTTAAGTGCAGCTTTACATTTGTAGTTTAAGTTTTCTTTTCTAGAAGAGGAAAGATATTTCTCGTATGAGTCAGTTAAAAGGATCGATTACTCAAATATGTCAGTGAGTCAAAGTCCAACATGAACATTTGTCCAAATTCAAAAACAAATGCCAATGCCTATGGATCGATTATGTGAGAATCTTCAACTCACTTGACCTTTTTCTGAAAAATTCTTAGACATTTATGGTAGAGGAAAGAATTTCCCAAAAGATTTGATAAAGGTCAAAGAACAGACGTGAGTGTTGTTTAAAATTTAGTTTCCAATAATTGTTTATGACCAGAATTCAAAATCACTTGTAAAGAAAACTTTAAGTGGCTTTCATCTAGAACCAGGCAAATTTCCCTTGAGTTTCTTAATATACTTGTTTTTGCCTCGGCTCTTCACCTCGAATTTCCCCACCTCCTCACCTCCACAAAATAAGTCAGACAGGAGAAGGAAAGATCTCCTTCCTTCTCCCTTCGGGGGTAATCAAAGTGTCAAATTAAGGAGGAGTTTCCAACAACAATGGGTTCTACTAAACTTGGATTAATGGATATGACCTTTATGAGGAAAAATCTTGGTGGAGGCCGGGATATGACTCAGAAGAGGAAATGTAAAACAAGTACAGACACTTTTAAAGACCCAGAGGCTAAAAAAAACAGTGGTCAGGGTTGTGGGATAACCTTATAAAAAGGCAGTGGTACCAAAAAAATAATAAAGGCTTGAAACCTAAATGTCAGGAAAATGACTAACTTCTGTGAGGAAATTATTAAAGGAGAATAGAACAAGTTTGTTGGGGTCTGTGTGAAATGAGTGAACGTCAAACTAGGTAAAAAAAAATAAATAAACACCTGTGTCAGTAGGCAGGACAGTAGAAAATATATTGT
Source organism: Tapirus indicus (assembly GCA_031878705.1). NCBI lineage: Eukaryota > Metazoa > Chordata > Mammalia > Perissodactyla > Tapiridae > Tapirus > Tapirus indicus. The sequence continues at coordinate 9,595,539 of CM062917.1, forward strand.
GAAGAATTCTTCTGACTAGTTAATACGGTTACTAGATAGTGAGTCTCGGGATTTAAATGACATAAATGACATTCCTCTGAAATATTTTACTCACTACCTGCAATCCTGTTTACAACAAGAATTCCCATAGACTTAGAACAAATATGAACCCAGTAACTTCATTTGAAAACTAAGCACTGAATGTGTAAAATGATTCAGTCATCTCACAAAATAGAGGATATTTTGTAAGCCGATAAAAAAATTTAGGTTTCCATTCAAAAACATGGGCTTCTCTTGAAAATGTGGAATCTCTTTGTGGTGTTTGTAAAGATGAGTAAGTAGTTTTACATACCAGATAGAGAGGAAAACCCTAAAAAGTGTGAGTTGGAAATAATGATTATATTCTGGTCTATTTAGGAGCTAAATTACATAAATTGATTAAATGAGTCATTCATTTGTCCAATTATATCAAATGACTTCCATGGATCACTCTAGATTCTAGAAATAGCTCAATGGATGGAGTAGGAAATAATTAATGCCTAAAATGCAAGGCTCGATGTGAAAGGAAAAATATTGGGATATTTCACCATCAGCTGTCTTTTGCTATGCTCCTTTCTTCTGCAATTATTTGGGGTTTGAAGATAAAGTGAATAAGAAAGATCAGAGACTTGCTTAGGAGGGGAGCATGACACTAGAGTCATAGGAAGAAAAGACATTGGATGCTCTGACGCCTATCATCTCCCATTTTATTTCTCTGTGCTACAGGGCATGAACTTACTGTACGTGAGGGATAATAATTGTCTTCTTTATTTACCATTCTTAATTAAGTGGCTCAAATTCAAATTTCCTAAAATGCAGCAATGCAAAATCTATCCTTGCAATTCAAATAATCATTGCCTTTTAAGGATGCTTAATAATTTCTTAAATTGTTGGAATAATAATCATGGTTAAACTTTTTTTTAATGTATTGAAAAACCAAGTGTTCCTGTAATCATGTATTGACCATTATTTTGTCACATTACATAGCTATTTTTGCTTGATTTGTGTATTTTTACTTAGTCTAGCATAGGAGAGTTATGTTCCCAAAAATATGCAAAAAAAATTAAGTACAAAATAATAAGAGGAAGAAATACTTAAAATATTTACTTGATTTATGATGGTGTAAGGCAGCATCACATAGTGGTCAAGGGTGTGAGGTTCAATTCTAATTCTGCTGTTTATTGGCTGTGAAGGCTGGGTCACACTAAAACTTTCTGAGCCTGCCTTCTCATCCATAAAAAGAAAAATATAATGCTTCCCTTATAGGGTTGATGTGCTGATCAAATGAAATCAAGTATGTTAAGGGCTTATAAGGCACAAGGAACCTATAAAAGATTCATAAACATTAGCTGTAATACCTCCTGATACTCAATCTGAAAGAAAACAGAGGTATGTATTTTAATAGATATATGTGCACCTTCCATTACTTTTCAATATTTAAAGAAAGGATGCATACATTAAATGACTTTTCTTCTTCCTTGTGCCTTTGGCTTATTTTTTTCCCTTCTACCGTTGCTCACCTCCAAACGACATCCTCCACTTTTTTTTAACACATGCTCTCATTAGTTGAGAAAACACTGTGGAAGAATAACTGTCTTGGTTTATCACCCGTCTGATTTATCTCATTAGTAAAGCAATTATTGTTGTGATGTTTACTAGAAAGCCTAAAGTCAGAGACTAAAATATGAACTAAAAATATTTTTTCTCTTTTCCAGGATACTTGAATCCTTGCTAAATACACAGGAAAAAAGGTCTCAGGCTATAGGACTTATATAATTCCAGAACAACTGTTTTGAACTTTAAGAGATCAATACTGAAAATAAAAACCAATATGGTCCATCAATGTTAAAAATAATTGTTCCAGTAGCCACCTCTGCTTACTAGGATTGAAAATAAATATGAGCAAAGTTTTATTAATTCCTAAATTTATAGATGGTATCTAATTAACATCATTTCCACTGCTTAAATATTTAAAATACAGGAGAATTTCTAATAACATTCAAGAAAAACATGTTACTCCATTAAAGAAATAACTGACTTCAGTGAGAAGTTCAGAAGGCACTAAATGTCTTCAATTAAGCCCTGAAAGTGGAGTTATATGAAAATTGGGCTTATCTTATGACTTAGGTGACCAGCCACTGGTTTCTTGATAATCTTGTCCCTTAAAACTTTATACCCATCGATCCAATGTTTTTGGAAGACATAAAATATAGTAAAATATAGAACACAACAGATCATATTCCAAATGAGTGTAGACAGTTATGCCCTTTTTGATTTTACTTTTTTCTTTCAACCTCATAAAAGGTTGGAATAGGAGGCTCTCTTCTTTTTGATCTGTACTTCATCTCCCCCTCATTCATTCAGTCAACAGCCTTATGTTGGGTACCTCCTACAAGCCCACCCCTACTGCAGAAGGAAGCTAAGATCTCCACCATCTAGACGGACTGTCAGGCCTCTTCTGTACCTATGTCACACTTATACTAACCTGGTATTTTGACAGAAGAGAAGTGTGATTGCTCATTCAGTTTAAGGCATATGTTTCCAGAAAGTCTCTGTTCAAGTGAAAACATGTTTCCCAAGGGAAGTATTTGAGGATGATAACAGGAAAGTTCTAAATCAAATACCTTTAATGTAAAACAGAATATCTCTCCTTCCTGGTGATTTGAATCCTTGTTAATGCAACTATAACAGTTTTAGTAAAGCAGTTTTGAATTAGGAGCATAGAAAGTAATAATTGATACGATGATGTGAAAATGTAAATAGCACATTAATATGAATCTGCTAAGTTCACTTGTCCCCATAGAAAGCAGTAAACAGGATCTTGAAAGAATTGGACAGAACTTATGGGCCATAGGGCTAGGAAAAGTCCCAAATGTATGTGTGCGCCCTGAAGAGGACAAACCTGGAGGGCATCAGAGTGGAGGCCTCCGGTAGCAGAGGACATGAGAGAAACACTAGGTGCCTTGGGATTGGCATGAAAATGTGCAGGAACTCCTGAAGAGGAGAGGTGGGCGGATGCTCAGACAAACTAACATTTCACAGTTTTAATTAATGCATTACCTTCTATTCCCACCCACATCACAGTCTTCAGGAGACTGTTCTCTATCCAATAGAAGATAGAAAGAAAACTGTGGTTAAAGAAAACAAATCTCAGACTGTAATTCAATCATTCATCTAATTTGGCTAGAAAGCTTTTCTGAAGACCTGGCCACCAGGAAGAGCTACTACAGATGGGATATCCCAGCAAAAAAGTTATAAATATTTTATTCCACCCCACGTAATTCAAAATCTTCTTTGAAAAAAAATCTGTTATTCAAGACACTTAATACTTCCTGGATAAATGATCACAGGCTTTCACCCGTTATTCAATTTTATGTTTACCAGTTTTCTGTAAATGCAGGAAAAGTGACAGTTTTAGTCTTGGATAATTGGACTATTTAGACTTATATTTATCTAAATGACCAGAGTGCATATCCATGTGTGACAGTTTGATTTTCACTTTTCCCAGAATATCATTTTTCTCTAATGGTTCATATCAAATGTCTTTTTATAGATTCTGTTTCCTGAGTTTTGTCAATACAAACTCAGAATGCGCTAGAATGCTTAAATCTATATCCCTAACACACTTCTAAATTAACCTGTTTGCAACCATCAATATCCTGTTTCACAATTATATAACCATTTCTGATAACATTCATAGTATTCTCGGTAATCCAAATGTCTTTGCTGGAATATATAAAGTCAATAAGAAGTATGAGATACAAGAGATTTAAATCAATTGAGATCAACACCTATCGTGGCAATGTCAGAAAATTAAATTATGATGGCACTGGATTTCTAATTATACAACACACCCTTCTTATCAAAGATGATACTATTTAACAATGTCAGTAAATAAAATCTCAAGTATTTCTTCATCTAAAATTTCTAACTATGTCAACTCCCGCAGCATCATGCACGTCTGCTATATAGCTCCCATGTAGAAATGGTCTAAATTTTTTACAGATCAGACCACCCTTTTTATTACATTTATTTCCTGCCAATACTGCAGTCTCTCACTGTCTCACCCACTACGCTCCTTTTCACATATACTCCTTACCTCTACCTTTGCTCTGGTTAGCTGCCGTTCATCTTTCACATCTCATTCTCGACATCTTTTCTATGTCTTGCATAGAACACTATACTTCACCTATCAAAGTAAGTAACACACTGTATTTAACTTCTGGGTTTGCTTGTTTGTTTCCCACTGTGGCCATTGCTACATCACTATATCAAATCATCAGTGTTTAATCCCAGTGTCAAGCACACTAGAGATGGTTGATAAATACTTATTGAATAAACAATTGAGTAAGATAATGAATGAATGAATGAGCATATGGATTATTTATTTTTGTTGTCTTGTTTTTTTTCACTTCACCATTACGGCATTTTTGCCTGTGCAGAGAGAATCCAGTTGGTGTTCAATGAAGAATAGTTCCCTTTTTAAACCCCAATCAATAATACAGTTTCTGGGTATGAAAAAATTACATAACAAAATATTTATATTTTATCTTGCATAGGCAAAATAAAGAGGACTACTTATACAGTCACTACATTTTACCCATCTGGTCCTTTTTTTCTCAATTAGGAAGCAGCATTTTAAAAGTGAATGAATATAGACATTCTGAGAGAGAGAAAAAAATGAATATATTTGGTCCCTTTAATTTATATCATATTGCATTCAATTAGGATGAGGAAGAAAAAGAAATCATTTTAAGAGCATTTTCTTGTACTGTGTGGGAGGATATTAATCCTAATGTAGTATCAGAGGCAATGTGTCAATTACTAAACTAAGCTTAGTATGCTAAGCTACAGCACCAATCTAGAGTTGGAGGAGCCCATTGCAGGTAATTCACTAACATCAGAAAGGGAACTGGTAAAATGAGGGACTAGAATATGGTATATCTGGAGGCTCTTCCCAGCTCAAGACTTTCATGTTCTTTGTCCATATAATCGACAAAGATTTGCCTAAGGATCAGTGCTTGAGGAGATATATGCAAGATTCTAGGTGAATCAGAAATGGGAAAAGATATTCTACTTTCCTTGGAAAATCTTACAGTCTATTTTGGAATCAGATTATTCACATTAAAAGATGCATTGTTGAGGCTGGCCCTGTGGCATAGTAGTTAAGTTCGCACGCTCAGCTGCAGAGGCCCAGGGTTCACGGGTTAGGATGTAATTGCAAGGAGATCAGAGCAAGATAGTGCCAGGGCAAGAATTTGGATTCGGGTGTCTTGGATCCCAAAAATGGAAATAAAATGACAGATGCATATTTTCAGAGGGGTATGTGGAAAAGGTGGAATGTTTCACACATATTGAAAGAGGATTCAGATTTTTTAATTGAACTTTTATTTTGAGATAATTGTAGATTCTTGAGCAGTTGTAAGAAATAATTAAAATAAATCTCATGCACTCTCTACCCTGTTTTGCCCAATAGTTTCACATTGCACCTCTAGAGTCTGATATTGTAACTAGACATCAACAATGACATAGTCAAAGCACAGACCATTTCCATCATGACAAGGCTGCATGATGTTGCCATTTTATAGCCACACCGAATCCCGTCCCATCACTCCTTAATCCCAGCAACAACGAATCTGTTCTTCATTTCCAAAATTTTGTCATTTCAATATTGTTATATAAATGGAATCATGGACTGTATAGTCTTTGGGAATTGGCATTTTTCACTCAGCATATTTCTCTGGAGATTCATCCAGATTATTGCACTAATCAAGAGTTCATTCCTTTTTATTGCTGAGGGTATCCCAAGCTATCAGTGTTATGGGTTGTTTAATTATTTACCCATAGAAGATGATCAGTATGGTTTCCAAATTTTGGCACTGACAAATAAAACTAAAGATTCACGTATAGGTTTTGTGTGAATATAAGTTTTCATTTCTCTAAGAGGAATGCCCAGAAATGCATTTCTTGGTCACATGAGAGTTGCTATTTGGGAAACTGCAAGAATTGTCTTTTAAAATGATTATATTATTTACATCTCCTCTAGCAATAGATGGGTGGTCCAGCAGCTCTGCATCCTCACCAGCATTGCTGTTGTCATGATCTCTTATTTAGCCGTGATAGGTGTGCAGTTATATCTCACTGTGGTTTTGATTTGCATTTCCCTGATAGCTAACATGTTGAACATCTTTTCTTGTGCTTATTTGCTGGAGACAAATATTAGTTTTCTTTCATTTGAGAATGTCCTGAAGGACCTTTTTACTGGATATAGCATTTTGAGTTGACAATTATTTTACAACTTGGACAATTGTGTGTCACTTCCTTCTAGCTTCCGTGGTTTCTGATGAGATATTCACTGTCATTTGGACTGTTTTTTTCCCTGTAAGTCAGGCGTAATTTTCTTCTCGGTGCTGTCAAGATTATTTTCTCATAATTTTCCGTAAATTTGACTGATGTGTCTTGTGGATATCTTTGAGCTTACGCTGTTTGGGTTTTACTAAGTTTCTTGACTGTAGATTTCCTAAATTTGGAAAATTTTCACCCATTATTCCTTCAGAGACTATTCAGTCCCATGCTATTTCTCCTCTCATACTACCTCCAATGGCGAAAATGTTTGATCTTTTATCATCCCACAGGCCCCTACCTCAACCCCTGTTAGCAAAGGCTCTATTTTTCTTACAGCTCACTTTCTTTCTGTCATTTAGATTGATTAATTTCTATTGTTCTGTCTTCAAGGCCACTGATTCTTTCCTCTGTCCCCTCCATTCATATATTTTTTAAAATTTTAGTCATTGAGTTTTCAGTTCTAACTTTTCCACTTGTTTCTTCTTTGTCTTTTCTATTTCTCTGCTGAGAATTTCTATTTCTTTACAGAGAATTCCTATTGTTTTCATTTGTTTCAAGCATGTTCACAATTGCTCATTAAAGCATTTTTTATGATGGCCACTTTAAAGTCTTTCCCAGGTAATTAAAACATCTCTGTCATCTATTGTCTGTCTTCGTTCATTCACTTTTAAGATGCTTTGGTTCTTGATATGATAAGTAATGTTCAGTAGTATCCTGGGTATTTGGGGTATTATGCTATGAGACAACAGATCTTCTCTAAACATTCTGTTTTATATGGGTTCCTCTAATACTGCTCTGGAAGGTGAAGGAGCATCACTGTTTTATCACTTCCAGGTGAAGGTAGAAGTCCAGATTCCCCACTAGATTGCCATTGACATCCGATTAGAGTGCCCCTTGTTTCTACTGAGTAAGGATGGGAGTTCCAACTACCCGTTAGACTTCCCCAGCTGAGAGAGGGTGGAGGTGGAAGTACAGGTTCCCTATGTGGTTTCCACTGACACCCCCAGGGTCCGGCGTCTCATTACCGTCCAACAGAGATGAAAGTCCTGGCTCCAACTCAGCCTTCTCTGCCACCACTTCAGCAGGGAGGACTGGGTACCTCCTTGTGGCCTGGCAAGGGTGGAAGTCTAGGCTCTCCACTCAGCTTTGTGAACAGGGGTTAAGGTGGGGCACTACTCTTTTCCATGAGATTTGGCTGAATTAGAGCAGTTTTCTGTCTTGCTAAGCTGACCATTCCCTAGTCCTTCAGCTAGAGCAAGCCGACTTTGGTTGTGTTGCTTTGTTTTTTCATCTGTGTCTGTTGGTGTTTACAGGTTGCTGGCTTCTTCAGCTCCAATTCTGGGATATATGCGGCAAAAAGAAAACCTGGAAAACTCACCACCATGTTACTCCTTAAGTCTCCAGGTACCTAAGTGATATGCCCCTTCTCTTCAACCTTGAGAGTCTTTTTATGTTCAATTTATGTATAATGCCCAGAGTTTTTAGTTGTACTTGTTGGCTTAAGTAGGGAAAAGTATGTCTACTCCACCTTCCCAAAGTGCAAAAGGAATAGGATGTAAATGTGTAGATAGGTGAGAAGAGAAAAGAACAAACCACAAATAAGAAATAAGAAAATAAGAAATCAAAATTCCTAAAAATTTGAAACTGAAATATTGATCATATATTTTTTTGGAATAGTATAAGATAAAAGAGTTTCTCTCTGAAAATATTTATTCCAAAAATTTTGGCATAAAAAATGTAAAAGGAGTGTTCACTGATTATGAGTTTGCTTTCAAGCAGCCACCAGATTTTAGAAAGAAGTAATGATTTCAAGACTCAAAATGCCAGTTGATTTTCATTGCAGGTAAACTTCTCATTTCCAGTTCAAGGGACCTTGATCTTAAATATGGAGAAAAGATCAAATGTGTCTATATGCATATGTGTAGATGCATATGTTGAGACATATTCATTTATCAAGTGACTTTATGCTCAGAGAATTCACCTCATTACACATTAACCAGAAGAGTCAACTATTTAAATACTCTGGAGCTTTTTTGTCAGGGCTGCAGTTTACACTTCTTTGACCAATCTGATTTCCAGAATGGAAAGATCATCATCAAACAACTTCTGAAAGAGATTGGGCAGATTAAGAAATAAGTAGAACACATTCCTCAAGAGAAATTAATACCATTATCAAATTGGTGGGTGTTAGTAACAAATAGTTTTAAAAAGTTGTCCACCATACATGGGGATCATCAATGATTAAAAAATTGTGACGTTTAATATTAAAATACTATTTTTTCCCCAATTCAAACAATATTCTTTGAAAATCCATCAAGTTTCTGGAGTTGTTCCTTCATAAACTCACAGGATGAAGCTAGACCAAGTTAGCAATGTCAGGAACTGAGTGCTGGCAGCATTTGGTTTCTGGCTTTGAAGCTCATTAACTGGGTGGCCTTCGGTAAGTCGCCTAACTTGCTTAACAATCTGAGTCTGAGTGTGCATCTCTGAGAAACTGGAACTAAATGAGAACACAGGAAAAAATTATTTCAATAATGTTTGAGGCTATTTTATAACCTTGAGCAAGGTAAGTTCTCTAAGGTCAAGTTTCCTTTAAATATGGATAAGAATACATAGATCATAAGGATGTCAACATACTAAATGAAGTCTTATACTTCAATGGCCCAGCACTTTAAATGCGATGTATAGTATGTTCTTAGTGAATGGTAGCTGTTATAATACACATTATATCAATAAAAATGGGCAAACGACTAGAAAATTTATGTTTGGATCAACAACATGGATATTAAAATAACATTTTTTCCTATTAGCTAGGTAAATATTAAAAATAATAATGTCTACTGTTGCCTATGTCATAATAAAATGAGCATGTTTATACACTGCAGGAGAGTAAGAATGTAAATTGAAACAATTTTTCTAATGGACAATTTGGCAATGTGTATAAAAGATTTTAGAAATAAAAATTCTCTTGACCAAGTCATACCATTTCTAGGAATTTACCCAAGCCAATTTTAAATGTCCAAAGATGTATGCGCACATGCATACTTACTGCAATGTTGATTATATATCTAAAAATAAAAATATACAGATTTTTAAAAATAGGTTATATTTTTAATTAAACTATGGTATAATCACACAATGACTTTTATGGTTCAACATTCACAAATCGGTCAATGTGATATACCACATTAACTAAATGAAAGATAAAAATCACATGATTATCTCAGCTGATGCAGAAAAAGCATTTGACAAAATTCAACATCAATTTCTGATAAAAACTCTCACCAAAGTGGGTATACAAGAAATGTACCTCAATATAATAAAGGCCATATATAACAAGCCTATAGCTAACATCATACTCAATGATGAAAAGCTTTTCCTCTAAGATCAGGAACAAGACAAGGATGCCCACTCTCACCACTTTTATTCAATAGTATCAAAAGTCCTAGCCAGAGCAATTAGGCAGGAAAGATACCTAAAAGGCATCCAAATTGGAAAGGAAGAAGTAAAACTGTCACTATGGGCAGATGACATGATATTGTGTATAGAAAAACCTAAAGACTCCACGAAAATCTGTTAGAATTAATAAACGAATTCAATAATGTTGCAGGATACCAAAGCCATAAACAAAAATCTGTTGTGGTTCTATATACTAATAATGAACCATCAGAAAGAGAAATTTAAAAAAAATCCCATTTGCAATTGCACCATAAGAATAAAATACCTAGGAATAAATAAATAACCAAGGAGGTGAAAGACCTATATGCTGAAAACTACAAGATATTAAGGAAAAAAATTGAAGATGACACAAATAAATGGAAACATATTCTGTGCTCATGGATTGGAAGAATTAATATTAAAATGTCCATACTACCCAAAGCAATCTACAGATTCAATGCAATCACTATCAAAATTCCAATGGCATTTTTCACAGAAATAGAATAAACAATCCTAAAATTTGTATGGAACCACAAAAGACCCCAAATAGCCAAAGCAATCTTGAGAAAAAGAACAAAGCTGGAGACATTATGCTCCCTGATTTCAAACTCTATTACAAAGCTATAGTAATCAAAACAGTATGGTACTGGCATAAAAACAGACACATAGATCAATGGAACAGAATAGAGAGCCCAGAAATAAACCCATACATATATAGTCAACTAATTTAAAACAAAGGAGCCAAGAATATACAATGGTAAAGGACAGCCTTTTCAATAAATTGTGTTGGGAAAACTGGGTAGTCACATACAAAAGAACAAAACTGAACCACTGTCTTACATCATACACAAAAATTAACTCAAAATGAATTAAAGATTTGAGTGTAAGACCTGAAACCATAAAGCTCTTAGAAGAAAACATAGGTCGTAAGTTCCTTGACATAGGTCTTGGAAATAACTTTTTGAATCTGACACCAACAGCAAAAGCAACAAAAGCAAAAATAAAAGGACAAACTATGGAGTGGGAGAAAATATTTGCAAATCATATATCTGACGAGAGGTTAATATCCAAAATATATAAAGAACTTATACAACTCAATAGCAAAAAAAATAACAATATGATAACAAAATGGGCAGAAGATCTGAAGACACATTTTTCTGAAGATGACATACAGATGGCCAACAGGTACATGAAAGAATATATAGATCAATACGTAGATCAACAGGTGCAAGAAAGAATACATAGATAGTTCAACGTCACTAATCATCAGGGAAATGCAAATCAAAATCACAATGATATATCACCTCACACCTGTAGAATGGCTATTACCAAAAAGACAAGAAATAACAAGTGTTGAGGATGTGGAGAAAAGACAACCCTTGTGCACCGTCTGTGGGAATGTAAATTGGTGCAGCCTCTGTGGAAAGCAGTATGGAGGTTTCTCAAGATAGTAAAAGACACAGCCAATTCATGCCTACATTTCCTTTCAGAGCTTCATTAAGAATTTTAAAATCATAAAATCGTGTATCAAGGTACTTGAATGTCTTGTGGGAGAGTGCCTTTAGGTGGGTAAAATTTGTCATAATTTAAGGAACACAATTGAGCTCTGTAGATATGAAATAGCTTACTCAAGGCGACATAACTAATAAATGAGTGGCAGAACTTTTTATTAAATCAAACTCAAAAAGTTGCACAGCAGAGATCCCGTATTGCTATGGCTCCCGGTGTATCCTGAAATGATGATATAAGACAATGCCCTCGGCTTTCAAGAAGAGTTATAATAAACAGGCATAAGTGCCTTCCTATGATTTTGTCTCTAACTGCTAAATAAGTTTTTATGCGTGCTGTGCAAGGCTTAATCAAAAATGCTTCCCAGATCTCAGGGCCAAGAAGAGGTGGTACCTATCCTGATGGTGTGATTGCTCTTAGAAAACAAAAGATATAACAGCCAGCATTTTTTCCCTTTGACTTAACTGCTAGGAAGAGTTGTTTTTAATAGTTCAGTCTTTCTCATTGCGGATTTCTCAATATGCCCTCCCTCACTGCAACATCTCTTACATGACTCATGGAAGAGGTGGCAAGGGACGGCATTGATGCGATCAGGAGCAACGCAGGAAGAACGAGTTCTTCCAAACAGCTTAGGTAATTCCCAACATTAAAGCACTTTGCTTGAGATAATTTTCCCCCGAAGTATGTAATCTTTTCAAAAAGTCTGTGTGATAGCTATTATTATTCTTTCCATTATTTCAATCTGTAAACTGAGATTCAGAGAAGCTTAAGGAGTTGACCAGAATAAAGTAATCAGTAGTGATGGAGCTGCTTCTGGCTCCAAAATCTGTGCATTTTCCACTGAACTCTGTTCAACTGATATAAAATTTACTATGTTCTGAGTTCAGTCTTTATAGAGTTTTATATGGAAGAAACCATCTGACACAAATCACTTTCCTCCCAGACTATATTTTTGCTAACTTAATTCCATTTCCTGAATTGTTCCTGCACATTTGTATTCGAGATATCTTCCAGAATTACCTGTTACAAAATAAATAATCTATGATCTCCCACTTTTAATGTACTAACACAATTTTCTATGAAGTGCAAATAATTCAACCCCCCCACCCATCTCTAAGCATGATAATTCTTCCTTTATCAACAAGACAGAGAAAACAGAGTTTACAATCTGTGAAAATCAATTTGTCATTGGTGGTGGTAGGAGTGGAAAATAGATGTTACCATTATTTTATTTGGCATACCTAAGAAATGAATTAACTCTAATGAAAGTGAGGTTGCCCTGCCTGTTGCTAGCTGCCAACAGCCATGTTAATTCCACCGGAAACTACAAGTAACACATCTCATATGTCATTGGTTCTGATAATATCTTAACACATCAGATCCAGCAGCTGGTTGAACTTTTAATAAGTATTTGCTCAAAGTAAGACTTATATTGGCTGAAGAGTGGTTTTTTAGTCATATATTTTGTCTTCATATTATTCAGATAGCTCAGACCTAGTGATGAGCCAGTAAGTTTCCACAGCATTTTAAATCACATATAAACTGATTACATTATTCTATTTGATTTTCAGCAGCATTCTTCTCCATAAAGTAACCAAAGATGCCTGTTATAATTCTTAGAATAGTGTATTATTTAATAATCTTCAATATGTTTTAGTATTATATTCTTTATCCAGTATCTTACCTCTGCTCTTAACTCATAGATCACTCTATCCTTGTTGTTTTGAGATTTAGATCCTTCCTTTATATCTCCTGCTATTTCTTCCATTTCATTTCCATGTTGACCATGAAGAATGTTAAACTGAAAAAAAAAGTTAAGATTATAATCACATGATGCTACAAAGGCTGGTTTCAGGATAGTCCACATTAGTCTTTCATTTTGCTTTTAGGTTTTTTTTTTCTGTTTGGATTCTGGCAGGTTTTGTTGTTGCTGTTGTAATTATTGTGGTTGAACCATTTATTTTTTACTGATAGTTGAAAATTCCCAAGGTGTTAGAAAAGAAATCAGCAAATCCCCATAAATCCAAATCCATCAGTTGAAAATTGGGCATAAGTCTGTTACCTCTACAGACTCCTGATAATTGACCAATTGGATTCTAAACTAATCCAATTAATTATGATCTTTCAATCTTGAATATTACTACCACGGTACTCTACTTATGTCTGTTTTCTATGAAGTATAATGAGTTTATATATTGTAGCAGAGACAAACTTGGGCAATGGAAAAATAAATCTATATAATGCTAGAGCTGGTAAAATATGTGCAGAACATCTATAAAAGATGCCAACAAATTGCCATACGAAGATACTGCAAGAAAACAGAAAAAAAAAAAAATAAACTGTGGTACATCCAGACAATGGAATATCATTCAGTGCTAAAAAGAAATAAGTTTTCAAGCCATGAAAATATGGAGGAACCTTAAACGCACATTACTAAATGAAAGAAGCCCATCTGAAAAGGCTTCACACTGTATGATTCCAACAGTATGACATTCTGGAAAAGGCAAAACTATGGAGATAATAAAAAATCAGTTGTTTTCAGAGGTTGAGGGGAAGAAGGGTTGAATGGGTGGAGCACAGAGGATTTTTAGGGCTGAAACTTCTCCGTATGATGTTCTAGTGGTGGATACATGTCATTACACACTTGTCTAAGTCCATAGAAAGTACCTCACCAAAAGTGAACCCTAATGTAAACTAGGGACTTTGAGTGATGATGATGTGTCAATGTAGGTTCATCAGTTGTAAGAAACATACCACTGTGGTGGAGGACCTTGATAATGAGGTAGGCTATATATGAGTGGCAGCAGGAGGCATGTGGGAAATCTATGGACCTTCCATTTAATTTTGCTGTGAATCTAAAATTGCTATAAAAAATAAAGTCTATAAAAAGAAACAGGACAGTGACAGAAATTCCTGCAAATGCAAACAGTGGTTTTTCTCCCATAGCTGTTCTTATAATTAGAATTTTTCAGCAGAAGCATGAAATTTAATAAATATATAAAACATGTGGAAACATACACACATGCTATTTTGTTTTACTAACTTATATTTTTCCCTAAAATATGTAGGTAAATGTTTCCAGAATTAATTTAAATAATTTGCATGTAATCCTACAATAAATTAGAATATAAAAGCCAACTTTTCACCACTTATTTAAAATTTAAAAATAATATTACTTATAATGTTATTACTAGTTTCCGGGAACTGGACTTGACATATATTTCCTTAGTTAATGCTACTAGTAGTCCTATGTGTTGTTAGCTATTATTATCACCCCTACCTTAAAGAAAAGTGTGTTTTTAATAGGCTTAAGCAACTTTCCCAAATTCACAAAGCTAATAACTGGAAGAAGAAAATTTTAAAACATTCTTGCTAAATTCATTACCTGAGTTCTTACTCATAAACCAATGCTGCATCTATAATTACAAAAGTAAAGGCCATTGCAATAATTTTCTGAAAGGCAATAAGCTTACAGAAATAGATAACAGAAGGAGCATAACAGAAGATACCACAGCCCCAACATACTAGAAACAGACTGTAGTGGAGGTAGGAGCTGATTTGCCAACTATAGAAAGGCTCCGTGGTCAGAGTCGCTAACATGGAGGGCACACCATGGATGACAAGAATGGAATAGGACCCAATGCCATGAAGTCCATTGAAAGCCTGTCTACGCATGGTTCACCCCACTTTCATATAAGTTAAATAGACAGTGTGGCATCAATCTGTAGCCAAAACAAAATTTTTAAAGAGTCATTTTGCTGAAGAAAATAACAAATTGCAAGGGTAATATGAAAGCAACAAGTTTTGGTTGGAATTCACCAAAGTAAAATACAACTCATTCTGATAATTGAATACCCCTGGCTTAAATTCTGAAATATTGGTCATTAAGTCTTAGGGAATTAGATCAATCAACAAACCTTTCCATTGTCAACAGAACTTTCAGTCAACCCTACCACTCAAAGGAGGGCGGAGGCAGGAAAACAAATTTTCATACACAACAGTAAAGGGAATTCATACCAATTACCTAAAATAAGTCCATTTTCATTCATCATTGTGAGTGGGAAATTGAGATTCTATGGACATATGAAGAGCCAAGAACGTGAAAATAAATGACTAAGGTTAAGAAACAGAATATTTGATAGAAAACAAATAAACAGAAAAATGGTACAATTTAAGATATGAAAGAATGTTATTAAAAAAAGAACTATCTTCAGGAAAAAATGAATATATATTGCATTCACAAATTAAGGAAAGAGCAATTATGAATAATCCTCTAGGAAATTTAAAAAATGTACCTGGTCATTCTTTTAGAAAAATTTACTAGAAAAGTTGGACGACAGCCTTGAATGTCAGAGTGTCCCAAAGCTCAGTCCTGTGCCTGCTCTCTCCATGCATTCACTCCTTTGGACAGCTCTTGTGTACACATGGAACTGCATACTAATCAAAATGCTGACCATCTCCAAATGTCTAGTTCTAGCCATCTGTAGTTCTCCCCTGAACTTTGGATCCGTGTTCTAACTTCCTACTTATCACCTCTACAGGCATCCAAAACTTAACACATTGGAAAGACAAACTAAGAACTTCTTCCTCAAACCTGTTTTTCTGCCAATCTTTGCTGTGTCAATAAATGTCAACTCCATCCTTCCATTTGATCAGGCCCAAAATACTGGGTTTATTCTTATTCCTCCCTTCTCTGACATGCCACATCCAAACTAAAAGACAAATCAATTCAACTTAGCATTCAGAATACTAATATATCCAACCACTTCACTCTACCTACACCGCTACTATCCTGATCAAAACCCACCACGGTCTCTCACTTTGGTTAATTTAATAGCTGCCACACTCTCTGCTTCAAGTGGCTCCATACTCCCTTTCTTAAAACAGAAATTAAATAAAGCTTTTTAAAAAATAATTCAGATCATCTAACTCTGTTTCAGGTCATTTAAATCTCTTCAGTGTCTTCTCAATCCATTCAGAGTGTAAGTCAACGTCCTTACTATCTGCTCGGTCCTATAACTCCTCGGTCCTCATCCCCTACTCTTATCTCTAGTTCTGACCTTCCCACTGTTCCTGTACACTCCAGGCAGGCAAGAGCAAAATGGAAAATAAAAACAATAAATGAAATTTTGTACAGCTAAATCAATTCAAACAATATAACAGGAAAGAAGTTGATGAACAGATTAATGAAACAACTATACTCCCTCCTATAAAAGTTTGAGTTATTTTTGGTCATTTTAAATTTATACTTTGGACTCAAAATCACCTTAATTTTGTCACTTACCTCTTCAACTTTACATTTAGATAGATGGATTTGTAACAAAAATCTATTTAGCAGCTGAAATGTTGAAAGCTGTGGACGTGTAGATGCTAAAGATTATTAACTTAGCAGAATTATAAATGTCATCCACAAATGATATATCATATTAGTTAAATTGAGAGTGACAGAAATAGGAGGTATCTGATGATGTAAGTGAGTCAGCATTAGAATGGATTTTCCAAGTTCACGTCCTTTTATTTAATATTTATTTAAGTATAGTCCCTTGCAAGCTTTTTCTCTGAAATGGCACCATAATATAATTCCAAAATTCCTCTTTAAAATTCCTCCTTTCATACTGCAGTATTTGTGAAAGGTTAAACCAGGCAACCTGTCATATCTCTGACTTCAGGAATATCTTCCATAATTTGCTTCTGGAAAATTAGCAACACTATATATGTTTATTCTTCTACATTCAGATTAACATGGAGTGGAAAAATCTCTGAAGATGATGTCTAGAAAAGAAAAATATTGTGCAATTTATAAATAAAAATATTTTCTTACTTCGATAATGTAGAAAAAGAAAAATTATTTCAAAAAGGGCAGAAAGATAAAATATAGCATACCCTGTTATTTTAATTTTGGCTCCCATTTCATCATTCAAAATAATCTAAAATGACTACGTAGTTAATGCTGATTCCAAAGATCTGGTCTTTGTGAAATATTGTGTTAAATAGTTCTGTCAATATTATTAACAATACAGTATGATTCAATCTCTTCTGAACACCAAACCCACCATTTCTCCCATAACTCTCAACAAATGATCTTCCAGTCTCCTTCCTGGAGAAATAGAGGCTATGCATAGGAGAGACCTTCAGCTTCTTGGAACAAAATTTACAAATCTGCACGCATCTACACAAATCTTTCTCTCTTTCCTCTTGTTAAAGAACTTACATATCCTTCCTAGAGTCAAGGCTAATCATTCCATTTGTGCTCAGGTACTTGATGAACCCATTCTAAGAATTGTTCCTCTCCTGTATCTTCCAGATCTCTTGGTTTCTCCCCCATCAACATTTAACGCTCAATCCCTTCCATTTATGTTGGGAGGGAGGTGTGAGAGATCAAGGGTAGAAGATCCTCTTTTTTTCCAGTCCTGGAGTTTCCTCTCCAGCTCTTTGTTTCCCCTTACTATCAAGAGCCTTGAAAGAGGTGATTGTATTCACCTTTTCCACAGGCACCCCTCTCACTCACTCCTCCTCTGCTGGCTTCTGCTACCCCCACTCCCAAAACTTTCCGATACACAATATCCAGCCTTGGCCTTACTTGAATCCTTGGCAGAATTTGACATTGCTGACAGTGTCCTTGTTCAAACACTCTCTTCCTCCGGCTTATGGGAAGAAAGAGTTTCCTGCTCCCATCCTTCCCAACCATTCTGACTTCTGTGCAGTTTCCCTTTCCCTGTCTGTCCTAGCTGGTGCTAATCCTCCAAGCCCTCTTTTGTTTCATTCAATATACCAATACTTAGGGGTGATCCCATTTACTTCCATGGCTTCAGCCATCATCTCACTGCTCATTGTTCAAATTTCTTTTCTGCCCTCATAAATCCAAAATCCAACCAAACGTCTCGACCTCAGACTCAACACATTCAGAACTGAATTCATTGTCTTTCCCCCTCAAGTTTCTCTTCCTCATGATACGCCCTCTTGAGGAATGGCCACCCAATGAAAAAGGTGAGAAATCTATAACTTCTTCTCTCTAACCTCCCTAGCATTCTCAGGCATTTACAACACTCAATTAATCACCAAGCCTAATGACTCCTTTCACTTGTATATTTCTCAACACTCTACATCTCTCCACATCCTCCACCAGGCTTAGGACACCTGATTATTTCTTTCTGGATTACCACGACAGACTCATAACAGTTTCTTCATCACGATAGCCCCCAAATCTCTTCTTCACACTGAATTTTCAGTCATTTGTTTTTATTATAATCTAATTGACCCTGGTCAACACACTTCAATAATGGCTCCTCCCATTGCCTTCATGTTGATGCATATATTTATAATTGGCTCTTGGAAAGTCTTGAATATCAATTAGTTCAGAGTATAAGACCAAGCGTTCAATAGTTAGGCAGGTTCTAGTAGCAATACCATATTCTTATGGAAGGTGAGGAATGGAAGGAGGAAATTTGCCCATATAGAAGGCCACCCACATGCAGTGGATCCAGGGATAGCTAACAATTTTAAGATTCCAAATAATATGAATTAAGTATAAGTGCACAGAGAAGCCTCCAAAATTTCATTCCTTATATCATAGCTCCAAAAATTTTAGCTAAAATTCTTTAAAGTAAACTTTTTCTAATTTCCACCCTCAACCTTAAAGAATGGTAATAAGGACACTAAAGAATGTTTAACTATGATTAATGCAAATCTTATTGTAATCTTCAAGTTAAAATAAGAATGCTCAATAACTGATCTTAGTGGTCTTTAAACTCTTTTGCTGTCATACTGACGCATCGTTTACATTTCTAAAGTTTGTCTCAAAATAGCTATTTCAATTCAAAAAATGAAATTTCTCATGAATTTTAAATATTGACACTTTAAATAAAATAGTTGTATCACACTTTACTGTATGCAATGATACCTAAAAACCATATAAATGTAATATTCACCATCATCTATTCAAAAAATTTATATTTTTAATTTTATTTCTTGAAGTTTTATTTCTATTCCATCCCCTCCAGATCATCATATTGTAATGTATGTTTATACTTGAAAGTGTTTTTACTCTATAATATTCAATGAAATATGTATATAAAATATGTGTGTGTATATTATGGCCTAAAGCTCCGAATGTTAAAAAGTTTATTTTGGATTGAATTATCTTAACAATTATTACAGGTGCATGGTTGCTTAAAATGAAGACAAGATAGCACATATTGTGATAAGTAATAATCAAATATAAACTAATCATTTACTGGAAATGTATTTCTTAATGAGATAGATAGATACATTTTTTTCAATTAGTTTGTGTATCCATGGATGAAATTACTTATTGATAGAATGAAATAAGAATTACCATCAGTTTTATTTACTCTTTTTAAAATGTAGGCACTGAGAAAGTTGATCACACACGTTATAGCACAGTCACTGTTTGTGTTGCTGTTTTAATATCCTTCTAAATATATGGTAAAACCACATTTTGATCTTATATCAAAATTTATTTTTTACTTTCTATAAATTTACCAATTCATTGGGTCCTATTCTAGTATTTTTATGAAAAGGAAAAGTAGACACCATCTGAAATGGCAAAGGTTTTGTGACCCATTGACTAGTTTCTTTCTCCACACCAATATTTCAAATATCTCTTTGGTACTCCTGGGATTTTCCCACTGTGGCAAAATGTTCTAAAATAACACTGGGGATGGGAGATAAGTATGCCTTTCATTCGAGAAGTGGATGGAGGGTAATATGGGAAAAGAGAACTTGTTTGCAAAGAACTTCCTCATGCCGATCAATTTTTGGAGACCACATACAGAAGTTAGAAATCTGGAGTTGAAAACCATACAGCTATCCCTGTGGGGGCTTGTGGGAAGGTGGTTGTGTTGTGGGGTTGGTAATTATTTCAATGTTTGCAAATCGCTCCATGAAAACAGGCAGAGCTATGAGAATAACAAAATAAACCCTGCAGATGCCCACAGCAAAATTAGGTCACAAGTTTTCCCTATAAGCCCTAACACACAGGTAAGTTAAGACAATCCACTCACAGCCTCAAGAACTGTAGGGTATCAGCACCTGTTTGAGAAAATTAAAGGGAAACACCATGCCCCAAGAACAAGAGAACCCCAAAATCTACAACAGACATTCCCTGAAAGTGTGTCAGGTCAACGTGAAACCAACAGATGAAACTGGGGAGTTTTACCTGTTCTGACTGGTGAGTGAATGCAGGAGGCCCATAGTAAAGTCTGAAGAACAGAAACAATCTGTATCCTATATACTCTTTAAAAAAAAACAGACAGGGGGGCCGCCCGGTGGCGCAGCGGTTTCGTCCGCGCTTGGCAGCCCAGGTTCGCGGGTTCGGATCCCGGGCGCCCGCCGACACACTGCCTGTCAGCCATGCTGTGGCGGCGTCCCATATAAAGTAGAGGAAGATGGGCACGGATGTTAGCCTGGGGCCAGTCTTCCTCAGCAAAAAGATGAGGATTGGCAACGGATGTTAGCTCAGGGCTGGTCTTCCTCACAAAAAAATAAAAAATAAATAAAAATAAATAAAAAATTAAAAAAAAAAAAACCAGACAAAACTTCCTTCAAAAACACACCCTACACTGCGAGGGAAATGCTGAGGAGAGAATCCATAGTGAGAGGAAGAGTGGTGATGAAAGCAGAGAAAAGAAGGGGTCCAAATAAAAGTCAGTTAGGGAACAGAGCCAGGAGATTTTGGAAAGGACAAGGCCATAATTTAGGGCATGTTGCACAAATATTAAGAGGAGTGAGCTCTAGATCAGTGAAGCTAGAAAACATTTCTTGATGCACCTACTTTCTATTATAAGAAAAAGAAACTAATCGATGTAAGAATGAACAACAGAAAAGGATCGTAGTTGAATCATATGTAATGTCATTAAAAGAATAAGAGGCAGAATAATGTCCTAAAAATGAAAGTATGCAACAGATAATGAGAAAATTCTAGAAATACGTGCCCACTAGAGAACAAGAAAACAAGAATCACATTTTTCAATGTGACCTAAAGAAAACTAATAAAATTGTAAATAATATGAAAGAACAACACAACGAAGAATTAGAAAAACCCCAATGTTATATTACTCAGGAAAGAACTCGAAATTAAAAAAAATTCATTTCAGAATAAACTAGAAGGAACACAAGAACAAACAAATGTAATAGACAATGCCTTAAGAGGTAAGGTAAAAAGAAATGACACTAAAAATCCACAATAATGAAGATAAAAGATTAAAAAGGATGCCAGAAACTGTGACAAATAGAGGAGAGTGACAAAGAAGAGTCAATATATTTATAAATTGTCCAGCTCTTTCCACTGAAATGGCCTAGAAATAATGAGCATCTCCACAGCAATGCACATATCTATGCACAGATTGTGTTCTTGAGATATTTCCCACGATAAGAACCAGGGACTCTTTGAAGAAATGGCTTATTCCAGGTATAAAAAAAGGATAAACCTAGGATATCTTACTATACCATAGAGTAAGGAAACCATAAAATATTAGTAGGATTGCATCAAATGTCCTCAGTAATCAATATAAAGAAGTCTCTGCTCTCTAAATACAGTATCTTTTGAATATCAGTAAGGATAATAACTGCAGTGGATTAAAGCAAATCCAATATGTTTAAATCATGAATTCATAATGATACTGAAAAAAACCTAATTTGATTAACACTGGGGAACACTAGTGAGCCAATTCATTATTTTGGTAAAAATTCATTAAATTGGTAAAGAAAGGGAAAATAATCTATCATGTATCCTGATTATATCTAAATGAACAAAATATTATATGAGAGGAAGTTCTTTTTATTTAAACATTCCAACTAATAAATCAAGCAGAAACAATACAATTAGAATATCACAATTTTGCAGCTTCTAATTAATCAATGGTTCTAGGCAATAAGCATCAGTCTACTAGCACCACAAAGAGACAACCAAATACCGCGAGCTGCCTAATGGAAGAGGACACCATCTAGGTGATAGTCTTGAATAAAATCAAACCTCTTGATCAGACTGCCATTTAATAGGAAATACAGAGGATAGAGTAACATAATAAACCATGCCATAGGATGCAATATATAAAATCCAAAATAAAACTTCACAGGATAAATGAACTATTTTTTTCAATAAATGAATTATAAGAAGAAAAAAAAGGAGAAACAGGGCCAGCCTGGTGGCGTAGCGGTTAAGTTCGTGTGCTCCGCTTCAGCAGCCCGGGGTTCACAGGTTTGGATCCTGGGCGTGGACTGGAGCACCACTTGTCAAGGCCTGCTGTTGCCGGTCCCATATAAAGTAGAGGAAGATGGGCACGGATGTTAGCCCAGGGCCAGTCTTCCTCAGCAAAAAGATGAGGATTGGCAACGGATGTTAGCTCAGGGCTGGTCTTCCTCACACACACAAAAAAGAAGAAACAGATATAAAGAAAAAATCTACATAATGAAACTCACTTGAAAAGATATGATTTTTGATTCAAATAAGTAAACTGAAAATAAAATTGATAATTATTACAAAATTGGAAATCTGAAAACTGAATAGTTGATATTAGCAAATTATTGTTAATTTTTTAGGTTTAAAAATGGTACTGCTATATTTAACAAAAAAGAGTCCTTATGTTTTGAGATATCTACAGAAATGCTTCCAGATAGAATAATACAATGTGGTAATGTGGATGGCCATGGTATGAGTAAAAAAGCCTGGCCATAAGATGACAATTATTAAATATAGTTGATGGAAACATCAAGGTTGATTAGAGTATTATTTCTATTTTTGTATATAGTTGAAATTTTGCATAGTAAAAAGTTAAAAAAAAAAGAATAACACCCCTACTTGCAAAATCTATCTCCTATCCCTGTGCATGACCTACTTGGAAAGTAGCCCAATGTAAAGATTTCTGACTTATCTTAAACTATAGGATCTATTAATTTATAGCCTTATTTCTGTTAGTAATTCAGTTACAGAACCTTATCTATTAAAGACATTGTTAGTCTTTCCATATGAGAAACAATGTAATGTACTAGTAATAGGAGGCTGACTTTTTCTTGTCTATGTAGTTGTGAGTGCAGATGAATATGAATGTAGTTCATCCAAGAGTTATATCAAATCATAAAATTATAAATCAAAAATATGAAAAATAACATATCCCTATTGTGTCTGTTGTAAATTATTCAAAAGGCTGTTTTCAACACCACTATTTTGTAATACTATCTGACTCTCATCATTGCATTAAAGTGTGGGCTCAATACTCGCTTAAGTAATCCAAGGCTATCCATTTTAGCTGATAGCTGATTTCTGTCCACAGAGTCACTCCAAAGCCAGGGGAAAACCAATTAGAGTACCAAGAATAATTTATTATTCTTAACAGATTTATCCACAAGGTAATATAGGATATCACAACGGTCAATAGAGGATTAATCATGACTTACAGAGAATGTTGATCTGAGAAATTTAGTTTGTATTTCATCAAGAAGTTAACTAGCATATATTTTAGATAAAATAAAGCATCTAATAAGGGAATACAATGGGGTGTATTTCTTTAGGTGGATGTTTATCAATCTATAGAATATATATTTAGAGAGAAGTGTTTATACAAACTTGTTTGATCAGTAGAAAGAAATTATTTTGTACAATGATTGACAAACAGGGAAATTAATCACTTTCCTTTAATCCATTTTTAATGTGGAAATGTTGCTTTTACCCCCCCT
Source organism: Tapirus indicus (assembly GCA_031878705.1). Classification (NCBI taxonomy): domain Eukaryota; kingdom Metazoa; phylum Chordata; class Mammalia; order Perissodactyla; family Tapiridae; genus Tapirus; species Tapirus indicus. Next base: position 9,619,542 of record CM062917.1, read on the forward strand.
TAACTTTTGAGTTATCCATTCCTAACAACTTCAAATACTAAATTATGATTAAAAAATTATATTTCTTAGTCACAGGCTCCAAATAAGATTTCTAGCATTTTTATAAAAGAATAACAGCAGAGTGGTCAAAGGGATACTGGAAAAGGATCCAGAAGCTGAGTTCTGGGCCTGGTCCTGCTAAAGCCATCCTACGCACTTGGACTGTCAGACTCTTAGGCCTCAAGTTACTTTACTTCCATAAAAGGAGGAAGATGAGATAGGTTTCAGTCTAAGTAACTTTCCAATGTGAATATTATGTGAAAAGGAGAGATTGAAATTGATAAATTAGCAAAAGGAAGAATGATTAACAGCTTAGAAACCATGTAAAAAATAAAATGTCACACAAAAGAGTGTAATGGCCTTTGTTTTTGTAATTTAGAAAAAAAGAAAATATCTTTAACAAAAATATAACATTATTATTTTAAAACAAGTTATCATGATTTCCCAAAACATTCACAAAACCTATGTAAAACATATTCTAAATAAAAATTGACTGCTTTTTTTTTTTAAAGTCATCTCAAAGAGAAACAAGATGGAAACTCACACTTCTAATAAATGATCCGTACTGACTGCTGGCCAAGATGGACTAACAGAGGTGAAATTTGTCAACCTGAAACCACTAAAAAGCAGGACAAGATGGAGGAAACAATTGTTGAAAAGACTGAATATCAGGCAATCCCCGAGAAATGGGAAACAGACAAAACCAGCCCTAAAATTGTTCAGCTTACTGCCTGGAGGGAGTCTTCAGTTAAGAGTCAGGAGGGGAAGCCAGGAGGAGCCTGGGGGTCTCCCTGAGTCGAGGACGTGGAGCTGGGGGTGACCGGGCTGAAGTGGAGCAGGCAAGGGTACCAGCTAGGAGAGAACCGAGCAGAGGGAGAGCCCTGGAGGTCTGCAGGGTATTCACCAGGGTGCTGAGCAGAGCACACTGCTGAGGAAACTGACCCCCAAAAGAATCAACCACAAGAACTCAAATAAGGCCAGTAATAATAATTCCTACCCTCAACTGCGAGAGTGGAAAACTTCATAATTCCTCATAAGTAGGAAACTTCGTAAGTCCATTAGGAAAAAGACTCAGAATGATTCTGCCTCAACATTGAGTAGGAAAAATAGCCCTAGACTAAATGCTTCTCTGGTATCACCTAACAAGGCTTAAAAGCTTCCAGACACACAGGATCAAAATGTTTCCAAGTAATAGAACTGGGTCTCAGAACAAAGCTGGACAATAATTACAAAAATATGAAAATATTCAGCACCCAACAAGGTAAAAGTGTTAATGACAGGAGCCCAATCAAAAATTACACATTGTGCAAACAAATAGGAACACAAGTCCCATCATGAGGGGAGAACCCAATCAATTGAAACTGGCTCAGAAATAATGCAGATGATAGACTTGGAAGTGACCAAGAGGCCCTTGACATTCTCCTCAGCTTGAATAAACTTGAGACAGGTTTACTCGTGACTATATGCCCTTGGCTTTCATTTCTTTAGAGTAGTTTACTTTGGAAAAAACAAACTTGTAATTGTAAATTCTTTCTCTGCTCTTTTGAGGTATAGATCTGCTCCCAGCCTTATGCCAGCTTTATTACCCAGGGATGTCTTTCTCTAGGACCTGGGAACCATCTCTTTGAAATGTGAACATTGAAGGAGAGAGCACCCCTGTCACCCAGTCTCTATGGGAGGCTGGCAGGCTAACTTCCGTGGTGCCAATGAGCAAACCCTGATAACTTAATCAATTGTAGAGAAGGACATTTGAAAACTCAGGAATAATGAAGATTCTTGACATATCTCACTGATCAAACCTCTTCTCCGCTGATCCTCCAGGACTTGTCAATTAGCTCATCCCAATAGGACTACGATGGATGCCAATTAGCAAACAGTGGGACAACTTCAAGTGGCTTAATGTACTTGTAATAGGAGTCCCTGACAAAGGGGTGGGGACAACATTTGAAAAAAATAATGACCAAAATTTTTCCATATTTAATAAAAAGTATAAACACACAGATTCAAGAAATTCAGTAAACCCCAAGCACAAAGATATATAAAGAAGATCATATCAACGCACAACAAAATCAAATTTCTCAAAGCCACTAATGAAGAAAAAGTCTTTTTTTTTCATCATTTATGACTATAAAATGTGCCCTAAGTGGTCCTTTTTTATTTTTTTCCAGCTTATTGAGATGTAATTGACATATAGCACTGTATAAGTTTAAGGTGATACAATGTGATGATTTGACGCATGTATATATTTTGAAATGTTTACCACAATAACATTAGTTAATTAACATATCCTTCACTTCACATAATTACCATTTTGTTTGATGTTATGGTGAGAACATAAAAGCTCTACTCTCATAGCAACTCTCGAGTATACAATACAGCATCGTTAACCATAGTCACCATGCTGTCTTCCCACGCAGCTGTTCTATTTTGCATTCCCACCAACAATGAATGAGAGTTGCTGTCGCTCCACATCCTCACCAGCACTTGGTGCTGTCAGCGTTCTGGATTTGGGCCATTCTGGTAGGCAGGTAGTGGTATCTCATTGTTGTTTTAGTTTGCATTTTCTTGATGGCATAGGAACTGGAGCATCTTTTCATATGTTTACTTGCTATCTGTATATCTTCTTTGGTGAGGAGTCTGTTCAGATCTTTGGCCTGTTTTTAAATCCGGTTGCTTGTGTTTTATTGTTGAGCCTTAAGCGTTCTTTCTATATTTTGAATGATAGTCATTTATCAGATGTGTCTTTTGCAAATATTTTCTCCCAGTCTGTGGCTTGTCTTCTCATTCTCTTGACATTGTCTTTGGGAGAGCAGAAGTTTGTGATTTTAATGTAGTCCAGCTTATCAATTATTTCACTCACATATCACGCCTTTGGTGCTGTATCTAAAAAGGCGTCACCACACCCAAAGTCGTCTAGGCTTTCTCCTATCATCTTCTAGGAGTTTGATAGTTTTGTGTTTTACATTTAGGTATATGGATCTATTTTGAGTTAATTTTTGTGAAGAGTGTAAGGTCTGTTTCTAGATTCATCTTTTTGCATGTGGATGTCCAGTTCCAGCATCATTTGTTGAAAAGACTATCTTTGCTCCATTGTATTGCCTTTGCTCATTTGTCAAAGATCAGTTGCCTATATTTATGTGGGTTTATTTCTGGGTTCTCTATTCTATTCCATTAATCTATTTGTCTATTCTTTCACCAAACCACACTATCTTGATTATTGTAGATTTATAGTAAGCCTTGAAGTCTGGTGGTGTCAGTCCTCCAATTTGTTCTTGTTCTTCAATATCGTGTTGGCTGTTCTAAATCTTTTGCCATTCCATATAAACTTTAGAATCAGTTTGTCAATGTCCACTAAATAAGTTGCTAGGATTTTGATTGAGATTGCATTGACTCTATAGATCAAGGCGGGAAGAACTGACATCTTGACAATATTGAGTCTTTCTATCCATGAATTGAAGCATCTTCAAGATATAATTTTTAATGTGATAGCATTTTAATTATTGTTTTTAAACCTTTTAAATGTCACAGGTTTTGTCCTCTAAGTATACACATACACACACACACACATACACACACAGAGCCTCGAGTCCTTTAGCTCACAAAAAACATGAAATTATAGAGCATCTAATTCTTGAGGGAAAAAATGTGTTTTAGATTTTTACTTTTAGATAAACAGAGTTTTTGAAGGATTAGCATGGTTTAATTCTTAATTAAATATTGCCTAACGCTGCTCAGAATTACTGTAGCATGAAACTAGGAAAAATCAAATACTCATGTTTGAATGTATTTTATTGGAGCTAAGTTATGTGATTTAACTTCACCAAGTAAAAATTACTGCCAACTTTGGTAATAATGAAAGAAGATCTTACATTTTTGAAATGCCTGAGAAATTTAAATGTTTTGCTTTGTTTTCCAACTTAGTCCTTCTTTATTAAACATGAGATAGTGTCCTGCACTTCTGTCAAAATCAAGGTTTTCATTTAAGGAAAATAATACTTTTTAAAATGTTCAGATCTTACTTCAGACACGCATAAACCAGCTCAATGTTAATGTTTTTCTTATGGGAAACAGAAAATTATACCTCCTAATATTTTTTTTCTCAATGAGGTTTTCATTACATTAAATCAGCAGAACGTTTCTATTTTTTATTGAGTTGTGACAGGAAGAGCTGGTAGGATAGCAGATTTCAGAAACTCTTTTCAAAAACCTACATAAATTAAAGAAGCCAGTCATAAAATTCCATTCATACGAAATGTCCAGAATAGGCAAATCTATAGTATTAAATTAAATAAGTGATCACCTAAATCTGTGGAAGTTGGAGGGCAGTGACTGCTAATGGATGCTGGGTTTCTTTTCGGCCTGAAGAAATGTTCTAAGTTGATTGTGGTAATGGTTGTGCAACTCTATGAATATATTAAAAACCGCTGAATTGTACTCTTTAAATGGATGAGTTATATAGTATGTGAGTCATATCTCAATAAAGCTAACACGTAAAGAGCAAAGATTGTTTTAATCAGAAGAATTGCAGCAATTATGCCTTCTAATTTAACTTTAAATCTCAAAAAGCTTCTGTTAGGAGCATTCTTAATCAATCTAAAACACAATATGAGCTTTCACCTCTTAATTTGTCTCATTGGCACCCCTACCTGAGGAAGAATCAAAAAGCCTGCTCACTCACTTCTCTATGTATTTCATAATTTAACATTAAGAATGTGGTTCAAAGTGAATTTGAGAATTTCACACTTCCCAAACTCTCTCTTTCTCTGTTGATATTAAAATGGCACTTAAACTTATGACTTAAGTTTAGTGAAAGGCATATGACGCTATTTACTTTTTATGTAAATAAGTCAGCCTTGGAAACACTCTGTCTTATACGATTTTTTGCTAATTTGGTGACTTGAAATCTGTTAGTACATTACTACTCTCCCCTAGCATATGGCATTCTGAAATCTTTGGAGATTGGAGCCTGACCTGCACAAATCTTTCCCACAACCAAATAGCTGACAAAACTACTTTACTTCTTTGGGACTTTGTGCCCTTTTGTGTAAACAATGCAATATCTAGAATCAGCAAAAGCCATTTATATAGTGGAAAAAAAAAGTCGGAACAATGGAAAATAGGCCAAAAGTAAGAAGTTGTAATCCTCCAGCAACTTTCCTTCCCTTGTCCTAAGACATTCATATGCACCATCATTAAGTCCATCCGCAAATATCTACTGATCATTTCTCACTAAGAATCAGACCCTGGGGCAAGTGGAGGAGCCCCCAAGGTGTCTCTGCTCTCGGGGTGATCACTGTCTGGGGGAGGAGATAAGAAGCAAATGGGCACTTGTCGTAAGTGATGCAATAACAGAGTGGATGCCCAGAAACAGCGCCATACAGCAGAGAGGCATCTGGTGCAGGTTTGGAAGTTGAGCGAAGGGAAGCCAAAGAAACATGAGTAAATTCAGGTTTTCTGGAGCCTGAATTTTCTACAATTTGGGGACAAAGCAAAATTACGAATGAAAGTAAATATGTATTTAGAATGAGGAAACAACATGCACAAATTTTGGAAAGCTGACAAATTCCATAAAATATCACAAAATCCTGAAAAATATTGTAAGTTCTAGTGATAACCACTAAATATAATTACTAAAAAATTTTCCTAGATTTTGACTCTGCACACTTTGATTAACCTCTTAGTGTGACAGTGACTTTGTGATACCATTTTTTATAGAAAAGGTTTAGTCTTTTTCCAGAATAGTTGGTCATTTTTTTGTGAATGTAATTTGGATAATAAGCTGACAGCATAACACATAGGCCTATTTGCTGTTTGGAATATTCACTCTTTAAAATTTGTGCCACTACAAATATAGGTATCCCAAAAAACTATTTTTCATATGATTTTCATTTAAAATATGGTGCATTATTAACTATGTTTCTGAGAGGAGAGAACTTCCAACTGACTAGGTACACATAACAGACACATCCAAAAATATATTCTACCACAGTAGTCCTCCCTTATCTGTGGTTTTGGTTTTCACTGCTTTAGTTACCATTGGTCAACTGCCGTCTGAAAATATTAAATGGAAAATTCCAGAAACAAACAATTCATAAGTTTTAAATTGCAGGCCGTTCTGAGTAGTGTGATGAAATCTGGCGCCACCCTGCTCTGTCTCACCCAGGATGTGAATCATCTCCTTGTCAGGGGGATCCACGCTATATACTCCCCCTGCCCGTTAGTCACTTGGTATCAGCTAGGTTATCAGACCCACTGTTGTGCTACCACAGAGCTTGTGTTCAAGTCACCCTTATTTTACTTAATAATGGCCCCAAAGTACAAGAGTAGTGATGCTGGCAATTCAGTTATGCCAGAGAAAAGCCATGAAGTGCTTCCTTTATGTGAAAAGGTGCAAGTTTTCAATGTAATAAGGAAAGGAAAAAATCATATGCTGAGGTTAAGGTCTACGGTAACTGTTATTACAGTAGATTGTTATAATTGTTCTATTTTATTATTAGTTATTGTTAATTTCTTACTGTGTCTAATTTATAAATTAAACTTTATCATAGGTATGTATGTATAGGAAAAAACATTGTATATGTAGGATTTGGTACTATCTGTGGTTTCAGGCATCCACTGGGGGTCTTGGAACTTAAACCCCATGAATAAGGGGAGACTACTGTGTATACAAACTGTATGTTACCTCAACTCAACTTTAATTTAGGAAGATCCAAAATATTTCCACAGCTACTCAGATATATGATAAGCACTCCTAACCAATTAAATCAAAATCTCCAAAGAGAGACTTGGACATATATATTTTAAAAAGAAATTCTTTTTAAGTGCATCTAATGGATTCTGCTAATTCAGTACAGTTGCATTAAAGGGTTATTTACTATTTTTTATAATATTCAGATCATCCATGTGAGAACCCTCATGAGATTCCATCAGCACCTCATTTTGTATACATTAGACGATGTTTTAGTGTGAATATAGAATTATACCTTCCATTGGCTTCCATCGTGACTTCAGAACTAATTACAAAAGAAAATTGCCTCAAGTGACAATTGCACATTGTAAAATGAATTTCAAAGGATTCTCTCTGTTCCAGGATGTCATCTGTGCCTTTTCAGTCCTCCCATATGATTCCTGTAAAAACATCAGGTAAAGGAGCCCTCTATCTTTATGATTTCTTAACTCTCATTAAAACCACTGACACTAATTAGGATGCACCACAGCCCTGGAGAGGAGTTGGTGATGCTCTGAATCCCTACCACACCCCTTCTCATCAGAGCGCTAAACGGAGTTCCTTCCATAAAACTTGCCATACTTGCAGCTGCTATCCTGGACACAGTCCTGATCGTGCTTAATTCAGATGCTGCTGTCTAGAGGGTGGCCAGTGACCTATGAAATAATCTCAGGCAGGAACTCATTTCACTGGGGATCATAAATAAGTTAAAAGAGACTGAAAACCACACAAAAAACCTGCAAATAGATGTTTATAGCAGCCTTATTCATAACTGCTAAAACTTGAAAGTAACCAAGATGTCCTTCAGTTGGTGATGGATAAATAAACTGTGGTGCATCCAAACAATGGAATGTTATTCAGCACTAAAAAGAAATGAGCTACCAAGCTATGAAAAAACATGCAGGAAACTTAAATGCATATTACTAAATGAAAGAAGTCGTTCTGGAAAGCTTACATACGTGATTCCATCTATATGGCATTCTGGAAAAGGCAAATTTATGGAGACAATAAAAAGACCAGTGGTTGCCAAGGGTTGAGGGGCAAAGAGGGATGAATAGGTGGAGCGCAGAGGATGTTTAAGACGGTAGAAAAATACTCTGTATGATACTGTAATGATGAATACATGTCATTATACATTTGCCTAAACCCATATCATGCACAACACCAAGAATGAACCTAAGGTAAATGATGGACTTTGGGTGATTATGATGTGTCAATGTAGGTTAATACTTGGTAAAAAATGCACCATTCTGGTAAGTGATGTTGATAATTGGGGAGGCTTGTATGTGTAGGGGCAAGAGGTATATGAGAAATCTCCACTACAGAGAACAGTACAGAGTTTCCTCAAAAAATTAAAAATAGAACTATCATATGATCCAGCAATCCCATTTTCAGGTATATAACCAAATTAATTGAAATCAGGATCTCAAAGAGATATCTCATGTTCATTGCAGTATTATTCACAATAGTGAAGATTTGGAAACAACCCAAATGTCCATTGATAGATGAATGGGTAAAGAAAATGTGATGTATACATACAAAGGAATATCATTCAGCCTTAAAAGAAAAGAAATCCTGCTATTTGCAATAACAAGGTTGAACCTAGAGGATGTTATGCTAAGTGAAATAACTCAGTCACAGAAAGACAAATACTGCATGGTTCCACATATATGACGTATCTAAAATAGTCAAATTTATAGAAGCAGAGAATACAATGGTGGTTTCCAGGGGATGAGGAGAAGGGGAAATGGGGAATTGTTTTGAAATGGGTATAAAGTTTCTGTTACACAAGCTGAATAAGTTCTAGAGATCTCTTGTACAAATTAATACTTATACTTAACAATATGGTGTTGTGTACCTTAAAATATGTTAAAGGCAGGGCCTGCCCAATGGTGTAGTGGTTAAGTTCACATGCTCCACTTTGGTGGCCCAGGGTTCACAGGTTCAGATCCTGGGTGCTGACCTACCCACTGCTTATCAAGCCATGCTGTGGCAGCATCCCACATATAAAGTAGAGGAAGATGGGCACAGATGTTAGCCCAGGGCCAATCTTCCTCAGCAAAAAGAGGAGGATTGGCAACAGATGTTTGCTCAGGGCTAATCTTCCTCACACACACACACAAAATATGTTAAAAGGATAGACCTCATGCTAAATTTTCTTACCACAACACACACACAAAAGAACACAAGGAAATTTTTGGAGACAAAATGATATATTTAGTACCTTGGTTGTGATGATGGTATCATGAGTGTATGCATATGTCCAAACTCATCAAAATGTATACAATAAATGTGTACAATTTTTTGCATGTCAATTATACTTCAAATAAGCTAAAAAAAATCATTGGAAACACTTGGAACTCTCCCCCAAAATATGCCACCTCCAAACCCCCCAAAACTTTGAGTTCATAATCCCAGAGTCCTTGTCTTTTTTTTTTTTTTTTCACTGAGGAAGATTAGCCCTGAGCTGACATCTGTGCCCATCTTCCTCCATTTTGTATGTGGGACGCCACCACAGCATGGCTCTGTGAATGGTAAGTAGGTCCGTGCCTGGGATCCAAACCTGCAAACCCCAGGCCACTGAAGTGGAGCATGCAAACATAATCACTATGCCACTGGGTCAGCCCCTAGAATCCTTGTGTTTAAATTATATATTTGATTAAAATAAAAAACAGATGTTTATAGAATTAAAAATGATATGTAATGTATATGAGAAGAATGAACAATTCTAAATTTATCATTCCAGATTTTTACATCATAGAGAATTTTTTCAAAGGTATACTACACATTCCTGTTTTAAATCTGATTTTTTTCACTCAGTAACATACAATCAATACCTCTGGTGTCAGTCCATAGTGGGGGGAGATGAGCATAGTCTTCGGGAAAAGAAAAGAAGACAGATGCCTTGTTCAATCTCCTTTTCAGCATGAAAACTGCTCCTGCAGGTAAAAAAACTAATGCTATTTACTAAATTGAGGATCCCTATCTCCAGAATGGCCTTAACTGAATATCCTTGTATAGGAATTTCTTATAGGAAAAAAAAAAAGAATGTTTGGATTTCTGAGAAATGCATTGCTGGAAAATGTCCTGTCAGCTGGGATATAAAATAAAGATGTTTCATAGACCAAATGCTCTCCATTACGTGGAATCATCACCACTATGTAACTCACTTAGAGACCTTATCTTATTTTTTTAACTTACTTTTACCATTATTCTCAAACTATATATTTGTATAGATTAATTAAATATCAGCTGGTTCCTGTGTATGTTTTAAATTTTAAAATAGTATTGCTTAACTTAAATAGATGTTAGAACACCTGATCTGAAACTATCTTTTTCTGCATCATATTATGTTTCTACAAGTAGAGTGGATTCTGAATAGCTTAATTTTCTTTCATAATCCTTATAACAGCCTTAGAGTTAAGTAAGTCATCTCAGTGTTCTGACGGTTACCTTGGCAATGTCTATAAATTATCCAGCAGTAGTTCAATTAATTCTGACTTATGTAATTTACTGCTTATATTATTCTTCATTACATTTGTTTGAAAAGGTCTTGAAGGCACTTATATCAGCAAAGTGGCATCCCATATGCTTAATTGTTCTTATACATTTAGAGAATTCCAATATGGTATTTTATCAGCCTCACTCTTTGACCTGATAAGCTAATTGATGTCTTGCAAAGAACCAGCTGAACAGATTTTCACGAAGGATAGGATGTCAGGGTGAAGGTTCACTCCAGCACCCTGGAAAATCTAAAATCCTGGGGGACATAGAGTGGTAACGTCATCAGTCTCATAAGAGACAAGTCTAGGATTTCAATTACTCTCCCTACACTATGGCCGTAGTCACTGTTCAGAAATATAAGTATATAGAGCCGGAAAAGAAATGTTGATCACTACCAATTATAACCACATTTGTTCAGCGCTGGGTAGAGCGAGGTCAGTAAAGGAGAGGGGACCTATATTATCATGAAGCTGAAGTTCAGGGGAAAGGCATACAGTAAACAAGCACAAAAATAACTACAAGTCTGATAAGGTCTTCTATAATCTTGCGTATTTCCTTGAGGGAAAATAGTCATGGAAGCATTTTTTTGGACTGAAGCCATTCTGTTTATAAAGTGATGTGTAACTTGAAGTTATGGGCAAGATGTGACTGGCTGCTAGGATGTGGAAGAGCTGTGTGCAACTGTTCTAGACAGAGAAAACAGCATGGACCTAGATGTATTAGTCAGGTTCTAACAGAAACAGAACCAACAGGATATGGATCTATGTATCTCTATCATCTCTTTATAGAGAGAGATTGATTGATTACAGGAATTGGCTCTTGCAGTTACGGAGACCAAGAAGTCCTGGCATCGGCAGTCTGCAAGCTGGAGAATGTGGAAACCTGATGATGTAATTCAGTCTGAGTCTGAAGGCCTGAGAATCAGGGTAGCCAATGGAGTAAGTTCCAGTCCAAGCCCAAAGACCTGAGAATCAGGGGCTGAATGTGTAAGCCCCAGTCCAAGTCTGAAGGCCCAAGAACCAAGAGTGATGAGGTTTGAAGGCAGGAGGAGACAGACATTCCAGGCAAGCAGAGAGCAAATTCACCCTCCCTCTGCCTTTTTGTTCTATTCAGGCCCTTGGTGGGTTGGATGATGCCCACCCAGATTGGTGAGGGTGATCTTCTTTACTCAGTCTACTGATTCAAATGCTAATCTCTGCTGGAAACACCCTCACAGACACACCCAGAAGTAATGTTTGATCAGCAATCTGGGCATCCCTTACCCTGGTCAAGTTGATATGCAAAATTAACCATCACAAGTCCACTTCTTGTCAAGTTGGCACCCATATGCATGTCTTTAAGTCATACTTAATCTTCAAATAAAGACAATAACAAGTTCATAATTCCACTAAACATGGTACAACTATTCTATGTACAACCAAAAATTAATCCCTTCCCCATAAGAGGAGATAAAGTCCTTGAGTGATGTTTACTCTTCTCCCTGATATTCTATAACTTAAATACACTGGAGTAAAATTAACAATACTTAAATACCAATATAAAGACAATACATCTTATGTTGATGATAGGGGAATAAGAGAGGAAAGAAAACAAAGAGATAGATAGATAGAAAGACACAAACATATTCATAGGAAAATAAGAAATACTCAGTACAGTTTTAGGTCACATGGTCATAGCTACCTTCTTCAACTGTCCATTCCATATTCCCTTTGTCTTCGACAAACACTTCAGCTGGTCATGATTCTTTACCTGGTGGGATGATCCAAACCTTCATTCCTGAAGGCTCTGGGCCATTACTAATCCTGCCTGCACTGGGTTGTTGTAGTTTTCCATTGACCTTAACCATAGGGCATGGTAATACTGAGACTCCCTATCCTGCGTTCCAGATATGCTTTTCCTTACCTCCATTGTGGAGTAGCAGTCCAAGTTCCCCCTGGTAGTCAGGATCAATCACCCCAGCCAGCACAGTAACTCCCTTCTTTAGCCTATTCAGAGGCATGAGCAGTCCAAAGTGAGAGGCTGGCTGTCTTAACCTCCAGTTCAATGGAAACATTACTGTGTCTCCTAGTAGAAACATTCCTCCTTTTGGAACTAAGATCTGTAGGCCAACAGAGCATAATGTTGTGAGAAAAAGAAGCGAAAATTTTGCTAGTGGGTCACTAGGGGTAACAGTGAGTGGTGCCACTCTCATTTCTACCCCTTGATTCCTGGATCTGTGAATCTTGGATATCAGAGAAACAGCACCATATATTAGATGCTGATTCAGAGCATATAGACTTCTGGAGAACCTGGCCCCATCTCTGCAAGGTATTGCCAGCTAGTTGGTGCTGTAACTGGTCTTCAAAAGGCCATTTCACTGTTCTATTAACCCAGTGGCTTCAGTACAGTGGAGACATTCATAAGATCCGTGAATTCCATGAACAAAGGCCTGTTACCACATTTCTTTTGCTGAGAAGTGAGCTCCTTGATCAGAAGCAATGCTGTGTGGAATACCATGACAGTGGATAAAGCATTCTGTAAGTCCATGGATGGTAGTTTTGACAGAAGCATCGTGTGCAGGGAAGGCAAATCTGTTTCGCAAGTAAGTGTCTATTCCAATAAGCTGCCCCTTTCATGATGGAAGTAGTCCAATGTAATCAACGTGCCCCCAGGTAGCTGGCTGATCATCCCAGGGAATGGCACCACACTGGGGGCTCAGTGTTGGTGTCTGCTGCTGGCAGATTGGGATTGAGCAGGAAAAAGTTTGGCTCATTTGATGAAATGAATGAAAGCCAGTCTAGCTAGAGATTAGTGTGAACAGGAGAGAATGACAAAGAGGGGGCAGGAGAGGCATTCAGAAGTGAAGTCATGCTCTCCTGGTTTAGAACAGAGAAATCCTCCCTGTGGCTACCTCACATCTCCTCCCTCTGCCTTCTTGGTAGTTAGCTGGATGGTTTGCTTGTAGGTGAAGGAGGCTGGGGGAGACAGCTCTGGGAAGTATCCCACCAGCTGGTCAAAAAAAAAAAAAAAGTGAAATCATGTAGGCCATGGTAGAGAGTAACGGGAGGGAAACTTTCTCCAGTCAGAGCATCCATCCCTGCGGAAAGCTGGCTATTTGCCTAAGACTCCACGTGTCTCTCCATCTGTGACTCCTCATCCAGGAGGAGGAAGAGTTATCTGACTGCTGGTTTAAAAGGGGAAATCAGGCACATGCAGCTCTGCTCCTTCCTCTCCTTCCTTTCTTTGGGAAAGAGATACCTGTAAGAGGCACACTTTCCACAACCTTTCACAATCACATAGGATAAAGAAGGGAAGGGTCCTGTGTGAAAGAAAGCTTCCATCTGTCCAGAACAGCTGTATGGATGTAAAGAGTTCTCAAGCTCTTTAGTATGGATTTCAGAATTAGGAAGCTCATTTGCCCTTAAATATAAGCCAAAGTCTTCACAATATATTTATCAGCAACAGTAAAAGTCATATTTTAATTAATATATTTGTTAATGAGCTATCAATAATTAAATATTACTATATTATGTAATATAATGACTCCTGAAGCAGAGGCTGGTTATATGGTTACAAAATCCATTTTATTTTTCTTTCTGAGTAAACAGCTTGAATACATTTCCCAAGATCCCTTACAATTAGGTGTCACTATGTAAATGAGTACTTGCCTGTGGATTATAAGTGGAAATAATGTACACTACTCCCAAGCCTGGTCCATATAAATCGTCCCCACATGATGCCCCATTCTCTCTTTTTTCTAATGTCTGATCAGATGCAGAGTGTGCAGCTGCATGATCTCTGAGCACCCAGGGGATCGCAGAGTCACTAGATAGAAGGAGAAGCCTGCCCTCTAAACACGCGTAGGGAATGTACGTGAATCAAAAATAATTGTTTATTGGATACTATCTACTGAAATTTGGGACATTGCTTGCTGGGGCAGTGAAGGTAGAAAAGAGTGGTGTCATTATTGGGCATCCACTGAACTGTCAACATCTGGTGTTCAGTCAGGTGGATCCGGGTTTCCAAATTACTTGGAAGGCAGCTATGCTCTAGGTAAACAGGAAGTCACTGAAGTGTTTTAGGCAGGGGTTAATATGATCCAATGTATGTTTTTAGAAATACCAGCCGGGTTAGTGGATGGAAAAATGAATAGGTCAACAGCGATGGACAGGAGACCTGGAAGGAGAGGGTGAAGTAAGAGATTAAGACGGCTCTTCCTGGTGAAGGAGCAGAGATGGGAAGGGATGGTGTGAGCTACAGTTGGAGTTAGAATTAACAAGATGCGTTAAGGTTTTTGGTCACTTCCATGGGGTAATTTATTTAAGTCACAAAAATAGCAGGAAGAGACACTGTTTCAAATTTAGCTCACCAATATATTAATACTCCAACATACATCTATTTCTTATAAGTATCTTCAAGGACCCTCTCTTTACGTCTGTAGAATAGCTCCCATATGAAATAACCTTTTTCCAAGTGAAGGTGTCAGTGTAGAATGTTAGCTACATATAACTCCTGGTTCTGACCTTCTATTTCCTCAAACCAGAAAGGTGTTTTGAGGGGCTTGAGTTAAGGCTTCAATGTAAGCTATCAGTACCATAAAGAGGCCACACGAAGCCTGTGTCTCTATAAGTATTTAGTATAAATATTTATTTAAAAAACACTATAAATCGTAAACTACTAGAAACATTGTCATTATCACAAATATATAGAAGATTTCTTAATAAAATCCTTAAAAAGATACCAGGTAACAGGGCTGGCCCAGTGGCATAGTGGCTGTGTTCGTGCACTCCACTTTGGTGGCCCGGGTTTAGCAGGTTCGGATCCCAGGCACAGACAGACGCACCACTTGTCAAGCCATGCTGTGGCGGCGTCCCATATGAAGTAGAGGAAGATGGGCACAGATGTTAGCCCAGGGCCAGTCTTCCTCAGCAAAAAGAGGAGGATTGGCAACGGATATTAGCTCAGGGCTGGTCTTCCCCACACACACACAAAATAATAAAATAATAATAATAAAAATAAAAGATACCAGGTAAAAGTATAAAAGTCTCAAAAAAACATTTAAAAACTTATGTTTCATTTTTCAGCTTGAGACCAATTTAAAAAATGTTAGCAGTATTCTCTACTTATGGTAAAGGATATCTTCCATTATGGAAAGAATCAGAGTCATTTATCGTTAAAGCAAGGTACCATAACTATTTGCAATCAATGTTACTTACATGAATATTTGATTCTCTAGACCATGAAATTTCATAGAAAGGATCATTTCAGCACACTTGGAATTCATAATCTAATTCCAAATCAATATTCACAGACTTGCAAACGAAAAGCTGAATAAGTATTAAATTCAGCAAGGGAACAGCACTTGGAATATAATCATCTCTACTACTCATTGTTTTGGTTGCATTTTAAGTACTTATTAGATTTTACAAATAAATTCTTATGTTTACTCTTCTCTAAATGTCAGTGATTTAAGACTGATTTTCCTCTAAAGCACACAAGAGTTTCAAATATATTTTTAAAAATCTTGGTCTATTAAGTACATCTGTTTCAAGCTCTAAAAATTGCTAATCTTTCCATCAGCAATTCTTAGCCAGGCATGGATTTGCTTGTAACAGTTTCAGGCATCTAACAAAGAATTACACTTGCATTCAAAATTTTTTATATATGAAGAGCTACAGGGAAAGTGAAGGTCATTTGTCAGAATTTTTGAGAAGTGGAGTAAGAAAGGAGAATTCATATGAAGTTCCAAAGGAGGCATTACAACACAACTTTTTCTGACTGTTCATCAACTGGATGGGAACTTTGAATATTATGTACTTATAATTACTCTACAATGTCATTTCTAAATGTACCGTAAAATTCTTGTTCTGTTATAATCTATTATAAAACAATTAAACAAAGTATGTATAATTATGTGACTAAGTATTTTTATTTGCATGGTTTTTAAATATTTTTTAAACATTCCATCATATTTTATAAAAACAATTTAAATATTGTGCATACCACATCTCTTCAAAAAGCCTCCAAGAATATCACAAATTCCTTTTTAGGAGGTGGGAAGAGATATTTAAAAAAATAATCCTGTATAAATTCAAACAATGTTCTTTTTCCTTTATCTCTGTTTATAATAACTCTCCATCATCTACCATAGAAACACTCGTTTTCATTCATTGTTATTTTCATTCGGGGTCCACATCTGTCGTTCATCTTACTGAAACACGTGCTCCAAAGTGGAAGTAGTTGAACAAATTTTCCACAATAATTTTAAGGTTTCCTGTGTTCCGCAAACCATACCATCATTTCATCTAGTAACAGTGTTATATATGTATTAATATATATTTCTGCATGGGCATCAAAATATAGACCCAGTTTACACTGTAAAATGCTACATCGGTTTTATTTTTTCTCATCTACAAAGCTTTGTTAAGCAATTTAAAGTAGACATTTTCCCATTTGATATCAAAAATATCAGCTTTGAATAAGAAACATTAAACATTTTAAGATATACATATCGCTTTGTAAACTAGCTCAAAACCATGACTTTTTTCAAAAACAGTTGCTACATAAATGTTAAATTACTTAAATAAAAAGGAGCTTTAGGAGACTAACGTTATCAAGTCTGCACTGCCCACTAGTGGCAGGAGACTGTAAACTCATGTATCTTTAAAAATGAAAGACCAATTCGATCTTAAATATTAGCTTTCTCAGTCAAATTTAGAGCCCGTTATATTATAGAGCAAGTACATATACACTCTAAGCATAACACGGTTTTGTGTCGTGAACCATTTTTCCTGTATAACATTAATTTACTGCTAACGTTCACACTCAGAGACATTATGTTCAGTTAGGTGCTGGTGAATATAAATACTATGCATGTAAATGCATGATGCATATGTGTGTGTGTGTGTTTGCACACACACACACACTGTATATATACACACAAAATTTAAGCTATAAATAAAACCACTCTGACAATCTAACATGAATCCATAATGGAGAAATAAACAATCTAGCTTGTTAGCTTTAATTGTTTAATTTACCCCTCATTGAGAACTGCTCTCAAACTAACCCTCTGTGGTTCTCACTGAAATGAACTCTTGTTAATAAATGATTTTTAAACAGCAGATATTTGTTTAATAATATTAGGAAAACTTCTTCCTCCCTTCAAATCTCAGTGGTCCACACATTTAACATAGCTGACTATTTCTGAACCTGTGCATGACAAGTACTGTGCTCTATGGACATCAGGATGCCTGCATATGACCCAGAAATTAAGGCATATGCTGGCAGCTAAGGTTCTTGAACATTCCATCCTGTGATTTCATCAAACTTAAGTTAATGACTCTAAACTTTATCACTTGCTGGAAACAAACCTGAAGCAACATTCATATAGAATTTCATAAACAAAGAGGAATATTGCTTACCACTTTTTTAGCAACTGATGGAAGAGTGCTTTAGATTAAGGCATGACTATGCAATTGTCTTAGATACTCAGCTTCTTTAGACAGCTGTCAGAGTATGTATGGTTTGTATGTGTGTCTTTATTGCACACACACCAAGAAAAAAATGTTAACCTACTTGACAGCATTTGGCCTGTCATTATTTTTGCTCAGTATTTTTCTTTTCTTTCCTTTGCTCATTATTCTATTCCACATACTTACCTAGCACGATGCATTAGTACACAGGATGCGTACAATTAATATTATTTAAATAATGAATGCTAATAAATCACTGAAATGGAAAGCATTCATGAAAGAATTTTATTGACGAAAATGCAAAGGAAAAGTATAAAGGCAAGTGGCTGGGCCTGAATACCTATAATGATAATATGAAAAGAACCTAAATACACTTGAGATAAATTGATATTTTCAGACTGCTTCATAAAAGAACAAGATAAAATTATTTATTATAGATGTGATGATATATGACATCTTCAGCAGTCCCCTCACATATGACTGGAATGGATAGTTAATTGTGTCATGTGGTTGATCACTAAAAATATGCATTATTTAGAACAAGATTTCTTACAACCTGAGTTTAACTAAGTCCACTATTGACATGTGAATTCAAATATTCCTCTTACAGGGGAAATTCAGTTTTTTAACCTCCTTTCCTTTTGTCTGTTGAGCCTTCTGCCCACTAGGTTACACATTCAAACAGAGAAAACCATCAGTTTAATTTCTTCTTTTACATTGTATGTCTCCATACCTCTTTCATATTTTTTGTCTTTGATTCTTTAAGTTCTTCGTATTTCCATTTCCACACAGACAAAGCTGACTCCAGTCGTCCTATCTCTTTTTCCAAAGATGAGCGCATTCTAAATAAAGAATTAAAAGAAAACAAAATAGGCTTACAATTTAAAAACAACTTTAGAAATGCATTCAATTTTAGATTTTCTATTTTCCTAATTTTTGATATTTGTATATGATCATTGCAATAATAGAAAACTTTTTTCAGCTTATTAAAAATTACAAATATTGACTAAAACTTGGTTTACTTATTATTCTAATTAGCTTTATAATAGATTAAACATACTTCATTTAGCCTTGCCAGTATCAAAATAATTGCCT
This sequence comes from Tapirus indicus, assembly GCA_031878705.1. NCBI lineage: Eukaryota > Metazoa > Chordata > Mammalia > Perissodactyla > Tapiridae > Tapirus > Tapirus indicus. Next base: position 9,638,361 of record CM062917.1, read on the forward strand.
TTCTACCTCCTTTCTCCTGTATTATCCATGTATTTCTCACAATACCACTTATTCATATTATTTCCTTACATAAGAGGATATATGTTTCTAAGTTTAACATGGTTTTTATCCAACTTCATATTGTGACTGTATATGAATGAAGAATCTTTTGATATGACAGAGTATACCAAGGAGCTCACCTAACAATGTAAGAAATCACTCGTTTATTGGGGATATAAAAATAAGTTTTAAATATTTATAATTTTATTTTAATGAAGCAATTTCACTAGGATCTTTCTTTAAATTATTTAAAAGAATTGAAATTAATTTCTCCATTTGTAGAATAAGTGATATAACTAAGATTAAAGTCTAGTCCTTTAGTATCTCAATAATTTATTTTTTATATGCCCATATGTCTATTAGAGTGAATCATTGAAAATAATTGTTTATTTCTGGTTGTAATTAGCATATATCAACCTGTGCAAATATTTCCAGGTAGAAATATTATGAAAATAATTCAAAATAGAATTAGGCCATAAATATATTAGTTTAATCCAATCAATGGATAAGCAGCCCATTAAAGAGTTATATAATTACATTTGCATGAATCAAGCCACAAAATGGAAAGAGGATACTAAAAACTTAGTTAGAGATTAACTTAACCTGAAAAGACTCAGGCTGCAAAAAATACCAGCACCCGTTATAGGACTAATTTGGATCCCTTATTAACACAGCAAATATATTAAAATTAACAAACAAAAAGGCTCAATATAAAAGTCTAATTCCTACGATCACCAATCACCACCAGTTCTCGTCTGTGTGGTAGATTAGATTACTGTTCAAAAATACCCATTCCTTTTCCTCTACTTCCATGGACAGAGTTGCTTTCCCCACTCCTTCATTCTAGGCTTTGACAATGGGATATTAGCAGATTTGACAGATGCAGAAGTTTGAGAACTTGTGTGGTTGGTCTGCTTCTCTATGCCTCAGCCACCACTGTGAAAAGAGCTTCTCCCCAAAACTGCTGTCCCCAAACAAACACGTGAAGCAGATCTGAGCCCAACTTCACCAGCCTTACCAACCCCAGCTGGCCCAGTGGAGGTCAGCTGACCCCAGCCTCCTTGCGGATGGGCAAAATAAATCATTGTTGTTTTAAGTCACTGAATTTTATGTGTTTTTTTTTAATGCAGCAAAAGTTAACTGATATATAAAATGATACTTAAAAGTGGGATGCTGCAATAACAAAACAAAAAGTATGTAGACTTAAGTTAGGGACTAGATGGTGGGCAGAGGCCGGGAAAATGGTGGTAAAACATAAGAAGCTGGAAAAACTGTGATATGTGTTATGTAGTAGTGAAACACATGGTGGAATTGTCATTGGCTGTGTCTTGGAAAATAGAAAATGTGCCTGACATTACCAATGGAATGCTGGTGGGCACAACGTGGGCAAAAGCTTGAAAATTTGTGCAATTGGGATTGCTCTCTTGAGTTTTGGCCATTACTATGAGAAATACACAGGAGTGCTGGCTCACTGCTCCCACTGGGAGGATGAAAGTCGTGGAACGTAACCACGTCTCTCTTGCAGAGCCCAGTCCAGATGAGCCAGCCTCCAGTTGACTCACAGACTTCAGTTAATAAATTCTGATTGTTGTATGCCACTGAGATTCTGTGGTTGTTAGTTACAAACTTATTGCATTTATAATTAACTAATAAACACATGAATCTATTTCGGTGATAATGACGTCACGACAAAGAGACCTATTCTTAGAAACCTATTCACAAAGCTAGAAGATGCATGCAGAAGCAAAATTGAATGTCATTTACATATTTATAAGAAATGTGACTCTTCCAGGTAGAAATATTATGAAAATAATTCAAAATAGAATTAGGCCATAAATATATTCGTTTAACCCAATCAATGGACAAGCAGCCCATTGAAGAGTTACATAATTATATTTGCATGAATCAAGCCACAAAATGGAAAGAGGATACTAAAAAATTAGTTAGAGATTAACTTAACCTCAAAAGACTCAGGCTACAAAAATTACCAGCACCCTTTATAGGACAGTAATTTGGATTCCTCATTAACACAGCATATTAAATAATATTAAATAATAATATTAAAATTAACAAACAAAAAGGCTCAACATGGAATCCTATGATCCCTGCCTATAGATGTCTACACTGCTAGATTAACAAGCTCAGCCCAAAATTCTGATGGATAAGCAAACCTGGACACTCAAGTTGCTTATCACATTATTTTTGCCCTTAGTGGCTGTGTTTCGATTTCAAGAGGAATAGGATGAAGTACAGAAATAATGAGCAAATCACCAAATACCAATATTTTGTGTTAAATTTTGAAAGAATACACAAAAACCATCGTACTTTAAAATGTGTTATATATTTGGCATCTGGGTGCTTTTAAAGTTTTGGATAAGGCACATTTGAACATTTAAAAGAAAGAGTATTGACAGACTGTGAATTCAAGTCAAAAAATAAAATAAAGTTGTAGTAAGTTTGTAACTTCATTGGAATGTTTAAGAATCACCATATTTATAATTTTAATTTATTAAGACTTACATGAGTAGAACATGAGAACGTTTTTTGTCAGTAACTGAAAAATTTAAAAAGGAAAAGAAATATATTAAATTAATAAAAGAATTTTATTAAAGGATATTAATTAACTACATTTGTGTAATGAAGCATATACATTGATAAATTTTCTCAAAATTAATTTTGAGAATTATTTTATTAATATAAAATTATACTTAAAATTTTGAGAAAAGTTTACATTTTTAAATTTACAAATTCAAAATCATGCATGGTGCTAAATCAATGTCAGTTTTTAACATTACACTTTAATAAATCAAATAATAATGTTAGCAAAAAAACTCACATTAACATAAAGATGACTAATTATTAATGTAGAACAATGCTGATTCTCAAAAATGTCATCAAAATTATTGGGGTAACTAATCCCTTAAGGATTTTATAATAAGTTCAAGAGGAACATTTCAAATTATATATTAATTGAACTTTTAATCTTAGTATATATAAATATAGACATATTCAAAAGATATATCTAGACTTAGAATAAGTATTCAAAACCAGTTCATGAAATAAAAAGAATATAATTTTGCCAAGTATATGAAAATTAATAGATAACTATTTGTCTTCCTTATTTAAGGCAAATTAGTATCATTTAAAATATAATATTTGTCCCTGTAAATATGCATCTTAAATAAATAACTGATATTAGTCTACTAAAAGAAAATTATGTAATTTTATTAGGTATAAAGGTACAGTTTAGTCAGAGAAGTTAGATGACAGGCAATTTATAAAAATCTATTTAATAGCAATGTGCTGCTTCAATATTTTTTAGTATGGCCTCACCAAAAAAATTTTGTGACTCTATTTATGCAAGCAAGCATTAAAGACACAAAAACCTTGCCTGATTAAATTTATGCAGCAGAGGACACTCTTTAAATCTTAATTTTCTGGCCTAATCAATTTATTCTATATTTTAGAGAGATTTCAAAAAAGATTGATTATAAAGTTAAATTTATAATGGAAATTTAAACTACCATCATTCTATTTGAACCACAAGAAAGTACAGGAAATAAACCTAATTTTACTGTAAAGAATATTGCATAATTTATGCACAAATTCTTTAAAAAAACAAAATTAATAAGATAAATCTCAGGAAAAATATAATATTTTTAATATAATGACAGAAACTTTAAAAATCACATTGTTAAAATACATAAAATTTGCATAATCTAAAAGATAAAGTGTGAATCAAAATGATTTGTATGGAAAGATACGATTATATGACTTGGCAGTCTTTTGATACTTTAACTATCATGATCCCATAATAATTGGGCACAAAATTTTGACATCTAGACAGGAAGATTAATCAAAATATTTTTCAGGAATGAAAAATTCCTGAAACATTAATATCGGGGAATAAATTTTAATCATTTTTGAACTGTGTGAAATTTCATGGTAAAATATCTAATACGTATTTTCTTAAAGGTCTATTAATGCTAAATGTTTTTGCCAGTCAAAAATAATTAACTTGTAACAATATCTAGATATTTATTTTTCTATCAGGTCAAAATTTAGAGTTAGTATTAAACTATGAATAATAAAAGTTTTTACAAATATACTTTTAATGAGCAACACATTTGTCATTTTGTGAGTCTACTCTCAACTATTTATAATTACATCTTTCAGCAGTAACATCTTTCAGCATCTCTCATTTTCCTCAACTTTCAGCATTTTCAGTATCTTTTAAGCAAATAGCCAAAGCCATATATGGTTAATTTAATCAGAAAAGAGGTGAATTTAAAGAATGCTGTTATGCTCACAGATATCCGGGAGGACCAGAGACCAATGCTTGGAGGCGATGAAGCCAGGGAAAAGGCTCACTCTGATGCTACAGAACCGGTCCTGTGAAAACCCACTGCCTGTTGCCTGTACACTTGCCTGGTATCAGTTATGTGTCTGACAAGCAAATATATTCAAATTAGCTAATTTAAGTAGAAAAGGATATTAATAGCTCAAAGAATCTCTGGGAGAGCCAGAGAAGCAAGTGCAGAACCTGCATAGCCAGAAATACCAAAGATAAAGCCATAGAAATGTTCCCATCAACACCTCACTGGGGCTCCCATTTAGGTACAGACATCACAGCATGACCTCATACCACCAACTCAAGACATCAGATGATGTTACTAGAGACCAGATTAGTGTCTGCACCCTAAGTGCAAGGGAGACTGAGCTACAGACCCACCAGCATGTTGTAGTCTATGCGGAGAAATAGATTCTATCTCATTAGGCAGAGGGTAGTCCAAACTCAAAACAGATACTAGAGAGTCAGAAAATAGAAAAAATACACAAAAATTCATTCAAAATACAGACTTAAACGTAAGACTAGAAACTATAAAATTCCTAAAGAAAACTTAGGAGAAAAGCTCCTAGACATTGGTCTTGGTGACGATTTTTTGGATTCAACACAAAAGCACAGGCAACAAAACAAAGATCAACAAGTGGGACTACACCAAACTAAAAAGTTTCTGCACAGCAAAGGAAACCATCAACAAAATGAAAAGGCAATTTGTGTATCGGGAGAAAATATTTGCAAACCATATATTCAATAAGGGGTCAATATCCAAAATATAAAAGGAACTCATACAACTCAATAGCAAAAAAAAAAAAAAAAAAAAACAACAAACAAACCCAATTAAAGAATGGGCAAAGGACCTGAATAGGCATCTTTCCAAAGAAGACATACAAATGACCAAAAAGTACATGAAAAGGTGCTCAGCATCACTAGTCATCAGGAAAATGCAAATCAAAACCACAATAAGATATCACCTCACATCTGTTAGCATGGGTATTATCAAAAAGACAAGAGATGAGTGTTGGTGAGGATATAGAGGAAAGGGAACCCTTGTACACTGTTGATGGGAATGTAAATTGGTGCAGCCAGTATGGAAAAAGGCATACAGCTGCCTCAAAAAATTAAAAACAGAGATACCATATGATCAAGCAATTCCATTTTGGGGTATATACCCAAAGGAAATGAAATCAGTATCTCAAAGTGATATATGCACTCCCATGTTCGTTGCAGAATTGTTCACAATACTCAAGATATGGAAACAACCTAAGTATCTGTTGACAGGTGACTAGATAAAGAAAATGTGGTATATACATACAATAGAAAAAAATGTTCAGCCATAAAAAGAAAGAAATCCTGCCATTTGTGACAATATGGATGAACCTGGAGGACATTATGCTAAGTGAACAATAAGCCAGAAAAAGAAAGACAAATACTATATGATCTTAGTTATACGTGGAATCCTTAAAAGTTGAACTTTTAGAAGTAGAGAGTCGAATGGTGGTTTCCAGGAGCAGGGGGGTGGGGAAGTGAGAAGATGTTGGTCAAAGGGTACAAACTTTCAGTTATAAGAGGAGTAAGTCCTGGGGATCTAATGTACAGCATGCTGACAATAGTTAACACTATTGTGTTGTATACTTGAAATTTGATAAGAGGGTAGATCATAAGTGTTCTCACCACACACACACAAATAATAACCATGTGAGGTGATGGGTATGTTAATTAGATTAATTGTGATAATCATTTTACAACATATGTGTATATCAAAACATCATATTTTACACCTTAAATATATACAAATTTTATTTGTCAATCACACCTCAATAAAGCTGGAAAAATAAAGAAATAATATGTAAATACTACAAATTACTTTTAAGAAATGGCAAAGGTTTACTGCATATCCCATTAGTGACAGTGAATAAATAACTAAAGTAGGTCTGATTTTCTAATTTTTAACAATATTATATTAAATAATATTAACCAGAATTACAGGCTTGTGTGCCAATTTGTTCATTGTGTTAACTGAGGAATATATATATATATATATATATATATATATATATATATATATACACACACACGGTACGTATACACATATATGGATTTCTACTAATGTTAATCCTTGAAGCATTTTTAATTTTAATTTTCTATACCTTCTTATCATGATTTTAAATCTCATTTTACTAAGAAAAAATTCAACATTTAAGGAAGCAAAGCAGGATAAATTAAAGCATACCACTTTTCTTTAAATGACACAAAGCAAACATTTCCTAAGGGATACAGGTGCCATCTGTAGTTTAATTTGAGAACTAATTCTAAATGTTAAAATAGTTCATCAAAATATTTTACCTCATTGTCACCCTTACTTAAGGCTTGATATTGCCAAAGTTCTTCCTAAATTTTAGGTACACGTAGCTTTATAAGAGAATCAGGTTTCTCTCCCTCACCTCAAATTTCTACCTGGAAAGTCTTTATCTAAGAGATCGGAAATACACAAATTCTCAGTCCATGAGGAGCTTGTAGATACTGGATAATTACACATAAAACTGAACAGTACTCGAAGTACAAATAACATAAGAAAGTATAGTGCATTCGACGAGGAGGTTCTAGTTAGCGACAATGGTGGAAAAGTTTCCCTGAGTTCTCTCGGCTGATTCCTGTGCTCTGTTCAAGAGAATTTTCCCACCAGCTGGGAACATGGAAAAAATTACATTCACATCTTCTCAACTCCAGCCACCCACTTGCTGAGATTCCAGGAGGAAGAATTTAAAAGATTAGACAGATTTATAGTAACAGTATATCCTATATCCTTGGGAAACATCCTCTTGTAATAGAAAAAAGGCTTTGCAATCATCTCATGTGGATTGCATGCTAATATTGATTCATGGACACAGAACATCCATGGGACTATTTCTTAGAGAGGAGAGTGAGAAGAGAAAGTGGAATCAAAGGTCCCCTTTCCCCCCAAGTCTATGGCTTATACATTGGCGTTGCTGAGAACTGAAGAATTTATTTACCATGGGGATTATTAATTTATCCAAAGAAGTCAAATATATACATGTGTATACATGTTTGAGTAGGAGTCTAAAGATGCACATGCGTATCATTAAAACTGGCACCTTAGGGAGCTCACATCTAGGAAACAGCAGGTTCGTATTGCTCCTATGACATTACGTCAGTGAAGTAACACTGTGAGTGGGTTTGAGAGCGGTCTATAACCACTAAAAAGTTAAATCCCTCAAGAAATAAAACACAGAGGTTAGAACTTGACTGAGACCTATAGTTTCAGATAAAATTAATTGTTAATATGGATACAGGCCTAAAAATTAATTCAGTTTTATTCTCTTTTCTACTAATGTCGATTGCCTCTATTAGGAATTTATACTCGATGGCAGAATAATAAGTATTTATTCTATACACCGATGCTTGTATTATCACAATCTATTCATATGGTGAGACATGGACACAGAATCTGAAAAAGGGAATTAGTGGTACGAATAAATTTCAGATGGACTAATGAGAAACTTCTGGCTGACAGAAGAGGAATGGCAGACAAAGAGCTTATAGTATTTGAGAAAGGTTTGTGTGCTTACTTGTTGCTATTTCAATCCATTTAAACCAGGGGAATTGGAACCATTATATAATATATAATAATAAAAACATAGTATATAAATATATTCATACTTATACTTTTTATATATATGTATTACTCCCAGTTTTTTTTTATTCTGTCCATTAAGAGTCTTATAACTAGAGGCTGGCCCGGTGGCATAGTGGTTAAGTTTGCATGCTCTGCTTTCGCGGCCAGGGGTTCACAGGTTTGGATCCCAGGCACAGACCTACACACTGCTCATCAAATCATGCTGTGGCAGTGTCCCACATACAAAGTAGAGGAAGATTGGCACAGATGTTAGCTCAAGAGCAATCTTCCTCACCAAAAAAAAAAAAGTCATAACTAAAAAGATGGAAAAATAATTATTTTCAGATTTGGAGACCACATTTTAAAGTGCATTACAGGGTCGGCCCGGTGGCGCAGCGGCTTAGTCCGCGCTTGGCAGCCCGGGGTTCGCCGGTTCGGATCCCGGGCGCCCGCCAACACACTGCTTGTCAGCCCTGCCATGGCGGAATCCCATATAAAGTAGAGGAAGATGGGCACGGATGTTAGCCCAGGGCCAGTCTTCCTCAGCAAAAAGAGGAAGATTAGCAACGGATGTTAGCTCAGGGCTGGTCTTCCCCACAAAAAAAAAATAATAATAAAGTGCATTACATATTCCACACAATGCTAATAATTTTCTAAGGTGATCATGAAGGAACAAAAACATAAACAGTAATTCATATTACTGGTCACTTTCCCAGACATTATTTGTGCTTGATCCTCATAAGAATTCAGTGAAGATGGCAGAAGTGATGCTATGTGACTTTTGAGGCAAGGCCATTAAAATTCCGTGTATTTCTCTCTGCAATCTTAAGATATTCACTTTCAAACAAGCCACTTTGCTGTGAGGAAGCCAAGTGGCCACATGGATAGGCCACAAGCAGATGTTTCAACTGAGACCCCAGATGAGAACCAAGATCAACCGCCAGATAGGGGAGTGAGTGAGGCTTCAGATGATTCTAGCCCCCAGCCTTCAAGTCACCCCCAGCCTTTGAGCCATCCCAGCTGAAGCCACATGTGGCGAGAGAAGAGCATGCAAAGCCATGCTCAAGATTCATCAACAGAATACATGTGACTGTTGTTTCAATAATAACCATTGTTCAGGAAATTTTGGTGTAAAACCATAGATAACTGGAACCTAGGCATCAATATCCATAGTTTTACAAAGGAGACAATAGCACTCTCTTGGCTAACCCAATATCCTATAGCTAGACTATGTCAGAACCAAGGTGAATATCCAGGTCATTTTCTCTCGACTCTAGTGCTCCTTCCTCTATACCAGAAATGGCCAATGAATAAAGTATCTTATTCTGCGATCAATAACTCACAGAATTGTGAATTGTTCATTGTATTAACATATTTATTCATTTTTATTGACTCACTGAAGTTTACTAATACTGTAAAAATTACATAATACACTGGCTATTGTAACCATATATGTTAATAAGTCAGATAGAATTAAGGTGACTCTACCAGAGATGATGAGAACAGGTTATGATAAAAGAATGATAAAAACTAACATGTTATAAATTACTCTTCAAAATTCAAAAAATGAATATAAATCAAACTCATTTCCTAAATACTAGTACTTAATGACCAATTATGGGTAAAATACATTATGAAATGGCCAGCTTACTAGAGGGAACAATTTTAAGAAGTTTGAAAATCAGACTTGGTTAAGGGAGACAATGATTAGCACTCACTCTCTTTCTTTCCATAAGATTTTTTGGAACTCATCCAAATGCACCTGCAAAGCTGATGTTTCAGGCACTTCATTCTCTAAAGGCAGATTTATTGCTTGCAGTCTTAATCCAGGCTTCAGGCCACAGTTTTCAGAACCACCGTTCTTGAATAAATCAGAACAATCTAGATCGAGTTTTACCTCATTGTTTAATCTTAATGGGTCAATAATCAAAACTTCTTCCTGAAAGGAAAAAATATAAAACAATTCTTATTGTAGAACTTTTAAACTAGTGTAGAAAAATCATGAATAAAACATATTTTTGGAAGGAAATAAATGTTATGATTCAGCATCAAATTCATATTTTCATTTCTTTATCATTCTCTCATAGTGTTATATGGCCAAATTTTAACTTGCATTCTTCAAGGTTTTTTTTTTCTTTCTATAGTCTACCTTATTATAATAAAATACATTTCTCTGCAATCTTTTAAAATTTTTTATTTACAACAGAATCTAGGTTATATCTACCATAAATCCCATACATCAAGGAAAGGCTTAAAATTTTAGATGGCATTATAGAAGAGCAAAATATTAACTGATTTTGCTTTTAGAGATGGAATTAAATAGAAAGGGGTAAGAATATAAACTGATACTATTTAAGGAGATAACATGAATACCCAAAGTTTCCCAAAGTAGGTTCCATGGGTTATTAATAGTATTTACAAGGTTCAAAAAAAGAAAAATGGGGTGGAGGTGGTTCATGGATAAATAAGTGTATGAACTGCTAGATTAAGTAACGTTTTAAAAAAGTTTATTTTGTGCAGAATTATCAGAAACTTCAAGATTCCAAGTATACCAAGAAATTCCAAGAGTAGGTAGTGTTAATTAAGGTAAATGGAGAGAAATCTCTCCAAACATTTTCTTTTCACATAAAAAAAAATTCTGGGTTGGGGGTGGCCTGGTGGCTTGGCGGTTAAATTTGCGCACTCCACTACAGCAGCCTGGGATTCGCAGGTTCGGATCCCAGGCACGGACCAGCGCACTGCTTGTCAAGCCATGCTGTGGTGACGTCCCATATAAAATAGAGGAAGACGGGCACAGATGTTAGCCCAGGGCCAGTCTTGCTCAGCAAAAAGAGGAGGATTGGCAACGGATGTTAGCTCAGGGCTAATCTTCCTCACAGAAAAAAGAAAAAAAAAATGATGGGTTAATTTTTGCTAAAAATATTAGTAAGATCAGCAGTTTGGGCTGAGTTTTGTCTCCCCAAAACTCATTTGTTGAAGTACTAACCTCCCTCCAGTACCTCAGAATGTGACTATATTTGGGGATAGGGTCCTTAAAGAGATAATTAAGTTAAAACAAGGTGATTAGGGTGGACTTAGTGATGGTGTCTTTATAAGAAGAGGAATCTTGGACACAGATACGTACAGAGAAAAGACTATGTGAAGACACAGGAAGAAGACAGCCATCTATAAGTCAAGGAGAAAGGCCTCAGAAGAAACCAACTCTACTAACACCTTAATCTCAGGTATCTAGCTCTAGAACCGTGAAAAAAAAAAATTTCTTTTGCTGAAGCCACCCAGTCTGAGGTACTTAGTTATGGCAGCCCGAGCACACAAATATAGTCACCATTGGGTTTGTCATTTTCCCATTCCTCCCTGTCACTCTATAAGGCATTCAAATATGCACATAATCTCTGGATTCCACTGTGGGTTTTTTCCTTACCTTATTGTTTGTGTTCTCCTTTGTAGGAAATTCTTTTCTTAACAAGCACTCTCTGATAGACTCACACGTTTTTGAACCAATTTGAAATTGGTCTCTTTGTGCGTAGGACACTTCTATGAAACTAGGATGCTTCAGGTCTTGGGTAACTCTAGCCTCTAACGCCTCCTTTTGATGTGGCAAACTTTGTTTCTTTTTCAGTCCACTCAACTCCTTCAATGTCATCTCTAATTTTACTCTGAGCTGTCTTCCCTCCTCCCTGGCACTGTTCCTTTCAGCTCGAACTTTACTCCACTTCTCTCTCCAGGTGGCAGTGCAATCTGACCACCATCGCATGGTCTTCTCCATCTGAGCTGCTCTGGCCTTGACTTCTTCAAGTTCCCGCAGGCGAAGTTCTTCACCAATATCCCATTCGTTGGTGTTACAGGAGTGGGCATAGAAGTCGCGAGCGGCGTGGGATTGTAGCCCATAAAGTGGCAAGCAGGAATTACAGGTATCCCTGTGGGACAAGGCAGGTGCTACCACATCACTAGTTGGTTTAACTGGTGACTGCTGCATCTGGAAGATCTGTGTTTCCTCAATCAGCCGATGAATGGAATCTAAATTCATACTTATCTTTTCAGACCTAAGAAAAGACAGAAAACATAATTAACATTTGAATTTCTTTGCGATGATAAGAGCAAGATCCACATTTAAAAAGAAACTTGATGAAAACAATGCATCTTTTCAATATTGCATATTTTCCTTTCCAATGTAACTAAAAATATAGAGGAATTGATGCATTTGTAATTATTCCAAACAAATACAAATTAAAGTATAAAGATGCAATGGGGATAGGATATAATGTGAATAATTCATTTTAACAAATCCAATTCTTTTCAGGTAATATTTATTGTAATACATATTGTCCATTAGCTACTCAGTGGTCCCTTCCCCCTGCTAACTACAGCACAGTTTGCTCAGGTGGAATGCAGAATCTATTCATCTCTGGGAGGACAAACCCCCATCCCAATCCCAGGGGCTAAATCATGATTGGTCGCAATCTTCCCCAATGACCCCCATTTCATTGATCATTCACTAGTCTCAAGGCTGCATATGACCTGGTTCTGGCTGATGAGATGTGAAGGGAAGTCTGCGCAGGAACTTGCCCGTCTAGAAAAATATGAAAACATCAGAATGAAAAACGCTTTTTTCCTCTGCTTTCTTCCTGCCTGAACAGAGATGAAGGCAAGCGTAACAGCCACCCTGTAACATTTAAAATGGCTGAACAAAAAGATGAAAGAGCTTGGTTGAAGGACTGAGCTGCTGCATGAAACCGAGAATGCACGTCTCTGGCTTCCCTGCTGTGTGAGAATGATGACCTGTGTTTATTTAAGCTCTGATTGGTGAGTTTTCTGCTACTTACAGTCAAAATGACATCTAACTGATACATGAATTAATTTCCTACTATGGTTAATATTATGATACATTCTAAAACTAAAATATGAATAAGACGTGGTCGTTGTCCTGAAAGATTTTGTAGTCCAGTGGATGAAAGAAGCACATATAATTTTAAAAAGCCTAATCCACGCTATAAAAAATATATTTATATATACAGTCAATATTTTTTTAGTACATATTATGTGTCAAATGAGTGTTAGCTTCCTAGGTTGTGTACAAGGTACTCTAAGGAGCTGAAGAAGTGATCAGCTGTCTCCTAGAAATGATACGGCTTCACAGCGTAGGTAACACTGAACACAGTCCTAGCAATTTCCAACTTTATAAAGGAATTAAAAATAGCTTCCATATAAATAGAAAAGACACATTAATTGGTAAATGCAACTTTTCTTATCAGTATGTACACCCATTACTTTATTCATTTTAGCAACACAGCTATATTGAGGATATAGTAAGTGGAACATTTTCTCTAAAAATAAATGCTTAAAACATGCAGGTTAATCTACAAATTAATAAAGTTCTGTGGTTGTATAAGATTAGCCATTTTTATTATCAAACAAGATTTTCTGGTGTAAATAATCTTAGCTAACATTTTATATACATGACATTAATTCCTCTCATTTTTTTCATTTTCTTTTATATAGTTACAGATCATAAATTTTCTCCTTATGAACCATCCATTTAATCAACTGAAGGGGTTTCATTATACCAATAACTTACAAAATAAGTCTCTAGCCACTGACAAAAATGACTATACAATATTAAATGTTCATCACTTTCAGCTGTAGAAAAAAACATTTTAATATGTGTTCTGTAGAGGTGCCAAACCAATTCACTCCTTATTATAGTACTTATTATAATAATATAGATTCATGGTTGTAATTATTTTTGTTAGCATTGGTATATGTCCAATCATATTTGAATTAGTGCTGATTTGAAGCAATTGTTCCCTTCATTTACTGTAATTCATAGGGCAATGATAATATAACTGACCAAATTTCTGGGACCATTAGTAAACCAAGACCAATACTAAAAAGAACAAAAGGAACTCAATTAGAAGCACACTAAATATTTTATATATATATTCATTTTTCACTATTTAATGGTATTTCGTTTGGTTGGAATTCCAAATTGAAGACAGAAAATTTATTTCAGTATATTAAACTTAAATTTATTCTTGCCATTTCTCAAAATAAATCAGTACCATAAAATTGTAATATCTTTAAAAATGTCTCACTAAATTTTATATCACTAGTGTTTTGAAGACTTTATAACTGGATTCTGGTACACTATCTTGCCTACCAATTAACTATGTATTTTTTCACATCTGACTAAACAAAACTGAGTTGAGTTTAATCATTCACTCCTTGAACTTGAATAGTATTTCTTGTTCTAAGGTGTTTCTCAAGCAAGTGTAAATGGGCATATTTACTCCTCATGTGTATTTATTAAAGCATTCATTTTCAATACACATATGTGGATACTCTTCATGTTTTATTTCAGATGACTGTGAAAATATTTGTCAGTGGTTGTAGCACAAAGCCTTTGATGTATGGGAAAATATTTTAATGCTACTGACTCTTTGGTTTCTTATATTGACTTTTGCATTGTTCGTACCACAAAAGAGGGAAGGGCACAAGAAAACTCTTGGACGTGATGAATATGTCTATCACCTTGATTATGACAATGGTTTCACAGGTGCATGCATATGTCTAAATTCATCAATTGTATACGTTCAGTATGTGCAGTATCTGATATCAATTATACTTCAATAAAGCTGTTTTAAAAAGTTCATACAATCAGGCTACCAGGATTACTGCAAGCGTTTTTGAATGTAGTACATAGCCAAATAAATAAAATCTGATGGGTCTACAATGTATAGGTAACATTACTAAACATATTATCTCTTGCTAAAGAGGAGCTTAATGCGTAAGACATTGGGCTCCAGACTCTATTGGTTCAAGTTCTGACTCTGCCACTTTCTACATAGATGATCTTGGACAAATCACATAAACTGCCTTTGACTCATGTCCTTATTTGTAAAAAGAGGCAGAAATATCACATATCTCACTGAGTTCTTATGACCATTAAACGGGAAAATGCCAGCTCATTGGCTGGCCCAGGCAAGGTGACAGTTTTTCTCAGTGCTATACAAGTCACTAATATGTCACCAAGGACTATCGTACTATTTATTTTTCCCAGTTTCTTTTCTCTCTTTTGAAAGAAAAAATGGTATAGTTAAAAAACAGGGATAGCGACATACAAATGAGATTTACAAAAAAGCTCTAAATTTCATGAAATAAAGGTATAATACCAATTTCTACATCATATTAATATTATTCAGTGATATATTCAGTACTATTATCATTTCCATCCTAGAGATGAAGAAACAAGGACTTAGGGTCCTAATGTAACCAGGTCAAGTCATACACTTGCAAGGAGTGAACTCAGTTTGGGAATTAAGGAAATTTGAATACGGAGCCATTGCCTCTTCGTATCAAAAATCTACTTCAAAATATCTAGCTTTCAAATATCTATTTTCACTGTAGTAAGATCACCTTTCAGATTATTTCAGAAATATATTTGGCAGACTTCCCTTTCGGATATTTTTATGCGCAAATATCTCCCCTGAGTCCCACCACAGTTAGTCAACTGATCCTGACATTGACCTTTGAGTGAATTCAGTCTCCTCATCAGAGCTTAAAGGAACTGGACGTAAGGTCTGGGGCTTCTCCATCCCTCCGGCCTCCTCTCCGTCCTTCTGCTTCCACGTTCTACGCTTTGGCCACCTTGCTGTGTCCATTCCTTGCACAAACCTCACCTCAGTGGTCTCCTTTGTGCAATCTGATTGCCAGGCAGGAGCACTCTCCCCTCTCTCCACACGCCCACCTCCCCCTGGCCTCCCATCCTTCAGGTAGCAGCTAGTGGGACTTATGCTTGACTCTCCTCCATCTCTTAGAGGCCACAGCTGAGTGGAAAATCTACCTTTGGCCTCCTCTGTGACAGTGAACAAAAGACGTGGTTTGTGCCGTCCTGAAACCTTGCTGATGACCGAAAGCAATAAATCAAACTAACAATTACAAATGTTAACTGTCTGAAAGAAATAGTGTATTGTGATTCAACACATACCTATATACTTAGAGAAGTCTCTGAAGTGACGTCACATGTATTATCTGAAGAACGAGGTGAACCAAAAATAAAAGCATTTTTGGCAGAAGTTAAACTATCGGGGCAGACTAAAACAGGGTCCAAAGGGATTTTTGTTTTACTGTTTATACTTATTGCTTTCCATTAACCTATAGGAAATGAATTCTAAATGAAACCTTGCTTGGATTTTTTTTTCCTAAGAAGCACAGGACCTCTAATGCACACATAATAATGTAATAAAAGCCATAAGTAAGGAGAAAATAGATTCATACAGATTCCAAACATAATGCTAAGGAACGGTTGTTACTAAAGACATGACGCCATTTACCCTGATAAAAAGAGAAGAGAGGGATTAATTTTCAATATTCAGCAAAGTACCACATCATATTGTATTTTAAAATGTGGCTTGTCAAACATGCACAAATGATTAGTATAAAAACTTATGCATTTTGTATGGGTCTAAAGTAGAAAAACTGTATTTTTAGGAATGTTTTGCAAGAGAACACTAAATATTAAATGTGAAAACTGCATTTGTGACAGGAAGATAAGTGAAACAATGACAGGGAATGGCCACATGATATAGTTCAAGTTTTGCCCACGGTTAAATATTATATTTTAAAAATACACACACTGAGGCAAATTAAATGGACAGTTACAGTCTATGTTTGTTGATGTGAATGCGACATTTTGGAATCACACAGAAGCAGGAAATGCTTGCACAAAGAAGGCAACTGAATAATATAACATGAATTTGGACAAGCTGACAATTATTTAAAGCTTAGATACTTTATATTCCAAAAGCATTGTAGTATAAGAAAAGCATAAATGTAACATTTTAAAACGTATATATTTATGTCTTCCAAAAGTCATCATTAAACTATAAATTGCATTATCTGATCAGATGGAAATTGTCTTTAAAGAATTGGCATGGAATTCTTATGATAAAGCCTGCCTTTTTTAGCTGACTCTTCATTGCTTCCTAACCCTTTAACCTCTTATCATTACCTAGTACCATTGAAGCCATGTATCATTGTTTCAAATCCAATGTGATGTCTTCTCTACTAGGTTTTCAGTAAAAAAAAAAAAAAAAAAATTACTTGAAAAAAAAATATATTTCTTCGATAATGCTCAGTGATAAAAAATTAACTCTTTATTTTAAAACAAACTATTTCAAAATAATCTCTCCACCTCGTAGCTCGATGTTACTGCTGCCATTCCCAGAAAATAGCAATTTTTCTATGCTTTAAGAAGCGGAAAAAAAGAGAGAGAGGTAAAAGAAATACTACATTAAAATTAAAACCTTACAGGTCAGAGGTAGAAAGTAATCAGTCTTATTTATTTGGAATACGAATAAAGAAATAAAGAAAGATCCAAAATCCACAATCCATCTTCTAGAGTGCCAATGCATCCTTTGTAATGAGCCTTGGAAAAATAAAACTTCTGTTTTCTGGCAGGCCGATCATGTTGAAGCTTTTATAGTGCTTTGCGTGCCAAGTACAAATTTAGATTCAGATAATTTAGAATTTCTTGGAGGATATAACATAATTTAACTACTCTTGGGTAATACTTGGTGTGTCAATCAGGTTCAAGAAAGTTGTTTTAAAATATTACTGAAATGCTTCACCAGTGAACAAATATTAAGACGTAGAGATATTTTATCTAAAATTTGAGTTTACAGCTTAAATATATTTCTTCTCACAATATATATAAAATCTATGCCACTTATTAACTATTTGTATAGAAGTCTGACACTTGAATTCCTCAGCATTTCTTAATATATATGTTTATTTCAAAGATTCAGTGAACAAAACCACAAACTATCCCAATTTTCCCATGCAATTTAATCCAACTTAATAGTGCCAAATAAATAAACTAAAATATTTGTTGAGACCTTAAGCTAAAAATGAAATTAGTATTAACTATGGTGGAACTGTACAGCCCTTTCAAATCTTATTTTCATACAAGAATAATCTTGCTACCATTTGCAGGTCGCTAATAGAGTGCACATTTTATTGGAAAGAATATTAAAAAAAGCTGGTCATGTCAAAGAGACTACCACTTTCCAAACCTGGACATGTGACCCTGAATCTGGAATTTATATCACTATGTAAATATATTTTATATAATTTCATTGGGATTGAGTAACGTCGACGATGTAACTGTGTCCATAAATATTAGTTTAAAAGAAATTAAAATCTAGATCACATAGGCAACAACTCTAAATTACAATTATTATTAATTTATGATGTGAGAGCAAATTACCCTGTGAAGTAATTCCTATCGCAGTTCCATGACGAACTAGGTGGTGTTGAGAGAAGGGTTATGCTTTCCATTTTTTTCTGTTTATTTTTTATTTAAAAGCTATTTATTTGTTAAAATTACAGATTTCCTTCAATATGGAATTCATAAACATTTTCCAATATTTATGTCCGTTTCAGGGTTTTAGTGAACAAAACCACAAACTATTCCCATTTTCCTATGCATTTCCTAAGCAAAATTCCTAAGCCAATTACCCCATTCACACTTGCTCTTAGAGAATGTATGAGGCTAAATCAGAAATTCTTCACATATCAGGTTATATTTTACACTGAAAAAGAGAAAACGCTTTCACATCAGTATGATTCAGTAATATTTTCTCACACCCATTTGATGGAATGTACATAGCTGCCAAACTATGTTAGCTGACGGGAAAGTTTCCTCAGGCTTAATAATGCAGTTTGAAGAATACAGCCCAAATTATTACAATATTTACTTTTGAGAAGCAGTTATAAAATTTTTTTAATAAAAAAATTTATTCTTAAAGTCTGTTTCAATTTCCCAACACTACATTCTTTACATTAATAATCCAAACTGGCTAAAATGTATCCCACATCAAAAAGCTAAGAGAAAACATTGGAATAGAAGCAGAAATGTTATAGTGTATTTAGACTTCTGTGAGCTATACCTATGCATAGTATTTCCAAATACTTTGCTTCATTCACCCTACTTCTAACTAAAGCAAAGCAATATTCATACAAAGTCATGTATGATATTGTTTGCTAGGCTTTATTTCTTATGTATGATCTGGAATTTAATTTCAGTGCAAAGAGCTATCACCATATGGATGGGAGAGATTAAAATTTACCCTTCTGAATTATAAACCAGATCAAAGAAAAGTTCTTTAAAAAGCCCAACTCACCAAAATCCCAAGATTACTGGCTCATTAGATGCTATAGAGAGCACCCAGAAAATATGGACAAGTTAGGTTTTTTTCTGGACAAGAGAAAGACTAGATTTAAGGAACCCACACGTCCCAGAGTTCAAGAGTTACCTTGGCAGCCCTTGGATTTGTGGCTACTCTTTATCAAGGGCAACAGAAGGTCTTGTACCCGTACTATTTGCCACGGTAATGTTCAGAAATTTAAAAAATACCCCCCAAGAAGTTGTTTAAGATTGTCATCTTGTCTTGGCGAAGTAAAGCAATATTTTAAATACAGAAGTTAGTACTTAATTTATTTTTTCAGTATAGTCATTAGACAGTGCCGTGGTAAACACATTTAACTTGAGCTAAAGGGCAATAGACAATTCTACGAATAATTAACTAACATAGTAAAGGTGGTGTATTAGTTTCCTATTGCTGCTGAAGCAAATCACCACAAACTTAAAGGCTGAAAACAACACAAATTTATTACCTTGCACTTCTGAAGTTCAGAAGCCCAAAATAAATCTCACTGGGCTAAAGCTGAGGAGTAGGCAGGGCTGGTTTCTTCTAGAGGCTCTGAGGGGAGAATATATTTTCTGTCCCTTTTCAGCTTCTAAAGGCTACCAGCATTCTTTGGCTCATGTCCTCTTCATCACATCACTCCAACCCTTTACTCCCATCATCACATCTCCTACTACTAACACTGATTTTCCTCTCTTCTCTCATAAGGACCCTTGTGATTATATTGGGCCCACCTGGATACTCTCCTCATCTCAAACTGCTTAATCACACCTGCAAACTCTCTTTTGCCAAATAAGGTAGCATATTGCAGGTTTCAAAGGTTAGGATGTGGGCATCTCTGAGTGGTTGGGGGAGGGGGGTGATTATTAGCGTAAAACAGGTGACATATTGAAAAGAGATTGGACTTTGAAACCACATACGTATAAGTTCAAATTCTTGCTTTGTCATATACCATCTTGTGACCTTAGCAACTTAACCTATGTGAAAAAGTTTCTTCATCTATAAAATGAAGATATTAATAGTTTTGTAATATGGTTTTTCAAGGATGTCACATGAATTTTCCCTCTCTACTGGATCATTCCCTTCAGTATACCAACTGACTGCATCATTACCACCTTTTCCACCAAGAAATGCCCCATTTCTCTGCTCCCATGACAAAAGAGACAATTTATCTAATAGGTTGTTTATTTTCAATGCTTTTGTTTCCTCACATTCCATTCTCTTATCAACCCATTTCGAGTGGAAATCTGTACACTCCATTGCACAGACAACCCACTTGTCAAGATCACAAACGACCTCAATATTGCCAAAGTTATTCAGTTTCATCCTTGCCGAACTTGACCTCGGCTATATTCAAAACAGTTGAAAATTCCTTGTTCTTTAAATACATTTGTCTTTTGTTTTCCTTCTCACCACACTCTTATTATTCCACTGCCTCCTCTTTCTTGGTCTCCTGTTTCTCTCTGCTTCTCCTCTGTAAATATTGGAGAGTCCAAAGCTTGATGACACTAAACAGAAGTCTTTGCCATTGACTGCCAAATTCATATCTCTAGCCCTTTCATCTCTCCTGAGCTTTTGAGTCACATACAGTAGTATTTGTCTACATCTCCACTGGATGTCTAATACGAATCTCTATCTCAAACTAAACATTGACCAAATTGAACTCTTGATCTCCAGCTCTTTGCAAATTTGTTTCTTTCCCATTGTTAACATCACAGTATATGGCACCAACAGCTCAAGTCAAAAACCCCTGACCCACATTTAGTCAGCAAGTTCTATTATCTCATTCCTTCAGATTACTTCCTACATCCATGTACTTCTTTCCACCTCCACTGCCTCTGTCCTGTGGAAATGAACACCAGCCCTCTCAATGTTACTACTTGAAATACCTACTAATACATCTCTCGATATTCAGCGGCCAAGTAATCTTTTTATAGTTTTGAATAAAATGACATAACTCTCTAATTAAAACTTATCATTGCTTCCCTATGACAATTAAAATAAAATGAAAATGTTTAACCACAGTCTCAGTTTCACATGATCTGGCCCCAGCCTCCCTCCTTGACCTTGCTTTCTAACATTCCATCCCTTCTTTACCTTTCCTTCTTGCTCAAGTCATGTAGCCTTTCTTCCTGTTCTTTGAAGAGGCCGTGTTCATTCCTACCTCATGAGTGGAATGCCCTTCCCTCAGATCCCTGGATTTCAATATATTCCCCTGCTCTGAGTATTTAAATTTTAAGAGGCATTAAAGTTTTAAACTAAGAGGATGGAATGCCAGCAGTAGAGTATAAAGTATCAATTTACAGATGTAATAACTCTTTACATTTGTATAATATATCTATTTTAAAAACACTTTTAAGGTACATTTTGCATGATGCTTATGGAAATTCTATTAGGTGGGTCTGGGTCTGAACCAATGTCAGAAAACCTGATGAGTGGCAGAGGCACAGCTTAATTCAGATCTTTTATTTCCAAGTCCAGAGCTATTTCCACTATACCAAATTGTTTCTTTCACAAGTGTTCAGGATAAAAGTCAGCATTCTACTCAAACAACACAGCAGAGTGTGTGGTCTCATTGCCTCTTAACTTAGGGAGAGTGAGGGCTGAGGGGAAGAATTTAGTTTCAACACATCAAACCATACAGAAAGCTACAGAATTTAGCAGCCAATACCACCCTCTTGTGTTTCTTACAAAAGAAAATTCTAAAGGCCAGGAGGACTGGACCAAGAAGTAGGTAGTGGCACCAACACTCTATGCTCTCCTCACATTCTTGGCCTCGGAACAAGATACTCTTTTGGAGCCCAGCTTTCCTCCATGAACACAACATTAAACTGCCTGTTCAAAAGAGGAAAATTTAAGGAATTAAGGTTTCAATACCCTTAAAGTGCCTTCCCAAGTCACCTCAAAAAATATATACCACACACGTGTGTGTATCTATATACACGTATATAAATGTGTGTGTGTAAACACAATGTATACATACCTATATACACACACAGTACACATATATTTTTTAACTGGGTTGTATATTATTTTAGTGTTATCATTTAGCAGAGTGAGCTAAACTTTTGTGTATATGTAAAAATGTCAGTAGTACCTGGAGAAAATAATTCCTCCATATCAAATCACTTTTCTGTTTAATCTATTTTCACTACAATTATACAGGAGCGAACAAAAACTTAAGGGAAAATCATGGTTACTTTCAATGTATTTTGGATATGAATTTCTATGTTTCATTATTGTTTCCAAGGTTCATGTCACATGCTTATAAAATCTATTTCAGATTCAAAAAAATATAAAGCATCTGCATAGGTTATCAAGCTCAATAAATATTCATTTCATTGCAGGCCATAAATTAATAATCACTAACATACATTGACATTATATTTTTACATCCAAATCATGCATGTTTACTAAGCATCATTTATGCTATGATAGAGAAGAGCAGAGCCTATTTTAAAAGACTAGACATTAGAAATTGTTTGCCAGATCTAGTCGAGTAGATGAAGACATGTGGTTGAACTAGATTTTGAACATTCACTCTTCATTAAATAGTAAATAGTAAGATAAAAAGCTTTAAAGAATTACTAAGAATACCAACAATTTCCAAAATAAAGTGTAATTTAAGAATAGGAAAATTTATTGATTCTGAGTTAACATTAACCAGAATTATCAGTGTCTTTCAATGCCATGGAGTAATCTTCAACTCTGTATTTATGGCATTTAGAGTCAAAATGAGAAAAATTCTTGGTATTGTTCAGAATCTACACATTATTGATGTACTTTCAGTTCCAAACAAATTTCTGGTTTATGATTTAGTCTAATCTTGCCAAAAGATCCCTGAAAGAAGTTCAGGAGGATTATTGGGCATCAAATATAAAAAAGAAAAGACAAAAACTGCCTAACATATTAAATTATAAACATATGGATGGAATTTCCTCTAAATTACTCTTGAGTCTAAACCTTAAGGGTAAAGAATTTAACAAAACACATTTGAGGTTTCCGTAACACAAAACACTTGAAAAGTTAGACAGGGAATTCAACTACCCCAAAGAGAGATGAGATTTCCACTCTAATACTGAGTAAACTGAACCTCTCTTCTACTCTTTAGAAATATTTGTACTCTCCAATTAAAATGTCAATCTTTGCTATGTATCTTTTTAACAAATATTAATGAGTCTATATATTAGACAATTGAGAGTTTTTTATTTTTTATTTGTTTTTACATTCTGGAGCTAGAGAAAGTGAAAAATAAGAAAGGCATATACTTAAAAACAGTAATTATCCCATGCTTTGACCTATCCTTTCTCACCTAAACCACAGAAATTTTTTACAAATGATTATGCTTTTAACTAGTAAGTACTTCATAGTATATGGGTACCTAGAAGCAGGGGAGATTTAAATATTATGGAGCAAGTCAGGGCATTTTTATGCTCAATTTCATTGCCTTCTCAATGATGAATTCTTTTTTTGGTATTATCCTCAAAATGATCACACTTTTTAAAACAGTGCCTATCGATGTATATTAAATAATAATGTAAATTTCAAAGTTGAAAAATATAGATAAAATATTAAAATAGCAAAAGTTGCATAAAAACTATATTTTACCTACCTAATTTTTAAAGTAATTATGATTGTAGTAAAAAATCTTGAACTTTTAAGAGTGATTATGGCTAGAATATGTGATTGTAATTTTCTTCTTTTTACTGCTTTCTAACATATACAGCATATTTTTTCATGCATATAAACATACATGTGTATGTATATATGACCACTCAAATAACAATCCAATAATATACAAAATAGAGATTTTTGAATTAAATTCTAAATTTGAATATATTTGCATCCCAAACACTCAACAAATGGTAGAGTTGGTGTATCACTGTGAGATTCATCAAAGGACCCTAAATGATAGTGAGACTGTGAAGATTTTAGATTCTGTAAATTAATGATGCATCATAATAAGAAAATATATGGCAATACACTGGAATGAAAACTACAGAAATAAAAGAGAGGCTAGGCCAAACGTAAGTCTGCTCTAATCCCTAGCTTCTCTTTTGGATTAGAACATTCCACTGACTTTGTAAGTAAGGTGAAGCAACAAATCTATGGAAGGTTATGTGTGTATGTGTAAGTATTTCAGACATTCACAGGGTATGCAGATTTCCACTTTTACCACCGAGAACTTTAATTAGACCACATTTTCATTTTTGGTTGGTTAATAGTGACCATTTTATTTCCTGATCATTGACTAAACTATGCCCTTTCTCTCTCTTTTTATTTTTTGGTACAATTACATTGGAAGGCTTTAATTCATTTTAATATGAAGACGAACCCTTGGTAGAACCTAAGTGTTGATTCTTGCTTGTTTATAACTGAATTTTTTCATTGAGATAATTGTAGATTAACATGTAGTTGTGGGAAATAATACCAAGATATCCCATGTCCTCTTTAGCCTGTTTCCCCCAATGATAACATCTTCCAAAACTATAGTCCCAAGTCCCAACCAGGATACTGAAGTCAATGCAACACACTGACCTTATTCAGATTTTCCCAGTTTAACTTGTACCCGTTTGGTTTGTCTGTGTATTTTGTTCTATACAGTTTTATCATGCGTATAGGTTTGTGTATCCACCACCACAGTCTAGACAGAACCCACCTCCTTCATGGTCCCCCAACCTGTCCCTAATCCCTGGAAACCACTAAATCGTCTCCATTCATTTCTAAAATTTTCTCATTTCAAAAATGTTATAGAAATTGAATAATGCACCATGTAATCTTTGGAGATTGGTTCTTTCACCCATTCAGTCAGCATAGTACTCTGGAAATCATCCAAGTTGCTGCATATATGAATAGTCTTGTTTGGGAGTTCTGTTTGTTTTTATTGCTGAGGAGCATCCAATGGTAGGCATGTACCACAGTTTGTTTAACCTGCTGAAAGACATCTGAACTGTTTTCAGGTTTTGACTATTACAAATAAAGCAGCTATGAACATTGGTATACATGTTTTTGTGTGAACATAAATTTTAAGTTCTCTAGGATAAATGTCCGTGAGTTCAACTGGTGGGGTAATATAATAATTGCATATTTAGTTTTCTAAGAAACTGCCAAACCGTTTTCCAGAGTGACTATACCATTTTACATTCTCATCCTCTCCAGCATTTAGTGTTGTCATTTTTTTTTTTAATTTTAGCCATTTCGATAGGCGCATAGCTCACTGTCGTTTTAATTTGCATTTCCCTGATAGTGAAGAATATCTTTGCCATGTGTTTACATACTATATGTATATCATTTTTGGTGAAATGTCTTTTGGCTATTTTCTATTTGTATTTTTGGTTTTTACTGTTGGGTTTTCAGGGATACGGTCTTTTGTCAGATATGTGGCTTGTAAACATTTTCTCCCAATATATATCTCCTCTTTTCACTCCCATATCATGGTCTTTCACAGAGCAACAGTTTTTAATTTAGAAGGTGTCTAATTTATCAATATTCTTTATGGATTGTGATTTTGGTGCCCAATCTAAGAATTTACCTAGCCCTAGATCCCAAAGATTTTCTCCTATATTTTTTTCTAAAAGTTCCATAGTGTAATGTTTTACAGTTAAGTTCATGATCCATTTTGAGGTAATTTTTGTATCAGGTGTGAGGTTTAGGACAAGATTCAGGTTTTTGCCGGTAGAAGTCCAGTTGCTCCAACACCCTTTGTGGATAGGTTATCCTTCCTCCATTGAATTTCTTTTGCAGCTTTGTCAAAAATCAGGTGAGCTTATTTAGCTGGGTCTGTTTCTGGGTTGCCTATTCTGATCCACCGACCTATATGTCTATCACTCTCCCTCTATAAGTACAGCACTATCTTGATTATTGTGCTATACAGTAAGACAATACCTGGCGGAGAATTTCCTCCTACTGTATTCTTCTTTGTCAAAGTTGCTTTAGCTGTTCTAGAGCTTGTGCGTTTCTCTATAAATTTTAGAATAAGCTCACCTATGTGTACAAAAAAAAACTTATTGACGTTTTGATGGGAATTGCATTAAACCTATATTTCAATTTTGGGAGAAATGGCATCTTTTATTATGTTGAATCTTCAAAGCCATGAACACAGTATGACTCTCCAAGGATTTAGATCTTCTTTGAATTCTTTCAGCAGCATTATGCAATTATCAGTGTACGGGGCCTGTATATGTTTTGTTAAGCTGCATTTTCTTTGTAGTGATAATAAAGGATATTTTGTTTTTAATTTCTTTTTGTACATGCTTGTGTTAGCATAGAGAAATACAATTGATTTCTTGTGTGGTTCTCTATATCCTGCAACCTTGCTGAACTCACTAATTCTGGGAGTTTTGTTTTGTTTGCTTTTTGTTCTTGCAGATTCCTTGGGAATTTACTATGCAGATATTCATGCCATCTGTAAGTGGGGATAGTTTATAACTTTTTGGTCTGAGTGTGCTTTATTTCTTCTTCTCACATTATTGCAGTGGTAGAACTTCCAGTACTATATCAAATAAGAGTGATGAGGGTAGACATCATTACCACATTCCCAATCTTAGGGGGAAAGCATACAGTCTTTCAACATTAAGTATGATGATAGCTGTAAGGTTTTTTTCTAGATGATTTTTATGAAGTTGTGGCATTTCCCTCCATTCCTAGTTTGCTGAGTTTTTATAATGAATGAGTGTTGAATTGTATCAAATGCTTTTTCTGCATCAATTTATACAATTATATGACTCTTATTCTTTAGCCTGTTGATACAGGAGATTACGCTGATTTTCAAATGTTGAACCAGCCTTGCATACCTGAAAATGTGTCACCTCCTTGTGGCTTTCATGGGTTCAGGGGAAAAATTCACTGTCAATTAAATTGGTGCTCCAAGTGTTGACATTTTGTATTAGGAATACAGCATTAGTTATTAAGGTAAACATTATGGCATACAAATCTTTTATTTTAACTTCATCCTTACATTTCAAATATATATAGTAGCTATGGAACAATTAATGTGATCAATCAGGTGTTAATAAATGCCAATAAAAGGCAAGATTACGGCCAGGGCTTCAAGCCACATAACTATGTTTTGTTCTATGGCTTCAAATGCTTCCTTAACCTCGGGATAATTGCATAAAATGGTAAAGAAAGACAATTCAAAATGTTTCCTCCCAATGTGCATGAATAATATCTTTTAAAATTATTATTATAAAACGAAAATATAATAAGCCCCTTCTAAAATGTCCCCCAGTCTTCCCATGTTTTAGTAGCCACAACCTTGTGTAATTCCCTCCCATTTATTGGGGGCTGGTCCTAGTGACCTGATCATAATGAATAAAATATTGCAAAAGTGACAGGATGTCATTTCTGAAATTAGGTTCTGAAAGAATGAGACTTCCATCTTGCTAGCACTCTCTCTATTGCCTCCTCTCTTGGTCACTCTGATGAAGCCAAGAACCATGTCATAAGCTTTCCTGCAGAGAGGTTCACACGGCGAGGAACTGAGGGGATCCCCTGGGCAACAGCTCCCGAGAAATTAAATCCCACCCACAAGCCCTTGAGGGAGTTGGAAGCAGATCCACCCCACGCTGAACCTAAAGACCACTGAGCCCTGGCTGGCACTTTAATTGAAGCCCCTTGAGAGATCCAGAGACAGGAGCCCACTAAGCCACACCTGATTCCTAACGCACAAAAACTGTGAGACAATAAACGCTGTTTTTAAGCCACTAAATTTTGGTGTAATATTGTTAATTTGCAGCAATACAGAAAGACAATACATGACTATTACAATCACTTGCTCAAATTACCCATTACCATTGCCATCCATCCTAATGTAGTCTAACCTCACACAAAAGTGTCAGTATTTAAGAAACGAAATGTTAAAATTTACCAATTAAAGTCAAGATTAATGGGAAAGTTAAATGAGGAAATAGGAAACAGTAATTCTCAATACAAATGCCAATCATAGGATTAAGAGTAAATAAATTTTATGGTGTTTTTGCTTATTATACTTTTCTTCTGTTTTTGCTTATTATACTTAAACTAATTGAAATACAGCTTTAGAAGCTAAAGACAGCCTCAGTTTATTAATTGCTCGTCTAAAAATTTCAATATATTAATTTGACAGCAGAAAAAAGTTTCTTTACAGATTACTTTAAATAGCTAAAAGACTATAGTTTTCATAAAAAACGTGAATTGCCAGAAAAATCCATTTTTAGTCTCTGTTGATATCTGGGAAATCAAAAACCGACAAGGGAGAAATCTTCTGGGTTTTCATTAGTATATTTTGGCCCTGTGAAGAGGTAATAGTAACAGGAAATATAAATTGACATGCAACAATGCCTTTAACAACTTAAAATTAGAAAATGAGAACAGTGTACAGATCCACTTTCCTAAAATTTTTCTCAAGAGCATATGACACAATTAAAAAAGATTTGAAGTTGCTGAACTCTATAGCACATTTAATTCAACACATATGATTTTCCTCTCTAGTGATAAGTAAAAATGGACATGCTCATTTTTACATTTTGATCTTCTAATTAATTTATTGAAAAGTATTTTTGACAATTAACATGCAAGATACTGTTTTGCTTTTGGAACAATGAAAACTGTCTACTAATTATTTAGATTTTTTTTTCTTTCCCATTTTCAAATGAGGGTACTACAGTATGAGAAAAGCTTGCTATTCAAACAGCACCTTATTTAAGTGCAATAGTGCTTACTTTGATCACATATAGTAGCATTAAAATCTTGAAGCTTTCCAGTTTCATCAAAGTAAATTTGAGGTTAATTCGTTTTTTAAATGTTTATCAACTAATATATTTTGTAATATTTACCTTTATTTAAGAATCATTTTTGCACATCAAATTATAGATAAACTGAACTTTTTGGTAACTTACAAGGACATTTGGAGACAGAGAGAGGAAAAGATAAGAGTGAGAGAAATTATCAAAGATCTTCCTAAGCATTTCACATATATTAACCTTTTTACTTCTCACCATAACCCAAGAGGTATATCTGATTGTGTTTATATCTCTATGCCTGTCTATTTCCCATTTATTCTGAGTGTATGTGTGTGTGAGTGTGTGTATGTATGATAGACAAAAACATTCTTCAGATCAGCAAGTCTATTCTAATTTTTTTATTATTATAAATTATTTTCTCTAGTTGTAATTTCACAGAGCCTCTGGCCTAACAGAAAAGATTTTCAAATATTTATAATACAACTTTAATCTTGCTATTCTGTATTATTCAAATGATGACTTGTGCACCTTTCAATATTTTCATTTCTCTGGCTATATTTTTTCCAGTGAAAACTATTTTAGGAATGTGACTAAAAATCATATTTTTTAAATTCTCCATTTCAAACTAAAAAACCAATTTGACATGTTAAAGATTTATCCATTTGCATCTGTAAAATCTTAGTTTTAAACAATAAAAAATTGCACCGGAAAACCTCACAGTAGTTTCTGTGGTATTTAGAACGGGCTCCAATTTCATAGTTTACAAGTTTCCAGGTTCAAGTGATATTTGTTCTAGCTAGCATATTTAGTAAAACGTCTACACTCACTATGTCTCAAATAGAATTCTAATTCTGAAACTCTTTGACAGTTGTCTTCTAAGGGAATTTTAAAATTATTTTTGGATATTTTATTTTATTTTTACCTACAATTACATTAAATAGTGTTTATACTCTTACTCAAAATGGCATATTATGTGCTTTAAATTAAAATAACTTGTTTTATATATTAATTAAATACTACTGATTTTCCCCTAGAAAATAAAAAAGAAACTTTGCAACATATTGTGTATATCATCCTGCTGCCTGTATTTGGCATGGTTTTATATGGCATTAGCTAGCTTCTCACAGAGAACAAAATTTAGTATTTTTCATTATTGAGAAGAATATTGAGGACTCAAGATTTGCTTTGTCTTTATGGCATTCAAGTACTGTACTTGAGTTCAATAAAAGAGTTAGGAAAGAGGTGGTAACACTGCACCCCAACAACAGTCAACATAAATATGATATGAAATTAATTAAAAAGTTTATAAAATACAACATCCTGGAAAACGCAAACTTAAATATCTTTGCAAACAAGTAAAAATGATAAGAAAAGTGACTGCACTGAATTTAAGACAAGCAGCAAGTATTTATTTGAATCATTGCTATTAAGGGCCCAATAAGGCTTATTTATTCTTAGCATTTTTTCTTTTTTGACTTAAATATGTAATCTTTGTGCCACATTTTAATTTAGTGTTGAAGGACATGATTTTGCTTCTGGATTGCCAAACTCCTTTTGTTGGGCAATCCTCTACAAAACATAGAAAATGAGCCACACTGGACAGTGATTCTCATTCACAGCATTCTAACCATATGAATTAGATGTCACTTCAAATGGGAGAAAGGAAATTAATTGACTGATCTATTTCTGACTATTAGCTTCCTCAGGAAGCTTCCGTCATCATGTCTTAGATCAGGTTCCCCTGCTGTGATCTCTGAACATTGGCACTCATTCTTCATAAATGTATGACAGAGTTTTGCTCCATGTTTTAAAATTATTTGATCAGTCTCCATCCCCCATTGGCTAAGCTGTGAGCTCAGTGGGATAAGAACCATGTTTATTTCTACTCACCATTCCATCCCCAGGGGCTAGCACAATGCCTGAATTAGAATGGACATTAAGTAAATATTTGTTATATGAATGAATGAATAAATGGATGAGCAATATTTCAGAGAAAAGAGTCTCTAAAATCCAGCAACCATTATTTATAAAAAATTTATAAAGAAAATATTTGCATACCAGGAAATGATACAAACTTTTCACAAACTTGTCCAAATAAAAGAAAATGAGTGAAACACCCCAACTCATTTTATGAGGTCAAAACAACCTTGACATCAAACCCAACAAGAACTTAATGACAAATATCTCCTACTAACATAGATATAAAAAAGCGAACATAAACATCAGCAAGAAAAATCTAGTGATTAAAAAGCTTAATATATCACAAAGAGGTTGAATACATTTCAGGATTATAAAATTGGTTTAGCATTTGATTATCGATCACTGCAGTCCACTTAATAAAGCATATTAACAAAATAAACAAGAAAAAATCTCAATAGATAAACAAAATGCATTTGATAAAATTGAACACTAGTTTATGATTTTTAAAAAAATGTAGCAAACCAAGAATAGAGGGAAAATATGTGATATTATAACAGTTATCTGCAGAAAACCTAAAGCAATAATCCTTAATGGTGAATTGTTGAAAGCTTTCCTCTCAAAATCAGAAACGAGAAAGGGGTATCTGCCAATATTGTTACTGCTCAGCATTATACAAGAGGAGAGGTTTTAGCCAGTGAAATGGACATTAAATTAAACAGGAATACAAAGGGAGAAATAAAACTGTCATTTTCTTACAATATGATTATGTAAGTAGAAAATTCAAATCAATCCACAAACTGTTTGAACTAATAAGTTGTTAGCAAGGTTACTGGATATAAAGTCAATGTACACAATCATGTGTATTTCTATATCCCAGAAACAAATACTTGCATGTCAAATATCAAGTTTTAAAAACCAATACCATTTTATAATATCATCAAATACATCAAAATAGTTAGGGATGTAACAGAAGATGAGTAAGCTTCTATTCTATAAACTGTAATATGTTATTGAGAGACACTAAAGAACATCTAAATAAATGGAGGGATATATCATGTTTATAGACCGGAAAGCTCAAAACTGTAAAGACACTTTAATCCAAATCAACCTATAGATTCAATGCAATTCCAGTCAAAACCTCAGAAAGTTTATTTTGTGGAAACTGACAAGTTGATTTCTAACATTCATTTGCAATTGCCAAGTGTCAAAAATAGCCAAGAAAAGGTTAGAGAAAAACAACATTAGAGGAACTATACGACTCTATATTGAATAACAATATAAAGCTACAGTAGTGAAGACAATGAGATTTTGTCACAAGGAGAGATGAAAAGACTAATGGAAGATAATAGAGTATAAATACAGACCCACACCTTGGTGGTAACTGATTTATGACAGTTCAGTATGGGAAATTATTTTTCCTTTTTTCAACAAAAGGTGCTGGCTCAACCATATATCCATATGGAACTACATCATACCATATAAAAAGATCATTTCCAAAGAGTGCACTGACCTAAAAGTATGAGACAGAACAACAAAGCTCCTACACATTAACTAAGGAAAATCTCTCAACTACCTTGCAGTAAGTAAAGATTTCCAAACAGGATGGCAAGCATTAACCATAAGGTAAATATTTATTAATTGAACTTTCTTAAAACTAAGAATTTCTGTTCATGAGAAGATATTGTCAACAGAATGAAAATGCAAGCAATTGCAGGGGAGAAGTTCTTATCACACCCATACCCTCTGAAGATTCATATCTAGAATGTAAAAAAATTATTACAAATTATCAAGAAAAAGTTAACATGATTTTCTTAAAAACATGATAGACATTTAAAAATGTACTTCATGAAAGATGATATTCACATAGTCAATAAACATTTGGGATGGCCTTACATCATTAGTTATCAAGGAAATGCAAATTAAAACCACAATATAAAACCACTACCCATAAGAATGATCATAGCAGCATTATTCCCAATAGCTCAAAACTGAACTTAGTCATTGTCTATAAACTAAAAATGGTTACATAAATTTTGCTATAGTCATGTAGTGGAATACCATACAACAATAAAAATGGATGCACTGTGCTATAGAAGGATATATCTCACAAACAAAATGGTAAGTGAAAGGAGCTGGCACAAAATGATACATTCTGCATGATCCCATTTATAACAAGTTCAAAAAGAGGCAAAGCTATTCCTTATGATAGAGATCAGAATAGTGTTTGTCTTTGGATAGAAGGTAATGACCAGGCGCTCTCTTTACAAACACTACATCTACCCAGATTTCTAGCTGTCAAGAAGAAGCTTCAGATTAGGCAGAATACACATGGTAAAAAGAATATTATCACAATATAGTAATGTATGCTCTAATGGAAGTACAGGGCCCAAGGGCAGCATAGGAGAGGGGAAACGTTCCTCTACTTGATGGCTGAGGAAAAAGTATTAATGTGTGAGTAAGAACTTTTGAGTCACACAAAGGGCAGAAGAATGTGATAACATGACTGGTCCATGTAGCTCATAGTTCTCAGCAAATTGTAGCTCATTCAGCTCTGCCTAAAAGGTGATATCTTCCTTGAAAGGACAATACCTTCTCTGAACTCCGTGATTCCCAATTTGTTGTAGTGAAATAGTGTGGTTTATTATGGAGATTTTGAATGGGCATAAAATACAAAAATTCCCAGTAAATTCACTGTGTTTAATTCCAATAAAACATTTGATGAAATTTGTACATATAATATATAATGAAAATTTTAGCTTTTTTCCCCTCTGACCGTGTATCTTTAATACAAGGGAACATACTATCATGTAGTGGTTGATTCATGTTTTAGTTTCCAACCACTCATCCTAAATTCTCCAGATGTTTCCCTGTCTTATGAAATTAATGCTCATTAAAACAATTATGTTCAGATTATCAGCATTTGATTATCAAATATACCTCTCAGTGAAAATGAAAGCATGAGTCTTAGCAAACAAATGGTTTGTAAAGCCCTTAATAAGTCAATTGTCCTGTTTCCCCTTACGCATACACACAAACACACACACAAACATGCACACACAGAAGTATGATATTTGCTTCATAACACCTCCATTCACAGTTATGTTTCTTGCATTATATAAATATGTTTAGTTTTAAATAGATCATCAGCAAGATTCTCTGAGTCTGCTTCAAAATAATGAGCATTAACAACACAAAGATAATTGGATTTGGGGGGACAAAGAAAGCAACTCCAACCACTTCGTCCATCTTCTTTGAACATATTTCCATTACCAAAAATTTGGGACATGTAACAATAGAATCAAGATAATTATTTGCTATCCAAATGCTAAAATTAAAATGGAAAAAAGAAAGTAATTGATATTTTGGAAGAAGGCTAAATTCAATGTTGAGTTCCACTGTTTATTATGTTTACAAAAGCCAGATCTACTTTTAAATTTCTAACAATCTTTGGCAGCACAAAAGATCTGACCTCAGAGTCCCAAGTCTCCCACTGAGTTCTGTTGCATAAAATCTAGAAAACAAACCCATATTCAAATTTCTTGTATACTTTAAGATAATCTGTATTGTTATAAGTCGAAAGAATTTTCAAATATAATCATGTCATTTAAGTATTTTATGAAAGTAATAATAAACTGAAATAACAAATAAAAAAAACACATGTAACGTTTCACAACAGCAAATTCTCCCTACTAATAAAAAAATTCAAGATAGATTTTTTTTTTCTAAACAGCAAAGGAATAAGCGTTCAGATTACCTTGAGACTGTTCTGGCTTGACTACCACTCATGGCTTTTTTTTCTCCCATGGTATAAAACAACAAAGCAGGCAAGTGCATCTTGTTAATCATATCAGAAGTTAACCTGAATACAAAAACATCTTCTTTCTCATTTTGTTATATATTAAAGTCAGACAAATTGATCTTTTCCCTATTGACTGCTGCTTTTAGCCATTATTCCTGATTTTAAAACAGCTAATATCTCTTCAAAGAAAATTTCTGCAATTTCTTTGTTTACTCCAAAGTGAGAAGGAAATAGAAAGAAGGGAATAGTGAAAAGGGACTTGATTTAACTTCTGACCAGGGGTTAGACCTTAAAGTTAACTTTTCCCAGACTCAGTTTTAACAATAAACCTGGAGTGATAATACCACCTCATCAGTTTGCTTTGAGAATGCAATGCTATAATATATATAAAGATCCAGACACAATATAGACTTTCAACAAACGGTAGCTATTATTTTATAATGCTTTTTACTACAAAAAATTCGTTTTCTGTACATCATGAACTTGTGCCTGAAATTAAAAATACAGGGTATGAAACCAATGTTCACACATTTCTAGTTGCTATACCAAATCTTAGTGAAAGTAGAGGATATTATCCTGAGAATCAGCTCTTTGAACAATTTATTCTATTTTCTATCCCTCCTCTGGGGAATGAAATATCTGCTAAAATGAAATCAAGGGGAATCAAATTAATAAAATTTGGAAAGCAAAATACTTATAGATAAAACAAAGAACAAGATATAGGAACGTAAACAATCCCATTCCAAATTATCTGAAGCTATGGGAATGATGAAATGATAAATTGAGGTAAACAACTGAAAGTGATTTTTCCTTGGTTCCTGTCCAAATAGGATGCACATTTCACAGAGCCCATAAGAATAAAGGCAAGTCGTTCCATTATTCTATTCTCGTCCTGTCATCAACTCTTAGCTTAACAGTTACAGCGTACGAGGTACATAGTCTACATAAAAAGACATGGATCTCGTGCCTATAAAAAGATGTTGGCACAGAAACTATTTCAAAACCAAAAACAGAGTTCAACTTGTTAATGTGTGAGTGTGTGTGTGTGTGTATGCACATGCTCATGTGTAATGGGGGTGAAGGGGACTAATAATGAGAGAAATGATGGATCTATACTATGCTTCCTGGTTAGTTTGTTCCTCTTTCATCTGTGGCCCCATACTCTGGTTAATTACTTTATTCTATGACACCACATAATAATATATCTGTTTCTACCACCAGTCTATGAGCTTCTTAGGGGCAGAACTTGCATCTTATTTGTCTTTGTCCTCACAGTGACTAGAACATAGAAGACACTCAGTTAATGAATCAAGAGGAAACTAAAACTATCTTTCAATTAAAATAGAGTTTCCAACTGCCAAAATGCATATGCATGCAATTATGTTTATGTATGTCCACTGGGCTGTAACAAATTAATCTTATTTCATTAATTTGAAATCTTCAGGCTTATTGGAAATGAAAAGTATATTTGTTGTGTGTGTGTATTTATGTGGAAATGGAAAGCATGAATTTTGCTGCTTGAGGGAGTTCAGGGAAAGCTCTTTACATTTCTCATTCTATAGAAGATTACTCTGGCTTTCCTCTATTTTTTTCCTATTTATAGAAGTCACCACCATCCTGTCAGTTTGTATAAGCCAAAAATTTAGACTTCCCTTATTGATCATTCTTGATCATCCCCTATATCCAGTCAATTACCAAGTCCTGTTCATTGCACTTTCTAAGAAGTTTTTATCTGTGCTCCCTCGTCTCCACCTCAGCCACCACAGTCCAAATAGTCATCTCCCTCTTAGACCACTGACCCTGTCCTCCCTTCCAATGCTGTTCACTACTCAACAACTGGCAATATATTTCTTATAGTTTTAATTCGATTATTTCATCTTTGCTCAAACACCTTCAACTGCTTTCCCGTGATTCTTAAGATTAAGTTCAAAGTCCTTATTACAGCTACACCAGCTTTACCAGCTAGCCTCCTCTCCCTTCCCTTCCATTTTAGCATCTCCAAACTTCCTCTGCTCAGAGACCTGGATATCTCACTTCTTATCCTAGCCAAGCTTTTAGTCTCGAATTACCAAAATAATTCAACTTCCTTTGGGTGTCAATACGCTATTCCTATATGTTAATTCTTCAGAAGGAATATTTCTTCCATGAAAAATGTAGACGTTCCAGCTTAAACTAAAATATGTTTCATATTTTAAAAATAGAAAATTCTTGAATATTCATTAGAGTCTTGATTTCATTTTCTTCCTCTTGGTATTTTCCTCCTTGATTTAGTCAAAACATCAACCTACACAATTAATACTCAACATCTGAAAGACATAACTTATGCTCTAGAGATATTTAATGCTAACATATAGAGAGACTATTCAAATTCATTATTATGTTCTTTAAAATGCTCTTCTATTATTTAAACTGAACCACTACATGAAAGTTGTTTTCCACTGCTTTATAACTTCCATAATCCAGTGATCACATAGCGCCACAATTTCTAAATGATGATAAAGCTCAGAGGAGCAAAGATGAAATTTTTTTCTGAAATAAATGCTTTGGTTAACATTTAAATCTTTGTCACAAAATATATTGCTTAAAAATTTAACATTTTTCAAAAAGTAAAGCAAAGACTATTTGACATACTAATGTAATGTGGATTTTGAATCTATTTTTAAATAAAATTATTCAAATAATTTTCCATTAACATATTGATACTTCCTAATGGAAATATGAAAAGCTTATGTTCCTTTCCGTAAACCCAACTATGACTTACAGCTCTTGCAATCTCCTTATTTTCAACAATAGAGTGTTGAACAATAAAAGATTAAGCACTGATCATGTCATGGTGAAAATCTAACACACAAGCATATTTATGCTTATATCTCATAAGGGTTTTACCTCAGTCAATATCAATAGGAGAATCTTATACTTATTTCCAATTTGGATAACTTAAAAGTTCCCCACCTTTGGTGACTGAATCATTTACCCATTTAAGTGAACAAGCTCAGTGCATTAAATCCAAACTCAGTCTAATGTTTGTCTCTTCCAGCTCTGGACACTCACTTTCTAACAGCTTCTCTCTCTACCTGTGAGAGTCAGAATGCCATCCTTCATGCTTCATGAAACTCCAAGGTCATGGCCTGTTATCCCTGCTATGTCCCCATGTTCCCACCTTCCTGAAAGCCTTCTAACTTTCAATCACTTAATCATCTTAATCATCAGGCTATCCCTTTCAAAACTCCCTCTTTCCTAACACCTCTCTTGCCTGCCTATATTGCGCCTGTTCTTAAAGTTGGCCTGTCAACACAGAAAGCAAACTGTTTTCTTGAAAGTTTCTGTGGGGCTCGATACAATTTTATATTTGGTCTTCCTAATTAAGAAAATTCCTCAAAGTAAAATGTCTCTGAAAATCACTAAGTTTACAAATACCCAGAGAGTAACCTGCGTTCGGCAAGCATTCAAAAACAATGCAGACTAAGACACACTAACAACAGAGATTTTATTTTCTAGACTGTTAAGGCAGATTGGGGGAAATTTCCCCTTGTTTTTTTTCTAATGACATTGTAGAATTGCAAAAACAAATTACTTTGGAGTTTTTTGTTGCGGCATTTTCATTTTAATCAGATAAAAGTCATATGTGTGATGCATAGTTACATCTGAACAGGGCTTTACCACCTGTTGAGTATGTTGATGCAAATGATTGTCCATTTATGAAAGTTCTTCATTGAGGTTTACAAATAACTTCTCTGGTTAAAAAAATACATATTATATATATGTACATGTATATATAAAGATAACAATCGAATCTATCTGACAAAAGCTGCTTACTACCTCTTTCCAAATTTTTGGTCCTATTTGGTTTTTGTTTGTTTTTTGTATTTTTTAGATTAATGTCCCTTGTATATCATGCACCCTACTCAGAGATGAACACTCTCTGCAAATTTCCCTGTAGCTCTAAATTTGACTGAAAAAAATTATTATACAAACTAAAATACACATAACCAAATGCAAGTAGTGATAAATATATAATGTTAAAAGATAAATTGAGGTATATTAAAAACTTTAAGAGTTTGTTTGATCAAACATCAATTCCAGTCAGCACCAAAATGGAAGTGGTTCTGAGTGCTCCACCCACAGGAGCTGGAGAGAGAGGCTTTTATAGAGAAGGTGCAGAAGCAAAGTAAGGAAATGATTGATTGGCTAGAGCTTAAAGCCTAGTTGGCTATTTGTGATTGGTTGTCCTTACATTTCCATTTTGTAATCTTGAGGCATTTACAGGCTTAGATTTTGGTTTGCTTACCTAGGCGAGCGCGGCATTAGAGCCATCTCAGGCTAATGGTCTCCTTGGTTTTTTTTGGTTTGGTTTGGTTTTTTGGTGAGGAAGATTCAGCCCTGAGCTGACATCCCTGTCAATATTTCTCTTTTTGCCGAGGAAGATTAGCCCTGAGCTAACATCTGTACCCATCTTCCTCTATTTTATGTGGGATGCCACCACAGCATGGCTTGGTGAGCTGTGCCTAGGTCAGTGTCAGGGATCCAAACCAGTGAACACTGGGCCGCAGAAGTGGAGAAGCAAACCCAGCCACTCCGCCACCAGGCCAGTCCCTCTCCTTGTTTAATTAACTTAACAATAGTAGTTTTAAGATTTTTTAAAGTACCTATATTGATTTCCATTTGTCTTTATTTCTACTTTCATCCATTTTAGTGTTTTAAAATCATTTCAGCTACTCATGTGAAACAAAGGCAAGATAAAAGGCGCACAAACCAGCAAATGTATGTAAAACAGTGTATTTTGATGACCATTTTATTAAAACTATGCACACGCATATACAATAATGTCTATTCATTTCTGCGTTTTGCTAAAGTAGGATAAGGATAAACATTTCTTAGCTTTTGAGCCTTGAATATTCATGTATTCATTCAACAAACATTTATTGAATTTCTACTATGTGCCAGGCACACTGCTCCAGGGGTTGAAGGTGCATCAGTGAATAAATAGATTTAAATGTCTGTCCTCATGGAGCTTAATTCTGATTACATGTGAAATATGACTCACAGAAATTCAAGTCTATAAAAAAATTTTTTTTCGCCGACGATTGACTTGCAGCACATTATCTAGATGTTTTCATATTTTTAAATGGAACAAAAATTTTATTATGAAAGAATCAAAACAAATTATTCTGAACATGTTGGAAGAACTAGAAATAGAATTGCATAAACTATAACACAAACAAACTAATCCAATTTTTGGAGTTTAATCACATCTTCCTGATTAATCTTCCAAATATAAATATTTACACATGTTCAGCTCTTCTTCCTTTCTGAAGGACTCTGGGCTGAGAGTGAACTGAACTTTCTAAAAGTTCTCAAAAATATTTTAAACAGGAAACCAGCTGCCTCCACCCACCCATGGCAATGTGCTCAAAGTGCAGTACCGCAGGAGTTCACTAAGTCCTTGAATACTCCACGTTACTGCAGGTCAGACTTAGTCCTTGAGTTATATGCCTTTATGAAGGTGATTGCAGAGGAAGTTGAGAAAATAAAACCATGAGTGAATAGGGACCTACCCAAGTTTCATAATTATGTTTTTTTCCTAAAATGCATTAATCTCTTTTGAAATCACAAGGCTAGCTACCTCTGAATTGGAATAGCATATGTTTCAGAAAGTATATTGTACCTCTTATGACATGAATGGAAAAAATATAAAAGGAACATGTAAAATTAATTTTCTGTATAATTGAAATTATATTTATTTATAGTGCTATAGTCATTTATAGTACTATAAGGATATTAAATCAATATTTTTTCTCTTACTGAGGAGCATTTTAGTATTCAGAAAAACTGAGATAAAATAATATTGAAAAACCAAGGGGCAAACATGGAATTGTTTAAAACTGATTGTTCTTGTACTATGTAACAAAAAGAGAAATTTTAATATATACATATATATCACCACAAATTATCAGAACGGTAGCTAATAATATGTTGATGTTTAGAGAAAATGATGACTTCTTATCTTAGTCACAGGCACTAGATTTATGTCATCATATTTCTATAGACTCTTCTAAGATTAAAATAATTTCAATCATATTCTGTTCTAATTCTTTTAATTTTAATGTAAAATAAAACAAGTAATCAGTTTTCAGATATATTATTTGGAGGAAAATACCTTCCCCAGAAAAACAAATGTGGTAATTATGCAATATTTAAGCAACTTCTTATAATAATGAGATTCGAAATCTTGATTTCACAGGGAAATTTTCATTTATAAAGTTTTGTAATCTTAAGAAAGACAAGACATGAAATATTAAAAATCATAAATGTTAGATTTGGGTTTGAAGATCAGTTACTATACACACAAGTGAAACTTTTTCCCTGTCCATATTTTTTGCATATTAGCTAAAATGTATTTGTAATTTGTTCAGATATAAGAGTCTCCCAACTTATCCAATCATCTTTTTAAAGCGTTATTTCTGGTTTTTGTCCTTTGACATAAGAGAAGATAACACTAAAGAGAAAAGCAATTTAACTATAAAGCAGAGTTCTTAACACAATTGCTAATTGATATGGAATCAGTTTTCATCTGTTTGTTTTTATTGTAGGCATAGTGATTTATTTCCCTAGTAAAGACAAGTAAAGGAATTGGATTAAAAATGTCAAAATAACAGGAAGTGAATAGTGTTTATATTTTGCAAAAGATCTGGCTTTCCAGTCCCTAAAATAGAAAATGCAAGACATGTGCAAGGAAAACTGCAGAGTTGAAGATCAGATTCAACTCACATTTCTGAAAATTTTCTTTGTTTTTATTTACCCTCCCAATCGTATATATATTTTCTTTTCGACTCTTTCCCAAGCAATCTCTATAATGCCACAAGTTTAAATCTTCCTCAAAGACTCAATTTTTACTATTTTCTCTCTATGCTCTCCCAGATTTGTATCTTTCATTTAGTTTATAAAAAAAGAAGAAAAAATACTAAGCAATGTGTGGATTTCTGGATTTGGATTTTACCATTTTTATCATTGCCTGCCTTTCACACCAATTAGGTTTTCTTAAATTAGAGCAAGGAGATAACATGTTATTACCAGTTATTTCCACAGGTCACCATGTTTTTCATACTTCTCAGTATCAATATTTTTATGTTTTTTATAACATAAATACATCAGTATAACAACATCAGAATGCTATGGTGGAACCCAGAGAACTCTGGGTTCAGAATCAGAAAATCTGGAGTAAATCTATTCCTTGGGAAGGTCACTCAGACACATATATTCATTTACAAGGAGATAAATCTAATGCCTTAAATATGATCTATGGTTGCTATGGGAATACTTTGTAATTGTTTATATTCTGGAATATTATAGCCTGTGCTGTCCAGTGTGGTAGTCATTAGCCAGATGGGGCTAGTGAGCTCTTGAAATGAGGGTAATCTGAATTGAGATGTACTGTTAAGTGTAAATTAGGCACAGTATGGAAAATAAAATGTAAAATATTTCACCAATAATTTTATATTGATTACATTTTAAAATGATAATGTATTTAATAAATTGGATTAAGTAAAATACATTATTAAAATTAATTTCATGTTTATTTTTTTAACTTTTTAATGAAACTTTAAATTGTAAATGTTGCTTGAATTATATTTCTATTGGACAGCTCTACTCCAGAGCATCCAAAAAATTTAAGGAGTTTTCTTTTTCATAGAGATTTCTACAGAAAGAGAAAGCTATGTTTTGATTTTTTTTAAATATGTTCAGTGTGTTTTCGCAATATTTCTGTCCCTATCTTACAGAGGCTTTCTATCTATACTTCAAATTATGAATATTAATAACATTTACAAATATATGCTTGAAAAATGCATTCTATTGATAGTGGAAATACACACCAGAGTCATGCCTGCCATTCAAATATAACTGAACAGGACATTTTCATTCTCTACCACATGGCCACATAATGCAGAAGAGGTAACGCTGCAATAGTTCCATCAAAATAAAATGGACATCACTCAAAACGTTGGATATGATTGTCGTCTCTCTCCTACTTAATCAATTTGTCTCTCTCCCCCAGACCATTCCCTTCAGCAAGTGAGCATGCTATATGTAATACCTTCAACCTTAAACAAAACATCATCCTAATCCCCATCTGGGGCCATTCCATTTCTCTGGCATTTTTTATAGTAAAAATCTTTAAAAGATATTTTCACTCATCTCATTCTCTCTTGAACTCACTCTATCAGTGTTCAAGCCTAGATCTCTACAAAAACAATCAATGACTTCTACATTGCTTAATCTAATTAATGGTTAATTCCAGGCTTGAAATTCCTGCCTTCTTTGACCAATCAGTAGCATTGTATATCAGTGGCTCTTCCATCTTTCTGGAATCATTCATTTACTTGGCTTCCGAGAGACTCCTCTCTCTATGGTTCTCCTCCTGCCTTGCTGATGGCTGCTCTCATTCTGCTTCAACTGGTCTGTCTTGCCTCACACCTTTCACGTAGAAGTGCTCCAGCTCTGTCTTCACAGCTCTTTTCTTTCCCAGTGGTAATAGCTCTAGCTGAACGCATTCAGTCCTTTGCCCATAAATCCACTTATTTGCTGATGTTTAAGAAAATTATTTCTCCATTCTGAGATCTTCCTTTAACTCTAGACTCATGTACTCAGCTGCCAACTTACTGTCACCACTTCAATATTTAATTGGCATCTCAAATTTCACATGTGCAAAAAAAAACCAAATTCTTGA
The DNA here is from genome assembly GCA_031878705.1 of Tapirus indicus. Taxonomy (NCBI): domain Eukaryota; kingdom Metazoa; phylum Chordata; class Mammalia; order Perissodactyla; family Tapiridae; genus Tapirus; species Tapirus indicus. The sequence goes on from CM062917.1 coordinate 9,681,749, forward strand.
ATACCTTCCACACTCCTCCATCTAATCTACTCCTCCCACTGACTTCCCTCCATCAATAAATGGATATTTCATTTTTCCAGTTTCTCAGATCAAGCCTAGAGATAACCATTGATTCCTCTTTTTTTATACACTGCATCATTTTCAGAATATTCTGCCAGCTCTGGAAGAAATACGAAATATATCCATCATCTCATCAATTTCATCTCTAGTACCTACTTGAAACCGCCTTCTCTCTTACCTGGACTATCATATTTTAATGGGTCTCCTTGGTTCTATCTTTTTCCCACTCTAGTGTGTTCACAACACAGCTGGAGTGATCTTACTAAAACTCAATGTATTGTGTCACTTCTAGGATCAAAATGCTTAAATTGCTTCCCATGAGATTCAGAATAAAAGAAAAATTATGATGTGTTCTATAAGGTTCTCATGATCTGAGTGCACACTGCTTCTCCAAACTCTTCTCCAGGATCCGAGATTTCTGGACCGGAGGTTCATACAGTTGGGGTGTGAGAAGGCCTTTTTACAGTAAAAGATTATCTTGAAACTTAAGCTGGATTAGCTTCACAGCAGACCTGCCTCTGCCTTGCTCACTCCCTGCAGCCGCCAGCCTTCTGGCCATTCCTTGAAGAGACAACACTCTCCTCACTAAAGACTTTGGTGTTTACTTCCTCTGCCTATAACTTTTTCCTCTAAGATTCCCCTGTAACATTCCTAGATTCTTTACTTCATTCACCCTGACAGAAGGGCATTCTCTGATTATATCAAAAGGGCACACATTCTCCACTCCCTCTTAGCCTGCCTTTTCTTTCTTCAAGCACTTATCATTACTTAATATAGAATTACATAGAATTTGTGGATTCTATTGCTTCACCAGCTAGAATATGTTCCTGATGAAAGTGGGAGATTTTTAGTTTTCTTCACATCTCTATTTCCATTGCTAGAACAGCGTCTGAGTCATAGTAGACATTTGCTGCTGAATGAATAATCCTGCAAGAAAACAGTGACTTAGAACTATTCTTTTTCTGTCAAAAGGCAAATATTACAAGTTCTACTAAATAAGTCAGATTCCTCTAAAGAAGGTGACTTTTGAAAACTGGATGCTGATAGACTTTTAAAATTATCCTATAAAAAGTTTTAAAGGGGTTAACTTCCATTTTAATTGTGATCAGGAACTTAATTCTTCCATACACCTAAATTATATACATATATATATATATATATATACACACACTTAGAGTAAATATCTATATCTGAAAAAGACAAATATTTACTTATTTAGCCACAAATATTTTGAAACAGCGTGGAAAGTGGATGGGGGATTATTGAGAAAGAGCCACGTGTATCCCTTCCACAAGAGAATCAAGGGGCTGCGCAACACTGAGAAGTTGGGAGAGGGGATTTGCCTCCTGCATTATTTATACTTCTGATACTGTTTCTATAAACATCTAGGCTTCTGGAAAGTGTCATTTTCATTAGTTTATACAGATGAACATCCTACTCAATAATATGACTGATAGGAAGGAGTGGACAATGACTGCCCACCTCAAGTGAATACATTACTGAAGATCCAGGAGCCGAATTTTGCTGTCAGCCAGGCTTAGGCCCTGGGCTTCTGTGAGAAGCCTCCATCTAAGATAGCATTCCTGCTTATAACTCCATGAATACTGGAATTTCTCCCATCAGTCTGCTGTATTAGGTCAAATTTATTTTAGTCCCACATCAAAAGTTTAGATTCATATAGCATCAACATCTTTAGAGTCCATTTATAACATGCCTTAATTGCCACAATGTTTTCAATCCACACAATCATAAATTTTATAAGTTAAGCTTTGTCATTAAAGAAAGAACAGAGAATCCTGGGCAGCATCAGAGAACGCGATGAGAGCAACTCTAAACAGCCTGGCTTTGACCCAACTCAGTCCTGCTGTTGAGTATGCCCACAAGAAGATTCTGAATTAAAGATGAAATGAAGCATGTCTGAACCCTTAGAAAACCCCTGAAATTATTCTAGCTCCTTAGGAATAGCTTACTAATAGAACCTTCCAGAATAACATTAAACTCCAATGGATTGCCTGGCGCTTCCACATCTCCCTCTCCTGTCCTTTGCTATCAAATGTTGTCATTCCACTGAGCACTTATAATTCTCACTCTTCATTTGTAAATTATATTTTCATCTCATCCCGAGGTTGGGCAAAGGGAAGTTGGGAATCCATGAATATACGCTGAATAATGCAGCCATTTGATCTTTTGCAGCCATCATAAATTCAACTTTTGACATAATGCCTTCATAATCCTAAATTCACTAAGGGAGGAAATGAAATATTGTACAAAAAACTCTCAAAACTATTTCCACATAAAAACCAGTTTAAAGTTGTTTCAGGCTCTTCTTTGTTGAAATATTGCCACTTCACCTTGTGTTACATTTCTCAACGATTACTGCATCTTAGGAACATGTGCTCATAAGTTAGAGACTGGAAGCTCCCTTATCTTTTTTTGAAGCTTTAATTCTACAAATTAAAAGCAGGCATAATGATAAGATACCATTCGTAAGTTCTGCGATGAGCATATGTTTTCTACTCAATACTAAGAATATCTCTGACTTCAGTTACCAAAAAAAAGAAAAGAAAGAAAAAAAGCTTCTATGAGAAGTTTAACATGAAATATCTTTATATCTTTGCTTCATATAACAGCAATTCTTAGGAAATATCATTGAATATAAATCATTCAGATAATATTGAAATATATAATAATACTAATAATCCTCTGCAAAGCTATGACTTCAGTGGAATGGCCTTGAGCACAAACCATCTTCTCTTTGATGGGCTTATTTCCTCCAATAAAATATCCAGTTCTCCTTTTTACAGTTGGTCAGGGCACTGGGTAAACAAAGGCCCTCTATGGAATGCTGTCTTGGAATACAGCCTAGACCTGTTTAATTAAAATAAAATGTCATAAGCTCAGTGACCAAAGTATTTAAAATGACAAATGTACTTATTGTTTTAGTAACAATAAATTTAAAAGGATGAGTCTGTATTTTAACTATCCTTATCTGTTTCAGTGCATAGCAAAAAGGCTTTACTCCATCAAAGCCTACTTAAATGACAGTAAACTTCTAAAATAGTAGATGGTTCATAACATGAGGTAGTTTTACTTCTTTGAAAACATCGAAAAATAGAAAAGAAGAAAATTAATATTATTCCAGATACTAGTCTTATTCTATTTAGAGAAAAAGGTAAAATAATATGTTTAAGGTTTGGATACATAAGGGAAAAGTATTAATACATAGTTTCTATTCTTTTTACTATGGATATACTGTAGTAGACACTATCTATTAGCGACATAAATTTTATATATGCTCTTCACCCATTGAAATAAAACAGATGATTTTTCTTTGATATAATTGAATCTTTCCATAATTTTAAAAAGGTGTGGTCACTAAGCATTCATTCACACCACGTATCAAAAAGAAACAAAGGAAAGCCAATGTGCTCCCAACATCATTTCCAGTCACCTCATGTATTTCACTGGTGAATAAGTAATATTTGATGAAAATCAGTGAAATTTCCTCTGAGAAATCAAAAAACATCTTCTTTGACTACAACATTCAAGAAAATAAGAGAAGAAAGTATAAGAGTTGGATATGAGAACAGCCAATTTAAATGTAAAAACTGCTTATTTTCAGTATCAATTTCTTCTTTCCCAAAGGAAAGAGTGGACCACCTGAGAGAACTGTGATTAGCTTGGATCTACAGACGTTGGAATTGATCTTGGCTTGCCTCACCGCCTCCTCCCTGCACTCTATTACCCCAACGCCCATTCCAAACCATCCTGCTTAACTCCTGCCAGATTTACATTCCTAAAATACCAGTGCAGCAGAGTGGAAATAGATCTGGGGCCAGAAAGACATTGTTTGGAATCCTAGCTCCAGCACTTACTGTATCTGTGGCTTGAAAGAATCATTTAAGATTTCTGAACATCAGATTGCTTCATGTATAAAATGAAGTTCATTTTATTGAACAGCTTTCAAAATTGTAGATATGTACGTAAATTATTTGCACATAGGAAACATGATTATGTGTTGGCAGTATGATGATGTTGAAAAAGGAGAAGAAAATGATGAGGATAATGATGATGATGACGATGATGAAGAAAAGGGAAACAAATTCTCCATCTCTCCAGAAACTTGCAATTGCGCTCATTGTATAATATGTAAGGACAAAATTACTCTGGGTGAATTTTAAGATGCTCCACAACTTTGTTTCAATCTATTGAGCACAATGTCTGCTACCCACAAAAGTGCATTTTTTTCTGCTCCAATGAGGCAGATTACTCATCCCTATCCTTCCCTGCTTTATATTTATTCGTGCCTCAAAACTCTTTGCTCCAACTACTTCTACAAAGGAGAATAGTCTTTTTGCCTTTCAGCAACTATTCAAGTTCCACTGATTTTTCAAGATTCAGCTCAGGAAGCTGGATTTTTCTTTCAAGGTTTCTCTAAAATCTTGCTACAAAGGGAATTTTTGAAGGTTTTGGCATTATGGCAGAATTCAGTTAATTTTGTAATATCAGCGTAAGAGATAGGATACTTCTTCAAATAGGGGTGGCCTGAGATCATTTTTCAATTTCAAAAAATTACTACCATTACATTTGTTGCTCTACTAATTAGATGAAACACTCATAAATTTCAAGGTAACACCCACAGTGAGACACCAAGAAGCTGTCTCAGAGATTAAGCAATTACTGAATCCGATAAAAACATATGAAGAATGCAAAGGAGAGATCATTAAATGATCTGTTATTTCACAATAAAACTATTTTTTAAAGTTTTGAACAAAAGCAATTCACATAAAGCATTTGTCTAAATATCATTCAAATAGATTTGTTGATATTTTAAATCAATATTGTGAAATAACACAAAACACACAAATATTGTATCACTAGCTTTTCAAGATCCCTTTCTAATCTAATGCTTATGTAAAAATAAGGATAAAAGTCAGAATTCAAGAACATTTAATGTATATGTGAAGATATTTGACAATAAAATCATTAACAGCAAAACATTAAGTCAAAAGTTGTAACAATACTCTACCCCACAAAAACATTAACAAAAGTGTATTCATATGATTTTATAAAATAGAAAAACTGGTTCTGATGTAAATGAGAATATCAAGAAACATCATTGTGTATTTCAATGCCACATGTTACTCACATGTTTCTAATTATATTAAGAACACCTTCCTTATATTTTTATTTAATAGCCTTACCCACTCAACATTCATTTTATAATTTATCTTTGCAGGAAACATAAGCAAACACTTCCCAGTCATTTCCAGAGATCTTTTGTCCTTCAGTTCTGTAATTACTTTCTATATAGTTAAACATCCACGTCCTTTTTATTACATACAGGATTTTATTATTTTATTCTATGTCACTGTCTCCTCCACACTACCCAGGTAACTTATATAACAAAATTAATATTAGTGCTAAGTTTGAAGTATACTTTTCTGTTAACAATGACAGGAATTCAGCATGAGGACTAGCAACATGACAATGACTCTAAATGCATGAAGCGTAAATATGAGGGTTTGCGCAACAATTTTACTTGTTTTTGCTCTAAGAATATAGATTACATCAAACACATTGACTAACTGATATTCATTTGGAACTTCAAAACAAGGTTTTAATATCAACATATTATATTACTGTCTAAATTTAGAGTTGAAATTCTTACCTGAGTTTTGTTTAGTATACAGTTATTTTTTAAAGACAGGAAATGTATGACAAGCTGTCAAGATAAATAATACCCATAGTGGGAAAACAGCACAGGGAGGGAAGAAATCAAGTCCACTTAAAGAAGAAACTCCAAATCCCTCTGTTTCCTAGACCTCCAGTAGTTTTGTTCTGCATCTTATAAGCAACTGTCCTTCTCTTTGCTCCGAGAACAACACATACTCTGCCTCAGCAGGAAAATATAAAAATTAAATAGAAAACCACAAGGTTATTAAGCATCTTACCCTCTGGGCTTGCTGGGCTGCTCTAGCGGCTCAGTGTTACAGACACATGTGTAAACAACAGAATTTCCTGCATCCTTTTCTCATCTGTGTAGCTCTGGGGTCCTGGCCAACAGGATTATTTCCAGCATTAAGGCCACTCCACACTAACTCAAAAAAGATTCCCATTGGTTGTGAAGTTTTATCAAAACCAATACCACAACACCCTCTGTGGATCACAAGTCAGCTAACCAAAATGAAATCATGTTAGCATTCCCTAAGTACAGCTATCCAACGCTTTCCATACAACCCATTTGAAACTATGTACTGGGAGTGGAAAAGGAAGAAAACATCCACCCCTTCATCCACAAGTTTGTTTAATGTTTAATAACAATGGCCATAACTTAGTAATAGAAAAAGTAAAATGGCAATACAAAAGAAAAAAAGCTAATAAAGTATCTATCTGCCAAAGATTAAAGGGAGATTATACTGTAGATCACAGGAACAATAGGGAGTATCATTGGTCCAATCTGATTTTCATTAGATTGCCAAATAAAAGAAAAAAATTGTACTTAAAATATTTGAGTATACAAATCATGATACAAAAACTGTATGTCACAACCTTTGATTTCAGTCACGTGGGCAGGAATTGAGAGCTGCAGTCTCCAGGGCCACCAGTGAGAGCTCTCTGGGGGAAAAAAAAAACGGAGCGAGTTTCCAGTGATACGACACAGCTGTCAGGAAGTGTTCTGATGAAGGGGTGATGGCAGACCACATAAAAGAGAGCTGCTCTGGTTGAAACTAACAGCACAGAACGCCCAAAGAAAAAGAGGAGAAAGCAGAAGAAACACAATCAATGTATTTCTTATAAGTAGCACAAAAACAGCATTCGAAAGTTAGGGAATTAATGTCTTCAAATTATTTTATTTTTCTTTCCTTTTATTTTGGAGGATTATTCTTAGCTGAATAACATGTTTGTCATCTATTTCTACTTAATAGCATCATTCCTCCTTACTTCCTGATGGAATGGAGAGGGTGACCATTCTCCTGTAGAAAGTGAATCCTGTGTGGTTTCCTTTCCACCTGTCTTTTCAGGAAACATGCTCAATCACCATTCTCTCTCCTCTTTCTTTGAACTCTCCCTTTGGCCTGGATTTTCCATGATATTTTAAACACCGTAAATTCTTCAGTCAATTTCACCCATGAGAATGAATTTCACTTTCAATTCAGCCATTTTCACTTATAGGTACCATTTCCTCTCCTTCATGGTCAGATGATTGAAAGAGCCCTCTCCAGCCAAGGATCCCATTTAATATGCCATCTAGTCCCTTTAATGCACTGAAGTGTTTGTCTCTGAAAACATACACACTCACACTGTCACACACATGCACACACACTCATGCACATGAACATTTTGTTTTTCCAGAGTTCATAGACTCCTCTCAACCCTCATTCTACTTGCCATCTACACAGCCTTTGACACCACAACCCCACCGACATGAAGATTCTTCTCGTATCTTAGCACTACACTCTCCAGGTCTTCCTCTTGACTACCGCTGCTGCCTCTTCTCACTCTCTTTGGTGGTGCCTCATTTCCCTGCCATCCCTCCATGTACACCAGGTATGTTCTCACAGAAATCTATTTTATGTCTACAAAATGTCCCCCTTTCTCATGGTTTCAATTATCATCTCTTTTTTCAGGTGACTCTCAATCGTCTTCTGAGTCTCTAACACTCATATGCACCAGCACACTATATCCTGCCACTAGAAAATACCACAAATACATCATCAATGCATTTAAAACTGAAATCATCATCTCCCCATGGACTTGCTGTGTTGTTTATCTCAATAACACCATTCAGTCTTACAGTTTGCTGAAGAAAAATCCTGGAGGTCATCCTTGACTCCTTTTCTATTCTACATCCAATCCAGCATCACTTCCTTTTGATTTTACTTCAATAATCTGCCCAGTCCTCTCTCCTCCCACTGCCACTATCCTAGTTCAGGCAACCGTCACCATCTGTTTGGATTACAACAGTGTCTTCTAAATCATCTTTAAATCATCTACCTGCCCCAAACTTGTTCCTCTCCATCTTTAGCAAGAGTTTCAGTGGTCTCCTTCTAGTACTCATGCTACTTGAAATCTCAAAAGATTTTTAACTCTCTTATCAAATCTCTTCTTCACAATACATTTGCCAGAATGCAACTTTTCTGGATAATTTTTTCTGTCTTGTTGCTCATATCATGTCCTTAGTCCTTCCTCTATTACTTTCTCTCATTTCAAGGTGAAATGCCTCCAAGGGACTATGGCTGGTCCTATTCTCACTCCACATCTTCAATCAGGGTGATCACGTTTGTATTTGTGGCTTCTTTCACCACACACATTGTTATGGGTTGAATTATGTTCTCCAAAAAGATATGTTAAAGTCTTAACCCCTGCTACCTGTGAATGTGGCTTTATTTGGAAATAGGGTCTTTAAAATGTACTCAAGTTAAGAGGAGGTCATACTGGATTAGGGCGGGTCTTAATCCAATGATTGGCGTCCTTATAAGAAGAGGGAAATTTATTTTGGTTTTTTTTTGTTGTTGTTGTTGTTTTTGTGGGGAAGACCAGCCCTGAGCTAACATCTGTTGCCAATCTTCCCCTTTTTGCTGAGGAAGACTGGCCCTGTGCTAACATCCGTGCCCATCTTCCTCTACTTTATATGGGACGCCGCCACAGCATGGCTGACAGGCAGTGCGTCGGCGGGCGCCCGGGATCCGAACTCGTGAACTCCGGGCTGCCAAGCGCGGACTAAACCGCTGCGCCACCGGGCGGCCCCAAGAAGAGGGAAATTTAGATACAGACACACAGGGAGAACACCATGAGAAGACAGAGGCAGAGATTGGAGTGATGCATCTGCAAGCCAAGGATTGCTGGTAACAACCAGAATCTAGAAATAGTCCAGGAAGTATCCTCCCCTAGAGCCTGCAGAGAAAGTACAGGCCTTGATGATACCTTGATTTTGGACTTCTATGCTCCAGAATTGTGAGACAAATATCTATTGTTTTAAGCCAATTTTATGGTAATTTGTTATGGCAGCCCTAGCAAATACACTAATATACATATAATTCCCAAATATATATGGCCAGCCCATAAGAGTTTGTCAAGCTTCAGATCAGTATTTTTAACATGAGAATATTTACTAGGAGTCATTCAAATTCCTCAATCATCTCCTAACACCAAATCTCATATTTCTTCCAAAATATCTACTGTATCTTGTATTCTCAGTCTTGAATAATAATACTACCATCCATCCAGTCTCTCAAACTAGAAACCTTTTTTATTATTCCTGAGTCCTCACTCCTTTTCATCCTTAAAATATAAGTCACTTTGAAAGTAAAACCTGAAAGAACTGTCCATATTTCTGTCTCCACATCACTTCCTCCCATCTCTTTTGAACCCACCCCAATCAGATTTTTGTTTCTCCACATCAATTTTTGCTGGCAAGTGTATAAATTACTGATCAGTAAAATCTGGCTACATATGGAGAGCACTGTCTCACTTGAAGCTTTGTAAAATGAAGGCTCTTTTTTCCCACATAACTCCACTTCCCTAGGGCTCAGAAAGTGGAGTAGGTGTCCTGCTTTGTCCTCATTGCAAAGTCTGGCTTATAAATGCTTTGTTGATTGATAGCATGGAACCTACTAGCATCATGGAAACAAAATTATCCAGTGTCTCCATCTTACTGCAAAGGGTATATTGCCACCATGGCTTATAACACACACACACATGCACAAGCATGAGTGTACAAACATTTTCATTATCTTAACGCTCCATATCCCATAACAAATAATGTGAGCATAAGAAAAAGAGAGGAGAAAATTCAGCTTTGGAGTTTTCATAACTTGTTGGCAAGTTCACAATATCTTAAGGCACCTGGCACACATCAATGAGAGCTGATTTTGTGTGTGTGTGGATTCCAATTTCATTCCATATATTAGGTCCTCCCTCTGAATTCTGCTATGTCCTCACCCAGTATCATTTCTGCCTTTCCCCCTACAAAAATAATTTTTATTTTTGTTTGGGGCAACAATGTGGTCAGCTGAAAAAAAAAATAAAGTTTTTGTTACCAAGACTCTCATTAAAAACACACTTAGCTATGTGGTACAGTTTTGCCAGTGAAACCCAAGTGAAAGCCTGATGAGCAATTTTGGAACATTTTTATTTCCTGACATGAATGCCAGTCCATTTCACTTCTTTCTTCTTCTTCCTTTCTTGAACAAGGATAGGAGGCTGGAGATGGAGAAGAATTTTTTAACTGATCATGAGGTCATGATCCAGCTGGAAGCCACGATAAGAACCGCGCAGGAGCTGGGGCCATGATTGGCCTCATGTAGGCTTCCGGTGATGGGAGGAAAAGAGAACTTACCTGGTTAGACCACTGTCATTAGGTTTCTCCTGTGGCCTTAATTATTAGATTGGGAGCTACAGGCCAATAGAAAGTTATAAGAGTATCTAACTGGAGAAACTATAGGGAATAAATATTAATCAAAACTGATTTTACTCCAGATCCTTATCAACTAGGGAGTCCAGAAGGAACCATGAAATTGAAAACTCCCAAAGCAACATTTCCCCAGTTTTACAGCTTCGTCTCACCCTCTCTGTGCGGCTTCCCCTGATTCCCACAGAAAGAGTTAAGGATACAGCCAAAGACTCTACTTATGTACTTATTTACACGTCTGTTTCCTCAATGAACTGTGAATTTCCTAAGGAGATAATACTGTATTTGTCTTTGAATCTTTTGTAAACAAGCAAATAAATTCATGGATAAGTGAATGAAGGTATAAATGGATAAATGGATGCTCTATGAAAGCCATTGAAGAAAAGAAAAATATCAAGAGTATCTCAGAATTAGACAAGTTGTAGAGAAAATAAATTAAAAAGGTATACCTTTAAACTACAGAATAAGTGTATGGTGATATTTAAATTTCTCCTAATATTCTTTTTTTCTACTTTTATATATTGAAAGAATTAATAATGTCAACATCACACATATGCGCCTCTTGCTGACAAAGTAAGAAAAATAGAAATATTGATAAACCAAGACAAATAGAAGAGATTTTCTGTGGACCTCAGTAAATATTTGAATTCGGCTGTAGTGTTGTCTTAACTGCTACAATTTTAATGGCTTAAACAATATTTGTGGAATTATTCTAAAGCAACATGTAACTGTCTCAGTAACTGAAAATTTCTTGCAAGGAAGCCAATTTTGGTTTTGATTGAAATGTACTAGGTGATTTGAAAGCACAGGTTAGAAATGTGTATGCATGAAATTACAGAGTACACTGTGATTTTACAAATACGTCATTCATTAATCAAGAGAGACCAGCCAGCAAGCCACCGTCTTTTATTAAACTAACTTATGCCTACTTGCATACATCAGTTACATAAATCTGAATGGCAATATGTGAGTCTTATTGCAGCATTATAGAAAATATTTTCTTCCCTCTCACTATATTAGAAATAGGAATTATTGTCTCACGATGTCCAGAATTTCTTTACAAACACAATATATATTTTTTATGAAAATGTATAAGTTGTAACACAAAGCCAACTTTATCTGTATTTTGTCAACTGAGAGAAAAGTTAAGAAAAAATTGTAAGAAAACTAAGTCTGATCGACAATATAACATCCTCTAAAAAAGAAAGGTCCTGATCTCCAACAAACGTGGGTTCGAGCATCAGTTGTGTGTACTCAGTTAGATCTCTGAGCCTCAGTTCCTTCATTTATAAAATGGATGTTATAATCTACGGAGAAATTCTAAGGGTAAAGAGATAATGAATATAAATTGCTTAAACAGTCCTAACACTAAATAAATTAAAGCTATCATTAGCAGTAATTATTTTATAAGTAGTGATGTTGACCTAACTACAATGTCTTACAAAATACTTTTAAAGCAAATTTTTATATTCTAAGTGGGAACATGAAGCAAATGTCAGCTTGGCCCAGTGTGATGATATGACTTATTGCGCTACCTCCTTAGGTGGTAGCTTTGTAGCTGTGATCTTGTTCTGTCACCCAAGACTTGAGCCCTGACAAAGACAATTAGACATGTTACCTATGCTTATAATAAGCATATGATGAATTTATCTTTGTGAGACTTTGAACATTTTAGAAACATTCCTTGGGAATATCTACTTATGAAAAAATATCCCAGAGACAAATACTTTCTTTTTAAGCAATCAGATAGATATATTTTACATAACTAGAATTAAAAACTTAGTCATTGGATTTTGGTCAAGCTCATAGCAGAAGTGGATGGTAAACTGTTGTTCCCTTGGTTAATAACGGTGTACTGTGCTTCACTTTTTGGGAAGGATTTCTCAAACTCAGCACTGTTGACATTCGGACCAAATAACTCTGTTATGTGGGGCTGTCTTGTGTTAGGTGTAGGGTGTCCAGCAGCATCCGTGGCCTCTACCCACTAGTTACCAGTAGCACACCCAAGTTGTGACAACCAGAAACGTTTCCAAATATTGCCAAATATCCGCAGAGGGGCAAAATCACTAACAGTTGAGATCCATTGATCAGAGTGATGGAGTAGTGGAAAGATGAGACTAAGACATGGCTTAGCTCTGCTAATAACCGGCTATCAACTGTGGCCTTGGATAAAGTGACTCCATCCTTTTAAGTCATATTTTCCCCATATATATAAAGTCAGGAAATTAGATAATCTCGAAAGCTTATTTTACTAAAATATTAAATGTCCTAATCTCTCTCTCACATACACACAGACAAACACACACACACACTCCACCACTCTACTCACATCTTTCAAACATAGTCATTCATGTAGTTTGTATGCATTAAAGTACCAAATGCACAAGGAATGAAAACAAAAATGTTACAAAACCCATGTCTAACACAGTGAAGCAGTCTCAAAGTGCCATAATTAATTTGTCTTAGCAACATCAACTCCAGGATTACCACATTCACAGAAACAAAAAAGATTCTCATTGATACATCTAAACTGATAAGGCCAAGCGTTGTTTTTTCTCAGAAGAACACAACTCAACATTCACTACATTGATGAAAGTGCCTTTTACCACTCAAGAACGATAATAAATTACAATTTAACTTGTTGGCCAAACTGAGGAAAGGCAGTTCACATAGAGAAAAATTACTTTTACTAAGCTGATCTAGAAAACATATCACATTTCTGAATACTTAAACTATAACCATTGGACAGCCTTTGGTAAGTAATCTCATTCAAGACAGAACTCATCCTCCTCAATGCATAACTGTTCTGCTTAATGTTAATACATATTCTTGGTATCAAGAGTAAACTACTACTTGCTAAGGTTTATGAATAAATTTTCCCCACATAGTTTTTCACTTTCACTACTCACATAGAGTTTCATTATTCACATAGAGTTTCCTTTCACTATTTTCAGAATGTGTTTTTTGCAAATCTATCCTTTTGGAATTCTTATAAAAAAGAATTAACTACACTCTGTGAAAAAAAAAGTTATTTCCTTAAATTGTAGGGGGTTGCCATTTTTTAGTAATATAACCCAGCTATGAACAATTATGCAATAAACATGAGAAAAATGAATGATATTCTTTTTTTCCTAAGACTTAAAAGGAATAAGTTTACCTCAGGATTTCATTTAATTCTGGTTAATCACTATCAATTAATTCAAATCTTTTTTATTTCTGACTATTGGAAATTAGAGAGTTAAATGGCATCTGTGAACTGTGGGAGAAGAATATTCCTCTGGTCCAGATCGAGCAGGACTGAAAATATTAAAACTCTAATGCAAAGGCAAAAGATATACAAAAACATGCTTTTAATTTAAATTAAAATGAAATATGTAGTATCATTAGCTAATTAAATAAAGGCACCATTATTTTCACTAAATAGCTCCCATTACCCAGGCAAAATTTCTATTGACTTTTGAAAAACTATGGGAGAACAGAAAAAAGAAATAGACATTCATATTTCAAAAAAAAAATTTTTGAAAGGCAATTTTATTTTAGTATATTCCTACACAATAAGGACACAGAGATGCATATGTTGACTTTTTTCATGAATTTTAAAATGTCCCAAATCAATAAAAATAGAAACTTTTTGGTGATGAGCCAAATAAAAATGTACAATTTCATCCCAATCCTACAAGTGTAAACATAAAAATATGTGAAAATTGGGCCTATAAACGTTATTAAATATCTTTCCAAAAGAATTCAATGATGATAATGTGTTTCATAGGATAGTATAAGAACAGGACTACAATTGCTTTTTCGAATGGAAAGTGCTTTCTTACTGGTTCAAACTAGTGAAAGTTTACCCTTCTGGTTAAATGATAGAAATTAACAAAAGATAGCTATAATAAATGTAGCTTATCTGTTGATTTCTAAAAACCCTCAAAAATACCTCAATGACTATTTTTCTATTTATAATATCTCTAAGATCTTAAAAATTAAAACTAATGTATTTTGTCACTTAAAATAATCTACAAGGGCTCGGCAATACGTGTTGTTATAAAAACTTTTAAAATATCTGTAACCCACTACTTTTGTCTTCTATTTATTCCCCAAATCATTATACAGGCCAAGATCAGATGACGTTCCAGGCAATTTGAAAAATAAAATAATAATTATATTTTAATATTTTGACAGCATATATTCATAATTAACCTAAGAAACTATTTTTCACACTGGCTTTCAAAATATTTTTAAATAGAGTCCTTTCTTTTAAGAATAAAATATATATATATATATATATATATTACACAAAAGTCATGGAAGTCAAAGAGGAACTTCTCCCATCAATGCTTGTAGGAGGACTTGGATAGCTGCCCACTTGGAAATTTTCCTCACATTTAATTTCCTCCAACAATTGTCCTTGGAGGTCATTCATAGACTCCCCAGACTCTAAGGAGCACTTTGGAAAACAACTAATATAATGAAATCATTATTTTACAGATAAAGAATTTTGACTTCAGTGTGGAAAAATTATATGTCCAAATTTTTCTGTCTACCCACTCATTCTTCTCTTATTATTTTCTGAAAGCTTAAATATGTTTTTATCTGAAAATAACATTTAGTACACAAGTAGTGGATCTTTATTTTAAAGAGATCAGAAAATATCAGTAAGCACAAATGAGACTATTATCCATGATCCCCATGATCAGATAAGTAATGAAGACATCTTGTTATGTACCTTTCACAACATTGTTAGATAATTACTACAGATAACAAATAGACAAATAAGTTATGCTTCCTTTATCATGGTGGGAGATGCAAGACACACTAATCTGAATGTGTTATCCTGTACACCTAAAACTTTTACTGATGTGATAGGGTTTTTCCTTCACCCTTTCTAGGGCATGTGTCTTAGCAAGGCCATCACCATTGTACTAAAAGTCCTAGCCACAGTAAATAGGCAAGAAAAAGAAATTTAAAAGCATCTAAATTGGATATAAACTATCTCTATTCACAGGTGGAATGATCTTATACATAGAAAATCTAAAGAATCCATATAAAAACTGTTAGAACACATAAACAAAATCTGAAAAATTGCAGATCAACACAAAGATCAGTTGTGTTTCTTGTACAGTAGCAACAATCTGAATGGATATTAAGAAAATAATTCTATTTACAATAGCATTCAAAACAATAAAATACCTAGTAATAAATTTGAACAGGTGCAAGTATTGTACACTGAAATCTGCAAAACATTACTGAAAGATATTAATGAAAACGTAAATAAATGAAAAAACATCCGATCCTCAAGGATTAAATGATTTAATTATGTTATTAAATGGCAAGACTTCCCAAAGTGATCTACAGTTTCAATGCATTTACTATCAAAATCACAACAACCTTCTTTGTGGAAATGTCAAATCCAATCCTAAAATTCATATGTAATTGCAAGGTAGCAAAATATCCAAATAATCTCGAAAAAGAAGAACAAAGTTGGAGGACTCATACTTCCCAATTTTAAAATTTACTACAAAGCTACTTCTATCAAAAAAAATGCAGTCACAGCATAAAAATAAACCTATAGATCAATGGAATAGAAATGAGAGTCCAGAAATAAACTGATATGTCTATGGCCAATTGATTTTCAAGATTTTCTTGATGGTCAAGACTGCTAGGACCATTCAATGGAGAAAGAACAGTCTGTTTAACCAATGGTGCTGAGAAAACTGGATATCCACACACACAAAAATGAAATTGGATCTTTAGCTCACGCCACACACACAAAATAACTCAAAATGGATCAAAGATCTAAATATAAGAGTTAAAACTACCTAGCTCTTAGATGTAAAAATAGGGACAAATCTTCATTAACTTGGATTTTGGCAATGATTTCTTTAATATGACACCACAATCACAAATAACAACAACAAATAGACAAATTGAACTTAATGAGAATTTAAAACCTCTGTGTGCATGAAAAGACACTATGAAGAAAAAGAAAAGACAACCCACAATAACAAAGTATTCACAAATCACGTACATGATAATGGCCTAGTGTCCAGAATATATAAAGAACTCTTAGAACTCAACAACAAAAACATAAACAACCCAATTAATAAGTGGGCAAAGGATTTGAACAGACACATCTTCAAAAAAGATGCACAGATGGCTAACAAGCACGCGAAAAGATGCTCAATATCTTAGTCATTAGGAAATGCAAATCAAAGCCATGATGAGATATTACTTTACATCCACTAGGATGGCTATTTTCAAAAAGATATATCATAACAAGTGTTGGCAAAGATGCAGAAGAAATAGATCATCATCTGTTGCTGGTAGGAATATAAAATGGTACAACTGCTTTGGAAAATAGTTCCTTAAAATGTTAAACATAGAGTTTCATATGACCCAGTGATTCCACTCCTAGGTATATATGCAACTGAAATAAAAACCTACGTCCACACAAAAACTTGCACTCAAATATTTATAGCAGCATTATTCATAATAGCCAAAAAATGAGGGGGAAAAGAACAATGCCTATTGACTTATAAATGCATAAGCAAAATGTGGTATACCCATACATTGGAACATCTTTTGGCAATAAAAAAAGAATGAAGTACTGATACACGCTATAACATTGCGGAAGCTTAAAAAACATTATGCTTAGTAAAAGAAGCCACATAATACAACATACTGTATGATTCCATTTACATGAAATATCCAGAATGGGAAAACATATAGAGACAGAAAATAGACGATTGTTTGCTCTTCGGTTGAGGTTGGAGGGAAGTGGGAAGTGGCTGCTACAGGGTGCAGGCTTTCGCTACTGGTTTTCTTTTATCTTGGATGATAAAAATGTTCTAAAACTGATTGTGATGGTGGTCGCACAACTCTGTGAATATGCCAAAGCCACTGAATTATAGACTTTAAATGGGTGAACCATATGGCATGTGAATTATATCTCAATAAAGCTGTTTCATTAAAAATAAAAAGTATCCCATGTGTGAAGGAGCAAGTTTGCCTAAGTTATGAGAGCTCCTTATAATCAATGGCAAGTCTTTGTAGAATTACTATTATAACTCATTTCTATAGTCAGATATATTTTTCACTGCCTTTTTCTTTCCCCCACTGCATGATTTTCTGCTTCTCTACTTTAGTAGTCTCCAAATATTTTTGATTATGCAACCATCAACAAATTATATTTGGTATGAACCCACAGTGTAACTAAATGTATTCATTTATAAAATACATTCATGTACTCTTGTGCCAATATGTGGTGTATATTATTATACTATGACAATACAAATTTAAGAAAGATGAGATTTAAAAATGTAAATAACTATTTATTATTTTCTTCATACTTTCCAATTGCCTTAAGGAATCCACCCACGTAGCACATGGAAAGGATATAATTCCCAGTATGCACTGCTAGTAGGTTTCCCACTGTCATACTCCCTCATAATTCTTTTCTGATGAGGACTACACTTTTTATAATTTTCTGCTACACTGCCAGCTCATACACCTATATAAAGACATGAACACATATGTATGCACAAAACTTTCCTGCCAGAGTTAATTTTTGGCATTTGCATTCTTTTTTACCAGGGTACTAGGGGATGAGAGCAAGGTATTTGGGAACAGCATCTGTTAACCTCATAGAGAAACACTTGAGAGTGACTGTCCATTCTCTGGGAGGTATATGTTATTAAACAGGAATACATAAAGCATCTTTGTACTATTATTTAGAATAACCCCTATCAAAATTTAGGATCAGTCAGATGGGGAAAATTCGTTATTCACATTCCCACCCTATCTTCCTTATAACTGTCTTCAATTCTTCAAAATTCTGGCCCTAGGTTTTCTCAGTTTTTGTTTTGTTCTGGCATTTCCATGAGTTTCCCCCTTTTTCATCTTTGCAGTGATGAATTTGGAAAGGATGCATTGAAGGCTACAAGTAGAAATTATTTCGACCAGCAATTAACTATTTCTTGACAGCTATGCTCCACCAACGCTGTGGATTCCTTCAGAGAAGTTCTCATGCCTTCTTCACTTTTTATCCCCAGTTTCCAGCACATTGGCTGGATAAGTATTAGGTTTTTAACAAATATTTTGAATAAGCATAGGATTTACTCAATCATTTATGCATCAGGGATTTGGATAGTTTTTTTTAACATAAACATATTTCAATTAATTGAGTGACTTTGGGGAAAGTTTCTCAAATCACTGTGACTTGATCTTTCTTTGTATGTTTTTTACCTATTAAAAAAACAGATTTGGGCTGATGATATCCAAAATCCTGTTCATCTCTGATTTGGCCACATCTGGTGATACAGCAAACTAAAACTGGGTACATCTCACACCAAACTGTGGCAGCTACTCAATTATAAATACAAGACTGTCAGAGGTAAAAGAAGACATTCTTGGCAATCGGATTCATACAAAATTGGTAGATATTCAATATGAACTCATACAGTATAAATCAGTTGATGAAAAAGAAATGACAAAACTTAGATAAAGCTGGATGATGTTATACTTGGAATATTAATCAAGAAAATTCCTTTTCTGGCAAATAAAGATTTTGGACCCTGTAACCAGTAACTTTTGCCATTAATTAAAAGAAATATGATAGAACAGTTAGGCATATGGGGAGGGAAAACGTCAATTATCTCAAGATAATCAAACTATCATAAAGTTATTTTTCTACTATTAGATCGTAGGTGCAAATATCTTGAGTTACATCTCTCATTTCTCTGCCAGAAAGTGCTACCTCACATGTTAAACTTACAGATCAGTGGTTTAACTAATATCCTCACACGAGCCCTATCGTTTCTAAACTAGCTTCTAATCTAGTACCTCTAACATGCCAGCAAATGACAACTTAGTAAAAAAATATTTTTCTTTACAAGATGAAAGAAATATTTCCACTTAATTCATTGCAATATGCTTTTCGACCTTGAATCTTTCTTTTGCCCCTTGAAAATCAAACAATTGTAATAACTGTGTTTGATGTATTCAAGAAACCGTTAGTTTTCATTTGTTTTTTTTTTACTTCCAGGCAAGGAATTCTTACAGTTACTCTTTAATCTGCTTAATTTAAGGCACATGACATTGAGTCCTTTGTTTTGGATAGTTTATCACTTACACCAACTTTAAAATTCTATATACTATAAAATAGATTTCTCTTTCTGGCAGCATAGTGATTTAAATACTCCCTTAAAACTCTACTAATGACAAGATTTTAAATAGCTCATATAAAAAAGAAATAATTTTAGCTTAACTGTAAAGAAAGTAAGAAATATCAGGCCAAACATGAAACGAAAGTTAGAAATCCAGGAGGAAAATAATGCTAACGTCAGCTTTCATTCTGCAGCAATTTTCCTAAAATCGATAACCTTGAGCCTCCATTTTGAGGAATTCTCAGGATACAGGCGAGAGGAAAGCCTAGAATCTGTCAACGTGAGGATCTAATAGCATGGATCTTCACACTGAACTGGAACTTCAAACAGCTATCACTTCAGCATAAAAGTAAATGATCGAGTAGCCTGCTGTGCAGAATGTAAATGATCAATTAACATCTGCCTGTCCTGAGCTCGTGTTGAATGTTGGAGCTGGAAATATTCCCTGAAAGTCTGGAAGCAGAAGCTGGATGTACATGAGTTTGCAGCTCAACTTCCCATGACCTTCTTGGTCTAAAAATTCTCAGCAAATTTATTTTAAAATTGTTCTCAGTTGAAAGTACTCCCTAGACCTCAAACAATTCTCACAGATAAAGTTCCAAGGGAAATGATATGCACACACATATACAGAGAACACAAAATACGAGTATACATTACATGATCAGTGGAACCAGGAAAAAAAATCGAGTATAATAAAAGCTAGAAAGACTTCATGTATTATTTGAGACAGACCAAAAGCAAGTATGTTCAATGTGTGTCAACGTCTTAAAGATGTAAGCAAAAGCAAGAGATTATGAAAGTTGCCCAAATAGTTTTTCAGTAAACAAAGAGACATTCTAAATATAAAAGCTAAATGACTGAAATTTTTAAAATTCAGCAGATTAAACCCAGCCTAGGTGACAATTACTGAACTTGAAAATAGAAGCAAAAGAAAAATCTAGAATGCACTCCAGAAATAAAAGATATGGAGAATATGAAATAGAGGTTAAGAAATATGCAGAATAATGTGGACGTATGAAACATATATATAATCACAATTCCAGAAATAGAACACAGAGAGGATGGGGGAAAGAAATAATCAAAGAAATATTACAATAGAATTAGAGTATCATCATTCTGTGTATCACTAATTAATAATGAATCCGGGAAATAGTTATCAATGGCTACCAACATCACACAAGGAGAGCTACCCACTTATTACATGTCTCCTGAAAGTATCCAACAATCCTTGTATAGAAGTTTTTTTGACAAAAAAAAAAGAAACTAAACCAAATAAAACCTCTAAATCTAACATCTAGTTTATAAGCAATACAGAGAAAAGAAGAAAATGAAATTCTACACATGGCTACATCAACAAATAAATTTCAAGGGAAAAAGAAAGAACAGGGATATATAGATTACAAGGTACTGAAGTATGCATCAACCAAATGCAATGAATGGATTTTATCTGGATCTAATTCTAAAGAAAAAAATGAAAAATAAGCTCACATATAATAAAAGGAATTTGGTACCATCTAGCAAAATTAAATATACCTTTTACTTTTTCATGCAACAGAAATGCGCCTTTTAGAAACATATCAAAAATAAACTGGTGAAAATACAAAAGGACATATACACAACACTATTAATTACAGGAATAATTGAAAAAGCAGAGAGGAAATAGTACAAATATTTGTCAACATTAGAATGGATGAATAAGTAATAGCACACTCACAACAAAGTACTGTCCATTTATAAAAAGAAGCGAGGAATTTTCTTTTCATGACTCTAAAGTGATGTCTAGGATATAGTGTTTAGAAAAAAACAGAAGAAAACACAGAAAAGAAAGCATGGTATGCCACAATTTATCTAAGAAAGGCAAGACATGAACATACACCTATATTTTAATATATACATATATTATAATACATTTTATATATGATGTGCTAAAAATAAATGGATAAACTATACTATTTTAAGTGACAACTATGAGTGGTATTGATTATATAATCGATATATACTAAAAATTAAAAGATAGACCATAATTTTTTTTATTGATATCTTAATAGTTTATAATATTGTGGGGTTTTAATCATACATTATTATTTGTCCGTCACCATGTGGACCATAATATTTTTTAAATGACAACTATTGGGATTATTGGATGGAGAGAATAGGACAGAAGTTAAACTTCTTTGAGTGCACCTTTTTTACTAGATTCAACTTTGGGACCACGTAAAATTACATTAAAAAGCAATCAATCTCTAAAACAAATAAACAAAATGAAACAAATGAGCTTACATATATATCCGGTTAGTAGCATAACCACACAGTGATTAACAATTCCAAGTTATTTAAATCATAATAATTTGACCAAAAAAACTGCAAAAAATTTAAACTATGGTCAGTTCTCATATTCTTGTTGGTTGGTATTGCTACTCTGAGACGGTTGTGTGTATATTGCAAATAAAGCGAATGAGAAATTATGTGATCCGTGATATGCTAATGCTGTCACTCTCAGTGTCTTCAAGAACCAGGATTTGCAAGATGGGAGAAAGAGAGATACAGATGGAAGATGGAAGAGGTCAGTAGAAATCCTAGTCCTCGTTGCTAATGGAAGTATCAGCGAGAATTCATTTTGTATTTTATATAAATATACATATAATTATTATATATAACTATATATAAAACTATATAGTTTATAAAACTATATATAGTTACATATATATACATATATATGTATATAAACATACACATATATTTATCCTAGCTTTGTTAAATGAAAGAGTCTAGGAATAATAACAACCCTGGTAGCAGAGATTATCTCTAACACAAAAAAAATTGTCTTCAAATACAATTTTTCCCATTCAAAGAAACCAGAATTTAAAAAATGAAACGATTTAAGCATCAATATAAATAATAACTTCAATGCTGCCTATTGGATGATGCTCGTGAACCATTGGCCTAATTTTAAATTTTACTGTGTTTTAATGTTTCCTTTTTTATCAGATTTTTAAACTAATAATACTATGGTCACGTTTACTTGACTCTTTAACAAATAATAAGTACCATTTAAAGAAAAGGTGTACATTTTTGCTAACACGTTTTTTCTCTTAAGGACAAGCAAAATTCCAATCATGGGCAAAACTCATGACTGAATTGATGGACATAGTATTTGACTAGAATAATTGTGATATTATTACTGTTTTTATTGTTCAAAGAAAGGAATGGATGTGTAAAGAAGAGAAATATTTAGTCAAAACTAAGTATGTGCTAATGTGAAAATCCATTATGCCATCTTAGTGTTTTTCCATTCAAATATTTTACTATCAGTCAATATCAAACATGCTTGTATTTCAGACGCCTATCTTTAAAATGAAAGAATGGGGGCCAGCCCCATGGAGTAGTGGTTAAGGTGGCGCACTCCTCTTTGGCAGCCCAGTGTTCACAGGTTTGGATCCCTGGCATGGACCTACACACTGCTTGTCAGCCATGCTGTGGCGGTGTCCCACATATAAAGCAGAGGAAGATGGGCACGGAGGTTAGCCCAGGGCCAGTCTTCCTCAGCAAAAAAGAGGAGGACTGGCAATGGATGTTAGCTCAGGGCTGATCTTCCTCACCAAAAAAGAAAAAAAGAATGTCTTTATTTCCTCAAAATCTTCACCCTTAATGATATCCAATAAATAATATGCTTTACATTTTTATACACTTGAAAAATATAGTTTTATTAGCAAAAATTACATTCAATTTGAAGAAATTAAATAATTTTAAGCATAGTTGCTGAAAACCACTCATACTTGAGTATCAGTTTACTATCAAGATAAATTTATATTAGGGTGCTAGGTAGCAAAGGTTTTTTTCTTTTACAAATTCCAATAGATATACTTAAACAAAAACATTATGGAAAAAAATTAAGATATAGAAGATTAACTTTAAAAATCTTCATTTTGGGTAAATTTTATCTGCTCTTCAGCACATATGAAGTAAACTAACTTCTTGGAT
This sequence comes from Tapirus indicus, assembly GCA_031878705.1. Taxonomy (NCBI): domain Eukaryota; kingdom Metazoa; phylum Chordata; class Mammalia; order Perissodactyla; family Tapiridae; genus Tapirus; species Tapirus indicus. Next base: position 9,705,365 of record CM062917.1, read on the forward strand.
CCTGCAGGACATCTCAAATTAACCTTCCCTTTCTCCCTGGCCTCTCTCCAGAGTTACCAGTACTTCACTCTGCCTCATTCCTATAACTTTTGGAGTTCAAATTATTTACAGCTGCAGACATCCTTGAACACTGTAAACAATGATCAAGTTTAAAATTTAAGGGAGAAACTCAATCTGCTTCCTTTGTCTTGGCATTTTTTTCTAGTTATGAAGAGATTACTTCCAAGAAGGAAAATATGTTACTTGGGAAAAAGTTCTTATAGCTAATGACACAATTTTGAGTGCATGTTGATATTGATTCAATCCTTCTCCTCATTTTGTAATTTTTCTTTCAGATTCCACCTTTCATGGTCCATGTACCAAGAATCAAAGCTCTGTAACATTAATTTGCCCTTTTCCCACTTACCAGGAAGTTTTAACTCTCTTTTTGAGACTCATATCAGTTTCATCTCTCTCTCTCTCTTTTTCATATACAAATATTTTTTCATATTTTTTATATCCTTTCTTGTAGAAATATTTCTGTTAAACCATACAGCTCTCTGGGAATGTGTACCAGCCAGCTCTCCCAAAGAAAATATTAATTCTTTTATTTAATTAGTCTGTTTGGAGTCACCAAGAAAAATCTGGCTATCCTCCAGTGTTAACATTCCTTCTTTCCTTGCACCAAATTATTTCTAAATCTCAGTTTCAAAATAAACATAAAATTAATATTTTGATTATTGGAACCATTTATCAAGAGATAGTACATCTCAATGAATAATAAATGACGTGTTAAATAGTTCACCTTTATTTTACAAAATTATCCAGTTTCTTAGCAGTTCAGATTTTGCCTAAGCCTGTAAAGCACAAAGCAAAATGGAAAGTTGATGATAATGCTTGTGGAAAGAGCCAAGCCAGACAGTTTGGGTCAAAAAGTAAAATTTTACCCACTGCTTAAATATTAGAAGTTATTTGCAGCTGCAGATAATTTGTACAAGTTCTAAGAATATGGTGCTGAGTATGGCTTTGAACTAATTATCTGGTTTGGCTGCCTATGCTGACCAGCTTTTCAGGCTTATTTCCAACTTTCCATTTCACCTTGTGCTGGCAACAAAAAGATTTCACTAAAATAAATCCATTTGAGTGAATAAATCTTCATTCTGTTGAATGGTACTCAAATGTCTACAAGGCTCTGGTGGATTGTGACTTTGATAGTCGAGCCAAGGTGTTCAAATTTGGGGTCGAGAACTCTTGGATCTTTGGCTGATATCATGGGAGAAGAATTTGATTCTGCTCCTCATTACATTTGATTCTGCACTTTGTTACATTAATCTCTAACCTTGGAAATGTGTAGGATTGAAACAATAAAAATTGAAACAATGCATGGCGAAACAATAATTCTTAAGAGTTACAAAACAGGAGAGACCTATTTACCTTAGGAAACTCTGACCAGACATTCAAGAACTAAGTGTCTTGAGAATTCTTAATTCCAAAGGGTATGTGTGTGTGTGTTCATATTTCATAGTAACAACTCATATGTGCAGAAATGTAAATTTCTCTCTTTGTTATGAATAAGCTCAACTTCTAGGTGACCTCAATTTTGACCTCTACTTCCACTGATGGTAGAAGGCTCTTATTTTTTCCAATTCAAGGAAACAGTCATTTCCAGGTTGAAAATTTAGACTCCATTGGTAGATATCCAAATGCATTCACAGCCACATGTCTGAATAGCTCTAAAGCCCCTGCTCCCCTGACACCACCCCTTCTTGTTCTGCAGAGCAAGTGGTCCCACCACTCCGTTTTACAAGCTCACCCCATGTGACACAAGCATTTAAAAAACTGGTGACACAAGGTTTCTCCAAACCTCCTTCTCCCTTCTTTTTTTATAGGAGTTACCTAAATCCCAGGGAGCAAGAGGTAAGGAGAGGCAGTCAAATCAAGAGTGATTTGCATTCATCCTGAATGGAGATGTGAGTATCTAATCCCTGAGCCATCCTTAGTCATTGCTCTCTGTGCCCCGACATACACCACCCCTGATGATTTTAGGTGTTTGGAAGTGGTATCTGCCATGAGTGTCACCACTCCCTCATGCTGCTCATCTTGACTTGTCATGCGTTCTGCATTTTCTCATTCTGGCTTAAGATCTCTTCAAAGGGCCTCTCCCCTTTACTGGGCTTGGGAACTCTTGGCAGCTTAGGCCACACCACCCTGGAGTATATCAAATTCTACAGGGCTGTCTTCAGGCCCATTTGCCTAAACACCATCCCTCAGCCATCGATCATTTAAATAAATTTTATGTTTGGCCCCTTGCAATCTGGAAGGCCAGACACAAAACCCCTAATTTGCGAATCCCCCAAATCTATCACCTCCCGACTCAGAGGCCTTCTTATCCGACCAGCATTGATGCCAATTGCGGTCCCCTCAGAACCATCTCTTCTAACCTGCTGACTAAGCTTTTCTTTCTTTCATAGTAAAGCAATAAGTATTTTATAGGTTCAAATGTTTTTCCTTTGGTAGTGTAAAACTCTATGCTCACTACTCTGGGTTTGGCTCTCAATTTTTAAAACTTAGCTTTTTAAAATCACAGGAAATTCTTTCTGCCTTCTACAAAGCCTGGCTCTTATGAATCAAAATATATCTGTCTTTGCAAATGTCATTACAACTTTGCATTTGAGAAAAACCTTACAAAATTACACAGACCTCTTTGTAAAAGAATTTATCAACTATCCCCTTAAGAACAATGTACACAGAAAGGAGCCACTTTTGACTAAATAGTGGGAAAAGAATTGGAGTAAAATGAATTGGCAAAAATCTTCCAGGTTTTACTGGGCAGAATATGACCTAGTTTAGTTTTTGTGACAGGTTGAATTATTAGCCACAACTCTTCTCTCCCCTATAGCAGTAGTACACATCTCCATCCTTGTGTTGGCCTTGTGGAGGCCGAGTACATTTCCGTAACTCACTGATACTGGTCTTCACTGTGCAACTTGCTTTGTCCAGTGGGACACTGGAAGAAGTAGCACTCTGCCACTTCTCAGCCTCAGAAGTGTGAGTTATTTCTTCTTATGCTTCTGTCTTTGCCATGGAAAGGGCTTTCCCTGGGCAGCTGCAGCAACAGCAACCTGGGTCTCAGAGTGATTACTCATGAATCATACCTAAGCCCAACCTCAGGGGAGACCCATGCCCAGCCAGACATGCATCTAGAAGCAGAAACCACAGCTGAGCCTAGCCAAGGTCAGCTGACCCCAGCTGGCACATAGTCGCATAAGAAATAAACAATGTTGTTAGCTGCTGAGCTGTTGTGGTGTCTGTCAAGCAGACTGATACTGTTGGGAATGGAGAAATGTGGGGGTTGTTTTCCTTGTAATCTATCAACTAGTAGAGATTTAAAAGCAAAAGAAAACTGAGGAAATTGTGATTTTTGTGTATGTGAGGAAGACTAGCCCTAAGCTAACATCCGTTGCCAACCCTCCTCTTTTTGCTGAGGAAGATAGGCCCTGGGCTAACATCTGTGACCATCTGCCTCTACTTTATATGGGACACCACTACAGCATGGCAGACAAGCAGTGCGTCTGTCTGCGCCCGGGATCCGAACCGGCTAACCCCAGGCTGCTGAAGTGGAGCACACAAACTTAACTGCTACACCACCGGGCCGGCCCCCAAAATTGTGATTTTTAGTGAAATAATCAGTCTCTCAAAGGAGCATTCAGAGGAGCCACTATTGTCAACTGGTCAAATCTTTCATTAAATGCAGAAATGTTCTTTTTAAAATCCCAGGCAAGGTTCCCATGGTCTCTGCTTTCAACCTGCTCGTCCAAGCTACATTTCTCACCTGGACTAATGCGATAGCCTCTCAACCCACCTCCTGGCCTCCACTCTTGTCACTACCTACCCCTTTCTAGTCTGTTCCTTATGCTAATATGTTCAATGCAAATATGACCATATTGTTCCACAGCTTAAAATCCTTCAATGCTTTCCCATCTGGTTTTAGGAGAAAGACCAAACTGTTCAACATGTCCTACAAGGTCAGCAATGACCTGGCCCCATTCTACATCTCCAGCCTCAGTTCTTGACCTCAGCCATGCTCCATACATTCCAGCCATATCAGTACTGTCAGTTCCTGGAAGAGAACTTGTCTCTTTTTGCCTCACAGCCTTCACTTACCATTAGCCACAGTCTTCTTGACTACCAGCCAGTGAGTTCCGCAATTCCATCCTGAGAGTCTGCTTTCCAGTGCTAACTCCTTAGTCTGGGTTCCTGTTGAAAACAGAGCCTGAGACAAAAGTTTGAGTACGGTTAGCTTATCTGGGGATGATTCCAGGAGCAAGAGTAGGAATAGAGAGAAAGGTGGAAAGTGGAAAGTGGAGTGTGCTGTGGACTAAATTGTGTCCTCCCGAAACTCATACGTTGAAACCCTACCCCCCAATACGATAACATTTAGAGATGGAGTCTTTGGGCGATGATTAGATTAAGATGAGGTCATGAAGATGGGGCTTTTATGATGGGATTAGTGAACAGATAAGGAGAGATACCAGGAAACATGCTTCCTCTCTCTCTCTCCACCATGTGAGGACACAGTAGGAAGGGAGCCATCTGTGAGCCAGAAAGAGGCCCTCACCAGGAAACTGAATCAGCCAGCACCTTTATCTTGGACTTCCCAGCCTCCAGAACTTGCTGTTTAAGCCACTCAGTCTATAGCATTTTGTTAGGACAGCCTGAGTTGACTAATACAGGGTGCTGTCAAATTTTTGATTATTAAAAATCCAGTAGATTTTTAGTAGTAATACATTTATGAATATTTTCTTTTTGGTTGGAGATATTTATATCTTGTTTAAGAAATCCTACCTTGCTGTGTAGATATGTTATCTATCTACTAAAAGTTTTTTAGTTTGGCTTTTATATGTATGCCTGTAATCTACCTGGAATTTTTTAAAGATGTGAGGTAGGAGTCCAATTTCATTTTTTTCCATATGGGTATTCAAGTCACTCTGGTATTATTCCCCAAAATTCTTTTACATACTTCCCCATACTAGTAATCTAGTTATAACGTTAAGATTTACCAGGTTGTTCTCCAGCTTAAAAAACTTCAATGGTTCCCCATTACTTATCAAATAATCTCCAAGCTCCTGGGCATTTCAAGTTGATTACAGTGACAGCTCCCACCATCCTCTCCTAATTCCTTATGCTCTAGGCACACTGAATTATTAATTTCCCAAATATAACACATACTCTCTTCCCAGTGAACTTACCCTTGACTCATTTTCATTTCTAATTTATAGTTTGTTTCATGTATGTCATCCTCTTTCAGAATTAATACATATCAATCTTTGTATGCCATTTGTCTTTGATTAGTCTCCCCTCACTCTGCGATAGCTTTCATCGATGTCTGCGCGTGTGAAAAACAAGTCTACCTTTACATTTTACCTCATTTCTCTTTATCGCAGTTAAAATTATGCCTTTGTAATAACTTCTATAGCATGTTATGGTGTTTTAATGAATTATTTGTGCATGTTTCCCTCTTTAGCTTGAAAGCTACCTGAGGGTGATAATACTCTATCTCGTATGTTCATTGCATATTAATACAAGGACTATTAATTGAATTAATCCAGAAATGAACGTTAATATATCTAATTCTATTCATTGAACCTAGGGATACAGATTACATGACATTTTGAGGCAGGAAAAATAGTTTATACAGATTTACCTTGCATTTAACAAAAACACTGATTGTCCCCTCATTGAACTTTTATGCTTTTGAATTTTAACTAAGTTCTTTCACTTCCCATTTGGTAGCCACACGCTAAATAACTTGTAAAAGTTTGCAATGTTCCAAAGGAAAGTAATCAGCAACACAAAATAAGAGGAAATAAGACCAAGGAGGCACTCAGCTTCATGACTCTGGATCAGGGACAAGTAATGATGCTACGACTGTATATGTTTAGGTACAGGAAGGTTATCATAAGTGATATTTACTTCTCTTCCTTTCTGAAAAGAAGAGCGAGACTTTGGCAAGACCAAAAGAGATTTATCTGGCTGAGTATGTGATTGAGCCCTGACAAAAACTATCATCAAGGGAGCAACTACTGTCCCTGTGATAATAAAACCCATCTTTGCTGGTTTAAGAGTAGTCCCTTGAAGTAGGAAACTCAGCCCATTGCCCTATCATGCAATGGGAAATCAACAACTCCATTCTGTAAGGTCTTTCTTCTCAGATTATAAATCCCTGTAGACTCCCATTAAAGTGTGGATTTGTAATGCTATCAATGTGATTACCGGTTGCAATAAATTAGCCTGATAGTTTAAACTGAATGTTGATGACTGCAAACCACAAAAAGATTCAGAAAAAGGTCATTCTCCAAAAATAAGTGCTTAAGTACCATCATTTTTATTTTGGTTTATTCTTAAAATATATACAAGTATAATAATGATAACTTGAAATCTCAAATTTAATTCTCAATTCAATATACTAGAGATAAATATATAATGATTTTTAAAATGTTTGCACATATTTTATCATATATGATTTCTCTCACTAAAATGTATTTTGTGGAAGAATAAACTTGAATATATTTAACATTAATTTTGCTCATTTTTGTTAAAAATTTTAAATGACTGTAAATAGCTATTATTATTAGACTACTCTTTGTAGATTGCACATAATGATTAGAATGGGCTTTTCAGAGCATTACTATGATCTTTTACTACTTTAATACAATATTGTGAATGTACTCAATGTCACTGAATTATACACTTTAAAATGGTTAAAATGGTGAATTTAATATGTGTATTTTCCCACAATAAAAAATTATATTGTGCTTCTTGAATTGTGTATTAATGTTTTTTAATTCTTCTGTAAATATTGCTGTTATTGTTTCTTTTAATAATTCTCTCTTTTCTTCTAGAACTCCAGTCATTATTCCAGGCTTCATATCTCTTTACTTCTCTTTCAGGTTTTTCCACCTTCTTATCCTCTTTGCCACATTCTGGATTACACACACATGGTTCTGAGTTCTGAGTTCACTAATTCTTTTCTCAGCTGTGTCTAATCTGCTGTCCAACTTGTTCACTGGGTTTTTATTTCAATAGTTACTATTGTCATTTCTAAAAGTTTCATTTGTGTTCTTTTTCAAATTTATCTGGTCAAATGCCTCATTGTATAACTACATTTTTAACTGTATCCTTTATTACTTTAAATATTTTATACATGTTTTTCTCATATTCTTTATTTGACAGTTCTAACATCTAGAGTTCTTACATGATTGAATCTGTTATTTCTTGTTACTGTTGAATATGTGACTTGTTATCACATAAATTTTCAGAGCCAAGCTCTCTTTAATTCTCTTGGCTTACACCAAGGACCCCATTTAGCTGAAAATGAACCTGGAAAATGTAAATGTAGTAGAGTGTGTGTGTGTGTGTTTCTAGCACATAATCTCCCACCTCAAAAATATGGAATTCTTTTAGTAAGAAAGAAGAAGAAAATTGTCACAGTGTTCCTGAGAAACTCCATGCTATTTGAGGTTTCTGAGCATCTGTATATATTTCTCTACCACCTGGAATATCGTTCTCCACATACTCCACATAATTCCCACTTTTACCTCCCAGGCCCACCGCAGGCATATCCTCCAGAAAGCCTTTCTTGACGCTCCATCCCTTCCTCCACAGTGCTCCTGAGCACCTCATAACTACTTCTATAAACAGATTCATTTCTTTGCATTATAATTTTCTATTTTGCATTCTAATTATTCCTTCACTAAACTGTGGAATCCATGAAAGCACATACTATCTTTTTCCTCCTGAGTCACAGTCCCAATCTCAGTGTTAGGCACTCAATGAATATTTGATGAATAAAAGACTGAACAGAACGAAAATCTGGAAAGGTGAAAAAGTGAGTTTATCTCCCAGGGTATTTGATAATTGTGCTGGATGGTTTCCCCTCTCCCTTCTCCCCTCCCAGATATGCTCTCCATTCTACCTGCTCTGTGCCCCAGAGGCTGACACTTATGGACTATTTCTGACTCCCTTGCCCTCTGGCTTCCTGCCGGAATAGGGCAGTGAGAAGCACAAATCAAGGATGGGAAGCAGGAGAGTGATTGTCTCCCCAGTTTCCTCCTGGTGGAGGCAGCACATGTTAGCTGCGTGACCTTCCCCCAAAGACCGCAGCTCCTTTCATGAGGTCTTCTCCACTCAGCTATTCTTCTTTGGGTTCTGTGTAACCCCTCCCTTTCCTGCATCCAAACTGTGAGTGGTACTGCCACTCCACTGTGGCTAGTTCCAGCATCCTGCTTTATCTCTTGTAAGGTCCATTAGACCTTGCCAATGCCTTTCCAAATATTCCCTTTAAACTCTTCTCAAATTACCTAATTTGAAGACTGCTGGCACTTGACTGATAGTAATGTAACACTGCAGAATTGCTTGTGATTGGGGATAAAAAGCTACCATACCTTAGGAAAGATAATATAATTCCAGAAGAATTCTTAGAATGTAGTACACAAAAGTTAAATAAAATGTTCAAAACAACAGGATGAACCTGGAGGACGTTATGCTAAGTGAAATAAGCCTGTCACAGAAGGACAAACACTGCGCAATTCCACTTTTATGAGGTATCTAAAATTGTCATACTCATAGAAGCAAAGAACAGAATGGCGGTTTCCAGGGGATGGAAGTGGGAGAAACGGGAGTTTTTATTCAATGAATACAAAGTTTCAGTTGTGCCATAAGAGTAAATTCTAGAGATCTGCTGTACAACTAGTGCCCATAGTTGACAATGTGGTACTGTGCACTTCAAACTGTGTTAAGAGGGTAGATCTCATGTTAAGTGTCTTACCATCAAAAAAGGTGGGGGGCAGAGGAAACTCTGAGAGACACTGGATATGTCTATTATTTTGATTGTGGTGATGGTATCATGGGTGTTGGCATATGTCCAAATGCATCAAATTGTACACATTAAAAATGCTCAGTTCTTTGTATATCAATAATTCCTCAGTAAAGCTGTTAAAATGATATAAATTGTTCAAGGTTTACCTTTAAGGCAGAACCAAATATAATAGTAATTGCTTTTTTTAAAAAAAGAAAAAAGATGAAAACCTTTTAATGGTATAGATTTTGTGGGCCTAAAGAAAAAAAAATAAGCAGCAAATTTAAGGGCTAATATTCACAAGACTGGAGTATAAAACCAAACACTCAAAAGGAGAATTTCAGAAGTAAATTTTTGCCTATAGAGGTAAAAGTTTCAAGATTGTATTTTTCTTAAGATCAAAGAAGATATTGGGCTATTGCTAGTTCTGAAGCCATAACATCACTGTTCCTCCGAAATCCTATGACAAGGGACTTCGTCATTCCTCTTTGCAATCTCAGTGTGGTTTGGATGAGAAAAGAAGCCTATCACATTAGGTAACAGACAGTTTAAGATTCCTTTCTGAGTAAAAGTTAATAAATCTTCCAACAGCCCTTTGAAATTTCTTTTTGATAGAATAGGATTCCCAGTTGAAAACTTAATTTAAAGTGTCTTTTTAGTAATCTCCGTATGTTTAATCACCTCTTCAGGTGGTAAACTGTGTTCAGAAATAGTTGAAGAAAGAGTAGCTCTAGGGGCCCAGAAATTATGCAAAGTTCGGTTCCTTTAAAAGAAGCTCTTAATATGGTAGTAATATACTGAGAGACTGGTTTCCAAGAATACATGTGGAGTCTGCTCCTAAGGATTAGAACAAGATGTCATACATTGCATATATTTTTTTAATCTGCTATAGGCTGGCAAAAACATTAAAGGTCCACTCTGTCCTGTATTAGATAATTCAGAGGACAGTGTAAATAATATGACTGAATGTACGATAAAAATGCAGAGGAATTGTCTTGGCATCTTAAGGAAGCCCAATAAATGGCACCCTTCATCCCTACTTGAATTCTGAAGATAATAACAATTAGGCTAAGAATATGGCCTTAGAGGACAAAACATCTTTATTATTCATAAGAGTAAGTTATAGGAGGCAGCACATGGTAGGGGGTGAAATAAGCTATCTGACCAGCAGACTTGGTCCTAGTCACAGATGAAGCTAGAACACCACGCGCTTTCCTTACAAGAGCTGGGCCCCCTAAGCGTAAGACATGATCAAAAGAGCAGAGAATGTGTGTTGTTTCTGGTCAGACTGACTCCCAAAGAGAAAAGCAGAGGATCTGAGCTGAAACAAGCATAGTCCATTTCTTCTCAAATTTCCAACAAGTATATCATTCCCTCCCACCTCTGAGGGAATGACTGAAAAGGTAGAGGGATTGGGGGTATGGAAAGAAAGTCTCTCCTCCTGACTCCTGAAGTGGGGAAGAATAGGTCTGCCCCAACATTGCTCAGCCCTTCATTCTCTTAAGTCACTGGGCCAACCCCATGGTCAATCCGGTTGTGGCTATACTTCTAGAGGAAGGAAAACAAACGTCAACTAGGATGTCCTGCTTCAGCCTTAATTGGGTTGCATCCCCAGTGCCAACTACTGCTCCCTTGGATAGACTTCTGAGTCCATCTGTGGGTTATAGTTGCTGCATAACTAATCACTCAAAACATAGCAGCATAAAACAATGATTTTTTAATGCTCACAGATGATACAGTATGCTCCACCTTCTCTGGGGTCTTGACCAGGGCAACTCAACAACTAGGGGTAACTGAATAAGATGGGGATCATCTGGAGGCATCTTCATATGCATGTCTGGTGGTTGACACTAAGTGGTTGAAGCTGTTGGATGGGACCTCAAATGGTGCCACTGGCTGGAGCACTAGCCACTGCCACTCAGTGTGGTCTGAACTCCTTTTCATCCTGGAGACCTCAGTGTAGTTGGACTTCTTACACAGCAGCTCAAGGCTCCAAAACAACTGCCCCAAGAGAACCAGATGGAAGCTGGATGACTTTTCCTGATCTAGTCTCAGAATTTAGGCACTTCAGCTCTACTGCATTCTATTCTTTATAAGCAAGCCACTAAAAAGGTCCAGATTCAAGATGAGGGGACATAAACCCCCAACTCTCATGAAAGGAATATCAAAAGATTTTCAGACATGTTGTAAACCTCCACAGTCCAACAGTTGTTAGTGTTGATTTTGTCTCACGAGGACCTGAAATTAGTCAGAAGAAAATATTAACTCCAAGACTGAAAATTACCTCTGTCCTATTTCCTATCCAAACTGCGTTCAGTTAAGTAATTCAACAGAGCATATCAGAAGACTTTCAATGAGATTAAATGACAACAATAAGATATTCTAGTAAGTTGCTTAAAGGTACCCCAATAATAAAATTCTAACAGTATGTAAATGTTCCACGTGTTGAATATAGTTTCTCATTAACAAAATTCCCAGGAAGAAATTAAACGCAAACACTAAAAGTTGTCAAGTTCAAAGACTTCAAAATCCAAAGGAATTAAAATCCAAACCAAGCATTTCTTGCACTTGTAAATTAAAAGTTCAAAGAAATTAATCCCTCCCCAGTTTCTCTTTCTCCTCAGTCTCCGCTAAAACAGATTCTTAATAGCTGGATAGATTTGAGGTTCTTTCAGCAGCAGCAGGCTGGGGAATCTCTCCTAGAAATGACTAAAGTTCCTTCAGGCCTCAAGAGTTGTATTAATTCAATCCCAAGTCTTCCATCGCCTCTGCAAAGACTGCAGAAGTTCAGGTATATGAAAGGACACAACTCCACAGTGCTTACTCACAGGAGGCTTGTTGAAAGGCAAAGGGTATGATCCATGAAGGGAAAGAGAATGGAGTGTAGGCAAGCACTGAGGCTCAGAGACATTCCACTGCTAACTCCTCAGGGTACTTATTCGCACACTGACTTACTCTCTGGATTGAACCACCAAGATGTGTGTAATGAATCTAGACTTCTGGAGAGCTCAAGGCAGAAGTTCCGTGAGAGATTTTTAATGTACCTCTGATCACATAGGCCAGACTGTCTAAGCCATTATGCCAGCTGAAAAGTCATAAGTAAACAAACTGGCTCTAAGGGTCAGAATTTAAACAGCACATTAGAAATTCTGTTTTCCTCATCTTGGCCAAGAGTCAAACCTCGGCATCAGACATCCCCAGAAATAAAGATAGAGCTATTGTGGACCAGCTGTAAATTTCCTTAATCCTATATAGTTTCCCTCTTAGAGAATTCAAAGATTATCACTACACTGTCCCTATACCCAGCAAATTTAGAAAACAAAACAATCTGCAGCCCCTAAAGCAGTTAAGTAGGCAAAATTTTGTTAATATTACCCAATACTTAGTGATGCCAAAGAACACAGCAGAAACTCAAAGGCATTGGGGGAAGGAGAGTAGATGGAGAAAATTATTGCCTTCAACTCTACCAGAACACCCACCAATTAACTTAAACTTATAGTAAGGATAAACTAGCCATCAAGAAGTTAATTCTGCCGTTATGTTTACCTTGTATCCAGGCATAAATCACTTCTGTCAAAGAGAGGCATATGGAATTTACTAGTCTGTTGTGGGTTGAATTGTGTTTCCTAAAAGATACACTGATGTCTTAACCCCTGGTATCTGTGAATGTGACCTTATTCAGAAATAGAGTCTTTGCAGAAGTACTTAAGATGTGAGTTAAAACGAGGTCAGACTGGATTAGGGTGGGCCTTTAATCCAACATGACTAAAGTCCCTCTAAGAAGAGGACAGACAGACACTTGGGGAGAACGCCATGCGAAGACAAAGGCAGAGATGTGAGTTATGCATCCACAAGCCAAGGCATGCCAGGGATGGACATCCATCACCAAAAACTAGGAAACAGGCAAGACACAAATTTTTCCTTCAGCAGGAACAAGCTCCAGAAGGAACAACCCTACAGACATCTCGGTATTGGATTTCCAGGCTCCGAAACCGAAGGGCAATAAATTTCTGTCATTTAAGCCCTCAGTTTGTGGTCGTTTGTTACAGTAGCCCTAGGAACCTAATACACAGCCTGACTCCAGGGTTTGATGTTTGACTGCCGACAGGTTTTGAGCCCCATCCTCCCACCCACATCTGGGAAAGCAGGTAAGAATGCCCAGGTGCTTCCTCCTTTGGCACCAGCAGGAACTTTAAACCACCTGCAGGAACCTTCGCTCTGGCCCCACCCACTAACCACAACAAAAACCCCAAGCCAGTCTCTTTTTGCTGTTCTCTGTGGCCATTTTTGGACTTGCTATAGAGTCACCCTGCTCTCACCAGAAAGCCTCATTATATGGGTAATAAACAATTCTATACCTTCTTTGTGTGTTTATGGTGTCATCACTTGACATCTGGGCCAAATTTTAGATAGGGGTCCTTTCTCTTTCTTCAGGACGGCCAAATATGAAACATATCTGCCTCATTGCAAAGCAGAGACATTTGTAATACTAGCAATCCTATTCCTGAGTCTTGTTTGTAGCACAATTGTCTCCCATTCACCATATTCAAAACCTCTTTGTCTCTATTTCCCTTAGAGCCCCATGTTTCTGCTGTCCCAGGACTGCACTGAAAGTGGGCTCTGTTTAGCGACAGAGGCATCAGGTTATTGTCTGGCTCAATCATGCCTGCTCAGGAAAGGTGCATCTCATTGGTGCAGCCCATGAGTGTTTGCTGAAGTTGGCTCGACCCCCTGGCTATAAGTCACAGTGCAGCAGGGCTATCATTGGTCCCAAGACCCCTCCTCTTACAGTTTTTCCAGAAAATGTAACCAACTAGAATGCTGGAGAATCAGAGCCTGCATTGAAAGAACTTACTGTGAGAAGCAGGTGTGTGCGGGGAGTGCTAGGCCTGTAGCCCAGACTTAATTGAATGCCCAGATCTTCTTCATGGCAGGTACACCCAGCCCCCAGACGGCAAAACTCACAGAGGACACCTTCTCCTGAGAACATCCCTCAGCCAAACAGGAGCCACTGCACCTTCCAGGCTACTCCTCCCAAATCTCTGAGGGCAGATTATAGCCAACAACTGACTGAAATGGAGGGTACACGGGTTCACTCCTTTGCCTCAAGATAGGGCCAACTTTTGAGCAACTGATGCTCCAGAGCCGTGCTGGTGAAGATGGTAGCCACCAGCCACCAGTGGCTACTGAGCACTTGAAATGAGATATGCTGTTTACACATTGGATGTCAAAGATTTAGTACAAATAAAGAACGTAAGACATCTCATCAATATATTTAATATTGATATATGCTGGAACGACAATATTTTGGACGTGCTGGTTTAAGTAAAAAGTGTTTAAACAATCTGTTTCTTTTTACCTCTTCAAATATGGCTACTAGACAGTTTAAATTTACGTACATATACAGCCTGCATCATATTTAATCTATTTCCTCTGGACAACATTGCTCTACAGCTTTTCTGTGGGATCAGTCTGAACATACGCTCTGGCCAGGACCACATTCTTGCTGAGCTGGATTCTCCTACGCTGTGCGGATTTTCCCAATGCCCCTCCCAGAGGACACTCCCTCACTAAATCACCAAAACAAAATCCCACTTCAGGTTCTGCAAGAAACCAAACCTGAATCACTTGATGTTTTGTGTAAGTTAGGTCTTCAGCGCTCTGTGAATAACTAGGTATGATGTAAATCATCAAAATAAAAAAGCATATGAAGAAATAGTGCAAATATAATAACTAGCACTATTTGCATCAAGAAAAGGTTCCATCAGAACGATATGCTTAACTCACAGCATTAGGACACCATGCTAAGGCACATGCCTGGAGCAGTGACATTAATAATGGTTTGATCAGAATGCTAGAAGAACAATATTTAAATCATACAAGTCTTATGTTGGCTCATACTCAGTTTATGTTAATGCACTCTCAAGCTGGGGAGAGGTCTGTGTGTTTTACAGATGCCATTCCTGGGCTCAATATTTAAGATAATCATCACTGCTTTTGATGAGCAAATAAAAATTCGCACTTTAAAAATGTGGGAACTCATAGGATAAAATGTGTTTAGGATTCTAATTTTAAATGACCTTAAATTTACGACCTTCTTACAAATGACATCCCCTGGGGAGTTTCATACTTTTGACTGGAGTTTGTTCTATGACAGTCTTTAGAACTGTAACTCCAAATACTTATTTCAAAAACATATTTTTCAAAAATTCTTTTCCAGTTCAACTCTATTATAGATATATTTTGTTTTCATATTAAAGGGTATGGTATTTGGCATAAAAAAAAAAAACTGTTAGAAAAAGTGTATCCAGGCACTGAAGAGTTGATCTGATGAGAAACGTGATTCAACAAGTCATGTCGCTATCAAGCCTGACTGCATAACCTCAGAGCACCACACGATGTCGCTCTAACGTAAGGCTCTAAGGATGGAGTAAACTAGAAAAAAATCGTCAAAACACATACTCTGCAGATAAAAATGTGCAGTTAGAACTTTGTAAGCAACACAGGCGTTACAACATTAGGTGTTTCTAATCGGTGAGTTTATACTGAATCTCACATCTCATATCACAAAAAGGACTTCTTGCTGAAGAGTCCCAGACATGGGGCCATCTACAGCTTGGTAGGACACCTGGTAAGAAGTGTGAGCAGTTCAGGAAAGCCCGGGTGTGTGCACATGAGTTACTTACCAGATCTGCCTTCATGCCAAACAGGATACACGCAAAAAAAACCTACCCCTGAAAACGCTAGAGTGAAATTTAAGAACATCAAAGACGTAGAGAAATTTATAAAGCAGGGAGTCAGAGCAGATCACGTACAAAGGAACAAGGATGGTAACATCAGACATCACAACAAAAATGGAAGCAAGAAAATAAGTAGGATGTGTTTTAAGTATTTAAGGAAAGAATTTGGGATATAAAATTATATCCCCAAGCAAATGTCCTTTTAAATAGGTTGTTACAATAAAAATTTATGTCAATAATATAAAGCTTCAGAAATTTTTGTACATGAAGAAGTCTTTTATAAACATTCATAAAAGAAATACTAAAATGAGTTACTGTAAGAGATAAGGGAAGGATGATCACCTGACATCATAAAGTACTGTGGTCTAAAAAACCAAAGGCCAAAGGAATTCAAAAGAAAGAATATCCATAAAGACTCAGTTCTAAATTCTAGAAAACATCAGCAGGTTGAGGAGGAAGAAGATAAAGTAACTACTCGTACCTTCCACTCACTCTGTCTTTGTTCTGCCAAGTTATGGAAAATGTCTAGAGAATGGGAACTAAAATGATCAACTGTTTCTTTCAGGAAATGCACTTAAACGGTTGTGTTCTTTAGCCTGAAAAAAATATCTGAAAAGGTTGACATTTATAAAAGTCTGAAAGGAAATAAATGTGGGAATTCATTTTCAGAATACTGAATGAGGAGGCATTGCTTTAAATCTGAAATAGACTTAAAATTGTGAATTTTCAGTCACTACCCGTAAAACCCTTGGTATTTATGGATTCCTAATGCAGTTTAAATATATGTGATACACAAAATTTCTCCCTAAGCAAGATGACGACAGTCATCTCTTGCTGTTGTGATCCTGTGGCACTCAAGACATTGCAGCTTGCTGACTGTAAAATGCAGCTTGGACTTTAAAATAATATGTATGTCGGTGCCCTGCTGTGTTGGCTAATCTCTACCCCTCTGATGCAGCAGCCTCGTGCAATAAACGTACTTACAGACAGTTCTCCAGCTGTTTGTCTTTTCAGAGCTAGGTACCTCCTGTCACCCTGGAGCTCTTAATGAGCCCTGAAACCAACTTCCCTGGGGGCAGCTAACTATTCGTTTCTGTTCTTCCCAGAGGACAGGTTTACTTTCTCTACCATGGCAACAACTGCTAACTGCTCTCTCTCTCTGAATTTTTAAGCTTCTTAGTAGTGGGGCTTCTTTGCAAAGATATTCTAGAAGCCTTCAGCTCTTTCGAAATCTTAAAGAGCCTGGCTTTGTCCATAATGAATCTTTATTATAAATAAAGCATGGGCTTCATTATTTCTCCATTTGCATGTGTACCTGTAACCTAAATGCAGGCATGACTTGAGTCAAATTAGTTGCACAGACCTAGCTCTTTGATGCTGAAACACGTGGCTCCAGCAGATGTCGCCATTCTCATTACTAACAAAAGTTCCAGCCTAAAGGTCCCTCTAGGCTGGTAGAAATAATCTTAGCTCATATGAAGGATGTTTCATCACAAATGGAAGGAGCAAACACATGCAATCAAGTGTCAATTTCCTTTTTAATAATTGAATTTACAGAGGCGGTTGGTTGGAAGGCCTCTTAGGTCACTTCTCATTTGAGGCAATTTATTGGTAGTTTATTTCCTAAATCTCAGTTTCCTCATCTATAAAGAAGGGTCACCGATTCATAACACTTGAAGTTCTTATGAGAGGGTCATATAGTAACATGTGATGTGCCCAGCATGTGATATGCCTTAGCAAATCTGCTTTGCTTCAAGAGTATGAGGATTTATTTGGCAAAGACCAATTATGAAGAACTTGGCCCCTACGTAGTCAGTAGTTTGAGCAAGATAGAGTCTCAACAAAATGATACATCCTTAATATTTTATTAGAAAAACCTTACAACCACATTGAAATCTATATTTTCAATGTCTCTTTCAAAGAGCTTATCGAAGTTTCCTAACTTATAACTGGAAGTTCGTCCCTCCTCTCTGGTGGTTTGTATCACAATATCTTCTCTTCCCTGACTGCATGCCTGTTAACCGACAGGTAATTCTCAAAGGGACTTAACCAGATTTGTAATTTTGATATATTAAAGAACCAATTATGTGATGTGTATTCCTCTCTTCTCGTTTATTTATCATGCGGTTCTTAGCAAACAACACATTTTAATTCTGAGTCTGTGGTTTTATTTGTCAGGACAAAGACAGTGTATGTAAGAGGTATAAGTCATTGGTGTCTTACTTTCAGACCCATCTCCTTATCTCCCCTCTGCTGTCTGGGGCTGACCTGTCTGGCTCTGGCTCCATTTCTGAGCTGTTTTAGTTCAGAAAGTCTTGTAAATTCACATAAGGATAACAAACTGGGTCTGTTTAGTCTCTGCATAACCTTTTCTCCAGCTCTTACAGTCTCTCTACATAGTTCTCTGTATAAATTGGATGTTTTCCTTTGGTCCCTAAGCTAGATCACTCTATGGGAAGTCCTCAGTCCAAGGATTGGGAAGGTGCCCTGCCCTTGTTCCATGGATGTTAAATCATTATAGTCCCTGGTCTGTAAATTTGTCATTGGAATGGCAGGGATGACTCAAAATTACAGTTTTCTATCCATGGTTCTGGGAACCATAATATCCTAAAACATTTAAAAGAAAACCAGAAAACTTCAACCATGAATAGATTAAATCACGTTATCTGTGGGCAGGTGAGAGTTACAAAAGAAGGAAAAGCAAGAGACATTCCTATGAAAAGCCCTCAAGACATGCCAAACACCCATTTAAAGGACTAAGACCTCAAGGAAAGATGACTATTTCCTGAGCCCTATGTGGGGCCCACCCTAGAAATATTTAAAATACGCAGGATACTCACATAAAAGCCCCGTACTTCAATAAATTCTGTCTGGCCCACATAAAAGAGATTCAAGATTCCTTCCCCAAAGCAGTATTTTTATTGAAATTAACTCTTCCACTCTCTGAACGTTAAAGTTTGAGTAACAAAACATATATCAAAATGGAGAAAGTTCCTCAGACTGATCTTAGAATACCGAAGTCAGGGGATTGAAAAATTATTTTTATTTGACAGAAAAATAGCAAAAAACTTTTAGTAGACACTAAAACTTAATCTGGAAAACTGTAAACTATTCTCCTTTGATATGAGATGTAATCACAGTTTTATATATAAAAAAATTTGTTTCCTCTAAAAAGAGCTTGGACTACACTGATTCATATAATTTTCTGAACTTTACAGTAGAAATGGTGTTCAGAGATGTCAGTGTCCTAAGAACAATTGTCTGTTTGAAGAGCATCCTTCCAAATGAATTTGATAATTCATACGCACCTGAATTAACATTTTTATGTAGCAGATACATAACAGATATATGTTTCTCTCTATATATGTAATTATTATTGAAACTGTTTTTCCCTCTGTCCACTGATATGGCCTAGAGGCAATGGCATCTCAGATGGGACCAGACTAATATATAAATGTAAAGCCCGTATTATAGTTTCTAAAAACCAATTTCCCATGAAAAGGAACCAGGGTTTTTTGGAAGGATAATTGATTCCATTTCTGGGGAAGGAAGGTACAAAAGAATGTAGAAGTTCTTTATCAGAAGCCAAGGTTCCATATAAAGGTTAGTGGAACCAGACTAAAAGGACACAGGAATCAAATTATAGAGGTTTGATTGTGACAATATAAGATCAAAAATGGAGTAACAATGGTGGTTAATTAAAATATGTCAAATCTATCAAAGCCCTGAGTCCGTGATACACAAAAAGATAAATATTAATTTAAAGACATCAAAGAAGGTCAAGAGATCAGAATATATTCCTACTGGGTCTTACTACTCAGTCCTTTTGGTATTGTTGACACATTATTCATACTGATGAATGATACAGAACCTAGCAAGTATTCAATATGTCATTTAAAAGACATTTTCTGACTCAGGGGAATGGCCTCATAAGAGTGACACCCAGTCAGACATAGACACATGACATCCATAATCAATCTGCCATCATTTTTAAAATCAGTAAGATTTGCGTGCTTTTAAGAATATGAATGAGAACAAGATTGCATTAATGTTTAAATGTCTTTAAAATTCAGGGAAAAACTTATTTAAAGATCTACATGTTCTAATTCAGCTGTTTATCCTAGGTGGAGCTGCAGACTCCTACGAGCAGACAGAATTCTCACACGTCACTCCTATGTTGAAATTATGAAAAAATTGGTAAAATAAGTAAAAATAAGGTTCAAAGTGTTTCTTCAGAGTCATAGGCAAGAATTTAAATTATTCCCCTGGGCTAACTCCCTAGAAGTGAATAACCTAATTAACTGGAATATTAACTGACTGCCATAATTGGGTTAGCACCTTTCAACTCTAGAGAGACCCAGAAGTAAATATAGATATTTTTATAAAAAAGAAAATAGGGCATTAATATTTTTGTGTTTTTATATTCGTAATAGGTGAGAGAATCTGACCTATTATAATGATAGCCTGGAATCTAATCTGAAATATGGAATCAAGGAATTTATTTAGATGAAATCTTATATTTAGTATAAAAACATCTAAGAGAAACTTAGGTGAACTGTATTTATCAACATAAATTTTACTAACATCAGTAGTGCGTGAGAAGTCCCAATGTTCCACAACCACATACAAAATGAAAGTGAAATGGTATGTCAATGAGGTCTTGTTTTGAGTATAACAAATGCTGGTAAAGTAAAGCATCTTTGCATATCATTTGATATTTGTGTTTCCTCTTTTGTAAAATGCCTGTTCATGTTTTACTCATTGTCATATGCTTTGTATTTTTTTCTTATTGACTTTTTTTTTTATTAACTAACCCTTTTTAGTCATGTATGTTGCACGTAACAGTCCCAGCTCTCTGGCTTGTCTTTACACTTCACTTTCTCCATGGTGTCTGTCCTTCAACAAACATATCAATCTTATACACTTCACCAGCAATTTTTGTGTTTGTTTAAGAAATTCTTTTCTACACCAAAGTATCAAAGATATTCTCATATATTCTTCTAAACATTTTAATATTTTGCTTGTCCATTTGTCTTCTTTCTCACTGGAGCTGATTTTTGTCAATGGTGTCAGATTTGGATCCAAATCAATTATATTGTCTCAGTGCAATATGTTCTTTTTTCCACTGCGATTTCTGTCACATGTCAAGTTTCTATTTATGTGTGAGTCTGTTTCTGAGCTGTCTATTTTATTCCATTGCTCAATTTGTCTATCCCTGTGCCAGTACCACGTCGTCCTCATCATTATGGTTTAAAGTCTTCATATTTAGCATAATGAGTTTTTCACTTTATTCTTTTTCTGTACGAATGTCTTGGGTATAATTGGATGCTTGCTCTTTTAAATAAATCTTTAAATGTCAAAATCCTTGAAAAATAATATTTTCAATGACATGTCATTAAGTCTATAGATAATCTGGGAGATAACGGATACCTGTGTGGTGTTGAATTTTCTTTCCATTCAAGTGTTTTCTCTCCATTTATTGGTGTCTTGTTTAGTGTATTTAAATAATGTTTACAATTTTCTCCATATGGCTGGCATGCACCTTGTAGTTTATTACAACATTTTTGTTAATAATATTAATATCTTTTTAAAGTATACGTTTTCTCGTTATTGCTATTTTAAAGAAATACAATTTTAGCATAATGACCTTGTATCTAGCCACTTTGGTAAACCGTTATTAGTGCTAATAATTTGCATAAGGTTTTTTAAAATTTTTTTAAAATTTTTTTCAATTTTTATTTATGTTTTTATTAACATTAACATTGGTTTATAAAATTATATACATTTCAGGTGCACATCATTCTATTTCGATTTCTGTGAAGACTGCATCATGTTTGCTACTCAAAATCTAATTACCGTCTGTCAGTGTACGTATGTGCCCTTTTACTCCTTTCGCTTTCCCCCTTCCTCGCATCCCCTCTGGTAACCACCAGTCTATTCTCTGTGTCCATCTGTTTGTTTGTTGTTGTTTTTATCTTCCACATATGAGTGAAATCACATAGTATTTGACTTTCTCTGACTTATTTCGCTTAGCATAATAGCCTCCAGGTCCATCCATGTTGTCGCAAATGGCAAGATTTCATCTTTTTTTATGGCTGAGTACTATTCCATTGTGTGTATGTGTGTGGATAAAGAAGATGTGGTATGCCATATTTATCCATTCATCCATTGATGGGCACTTAGGTTGTTTCCAAGTCTTGGCTATTGTGAATAATGCTGCAATGAACATAGGGGTGCATATATCCTTTTGAACTAGTGTTTTCATGTACTTTGGATAAATATCCAAAAGTGCAATAGCGGGATCATATGGTAGTTCTATTCTTAATATTTTGAGGACTCTCCATACTATCTTCCACAGTGGCTCTACCAGTTTATATTCAGACTGGTAGCATATGATGATTCCCTTTTCTCCACATCCTCTCCAAAACTTGTTATTTCTTATCTTTTTTATCATAGCCATTCTGACAGGCATGAGGTGATATCTCATTGTGGTTTTGATTTGCATTTCTCTAATAGTTAGTGATGTTGAACATCTTTTCATGTGCCTGTTGGCCATCTATATATCCTCTTTGGAAAAATGTCTGCTCAGGTCCTCTGCCAATTTTTTAATCAGGTTGTTTGGTTTTTTTGTTGTTGACTTGTATGAGTTCTTTATATATTTTGGATATTAACCTCTTATCAGATACATGATTTGCAAATGCTTTCTCCCAATTGTTAGGTCATCTTTTCATTTTGTTGATAGTTTCCTTTGTTGTGCTAAAGCTTTTTAGTTTGATGTAGTCCCATTTCTTTATTTTTGCTTTTGTTTCCCTAGCCTGAGGAGACATAGTATTCAAAAAGATACTGCTAAGACTGATGTCAAAGAGCATACTGTCTATGTTTTCCTCTAGGAGTTTTATGGTGTCAAGTCTTATATTCAAGTCTTTATTCCAATTTGAGTTAATTTTTGTGTATGGTATAAGATAATGGTCTACTTTTATTCTTTTGCATGTGGCTATCCAGTTTTCCCAACACCATTTATTGAAGAGACTTTCTCCATTGTATGTTCTTGGCCTCTTTGTCAAAAATTAGCTGTCCGTAGATGTGTGAGTTTATTTCTGGGCTCTCAATTCTGTTCCATTGATCTATTTTGTTTTTCTGCAAGTACCATGCTGTTTTAATTACCATAGCTTTGTAGTACATTTTGAAATCAGGGAGTGTGATACCTCCAGCTTTGTTCTTTTTCTCCAGATTCCTTTGGCTATTTGGGGTCTTTTGTTGTTCCATGTAAATTTCAGGATTCTTTGTTCCTTTTCCATGAAAATTGTCATTGGGACTTTGATAGGGATTGCATTGTATCTGTAGATTGCTTTAGGAAGTATGCACATTATAACTATGTTAATTCTTCCAATACATGAGCACAGAGTATCTTTCCATTTCTTTGGGTCTTCTTTGATTTCTTTCAACATGTTTCACAGTTTCCAGTGTACAGCTCTTTCACCTCCTTGGTTAAATTTATTCCTAGGTATTTTATTCTTTTTTTTTTGCAATTGTAGATGGGATTGTACTTGATTTGTCTTTCTGCTATTTCGTTATTAGTGTATAGGAATGCAACTGATATCTGTATGTTGATTTTGTGCCCTGTAACTTTACCATATTCATTTATTATTTCAAATTGTTTTTCGGTGGATTCTTTAGGGGTTTCTATATATAAAAATCATGTCATCTGCAAATAGTGATAGTTTTACTTCTTCCTTTTCAATTTGGATTTCTTTTATTTCTTTTTCTTGCTCGATTACTCTGGCTAGGACTTTCAATACTATGTTAAATAAGAGTGGCAAAAGTGGGCATCCTCATCTTGTTCCTGTTCTTAGAGGAATAGTTTTCAGTTTTTCACCATTGAGTATGATGTTAGCCATGGGTCTGTCA
Source organism: Tapirus indicus (assembly GCA_031878705.1). NCBI lineage: Eukaryota > Metazoa > Chordata > Mammalia > Perissodactyla > Tapiridae > Tapirus > Tapirus indicus. The sequence continues at coordinate 9,728,849 of CM062917.1, forward strand.
TACATGGCCTTTCTTATGTTGAGACACTTTCCTACTATACCCATTTTATTCAGAGCTTTTATCAGAAATGGATGCTGTATCTGGTCAAATGCTTTCTCTGCACCTATTGAGATGATCATATGATTTTTATCCTTCACTTTGTTAATATGGTGTATCACATTGATTGATTTGTGGATGTTGAACCATCCTTGCATCCCTGGAATAAATCCCACTTGATCATGATGTATGATACTTTTAATGTATTACTATATTTGATTTGCTAAATTTTGTTAAGGATTTGTATGTTGATGTCCATCAGTGATGTTGGCCTGCAATTTTCTTTTTCAGTGTTGTCCTTGTCTGGTTTTGATATCAGGGTAATATTGGCCTCATAAAATGAGTTAGGAAGTGTCCTGTCCTCTTCAATTTTTTGGAAGAGTTTGAGAAGGATAGGTATTAAATCTCTGAATGTTTGGAAGAATTCACTGGGGAAGCCATCTGGTCCTGGACTTATGTTTTGGGGGAGGTTTAGGATTACTATTTTAATCTCTTTACTTGTAATTTCTCTATTCAGTTTCTCTATTTCCTCTTGATTCCTTTTGGAAGGTTGTATGATTCTAAGAATTTACTCATTTCTTCTAGTTTATACAATTTGTTGGTGTATAGCTATTCATAATGTCCTCGTATAATCCTTTGTATTTCTGTGGTGTTCCTGGTAATTTCCCCTCTTTCACTTCTGATTTTATTTATTTGAGCCTTCTCTCTTTTTTTCTTGGTGAGTCTAGCTAAAGATTTGTCAATTTTCTTTACCTTTTCAAAGAATCAGTTCTCAGCTTCAATGATTTTTTCTATTATCTTTTTAGTCTCTATTTCATTTATTTCTGCTCTGATTTTTCCTATTTCCTTCCTTCTACTTATTTTTGGCTTCATTTGTTCTTTTTCTAGTTCCTTTAGGTATATTGTTAGATTGTTTATTTGAGATTTTTCTTATTTGTTGAGGTAGGCCTGTATTGTTACAAACTTCCCTCCTCGTACAGCTTTTGCTGTATCCCATAGATTTTAGTATGACATATTTTCATTTTCATTTGTCTCCAGGTATTTTTTGATTTCTCCTTTGGTTTCTTCATTAACCCAATAGTTGTTCAGTAGCATTTGTTTGATCTCCGCATATCTGTGACCTTTCCAGTTTTCTTCTTGTAATCGATTTCTAGTTTCACACTGTTGTGGTCAGGAAAGATTCTTGGTATTATGGCAATCTTCTTAAATTGAGACTTGTTTTGTGGCCTAATATGTGATGTATCCTGGAGAATTTTCCATGTGCATTTGAAAAGAATGCGTATTCTGCAGTTTGGGGATGAAATGTTCTGTATATATCTTCTAAGTCCAACTGGTCTATTTTGTCATTTAAGCCTAATGTTTCCTTACTGATATTTTGTCTGTATGACCTATCAATTGATGTAAGTGGAGTGTTAAGTCCCCTATTATTATTGTGTTAGTGTTAATTTCTCCTTTTATGTCTGTTAATATTTGCTTTATGTATTTAGGTGTTCCTATGTTGAGTGTTTAGATATGTACCAGTGTTATGTCCTCTTGTTGGACTGTTCTCTTTATCATTATGTAATGACCTTCTTTGTCTTGTCAGTTTTTTTTTTTAAGTCTATTTTGTGTAACATAAGTATTGCTACCCCAGCTGTTTCATTTCCATTTGTAGGAAATGTCTTTTCCACCCCTTTACTTTCAGTTTGTGAGGGTCTTTAGGTTTGAAGTATGTCTCTCGTGTGCAGCATATACGTGGGTCTTGTCTTTTTAACCATTCACCCACTCTGTGTCTTTTGATTGGAGCATTTAGTCCATTTCCATTTAAAGTAACTGTTGATAAGTATGTACTTATTGCTATTTTGTTACTTTTTTTCTGGATGTTTTTGTAATTCTTCTCTTGTGGTTTCATAGCTCTTTAGTGCTATGTTTGGGTTCCCTTTTCTTTACTTTTTGTGTATTTATTATAGGTTTCTGGTTTGTGGTTACCATGAGATTCACATATAATAATCTACGTAAATAAAATCTATATTAAGTTGATAGTCCCTTAAGTTTGACCTCTTACTAAAAGCCCTACAGTTTTACTCTACCCCCACTAATTTTCAATATACATAGTCTTATCTATGATTAATGAGTATCCTTTTTCCCCCATCCTTTTGCTATCCTTTTTTTCTTATTTTACTACATGAACCAGGACTTTCAGTACAATATTTAATAGGCATGGTAATAATAAACTTCTCATCTGGTTCCTGATATTAAAGGAAATTCTTCTATTTTTTTTTTACTTTTAACAATAATGTTTGATGTAAGTTATTATGTATCCTGGTATTTCCCAATCCTTTGAGCATGATAACACCCATAGAACATGATGAATTTTAAGGACACACTGATGCAAATGGACGAGGCTGCTCAAGACAGGAGACAACAGACTAGGTTGTTGTGGCTACTCCAGGCCACACAAGCTGCACCTAAGGCTGAGGAGATAATGTGGTAGCATGGCCACAACATATTCTGGGCGCACAGGTTGAAAGCTTTGCCTTGATCTGAGGAGTGTGACTAGGAGGACCAAGCTGGCCCAATACTTCTGTTTCTGTTGTTGTTCAGGAACAGGGAGAGAGTCGATATAATCCACCTGCCTGCTATGTGCTGGACCTTCTCCCCTAGGAATACTTCCTAGAAACAACTGCAAATGTTGCCTTTCCTTTTGGCTGGCAGTGTAACTTTATTAACAATTTGAACTTAGCCTAGTGGTATATGTCGCCATTCAGCCCATCACTGTACAACGTGAGTTCTAGCATGTTCGCTCATTTCATGGGCCCACATTGCCACTTCAAGAGACAGAACTAGAGCATCAACTTGATTCCCGTCATCTCAGAAACTGGAATAGGAGTTCTTTGGTGAGCAACAGTATGTTCTACTTTGATTTGCACTCAGAATAGCCATAGTGATTTCCAAAGAGCAGTCCCTGACACAGGGGGTCCTTTATTGTTCATTTATTTGCCAGACCAAATTGCAAGTCCACAAACAACAGTCCAGGAGTCAATATGCACCCAACTGTGGAGATTTTATTTGTGTCCAGTTCTCAACCTGCCAGGAACAGGGCCTGTAACTCAGCCCACTGGGGAGCTGATTTGCTTTTGCCTTCTCCCATGAAGAGTTTACTATCTGCTGGACACAGGACAGCTGCTTTCCCTATGGAGCCACGGCACTCCATTCTGGAACTGCCACCTATGAACCAGGCCAATTCCCTTGTATCCTTGGGAAATTGATGAAGAGGTGAGGCCCATCAGTAATAGCAGCAGGCAAGTCTTCAGATGGCTTTTTATGAGGTCCTGGTGGAAAATAGGCTACTTGCTCATGTGCATGTTGAGTCCCACTGTGTATAACGGCAGAATGCTTCTGTAACATCATTTTCATTTTATGATGGAATTTCTTTGACATCTCCCTCCTTGTTCAGATGCTTTTTTGACATTACTCATGATTTGAGGGGTGATTCGGGAGTTGATATAATTTTATGTCCTTCAGTTAATGGAGTTGTCTTAGTAAACGCCCAATAACTAGGTAGTAACTGTCTTCAAAAGAAATTTACCAGAGAGCAGTATCAAATAATTTTCTTGTCCAAAAACCCAGAGGTCACTGTTGACCACAATTATGAGCTTTTGCCAAACACTTGAGTCTGCACGAAGGCAGGTGGTTGATATTTTGAATATCATTTCAGCATTAGCACCTGTATTAGTCTGCTTAGGCTGCTATAATAAAACACCATAGACTAGGTGACTTAAACAACAGACACTTATTTCTCACAGTTCTGGATGCTAGAAGTCAGAGATCAGGGTGCCAGCCTGGTCGGTTTCTGGTGAGAGCCCTCTTCCTGGATTGCAGACAACTGCCTTCCTGCTGTATACTTACATGGGGGAGAAGAGCGAGCTCTCCTGTCTCTTCCTCTTCTTGGATGCTAGTGCCATCATGGGGGTCCCACCCAACCATGACCTCATCTAATTATCTTCCAAAGACCCCATCTCCAAATACCATCACATTGGGAGCTAGGGCTCCAACATATGAATGGGGAGGCACAAATATTCAGTGCCTAACATTCAGGCACAAAATACATTCATTCCATCCCAACAGTCCCCAAAATCTTAACTCCTTCCAGCATCAACTCTAAAGTCTAAAGTCCAAAGTCTCATCTAAATGAGATATGGATAAGACGAGGTATGATTCATCCAGAGGCAAAATTCCTCTCCAGCTGGGAACCTGTGAAACCAGATGTTTCCATCAGTTCAGGCTGCTATAACAAAATACAACAGACTGGATGGCTTAAACAACAATTTATTTCATACAGTTCCGGAGACTTGAAGTCCAAGATTAGATTGCCAGCATGGTCGGCCTTTGGTACAGCCCTCTTCCTGGCTTCCAGATGGCTGCCTTCCCTCTGTATCCTCACATGGAGGAGAGAGAGAGAACTCTGGTCTCTTCCTGTTCTTATATGGACACTAATCCTATCATGGCCACCCCCATATCCTCATTTAAACCTAATTGCCTCCCAAACACTCCACCTCAAAATACCTTGACATTGGGGAGTAGAGATCCAACGTATGAATTTAGGGAGACAAAATTCACTCCATAACAGCAACATATGGGTCCAAACAGGATTGCATGGGCTACAGTATATGCAGTTCCAAGAAGGCTTGTTGTTATTCAGGCTTCCAATCAAATATAACCTCTTTCCAGGTGATTTAAATGGATAGGGCCCAATAGGGTCCTGAAGTGGGGGGATATGATTTCTCCAAAAGCCAGATAGGCCTCCTCGGCATTAGGCCTCTTGTTTAGTCTGTGTGGTGGGAGCATGAACAGGGTATCACAAGACACTCCAGCCCATGTAATCCTCCCAAATTTTACAATCTGTGCAAGGTCCTGGATATTTTTCAGGGTTCATTAACCATCCTCGATCAGTCATATGATTTATGATCATAGTAAAGTTGCCTTTAGCTTAATTCTCAGTTTCAGAAATAATCATATATCATCAATGCAGTGCACTAGAACACTGTACAGTTGTAATAGACTAGATCCGCCTCACTAGATTGTGACAATACACAGGGAGTTCAAATACCTTGAGACAAATGTGTATTGGAAACCTATCCACATGAATTCACATTTGTGTTGACTGTCCCTAACAACTAATATTGAAAAAAGGCATTAACCAGGTCAACTACAGAAAACCAGTCACCTTTAGTTTGTTGAATTAATCTGTTTAGCAGTTGGATAGTGTGGATTATACTGGGGACTGCTGAACTGTTAGGGTTACTGTTAATGGAGTCCCCTATAGGCCATGGTCAGCCTCCATGATCCATCAGCCTTCCTCACTGGCAACATCAGGTCACTATAGAGTGAGTGCATGGGCATGACACACCTGCATCTAACATGTCCTTAATTAAGGCAGTAATTTTTTGTTGCTATAGGCCTATAATAGTGTTTCAAATTAACTATTTGAGTAGGCTTAGGTAATGCTAACAGCTCCCATTTTCATAACCAATTAGTACTGGGTTTAGGGCATATCTACAAGTTACTTCTTTTTCTCATTTTACTCAGTGGAGGGAGGAACTTTTAGCCAATCATTACATCCAAACCAATTTTACATTCAGGTAAGGGAGACATTCCCGCATATTCTTTTTAAAATCATATATTTCAACTCTAATTTTTTTTTTCTGCTGAGCAAGATTAGCCCTGAGCAAACATCTGTTGCCAATCTTCCTCATTTTTTGCTTGAGGAAGATGAGCCCTTAGCTCACATCTGTGCCAATCTTCCTCTATTTTATATATGAGTTGCTGCCACAGCGTAGCCAATGAGTGGTGTAGGTCTGTGCCTGGGATCCGAACCTGCGAACACAGGCTGCCGAAGCAGAATGCACCAAACTTAACCACTGTGCCACAAGGCCAGCCCTTAGACTTTAATTTTTATTTGTTTTACAGTAGCATCTCCCCCTCCCCAGTAATGCTATCACCCCTAAGGGGCTCATTAGTAGGCCTATGCAGTGCTCCTGTATCCAGATGACCTAAAAGAGTTTCTTCTCCATCTGCGGGCCATTTCACCGACACATTTGTAAAAGGCCTTGGTTCCCCCATAGGGATTTGGTCAGGAGACCCTGTCCTTTGCATCATTCATGTCTTTCTCCATTATCGCCTACGGTAGACAGAATTCTGAAGGTGTCCTCTCAAGATTCTCATGCCCTACTTATTCAGTCAAAAATTAACATGGGCACTGCTCTGAAGGGAGTTTGCAGATAGGACAAAGGTTACCAACAGATGATTTTAAGATAGAGAGATCATCCTGCACTCTCCAAGTGGACCCAAGGTAGTCACATGAGCCCTTAAAAACAGAAGAGGACAGAAGAGGAGCCTGAGACCTGCAGCAGAAGGGAAAGTTAGAGAGACCTGAAGCATGAGAAGGTCTGGGTCCATTGTTGTTGGCTTTGAAGGGGGTCATAGTCAAGGTATGCTGGTGGTCTCTAGAAGCTAAGATGAACTCCCAGCCACAGTCAGCAAGGAACCAGGAGCTGCAGTCCTATACTACATGGAAGTGAATCCTACTAGCAGCTTGAATAAGCCCAGTAGTGGGTTCTTTCCCAAAGCCTTCTGACACCTTGATTTTGACTTTGCAGGAACCTAGAGCAGAGAAACCAGCTTAGACTACTGGATTTCTAATCTACAGAACTGTGAAATAATAAATTTCTGCTGTTTTAAACTGCAGTAATAGAAAACTGATACTTTGCCTTAGTATTAAAAGTGGGTATTTTGGGGCCGCCCGGTGGCGCAGCGGTTTAGTTTGCACTTGGCAGCCCAGGGTTCGCGAGTTCGGATCCCGGGCGCCCGCCGACGCACTGCCTGTCAGCTATGCTGTGGCGGCGTCCCATATAAAGTAGAGGAAGATGGGCATGATGTTAGCCCAGGGCCAGTCTTCCTCAGCAAAAAGGGGAGGATTGGCAACAGATGTTAGCTCAGGGCTGGTCTTCCCCACAAAAAAAAAAATAAAATAAAAAAATTAAAAGTGGGTATTTTGGAGATGCTGTAGGCTCGTGAGAACCTTTCTCTGTCTGAAATTTCTCTAACCTTGGACAAGACAAGCATGTCTGCTTTGGTATTTTTATATCTCGAGAAGTTTGAGGAGGAGAGGCAGTGTTTCCTTGGCTTCCTATAAAATTCTATCAAGGTTTTGGTGGGCGCTCAGCCAATTTCCTCTTTCTCAATGCCATTTTAAATTACCCATCTAATGACTTCCGCACCATTAGGTCCTGAATTCTTGCCCTTTTCTTGTTTTGATTTCTTTCTTTTGTGAAACCCTAAGCTTTATATTGCCTTGAAGTCTCACAGGAGGAAGCTGGGAGAGAAGATCCCAAACTGCCTCTTTTACAGCCTCTGAGGTCCCAAGCCCAAAATCACAAATGGTGTCCACGGTAGTGGGGCTCCTTTTGTAGTAACCTGGGTGAGGGGCATCCCCCAGAGAGCCTGTCACCTAGCCAGTCCAGTACTGGCTCATTGTCATGTAGCCAGTCCCATACTGTCTGCATCAGCAGCATTTCTGCAGCTTCAGTAGACATTGACATTTAAATGACAAGGGAGGGGCAGAGCAATTACCTTGCTCTAGTATGAATGTCTCCTGTCTTAATCCATTCTGGTCAGCAAGGACTTTTCCTTTAACTATCCCCACAAAGACAGCAGCCAAAAAAGGATCCAGGATAAGTGTAAACATCCCCCTTCACTCAACAGTGTTCAAAGCCAGAGACACTGCTACTTGATCTAAAATTCTCTGGAGCCATTTTAACAAAGGTCAACAGGACAGTGCTTATAACAGTCTATAAAATGTCTCCATTTCATGACTGAATAAACCCTTACTTCAATGGTTTCCGGCCCTCCCTCCTCAACCGCCCCACTTCAGTTATCTTCTTATAGCGGTATCACAGACTAAGCAGACCCATCAAAAGTTATAGTGCCCAGGTTCCTCTGGTTGGAGATTGTGAACTTTCACTTTTGCTAATGCTGAAAGCAGCAACCAGGAACTGATTAGCCAACCTGCCATCAATTTGCGTAACCACGGGCCCATATAGAGCCAGTTCCAACAGACCCCATCTCTTATCAACAAAGTGATTAAGGATTGTCTTTCAGAAAAACTGTAGCGTCACGCAGCCAGGGCATGCACAAAAGAAGAAATCATGACCAGAAACGACCTTGGAACCAAAGACCCTCCTCCTCACGGAACCCGAGGACTGGGACAGGACTGGAACTTGAAAGCCGGACTCTTATCAGAAGCAAAGGGTCCCTCATCCAGGAGGTGGGTGTTGAAATTCCTCCCTTACCTCATACAAAAATATTTAGAACCCCATCATCAATGTTGAGAGTCTCATCATAAATGTATAAAACCTTACTGTAAATACCTGAAGCCCACTAATCAAGAACTTGTCCCACCAGTGTTTCTGCGTGCCAACCTGTTCTCCCCAACCTCTTAAATTTTGTCTCAAATCCTGAATCGGTGAGACAGATCTGAGGGCACATGCCCCCTGTCTCCCTGGAGATCGATCTTGCAGAATAAAGCTGATTTCTCCCCTCAAAGGCTGGTGCCATAATTAATTGGCTTGTTTATGTGCATCAGGCAGAGAGCCACAATTTTGGCCAGTAACATTTGCACTTGTCTTCTAATTTTGCTAGCTGCTGGTGTTCAGGTTCTATCATTTCTAGATTGCAATGGAAAGCCTTATAATCAGTAACTGATTTCAAAGTCTGTGCTATTTCAAACCAAACATAGCTTGGCAAACACCTCTGCATCAACAGTTCATTTTCACCCCCTTTATCAGAACCATTCTTTTTCTTTCTAAATAATGCCCAGGCCATATTATTAGCAAAGAATGAGTCAGAAGTCTTTTAAGCAATCTCACCTCTAGTGCCAACTGTATTAAAACAGGGTTCGATTACTAAAGAAGACTGTAAGGATCCCCAAATAACAATACACATAAATCTATAATTTATTGGAGAAAAAGGATACAATATAACAGCAGTGTTGAAGTAAGGATTTGGATCCCAGTCAAAGGCTCTCTCACATCAAGGGGTCTGGGGAGATCTGGTACAAGTTTCTATCTTCTACCTTCTATAAGGGTCATGGTTGTACGCACTTTCTCTCTTGGATCAGGAACCACCTACATGTGCATAGAACACTTGGAACTAGGGATCCAGGAACCTTGCTGGGTTTTTATATTTTGCTGGTCATAGACATATTCCGGCTACAAAGTCAGCCTCAACAGCAGGGCTCTCTGAGAGTCTCACTAAGACCAGTTGCAAATCATCAGTCTTACTCTTACAACAAACAATGCTGACAGGCTGGTAAAACCCAGCCTAAAACTCCTCAGATCCATGGTTACAAAAGTGACATTAATAATCAGTACGTTTCAGGTACTGGGACCACAGGTTCGTGAAATGCAGGAACTTGAGCAAAAGAGTTCAGGCTAATTCCAGGACTGCTGGAAATTAACCTGCACGGCACGTCATGTTGAAGAACTGTCCTTCTATTCCTAGTTTACTGTTATGATTGCGGGTTGATATGTATCAGATTCCTTCACTGCATTTATTTAAGTGATTACATATTTTTCATCTCTCATCTGTTACTGTGGAAAATTTACATCAATTTTTCCCCCTAATGTTAAACTTTGCATGCTTTTCTGGAAAAAAAAATCCAATTTTATCTTTTTTTATGCATTGCTAGATCTGGTTTGATAATATTTTATTTGGATTTTTTTCCACTTTTGTTCATGAATGAAATTGACCTGTATAATTCCTTTTTCACATGTGCTCCTCTGGTTTTCTTACCAAGTTTATACTAGCCTCATTGAACAATTTGGGGTGTGATCCCTATTTTTCTATTCTCTGGAAGAGTTTGTAACAGATATTTTTTTCCATAAAAGTTGGATAGCACATTTTCTTTATGAGAAAATTTCAAACTTCTGATTCAATTTCTTTAATGGCTATCCAATTATTGTCTTTGCAGTTCTTGAGTTGATCTTGGTAAATTATATTTTTATAACTTTTTGATTTTGTTTAAGCTTTCATATATGTTGTGATAATGTTCTTTATCTTTTTAACCTCTGCTGTCTATATTTATGTCTGTCTTTTGGTCCTAATATTATTAATGTAATTAATATGCTTAATAAACAATAATGGGAACATAATGAAAATACAACTGATTGTCCTCCCATCATTCTCTTAAACATTTTTCAGTGTGGATATTCTCCCCCCATCCCTGTATGAAAATTCTAATAAGCCTACTTGGATAATAGATAGTTCTAACTAACTTTAAGTTGCAGACACAGTGTAACAATTTGCATATCCAGTCCTAGAAGTAATCAAACTTCTGAACTAGATTTCCCATCAAAATTTTCCCCCTTGCCCTCCTAGAGACTGTTTTAGGCTGGAAACTTGCAGTGGGACAGGGATGGGGGTCTTGATCTGCCTTCTCTCTTGTTTGCCTTCCCCAGCTAGCTGCCTGGGGCTTTACTCTTCCAAGGTTGGCATGTAGAAAGGGAGAATGGGTTGGGGACAGAAGCTGTCTTACTTGACCTGGTCCAACATTAAATTGGCTTCCACTTCTCTGGGCCTGGAGGATGATTCAGCCTGCCTCTCAGAAAGTGTCCTGGTGATTTCTGGACGTGTTAGATGTTTTCTCATTTCTTCATTCTCATACACTCTCATTTCTGGATTCACTATAACAACAAATTTGTCCATTTTATCGGTTGCTTCAAAAAACACACCTTGGGACTTATTTCTTTGAGTCTATTGTATCTTTTTCTTCCTCTCTCTCTAAATGAGTTAATGTATGTAAAGCATTTAGAACCCTTCCTGACTATATATATGCCATGTAAGTGATAACTCTTATAACCCACTAGGAAGTGAACTGCACTAGGGTCTATTTTGTTCAATGCAATGTTCTCGGTGAATAGAACAGTTTCCGGCACAATAAAGTAAAGGTCCCTGTTTATCTTTTGTGCCTTCCTTCTTTTCTGTTGTCCTTTCTCCCACTTCTTGAGGAGAATATTCAGTTCACTGATTTTCACTCTTTCTTCAATTTAAAATAAAAAAGCATTTATGTCTATAAATTTCTCTGAATGCACAGATTTTGCTGCACCCTACAATTTTCATAGGCATATTTTCTTTCTTGTTTAGTTCTAAGCATATTTTAGTTCCTCTTATTATTTTTTACAAAGAGGTTATCTATTAGTGTGTTTTTGAATTTTCAGATTTGGGGGGTATTTTTATCTTTTATTATAGATTTATAACCTTATTGTGTTGTGGTCAGAGAATATAGTGATAATACCACATTTTTTTCAATCCATTGAGATTTACTTTATGATATGCTAGGTATATGATTTCTTTTACCTCTTCCATGTGTGTTACAGAAGAGTATGCATTCCCTGCTTGTTGAATGCAGAGTTCTGTAAATGTCCACTTTGTTCTCAGGACCTCTGTGCATTCTTAAAATATATTGAGAACTGTAGAGATTTTTTGTAATGTGGGTTATATCTAACAATATTTACCATATTACAAATTAAAAGTGAGACATTAAAAAATATGTAATGTTATTTAAAATTAACAACAAAACCATTACACACCATCAAGAAATAACAATTACAAAAAAATTGATTTTTATTTCTAGATTTGTTTTTACCTCATGTATTGTATACAAAGCAATCTAAAAATGAATGGTATTTTCTGGATTTATTTTTCCTCAACACCACTGAATGAGATCTGCAGGCCAGAGCAACAGCATCACCTGGGAACTTGTGAGGAATGCATAATGATCATCTTTCCATTAAAAAAAAACATAGCTTTATTTATTTTTATTTTTAAACTTTTATTCGAGTCCATATACAGAAAAGTATAAAACCATAAGGGCAGAGCTCAATGCATTTTCACAAAGTGAACAAATCTGTGTAACCAGCACTCAGGTCAAGAAACAAAACATTACCTGTACCCCAGACTTTTAACACTATTGATTACTTTGCTCCTGTTTGAGCTTATATACATAAAATCACACACTGAGTACCTTTCTTTGGTTTCTGGCTTCTTTTGCTCAACATTTCATTCATGACATACATCGATGTAGTTTCCTATATAATAGTTCATTCATTCTCATTGCTACACAGTATTCCATTATGGTAATACAGCACAACTTATCCAGTCTACTATGACATTTGATTTGTTTAGTTTTTCACAATTACAGACAGACCTGCTATAGACATCCTTAAACATGCCTTTTGGTGAGGATGTGTATGCATGCTATACAAGGCATATGTATGCATAATATGTAGTTCATTTAAAAGGTTTTTTAAAAACACTTGTTACATTTAATACAGAACTTTCTAAATCTCAAGGAAATTTATAAACATTAGAGACAGATAAGCAGGAAAAACACAACTTTTTCATTAGTTAAAAATGTATTCCATATTGCACTATGAACTTACTAAATATAAGTTTTAGCATATATAAATTTAACCTTTTTTCTATACAAAAACTCTAAAAAATTTGTTTTGGTTTGATCATTTTCAGATTGTCTGGGTCAGTGGTGTGCAATGGAAAAACAACGCAAGACACGTGTAATGTTAAGTTTTCTAGTAGTCACGTTGAAAAATAAAAAGAATCAGGTGAAATTAATTTTAATAATATATCTTAACTCATACCTCAAATATTATAATTTCAACAGATAATCAATATAAAAATATTGAGAAATTTTACATTATTTTTATGTCTTCAAAATCTTATATTTTACATTTATAGTACATATCATCTCAGACTCTAAAATTTAATCAGAAATACTTATTCAGTATTTAGATTTCATAAAATTTATACTTGAAAAAGTAGATTCACATACCCAGGTTTTTCCAGCCATAAAGTTTTCCAATAACTGAATCAAGTATCAATTTTAACATTTAAGTTTATTAAAATTAAATTAGATATTCAGTTACTCAATCACACTGGCCACATCTCCGGTGCTCAGCAGCCACGTGTGGCTGGTGGTTACACTATTGGAAAGCATAGGTCTAGGTCCAGAGGGGTTTATATTCTCCTCCACATGCTAACTGAAGCTGTGATGCAGATTCTAAAAGATTATTTTCTTTTACATGCTGTGGAAGATGGAGAATTTTCAAATAAATGAGAATGAGAACTTTTTAATCTACTTCTTTTTTGGGGATATCTTTGCACTTTTCTTTCAATTTTGCTGTGAACCTAAAACTGCTCTTAAAAAAGTAAGGCTTTCTTAAAAGAAAATGTGACATAGAAGATTTTTGCTAAAATAGAAAAGATTCTGATGGTAATCACATTCAATCTAAGTGATAAGGAAGATTATTCGACAAAATGTACAGGGGATGGAAACAGCATGGATGGTTCAGCAGGAAACCCTCACTAGCGGAGCACAGAGGAGGATGGGACTAACAGAGAGAAGTTTGAGAAAACAACAGATGATGACTGTACTTACACATGGTACAGATCTATGATTTTATTCTGTATTCCAGGGTATAGTATTAAATTTTAAAGTAATCTGTTTTGATTTGTATTTTTGAAACACCAATCTAGTAAGTGATGGGCACGATGGCTTGGGGTGAAACTAGAGGCCAGGAGCCCAGTTAGGAGGCTATTTCAATTATCCAAGCAAGAGAAGATGAGAACCTGACCTGGGAGTAATGAAGATGGAGAAAATGGGGACAAATTCAAGAGATATTTAGGTGATAACAGCAGCAAGATGTGGTGACCAGTTGGATATGGAAAATATCAGGTTGGGAAGTACTTTTGCATAACTCCCAGGGAAACTGCTCAAACATTTCTACCATTAGCCAAAACAGGATGACTGAAAACGAAGACAGGGAAGAGGGAGGGAGATAATTCTAGGGCAGAAAGAAATCCTGCCAGGCAGCGTGGTGTTACAGAAAGAATCCAGCTCTGGAGTCTAAGACTTTGTTTCTAATGGAAAATTCATCATTTTTAGTTATTAAGCAAATTACCTTCTCTAAGACCCTGGATCCTAATGCATATTTCCTACTTTGAGAACTTTTATGAGGATTAAATATTTATGTACATCCAGTTGTTTGAATAAACTAGATACTCAATTAAATATACTTGAATCAGCTGAAGGCCTGCACTGGATACTATGCGGTGTGCATAAAAGGATGAAATCTAGGCCTTGCTCTCAATCAGATTGTAATTTAATCTTCTAGTCATTAGGAATAGCAGTGTTTTAAGATTTCTGCCTGTTGGAATTTTGAACCTAAGGTGAACCAGCTGACATCATAATCCATTTCCATTCTCATAACACACATTCAATAATTGACAATCTAAATCTCTGGTATTTTATGTCGCATAAAAATTTCATCTAAGTCTGATGTAGTGACTGCTGCACATAAAACTATATCGCTTTTATAAATCATTTTTGTTGCACAGAATAACAAACAGCAATATAAGTATTTTACTTATTTCAAAAATAACCAAAAAACAGAGGAACAAATCAACAAAAAATTATATCCTCTGATCAACTTCATTTTTTCAGGTTTCAAGAGAAACAACTTTTAAAAAGGGACTCCTTTAGTTGGCAAAACTGCATTAATGAGGCTTACTACTGTAAGACAGATCTCCCATTTTGCAAACAGGTTCAAAGAGGATTCCAAATTCATCTGGGAAATATATGGAGAGTCACACGGCAATCCATAGCCTTCCATCCTCTACCACTGCCAACGCCCACCTCTTTTCACTAATTTGATCGCCCACTGCACACAAGCAGCAGGTGAAAGAACTGGTAGAATTCAACCTCAAGCGGCGTTGTCGGAGAATAACTCATTTTCCAGGTTTGGCGGGTATTCAACTTCCGGGAAACGCCCCCCAACCCACACAGCCCGCTCCGCCCCCCACACGAAAGCGGCCCCTCGTTAGGTTCCCACGCTCCTCAAGGCAGCTGAGAACGCAAAGAATTTGAGAACGCGAGTGCGCGTGCGCAGCACTTCTGCGCATGCGCAGCACTTCTGCGCATGCTCAGAGCGGAGGCAGGCCGGGTCCTGGGAGTGTATCGGAGGCTGGCCTGCCCCGCCCCCGCCCTCAGCGCGGAGCTTCCCTTCCGCGCCCGGACCGGCCCGCTTCCCTTTCCGAGAGCGCAGACGGCGGCCGTCGGTGTCCCTCTTCTCTCCGCAGAGTCGGCTCTTACAGCTCTCCTTCGGCGAGCATGGCAGCTTGGAGACGCGGGGCTGCCCTGCGGCTCTGCGCCGCAGGTAAAGGCCGCACGGGGGCGATGGGGGCGGACGCGGGGACCCCGGAGGGGTCGGGCCTGGGCAGGGGTCTCCGGCCGGGGTAGGGAGAGGCTGCGGGGTCCGCGGAGAGGTCCCCCCGCGCCTGGGTCCTCCTGACTGAGCGGACGCCTTCGGGTCCTTCCCCCAGCCGGCTGTGCGGGGCTCCGGTGCCAGCGCCGGAGAGGATGCGGCGCGCTTCGTTCGTTCTTGGCTGAGGGCGGCAGGAAGTTCCAGGAGCGCTGACGCCGCTGATCGGCGTGAGGGATGATGCCACCTTCCCAAACCTGGTGGCCAGACCTTGCTCTGGCCTTAGGTTCCGAGCCTTGTCACGTCTGAAGAAGTTTAGCCACCCGGGGTCCAGGAGGGATGGCCAAGGACAGATCATGGTCAGGTCGCCGGGGTTGTGTTTTGTGAAAAGTGACCTGAGTACATGTTGGCCTTTCTCAGCCTCCTCATGCCAGCATCGCGTGCCCTGGTCCTCCCTGTGCGGTGGTCACTCGCTCGGCGACTGTTTAGTTCCTACTTCGTGCCAGGCGGTGCGTAGAGGTGTAGCTCAATTGTGTTTCAATCAATCAATTTGGGGAAAAAAACCCTAATAGTATTTTGAATGGCATTTGGAGTTTACACTGTGGAGATAATTACTATTAGAGAAGAAGGAGAAATCTAGAAGAACAATTTCTATCTCTGCTCTAAAGATAGAAAGGAAAATAGGATGAGAGAAAAAATATATATAAAAGGAACTTCTGTCTTAGACTTATTAGCCTCCATAGAACTTGCCTGTCACAGTATGGTTACATGCAGAGTAAATGTTTGTTAAACGGATGAACTACATCGTTTGTGCCCTGGCATGCATCAGTGATGTATTTTTAGGTTGTAAAAAAAATCAAAAAAATTTTATAGGTGACTAAGCATATAGTACAACCCAAATGATAAATCAGCATTTATTGTGTTGTGTACATTTTGTCTTTTTCTTTTCTTTTCCAGTTGTTTTACTTGATGTGGCTTTCTGTAAAGGATTTGTAGAAGACTTAGATGAATCGTGAGTATATATATTTTGAAATAGTATTTTTTTCCGACTCTAATGTTATCTGAATATTTGCATAAATATAATCTTTTAATAATAGAGACAGTAGTGACCAGTGCTAACATAGTGCTGATTTTGTTCCAGGAGTTGCCCTAAGTGCTATGTAAGTACAAAATGGGGTTATGCTCAAAGAGTTTTACTAACAGTTATAAGATCAGAAAACTGGCAAACTCTTTTATATTCTGTCATTTTACCTTGCATTCGTTATATTTTTCTGCTTTAGTCACTACTGAGTGGGTGCTGAAATTCTGTAACCATGATATGTATTTATCTTTTTAGTACCACAGCAATCATCACAAGGCCTTGTTTATAGACCAGAGTCCTACCTGTGATCTTTCAGGCCTGACTGTAGGCAATTACAAGGCTTTTCCTGGCAGCCTCAAGGGAGAAGCTGCTCTCCCCACACCACACTTGGTGCCCAGCCAGCGCACTGCTGTCTCTGGAGGGAGTTGTAGTCATAGACTCAGGCCCTCCGGACCAGCCCTATTCATGGGGATGTCTGCAGTCCTAGCCTCATTGCTCTTTTGGAGGCCGCCTTATTGGGGGGCCTCACCTAAGGCGTGTCCTAGGCACCTTTGCTGAGACCTCCTTATTCAGGGGCTCGGCTGAGGCACTTTTCTCCACTTGGACTCAGTACCTTTCCACTCCTGTCCCTTTTCCTTCTCCCTGTGTCTGCCCACGGGTTCATTAAGAGGCGGAAGCGTCTGGTTCAGTGCTCCTCAGCAGTGAGGTGAATTCCTCAGTCTGTACTGCATTCACCTGACCCTTGCCTGTGGCTGTTCCGCTCTGGAAAATGGAACACTAAGGAGCTGGTGCCTTTTTTTTGCCTCTTGGCTTGCATCGTCACAGTAAGTGATAAAAGGCTTGATTGTTACCTTTAGTTTGGCTGTTGTCCTAATTAACCACCTCTACACAAAACTGATGCAGCAGCAAGGTGGTCAGTTGAGCACAGCGCTGTTCTGGATGAGCAAAAAGCCTGAGAGTCCCATGGGGCACTTCACTAGCCAGGTACTAGTGGGTATTGGGACTGCTGGTGGATTATTTGCAGAAACTTTTTGATTCAGTAGAGAGCGATTTTTAACACCGAGGTAATCTTGTTAAACTTAGTGGTGCCTTGAGGGATGTGTCACTACAGACCTCCTCCTTTAGAATGCCCTGACAGTGTGAGGTGTGACTTTGTCTAAGGAGGAGGAGGAAGGGGGGAGAGCAGGTGCAGACACCCAAGACCCTCACCTTCCTCAGCTGGGTGCTATGTGGACTCTGACAGGTTTGGCCCACCCATGATGAGTTTCCCGTCACCAAAAAACATGTCTGGCCCACCTCACAGAGGCTATAGTGGTCCTGCAAGCCATCCTGGTGATCCTTGGGTATACAGTGAGGGATTAGGAACAGTGGATAATGAGACTGTTAACCAGAATCAGATTTGTAGGGTTGTCCTTGCTGGTCCTGCTTTTTACCAGACCCAGTTAAGCTTCCTCATGAGGTCAGGTCATTTGGTCAGTGACACAATTCAAGTCTTAACTGACAAATTTCCAGACATGGAAAAAGTAGCCACCGCCAAGATAGCAAAGATTGACAAGCACAAAGAATGACAATAAGAGAACCAGGCACCCTCTCTTGGGTGACCCATGCAAAAGCCTTTCTGAAAAGATCTCCAGGTCTGGTTACTTAATAGTGGGGTCTCAAAGGAGGAGATTAATAGGCTGTTCACCAAGGACCTCATGGCCAGAACCAAGCCATGGGAGATCAGACGGGTGGTCCCACAATGATCGGCACAATGACAGTTCTGTAAGTATTACAAGTACTACCCCCACCATCCTGCTCAGTGAGTCTGGAGATGAATTGAAGAGCCCCGAAGCCTTTACCCAGACCTTGACAGTGTGATAAATTGAGGCCCCTCTGTCCACAGAGGGGCTGGGAGATCCTCTGTCAAGGTCAGAGTTCGTTGGGGAGGTGGGGAAGAGTTGCACTTCTTGGATATCAGTGCACGGATGAGTGTGATCCCTACAATCCCTGCTACCACGATGAAGAGGATACGTATGATACTGTCTGGTTTTGAGTTTGTGACACCAATACCAGCACCCTTGCCCAGACCTGCTCTGGGTGAGTACTTTGGGGCCCCTACTACTGAATGTGTTGTTGGTAGAGGTTTTATCTATGCACACTCCTGCTCACCTTTGTCCCCAAGCCCCAGTGGGAATTGCTGCAGTAGGGCCATCTTAGTGGAGCATGTGGAAGACTGTCAACCTACCAGACTACCAGCTCCTGGTACCATTGTCTCAAAAACAGTATTGGCTGCCTGGTGAGTAAAAGAAATAACCACGCCAATTGCTCAGCTGGAGGAAGCCATAGTGCTCTGTGAGACTGTTTCTCCATTCAGCAGCACCATCTGGCTTATGCACAACGCCTTGGGTACCTGGAGACTCACCACTGATTATAGATAGCTCAGTGTCATAGTGCTACCCTTGACACTGCTGGTACCTGACATCAGAAAGATGCTACTGGAGGAAGCTTGATCTATAACATTTGACATTGCAAATGCCTTTTCTAGCATCCCTCTCTACTGGACTGATCAGGATCAATTTCCTTCCTGCGGAATGGATTCCAACACACCTTTCATGTCCTTGTACCATGCTATTTAAATTCATCACCCATCTCCTATCAATGGGTAGACCATGACCTGGAAAAACTCCTCCTAGAGGGAGCACTGGCCTTCCACTATCTTGATGATAACTTTGTAGGGGGCTTAGGCAAGGGCACTGCCCAATAAGGACTGGACACCATAATGACTCACAAGTGGCAACATGGCTGGGCTGTTAATACAGACAAAGGACAAGGACCTGTACCCAGCTGAAATTCCTGAGTGTGATATGGGAAGCAGTACAACATCTCATTCCAGAGAAGATCATTTCTAAACTTTTTTTTTTTTTTTTTTTTTTTTTGCCAGAAATTTTAATTTTTATTAATATGATGAAATGGTAAATCATTGATATTTTAATTGTGCTTTCCTGGTTTCTTTTTTTTTCTTATCACTTAGAATTTTTTTTTTTTTTTTTATTGATATCTTAGTTTATAACACTGTGGGGTTTTAGTTGTACATTTTTGTCCGTCACCTTGTGGATGTAACCCTTCACCCCTTGTGCCCCCCCCACCCCCCTTCCCCTTGGTAACCACCAATCAGTTCTCTCTGTCCGTGTGTTCACTTATATTCCATATATGAGTGAGTTCATGCAGTGTCTGTCCTTCTCTCTCTGGCTTATTTCACTTAACATAATACCCTCTAGGTCCTTCCATGTTGTTGCAAATGGGACAATTGTGTCTTTTCTTATGGCTGAGTAGTATTCCATTGTATGTATATACCACATCTTCTTTAACCAATCTTCAGTTGAGGGACACTTGGGTTGCTTCCACTTCTTGGCTATAGTGAATAATGCTGCAATGAACATAGGGGTGCATACGCCTCTTGTGATGGTTGATTTCACGTCCATTGGGTAGATGCCCAAGAGTGGGATTGCTGGATCATACGGTATTTCTATTTTTAATTTTTTGAGGACTCTCCATACTGTTTTCCATAGAGGCTGCACCAGTTTGCATTCCCACCAGCAGTGAATGAGGGTCCCCGTTTCTCCACAACCTCTCCAGCATTTGTTGTTATTTGTCTTGGTGATTATAGCCATTCTAACCGGTGTAAGGTGATATCTCAGTGTAGTTTTGATTTGCGTTTCCCTGATGATTAGTGATGTTGAACATCTTTTCATGTGTCTATTGGCCATCTGTATCTCTTCCTTGGAAAAATGTCTGTTCATATCCTCTGCCCATTTTTTGATCGGGTTGTTTGTTTTTTTGTTGCTCAGTTGTATGAGATCTTTGTATATTACTGAGATTAATCCCTTGTCAGACAAACGATTTGCAAATATTTTCTCCCAGCTGGTGGGTTGTTTATTCATTTTTATCCTGGTTTCATTTGCTTTGTAGAAGCTCTTTAGTCTGATGAGGTCCCACTTGTTTATTTTTTCTTTTGTTTCCCTTGTCTGGGTAGACATGGAATCTGAAAGGATCCCTTTATGTCCAATCGCAATTAGTGTACTGCCTATATTTTCTTCCAAGATTTTTATAGTTTCAGGTCTCATTTTCAGGTCTTTGATCCATTTTGAATTGATTTTTGTATATGGCGATAGGAGATGGTCTACTTTCATTCTTTTGCATGTTGCTGTCCAATTTTCCCAGCACCATTTATTGAAGAGACTTCCCTCTCTCCATTGTATGTTCTTTGCTCCTTTGTCGAAGATTAGCTGTCCATAGGTGTGTGGTTTTATTTCTGGGCTTTCAATTCTGTTCCATTGATCTGTGTGTCTATTCTTGTACCAGTACCATGCTGTTTTGATTACTGTAGCTTTATAGTATATTTTGAAATCAGGGATTGTGATGCCTCCAGCTTTGTTCTTTTTTTTTCAGGATTGCTTTAGCTATTCGGGCTCTTTTGTTGCCCCATACGAATTTCAGTAGTTTTTGTTCTATTACCGTGAAGAATGACATTGGGATTCTGATTGGGATTGCATTGAATCTGTAGATTGCTTTAGGTAGAATGGACATTTTAACTATATTTATTCTTCCAATCCATGTGCATGGAATATTTTTCCATTTCTTTATGTCCTCCTCGATTTCTTTCAATAGTGTCTTATAGTTTTCATTGTATAGGTCTTTGACCTCCTTGGTTAAATTGATTCCCAGATATTTTATTCTCTTTGTTGCAATTGTAAATGGGATTGTCTTTTTGAGTTCTCTTTCTGTTTTTTCATCATTAGTGTATAGAAATGCAATTGATTTTTGTAAGTTGATTTTATACCCTGCCACTTTGCTGTAGTTGTTGATTGTTTCTAGTAGCTTTCCGATGGAATTTTTGGGGTTTTCTATGTATAGGATCATGTCGTCTGCAAATAGTGAGAGTTTCACTTCTTCACTGCCTATTTGGAGTCCTTTTATTCCTTTTTCTTGCCTAATTGCTCTGGCCAGAACTTCCAGTACTATGTTGAATAAGAGCGGTGAGAGTGGGCACCCTTGTCTTGTTCCTGTCCTCAAAGGAATGGCTTTCAGTTTTTCCCCGTTGAGTAGGATGTTTGCTGTAGGTTTGTCATATATGGCCCTTATTATGTTGAGGTACTTTCCTTCTATACCCATTTTGTTGAGAGTTTTTATCATAAATGGATGCTGGATCTTGTCGAATGCCTTCTCTGCATCGATTGAGATGATCATGTGGTTTTTATTCTTCATTTTGTTAATGTGGTGTATCACGTTGATTGATTTGCGGATGTTGAACCATCCCTGTGTCCCTGGTATAAATCCCACTTGATCGTGGTGTATGATCTTTTTGATGTATTGCTGTATTCGGTTTGCCAATATTTTGTTGAGGATTTTTGCGTCTATGTTCATCAGCGATATTGGCCTGTAGTTTTCCTTCTTTGTATTGTCCTTGTCTGGCTTTGGTATCAGCATGATGTCGGCCTCATAGAATGTGTTGGGAAGTATTCCATCTTCCTCTATTTTTTGGAATAGTTTGAGAAGGATAGGTGCTAAATCTTCTTTGAACGTTTGATAAAATTCTCCAGGGAAGCCATCTGGTCCTGGGCTTTTATTTTTTGGGAGGTTTTTGATTACTGTTTCAATCTCTTTACTTGTGATTGGTCTGTTCAGATTCTCTATTTCTTCTTGATTCAGTTTTGGGAGGTTGTACGCATCCAAGAATTTGTCCATTTCCTCTAGGTTGTCCAATTTGTTGGCGTAAAGTTTTTCATAGTATTCCCTAATAATCCCTTGTATTTCTGTGGTGTCTGTTGTAATTTCTCCTCTTTCATTTCTAATTTTATTTATTTGAGTCTTCTCCCTTTTTTTCTTAGTGAGTCTGGCTAAGGGTTTGTCAATTTTATTTATCTTCTCAAAGAACCAGCTCTTTGTTTCATTGATCCTTTCTACTGTTTTTTTGGTTTCAATTTCATTTATTTCTGCTCTGATTTTTATTATTTCCCTCCTTCTGCTGATTCGGGGCTTTGTCTGTTCTTCTTTTTCCAACTCTGTTAGGTGCAATTTAAGGTTATTTATTTGGGATTTTTCTTGTTTGTTAAGGTGAGCTTGTATTGCTATGAATTTCCCTCTCAGGACTGCTTTTGCTGCATCCCATATGAGTTGGTATGGTGTATTTTCCTTTTCATTTGTCTCCAGATAGCTTTTGATTTCTCCTTTAATTTCATCAACGACCCATTGCTTGTTCAGTAGCATGTTGTTTAGTCTCCACATCTTTGTCCCTTTCCTAGTTTTTTCCTTGCAGTTGATTTCTAGTTTCACAGCATTATGATCAGAAAAGATGCTTGTAATGATTTCAATCTTCTTAAATTTATAGAGGTTTGCCTTGTTTCCTAATATATGGTCTATCCTTGAGAATGTTCCATGAGCACTTGAGAAGAATGTGTACTCTGCTTTTTTTGGGTGGAGTGCTCTGTATATATCTATTAAATCCATTGCGTCTAGTTTTTCATTTAAGTCCAGTATTTCCTTATTGACTTTTTGTCTGGATGATCTATCTATTGATGTAAGGGGGGTATTAAGATCCCCTACTATTATTGTGTTATTGTTAATATCTCCTTTAAGGTTTTTTAGCAGTTGTTTTATGTACTTTGGTGCTCCTGTGTTGGGTGCATAGATATTTATAAGTGTTATGTCTTCTTGGTGAAGTATCCCTTTTATCATTATATATTGCCCTTCTTTGTCTCTCATTACCTTTTTTATCTTGAAGTCTACTTTGTCTGATATAAGTATGGCTACTCCTGCTTTCTTTTGTTTGCCATTAGCTTGGAGTATTGTTTTCCATCCTTTTATTTTGAGTCTGTGTTTGTCTTTAGAGCTGAGATGTGTTTCCTGGAGGCAGCAGATTGTTGGATCTTGGTTTTTAATCCATCCTGCCACTCTGTGTCTTTTGATTGGAGAATTCAATCCATTTACGTTTAGAGTGATTATTGATATATGAGGGTTTAATGTTGCTATTTTATTGTTCATCTTCTGGTTCTTTTGCATTTCCTTCGTTTCTTGTCCCTTGTGTTTCGGACTGCAAATTCAATTTGGTATTTCTGCATGCTCATTCTCTTGGTTTTCTCTTTATTTGTCATGTGTGGTTCTCTTCTGGTTGTTTGTTTAGTGGTTACCGTGCGGTTTATATAAGCGATCTCCTGGATAAGAAAGTACATTTTCAGATGCCTCCTTTTTCCTGAGGCTGGGTCAGTTCAATCCCTTACCTCTTCCCCTCCTTATTTGTTATCTCTTTATTCCAGATTGTGTCATGAATGTGTGTTTCCAGTGATGAGCTTGAATTAATTTTTGATGTTTTCCAACTGTACTTTGTTCTGGTTTAGTCTCCTTGCTTTTCTCCTTGCTGAAATCTTTGTATCCCCTTTCTCATTTGTTTTTTTTCAGGCCTAAGGGCCTTCTTGAGCATTTCTTGTAGTGGGGGTCTTGTGGTGACGAACTCTCTTAGCTTTTGTTTATCAGGGAGAGTTATTATTTCTCCATCGTATTTGAAGGATATTTTTGCTGGATAAAGTATTCTCGGCTGAAGGTTTTTGTCTTTCATGATTTTGAATATATCATTCCAGTCTCTCCTAGCCTGTAGAGTTTCTGTCGAGAAATCAGCTGAGAGCCTGATGGGGTTTCCTTTGTATGTTATTTTGGTTTTTTGTTTAGCTGCCTTCAATATTATTTCCTTGTCACGGGTATTCTTCAAGTTTGCTACTATGTGGCGAGATGATTTTTTATTCCTGTTTATATATTTAGGTGATCTATTGATTTCATTCACTGTTATTTCCCTTTCGTTCCCTAGGTTGGGGAAGTTCTCAGCTATTATTTCTTTGAACAAACTCTCTGCTCCTTTTTCTCTTTCTTCTCCTTCTGGAATACCTATTATCCTTATGTTGCTTTTCCTCATTGAGTCTGATATTTCTCGAAGAATTTCTTCATTTCTTTTTAGTCTTAGCTCTCTCTCCTCCTCCACCAGGAGCATTTCTGCGTGGCTATCCTCAATAGTGCTAATTCGTTCCTCCATATTGTCAGTTCTGCTCTTTAAAGACTCCATTTTTTCCACTATCTCATTCATTTTGTTTTTCATCTCCAATAATTCTGATTGGTTTTTCTTTAGGGTTTCAATCTCTTTTGTGACATAATCCCTGAATTCGTTGATTTGTTTCTGTGTGTTCTCTTGTATTTCGTTGAGCTTGTTTATGATAGCTATTTTGAATTCTCTCTCATTCAGGTTATCAAATTCTGTGCCTTCAGGGTTGGTTTCTGGGTGTTTGTCATTTTCCTTTTGGTCTGTAGCCCTGACATATTTTCGCAAGGATCCGGCGGGGACGGCTTTATTTTTACCCGTCATGATTAAAGTTAGTCCTGCAGTTTCCCCCTGCTGCCACAAGATGGAGATCGCGAGCGGTTTGCTCTGAGGCGGCTGCGCGGCTGCAGCCCCCGGAGGGATTATGCTGAAACGCCGGGTGTGTGGGGGGAGGGGTCCTCTCTTTCTCCTGCTTGACCCGGGGGTTTCCTTTCTGGCTCTGTTAGGGTGTTTGCTACACCCCCTAAACAGTCCGTCGTCGCTTCCCCGTGGGGATCTCGCGACAGTCTGTGAGAGCACCTGGATGGCGCTAGTTTTCCCCGCTGTGGGCCGCCCCTCCCCCCTCTGTCCGCGAACCGCGCTGTTTTTGCCGATCGATTGGGGAGGGGGAGTACAACCTCCTACCTCTC
Source organism: Tapirus indicus (assembly GCA_031878705.1). Taxonomy (NCBI): domain Eukaryota; kingdom Metazoa; phylum Chordata; class Mammalia; order Perissodactyla; family Tapiridae; genus Tapirus; species Tapirus indicus. The sequence continues at coordinate 9,754,034 of CM062917.1, forward strand.
CTCCCGTCCTCCTGGGCTTCCCGCGCCTCCACCGTCAGATGTATGGCAGCAGGGGTTTCTCAGAAGTCCTTCGTAGTGTTTGATTGAGCTCTGTTGGAATGTGAATGATGTTTTCGTTGTGTCGTAGGGGGCAGAGATTCAAAGAGGGAATCTCACTCCGCCATGATGCTGACGTCCCATTTCTAAACTTTTGACCCTTTCTAACCCCCAAAATAAAAAAGAGGCCCAGGGATTGATGGGCCTATTTCCTGATGCTGTCATATAACCCATGCAGGGATCTTGATGGTACCCATCTACCAGGTTACCAGAAAGGCCATTGCCTTTGAGTGGGGCCCTAACCAACAGGATACCCAGAGACCCTCCAGCAGGCCACCAGGCCTTCCTTTTCCTGGGTCCCGCTGATCCACATCTGCCATTTGAGTTACATGTCTCAGCAACCTCTCAGTTCACTGGAGCCCATGGTAGAAGGAAAACACCACAGGTCAGTGTGGAACTGTAAGCTCCCCAAGTCGGCTGAAAGATAACACACCATTTGAGAGGCACTTATTGACTTGTTGGGCTTTGGTGGATGAGTGCAGTAGTAGGCTTACAAGCAGAAATTCCAGTCATGTTGCTGGAATTCCAGTCATCAGGGACAGCTCTGGAACCTCTAATGAAGTGGAAATGGCACATACAGTAGCCCGGCTGGAGTCTCCCAATTCCATGGAAAGGTCTCACAAGTGCCCCTCCACCTCCCAGAAATAACACCCAAGGAGCCACTGCTTCCTCTGGCTCACTGGGGACCCAGATGTAGAGACCTCCCGGACTGGCCTTGGGCCTGGTTCACTGATGGCTTCTCCTGGTTAACTTGTACTGCATTGGAATTGGGTGTGGCTGCCATCCAACCTGAAAGAGACCTGTCCTTAACCAAGCATGATAAAGGACCTTTGCACAGTGGGCAGTTTCATGCAGTGTGGAAAACTGTAAGATTATCTGTTCCCCTACCTCCTGCTCCTCGCTCCAGCCCCAGCAAATGAGCCCTGCTGTATTTTCGCTGACTCATGAGCTGTGGCTAATGGCTTGGTTATTTGGTTGTGTGGCATATAAAACAGGACCCCTGTGAAGAGGAGACATTTGGATAAAGATCAGTAGTGTTCCTAATAAGTATTTTGTTGCATATGTGGATGTTTACCAGAAAGGCCCCTATGCTGACAAAGGGAAACATAACCAATGAGCATACCACGCTTGTCAGCTAAACGGTGAAACTGAATCGTTCTTCACCCCAGAGCAATCAGATGTGCAACTGATTGCCTCCTGGATCCACAAGAGGATGGCCCATGAAATTCAGATACCATTCTTAGATTGGGCTGGCATGCTTCAACTGCCACTGTCGTGAGAAGACAAAAACCAGCATGAAAAAGCTGTGCCATTTGTCAGACCCTAGTCAAGCCTAAAAATATTGCCCAAGAACAGATTACTTCAAGTCAGTAGGCCAGGGTATTCTCAGGAAATAGAACACTTTGGACCCCTCATTCCATCCATAGTGTTCCCCTGGATCCTGACTGCAGTTGACACTGTCTCTAGATTTGGCCCACTCATTCCACTGACTCAGGCCATATTATCCAGGCCCTGCAAGAACGTATTTGTTTCTTGTTCAGGTTCTGTTAGAACACTACATCTGATAATGGCCTTGGATTTGCAGCCCAAGCTGCACATCAGTGAGCCCAGTCATGGGGCATACAGTAGACTCTTTGTGCTCCATATCATCCCTACCTCCCTATCAGAGGTGGTTGAGCATTTTAATGAACAGTTAAAGGACAAGCCTAATTAGCTGATGGGTAGCCCCGTGGGATGCATATCAGTGTATAAAATAAAACTTTTTCTAAATCACAAGGGGAGCAATGCCAAAAGGTTCGGGTTCACCAACCTGGGTGATTGATTAAGGGTGCTCTCCTTGCCCTGGTACAGTGTTGGAGTTGGATAGATGTGAACACCTTTGGACCTGAGAGCTCAGGTATGGGGGATATGCTGTCTTTGTCTTAACTGGGGGTTTAAAAATCTTATTAAAATATCCCCGTAGAGAACTTTTGCCATTCATCCAGTATAGACTGAATATAGATCACTGTGCAAGACACTAGCTGATGAAACAAATATACTTCTTCCCTGGATTAGCATATATATGGTTGAATAACTACAACGTGTGGAACTTGATAAGACTTGTAAAGAGAATACAGATAATATGGAGAGATTGACTGCAGCCGTGAAGAGTTTAACACGGTATTATGGAGGAAGTGATGCTTTTAGCTGGATAGGGTTTGAACATGAAAGAATGTAAAAAGTTAAACATTGTGAACTTAGTTGTGATAAACATCGTAGTCTGGAAATCATAGGATGCTCACATTTGAGTGGAAAGATATGTTGGAACCAGATAAGGATAGCAGGTTGCCCTTTTTTTTGTAGGTGCTGGCAGAGGGCCTAGAAGGTGTCAGACAAGAGTAACATGATCGGAGAACTGTGTTTTAGGAAAATTCTTGGACTGTATTGTCCACAAAAGCACCCGCAGGTTTGGTGATTGACTAGAGCACTCACAGGACTCAGCCTATAATTGAAGTCGCAGCTGTGATCTATTACAGTGAAAGGACATGAAGCAAAATCAACAAAGGAAAAGGCTCATGGGGAAAATTCCAGGGGAAACCAGGAACAAGTTTTCAGGAGTCCTCTCCCAGTCGTCACACAGGACATGCTTAATTCCTCCGTCCAAAGTGGTGACCACATGTGTGAAATGTTATCTACCAAGGGTGCTCATTGGAGACTCAGTGCCCAAGGATTTTTTATTGAGAGTTGGTCATGTAAGCACCCTTCTGCCTAGCCTGTACCAAAATTTCAGACCCCCAGAAGGAACGCAGCTGTTCATCACAAAACCAGAATGTTTGCACAGTGTAGTACCAATGGTGGGAGCCCTCCTGAAAGTCGAGTTCCTGGATGACAACTAAGGTCCAGTCTTGTAAGCAAACCTCTCTAAGGACAGCAGCCTCAGGCCTGCTGTGTTGACTTGAATGCTCAGGTGTAAATGGAGTAGAGGAGCTAGGAGCTGAGGCGTGCTTCTACCAAGTCCCACTTTAATTTTTTTTTGATTCTTTATTCCTAATTACTTTATCAGTCCTCTACTTTTATTAAGATGTTTAGTGGATAAGATTTAGAGGTCACTGAGTAAAACTTTTACATAAAAATTTATTTAAAGAATTTGTTCCATGCTCTTATATTTATCAATTTATTATCCCCACCTATACTATTCAGTTATAAAATGGAAATGTACAAAGATTTGTTCTCTTGTTTTTTAGATTTAAAGACAGTCGAAAAGATGACATTTGGCTTGTAGATGTGAGTATAAATTTTTTGTACTAATTAACCACCCCTGTCATTTTAAGTATTATTTTCTGTTCTGCACTCAAATATAATATACAGTTAGTGCTTATGTATATTACTCCATTTGTTTGCTTAGGTAGTACCATTCGGGTTTTTATATTAAAATGAACCTCAGAGCTTTAAAGTTCCTGGCAAGGGAACTTATTTTTGATGAAATTCTGGTGAGGTTGACTGCTGGTTTATGTCTGAGGGAGATTATGTTATGGTTCTATTACAGAATTCACTCTCATTTTTTCATACTGTCCAAGAGATTGAGTATATTAATATCATTTGGCAGTCAAAATCATATTTTTATCTTAAGAGTGAACAAAGTCAAATTTTCATCTTCCTTTCCTCACTTTCAAGTTTGGAATATATTTAAACTTTATGGTGTTTGGGATTCGTTTTAACGTGCCTCAGTGAAAAAGAAGTACAGTGGCAGCAAAAGAGATGGAGTAAGAATGGCAGAGTTGACAATTATTGAAGGCAGGTGAGGGACGTGAGGGCCCATTGTTTAATTCTTTCTCTCTCCTTTTGTGTATGTTTGAACATTTCCATAGTATAATGTTAAAAATAGATAAATCTCATTTCGTGAAAGTACAACAAGCAGTTAGTGACACCATTTAACTAGAGGAACCTAAGCACCACCCCACCCCAGTCATCTCGTGATTCTGAAAAAGGAAGAACTGTGGTTTTAATTTAATCAGCCTGACTTGTCCCTGTGCCAAGCCAGACATCTTAATGATCCCCCATGTGTTACCAGTTACCCTCAAAGTAGCAAAGGCACCTGCTGATTGAAATTTCTGTGATAGAAATAGATTGATGTTGTTCATTAACCCTTAAAGGGTATGCATATGAGGTGTGTATGTGTATTTGGTGGTTTCATTTTATATATAACATAAACATACTCACTTGGAAGCAAACATGTTTTTATTATAAATCATATCTCTATTTTAAGTAGGTATCAGGAGTCATTTTAAATGAACTTCCAGTAGTATCAGTGTTGAGGATATGTTAGGAGTTAACCTATCTAGGTTTATGTGTGTGTGTTTTATCTTTTATTATGTAATCACTTTAAAAACTATATTTAGAGTTTTTGTCCAAACCAGATTATTATCAGATCATTTAGTCAAAGAGATTCTTTAAAAGTTAAGACTGATATCCCCAGTAATGCAACATTTTAATGGTCGTCTTTTTTTTTTTAAACAAGTTTTATGCACCATGGTGTGGCCACTGTAAAAAACTGGAACCAATTTGGAATGAAGTTGGTCTTGAGATGAAAAGCATTGGTTCTCCAGTTAAAGTTGGAAAGATGGATGCTACTTCCTATTCTAGTAAGCATTCACTCAGTTTATTATTTTACCGTTCTCATAATGAAAATGTTTTAATTACATGAAGCAGTATTCCAGGTAAGAGGAAGAAGTTTTTATTTTTTTGCTTATGTAAAATTAAAGTTATCTTAATAATTTAAGACTGTACACTTTACAGTTAAATGAATTAGCCATTGAATGTTAAATCCGCAGTATATGTTAATTGTATGCCTAACAAAGAGGTGTAAGCCATTGCTCCTACTTTGAGCACACTTGAGGTAATCAATTTCCCTGAGGCATAAATACAGAAATTTGACTGTTAAACTGTTGATGTTGGCTTGTGAATTGAGAATGAGGGTTTGTTGTCTGAGTAGCCTGAGATGGCATGGTAGAGGAGTAAGTGGGAACTTGAAAGATGAGTTGAGTTAGGATAAATACAAGTGAGGATCAGGAAAGTATTCACATTGGAGAGAATGTTAGAGCAAAATCTTGAGTTAAAAATGAGCTTAGGGCCTGGCCCGGTGGCATAGCGGTTAAGTTCGCGCGTTCTGCTTCGGTGGCCCAGGGTTCGTGGGTTCAGATCCTGGGCGCGGACATATGCACCACTTGTCAAGCCATGCTGTGGCAGGCGTCCCACATATAGAGGAAGATCAGCACAGATGTTAGCCCAGGGCCAATCTTCCTCACACACACACACAGAATGAGCTTAATAAGCATGTACCAGAGAATAGAATGTCTTAAAGCAGAGGTTGGCAAAAAAAACTACAGCCCGTGGATGAAATCTGGCCCACTGCCCATTTTTGTAAGCAGATTTATTGTAACACAGCCACACTTATTTGCTCGTTGTCTATGGCTGTTTTCGTGTTCCAGTGGCAGACTTGACTAGTTGTAACAGAGACTGTATATCCCACAAAGCCTGAAATACTTATTATCTGACCCTTTACAGAAAAAGTTTACCGATGCCTATCTTAAAGGGTTTGAGAAAAGAAGAAATTAAGTTTAGAGAAGTATGATGTATCATAGAAATTTGGAAAAAGCATGGCTTCAGAAAGCTGACCTGAATTCAATTCCTGACTCTGCTTGCTACTTGTGCTGTGTAGCATAGGGAAGGTTTCTTAACATCTGTAAGCTTTGATGTCCGCATTGGTAAATATTTATTTGTAATGTGTCTTTTATTGGTGGTTTTGAGATTTGAATGATGTAGCATATGTAAAGTCTCTTGTGGTATTCAATAAATGTAGATTCCCTTTTCCTTTAATTAATGAAGAAAGTGGACACATGTAACGTGTATTTCTTTTTAGGAAATCAGCATTGTACTCAGGATACAACTTTGGAACAAGACAGACCTATGTTTTAATCCCAACTCTACCATGCCCTGTGTTTGTGGCTTTGGGGAAGTGCTTAACCTATCTTAATTTTAGCTTCCATGTCTATAAATAGGAGAGTGATAATCCTCAAGGTTGTGAAGATGGTGTTAGTATTTCATATTCAAAATCTTTGGCACAATGGCTACCATGTATTACATGCTAAAGGATAAGACTGGCTTTTAAGGGCCTCCCAGGTCAGACAGAGTGTTTTGGATTTTATCAGTTGTCAATTGAGAAGTAATACACATTTTTGAGAAGGCAGATGACTTGATACAATGTTTTTGGCAGCAACATATAGGATAGAAAAGAAGAGTGTTTAGAGACAAGATCATCTAAGTCGACCTTTGTATGCTTCTTGGAGTGGGATGCTGGGAGCCCAGTCTTGGGTGGTGGCAGTGGAGTCAAGAGGAAACAGGAATTCTTACAGACATTTTCAAGGGTGAAATCACAGATGTGATGGATTGGCTCTGTAGTATAAAGAAGAACAATCGAAAATAGTAGTACGTATAAGAGTCTTAGTGTAGTTATTGAACGACATTACTACTGGTTACGTGGAAAAGCATAATTTTGTGTGCATTTTCATGTTGGCAGCTGTATTGAATTTATGGTATTTTGCTTTATTGATGTTTGGGACTAGGGAACCGGAGTGCAGATGAGGCATTAGAGCTGGAATTATTGAGTCACACAAATGAATTGTTGAAACTTTAAGAGGAGAAGAGATCCGTGGCAGGAAGTTATTGGAGAAAGAGAGAGAATAATATGCTTGAGTTGGCATTTCTTAAAATAAGCTTTTAACAGTGTTTAAGAAATTATTCCTTTCAGCCATTGCTCATGAAAGTAACTTCTTGTGTCTAGGCATATGTGTTGATTGGACATGCATACACATACACTTATTCATACAGTCATTCATTCATATTCATTTAATCAATATATATTTACTATTTTTCAAGCTCTGTACTAGTCTGTAGAGACCAAGACAAATCCTTCTTGTCCTGGAAATGCTTACAGTCTAATAGAAGGAGAAGGAAGAACAAACCAACAAGTGCGATAAAATCTTAAACAAGATTTTAAAATCTTAAACAAGACGGCAAATTCTTGTGATCACTTGAATTGTTCAATGGAATAATAAAGTAAAATCATGTATAAAGGAATGTGCCAGTATGAAGAAAAATAATCAATGAGAAAAATAGTACCTATAAATCAGTAAAAATCTTACTGGTGGATTACTAATGTGATGCTACAGTGATGATAACAGTTTACATCAAGTCAGATTCTTTTTTATGGTATCTAATTCGTTAGTTTATTATTTAGTATGTGTTAAGTGCCCCTGTGTGCCACTGTTTATTAAGTGGCACTATGATTAGGGAAAAAATAGCCAAGACTTTTTTCCTGAGTAACTTAGAGGAGAAAGTGTTTTTAATGCTGTGATTGAAAAGCAGTAGTATTCTTTTAGGTCTTAAGACTTCATATACGGTTTGTAGCCTTTTACGTACTTTATGGTGGGACTTCTTCATTTCATTTTTCTTAAACCGTTAAGAAGTTTAAATTTTTGCCTCTGATGTATGATTGTTATCTTGTCCACTTAGCATTGTGTAATACATTATGTTGAATTAATAGGAGGAGAAAACCTCTATAGAAGATGCATAGCACATTATCTCAAGCAAACCATCTGGCTTTGGGAAAAGAGAAAGGGGAACTGGTATACACTGAGGCCCGCCCTCTACCAAGCGTTGTGACAGGTGCTTCATATGGAATAAACCTCCTCCACCTGCTTTCCCAACCCACACCCCAACCTGCATGGTGATGCTTGCTTGTAAATCCTTGTGACTACTTGAATCCTGTAAATGTAGTTTATTGAAAAATCATCCTTTTGTCACAGAGTTCTAGAGTCAGCATTCGTCCAGCAGATATTTGATGAGTGCTTACCATGTGCCAGGATGTGCCGGGCACGTTCTAGGCATTGGTGATACATCCATGAGCAAAACAGACAAAAAATTCTACTCTCATGGAATTTATGTTCTAGTGGGGAGAGAGAAACAATAACAAATAAACGTTAAGTAAGTTGGTGTTATTTAGCATTTGATGTCAGTGATGGATGCATTTTCCACTTTGTTACAGAATCAAGGAGATGTTCTATGTGCTGTGCAGAAAAGGAATATTACCTTCCAAGTATTTAAAAAAAAAGTTAAAGTATTCAGAAACTACTGTCTAGAGATTACAAATAGATTTTTGGCATAGAATTCTTAAAATTTCCTTAAATACTTCAAGACAGCTCCAATATAGGCATTTTAGTAGAACATGGAATCAGACAGGTAAAGAAATAGAATTTTTTTTCAAGCTGGCTGTCAACATTATTCTAAATCTAACTGTAGAATACTGAAGGATTGGCTGTTGCCTAGATGTCTCTTCTATCCGCCCTCATAAGTCGTTTTTCAAGCAGTCACAGCATCAGTCTTTCTCAGCATTTAGTCTGCAGACTACCTGCATTGGGATTACTTGAGGTGCCCAATATAAATTCAGATTCCGAAAGCCCACGCCAGTCCAACCAGATGAAAGTCTTTGAGATTGGGTCATGAGAATCTGTATTTTTAACATGGACTTCAGGTGATTCTGCTGCATAATTAAGTTGGAGAACCACAAAGTAAAGTATTATTTTGATGGGTAGATAGATATTTATGGGATTTTGGTTTTGGGTGGGATAAAATTATTTAGTGATCAAACGTAGAATATCTCTTAGAGTATTTGAGGGTAGCTTATTTCTCAAGTCATGTAATTGCAGTGATTAGAAGCAAATGCCCTCACGCTCAGTCCAATGAATCTCTGTGTATAGACTTCTTCAGCTAGAAAAATTTGAAGTACCGTGATTTATCCTGCCCTTGTTTTGGAAGTGTACCAAAAATTTCTTGATGCATGATTTTAGCTAATGTTATTTATCAACATAAAAAGTTGCATAATGTCCAATGTAAATTCAGATATATATTTTAGCCTCTCTTTTTGTACATAGCAAAATGTACAAAATTAGTACTAAATGAGTATTAAAATTGTTTCTCATTCAGAAGTTAAAATATTTTATGATAGTACCTGTAATGATGTATGAATTTCCATTATGAAACCACTGAAATTCAATTTATTCCTTAAGGTTAAGTGTGACAACATTTTATAGTAAAGATCATATTTTACTTCTCTTTGACATATAAACTTGCAACAGCATTTGGCCAATAACATTCTTATTCTGATTTCTTGTTCACAGATTATATTTGCAAATTAGTTTTACCTCTCTAGACTATAAGCCCTTTTAGTCAGAGTCTGTATTTCAGGGTGGCTCATGCCTGGCACTGTTGATGTTTGGGGCCAAATAATTCTTTGGTTTTGTGGGGAGGAAGGGGTTCCTGTGCTTTGTGGGATGTTTAGCAGCATCCCTGGCTTCTACCCACTAGATTCCAGTAGCACCCTTCTCTTCCTCCTCAAGTCGTGGCAACCCAAAATGTCTCCAGACATTGGACAGTCACCTGGAGGGCAGAGTTACCCCCAGTTGAGAACCACTGCTACATTATATTTCCTTTTCATGTTAGATATATAGTGACACTCAGCAAATACTAAGAAAAATAGAATTTTGAGCTGAAAAGGACTTCAGGTTAAGTGCAACTCTTCTCTTCTTCCCACCTCCTGTTGTATGGATGAAGTCACAGAAGGTAATTAGTGATGAAATAACTGAGTAATTTCAAACACCAAAGTTAGAGGCAGAAGTAGGCCCAGAACCCAAGATCACCAAGATTCACATCCAAACTTAATCTCTACCCTCAAGTTGTTATCGTTTCAAGGAGAGACAAAATTGGGGGCTTTCTGTTTAACCTCATTTTATAAGCATTTATAGTTACAAACTTCAGGGGAAGTTATTCGTGTCACAAATGGCTTCTTCAGTTTGTGAAGGAATTGATCGTAGGTTTCTAAACAAACCGTTCTTCTCTGGTACGAGAGAAGAACAAAAAGTTTAAACTCAGACTTGAGTTTCAGTCTCAGTCGTGCTGTCTAATCAATGCTCGCTCTCAACCAGTTACCAGACCTTCCCGGTATCAGTCTCTTCATCTGAAAAATAGCACTAGCACCCCCTCCTCCTTCACAAAATTGTGTTGAGGTGTAGTTGAAGGTATATTAAAGCCAGCTATAAGGTATTCTACACATGCTCGTTCTTATTAATGTTATCTGGACATTGATGTGTCACCAGATAATTACCCCATGACGAGATCGGGATCAAGAATAGAAGGCAAATGGACCTAGCATTTAGGGATCTATGTGCCAGATCTGCTAGATTCTTTTCCACATGTTTCTCATTTTAAAATCCCCCATAGCCCTACACGATGAGTGGTATCCTCAGATGGGAAAGCAGAATAAGAGAAGTTAAGAAACTTAATGCAGAGCTGCATAGATGATAAATGGAGAAGTTGGAATCCTGATCTGGGTCATCATTTCTCTATGACCCGTGCTTTGCTTGTGTGCTTTTTTTTTTTATTATACAACCATTTTCCTCTAGGGGAACCTAAGTTTGAAGTTTTAGGAGTCATTGTCAATTGAAATTCTATCAGAAATGAAAGTTAATGCTAAAGGAGCCAAGGGACCATAGAGTGGGTGGTATGAGACATATCCATCTTATAGATAAGAAAACTGAGGTCAAAGAATTAAGTGATGGGGTTAAGTCTGGAGCTAGGATTTTCTCTCTGAAGCCTGTCATGAGAACCACCACGTCAGGCTATAAAATACACCACTGCATTTTTGCATTGAGTGCATATTTCCTTTTCTTTATTTGATTTGTGTATAAATAAATTTTACAATCAACTATATAAAGAATTGCTAGTGGGGTATACACCCTCTCCAGTCAGTTAAATTAGTCTTTATGTTATGTAAGTTTTTAATAAGTTTTAGTTGAGGGTAATAAGGGCTTGTCTTTACCTACTTCCTTATTTGGGGAAGGGGGACATTAAAAGCATACTTTACTGACATAATCTCCCCCAAATCATTTCTATGTTTTTACTTGGAAGAAGGCAGTCTCAGTAATAGCAGTCTTCAGTTAGAATATACTAGACAGAACTAAGTCCTAAATCAGAAATGGGCACAAATATTCAGAGGCAGGACCTATATCTTCAGAACCTGAGTTCTTAATTTTGTTACCTCTGCTGTTTGTGTCAACTCTAATAAAAACCAGTGTTGATCATTGTCCAGACCCTTCCAGTCACCTCTCTCCATATGTTTAAGAAAGAAGCCCTAGAGTTGACAAAGCAAGACGGAGTGATTTTGCATATTATTTTGCCACAGTTCACTTTGTCATTGTTCTTGTGTGTTGGTGGCAAGTGATGGGAAACCAAAGATCAATGATTACTAAGGTGATCAGTAAACCAGAACCCATGTATAGAAGTAGTTTCCTTATACCCAACTGTGATAAGAAAATATCCTAGCAATAAAGAAAATTGACAAAGGGAGAGATCATATAAGGAAATACTGTATACTTTGCATATACTAGTATAGTTGTAAGTATATTGTATATTCTCTATTAACTGAGAATATTTTATTTCTTCTTTCCTGTTCTAGTTGCCTTGAATCTGTAAAGTAGTATATAGTATTAATTTGTTATAGTGGTTTCTACACCTCTTAAAATCTTAATTCTCTATTGTTTGATTGTTTTTATTTTTGTTTCTTCTTTCCCTCAAAAAGATGTCATTGTAGCAGCTATATAATGTGAGGATTTCAGAATAATCTTTGAGATAATTGAAATTATTCTCGGTTATTCCAAAAGCAGAAACTTCTAAAACAAGTAAAGTTGCTTTTAGATCACATATTGACTGCAAAAATTAAGTAACTTTGCAAATACGATTTATGTTTTTAAAATTAAAATACAATGCAGTTCTTTTAAGACTCAGAAAAAACTAAAGAGAGAGGCTTTTGCAGGTTTTTTGTTTTGTTTTGTTTGAGAAAAGTCAGTGAGATCTAGTTGAAATATTTGTCCTGGAAAATGAAGTCAAATGAGAAATGAGACTTTATATATATATTTTAACAAGAATATCTTTTAAAATAAGTACTTTAGAGATAAAATTTTAACTATTCTTTTGGCATTTATTTCTTATTTTGTCATAGTGTTTTGTGCAGGCCGTAGGTTGGATTATTAAATGATGATTTTGTATGGGAATGTCATGTTTTTTCTTTTTTGTGTGTTTCTATTCTTGTTTAAGACTTAAAAACAACATATCTATATGGGTTTGTATAAATATATCTATATATTTTTAAAGTAAAAGGCTCATTTATTACCTAGTTTCTCATTTTTTAAAAAAATTTAGAATTATTTATTCTTTTTCTTATCAAGGCATTGCTTCAGAGTTTGGAGTTCGAGGTTATCCAACAATTAAGCTGTAAGTTGAGTGTTGTATGTTTATATGTGTATTTTTATTAGTTCACTCTACTTACGTATTATTACATAATTTCTAGTAACTTCTTTGGAGGATTGAAGATTTAGGTTCAGCAATTCTTTCTAGGTGCAGTGTATGATCAAAGGAGAGAGAGACTGCATCTTGATGCTTTTCTTTCTACTTAAGTGAATGTGTTGTTTACGGCTAATTCACTAAAGACGTTCTGAGTGCTTATTGTGCGACAGGCACTGCAAGACAAGGGATACAGGTGTAAATTGTGAAAGGTCTTTTACTCTTGAGGAACTTAAGAGTGTATTCTACTTGATCATGTGAATCCTGTCTCCAGCAAATTTTACTTTTCTATAATTAAAATAGACTTATTTCATTAGAGATGAAAGAGAATCAAATTGATGGATGTTAATCGGTAGGTGTTGATCAAGTCTAATACAGAGTGTATAGGTAGGGAGAAGTGGTGTGATAATTCTAAAGGACTTAGAATCATGGTTTTATTGAATTTTCTCATTGGTATCACCCTTATTTTGGTAATGTGGGATTTGAGGAATTATTTTGAAACTTATTTTTATAGTAAAGTAATTCTTCATTTCAGTGTTATTGACTAAGTTTAATTTTTTATTTCTTGGGTTTTCTCTTGACCTCCCTCCTTCCTCCACTTTTAAAAATGTTCGCTAAGCCTCTTTTACTTTCTTGTGTTATCCATTCTATTCTTTCTGCTTAATTACAGATATTCTATTGTGCTTTCATAATTATTTTTTAAATCTGTTACTTGGACACATAATTTATTGGCAGGATTTTGGAAAATTATCTAATTTTCTAAAAGAGGTATTTTTATGCATTGTTTTACTGTGTAATCTTGGAGCATCTGTCAAGCTACTATAATGTTGTATTGGTTAAAATTTGTCTTACCTCTACCAAAATACATTTAATTCCCTGCCTTTTAGCTTACCTTTTAATAGAGAAGGTAGTGAGAACTATAGTGCTTTGACAAGCTCTTGACCATGAATGTGCAGATTATTCCGTTTTCAGAAGGCATAGACACAATTCAATTATCAAATGCAGTCATGCGTCACCTAACAACGGGGATATGTTCTGAGAACTGCGTCATTAGGAGATTTTGTCATTGTGCAAACATCCTAGAGTATACTTACACATACCTAGATGGTATAGCCTACTACACATCTAGGCTATATAATACTAATTTTATGGGACCGCCATTGTCTACGTGATCCGTTGTTAACCAAAACGTCGTTATGTGGCGCATGACTATAGAGAGTAAACTATTTCATGTAATTTTAATAAAATGTAACCTTTACTTTATATTTCGAGTTGTTGGTCCCCTGAAGCCAGTTCCCTACTGTATTTTACATGGTTATGCTATTTCTAAAACTCCTCTGCATTAACTATATACTGTAATTTTATGTAACAATAGAGAGTGATTAGCATTCAATATTAGAACAGTTGCAATAATCCAAGCTTTTATCCTTCTTTTTTTTTTCCTTTTTAAGATTAAAGGGGGACTTGGCATATAATTATAGAGGACCACGAACTAAAGATGATATTATTGAGTTTGCTCACAGAGTATCTGGGTAAGTTCTTACTAGGAAAGGCCTTTACTATATAACGTTAATATTTGAAAATTAAGTGTATTTTAATAGACCGTATTGAACACACATATTTTAGGGACTTAACCTAAATAAAATTTGTCTATTTATTTATTTATGAGAAAAGATAGGGTTATATAGCATGTGCAAAGAGATCCTTTAAAGAAACAAAAGGGACTGTGATTTGTATTATATACTTGTTAACCTCACATTTAAATTCATTTAGTGTATAGAAGAATTTTTCTCCCATGGATTTTTAATACATTTTCAAAATATGATTACTTCTAACAACTTTATGAATGTTGATTTCTATTTTAGTATAATTTTGCTTTTTACTGCTTTGTTTATATCAACTTATTTTTCATGTTACCTAATTTCAGAGTTTTAAGAGAAACCCTACAATATTATTGTTCTGAATAGACTTGGGCTTTAATTCTTAGCCAGTGATACTGGAAAATGTTTTTTAGATATAGCTTAAATACTTTTCCTGATCTATCACATGCTGCTTTATGCTGACTGTGAGATATTATTGCACATTTTGCTTAGAATGTGACATAATTAGAACCTAGAGATCAATTTGTGTTAAGACCTCTGAGGTTTTACTGAAGTGGAGACAGAAATTCTTCCATAAGCGTTTCCTGTTGGTTTGATTGTGGTAACTTCGTTTTTCATCTTGCTGGGATCTAAAGAAAGTTGGTGCTTCTGATTGTATAATGTGATTATGTGGAACATCTTGAAGAGAACATTTATCAAGATAGGTTAACCTATATTGACTTTGGAAGTATAGGCATTTATGAGTTTGACAGGATATAGTATATTAATAGCTTTAAATAGCTTTAAGATAAATTGAAATATTGGGGTGGATTTGTTGGGTGGCATGATGCTATCTGGCTTAGATTATTTGAGAAAAGGCACAGAATAGGAATAATCTTTATATATTAAAGTTTGCAAAGCTTAGTAATATAATTTTAACTGTATTTTCTCATTGCATATTTCATTTTCTTTGCTTTGTGAATAAATAAATTTTGAGATAACTTGATATGAGGGGATTGCTAGTGGGATGTACTTTATTCCCACATGACCTAGATTAGTCTTTATGTTTTGGCAGTTTTTAATGAGTTTTAGTTTAAGCTTAAGAAGGGTTCTCCTGATGTAACTAGGGGTGACTCTGTTGCAAATGAAGTTTCAAGAGTCAGTTGTGGAGTTGCATCACTTACCAGTTAATTACTGAAGTATTGAAATGGAGGCTAGAGTGGAGTGATGCAATGAATCTAAAGAACTGTGCATTTTGTAAATACGTTTGCCTTGGCAGAGTATGTTTTGTGATTTTGGCAAACTGGGTGGAGTAAAAATCTGATAACATAGACCACATTTAAAAGAAGACTGCCTCTTAGTTTTTTAATACTGTTGTGTAACTGGTATGTTTTATAGTGACCTTTGATATACTTCATTTCTCAGTCTGTTTGGCCTTGAAATATGCTTGTATAATAAAACTCTTTGTAGAGATTTGTTTTCATGAGGTTATGTACTATTATGACTAGCATTTTCCATTTTATTTTTCCTGAAAAGAATAACATAGTTATGAAACATTTTAGATTTTAACCCTTATAGGGTATTTTAAAACTATATAGCATTTAAATGGACAGAGTAAGACATACATATTCTTAACATAGTATTATAGACTCCTGGGATAGCACTTTGTAGTGTGTTTAGGTGAATGATCTTTTGAAAATAACAAAAAATAATTCTCCTGTGGATTGTTTTGTTTTGATCTGAGGACTCTAAATGGATTATAGTTCTGTTTTTGCCTATCAAAATATTGGCTAAGATGGTACTCTCTAAAGGGATGTATTTGAACTTATTTTTTAAACTGATAGATTAAAATGTGGGTACTATATTTTTATTGTATGGATATAATAGTGATCATGGGCTATAGTTTTGCTAGATTTATGTGTACTGGCTGATACACTTAAAATGCTGTTAATACAACATTAAAACTTTATAACTTTAGACATGATAGGCTATCGTATAAATAGGAGTAAATTTTGTACTATGTCTAGTTCAAATGCAAGTTTGTTTTTCGTTTGTTTTGTTTTCAAACAGGGCTCTAATTCGGCCACTTCCAAGCCAGCAAATGTTTGAACATATGCAGAAGAGACATCGTGTATTTTTCGTTTACATAGGGGGAGAGTCACCTTTGAAGGTATCAAATGATTTTTATTTGTTTGGTTTATTTTTTTTCAGTGAGGAAGATTCACTCTGTGCTAACATCTGCTGTTGATCTTCCTCTTTTTTTACTTGAGGAAGATTAGCCCTGAACTAACATCTGTGCTGGTCTTCTCTATTTTGTATGTGGGTTGCTGCCACAGCATGGCTTGATGAGTATTGTAGGTCTGCACCTGGGGTCTGAACTCGAAAATTCAGACCACCGAAATGGAGCACACTGGACTTAACCATTATGCTACAGGGCCAGCCCCATAGTTTTATTTTTTTAATCCACAGACTACAGGTGTATTGTAATTTAATTTTCTGTATAGCCAAAACTTCATCCAAACCTCAAAATTACTTCAATCTTATTGGAAATATTCTAGTACAATTTAAGTATTTTTATAGTAAAAATACTTTCTTATATACCCTCTATAGTGTTTGACTTCATGAAACTGAAGTGAGTAAAAAGTGGATAGATGTTGCCTGCCTTAGTATTTCTTCTCTTATTGACCTGGCTATTTAAATTTTGTATTGCGTTTTAGCATTTTGAGTTTTTGAGACTGCAAAATGCAATTTGAGTGTAAACTTTTTAAAGGCAAAAGATCATTGTCTTAAGATTATTTTATGTAGGTGTGTGTGTATGTGTGTATATCACGTATCTCTTCCTACAATCATCAAATTAATAAATATGAATTGAGCTTATATCATATTTAATGAATTTTACTTGAAAGATTATAAAAGCACTTAGTTACAATGGTCTTTTGCCTTAGAAACAGTTTATTTCATTTGCTTTAGTTTCCATCTTTTCACATAAAAGGATTCAAGGTAGCAAATTGTGAGGACACATTTAGTGATAATGCTACTTGCTCTGAATGTTTAATGAGGAGTGACTTTTGATCTTAATTAATACTTAGAAGTCACCTTTCTTCTGTTTGTGTCTTCACAGGAGAAATATATAGATGCTGCTTCAGAATTAATTGTATATACATACTTCTTTTCTGCCTCAGAAGAAGTGGTTCCTGAGGTAATATTTAATATTGGATTTTGATGACTTAATTTCATTTTTAAAATTATTTCTTGATTTTATCTGTCAGATTTATTTACTGTGATATGTCTGGAAACAGTAAACGTGTTAACTCTTTACTGCTGGTGCCAGATTGCTTATTGTTAATAAGCAGATATCACTCGATTCATAGCATTTAGGGATTATGATTATTACATTAGTGCTTTTTTTCTCTTTAAAATAATAACAGCAAGAAGTGATACCCCAAACCCTTAAATTGGTTTATAAATAGTGGATTAAGTAATATATACTGTAATAATATATATAATATATAATATATCTTAATAATAAAATATATGTCTATAAATTAAACAGCTACTTCTTATCCTCTAATCATGTTCCATGCACTGTTTTAAGTCCTGGATAATTGATGGCAAGCAAGATCATCAGGATCCTGATAGGATGGAGCTTACATTCTCATGGGTGGAGGAAGTGGACTA
Source organism: Tapirus indicus (assembly GCA_031878705.1). Classification (NCBI taxonomy): domain Eukaryota; kingdom Metazoa; phylum Chordata; class Mammalia; order Perissodactyla; family Tapiridae; genus Tapirus; species Tapirus indicus. The sequence goes on from CM062917.1 coordinate 9,771,820, forward strand.
AATTTTGGTGTTGTAGGTGAAGTCTCTCTCTCAGACTGAGATAGTAATCCTCAGCAAACAAATCAATAAACAGAATTTCGTAACTGCTATGAAAAAAATAAAGGAGTAATGTGATAGTAAGGACATTTAGAGGTGGGATGGCTGCTCTGGCTTGGTTGATTAAGAAATGTCTGTCTGAGAAGAAAATATTTGAACTGGGACTTACATGACATGAAGTAGTTGTGGAAAGATCCGTGGCCAGAATAAATAAGAAGTGGACAAATGCCCAAGATAACACACCTGGTGTATTTGAGGAACAGAGTAGTAGGCCAGTGTGGCTGTAACGCAGTGAGAAAGGAGGTAGGAGGTAGGTCGTGGCCATGCATGTGATGGGTTAAAGTTGGTGAAGGACTTCGTCTCATGTTCTTTTTAACGACATTGCTCTCTGCTAAGCACAGAATGAATTGGATAGGGATGAGAGTGGATCCAGAGATCAGTTGAACTCGAAGTAATCTAGGAAGTTTGAGCTTGGAAGTCAGTAAGAGAATTGGGGAGAAGTGAAAGAGTTATTGTGTTTGGAGATAGAATTGTTTGACCTTGCTGATATGGAGGAAAAGGGATGAATCAAGGATGACTCCTAGGTTTTTGGTTTGATAACTGGGTAGATAGTGGTGTTATTCATGAATTTGAGAATATTGCAGAAGGTACAAGTTTGGGAATGGGAGTGATCAAGAGTTTTGAATTGTTCATTTTAATTTGATTCAGCGTATTAGACATCCAATTACAAGCATCCAAGTACAAATATACAGTTAGATATAGGGGTCTAGAGTTAAAGCTGTATAAATAAACTTCTTAGACATTGGATGCAAATTTATAAGGAAATAAGAAGGCCCAGGACCTAAAGACAGCAAAGGAAAATGAGAAGTAGGAAAACAAGATGGAGTGGGAAGCCAGGATAAAAAAAGTATTTACAGAAGGAGTGGCCAGTTGATCTTGCCAAGTGATCAAGATTAGCAGGGGACAGTAACCACGATATTTGTCCACATGGAGGTTGTTGGTGGTTTTAAGAGAAACAGTTTGAGCCTAATAGGGACAGGTGCCTCATTGGTGTCATTTGAGAGAATGCAGGTAGGAAATTGGAGGCCACAAGTATAGACTTCTCTTAGAAAAGTTTTGCTGAGAAGGGGACCTGAAAAATTTGGCAGTAGCTGAAGGGAAACATGAAATAAATCAAGGGAGCTTTTTCTTTTTAATCAGTATAAGTTATAAAAATTTAAACAATTTTTTTCCACAAAGGTATGTCGCATTATACATTTATTATTTTTTTGTTTAATATTTTTTAATGTTTAAATATTTTAAGAGGATTACACAGTTCCCTAGAGTATGTGTTTAATCCTTCTGCAAATATACATAGATGTTTATCTTATAAATATGTATTCTGAAATGATTTTCAACTCCTTGGGGAATTGCAGACAATTTCTGCTCAGCCTAAACTCATGTAGGCGTACTTAGTTTGTCTAAGAAGTTACTTTGCAGTACTTTTTGTATATGCATTTACTCTTGGCAGGGACGGAATGGAAGAAGAGCCGTACTTGCCATCAGGTTCTCAACAGTGCCCCCAAAGGCTAGGAACCACTATTCTGGAATGTCTTAGGATATCTTAATGTGATGTAAAGTCCTAGAATGGACTAGAACTAGAACTTCTAATACACTTTTCTCTCTTAAGTCCAGTGGACCACAGTTTAGTATTAGAGATGAGTATGTATACTGGACTCATATGCGAAGCTGTCCAAGCAGTTTCATTTGGAATGCACCAGAGGGTTCGCTATGCTCTGGGCCCTCACACCATCTAATACCGTCACAGTCCTCATATGACGACGGGACGTCTTAGATCAAAATCCCGAGAACCTAGGACATCTGGGTGGGCACAAACAGCGTCTGCTACATGGGCATACTTCTTGGTTATTGTATATACTTTTTATAATTATTATTAGCCTTCTCAACTAGTTTCTTTAAGCATTCTTTAATTATTTCGGCAAATATCAGTATTTGTCATCTCTTATTTAGTTCTGAGTATGTGGTTGCAGAAGTCTGCTGGGGGAATAGTAGTTATTTCAGAATAATATGAGGATTTTTACTGTCATAGAGAATTCTCAAATAAAGACAAAGCCCATGATTTTATGTTCTCATATTTTGAATTTTAATGTTTGGTCACACAAAACTTCCTTAGCTTTACAACTAGTATTTATGAAAACCCCACTAAGTGCAATAAGGGGATATAAAGATAAATTAGGACAGTTTCTGACTTCAGGAGACTTGAGGATGAATGGAGAAGATTGGCATGTAGACACACCACTGTAACGTAAGCTAGTGAGTTTAAAGGACACCAGGAAAGAGGAGCAGGGATTCAGGAGAGTATGTAGAAATAGGTGGCTGCCGGGTTGCAGCTGTTTAGTAATGTTATGGTATGGTCCACTCAGGGTATCCCTGAAAGAGAGAGATGCAGAATGTTAAAAAAAAATCCTTCCGAAGCACCTTTGTGGGTGAGTTGCCAAGAGCAGGTGCACAGAGGCATACTTGGTGATAGAGCCTCCTCCAGGAGCTTTACTGCTGACCTTAAAATAGTTATTTTCATGGTACTGTACCATTTTTTACTAGTAATGTAACCAGATTCTTCTGTGCTGCCTGAGATATGTCTCCTCCCCTTTTTAATTTTTCCAGAACAACTGTCTTTATTTTTATTTTATTAGTTATCTGCTGATTTGTTTATTTGTTGTTACTTTCGGTATTAGCACACTCATGTAATAAGTCTATGTGGTTTACCCAAACTGTTTCTCCTCTGCTCTGATACTGATTTCTCTACAATAATTTTACTATTTTGAAATAATACAACACAGGTATAAGAAGTAGGTACCTCCTGAATGAATCCCTTATTACTTATTACCATCTGAGTCCCATTTAGAAAGCAGTTTACAGTGTAAGCCTGCTCTCACGTATGTTAACGGATCTAACTTTCCTGACTCCCTGTGAAGTGGGGGCTCAGTGTCCTTGTTTACAGAGGACGAAGCTGACTTCCCGGGTAAAGCAATGGACTCCTTGTCACACAGCCCGAGTGTAGTGAGGCAAGGACTTGAACCTACCTATTGCTGACTGATACCTTAGCTCGTGCTCTTCTGCCACTTCAGAGTGCCTCTTGACCTTTACTTCCTGTGATATCTTTAGGTCTGTTATTAACTCTAAGAGTATTCCATGGTTTTTACCATAGCAAACAGGGCACGTCCAGACGATGTGTAAAGAGATACCAAATCCAGTCACAATTTTGTTGTTGTGTTTTTTTCTGGTATCTTTCAATACTTTTGACATCATAGCTACCATACTTCTTATTTTTCAGTATGTGACACTGAAAGAGATGCCCTCTGTGCTTGTTTTCAAAGATGAAACTTACTTTGTTTATGATGGTAAGTTCCAAAGTTTTAACTCATATAAAACATCTTAAAATTAAAATGCTTTGTCTATCATATGACTTAAATGTTGATGAAAGATTTAGTAAATGCAGCTACCGCTTACAGTTCCCGTTGGTTGAATGACTGACGGGCTTTTCTTACCCTTCAACTTTAGTTTTTCCATCTAGTGTTCTTTCATTCTGGGTTTTGCCTACAATGAATTTATTTTTTTATCAGATCATTTGCCTTTTTGGAAAGTGAACCCTATGCGATTTTTATACATTACTTTAAATATTCTAAATTAATTTTAAAAAAGACCTAACATTTCAGACACACAGAAAGGTAAAGAAATAAGACATCTTCAGTAGTGGTGACACCCAGTATGTTCTTCCCTAGTTCAGTCTCTTCCTCCCTAACAGAAGTAACCACTCACCTCCCTTTCAACATTTCTTCATTGAAGCAAATACTTGATGTATTTTTAAAATATTTTTATTATAACAAACATACATCATTGTAAGAAGAATGCTAAAATAATAAAACCCTACATACATACCCTTCACCCAGGTTAGAGAGTTAGCAAGGTCTCACCATGTTTGCTTCAAGAATTTTTTTCTTTATTGTAGTATTTTAAAGTAAATCCCAGTGGCGTTTCATCACTGTATGCTTCATTATGCATCTCTCACTGTCTTCATTATACATCTCTTAAAAAATGTGGACTTTTTTTTTTTTTAGATAACCACATGCTCTTATAACACTTAATGAAATTAACAATTATTCCTTGGCATTGTCAAATACCTACTCCCACATTTCCCAAACTGTGCTCCGAGGTACCTCAGGACAGTGCAGGAAACTCACAGGGGCACCAGGAGATGTTTTAAATTTTAAGGGAAACAGTGAACCTCGATATCCTTGGATACCATACAACCACTCAAGCAAAAGTGAATGCAGTCTCGCCTAGTAGCCATCCTGGTAACATTCTAAATTACAATTTAATAAAATGGAAAATTTGGTTTCTCATTCTCACTAGCTGCATTTCAAATACTCAGTGGCCTTGTGTGGCTTTTGGTTACCATGTTAGAGAGCACAGATGTGGAATATTTTATTCACTGCAGAAACTTTCTAGAGTATTGTTACTTTATATCAGAAGAGAAACTAGAACTACTTGAGAGCTGTAGGTTTTGAATTGCTTGAATAGTTCAAATGAATAGTAGATCTGGGGGCCACCTGGTGGCGCAGTAGTTTAGTCCGCGCTTGGCAGCCCGGGGTTCGCGGGTTCAGATCCCGGGCGCCCGCCGACCCACTGTCTGTCAGCCATGTCGTGGCAGCGTCCCATGTAAAGTAGAGGAAGACGGGCACGGATGTTAGCCCAGGGCCAGTCTTCCTCAGCAAAAAGAGGAGGATTAGCAACGGATGTTAGCTCAGGGCTGGTCTTCCTCACCAAAAAAAAAAAAAAATGAATAGAAGATCTAATAAAAGGGATATTTTGATTGTTTTGTTTTAGTAAAAGCATTTTAATTGTTTTGACAGTCTTGTGAAGACTAAGCATTTCTAACATCTTATACCTACATTATCTTTAAATAAATGTGAAGATTGAATTTTATTTCTTGCTATAGTATATAAACCGTTTATTTGTTAGGTTTTATACAGCAGGTACTAACTTAACTTCATATTTTCATTTTATCCTCACCGTAATCTTATGAGGTAGGTAGTAAGGCAGATACATTAATATCCTGAGATTACAAAGGAGGTAAGTAAGAATGTTAGGTAAGAAGATAGATGTATAATTAAATTGCAGATTCATTCATTTGCTCATTCATTCACTCATTCATTCATTGAATAGTTATTGAATGTATGTATTAGACATTGGGCTTAAAAAGGAAGTGAAGAGGCACTTGGAGTATGTGAAAATAGGAGAAGGAAAAGAACGCATACCTGCACCGATTCCATCCACCTGCTCTTTAATTACTGCTCTCCTTGTATGATAAGCACTTAGTTTATGTTGTCTTATTTGATCATTACAACAGTCCTTTGAGGTCAGTATTCTTACTATTTTACAAATAAACAGGATGAAGGAGTTTTTTTTTTTTTGACAAGTTAAAATACTCAATGGTATCATCAAGCTTCAGCCTTCAAATCTCATGTTCTAGTTCTATTCTGAGTTTCTTAACAACTCAGAGAGCCACTTTCTTTTTGGAAAAAGCCTGTTCATATCTGTTTAGACTTAAATGTTATTTCTTTAAGTGGGCTAAGAAAGTGCCCCTCCTCAAATGTGGCCTCCCCATGCGTAAGACAGGAGTAATGTATTAAGTATCTACAGCTGTTATAAAGGCCAACATTTTCTAATGTTCAGTCATCAGTATTAGAACCTGCCTGAAGGCTTCAGATGAAACAAAGGGTTTCCTTTGAATCCTTATTCTAATACTTAATAGTTAATAAATTTAGAAGCATTGGGATAGGGGCTCAGGGGGATAGTTTCTTTTCCGGTGAGTTTCAGAGTGTGTCCCAGTAATCAGCCTCTGGATTTATGTTTATTATTCTAATTTATAAATCCAGATCCATAAATACGTTCAGATTTGCATTATATCACTTATTTTATAGGTTCGATAACTTGAAAATGTTTTGTTTAGCAATGCAAGTGACAGAAAAAGCACATCTTTCAAGAAATCAGTAAAATCCATCTTAACCAGATATATTGGTATGCTTTTACATGAGCTTTTCATGCAGTTGTAATAATTTTTCAAAATTACTTCAGAATTATATTTCTAATCAAGACATAATATTTCTCTGGGATGTTATAAATGTTTTCTATCTGCTTAGCAGAAGTATTTGATGTTGGATAAAGACTAAAATACTATGGCGTTATATGTGTGTTTGTGTTAGCTTTACATATGAGAAAAGTGTTGTAAACTGAGGTAAAAATGTCATAAAATAGAGAAGAGCAAAGAAATTGTAATAAAAAATTTGAAGTGCCATCATCCAAGGGTAACTCTCAACCCAGGATAACCATTTAGTAGGAGTATATACACCTTCATTCTATCATTCTCTCAGTTTTTTTCATACTTTATTTTTTACAGTTACAGTCATGCTATAGTATTATTTTGTAACCTGCCATACCACTTAATTATTACAAATTTTTTTAATCTATAAATTATCTTCTTCAATATGTACTATGATTATTTAAATTATTTTCTGTTTAGAATATTTATTTCCTTTATTTTTATTTATTTAATCTTTTGCTATTTTTAATGATGCTGTAGTGAAGAATTGCTTTGTGTTAATCCTTTTATAATCTGATTGTCTGCTTACGTTAGATTCCTAAAAATAAGATGAATTTAAGATTTATGAATTTAAGATTATGATCCTATGTCAGGCATTTTATACATATTGCTAGATTAAAACATAAACATTTTAAGGTATATTTACACTAAAATTTATCCAACTTTGTTTTGTTTTTAAGAGTACAAAGATGGTGATCTCTCATCTTGGATCAACAGGGAGAGATTTCAGAATTATCTTACTATGGATGGCTTCCTCTTATATGAACTTGGAGACACCGGTAACAAGCATATATACATCTCTCCATCACTACAGAATTTTTCCTTATTGATTACTTAAATCTGATTCTGTGGGAAATAAATTTTAAGCTCTATTTCATAGTTTTATTCCTTCCTTTAAACCTGAATGCCAGTTCTCCTTTATGAGGATACAGATTAACATTACCAAAAAATGTACCTTTGTATGTGGATCATAGATTAACTAGAGAGGGTTTCCTAATAGAACTGATAGTGACAGGGAGAACAGGGCCTGAATAACAAGGAAATGAGAAAAGTAACCAGGACTGTACTCAGGAGGCTGGTTTTGTAATAGGAGTCGGAATACAGCTCATCACAACCTTGTAAGGCCTGCTTTTACTTGTGAGGAAGATATGGGCATCAAACTGGCGTGGTTTCTCAAAGTGACATGATTGAAAATGACAGGCAAAGCAAATATAAACGTATATGCAAAAATGAAAGCTATAAGAAGCTAACTGTATGGTCTCAAATAGATGCAAACTACAAAAATTATAAGAAGCTAACCATGTAAGTTTTAGGAGGGAGTGTTGTGTATATTTTTAATGAATTACAAATGAGAAATAAATCATGAATACTGGGCCACGTTTGTTTCCATTCACAACTTTATGATAAATAGGATGGAAGTATAGTTGTAGATTAAAAGAATGAGAAAACTTTACTCAAGTCTCAGTTTTTTTATATGAGAAGTAATGGGCATAGAGTTTCTTCTTCATGATTTCCTGATCTTGAATCTGATTAAGAATACAGATCAGAAATGTTTGAACATGTCCTCCTGTCACTGTAACTCTTGGGATACTTGTTCTGGTTCCTGAGCCTGCTTTTTGTGTGCTGTGTCTGGTGATGTTTCTGCCTATGCTTCTCCTTGCAGAGGGAGGCGTGCATTAGCCAAGTGTTAGAAGTTGACATAGAGACTGTCAGAGTGTGGGTTTATCTTCTGATTCTTTCAGGCCCATGTGAAGGTTAAAGGGGAAAAATGTAGGAATTCAATAGTTTAGCTTTCAGTGCAGTAATCCTAGCAGACAGCATGACCTCGAGGTAATTAAAATAGGCAGCCTGGCTCTATTCAGACAGTTTCTTCTCCCGGATTAATTTGGAAAGAAGTTGGAAGAAAGAAGTGTTCCTTTTGTGTGTCCAACATAATTCCCTTTGTTAGTATCAGCCGTGCCCCTGCTTGTTGTCCCACCTGGCCACTTACCATACAAGCAACACAGTGGTCTCGTGGCTCTCAGGGGCTTCAGACACTTAGTGTCTTTCTCAGCAGTTCTGGTGACCTCAGGTTCCTGCCTCTTTAGACTCCTGCCTGAATCCCCAGTCTCGTTCCACTCCAGTCTTTCCCCATCCTCTCCCTTCTCCAGCCACACTGACTGTTCAGTTTCTTCAAAAGGCCATACACCGTGCATCAGAACACCTTTCTATATTCTCTTTTCTTTGCCTGGAAATGTGTAATTTATATTCATCTGTCAAACTCAGACCAAATATTGCATCTTAGGAAAATCTTTCACTGAGCCCCTCAAACTACATTAGTGTACTCTGTACTACTGTTTTGTAATACCACGTTCCTTTCCTTCAGAACTCTCCTGATTGTTAACCGTACATCTGTTGGTGTGATTATCTTCCCCACTAGCCTGTGCTTTCCCCAAGTGCAGAGCTGTGTTGCGTGTGCTCATCATTGTGTGCTTGGGAACTAGCCCTGTGCTGGGTACGTTGCTTGTGCTCAATAATTTTGAAATTAACACACGAGAAACTGCCTGTGTTGGCCTGTGGGAAGACGCTCTGCGTGTTATAGGCATTTTGACAAAAGCTCATGAAGCACTTGAAACTTAAAGAAGCACAATAAAAACCAAACCCTGAAAAGAAATGAAATAATATTTCTAGAGGGGAATAATCATTGTGAACTAATGTTTTCAGTTGCAGGTTAAAAGGAGAGTCAAGATTGTCTAGAATTTGAAGATGTGTTTGAGCAGTATGGAATTAGGGAGGAAGCATTAAGATGTGGGGATGATACGGAAAGATTGTTAATTCAGTCCTACATTTGTATACCTGCTCTGAGCCAGACACTATCCCAGTATTTGTGTATGTCATCTCATCCAACTCTCCCAATAACTTTGAAATAGATACTAGTTTCTAAAATAAGTTGGTTTACTGAGGTGAAGTCACGTAGCTAATAAATGATGGTGATTCTCGGTTGTTCTGCCAGGCCTAGAACATCATAGACACTGCTGGAGTGCCCCTCCACGTCATGCTGCCTTCCTGGAGGATTTCAGAGATGAATATGATTTATGTTCTATTTAGGGTTAAGTAAATTGGAGTCAATTTTATATTGTGTATTGTTCCTGGCAAGTAGTAACCCATGGTACCAAGAGGCATAGCAATGTAAAAATCATTTTCCTGTTCTTATAATGCCATCCTTTTAGAGCTAAGGTAATTAATAGTGAATTTCTTTTGTCAACTTATTCCTTATGGTTTTAGCTTTTGACAAAATACTTATTTTAGTCAGTTTATGAGTTGTGTGAAAAAAATACAATTTGAGTATATGAATTGTTAAGTATTTACTGTTATTTACATTTTGGAGATGGGAAGTAGGAGGGAACTTATCACTTGGATTCACGTAATTCACTTATTCAGTCTACTAAGCATAGCATGTAGGATAATAGGAATTAAATTCTAGAAACATCGTTTGCTACTTCTCTCTTCACAGCTACAGTAATAATTGAAAAGCTTGTATTAACGAGGGTTATTGAATCTAGACCTGTCCTTAATTTCAGGGAAGCTTGTGGCCATTGCAGTTATTGATGAGAAAAACACATCAATGGAACACACCAGGTATGGTGCCTTGAACTAGTTTTAAGCTTCAAATATCATCTAATTCAGACTGTAGATGGCTTCAGATAAACGTGATATAGTATCCTACTTTTCCTGCAGTATTAGATAGGGCAGCAGATATTGTAATTGAATAATTATATTTTCAAGTGAAGAGATGAAGTTTTCATGCGTTTGTTCTTCCACAGATTGAAGTCAATTATTCAGGAAGTTGCTAGAGATTACAGAGACCAGTTCCACAGGTAGGTGCTTGCTTTCTGGAAGATTCCTTTATCTTTATGTTTTGTAATATAGTAAAGCAAAAGAAATAGTATTTCATACTTCTAAAGGTGAATAAAGGACCTGAAGTGAATTACAGCATGTTGCGTTTCAGTATGAATTGTCTGGACTTGAAATTTGGTGATAAATGTCCTATAAGTAAAAAAATATATATATTTTTTCTTTATAATTTGTATCATACCTGCTTCTTGATAGGATTTGGGATAATTTGTCGTAAGAAAATGTGCACATACACATTTGAGATAAAGTTAAATGAGCAATCACAAGTCAGATATGGACTGATGATGATTGTAATAGGAACTCAAAGAATAACAGAATGTAAAAAATAAGTGATTTTTTTGGTGTGTGCTACATTATTCTGTTTGTTGTTGCCATAAGACAATCAGTATAAATTTGTTATTTAATTATTATTCCATTTTTATTGAGTCTTCTAATGATGTATCAGTGATAGATGTTTATATGTCTTCTGTTACATAGTATGAGCATCTTCTGATTACTCCCTTTTTAGAGTAAATGGGTAATTTTTCTTAAAATATTTTAGTTAGAAAAGCTTATATTGGCCTGCATTTTGAGTATATGTAGACAAAGTAGAAATGTCTTAGAATTTTCTTAAATCTACTCACGTGTATTTGTATCTCAAAAGCCAGTAGAATGCACAGTTCTTTTCTACATTTATTGTATGTGATGTATATGTTAAATGTTTACAGTGTTTACATGCTTACCAAGCCCTAAAGTTCAGTTCTTTGTATTTACTTCTTTTTTGTTGTTTTTTTTGGTTGTTGTTGTTGGTTAGGGATTTTCAGTTTGGCCATATGGATGGAAATGACTATATAAATACCTTGCTGATGGAGTAAGTAAAGTCCTGAATGATTAAATGATTTTGCTATCAATTTTTAAATTTCTGTTTCTGAGAGATAGAAGGACTAATAGCTTAAAAAGCAAACCTTTGGTATATGCTGATGCAGATATTCTCCCATTAAATATTTTACTTTAGCTTTTAAATCTATATTTGAAACCTGCTGAACTTTAATATTGCTCTATACTAAAAAAAAATTCTCTCTCAATTCAGTGTTAATAACTTATAGTATTTTGAAAAGATATCATTCAAAAACTTGTAAATTTTGTAGTTTCTGTTTAATGTGCACTTTAAGTTCAATTTCAGTGAATAAATGTAACTTAAGTAGAAAATTTTTAGCTTTCAAGAATTAGTTCCTATTCTAGAAGAATTTGATTTAACAGACGGAAATAACTTTATAGGAAAAATACACAATTTTAAAATAGTTTAATCGATTATGTTTATGATGTAAAGATCTGATTTATCACTTCAGAAAGTTGATGTTAGAAAACATTTACCATACCTAAACTGAGTTAATAATTTCAAATAAGAACCCACTCTATGCAGTGGACATTTAGTGTGTACTTACTCTACGTTATACATTGTGTTTGGCACTGTTCATGCAAAAAATGAGTAAATTAGAGTCCCTGTCTTCAAATGCTGATAGTCTGCTGGGTAAGACAACATGATGATTACAGAACTGTGTGGAAAGGTCTGAGTAGTAGAAAACTCTGGAGACATAGAACCTCCCACCCTTATCCCAGTGCACACTAAGGTGGAAGGGCTCAGAAAATGCTTGCCAGAGGAGGCAGTAATTAAGAGAAGTTCTAAAGAATGAGAAGTTAACTGAATGAAGAATGCAGAGAGGTTATTTCAGGCTGAGCATAACAGCAAACACAAGAGGTGGTGGGACAGTGGGGCTTAGGAGAGTGGAGCTTTAAAATAGCCCCTGATGAGAAGGTGGGGAAGGCTGACTAGAGACAGATGAACATGCCCAGCAGCATTTAGGGCCCAGTTAAAATTAGCTACAGTATGCGGTGTTTTGGTCTCTAGCTTTACTTAGTAGCATAGGTGTAGCAAATGCCTTCTTTTCATTGTTGGAGTGTATTAGGTTAAATGAGTGTCTTCCATTCTTCAAGTAAGAACACTGGGGAAATAAAAACAAAACTTACAAACCCAAAGTAACATTCATAATTTTCAGTGAAAAGCCTGAAATTATAAAGTAGCATTCCTTTATTCGTCTATATTCAATATTATCCCTCTTATTCCAATAAGAATGAGAGGATTTACCAAAGATATAAAGTACCAGATGTAATATATAATGAAAAAATCAAGACAAAGCACAATAAAATAAAGGATTTATACAATTATTAAAGGTACTTAAAAATTTTTAATACTCAAAACAAAGTGGAAAAACATTATTTATACATTTCTCATTGCCTATAAAATAACTTGCTTATAGAAGTATGGTTGACCTTGTAGAAACCTAAGAGAAATTGCTATGCTATATAATCTCATAAAGGGTGACACTCTATCATAGACGTGTGTTTTTAGTAGGATGTTTACAGTTTATATAGTAGGGACTTTGATACAGTCATTTCTTATAATGTCCTTCAAGACAAGCCATATAGTGATTCAGTAAAACATTGTTTGCAAGAGGGCAAAGCAATTTGGGTCCAATAAACAAATCTTTGATTCAGGATAACATTCAAAATACCTGGAGATGGATGGACATTCCTGAACTTGTATTATTTCTATTGTGTGTTGTGAGATAGAAATTCTGAGCTTCACTTATGGTCAGCGAACAACAATAATCTCTACCATCAACCCCTTATTGTTTTGGGGTTTTTTTAAATTAATATTTTGTTTTTGCTTTTTTTTGAAAGAAGAGAGAAGGCACATAATGATGGTTATATAATAATAATTGAAAGTCCTTATTGAGCACTTACCCTGTGACCAACACTGGACTAAGTGGTCAATGTGTATTTTCTAACTTTTATAGTAACTCAATAAGGTGTAAGTACTATTATTATCTCCATTTTATATAGATGAGGAAATTGAAATTTCTTAGAAGAAACTCAAGGAAGTTAAGTAATATGCCAAAGGATGCCCAACAAGTAAGTTAAAGAGATCCAGTCCTCAAATCCAGATCTCTCTTACTCCAAAAGCTCTTAACTACTATAACATTAATATTCACAGATAAATTCATGGAATTTATTGGTATTAATGCCTAAAATGTTTTTAACTTAAGGCAAATACATGATATTATATAAGATAATTATATTGCAGCATTCATATTTTTCTTACTTTTTCTCAAGATGAGGAGTGCTATCAGACCTTTGGTCTAGTAAATTATTTTGTATTGGGTTTTTGTGAGTATAATTAAGAGGGAATACGATGAGATGTTATTTTCCCTCATTATTCAAATTGAATTATTTCAAAACAAATAGTTTCTAGTTTAACTGTGTATTTAACTTTTTCATTAGATATATTTTTATAGTAAGGCCGGGTTCTAATCTATTCTATAAAAATAGAATTTTTTTGCTACTCATGCATTATGAAAACTAATAACTAAACTGCTATAAATCAAAAAGTGCCTATTGTGTTTTTATGAACAAGAATGAAGCTAAGATTTTTTTTTATATTATACAGTTAACTACTGCCTAATTGTAATACTGGATAGTAAACAACCCTGATACCTAGCCGCGTAAAACAGTAATCATTTATTCTCTCTCACTTCACTTGTCTGGGTTTGGCTGACCTTGGCTGGGCACAGCTCACCGTGGCTCCAAACTGCCAGTTAGGTTCAGGTCTACTCTGCAGGTCTTCCATGTTCTTGACCCTGGAAGGATATTTTCCTGAGGGATATTCTTTGCAAAGCAATTGCAGAAGCACAAAAAGGCAAGCCCAGCCATGCTTCTGTCAAACCTCTGCTTCTGTCACTTCTGTTACCTTCCTGTTGACCAAGTCACACAGCTGAGCCCAACATTAGAGGTCAGATGAGCACGGTTTGCCTCGATGGGGAAAGGGTGTGGCATGGGGACAGAGAGAGAATTATGAGCAATGAAGCAATCTACCGGACTCAGTTACTTATGTATGTAATATAGTGGTATAAATTGTTTCTGTTGTCGAGTTTTGTGCTTTTGCACAATACTTTCATATAGACATACAAATAACCATAAACTGATGTGTAGGGGACATACGGAATTAAGCACCCTCCTTTTATGATTATGCAAAAACCTATACTTGAAAGAAAAAAAATGTATTTCAATTAAATGACACATATTAGTGATATAGTTTTCCATCTGCAGACTGAGTTCTGTCTGGTATATCACTGAATCACTTCCTGAGGAGGGGGTGGAGTGTATGGGGGTAGTGGGAGTTCAGAGAATTTGGAATAGTACTTACTGAACGTGTATTATGTATAAAGTACTGTGCTGAATATTTAATTTCAATTTCTCATTTAATTTTTATAATAAGATAAGTACCCTCACCCTACCCACCTTTTATTCATTTATAAATGAAAAACATTAGGCTTAAAAAACTAGATTGTGGGAAAGCCCCAGATCTGAACACAGTAGTGTGACTCCAGAGACCATGCTCTTCCCTGTCTAGTCTCCTGAGCGCCATTTTACTGGGGCGTGTGTGATTAACAGTGATGTATTTAAAATAAATCTGTGGCAAGGAATAATATAGCCCAGAAATTGATACTTCATATATAATAATTTTTATCCTTAAGTTTAATTGTGAATACTCAGCTGTCTGATATTTATAATTATAGTTACTTAGATATAATATAAATATCAAAATATTTATCTCTGTGTTTAATGTGTATTTTGATTTGTTTTCCTATCATCAGTGAGTTGAAAGTCCCGACTGTGGTTGTACTGAATACTTCAAACCAACAGTACTTTTTACTAGATAGACAGATTAAGAATGCCGAAGACATGGTCCAGTTTATCAATAACATTTTGGATGGCACAGTAAAAGTAAGTTGTTCACTTCCATTTCAAAGGGGTGACGGGAGGAGGTAGAGGAGAAGCGAGTTCTTTTCTTCTGATTCTGGAAGCATGGCCATCTCCTGGGGTGGGGGGGCAGGACCTCGGTTCCTTGCTTCTCTCACGTTATAGGCAGAATCACGTTCTCCAGGGCGTGGAAGGTTCTTTTGTGGCAGAGCTGCTAATGGTGGAAATGTCCCTTTAAGAGTTATTTGGGGTTCATTTGGAGCTGTTACAGTTATTGGGAGGTGCTCTTGGCATTTAGGGTCAAGGGACTAAGGATGCTAAGAGGTCTGCAGTGTGCAGAGCTGTCCTGACAGTGAACTTCCCTGGCTCTTAGGACTTTTCTGGGTTCAGTAGTACAACTGGATGAAGTTATTCAGATTGGTTTTCTAAGAAAACCTGTGAATGAGACCATGTTTTTTTTAAGAGATAAGGATTTGAATTGAGAATCAGAGCCCCAGTGGAGAGTTCCAAATATAATCCTATAAAGTATTTCTCAGAAATAATGAATGGGTAGTTTTAACTTTGTTTTTTTCTGTAAATCTTATTGCCATGTTTTTCACACTGTGGTTTGCAACCCATATTAGAGGATCATGAAATCATTTCAGCAGGTTGTGACCAGCAGGCATCTGACTTCAGTAGACTAGACTAAATACAAAAGAAAACAGACTTCTATGCTTTCATGAAGTTTATTATTTTGTGAGACTTCTGTTTCAGCTTTACACGAACTTTATTTGAAAGTTGGCTCACAGGGTAACAAGTATTTCTTCTTTGGAAACACTCTTAATCGTGTAGTAGGAATTTTATATTTATGAAAATAACACTTGTTGAAATGACACACACCTGTAAGAGTGAGACCACCTCTATTTGTAAGTTAGTGAAACCCAACTCAGACTGTTTAACAGCAGATCTTACTGGCTCATATAGTTTGGAAATTCAAGGAATGAGCCAAATTCAGGGATGGCTGAAAGTGGGATTTGATTGATCTTTCATCAGGAATTTTTCTCTCTTTGTCTTTCAACACTTTTTTCTTTTGATCTTCATTCTCAGGGACTCTCCCTGCACAATAGCAAAGCTGTCCTGCAGCAACTTTAGTTTAACAACCTCAGCTAAACTCAGAAATGGGGCAGACCTGGACTCGGGGTGGGTCAGCCTGGCCAAGCTGCTTGGATTATAAATAGGGAGGATGGATTCTTCAGAGGAGAATCAGAGAGCATCACGCAGGAAAGCAGAAGGAAGGTGGGAGGGACAGAAAAAATACAGTTACTACATTGCTCTTCCAAGTGCTTTATGTAATCTTTTTTAGTCAACCCTTGACCTGCAATTGTAGGATTATGTAACAGAAGAGTGAATAGTACTGAAATAACAATTTCATTGTTTTTTCTTGTTAAATTTAAGGCCCAAGGAGGTGATAGCATTTTGCAGAGATTGAAAAGAATAGTATTTGATGCCAAATCTACTATTGTGGTAAGTTGTGACAGTTTGTTTAGTGTTATTGATAACTGAGCATATATTCTTCATGTCTATGGTAAAATCTGGAATTTCAAAGGATAGTAAAAATACATCTTTTTAATTAAATAAAAACTACTCCATATTTACGTTAAGAAAATATATTCGTCAGGTGGAAATTTCAGTTCCTCTAGTTACTCATTTCTGTGTGATAGGTGAGTTAACTGGAATTCAGAATCAGCTAACTTGATAGCATGACTTAAAGTGTTTTTCAGTCTCATTCCTCCTTCTGCCCTTTTCAGTCCGTGAATCTGCATCCTTCTTGCTTAGAACTCTAAGAAATCTTTCTTACGATCCCAGCTTTAACTCTCAATCAGCTTGACAGCAGAGGCATTCCTAAATTTGAGCCTTAAACTTAGTTCTAGTTGTCTATCTTGAGCTACTCCATGGGTATTTTTATCCATTATGGCCAAAAACAGTTATTGAAATAGAGCTAACCTTCTTCTGTTGGTGAGAAATAAATTCTAATAATCTTTGACTTATGCCCAGCACCCTTCAATTCATCAGCGACCTTTCTTTTTTTTCCTCTTGCCACCAACATGGATTGGCCCTTATCACATTGTGCCTGTCTGCTACTCTGGCTTCCACTTGGTTTCCTCACTTCCTCTTGCCCTGTCTCCAATCCATTCCGTACACCACTACACAATTAATATTACTGAAATCATCGTTTGATCATTTCCCTTCCCTTTTCCAGCGATGCTCATCAGAGTACTCTCTCTGTCTCAAGTATATTCTCCTCCTTAGTCTGAATACTTTGTTAAGCTTCCCTGGTACTTCTTACTCATGCTCACACTGTACCTTGGCCTGCCTCATGCTTACTCATGCTTAAATTTTCGCCTCAAAACACCTTTATTCTGTGAAGCCTTCTTCCGTTATCTCGATCCAAAGTGTCCTCGCTCTCCCCTGAACTTGTGTATCTATTCTCAAGAATTACAGTCACAACTCAGAGGATATATTACAGTTGAGAACCTGTTCAGTAAAATTGCTTTTACTTTTCTGGGAGCTGAGGAGACAGTATATAATAAACTGAGGGAAATTATTAACTTAATCTGGCTTTACTACTAACCAGATAAGTAAAAAATATTAAAAATATGTGAAGAGAATATGTATACACCTTCTTTATGGTAAATAACCAGCCTTCTCAGTGAGCACGTTGCTGTAGCCCAGGATACAACTCTAAAGCTCTTGGACACACAGAAGCTGTCTCAAAGAGAGCTTTGTGGATAATGTGAGAAAATGAAATATCTTTAGAACAGGTTATAGAGTATTTGCTGCTGTTAGCTGGTTACACACACACACACACACACACGCACACACACACACACATAAAATTTCTTTCAGTGTCTTTAACATGGTAGTCACTGCAGAAATATTGACACTGATTGATTGCACTAAAAGCAAGTTGGATGGCAGCAAGAGGAAGAAATCTGTAGTGGTTTTAAATTCATTCAAGCTTTTTATATCAGAATACATCTGAGGGGAACTGAGTTGTGATTATCTTTCCACAGTCTGTATTCAAGAGTTCTCCACTTATGGGCTGCTTTCTCTTTGGCCTGCCACTGGGTGTCATCAGTATCATGTGTTATGGAATCTACACAGCTGACGCAGATGGAGGGTATATAGAAGTGTCCAAAAGTGAAATTGAAAGCCAAGAACTGATAGAAGAGAGCAAAGAACCAGAGGAGCCAAGGAGTGGAGACTCGCCAGTGCCTGCAGTGCAAGGACCCAAAGATGTATTAGAAAAGAAGAAAGACTGAGACTCACTAGTATAAAATATTTGAGAGGATTTCAAATTATGGAAGAGTCTATTTATTGAATTTAGACATTTAATCATCATCTTTACAGAAGAGAACATGTTATTTGTATTTTGCTAATCTCAACTGCATGGATTAAAGTAGTCCTTCCACAAATGGGGAGATGTTTGGAGCAAAGAGATGAAATGTTTGTGTGAAGCAAGCAAAATCAAAACACTCCATCAAAGTTTACCTTTAGATGTTATAACAGATCAGTTCCATTTGCATGTTTCTCTATCTGAGTATTCTGTGACAAAATTAAGGTTCTTGGACAGAATATTTAAATTGGTCAGTCAGGTGGAAGAGACATGTTTGATAGAGAAAAATAATACCTCCCCCTCCTACCATCCATTCTCCTCATATATTTTTGAATAAGATTTATATGGACAAAATTAAGTCTTTAAAATTTAGACACTTTAAGGAGAACTAATAACTTTTTCCACGGATCAGATTAAGATTATGAGATTAAAATTAATTTGGTTTTGTATAGCATAGCGATTTTATTTTGTTAATTATTATTTTTAAAGGAGAGGAAACGTTACTTTTTAACTTTATACTCAGTTACATTATAGAATTTTCATATGGGCCTAGATAGTGGGGAAAAAATAGTCTTTAATCTTGACAACATAAACAGGATTTACTCGGAGCAGTGACTTCAGACCAGCCCCGGACGCTGTTGGCGGATGTCTCAGTGGTCACTGCAGGAAGGGGATGGTCTCTGTCACTCCTGCCCTGCTTTAGCCAGACAGCTTCCTTTTTTTCCTCTGTATTTTATATATTGGGATTTCTTCTAAAAATTTCCTTTGATAAAAAGCTCCTGCTGCTTTTTAAAAGGTAATATATATCATATTTTTATGTTTCTTATATGGTAACATCTAATATGTGTGTATGTGTGTATATGTATATACACATGTGTACATATGTGTAAAATTTTTTGACATTTGTTATGTAATATTTTGGGCATGTCTGTGTTCATAATGAGTAATAAGTGACATAATCAGCCTGTCAACTAAATTCACGTCCAGTGGTGAAAGATCTGCTGGTTACCTTCTCCATCCCCTCAGTTCTGTCAGACATTTGAGCCAGTGACCTTTCATCTTCTCTTCATACTGAAATAACAGGAATTCTATCCCATGTAATGTATGAAGATTGGTATTTTTTTAAATTAATAATATATGTTTATTGTAGATTATTTTTTAAGCCTTCATTTTAGCTAAATTTAGGATTTTTAAGTGACTTTTATTTGGGTGATTATTCATTGAGTTATTGAGTTATCCAATATAAAGGATTTTATTAAACATTTACAAATGTTTAGTCACTTTAAAAATAGGTAATTCATGGTCCTGATACTGAGTTGTTAAGGGCTTTGGTCCCCAAGGGCAGCCTTTGGTTATTTCTGGTGCCAGGCTGATCACAGCTAAACTGAAACTCTTGTATCCTAAGTGCTACGGAGTTATAGTAATGGTTTTATTGTATCCCTGTACTCTCTTAGTGTATGATATTTGGCACCCATTATTATTTTTAATCATGAAGCACTATGCCGTCACAGGGAATTTCAGGAGATGCTAGAATGAAGTGTTCTTAGATGGAATTGGAGATAAATGCTGTTACTGTAACAAGTAGATTCCTCTCCAGAGTGATGAGGGTTCTTTTGGAAGATAGATATTAGTGCCCCCAGTGATCAACGGGAGGAAATGGTGGTAGAAAATGTCATTGCTTTTTTCTTCATGTTTATCACTATCAGATGTCCGTCATCTGCATGTTTCTGTCTTCTAACAAGCATCGCCTGTAAATGAAAGACCTCAAGAGGGGGAAAAAAGAGTGTAACTCAGTATGTGTCGACACACAAAGTCCAGAGACCTTTTATTCTGAGATTTTATTGTCTGTAAACTAATGCCTACGTCTCTGTTATCTTTTTCACAACTCTATACTGTTGCCCCGTATTCTCTTTAGGTTTTCAATGGAAAACAAAATGCGTAGATGGGTTATAAGTGAATAATTTTATTTCTTCCTTTTTATATTAAAGTTTTGCTTTTTACTTGTCTCTACTTTAGGATATTGTCAGACTCCTCACAAAACAAATTTAAAATTTTTGCTCACTACTATATTTTAACCTTCAATGTGATATCAGAGCTTACTAGGAATGTTCTTTTCATTTCGGGGAAAATTAGTTCAGAGTAAAGGGAGATTTCTTAATGAATCTAATAGAAGAACATCGATGTCATCCTAATTCAATGATGAATCTTAGTATGATTATGTATCAATAGGGGAATATCCTTCATGACTTGGAATTTTGCTTTCTCTTTCAGTTGCGATAAAAGTTCTATTTCTAACTACTAAAATTCAAAGTCCTAGATGCTTGCTGTTGCTGAATCTGGTGCTCAGATAACATTTAAAGATATTTTAAAGAGAGAAAGTACATGTTTTTGTCAAGCTGTGCACACCCCATTATAGCTTGCAATCGTTTTTGTTTGTTTCATTCTATACAGTAATATTTCTGTAGCTACTGCTGTCTGAAACTTAGTTGAGATGAATCAGACCTGGAATTTTCGTTTTCTTCTTCATACGTAATACTCCTGGTATCTGATTTAGCCAAATGTCTAGAGGTTGAAGGAAGGGTCTATATGACTAGTTAAAAAATTAGCTCTATTTTTTTTGTTTAGGGGTTTTGATGGTAGCTGTTTTGTTTCAGGGCTTTTTGGTTTGGATTTTGCGAAAAGTAAATAGTTTCATCATTGATTCATGTGATATGGAGGTAGGATAGGGAAAAATGACTCAGCTATTCTTACACAGAAATTGTTCAAATAAACCAGTGTGGGATGTTAAGATTATCAATTAATTGGTGAGATTAGGTTTGCCATTTTATTTTTATAAATATATATTTTTTCTGAATGTGTCTGAGTTTAAGAGTGGGCGAAAAAATAATTTTCTACTTTGGACTATATAAAGATTTTTGAACGTCTGTATTACTAACTCGTTGAATTCATGATACCCTGCCTTACGGCACCAATTGTAAACCTTTGTTTTTCTAAAATAAATTAATTGAAAAACATATGTGATCATTTATTATTTCTACTATTTATCTTTTGGTTTTTTTCAGACATGAGTAGTTCTCTGTGCAAGCAAAGAGGAGGGCTAAGACTGATCTTTCACATAGCATTTTTGCATTTTATTAAATTGTAAGTTATTCATAATTATAGAAACATAGAATTTTAGAGTTGAAACAGACCTGAGGGAGATCAGATTGTAATCTAATCCTCTTATAGATGAAGAACCTGATATTCATAGGTTTGATGTATTTTATATTTGTAAAACCTGATCATTTTTAAATATTAAGTACAGAGTTTAAAGTTAGAGTAATTGGATTGAGTCCATGATCAATGGCTAAATTGTGATCTTGGACACAAACACCCCTCACTTTCATTGTCAGTGAAATGGGAATCTAAAGCCTCAAGATTTCCTTTCTTAAAATAGCATCAAATGGGGAGAGTATATTATGAAAAACATGTTAAATTTTTAATACTTTATATTTCATACTTTA
Source organism: Tapirus indicus (assembly GCA_031878705.1). Taxonomy (NCBI): domain Eukaryota; kingdom Metazoa; phylum Chordata; class Mammalia; order Perissodactyla; family Tapiridae; genus Tapirus; species Tapirus indicus. The sequence continues at coordinate 9,793,592 of CM062917.1, forward strand.
CCATGGGCATATATTTTAATGAGAATCTTGGCATCACTGACTTCATCACCATGTCACCAATGGATTTATGTCACAGTGGTTTTCTTCCACTTGTTTGCTATACTACAGTTTCTCAACATAAGTTTGATGCTATCACTAGAAATTCTATACCAAACCATAAGAACCCAGTCAAAAATACAATAAATGATTAGATTTTAATGACTGGTACAACGACATTTAATATTTTGAGATTGTATGTACAAAAATAATCTGTGTAACTAATTAGTCTGTGTTAAAGTCCTTTGTATTCTTTTTATTCTTAAACTGATTTTTAAGAAACTTTGTAAGATTCTGATTTGGCATTATTGAGATTTCAAAATCATATGACTTCTCCAAACAATATTTTATTGTTCTAAATCAAATAATTGAGAGAGTGACTTAAAATAATCTGAAAGATTTTTGTAAGGTAAAAGGTGACTCCCTTTTTTACAAGGGATAATTCTCGAAGGAGTAAAGGAATTGACAAAATTCACTTTATATTTGGACATAGGTTAATTCGCATTTTTCATGAAAGACTAGGTGGCTTAGTTTCCAAGATTATATACATTTCTTGCACTCAAATTACCACCCTCAGTTCAATCTATTCTTCTCAGTTGTTTTTGTACTATAATTTCAAATTCTGAATTCCTAGCCGTCAAAGTAATGAGTTTTTCTCTAGGGTTCTTGTAAATACATAGAGTCATTCTAATATTGGTGTGTGAAGCATAACAGTAATTTTCAAGGGGCCAAACAACCTCTAGAAGGATATACCAGGAACATTTTTTTTCCAAACAGATCCACAGTTAGTTATGAAATTATGAAGTATTCCTCAGATACATTATGGAGGGAAAGTTGTTGATGATTGATTTTTAAGATTTATAGTAAGTATTGTTCAAAAGAGCCCTTGAAGATACACTCCGGTTGAGATCTGAGTAGAATCACTTAAAACTTACATAAAAGTGAATAAATCACTTTACTGCCCTTACTCTATCTTGTTGGCTGAAGTCAAAATGGGATGGAGAGGGGTCAGTGACTTGTCCCCCCATTCTCTTCCCAGCAGTGAAGTTGGAACCTTAAAGAATTGATGATGTTGTCATGTATGTGCATAAAAAGGCTGAAGTTTTAAGAGATTTGGTTGAAAAATGTCAGGATGATAGGTGTGTTGGCCACTCCCTGTGATCTTCAGGAAGGTCCTTACAAGAGACAGCATGGGAAAACAGGAAGGGAGCATCCAGCTTTGCTAAGAGAGGCTTCTGCCTGGAGCCAACAGTACAACATGATGGGGGGTGGGGGGGATAGCCATTTTCCTTTTTTACTTGGAAAAAACAAATTCCTTGCTCCAAGCTTGATTTAATTTAAGGTTCACTCTCACATATAGCCATGGGGAACAATACGTAAATGAGAGTCTCCTGACTGCATAACTCACTCTACTGCCAAGTGACGATCTCCTAGCTAGCTATCTGGTAAAGTATGATATTTCTAGGAAGTAGTAGCTGATGTGTGTTGTTTTTTAATCTAAATTTCTGTGGGAAAAAGGATTTCAACAAATGGTGCTGAATCAATTGGCAATCCCTATGGGAAAAAGAAAATGACTGTTGATCCCTAACACCATGCACAAAAATTGATTCAGAATGGATCATAGACCTAAATATGGAAAATAAAACTAAATTTTCTTGAAAATAATCATGACCATTAGCATAGAACAATTGCTTAAAGAGGACACAAATAGCACAACTAAACATGAAAAAAGTATCAATTGGATTTTATTAAAATTAATTTTTGTTTAGGTGCCAGCCTGGTGGCATAGTGGTTAAGTTCATGCGGTCTGCTTCTGCAGCCTGGGTTTGCAGGTTTGGATCCCGGGTGCAGACCAACACACCACTTGTCAAGCGTTGTTTGTGGCAGCATCCCATATAAAGTAGAAGATGGGCATGGATGTTAGCCCAGGGCTAGTCTTCCTCAGCAAAAAAAAAGAATTTTTGTTTACCAAAAAACACCATTAGAGAATGAAAAGGGAAAGATATTCATAATACTTACATCTACCAAAGGACTTGTATCCAGAATATATAAAGAACACTTGCAAATCAACAAGGAAGAGACAACCCAGTGTAAACAATGAGCAGATGACATGAATAAGAACTTTACAAAAGAGAATATCCAAATGGTCAATAACCCTCTTAACAGGTGCTCAACATCATTACTCATTCAGTCTCTCGATTTTAAAAACCTTTGCGTGGACAGCTCACAGATTTGTATCTCCAGCTTGAACTCCAGGTTTGAGTATCTGACTTGACATCTACACTTGGGTATTTAATAGGCAACTCAAACAACATATCCATAATACTTTGATTTTCCACCAAATATCTGCTTCTACTCAGTCTTTCTCATCTCAGTAAATGGTAACTTCATTATTTTACTTACTTAGGCCAAAAACCTTTCATCTATCTCTGACTTCTTTCCTTCAACACCTGTATCTAATCTGTGAGAAATTCCTATTAATGTCTTTAAAATATACTTAGACGCCAAACTTCACACCCCTCTCCAGGTTAGCATCCCGGTTCAGGCCGCTGTAACCCGTTAGCAGGCTTCTCAGCTTCCGCCAGTGCCTGACTGAGTCGACTCTCAAAAGAGCAGCTGAAGGAGCCTTCTTACACTGTAGGGCAGATCGTGGCATTTTCCTACTCAAAACATTCCGGTGGCTTCCTATCTTAGCATAATAGCCAAGGTCCTTACCATGGTCTGTGGTAACTGAAGTGTGTCCCCCAAAATTCCTATGTTGAATTTCTAACCCCCAGGACCTGAGAATGTGACCTTATTTGGAATTAGGTTTGTTGCAGATAGAATTGGTTAGCATGAGGTCATACTGGAGTAGGGTGGATCCTAATCCAATGTGACTGATGTCCTTAGAAAAAGGAGAAATTTGGAGATAGACACATACAGAGAGAATGTCATATGAAAATGAAGGCAGAGATTGGGGTGATGCTTCTACAAGCCAAGGAACGCCAAAGATCGCCAACAAACCACCCGAAGCCAGGAGAGGGGTCTGGAACAGATTCTCTCACACAGCACTTAGAAGAAACCAACCCTGCTGACACCTTGCTCTTGGACTTCTGGCCTCCAGAACTGTGAGACAATACATTTCTGTTATTTAAGCCACCTGGTTTGTGATACTTTGTTATGGCAGCCCTAGCGAACTGAAAGAGCCTCTGTAATGCTTTTTACAATCTCCCGGCTCGCGCTCATTACCATTTATATCTCCTCTCTGCCTCCCCACCCTCTCTTGCTCATTCCATTACAGCCAATGCCCACTTGCTGCGCACACCAAGCGCGTGCTCCTTACACTTGCCGTTCCCTCTGACTAGAAGAGTGTTCTCTGGGTATTCTCACGGCTCACTCCCTCCTAACTTTAGGTCACCTTATCATTAGCACCTTTATGTCCATTCTACATAAATTAGACCTCCTGGCCTCCAGTTCTCCCTAACCCCTTTACTCTGCTGCTTTATTTTTTATAAGCACTTCTTTGTAACATTATATATTAATTGTGTGCTCCCTTCTTCACCTCTCAAATACACACGAAATGTAAGCTCTGAATGATCAGAGACTATATATTTTTTTAGGCTATATTCCCAGTTCCTAAAACATGCTTGGCATGAAGTATGCATTCAATAAATATTTGTAGAATGAATGAATGTATAATTGAATAAATTGCATATACATAATGTATTTATCACTAGTGTGTTAAGAGTTGAAAGTTTCTGACTTTTAAAAAGTCAAAAGCATACATTTTATTTTAACTAAAGATTTTAAATGCATGTTCCAAAATGCTTTATGATTAAGCAATAAGAAAGATAAGTAATTAACATAAAAGAGTCATAAGCTTTGGAAATATTTTATGTTTTAATATAAAAGATTTTCACATTATTTAGCTTAGGATCTAAAATCTTAAGATCTATAAGTCTTTGAAAATAAGAATAGATTAGAGGTCAAGAACTATGGAAACTTTTAGATGATCAAATATTCTGCATCCCTTAAATACTATGGAAAAATAAATAGTGAGCTCCTTTGCAAATGTCTCTAAGATTGTTAGCCTTTGTGGTAATAATTACTGTATTTTAAGTCATGAGTTCTTAATCAGTAGTGGTTATCAGAATTATGAGAGCCTTGATCGCCTCAAATGATTTATAAAAATACACATATACCCTAGAAAATCTATCTGGTTGGTCTTGGATGAGCTTCTGCTTGAAGCCAGAACAAAGAAGAAAACCTTCCCCAGTTGATTTTGATGTGTACTCCAAGTTGTGAACCAAAGGTTAAATGATTATGAGGAGGGGTAAAAGTGTCAGTACCTTTGAGAGAAATACTTTTTGTGGTTTCTTTGTGAGCATTCAGGGGTCAAGTACAGTACAAGAGCACAATGTGCTTCAATAGCCCCTTCATGATCACTCTGCCTCGGCCCACACTGAGTAAACTTGCGGGCACCACAGTGACAGCTTGAAGAAATTGGTTTTTATTCTTGTAAACAAGAAAGTGGGTTATGTCCAGCTGGGATTATTTACTTTTTTCCTTCTACCATCCTTCCTCTGGAGATGAGCAATGGCTCAGTGGACTGAAATCAGCCTTTGCTGTTGGAGACGTGAGTGATGGGGGAGCACTTGTGAGGTGTGATCATTGAAGGTTCAAACTTTCTGGCTTCATCCTCATGAGTTATTTGTATAGAAAATGAAATTTAAAATACAAAAGTATATTCACAGTTTTGCTTCTTTCTTCTACACCATCTAATGTAAAACAAGATTTTATGTAACCAGTCCCAAATATAAAATGTGTACCAAGATGTCCACCTGGTAATGTAGGACAAAAGCCCAGAAGTATCTGAAGCACAGTTCTATAGGAGAACATTTCTGCTCAAGCATCCTGCAGTAATCAGGTGTAGTTCTTTCTAGATAATTGGACTTTTGTGATCTAAAGCAGTTTCTTCCCTAGGAAACTGGATTGTATAACTTCAGATTGTAGAGTAATAATAAGATGAAAACAAGGGAGGAACCAAAATCACCAGTCCCTAGTGGAGTAATGCTTGTTAGAAAGGGAGAAGGGATGGCACCATGGCTTTGACCCTGATCGCTCTGCTTTTCATCAGTTTTATAAGTGTTCTAGTTTTTGAAAACAATGTTATAAATACTTATTGTATATATTTAGGGAGAGGAATAGGTGAAGCACATGTGTCTAAATGTTTACAATTAGTGATTCTAAGTAAAGGTCATGTGGGTATCACGTATCCTTCACCTAGAATCACCAATTGTACTATTCTTGCAAATTTATGTAGGTTTGAGAAGTTTAAAAATAAATGTTGGGGGAAAAGATAGAGTAAGCATTACAGTAAAATCTTGTTTCATGGTGATAATCTTGAACAGCCACCCAGAGATTTTTTTTCCAAACAGTCACAAATTTCCTCCCAAGACTTGCTTTTAGCCCAGGTCCCAAGTTTCAGTAAAATTTGCTCAGACAGCAATCAGAATTGCTCACAATGCAGAAACCTAGAAATATTTTCTTTAAAAGCCCCACAAGGGGTCAGCAAACTTTTTTCTGTAGAGGCCAGATAATAAATGATTTGGGCTTTGAGGATCATGTATGGACTCTGTCACATATTCTTTTATTTTTTTAACTATTTAAAAATGTAAAAATCTTTATTAACTCAAGCCCTCTTCAAAAACAGGCTTCAGGCTGGATTTGGCCAGCAAGCCATAGCTTGCCTGGTAGAGAAATGAAAAGAATTCACGAGATCGATAGCTACATACCAGATACGAGGGATGTGTTAATTTGCTCCAGCAAAAAAGCCACATCTGGAACAGCTTCAGGTGGAATCTCCGCCTGATTAAATTTTCAATAATCTGCTTTCATTCTTCGCTACCCATCTGTTTTCTATACAGGCAAAATAGATGAGTTGAATGGAATCACCACTCCTGCATCTTTAAAGTCCTTGATGATGGCAATAATTCCTGCAGTCCCTCCAGGAATGTGCTACTGCCTTTGGTTTACTATTTTCAAAGGTAGACATAATTCCAATGGCTTCCATTTTACTCTCCCTGTCATAGCCCTCACTCCATGGTCAGGTAACATGGAAATTCTGCAAGTTGCTATACATATATTCTAATTATCCAATCTGGACGTGGGGAAATAATCAGCGGATGGGCCTACTATGAGATGGACTTGAGCCCAAACTCCATGGATTATCTGACTTTTACAGCTCCCTACTCTGACTAGCAATCCACAGGAAGTTCTGTGAGTTTTGAGCCGATATCTATAAATCCTCAATATCTGATTATTTTTCCTTCCCCAAAGCTGTCACCTGATAAATGGCTGCAGGACCCTTTAGAGGAGGGCAAAGAGGATGGTTTACAGTCTAATTTCTTCTTCTTTTTTTTTTTTTTGCTGTTTAGCAGCATCTTTTCCTCAATGGGACCTGGCCTTTCCTTTACTTGAGGCTCTGGATCTGTGAACTGGGAACTGATTCATGGGAATGACTCTTTTTCGGTGATTCAGTTCAGACTTCAGTTCACCAGACCTACAGCTTTTCCACTTACACAGATCAAGTAAGACTTCACTAGCTCGCCCATTGGTTTCAATCCTAGTTTGACTAATTGGAATCAAACTATTCGCTATTACAGTAACCACACTCACCTTGCCTTTGGGAATTAAGTCCCTCACTTTGCTCCTACTACCCTGGGATCCCATTATCCCCATTTGTTAGAAAGTCCTTAGAGAGTGTAGCCAATCCCTTGTAACTTGTGACTTATGGAGGAGAGAGACCACATAGCTCTTCAAAACTATTAGAGCTCTCCTCATGAAATCTGTTTATCACAGCTGTGATGAAAGATGTGTCTTCTGGGCCTTCCCAGAGCAGATCTTACACGATAAATTCACTCTAACATCTTGATGTCCTGAAACCTTTTTACTGGACAACATTATTGAAATATAATTCATATACCATAAAATTCACTTCATTAAATTGTATAATCCAATTTTTTAATATATTCACTATGTTATACACTTATTGCCACTATCTAATTTTAGGATATTTTCATCACACTAAAAAGAACCTGCACCCATTAGCGGTCACTCCCCATTCCACCCACTCCCCAGCCAGCCCCAGGCAACCCCTAATCTACATATGGTATGAAGGTTCCAGTGTCTTCAAGTCCTTGTCAACACTTGTTATCGTTTGTCCCTCTTATTTTAGCCATCCTGCAGGCTACAAAATGATATCTCATTGTGGTTTTAATATGCATTTCCTTAATGACTAATGATGTTGAGTATCTTTTCATGTGTTTGTTGGCTACTTGTGTATCTTCTTTGGATAAATGTCTATTCAGATCCTTTGTCCACTTTTTAAAATTGGGTTATTTGTCTTTTAATTATTGAGTTTTAAGAGTTATTTGTATATTCTGATGCACATCCCTTGGTTTCAGTGAATGTGAACTGGCAAAATCATGCAATTCTTTCAGTTTGCAATACAGCTCCTCATGGGTCCGCTTAGTTTCTCATGGTTTCGGGCCTGTTGGCAACTACCTCGAGGGAGGTCATTGCAGGTTGTTTGGGCAAAGGGAGACTAACCTGCTTCTGCCAGCCCAGAGGGCTTGGTGAGATTTAGCTGTTTGAAGTACCCACTTTCATCAGAATCTGCCCACATGTCCTCAGGCCAATTTTCAGGATTTCATTTATTTCCAGTCAATATCCCAACTTCAACAAAAGAGACTCTGCAGGGTTGAGGACTCAATTTGTGTTATAATCCAGACGTGTGCAAGATAAAACTTTGGTTCGCTTTTCAGAAATCTCAGTTCTGTTGCTACAGGAGGCAGGATTTCTTTCAGAACTGTCATAGAAGCTTTTAGGTCTTTTATGCAGACATTGAGCTGGGAATTTAAGGCCTTGAGCTCATCATTTTCTTTGTGCAATGTCTTCAACACAGTTAGAAGCAATAAACCAATCCATTATACTCCTTATTTTCACTAAAATAAACTAAGACAGAAAATACTTGGTCATCTAGAGCTTCCCTTTCATCAATCAGGCACTTGATTATGAGTATCTGAATGGTTTTGCCACTGCGTGCCATGGATTACTAATGTCCCATTATCACTGGAAATCAGGTCATTTATGCCTTTAAATCTAATTAGATCAGAGAACCAATTCCAGAAAACCCAGAACCAATTCATAGAACTTGTCTTTAAGATTCTGTTCCGCTGGAGCCATTCTCAGTACCAAATTCTGTATCATTCTGACTCAGTGGAATTCAATCAGTGAAGCAAAAACACTAGAAGATGTACATGTGTATGTATATATAAAAGACACACACATACAGATTAGTCATGGGGATTTCTTGGAGCTGGTTAAGCACTTAAGCAGTCTAAGGCTGCTGTGTTCACTTCTGATGCTGGATCTTGAAGTTCACTTGAACTTCCCCGAAGTTCACAGGTAGGCAGTCTGGAAGGAAAGATGAAAGTAAGGTGATGGAGATCAAGGAATGAAACCTGTGTTAGTTCTTGTTGCACTGACGTTGTGGCATGGGTGTCAGGCATACCGTTCACTGAGGACTCGGCCTGTGAATCCTGGAAGCAGGAGTACCCAGAGAATGGTGGAGCATTTGCAGGCCCAGCAGCCACCTCATGCCAATGATGAGAGTCAGCAGAACGGCAGCACAAGGGTGAGATACAGATGTCTACTACTTTACTACTTCCTACCCTCCAAGTCTCGCACAAAAAATTCTCTTGTGGCCCATCGTAATGGGAACCATACAGGAAAGTGAATTCTGGGAAATATTTGCTAGCCTAGCCAAGTAGACACACAACAAAGCCATCTCATCTGGTTATGTAATTCTTTATTTTTTGACAGCTTTATTGAGGTATAATTGATATGCAAAAAAACCTGCACGTATTTAATGTTTACAGTTTGATGAGTTTGGACACAGGCATATGCCCATGAAACCTTCACCACAATCAAGGTAATAAGCGTATTCACCACCTCTGAAAGTTTCCTCATGCCCCTTTGTTCTTTGTTTGTTTAAGGTCAGAACAATTAACATGAGATCTATCTACCCTCTTAACAAATCTTTTAAGTGCACAACACAGTAATGTTAACTATAGGCACTATCCTGTACATCAGATCTCTAGAACTTGCTCATCTTGCTTAACTGAAACTTTATACCCATTGAACAACTCCCCGTAATTCTTGCAGCTCTATTGTACATTAAGATTTTCAAACCACTGTATCATTCATAATTTCATTTGACAATAGCAAAGGAAAAAGGAGCAGAATTATATTCACATTTTTGAAATGAGAGTAGTAAAGCTCCAGAAGGTTTAGTGGGGTGGATAATGAAATTAAACAAGAAATTTTTTGACGTGTCAACTTTGTGAAGTTCATCTTTTATAATAATTCCAACCTTCCAAACTATAGAGAGCACTCAGAACACTTTAACTCTGAACATATCATTATTATCTTCCATGATATTATATGATCAGATGTGAAGGAAACAGCCTTACATAGAATTATTATTACAGAGATTATTTATTAGTGATCTAATAATGCAGTATTTTAGATGCCACAAAATCATTCACTATTATTGATCTTTTACAGTCAGTGATTAGATTTACCTATATGTTTACTAATCTCTTTGCTCACAAGAATTCTGTGTCTTGTGCCTTTACTGTGCACTCATGATGTACTACCCTATTACATTTTTAAAGTAGTTCCCTTTGTGGCATCCTGGGAGTAGTAAACACCCTCAGTTTAGGTGAAAATATCTATTTTATGTCTACTATTTTATGACATATAGAATATGGGTTTGAACAAATTATAACGACGTGTATCCACCATTACAGCATTAAACAGAGTACTTTCACTGCCCTAAACATCCTCTGTGCTCTCCTATTCATCCCTCCCTCCCCCTAACCACTAAACCCACCACTGATCATTTACTGTCTCCATAGTTTTGACTTTTCCAGAATGTCAAATAGTTGAAATTATACAGTATGTAGCCTTTTCAGATGGTGTTTTTCACTCAGTAATATGCATTTAAAATTTCTCTTCATGGCTTGATAGCTCTTTCCTTTTTAATACTGAATACTATTCCATTGTCTGGATGTACCAAAGTTTATTTATTCATTCACCTACTGAAGGACATCTTAGTTGCTTCCAAGTATTGACACTTAGGAATAAAGCTGACATAAAGCTTCATGTGTAGGTTTTTGTAGGCACACAAGTTTTCACCTCCTTTGGGTAAATACCAAGGAGTGTGATGGCTGGATCATATGGGAAGAGTAAGTTCAGTTCTGTAAGAAACTGCCAAACTGTCTTCCAAAGTGGCTGTACCATTTTACATTCCCACCAGCAATGAATGAAAAGTTCCTGTTGCCCCACATCCTCACCAGCATTAGATGTTGTCAGTGTTCTGGATTTTGGCGTGTAGTAGTATCTTGTTGTTTTCATTTGCGTTTTCCTGATAACACATGACAGGGAGCATCTTTTCATATATTTCTTTGCTGATGATCATATTTTAATTTTTAAATAATGGATATGACTTCACTCCTCTGGGTACTGTGTTTGGAATTAAACCCCCAATCTGTGTGTGTGTGTGTGTTATAAATTTTTCATGATATCTGTATGTAATTAATATCTTCTTTGTGCATTTTGGAGTATAATAGTCCTATTCAGTATTGCAATTCAGTTCTTACATTACGTATCTACCAAATGAAGAAGACTATAATTTTCAACATAATTATTAAATTGCTTTTCTGTTAAAAATTGGAAAAGATTTGGTTGTTACAGGAATTGCAATAATGCATTTTAGAAAGCCTCTAGCACTTAAAGCTCCAACTAAATAATTCTATCAATGGATTCCTACTGGAAAGTCATATTTCATGGGCGTGAATCCTTGTTCAATTACTCCCTAGGTTTATTACCTTGAGAGGGGTTACTTATCTGTAAAATGGAAATAAATTATGTTATGGACCTGAGGAATAAATGATATAATGTATCATTTAGCATTTAGTTGTCACATATTAGAACACATAATACATGTTAGCGGATAGTATGGACATCATCATGATCATCAAATTTACCACAACTACCATCTCCTCCACCTAGTCAGTTTCAACTTAAACAAAATCATACATTCTTTCTATTTTCCTAGAGAATGTAAGGAAAGATATAAAAATGGTAATTTAATATGCTATATTTTTGCATTGCTTGTTGTCAATATTTCAAATGAAAATTTAATGTGATTACGAGTTTTAAGTAACAGTTCACTTTTTTCTTTTTGTTAAGCTCAGCTTCCTTCCTGTCCTTTAACCAGCTTACCTTACGGCATAGGCAATATGGTCAATAATATTGTAATAACTTTGTATGATGATAGCTGGTAACTAGACTTATCACGGTGATGATTTCGTAGTGTATGCAAATACATAATCACTATGATGTACATCTGAAACTAATAGGATATTATACGTCAATTATACTTTAATAAAAAAATATTTTAAAAATAATTAAGTTGTGCCTGAAAATAGAATCAACATGCTGGAATTAAAACTACATTTTTTGTGTGTTAACTTCTAGTATTTATTTTCATTACACCTTATCAAGGAAGAGCTGGTAACTAAAAATTTGATACTCCATTTTTCCTAAATGACATGGAATTGCAGTGGGATAAGTAATATTCTGTATGCTTTTCAAGTCGATGAATTTCATTCCTAAAACCAGTATTTTGATAGCTTCACCTGAGGGAATTTTCTGTTGGTCACATGTTCTATGATCCCTAGGAAGTAGATGACAGCTGCTGTGCATTTATGTGTGTGGAGAAACTGAGTTTAATAGTAATTCATTTCTCTGATGCTTACTACAGTTATTATATTTGAAGAGACTAAAAATGCTTTGTAAATTGAAAGACAAGGAAAGGACAGAAAGAAAAGGAACAAGTTACTTGAAAATCAAAGTAACAAATTATAATTTTATTTAATTTATTCATATATCTTAATTGTGACTTGTTCAAATGTGGGAGACGTGAAAGGAAGTAAATGTCTAGCCAATTTCTCACTCACAGCAACTATGTTGGAATCAGATGAATGCTGGTGTTATGGGCTCTTTGGTAGGGTTACCAGATTTGGGAAAAACAAAACAAAACAAAATGCCCAATTAAATTTCGATTTCAGATAATCAGCAAATAATATTTTAGTTTAAGTATATCCCATGCAATATTTGAATACATTAAGTAAAGAACATAAAAAAATGTATATCCTGTTTGGTTAAAAGAGATAAAATGCACACCATCAGACTAAAGTGAGGGGGCACACTTATAGTAGGGACATAATCATACCAAAATATTATCTGTTGTTTACCTGAAATTCAAATGTACCTGGCACCTGTATTTTTTCTGGAAAACATGGTCAGGTGAGCCACTCTGGGTGCTCCTGGTGCTTTGACCCTCTCCGTGGACAGCGTCCATTTAGAAACACTAAGTCACAGATGTAGCCCAGAGGTCCCTAAATATGAAATTGCAATTCAAGGATTTAAGCTGATACCTACTTATTTATCTCTTTTAGCTAACTGAGATATTTTTTATGTCCTTTAATACTTAATGTATTCATTTTAAAATTATGTATCATTTCATTCCTGTGACTACACGTGCTAATCCACTTGAAGTTATAAAGAGTAATAATAAACAAACATTATACTCTCTGTCTACAAAAGAGCCAGCTCATTCCCGGTAACGCTAAAACTCCACGTCCTCCCAGACAGACGGCATCCCTGCTTCTCCACAGGGCTTCTCCAGCACGCTCCGGAACTGTGTGCTTATCACTCCTCACTCTTTTGTCATGATCTGTCACATAAGGTACATATCGCTACACAATATCGTATTTAGTTCTGCATGTTTCTAAACTTTATATAATGATATAATAGTCTGTGAAATCGTCTCCAACTTCACTTTTCTTTCACTCAAAATTCTGTTTTTGGGATTCAGTGCCTTAGTTCTGGTTCTCCCAGAAGCAGACCCTGAAATGGGGATTTGAGTGAAAGTAGTTTTTATGGAAAGTTCTGGGAACATTGGTGGGTAGGTGTGGGAATGGTACAGGAAGGCAGAGGCAGCCCAAAATGGGTGGATATTGAAGCGTCAAGCACAGTGGGTGACTGAGGCTTAATTCTGTGCGGGAACAGCTGCTGTGTCTGCAGAGGGAGACGCTGGCAGCTGGAAGTTGGCTGAAGCAAAGCCCACTGAACTACTGAGAGAAATCTTGAGAGTACAAATGAATAAGGTTTATTTCTCCTCGGAGAACCACATGTTGTAACATAAAAAGGATAACATTTGGAAATTTTGACTCCAGGCTCCACTACTTACTGGAAAAAAATTGATTAACCATTTTGGATGCCTCCATTTTCTCATATGCAATATGGGGGCATTCATCATATTTACATTATGGACTTATTATGAAAATTAAACATGGTCATCCGTGTGTAACATGCTACACGTGTGTCAAAGAGTCGATCTATGTCTGTGTTGTCCTCTTGCGGGAGCAGACCCGGCTCCTTTCCCAGTCATGCCCTGTGGTTGGTGGTGACTCTGTGGTTGAGTTCTAGCCAGTGGAACGTGAGTAAGAATGACTTGTAAGATTTCCAACCTGGGTCCATAAGATCCTCTCTTACCGTGTGTCCATTCCAGCAGGCTGGGAGAGAGATAATCCCTAGGGAAAACTAAGTTAAAGATTAGTTTAATTAACTGGAAATTAAAGATGGCAGAACCTTTCTTATCCTGGGTCCAAAGATGATTGCATCAAAGTAGGCCACACTAGTGACATTACCTGACAAGTATTGTTAGGTAGGCAAGAAATAAACTGGCATTTGTTTCTTTATACATTTGGGAACTAATTGTTACAGTAGCTTGCATTAGCTGAAATAAAACACTGTTTATTATTCTGAAGTTCATGACTGGAGGCAGGGTTCTTATGCCAAACCCTAGAGAGGTAGTTTATTTATGAGTTATTGAATTACAATATAATGAATTACAAAAAATGCTTACTGCATATCTACTTTGTGTAGACTGAAAATACATAAAGGTGTAAATAGATTATCTTCAAAATAAAGGATTTTGAAATTTAGTATGCAAAACCAAACGTAAAATGAATACATAAAATTAATGGCACATGGTAATGAACAATTAAGCGCTATGTCTCAATTGTTCATTAGAATTTACTTCTCAGAGTCCAGAATCCTAGCTATTACACCATGGAACTGCCAAAGGATTTTGGCTGTTTGGAGATGCTGGGAAATGAACTTAGGACAAATACTGTGTTCCATTTCATCTCATTTATATGTGGAATCTAAAACAGTGGAACTGACAAAAGCAGAGAGTAGAATGGTGGTTGCCAGGGGCTGGGGAGTGGAGACAATGGGGAGATGTTGGTCAAAGGGTACAAAGTTTTGGTTATGCAGGATGAATAAATTCTGAGGATCTAATGTGCTGCATGGTGACTATAGTTAATAATACTGTATCATATGCTTGAAATTTGCTGAGAGTAGATCTTAAGTATTCTCACCACTCACACAAGAAAGGTAACTATGTAAGGTGATGAATGTGTTAATTAGTTGATTGTGGTAATCATTTCACAATGTGTTTATGTATCAGGATATCACTTTGTATACCTTAAATACATACAATGTTTATTTGTCAATTACACTTCCATAAATCTGGGGGAGAAAATTTCTTCTCAGTTCCAGAACAGCCAGTGATAGTGCCTGCAGAGTTTGTTCCTAGGAAAAGATGTTGATTTATTCCTATATCCACCTTCTTCACTTGTGTCCCTAAGTCAGTTGTGGCAATCCTATTTCCCTAGCCAGTGATTGATTGTATATCAGTGACTGGGGCATATTTTCTGTCAGTTCTCCCTTCAAAACGCTTACCCTCAGACCAAAAGACACACAGGAAGATCATCCATTTCTTTCTAACTGGTGTGAAATCGGTACGAGATGACTGGAACTCTGGCACCCATCTTGTGACTGTGAGATCCTAAGCTGAGGGCCAAGTGGTGAGTGTGGAAGGGTGAAGAGAACCCTGTGTTTAAGCTTAAACTATTCCCTCACTGAGCCCTGGAGCTGCTCTCCTCAGGACTTCTTGCTATGGGAGATCATGCATTTTTCTCATTGTCTAAACTAGCTTGGGATGTGGTTTTCTGTAACTGTCAGCTGTATGCATCTTAAATCTTCCACTATCTTCAAGAGGTTTATGAGAACATTGAGGAGCAAATAAAATCTAAACACTTGTTCTTGAAATTTTCCAAGCTGCCTCTCACTTAATCTCTATTTTCTAGTATTTAAATAGAGAGGGGGAAAAAATCCCTGAAGCGTGGCACATTTAAGAAAACAAAACTTTCATACTCTTACACCTAAGTAAGTGTGATAAGAATGTGTAGTAAAGAAATTGCTTCACGGGATGAAGGTGTAAGCAATCACTGTCATGTGGATCAAGTGAGACACAAGCATGTATTTATGGATATGTTTCAGCTTTAGGATTCTCCAGCACGAACTGGCAAATTTAGACTTCCTGACAACGGAGTCAAAGCTGAGCAAGCCTCTTAATTTGCATATGAATAACGCAAGTCACTTCTCAGGGAAAAACCCAATGCCTAACATACTTGTTAAATGTGTAACATTATTTTTCCAACACATCTCTTCAAAGTTAGCTTTTAAACAAATCAGCTCTTGCTCAGGTCTCAATGAAAGGCAGGAACTGAAACTCTAATGCCCGTGTGTGTGTGAATGTTGTATTTCTCACTGCTGCTGGTGTAATTTCTATTAATTGGTTATAATGATTTTGAATACATATTGACATATAATGTAAATTATACAATATTTAATTTCCTAACAGTTCTTCAGTCTATTTTAATAGGTTATAATCATTTTATATTTTAATACATTGTAAACGTGTTATTTTTCAAAATAAAAGTTAATCAGAAAGTATGTAGAAGTGGCTTAAATTTAACCTTTTTGAGAAATAGGTGAGTTCCCTCTAAATACATATTTGCCGTACTCTGGTTTATGCCAAGGGAAGGGGCCAGGATTTTTATTGCTGAATTCCTTTGAGTTAAACAGAGACAAGACACAGCCAGAAACCAAAATCAGAGCAATAAGAAACAGAGTTACGTGAATTGGAATCAGGTTAGGATGGATGTGGAAATAAAGAATTTGAAACCCGATTTTTAAAAAGCCTGCAAACAGGAACAAAGTCAGTGTAAAGGTTGGACACCAGAGGGTTAAGGAAGCAAAAGTTTAGTGTTCACAGACGGAAACTGGAAGGGCCGTGTAGAACCTTCACGTCCGGACTGTATCTCGTCTCCTCTGTCTGCCTCGAGCTCAGATGTTAACTTTCAGGATAACTAGTTTGGCAATTGTTTTAAAAGTCATTAACAATTTATACTTATTTGTACCTCTCTGGATGTTCTAAGTTTGTTGTTTTTTTTTTTTTAATAAACTTTATTTTTTAGAGGAGGTTTATGTTCACAGCAAAATTGAGCGATAAGTATGGAGATTTCCCATATACTCTCTGCCCCCACACATGCACAGCCTCAGCCATTATCCTCCCCCACCAGAGTGGTACGTGTCTTACCAAGGATGAATTTACACTGACACATCATAATCATCCAAAACCCATGGTTTACCTTAGGGTTCACTCTTAGTGTTGTACATTCTATGGGTTTGGACAAATGTGTAATGACATGTATCCATCATCATAGCATCATACAGAGTAGATTCAGTGCCCTAAAAATCCTCTGTGGTCTGACTCTTCATCCCTACCTCCCCCGTAACTCCTGGCAATCACTATCTTTTTACTGTCTCCATAGTTTTGCCTTTTCCAGAATGTCATATAGCTGGAATCATACAGTATGTATCCTTTTCAAGTTGGTTTCTTTCACTCAATAATGTGCGTTTAAGGTTCCCCCATGCCTTTTCATTGATAGGTTATTTCTTTGTAGCTCTGAATAATATTCCATTGTCTGGATGTACCAAAGTTTATTTATCCATTCACATACTGAAGGACATCTTGGTTGCTTCCAAACTTTGGCAATTTTGAATAAAGCTGCAATAAACCTTCATGTGTTGGACCAACCTTTTTGTGTAGACATAAGTTTTAAACTTCTTTAAGTAAATACCAAGGATTTCAATTGCTAGACTGTATGATAGGAGTATGTATAGTTCTGTAAGAAACCACCTAACTGTCTTCCAAAGTGTCTGGACCATTTTGCATTCCCACCAGCGATGAATGAGAGTTCTTGTTGCTCCACATCCCCGCCAGCATTTAGTGTTGTCAGTGTTTTGGATTCCACGTTCTAATTTAATTTTTAATTGTTTTAATTTGCATTTCCTTGATGACATATGATGTTGAGTATCTTTGCATATGCTTATTTCCTGTCTGCACATCTTCTTTGGCAAGGTGTCTGTTCAGATCTTTTATCTACTTTTAAATTGGGTTGTTTGTTTTCCTATGTTTGAGTTTTAAGAGTTGTTTGTATATTTTGGATATCAGCCCTTTATCAGATATGTCTTTTTGCAAATATTTTCTCCCAGTCTGTAGCTTGTCTTCTCATTCTATTGACAGTATCTTTAATGAAGAGAAGTTTTTAATTTTAATGAAGTCCAATTTATCCCTTCTTTCTTTCATAAATTATGCCTTTGTGTTGTTTCTAAAAAATCTTCATCATTCCCAAGGTCATCTAAATTTTTTCCTATGTTATCTTTTAGTAGTTTTATAATTTTACGTTTTACATTTAGGTCTATGATCTATTTTGAGTTAGTTTTGGTGAATGGTGTAATCTAATGAAATTTTAATAGAGATTTTTTTATTGTATTACATGAAATTATTATAGATCATTGCAGTTTCTTTGGTTTTAGGAAACTGTTTTTTAGAAAACACTACATAAGTAAGAGATAAAGGTTTAGTTTTCAGTTAATCATGAAGAAATATCAAGACCCTGGGCATCTGCTTAATTATGTTAGTTAATTATCTACTCAGATTTGATCCTTCTAGTTTACTCCTCCTAAGACTAATGTTTTAGAGGAAATTCTCCAAAGTTAGAGAACCAATCAGAGAGCTTGCTTTTTTTTTTTTTATGAGGAAGACCAGCCCCGAGCTAACATCCGTCCAATCCTCCCCTTTTTTGCTGAGGAAGACTGGCCCTGGGCCAACATCGTGCCCATCCTCCTCTACTTTATATGGGACGCCGCCACGGCATGGCTGACAGGCAGTGCGTCGGCAGGCGCCCGGGATCCGAACCCGCGAACCCCGGGCCGCCAAGCGCGGACCAAACCGCTGCGCCACCGGGCGGCCCCAAGAGAGCTTGCTTGTTGATAAAATTAACAATTGCTAAAAATTGTTCCCCACTCTTATGAACCAGGTGTTATTATGCCCCATTTTATAGATGAGGAAACTTGTAACCAGAGTTTAACCAACTTGTGCAAGGTCTCAAAGCTAGAATGTGATGGTCACTAGAACTCACACTTTTTCTACAGCTTCCCAGTTGCTCTCAGTGTCGCAGGAACTTGGAGTCGTCTTGGGCCTACCATTTTCAAATTCCTCTATTTCCTTTCTTGGCTAACTTCTACTCAGTTTCAGTTCTCCTCAGTGTATGTAATCTTTTCAACACTTTTTATTACTGCTTTATCCTAAAACAATGTTTCATTTCCACTTCCAAAACAGTATGCCTGTTTTTAAAATTTATTCCTCCAATGTTTTGTTCCAGAAAGAAATTCTGTTAAACAAATACACAAATGCCTTAATCACTTCTGAAGAAAAGATGTAATGAAATGTCAAGTGAGATCCATCAAGTTAAATTCATTTTGTGAATCTATCTGTTTAGTCATTTAGTTGAACGAATAAGAGAAACAACCAATCCATCTATAATCAAATTTTACAGAATCAGGTATGACTAACACTGTACTACAATGCTGTGCAGAACACAATAAAATTACTGTGCACGTTATTTAGCCTCACAAAGCTTGCAATCTATTCTGGGAAGTAGGACAGGAAACAATGTGTTATTCAACTACCAGGTGATATGAACAGATTTCAAGTGTAATAGTAGCTGGTGGAAATTTAAAAACAATTCACATGTTATAACTTTGATGATTACTTTTTTTGAATTATTTCACTTTAGAATAATTGTACAATTGAGAAGTGGGCATTATTATCATCCACTTTTAAAAATGAGGAATCTGAGGCTAAGTGAAATAAATGATGTGCCTGGTGTTACAGGAGTAATAAACACCCAAGAATCAAACCCAAGTCTTTCACTATTTTTTTCTTTACACACTCCTAAAGAAATCTGCGGATTATAGTAGTTGGGGTAGGTTCTTGAAGTGAATATTGAATATGAAATGACTGTTGAGTTTTAAATGAGCATTGATAACAGGGAAAGAAATCTAAGCTCATAGATAGAATTACGGCAGGTGATGAATCAATGTGTCATTAGTAATAAGTGAATTAGTGTGCACGGTCTGAGGTTTATGATTGAGAGTAATGGTGGATAGTACTGTATTGTACAAACAGCAATCAATACTGTTGTTGATTTGCAGTTTCAGTTTGTAACATTGTGTCATTTACTGCTTCTGAATTCCTGAGATATATTGACATATAACCTGGGTATATATAAGCAAATGATGCTGAAAAATGCTAAAGGCATCATGATTCACAACTGATATATTTCTGAAACAATGTACTTATTGAAAACCCAGAAAAATATAAATGTACACTCTGTATACCTAGGTTTTTATTCTTTCTTTAGTTGAAGATGAAATATGACTATCTCAAGGGACCCAGAGTCCATGATGTGATATAAAAGAAGAAAAAAAGTCATAGAACCTGAGAAATCATCTGCGGATCAGTGATTTACTGACGAGTCTGATTCAGCAGAGAGCTGGAATTAGAAAGTTGAGTACCCTCGAGAAGGCTTAGCAGTTTCTTGTGAATAATAATAAATCTAAGTTGTAGGAAAGTAATGTGATCTAATCCACATTATACTATTCATTCCAAAGTTTTCCATTTGGTTGAAATATTACCACTCTGAATAAAACTCTCAAACTAATATTGTGCAAGGACATCCCACTAGATCCCTTATTTCTCCTCTTAGTGATGCATAGAAGCAACCAGAAAGTAATAAAGTACATTTGGATCAAAAGAAGTATGATAGTCAAGAGAATAAAAATTATTATAAAGCACTTAGCAAACCCAAAGTGCTATAGGAATGCTAAATAATGGGGCAAAGCTTGCCAGGTGAGTGACGTAATCTGTTAACCAATTCAGAATGTATTTCATTCTTTAAGAGAGAACCAAATGGGCATAAGTAGTAGAATTCAAAAGGAATCAGAGTGATATAAAGAAAGACAAAAAAGTGTGTGTTTGTGTCTGCGTTTTTGGCTATGCCTATGATAATGCACAGAAAAGAAATAGATAATTTCAGTTTTTTCATTAAAAAAATCTCTATCTTAGATAAAGTGAGTAGTTTGAATTGAATTCAGTTCAGCTAGGCTTTATTCATCATTCACTATATACCAAATGCTATGTTTGGTAACTAGAATAAGAAAAAAAAGATGGAGATATTAGGGATCCCTGTCAGTCTTGAGGTGGGGAGACATATACATGGGAAAATCATAATAGAATGTAATTAAGACTGTAAGGTGACTCCAGCTGTGGAAGCACAGAAACCAGTGCAACTATCCTAACCTACCCTGTGCCCACCCTCAGGGAGCTTGAACTGGGGGTGAATCATGCCTTGGGGTCTGTCGTTATTGTTGAAGTGATGTTTTCGTGGTCTCTTTAAACCATCTTTAGTTGAGATTGCTGAAATTGTACCTTACTGACAAGTCTGAGGGTGAGAAAACACTTGTCACAAATATTAGAATAAACTGTGAGAAGCTTGCATTTACAAACCATGGACCTCACTCCAAGAAAATCTGGAATTATAAATTGTTGGTATTCTGGTTGCTTGTGTGAGTTAGGGCAGAAAGCTCATCAAAACTAAGCATTTTTAAAAAGTAGAAAGGACTCCTATTGCTCCTTTTATATACAGCATGGAGCATTTATTTTTCTGTATGACACAATAGTCTTGTCCATAGTCACACCTTTTGCAGATTGGTACACTGACATGTCGCATAGCTTGTTATTAACTCGGCTATTGAAATAGGATAAACAGAATTTTCTCAGCCTTTGAAAGAGAAAAAGAACACTCTTCAAGGTAATTCCTTAATATTTAACTAAAAATCTTCTAATTGCTAACAAATGGTAAGTAATTTTTATAGCTTGCCATATTTCATATTTTTCTTTCTACATACAGGAGCCTGACCTTGCAATAAAATAGATTGTTAACTTGTAGTCCAATTCATAAATATATCATTTAACTTTAGTCTTTTGTCAATAAAAATAATCAATATTTGATTACTCTGGCATCAGTCTTAAATCATAAACAAATTCATTCTAATAACTTTCTTTCCTTACTCTATGCAATTATTTCTGTCTTATCATTTGCCACTCATTTTGATCTTACTTGAAATTTTAGGAATCAACTCTTGGCATCTGATTAATTAAAAACCAGAGATGCAGCTTATGTTATTTTCAAGAGGAAAGGAACCCTCTGGTAATGCTAAAAATTTCCTCCTGTTGATTATACTTATTTTTAAAAATGGAATCCTGGCAGCAAATAATACCACAATCTGTAAGTAATAACCTGTTGGATGGCTGCAGGGGCAGCAAATTGACGACAACGATTATAATCAATGGTGTGGGAGTTAGTAATGTTACATGAATTATTTAGTTTTATATTTCTTCTTTAGGAAAAGAAAACCCAGTGGTTGAGCAAACAAATGTTCTCATTACATGCTGTCACTCATCTCGAACCACACATTATCGGGTGGTTATTTAAAGAAAGATTATATCTGGAGGAACAAGTACCAACTCTGTGACTCTCCAATAAAACACAGCAAAACTTTGAAAGAGCAGGTTTCCAGGGAGAAATCAACCCCCTTGGCTTCCAGTAAAGTTTATTATCTCTAAGTCATGCTGAGCAATATTTCTTAAATAAAACGGTAGCTCTGCATAGATCCTCTTGAAAGAGTCGGCAGAATCAGTGGGATGATATTAAGCCAAAGTGTGCTGACCTATGGGTGACAAGCTCTATTTGAGAATATGAATTGATTATGAATGAGCAAACCCGACGTGTCTCCCCTTCAGTCATTCCTCTCCAGCTCTCTAACCAGCTCAGGGCATTCTACTGAGGACCAAGAAGAACATAAAAAACAATTAAGAAAGGCATTTCCTGACATCACTTATATGTGGAATTTGAAAAAGCTGAACTCCTAAAAACAGAGAGTAGAAGAGTGGTTACCAGGAGCTGCAGGGCTGGGGAACTGGGGAGATGTTGTTTAAGAGTACAGACTTGGAACTAGTAGATAAATAAGTCCTGGAGATCTAACTCCCAGCATAGTGATTATTGACAACAATACTGTATCATGAACTTCAAAGTTGCTAAAAGACTGGATCTAGATTGTTCCTACTATAAAAAAAGAAACGATAATTATGTGACATGATAGAGGTGTTAAGAGGTGTTAGCTAACGCTATGGTGGTAAGCATATTGCAATATATAAATGTAGCAAATCAACAGGTCGTATGCCTCAAACTTATACCACGTTACACGTCAATTATATATCAATAAAAAACAGAGGCAACCCTCTTTCCTCACTCCTTTTGACAAGACCACACTCTCACCTATTCTGTCCGGGAATGAAAAAACAAGACAAGGGGCTGGCCCAGCACCCTAGTGGTTAAGTTTGTACGCTCCACTCAGGCAGCCCAGGGTTCACAGCTTCAGATTCTGGGTGCAGACCTACACACTGCTTATCAAGCCATGCTGTGGCGGCGTCCCACATGTAAAGTAGAGGAAGATGGGCACGGATGTTAGCCCAAGGCCAATCTTCCTCAGCAAAAAGAGGAAGATTGGCAACAGATGTTAGCTCAGGGCTAATCTTCCTCACACACACACACACAATAAATAGCAAGACAAACAAACAAATGAGGAAGGATGATAGCATCTCTAGGGTTTGATAGATAAAGTTTTTATATTGTTCTCTGCATCTTTCTAAAAGAACCAAAAGAAAACAATGGGAGAGGGTGTTGAGAACCCAAGAAGCAGCAGATTTAGCTGGATCCAGCCCTCAACTTTGTCTGCAGAACTACATGAGGACTACATACCAAAGTATAAGCACAGGTGCCTAACAACTGCAAACTGAACTTCAAGTCATAAAAGCAAGCCGTGCAAGGCACAAAGAATTGCAGAAGGAAGGCGGTTTCCTTTTTAATGTTAATTGGTGCCCCAAAAGGCTGAGGGTGTCTTTACTCTCTCAGGATCTCCATCTCCATCCTCAAATAAGTGTGTTGTTATGGGGGAAAAAAGTCCAGATAAATTCCTTAGCTGTTTCATCCATCCCTCCCAACCAAATTATGACCCCTAGTCCCCTCTACAATAGAAATTCTGGAGCCACTGCTTCTCCAAATTGAATATCATACTTAAATTGAAAAGATTCTATATAGTGCTGAGAGCAGAGAATAGTGAGTCAATGTATCTTATTTTAGAATTGTCAGGTCAAGCTGATTCAAGATGAGGGGACAGGGTGAATGGAGCTATCTCTAGAGGCACAGTTTCTGTCAAAAACCCCACTCTGTGCTACCCTCTCCTTACCTGGTATGTTAGCTAAGTGAAAATCAGTAAGATGAAAATCAGGGGCTACTGTCAGAAAAAAGGGTCACCAAAAGCAGCCTGGAGGATGTGCGCGAAAGGGAGGATGAGCAGTCTCTCTACTCTGTGTTGGGGATTGTGGTGGTGTGTGTGTAGGGGTAGGGGCTGGGGGGTTGTCAGCAGGGACGAAGGGGGAGAGCAGCTAGCAAACTGCAGGGTTCTAGACATGATGTAGTGGCACAGCCTCTCGCCCCGCCCATCTCATTGAATTGCCACCTGTCTTAGTCCTGTCGGGCTGCTATAACAAAACACCACAGACTGGGTAGTTTATAAACAGAAATGTATCACTCACACTTCCGGAGGCTGGAAGTCCGAGATCAGGGTGTCAGCATGACCGAGTGAGGGGCCTCCTCCAGGTTCATAGCCCACGCCTTCTGCTGTGTCCTCACACGATGGAGCTAAGGATCTCTAGAGCCTAGCTAGGGCAGGGAATCTCTCTGGAGCCTCTTTCATAAGAACACTGATCCCATTCATGAGGGCTCCATCCTCATGGAGCACCTCCAAAAGCCCCACCTCTTAATACCATCCCATTAAGCCTGAGGATTTCAACACATGAATTTAAGAGGGACATAGACATTCAAACTAGAGACGAAGCATCCAAAGGAGAGGTAAAGTGTAACCCTGCCCACTCAGTCAGTTATCGCTGTCTGAAGACTGGAAACATTCATAATGTTTAGGGAAAGAGAATAGGTATAGGAGCAGGGTTTTCTGCATTTAGATGAGATCAGCTCTCTGGAACAGTAAAATTTACATATCACCATACTTCTGCAGATGTGATCAAAATAACAGTGTTATTAGATATGGAACAGCCTTTTCCAACTCCCCACCTGCTGACATACCTTGTAACAGCATATTTATTCTGTGATCAAACTAGTAAATAATTCTTTTGTTTCACCTAAAACTCAGTCTCTCATATTATACAAAAATTCTTAGTTAAAAGTCAGGATATTTTGTTCTCATTTGTGTATGTGTGTGTGTATGTAGTTCTATGCAATTTTATTACACGTGTAGGTTTGTGTTTAAGCCACCACAGTCAAGGTATGGAACCAGTTCCAACACCAAAAAGAACTCTCATTTTGCTCTTTTATACCACTCTCACGTCCCTCTCCACCCATTTTTTTCCCCATCCCATTCTTTTTTTTGGTGAGGAAAATTCCCACTCTGAGCTAATATCTGCTGCCAATCTTCCTCTTTTTGCTTGAGGAAGATTGTTGCTGAGCTAACATCTGTGCCAATTTCCCCTCTATTTTGTATGTGGGACGATGTCACAGCATGGCTTGATGAGCAGTGTGTAGGGCCCTGCCCGGGATCCAAACCTGTGAACCGCTGGCCACGAAAGGAGAGCACAGGAACTCAACCACTATGCCACCGGGCTGGTCCTTCCTCACCCCATTCTTAACCACTGACAACCACTAATCTGTTGTCTTTCTTAATTTTGTCATTAAAAGAAAGTTATGTAAGGAATAATACAGTGTATAACCTTTGGGGATTAGGTTTTATCACTCAGCATAACTCTCAAGAGATTCATCCAGTTTGTTACCTATATCAACAGTTTGTTCTCTTTTGTCATTGAGTAATATTCTATGGTATAGAGGTATCACAGCTTGTTGAGCCATTTACCAATAGAGGGACACCTTGGTTGTTTCTAGTTTTTGGCTACTACACACAAAGCCGCTATGAACACTGGTGTAAGCCTTTTGCATGCTTTTATTTCTCTGGGAAATATGCCAGAGTATAACTTCTGGGTCATATGGTAATTGCCTGTTTAGTGTTATAAGAAACGGCCAATCTGTCTTGAGTGGCCACGCCATTTTACATTCATACCAGTAATGTATGGTGGATCTAGTTTCTTTGCATCCTCATTGGCATTTGGGGATGTCACTATTTCGAAAGGTTTCTAGGATATATCATCATGGTTTTAACTTGCATTTCCCTGATGGCTAGTGAAATTGAACATCTTTTCATGTGCTTATTTACCTTCCGTATGTCCTGTTTGGTAAAATGTCTGTTCATGTCTTTTGCCCAATTTCTAATTGGATTTGTTGTTATTTTTACTGTTGAGTTTTGTGTTTTTACATATTCCAGATACTAATCTTTTGCCAGATATGTATATGATTTGCAGATATTTCCTCCAGTCTGTGACTTGTCTTTTTATCCTCTTAACAGAGCCTCTTGCACAGAAAATTTTAAAATTTTGATTAGACACAACTTGACGGTTTTTCCTGTTTTATCTTGTTTTTGGTACTAAGTCTAAGATCTTTTTGCCTAGCCCTAAATCATGAAGTTTTTCTCCTACGTTTTTTCTAAAAGTGTTATAGTGTTTCATTTTATGTTTAAGTCCATGATCCATTTTGAATTAGCTTTTAAATAAAATGTGACATTTAGGTTGGGGTTAAATTTTTTTTTTTTTGGCCTGTGGATGTTCAATTGCACCAGCATCATTTGTTGAAAAGACTATTCTTTCTCTGTTAACTTACTTTTGCATCTTTGTCAAAAATCATTTGGTTGCATTTGTGTGGATCTATTCCTCGATTTTCTATTCTATTTCTGTTTCATTGATCTTTGCATCTATCGCTCTGCCAATACTACACTATCTTGATTATTGTAGTTATATTGTAAACCACAATATTGGGTACAGTGATTCCTCCCACTTCATTCTTCCATTTCAAGATTATTTTAATTATTCTAGAGTTTGTGCCTTTCCATATACATTTTAGAATAAGCTTGTCTATTTCTACCAAGCTGAATAATCTATTTTTGTTTCTAACCTGTATTCCATGTGTTGGTGAAGGAATGTTGTAAGTCCTTTCATTCCCATGTGGCTGCTTTGACCAAAGCTGATAAGTTGAGTTTTTCTTTGGATTATGATATCTTTATACATTGTTTCTACCTCTTATTTCTTGCAATTCATTCTTTTCTGAAGATTTGTCTAATGTAATGAAATTTAAGCTGATACTGTGGATGTAGAGGTTAACTTCTGGATATCATCTTCTTCATTATG
The DNA here is from genome assembly GCA_031878705.1 of Tapirus indicus. Classification (NCBI taxonomy): domain Eukaryota; kingdom Metazoa; phylum Chordata; class Mammalia; order Perissodactyla; family Tapiridae; genus Tapirus; species Tapirus indicus. Next base: position 9,820,428 of record CM062917.1, read on the forward strand.
AATATTATAACCAGTTTAATTTCCATTTCCTCCCTTTAAAATTTTCCTTTACTCATTTAATCTCATTTCTTCCCTCTTCCTATATCTTCTGGAGACCACTTTAAAAGGATTAAGTGAATAAAGAGGAAATAAAAACAGTAATGGTAATAATAATGATGATAATTATAAATCATAAACTTTTAAAAATGCTAGGAAGGCACTGAGCCTATTGCTTCAAATATATTAAATATTTATTCGGTAATCTTATGAGGTAAATATCATTATTATAAATATTTTTATTCAAGATTTTTATTATGTCTCGATAATAGATTAAATCCAACTCCCACTGGCTTAAGGCACAGAGTTCTATCTCTTGCTTATAGTACATATCCAGCTTGGGTCAGTGGGTGGAAAGCTCTGCTATATATATAATTACTCAGTGGCCCAGACTGTGGGAGACTTTGCTTTCTGGTGCTAAACTATCTAAAACATGGGAACTGCTTGGTTGCCAAAGCAACTTATGTTCATAGCCAATTGGTAAGGACCAGTTAGATGGTCCTGCTCCAACTATTTAACTGGGAAGAAACCAATTTGACTACGTACCAGAATGAGAGAGGAAGTAGTATGGATAAACACTAGAAGTCTCTACAGACTCTACTTTTACAGTTTAGAAATGGGTTTTAGCGAGACTAGGTAATTTTCCAAAGTCTACATATCCAGTATGTAGCCTACATATCCCGTAAATTTACAATCTCAGTAAATTGAGGTACAAAGATTTGAACATGAATCTGTCTGCATTTAAAGTGTGACTACTTAATAAGGTTTAGGGACAATTATATTAGAAGAATTTTTTTAATATGATTTGCACTGGAGATTTTAAGATGTATCTATTAATACTTTTATATATTTTGAGACAGAGTAATAAGAATTACAAAGTTCTTCATCTAGAACAACACTATCAAATCAATATATCCGTCCAAGGCTTTAAGTTGTTTCCTATGAAAGTACATTCTTTTGAACAACTGTAACATGTATCTTGACACAAGTTCTTTGCAGTCATTTCAATATCAGAATCAATTAAAGCCACAGATTTTGTTTCTAGCAAGTGTTTTCATGAAAAAGTTTAAGTATATTCTTAAGGTAATGTGGCTAAACTAAAGTGATGACTTCTCCTGGAAATACCTTCCTTCTAAAATATATTTTTATGTCAGATAACTTATGGTTATAGCTTATGAATTCATGCTTTCAATTTGTTTATTCAGCAAATATTTAGTGAGCTTCAAATATGTCGCAGTCACATTTCTAGCTTCTGGGAGTACAGCAGTGAACAAAAATGAAATCCTCCATCCAGCATTGCATGTATATACTGGTGGGGGAGACAGGCAATAAATAAGATAAATAGGTGAAATATAGGATGTTAGTGAGAGCTAACGATAAAAAAGAAAGCAGGAAAGAGTGATGAATGACTTGGGGGTTGTTGGGTCCAGGCACAGTTCACATTTCTCAGGCAGCCATCTGCATGTCAAATTGCTGAGTAAAGGCTCTAGCATTTTGTGTATTTCTCCCAGGTCCACAGGCGGCAATGTGGTCCTCCAGGGAGGATGGTGATGCCATAGTCATGCATAGAGTCCCTCCCCTAGTAAAGAAAATTCCTAAAGATGCTTGTGTTCAATAAAACTATATTAATATCATCATAGAAGTATCTATTAAAGTCCTAGTCTCCAGCAGTAATATATTAAAAACAGTACTGTGTCCATTAGTTTCATGTTCGAGTAGATAATTTTATTTTTGAGTAGTAGACTGTAGATATTAGTGTCACATAGGATTGTGAAGCAAAATGTCACTGCAAAGATTCAATGACTTATGTTTATCATATCACACTCAGGTGACAATATCAGTTCCACATACCATTACACAGGGGTTAATGCTGTGGATTGCATGGCTTTTGTTTCCTAAAACGTGATTGTATGATTCATAAATGATTGCCTTTGATGAAAACAGACATTATAAAAATTGTATAGGTCCCTAGAAGCCCTGAGATTCTTCCTTTGCTGTTTTGTGCTTTTCTTTGGAATGAATAATAATATTATTTTTCTTTTTAGAATGGATATTAACTTTTCCTTTTTCTAAATTTTATTTTATTGTGGTAAGAAATTCCATATATGCAATTTTAACCAATAAGTATAGAATTATTTTTCCTGAATCTTCATATGGATCTGTAGGAATAGATAAAATTCAGAAAAATGTTTTCATGGTAAGATATTATCCTGAGAGATTCCTTTCAAGTCAAGAACAAAGACTATGAATAATATTGGAGGAGGTTACAGTCAGTTAATGACTAATAAAAGGAGACATCTACTGACTCCTTATTATGAAAAATGAGGAAATCAATCTACTTACACTTCCTCCCACATCCATTCTCCTAAACTATTGATTCTGTTATGTTTTTATTTTTAATAAGGTTTATAATTTTTACTTTCTGTTTTGTAACCATGGTTCCTAGAGTTGGTTAGGTACAGTTTCATATGTAAATCAATATAATGCTCATCCCCAATCCATTTAGCACAGATTCCTTTCCTGAGTTCTTTGTTTTATATCTGCTCTGAGTTGACTGGATTTCACCTTAAAATAGATTTTTCTTTTCAAGAAGAGCTCATGGGTCCTATATTTCCTGTTATATGTGCTTGAAAATGAATATCTATTTCCTTAATACTTGTAGAAAAAAATGAATAGGAATAAAATTCTCTTTTCATACTTTCTTTTACTGAAAACTTTGCTGACATTGGAGGTTCAGTGGAACACTCTGAGATACTTTTCCTTCTTGCAAAAATTATATTCTTCTTCCTTCATCTCAATATCAGTGAGTATATGTTCTAGAATTAGTAATTCTTTACCACTTTTCCTCTTTTAATATGAAAATTCAAAACTTTATTTCAGAAAGTTTATTTTTCTCATTATATATCTGAAGACAATTTTTCTCTTTGATTTTAAAATTTATTCTCTAGAGCCCAAATTATATGTAAATGTGAATCATTCAGTTCTCTCTATATAATCTTTCTCTCTAACTCTTTCTTCTTTGATTTCAGGAGCACGGAATTGAAATAAGCATGATTCTAAAAGAGGTCTTATCTTGATCCTTATATGGCCTACTTTTATTATTTATTAATTGTTTTGGACATTTTTCCAAAGACATACAAATAACCAATAGTTATATGAAAAGATGCTCAACATCACTAATCATCAAGGAAATACACATCAAAACCAGAGGGAGACATCACCTCGCAGCTGTTAAGATGGCTATTATTAAAAAGACAAGAGATTGTAATTTTTGGCAAGTGCTGTACCCCACTGGTGGGAATGTAAATTGGTACAGTCATTATAGAAAACAGTATGGAGTTTCCTCAAAAAATTAAAAATGAAACTACCATATGATCCATCAATCCCACTCTGGGTATTTATCTAAGGGAAATGGAATCACTGTCTTGAAGAGATATTCTCACTCCCATGTTCATTGCAGCATTATTCACAATAGCCAAGATATGAAAACCACCTACCACAGATGACTGGATAAAGAATATGTGGTATATATATATAATAGAATATTATTTCAACATAAAAAAGAAGGAAATCCTGCCGTTTGTGACAATATGTATGAACGTGGAAGACATTATCTTAAGTGAAATAAGCCAGAAACAGAAAGACAAATACTGCATGTGGAATCTAAAGAAGTCAAACTCATAGAAACGGAGAGTAGAATGGTGGTTGCCAGGGGTTGGGAGTAGAGGAAATGGTGAGTTGTTGGTCAAAGGGTACAAACTTACAGTTGTAAGATGAATGCGTTCTGAGGATCTAAGGTATAGCATGATATACAGTTAATAATATTGTATTGTAGACTTGAACTTTGCTGAGAGTAGATCTGACGTGCTCTCACAATAAAGGTAATGATGTGAAATGATGGATGTGTTAATTAAACTGATTGTGGTAATCATTTCAAAATGTATACATATACTAAATCATCACATTTTACACCTTAAATATATATTAATTTTTACCAATTATTCTTCAATAAAGCTAGAAAAAATTTTAAAAATAAAGTTTGAAAAAAAATAGTTTGCACAAGTTGTAGAATTCTATGTTCTAAGAATTGAAAATGGGGGCAGATCTTTCTTCGTTATCATATTTAGGGCCTTGCAACATATACTAATCAGTAACACCTTTGTAGATTTAAATTAGATTATATAAAATAATACATTTCATTTCACATGGAAGGACAAAAAACGTTTGTGTCACCTTAGGTAATATGGGTTTATTGTAAGGATAAATTGGGGATTATAAATGTATAGGAAATAATCTCAGTGATCCGATTCTGCAAACAGGCCTATACTGGCCAGGAATTCTTTTCCTCATGTAACAACAGCCTTAGTGGCCCAATCGTTCGCCCCCTCAGAGCTGGGCATCTGCTGCTCCTTTGACATGTGAACTCTTGTCACGAACTCTTTTTTGTGTGTGTGTTTTCTCTGGTCTTCTTATCTCTTTTTGTGACAATCACTGCTTTTGGCTTTATTCAATTTTTACCTGCTGCTTCTGTTACTTCCTATACTGCTTTCGTATGTCCTGTCAAGTTATTTAATCATCTTTCATCATGAAGCGCTTTTATTGTGCAGTGTTGTGTGGGATTTAGAGCATACGGTCTAATCTGTGCGGACTGCGTGCATGGTTGTCGTGGTTAGGGAGCCAGATCAGCGGGTGCAATCAGGTAACATAAAGCGAGACAACAGCACAGTGGGATCCTTAGTGCCAGCTTTTTCCGCGGGGACCGGAGGGTGGGACGGCTTTAGAGTCTCGCGAATCCCTCTACAAAGGTTGTTTCACACACCACATTTTAGGCGCAAACCTTTTCAGTTTTTCCTTTTTAATGCCTTTTTTTATTCTTGCATCCTACTTCCGCAAAGACCAAAAGGGGGCAGCAAACCCTCTTGAGAAGAGAAAACCAGCACCAACGCATGCGGTGTGTGCGCAGTTTACGGGTCTTCCCTTATTGTCTGACATTTTCACTCTTCTCTCATTATTTTTAAAAATAAGGCTTGAATCTTTAAAATGATCAACTTTCTCCATTTCCATACATACTTACTTTCAAATCTGTAATATTAAAAATTACGTGCCTGTTTTCTGCAGAGTAGAATTAACAAATTTGGAGTTTGAAATTTAATCTGGATAGAAAAAATGCAAGTACAAGATAATCTAGGTAATTTTCTGTAAAATGACTTTTAATTTAGAAGAAGGCTTTGAATCACAGCTATACCTTTCTAAAATCATAATGCTTGGATAAAATATGATATAGATTCATGATCTAGATTTCTAGAAGAATATTAAATAAATATAAGATAGAAAAGATATTTTGGTTAATTAAAAAAAGAAACTAATTAATCTTTCATTTTCCCTTTAGCATAATTTAGTTTTTGCCCCAGGTTTTATTATTTTATGAAAAGGAAGAAGACAGAGAGAGAGTGAGAATGAGAAAGAGAGAGAGAAAGAAGAAAGGAAAATAATCCCAGGCAAATATTATAAATAGAAGTTTTGGCAATATTATTCCACAATATAAAATTTGATATTAAGAGCATTTAAAAGGAATCTAGAGAGATATTCAATATAGAAATTATATTTAATTACGTTTCAGATAGAATATAAAATCCAAGAAGGAAGTATAAAAGTCATGAATGCTTAACACATTACAAGGTTGAAATAGCTGAAATAGAAATTGATGAAAATACTAGAATATGAAAACAAAGCAATCAGAGTAGGAAACTGTAAAAATTCTCTGGGCAATGAACAGATCAAGTGGAGAAGAATTAAGTTAAGAATACTTTGGATTTGAATCATGCAATTTAGAAGCTTGACGGTGCCGACCCAGTGGCTTAGCGGTTAAGTTGGCGAACTCCACTTCTGCGGCCCGGGGTTCACATGTTCAGATCCTGGGCACAGACCAACGCACTGCTTATCAAGCCATGCTGTGGCAGGCCTCCCACATATAGAGTAGAAGAAGATGGGCAAGGATGTTAGCCCAGGGCCAGTCTTCCTCAGCAAAAAGAGGAATATTGGCAACAGATGTTAGCTCAGGGCTAATCTTCCTCACCAAAAAAGAAGAAGAAGAAGAAGAAGCTTGAGGGTTCATGAAAACAAATATCCAAGAGAGATTGTATATTATTTTCAAAAATTGATGAACAGAGAAATTGATCGTGTGTTACACCATAAAGTCTACCTCATTAAGTTCCCAAAGAAAAAATTATACCATCACTATTCTCCGACTACTCTGAAATCAACTTATAATCAACAACAAATAAATAACAAAAATAAAGTTTATGTACTCTATTTAAAATACATTTCTAAAAATACAGTTTTATAGAATTTACCAAATTAAAAAACTCCAAACTATTAAATTATAGACAACAGTGATAGGACTACAAGTTAAGAACTGTGAAATGTGATCAAACTGGTACTGAGAAGAAATTGTATAGCCTTAAATAAATTTTTTCTCTTTTTTTTGCTGAGGAAGATTGGCTCTGAGCTAACATCCATGCTCATCTTCCTCTACTTTATGTGGGACACCACCACAGCATGGCTTGATAAGTGGTGCGTCTGTCCGTGCCTGGGATCTGAACCTGTGAACTCTGGGGCCATGGAAGCAGAGTGTGTGAAGTTAACCCCTACACCACTGGGCCGGCCCCTTAAATAAATGTTTTGAAAATAAAAAAAGGTGAAAGTAAACAAAGTTTTCAATTCAACAAACAAATAAAAGCACAAAAATAAATGCTAAGAAAGTAGATATCTAAATTAATATGAAGAAAGCAGAAATGAATGAAATAGGAAATAGACAATTACAAAAATGCAAATATCAAATTTACCTAATTGAAGCAAGAGCAGTTTTCAAAAAAAAAAAAGATCTTTTCAAAAATAATCGAGGTGGGGAAGAAATGAAATGCTTGGAAGAGAAAGATATTAAGTTAAATAAACAGTTATTTGAAAAAAATTAGAGAATCTTATCTTGAATAATATACCAATATATTTGGAATTTTAGATTTTTAGATGAAATGGATAATTTCTAGGAAAATATGAGGTATGAAAATAGAATAAATATGTGTCAAGTTTATGGAGCCAAAAATCACAGACTATATTTAAAAAGTATTCCAAGTTTAATCTGTAATTGGCTTAGTTAACTTAAAGGGGAAGTTCTACCAAACTTTCAAGTAAAGTTAATTCTAGTATTATTTACTCCTCCAGATGATAGAAGAAGAAATTTTCTCAGCCTGATATGTGATGCTGCCCTATCCTAATCCCCAAACTGAACCAAGAACAAAATTAATAATAAAAAATACAGTCCACACTTAATTCTAAACAAAGATGTAAATTCACTCATGCATTTAAAGAATTATGTAGTGGCAAAATAAAGTTTATCCCATTAGTCATTTCCTTTTCAATCCCTTTGTAACTATTTTATTAAAACATTTTGTCCAGTTTCTATGCCTCCTACTCAGAGATTGCTTCTCACTCCTGTGTCATGTTATCTGCACATGTGCTTGCTATCACACCACTTGTTTTACCTCTAAATGGTAAATGGGGGAAACTTACCATTATTATATTTTACATGATATATGTGTGTATCTGTCTTCCTGCAAACTTGTATTCTTCTTGAGGATAAAGGTACATTTCTACATGCTTTTGTATCACTTATAATAACCAGCGTGGGGTCTTGTATGTAGTGATTAAGTAGTGATGGCAAAGTTTAATTGAATTGAAAGTTTGCAAAGGAAAATGTGTGAAAAAAAAAAAAGGGTCAGAAGAGAGAGGATGAATTCGTGATGATGTTTCTAAGGCCACAGGACATAAGTGTGCATCCTCAGTGCCTGAAACTTCATGAATGTCCAAGTGAATAAGCGAATATTATGCAGAATTGAAAGTAAAATTATTCTCTTCTCTCATCATTGCTCATGAAGCATTAACCACAACTAAAAACACTGTATCTTTATGCCTATATTTTATCAGTAGTTTCCCATTGGTTTCTAACAGTGTAGAGATAAAGAAGTTGGAACGTGTGAAAATGGCTGGAAAACAAGACATATTCCTTTCGTTCCTGAATGCCATTATGGGTGAGGCCTAATAAATAAAAATAGGTAGAAATCTAGGCACAAAATCCACTTGGCATTATTTGATTTTCCATAAAGAACAGGACTCTTGCTTTCAGTCCCGATCTTAAAAAGTATTTCTTTCAACGTGCTATGATGCTCTGTAAATTTTTAAAATTAATATACTTTTTTGAGCAGTTTTAAATTTATAGAAAAACTGAGCAGAAAGTAAAGAGAGTCTCCATAGACCCCCTCTCCATCACTGCCCCAATACAGTTTTCCCCATTGTTAACATCTTGCATTAATGTGGCACATTTGTGACAACTGATGAGCCTATATTGATACATTGTTACATCCATAGTTACATTAGGGTTCACTTTTATGTTGTGCATTCTATGAGTTTGGATAAATATATGAGGACATATATCCACCATTACAGTATCACACTCAATAGTTTCACTGCCCTAAAAATTCCCCGTGCTCCACCTATTTATTCCTCTCTCTCACCCTGGCAACCACTGATCTTTTTTTACTGTCTCCATAGTTTTGCCTTTCTCAGAATGTCATATAGTTGGAATCATACAGTATGTAGCCTTTTCAGATTGGCTTCTTCCGCTCAGCAATGTGCATTTAGGGTTCCTCTATGTTTTTTTTCGTGTCTTGACAGCTCATTTCTTTTTATTGCTGAATAATATCCCATTGTCTGGATGTACACAACTTGTTTATCCATTCACTTATTGAAGGACATCTTGGTTGCTTTCAAATTTTGGCAATTATAAATAAAGTTGCTGTAAAGTTTTAGTACAGGTTTTTGTGTGGACATGTTTTCAACCAATTTGAGTAAACACCAAGAAGCGCAATTGCTGGATCATATGGTAAGAGTATATTTAGTTCTGTAAGAAACTGTCACACTGTCTTCCAAAGTGGCTTTTCCATCATGTTTTCCCAGCAGCAATAAGGGAGAGTTCCTGTTGCTCCACATCCTCACCAGCATTTGGTGTTGTCAACGTTTGGGATGTTAGCCACTCTAACAGATGTGCGGCAGTCTTTCATGGCTGTTTTCGCATGCAATTTCCTGATGACATATGATATTGAAGATCTTTTAATATGATTATTTGCCATCTGTATATCTTCCTTGATGAGGTGCCTGTTCAAATCTTTTGCTCATTTTTAAATTGGGTTGTTCATTTTCTTATTGTTGAGTTTTAAGAACCCTTTCTATATTTTGAATACCAGTCCTTTATTGTACAGTATATGTGTTTTGCAAATATTTTCTCCCAGTCTATGGCTTATCTTTTCATTCTCTTAACAGTGTTTTTTGTATGTAGAACTGTGTAATGAAAGTGAAATTTTATTAAGACAAATTTTTTGAGCAGGTTTAGGTTCACAGCAAAGTGGGAGGAAGGTACAGAGATTTCCCACATACCCCCTGGAACTGTGCATTTTTAAATAATATAATTTATTGGCAAATAGGGTCTGGACCCAAGGTCGTATCTCATAGGGATGTGATGAGGTGCACCAAGTCACCATGGGGCTTGTCTACAGAAGCAGTGCTCCGTCCTTATGGCTCTGCGTGGATTTCCCTTGGTCGAGTTTTCCCTTTGCCAGCAAAATGAACTAATTAGGATATTACTCTAAAACTGGCTTCAAACCCAAATTTGTTAGAGATTTTTTTTCTTGGAATTTTACTGTTTCTTTTTTCTTTCTGGACCAATCCTGAGTGAACTTTTTATGTTCATTAACTCTAGGTATGACTGGAAGCAGAAAAAGCCTTTAGGAAGAAGACCCGTTAATTTTCTCACTATTTTGCCATCAGCAGAAAATGTAATGTCATGAAGCAAACTTGAAAACTCACATTGAGTTAAGGGAGGACACTTACTGAGGTGTGTCAATGTAATTGCACCTGCATCTTATCAAGGAAACCAAAGATTAAACCATCGAACTCTTAAGTATTAAAAAACGTACAAAACAGAGCCAGCAACATAAGCTAGTCCCTTCCAGCCAAATGCATTTGATTTGCAAAGTGTATAAAATGTTTTCACACTCCGAAATCATTTTCAGATATTATATTCAACAATATTCTGAAATGGTTAGCAGCTCCTTTAAAAAGATAATCACCAGCCCTTGAGCTGTATGGCATAAAAAATTGTATATTCAAGAACTATTTCAAAGGACAGAATACAAATAGATCTTCTTGTGTCCCACACATCATCAAACAATTGCTTTTTCCTAATACGTATTCTCCTGCTGGGGAAAGGCACACAACTTTAGCCCATTCTATTATACATTTCGGATGAGTCACTCCAATCTCAAAGCTTCTGAAATGAATAATACATTTAAGGGCAATTACAGAAGTAAATATATATCTGTACCGTTTAATTTTAGTTACAATGTGTTGAGTTTTCTGTTTAGAAATGGCATGAAATCAACTTCTTTTGATGCACGCAGTAACTAAACTCTTTATTTTTTAATATGAAGATAGCAAAAGTCTCCTGAAGTTTCCAGGAAAATACATCTACATGAACAGAAAAAAATCCATAACGTGGTTTTGTTATTAAATGGTTTCTCTTTTTGTTTCCACCTTTACATCTACCCTTTATAATTACATAATTGTCTCGTACCTTGTTACCCCTACATGAATGTCTATTTTTGCCTTTCACGTGGATGCTGTCCCAACCAAGATTCCAGGTGCTAATCATGCCTGTTAAGAAATCGCCATTTGGACTAAGATGTGGCTCAGCCCTTGTAGTCTTCTAGGGCTGCCGTAAGATAATACTGCAGACTGGTGGCTTAAACAACACGAATTTATTTTCTCACAATTCTGGAAACTAGAAGTCTGAGATCAAGATGTTGGCAGGGTTGGTTCCTTCTGAGGGTCATGAGGGAAGGCCTCTCTCTTTGGCTTGTAGATGGCCGTGTTTTCTCAGTGTCTTTACATGTCTTCCCTCTGTCTGTATCTTTGTCCAAATTTCCTGTTCTCATAAGGACACCAGTCACGTTGGATTAGAGCCCATTCTAGTTGCCTCATCTCAACTTAATTACCTCTGCAAAGACCCTCTCTCCAAACACGATCACATCCTGAGGTACTGGGGGTTAGGATTTCAACACATGCATTTCCAGCTAGGCTACAGTTATGGGGGATTTGTGGGGGTTACCTCTGACTAGGGCCTGAAACTTTTGATACCAACACAAAATTATTTTTCCTTCCTGGTGGAGCATAGAACTAACAGGTTATAACTCTTGCTCTGAAGCATGATTGGTATGGTCTTTATGTTCTTTCTTAAAACACAATTGCGTATAGACCCTGAGAGTGAATAAAACCTGCAAATTGCTTGTTTAAATCCCCTTTGTTTAGGAGTCAACTTGATTCTGTTTTTGGTTCATATGTCTTTAATGAGAGATGCTTTCCGCTTTATATTTCACATAACACAAAAGAAAATCCTAAGGGGATTTCACCATGGGTCTCCAGTTTTGTTTTTTTCTTTTCAGGAAAAGAATAGAATATGAACAAACTTTGTCACTTAGTCACACAAATACAGCTAAGGGAAATTGCAATTGGATGCCTTTATTAATCATCAGACTAATGATTTGGGATCCTGGCAACCTCCAGTAGTGGCCAACTAGTTTACTTACTATTATTATTAGTAATAATAATAAATCATGCATTTTAACCTCTTTGATATTTTTTAATCTCTGCCATCATCATTCTTTCTGATGCTTGAATTAATTAATTTATCCAGCTTTATTGAGGTATAATTGACAAATAAAATTGTAAGATATTTAAAGTGTACAACTGATGATTTGATATACACAAAGATTGTGAAAGGATTCCCTGCATCGAGTTAATTAGCTCATCTGTCACCTCACACATTTACCCTTTTTGTTTTTGTTTTTCGTGGGAACATTTAAAGTCTACTCTGTTAGCAAATTTCAGTTACACAATATAGTGTTATTAACTACAGTCACCATGTTACCCATCAGATCCTCAGGCCTTATTCATTTTATAACTGAAAGTTTGTACCCTCTACAAATCTCTCCCTATTTCCCCCACCCTCCAGCCGGTGGCATCCACTTTTCTGCTCTGTTTCTATGAGTTTGACATTTTTGTTTTTTTTAGACTCCACATGTAAGTGATACCACTTATATTAAAACCTAAGAAGTAGATAATAGTGGCTTCGTTTCACAACTGAAGAAACTGAACCAGAGAGAAGTTAATTGTCTTACCCTATTTCAGAGTTGAGACCTGAATTAGGTGTGTCTAACTCCAAAGTCTGCTCTACCTAGTACAATACATTGTCTTCTAGAGTCCTCTGCTTAGTTAGGGATCAAAGGATAGAGATGTGAATAGCAATTATGTAGTTATGTTGTGTTAAAACCGTAATTCACTGGACCAGTGCAAAGTATTGTAACCCACAGTGTCATACAAAGTTGCCAAATGATTTTACATTTGTCATCTATCTTTTGACTTTGCCTGTGATGTTTACTACTATGTGAAGATTTTTTTATTCTTCAATTATGTAGCCATAGTAGTCTATCTTTTTTCTCATTGCTTCTGGTATGGTCGTATTGTGATGTGTGTTGACTTTCATGTAGAGAAAGGGGCTTTTCTGAATATGCACGATGTTGTAATATTTGAAACTTGAAATCACGTTGAAAGTAACATAAATACGGGATAAAAGTGAGTATAATTTGCAAAAAAAGCAAAAATCCACAAACAGAATTACTTACTATCTACGATTAGAATGATGTGGCAGAAACAGTATGCGTCCTTGCAATGCTTAGGGGAAAAAACGGAAGTGAAAATACCAACAACTGTACCTTCGAGGCACTGTGAGGTTAACTAGCTGCAGAATATGTTAAAACAATACATCACTCTACAAAAGCAAAGTGTTATAACACAATGTCAGGTGAAGGTAGTATCTTGAGATAGATTCTGCTAGTGGTTCTCCATGGTGCTGATTGTGCATTTCCTCCAAAGAGATAGATAGAAAATAAAGATGGAGGTAAATTGCACTCTCTATGGCATGTTTTTTGCATAAATCAAATCTATCACACAGTTGAGTGCAGTGAGAAGCCATACGCACAATAGCGGGGGAGTACTTGCTATAACTCCTTTATGTGAATTCCACTTAGAGTGAGATTCTGTGGTGTGACTTCGTAGCAATGCCTCAGCGTAGTACTCAGCTCTTTATTTTCTGGCTCTGGCCTTGAAAGAGTTTTGATCATCTTCACAAATCGCATCCACTTTCAAAAGATGAGACTACTGCAATTTCACGAATGCAAAAAAATTTTTTTACATACATTTTGAAGAAACTGTGTTGAGAGTTTGAAAATAAACAGTATTGTAATACTTGAAATACACAAGTGACTTTCCTAAGGATACAAAAGACTACTTTGAACTGAACATTTATTTAGATACAAAACTTTACTCTTTCATTTACTAAACACTTACTGAACTTTCAGTGAGTGCCACAAGTCAGCCAAGCATACAGAATGCAAAAACTGAATAATTCACAGTCGCAACCGGGGCGCAGTTTATTCTAGTGTGATTGTGAAAATTCTTGTATAGATGTTAAAAAACCTCTTGCTATGTTATGATCAGTATTCTGGGCAGTAAAGCAAACACGAACAGATCAGATACTTATCAGCCCTGTTACTTGCCTCTCTAAGCCTTAGTTTGATATCTGTAAAGTTAGGTTATTCACAGATTGGTTCTGAGGGTACATGAGGTGATATAATTCAATTCCTCACCCCAGGAATGCCAGGCACACAGTATGCTCTCAATAAATAACAGTATGAGAGCTATTCACTTTTCTTTTTAGATTTTTTCTGTCACACTTTTTTATCCACTCATATTTTGTGTTTATTTTCTTTAGTTCTTGGAAGCAACAATTTACTCTTTTTTTATTCTTGTCTCATTTTCATGTATACCTGCCACCTTAATCATGTCACACAGATCTAAAGATTCATTCATTTGTTCAGTACATGTTTAGCGAGCAACCACTTAGCGGAAGAAAGATTTACATATGTTACATTATTAATCCTCTCAAGAAACCTAAGAAGTAGATAGTAATGGCTTTATTTCATTACTATGAAGAAATTGAATCACAGAGAAATTAATTGACTAATGCTACTACACACAGGTGAGACTTGAATTAAGTGTGTCCAACTCCAAAGTCCGTGTTCTACCTAGTACAATGTATTGTCTTCCACAATCCTCTGTTTAGTTGGAGGTTGGGTCAAAAGCTACGGATTTGAACACCAATTATGTGATTGTTCTTTTATATCTCCCACTAGCACTGTAGTTCTAAGAAGGCAAGAATTTTTATGTGCACGCTATGGCCCTTAGTAACTCCTCAATAAACTTTTGTCAAATGAATACCTGGAATATAATAGGAAGCTACATATGATCCTCAATCTTTTATGAAGTTGATATAAAAACCTGTACCATTAGGAAGTAAGAAGGTAGGGAGGAGAATGATGCCTGGTGTGGTGTTCAGGGAAGCCAGTAAGAAATAGATAGTGAGACCTGATGGTTGGGGAGAATTGAGCAGGGAGGAGAACGTAGACGACTCGCCGTGAACTACACGTGCAAAGGGAACGCGCTATCAAGGTAGACCAGATGGCTTGAATAATTCCTACGTGTAGCTAGAGAAAACAACATCAGATGGTAATGGCCCAGTTTCACAGGGCCTTGAACTTGAAGCAAAGTGGGTTGACATTATCCTATAGAAGATGGAGGGTGGAACTACACAGGGAGCAAAGGAATTTAAAGGTCAGACAGAACCTTTGGAGCAAGCTTCTTTCTTTGACCTACTGTGCTTTGGCATTGTATGTCTACATAATCTAAGAATGCTGGTTATATGTTCTATTAATAGAGATGCCCAGTACCATCCAGAAATACAGAGACATGAAGTGATGCAAATGCATTCAAAAGAACCTGGAAAGGCAGTGATTTCCTTACCTCCCGCAGAGTTATCTTTCTGTCCAAGGGAAAGGAGTCCTTGTCAATATTTATGCTGCAGTTTTTCTGAGGAAGGACTGACTAGAAGATCAAACCACTGGCGTTTTGTTGGGCTGTGCATTGCCCACAGGGATTGTGCTGGGCCTCCAGGCTATTTTCACTTTTACAGAGGTTACCACCCTCCTTTGATTGCAAGAGTGTCATGGCACTGCGTCTGCAGAAGCATGACTGTGCTCCTTGGCTAGCACCTGTTCTGAGTGGAAAATCAGGATGGAGAAGTGTTATCTTTGCAAAAATGCAATAGGTTACATTGATTGTGCAGAACACAATCCTGTATAAATTCCTGAACACTAATCCGTTGTGATGTGCTTGAACGTATGTTTTGTAAGGGTGAGTCTAATGCCTTTTGGCTAGAATATTCTGGGCTACTTAGTGGTTACAAAATGTGCTGTAATATTCACTTGAGTTATTTACATGTCTCTTCTATCTTAATATAAATAAAGTCCTCCCTCAACTGTACGTTTTTGTCCAACTAGACCTCTCTCACTGCTGCCTTTCACAGCCAAGTTTGTGGAAATGCAGCCTTTGTTCATGTGATAATGAAGGCTTTCCATACAAGGAAGTCACCAGTCAAGTGGAGCTTCAGTGGAAATAGTCTTCCAAGATGGTTAGCGCCCGCCCTCTCTCTCCATTTTCTCTGAATCAAATAGGTAATTTTCATACTTACCTTAGTTGATTTCCCCATAGCATTTCCTGATTTTTCTTTTATATTCTTTTTCCTCAGTTTCTTTGCTGCCACATTCTCCAGGTCTTCCATCTGTCTGACTACTCTTTTCCAATCTTTGTGGTATTTCTTACTGCTCACCCCCTAAATATTGGTATGCCTTAGGGCTCTCTCTCTGGTACCTTCACTCCTCGGAGTCTCTCAGGTTAATCCCATTTCCTTCTGTATGCTACTAATTTCCAAATCCCGACTCAGACTCCTGATTTATCTCCTGAAGTCCCAAAGACAAAGGAACACAGTATTTCCAAATTTTAGCTCACTTGTCTTTCTTCAGCCCAGCTGATATTCCTGTTTCCTAACTCATGGGTAATATTTTCCTAGCTCTACTACACAGATCCCCAGAATCTTTTTTTAACCCTTGCAATCTCTTCATCCATACACCCATCCCCTCCATATCCCACCATGAGCTCAACTAGGTGGAACATCTTTCCAAAACATTCTTTACACAATAGCTAGCATTATCTTCCTCTTTATTATTATCACCCAGCTTTAAAATCTTTAGTGGCTTCCTTTTGCTTCAGGATAATGTCTCAACTACTTAAAATTCCTTTCAATGCCTATCTTCACACTTTTGATCTCACATTCTACATTCTGGCGATACTGAACTTCTTTTAACATCACTGTTAAAAGTTATCTGTTTCAAATGCCTCCACCTCCTATCACAATCCTTCAGGTTTGGGTCAGGAGCCTATGGCAGACATTGTGATGTCCTCCTTCCTGAAATCTTGCTATCACCCTCCAATGTCACACAGTTTGGGGAACTGTACTTAGCTCCTGGGTGGACCCTGATAAATCTAAACTATCGTAGTTCACCCCTCAGAAACTGCTCCATTCCAGTCATAAAATAAATTCAGTCTGTGGTGATCAGAAAGTTTAAAAAAAGAGATAGAATAGAAAATAACAGAGTGCACTACACGTAATTGTAAGCAGTGTTTCTTAACACCTTTGTTGAAATCCAGTTATAAGGAATGTTAATCTCATCCTTCTTGCCAGCAATATTTTCTCTGCTAGTTTTTGACATTGTTCCTTTTGAATGTGCACCTCATAACTGCTGTAGCTTCCTGTTACCAGCCAAAAGATGAATCTAACACACACAGGACAGAGAATCACAGAGAAAGGAGACAGAATTGCAGGATTAAGAAAGCCATGACACTCGCCATTCCTCTGAACTCCCAGTTACATGATGCAGTATGTTCTTATTTTGTAAGCCATAATAACTTAGATTTTTTGCTTGAAGATATAGCATTCCAGTTGATACAGGACTCATATATATTCTGTTATCATCATACACTACTTCCCTTAGGTCTTTATTATACCATAATAACTGCTCTTTGTTTGTCTGTGATGTCAATCAGCTACAAAACCATGCTTGGTAGAGAGAAGGCAGTTAACACTCATCACACAAAAGGACGAGGATCCAGTGTGAAAAAAGGAGAACAAACACACTTTATTAGGTGCCTAATATTGATTAAGTTTGGGGACCAAAAAATTAAGTGCACAAAGCAGTGCTAAGAGGGAAGTTTATAGATGAAAATGTGTACATTAAAAAAAGAAGAAAGATCTTAAATCCATAAACTAACTCTACATCTCAAGAAACTGAAAAAAGAAGAACAAACTAAAAGCAAAGCTAACAGCAGGAAGGAGATATTAAACATTATAGCAGAAATAAGTGAAATAGAGAACAGAAAAAAATAAATGAAACTAAGAGTTGATTTGTTGAAAAGATCAACAAAATTGAAAACCCCTTCACTAGAATACTTAATAAAAAAAGAGAGATGACTCAAGAAACTAAAATCAGAAATGAGAGAGAGGACATTACAACCAGTGCCACAGAAATTTAAAAAAAAAGATATATACTAGAATTCCATGAAGAATTGTATGCAAACAAATTGAACAATTTAGAAGAAATGGATAAATTCCTAGCAACACACAACCTACCAAGACTGACTCATGAAGAAATAGAAAACCTGAACATATCAATAACAAATAAGGAGATTGAATCAGTAATCAAAAACTTCTAAACAAAGAAAAGTCCAGGACCAGATTGGCACTGGCGAAGTCTATCAAACATTTAAAGAAGAATTATTGTCAATCCTCCTGAAACTCTTTACAAAAAGTTGAAGAGGAGAGAACACTTCCAAGCTCATACTATGAGACCAGTGCTACCCTGGTACCAAAGTCAAGAACACCATAAGAAAAAGAAAACAACAGACCAATATTCCGGATGAATATTAATGCAAAAATCCCCTAGAAAATACTATCAAACTTCATTTCAAGAGCACATTAAAAAGATTATATACCATGATCAAGTAGGATTCATTCCTGGAATGCAAGATAATTCAACATACAAAAGTCAATCAATGTATTACCCCACATTAGTGGAATGAAGGATAAAACTACGTGATTATCTAGATTAATGCAGAAAACACATTTGACTAAATTCAACACCTTTTCATGATGAAAACTCTCAACAAACTAGGAATAGAAGGAAACTGCTGCAACATAATAAAGGCCATATATGAAAAACCCATAGCTAGCATCACACTCTACTTTGAAAGACTGAAAGCTTTTCTTCTAAGATCTGATACAAGGAAAGGATGCCCATTCTTGCTACTTCTATTCAGTGTAGTACTGAAAGTCTTAGCCAGAGCAATTAGGCATGACAAAGTAATAAAAAGCATCCAAATTGGAAGACAAAATGTAAAATAATCTTTGTTTGCAGACAACATTATTTTATATTTAGAAAACCCTGTTCCTAAAGATTCCACAAAAAAACCTATTAGAACTAATAAATTCAGCAAAGTTGTAGGATACAAAATCAGCAGTCAAAAATCAGCAGAATTTCTATACGCTAACAATGAACAATCTACAATAGAAATTAAGACAACAATCCCATTTACAGTAGCATCAAAAATAATAACCTACTTAGGAATATACACAACTAATAAGGTGAAAGACTTGTACACTGAAAACTACAAAATATTGCTTAAAGAAATTAAAGAAGACAGAAAAATGGAAAGACATCGCTTGTTCATGGATTGGAAAACTTAATATTATTAAGATGACCATACTACTCAATGTAATCTACTGATTAAATGCAATACCTGTGAAAATCCCAATGGCATTTTTTGCATAAATAGAAAAATTCATCCTAAAATTCATATGGGATATCAAAGGACCTCAAATAACCAAAGCAATTTTGAAAAGAAGAACAAAATTGGAGAGCTCACATTTCCTGATTTAAAAGCATATTACAAAGCTACAGTAATCAAAACAGTGTGGTACTAGCATAAAGACAGACAAACAGACCAATGGAATAGAATAAAGAGCCCAGAAATCAGCTTTTGTGTATATAGTCAAATGATCTTCAACAAGGCTGCCAAGACCACTCAGTGGGGAAAGGCCAGTCTTTTTAACAAATTGTGTTGGGAAAATTGGATATCCACATGCAAAAGAATGAAGTTGGACCCTTATCTTACACTATATAAAAAATTAACTCAAAATGGATTGAAGATGTAAACAAAAAACACAAAACTATAAAACTAGAAGAAAACACAGGCTAGAGCTTCTTCCTAGAAGAAAACATAGGATAAAGCCTCAAGACATTGGATTTGCAATAATTTCTTTGATATGACAACAAAAGGACAGGGAGCAACAGTAAAACTAAGCAAGTGAGACTACATCAAATTTAAAAACTTTTGTGCATCAAAGGACATAATCAATAGAGTGAAAAGCAACCTACGGAATGGGAGAAAATATTTACAAACCATACATCTCATAAGGGGTTAGTATCCAAAATATATAAGGAACTCAACAATTCAACAGTAAAAATCCCACAAATATTCTGATTAAAAAATGGACAAAGGACTTAATAGACATTTCTCCAAAGAAGATATACAAAAGGCCAACAAGCATATGAAAAGATGCTCCACGTCACTAATCATCAGAGAAATGCAAACCAAAACCACAATGAGCTATCACCTCACACCTATTAGGATCGCTGCTATTAGAGAAAAAGAAAATAACTGTTGGTGAGGATGTGAAGAAATTGGAAGCCTGGTGCACTGTTGGTGGCAGTGTTAAATGGTGCAAACACTAGGGAAAACAGTTACGGAAGTTCCTCAAAAAATTAAAACTACCATAAGATCCAACAAATCCATTTTGGGGTATAAAACCAAAAGAATTAAAAACAGGGTCTTTAGGAGATATTTGTAAATCCATGTTCAAAGCAGCTCTATTCACAATTACCAAGAGGTGGAAATAACCCAAATGTCTATCAACAGATGAATGGATAAACAAAATGTAGGACATACATACAATGGAATATTCTTCACTCTTCAAAATGAAGGAAATTCTGTCATATGGATGAATCTCCTTGAGGACATTATCCTAAGTGAAAGAAGCCAATCACAACAAGACAATTACTCCATAATTCCACTTATATGAGATATCTAAAGTAGTCAAATTCACAGAAACAGAGAGTAGAATGGTTACCAGGGATTGGGGGTAGGGGAAAAAGGGAAGTTATTTAATGGGTATAGAGTGTAGATTTGCAATATGAAAAAGTTCTGGAGATCTGTTTCACCACAATGCAAATATACTTAAAATTGCTGAAGTGTACACTTAGAAATGGTTTAGATGATTAAAAAAAGGATATGTAAGGGTATTTCTACATTTACTATAGAGATTATATTAAAGATGCAACTTCAACTAAAAGTTACACTGTATGGCCCAGCTGCAGAGTAATTAATTACCCCCAAGAATATCACTCTGGCCCAGAGACTTGCCTTAGTGAGATCTAGGGTCAAGGGATTACTGGGGTTTCTGGATTGACAGGAGTAGATTCTGACACGATGGCCCTTTCCAGAGTGCCTTGAGCATGGATAATCTCCTCTAGACCAGGGCATGTCACACGCTCCTGCATTTTCCTAGAGGGAAGACTGGACTGGGGAAGCTTCTCTAGGGATGCTCATTCTTAGTTCCGTTCTCAGCTCACTCTTAGTGTATTTGTGCAGCTGACCATGATAGGTCATGGTCCATCTCCAAATCTCAGCATCACTGCCTGCATCCTGTAGCTAGTGAGTCACCACAGCATAGCCTCCATTTAGAAAAAATAATTGTGTAGACAAAGACTCCACATGGCTGTAATCACACATAGCATGAGGTGGTAAAATGCTAGGTAAGGAATATTTTTTTTAGAAATCAACGGAAATTCCTCAAATGTTGCAAGCTTTCCACTGAGAGGATACTCTGAATTATGATATGAGACATAAACTAAGCAGAAATACTCGAACAAAGGTACCTGGACAAAATACGCCAGTAATTAAAGTACATGATAGCAGTTACACGTTTTAAAATGTGACTATTGTTGTAGGGACAGTTAAAAAGCTATCCACCACTATTTATTGAATAGTGTGTTCAAATTTCATGGATGGTTAACTTATTTCAAATAACATTTTTATGATTATAAATGTACTGTATACTCATTGTTGAAAACTCAAGAAACGTAGTAAGTTTTAGAGAAGAAAATATAAATGACTACCCTTCTTGTGAAATGGGGGCTAGATTATAGTTTTGAGTGAAAATAGCGTTTTTCCTCAAAGGAAGAAGGATGCCTTACTGTCAATCAGGCGGGAAAGGCAATGGGCCTTATGACTGACGGAAATAAGGCTCCACTCCTCCTCCTGGAGTGAATTGTGGTGTTGGATGGAGATTCTAATGCAGACTGACGCTAGTAAATTCCTGCTGGGGATTGAAACTACCTTCTGTCCTGTGAGGCCTGCCTTAATCTATGTAGGGTTTCTTCCTGGATTTGCTCTTTTCAGGCCCCCAAATTAGCTCCTTACACTAGTAGTTGTAAACATTTATTAAATATATATATATATATGTGAGAGAGAGATTTCTTTTAATGAATTGGCTCATGTGATTACGGAGGCTGGCAAGTCCAAAATATGCAGGATGGATGGACCATCAGGCTGGAGACCGAGGGAAGAGCTGATGTTGCAGTTCAAGTCTGAAGACACTCTGCTGCAGAATTCCCTCTTGCTTAGGGGAGATCAGGGCTTCAACTGATTGGATGAGGCCCACCCATATTATGGAGGGCAATCCCCTTCACTCAAAGTCCACTGATTTAAATGTTAATCTCATCCAAAAAAAAACACCCTCAGAGAAACAGCTAGAATAATGTTTGATTAAATATATGGGCAATGTGACCTAGCCAATTTGACACTAAATTAACCATCACAGCACTTGAGGAGAAGTCATGCAGAAAAAGCAGTTGCGGTCTGGAGAAGCACCAGGTGGTCTGAGGGCTCCAGCTGGTCAGAGGTCTAAAGAGACACTGGCTGGAGAAAATAACAAGTGACTGCTGGGATGGGTTTGTGGAACAGAAAAGCAATCCTTGGGAATTCACTGAACTTTTCAGGTGAGGGTGTACCTGATAGAAAAATAAACTTCTGAACAGAAGGATAAAAACTTAACCAGATTTTGTTCTCAGTCATCTGGGTAACTAGGTTGTATATGATTATTAATTTTATTTATTTATGTCATATTTTAACAACCTCAAGCTTACAGAAAAAACTATAAGAACAGTAAACCCAGAGCCATTTCAGATTGCAACATGATGCTCTATCATCTCTCCAAACTAATGTTATTTCCTATAAACAAGGGCATTCTATAACTAGGATTTAGCCATTAACATCAGGAAATTAACATAGATAATTACTACTATCTAATCCTCAGGTACCATTCAAGTTTTGCCATTTGTGCTTAGTGTTCTTTACAGCAAAAGGATCCAAGTCCAGAGACTTGTGTTATATTTATCAGTTGCCTTTAGTTTGTAACACTTCCTCAACTTTTTCTGAATTTTCTTGACCTTGACACCTAAAGATTATAGGCCAGGGAGTTTATTGAGTGTCTCTCAATTTGGGTTTGCCTGCTGTTTCATCATGATGAGACCCAGGTTATGAATGTTTTGCAGGTAGGTCAGAGAAGGGATGCTGTGTTCTCCTAACAGGCGGCACAGATTTTGATTAGTCTCATTATAGTAGAACATGATTAAGGTGGTTTATGCCCAGCTTCCCCATTGTAAAATTACTGTTTTCTCCTTTTTAATCAAATAATTCTTACATTTTCTTTAATTAGTGCTTTTTCTCACTATATATTGTATTGTCAACATTTTTCACGATGTCAATAATCTTAAAATTTTTTAATGCTGTGTAGTATTCTATTGTATGAATACACCATTATATATGTGTGTAGTCCTATCTATATTGTTTTTAACTTAACAATGTATTATCACTATTAATAATAGGGTTGAAAATATTTTAAATATTGAATTTTACCTGTAATTCTCATTTTAAAGCAGTCAGGTTTTTAATTTTCCTATGGAAAGTGACATAATTGCATAAAGACATTAAAATGCAATTAATGAACTGGAAAACTAGGCTTCTAAAGACTGTTAAAAGAAGCTTTAAAAGTTATTAGATATAGGAAACATTATAGATGATTAAAATACTTGAATGATCACTTTTGCCTTTTAAATATATCCTACAAAATATTAGGAAAATTCATTTAGAAAAAATTAGGGGATAAATTCTTAATTCAAAGAAAAAAATAAACCTGTACCAATTTATCATCATTAGGAAGATATACCACAAACCCTTTAATTACATCTTATAATTATTCAAGTGTTACAATGCCTGGGGGTTTTGTAGACTAAGGTTATTTGATGGGGGAATCTCTTGTGTAGGTTTATCATCACCAGAATCAGAAAGCAGTTCTCTACACTCATCTCTGGATGTTATTGCACTAGCTTACAGCACTGCTGGGAGTTTTTCATCTCCTCTCTAAGACTACGACTAAGTTACTAGCTATTGCTGCAGGCCACATACTAAAGGAAATGGTTCTATGTCAGGGGTTAAGTATCAAAAGTTTTAGAAACAAAGAGGGTTGCAGAATTTTCTTTATGTAAATTACTATGCACTTAGAAATTTTTTGTCTAAATAACAAAGGGATGCATGAAAATTAGGTATCTCATAAAAGGATAAGCAGATTTATGTCTGAAAAATAGTATTCAGTTTGTGTAAGTAGAGAAATAATGTAAAGGAGAAGAATAATAAGATTTTTCTTCTTAATCTTTGCAGTGTTAATTAGGATTTGGAATATTAAGTATTCCTTTTATGCATAATACTATCATACTTTTTCATAAATGTAACACACACATTTTAAAACCAGGGCATTTAGATCTGTGAAATAGCACAACACACAATGACTTTTAGTAGATGAAAGAAAGAAATAGCAATGAAAGCATCTGCTAGAGAGTTATCCCTTGTATCTTCTGGAAAGCAAAGCGTGTTAGAAAGCCGCAAATGTTTACAAGGAAGTATTTTAGTTCTATATTTAAACGGCTAGTAAATTTCATCTAATATGATTTCAGATATTGTACTTATCCATAACACAGGAGCATTTCTTCATGTATGCTTCCTGTGACTGCAATCTGTCACCGGATATCTAGCAGGTAACTACACCGTGAAGGTATTTTTCAAAGTATTTGGACATCCAAACTTCCCAACCCAAATATCTATTTTTCCTAATAAATAAAATAAAATTTTCTAGACTGTAGTATTATCCTTTAAAGTTTCTACGATAGAAATAGATCTTGCTCTGAAATATAGAAGACTAACTCTTTCAAGTGCTGGTGGCTGCCTTAAGGAGAGCACCACTGTTAAAAGTCAAGCTAATTTAGGTTGGATATATCCTGTATCAAACCATAATCCCCAGCTCATTATATACATATTGAATTTATATAATTTTATTATCCTGTAGGACATTTGTTAAACTTACTGGTTTTTCTCTGTAATTATAAGTTTCATTTTAAAAGGCCATCATTAATTTCAGCTGATTATAAATATTTTGGGTCAACTCAAAGTTAAAAGAGCCATTGGAGTATAAATAATATATAGATCTTATTCTTCTCTCTTTACTAATTAATACACTTTTGAATAAATAATCTTCCTTTCCCATATCTCTATTTGACAAAGTGCTTGAGAAGCAAAATTAGCAGGAGATATATACTGTACAATTACTATTCAATTTCATTTGCCTGAGGTAAAAATATTTGGAAATTCAGTCATGGATTATTTTTTATCATTGCTCTTAAATTTCCTTAAGAATGGGAAAGAATAGTTGTGTTAGAGAAATTCCTGCTCCTCTGTTAACGAACTGGTGGATCCTATTGCACATTTACTCTTGAAATGGTAAGAGGTCTCAGGAGCCCACTCTAATACCACCAAAGCACATGTATGCAGGGCTGGGCTTTTACAAGTTGCCCAGGGCAAATGTCATCCTCAGTTCATGAAAAATCTACTCTGTGCAGAGCACAGTGGTATGTATTCTTCAAACAGGTCAAACTAATGATACACTGTGTAATGTGCCTTAAAACAATGGCCATTGTAAGTAATCACTTTACATTTATGGATATTTGTTGCTTAATTTTGGGGGGCACTGGACCAAAATCTAAAACTGTTAACACTTGTTCACCTATTGCTAAAAAATATTTTCTTCTTGTTTCTTTTGTGTCTCCCACATAGATTATAATCTCCTTAAGGAAAAAGACATTACATTCTACTTCATTATACTCTTCTGCAACCCTCTAAGTCTGTAATAGAACATCTGAGATTCATTGAGATTTGTTTAATAAATGAGTGAATGAATTGAATCTTCATGAAAACTTAATTTGAAAAAACTCATTCATCTGATCAGTAGTTATCTCTATGCCAGTCTCCTGTCTTCCCTGCCTCTCCACATTAAGTAGTAACACCTCAAAGCAGAGATCGCCAATTGTTCCCAAATATCCATTCTCCATTTTTTCTATTGTAATAGGATCTCTAATTAGAGGTTGAGTAGATGATTGCTCAGGATAGGGACTACTTTTCCCAGGCTCCTTTGCAGTTTTGTGTGGCCATGTGACTAAGTTCTGCATGTGAGATGACATGACACGTGCAATTTCAGGTCATGCCCTTAGGGTATCTGTTACAGCAGCCAAAGCTATATTCTCACTGCTAATAATGTGCATCATATGTATCTTTTTATAAACAAACACTAAATGCCAGGCTAGGAGATGTTAGATTGCTACACACACTTTATCTTTAAGCCTCAGAAGATCATAAACGTTGGTATCCTTATTCCAACTTTTCAAACAATAAAATAGGTTCATAAAATAGGTTGGACAATGTGCCTAAGGTCACCCAATCTGTGAATAATGGAACTGAAATTAAAAGCTTGGTAGGTCTTCCTGTAAAATGTTTTCCTCTACACTGAGCTGGGCCAGAACTGCTTTTGATTAACAAATAAAAGGTGGATTGAGAAAATCTACAGATCAATGATGTGAAACCTCTTTGAATAATTTGTTTAACCTCTTTTTATACATGGAACATATAACAAAAATGGTTATCAGTGGGTCCCATAGTATTCTTTCTTGTTTGGTTAGCCACTCTAGAGAGAGGACAAGGAAAACATTATTTAATTTTAAAAATATACTTTTAAATTACATCTTTAGAAGGAATTTGAATTTATCATAGAAGAGATTAATCAATTAACAGATGTAATTATTATGTAGTGATTACTGTACCACCTGATGAAATAAAACCTGATTCACGGTTTTTGTGCTGGGTGATGAGGTTTTTGTTTTTTGTCCAAATGTTTTTTTTTTTTTTTCAGTAAAATAAGAACCTCCAGGAAAGTGCATAAGTGTACAGCTTAAAGAATTGTTATAAAGTAAGAAGTACAATATTACCAGCATGTCAGAGGCCCCCTGCCCTCCTTGTCCCAATTACAATGTCATCCCTCCCTTGTAAAGGTAAGCACTGTCCTGTTTTTTATGGCAATTTTTTCTTCCTTTGCTTTATAATTTTACCATCTAAGTATGCATTCATATGCACTCTAGATTAGTGTTTCCTGACATAGACTCATACCTCAATGTGTCTAGCTTCCTTTCCTTAATATCTGGAGTGAATTTACCCATGTTATTTTATATCTATGTAGTGTGCTCATTTTCATTGTGCTGGAGGAAGTCATCGAGAGGACGTGACTGCAGGTTGACCTGTAAGCCGGACCCCGCAATCAGAAGTTCCTCACCCCTCCCCTGACCTTAGGACGTGCATTTGCCCACCATTCCCACAGCGGGAGCTGTTTTCAAGGATGCAGCCAAGATGCAGCAACGTGTTGTGAGACTAGCTGAACTGTGTACATGACTGAACCTCATTAAGGCATCTCTATAAGCTTTCAAGATTCGGGTGTGTGGGTGCAAAGATCTCTTCATCTTGCAGCTGCCCAAGACAAGCCTCATAAGTAAGTTCTCTTGCTTATTCAAACTGCTACCTACCCATCCAGAGTGGTCTGTCTCTTTCTTTGGTCTCCGTGTTCAGGGACCAGTTTGCGAATTAACACATTGCTGTATAGTATTCCTTTGTATGAAAATACAATTTATTTCTTCAGTCTGTGGCTGATGAACATTTGAGTTTTTTTCAATTTTAAGTCATTACAAATAATACTTCCATGAAGAGTCTTTTACGTGTCTCTTGGTACACATGTGCAAGCATATTTTTATATCCAGTAGTTGAATTACTAGCTCAACTGTAGCGGATAATGTCAAACTATTTTCTAATTTATACTCCCACTAGCAATCTATGAGAATTTCACTTGGTCCATATCCTTGGTAACACTGGATAACAGCAGTCTTTTTAAATTAAACCTTTCTGGTGGTGTGAATAGTATTTCATTGTGGCTTTAATTTTCACCTCCCTGATGAGTTATGATGTACAGAGCTTTTTTATTTGGTTAGTTTTTGTTTAAACATCCTCTTTTTGAAGTGTCTGTTCAAGTCTTTTACCCACTTGTTAATATTGGGTTGTCTTGTGTGTGTGTGTGTGTGTGTGTTTTGCTGAGAAAGATTTGTCCTGAGCTAACATCTGTGCCAATTTTCCTCTACTTTATATGTGGGTCATGTGGGTCACCACCACAGCTTGGCTGACAAGTAGTGCAGGTCCAAGCCTGGGATCCGAACCCATGAACCCAGGCCACTGAAGTGGAATGTGCCAAACTTAACCCCTACACCATGGGGCTGGCCCCTGGTTGTCTTGTGTTTTTATTTGTTATTATTTGTGAGAGTCCTTTCATATTCTAGATATTGCATACTTGTTATCTACATATGATTTGTCTTTTCCCCTACAGCCTGTTTTCTCACTACCTTAATAGTGTATTAAATTGTATAGGTAATTCTAGCCAAAATGAAGTAATAGAGACTGGATATGCCCTTCCACCGGAAATAACAAAACATCGTCCAAAATATATGAAACTTTTCAAGACATTGGGCATCAATCAGGCAACAAAGTACAGCAATTCCTGAGAAACAGGAAACAAAGTAGGTGAGCCTACAATTGCCCCAGCTTACTGATTTGAGAGAGTTTCCATGGTTTTTTGTAGGGAGAGGAAGTTAGGAGAGACCTAAAAGACTCCTAGAGTTGAGAAGACAGATCTGAGAATCTGGGGACACCTAGTGACTAGAGTTTGCGGGGCAGAGGAGGCAGCAGGATACAGACAGAACTCTGAAGGTACTCAAAGGGCCTCACTCAAGTATTCAGCACAATTCTGATCGGTGCATGGATGTGACAAAATTGCCCGAGAACCAAGAAAGACCCACTCAAAAAGGTTAGTAGAAAAATACCGAGAAAAATCCCGAGTGGGGGAAACAACAGAGCCTGTCCTCTTGAGCCAGACTGGAAAATATTATAATTCATGGGGTATAATTCAGACAGGTCTTGCCTCCATAGTAAAGAATAATTTGAGTTGTCAAATGAACTACAGTATATCCAGCTAAATTTGAATTTTGGATTAACAGCAAATAACTACTTAGTCTCAATGTGTCCCAAATATTGCATGGCCATTACATTATTTGTAATATATAAATAGGAGTATAAATAGTCTGCTGTAGTATAAATATATTCTGTATATAAGGATATACTGTTTTATATAAGGATATAGGATATACTTATGTATATCCTATATATAAGGATATATCCTGTTTTAGTCCAAGTATACCCTTATACTAAAACATTATTTGTTGGTTATCTTAAGTTAAAATTTAACTGGGCATGTTATACTTCTATTTGCTAAATTTGGCAACCCTACAGATAATTAGTCCTAGAATATGTGCTACTCTGGTCCTGCCTAACAAATCTTAAAAGCAGCATCCTAAAGAAAGAATCAAACCGATTCCAAGCAAGTTAATGGCATCCCAGAAAAAAACTCAAAAATGTCTATAGGGATACAAAAATAGCCAACACCCAACAAGGTAAAATATACAATGCCTGGCATCTAATTGAAAAATGTCATGCATGCAAAGAAGTGGGAAAACATGACCAAGAGGAGAAAAATTAATTAATTGAAACAAATGCATAAGGGCAAAGGTGTAAGAATTAACAGCCAAGGCCATTAAACAGTTATTTTAACTATATTACATACAAAAGAACTAGAGGAAAGATTGCGAATGTTAAGTAGAGCATCAAAGGTTAAAAGAAAGACCCAAATCAAACTGCTAGAGAGAAACATTACAATATCTGAGATGAAAAATACACTGGATTGGATTAACAGCAGAATAGACATTGCAGAAGAAAAGATTAGTTAACTTGGAGACATAGCAACAGAAACCATCCAAAATGAAAAATGGAGATTAAAAAAAGACTAAAAAAAAAAAAAAACAAAAACCATAGGAACAGAGCGTCGTTGAGCTGTGTACCTTCAAGTAGCCTAAATATCTGTAATTGGAGTCCCCAAAGGAAGGGGTGGGGGTAAAAATTAAGTATTAAGAAAAAAGGATTGACTCCAGGTAGAGATGTTAATGGATCATAAAGGAGAATTTCTAATAGATACATAAGACTAGTTTAGGAGATAGTGTGTCCTATTTCCTTGATTTGTTAAAGGAAAATACTTAAAAACAGATTCAAGAGTTCCACAGATGGTTAGACTTAGTGACTTTTCATAATGGCAAAATGATTTCTCATTCTTCCCACAGTTTATGGACCTTTTATCCATGCTTTGGCTATCACTCCTATGTCCCCTGATTTTCTCCAGGCCTATGTGTCTATCTTGCTATGACCATCTCCAAGGAGATATTCCATCAGCACGTCAGACTCAGCATGTTGCGAACTAAATTTTCCATTTCCCGCAATAGACCTCTATTCTTCTTATATTTTTATATCTCAGTGAATAGCACTGCTTTTTAACCAATTTTTGAAGTCAGTTATTTTAGACGAATCCTTCTCCCAGCTTCCTACCACCATCCAGCTAGTCACAACGTCTTACAAGTCATATCTTTGAGGGAGCTCCAGTTTCTATCCTCTTTTCTCATCACCAGTTGCCACCATGTTAACCTGGGTTGTCTTCCCCCCATTCTACTATTGCTGTAGTATCATATGGTCATGTCTGTTTTCTCCATAGTCAGACCCTCTCATTAGCTGAGTCTTTGAGTGAGCTCTTCTCCTGCCTGAACTGCCTATTTTCTACCTTGCTAATTCTCTTTTCTGTTTTTCTATTCTCATCCCAAATGTTCCCTCCTGGGACACCTCCTTTACCGCTCAACAAAGTGTTGCAACTCTATACAGTCAGAGCATACAAATTTACACCACAGCTCTTTTCTCAGTATAACTTCTTCCAGCTTTATTTAGGTATCACTGACAAATAAAATTGTTTATATTTAAGGTGTACAATATGATGTTTTGATAGGATTGCATTGAATCTGTAAAATGCTTTGGGTAGCATGGACATTTTAACAATATTAATTCTTCCAATCCAGGAACACAGGATATCTTTCCATTTATTTGCATGTTCTTTACTTTCTTTTCTCAGTGTTTAATAGTTTTTAGCATTCAGATCTTTCACTTCCTTGGTTCAATTTATTCCCAAGTGTTTTATTCTCTTTGATGCTGTTGTAAATGGGATTGTTTTCTTAATTTCTTTTTTTAAGATAGTTCGTTGTTAGTGAATAGAAATGCCACTGATTTTTGTATGTTGACTTTGTATCCTGCAACTTTATTGAAATGGTTTACTAGTTCTCGCTGATGAGGCTGAAAGCTTCTATTCTGCCATCTTGCTGACATCAGTCTTCTCTGCCTATCCCATTAAGTTTTGATTTTTATGTCTGTATCCTTCCTTAGTTCATTTATTCTGGGCTTAGCACAAGTCCCCAAATGATAATCATTGTTAAATGAAGATTACAGAACCCAAGGATTCCCTATTTCTGTTCTTGTAAGTTATGTTGTGAATAAGACTCCTTTTATAATTCTATGTCTAATTCATTGACAATATGAATATATGATTGGTGCCACTGGGTAATTATTTTCAGGGGCAGACAGTGATTTCATACTGAGGTGGATAATGTTAATAGTTTTTATATAATTTGGAAGTTTACATTTTACAAATTAAATTTTTAGAAAGATTAAATTTTATCTGAATGAGAAAGGTTAATATTTCCCTCTTAATTTGTTAGAATAATCTTAGATATAGTATCCTCTGAACAGTTTAGCCAGTGTTTTCTTTTATCTCATGAAAGAACAGATGTGTTCACATTTTAGTTTTTTAATTCATGAATTTTCTGTGATTGTAAATAGAGTTCTAACATTCTCGTATTGCAGCAAATGGGTGGGCAAGTATCCTCAGTTAAAACTGAGAGTAATTAGTGATATCAAAGCACCATTAAATTCAACTAACAATGCTTAAGTGGGGCTTTAAAAAAAAAATCTTAAACTGGCATTACCAACTAATAGTTTCCCCCTCCTGTTTTTTAGGTTTGAAGGTACAAAGACACAAATAAAGTAATATATGATTCTCCTTAAGTAGCAGAGTTATTAGTTATTATTGAGTAATAACAAACTGGAACAAAGTTTCTAGAATTTTTTTTTCTCTCCGGGGTTTATATTCAAAATGCAACACCACTAGCCCAATCCAGGAGAACATTCTCTGATACTAAGTGGCCACCACTGCATTTGCCCCACCCTAGATCTTGTAATATAATATACTAAATAGGGAAGTAAGAAAACTCAGAGCTGCACATTTTCATTGAAAATATTTTGCTTCTTGCACTATTGTCTTCAGACGTGACAGCACTAACTCGTATTTATTTGGGGAAAATACTGTGTTGAAGTGAACTGTAGAGCGTGAATTAAGCTCCCCGCAAGCAATCCCAAGATATTGATTCTCATTCTCCTTTAAGTACAAGTCTTGGTTGTCTGAAAGTTAATATTTAAATCTTACCTCTCTATGTTTAATTAATGCTCCATCTTTAATATTTTAAAGTGACATTGAAATAAAGTTCAAAGCTCCAGGGGTCTTTTGTAACCAAATACTTTTACCTTCAGGAGCAAGCTTTATTTTATCTAATGAAATGCAAGTCTCTGTAGCAACAAAATATTGTGAGAATTCTACTCATTTTCCAAGGAAATTTTTCCTGTTCTGTGTAGTTTTTTTAAATAGCTGTGGAATTTTTATCAAGTACATTTCAGCATCTATTGATATCATCATATGGTTTTTCTTCTTCAATGTGTTGCTGTGGTAAAATGTGCTAAACAATTTCTGACCTCATACAAATCTTGCAGAGCTGATACAGACACTACATAATGTATTTGTGTATCTTCTTAGATCTTTTTGCTAATATTTATTTGTTATATTTGCACATCTACTTTTAATTAAGGCAGATTAGTTTTTGGTATGACTTTTGTCGGGTTTGGGGTATGTTATATTCATAAAATAAATTAGGAGTTTTTAATTTTTTCCATGTCTTGGAGTATTGTAAATGATATTGGAATTATCTATTCTTTAAGCGATAGGAAAACTTATCTGTGAACCCGTTTGTTCCTGGTGCCCTTTTCAATGGCAGAGCTCTAAAGAGCTCTAAAAATCTTTTCTAATTTTGTTAATGGTAAGTGGTTTATTCTCCTTTTCCTATTTTCTTGATTTGATGTTGGTAACTTGTATTTTGCTAAGAAATCATAACTTTTTTTAAGTTTTCAAATTTACTGCTATATAGTTCACTAGGAATTTGTCTGTAATCTCCCTACTTTCTTCTATATTTATTCTTCCTATTTTATCCCTGATCTTCTCATTTATGCTCACCATCTTTCTGCCATGGTAGGGCTTGCATGGAGTTAATCTATTTTATTAATGTTTTCAAAGCATCATATTTCATATTTATTTAGTTTTTCAAATAGCTTTTGTTTCATATTTCAGTTTGCATCAGTTTTATCTTTATTAATTTCCTATTCCCAGTTTCCCTTGGTTTTTTAAATTGTTATTCTAATTTCTTAAAATAAAATATTAAATTCCTTATTTTTCATCTTTATGTTTATTAATTAAGATATTTAGGCTATACAAGTTATTTTAAATACAGCTTTTTCTGGGTATCATAGGTTACGGTATTAAGCATATTCTTTTTATTTTTTTCTTAATTATTTGCAAGTTCTGTCAGCCATTAGCATTAACTAATATGTTTTGAGTTTGCATTAAATATTCAGGGTAGATACTAGACTTATCATTAGTTATTAACTTTTAAAATATACCATTTTGCTTCATTTGTACAGTTTTTCTGTATATCATTTATTAATTTTTATTGTTTTTTCAATAGAAATAAGTATAGGCTTTAGTAAATGTTGCTGCATTTTGTCCTTTCGTTCACATCCCTTTGTCTCATTTAAGTTTTAATCACAATACTACGCTTATTTGCTGTCGAATCTACTGCATTTGTATGTCATGGTAAAAAGTGCTAATACATACAGTACTTATTGTGTCCTGGGTTCTCTTCTAGTACAAATGCTTTCATACTCACCTAATTAGCACAACAGCACTCTCAGGTGAATGCTATTATGACTCCAGTTCCCAGGTGAATAAACTGAGGCACAGAGATGTCAAATAAATTGTTCAAATTACACCATTAGTCAACGGTGGAGCTGAGACCAAAACCCATTTAGCCTGGCTCTAGAGACCCTAGGAAATGAGCCTCTGTGAGACTCAAATATTTAAAAAATTGTCAGTACATACTAATTTATAGAAATGGAGGTAAGAAACTTTTTCTTTTTGGCCTTTGTTCTGAAATTTTAGATTTTGTATAGAGTGGTGACATCAATGCATTCCTTTCCTAGTATCTCAGCTAGGGAGTATTGTGAATGGCCCATTTCCACTTTCCTTGCACTTGATTCTCTACATATGTACTAATTAATCTACAGCTTACATTGTCATAACCAAATGAAGGGCAATTATCATATTATATAACATCCAGGAGGGTTAGCAGTTAGGGTAAGCATTCTCCACCTGAGACGAGTAGGACAGAAATTAGTCCAGTCCTTAATAGACGGGTTGTCCCTGGTTTTTATTCTTCTGTTCACATCACTTCACGAATCTCAGCTTTAATCACAGGCCTGCTCCTGTGGGCTCCCTAGCGCTGCTGTGTTAAGTGAGGCCGAGATCTGCCCTACTTGGCACCCAGGCTCTCATAACTCCAAGGGCCTTATAGTCATTCACTTTCAAGGTTACATGTACT
Organism: Tapirus indicus; assembly: GCA_031878705.1. Lineage (NCBI taxonomy): Eukaryota > Metazoa > Chordata > Mammalia > Perissodactyla > Tapiridae > Tapirus > Tapirus indicus. Next base: position 9,854,861 of record CM062917.1, read on the forward strand.
CATAAGGGAGTTGTTTATATTAAAAAACCATAATTCTAAATCATTTTGCTTTAGAAATTACATGAATTGTAAATGGGGAAGCCAGTCTTCAATACAATTTTATTGTTTCATTGCTTCTCAATTATTTAGAAAGCTACTCTTGATCCTGGGGATTTCTCTTCAAGAATAAAAGTTACCCAGGTCAAGAATCTCTCTTACAAAAAGTGATGCTTTTATCCACTTAGTGGGTAAAAGAGTTAGAATTTATGCTTAAAAGGACAAAAATATATTCTAATATTGTATAGCTAAATGACTATAGGAGGTTATATTGGAAGGAGACATTCGAGTTCCTTTTTGTATGTCCTTGAGGTTCTGATGTATATTCATTCCTCATTTTCCACCCAACATTCTCTGACCTGCTCTGTGAATCAAAAGGTGGGTTTTTATGAACTACATGGATGGTGCTCCCTTCCCCCTGGCTTCTGTAGGATTTGGCCACAGGGCTGCACTGGCAGGAGGCTGGAGTGCTCTGGGAAAGAGGGATCGGGGTATTTATTCCTGCAACTGCCTTACTGCCAAGCCAAATCCTATGGCTCTGTCACGTGGCCCACTTGGGTCTTGCTGAAGCCAAGTAACCCCTTACTTGCCCATTCGGTCCTACTTTCCCATACCTCTGTACGTCCATGTAGCTTCTCATGTTGCTAGTCTGGGATGCTTCACCTTATTCATTTCTCTTAATCCTTTTTACACCTTTATGGTTATAGTCACTGCATTAAACTGTTGTTAATCACTAATTTTGTGTTGACATATATATTCTGCTGGAAACCTGAGTGATAAAATAATGGGTACTAAGAGTGACCATAAGTGGGTAGGGTGGGAATCTTAAAGCTAAATTTTGGGACTGAGTTGCACAAATATTTGATGGGCATTAGCATGTGGATAACTTACTTGCCAGGAAAAATGAGACACACATAAATATGTGTCATGTGGTAATGTCAATAATTACTCTATCACTGTTGATGGCATGGGATGGAGCATAGGTGGAGGGAAGCTAATGGAAGGATAATGTGGCTGCAGGACTTATCTATTATGGTAATGATATCATCACAGGGTAGTGTGACTAGCTGCTTCTGATGGCCCTAGAAAGAGCACACAGAGAAAAGGACAAATTGAGATCTCAAATTTCCAACACACCAGAGGAAACAGGTAACAAGAGGAAAATCAGAAGTCTTCTGTGGCAGCTTCAGAAATGTCCCTTGAACATGACGCAGTCTATACAGAAGCTGAAATATAATGACGTACACCTGAAATTTTCACAATGCTGTAAACCAATGTGACCTCAGTAAAATAATTCAAAAAAGAAAAATAGACAAAACTTATTAAAATTTTATTAAAGATGAAATCTAAAGAAGCAATTCTTTGAAAAAAAAATGGCCCTTAATTCATGCAGGTGCAGGGAAGTTATGTTAGAACCTAGGCTCAGGCTCTGACTGAATCTGTCGCAAAGCTTCAATACCAATTCATGCATAACATCACCAGGTCTCCAAGGTAAGGGCATTTGGGGACTTGGTGGGTCAAAGTGGGACCCTAAACCACGAGGTGGGGAAAGGAGGAAGACACAGTAAAATTGAAAATTCTGAACTCCCAAATTTCTTAAATCTTCCTTGCCAGAGAAAACTACCTACCACCCTCCTCCAACACCCCCATCCTCTACCATCCCTGCCTGAAAAACAAGAGCTCACCCTCGCAAAATTTTCAATGATTACATTTGGACAGTAGCTTCATGAAGGGATAGCAATTGTTTCAGGGCTAATCCTGCCCCTCCACACATTACCTCCACAGATCCCAGAATTGTCCTGACCTTCAGGATCTGGTAAGGAAGGAGATAGCTTAGGCACAATCATATTTGCTGTGTAATCCTCACAAGTTTATAGCTAGTAAGAGACAATACATATATATATATATATATATATATATATAAATCAATATTATGAGAGGGCATTACTAAAAGCCAAGTGACAAGGCAGACAAATGTATAGGAGTTCGACAAGGGAGACATCACAAAAAGGTGTGATTATAACCTTCATTGCAAGGTGGAATTGGTTTGACTTTGAAGAAAGGTAGATGTTGATAAGGAGAAAAGTTATTTAAGGCAGTAAAATTTTGAGGGCCTGGAAAAATGTATAGCATTTTTTCAATGTTTGCTAAAAGACCAGTTCAGAAGTACAGAGGTTTCTTGTAGGAGAGTAGTAGAAGTAGTTTAGCAGATGACTTGTCACTTGATCATGGAAGGGCCTTGAACATCTAGTTTAACAGTGTCAACGCAAATAATCCATAGCCAATCTATAAATCAAAATTGGGGTGAGTTTATGATGAGCCAAATTTTGAGGACCATATAGCCCCGGGCCTTCCTTTCCAAGGAAGAAAGGGCACCGAAGAAGTGGGGTATACAGAGTGGTTATATACCATCAAAGAGCATATATCACATATGAATGCAATGCCCTTATTACAATAGTCACAAGATTGCCCTGTTGACACAGTGATTGATGGACACTGCAGGTAGCAGGTCTGCTGTCTCGAGCTGGGTGGTCACAGGATGAGCACAATAATCAAATCCTCACCTAGGGAGAAATGCTTATCCTTAAGGAAATGTTAATGTGGGGGAAGTTGCATCTTATCTTAAGGGCATTTATTCCTGTCTCCTGGATGTGGTAAATGCTCAAAGCAGATGTACAATGCATGTTCAAAGACCAGTCAAACCCTTTTGGAGAAACAAGGTCAGGCCAAATTAGTTTTATACCAAATGGCTTCCTCATATGCTCCAATATATCCTATTGCTTGCCATTTTATTTATCAACAGTTAGGAACTTTATTTTATAGGTAATAAGAAAGCATGAAGTTCTAGAGCTGAAGATAAGCATACGCAAAGAGGTATTTTAGGAGGACCTCTGTGGCAGCAGTGTTGATAATGAACTTAATGGATGATGAACTTGGAGAGAGAGAGTGAGGAAATTGCAGAAATGTGGGCAGGAGATAATGAAGGTCTGGACTAGGCTGGTGGGAGTGGAATTTCCCTCTCTGGGCTCCTTGGGAAAGGAGACCAGCATGATGGTGACAGACAACAACTGTTGTCTATCCTCAGAATAGTAACCTTTCCCATACCCCTGTACTTCCAAAGTTTTAGAGAGTGGGAAGAACTAAATTTAGGTTGACAAGATTTATGAAATGTTAGAATTGTTGGCAATCCATGTGACCATCAAGAGTTCTCTAATTTTGTGGATGGAGACATATATGGCACCAATTGTAGGCAGAGGGGGTTTTCTACCATCATCCAGGTGGCTGGTAGCCCATGAAGAGGAGTTAGTCAGAATGGAATAATTAATTGAAGGCAGGATTAAGAGGTTGGAAAGATACATGGAGGAGTTTAATAGATATGGATCTTGCATGGTAAGTAGGAAAGTGTGGGAAGTTGCAAAAAAGTTAAAAATGAGAGATCACAATATAACTAGAGTGGAGTAGGAGGAAGGAGGGGGTGGGTATTGACAAGTTTCTCTCACAGCTTTATGCTCTGAGCTAATTACATCTCAACTTTGGCCATTAAATTTAGTGCAATAAATTTTAATTGGTAGGCAAAGCCCTCAGTCCATTTTTTAACATGTTAGTTTTTAGCTATGCTAAATGTCTAATATATGAAGTGCTTATCATCTTAAAATAGCCAACTTAATGCGTGCTGCACAAGCTTAAGAAATATTTTTTTAATTTTAGCAAAAAAAAAAAAAACCTCAGAGGTTAGAGATTAAACAGCAGTCTTACTTTTGGAAAATGTAAATGATTTACATGTTTGCTTTTTTCCACTTTTATCTATGACATACTACCAAATGTAATGTAGTGGACTGAAATGTCATTTATTTAAAAATTTTTCATTACCTGGAAGAAAAAAATTTTGAATTTCATAATTTGATGAACCAAACTCATACTGCACATTACTTAGAAGCAAATGAAATTCAATATAATATGTCGTTTCAAGAGTAAATTAAAGATATGTGGAATTCAGTTTATTCCTTGTGTGGAAATTTACCATACATATCAAAAAAACCAAAATGAAAAGAGTAACCTAAGATAAGAGATTTTAGTACACAGTATAGCAAGAGATGCTGTATTTTGTACTTTTCTTTGTACTTTTCATTATAGACATAAATACTAACATAGTTACCTGTGGTTTCAAATGATTACTTTTTCTCTAATTTCTTTATAATTTTTAAATTAAAAAAATGCTGTTTTAAAGCTTCATTCAGTACAGAATATTGGAAACAGCACAGGCATTAGGGTGCTAATCCCTTCTCTAACTATATATATCATATGTTGTTATTATATAATATCTATTAATATATGTTATATATTAAATGGCATAGTAATATATAATGTATAAATATATATTAACATTATAATGATGTCATATAATAATACATATTATATCATATATAATAATTACATAGTATTATATATATATAAAATCTTGAGAAATTTAACTCCAGTGCTCTGAACTTTAGCTGTCTCGGCTCCAAATGGAGTCCTAGTACCAATATAATAGAATGTTGTAAAGATACAATAGTGTATTAAATCACCCACTGCAAAGTCTTAGCTAATATCAGGAGCATGATTAGCATATTTTGAAGATTCTAGTATTTACTTCATGTTCCCTTAATCACACAGATAGTGTTGCAAATAATTTCTACCCATAGTCAACATATTAGCAAATTAAGGTGCCCTTGCCACTCTGTTGATAAGATCACAGCTTTGAGACAGCATTACAATGAAAACTTCATGAATGGGTTGGCACATATTTGTCCATCTCAAATCTGTAGACGTGTAGGTGAAAACCATCAAGAGCACTGGATATCATATTCTACTCCTTTCGTTTTTGGATCTGCAAAATGTGATCCAGTAAGAAAGTGACTTCTCCAATTTCACACAGTTACATATTGTTAGTTTGCAGTTTGTTTTTAATATCCATATAGATTTTCAGATATGTGTGTGTGATATGCAAGGAAAAGATTTTCAAGTACGGTCCTTTTAGAAGATTAGGCTTGAGCATTCACTCCTAACTTCTCAGAAAGGAGACTACTTCATCAATTCACACACACGCAATAATTCTATTAATAGGATCTGACTTGGTTAGAGTTACAGAATTTTTATAATTTCAATATAATAATTATATAGTGATACACAGTATATATAATGTATATGGGATATACAAAGCAAATTTTGTATTTTTTTCTCCTCCATGAGTTTTATCCTAATATCTGTGATATAACAGCTACAAAAGTAGATATAATGCTCTTTAGATTATAATAATTACTATACGGTTTAACAAAAATGTATTCTATACATAGAAAAAAAAAGCAAGTGATGATTATCTCGTTTTGGATCGATGTATCAGTCGAGTCAGGTTGCCATAACAGAACACTATAGACCAGGTGGCTTAAACAACAGAAATGTGTTTTCTCACAGTTCTGGAGACTGAAAAGTCCGAGATCAAGTTTCCAGCAGGATCGGCTTTCTGATGAGAGTTCTCTTCCTGGTTTGCTGAAGGCCTCTTTGATCTCACAGGGCCTTTCCTCTCTGTGCTTGCAGAGGAGGAAATCTCTCTTTCTGTCTCTTTCTTCCTCTTCCTATAAGGCTAGCAGTCCTATTGAATTAGGGCCCTGCCATTATGACCTCCTTTAACCTTAATTATATCCTAAAAACCTTATCTCCAAATAAGGTCACAATGGAGATTAGGGCTTCAACACATGAATTTGGGAGGGACACAATTAAGTCCATAGCAGTCAGGAAAAGTCTGATGAGGAAAGTAGCATTTGGGATGGGGTAGAAGTGTCTATAAGAATGCAGAACATGGTGTCTCACTCTGAACTAAGGGGAAGAAAGACCATGAATGTATAGCAGCTTGAAAGTGCAGGCATATTTGCAGAATAGTAAATATTACAATTTTGCAGTAACACAGAATATATGTTGGGGAGCAGCCAGAGAATAAATGGGAAGTAATATTTACTTTATCTGTTGGAGGACCTTGAGGGCTAGTCTGAAGAATTTTGTGTAATTTAAACATCACAATGAAGTCATCGATATGTGTGAGAAAGGGAGGGTTACTGTTTGATCCTCACATTGGAAAGATTCCTAAAATGAAATGCTTAGAACAGATTCAAATGAGAAGAGTCTGGAGTAGGGGAGACAGATTTGGAGAAGAATTGCAATAGACTTTATTGGGATTAAATAAAATCATGACTGGGATAAGAGTTTTATCTCCTTTTCACTGCCAAAATTCCTGACCTATGCCTTTTCTTACTGTTAAAACAATTTGACTTTTACCTACATCTGTCTCTCCATAGAAATCTCTTCCTTAAATTTCACTGTTGGACTCCTAATCCCCAAATACAAAGATCCTTTTTTTTTTTTATTTTGCTTATCCTTGGCTTCTCTTCAGTCTCAGTGAAGTATTTTTCCTAAGCTCACTTAGTAACTTCTTTCTCCTTCCTTTCTCCCTATTCCTTTGTCCCTTTCATTTGCTGTTCTTCCTTCCATACCCACAAAATGCTGTTTATCTATGGTTAGGGTTTTCATTTTGGATTTCTCTTCTTTGTTACCTTCCATCCATTGGTAAAATCACTCATACTCTATTTTGAGAGAGTTACCACAAAATTAATTTCATCTGTATTTACCCATCACACACACCCCACCTTTATCTCTAGCCCACTATTCTCCAGAATTTCAGATCCCTCTGGCACCTTTCCACTCAGTCCCCCATCACCTACAGTTCATTTTCTCTCTAAAAGCAATCTCTGGGTGCCCTATTTTATTTTTTAATATGTTGACCTTTTTTTGGTACTTAGGCTCAAAACTTCAATGTAACACCACCATTTTAGAATCCCTCTACTATTCCCCACACATTTACCGACAATTCAGCTCTTACTTGCAAGGTTCTGTTTTGCAATGTTCTTGTTTTTGTCATTACTATACTCATTTTTAAACATTTCTCATGCTTCCTTTTATGCTTCATTCTTCTCCAGTCAAATGAAGCATTGGGCCCCTGGCCTCCTCTTGAGGCTGATGTGTTTGCCTTCTATTGTCTTGAATTAGAAGCAATCCTGCCTGCGCTCCAGTAGGATCATTTTATCGCACCTCAACATATATTTTACATTTCTTCAGACTACCTCATCAAAGCTAATTTCTTGCCTGTAAAAGATACCAAAAGACTGAAAACAGCAATAACAACAAAAACAATAATTAAAAATAGCGAATAGAAATGGATTGTTTTCTATGTAACGGGTTGTTCTTTTAATACTACTTATGTATTAACTCATTTAATCCTCACAACTGAAATGAAACAGTTATTACTATTCCCATTACTGGACTTTGATGACATACTTTTTTTTAAGGGCCCCTACATGATTTGTGAAATCTTCCTCTCAGTAAATTTCGCACATTGTCTACTTTATAGTGTTCAGTCTATCCATCCTGACACTTGCGCAAAGCTCAATTGGCAGGTGTAGGGGGGAAATTTGCTGAGGACGGGGTGGCAAGCGTTATTATTGGGTGACTAGCTTAGTTTCGAGAAAGAGAGCACATGGATGGAACTGATAAAAGATAAAGTGAGGCATACTAAAAATTTTAAGTTTATTTGAACAAAAATTGATTTGAATCAGGCAGTGCCAAACTTGAAGTGGTTACGAGCGCTCCTCAGACAGGAGCTGGGGACAGACTTTTATAGAGAAAAGGCAGAAGCAGAATGAGGAAACTATTGATTGGCTACAGCTTAAAGCCTAGCTGGCTGTTTGTGATTGGTTGTCCTCAGCATTCAGAGTTCATAGCCTTGAGGCATTTATTGGCTTAGGTGTCTGTTTGCTTATGTAGGTCACCATGGCATTAGAGGCACCCCAGTCTAATGGCCTCCTTGTTTAGTTAATTTAACAGATCCAAGCTTTATGGCTCCAAAAGCTGATACAATTTTGATGTTGTTTTTAAGAAAAATGATTCACATTTTTGAATAGGTAAAGGGCATGTGTAATAGAGGTTCTGAAGCTTAAGCTCCGTGATCTTCTTGATCAATGGGTTTCTGAAGCAAAATATGACTTACCCTACATGAAAACAGTCTTGAGTGATGGGTCAGCTTATTGAAGTTGGTATTTCATAGCTGAGAGCTGCAGACCACCGTTTCACTTTGGGTCTCCTTTGTGTGCAAAGCCTGATTGTCTTTTTTGGGCTCTGGGGACTTTCAGCAAGGAGACCCATGAAGTGACGATGAAAGATTCTTGAGTGCTGGCTCAGGCAGTTTATTGGATTGCCTCCTCTCCCCTCCCTTTTTATTGTCTCTTAAAGTCTTTCCTAAATTTTATAATCCTTTAACTCAAAGGAACCCAACTGTAGTCATTCCAAAGTGTATAGATTCCACAGAAATCTCTTCTTATAATCAATATACATATGCAGAACTTTTAAATTAAAAGTTTTTATTCTTCTGCTTTGCATAAAAAAGAAAAAATAGAGTGATTCTATTGATATAGAATTAAGAAGTGCTAATATATTATGTCTTACTGGGACTTATCATTGATGTCTGGACTTCCTGCTGATCTGCTTCTTGCTTTGATGGTCTGGTATAATTTTATTTTGATGTCTTTGGTCTCCTATTTGAGGCAGATTTGGCAGTCAAAATATAATTAAGTAGATGTTTTTCATATGTAAATATCCATGTGATTACTACATCAAGCTGTTATATTTATTCTGGAAAGAAAGAAGTGTAAAATTTAAAAGGTTGGAGTTAACAGCAAGATTTCAAAATCTCTCTCTCTTTGTCTCTGAGTAAATGAATTTTTTAATATAATGATACCAACTGATAAGGACCTTTCTGTCTTCAGATCATTCCAGCTCACATTCCCTTGTTGAAGTTCTGTTATAAGTAACAAAAATGCAAGAAGCATTCACTAGGTAATTATGTTTCTGAACACTTATGTATTATACTGTTGGTCTACACAAAAGAAAATAATATTCTGTGATATTTTGTGTACCAAAATTATAAACGGGGCTTAGATTTGATAAAAGGTTAAAGAAAAGAGTTAAAGTGAAACAAATTTTTTAGGAGCTTGACTGAACTTGAAATATGATTCCATTTTTTTCTTTAGTTAATTTTGTTTCTGTTCTCCACTAGCAAAATGGAAGCTTCGTGTGTTATTGTCATTTCAAATTACAATGAGATATGATCTCTTTTTCCTGTTTCATTATTTCTGTTTCTCCTGTCCCATCATGAACAATTGTAATACAGTGTTTGATCTGTATCCTTCTATTTGTAAGTGTCCTTGAAAAATGTGGTAGCATTCTGTGTGCATGTTTTAAAATTTTGTTTTGTTTATTTGTAAAATTTACAAAGCTACAGAAATGTTGAAAGATGTATAAAATGAAGAACTTAGATTTACAATTGTTAGCATGGTGCCTCTTTTCTCTGTCTCATTCCCTCAGTCTCTCTCTAATTACCTTGGGAGTTGCAAAACAATTATTTTCTAACTCTATTATTCCTAGCATTCATCTGTAAAGAAGAGCTTTTCCTTCCTCTATTCCCTCCTCTTTTGATCTTTTGATTTTTTTTTTTTAATTCAACATGTCAAAATCTCTTGCTGTCATTTTTCTTCTTGATATTCAAATTGACCTAAATTTGGAATGTGGAATCCCTTCAGGTGGCCCCTATGTGCTTTTGATGACCCTATTATCTTCTTAAGCACTTTCTGGTTCCACAAGTTGTTGTACTTTTACTTATTCATCTTGTACTTTCTCTGCCCCAGACCTGGAATTACTGCAAGGATCCCTGGTTTCTTTTAGTGAGGAAGGGACATAGGCACCAGGATCTGGGTTTGTTCATGGCTACTAGGATCTTATTGCTCCTGAGGTGTTTCTGTGGACAAAAGTAAAATACACACATATTTTAGAAAATATGAGTTCATACTATTACCTATAACTAAAATCGATACTGAGTACTCTCACCATCTTCCCTTCTATGTTGATATCTCCCTTCTTCTCCAATGACAGTCCTCACACCCAAAAATATGTTATTCATTTGCTCAATAACAAATATAATTTCAGAATTAAACCACAACATCACCAATACTAGACCTAGTAAGTTCAATATTTCTTTGCTATTTGAGTTGTCCCATCCGAGTACAAGCTATGTATACCCATTTGTTCATGTTCTTTGAGTCTTCCAGGTGTGTGTTAAAGATTTCCTCATGGAAATGTTGATATGAATGTATTTGTAATTAAAATATGTTATTGTGATATAGACCTCATTTTCTTTCTTACTTTTTCCAATCAGGATTATATGAAATCATCTTAAGATATAGCCATGTTGCTGGGTTCATCTAGTCCATTGCTTCTAACTCTTTCATTGTATTCCAAACTGTGCATCACATTCCTTTTACTTTACCTTTCCTCCCAGAGATGGACCAGTAGATTGCCTCAAACCTTCTGATACTGCATACAAAGCTGCTATTAACTGTCCCATAGTGTCTCCTTATGAACCTCTCTGAGAATTTCTCTGGAATATATGCTCAGGAAGAGGTTTAATAAATTGTTAAATACAAATATACCAACTCTGACCATCAACTTATTCTCTAGAATTGATATTCCTATTATACTCCCACCAGAAGTGTCTGGGAATAGTTTTTTCCCACATTACCACCATTAACTGATATTATCTTGCTTTCTGCTTTCTTTAGTTTGCTAATGTGAAGGTTGTATAGTAGTGCCTCATTGTTGTTTTAGTGACTTATTTCTAGATATTAATGACTTTGAATATCTCTTCATGTTTGTTACCATTTTGCATTTCATCTTCTATGAACTACATTTTCTTACTCATTGCTCATATTTCTATTGGGTTTCCCATCTTGCTCTGATGGGAAACGATCTCTTTAGAGTTAGTTTTCAGGGACTAAACATATTGGTAATGATTCTAATGTCAACAAAAAGATATTCGTTTCCTCATTAGTGTGGGTAATTTGACTACTAGGATAACAAGGAAGTTTGCTTAACTGTCACAAGAGAAAGAGAAGGTCATTTTATAATGATACAAGTATCAATTCAAAGGAATATACAACAATTACAAATATATATGCACCCAACATTGGAGTACCTAAATATATAAAGCAAACATTGACAGATCTGAAGGGTGAAAGAGACAGAAACACAATAGTAATAGGAGACTTCAATACACCACTCTCAACAATGGATAGATCATCCAGACAGAAAATAAATAGGGAAACAGTAGACTTGAACAACACTATAGACCAAATGGACCTAATAGACATATACAGACCATTCCATCCAACAGCAGCAGAATACACATTCTTCACAAGCATACACAGAACACTCTCCAGGATAGATCATGTTACATCAAAAACAAGTCTTAACAAAATTAAAAAGGTTTTTATTTTTTTTAAATTTTCTGTATTAAGTACTTGTTTTATCAGAGATTAGCACAATTGCTATTTCTGACTTCATACTTAAATGTTGAATTAAATATTAATACATTCTTATATTTAGTTCTACTTTTTACTACTTTCAATTTATCAAATATTTGTATAATTAATAAATTATCTCACCAAGCAGCATTATCTTAAAAGAAAAACAGAATTTCTTGAAGCTTGACTTATTATGTTGCTACTCTAAAGTATTTTCATTTAATTAAAAATTGTAATGACATGCAAAGTATTTAAAATTGTTAAAATATTGATACTGCAGAAATAACACAACAAATACTATATATATCTATATAAAATTTTAAATCTAATTCCCTATTGATAAGAAATATTTGACAAAGAAATAGTCTTAATTTATATATCTGGTGCATCCAAAAAATGTATTTAGTAGAAATCTTTTGTGAATTCTATTTTCTCAATGTCTTTCTCTTTTAAGGGAGTGGTTTTGTTTTGTTTTGCTGGTCAAATAATAAAAGCAACAATATTATATTCAACCATAAAACATAGATGCAAATAATATGCTAATTAAAACTTAGAACTTAAAAAAATTACAAATATTCATGAGTTATAAGTTTGCTGAGTCTCAATTCATTGGTGGTATAATCATATAACTATTTTATTGTCTCAAATAATTCCTTTTATCTATGTTTGAGGGATTTGTCTTTTTCTCATCACTTAATGTAATTTAGGGCAGATTCTAAAATATTCCAGTCTAGTTTAAATTTTCAGTCTCATTCTTCTCAAAGTGCCTTCACTCTGCATTCCTAGGGTAGGCTGAGTTTGAACCCTACTGTTCAAGACTGAAGGGCATGTGCGTGCACACATGTGTGTGTGTGTGTCTGTGTGTGTGAGAGAGAGAGAGAGAGGGCAAGCAAGTGAGAGAGGGAAGAGAAAGCATGTGTTTTTCTAAGTGAAAGAAGTTTAAAAGTTCTCTCCATTATTATATACCATATGGAATGTTGTTTGTAGCAGAGAGAATAAAAGATGGAATATACAAATTCAAGGACATTGTAGGGTCAAGTAAACAGAAAAATACTGATCAGGGTGAATAATTGAAATAACAGTCGACATTTTGCAGCTCATATTAGAAGGAAGAAACACCTCCATGTAGATTGTGCTCATGGTAAATTGTGAAGATCTGAAGAAGCAGAATTTTAAAACTTCGAAATAATCTTTTTAACTATGTAACAGTCACTATTCTATGCAATTAACTTAATTGCAATTAACTTTAATCTGCCCAAAAAGTCTTTAGGGTGAAATACCTTATCTCTTATTGTTTCAGATTAGGGAATTGAGGAGCAATGATATTACTGGTGTATAATCTGTTAAAAAGTAGGGGAGCTGGGACTCAAATGCTAGCACTCTAAGTCCTGAGTGTATGCTCTTAATCACTATGCAATACTGTCCTTAGGTATTCTGGAAAGTCAGTTAAATGAGAACACGCCATGTAGAATGACATGGGGAACATGCCGTAGGACACCAGAGGTGGGACAAAGCAATGAGAAGATCTCAGAACAGAACTATTCTCTTTGAGTCACATTGCCTCTTTCCTTCCAGCCCCGAGCTTCCTTGCTTGGGCCACAGTGTGAGACGACACCGAAGCCAGCTCCGCCACAGGCATCCCAGTCCCAAAGTGTGGGGGGTTAATGCTCCATGGGCTTAAAGCTTTCACAATGGAGGTGCAGGAGCCAATGGATAAATATTTCCTCCTTTCTTCTCCACCCAGAACAAAGTTCTGAGACACTTTTTCTCTAGCTTTGCATATGGTCCCATGGAAGTGAGTAACCAGTCACCCACGAAGGTGACTAATTTAATAATGCTTCCTTGTGTTGGCTCTTCTTGCTGTCCAGCTTTTCTCCCTTTGTCCTTCACTCCAGTTTCCTGGGTTCAACCCCCCCCCCCAGTAGATTGCTCATGCACTAGCCTTTGTCACATGCTTTAAGGGAAACTAGGACCAAGAAATTAGCTGTGAAAGTGGGAAAATGGGCTTGTGTGTTACTGAGAGTTTTTTTAAAGTGTGAAAAGACTAGATTATTGATTCTCAACCCTGGCTGCATAATAGAATTATCTGGAGAGATTTTTTTCTTAAAGATTTTATCTTTTTGGAGCAGGTTTAGTTTCACAGCAAAATTGAGAGAAAGGTACAGAGATTTCCCATATATTCCCTGCTCCCACACGTGCAAAGCCTCCCCCATTATCAACATCCCCCTCTAGAGTGGGACATTTTTACAATTGATGACCTACATTGACACATCGTAATCCATAGTTTGCATTAGAGTTCACTCTTGGTTTTGTATATTCTGTACATCTGGACACATGTGTAATGACATGTATCCATCATTGTAGAATATAGAGTATTTGAATATAGAGTATTTTCACTGCCCTAAACATCCTCTGTGCTCCTCCTATCCATCCCTGTCCTTCTTCTCCACTTGCCCCACCCCTCAATCCCTGGCAACCACTGATCTTTTTCTTATTTCTGGAGAGAATTTTAAAAATAATTATTTCTGTGTTCTACCTTTGTAAATTCTGATTTAATTGTTCTGGAGTTGGTCTGAGCATCAATAGTTTTTTAAAATTTCTGGATGATGGTGATATGCAGCCAGGATTGAGAAATCTGGACTAAATCACGCTTAAATTATTAAGGGAAGGATTCAAAAGAGAAGGAGCAATTGAAGTGGAATGTTTCATAGTTCATAACTTTTCAGAAAGGCAGAGAATGGGATTCAGGGTCCATGTGGAGAGATTAATTTTTGAAAGACAGCAGAACACCTGTATAGTAAGGGCCCTGGAATTTGTTTTAACAACACTTTTCTACTCATGAATTGCCTGGGGATCTTGTTAAAATGCAGATTCTGATTCCTTAGATCTGGGTGGAGTCTGAAATTCTGTATGTTTAACAAACTCCTAAGTGATGCCAATACTACTTGCCTCTTGCCCACATTTTTATTAGCAAGGATTTTGGGTTTGTGTTTTTTCAGGTAAGTGTGGTCAAAGAGCAAAAAGGAAAAGAAGTTTGTGTATTTAAAATAATTTTTATATGATGCTTAATGGATGCCCCATAGAATCTAAGTTCAATCAAAAGGGAAGTGAAGAGAAAGGGGGACTAATGAATAGGATGCAAGCAGAGGGTCAATGAACTAAAGGTTTTGATGCTGTTGAAACATGGTTGCAGTGAAGATACTGGAGCAATCGAATTGGAAAGACAGGAGGGTCTGGAGGTCTGAGAGTGGGATGTTTGGATTAATAGTGTGGGGTAGGAATAAATTTCAGGTGATGAAAAAGTCAAGGGCTTAAATTAAGCGGGCTGAGACAGAGTAAAGCAGGTCATTGAAAATGAGGAGGTAAAGAAATTATGAGGCCAGGATGTTCAAGTTGGAGTGGAGAGGGAACCAGAGTCAGACAACAGTCTTCAATGAATGAAAGGGACTCACTGATAAATTATAACAACGGAGAGTATAGTAGTTTAAGTTACTTGGCAGGAGACTCAGAGGTGCAGACTCTTTTTTTTAGGAACAGTAGTTTCCTTTCCAACGTGGCATTACGAAACATGGAGGATATAGCTCCACTATTTTGATCCAGAAGTACTTGGGATGAAAGAGAAAAGACTGTCTCTGCTTATATGCCTGTAAAGATTTCAGTTATAGGAAAGGAAATGGAATATGTGAAGTAGTTGAGGATAGAGGAAAGTTTACCAATCACAGAAAACAAGTTCTAGCATCACAGCTTGGGGTGAAAGCACTAGGAGGATTAAGGTCAAGAGAGAATTTACAGATATATATTGGGGAGAGAATTCAGTAAGGAAGAGAAGTCCAGAAGGGCACTTTGGGCAGTGACCAAGAAAAACATGATTTGGGTTGGGGGTGGTTATCTTCTCATATCCTCTTGGAGAAAGACAAGCTCTTGGGCAAAATAGAAACCATACATGTTTTTGGAAAGGAATCCCCAACTACCTTCCCCTGAAGAGCTGTGGGATCGGACCAAAAATTTCCATTCTTTAGTCTGCTGATGTTGACAACTGTAATCCCTGTAGCACTAGGTAGTGGCATGGAAAAAATGGATATAAACCAAGAAGTCATTATTTCCAGCATCTCAGGAGCTAGCTGTTTCCATATGAAAATGTCTTATTTTCCCCCAAGATCTCATGACACTCATTTTCAAAATTTCAAAATTTCTCTCCCCTCCCCCTGCTAGAAGCACAAGGAGACTTTTCTCAGATATTTTCTGTGGGAACTTGGTCAGCTCCTAGAAGTAAATCTCACAATACTGGGGGCTCCCCTCTCACTGGTTCCCCTGGAGTTTTTAACTCTCAGAGTCATCAACACCAAGCCTCTGAAACTGGTAAATAGTGAGCCACTGATGATTAGGTAGCTAGTAACTAAAGTCTTTTTCTTTTTTGCATTGACTGATTATAGCTTTTAGGTATTCCCCCGCCCATTGTTAACTGTGCTGTTTAGGCAACATGCTATCTGACTCCCACTAGGTTCCTACAGATAACATCTCCTTGGTGCCTGGGTCACCATGTAATGGGTATTTGTGTCATTTTTCAGGAATTAGGACCCCTTATCCAGCTCAGGCCAGTTGAGACCACCAACCCATCAACTGAGCCTGTGCAGGTGCCTGATAAGTGAACTTTTTGATGTCAAGAGGCTAAAAACTCTATTCTCAGATTGTGCTAACACCACCATTTTGTGAACATGCATCCTGTGAAGAAGCATGAAGTTTGATTACACCTGCACAGATCATCAATTACTTCACCGCTCCTCACCTCCAATCATCTATCTCCACACTTCAGACCACCTTGCCCCTATTGGATAAATACCCCTGAATCCCCATTTTCGAGGAGGCAGATTTGAGGCTCATTCTCTGGCTTGGCTGCCTTGTGATTAAATTCTTTCTCTCAGTAAACTTGTTGTCATGGTGATTGGCATAATTGTGCAGCGGGCAAAAGGAACCTGGTTCCGTAACACTTCCAGCAGTTCATCAATTACAGCGCAGGTTTTCCTACCCCTGCCCTCCTTCCTGCAGCCATTTCCACTCATGGGTCTCTGCTCAGGAGGTTCTGGTTCAAGATGGTGACATAGGAAGATCCTGAAGTCAACCCCTCCCAGGAACACACTGAATCTGCAGCTACATATGGAACAATTTCCTAAAAACTAGCAGAGCGACTCCTGCGTATCCGGCAAGTGAGAAGGAAACCACATCAAAGTGGGTAAGAAAAGGCTGAGACACAAACTCGCCATAAACTCCACCTCCTGGGGCAACAACCTTCAGTGGGGAGGGAACCCAAAACCTGGAGCTTCTCCCTACAGAGAAAAAAAATTAATATAAACATGTGAGTTCCCTTTAGACACTAGGGACAAATTTAAACTATTTTTGATTTTATGTAATTATTTAATAATGCTCACTACCCTGGAAGTGCTTGGGATTTGGCCGTCTTGTCAATTGCTCTATTCCCAGCATCTAACAAAAAGCCTGGTATATTGCTCAGGGTTCTCCAGAAAAATGAAGGGTTTCTCTGAGGAGCCAAGGTTCAAACCCCACATCAGGCACCCCAACTTTTAAGTCTTGCACCTGAGAGACGAGCTTCAAAAACATCTAGCTCTGAAAACTAATGCGGCTCACGATCAGGAGGCCCGCAAGACTGTAGCACATGGGGAAATGGCTCTTAAATGGCTTGCGAGGGGACTGAGTCATCCCAGGGCCCAACACAAAAGCAGCTGTTTGAAAAGCACCAAGACGATGTCAAAGAGGTTCGGTTGCAAACTTTAAAGTGGGGCCTGAGGGTCAGGGGCCTGCTAGGATACCTCCAGGGATGGATGCTGTTGTGGTCTCCCTCTATCTTGCTAAAACCTGTGGGTGCCATCTTTTGCCTCCCCCCCCCAGGCCTTTTTTCTCTCCCTGTGGATGGCATCTTTCTGCCTAGCCAGAGACTCATAGAAGTGGCATGGGATAATGGCTAAGGATACAGTTCCTAGAACCAGGCTGCTTAGGTCCAAATCCTGGTTCCACCTGTACTAGCTTTATGGCCTTGGGCAAACTAATCTCTCTGTACTTCAGAATCCTTATCTATAAAATGGGAGTAGTTATAGTACCTAACTCACAGGTCTGTTGTGAGGAGTCAGTGAATTAATATAAGTAATGCATTAAGACTAACACATGATAAGGGTTTTACAAGTGTTTTATGTTTTTATTTATTTACATAACTGCTGGATGTATAATATTTTATTTTGATTAAAAACGTAATATGTTTTTATCGAAGATAAAAATGCTAGCAGCATAATACCAAGGAGATAACGAGATACTGTTCATTTTTGTCGTTTAACAATTACAACAAGTGGAAGTTGCATAGAAATAGACACATATTTCTTTTTATCTTTTTGGTAAAATGAAATCAGTTCAAGTGTTCCAGTAGAAAATGTTGCAAAACAGGGATTGGGATTAGGTCAGATAATGCTGTGAAAGAAGAAACTGCAATGAAAACAGGAGCTGTTAGTTATAATGCAGTCACAGTGGGAGAAGACAACCCGGAAGTTTTGCAAATAAACCAGATTTCTCACTGCATGTGGGAGTCTCCGCCATTCCAAGGTTGGTTATAGAATCCCATGGGAGGCAGAGTTCTCAACTGGAAATAAACTGAAAGCAGTTTTAATTACAATGTTCCTTGACTTTTTCCTGAGGATGGCAGACTGCCGCCTGGGAAAAGGCTGTGACTTGTGTTCTGGTTGTGTTCCCTTCCTCAGTGGAAGTTTGATACTGCTTGGAATAGAAGATCCAGCCAGGAACCAAAGGGCGAGGCATATACTCCATGTGCTCAGAGAAGGAAAAATCGACCTCCCAAGCCACTCGATCATGATTTGGGAGAATCAGGAAGCTCAGACTATTAAGGTTCAATTAATATTTTTTATTAGTTTCCAGTGATTAAAGATCCTTTCTTTTCCATTAGGAAGAAGTGACATTTTTCCAATCCAGTACTTAAATACAACTTTATCTTTACACATCTTTCTTGTCTATTTTCATGGCTTTCCTCATTCATTCAAGCAATGTTGATTGACTTCTATTCTTTACCTGGTGTGATGGTTAATTGCGTCAACTTGACTGGGCCACGGTGTGCCCAGACTTTTGATCAAACATTATTCTGGGTGTGTCTGTGAGGGTGTTTCTGGATGAGGTTAACACCTGAATTGGCAGACTGAGCAAAGTGGGTTGCCCTCCCTGTGTGTGTGCCTCCCATAAGTGAGAGGAAATTCCCCCTGCCTGACTGTCCTGAGCTGGGACATTGTTTTTCTCCAGCCTTCATACAGGAACTGAAACATCGGCTCTTCTTTAGTCTCGAGCCTGCTGACTTTCAGACTGGAATTACACCATTAGTTCTCCTGGGTGTCAGCTTGCCAACTGCGGTCTTGAGACTTCTTAGCTTCTGTAGTCGCATGTGGTAATTACTCATAATAAATCTCTTTCTATGTAATATATATGTCCTATTGGTTCTGTTTCTCTGGAGAACCCTAAATGATACACAGGGCTTTTTGTTAGATGTTTAGAATAGAGCAATTGACAAGATGGTCAAATCCTAAGCACTTCCAGGGTGGTGAGCATTATCAAATTATATAAAATCAAAAATAATTTAAATTTGTCCGTAGTGTCCAAAGGGAATTCACATGTTTATATTAATTTGTTCTCTTTCTTCTGAGAAAGATGTAATGTTTTAGAATAATAGCATTTTTTTAACTGGTGGGGATATTTTAACATGTGTGAGTTACCAAATATTCTGTACTCTATGCTTTTCATGTTGGATATTTAATTCTACTAATTTAGTTTGAATTTCCCCAGGTTTGAATTTGATAACAATCTAATCCTTACATTGACAGAGTAATTCTCTATCCTAATGAAAATTCAGATCTGGTGCTATTTTAAAAATGGGAAGATTTTTAATTTACATGTTGAAAGATCTGGCACTAGAATGAGCAAAACTATAAAAAATGATGGAAAAATCTTTCTTCCATATAGCAAAAAATAAGTCTGTAGTTCAAATCCCACTGCTGACATTAGCCAAGTGGGCAACCTTTGATAATTCACCTCTCTTGCTCTTTGAACTTATAATAATGAGATTTTACTCCTATCTGAAGTTTTTTTGTTTTTTTCCTGACTCAGGAAGGTGGACTTAATCACTTCCTCCTTTGTGTATTTCTGTACTGCATATTGACTTTTATAACTATCGGCCCCTTTGCTTTGGGACTGTGCTTATGTGTTCTATGTACTTCAGGATGGTTGAGGTTCCTCAGGGCAGCCAACACTCTCTCATTCTCCTTTCTCTCTCTTGTAACCAGCAGAGCCTGGCACACAGTGGATGTGCTGGAAATGCTGGTTGAACTAAACTGAACGCTAAGGTCCTTTAAGTCCTAATGCTCACTGATGTTATGACTGACAAGACACTCCAGGATTAGCAACAGCATTTCCCTCTTCTTCTCTAGAGGGTGAGCTCCTTTAGATTGCTTATGAATGTTGTGTGTTCCTCTTGACCCTTTTTTGTTTTGATTATCTTTTTTGCACAGGTGGACCAATCAGAATATAATTAACTAGATGCTTTTCATATGTAAATATCACAGTGATTACAATACCAAACTTCACTGGGTATCAAAAAGAATGACTCTTTCTATAAGGAGATTCAAAGATTAAATAAAATTACTATGACTTTTGGATTTCTTTTATTCTTTCCTGTGGACAATCTTATCAGTCCTTTTTTTTCTTTTGAATAGACATTCTACTTAGTAAGAAAACTCTTTCCAGTCTCCTGGCCCTTAATACATTCTCTTCTGACATGACCTGAGGGGCCATCAGCCAAGCTTGATGAAAATGCTAATGGAGCTTCCTCTGGGCCTGCCAAGTGATTGTTTATTCCTCTGGGATCTCATACTCAAAACAAATATCCAGTTGCAAAATAATAGCAGGAGAAGATTCAAGAATAAAGAAGGGCAATGAATTTTATCAGTAGCTGCTGATTCTATAACCCCAATCAGTTTTTTAGCATAACTGGTACTGATTTCCCTAAGTAAAATGAATCATGGAGATAGCATTGACTCTCTGCCAAGCAGTAAGCACTATTCCTGTGTGCTACAGGTATTAATTCACTTAACCTTCGAAACAACCGTCTCTAAAAATACTGCATTATCTACATTTTACAGATTAGAAAACGAAGGCAGATTGAGACTCAGCAACTTGGCCAGGGCAATGTCCCTAACCAGTTGCCTAACAGAGGTTCAAATCCTTTCTAAGAGGTGATAACCAACTTATATAACCACTGCAGATGCTTAAGAAATCCTACGTCCTCACCTCCCTATTGATGCAAACTCATCATTCATCAGTGGCTGCTTTATTCCAGGCTGAAGGAATTTCTGTCTGAAACATTGTCAGTCTTGTGGCAGAGGGAGAAGGACTTCACAGCTGTGAGCTGGCTCCTAAAGCTTCTGCTCAGAAGTGACATACATCCCTTTTGTCCACATTTCATTTTCGAAAGCAAGTCACATGAGCACTCTTGAAGTCAACAAGTTGATCGTACATGATTCCTCTTCAAGGCTCGCTTCACATGGCCAAGCCTGATGTGGGGAGAGACTCTGTAGGTCACACACAATTTCAAGTCACATACCAAGGCTGCCAGCAATGGGATAGAAAAGCATGCTCCTCTTCCAGTAGGGGAGGTGCATATTTTGAACAGGAATATAATCTACTGCCCTTTTGACACTCATGCCTTGTGGGAGATCAGAAGTGGCCACCTCAAAATATGTCTCTTTACCCTGATTATTTTCAAAAATACTCTGAAAGAAATTTTTACCTCTTCCCACAAACTGCCTGAAAGAATTTAACTCTGGATATGGATAGATTGGGAGGGTCCTTGATAAGCCCATTCCAAGTAAAAGTAGAAGTTATCCTTTGTAAGAGACATTTACAACATAAGGGAAGTCTCCATTTGTAAAGGTATCTCCCTCTCTGTACCAGGATGAAGGGGGGATGACCTTATCTCTAGAAGCTCTTATCAGTGCAGAAGGTGAGGACTTGAATCTATTTAATCTTATTTACTATGCTTTTCTGCTAATCTCCAGTAGCTGACTCCCCCCTACCCCCCAACATCTTCCTTTCTCTTTCTATTTAAGAGAACATCCACTATTTTGTTCAGAAACTCAGTTTCCCTGGTCTCTTCCATGTATACATGTTATAAAGCTTTGTTTGATTTTCTCCTGCTGTTTGGTTTCATGTCAATTGAATTTGTAGCCCAGCCAGAAAGGACCCAGAGTGAGTAGAGGAGAGTCTTCCTTCCCTTCACCTGTAAAATGGTATTTCATTGGGTATCTTTTTATGTATTTAGTGGCTATTGAAATTTTGTCTTCTGTGAATGTCCTAGGCATATCGTTTGCCTATTTTTCTATTTGCTTTCTTTTCTTATTGAAGATCTAAATATTTTTCCTATTTTATGCATAGAAAAAAAGGATATATTTTAAGAATGGGGACAATAATTAAATCATATGGCTACAGTAAGGAATAAATAATAAATATAAGAATTTGATCACACTTGGCATATGGCAAATTCTCAAGAAATGAGTTATTATTATTTTTTACTATTGTCTAGGCTGCAATATTAGCAATCTACAATCTGTGGCAAACTACAATCTGTGGGCCAAATCTGGCCCTCTGTCTATTTTTGTAAATACAGTTTTACTGAAACATAGCCACACCCACTTGTTTAGGTATTGTCTATGGCTGCTTTGTGCTACAAAGGCAGAGTTGCATGATTGTGAGAAAGACTGTATGTCCTGAGAAGCCTAAAGTATTTACTATCTGTTCCTTTACAGAAAAAGTTGCCAACTGCTGATCTAGACCAATGAATTAAATGGGGTTATAATGGGAAACATCACCCCAGTAATATTTAGGTCATAAAGTTGGTTCTAATCTCTCACCTAAGCCCCAGGATGCAATACAATGTTTGGTTTACTGTCTTGGCTGCAGAGGATGGGAGTGGTTTCAAAGGCGTCCTCCTGGTCTTTCCCACCATGAACAGTCTTACCTCAACAAACCAGGGACCCGTATGAAAGTTCTGCCAACTACTAAATATGTCCAATCCACTACTAAAGCCTTTGGTCCCAGTGGACCCAATATGAGTTGGACTTGGGTCAGGAGTCCGTTTTTTACCTGGCCTGAATATACCCACTACTGTCCCATAGAGGGACATGGTGATGATTTATGTTCCCAGGAATCAATCACTACTCAGATCCTGCACCCTATAGACCTCAAAATGTAGCAGTATTTCCCTTTTAGGAATATACACACACCTGAGTACATGGCCACAGGTATTTTGGGGATGAACTGGGGAAGTCATTACCTTATACACGTCCCATGGTGTTTCAGGGTCCATCCTGCATAAGAACCAGCCTCTCCTTCAGGAAATGGATTCCAGACTTGAAAACTGGCTCATGTCCAAAAAGTAGGCAAGGAATTGTGACTTTTCATGGGCGTGGTTGCTTGCAGCCACCTAATTACCCATTTTTTAATTCTTTGATTA
The DNA here is from genome assembly GCA_031878705.1 of Tapirus indicus. NCBI lineage: Eukaryota > Metazoa > Chordata > Mammalia > Perissodactyla > Tapiridae > Tapirus > Tapirus indicus. Next base: position 9,877,907 of record CM062917.1, read on the forward strand.
CATGGTTTGGGCAATATCCTTTTCTGATGCCCATTTATCTGGAAAGCTCATCTTCTGTTAACTATTTCATTAACTCCTGCTGCTCAGATGGCAGCCACATCATTTTGGCTACTTATTATGATAATTGCACCCGTGGAAGTTGAATACCTCCACTTGTCCTCCGTTCTTTTGGGATCCTATTATTCCCATTGATACCAGGGAGCCCAGTTCTGTAAGAACCTCTCTCATCATCATCTCTGGTCTACAGAAGATAGCCACCACTTCTTAGTGATGCTGGTAAGATATATATTCCTTATTGCTCTGATAAACTGAGATAAACATTCCTTATTGCTTTGATAGGGAGCTCAGGCAGATCCTTCCAACAAGCAGGGTCAGTTGGCAGGCATTTGGGCCTCACATAGCAGAGCCAACTCAGCAAGCCCTTTTCAACAAACTTTTGGATTCCATCCTGCAGAGTTTGCCACTGCAGTTCTATCACTTTGACTACAATTAATATGGGCCATCACTTTTTCTAAGCTTCCAATTGCCATCCAGCAATAACATTAGAAAAGTCTCCTGAGACCTCTATAGGGTGTTAAAACCCATCTCCTGGGAATGTTCCCATATTGAAAAATTCTCTCATCCAGCTCTATATTCTTCTCCCTTTGATTCACCGTTCTCAGATTCACTCCAGGCTCACACGTGTTCCTGTGGTTCATCTTAGCATGCCCTGGACTCCTCTGACATATAGGTTGTCTCCCTTAGCAGACCCAGCAGTTCCCATGTCAGTTATTGATCTGATGTCCCAAAGAGGGTAGGGGCTGAACTGAGGCTGAAGTGGCTGGAGAAATACAATTAAAACCAAAATTTCCTTCCAACCCAGAAAACCTCTCCAGAAAGCTAAAAGAGAAAGAAACAGTGTTAGTATTGAATAAGCGTTGTACTAGAATGTGATGTGCATCACAGGAAATGCCTTAAGAGATCGCCAAGACAGAAAGAAGTCTCACCCTCCTAGAGACAAGCAGATCCGACCCACCACACACACGTTCTCAAGATGAACGGCGACCAGTTCAAGTCGGAGGACTTGACAGACCGTTTGTCACACATGGCTCATCCCAGACTCACCTGGTAATTGGAGCGATCATCTATCTCTATGTGCTATTTGTCTTTATCTGAAGGAGAAACGTGCCTGTCAGATTGATCCACTTGCAACTTGTAGTTTTGCAGCTTGGAGTGAGGGGCCTCTGAGTTTGGCTCCTGGCCTCCCACAGAAATGGGGAGATAAGGGAGTTATCTTCCTTGAAGATTACATTTCAAAGAGATGGTTCTGAGATTCTTAAGAAAGACCTTACTGGGTTGTAAAGCTGACAAGAGGCTTATTTAGCTTTTAAAAAGATTTACATGCATTCCAAAGTGATAGAGAAAGAATCTACAAGTTTTCTGAAGTCAATGCTCTAAGAAAAGGGCGTGGGGGAGTTTCTTCTCTTATTTTATTAGGGGAAATTGAGCCTCTTAGTTTTCATTTGTATTTGCCCTTAACAGGGTCACATATTTACCTGCAAGGCAGAGTCCACCTTATCTTCAAGTAAGGGTTGGGGGGTGGATAGAGGGGGGACACACTATCCTTTAATCTGAAGCAGTGGCCAATTTGCAGGCCTCGAGGATTCAGGGGTATCTGGGAATTGATGTGTTCTGAGAGCATCAACACAGATGCCCCAGCTCTTAACTCAGGCTGTCACTCCTCATTCAGGCTTCTAACCTGGATACAGAAGACCTTCCAGGGCTGAGAATCTAACATTTTCTTCAGTTCTCTTACTCTTATGATAAAGTCCTGGGCCTCAGGCTTTTCTGTTCTCAAATGCTGCCAACAAGGCTCTCCAACTTTCACCTTGAACCTTAATCGCTAACCTCAGGCTTCCATTGTCTTTTTCCAAAACATCTATTACTCCCAGCAATAGCCACGCAAGTCCACCTTCCTCATAATTACTATTCCCTGTCCCTCAAACTTAAATGCCTAATATTTTCTCAGTCCCGTGCATCCTCTTCCACAGGTTTGCCATTCCAGTTTACTACAGGTTAAAGTGTTAACAATTGTACAACTACTGTATGCAAAAGTCTATCGATATCCCACCTACCATCAGTGATGTGATTGTTACTGCCAGTCACTGGAGTGCAATTCTGTTCCAAAAGCTCATTTTAGAGTCTGTTGCTCAAACCACCCCTGACACCAGCTTTCGTAGTCAGAGTCCCTGGGAAGCCGACTCAGATGGAGATTTGCATGCAAGAGTTTCATTGGAGAGTGGTCTCATGGGTAAAACTTTTGGAGAATGAAGGAATCAGGATTGGGCAGAGGCAGAAGTTGGGCTACTGGAAAGTCACAATAGGGGCCTCAGATGATCACAAGTGGAGCTCTGGAGCTGGGTTACTTCTGCATAGTTGTCTTTAGTAAGGTGAGGAGGTTGGGCTTTATACCCCTGTATTAACCAGTTGTTGGATTCAGGCTTCTTTCAGAAAGGGGATGTGACCTTGAGTAAGTAGCTTGTTAGTCAACATCAGTTATGGGAGGGAGGACTCAGTTGTAAGCTTTTACCTCTCAACACTCTCAGCTTCAGTCCTGAAAGGGAGAGGGGCTTTCTGTAACACACTGCAGAGTCCACTACAATACTGCTCAACATTTGGCCCTTGAATCAATTTCTTTTCTCTGAAATTTTTGAATGAGTGAATAGGTATTGGTGATCTTTGTCTTAAAATGTGACTTTGCATCTAATATTTATATAGCTTTTGTCATGTGTCAGGAACTGTGCAAACAGTTATAAATACTTAAGATTACAACAACCTTATAGGTTAATTATTGTTGTTATTATTATTATCCTATTTTACAGACTTATTGAATAAGTATGAGCTGGGCACCATGCTAGGCATTTGGGATATATCATTGAAAAAAAGAGACAATAAATTTTAACGGTTTCATTCTAATGGAGAAAGTAAATAAATAATAATATTAATTATTATATTAATATATTATATTATTTATATAGTGATGAGAAGTATCATGGAGAAAAAGAAAAACTCAAACAGTAAAAGGGATCTGGAGTGATAGAGAGTTGGGTGTGTTGCACATGATCATTTTTATTAAAGATGATATATCTGAGCAAAGTCTTAAAGGAGGTGAGAGAAAGAACAATGTGAATATTCCAAAAGAAGTGATATCTAAGCTGGAACTTGCAGAGCAATTGGGAAGACTTGACAGCAAGTAAAAATTCATAGAAGTCCATTCAAAGGACAGAAAATATTTAGTGGCTTCTGGATAGAGCAGGGTATGTGTGACCACCATGCAGGTATGGGTGGAAGAAGACTAGAGAGAGAAGGGACCAAGAAGATAAAGAGGAGTGAGATCATAAAGGGCCTTATAAGCCAACTTAAGGCATAGGAGATATCGTAAGGCAAATGGGGGATCATTGGTCCATTTTATGCAAGGAAGAAAATGCATGTTCACACTGAAGTTTCAGAAAGACCTCTGCCTGATTGTAAAGAATGGATTTGGGGAAAGAGGTTGGTTAAGGTGTGCAAGAGTGAAGGAATGAGAAACCAAATAGGAGAATATTTCATTATTTAAGTAAAATTGATAAATGCCCTAAAATATGGTAGCAGTAGTAGTAGCATAGTAGTAATAGAAAGAGTTGAATATGAGAAATACAGAAAAAGTAGGATGGATAGTTCATAGTAATTATTGGATGAGGATACAGGAGAGAGGAATTAGTAAAAACTGTTTAATTGCTTCATTCCAACCAGGTGGATAGTAGTGCCATTTCCTGGAAAGAATGTACATTTTGGAAAGTAAGTATGAGGTCATGGTGATCATTTCACCTTGGATATGTTAGTTTGAAGATCAATCATCCATTTAACAAATATTTTTGAAGTGTCAGGGTGACGTACTGGCACTAAGTAATTATGAGGTAGTGGATATAAGGTCAGGAACACATAGTCTCTCTCCTGCAGCTTACCATTTAATAGAGAAGACAAAGTCAATACATGAACACATAAATAAATGTGTAATTGTAAATTATAATAAAATCTATGAAGGAAATTCTATGCTGTGAGAGAGAAAAAAATGGTGTTGGGGAAAGAAGATCATTGAGATTTGGTTAGTTATGACTGATTTTGATGAGATTACATTAAAGTCAAGACCTGAAGAGTGTGTAGGAATTAGCCAAGCTGAGGGGAAGCACAGCATGTTGTGATCCAATACCTGGAAGAAGGCCATTGGATTGGGAACACAAAGATCAAGGGCAGAGAGGAAAGAAATTACACTGGAGAAGTAGGTAAGGTTGAAATCATCTAGGATCTTAAAGACTCTGTTAAGGAATTTGAATTTTATCCTAAATATATTGGAAAGCAATTAAAGCATTTACCAGAACTAGAACTCTCTAGCATTTACTAGAACTCTGAAAAGAGATGTAGAAGTTATTATTATACGGATGTTATTGAATCCAGAAGAATGAATGATATTGGCAAGAACAGCGTGTGAAAAAGAGGTTCTAACGGAGAGCACTTAGCAACACTAACACCTAATTCACGGGAAGAAGGAGAGAAATCCTTCGATGGAGATTGAGAAGTGGCCAGGCTGGTCTGAAAAAGACAGAACAGAGTGTGTATAGTCACAAAATCCAAGAGAAGAGAGGTTTATGAGAGAAGACTTCATTCACACCATCTGATGCTAGTCAGGTATGGGCCATTGGATTTGTCACCAAGAAGGTCACTGGTGAATGCTGAAGCTATGAGGTCAGAGGCCGCTTTTAAATGTCTTGAGGAGTGAGAAGTGGACAACTTTCTCAAGATCTGTTGGAAAGGTACTAAACAGGGGCGGCACATGGCTGCGGGGGTTGGGGCAGGATGATTCATTCAGAAGGCCTTTTTGCTTTTAATATAGAAATGACCAGAGACTGTTCAAATGTAGACACAAAGAAAGCAGTTCCAGAGAAGGGGTAAAGATTCAGGGAAAAGGGGGAGGGGGGATTTGGGATCCCCAAAATTAGAAAAAGAGAGATGTCACTTACATTTTAACAGCATGTTTGTAGGTACAGTTTACTTTCTTAGTCTGGTAGTGAGAAGGGGAGAGAAATCTCAAATGATAACTCTTCTTTAAGGGATGAAGTAAGGTTTTAATCTAAGAACAGAGGAAGAATGTTGGGATCAGAATTTTGATGTGATGGTTTCATGGCAGTAAATAATCTTTTCCACATGTTTCATATAGGCTTTCAAGTAGTCATCTACTTGTAATATAGAAATATATATATATATGAAACTGATAGTACCCCATTCCAGGATGGCATCATGAATTTTTACCTCAAACTCTTATTATACAAATTTTCAAAACTTTGGAAAAGTGGTACAATGAATATCTATGTACTCTCGACCTAAATGCAACAATTGTTGATATTTTGCTATATTTATTTTATATCTTTCTCCCTCTTTCCATGTACACAAATGTATATAGTATATATATGTATATAAAGTTAAATATATATATATTTTCTTATACTATTCAAAAGTGGCATCATGAAATTAAACAATGATATGGTTTATATTTTTATAACTGTTCTTGTGATAAGCATTTTTAGAGCAGATATTAATTTCAAAAAATATTTAGACTGCCAATTTCACAAAATAACAACTCTATAATGATAATTGTTTCTGTTTGCGTGAATGTATTTGTTTAACAATTCTGAAAGCCGTTGCACATTCTTTAAAAACACTTTTTAGTGTTCTGAAAGTTTCTATTTTCAAGCAGTCTTACATCTACAATAATTTAATCTGTTAAATCAAGAACAAAGTTTTTGCTAGTCTATAATTTTTAGAGAAGAATGTTTAAAACTATAATATATTTGATCTCTATGTTCAAACTATCTGAAAAATATGAACAAACACACACAAGATTATATAATTGCCTTGTTTTGCTTATTGCTATATTATTGCCTTATTTTAAACTCTGAAAAACAATAACTAATTCTTAAATATCCCACAGTACCTAGCATACTGCTATGCATGTTGGAGTTGCTATCTATTCCTCTTTCTGTAAATCTACATGGTCACCTACATCTAAGTCTTTATCTACATCTACATATATGTAAAGTGATTTGATGAATAAAATGCTGTAAGACAATTTTTCTGATCTGCCTTGGTTTTCATTAGCCCCACATCAACAATATCAAATTCTTTTGTAAGACTTAGATACTGTTCTTAGATCAATTCTTAACAAGAAGGCCATCATGTAATTACATTTATACCTTGGATTAATCTAATAATTTTCTTCTAAGGATGCTCTTCACACTTTTTGAAATATTACCTCATTTATCTTTCCAGCATCCCTAGAAGGCCAGAGTTAATCTTATTACTCCTTTCTTATATGTGTAGAAAGTGGCTCACAAAGTATAAGAGAGATTTTCTGGGAGTCACAGATCATCAGCAGGCGAAGTAGATTTGTAATTCAAATTAGCAAGTTATCTTCAGTCCAGGACGAAGGAATTTTCCGTATACTGAAATCGAGTTTATCATTACTATTATTTCTACCCTTGCCAGGTGTTCAGCTATGTGTCCACATCCTTCCTAAAAGGATTCAACTGCTAACCCTATCCACACTCTCTGTCTCTATAGCTTAAATTTGCTATCTTCCCTCCAAAATAAAAATCAATGGTCGAGCAAAGATTTGTTTCTTTGGGCAAACTAGCTGGGCATTAAATATCAGCAAACAAAAAAACAAAGACAGAGCTGCAGTTCTATGGGGGCTGCATTTTCCTTCAAGCATCCTCTTTCAGTGCTGGGATAACTCCAAACCTAAGACAACATGTGACTAATACCTGGAACCTAGAGGAGGAAAAATTGTAAGAGTAATTAGAAATATCATGGGGGGTTTATACCAGCAGGTCTTCCTACACACTTGTTTCCTTGTTACCAACCCAGCCTCTCAAATCCTAGGTCTTGGTCTATAGGAGGAGCCGCCGGAGATGCAATAGCTGGCGCTCACTGCCTTCTGGCCTTCTGTGTTTTATCTCTGAATATTCACGGCATCTTTTATCTACTATGGGAATACACGAATATTGGTAAATCCTGAAGTTATGAGGTCAGAGGCCAGTTTTAAATGCCTTGAGGAATGAGAAGTAGAAACAACTAGATAGACAACTTTCTCAAGACCTGTTGAAAAGGTCTAGAGAGAGGCGGACAGACGGTTGGAGGGACGAGTAGGGTTCAGGATGCCTTTTTGCTCTTAACATGGAAATGACTAGAGATTGTTAAAACGTAGATGAGAAGAAAGCAGCTCCAGAGAAAGGGTGAGGATGCACCCTTGACATCTAACTCACACTGGTCACATGTGAAAGTAAATTTTTGAGAATCCAAATGATTAACTTAAAGCAAAGTATTGATGGACCCATTGATATATTTATTGGCAATGCTGTAGTTTCTAAATAATTTATATAAATGGTTCTACCCAGAATTTTGTAACAGAATAGCACTAGGGGTTGTTCCAATTACAGACAAGCCCACATATATTTGGAAAAGGCTTCTGATTTGGTGCTGATGCACACTCTTGATTAAGAACTACTACTAAGACCACATTCTACACAGATGTGAAAGCTTTGCTTCTCACAAATCGCTATTAAAACATGACAATTTTGGTGTAAAAAGGAAAAACTAAAAATAAGAACATAAAAATAAAAGCCTTAATTTAGAGAAGTAGAAAATTCAGAAAAAAGCCAGTTGGTCATTTGATATATTTGCAAACATTAGACTGCAGTTATTTTTCTCTGTAAAAGCAAACTCCATGCTTATAATTCATTTTCTGTTGTTCTATTGGACTTGAATGTAGTTGTCAGCAGCTCCTCTCCTGAGAGCTTTGATTTTCAAAGAAGAAAGCACATAGGAGTGAAAACAGATCTTATTTATAAGAAGCTTTCGCTGATGAAACTCAATTGCCTTGCCGAGAAGTTAATTAGACTCTACCACACTAATATAAATTACATGCATTTTGTGGCTTCCTCTTCTTGGCCTGGCTTGAAAAGGTTAGCAGACTAACAATGTTCTTACTCAGGCCCCAGGAGGTGAGTCCTTCCTACCCTGTGTGGGCTGTGCATATGCTTATATACATATACTATGTATACCACACATTTACACATATATAAAACTATTCGGTGTTAATTTTGCAAGGAATAAATATAAATGGTAATATCATGCATAAAGACCGACTGTGTCTTTCAGGAAGGAAGTAGAAAAAAACATTTCTGTAAGTCTTAGACAAAAAATTATTTTTTAAAGCTAGTGTGCTCTAAAATCTAGACTTCTAAGATAATACTGTCCTTATTAAATCTATTATTATTTAAGTTTTAAGAGAGAAAAACACTATTTCTAAAATGACTATTGTGAGTGTTATTTCTACTTTTACAAGGAGTAAGTAGATTCTAAACTACGCGTCTCCAAATCTAGGAAGATTATATAGTGATTAAAGGTTACTGTTTTAGTTAACTATAACAGACAATATGAGCTTAATTACAACATTCCATCTTTCTAGTGTTGTCTTTGACTATCTCAAAATTCTCCAAATTAAATAGTTATTTTTCTATGTTTGTTTTTGTGAGTTAGTAGAGATGATTTTACACAATTTAACAACAGAGATAGATTGTTGATATTTTAAAAATGTTGTGACTTATAACTCATTGCTTATTACATTTGATTACATCTTGTCCTCTCGACTTGATTGTAAGTTCCCAGAGGGCAAAGATTATATGTTGTACCTGGTTTCTCTTCTTTCTACTCTGCTGAAAATATACTCTATAGACTTCACCACCCATCTCTCAGTTACCACATCCAATGGTCTTTTACAGATATTTGATCATATTTTCCTCCCAGGCACATTGGACATTGATTACCACTACCTCTTTTCCAGACTCTCTTTTAACTTCCTTAATACTATATTATCCTTTTATCTCTTTGAATTCTTCTCTGCCTTCTTAATTGGCTCCCTTTTTTGTTTCTGTTCCCTAAATGTGGGTATTCTACAGGGTCTAGTTCTCAAACTCATCACACACCTAAGAAATGTCTTTCCTGTGCATGCCACGTTATTGGTGCTGTAGTGAGTAGAGGATGAGTAAGACATGCCCTTGGCTCAACAGACTTATGGCACAGTGAGGAAAGAGTTCATGTTCAGTGTGCAAAGTCTAATTCACACATGCTAGTATCAGCTCAAGGTTCTTCCCTAATGGAACCTTTTTTCACTTAATTATTCTTTTGTGAAAATGGTTTTGTTCATGCAGTTGGCTTTTCACTTGCCCAGATAGATGCTCAATCTTGTGAATCTTTTCAAATGCTGTGTCTCTAGAATTTATTTGATCTGCTCAGGTGATCATAGCAAACAGGTAGTCAGAAAGGTGGAGGGTCTTTGAACTAGGCCCAGATACGAGCATGGACATGTAATAATGTAATTGACCAAGATGTAGGTGCTCATAGGAAGGGACAGGGCTTGGGAATCAAGATGACTGGTCCACCACTTGAGTAGATTTAACCAGTTTAATAACCCTCTCTATGCTAATTTTCTTTACTAGAAATAATTCTTTGTGTGTGTGTGTGTGTGTGTGTGTGTGAGAGAGAGAGAGAGAGAGAGAGAGAGAGAGAGAGAGAGAGAGGAAGATTGGCACTGAGCTAACATCTGTGTCAATTTTCCTCTGTGTGGGACGCCACCACAGCATGGCTTGATGAGTGGTGTGTAGGTCTGTGGCTGGGATTAGAGCCTGCCAACCCCAGGCTGCCAAAGTGGAGCATGTGAACTTAACCACTACGCCACCAGGCTGGCCCCTAGAAATGATTCTTAATTCAATTGATTGTGTGAGAGTTAAATGAGATAACATACAATTTTCTTTTCCAGTTTGAAGAGTCATATATTTGTTTAATTCTGGAAAATTCTCAGCCAAATACTGACTCTGTTTTATTTTCGCTATTCTTTCTTTTTGGAATTATTCTTAGATAAACATTGAGGCTTTTTGATCTATCTTATAGTTCTTTACTCTTTGAAATTTTTCATATCTTTTCTTATGTGTATGTGTGGCGTTCTGGTAATTTCTTTCAATCCACCTTTTTTAGACCCTAATTCTCTCCATAACTGTGTCTGGTCTATGTGTAACCCATCTGTTGTTTTTTTGTTTCAATGACTACATTTTTACTTTTAGGACTTCTACTTGGTCCTTCTTTATATTCTCTTTCTTATTTCATTATCTCCCACTTTTGTTGTATAGTTTGGGCATTCCTTTTTTATCTTCAGACATTATAAACATACTTAATTTAAAATTCCTTTCAACATAGCTTAGCTATGAGAGTCAGATCAGTTCCCAAATGTCAGGGGCTGCATTTTCTATCTCAGTCAAAAATTACAACAGAATTCGAGCTGAGACTACTCTTGTTACAGTGATCTGATTTATGCAAGCAGACTTATAACTTCAGTGGAAAGAAAATGATTCTTTGTCTGTAATCTTGAGTATTTTTAGGAAATAATAATGAAGTACTCATGGTTCCTTGTTTAGCTTTATCTGTTACAGAGTACACTTTGCCACAACAAAATAAATAATTGGTAATTCCTTTTTTATAGTAAGGGATTCCCAAGCCTTTATTTGTATTTACTATTTGGGAATTTAAGCACCTTTGAGATTAGTTAGTACCCATTATTTTAATTTTATAACCAAGTTAAGTTACTTCTACCACAGACTAATAGAAAGATAAATCTTGACTTTTTATGTGACCTTGTCCTAAAATAGTCTTGCTAACAAAGACACATATTACCAGCTCCCAAGGAGTGTGTGCATGTGTGTGTGTGTGTGTGTGTGTGTGTGTGTGTGTGTGTGTGTCTTTATTAGTACATATCTTCCTCCAGGAACTAGGAAAGTGTTGACATCAATTCAATCACCTGTACTACTTACCTGGCAGAAGTCATTATTCACTTTTGAAAAGCAGTACTACACCAAAGAATGCTCAAGCATAATTTATTATCCTCACATCCCATAAAAAAAAAGGAAGACAGGAAAACTGCCATTCTTTTCAGTTTGTAGATGGTAAATTATAAAGGTATTTTTAAAAGAATCAATTTCCCTTTATCCAACACAACCAACAATTGTCTGTGATTAACAGAAGTTCAACATATATCACAGTACCCAAGGATAAGTGATTTGGAAAACATAAAGTAAAATACATAAAATAGTAAAATGACATTGAACATGATTTCTTCTTTCTTAGAGTTATTTAGAGTGTATTTCATGATATACCTGATTCACGATATAGGGCCTTATTGTCATCATCGAGAACAATAATTTTTATTGGATTTTTATTGTAGAAGCAAGATTAATAGATTTTGACTGTTCAGCTGACGGATAATCCTACATTAATTTTGGCACAACTCAATTTTTGTGTTGATTGTAGGGTTCTTTTAATTCATTATTTTTCTTCATCTCTACAGAAAGCTCACAAATAGTGTAAAGAAGTTTCCAATAAAGACTGCTCCTTCCAAGGGGTCAATGTTTTTGTGGGAATGCAAGTGGCCCACAGTGGTGCCGATAGGAGTGCAGACCACTCTGATAGTCTGTGCTGACTCTTACTCCAGGGATGTGTTGGTTGAAATGTCTCACATGGAGTATTAGTTAAGTGATACACTCATAAAAATCCTATATGCAAGCATCCTCTGGCTAGTGCAATGCTGGTAAATGTTTACACACTACCAGAAGAGAAAAAAGGGCCCTGATTTGCAGGTTTGATGATTTCTGTGGTGTAAGTACTCTCACAATGGCCACTTTCAATTACTAGTGGTTTAACAACTGGCTTGCAAAATTCCTGATAATTTAGCAATTGGCTCTCACCAGCCAGTGCAAGCCAGCTCCAGCACTCCACTGAAATTCTTCCCTGTGCAAGTGTAATATAACAGGAAAAAATAGAGATTCGATGTGCCAAATTCCCCCCATCTATTAACCGGAAAACACTTGAAAATAAGGACTAAATTTTGCACCCAGAAAACTGTATCATCACAAAAGGACAAAGATGAAAGAAAAACCATAATACGAATCTTCTTTGATTCAAAGTGGCTTATGTGCTCTGCTTTATTGCTTTTACTGAGATTTACAGAGAAAGCATGAGAGTTCGTTGTGCATTAGAGGGTTTGTTTTTTTTTAATATCTAAAGAAAAATTCTGTCTGCCTTGAAAGGGCTAAATCAACAGAAGTCAAAAGAATAAATATCATTCTTTTCTACCTCCTTAACTTTAATGGCTCATAACTGACAAAAAGATGTCTGCCAAAAATCGATTAATTTGAAAATATAGACATATTAAAAATCAACAGGATCATATGATATTGTTTGAATTACGACAATTAAGTCCATTTTCTTTTATTTCAGAGAATAGAGAAAGCTCCCTTTCTATTAGTATGACATGCTATCTTGTTTCATTTCTTCCAGGCATAGTAAAAGAGTAGTTCCAATAGTTCTACCATTTTTATTTAATAATATTTTTATTGTTAAGAACAATACTTTAGTCGCACTCATTAAAAAGTTGAGGAGCCAGCCCCGATGGCCTGGTGGTTCAAGTTCTGTGCTCCCCACTTTGGCAGCCCGGGTTCAGTAGCCGTGTTGTGCAGCTCACATAGAAGAACCAGAATAATTCACAACTATACACAACTATGTCCTGGGGCTTTGGGGGGGAAAAAGGAAGAAAAAAGGAGGAAGATTGGCAACAGATGTTAGCTAAGGGTGAGTCTTGCTCTGCCAAAAGAAAAAGAAGTAAAGACAATGATTTACTCATTATTTCATCATTGTAGTTAGATATTACATATTTCTTTCTTGTCTTTCTAAATGCTTGTTTTTATATGGCTGTACATGTCATTAACATCAGATCATTACACTTTTCTTCACATTGTTAGTCATAATATCATTGTTCCTACCTGTATATTACATCAAATTCATATATATCATAATTTTATTACTTATGATTGTTTTAATATTATAGATATACTCTAATGAATATTATCCTAGAATTGTAGATTTTAAAATAGTTTATTTTAATCTCCTAAATGGAATTCGCTAGACTCTAGCTTGTCATCATATGATGAGGTCATTCAGTGACATCTGTTTATCAGTGATTAAGTAACAAAACAGATAGTTTTACCAAGTGTAAAGTAAGTTTTCAAAATCATATTTCTCTGTACATAAGACAACTACTTCCTTCAAGAAACATTATCTCTTACATAAGGTTCTTCCCCAAAAGCATGATTCTTCTATTATTCATAAAAACATATGATCTAGCTTAGTTAAAATATTCAAATAAAATTTTGAATTAAAATAATACCCAGATAAAATGTGGGTAGAAATGTGACTGAACATTCTTCCATTTAAATAACATTAGTAATGATAGTAATGTTTATGGAAACAAATTTATTGGCACTTTACCTTTAATTCTTTACCTTTAATAATCCTATGAGGTAAGTACTAACATTTCCCCCAATTTGCGGATGAGAAATCAGAGACACAGAGCAGTGACTCAACACGCTCAGCGTTAGATCTGCCAGAGTAAGGTTTCAGCTGGCTTCTCTCGTCTGCAGGCGCTGTGACCGGCCCATCTGGTTGAACTCTACAGCTCTATCCTGAAACGATCTCCGGAAACTCACCACTGGTCTTCTGCATGTGTTTTCAAAAAGCTTTAAATCAAAGGTCATAAATGTGCTCATATGGAGATGGTTTTCTTTTTAAAATTTTGATGGGTTTGGGGTTATTTTTCTTTTATGTTTTTGGATGTTTCGGAATTCCTACCTGTGTTATCACAAGCCTCTATTCTACTAGGATGCAAGCGAAACACTGCCACAGATGACTGTTGTGACAGTGTCGGCTAGTGCCCCAGGGGACTGCATCTTGTGAGTGTGTCAGCAAAGATCTTTCTGACTGAGGGATTCTAGTTAGGCCTAGCAAGTATCTCACCTCTAAATAATTTACTAGGTTTCTCTTCTTCCAAACAGTCCCAATGTCAGCCTCCAATGTCACCTATATAAATGCACAAAAGATGCAATGAGTTTGGGAAAGCATTGCTTTATTCAATATTGACATTGGAGAAATGGCACGATTGTTGTTTATCATTGCATTCCATCTCATTTATAAATTCCATGAAGAGGGGTGAAATTCCTGTAAAATATAGTTTTTACCACTTATAGGGATTTAGATTAATTTCCATATGAAAACTTTGGACCATAGGTGATTTATAACTAAGTCTTTGCTAATTGAGTTCATGCCAATATCACTAAAAATGACAACTTCTTATCACTGACAGTCATTGTATATTCAACTTTCTTAAGATAGCCTTCTCCCTGAATCACCTTGAAAATTATAAATGTTTCAGAGCCCAAAGCCTTCTTATTTCTAACTTCTGCTTGGCCCTTGACTGACCTGCCATGTAATTTCCTAACATAACAGGGTTAACAGCACTTGTTAGCTCTGTGTTAACATGTATGCCATGCGTGTTTCAACTTTAATTATTTGATAAAAACACTCATGGTAAAATGTACATGTTGGCTAAATAACACATCACATATATTGCCCATGGTTTTTATCTATTAAGAGACATCACAGCTGGAATGAACAGTGATGGGTCAAGAGTGCAGGAATTAAACTGCAGGGTTTAGATCCTACATCAACGGAAACTAGAAAAGGAAAAGAGACTATTTCTGTAACTTAATGATAAACTTGTACATGAATCCCTCAATCAATTAGTATTATGTTTGTCTTTTTGTAGAGAATCAAGGTTTTGTATTAATCTAGGGGTAAACCAAAAATGACTCTTCTTGTATCATAATAGTTCCTTCTAACATCAGATTACTACAAAGCCAGTTGTTACTGTGGGGCACCTGTTGAGATATTTTTGCCCATACTGTTCAGAATGTATAACACATATATTTAGTTCTTCATTTTCTGTATAATATTCCATAGCACATATGCAGGCATGTTATTCTTTATTGTGTGAAAGTTAAACATGAGGTACGTTTTGTTGTGTTTTTACAAGACACTTTGAGTTAGTCTCCTGAGACATCTTGAAATATAACAGGTGTAAACTAATTTTAGGTGGTTTATTAATAATGAAGTGATATAAAATATCAGAGATAATAAAAGTTGTATAGAAACCTGACAAGAGAAAAATCCCTTCTTGCAACTTTGGAAGGAGGAAAAAGAACAAACCAAAGTTAAAAATAAGTCAAACATAAGGGACAAGATAAAGAAATAAACAACCAGGTAGATTCATCACTTACAGTAGTTTTGAAATATAATACTATTCCCAAATTACTTCATGCTTTTTTTTTTTTTTGGTGAGGAAGATTGGCCTTGAGCTAACATCTGTGCCCATCTTCCTCTATTTTGTATGTGGGATGCTGCCACAGCATGACTTGATGAGTGGTGTGTAGATCCACACCCGTGAACCCTGGGCCACCAAAGTAGAGCGTGCGAACTTAACCACTATGCCACCAGGTCAGCCCCCACTTTGTGTTTTTTAAAATCTTATGTTTATTAAAATCTAACTTCCTCCCATATTATTCTACTGAGTCCCTTGGGTATCAAAGATGGATGAATAATATATAAAACATTAGAATATGATTGACTGAACTGTACCAGTTATTATGTTTACAACTGAGCTATTTGTCTCTGAATCTCTTTTTTCCCCCGCTGTATAGGCTCCTCCTATAGGGTAAAGAAAATGGTTTATTTAGCCTAATATCTATTAAAAGTCTTGGCTATCGCCTAGCAGTTCTTGAGTAAATACTTTGGTAATGAATGTTCATATCAATAAAAACTTTCTGAAAAATTACAGTATTAGAAAAAATAGAAGAGGTCTACAAAACATTTTCCAAAATGGGGGCTACTTTTCCTTGATCAGTAATTTTGATGCTATACAACCTCCCAAGAGATGGTTGTCATTTACACATAAATTCATTTAGAATCCTTTAGAATCTAACCCCTTCTTGGATAGAGAGAAACTCTATGTCTTTGGAAAACTAAGCTATTCATTCCAACGTTAGGTGCTAACAATTTTCCACTTACTTGAGCTGCTGACATGAATGTACATAGTTCAATTATATCTTACTGTATTACTTGTTAATGTTCATATCTCTGAGAGTGTTATCCTATATGTGTGTGTATGGTGGTTATTGTAAATAAATTACCTCAAATTCTATTAGAAATTAGGTGGGGGTAATTTCTAATAAATAAATATCTGTGATAAAGCACACTGAAAAAATTTTATAAGAATCCTTCTTTGCTATCAGTTTAATGGCAATTAGTATTATATTATTTTAATGACTAAAAGGTTCTTCTATATTTTGGGGGAATTAGTGCCAAAAAGCACCAGGATTATCAGAATATGTGTTGGTCTGTGGCAAAGAGAGCCAGAACTGTCAGTTTCTTTTTTTATATATTGCAATGTGGTTTCAATTACACCTAGACAAGTGAGTAGGACACAGACAGAACTTACTTCCTCTGTACAAAGCAACGTAACTCTTGAGCTTTGGGTGGGAATAAATAGGGCAATCTTTATATCTGATAGAAAGTTCAGTTGCCAAAATCATTTTCTGCATAATCTCTGATTTTGTATTGTATTACCTCTATGGGCTTAATTACTGGATTTTTCTTTGCATGGTGTGGGAATAAAGATGAAGAGTTTTAACAAGAAAAGCTGTAACCTGTGTTATTCTTTCAAGTTCAAGGTTTCAAAGATCCTTGAGAAGTGAAACTTCCCTAGTGATTCTAGCTGAGAAATTTTTATTCTCATTCAGACCTACTACTGCACATTACCTCTCATCCTTTATTTCTCTACCAGTCTAATACACAGCCATTTCTCTTGAATGAAATACTTTGATTTTCAATGAAAGAAATATTTTTAACTTTATTTTGCTCATGCTCCCAAATGGAAATTGAACCCACCATCAGAATTAATTAATCTCTCTCACCCATTAAAAATCCATGTATCTTTTTTCTTCCTTTTACAGAATCAACTGTTTGCTTGGTTGAACTTAAAGGGAGAATTTCAAATAGCCAGTTTAAAAAAAAGTAATGTATTTTGTACTAAATAAGCCCAATTGGGACAAGATGTTCTGTTTCAGTGCAGTTCAACAAATCTTCTGTCAAAAAGTTATATTTATCATAGTAACCCCAAGTAATCCACATGCTCATTTATTATTGTCTTTAGTTCAGAGTGAATTCCTCTAAAACAAAAAGCTCTACTTTTTCTCACATAATACTAGAGACCTGTTTACTATACCTAAGGCAAGTTATATGGTTGTTAATTTTCATTGTTAATCTTTTTATCAAGAACTATGCCTCAGTTCCCTTCCTGTAAAAGGGAAGTGTGTTACTTGCATTGAATGATTTGTAAGTTTTTTTTACAGATGATGTACTGTGCGAATGGTTAAAAACCACTGTTAGGATAAGACAAGATCCTTCTTAGGAAATTAAAAAACAAGGTTTAAGACATTTTAAAATCTAAGTGCTTTACAAATAAAATCATTGGAAAAACTTAGAGAAAATAAAGTGTGTATGTGGGAGGAGAGGAGGACAAAGAGGAGGTATACTGGATTGGCTTTATTAGACAGTGCTTCTCCTCCCTCCAACCCTGTCCCGTGCTCCCCATTGCTAAATCCCTGCTAAGCTAGCAAAAGCACAGCCATCTTCATGCTGACTCTGCTGTGTTAAGCTGTGAGTATTTGAAATGTTGATGACCCTCCCCACATCAGAAGACAATCAACCTCCCTTTTCTAGCTTTGTCTTCCACAACTTCTTGTACTCAGCGCTCTCTGGCAGGACCAGGCAACATCCTGTTCTAATTATACGCCCCACACATCTCAGTTTACCTCAAGCTGTTACCTTTGTCTGAAATCTGCACTCACTCTGCCCCAGCCTTTCTGATTTCTAGCCATCACTCGGGGCCAGGCCAAAGTGCCATCCCTATGAAGGCCAGCTTGATAGGATTTCTCTCTCAAGACCATTTTATACAGCTTTATTTCATAGTTATTTGTGCCTTCTTCTTAAAATTCAACTTTTTATTTCACAGGGACTCATAATGATTATATATTATATATATTTTATATATAGTAAGATTTTATATGTAATTATATATATTATATATATCATATAATATTCATTTTTGTTTTCTCTTTCCTCCCTTGCCTTAGCTCCTAATACAAAGCACATAACAGGTAGATTTAAGATTTGTACAAAGAATGTATGTCCTTCAACTTCATCTGCTGTCTAAGGACTCTTTTGGCATTTTATAGGCATGAGAGAGATCACAGCAGGGCAGGTAGCATCCAACAGGCAGTAATGAAATGAACGGCTTATATTTTAACATGTTCTAGAACTAACCATATTTTCTCTAGATAGAACATACATCTTCTAGTTAATATTACACCTTACAGATCTTTTTATATAGACAATGGGTTTTACTTCTTTCTAAATGTTATAGTATGGTTTACAGCATATTATTTAAAGATTCTGCTATTTATGGATGTGACTTTGAAAATTTGGATGTTACACACCAGGTAAAGTGAACCTTTGTGTAGAAATGATTTCCAAAAGTGGATGCAGTGGATCAAAATTTATGCATGTTTTGGGCCGGCCCAGTGGTGTAGTGGTTACGTTTGCATGCTCTACTTCCAAGGCCCAGGGTTCGCAGGTTTGGATCCCGGGGGTGGACTCACACACAGTTTATCAAGCCATGCTGTGGCAGGCATCCCACATATAGAGTAGAGGAAGATGGGCACGGATTAGCCCAGGGCCAATCTTCAACAAAAAGAGGAGATTTGGCAACAGATTTTAGCTCAGGGCTAATCTTCCTCACCAGACCAAAAAAAAAAAAAAAAAGTTATGCATGTTTTTTACTGACAGATTTTGTCAAATTGTCCTTCAGAACTCTTAACAATGGTGGGTAAAAATTCCCATTTCCCCACACTGTGGCCAACACCAGTTATTATCAGGCTTTACATTTTTTGCAATCTGATGGACAAGACAGAGTGTCTCACTGTGGCTTCAGTGTGCAGTTGTCTGATTACTTATGATCATTCTGATTTCCCTGAGTCATTCTGGTCGTGAATCTTCCATTATAATGTTTGTCTTTTTTCTTGTTGATTTTAAAGATTATTCATCTACTATGGATATCAGTTTTATGTTACATGTGTTGCACATGTTTCTCCCCATTTTTCTCTTTTAACTTTGTAATGTCTTTTGTAACATGGCAGCTTCATGTTATTATGTATTCAAATTTGTCAATATTTTGTTTATGCCTTTTGTCATTAATCTTCCATAAGGTCAGAGGTTAGATCAATATTGTTCTATTTTTTATCCAGTTATTTTAGAGTATAAAAATATTTAGCTTATTATCCTGCCTAGAATTAACTTGCACAAGTGTATGTACATATATAAATATACATTATATATACATATGTATAATCTCCAACTGTCCCAATCCCATTACTGCAGTCTACTTACTTGAAATAACACCTTTATCTACAATAAAATTCCGTATCTCCTGGGGTCTGTTTCTGTAATTTCAATTCTGTTACATTGATACATTTTTCTATTCTTATACCAATATCACAATTTAACTTTTTTCAATAACTTTTGAATAATTTTAACAGATGTTAGGACAAATCATTCCTCATAGTTCTTACGTGATAAAATCGATAGTTATTGATTTTTTTTTCAAGTGGTTTGGGATCATCTTGTCAAATTCTGCTTTAAAAATTCTATGGAGGTTGTCATTGAATAAATAAATTCAGAGAAGATTGAAATATTCATCAGGTGAGTCTTTTCATCCACAAACATACGTCTTTCCTTGTATTCAGTACTTTTACATTTTCCAGTGAAGTTTTATAATTTTCCTCATTCAGGTCTTAGACATTTCTGGTTTTCTTCATTCCTATGTACAATTTAATTTATTTACCATCGTAAATTGAGGTTTCCTTTTCATGGTTTTTCAATTAAATATTGCTGATTTATAGGATGATTATTGATTTTTGCCTGTTGATTTTGTATCTACATAGTGACATTATTGAATGCTCTTATTTGTTATGATTATATTAGTTGATTCTCTTGGATTTTTGGGTGGACAATGAAATTTTTTACAAGTAATGCAAATTTGTATTATTTTTTCCAATAATTGAACTTTAATTTTTTAATATTCTTATTGCATTTGCTGGAATTCTAGGGAAATGCAAGATAATGATGGTAATAATTGCATACTTAATTATTTCCTTAACTTTAATGAAATTCTTCTAATTTCCGCTAGTAGTTACATTGTTTGTAATTGGGTTTTGATATATAACCTTTATCAAATTAAGGGAATACTTTTTTTTGAGTTGGGAATGGTTGTTGAATTTTACCAAATGCTCTCTTGTCATTTAGGAAGAATATCCTACACTTCACCCTAAAATTGGCTAATATAGTAAATTACTGAAATAAATTTTTAGAACATATTTGCAGTTTTGCTTAATCTATTAAACCCTGATGTGTTTTTCTTTTAATATGTCGCTGGATTTGATGTGTTACTATTATATTTAGGATTTTTGCATCTGTATTCATGAATGAGACTTATCTAGGGTATTTCATGTGTGTTTGTATGTGCGATTATTGCCTGGTTTTGTGACAGAGTTTGGTGAATCTTATAGAATAAGTTAGAAGGTTTTCATCATTCTATAGGTTCTGATTTGCTTGTTTTTTAGCCTGGCCAAAGATTATTTTCTTCTGCATAATAGGGTCTCTAATGGGTGCACTAGTGTCTGCTGCCATGTCATCATATAATGCTACTATTTCCTTTGCTGCATATGATTATAGCCTATGTTGACTCATAGGAATATATCCCTGTGCTAATGTTAGTATATGTTGCTTTTTAATAATTCAAGACCGATCAAATCCTAGATTATTTGTTTACCAAAAAAAAAATTAAATTAACATTTTGGCAGAATGTGCTTATTTAGTTATTGCATATATTGTATTTGATTGTAATATTTATAAAACATCATTATATAACATTGCCAAATATGTTTAATTTCATATGCCATGCATTATTATGCCTTATGGGGACAAGTCTTTCTTTTCTTCTTGTTTAATTGATTTTTTATTGAGGTGACATTGATTTATAACATTATATAAATTTCAGATGTACATCATTGTATTTCTACTTCTGTGTAGACTACATCATGTTCACCACCAAAAGTCTAATTGCCATCTGTCATTGTATGCATGTGCCTTTTTCCTCTTAACTCTCCCCCTTCTCCCCTCCCCTCTTCCGCTCTGGGAACCACCCATCTATTCTCTATATCTACGTGGGGATGTTTTTGTTATTGGTTCTTTAATCTTACACATATAAGTGAAATCATATGGTATTTGGCTTTCTCAATCTGACTTATTTTGCTTGGCATAATACCCTCAAGTTCTATCCATGTTGTCACAAATGGCAAGATTTCATCTTTTTTATGGCTGAGTAGTATTCCATTGTGCATATGTATACCACATCTTCTTTATCCATTCATCCATTGATGGGCACTTAAGTTGTTTCCAAGTCTTGGCTATTGTGAATAATGCTGCAATGAACATAGGGGGGTGTATCTCTTTTCAAATTAGTGTTTTCATGTTTTTTGGATTGATATCTAGAAGTAGAAAAGCTGGATCATATGGTAGTTCTATTTTTACTTTTTTGAGGAATCTCCATACTGTTTTCCACAGTGGCTATACCAATTTACATTTCCACCAGCAGTGTATGACAGTTCCCTTTTCTCCACATCCTCTCCAACACTTGTTATTTCTTGTCTTTTTGATAAAAGCCATTCTGATATGTGTGAGGTGATATCTAATTGTAGTTTTGATTTGCATTTCCCTAATAATTAGTGATGCTGAAATCTTTTCATGTGCCTGTTGGCCATCTGTATATTTTCTTTGGAAAAATGCTTATTCAGATCCTCTACCCATTTTTTCAGTTGGGTTGTTTGTTTTTTTGTTGATGCGTTGTATCAATCTTTTATATATTTTGGATTTTAACTGCTTGTCAGATATATGATTTGCAAATATCTTCTTCCAATTTTTAGGTTGTCTTATCATTTTCTTGATGGTTTCCTTGGCTGTGCAGAAGCTTTTTAGTTTGATGTATCCCATTTGTTTATTTTTCTTTTGTTTCCCTTGTCTGAGGAGACATGATATTCAAAAATATGCTGCCAAGATTGATGCAAAGAAAAGAGCATACTGCCTGTATTTTCTTCTAGGAGTTTTATGGTTTCAGGTCTTATGTTCAAGTCTTTAGTCCATTATGAGTTAATTATTGTGTACCATGTAAAATAACAGTCTACTTTCGTATATATATATATATATATATATATTTTTTTTTTTTTTGCATGTGGCTCTCCAATTTTCCCAACACCATTTATCAAAGAGACTTTCCTTTCTCAGTTGTATGTTCTTGGCTTCTTTGTCAAAAATTAGCTGTCCAGAGGTGTGTGGGTATATTTCTGGGCTCTCAATTCTGTTCCATTGATCTGTGTGTCTGTTTTGTGCCAGTACCATACTGTTTTGATTACTATAGTTTGTAGTATATTTTGAAATGAGGGAGTGTGATATCTCCAGCTTTGTTCTTTTTCTCAAGATTGCTTTGGGTATTCAAGGTCTTTTGTTGTTCCATATAAATTTTAGGATTCTTTGTTCTTTTTCCATGAAAAATGTCATTAGGACTTTGATAAGGATTGTACTGAATTTATAGATTGCTTTAGGAAGTATGGATATTTAATCTATGTTAATTCTTCTGATCAATGAGCACGAATATCTTTCCACTTCTTTGTGTCTTCTTCAGTTTCTTTGAACAATTTTTTATAGTTTTCAGTGTACAGGTCTTTTACCTCTTTGGTTAAATTTATTCCTAGATATTTTATTCTTCTTGTTGCAATTGTAAATGGGATTGTATTCTTGATTTCTCTTTCTGTTATTTTGCTTTTAGTGTACAGAAATGAAACTGATTTTTGTATGTTGATTTTGTACCCTGTAACTTTACTGTATTTATTATTCCTAATAGTTTTTTGTGGATTCCTTAGGGTTTTCTATATTTAAAATCATGTTATCTGCAAAATAGTGAGAGTTTTACTTCTTCCTTTACAATTTGGATCCCTTTTATTTCTTTCTCTTGCCTGATGGCTCTGCCTAGGACTTCCAATACTATGTTAAGTAAGAGTGGCAAAAGTAGGCATCCTTGTCTTGTTCCTGGTCTTAAAGGGATAACTTTCAGTTTTTTACCCTTGAGTATGATATTAGCTGTAGATTTGTCATATATGGCCTTTATATGTTGAGATACTTTCCTTCTATACCCCTTTTATTCAGAGTTTTTGTCATCACTGGATGCTGTATCTTGTTGAATGCTTTCTCTGCATCTATTGAGATGATCACATGATTTTTATTCTTCATTTTGTTAATGTGGTGTAGCATATTGACTGATTTGCAGATGTTGAACCATCCATGCATCCCTGGAATAAATTCCACTTGATCATGGTGTATGATCCTTTTAACGTATTGTTGTATTTGATTTGCTAATATTTTCTTGAAGATTTTTGCATGTGTATTCACCAGTGATATTGGACTGTAATTTTCCTTCTTTATGTTGTCCTTGTCTGGTTTTGGTATCAGGGTAATGTTGGCTTTGTAGAATGAGTTAGTAAGTGTCCTCTCCTCTTTTATTTTTTGGAAGAGTTTGAAAAGGATAGGTATTAAATCTTTGAATGTTTGGTAGAATGCACCTGAGATGCCATGTGTACTGGACTTGTAGTTTTTGGGATGTTTTTGGTTACTGTTTTGATCTCCTTACTAGTAATCTCAATTCAGATTCTCTATTTCTTCTTGATTTGGTTTTGGAAAGCTGTATGATTTTAAGAGTTTATCCATTTCTTCTAGATTATTCAATTTGTTTGCTTTTTTATAGTATTCTCCTATAATCCTTTGTATTTCTGTGGAGTCCATTGTGATTTGTTTCTTTCACTTCTGATTTTATTTTTTTGAGGCGTCTTTATTTCTTGGTGAGTCTAGCTAAAGGTTTGTCAGTTTTGTTTATCTTTTCAAAGAACCAGCTCCTAATTTAATTGATCTTTTCTGTTGTCTTTTTAGTCTCTACTTCATTTACTTTGGCTCTGATTTTTATTATTTCCTTCCTTTTACTGATTTTATGCCTTGTTCTTTTTATAGTTCCTTTAGGTGTATTGTTAGATTGTTTATTTGTGATTTTTATTGTTTGTTGAGGTAGGCCTGTATTGCTATAAACTTTCCTCTTAGTACTGCTTTTGCTGTATCCAATAGGTTTGGTATGTTGCATTTTCATTTTCATTTGTCTCCAGGTATTTGTTGATTTCTTCTTTGACCCAATACTTGTTCAGTAGCATTTCATTTAATCTCCACGTATTTCTGATTTTTCCAGTTTTCTTCTTGAAACTGATGTCCAGTTTCATACCATTATGGCCAGAAAAGATGCTTGATGTTATTTTAATCTTCTTAAATTTATTGAGACTTGTTTTGTGGCCTAATGTGTGATCTATCCTGGAGAATGTTCCATGTGCATTCAAAAATAATATGCATTCTGTAGTTTTTGGATGGAATGTTCTGTATGTACCTATTAAGTCCATCTAGTCTAATGTGTCATTTAAGGCCAATGTTTCCTTATTGATCTTCTGTTTGGATGATCTATCCATTGATGTAAGTGGAGTGTTAAAGTCCCCTACTATTATTGTGTTCCTGTCAATTTCTTCTTTTATGTCTGTTAATATTTGCTTTATGTATTTAGGTGCTCCTATGTTGGGCGCATAGGTATTTCCAAGTGTTATATCCTCTAGTTGGATTGTTCTCTTTATCATCATGTAATGCCCACCTTTGTCTCTTGTTACAGTTTTTGTTTCAAAGTCTAATTTGTCTGGTATAAGTAGTGCTACCCCAGCTTTCTTTTCATTTCTATTTGGTGGAATATCTTTTTCTATCCCTTCACTTTCTCTTTGTGAGTGTCTTTAGGTCTGAAGTGTGTCTCTTGTTTGCAGAGTATATATTGGTCTTGTTTTATTATCCATTCAGCCACTCTATGTCTTTTGATTGGAGCATTTAGTCCATTTACATTTAAAATAGCTATTGACATGTGTGTACTTATTGCGATTGGTGACAATTCTTTCTGTCTCCCTTTTTATTTGTTGTTTTTCTCTTTAAAATCAAACAGGGGTGATAATATATCCATAGATTTAGCAATGCTTCTCCATCTTGACACTAAATTGAAACTATCTCCCTGAAGTCTCTAAGTGAGTTGCTCATAGTAACCAACTGTCTTTTTGTTTTCCAGTATTTTAGGGGTAGTTTCCTTGGAATAATTTATCCATGTATTAAGACTACTACCACAATGTGATGGTGATCCTGGTTGATTTTTTCTTCATTTTTACTTTCCTTCTGCTTTTTTCTCCCATTTTGAATTAGACTCTCAAGTGGAAAGTGCTGAGTGGACAGCTTACCATCAAAGGAGAATCTTCCTAATTTGGGTTGAATATTTAAGATATAGAACCCAAAGTAGTATTGATTTTTGTATTAATTTTAAATGTAGCTTTCATATCCACTTACTTTGAATAAAGAAAACAATTTTAATTCCTTGAATGTTTATAATATACTAAACACAGAAGTTCTTTTCTCTACATAAACAAAAAATATACAATTATGCTTCTCTATAGGCTAAAAGTTTTACCTTTCTCATTTTCAAAGCTTTACATTAATCCTCTCTTTGATTTTTGACTCTGGATTTTGGATAAAGAAAAAGAAAACTAAGCACTTTGGGGGTTTGTGCAAAAATAAGAAATAGTCTTAGGTTAGTAGTTTAAATAAATGCAACTATCAATGCTTAATAGAAAGACTTGATTTTAATTTAAGTAAAAAGTGAGGTATAATGCAACAATTGAAAACCTATAACTACAAATATTATAGAGAATATACATGCAAAGGATCCTCAAAGATTTTAGGAGAATACTTGAAAAACACTAAACATTTTGGGAAAACATTGATAGAATGAAATTAATATAAATCTTTGCTTTATATACCACTTAAAACGAGGTTATCAGGTTGTTAGAGACACATGTACATTCTTTGTCTTTCTAAAATAATATTTCATGATTTTGAAAATTTTACATGACCAATGTCATTTATTGACTTATTCCTTAAAGTACTCAATCCAGTTTTCCTGTTTAAAACCATAAAACTATAGATCCACAAAGGAACTTAGGGATCAATTAATAAAGCTCTCTAATATTTCAGAGAAACTTGAGTCAATATCAAAAGGCACATAGCTAGAGATTTTCAGAACCAGGATCTTAAGAGATTTGAAGACTCTAGATTAGTCTTTTCTTTTCAATGTTTTACATTAAAGCATCATACCCTATAATACCACAGAATCAGTTAATACATGCAGTAGCTTTGAATACATTGCTGCCAAAAATTTGTTAATGTTACCATTACTACTTTTTATTTGTAAACAGGTAATCATCCTTTTTCCTTGCTGGACTCTATTCACTAATTGCCTTCTTTCCATGATTGTATATCAGGTATAACCACCATTGAAAAATGACATGCATGCAGATAATCACTTCCATATAAAAAATAGACAAATGGAGTCTACATAAATGTGTTAAATAAGTTATTTTAAAATATTCAAATTTTGAGATGCTTACAAAAGTGATTTATATGTGATTCATATGGTAATTTACATATGTGTTCCCTTATCTCAAATATACCACATTCACCCAAACTTTACCTAAGTCCTTGTCTTGGGCTCTGCTTTTAGTGAGACCCAAACTAAGAGATAGAAACATAAAAAAGATAGATATAGATTGATTCAGCCTTTAAATATGTATTTATGTGTATACATATGAATATGTTTTATAAAATGTATTCATGTACATAATATATATGTTTTGTGAGCATATCTGTATATAAGAAGACATTATAAGAGATATTGTGGCTGTGACATCTCTCACTCTTCCATTGATCTCTAGTGTTGGTCAAGTTTAGCTGTCAAGTTCTTCCTTGATTCCTGTGATTATCATGAAGTTGCTCAGCCAATAAAACATAGTTCCCTTTTCTTGTCTCTACAAATTGCACTCATACATTTATAGTCCCATCATGTGAATGTGTATTCATATTTTAAAACCTCATATAAAATCCAATCTAATGCTGATTTCTTGCTAGAAATCATGAAATTCTTTTGCCAAGTATGAAAGGAACATTCTGCAATTCTTTTATGCTTCCAATTCTTTCTCTTTTTTTATATATATATACATGTATAAAGAATTTTTCACACAAGTTACAAGGCGTTCTCACACTTTTGGAAAGGCAATATTTTTGTGTGTGTGTGAGGAAGACCAGCACTGAGCTAACATCCGTCGCCAATCCTCCTCTTTTTGCTGAGGAAGACTGGCCCTGGGCTCACATCCTGCCCATCTTCCTCTACTTTATATGGGACGCCGCCACGGCATGGCTGACAGGCAGTGTGTCGTCAGGCGCCTGGGATGCGAACCCACGAACCCCGGGCTGCCAAGCGTGAGCTAAACCGCTGCGCCACCGGGCCGGCCCTGGAAAGGCAATATTTTTAAGTTTAAAAAGATGTGGTTTTCTTTCCAGCACTCCTGAAATTCCTCCACTCGTTCCCTACATCCTCATGGTTGGAATTCCTCGGTTATAAGTCACTCACGGCAAGATCAGAAAAACAGTGACTACCAACCCTGAAGAGAGAGTACCGGGGTGCTTACTGCACCGAGAAACCAGTTAAGACAACACCATGGTGGGCAAGAAAAGGAAGCTGAAGTTCAGAAACCATGAGCCTCTGGCACAAGCATCCTTCCTCACACCGGGAGTGTGTGATGTTGGTTAATGAGATGTCCCTCTTGTTTGCTCCCAGTGAGGATCACTAACCCATAGAGATCTCATATCAGCATCATCCATTTGGTGCAAAGTGATGCTTGTCTGTGTCCTGAAATTCTGCACAGGCATTTGTGGAGCCCAGCCTGTGTGCAGCCGCTCAGCCATAAGTCTGAGACACATCCAAGACTCCAGAACAGAGTGGGCACTCTGGACAATTTGAGGCATGTGGGGGACATGGACAGAAAGCCCCGCCCTGAGAAAGGTGGGATTCAGTGGATGTAGTTGGTGATTTTCAGGTTGTGATCTGTAAATTACACTACTTTGGGGAAAAATTATTAACTATAGGAGGGTTTCTTTTTTTTTTTTTTTTACTATTGGTGATTAAATTTTTCCACAATGAATATGTATTGACTTTGCACCTAGAAAAATTATACCTAAAAATATAAACCTGCTGTATATCACCAACAAAATCACTATCTGTAAGTGAAAGGTTTTACTTTTTAATGACTTTATTCTCACAGTTGGGTATCTATAGACATACAAAGATTTATGTAAACATGCACAATCTCTGACAGCTTTCCAAAACTCAAGCTATTTTACATCATTGTAATTAACAACTGATGTTTTATGAAGTAGTTTCACAAAGTAAAGGAAATGTGGAATAGGAATACAATTATTGTTTTCTGGAATTTATTAAAGGTCTGACAACTGGTCTCAGATTTGCTTCTAATTTACTATATAACGGACAAATAATTCTTTGTACCACTATTTCTCTAACAAGGCTATAATGGCTCCAGCCACTTATTTCAAATTCATATTTACAGAATGGAAAATTGTTCAACATATTAATTTGAAAAAGAATTGCATAGAAATTCAAATTCTTTAAAGCCACTGTCTTATTATCATGTGGAAATTTTGACCCTAAAAAATTGTAGTAATATTTTAAGTAAGTGGAAAACACTTGTTTCTTTGGGACACAAAGTGCGTGGAAAGTAAATGCAGTACATGTGGGGAATGTAGAACCATCTGCCGGTGGAGCCGGCCAAGAGACCAGATGCTGCCACTGGAAGAGCGACCTTCGGTGACTTGGCATCAGGACACGCTTGATTTGATGAGGTGCATCATTTGATCATATTGCATTTAGCCATTTTCTTGGCTACCTCTCCTGGGATAAGCACAATCCAGCAGATATGGAGGAATATGCGAATATGGCTCCAAGTAAATCCAGAACTGGCGTCGAGAAATGGAAGGCACCAAATGCCTTATTTTGATTGTGCATGTGACACTGAAAAAACACCTGAATTATAAAGTTCGTAAGTATTTCTTCTACGTATTTACATCTTTTATTGCCGCATTTGTGCACTTTTAACTCCAATATCCCTGTTACTATGTTTACAAATGTATAAAATGATAGGGAATACACAAACTAAAAACACCAGTGAGGTAAAGTATAATCATTAAAAAGCTATATGGAACTGAATATTTTGGTGATATTTTCTATCAGGTAAAGCACTCTTGAGGTGAATAATGCATGTGAGGTATTTCTTTGAATACATTTGCCAGCATGTGGTTAATTTAATAGTCAAATCCTGTATTTTTCTCACGGGAATTTGTGTTTCAGAAAGTCATATACTTTGTTGAAGAATGTTTGTTTTTTTCATTACATACCTAATAAATCTTAAACACATTTTAATATTTCCTTCCAGTTCTAAAATGTTTATGTGTTTTATGTAATTCAAATAGATGTGCTAGCCACGTGCGTATTCAGCGTAACAGCCCTTTTGTGCTGTACGATCCTGAGCACAGTTTCAGGTGCTGGCAGGTGGGGTAGGTGTTCTCACGTCTTGCTCATGTTAGAATCACCTGGGGAGTTTTTACCATCACTGACGTTTGAGCTCCAGACCAGAGCAACTAGGTCAAAATATCTGCAGATGTGGGTCAGACGCTGGCTGGTTTAAAATCCCCTTCTGTTCTAATGTGCAGCCTCTGTTAACACCAAATATAGAGAAGGTGTGGTTTCTTCATTTAAGCATATTTTTAATAACAAAGAGAAATTAGAAATAGCTTAAATGTCTAATAAAATAAATGTTGGTTAAATAAGATATAAACATATGAAGGAATACCATGCAGCTATTCACGTTCCTGAGGTGGGCTTAAAGCTTTCAGATATTGCTCCCCGTAGTCATTTCTTGCAGCCAGTGTGACAAATCAACACAAACTTGGTAGCTTAAAACAAGAGAAATGTGTTGGAATTCACAGTTCCAATGTATGAATGTGTAATGAACTAACAGTTCTGGAGGCCTGACATTTGAAATCGGGGTGTTGGTGGGGCTCCCTCCTTCTGGAGGCTCTGGGGAGAATCCAGGGGAAAATTCATTCCTTGCCTCTTGCAGCTCCTGGTGGCTGTCGGCGTTCCTTGACATTCCTTGGCGTTCCTTGACTCGTGGCCACATCACTCCACCCTCTGCCCGTCTTCACTTTGCCTTCTCTAATCTCCCTCTGCCTTGCTCTTAAAGGACCAGTCTACATAATCCAGGATAATCTCCTCAAGATCCTTAACTCACCACATCTGCAAAAACTTTATATGACGACATTCACAGGTCCCAGGGATTAAAACCTGATCTCTTTCAGGGGCACTATTCAGCCCACTGTGCTCTCTATACACTTTCGAACAGGTGTCAGTACGGTCTCTAAATTTGCTAAAATATATGTAATTGAAAGGGCATACGTAAAATTGTTAAAAGTGATCTTTCCAGAAGGTTAGATTGTTTGAGAATTTTTCTTTTATTTTTTTATCTACATTCCATCTTTTAAAAAATGTCTGTAACAAATGTATTACATATATATGCAACACCTACATGGGTATATATCACAGTTGTCTGTGTGGGTAACAAAAACTGACACTTCCTACTGAATTATTTATTTAGTGCCTCCTGAATGCATATATTTAGTCATATATTTATATGGCATTTTGAAGAGATGCCACATTAAAAAGGTATTTGCTTTCTGGGTGCTAGCAGGATACCTAGGGAGATAGAGAATAAACATACAAGACAATGTAAGATAAAACAATCGGAAACTATGATCAGGAAAAGCACTCTGCCCAGATAACTTTGTAGGTGAGGTCTAGTGCAGTCTCAAAGAAGAGATATGCTATTTCTATGTTCTTTAAATTGTTTTGGAGACTAGAAAGTGGATGAAAAAGAATCTTTCTTTCTACTAGACCAGATTTTCAAAGCTGGATACACTTGGCACAAATAGCCCAATCACACACAAAAACAAAGAAAATAGCACATATGGATAAATTTCACACACTAATGCCTTTGTAAAATATTAGCAAATTAGACCCAATTGTTTTAAAAGGATAATATAATGTGTCTAGAAAGTGTTATCCTACTAATTCTAGAATGTTTTACATTAGGCAATATTATTATTTTTTTAAAATAATTTACAGCATTTGGAGATTAATGAGTAAACAACCTGATAGATTCTTGATAATCATTTGATAAAATTCAACACAATTCAGGTTTTGAAAATAATAATAATGTAAGAGTAGAAAGAAAGTTCTACATAAAACAAATGGTGAAACAGAAAAATCCCTATTAATGTTAGAAACATGCTCAGGATTCCCACCAAACTAAAAATTACTCAGAGTTGTCCCCGAGTCCTAGGCAATGCAGTAAATCCAGGAAAACAAATTAAGAATATGAAAATGAAAATCAAGATCTAGAATGGTATAAGTCTGATGAATAAAATCCCCAGAATGACAACACTGAAGCCGGTCTAGAAAACAATCAATCAGGCCAAAAAAGGGCAAAAAATTTACCCTTTTGTGAAGGTTTCTTGGAATCCCAAGAATTATTTACTCCTTGGTACACACCTCTACTATAGATTTTGCCCCAATACAATGCATTTGACAATGTTATCAGAACATTTATTTTCGACTTTTAAAGCCCAAATATCACAAAAATTGAGATTATAGAATTTTGAAAGCCTGGGTATTCATTAGCCAATTCCCAGCAACAACAATCATCAGAATTCTGCCATTCTAGTTTCATCTAAAGCCCCCACGTTTATTTTTGGCTAGAATATTTTAAAGCAAATTTCTAACATATTATTTCACCAACAAATACTTGAGGATGTATCTCTAACACATAGGAACCTAAAAAATAAGAAGATAATCATAACACCCAAAAGATAAATATTAATTCCTAATATCATATAATAATGGCTTACATTCAATATTTCCTCATTCCTCAGAATGTTTTTCATCATTGGTTTATTCAGATCAATAGTATATTTGGGGCTTTTAGAAAATGTAATCTTCTGTGTGGCCTGTGGGCCATGCTGTCTAGAAGCTACTTCCTAGAAGGCAGGGTTGGGGGCAGCCTGTGTCCTGTGCAGAGATGCACAGCTTGCGGGGAGTGAGTGGAGGTGGAGGCATGTTGACCACAAGATGACCATGTGGTTCCCAGTCAAATTCCTGATGGAAGGAGGCCACGTGGAAGTGCTGAGGCTGCTTAGCTGGAGGAACACAAGTTGAGGTGAGATTGGGGATTCAGCACACCGCTTCTGTGATGTCAGCTGCTCTTGCTGGTCCTGCTTCTCCAAAAGTCCCCATGATGATTATACCAGTTCCATGTTTATTGAGCATCTTGTTGGTGTGAGACATTTGAGCTATGACTGAGTCCAACAGATCTGGTAACTACTAAAACTCACAAGGCACTGGGCTTTTCCTTCACTTGCCAGTGAAATCATGGAGGAATGTTTAGATCATTTCTGGTTTCCCTATGTTCCTCTCTACTTCCCTTTGTGAAAAAACACAGCCCCAAGCATTTCTGCAATCCTGTCTTAGGAAGAGGATGCTAAACTACCTATATCCTAGGAGAATAATAAAGGAACATACTTAGGGACTGCAGAGGATCTGACAGGTAGGTGATACAAAGAGCCTGTACACTTGACAGTAGAAGGCTACTACCTATGTGCCTCCAAGAGAGGAAGGTTGTGGCAGGAAAAAGGAGGCAGTGTATTAAGTGAAAAGAGGGTGGGTTGGGGCATGTCTTTGTTTTTATGTCTGAATTTTCAGATACAGCCACTTGCCTTTGTCATAAGTATGTCAACGAAAGCTTGCAGCATGCCTGGTTCATGGCAACTACTCAGTAATGTTTGGTGAGTTGAATTAAATTGAACTAATCAACTCAAGTAAGTCAAATGAGAAGTTAAAGCTGACAGCATTGAGGAAAAAGAAGAAATGAGGTACGTGACAAGATTTCCTTGAGTTGTTCAGAAGAATGCATTGGGGAAATCAGCAGAGGTGATGTTGATGAAATGGTAGCCTGGAGTTTAGTGGAAGGTCTTAAGAGCTATACAACTGTTTGCATTTAATAGGATTTGTAGTGGTCCCTGGACAGAAAATTTGCTACACCTTGTAAATCCATTTTCCTGCATAACTGATGGATTCTACAAAGGATGTGTAAGAAAGCAACAACAGTGGAGAGTTATGGGTTTTTCCCCCTGTCATAGGCTAGCAGATAGAGATGAGCAAGCCCCCAGAATTTTAAAAGAGCAACACTTTCAACAAAACCATCTTGCATTCTAATCACTGTGTTCTTCTGGGCCTTCTATTAGCCTTTTCTCTTCAATTATTTACTAGGTGTATAAATGGTTGTCAAAATATGGACATGTGTTTCTAAAGCATTTCTAAGCCAAATTCTCCAGTCTCTCATTACCTCAGGAACTTGTTTGCAGAATTGGAACACGAAACGTGGATGTAGGAAAGTTTTGCTCTCCTCGAGGCACTGTGTGTGTATTACGAGCATGTCATCACTCTGAAGTACAATGCTTCATGTCTTGAGTAGAAAATTATTCAGTATGCTGTGTAAGAAATTGAGGATGCTGTTTTTAAACGTAAGTTTATAAGATATTTTATTTATAAATTTTAAATATAATGAATTTATTGATGTTTTGAGGGAAAGGAACACTATTTGCATTGCTTTCAGATTCCATATTTTAAATTTAAAAATAGACACTGGTGTTATTTTTGCATTAAATATGATATTTAGATTACAATAGAGATATCAGTATTTAATACTTTTAATGCTACAGAGGAAAAGTTGGGATAATTAAAAAGTGGGATAAGGCAGATAATTCAAGATATTGGCAAAAATCAACTAAGATCTGAGTCAAATGGCTAGCAGTATTAGTTGTGTAAACATTTCTAGATGAGAATATCCACGATGAGACTTGAAGTACAGAGGCCTAGAAACATGGGCGTTTAGTTAGTTCTATCTTCGGCTCTGCTATGTGATGGAAAATCTCTTACGAGTTTCCAGGCTCGTAACAATGGAGTGAGGCTCAGATGAAATGATGTATATACTTCAAAGTATCCCGGACACACGGTACCATGATCTATTGTAATAACGTCCTTTCTACAACACATTGTTTATCTGTAATATGATGTGGTGCTACCTAAGCTATGAGGCCTCTCCTCAATCTAACGTTCCAAGATTGTAATGTGATTTCTCTTACATTTGTAAATACATTTTAACATATTTCATATTATAGTCATATATAGAATTCCTTCTGTATTATGATTCACTGTGTAGTTAGTTATATACAACGAACACAGAAGTGCTGTTGTCCCTTCTGAGTTGAATATGTTTGTTGAAGGAACATTTCTAATAAGATTAGAAATGAGATTCTCCTTTCTAGGCTGATCTTCACTTTTTTGCTAGTACCTTGGCATAATAGGTGGTTTCATAAAAAGAACGGATCATTAATCAGCAAATTTTTACGAAGGACTCCTGAGGGTTTCATGCTTTCCTGAGCCTACTCATGGCGATGCAGTTACTGTAATGAGCGTCGGTATTTAAAATCATAGAATGAAAGTATTTCACCTTTTTGAAGGTCAATTTTATTCAATAATTTAGAGGGAAAGGTTAAGTAGTAAAATGCATTTTTAAATTTCAAGCAAAATGGAAACTCTGTGAAATAAAATAGAAGACGTACACAATAAAACATGAGGTGTAAGATCGATCTCATGACTCCTAGAATGACAGTCATCACTGGCTTCCTCCTCCAAGAGCAACTTTGGAATATTCACCAACACAAACCCCCCAATATTATGACTAACAATTAGGCTTCCGAATTCAGTGTAAGATTTCTTTGAAGCTCTATTAGTTCTTAGACATTATTCCTCTAAGGATCTGCAATCAAAATGCTGTTTGCTAAATTTACTTGAAATTATATTTTTTCTGGATCATTGGAATTATCAG
This sequence comes from Tapirus indicus, assembly GCA_031878705.1. NCBI lineage: Eukaryota > Metazoa > Chordata > Mammalia > Perissodactyla > Tapiridae > Tapirus > Tapirus indicus. Next base: position 9,913,111 of record CM062917.1, read on the forward strand.
CTTTGTATGCAGTTAGTTTCATTCATTTCAGTTTCTTTTCAATTTTTAGTGATTGATTTTTTCATTTCTTTTTATTTCAATTTATTTCCTAAAATATCAAACTTTTATATATTTTGAAAAACAAAACTACATCCACAAGGTCCATTCAAGAAAATTCTCACTTCTGGTTTGTCTTCTGCTATATTCCCTCTCTCCTTCTTTAGGGAACCAGTTTTCATGTTTTGTTTTTCCTTCCAGTATTCATTTTTGCAAATATTATAAGCACTACTCTGGACTTGGTTGTTTGATTTTTTTCTTGCTCAAGTTTATCGTCTTGACAGTGGTGATGGTTTCATGGGTATATACATTTCCCCAAATTCATCGAGTAGTACACATTAAATGCGTACAGCTTTTTATGTGTCAATCATATCTCAATAAAGTGGTTTAAATAAGTAAGAATAATAGTAAATGTTTTCTTAAATAAAAAAGTCTAGTCTAAAGATCAGTTCGTGTCAGTACACAGACATTTCATCTTTCTGAGGCCACGTGCTATTCAATTGTACGATGTTCCATATTTCATTCAACCATTTCCCTATTGATGAACATTTTAATTTTTCCAGTGGTTTGCTTTTGGAGGTGATGCCACAACAAAGACCTTGTTATTTCATACTTCTGCCACTTTGTTTGAGATCGTTGGGTCAAGGGGCACATGTTAATCATTCTCTTGTGGTATTTAACAGTTTCTTCACATAGGTATTTATGCCTGAACAATGTACTGTTTGTTTTAGTTGCTCTGATATTTATTGATAAATAGTATCAAACTGTTTGAAATATTTTAGGACATTATATTAGTAAAACTCATCTTGCCAAGAATAGATAAGTTTCTTTCTTTTTGTACTCTAAAATATTGTTTCTGTGAACATTCTTGTGCCTCTGTTCTGGTGTACAATTGCAAGAACTACTCTGTGTGTGTGTGTATACAGAAAACCCTGACACAGTCAATGTGACATAGACAATGTGACATAGACAACCATCCTCTGCTTAATATCCAGTAATGGCTGCTTATTATCTACCAGGTGAAGCCCAAATGATAGTATTGCAAACATGTCTAGTCATTGTTTTCAGCCACTCCCCCATGAGCAACCATTGGTAAACTTTGCCATGCTGTTTCCCATCTCTTTTACTTGGGATAAGCCTGTTCCTTTTCCTGAAATGCACTTTACCTCACTTAATACTAAACTTCTACTTGTCTCTCCAGACTCAGTTCAAGTATCTCTTCCACTGACCTCAGAGATGAGATACTTGTTTTTCTTGACTGTTCCTGTGTTGAAACCCCCATTGGAACACTGAGCACGCCGTATTAGTGTTAGGTACTTGCATACACAGCTGCCTCTCCCACTCAACTGTGAATCACTACAGGGCAGGAACAAGTTCTAGTCATCATCGTACTACTACCATCTAGCATACTGTTAGTCTCATAGCAGGCACTTGAATTGTTTTTTGTGTGTGTGTGTGTGTGTGTGTGCGCGCGCGTGTGTGAGGAAGATTAGCCCTGAGCTAACATCTGCTGCCAATAATCCCCCTTTTGCTTGAGGAAGATTGTCCCTGAGGTAGCATCTGCACCAATCTTCCTCTATTTTGTATGTGGGATGCCTCCACAGCATGGCTTGGTGTGTAGTTCTGTGCCCTGGAGCCGAACTGGCGAACCCCAGGCCGCGAAGCAGATGCACGAACTTAACCACTACAGCATTGGGCCGGCTCCTGAAATGTTTTTCTAATTTATGAATCAATATTTTAAAGAATATTGAATGTGCATTATGTGACATAAGATCTTAAATTTTGATCTGGAAATTTCTCCCAATTTTCTGAGCCTGAGAGGAGGCAAACACTCAGAAAGAGTTAAAATTTGAGCTAATACCTTAGCAAAGTTATAAAAAAGAAACTTTCCTGGTAAATCAGAGGCACCCACAAAGCCTGGAAAAGAACTAGGAATTTTAGAGCAGGAGGGCAAAGAGAAAGAAACAGGGGTTTTGTTTCGGTTTTCCTTATCTTGTCCTACATCCAATAGAATTTGGAAACTCAAAAGGAAGGCTCAAGGAGAAGTAGACCATTGAGTTAATATTATAAATATTAGAATGAAGAATAAAGAAAGATCGTCACGACTTTTCTCCAAGGGGAAGTAGAATACGACAGAGGTGGATGAGGGTGTTTAGAGGCAATTCACTCCTCCCTTCTCGAGTTTCCCAGTCCTTTACCCATACAATAAACCACATGAGTTTTCTTCCCATCACTGTCATCAGTAGTTGCCATCTGTTCTCTGGTAGCATCTAAGAGAATGCCATGTGTTCATGCCCCAGGCTATCCCCCACTCTGAACTGTACTCCCACTTTGTCAGCAGTCTGAAAGATTATTAAATAGTCTCCACTTCCGCCCAACTAAAGGTAGAATTCTTGACATCTAGAAGATCAGTATCACAAACATGAGTGTCTGGGTAGAGCTAGGAAACAGGGAGGGACACCTTCACAACAACCCTGAGAAATGAGTATCATTATTCACATTTTGTCATCGAGAAAACTAAAGCTTAAAGAGGTTAACTCATCGCATCAAAGTCACGCATCTAATAACTGGGTGAAATAGAAATTTAAACTCACTGTTGTCTGGCACTATTGAGGATTTGTGTTAAATTCTCCCCCTTGAACTGAATGAAAAAAGGGAAGAGTTATTTAGTTTGACGGTACAAGCTTTCACTCCATCTGCCACGGCAGACTGACCACTGCTTATCTGCAGAGGATGAGTTCCTGGTTGGCAGGTGAAGTGTGATGATTTATATATTTTGCTTCAGACTTAGCTGTCGAGTCTATGACAGAAAGTGGCTTATGCTATTCTTTTATATATAAGTGCATTAAAGGAGAGGGAAGAGAAGAACATGGATTTAGACATTAGGAAATCTGAGCTAGTACTTTACTGATGTGGCTTCTTGCAAGCAGAGGGACTCCTCATCCACAGAGGGGATTATATAGGAATAGATTTTACATTTTTGCGATGGTCAAGGGAGATGGTGTCTATAAAACTACTGTAAAAGTAAAGCAATGTATTAAAAGTGTCATTCATTCATTTGACACATTTACTTAGCTACGTATTTATTAACTAAATAAAACATGACTCATATATATATATCTTGTCCTCAGAATGCTTTTTTCATGATAGTGATAAGACATGCACAGAAATAACTATGAAGGAACACGAAAAATCAAAAAAGTTGAAGGTAAGTAGAGGTTAGAATAGTTCTCATGAAACTGTGAAAAATATCACTCATAATGAAAATCTTGTTAGCATTTGAAATCTCTGTGTAGCAAAAGAACTAAGATCTGATTTTTATATAATATGTAGGCTTCTACTGAGAAAAACAATTTCCCCTTATAAGACTGATGGATTCCAGTAGGAAGAACTGTTACCACTATCAAAGAAATGCTATGGTTTGTATATCTTTTGTTATTGGAATATCATGACTAGGAGATTTCTACTGTTAGCATTATTAACAAATATAATAATGTTAATGATATTTTAAATTAATTAAAGCTATCCATTTTATATTAGCTTCTACAAAATTGATAATTAACAGAAGTGACAATTTACTTAAATATCAATATTGCTGATAGTGAAGACAGTGAAGTGTGATGCTAATTTTTCAGTAGAACGGATACAAGTGGCAACTAGTATTGGTTGTTAAAGCACAACATCCCGTCTCCTTCATGGAGAACTTTTGCAAGTAATTGGTTTTCAATCTTAGTGATAGATTTATTTTGAAATCAAAACCAGGATGTGTGTGTGTGTGTGTGTGTGTGTGTGTGAGAGAGAGAGAGAGAGAGAGAGAGAGAGAGAGGAGGTGGGTGAGAGAAACCCAGGTACTGATCTCTGTGATTCTGGGTAAATCCTCACAAGAACATGCTTTAATGGATTTATCATTTAGAGAAAACAGATCTATCAATTGGTTTTCTATTTCTGCCTTAAAAAACTTTGACCCAAAACTTTGACTCTCTCTCTGTTTTAGTTTTCTCACTTATAATATGAAATAGTTTTCCTAACCTTATCTTCAGTAAATGCTTAGAACAATGCAGTTTATGTTTACAAGATGTTTTGAAACTTTTCAAGGGAAGTATTTCATGGTTGCCAGAAATAATTTTAAGATGTTTTTCTTTGAAATTTACCCATTGCTTTAAAAGAATTCTTATTATGTTCTTGAGAACATTTTTATTTTCCTGTCACTTGAAAACATATTTCTTTTTCTGACGTGAAAATGTATATGAGTTATATTAGTGAATATCTTATTTTATGCTTCAGTTGATATTTCTTGTTCTTTTTGGGAAGTAAAATTATCATTTAAAAGAAAGGATGAAATATTTTCTAGACATATATTGTATTGACCATACTTACTTAACAGCCATAAGAAGTATTTGGTGACAGCAGAAAGTAGACAAAGATTATTTTTAAGAAGAACAAATACATTAATGTGAAGCCTAAGTAAAAGCTGACCTTTATCTCACACTAAACATGATTCTTTTGTGACTATACCAGAAATTTTCCAGTAAGTAAAAAATCGAAGAAAATATAATTATGCCAATTTTGGTAACTAGAGATATATAAATAATAATTTAATAATTATTAATAAGTATAGAAAGAATACATTTTATTAACATCAATAATCAAGGCAATATTAATAACTTTAAAAAATAGAAGAGGCACCCTAGGAAGAGGAAAATAGTATTGAAATTTAAGCTCAATTTTGATGAAGGATATTAGGACAAAGAATTTAGCAAAATTGTTTTTTTCTGGCTTTTTAAACAGTCAAGAATCATGTACAATTTGGGACAGGAAGGTGTCCCTTGGAGACTCAACAGAAGGCATTTCAAAATGGCCCACTGTGGCAAAGTCACGTAGGTGAGGATCTGTCTTCTGATACTTGTGATTGGATTTGTGATTTCCAGCATTTTCACTATGTCTCACAAAATTCTCTCTGATGCTGAGTAGAGCCTTTCTATTTGTTTAGTTGCACAGTTCAGCTACCTTCACCACTCTTGGCTACTGTCCAGTACTGCCTTTTTAAAATTTATTTTATTTTTTTGAGGAAGATTGGCCCTGAGCTAACATGTATTGCCAATCTTCCTCCTTTTTTTTTTTTTTTTGCTTTTTTTCCTCCCCAAAGCCCCAGTAGATAGTTGTATGTCATAGCTGTGCATCTTTCTAGTTGCTCTACGTGGGACGCCGCCTCAGCACAGTTTGATGAGAGGTGCATCGGACCACGCCCAGGATCCCAACCGGGGAACCCCGGGCCACTGAAGCAGAGCACGTGAACTTAAACACTACACCACCAGGCCGGCCCCCAGTACTGCCTTTAAGGCTAGAGAATTAGCTGTGCCATATGTAAAATAAATTCCTGGGAAAATATTTAGATTATATGAAATATGTTCAAAACTGTTCCCAGTATCACTTGCTACTATCCCACTCATCTCTGGGTTGACTTTTTGTTGATTTTTATTTATTCTTCAAGTTCTCTTTTGCCTATTCATTCCACCTTGAGGTGACCACATAATGAAAGTTTATGACATTTATTGGTTAATTAAACTAGCAGAATTATTTTTTGTCCAGCAAAATTATTTATTAAAAACAACTGACGTAAGGGTACACCCGGATGGTGCAGTGGTTAAGTGGCTAAGCTCCGCTTCTGCAGCGTGGGGTTCATGTGTTCAGACCCTGGGTGTGGACTATGCACCGCTCATCAAGTCATGCTGCGGAACATCCCATATATCAAGTAGAGGAATACTGGCACAGATGTTAGCTCAGGCCCAATCTTCCTCATAAACAAACAACAAAAAACCAAAAAAATTGATTTGAGAGTTCTGCCTCTGGGGAGATGGAGTAGTTGTACTTTTCCTATTCCTCTAAATATAACTAAAAACAGTGGGTATTACATATAAAACAAACACAGGAAGACTGAAACGTGGAGAGAGGAAGGCAGGCTAGAGAGACGCGCTGGAATCTGAGTAACGGTATGATGTGATGGGTTGTCTGGATTTTCGTTTTGCCGAATATTTCCTAGATTTGGAGCTGAAGAAGCTGGAAAAAGCAGCAGATTCAGGGGGGGAAGAGCTTGCTTTCTCTAGTCAAAGAACCAGAAAATGAACAAAATAGTAAAATAGACAATTTGAGACAATTACCACACTATTCCAGCCAAAGAACACAGAAAAACTGACCTTACCCCACACAGGCCAGTAAAAGTTGAGTAAGGAGCATTTCACCCATGAGAGCTGTAAAGAGGCGTCCCAAATGCCCACCAGGGTGGTGTGAGAAGGTCTGATAAGGAGCTGGGACTTTCATCAGCACCAGCTGGTAATGAGGCCCCTCCCCATGGTGTTGTGGAGATCACATGGGGAGCCTGGGCTTCCACCTCACCTGGCGGTAAGGGGTACCCTTCCCTAGCCCATCCCTACCCTCCATACGTAACCACGCTTTAATCTGCCAGGAAGACTGACCACTTTACTATGGGCACCAAAGGAGAAAATAAGGTATACGCATGTATCAATTTATTATTAGGAAAAAGAAGAAAATAAACATGATAACATTCCAATAGATAATGAGAGACACTAAAAAATGGGACTATGATCTTATGAAAGATTTCCTGAAATAATTCAATATGTTCAAATCTACACATCAGCAGGGAATAACGTGTGTCTGGGAAAATCAAACCAGAATAAACGACACTGATATGTGTCCTAGTAAAGCTATTGGTCCTTATAGAAAGGAAAAAGAATCCCTTGGGCATCCAGACAAATATCCAAGAGAAAGAAAGTCAGATAATTTTCAGACTTCACTCAATTGTTTTTATGCCAGATTGGGAAAAAAGGACCAATATTTTAAAATGCTCAAGGAAAGAACATGAGAAAAAATGAATTATATCCAGCCAAAGCATTGCTCATATGTAAACATGACAATTACACAGCTGTATACTCAGGGAATGTTGTTTCAAGGAGCCCTTGCAAAGGAACCTGTTAGAAACTAACTTCAGACCATGACAACATGATTATAAACTTTCAGCATTAGGACTGGAGTAATCATTGAATATATTTAAATGTAGAACTAAGATTTTAAAATGGGATTAGAATTAAAAGATACATGTAATGAGTATATTTCTATTAAAATGGGAAGAGATGAGGGAGGATAAGAGGAAAGTAGAAAAGATTTAGGATGATCATAATGCTGACAAATCAAGTGTTACAGAGAGTAACACCAAATATAATATAAGTAACTAAAATTGGGAGGTGAGGTAGATTAAGGCAAGGGGGGAAAGAGTGGTTTCTAGCTAACTTGAAGACTAGAAATCAAATTATACCACCAAAAGAAAGAAGTATCTGAGGATATTATAAAGTAACCAATAGACCAAAGAAAAATTAAAAAGGCCTAATTATTAAAAGAAATAGTGAAAAAAAAAAGGATGAGTAAAGCTAACAGACCCCACATAACATCAGGTAAATAAAACATAATCCCACAGAAATAAGGCCAAACATATAGGCCATATCAAAAATTTGAATGTATATAAAATCATCTACTAAAATTTGGCTAATAGAGCAAAATTCAACTCTGTGCTATATATGAATGACACACTAGACAGAATGATTTAGTGAGGTTATAAATAGAAGGATGGGTAAATATATATCAGGCAAATGCAAATAGAAAGAACAGCATAAATCACAGTCTTGATGACAGGATAGAATTTGTGTCATAAAAGCATTATATAAGACAAAGAAGTACCGTGTATAGTACCACAGAATACAATAGAGATTCACTCTGAAGACAAATCAGTTATCAATATGTGTTCACGACATAACACAGCAGCCACTTGTATACAACATAATTTAAGGGATGCAAGGAGAGAGAAAGAAGTTGAACCACCGTTCATAACAGATTTGAACACACGTCTCACAGACCTAAACAGATCAGTGGGCAAAAACTTGGTAAGGACACGGAAGGCCCAAACAACTTAAGTCAATAAAGTTGATAAAGAAGGCAGGTTTGCTAAGTGTGGATACACACACACACACACACACACACACACACACACACACACACACACAGGGCAGGAATGAGAGAGAGAGAGAGAGGGAGAGAGGTGTATGCTGCTAAAAGATATATGTTTTTTAAGTAACTGGAGAAATTTAATTACGGGCAAAATTTTAGCTGTTGAGGAATTTGTCTTCACTTTGTTAGGTGTGAAAATGACATTGTGGTTATGTCTGAAGATGTCTATAGTTTTCAGAGATGAGTATTGCAGCAAATATTGAAATGACATGGTAACTCCTTTAAACTACCTTGAAAAAAGGCATAGATAAAACAAATGTCTAGGTATTGATAACTGTGGAAACTTCCTATTGGGTCTCTGGGGATTGCTGTATGACTCAAATTCCAGATCTATATCTTTCTAACTGTAAGACTGTCTTTCAAACTCTAACCTAATTTACATTCAGTTTTCTAGGCTGAAAAGTGGCTTCAATAATACCTGCCCCATCGGATTGTTGTGGTTACTCTATTAGGCAGCAGGTTACCTGCTTACACAGTACCTAAAATGATTTGCTAAGCTCATTGCTTTCTGGTGAGATAAACTGGCACTAAAGAGGAGCAATGTCAGGCTTCTGTCTCAGGTTACCATGGACTGTCTTTCAATTGGCCTTTTCTTTGTATGAATATAACTTTTACTACATTAAAGAAAATAAACACTTTGGTGCCCTGATATATTCCTGACCTTCCAAGCTACCCAATTCCGTAGGCACCTGACCTCTCATTATAGCGGCCGACCGAGTCAGCTGAGGGGATCATGGAAACTTCTGCTGCATTTTAGAGCTGGAGTACAGCAGCCCTACAGCTTTAGTTCTGACAACAGCTTTGTGTGTTTTTGTCTTTTTGTATCCAGGAGAGTTTAGATTCCTATAGGACAATGGTTACTAGAAATGTTCCACGTAGGTCTGGGACTAAGGCTCAGGTTGCTGATTGAACTGGGTCTGCTGCAGGAGCTGAAAAAAATCTCAGATTTGCCACTCTCTAGGGCTATGGCTAATATAAAAGTAATAACCTGAGACAGTCAGCAAGGAGATGCAGAAACACCTCAGGCCAGGATGTGAGCCAAGCTACTGTAACATCCCAAATATCATTTCAGAATGGGGGCTCCGTGCTGCCATCTAAGAACTGTCTGGCTTGGAGGTCTTAGATTTTGGGAAGAGGCCAGACAGGTAGAGTAAAGGCAGGCAGAGAGGGAGAAAAAAACCAACCAACCAAACAAAAAAACCCCCACCCATTTAAGAAGTGACTGAAAAGGGCATAAAGAGCTCTCATATAATTTGCTCTGAAAAGATAAAATAAACTAAGCAAAGTAATCTAAACATGGCTTTGAGAATGGTTAATATCCTTGAAGAGATAAAGAACAGATGTGAAGAAATGATAGATATGATGTGAAGAAATGATAGATGTGAAAAGAACCAAATGGAAAATCCTAGAAAAATATATTTTTATATATATAAATAAATATTTCAATAGGCAGGATGCCCTCTGAGTAGAATTGAAGAGCTAAGTAGTGAATTTGAAGGAATTAGAGTGGAATTTATACAAAATGTAGTGAAGATAGATGAAAAGGTCAAAGTAATGGAGAGGCTCAGTGGCGGAGGGTGATGGATGGAAAGGCTCTAATATAAGTCAAGCAAAAGTTCAAGGAAAAACAATAGATAAAAAAAGTTGAAAAGAAATAGACTTGAAAAAGACCACGGTAAACACAGATTCTCCTCCTGGTGGGATGCGAGATGAGAACCGACAAGCTCTTTTGGCTCCAACACAGTGTGGCTCCAGGCTGTTAAAGGATTTATGTCATGAGCCATCACTTGGCTGGGATACAGAGGGAGAACTCCCCATCAAGGGCACCGTCCATACCTCTGTTTCGTCAGGCAAGGGCTCCTTATCCTTCTTCCGTGTGTCTTGGAGAATTGCAGAATTATTAGACATTGCCAATTTGAACACTGACATCAGAAGAAACTAAGAGAGTAGGCAGCATTTTCATCTGAGTTCTCGACTCCCTTCTCTGTCCTCAGAGCCAGGACTCTCCCTTGTGACTCCAACGCCCACAGAACGTGGAGTGGTGCCATTGGTTGGGCTTCTTGCTCCTATAACCCTATTTTCAGGGACTTGGTCTTCTGCAAAGTGTGAGGTTGTCTTTTCCAAGCTTTTGCTTTCTTGGATCCACACTAAAGAACCATTTCAGCCAAGATATATTCACTACTACACCCTCTTCCACATTCCCCTGCCCAACATTCTGGTCATTTTATATGTGGTCTTTCCCAGTTAGGCATTTCTGACATACCCAGACCCACAAGGTTACATAGATTCTTTAGATAGTAGGGTCACTCACATCTAAGGTAATTAATGGATGAAGTTTCATACCAAAGCATGTTCTGGGAAGATTTTTCACAAGAGACTGGGAGGACCTGCTTATCCCTGTTTCAAGGGGGCTGAGTCACAGCTGCTGTGATGGCTTCCAAGTCTCAACAGAAGCCTCTGAATCTAGCTCCTCTCTTTGATTTTATTCTCCGAGGCAGTCAAGGTGACCTTCTTCTATTCATCCTCCCAAATTAGTTTCACTAACAGTGAAAAGTCTGTAAGTCTCTCTGGTCTCCTGTAAAGTCAAAGTTGCCTCTGTAAGGCTTCATTCTAAATCAATCCAGTAGAAATTTCCATCCCCCTGGGCCTGATTTTTCCGAGCTCTATCACACAGTGCTGTGTTTTACAGCTCACAGAAGAGTTTGTAAAAACCTCAACACACACAAAGAGGTCTTTTCTCCTTCCTGTTGATGTATGATGAGAAATTTGACTTCAGAATCTTGGCAACATCTCAAATAAACAAATGCCTGTTCCAGTCATGCTAGTCATTCATCCAGAGACAAAGGGATCTGCCATTTGTGACTGTATATAATTCTTAATTTCAAGACCTCCAGAAGTTTCCATAAATCCATTACCCTGCCCACTCCAAGGCCTGTCATCCCTGTTACATTTCAGCAGTCTGGTCTAACCATAACTCAAAATCCTCTTCTCTAGTTGCAGAGTCTTCATGATTTTCTTTTTACCTGTAGTCTTCACTACAGAGCAGTGGCCATCTTCAGGGCTGATACACTCACCCTCATCTGCTGCTGACCACTCAGCACTGAACCCCTCGCTAGGAATTCTCCTCAGTCATAGATGTCTACCTCCCCACCTCCCCCACACTTATCCCTCCCCCCAGAGAGGAGGCCTCCCAGTCCGTGTTCATGGGGGGAAATGACCTGGAGCTTTGCCTCAATTAGGATAATTCTAAAGTGCCATCCCACCTCCCAAGTTCCCTGTAGAGCATCTCAAGTTTCAGTTGTAACCACATTGCAAGTTGGTTTCTCTCTTCCCAGTACTACCTATGTCACTTCCTTACTGGTGTATTCCACAAAAACAGTTCCCAGTAAATCTTCTGCATGGAATTCTCCTTCTCTGTGTTTATCTCCAGGGAATTCAGTCTGAGACAGGTGGTATCAGAAGTGATCCTAGGTAACAGAGTCAAAAACAGGAAAATGGAGACGGATCACTTTCTAGTTAGTGGGCATGGAGGAGGATATTGCTCATGCTAGATGAAGTATTGGTGGACCACAGCTGTGGTAGCAGAGTGGCTGTTAAAAAGTTTACCAGTGGTGAAGTCAGATGGGAAACCAAGAGAGGGGGGGTGCACTGGCTGCTGCGAGATCTCCAGCACTGGAGAAGCATGAGAGAAATGATAACTTAAGGATTATGGAAATGGATGACTGATGTTGAGCATCACCGACGCTGTTGGAGAAAGATAATGACAGGCTCAGAGTGATTAATCAACAGTTCAAGGCAAATGTGAAAGCCAGATAACCTTCTTGATAACGTTTAATGAAACACTAATATCTAGCATCTAAAGGGCAGATGAAGCAGAGGAAAGCTCGGGGTCTAATTACGAGGGAGCTTGAGGGTCTAATTGTGAGGGCAGTGGAACTTTAGGAGAGGTTGAAATCTCAGCCCCAGCCAAGCTCCCACACCAAGGTCATGACCCTGACACTTGAAATGGGGAACCTGAGTAATGCATGTGAGAGCCTATAACAGTATACATTTCACTCTCGCTGCAGGACTATGTTAACTCTCCTTTCCTCTCTCACAAAGTTCAAAGGCATCTGGACCATGTGGATATTCTGCAGAATGTCTTATTGATCTATTACATCAATGACCTCATGCTAAGCTAATCAGACTAGATGGGCAAGAAGTGGCAAGTATATTGGAGGTCTTGACACGTACATCAAAGAGGGTAGGAAATAAACTCAATGATAATTCAGGGTCCTGCCACATCAGTAAAGTTTGTAAGAATTCAATGTGTTTGGGGCATGTTGGAGTTTCCTTGCCAGTTAAGGGCAGATTATTGCAGCACTCACCACTGAAAACTGAAGAAAGCACAAAGCACGGTAGACCTCTTGGGGTTTTGGCTGCAGCACGCTTGCCATGTAGACATTTTGCTCCAGCCTCTTTAGTGGGTGCCCCAAAGGTAGCTAGATTTGATTGGGACCAAGAAGAGGAAAGGCAATGAAGGTCCCTTGCTCCAAAGTCTGATCAAGAGCAAGTTCTGTATATCAGTACAATCTCCAGGGAATTCCATGTCAGAAGGAAAAAGAGCAGAGCTCCTCAACTAGCTAAGCACATCTGATCAGAGCCGTGTTTCCTCCTTTAGGAAAGATTCCAGCTTTTTAGGAAATTGTATATCACTCGAGGCTAGGTTAAATTTCAAGTTCCAGCCGGTTATTCTACAAGCAAGTGTCTTGAATTTACTCAATCCTATAAGTGTACATAATGTCCAAATATACCTACATTGTAGGTTTAAAAATCTGGGGCTACTGAGGAGAAAAATGTGGTATCGTTGAGACTAAGTAGTAAATGGAGTTTCTACAGAGCTGATATTTGTACTTGATCTTTGTCAAAGTTCATTATGTGTGCATTTAAATTAGGAAAATTGTGCAAGGAAGAGAGAACATGGCAACAGTCACAATGGACCTAAGAAAACCATTGTAATGCTAGGGATTCTATGAAAACTCTGAGTTCAGCATCCGAGTCTTCAGGGGTTTGCAAGATTCATCCTTGGTGTTGGTGAAGAAAATGCTTTTGGGATGCAACAATGGGCTCTGGGAAGGTGAAAAATTCACCAGGCTTAGTTTAAATATATAGAACCTCAGTTTGTTTGTCAAACCTCCAGTTTGTTTAAATATATAGAACCTCAAGTTTGGAGTCTTCACAGATTAACCCTAATCCAATTTGTAAAATTTAAAGGACTATGTCCTTTATTTTCAAACAGTGAATACCAAAATACAGCAAACAAGAGAAAATTACCTCAAAATGAGAAATAAAGTGATTTTGTAAGAAAGGTGATGCCCTTTTGCTCACTTTCCTCTTGACTAATGACATTGATCTCTTAGCTAGCTGACAAAGCTGGGAATGAAATTTATAAGCCTGTCGTATATATTAATTACTCAGCATGATGTAAACATATGAACACAGAAAAGAAGAGAAATGTCATGAAGAGAGGGTCTTTTAAAGTGGTGATAGGAACTTAAGCTTAAGGAAAACATTACTTTTCCTTAGAAATTTTGATATTTCTCTTTGTTGGTGACCACAAACATTATTTTTGTCTGTTTGTTATTGAGATGGCATGTTATTTGGGGGACAATAGCGACCATTTGGAAAATCAATTTGTTGAAAAAAAAGTTTCAAATTGGTAGATATGATAGTCTTTAGAAAAGGCTGAGAGAATAATCATCAGAGTCACACCTCACAGAATTTGACATGAACAAAAGAATGTAACTTGTAGATTTAGCATTCTCATATACCTCCAATTTCTCTATATCTGAAATAAATTTTCTCTTCTCTCCAGCTACCTCTCAGTTTTGCCATTTTCCTACTCCTGAATTTCACTACGATATTTCAGGAACTCACTTAGTATATGTTATCACCCAATTGTTGCTATTATTATAACTTTGTGTGTGTGTGTGTGTGTGTGTGTGAGAGGAAGACCAGCCCTGAGCTAACATCTATTGCCAATCCTCCTCTTTTTGCTGAGGAAGACTGGCCCTGGGCTAACATCCATGCCCATCTTCCTCCATTTTATATGGGATGCCGCCACAGCATGGCTTGACAAGTGGTGTGTCTGTCTGCACCTGGGATCCAAACCTGCAAACCCCAGGCCACCAAAGCGGAACATGCCAATGTAACTGCTACGCCACTGAGCCGGCCCCACTATTATTGCAACTTTTGCAGAAGAAAATCACAATGCACAAAATGTATTTACAAGTAATCTTTCCCACATTTAAACAATATTTTCAAATCCATTTGTTTTATTTAACTCCAACTCTCCTCCAAATGTCATTATTTTTAGTTTATTTTGTTCATTCACTTTAAAAATGTTCTTATAAAATTTGTATCTACACCTTCATTAATCTCAAAAGACAAGATTTTTACAGGTAGATGTGAGTCAAGGCAAACTTCAGACAGTAGGGATATTTTATTTTTTGTAGTTGTGAGAATTATTGTGGTTATACTGAAATGTATCCCACTTTGAAAGTCTGCCAAATTGGAAATTTTCTTGATTGGCTTTGCAACAAATGATGCCCTTTCACAAAAGTACGTCAGGTTCTAGAAGCACCAAATGAACAAGTAATAAGAAAGGGACACTACTGTTAATGTACAGTGAAAACATACTTGTATGTTTGCTTGTGTGTTTATTTATTTATAACTTGCCCAGTTCAGCAAAGATTTAAGGCAGCTGGATTGAGTTGCATGGTACCTTAGAAAAGGAAGGCATTTGAACTTCTCCCAAATGTAATTTATTAGAACTAATTACAGTGGATATTTCAGATGGGGTGAATGCTTCTCACTAGAGAAGATAAAGTAATTTAACTATATTGGTGTTAGTCTGTGGCAATTTATTTGTTTTCTGGTTAAGAATGACTCTCCTTTTTTTTTCCTTTTTTTACAACAGACCTGTGAGTGAAAAGTTGGAAGCAATAACTTCACAACTAATAAATATTCTAACAAATATTCTCTCTTCTGCCAAGTAAAAAATTTTATAAGTCCTTCTTACTCCTGAGAGTAAGGGAAATGGAGTTTGGTTTCCTTAACTAAACTCTCAAGAGTAAGGTGGGGGCTGTTTTTATTCTACCTGTCCAGAAGAATTTTTATTACTCTTGAGAGTAAAGGGAATGGAGTAGACTAAGAAAATCAAACAATGAGGAGTTAGCAGGGACTTTTACTTTACATGTCAAGGGAAGGATTTTTATAAGTTGAGATATTGGTTCCAACTTCTCTCTCACAGATCCTTTGTTTGAAAAGCAAGCTCTTTTGGGGGTCAATGGAGTAAGGAGATTAGTTTGGTCAATTTAGATTTGTCCTGTGTCAACTTAGCTAAGCTGGAACTACATTTTCCAGAATTCCCTTCTCTTCAAAGTTCTGGGTGAATATGGGCCACACTTTTGCATCTTTTGCATGAAATTTGGGAGGAAGCAGCAGTTATGTATGCTGCTGCTGCTACTGCTCACAAGGGCCATCTGTCATTCATTTGTTGCTGGCTCACCTGGTGGCTCCCTCAGCTCCCACAGACCCGCCCCTTCCGCCAGTTTGTGACTGCAGGGCCAGTGGATGTTGTGACGCCATTGGAGGCTGTGAGGTCTTGAGAGACCCACACACTTCCATCCTCTTGGTTTCCAGCTCCTCTTCATAGTTTTCCACTAGAAAAAAAATGTATGTTTATTATAGAAAATTTAGAATGCAGAGAAAGCTAATAAAAAAACATCTGTAATCCCATTGTTCCATCAAACTTCTCTTCATATTTTCGTGTATATTATCTTGTCAATCATATATGTGTGTGCATGTAGATATTCATATACTCAATTATATTTATACTTATTTAATTATATAATACGTAAAATATGATACTATATACAAAAATGTGTATGTTTATATATTCAATTGTATCTTTACATATTTAACATTATATAATATATTATAATTATATAATTCAATATTATATAATATATACACATATTAAATGAGACTGTACACAAATAAGTATACGTATATTTTTTTAAAAGTTTGGGGTTATATTGCACATATAGATATTTAATTTGTACTTTTCTCATTGCAATTTGTTATTAACATTTCCCTAATTCCCTAAATATTCTTGAGTATGTTTTAAATAATTGTATACTGTTTTGCTCTTTATTTACCCAATCATCAACTGAGTACTTATTCATGCTCTCTTATTTTTTTCTATTATGAGCAACCCTATAATAAAAAACTTTTTACATAAAATTTTGTGTCGATCTGTGTTTATTTCCTGAGAATAACTTCCAGGATTTAGAATTTCTGATTTAATGGACATTTTTTTAATGCTCTTGATGCTTAAGACGACATTGCCCTTGTTATGGACTGAATGTTTGTGTTTCCCCCAAATTCATATGTTGAAATCTTAACCTCCCAAGGTGATGGAATTAGGAGGTGGGGCTTTTGGGAGGTGGTTAGGTCATGAGGGTGGAGTTCTCAGGAATGGGATTAGCACCCTCATAAAAGAGACCCCAGAGAGTTCTCTCGCCCCTCCTGCCATGTGAGGACACTGGAGGACATGTCTATGACTCAGGAAGCTGACCCTCAACTGAATCTGTTGGCAACTTGAACTTGGACTTCCTAGCCTCAAGAACTCTAAGAAATAAATGTTTGTTTTCTAAGCCACCCACTCTACGGCATTTTTGTTACGGTAGCCTGAAAGGACTAAAATAGCCTTCCAGAACAGTTTTACCAGATTCTACCCAACCCAGGAGTGTTTTGACAGTTCTCCCTTCCCTAGAACACTGGCTGACGTTGGTTATGATCAATGATGCTTGTCTCAGAAGTTTAGTACTAGAGAGCTCACGCTGTGATGGTGAGGGGCGTGGACTCCGGGTCTGGGCACGCTAGAGCTTGAATCTCAGCCCCACAGCCTCTCGAACAGGTCAGAACCTTCTCTTCATGTTTCCTCATCGAAAAAATGAGGACAGCGATAAGAACCTATGTGCTTGGTAGCTGTGAGGATTAAATGAAGCGGTTCCTGGAAAGCTCTTAGAACAGGACCTGGCACAAAGCCGCTTGTCAACGAATATGTACTATTTCTCTTATGGAAACGTTATCTCATTATTTTAATTTCTTTTTTTTTTTCCTTTTTAAGGTTACGGGGCTAACAGTTTTTCATATGCTCATTGCTCACTTTTATTTCTTTTGATAGTTGTATAGACGTGTCATTTCTCTTTTGTATCGGTGTGCTCTTTTTATATTGAAAGGTATCTTTATACAAAAATGATCCAAACAGTCTGATTATCCCATGTATTGCATTTTTACTCAGTGTGGCCTTTGTGCTTTAGTTTCATCAAAGTTTATTTGATTTGATTTAATATTTTATTATTTTTGTTGTATAAGTAACAAGGTGAAAATAGTAAATACAGACAGGTACAAATTTGAAAAAATGTGCAAGGAATATTGAACCTGTACTATCACTTCTTAGAATAAGAAAATAATTTGGTGTGTAGTTTTTTCTAGAGTTTCTGGCTGCCTTCCTCCCTCCCTCCTTTCTTTCTTTCCTTCAATTCTTCCTTCCCTTCCGTCCTCTTTCTCATATTATGTGTATGTTTAAACAAAATGAGGATCATGCCTATATCCTTTTAAACAATTTTTATTCAACAGTATATTGTGAACAACTCTGCATATAATTAAGTACATAGACATATTTTCATTATTTATTGTCACGAAGTTCCTCTGCATGACTATTTCACAGTTTGTTTAACCTAATGTTTTGTCCCCTATTAAACACGCTTAATAGATGTTTCTAATTTTTTACTATATAAACTACTGTTTCATTAAATAATCCAATTTTTTTATCTTGGCTAATTTTTATATTATTTCCTTAGTGTCATGACCTTGCCTTAGTCAGCTCAGGCTGCCATAACAAAATACCAGAGGCTGGGTGTCTTAAACAACAGATATTTCTTATTCACAGTTCTGGAAGTTGGGAAATCCAAGATAAGGTCCTGGCCAGTTTGCTTCTTGGTGAGGGCCCTCTTTCTGGCTTGCAGATGATTGCCTTCTAACAGTGTCCCCACGTTGTGGGAGGAGGGAGGGAGGGAGAGAGAGCTCTGGTCTCTCTTCCTCTCCTTTATAAGGACACTAATCCCATCATGGGGGCTCCATGCTCATAACCTCATCTGAACCTAATCACCTCCCAGAGGCCCACCTCCAAATACCATCAGATTGGGGGGTTAGGGTTTCAACACATGAATTTTGGGGGACACAAACGCTCAGCCCGTAACAGACTTAAACCAAAGAATATGCACTTTAAGATGTCATTTCATGCCTGCCAGAAAAATTGTAGCATTTACACTATCACCAGTGGTGTGCAGGAGTCCCCATTCCTCAGGCTCTTGAGAATGTAGAGTTTTATAATTCCTTTCATACATGACTTTCGTATGGAATCTCTCAGAGGATCCTCCCTGAAAGGCTGGTCAGTGTTTTCCCAGAGCGCTGAGATGAGGGAGCTGGACTTGAACCCCAGCTTTCCCATCATCTGTCATGATTTCCTTTGGTTTTATTTACGGAACAGTCATATGTATGTCCTCTTAAACAAAGGGTTTTGTTTTTTAGCTAAAAAGAAATTGAGAACTTCGTGTAAATTGTTACTAATCTGATAAACAATTGCTCTTCACAGTTCTTTTTATTTTTATTTCCTTGAGTAGTAAAGAGATAAAACATTTTCTTATCTTTATGAGTCATTATCATTCTTCTCTTGTGAACTGCACATTTATCCCCTGAACTCAAATTTACGTTATAGGGTTTGCTTTTTCTTGTGGTAAGAAGATTTTTTCCATCAATGATATTAACACTTTGATTGACAAGAGATAGTCAAAGTAAATCAAAATATTTATTATATGAGAATTAATATGTGGTGAAATACACATAAACTGTAGTACGATAAGTTACAACTGAATCTGAAAACTCCTTGTAAATAGTTTGGCAGAGATTATATGAACATTAATACTTGGAGGGTTTAAGATTTGTGCTGAAATTATCCTGGTCAACGTGATAAGGAGAAAGAATAATTGGCTGACAGAAATGAGATAAAGACTAAGACCCAATTAAGTTTGCAGATAAACTAAGGACAAAATAGGATTTCAGTCAAGTGGAAACGAGGTTTCCACAGGATTAAATTGTGAAGCCTCCGATGTGGCTGCTTTGGTCATGAAGTCTTATCCTCGGGATGATGGCAGTAACATGCAAATGAGGTCAAGATTAAATACATTTACATAGCACTAACTTGAGCGGTGTTTCAGGGAGTTTTGTGGAGGAACAATACTTGAGGTGGAAAATAAAAGATACTGTGCTAAGCTATATATGTTAGACTTTCTTAAGGTCTTGGTTAATCAATGTAAAAATTAAAATAAATGTTTTGTGTATCCAGGCTTCCTCACCTGTTCTACTTGGTGTACATGGCTGCCTGGGAGAAGACCCCAGAACTGGCGTTGTCCCTTCTGTGACTTGGGTCCTTGGATTGTTGGCAAGGGCAGAAGTCTACTGCCTCAATTGCTCTCCCCAGCTTTGCTTCCACAACGAAGAATTGAATCTCGTACAACAGTGAGGATTTGGAACAAGTAAGTTACCAATGCATTGCAAATCCTTATTTTTCCTAATTTCCACTTGTTTTTATCTTGTCTATAGTTGGGTTGCTGTTTCTTATTTATTTATTAGTTTGTTTGCTGTTACATTTCAGTCATACAATATTTTAATGTGCGGTCGAAATTTTCTTTATGATGTCTTCTTTGGTTATATTTTCCCACTCTATGACCATTTAAATATTAGCCTATAGTTATCTCTAATACACTTATGGTTTAGTTTTAAACTTTGAAACCTTTATTAAATCTGGAAATTATTTTTATAATAACGAAATGGTAATTTTATTTTTCTATAGCATTTTGAATACTATTCCTTGTTCACAAATTTGAGATGACACAGTTATCATAAATTAACATACATATATGCTTGGGTGGTCTTTTTTCTGTTTTTGTTTTCTATTCTGATTTTCTTTCCATTTGCATTTTCCTACTGCCCTAGAATAAATAAGAACCCCTATTTCAATATTGTAGTTATGAAATTGAGGGGAAAAATACTCTTTTGAAGTGTACCTGGTGTTTCAACACAGCTTATCATCTGTTCTTACATACTTGGGTGTCAAACAAAGCCAGACCTTTATCACAGTAAGAAGCAGCCTAAGGCTGAGGTTCTCAAATCTCAGTGAACTTAGAGATGTGTCTTGGGTGCACATAACATGTACAGATTCTCAGCTGAGGGGCCAGGGATTCCTATCCAATCAGTCTGGGGTGAGGCCTTAAGACCTGCACTTTTCTTTTTATTGCAGGGAAAGAGTCCCCCTAAGTTATCATCTGTTGCCAATCTTCCTCTTTTTCTCCCTCCCAAAGCCCTAGTACATGGTTGTATATCCTAGTTGTAAGTTGTTCCAGTTCTTATATGTGAGCCACCGCCACAGCACAACTGACAGATGAATGGTGTGGTTCCACGCCAGGGAAGCAAACCTGAAGTGGTCAGCAACGAACTTTAACCACTAGGCCATCAGGGCTGGCTCGAGGCTCTCACTTTCAACAAATAACCAAGTGATTTTGATATGGACATTAATGTGACCAAACCTTAAGAAACTTGGGCCAAAATCTGGCTGATTTTTGTATATTCAAAACATCTGTTGAAAAAAAAATTGACTTTATTCTTGAAACTGTTTGACTTTATGGCTGAAATCTAACAATGGAATAATTTTATTTTCTGATTTATTCTTATCAAAATATTCTGTTTTGACATAAAGGATATTTGTGAATTTTCATTCTTAACATAAAATTGGCTCCAAGCTTACACACAAGCTCCCTCACACCTTTGCTAACAAAGTGCGAGTTAGTACTGGGGTTGAGGAATGGATAAAAATAGCTACAATACATCATCTAGCATCTTCTAATCTCTCTCTGTAGATTGTGATGAGAAGAACCCACAGGAAATACCCTCTGGGATGTGCTGGATCTCTGGAGAGGAATTTTAGAGCAGCTGCAATTCCTGAGTAGAGTGTGGCTGGGTAGCAGCTCAAAAAACACTGGTTTTATGTCTGTAATTGTGACCCAGTTACAAAGTTAAGTTGATGTCAGGAAGCAATTTCCATAAAAAATTTGTTTTTAGAAAACTTAATCAAGTGACAATATATTGTATGCAAAATATGCAAGTAAGCTATAATTTAAACCATCTAAGAGAGAGGAGTTGCTGAAGAACTAAATTTCAAAAAGAAATCTAGAACAAGAAAACAGATTTTTTTTTTATTGTGGTAACATTGCTTTATAACATTATATAAATTTCAGGTGTACATCATCACATTTCAATTTCTGTGGAGATTACATCGTGTTCACCACCTGAAGGCTAATTACAATCTGTCACCATACACATGTGCCTAATCACCCCTATCACCCTCCTCCCTACCCACTTCCCCTCTGGTTACCACCAATCCATTCTCTGTCTCTATGTGATTGTTTGTTGTTGTTTTTATCTTCTATTTATAAGTGAGATCATAAGGTATTTGACTTTCTCCCTCTGACTTATTTTGCTTAGCATGATACCCTCAAGGTCCATCCATGTTATCACAAATGGCCAGATTTCATCATTTTTTATGACTGAGTAGTATTTCACTGTGTATAGAAACCACATCTTCTTTAACCATTCCTCCCTTGATGGGCACCTATGTTGCTTGCAAGTCTTGGCTATTGTGAATAATGCTGCAATGAACATATAGGTTCATGTATCTTTATGCATTCATGTTTTCATGTCCTTTGATTAAATACCCAGCAGTGGAATAGCTGGATCATATGGTAATTCTATTATTAATTTTTTGAGGAATCTTCATACTCTTTTCCATAGTGGCTGCACCAGTTTGCACTCCCACCAGCAGTGTATGAGAGTTCCCTTTTCTCCAAATCATCTCCAACACTTGTTGTTTCCTGTCTTGTTAATTATAGCCATTCTGAGGGGCATGAGGTGATATCTCATTGTAGTTTTGATTTGCATTTCCCTGATAGTTAGTGATGTTGAACATCTTTTCATGTGCCTGTTGGCCATCTGTATATCTTCTTTGGAGAAATGTCTGTTCAGATCTTTTGCCTATTTTAATTGGCTTGTTAGTTTTTTTGTTGTTGAGATGTATGAGTATTTTATATATTTTGGATATTAACCCCTTATCAGATATGTGGTTTGCAAGTATCTTCTCCCAATTGTTAGGTTGTCTATTCATTTTGTTGATGGTTTCCTTAGTTGTACAGATGATTTTAGTTTGATGTAGTCCCATTTGTTTATTTTTTCTGTTGTTTCCCTTGTCTGGTCAGACACAGTACTTGAAAATATGCTGCTAAGACTGATGTCGAAGAGCATACTGCCTATATTTTCTTCTAGAATTTTCATTTCTTACATTCAAGTCTTCAATCCATTTTGAGTTCATTTTTGTGTATGGTGTAAGATAATGGTCTACTTTCAATCTTTGGCATGTAGCTGTCCAGTTTTCCCAACATCATTTGTTAAAGACACTTTCCTTTCTCCATTCTATCTTCTTGACTCCCTCGTCGAAAATGAGCTGTCAATAGATGTGTGGGTTTATTTCTGGGCTCTCAGTTCTGTTCCATTGATCTGTGCGTCTGTTTTTGTGCCAGGACTATGATGTTTTGGTTATTATAGCTTTGTAGAATATTTTGAAATCAGAGATTGTGATACCCCTAGCTTTGTTCTTTTTCTCAGGATTGCTTTGGCTATTTGGGGTCTTTTGTTCCCTACATATTTTAGGATTCTTTGTTCTATTTCTGTGGAAAATGTTGGAACTTTGATAGTGATTGCATTGAATCTGTAGATTGCTTTATGAAGTATGGACATTTTAACTATGTTAATTCTTCCAATCCAAGAGCACAAAATATCTTTTAATTTCTTTGTGTCTCCTATTTCTTTCAACAATGTTGTATCATTTTCAGTGTACAGATCTTTCACCTCTTTGGTTACGCTTACTCCTAGGTATTTTATTCTTTTCGTTGCAATTGTAAATGGGATTGTATTCTTAATTTCTCTTTCTGCTACTTCATTGTTAGTGTATAGAAATGCAACTAACTTTTGTACATTGATTTTGTATCCTGTAACTTTACCATATTCATTTATTATTTCTAAGTGTTTTTTGGTGGATTCTTTAGGGCTTTCTATATACAAAATCATGTCATCTGCAAATAGTGACAGTTTCACTTCTTCCTTTCCAGTTTGGACTCCCTTTATTTCTTTTTCTTGCCTGATTGCTCTGGCTAGGACTTCCAATACAATGTTAAATAAGAGTGGTGAAAATGGGTATCCTTGTCTGGTTCCTGTTCTTTGAGGGATAGCTTTCAGTTTTTCTGCATTGAGAATGATATTGGCTGTGGGTTTGTCATATATGGCCTTTATTATGTTGAAGTACTTTCCTTCTATACCCACTATATCCACAGTTTTTATCATAAATGGATGCTGTATCTTGTCAAATGCTTTCTCTGCATCTATTGAGATGATCATGTGATTTTTATTCTTCATTTTGTTGATGTGGTGTGTCACATTGATTGATTTGTGGATGTTGAACCATCCCTGCATCCCTGGAGTAAATCCCACTTGATCATGGTGTATGATCTTTTTAATGTATTGTTGTATTCTATTTGCTAGTATTTTTTTGACGATTTTTGCAGCTATGTTCGTCAGTGATATTGGCCTGTAATTTTCTTTTTGTTGTTGTTGTCCTTGTCTGGTTTTGGCCTCAGGGTAATGTTGGCTTCATAGAATGAGTTGGGAAGCTTCTCCTCCTCTTCAATTTTTTGGAAGAGTTTGAGAAAGATAGATATTAGGTCTTTGAATGTTTCTTGGAATTCACCAAAGAAGCCATCTGGTCTTGGACTTGTATTTTTTGGGTGGTTTTTGATTACTGGAAAACAGAAATTCTTAATGAGAGAGACAGAGACAGAGATAGGAAGAGAGAGAGAGACAGAACCCATAAGCAGGCAAGAGAGCCCACTGGGAGCAGTGAAGCAAGAGAACACAGCTTTTAATTCCTAAGTGAAAGGCAGCAATAAACAGTCCAACCTGTTCAGTAATCTCCCCTTATCTGCAGTTTCACTTTTGAAGTCTGAAAATAATGCTACATCACAATGCCTATGTCATTCTCCTCACTTCTTCTCATTGTTATCACACCAGGTCCCTTTCTGCCCACCGCCCAGAAAGCCAAACACTGAGATGATGAGATTGCAGCAGAGAGAGACTTTAATAATCACAAGGCAGCCAAGTGAGTAAATGAGAGAATGAATCTCAAATCCATTCCCTGAAAATAGGGACTCAAAGATATTTACAGGATAGGGGGCAAGGTGGTCTGAAATGATTGGAGGTGAAGAGAGATGATGTAATTGATGATCTGTGCAAGCATAGTCAGGTTTCACGCCTCCCCATAGGATGCATGTCCACAGAATGGCAGCATCAGTATGCCCTGAGGGTGGAGTTTTAACCTCTTGTCGCTTATCAGACATATGTCTGCGTGGGCCCAGTTGATGGGTTGGTGGTCTCAACCGGCCTGAAGTGGGCAAGGAGTTCCAACTCCTGAAAAAAAATAGCTCAAAAAACTCATTACCATGGTGACCCAGGCCCCAGGGAGATGTTGTCTATAGGAACCTAGTGGGAGTCAGACAGCATATTGCACAATCTGAACAGCACAATTAACAATGGGTAAGTTTCTAGGTAAGGCCTTCCCCCCCCATTCTTCCTGGTTTATAGCTTTACAAATGGAGATTTCCTTTACAAATGTAAATGTCTCCTACAAAGGGTAACCAGAACTAAGAATGGGCTTAGCAAGGACCCTCCCAGATACCCAGAGATGTCTATGGTGATGGCCTGTTCTGGGGGCAAGCCTCCCATCCCAAACTCTTTTGGTCAGTTAGTGGGGGTGGGAGTGGAAGTGTTCTTCAGGCAGAGACACACTTTGAGGTGGCCAATTCCGATCCCCCTGTCACTAGCTGCGTAATCATCAATGGCCATCTGTTTGCCAGTTTCATCACCACCTAGGCATTTATCATCTTACATCATCACAAGAAGAAGGGTGAGAACAGTACAATAAGATATTTTGAGAGAGAGACCACATTCACATAATATTTATTACAGTATACTGTTATAATTGTTTTATTTTATTATTAGTTATTATTGTTAATCTCTTACTGTATCTAATTTATAAATTAAACTTTATCATAGGTATGTACATCTAGGAAAAAATATAGTCTATGTAGGGTTTGGTACTATCTGCAGTTTCAGGCATCCACTGGGGGTCTTGGAACGTATCCCCTGTGGATAAAGGAGTCTATTGTACTTTTGTCAAAGAGAAATTGTACCAGGTAGAGTTCAACAGTCCAGGAAGACTTTATTCAAGACAATTGCAATAGGAGTCAAGAATATTGCACTATGAGAGAGATGAGCTCAACTCCACTAAAGTAAAAGGCAGGAGAGATTTTAAGTGTTGGAAAAGTACTGGAGGATATTAGGAAGGAGGTTGTCAATGTGATTAGGCTTCTACCATCCCACAGAGACTGGGAGGTAGGGGCACTATCTTTCTTGATGAGTAGTTTCAGAGGCTTGGCTCCCAGGTCCAACTGTGAAAGACAGTTTTCTTGGTAATGCCAACAAAAAACAGGCTTGATGTGTAAATGATATATTTTCATTTTGCTGTATACCTTGAGCATCTTTGCAAACAGCATCAAACTTTCTTTATTGCCTCTGCCTTTCTTTTCTGTTATTAGGTGCTATGCTAACTGCTTCCTGCTTTTGTGATTTCTCCATGTATTCCTTGCCTGCCCCCTCCCCTCCCACCTCCATCTACTTCGTTATAATATTACATTTTCTTGTAAAATGCTATATTATCATTTCCTATATAGACCCTGAAAGATTATCTTTACTAAAGTATCTGTGCATTTTAAACAAATATAATAAGCAAGTGTTTGATTGGCAATTGCCTCAGATTCAAATCAGAAAAAGAAAAATTTCTGGAGAGTCATTTACCCTTCGGGTAGGAGAAAAATGTTTTCTGAATCTGTGTAGGTGAAGTTTCTTGAATAGCTTTAATATTTACATTTTTAAAAGATTCCTAGTGTTATTGAAAGAATAATGATTGCTGTGGAACACTTTTAAATACACTCGTCACTTAATAAACTCCCGTTTTTATTAACACTAACCTTGATATTTCTTTCAATAATTTAACAAAGGATTCAATGCTTCATTATGGAATAAGAGAAGTATATCTTAAACACTTCTCAGGGTTACTTAATGAATAACAAACAAACTAGTGACAGAATATATTTCAATTGAAATAAGTATAATGCTTAGAGTTCAAAGACATGGAATAAATAAATCTTTCTAAAAGTTTCTTTCTTCTTTACCCTAATTGCCTCATTTTCTTTTATCTTTAATTTTTCTACTTTAAAAAGTCATTAAAAAATAACAATAATATTGAATGCTTGTTATAGCAACTTAAGCAATGAAGAAAAAGTTAATAGTCTCTCCTTTATCATTTAGGCATGCTTTGGAATGCAAATAACAGAAAACCCAACTACGAGTGATGAATAGAAGTTTATTTCTCTCATATAAGCAGAAGCTTTTATGTAGGCAGTGGCTGGTCTTGATCATATCTCTGCAATTCTTTTGGGATGTTTCTCATGGTTACAATATGCTTGCTGAAGCCCCAAGAATCATATTTAAGTGTGTAGGAGAATAAAACAATTTTCCTTCTGCCCTTCTGAATTCTTGGCTGAGACCCATGTAATAAGACAGATAAACAAGATA
The DNA here is from genome assembly GCA_031878705.1 of Tapirus indicus. Classification (NCBI taxonomy): domain Eukaryota; kingdom Metazoa; phylum Chordata; class Mammalia; order Perissodactyla; family Tapiridae; genus Tapirus; species Tapirus indicus. The sequence goes on from CM062917.1 coordinate 9,940,126, forward strand.
AAAACCCCAGGTATTTAATAACATGTCTACCTCATGTATATATGGGAGAAATCTGGGGAAAAATGAGTGTCTCCTCAAGGTGACCTAAGCCATGGGCTTAAATATCATTTTCAGCTAAAGACAAGAGAAAGAAAGGCGTGGGAAAGTTACCAGGGGAAACAGGGCAAACATAAGTACGGTTGTTGTACAGATTCCAGTCCGAGACTTTGCCACCGATGAGAGTCTCCTGTGATTTCCTCTTCCTTCTCTTCCAGGTACAGAGAGGGAGACACCCTTGCAAATGGAGGCTTCCCTTATCAATTTAAATTTCCCTCACAAAAGAGTAACTTCTACACTGTTCCCAGAGCTTCTCCCATGTCTGCTGCTTCTCAAAATAATTCTTATGCCAAAGAGGCATGTTCTGGGGTGGCATATTCTGCTGCCCTTCAAGTTTAAGACAGGAAAGGAGGGAGAGGAAGGCAGTGCCAGCTGCCTGTGACCCTTTCATTCAGAAGGCAAAAGATTTCTCAGAATCCCCTAGCTGACTTTCCCTTTGCCTCATTGGCTAGAACTTGATGACGTGGATATACATAACTGCAAGGCCAGGTGGCTCAGTTACTACCCGACTTCCCAGCCAGTGGAGTGGGAGGAGGTGACGGAAAAAGGCCAGTGAGGAATGAGCTTCAGGAGACCCTGCCTTCTCTCCTTCAGGTCTGCTTTCCTGGTATTAACCCTTTGGTGTGTAGCCCTCTGCTTTCGTAAACACACACATTTCTATACATTATACACAGGTATTACATTTTATTAACCACAAAAATGGAATAATATCTGACATTGCCACTTTTTTCTCTACATCTTGTCTTCTCTATATAATGTAAACAAGGATCTGCATATGTATATATGATATACAATATTAACAAATATAATGTATGGAGTATAATATGTAAAATATATGTAGTACAATATATAAAATATATTATATTCAGTATAACATATAAATATGTATGTCAAAGCTTTCCAAATCTGTGTATACATATATGCAGATATCTGTTTATATATATATGTATATGTAAGTGCCTGCAGATATATATGGAACAACAACCATTTGCTTTTATATATGTGTCCTCTCTTTATGTGTGTATATATATGCATATACATACACGTATACACATACATATATAGACATATATATACCTCTGTAGATTTGTCCGTATATACAAATTTTTCATTTCCACAAGTAAGATTCATTACAGTTATATATCTATGTAAAAGACAAACATTATTAAGAGATATTGAGGGGCTGACCCAGTGGCGCAGCGGTTTAGTTCGCGCTTGGCAGCCCAGGGTTCGTGGGTTCGGATCCCGGGTGCCTGCCGACGCACTGCCTGTCAGCCACGCCGTGGCGGCGTCCCATATAAAGTGGAGGAAGATGGGCACGGATGTTAGCCCAGGGCCAGTCTTCCTCAGCAAAAAGAGGACGATTGGCAACGGATGTTAGCTCAGGGCTGGTCTTCCTCACACACACACACACAAAGAGATACTGAAAAAGATTATAGCGAGTTATACCTACCCCAGGGTTTTATGTGACTTTCTGTTTCTCCCCACTTTGTCCAGCATTGGATAGCAATGATACTTTAACCACTGGCAATCTGATGAGGTGTATCAGCAGGTTTATTACACACATTCCTAGATGATGGACCAAGGCTCAGAGAGGCCAACTGACTAGCTCAAGGTGATAAATTATTAAGAGTTGGGTAGTTTGTTTGTTTTGCTTTGTTTCACTTTTGAATACTGGCCCAATCTGTTTCTAAACACGTGCATGTTAACCCTCAGCTCTCTGTGATTATTTTAGGTAGGTCTAAATCTTGTTTTCTCTCCACATTTTTCTTTTGTAAATAGAGACCCATAATTGTTCTATTTCCACTGTCTCTAAGACCATGGCCTTTAGGACTCTACCTCTGCTTCCTTCACCTAAATCCTCTTCTCCATCCTGGGTAAAGATTGTCGTCTTGATTTTGGTATCTGAGAAAGGCTGCTTGGATGTGTATTCCAGCCATGACTCAACTTAGGACGTTGCTGTTCTACGTGCAGGTAAAATTGACTCCATCACTTTTCATTAGGTCAACATGCTCTCTGACACTCGTTTGTGGTGTGCAGAATGTTTGAGCAAGTGTCTCCTGCCCTTCAGGGGTATACTTGCTGGGTATTTATAGATTAAAACAGCCTTATATTGATAGAGTTAGTGACAGACTAAATAGGCTGAAAGAGTATTCTTTCCCTGATCCGAAGGCCTGATGCTTATACATTTTAAAATATGTGAAGTTGCTGGTTCATGTGCAGACATCTTGTACACACAAGGGTTTCTCACTCACCTGGTAACTTAAGGAGCAGTCTTTCTGTCAGTTTCTCTAGATGCAAAGTAACGTAACTTAGCTCACATAAGATTTGTCTTCTTTGCTTATACTATGTTGTAAAGTTTAGTTTTAGTGTGCATGCATGTCTAAGTGTAATTTTCTGATATATACTATTTTCTTATGAAACAATTATTTACATAAATGTCAAATGCACATTTGTATAGGAGTCACTGTCTATGGTTAAAGGAACTTCTCTGTGTTTGAATCCCTTTAGCTCATCTATCAGTTGCAACTCAGGAGGAACCGTCCTTATGAGACCATAAACATATCAATTTGAAGCTGCACCATCTCCATCTTTCTGGTCCCATCATCACTTACTCAAGTGGGGTTGAAATACTGGTGGGTTTTACCAGAGGTACAATGAAGTAAAAGTTATTTTTAAAATCTGGCATATTACACCTACATTATTATGTTATGAAAGGTTTAAATATGTATTAGAAAATAAGTGTGTTTTTTACATGTCAAAATATTGATGCAAACATTTTAAATTTTAAAATTCCTTGGGGTCTGCCCGGTGGAGAAGCAGTTGAGTTTGCATGTTCTGCTTCGGCGGCCCAGGGTTTGCTGGTTCGGATCCTGGGCGTGGACCTACTCACCGCTCATCAAGTCATGCTGAGGCTGCGTCCCACATAGAAGAGCTACAACTCTACAACTATGACACACAACTATGTCCTGGGGGTTTGGAGAGAAAAAAGAAAAAAAGAGGAAGATTGGCAATAAGTGTCAGCACAGGGCCAATCTTTCTCAAAAAAAAATAATAATAAATAAATAAATAGAATGTTTAAAAAGAAAAAATCCTAGCTTATCAAGACACTGTTTCTCTGAGCTCTGTAAGGAAACAAATCAAGTTTACAATAAATGCATTTATTATACCCTGTTTTTATACAAGTTTACATAAAAACTCATGGGTACAATTTTATGACTTTTTACAATAAGGAATATATTTCACTTTCACAAATATAATGTGAAGAAAATCAATATCCAATTTTATTTTCAAAGTGATACATGAAAAGGAGTCTCAAGATTTATAGAATTTTAAAATTCCAAGTTATATTAAAATCTTCAAGTCTAATGATCCCCATCTAAAGCAGACTTTTTCTATCGTATTCAATTTCTGCTTGATTATTTTTAGAGACAGTTTTTATATAGCAGCTGACTCCAATTTCAGAAATTTAAAGTATTGGAGTTTTCTTTTTACTCTGTCAAAGTCAGCTTCACTGTATTTTCACACATTGGTCCTAGTTCTATTCCCTGGAGCCACACAAGATACATTTCATCCTCTTCCCCATGACAGTCTTTCAAATATTTGTGAATAATTCTTCCCATAAGACATTTCTGCTCCAGCTAAACATTTCACTTAATTAAACCTTTCCACATATAACAAGTTGTCTAACTCTTTTATCATCATGGTTACCCATCTCAGCACATAAGCTTATTTTTTTAATGTTATGACCAAAATTTATAAGTAATGTTACTGATTTTCCTCACAGAATGTGGAAACAGCCACAGTGTAGTGAATGAGTCTAGGAGTGAATTGGAAACAACACTTCAAATGATGTCTGACCAAAGAGAATATTCCAGACTAATAGCTTCCTTCATCTGAACATTCTACTTTTATCAATGTAGCCCAAGGCTACATAAACTTTTAGAAAATCAACAGTAGAATGTAAGTTCACATTGAGTTTTCAATTGTCTAAAAGCTGATATTTAATTTTCATAACTCGATGATAAAAATTATATGTCTAATAATGTTCAAAATTTCTATTTATTTTCTAGATAGAAAAGCAAAGAATTTATATTAATAACAAATGCATATATGTAGTTCCTTTTCTCTTTAAATCAGGCAACCACCATTATCTCCCCTTAAGTAATTTTTATTTTTAACTTAGAGGATTTATCCTGTCATTCATTTATATATCCATTCACTGATTCATTTGGCAGATACTTATTGAGGTGCCAATGTGTGTCAGATCCTGTGGCTGATGCTGAGAATATAATTGTGAACAAAACAGATATTGTCCCTTCCCTCATAGAACTTACATTCTAGAGTATGTGTGAGAAGATTGGCATTAACTGAGATAATTATTGTCTTAAGTGCTGTGTAAGAAATAGAAGATGTGAGGTGATGGTAGTGATTCTAATACATAGCTAGAGTTGAATATCATTTTACTAGGTCAACAGAGAGGTAGTTTATATATTTTTATGATAAGTAACATTAACTAAAGAAGAAAGGATATTACTTATGCAAGGATGTACTTCAATTTAATGTTAACATTTTGTTTAGTATCCTGTATCTGTAAACTCTTTGAGAGGGGCACAAATCTTGTATTTTTTTAAATAGACATTTATATATTTAAATGCATATTTGTTTGCTTATAAATCAATTAAGTTTATTCAAGTAAAGCAGATGGCAGGGAGAGTTAGTTGTATCCTACAACCCATTACCACATGGCGCTGAAAATGAACATTTAAAACCTGAATATGTTTTTCTCCTTTAAAACTCATTGGTGATGATATCAACAGGGATGGAGGAATAAGGATCTTCAAAAATCCTCTCATCCATACGTGCACTGAATTACTGGCAAAAATATCTGAGTCAACTGTTTTCAGAACTCTGGAAATTAACCAAAGGCTTGCAAGAATCTGGGGAGCGTTTCTTTAAGAAGGACAGTAGAATCTCTGTGAGACAGTGAGTCTTGTAATGTTTTAATTTACTCTATATCCATCACCTTTTCCCCAGCTACACAGTAGCTTTGGAAACCAACAGCCCAGATAGTGAAAACCCATTCTGACATCCACTGGAAGTGGGCAGAATGGGTTTGGAGCTCCTTCAAAGTCCCGTACCCAGAGAATTGCCATAATTTGGCCTGTCTGGTAGTTCTCTGGAAGACCACACTTGCAAGCCCTTTCTTTATTTGATCCGACTCAGAGGTCCACCACTGTGAACAGCCTTTTCCCCAGGAGGCATTTGTCAATAACCGTAAGAAGCAATTGTTTACCATCAGAGATGCTTAAGGGCGTGGATAACAGTTGGAACAAACACTAGGTTAACCAAAAAGTTGAAAAGGAAAATCTTGGGAGTGAGATGTTTGTAGGGGCTTTGAGAAACTCTGACATATTTCTGGAAATCTAGAAGGTCATATACATGTAAAAAGCTATACATTTGCCCTGGACTATATGCACGTTCAGGAAACACTTGAGAAGGCCATATGTTCTCATCTCTAGCTGCCCTTGAGTCTTTGCATAAGCAGGAAGTGAAGGCAAAAGCAGAGTTATCAACTGTCTGGCTGAGTGTTTGTTCCATGTGCCAACACACACACAGAGCCCCTCAACATAGAGCGGGTTCCTTGTTGTTTCCAGACATTTAAGGAAATCACTGTCTAATAACTAGTTGGCCACTAAATTAATCAAGCAGGTACTTCAATGGCCACACATGACAAGAAATACAGACTTTCAGAATTAGTTCAGAAAATCACTAGCAAAACAAATAGCAACCACAAAGACAACAAGAACAAACCCTGAGAACAGGAGAGGATCGTCCCAGGTTTGTTATCTTATACTATTGAAAATATCCAGTTTTCAACAAGAACAACAAAAATATGACATGCAAAAATGGGAAAATATGTCCCAAGTAAAGGGAAAAATGCAGTCAATAGAAACTGTCCCTGAGAAAGCCCAGACGTTGGATTTACTAGATAAAAATGTAACATCTGCTATTTTAAATATATTCGAAGAACTAAAGGAAACCATATCTAAAGAGCTAAAAGTAGTTATGAGAGTGATGTATCAAAAAATAGAGACTATCAATAGATAAATATTATATAAAAAAAGAACCAAATAGAAATTCTGGAGTTGAAAAGTATAGGAACTAAAATTAAAGAAAAAAATCACTAGCAGGCCTCATAAGCATATTCTGCAGGCAGAGGAAAGAATTGGTGAAATTGAAGATAAATCAATTGAGATTATCCAGTCTGAGGAACCCAAAGAAGAGAGAATAAAGAGAAATGAGACCAGTGGAATGCCATCAATTGTATAAACAGGCATAATGGGACTCCCAGAACAAGAGGAGACAGAAAAAGAGGCAGAGAGAATATCTGAAAAAATATAGACTGACAAATTATTAAATTTGATGAAAAACCTGAATCTACAGATCCAAGAATCTTAACAAACTCCAAGTAGGATAACTGAAAAAAAAATCCACATCTAAACACATCATAATCAAGATGTCAAAACCAAAGAGAGACTCTTGGAAGCAGAAAGAGAGAAATGACTAATTATGTACTAGGGATTCTCAATAAGATTAATAGCAGATTTCTCATAAGATCAGGCCAAAAGACAGTGGGATGAGATTAAAATTGCTGAAATAAAAAAGACTTTGAGACAAGAATTTATATTTCCAACAAAACTGTCCTTCAAAAATGAAGGGGAAATTAAGACATTACCAGATAAACAAAAAGCTTAGAGAGTTTGTCACTAGCAGACCTGTCCTACAAGAATACTAAAGGGAGTCCTTTAGGCTGAAATGAAAGGACACTAAAGAATAAATCAAATCCATAAGCTGAAATAAAAACCACCAGTAAACATAACTACATAGGTAAATATAAAATACAGTATAAACATATTCATTGCAGTTACATATCTATATCAAAAGGCATAAAGATTATTGTTTTTAAGAGATACTAAAAAACGTGGTAGGAAATTATACCTCCACCAGCACTTTATGCGACTTTCTATTTCTCCCCACTTTGGCTACCATTGAATAGTAGTGATATTTTAATGATTGGCAATCTGATGACCCTTCAGGTCTTTTGCCTATTTTTTAAATTGGGTTGTTTGTTTTCTTACTGTTGAGTTTTAAGAGTTCTCTAGAGATTTTGATAAGTCCTTTATTGACTATGTCTTCTGAAAATATTTTCTTCCAGTCTGTGACTTGTCTTCTCATTCTCTTGAGTAGTTCAGTATTTTAATTCTGCATTCCTTAACCCCACAAATAGGACATTATTGTTATTTACATCATTAATCTTATGTTATAAACATCTGTTTAGATTTACCTATACATTTAACATTTTCTGTGCTCCTTGTTTATTCTTGCATCTCAGACCTTCCTTTTGGGATCATTTTCTTCCTCTTGAAGGGTATCCATTAGAGGCTCCTATAGTGGATGTCTATTGGTGGAAATGCTCTCAATTTTGCATTTGTCTGAATGTATCTTTATGTTCCTCTTGTTTCAGAAAGTCAGTGAACACAGCAAGTTGGTGGTCACAAGGTGAGCACAACAGGTCAGTAATTAATCCTTAGTTTAGAGAGAGATGCTTATCCTTATAGAAAGGCTGATATGGGGGAAAGCTACATCCCTATCTTTAGAGGCATCATTCTTGTCTTTGGGACATAGTAAATATTTAAAGCAGATGTACAATGCATGCTCAACAGACCACGTCAGGCCCTTTTGGAAAAACAAGGTCAGGCTGAATTAGTTTTAAACCAAATATGGCTTCCTCATATACTCCAATATATCCTATTGCTTTTCATTTATTTATCAGGACTCTAATTAGATAAATTTTAGACTTTCTTGTTCTCCAAATCGCTTAACCTCTATTTATATTTTCTGTCATATATTTTCTCTTCCTCTTTCTTTCATCTCTGTTTCATCTCTATCTCTCTCCTGCAAACAAACAGTCCAGATATTTCAGAACTTTCTTCCAAGTCAATGATCTTTACTTAAGTTGCTACTAATTTGTCCATCCATTGAGTTCTTAATTTATTTTATTTTTCATTTCAAAAGTTTTTTTCTTCTTTCAGACTTCTTGGTCTTTGCTTGTGTTTTCTTCATGGCCTTTTTTTAAAGGAAACATATTTTATGTCTTTTAACAGTGGCATGCATAACTTTATTTTCTGTACTTGATATTTTTAATAGTAAAACATCTGGGAATCTAAATTTATTTCTTGCCATTTTTACTGATTCTTACATGTTTGGCTTATTCCTTTGTACGTTTTGTGTTTTCTTTGGTTGTTTTGTTTTCAATCATAATAATATTTCTTATCTCAATATAACTATAAATACATTTATCAATATAGATAAATATATATATATATATATATGTATATTTAATTGAAAAAAAAAAGCAGAAATACCAGTCATGATGTAACACAAAGCATAGTTAAATAAAATTTTTCTTGGAACATTTGACTCAATCTAAATAGTCAGCCAACAAAGCTCTTTGCTTTTCCAAGGATATTAAATTAGTTTCTTTATCAACACATTATAAAATATTCAGCATAAAGCAGTTGAAAAAATATAGTACTTTTATGCCCAAATGTTTTGTTTCATGGTCACCTATGTTTTGTTGTTTTTTTGGTGAGGAATTTTGGCCCTGTGCTACCCTCTGTCAATCTTCCTTTTTTTGATGAGGGAGACTAGCTGTGAGCTAACATCTGTACCCATCTTCCTCTATTTTGTATATGGGATGCACCACAGCATGGCTTGATGAGTGGTGCATAGGTCTGCACCTGGGATCCGAGTCTGTGAACCCTGGGCCGCTGAAGCAGACCACAAGAACGTAACCACTATGACACCGGGCCAGCCCCATTGGTCACCTTTTAAAGATCATTCTTTTCTTAAATGGCGACTCACAAAACATAATATTTTCCTTTTACAAGGAGACTTTTTTTTTGGTAGTATCATTAATTATTTGTTGAATTTTTTCGATGAATGATAAAATCCTTAAGCTGAAAAAGCAGGAATGTTTACATTCTGTTTTTAGAAACAGGCATAACAATGGTTAGATTCCTTTGATATCTTATGGATGGCATTTGGCAAAACCATATAACATATAACTATATAACCATTGATCCAGTAATTCCACTTCTAGGTATTTTTGCTAATGTATGTGTAGAGATGTTCACTATAGCATTTTTCATCAATAAGGGAATGAGTATTTTTAAGTTAATATGCCCAAACAATAGAAGACCATACAACTAGTGGAAAGTAAGCATGATTTTATATATTTTTATAGGGAAATAACGTCCATAATATACTAAAGCAGGAAAAACATACTACTGACAGTTGCAATCTCATTTTCATTAAAAACAGTATATGGAAGTAGACATACTTATCAATTATGCACTGTTCCCACACATACATATATATGTTCTATTTTATCATAAGCCTAGATTATTTTCCTTTCTAATTACTTTTGGATATAGTAACAGGGAAGTCTTCCTTTACACTTTGACCTCAGTCTAGGGTTGTTACCATGGAAATATATAGAGAAAGACATTGCTCAGCCTTGACTATCAGAATTGACTTTTGAAGTCCATGGCAGCAAGGAGGTTTGAGTGAACTAGGCTTTGTGTTATAAGAGCCATGAGTATTGAGTGTGAAAAGGCAACTCTTATACCATAAATAATAGATTTGGGAAAGAATAGATGAAAAGCCAAATTACTCTAAAGGGTAGGTAAACATACTGAAAGATGCCTAGGTTGGGGATTTCTTAACATTTCAGTGGATAAGACCATGAAGAGAGATCAGCAGGGAGTAGGAAAATACATCTGGAAGGCTAAAGCCCGAAGTGTTAATGGCAGTTACATCTAGGGGTTTGTATAATAGAAAAACCTCTTTTTCAAGTTTTTGCATTCCTATATTTTTGGCAATCTACAATAATCAAGAATTACTTGTGCAATTTAAAAAATTATCTTAAAAAGCATAAAACAGAAGGAAAGAAGTATGGAATTTGGGAAGGAACAAGAATAATCCACTAAAATGTCTATGCACTTTTTGTGATTTGTTGAGTTTTTATGAAGTTATTTTTAAAATAAATTTTGTTATTCCTAGTTATTTTCCAGGAATTACTACATAATTCAATCACTAAAACAAAATAACATAGATGTAAATCTTTTATAATTAGCAACAATCATTGTGACAAAATTTGCTTCATGTTCCTGACTTGTTTTTGAGAGGTTGGAAATTGGAGGAGGAAAGAAATGAGTGACAAGTGAGTAGAAAATGTACACGCAGGGCAGTCCCAGGAACCTACTGGAAGACGAGTGGAGGCTAGGAGTCCAGGGAAGTGACGTAGGATGGAAAAGCAGACTAAAGTCTGGGAAAGGTGAGCTCTCCTGAGAGAGCTTGCTAATGAACCCAATGGTAGCTGTTGTCCGTATCTTACGCAATGTGCAAATCAATGAGAAATACAACACATTTTATTTAAAAAAGGGTGAAACCACTCAGAGTATGTGGGTATCACTGAGAATTTACAAAGCAGAGGCCAGTTGCAGCATGAAGACTTGGTAGCTGTGCTGAGTACCTTCAGAGCCGGTGGGGAGCTGGTGGGGTGGAGGCAGCTGGGGTTTAACAACGTGCTCTGACACTTCCTATGGTGGTATTCTGCGGAAAATAGTTTTTTTAAATGAGAACATGGTATAACCTGGGGCACAATAGGCAACAGAATGATCTTGCTGGTTTTGACATTTACATTGTGACCATGGGCAAGTTCTCCAGCCATTTTCTGATTAGCTTCTGCCTACTTAAAATGCCAGAAATGTTCATTTCCGCCATTACCATCATATGTATGTTATTAGGGTAAATGTGATGGCACTTTTAGAACCAGGTAGAATTCTTTAATGAATTATTTTAGGTCATTATTTAAAAAAAGAAAAAAATTCATGTATATATCAGCCTCTTACAGATGGTGAAGAACCTGCTTATTCTACCAAATGGGGGTAATGTCTCAGGATGTAACAAAATAGATGTAAGGATCACTTTTTAAAACCAACTATTCCAGCTTTATCATATATGCATTGGAAAATCCTAGTAGTAAATACTGGAATATTTGAAGGTGATGACCTCTATTAATAAAAACTTTTTTGTTATAAATTACTCTATTATTTATTTGATCTTGGGAAATAGCATAAGGCAAACCTAATTAACTGCAATTAACAAACTAATCATCTTACCTCTTTAATCCAGAAAGGAAAACAATGTTTTTTGCTTTCAATTCATTCACTACTTGTATAATAATTGTTTTTCTCCTCCTTCTTTTTAATCAAGAAATAATTGCTTCAATAATTAAGTATACAGTCTTAATGGACTATAAGCTCCTCCTCTGAGAGAAAAACAACAGAAAAAGTGCAAAAGAATGAGACATTAATCAGCTTATCACTCTATGCAGTATCTAAGTGAACATACCACCGTAAAACTTTTTATAAAAAGCAAGAATATCTTTCTTGACCTCAGTTTGATTTTTTCATTTTGCATGTATTTAATAGGGCACATTACTTTTCATTTAACTAACTTTGCTCATTATGCACATATGAGTACAAAACAAGAGAACTAACTTGTGATAATGAGTTGAAGTTGTAAGAAAGGAGACAGAGGCAGACTGAAGAACTCTTTCAGAACCAAGTATAATATTTAGTAATTGAATAGCCATCTAAGTACTTTAGGCTTCATTTCTCTAAAAAGAACTGCTATGCTTTGATTGCTGTAGCAATTATGCAACAGGTTTCCTGGATCGCTGGAAAATCTCATGCATTTGTGCAAATTCAGCACTATGTTTTGAAAAATAACCATTAACAATTCTGTAGTCCATTTGTTTTGAATTTGCTATGCATGGTTTAAACTAGAGTATATAGTGCCCATTGTGCGGTGTTGCAGTCTCTTATCCTAGGTCCTAATATATAGAGCATGAATCTTGGTGTCCTTCAGAGCATTTAATTTACTCTTAATAATCCATTCTTAACAATGGCCTCTCTTAAATACCCTGATATTATGTACCATTTGATGTCTCCATTTTATAAATTATTTTCTTGCTGTAGACAAAACTTAGGGGGAGAGACTCTATTTTTGGCATAATTTAGAAGTCTAGTTGAGCAGACTTTATGTTCCTGTTGCTTTACATACTTCCCTGAGGTTTTTGGACACCCCTCACCTTTGAAGTCTCCTACCTAAAATACCTATCAAGTGTAAAGAGTCCCAGTAAGTTAATCTTTATCATTCCACCTTTCTCACCCCACTGCTGTGATCTCTTTGCTTCCAGTTTCTCCTCCTACATTTTCCATAACTCTACAAGATATATATCTTTCTACAGTATAATTTGATTCCTACTTAAGAAACTATGTGAAAAAAAAGAATCAAATGGAATTTAGAGACCTTAAAGACGCAATAACTTTTAACAACTTTTAACATGTAATAACATAAAACAACTTTTAAAAATAAAAGTTCAGTGGACGGGCTCAACACAAAATGGAAGGAACAGAGGAAAATCACAGGATTAGAAGATAGAACAATATAAATCATTAAATCTGAACAACAAATGGGAAATAGACTGATTCTTCTTTTTCACATCTATTCTTATTTAGTTGTAAGAGTGAAGACCGAGGAGGAATGGGGCTACTTCATCTCAGCTAGAAGTAGAAGTCCAAGTCAAAAAGTCTGTTTTAAATCTCAAGCATTTTGACACCACTACACAATATGTTTCTTGCGTAATCCATACTATAGCTCCTGTCATTTATGGTCTCAGTTTATTTGAAGTGTAAAGAGAATTTAGCAATGCTTGTGGAACAATTTGAATGCAGAATACTTCTGATTTCCAGATTTTAAAGTTTTTCTCCCACATCTAAGCCAATCACATATTTTTTAACAGCTCACATTTATTGAGGCATGTCAAAGAATTCAAATTAGCTATAAAAAACATAACTCTCTTTTCATACTTGTTACACACACCCACATATTTGAATTGTACAATTAGGAAAAACATAGTGCTTCTTTATCCTATGGTACTTATACTAAAATTTATTACTGTGATCATTTGAGTAACTTGTAAAAAATACCTTTGTCTAAGCCCACCATGACCCTATTAATTCAGATTCTTTGAATAGGGCTTCGATTTTGGCATTAATTTTTAAAGCTTCTCAGGTGACTGTAGAAAAGCCGTGGTGAGCATCACTGAAATAAATCTGTTATAAATAGGATGGGGGCCAAAACCAACTTATTTTGAGAAAAACATTCAACTCAATTTGTGGACTCAAAAATATCCAGATATATTCAAGAGAGTGTAGCCTGTCAGTCCTATCCATTCAGCCTGCTGTAAGCACATATCAGTACATTGTAGAGGCAATGGATGGTTTCAGTCTAGCAAGGGGACTGCACGCTACTTCTTTGCTCATCTACGTCTTTAGAACGAGGATACGTTCATCTACCCTGCGTACTTTAAAGGTTTGTAGTGGGAATATTGAGATCTGTCTTTTAATGAGCTCTAAATATTTGCTGAACTTAGCTATATTATTGTTATCCCTATCTATTTCTGTATAAGGTGGCATTTGCCCTCTTTTATAGTTGGTTAGGCAGGGCCTTGGATGTATCACATAGTTATAAACATCAAAACCATATTTAGAAACTCAAGTTTGTGCATTTATCCCCTAAGCATTGTATTATTTATGTAAAAGCTTAGAAAGAAGTGCTCTAGGATTTATAAAAAGCAAGAAAGTAACGCATTAGACTTAGATTGTATAATATAATACTATACCTCATCTCTTTAAAAGAAGAAATCATAATTTAATTTGTGAAATACAAGTGACTAGATTACTGTTCCTTTAGTTTTCTATACCTCATCAAAGCTGAATCACTAGACTTAACCAAAAATATACAAGGGCCATCTTATAATTGGTAATGATTCTTAAAATATTTATTTCATGCCTGAGAGAATTAATTCTTCTCTTTAATGTGAATATTGCATCCCTTACCTTTTGCCAAATATCTAAAAGGACCATTTTTACACACCAAGGATATTCTTTGACATTCCAACTCTTTATTTGCTTTCCCAGGAATAGAAAGAAGCCTTGCCTAGGTTGACAGATTCCTTTAAAAGAACTGATGACTGCTGGCATGGAATGGGATTGTCAAATGAATTTAACAAAACAGAATTTTGAAGAGTTTTCCAATCCTTATGAATTAGGTTTTCACCATGTGTTTTGACTTTTTTATTGGAAATATATTTTCAGAGTTTCAGACAAATCCATGCTTAAGTGAAAGCTAAAACTTCATACTGAAACTTGATATGAAAGAATTTGGGTTATCCTTGTTACGTCTGGCTGATTTCCTGTTGTTCTTTGGGAATGAAGTAAAATGGGCCATAAGAAGCTAGAGAAGAATGTCCTGTAGAATGAATACTGTATGATTATTGTGATGGTTAATTTTATGTGTCAACCTGATTGGGCTAAGGGACGCCCAGATAGCTGGTAAAATATTGTTTCTGGTTGTATCTGTGAGCGTGTTACTGGAGGTGATTAGCATTTGAATCAGTAGACTGAGTGATGAAGATTGCCCTTACCAGTGTGGGTGGGCATCATCCAGTCCATTGAGGGCCCAAATGGAACAAAAAGGTACAGGAAAGGTGAATTTATTTTTCTGCTTGAGCTGGGACAGCCATCTTCTCATGCCTTCAGGCACTGATGCTCCTGGTTCTCACGCCTTCAGACTCAGACTGAATCACAGCGCTGACTTTCCTGGTTCTTCACCTTGCATAGGGCAGATTGTGGGACTTCACCTCTGTAACTGAGTGAGCTGATTTTTGGTTCCACTGGTCCTGTTTCTCTGGAGAACCTTGACTAATACCGTTGTGTACCTATAATGAGAAAAACATACACTAATAAGAAAATTATAAATGATAATTTAATTGAGCTGAAAAAAATCATGCTAACATACCAGCATGTAATATCTGGTGAATAAGTTTTTGCATTATTTTTATTTGAGATGTTCATAATATTTTACTTTTTATATGATTTCTGCTGCATGTTAATTGTCAAGCAATTTTGAACTCTGCAGTAGCAATTGGTGAATCGTTTTGTTTATTTAGAGAGACTGTGCCACTTAAATGATAAACTATTAATCCCTGCTAACAAGACATTAATGACATTTATATTTACTAAGATGAACTTGGGAACAATTTATTTTGTTTCACAGGTTTTATTTATGGTCTGGTGGTGAGAAATCTAGAGTTAAATATGTATAAAACCCTGGCAATTTGCTAACACAGCACATAAACAGGGAAATTCAAGAACATTGATTTGAACGACTTAAGCAAGATTTTTTTCTGCTACAATTATATTTCTAAAGAAAGATTCTTTTGGGTGACTGTAAACACATTTTAAGGACTAATTAGTGTAAACCCCATCACCATATATTACTAAGCTCACAGGACTAGCATGGAAGTCTTGGGCCAATGGTTGGCCACTTCTTGTCCATGCATCTAGCTCTGTAAGTAAATCACATATAACAATCCACAAGAGATTTGTGCAGTGATATATTTTATTTCTTTACAAATATATGTTGGTCTCTGGTGTTTCAAATATAAACGAAATTCAGCTTTTAGAAAGCGTCAGTTGTAAAATCCGGAGCTACTATTGGAAGAGAGCTTTATTTAATTGAGACTAAGAGTTTCTAGTCATCTCCTTCTTTCTCTGAGTGGTTTTCAAAGGACACCAACTTCTACAATGAGCTTCAGGGAGGCTAATTTTAAGTAATTTCAAAAAAAAATCATATAATTTTTCCATATTTTTTTAAATGTCTGAATAATTGCAACAAAGAAACTATACTTCCACAACAGAAACGGATATATGGACACTTCCCTAATTTTGATTGATTAGATCTAATTATATTCAAAATATTCTTGTGAAATTTGCTTGTATAAGAATATCCTATCTTATTTCTTATGGATGGCCCATATAGTATTCTGAAAAGTAAATAAAAGATAATCTTTATTGTGAATTTGCATGGATAGTTTTGTCCAACGTAAGTAAAGCTTGTGTAAAAATAAAGATAATAAAGAATAAAGTCTTAAAAAGAAGTGTTTACTTAGAAAATTCGATATGATTCTTTGGTAAATGAGTATTTATAGGCATATAACTGGTACTTAAATTACCCCAATGTATTATGATGTAGGTTGTAATAATAATAATTTAATAACCATATTCAAGGAACTAGAAAACTGAGAATGTAATGAAAAAAATAGGAGCAGTAACAGCGAACCATTGTAAATGACATCTAGTCACAAATCATTTGATTTGCTAGTTAGGAAGTTTCATTTGGCAAGTCTTTGCAATCAAAATTACATTTTCAAAGTCAACATCAAATTTTGCTTATATGGATTTGAGATTATAATTCTAAAGATCCAAAATATGTGCACCTGTGCTAAAATTCTAAATGAAAACAGATATCCCCAAATGACAGATTTAAGGGTAGAATATCTAGTAATTTGATATTGAATACCAAATGTTTGTAAACCGGTGTCATCACTGAGATATTTTTTGCATGGCTTCTTTGAGAAAATATGAAAAACTCATCAGCATTCTTGAAATTTTATTCAAATAGGAAATCTGGAACTTTAAGGTCTGTGTACGGATGGAGGATATGGAGGCGGTTGTACGGCAAGCTGGAGGAGCACAGCACTTACATTTATTCTTTTCTGGCTGACAGTCCCTGACAAGACAATGTTGCTCCTGGAAACAACCCAGAATGGGAGGAGTTGGTGAGGCACCATCTATGGGTTCCATCGCCAGTCCCAAAAGGAGCAGAAGAGTTTCGGCTGGAGGTCAGGGTAGGGATGGGGAGGTCAACACAATAAGATAGAAATTAAAGCAGAATATCTTAACATCAGGGAGGAGAGTAGACAAATGTTCATCTTTCAATATTTTCCTTCTGAGCAGGAAGAAATATACCCTGCCAGGAAATACAGAGGGAGCAGAAGCTTTTAAACGCTTTGTGTGAGCTCGAGGCAGCTGCAGAAACTAACTTTGAATTGAAACCCAGTCCTTTGAGTTAGAATGCAAGATCTGGCTCAGACAAAGAACATTAAAAAATATGTCACCTCTCGTGATTTTGTTCTTTTATTATTTTCTTCTTTTGACAAAGTGCAGGCTTTTACTATTTCAAAGGTAGATGCCTGATGCATTTGAGGAAGAGGATGTGGCTTGATGAGGAACCCTGCTGAATTTAAGGAGAACTCTGAAGAGAAGCTAGGATAGGCAAACAAAGGGGAAAGGGGTTCTGCTTCAGATTCTGACAAGAACTCGGTGTTCTACCAAATTTAAGTTAAGAAAGGTAATGTTAACGCCTTTGAACACAGAGAGATCTCAACTCATCTCAAGGCAAAAGAGTGAAGTTGAAAAATGGTTCCTTTTTACACGTATTATTTTTGTTTTAGGAATCAGGTGGCTGTATTCTTTTGTCAAGCAGGAAACGCGTCTCAGGGATGTCGCAGTGTGTGATCTGCTGCAGCTCAGGAGGAGGAGGCCGCTCGGTGCAGCTGTGCACACGGGACCCCTTTAAATCAGCAAAGGCGGTGGGTGGGGTCTTGGCTCTGCCATTGCTGAACCATTGTGTGACTTTATTCACACCATTTAACCTCCCTGCCCCTCTTGTTTTTCTCTCTGCAACATTGGGGCCTTGGAACAGATAATTTCTATCATTTTTCCATCTAAAATCATGTAATTGAACCCCTCGCATTTTACTTACAGGGCTAGTTCTTCTCTGTCATTTGCCATCAGAGAAATGAAGTGTTTCCATAGGGCATAGTCCTGAGAGATTTGAGAATGACCTTAGGGGTTTTGTGCTGCCATTCAGCCTTGTCAACAGCCAACTGAGTTGTTAGTTTAGCATTGATTGAAGGAGCAAGTGTCTCCTCCAGTGCTGAATACTAAAATAAGAAAGTCACACAACCCATCGTGACTGATTTTCCTTTTTTTTGGCTAACCAAATTAAGCTATATAGTGTACAAAATACCTTTACAAACCTCACATTTTCCAAGAAATATTTACAATAAGTGATGAAACAGCACTCAAACTAAGATCATTGCTAGTATTTATTGATCTTGTGTGATGAGCTAGGCACACACGTGGTAGGTGCATTCCACATGTTAACTCACTTATTTCCTACGGTCACCTGTAAGTTAAGGGCATCTTTCCCCATTTTACGAACAGTGAAGTACTAAGCCCACAGAAGCATGGTCATATTGTGAGCCTGTGGGAGAGGGGATATTTGAACCCAGGCAATCTTACTCCCAAGCCAGTTCTCTGAACTCCACACTGCCTCTCTATGAGGCCACTAATTTTTACTGTTTTTTAAATCCTATTATCAAGGTCCTCGGTCAAAAGTTCTCACTTATATTATCTTTCTTTTTGTACCCAGCACTTCACACACACAGATTTTTTTAACATCTGCTTTTATCTTTTGGTCTGGCTGCTCTGATGATGCAACCTCAGAATTACCGTGCAGCCTTTTCCGTGTCAAATTTTTAAAATTAATTTCCTTCAACAATCTAACTAATGGCCTTATTGTTTTTCCAGAGCAGTAGCCAGTTCTGTCTCATGCTGATTCTCATTAAACTGAGCAAGACATTTTTACCACAGTGGTCCCTTCTCTCGTCCCAAGACTTGTTTTCTTTCCTGCTATGTCTAGACATTGCTCTTCTGTTTTTACTGGCTTTATCTCTGCAGTTTTAACACACCCTACAGAAAAGCCCTGTTCCCTTTGCTACTGTAGTCAGGCTGGTTTCCATCCATGACCCTGGGGGACTTTTCTGACTCTTGGTCTCTAGAAGGCAGCACTGGCTGTCAATCAATGGCTATTGACAAGTTGCCTTTTATTGCGACCCCCAAAAATCACTTTTAACAGAACATAACTTTGGAGGACAATTATGCAGAACTACCATTTCTCTCCACTTCCAGACTGACAGTAATGGCATTTTAAAAGTAGCTGCCTGCAGAAGGACTGCTCACAAAGAATGAACCACAGAGGACGAAATGACAGATCATCAGGAGAGATATTTTTGGGAAGACAGGCTCTTTGGTGTCCCTGAAACTGTACTATATGTATACCTCTTTTTTGAAAGACACTTTGATAGAACATCTGTGAATAAAAGATTTTAGATTTTTCAAAAAAGCTGCCAGTTCTATGGAACTTTCATTTAAACAAAAAAATACATTATATTATGGCATTTTCACTTTGTATCTGAGCTAACAAAGGGATGTGGGTGCATGTGGGATTTTATATGCTTCGCATAGATTGCCTTATTTTTTGTTCTTAAGCCTAAAAGAGAAAATATATATACATTTTTGTGAAATCTTGAAACAAGCTGAATAATCCATAATGACTTTCTACTAACCAAAATTTAAAATGGGGCTTAGAATATTGTAGTCTTAACTTCATGAAAGAAAAGTTTTAGGAAAATATAACATTTATCATTTGGATTGTAACATGTGTTTTTAATTCAAATGTCAATTAATGCTTTGTAAGTGTTTTTTAAATGCTTTTTTCATGTTTGAAAACATGTATTTTAAAAATATAAATTAAATTTTATTTGTGGATGTTAACATAATTCACCTAGATTCTTATTTATAGTCTGTGGATAGCTTTCATGGGGTTTCTAAGCCCTGCAAAATTGTATGGAAAATTTTGCATGAACATGAAGTTTTCTGGATAAAACGTTCATAGCTTTAATAAGGTTCTTAATGAAGACTGTGAATAAAAGCTAAGAACCAGCAACCTAGATGAGGCACTTCTAAATCACTGTTTATATTCTATTCCAATACTTGGTTTCTTCCACCTCTCCAAATTCTGGAACATATATTGTTGGACTTTGTCTTAGGAATGATTTCAATACAATAAAAATAAATTAAATTGAGCCATCTTGAGAAAGGGTATCGCTTATAAGCAATCAGGAGATCTTATGGAACTCACAGTCAGGAAGTACAGTCATGCTTCGAGGGACTGGAATCAGGATTTGCTAAAGCCATCAGACAGTAGGACTTGCTTTCTCTTGTTCTCTTTACTGTCTTATCTCTGCTTCTCTCTGAGTCTATTTCATCCCATCCTACACGTGGTCCTTTACTTACTTCAGTACAAGCCAGGTTCACTTCTAAGAATCAATGATAGCGGTCCTTGTAAGCTATTGTCCTGCATCAATAGCTTATTAACTTGAGTTTCTAAGTCTCAGTTCCCAATTCCTGGGAGAGAGAATATGACTGGATTAACTGATGTTCCCCTCTAGATCCAGGTTGTGGGGTCACATGGGTGCTTGCTCACTAAGGAGGGACTGTGAGGCTAGTCTCCTTTAGAGAGGTACCTTTAGCACAGTCTAATTGTCATATTGGTAACGTTGATAATGAAACCTGCACTAAATAAGATAGATTAGAATCCAATCAGGAGACTTATTTCTGAGAACCATCACTTTCAGTGTGAGGAGTTGAATAGAGTCAAACTGCCGGTTCTTCAAGGATGCTAATGCTCCCACATCACCTGGCCACCTCTTCTAAGGCATGCCAGACTTCCCGTAGCACAACTGCTGGTACAGAAGGGGACACCATAATCCTTTTCCGATTAGTGATTGCCTCTGCCTAAAGAGTTGTTAAGTATTTTTAAAACTCTGCTCATTTTTAGATGTCTCTATATTTCCCAAAGATTCTGAAATTTATGATGAGAAATAAATTAATATGTTGCAGCTGCTGCCTCATAAAGACACTGACTTCTGTTAATGTCAAAGTAGATAAACTGGAATTTATATGTAGCGAGTAAAACACAGACATAGATGAGAGACTGTGAGGAGAAAGGAAGAAGGTGTGGCTACTATAACTCTAGATGGCCTTCCAGTTTGTGATCTAGTCTTGCCTGAAGCATGAGAGCACTCCCTCTCTGTGACTTTCATGATTTCCCTTGGTTTCTCACAAATAAATCTCAGTCTGAATAGAAGTCAATTAGGTTTCTATTTCTTGTAACAAATCATCCCTAAAATAAGTTCATAAGTTCATAAGTATGTAGCCTAGAGATAGGGGACCTGGGAGAAACAAAATATTGGAAAGGACAGCCTAATAAGCAGATGAGACACAGCTGAGAAGAGGATTAATGAGCTGAATAGATTATGGTGAGAACTCAGAATTTAGCATACATGGATAAACATATAAAAAGTAGATACCAAAGGGAGTTTGAGAATTTTGGATGATAGAATAAGAATTTCCAAGGAACATCTAATAGAAGTTCTAGAAGGAGAGAATGCAGAAAATAGAATGTGGGCATAAGGGTGTTGGAAGAAGAATCCTGAGAATATTACTGAATTGATGAAAGACACAAATTCTCAGATTCATTAATCCTGAATAAGAAGGAAAATAAACACAAACCTCGGTGTAACAGAACAGAGTTCTGCAGAACTCCAGAGATAAAAAACAATCTCAGTAGCACCCAGACAGAAAAGACAATACCTACAAAAGAATAATACTGATTCCATATCTCGTAGGTGATAAGTTGTTCTTATTTTTCACTTTTAGAGAAACTAGCAGGAGTAGCAATTTTTCCACCCTGAAATATGTATTCTCCCACAGCCTCTCTACGTATCTGTGTTTGCAACATATATTTGTAAAGTAAGGCTATTATCTGTTTCTCTACAGATTGTGAGGTCCTTCAAGGAAAGTACTGTGTCTTTTCACCTTTATCTGCAGACTATCAAACCAAAGTCTGGCAGCTAACTGAAGCTCTTTCAATGTTTGAGAGAATGAACAAATGACCAATTCCATGCAATTTGCTCAAACTGCTTAATAAAGACAGTTCAACCTTTCTGACAAGCACCATGAGTACTATTCTCTTTCTTATGAGAATTTGGTGTGAAGTGATGTAAAAAGGATATTTAGGAAGTCCATCTGTATCAACATTTCTCATCGCTAAGGCTTAAATTTGATGATTTGCAATTATTTACTCACTTTTTTTTTATAGTTGTGATCCTATTTGAGGACTTCAGACTATCAGAAAGCCAAAAAAATTAAGTCTTTTACATTTAGGGTGAAAATTGTATTATAGGTAACACATTTTTTTGATACTCTGAACACAGTGAGTAGAAAATGAGAGTGACAAAGAAACAAAGAAAAGGAACAAAATCAGTTGGGAAGGCTGAAGACCACATTGTGCTCCTTCATAATTTTCTGTAGGGCCAGTTTGGCTCCTTGATAGTCATGACAAACAAACAAACAAAGAAGGAATGAATTCCTGAGGTGAGAAGTTGGGGTGAAGCGGGTATCTGATATAATACTATTCTAGTCAAGTTATAGATTCAAAGGTAGTAATCATGCTTAGTCCCACTGAATTCAGGAGTGGGTAGTTCCTTATTTTAGAGCTCAGCAGGGGACAACTGTTTTGCTATGTCTCTGTTTTGTTCCTACTGGTATCTCAGAAGGTCTCATTAATTCAAAATGTCGATTTATCTGGATGTCTAGGCAGAAACGCTCTAATCTTTCAAGAATTTACATCACAGGAAGCTGATTAGACTTCTAATGCTGTATTCGTTATATTGTAAACAAACAAGGATTCTCCAGTGCAAAATATTACCTCCCCGAGTTTCATCAGTTTCAGGAAATTGAAATATTTGTACAGTATAGTTTTGGCTGATGTTCTTACATATTTAATCTTTCTTTAAAACTTAGAGAAATGAGTCTTTATGTTTCAATAAATACCAGGTGTGCTTTTTTCAAATGCCTCAGAATGTCAGCATCTTTTCTACCACGTTCAATTTTATTTGGGTAATTTACATTCTGTCTTTGGACAATCAGTATGGAAATTCTTCCATTTACAAGTGGGCTAGATGGTGAAAATCACAGCAACATATGCGATTTTGGAGACGTGCATGTTTTAGTGACTATCTGAAATAATGTTCCTTATGTTTCAACAAGCGAAAGCCACCAGTGAAAGGAAGAGATCTTCTCTTGTGTCTTTTAAGTATGGAATTCAAACTGGCATTACTTGGGACCAAGATTCGTTATTTACATTCACTGCAGCTGTTTGCACTTTGAAAAAGTTATCTACTTTAAGTGGAAAAAAAAAAAAAGCTTAATTGGTTTTCTTTTTTCACTTAAACAGCTAAACAAAAATAAAATGATATAAGGCTGGGAGGAACCTGCAATGAAAGAGCACGTGAAATATAACACAGTTATTATTGATTTTATTTATCACTATATTTGTTGTCATTTATGCCATAATGGAAGTTTTTCCCAGGGCATAATATAGCTCTGTTAAAACCATAGATTTCACATTGCTGCACCCTTTGCTATTTTCAAGTCAGCCCAATACGACCGTAGGGAGCAGATCTGCAGCACTTTCTCTTTAAGCACGAATTTGAGTCTCAGTGTGAGATTGTTCCCTTCTACTTGCAGTCTGTTCAGATTTTAATCCATTTGCCCCCAGCCAACCTAGAAAGGAATGTGTTTCCTCTCTCTCTCTCTCTGGGACTTCACTTGTTTTTGTAGCAGCAAAAGCAGTAGGTAAGATGAATATATCGGTGTAGCTATCCATAATAATAACTGAGAACAGACAAATTTCACCTTTGCCTCCGCTCTCGATTGAATCTTTTCCATTAGGATCCTCAGTTATCTGGACTTCCCATTCCGGCCCTAGAGTTCAGGATTCCCCGGTACAATTCTCATATCTTAGAACCTTATAAAGTCTTCCCTTTCACTAAAAGTACTTGTCTAATGATATTCTGATCTGAATGGACCTGGTGAAGCTAATAGAGAAATGAGACATTATTATATTGTCTAATATAGTCCATGCTTCTGCATTCAAAATGCATGCCTTTAAATGCTTCCTAAAGAGAACTTCATTAAAATTTGGGACACTATGACAACACAGGTGCAGAATATCTCTGAGTAGTCTTTGAGTATCTCTAAAACATAATACACTGACATATGCCACATTCCCTGCCCACGATGTATTGCTTGTATAATTAATTTAAACTTTTAGATTAGGAAATCTGTGCCTGCATGTGGAAAAGGGTCAGGTTACTTTCATTTCAGCTCTTTAAAGATGTTGTTCCCTTGTTTGTAGTATGTTCTGCTCTCCAGAATCTTTCTACATCTTCGGGTTTTGTCAATTTTTCTAGGCATAGCTTTCCTAGTAGATAGTCTGCTTGGAGGCTACTGAGATTCTTAAATCTGTGAATTTACATCTTTCAACAAATTTAGGAAGTTTTCAGTCATTATTTCTTTAAATATTTTTCTACCTTATTTATACTTCTCTCCCTTTAAAACTAATTGCAGGTATGTTAGACATTTTGGAATTGTGTTATAATGATTGTCGCAATAGAGATGTACAAAGTTTTAAAGGACAATAAATGATAAAACCCACATTTCTCATTTTATAAGAACTGAAAATAAAAGAGCACCTGCCTGGTTACTTTGTAGAGCTATCAAAAATCTCTGTGGTAACTAAAAACAGTCTTGATCCAAAGACATAAGGAGTTATTATGAACATTCCTTTTCCTTACCCTTTTGTCCTCCAAATCCTGCAACAGCCTTGAATTAGTACGTGAGTATATGTGTGTGTGTGTGTGTGTGTGTGTGTGTGTGTGTGTGTGTGTGTGTGCCTGCACCACATTTGTTTGCTTTGTGGTATCTTTATAGGTTGTTCTGTAGTTTGTTTTTTTTCCTCCCCCACTTAGGTGGCAGTATCCCTGAAACGCTGAGATGTTAGACATGAGTAAAATTGAAGAAATACTTTCAAAATAACAAAAGAGAAGACTTATTAGAGATCCAGTGCTGCTCTTGTGAATATAAAGGGTATGCAGTTGGGAATTGACAAACGCAGAAGAGCATATGATATTAGTTGCTTTCTAGACTAACCAACAACAGATCACAATTGAACTGTTATCATGAGTCACTTCATGCATGTAGATAGCACTTGTATCGGCTGGGTCTGAATGACCCAGAGATGGCCCTAGACTACAGAATACTCAACTATCAGTTGACTTGATGTCACCACTCAGAGCTGCTTTACAGTTGATGGTAAGATTTTCTTCAGAGAAAGGTGAAAATGCTAGCACTTCAACATCACTCTTCCTGCATTGTCCTATCATTCTTGCTAGGATAGCAAAAGCCCTGCACTCTGGACATTGACTCTACGATGGCTGACTGGTTCAGAGCTTGATTTGGCCTTCTTGGTATTGAGCAGCTTTTAGTATATTAAAGGAATTTTGCTTATAATTTGACATATTTCTGAGACTATATTCATACTGTAAAAGTACTTTATGATAACTTCACATTAGGTCACTGTATTAGTTTTCTAGAAAGGCTGTAACAAAGCCACAAACTGAATGGCATAAACAACAGAAACTTATTGTCTCACCATTTGGAGGCCAGAAGTTTAAGACCAAAGGGTAGGTAGGGACATGCTACTCTGAAGGCTCTAGGGAAGCATTTGTTTCACGCCTCCCTCCTAGCTTCTGTTGGTTGAATCCCTCCAGCATTCCATGACATTCTTTGGCTTATGGAACCGTAACTCCAATCTTCATCTGTGTGTGTATCTGTGTCCAAATTTCCCTTTTTTGTAAAGACACCAGTCATATTGGGTTAGAGGCCAACTCTACTCCATGCGACCTCATCTTAACCTAACTAATTATATCTGTAACTACCCTATTTACAAATAAGGTCACATTCTGAAGTACTGGGGATTAAGACTTCAACATGGGAATTTTAGGGGACACAATACAACCCATAACAGTCATCAACAGGTTACTCTTCATTTGAAACCAGTTTATGATGGGAATTATCTATGTTCTCAAAGCTGAGAATTGTCAAAAACACAAAGTCTGCTGCAAGAACATTTTATTGTCAGTCTAAACAAGAGAAGAGTTAATAGGAAGTAGTTTAGCATGAGAAACAACTGCTGTCAGATCAAAAGTTGGAATCTTTAGATTTTTTTAATTGCACGCTTTCTATTGATGGGCTAAAAAGAAAATAATAAAGCCTCTCTTTGCCAAGGAGGCTCATTATGAAAGAACTTGGATTTTAGATTATTTTAATTCTTTTTAAGAATTTTTGTTTTTAGGTAAGAATGTTTGTACTTTAAAAAATTATACTTTTTATCCCTTCATTTTGAAGTAAAATTGTCATTCTTGTTCAACACAGACCTCTGTGCTGGAGAGATATGAAATATATTCTCTTCTTCTGGGTTCAAAGGGTATTCACAGCTTTTCAGTGTTGACATAATACTGTGAGTAGCAACAAAAAATGGCATAGATTTAATTTAAAAGGGAAGCATAAGAGTTTCATTTAAGAATACTCTTATTATGCACTGTTCAGACTTTGAAGAAAATGCAAAGAATGTTGCAAGAGAATGGAAATTCTATTCTTGAATAAAAATTATGCCAAAAATAACATGAATTTTGCCTTATATCTCTTGCTTTTCAATACATGTGTTATTCACTGGAAAGAAAAGACATGCCTTTTGTGTAAAATGTTTCCACCTCCTTGAATACCAGATTTTTAAAGTATGATTTTATAAAATTAAATTGGTATAATTCCATTTTTTCTTTCTTTTTTGTTCTTGTAATGTTGATCAGTGAAAAAAATTCAAGAACAACAAAACAGCAAAGGATATATTTTGGATAGCAGAAATGAAACCAAATTCCTTCTTACATAATTAATGTCACCAGGTTTATTGAGCCCCTACATGCACAAGTCATTGTGTTGAAGTCTACAACCATTGCCGTGAATTGGGGGTTACAATCTAGAAGGGTGTCCACAAAATTTATAAACAAGAAGTTATAATACAAAGCTGCATTTCAAATGTACAAGGAGAAGATTAAAAATTGCCATGAATTTAGAAATACCAAGAATTATTTCATCTGAAGAGATCAGAAAAATTCTCATGGCCATTGTCCGTGTTAGTATTTACAAATCAGGTACGATTTTAACAAATGATAGAGAGAAAACATTTTGAAGGACTGAACATCATTAACCAAAGTCTAGAAAATTAGAAGTGGTAAGAAAATAGCAAGGAACATTCACTAAAGGTCAGAAATTGCTGCGAAGACTCAAAGGGGTATGGGGGCAGAGAATAGAGGGCTATGAAGACCAGACCAGGGTGTTTAGACTCTATTTATTGGAAAACAATATGACCACAAATATTTTTTAGTGGTGAGGTGACGTATTTACAGCAGTTTTAAGGATGACTGCATTAACACTGCACCTGGCACACTTGATTGGAGGGATGGTGGACATAGAAAGACAATATTTGCTTCACTCACCAGCCCTGAGAGAAGAAATAAGAACCTTATTGGTCTATGAAAGTAAAAAAGGAAAAGTGGGATGATAGGTCCTCCTTTTGTATATATGTTCTTTAATTCGATAGCTCATTATTCATTTATTTATGCAAATACATTATACGGACGTTGCTAGATAGTGTATCATGTGTGTTAGTAGGACTAGCATTACTGAATTCTGGACCTCAAGGAATTTTTGAAGATTTATTCATTTAGATAATTTATCTAAATAGTTTATGTTCCTGGTTGTGGAGGACATGAGAATGTGCCTCACAAGCCTCTGACTACAGGGAGCACAATTGGTCAGGGGCCCCAGCTGCTGTGCTTCCAATATCCATGCTCACATTTGCAATAAGGCTCTGCTTCCTATGAACTGCTCCCAGCAGTGACTGTGTGTTACATGTATACTTAAGGCAGACCTGTTCCTAGTAGACATGGGAGTCCTCTGATGGTCAACTGTGGCTCAAGGACTCTCCAACAGTTTTGGTAAACCTTCCTTAGACCACATGGCAGCCCAGAGTGCTTCCACCCAACCTTCTCTTCCTCTCTCTTTCTCTCTAGGTTGGATGTGGCTCATGACCTGACAGGTCTCCCAGCTTTACGCAGTGCCCTTCCTATTTTATCACACAAAGACATTTTCCTCGATAAAATCATTGCATATTTAATGATATGTCTTAACATCTACTCCTCAGTGGACCACTATGAGTGGTACTGGGGGTGGTCTAGCAAAACATGAAGTAAACTGGGGTTTGGAACTAACTCTCACACCACCTGGTAAGCAAATAGGACACTGTCTTGGTTGCTAGGTGGGGCACACATGGTTTCTGGCACCAGTTGGTAGCTCAAGTGGCTAAGAAGATCTCTAGAGGTGTTTTGAAAATGTCCTGCTGTAGGGGAGTGCTGTGGCAGATACAGTGATGCAGACATTTGAAAAATATGAGGGAACAATGCTTACAAAGACAGTGCAACTGGCTGGTGGCTGCTAAGTTGTATTGATACCATGTGGAATGATGAGAGACTGAGAGTTGTTAATAAGTGCTTAGTGCCTACGAATGACAGCCAGAGAGTCTATGTGGTAGCATATAAAGAGGTCCTTATTGCCTGTAGTTGGGGGGGGGGGCACAGTTAAATGGAAGGCTGAAGGCTTAATTACGAGAACTGTATAGTACCAGAGTATTTTGAATCAGAAGGTAAGGTATATCTGTTATTTACAAGGTCAGGGCTCTGGCAGAAAATCTGGAACTCTGAAAACTGGGATGAGAACACCTGGATGGATGCCCCTGAGGATGTTGACTCTACAGCCCCGACTGCCTGGAACTTCACCTTCCCTAGTGAAGGTTAGCACTTCCATTGTGCTTGAAGATGCTACAAAAGTCTCCCCCTCAAGGCAACAGAAGCTTCCTTCACACCTCTTTTCCTGGCTGCCAGGTTGATAAGTAGGGTTAGCCCTTAGCATAACCCTGTTGGGCCATGTTGGACCTGATAAGGGAGCAAGGGGCATATATACCTGAAGAATAGCAAAAGCTCATTTGTGTGTACTGGAAGGAGCCGGAGGAGCACCCTTGAGATAGAATTTTGCAAGTACTTGGTTAAGGAGGCCAGAAGGTAAGTCTTGTGAGCAAGAATTCATTGGCTTGGGAGCACTTTCTTTGGACACAGGATTTAAAACGCAATCAAGGACCACAGGGGATAGGGCAATCTTACGGGAAATGCCTAAGGTGTCTTGACAGACAGAAGAGGAGGAAATAAAGAGGCTGAGGCAGGTGGACATGATGAGATGGATATATTAGGTAAGGCCTGAAGATCCACCAGAGAAATCCCAGAGGATACACCATTCACCAAGGCCATGGAGTGTGCCCAAAAGTTTGTTGGTGAACGGGGATGATGGCAAAAGAGGTGGTCACATACCTGGGCTGCAAGGAGATGATGGGGCACCAAGCAACAGAAGCCAGGTGGTGACCACTTAACTTCCAGATACCAGGAGGCCAGAATTACCATTAAAATTGTCAAAGTAAGAGGTGCAACCTATTAATGTGCCATGGGTGGCAGAGATGCTTAATAGAACCTGGTGTCTCTGGGGACAAAATAAACAGGCAGACAATAAGGGCACTGCTTAATCTTTACAATTGAAAATGTAAGAAAGGAGGAGCTGGAGACTGAAGGACGTCACCCCAGTAAAATGTCATGACCTGTTGTGCAACTGCCAGACCTGACGAATTTTTCATAACTGGAACCCAGTGAATGAAGAGATCCTTTGTAGGAAAGACCCTACAACATCATGAAAAACATATACTCTATAGATTCCTCAATCCTTCACCAAAGGGACCTACAGTGATTTAGTCAGATGCCTGTATGCTGGGGAAAAAAAGAATAACCAGACAGTTCTAAGACTTCTGGTCACAGTGTTTGAGTTGACCCAGATACAAAGTGTCATCAAACCCCTCTGTTAGTGTGAGGTTGTTTTGCATTCTTTCATGAGATGGCCTTTTGGGTTCTGGAAGCAACACATTCCACACCAAGTAATTGCTGCAGTCAATATTCCAGTTGACATGGAAGTATACCAGCTTTGAATGAAACCCAGAGAAGGAAAGATATCTGCAGCAGGCCCAAGCCACAGTGCAATCAGCTCTGCCATGTGGGCTATATGATCCGACACCCACTGGAGTGTTGGAGCTGTCACTGGTGATAAAAATGCAGCAAGCTCCAATGGGAGAGTCCCAGTGAAGGCCCCTGGGATTCTGTGATGAGGCCATGCCATCAGCAGCAGAGAATATGTCCTTTGACAAACAGTTCTTAGTGTGTTATCTTGGATTATCTGGACGGACCCTTGTATTAGTTTGCTAGGACTGCTGGAACAAAGTGGCTTAAACAACAGAAATTTATTGTCTTGCAGTTCTGGAGGTTAGAAGTCTGCGATCAAAATGCTGGCAAAGTTAGTTCCTTCTGAGGGCTGTGGGGGAAGGATCTGTTCCATGACTTTCTCTTTGGCTTGTAGATGGCCATCTTCTCTCTTTGTCTTCACATTGTCTTCCCTCTATGTGTGTCTGTGTCCAAATTTACCCCTTTAATCAGAAAAATCAGTTCTATTGGATTAGGGGACACCCTAATTATCTCATTTTAACTCAGTAATCTCTGCAAAGACTCTATCTTCAAATACACAATCTGAGGTCCTGGAGGTTAGGAGTCCACAGGTGAATGCTGAGGGGCACAGTTCAACCCATAACAGCCCTAATTGCCATCACGTGAATCCTTATAAGAGGAAGGTAGAGGCAATGTGTCCACCAAGACAGAGACTGGAGTGATGCAGCCACAAATCAAGAAATGTCAACCACTGGAAGAGGCAAGGAATATATTCTCCCCTAGAGCTTCCAGAGGGAGCATGCTAGGTGACACCTTGATTTTGTCCCAGTCAGTACTGATTTTGGACTTCTGGTCCAAAAATTTCTATTTGAAGCCACAAAGATTGTGGTAATTTGTTGCAGCAGCCTTTGGAAACTAACACAGGTCCCAACTGCTGCGCTCTGAAATGCAGTGACAGTTTTGCTCCCATCAATAATTGGGTGTGGCATGAATACCCTTATTTGAGAGACTGGGGCTCGGCTGATGGCACACGTGGGCTCAAGCTCTCTCCGTCAGCTTTACCGAATTTTTCTTAGACCCTACAGAATTTTAGGTTCATTTCATGTAATTTTATCTCCCTCTCTTCACATGGGGTCAGAATTGCTCTGCAGTCTGTTGGCTTTCCCAGCCTTAAGTAGCTGCTTTTCTGTTTTCTCTCACAAAGCCGTTTTCTCCAATAAAACTGTAAGAGTTTAATCTCTTCCTGCCACCTGCCTTTTAAAGGACCAGGACTAACCTATTGGAATTCTAAGATTTTAAGTTAAAAACTGAAGAATAAATCTAAATGTTTCAGCCCGAATTTTTCTCCTAAGCCCCAGACTTACCTATACTACTGTCTGAGCCATGTAGAGTTCTCACAGAGACTTCATATGCTACATTATATCCAAAAATGGACTCAACAAGTCATTTGAGGGGGTGCCTTACGAGTGCATGTGTAAACACACACGCGTGCACACACAGAAACACACACACACACACACCCCTTCCGTCTCTAATCTCTGGCACCATCACATGCTCATTGCCCAAACAAAAATTTGCCCATCCATACTCTTCCTTTTCTTCACACACCATGTTAATAAAAATCCAAGTCCTATCAATTCTGCCTTAAAATTTTGCTCAAACTTGTCCATGTCTCTCCTTCCCTGATGCCAGTATGCATTCTGGACCATCATTATTTCGTATTTAGATTACAGCTTCAGCTCCCTAGTAAATTTCTCTACCTCTAGCCTTGTTTGCCTCCAATTCATTCAAAGCCCTGAATTTAGCACGATGAATCTAAAATCCAGATCTGCTTATGTTACTAGTATCCCTGTTACAAATCCTTTCCATCATTGATTACTCCTGTCAGGACAAGTGTAAATTCCCAATGTGCTTCCACAGGCATCACGACCTGGCTCTTGCCGATGTTCCATCCCCAGCTTTCCCCCGTTCCCCCCTTGTGCTTTAACAGCCAGCATCACAAAGCAGATGCCTTCATCTGACCACGAACTCTGCCTCGCCTTTCTGGCTGTTTGCATGTAGTTCTCTCTGCCTGGAACACTTTGGTTTTATCTTAAATGCTTTGTTCCCTGAGAAGCCTTCCATCATAAACCTCTAAAGCAGTGGCTTTCAAGTAGGAGCAATTTTGCCCCCCAGGGGACATTTGGTAATGTCTGGAGATGTTTTTGTTGTCACAACTGGGAAATGCTACTGGTATCTAACGGGTACAGGCCGGGGCTGCTGCCGAACATCCAACAGTGCACAGGTGGTTCCGGCCCCAAGAATGATCTGACCCAGAATGTCAACAGTGCTGAGGCTGAGAAACCCTCCGATAGGCTAACCTAGTTACCTCCACTAAGGTTCACAGCTCCCTGGACTCCCCTGAGTGGAGAGCATTTCCCACGATGCATTATCTTTGCTTCTCACTGTCTGTATTCCACACTGAGCTTCCTGAGGGCAAAGGCCTTGGCGACCTGATTCCTGCCTGCGGTCCCGCTGTCCATCACAGCGCCTCAGCACGTATCTGTTGAATAAACGAATAAATATCTCTCAAGTGCTTTCACCACCTTGGTGAAAAGACACATGCATTTCATACTTTTAGTCCTCTTAACGTGGTGTACTGAAATAATTTGGCTTTTAAAAAGGTTTTGTTTCCCACTTAGCTCCACCCACAATTCAGTAGCGGTTACGGGCTGGGCTTACGATTTGGTGATAATCTCAGGGTTTTAACACAGCCCATACTTCCCTGATATTTGAGGTAACAGGCCTACCAAGACGTTCTCAGGGGTGATCGTAGACCTATAGATAATTCTCTCCATGGGGAATGACTGCATTGCTCTGCTTTTCCATTTTTAATAGTATTTAAGGTTTTTTTTTCTCATTGTGATCACTCACTGCGATCCTAACAGGCATATCAGTGTGGAGACATTGGGCTTCCATATGTCACTTGGTTCAGTATGACTGAGTTGTGACTTTTTGTATCTGCAGACTACCTGAAATAACATAAAGAAGGATCAATATTGCTTGACTTACAGGGAATGAGAAAATTTCCTCACGACTGAGAGAAAATTGCGTAGGCAAGAATTTTTGATGAGTCTGGGAGTGCTATCTGGAAAGCCTAGCATTCCTGATAAAATGCTTGAGCACTGTTTGACATTAATGAAATTAAGAGCCCTTTCTGGGACGTTAGATTCACACACTCAGCTGACTTTGAAAGATACATCAATCTCTAGCCAGCTTTGTGACTACACTAATAAGAAATCTTTTTGTGTATCAAGTCTAAAAATGATTATCTAGCCAATATTTTTTTCCTATAATGTGTCTCTACCAAGAGGAAATCTTTAAATTGGCTTTCTCAGGAGCATTTCCTTTAATTGCAGACTTGAAATAAAGCTTTGACACATGCTCACAGACAATTCTTTTGAGAAGTCCAGGAGGCATTCTGGGCCTCTGGATGTCAGCCAGCTTCACGGGGGCAGGATGTATAGACAACCCTAACTCAAAGGAGTGAATTTCTCAGTATTTCACTAGGCCCGCTTTTCATACTATAGCATCCTCTCCCAATTTATCTTCATCTCATCAATAAAACAACATAACAATCTGTGTCCCTTAATACTCAGTCAGGGGCATTTTTAATATTGGCAGAATACACTGTTAGCACTTTAGCAGTGCATATCAGGTTTAAAAGCTCCAGATTATCTGTGCTTGCTGACATTTTGTTGCCTGAGTATGTCAGTTGAAACTTAAATGTGACTCCCTCACATCTAGCAAAAGTACATCAAAATCCTCTGTTATACAATTTCTGCATAGTAAATACAAGAGCACAGGCTCTCTGTCTCTCCATACCCTGATGGCTAAAAGGCTGTAACAAAATCTTTGGGGTCATCAAATAAGATTATCTCCAGCTAGCTCTGCTTTTGCAATTAAAGAAGCTATTACTGGTTTATACCAAATTTTTGAAAGAAAAGTAAAAGTCTGAGAAAGAAACAATACAGGAGAGTGGCATTCAGTCAAGGAAGGTTCGGCTCTGTAGCTACTTAATTATGTAGTACTTAATTATGTTTAAATAGCTTTATTTTAAAATTAACATAACAAAATGGAGTAGATTATGCAGCTCTAAATAGGGTCCCCAAATTTTTAGAGAAGAATAACGAGATACATCATATATATGGTACCTATATAGTCATGGTATCATCTGGATCTGCTCACTGATGGCATGCTTATGACCTTTGTAATCATTATCTGTTTACTAAAATCTATTCTTTCTTCTCCCTGAGCCTACAGCTAGACTACATTTCCCCTCTTCTTTTGCAATTAGGTTTGACCAACGTCATACGAGCAAAAGAATGTGTATCATTTCCAGGCCGCGCCCAAGAGAACCTCCAGTGGGTGACTTCCATTCTCTTTTCCCTACATTGACTGGCTGCAGTTGACCACAAAGACTTAGGGCTTGTGAGGCCACCAAACAGAGGGGATTTGTGACCTGAGTCATTGAGTGGAGCAGGGCTTTGTCTCCTTCCACCAACTGGAGCCGTGAACCATCTCATCTGCCCAAGATTGTGAGCAAGAACCAAACTTTTCATGTGTAGGCCACTGAAATTTTTCTAAATGTTACCACAGGCATGTCTACCCTAACTCACCCAGGGGTTTCAGGGCTTAATTTCTGCAGTCTTGATTTTTTCCTCTCTTGACATTTGTTTTCCTCTTTATATCTCACTACGGCTTCTTCTCTCCACTAATTCCTTCACTCTTTCTCTGTCATATTTTGGTACTTTTGTCTCAGTTCTCTCCTTTCTTGACAAGCAAATCTCCCAGTCTCCACCATGTTGTTGAGATGATCGACAAGGTAACAAAGCAAGAAAGGTGGAAATGTTATAAAATAAATATTTTACCCTTGAAATCATGTTGGAATACATTTGAAAATTTCAGATTTCAATATATCTTTACCATTTCATGTTTCTTCTTTTATATTTTAGTAGACTAAAGAGATCCCATGAAGGAAGGGGTGTAGTTTTGAGTTTAGATGAATGTTTATTTGACTTTACGTCTCTGAGAAAGTTTCCCTCTTGGCGAGAAATCAAAACATACTAGATTTAGAGAAGAGATATTTCCCACAATGAGGCGATGGATCTAAAAGTAAAAACCCTTCTTTAATAACCTTCTGGTGTTAATATTATTAACTCCATTTTATGAACTTCAAGCAGTTTTACTACATGAAATACGCCACCAAATATGCAAGAAATTTTAGGAAACCATATTTTAGATCAGCAAAACTTATTACCAAATAGCATAATATAAAATTAAATTTGACAGGCATAACATATATTTTTATCATTGTAATATTTGGTATTGATTATATATTGTTAATTTTATATTTAATTTATTTCTATATTCTGTTTTTGTGAAAGTGTTTATAGAAAATCCAGTTTCATGCAGATAGGTGGTGTGCAGTACAATGTTACAGAGAGCTTATTCTGCCATGTGTGGGAAATTATGCTCTACTTTTGCTCAGAATTTGATCAACTCATCACTTGAAAAACCTAGATTTAAGTCTCCTCTACTCACACATATTCCATTACTTAATACTCTGTTTCCTAACAGCTTACCAGCACAGAGTCTACGCTGTTAAATGGATTGAGAATCCAGGCACAACATTTAGTTCAGAAGGCAAATATTAATTTAAAATGGATTGAAGTCTAGACATGGGAAGCATTATGTAGTTCTTTATTGAACCATCAATCTTGAGATTATGCTCTGAGAAGTTATCCAAGGTGACAAAGTGACTACTCTCTACATTTGAGTGTGTGTGGATGTGTGTCAGGCAATGTTTGTAATTGTACTGTTGCTGGGGAAGCCCGAGTTCTCTTTGCTGCTCTTTTCTCTCCATGGATCCTCTTCCCTTTGCCTTTTTCTGAGATAATTCTCTTGTCTTTCAGGTAGCAACTCATTTTTACTTCCTCAGGGACAACTTCCTATTTTACCCTGTCAGGACAAATTCCCTCTTACATGGTCTCCTTTGTAGCATGTTGTCATGATTGTAATTTTACATTTTGTTTATTTAGTTATATGACTAGTGTCAGTCTCATCTACTAGACCCTTTCTACTGACTGTATGGCTCATGCACATAGTAGTATCATTGGCGTCACCTGGGATCTTGTTAGAAAAGCAGAATATTGGGTTTGATCTCAGACCTACCAAATGAATCTACATTTTAACAATACCCCAGTGATTCATACAAACATTAAAATTTGAGAAGCACTGCTCTAGACTATAAACTTCATGAGGCCATGGTCTGTCAAATCCCCAGTGCTGAACTCTCTTCTAGAAATACATTTATTGACTAAGTTCCTTTATTGAATTAATATACATGTAATGTACCAGAAGAATGTGGGCTCATTGAAAAATAAAAAATAATCCAGCTAAACATGATTCTTTTAAACTTTTCCGGTTTGTTCATTTGAGAAATATTTAATTAATGCAAACCACACGCCAGGAGTAGTAGTATTAATTATAATTTCTTGCAGTATATTCATTCACTAAATTATTATCTAGCACTCGCCAACAGGTAAGTATTAACATATGCCAAAGGTTTAAGAAAAGTGTGTCAGAGAACTATTTAAATTTGGCCAATTGACTTAATTTTGTACTAACCTGAAAAGACTGTCATAACGTATTTTTAATAATGAAACACCTGAACCGATTTTATAGAACAATGGCTTTAACTGAGAGCATGGTTTACGGACCAGCCTTCTAAACTGAGAGTTCATGACGGTAGTAGCCACAATGAGTACATTTGTCCTCTTGCCCTTAGTCTGATGCACGGTGCCAGTAGCTACTCTTGTGGAATGGGGTAAGGCATGAGTTACAGAAAAGGAGGGTAAGGTGAACTAATTGGAAAACAATCCTTTACATTGACATTAAAATAGAAATTCAACTTAGCTTATAAATCATTTAAAAAATACTTATTAAACTGTCTGTCATCCATCTACTCTAGGGAACAATGCCAGATCTGTAACTTCTTTAAAATAACTAGGTCTTTTAAATTCCGAATTTTGAGGAGGTCTCAAAGGTCACAGCTTAGGAAAAAGACTGAGCCAAAATGTGTGTGATGGGGATAAATACACATCTCTTGGTTTCATTGCAGCTATACAATGTAATGACATCAGTATGTAGAATATACTACAAACTACAGGTTTGAGGGAACTAGTAATCTTTAGCTCTAATTAAGCTGGAGTACAGCCAACTTTTCTAAACTTATGCTATGAACTTATGTAAGTTAGATTTTTACCATAGAAACGTTGTACAACTTCAAAACTGTATGTACAACTATTTATCATCGCTAGAAATGCAAGTTTTTCTCAAAGGATCTAATTAAAGTTCTGGGCATCTATCCTTTTGATATGATGCAGACTCTGAGATCACAGGGGGTATGGATATGGCTGATAAAGTTTCCAAAAATATTCAACGGTTTGATAGCATTTTGAATAGTCAATATTTTAATTAGCTGAAAAGAAAAATTAATAAAATTACTTGAAAGAAAATTTCTATTGATTATTACATTCTCATGTGCCCAGGTTTTTAATTTCTTGTTAAATTTTAATAATAAAGTCTTGATAATATTTTTCCTGTGGAGGTGAATAAATGCAGAAAAAATATTCTTATATGCATAGTGAAACATTGACTATTTTAACAGGATTAACTTTTCTGGAGAAAATGCTATCAAACTCAAATGTAATTTGAACTGAAGTAAATTTTTAAGTACTAAATGCATGCCAATATTTTTATTATATGTTTTAAAAAGAAGGAAGGCCTTTAGAGATTGATTGGATAACATTTTCATATCTTTCACTCCAATTGGAGCATTCTTCACTGCCTTTATCCCTTCATTTGCCCTACAATCCCAATTAAATCTCTAGTTTTTATTGCTTTGCTCAAGCTAATTCCCCAAACTAAAATTCTGTCTCCAACTGTCTCTGTCAACTTAAACCGCATGCTTCACAATTCATCTCACACTCACAGTGGGTTTCTGTCTTCTGAATTGCTTTAACAATACAATCCATAAAATTCACCTATTATATAATAGCAATTCAACCAATAAATATTTATTAAGTGCCTACTATGTATATGCTATCATTATACTCTCTGTGGATTCGTTTTTTGTGATAGAAAAAGAAAATAATAGAACATATCTTTGTATATAAGAACACAGTTTCCTGTTAGGGCCAGATTTTCATTGGTGTAACTCTCACTTTATTCAATATTGGGATTAGCTGAATTATTTCACACATATAGAGAAAAAAAAAAGAAAATGCTGTTTTTGTGTTGTTCTGCTGCATGAAATATCCTGAAAACCCTGACAAAGAAGAACTATTAGCCCCTAATTTTCCTCAGTGTTGCAACTGAGACTCACATGACTTTGTCAGAGGTGAGATTTGAATCGAGGTCTCTCCGAGTCCATGAGCTTCTTTGTATAATGCTGCCATCCAGTCATTTTTAATTTGATTTAATTTAACTTAACTATACATGACTTGCTTCAGTATTCTTATTCTTCAAAATATGTAAATTTTTTTCCAAAGTCTAAAGTGGCATACAATATAATACATTTATATATTTATATAATATTTTTCTGTTATTGTTCTTCAAACACAATACTGAGAAATAGTGTTTCCTTATAACTCATCATTGTTTTCTCCCATGCAAGCCTGGTCCTTCTTGAGTCTTTTCAAATGAATCCATCTTAACCTAGACAGTGGAGAGTAGTCTTCAATCCCTCCCTTTTTCTCAACTCGCCAGTCCAGACAATCTCCAAATTTTCTCTTCTTGGAATACTCTTACTTCACTAAATGTAATTCATCATGGCGGTATTAACTTATCTCCATTGCCCCACAGTACCTGATCCTTCCTCTTTTGTCATTCTAGTTCATTCATCATCATCCTCCTGCTAAGGGCAGAGTCATTGGGATCTTGTTCAATAGTGTGTGCTCAGCACCTAATCCAATGTATGACATCCAGTAAGCATTCAATGACTATTTGTTAAATAAAGGATTACATTGTTGCTGAACAAGCTGACTTTATAGCCATATTCTATAATTCATGTTTCTTTGTTCCCATCTACTATTCAGAATAGTTCATAGATAAAATCAACTATATAGGACTTAAAGGCATGTGATACCTAAAACAGATTAATAATTTTCTTACCTATACTTTAACTATAATTTTCAAACTTTTCTCTTACAAACAGTACTTCAGTTTTCCTGTTTACCAAATTTAAAATAGTAGAGGCATCTTAAATTTGCTCTTTGTCACTGTTTAACATTTCTGGATTCCATTTGTTTCGTTAGAGTAAAGCCTCATGAATTTAATCCTTTGCATTTTTCTTACAGCTACACTCTTTCAAGTCATACCATCCACTCATGAATTGTTTTTTTTTTTTTATCTTCTAAGTTTTTCTTTCCATGGCTGTCAGATTATTCTTCATTAACCAGAGTTTTTGTTGTATGACTCCACTAAAGCCCCTGAATGGATTTATATAGCTTAACCATTCCTGTCTAAAATTTCTAGCTAATGATCAGCACCCTTTGTTATTTTATCACTCTCTCTCTAACTAATATTCAAATGAACTTTTACACCTCAATCCTTAGTGACTCCTATACACTAGTCCTAATATACTATTCCTCTCTTTATTTAGGGTCTTCTTTTTTCTGACATCCCCATTCTTTTCTGTGAGTATAAACTCTAGCAGAAATTGGAACTTCTCAGCGAAACTTTTTTGATTATGCTCACTTGTGAATTTTCTTTCCCTCCTCTGAATTCTGGAAATTTACTCATTGGTATATATACTGCTTTGTACTGTTAGGATCTTGGCTCTGCCACTTATCTGATGTGTGACCTTGAGAAAGTTATTTAACTTCCTTTGTGTCTCAGTTTAGCATGTGTAGTGGGCAACATAATGGAATCTATCTCAAGCAACTATAAAGATTAAATAAGTTAATATATGTAAAGTCCTTAGAACAGTTCCTATCATATATTATGTGTTCAATATCAGTTATCTTTTATTATCATAATTGTTCTGCAAGTCATCCTACGTGCTTCAGCCCTACAGCGTTACCACATTGGTGTTCCATAGACTCATAAGCTCAAGTTGAGCTTGAGGTCATCTAAATTAGAGTAGAAGGCAGAGTCAGGGAGGAAAGTATCAATATTTCAAGACAAATACAAGGGATTAGACAAAAGATTCAATCAGAATTTTTGCCTACAAGATTCAAGGGAAAGGTCTAGGAAGAAACCAGGTGAAAAATAAGAAAGTCATTCAGATCGATCATGAGACCTAAAGGTGCCCCCCCCAACATGAGCTGTTCCTCCAAGAGTTCTTCATTCTCTGGTTTTCCCATATACACTCAAGGTGAGGCTGTTGGCTCTGCCTCCGGGACAGAAGATTCCTTAAGGTAGTACCCTGAAATAAAGATAAAAATCTCCCTTCTCAGTCCATAGTCCATCCATCCATCCATACATAGTCCAAAGCAGGCCACAGTTTCTGAGCATATTCGAATCTCTGGAGGAGTTTCTAATCTGTAAGAATCTTAAGGGGTTCAGAATTCAAGAAAAGCAGTCCCTTTTTGCCAACTTTATCACACCGTAGATTTCTCCTGTGAAACAGAGCAGAACAGCGTTCAGTTCTGAGCACTGTGCCAACTACTCCACCCACGTTCAGCATTTTGTGGAAGCCAGACGACTGGGTGTGACCTGGGGTTGGGCGCATTTTCCAGGCCTCTCACCTGAGTGAGCTCAGAGGAGAGACGCACATCAGCTTCTCACCGCCAGTGAGCTATATGTTATTCTGAAAGAAGGACACGCATTGCCGACTGGACTACAAAGGCGAAACCATTTTAGTTTTGGCAACAGTCTGATCATCTATCTGTGTCAAGAAAGAAATGACTTTACCTCAGAGCTCTGGAGAGAACCTTGAGGCGAATTTC
This sequence comes from Tapirus indicus, assembly GCA_031878705.1. Taxonomy (NCBI): domain Eukaryota; kingdom Metazoa; phylum Chordata; class Mammalia; order Perissodactyla; family Tapiridae; genus Tapirus; species Tapirus indicus. The sequence continues at coordinate 9,981,160 of CM062917.1, forward strand.
TTAGCTCTTGTTTCTGTAACTGTTTTCCACTGAATAAAATCCAACTCACTTCGGTTGTCTTCTTTCATCTCAAACTTGCTCAGTAATTCCTCCGTATAATTTATTGATTTCTGCTCTCCTCCTTGCTAATCTTATCTTCCCTTTGCAGTCCTAGTTTCAATAAGCCATAGTGAATCAAATTTTATTATTATTTATGTGAACTTGGGTAAGTTTGCTGAGCCTCTGTGTGTCTAAGTCCTATTTAAAAGGGACATCATGCAACTACTTGGCAGGACTATTGAGACTACTAGCAAAATACTGACTACGTGACAAATTTTAGCATATTGAAATCTAACAGTCTTACTACACCAACTTTAATGATCATGGAGAACACTCATGTAACAAGCCAGGTTTACAGTTGTCTTCCTCAACTCCAGGAAAAGATAACTTGTAATCACCAACTACATCCTGGACCCTGTCAGTTTATAGTGAATCACTTCTAAAATATGTAATTGCCAATGCAAATGATATATTTAGTTTTTGAGAAAAGCTGCATTACTTTTCAAGAATAGCATGATAAAATTCTATTAGATCTCCTCACTCATTTTCTTTTTTTTCTGAAATAACTTTCTGTTCTCTCTCTCTCTCTAGATATAGATATATAGATAACCATCAATATGTATGTAGATAACTATACAATATGTTCACAAATCTACCGTTAGCAAGCAGAAGAGAATCTAGCTCTTTGATGGCCCTAGACTCATAGGGTCTTTACCAGATGAAAATGAAACTCAACCTTTCTTCAACCATTTAAAGGAAATAGTTAAGAGATTAATCTAATCCAATTATTTTCTTTGACCAGAATTGACAGAGTGAAAAAAAAAATACCCCTAAAGAAATAATGCCCTAGTTATGAGAAGCAAAATGATATTACTTTCATCTTTAATATGCTTTTACTCCTTTTCATCACATATAATGCATATTAGGAAGTGCCACATGGCTTTTGTGCAGCATTGATGGATTGGCCGATTGAAAAATAGAATCACAAAGATTTTTAAGGTCTTGCCCAAGGTCTTGGAACTGCTGTTAAACTCCATCTCCATTTTATTTTCCTTTTAACAGCTTCCCTCTTTCTGATGGCTAATTCATATATTGACTTCTTGGGCCATATGTGGCAAATATCCAATTTGAGAAGTAAAATAATTACGTAATTTAAATAGACTGGGGAGACTGCCCTTAAGCAGATTCTGAAGCTACAGAACTTTTATACCATTACTCCTCCATCCCATTTTTCAGTTTTTTTCTCATTCATTCCTTCAATTGGTGCCTATTTTGTTCAGTACAAGTTACTTGTTGCCGTGAGGAAAGGAGAAATTGCAATACGGCTAGGAACATTGTTGAGCTTTGTTGTTATAGCCTTTTTTTAGCCCACTAGAAAAAAAGCATGGGAAGACCAAAATTAATATTAGGTAGTTATTCTTTCTTTGTCTTGTCTTCCCCTCTCATTTTCTCCCACACGCTCTCGTAGTTATGTATTCATCTATCAAAAACTATTGTGCACTTACTAGGCAGCAGGCATTCCCTTAGGCACCGGAGGTAGAGTTCCTCCTGTGGTTCCTGCTGATGTGAAGTACACAGGTTACCGAGTTACCCCATCCTCCCACTACCACCACCACCACCCTAGTACGTGCTCACGCACACACTCACACTCACACACCCGGTATCACGGTGACACCTAAGTTCCCTTCAGTAGGTGATGTCCTATCAATTTTTCACAAACCTTGGCCTGCTAACTTGCTGCATCAGCATTACCCAACCTTCTTAATAAAAAGTACATTCTGAAGCCCAACCCAGATTTAGTAAATGAAAGTCTCCGGAAGTGAAGCCTGAAAACTTATTTTTAACAAGCTTCGAAGAAATTATGGTGCAGAGCCAGACATGGTAAACCACTCTTACACTGTGAAACTCACTGTTCTTACTACTAATGTCAAAACTCACTTGCCCTGTTCCTAATGGAATAAATCTGTCAAAAGAGATTGTTAACAACTGCTAATGGTTTAGTGTTGCTATAAGGAGAATTGGCATTTGAAAAAGAGACACTTGAGGACAAATGTCTTATGCTAAAGGAACAATTACGCAATATGGATGTTTCAGGAAATATAGTATGCTAATAGAGAACAATAGTTTCTGGAAGCCAGCATTGCTGGTATGTCTCAAAATCTACCATGGGATGGGGACAGTTTCCTACTTACAAGGTAGAATTCTATGTTAAAGGAGAAAAGTAAAACTTGTATATATATATATACTAATCAATCATTTTTATTACTGAAGTTGTGGTGTATAATGGAAGGGGAAAAATATTTGAACGGGCTCATTAAAATGAAGTGGTTGAGTCACTGTTTGCAGAAATACATTAAAATGAGGTTGATGACTCAAGTGCTGTCTCACTTTTCTGGTGAGGCAGCTACTCACCATTAATGACCAACAGTGAGGAATGATCCATCTGCCCTGTTCTGGCACAGGGGAATAACCACCTGCTCAATTCATAACTACAGCTTCCATGAATCAACATGAAAATGAAACCTCCAGATTTTTTTGAAAAATTGTTGGGATTGCTGAACCAGAATGGAAATAATGTGTAGCTTTTATGTAAAAACATCAAGAAATTCAAAAGCCTTTGTTTGTTCTCCCCAGTTAGTGTTAGGAATTACTTGGAGGAAACAGCGCTGTCATTGTGAGATGAAAATCTTTGACACAATGCAAATTGTTAACTCAAGTGTTCCATATTAATAAACTGGTTTCGGATTCATTGCAAGCTAAATGTCCCCAGATTTATGCTGATGAACGCCTGTGGGAAAAGCAATGCAGTTTGTGAGTGTGAATTGGATATAACCTTTTTAGTCTTAGAGAAGTAATAGAATTCAATAAATACAAATGAGAAAATTGATCCAAAATTTTAAGATCATAATTTTCAGTGGATATTAAAGTTTATGTCATACAAAACAATTGACTCTCACTGTTTTGTTTCCTCTTGTTCACTCCAAATAAGGTTCTTATCTTTCCTCAGAGTAAATATCTGATTCTTTTCCTTTACAGATTTGTTTCCATAACTTTGCTCACAATATTCTCCCAGCTAGACTTACTTCACACCATTATCCATTTTAGCAAAGTTGCAGACACCCTTCAAGACTTTGGCTAGCCTGCTAGCTCTTCTCTGATTAGGTCTCAAAGCAGCCTAACTCAAGGTATTTCTAGCTCTTCTAAATAATAATATTTAGAGATTCAATTTTTCTGAATCAACTTAAATTTTTGATTTAAAAATGATAGAAACTTGGAAAATGACTAAAATATTTTATATGCTTTTTAGTTTTCTATATAATGGAAAAACTGACTTGATCTTTTTTTAAGGAGCTAAAATTTAGTAAAATTCATATGCATTTTACAAACCTTAGTATACTCAAAATATTGCATTGTAATACTAAAAATAGCTCTGGACTGGAAGTCTGTCAAGTACTGTAGAGATTTACATTACTTGTAAGCTAACAAGTCAGTCTGCCACAATTTCATGGATCCTGGAAAAAGACATGAGACTGCTGGGTCACAGAGATAAAGGAATTTATTACTCACAGCACAACAAGAAGCATGAGCATCTGCATATTTGCAACAGTTTCCCTTATCCTCAAGTCCCATGGAGATATTTCAGATGTGCCCAGATGGATGCTCACACACATTCTACAGGAGAGGAATCTGAGCTTAGGGAACCCAAGTTTTTTATAATGGATAGTAAGCATGCTTGACCTTTGCCCCAGAAAGAGAGATTATGTTTATTATACTGGACAGTACATGTGACTGTTTTTTGTTCCAGAACAAAGGTCAATTAGTACCTCTGCATCCAAGATGTTCAGAAGTGTGAGAGTTCCATGGAGAATTGTCTCTATATTAACTTCTGAAGAATTTTCCCTTAAGTACCCTACTGTGTCAACCACTCTGATAAGAATGACCAATGGAACTTGAAACCACATCTGTTCAATTCATCTCAAACAACATTTATTTAAGACTACTATCAACACAACCTCAAATATCAGGATGAAGCCAACTTGCAGGATTGACCTCAACTGTCCCTGTGTCCTCCCATAGTCCCGGACTCAACTGAATAAATCTCATTGGGGTCTACCTGAGAAATACAGGGAGTTTTCTCCTTATATTTTTGTAACTGACATTCCCACCTGGTCTGAGACATTAATCCAGGTACAATAGGAAATATTGGAGTATTGCACAGACTCCACCTTGGTCAGCTAGGAGGAAGTATAGGGCAATACTATTACCCATAACCATCCTGACCAGTGAATTGAGGATGGCCTTGATTACATTCCAAGGTCAAGGTGGTATAATTCATCATGTCAGATAAAGTCAGGGACAAAGGTAGTAACACCATTTCTAACTGGAGGACTCCCACTGTACGGATAAGTGCCCACAGGGTAAACATAACTCATAGTAATGTATGAGTAAGTGATATCTTTGGGAATCTTCTCTCAGTAAACAAGGTCAGCCTCATTTTTGAGAGACGCCCACAATCATTTGAGCCCTACATGATCTATTGGTACTTCTATGACCACTGCTCTAGTGCAAGCCACCATGTTTGGGGGAAGAAGGGAAGATAATGACTGGCTTCCATACAAAATATAGCCTTAGTGGTGCACATAGTATCCTTGGAAATGAAGTGTTGTTTACAATTGTTGGTGCCCCCCAGGGAAACCCACATCAGTTAGGAGGGGTCAGGGTGACAGCCTCCAATATGGCATTCTGGTCAGCTGGAAGGCTTTAGAGTCTCTGTTCAGTTTGAATAATTGAGTCTAGTCTTTGTTTTTGGAGGGATGCCCAAGGGTAATAAGTCCAACCTATGCTGATTGTTTATTTCATCTGCCTGGTGGCATTCATCTGCCTCACTGAATGATTGGTAAATGGCTTGGGGAATGGGGTGGGAGGGGACATCCGGAAGATGCCATAATGAGTCATCTTTGTCTTGTCCCTGTTATAAAAGGGGAAGGTTATCTATATTTTATGTTTATCTATCTATCTATCTATCTATCTATCATCTATCATCTATCTGTATCTATCATCATCATCTATCTCTATTTAAAGACACACTTTATCAGACTTAAGATATCTCTAAAGGGAATAGGAGGATAGGAGGTTGGGGGCGCCTTCTTCACTTCAAACCTAGCGAGAGGTGTTTAGTGTGAACAATGAGAGCGTAATATGTGCCCCCTGGTGGCTGCACTGGTATTGATCTGCAGTCTAGGGTTTGTTTGTCTGTTTTACATGGACCCAATGCAGACCACATACAAAAGAGTACTTATGTGAAATATATTGGATTCTGTTCGGTAAAGTCACAGAGAGAGGTGAGACTGACTTAACTAAGAGAAAGTGAAGTGTCATCAAATTTCAAAGGGCTGATGAAGTATTAACTGACCAACTAGAATAGGAATGCAATTTACTGCATTAAGGACACTGCAGGTTACAGAGCTCTGGTGATGGGGGAAGGTCTTCTAATAACCCAAGATAGAGTTGCTTGGGACTGACCATATTTGATTACTGAATTGAGATTGTGTTTGTTATTTTGAGTGACTGTAAGATTTTTGATTTTATAAGACTGACCAGAGAATTATATGGCCTGAGTATGTTTTCATACAGGGACAAAGGAAAAACAAGCCCCAATGTGCAAATTTAAAGGGGCAAAATAAAGTTATTTTCTGATCAAATCCACAGAGTCATGTTTTTACCACATTCTGGTTTCATAATATACTGTGCAATTACTTAGGAAAAAATAGAAATAAATACATGTTACATATTATATGTAATATTATATGCTATGTATGTGTTATATATTGGTGTTGAGCTAACTTCCAATTTCTACCCAACAGGAATTGATGAAAAACCCCTAGACAGATATGGTGACAAAAATTTTCTATATTCTTATTCAGTCTATCTGCTATTTTCTTACTTAACCTACCTTTTTTTTTTACTTCACACAGTCAGATTTATTGGAGCTTTTCATAGTAATTGTAGAGAAATTGGTCTTATATTAGTTTTTAATGTCAGTAATTTTTAAACACTCGTAAATAAATAACCAAGTATATTGTCTCATTTAAAAATGTTTTTTTGTTTTCTTTTCTTTGGCACACACTGAAAAATTCCTATTGAGAGCTACTTATTACCCTTAAATGAATTTCATCTCCTTTTGCGGGGCCAATGACAGACTGTTTTCTCTGTTCTCAATAATTTGAGTTGTCTGTGCCCTCAAGTCAGTGGCTCCTATAAAATGCGACGTTCTGCATCATGAGGTAGGTTTATAGCCCCGCTTCTTCTGCAGAAAGAGTCAGATTGGAATTTGAGTTTCTGACAGCACTTGATTGACAGTTGTGGTCACCTTGGAAATTACTGTGTGGGGCTCCATCAAATATCCCTTAAACTGTGGTATGTTGAGGTTTCATTAATTAATAAAATTAATCATTTTTCTCCTCCACCTGGGTTATATTTATCATGATCACATATTAATTCTCACATTTCCCAGAATCAATATTCTGTTTTCTATACTGACTCCATATACAGTGATATAGGAACAAACAATTTTTTGTTTTTGAAATATAAAGGTACTTTTGAAACAGGTAAGTTATTTGACAAGGAAAGAAAATTGTTGGGTATCCTTTAAGAAACCCTCCACCTAAGGCTTCATTTATGAAATAGGTGTATTAGGGAATGAATCCTTACTCATATTTTCATATTAAATATTTTCTTATTATATAATTACCTGGAGCTTTTTAAGTTTAGTTTAATTTTACACGATGTTTGCCTAGGAGGAGTTCAGGCTGCTAAAGAGGAGCTGAAATCATAATGGAATGTCAACGTGTGACTGTTCTCAGACTCCTTTCTGAGCTTGCCTCCTGGTTGTCCCTGGAGCACAGCCCTGGAGAGCGGTAGAGACACGTGCAATAATTCGGTGGGTTTCATTTTGCCTGATACTGTGCTGCTGAGCTGTGCTTCCAGTCTCAGAGCTGGTCTGTTCACTCACATAGGACTCTATTTGGTCTGTTTTCTGAACTTGAGTATGAATCGATCATTTGCAATTTACTTGACCTTGTTTACTTCTAATCATGTTTTGGAGAGTTCTGAAAAATAGCCATTGAGAAATTAAATTGGGAAAATCATATATTCTCTAAAGTCCAATCTACAATTAGATTGATTTAATTAGTAATGGTGTACTTCACTGTTACTTATTGTTTATAGACGATATTTATGAAATACTCCCTTTAATTCTACCAGATATTCTCTTTGACACCCATGCCTTCAAACTGCGGGATTGTATTTAAGGCATGTCAGAGCATCTTAAAAATATTTTTGCCATTTTGTGATATCCGTCTGTGTTTGTTCTATGATTTGAAAATAGTTTGACATTTCCAAGCAAATAAAACAGACTAGTTCTCTGGATAGTTAACATGTCTTTCTGTTTATTTATTTATTTTGATATCTCCTCTGAATCCATTTGATCATTCAGTATATATAATTTGGAGATCTACTGTAACATCAGAATGGGAATCTTTAATCCCGCACACTCACTGCTCTGCCTCCTGCATGAACAGTGCCTTACTTTTGCTGTTCAGCGAATCATGAAGAGCTGATAATGATATAGGGGGGAGGGACCTGACTTCCCTGTAGCTTCCAAGAAATTTGTAAAATTTTGTGAATATATATATTGCTATTTTTCTATTTGTTTCAAAGTACCAGTAAAAAATTTTAGAGTCTCTGCTCAGAGCGCATTGTATTTTAATATTAAAGCTCGATTGTAGGTCTCTAAGTTAGGAATACTTCACCCAAAGTGTTAGGCTTTCTTTATAAAATATAGGGCAGAGAGAGAGATTTTATGATGAACTGAAAAATCTGAAAATGAGAAAATGGCCCAGATTGGACAGATCACAGGCAGGGTTAGGAGAACAAGCAAAGTCCACTCTGGGCTGTGCTCACCACACTCTTCTCAGGGTGAAAAAGGCGAAAGCCCCTGTTCCTGAGCAAGGGAAGACGTAGTTCTTACCTTTAGCCATCAGGAGGGTTGTGAGCAGCCTCAGGTCTCGCGCACCTGTCTTCACGGCCACCTTCCGCCTGTACTCCCGGCTGAGCTCGCAGGTACCATTGCCCCCCATGTGTGCAGAAGACACGAGGTTCTGATCGGAAGTTTTTGGTGTCATTATAGTTTTCTATATTTAAAAAATCTATTTTCCTATAATATCCTGAAAATATATTCCTAGAAATTGAAGTTCTGTGCTCCAGAGAATGGACATTTCGTTTTTCAGTGTGGACGTTTGAAATGGTAATTTTCAAGCACAGTGTTATGTGTATTTTAAAATACATTAGTTTATATTGTGAAAAATACATTACAAAGAGAAGAGTGTATTAAATATATGCATACCCTTTTATGTAATAGAAATAAAACAAATACTCATGTCACCACTACACAGGTTAAGAAATAAAATAATGGCAGTCTTAGAAAATCCTTCTTTCCTTCCTTCCTTCTTTCCTTTCTGCTTTCCTTCCTTTCCTCTCTCTTCCTCTCTCTCTCTCTCTCTCTTTCTCTCACTCTCCTTCTCTCTCATATACACACAATTTTATCATATTCCTTAAGAACACAGACTCTTGTAGTTAGACTAGGTGCATACAGAAAATGCCTTGGCCACTTCCTTGCTGTGTGAACTTGGACACAATATTTAGCCTCTCTGTGCCTCGTTTTATGATTTATAAAATGAGAGATAATAGTAACACCTAACTCAGAGATGTTACATGGTTGCTCTGAAAATAATACTAACATATACTGAAACACTCCCTAAGTGTTCATTTAAAAAATTCTCTTTGCATATTGTGTTGCCTTATCGTTACATTGGAGATAGGGTTTGAAACAAATCCATTTTACAGATATGTTGATATGAAGGGAATACAGCATCTTCTTTATATTGGTTCAAAGAGATTTTTAAAATAGCTTGGTTAATATATGACAGGTAAGGATTATTAATGAAAAAACACAAAGTGTGTGAAATACCTTAAATATGGTTTTAAGTGAAAATTCAAGTTACAGAAAAGTAGGTATAGAAAAAATAAAATTGTCAGTATTCAGAATATCTTGGTAAATTCTGTTTTTACTTGTATGTGTTTTGATTCCACTTATGAAGTAACACTTCACTTAATGTACACTTAAAATATGTCAAAATAAGTCATTCATATTTTGTTGCATCTTTAACAAGAATATCTATAGAAACTATAGTGGGCTTGAGAGAGTAAATTTCACACCCACTTAAATTAATTTGAATTTTCATTTCAGAATAACAGTATTTACGTCTTAGTTGAAAATCAATTTTATTTGATTGTGGAAATTCAATTGTACAATTGAATTACTAACAGATCCTATTCTTTCTGAAAAATACAGGTAACAGCTAAAGTTTATCGTTTTTTCACGCTTTCATCTTCCTGATCTTAATTTGTCTCAATTTGAAGATTCCAGTTGCCTGCAATTGAGAGCATCATCGCTAAGTATTTCATATTGAAAGACATGATATTAATGGTAATGTTATGGAAAATAGGGTGTTGGCATCGTTTCCAGATGTGCAAAACTGCATCATCCATTCACTAAGATAATCCGTGCAAAGAGATTGAAGATAATTCACACTCCATAAGCATTCTATTTGTAATGTTACTATTTTTTTTTGAAGATGTGGGGAAAAACAGCATAATACATACATAGCTGGTAAACGTGATTTGAAGAAAGCTGAAGAGATTTAGCCTAGTGTAATGGCCCAGTAAGAGAGAATGACCCCTGACTCATGGGAAGAGGCTATATTAGCCACACGTACTCGCCACCTTGTTGTTAAATCAAGTAAAGGCACCACGCCCTACTCAGGCAAAAAGATGGATGACAAACACGATGTCATGGTGCCAGCCACTAGTCGGGGAGAGTAAAATCTTAGCCCGGCTGACCGTTTCTCACATGACAGCTCCCGGACTCCCTAAACTGATTTATGTCCCTTTCACATAATCTTTCCCTTCTTTTCTCCATTCTCTTAATTGTCCCTCAGCATAATTACACCACTTCGCACAAAGAGGCCACCAGCAGATCTATCATCAGAACAGGAAGGCTGATCCAGGCATTTGAAGAGGGAAAGGTCTACTGAAATCCAACGTGCACCAAACGATAGGCCATAATCACCGTTCACACCAATTCTTGCCCATTTCTAACATTTTTTTTCTTTTGAAAGAGATTATAGGTACTGGTGGTCAACACAGTTCCTGAGGGAAGGGCACTGTGAGGAGAAGGCTTACTGTTTTCTCCAAGATTCAAACAACATCAAGTCAAAGCTGAGAACCAGTACACGCACTTCTGCATGGATAAACTGGTGGCTAACCTAGATAATTGTGTCAGTAACTTGAATAACAACAAAGCCAAAATGACTAAATGTGTGGAAATGCAGCAATTCAAATAACAATTATCAATGATACCTTTCCATACACAATTTTGAATGCGAGATATAAAGACTAAAGGTAAACTAAATGTGAGTTCTCCTGTAAGTAGTGTCACTAAAAACGAAGGTTGCAGATAGAACTAAATGTTAACATATGCAAGTCTATGCACATCATCGTCAGAGTCACTTTTTACTGAGATGGCATTTGTGTGACAAAGTATTGTCAATTGAAGAACTTAATAGTGGCAACTACCTTTTATAATCAAAATACATCTTGAAGTCAAAAATCATACACTTTTTTGGCAAAAAAATGTATTGGGATGCTTTTTTTTTTAAGTATTGCTTCTTATTTGAGTACATTTAAAGTGCAAAGTATTTAAAGACTCTGGGGCTGTAAGTATGACAAAGTGAGGGGAGATAGACAAGTAAACAATACTTAAATTACAGTGTGGTAGATGGCAAAACATGTGAGTTCAGGGAATACAATTTCTCTTGCTATTTGGACAGAGGAGATGGCGAAGCTGAATTCTAAAGAGGAGGGATATGGTGAGGTGTAGAAGCTGGGGGATGTGAAAACAGGGAAATGATGTTCACAGAACTACAGGTCATTTGGAGTAAAGAACCTGACAGGCCTGGCCAAGGGATTTTCTGGGAAAATAGGCAGGGGCCAGGTCAGTAAGAAAAAAGGAACACTTTCTATGCTATATTTCTTCCTTTTTGTGTCACACTTTTACAATTTCCTTGTTTTTGAGAAAAGTAGATCAATCCTATGCTCTGTATTCCTTAGCGCTAACTATACGTAAATCATGCAGCAACTCACCAACATAGTTACCTAGTCAGTGTTGTTTTTCTAGCTTTTAACTGCTCACATTTAATGGCAGGTGTTAAAAGCTGCCTGTGAAGCATGAGTGACATAAAAAAGCATGAAAACAGCATCAGTAGCTGGAGTAAAGGGGCTATTTGTGGTTCCAAAGCACTTTATTCTTTGAACTTTTGCAGATGTGGGTGCAATTTTTGAGCTTTAGGTGAGAGTGAGAATCATTCTGAAAAAAATATGATGCTTATTTTCAAAGGATGATGACTCATCAGGATTCATGAAGGCAGTTTTTCTTTCAGGGTGACGACAGCTTAAAATTAAAGCTATTATTTTTCTACTAGATGCATATCTTTTCTATTAATTATGCATTCAACATGTCACATGCAAAATGAATTAAGGGATAAGGATTAATGGATCAAGAAAATCACAGCTGTAAATAATAAAAATATCTTCTTAAATTGTTTCATAATTTTATGCCGATTTTAATGTAATGTTTTTATTAAATATATTTTTACCCAGAAAAAAATTGCAGCTCAAAGGTAAGTAAACATCAATGCATTGTGATCATAGCCAGAAATACTCACTCAATGCATATTCTGGTATAAATTTAGCAAATTTCTGTAGTTGGAATTTCTTTCCACCAGACCTGTTGGGCATTCAACAAAGCCCGACCCTACCTCATTTGGTGCCCCACCTTCATCATCCGCCACTAATTTGCTGTGGGATGTTATGCACCATCAGGCTGATCATCTGCCACGTTGGTATCCTCTAGAACCGCACTCTACCAATATGGTAGCCACTAAACACATGTGGCTATTGAGCACTTAAATGTAGTTAGCCCAAACTGAGATTTAAGTAGAATATACACCGGATTTCAAAGATTTAGGTGAAAAATGGAAATGTAAAATATCTCATTAATAATTGTTTTTATTGAGTGCATCTTAAAATGATAACATTTTAGGTATATAATATTTGGATATATATAATATTGGATATGTATAAAATCTTGAGAATATTATTAAAATTAACTTCACTTGTTTCTTTTTACTATTTTAAGTAGGGCTACTACAAAACTCGAAATTCCTATGTAATTAATATTTGTGGTATACATTATATATCTATGGGACAGCACCAATCTGAGATTTTTTTTTAGGGCTATTATATGTATGCATTTTGTTTTTCCCTGATTTTTAAGGCAACATTATAATTTAAAAAATTATTTTGTCACCTGTATTTCCCAATTAGCTCATACCATCTTCATGAATTTATTTCTCTTAGCCAGATTAAATTTTCTAAGAGGATTTCCTATGAAAATTGTCCTGTTATAGACTTGAGGATTTTATGGTTGGTAATATTCTTATTTTGCTTTTTCATTAAAAAAATTTGTTGCCTATAAAATTCTATCTTCAAAGTTCTTTTCCTCTAACACTTTCAAACTATTTTTTCATTGTTTTTCTTACCTCGTGATTTGCCATTGAAATGTTTGACTTGAAAGTCAATTCTTCTGTGTGTGTGTATGTCTGCATGTGTGTTGGGGGTTGTGATGTTTATTTTATATGTCAACTTGTCTGGGCTACAGTGCCTGGAAATGTGGTCAAACATTATTCTGGATGTTTCTGTGATGGTGTTTTTGGATGAGATTAACATTAACATTTAAATTGGTGAACCTGGAATAAAGCAGATTGCCCTCCATAATGTGGGTGGGCTTCATTAAATCAGCTGAAGGCCTGTATAGAAGGAAAGACTAACCTCCCCAAAGCAAGAGGGAATTCTGCAGTAGACTTCCATTAGATTTAAAATGCAACATCAACCATTTTTTGGATCTCCAGTCTGCCAGTCCATCCTACAGATTTTGGGCTTGCCAGCATTCATAATCATGTGAACCAATTCCTTAAAATAAGTTTCTTTCTGTACAGCCATACATCATTTAATGATGGAGATATGCTCTTAGAAATGCATTGTTAGGCAATTTCGTCATTGTTTGAACATAATAGAGTGTACTTACACAAACCTGGATGGTATAGCCTACTACACACCTAGGCTATAAAGGACCAATCTTATGGCACCAATATCCTATATGTAATTTGTTGTTGATGGAAATGTCATGCAGCAAATGACTATATATACACACCCTATTGATTCTGTTTCTCTGGAGAACCTTGACTAATAAAGAAGTCTATTCTTTTTTTATGAATTCCTCTAGAAACTTTTCTTGAATTGATGTCCTTACAATTATCAAAACTTTTCCTAGGGTTTTATTTTTTTTACACTATGTGTCTCATGACCAGCCTTTTCAAGTATCCTTTATTCAGAGTAATTACTGGTCAGCATTTCTTCATTTATTTTTCTTTCTTGAATCAATGTTGACATTTCCTTTTTGCCTCACATTTCCAATTTTTCTTTTGTTTCTTCTATCACTTTTCCTTGGCCTGACCCTTTAGCTCACTAATTCATTCTTTGACTGTTTCCATTCTACTATTTCGCTTATCTGTTGTATTTCTTATTCAGACTCTTATAATTTTCATACAAAATATTTCCATCTGGCCATTTACAACTTCTTATACTTGTTTCATATTACTTACATTTTTATGTCCTATATACATGTTATGCCCTTTGCATGGCTTCTTATTTCTTTCTCTCTTCGTGTTATCAGCTGTCTTAATCCATAATATGGTTGTGGGTAGTTCTCAAGCCCAGACACTAATCTGTACACCTTCTACTAAAGTTAGATGAGTGTATGGCAGGGGAGGGGTCATCTCAGAAATTACAATCTAGTTTGTGGCCACTCTCAGTTGGCAGCCTCCTCTCCACTAGGGGAGCCTGCAGTCATGGAACATCCTAACAGCTCAGTAACAGGATAACCAACAGCTAAATAATTTACTGTTTGTTATTTTGCCATTTGTGATGCCTCTTCAATAATTCCCTATTTCTCTCCTCTGATCTGACTTTATAAAAAGCTTCTCCCCCAATGTCTCAAGAGGCCATAGCATCAGGGTCCTTTGGAGTTCATATGAAAACTTAAATTTGAAAATGGACCCTAAATTAAAGCTGAATCATCTCAGCAGAGCACTTCAAGACTGGTATTAATATGCTCTCACAAATCCCTCAATGGTACTTACTGGAAAAATACTTTTATTCCATCTCTGAATCCAGTAAACTAAAGCATCTTACTGTTAGCTCTGCCCTTGGTGTGAGAGCCAAATTTCTTGTTTGTTCTCCTCTGGTGCTTTGTTCTCTATTCCCTAATGTGATTTTGTTACTGCAAATCTTTCCTGAACTGACAGATAAAATGGATTGGGCCAAGGTCCCTGAATCAGACAATTTCTCTGCCTGAACTTGCAACTTCAGCTTAAGTTGCTCCAGTTGGCTCTTTCATGCCTTTTGAGCCTCCACTCAAGGTGATTAATTTTTATTCTTTTATCCGTTTAGGAGAGAAGAGCATTGTCAGTGGTCAAGAATTTTCATATTGACCCTGAAATCTCCCTTTGATTTTACTTGTGCTCTTGAGTCTTGCATTCCTTACATGTATATTTCCAATCTGGTTTTATTATAAAGCTCACTAAGGCTGGTTATATGTAGATCATGTATTCCAGAAGTTGTAGCCAAATATTCCCCTAATCTCCTCAATCGTAGTGGTCTAGGAGGAGCTATAAATTGTGCTAAAATGAGAGAAGGGAGATTGGCTAGTAGCCAGTCAGGAAATGCTGTCCAGAAAAATCTCCTCAAAGATAAGTATTTTGGTAAAAGTTGAAAACAAAATACAATTTAAATTATGTTCTAGACCCCAAGACACTGCTGTTGATGCTATATATTCACCAGTCTTCCTTAGCCATGATATTTTTGCCATTATCTAAATGTGTTGTGAAATTTTTTTTCAAAATTTTTCTAAGGTGTATTTTCTCTAAGGACATGAATTTACAAAGATGACCATTTTGTTTATGTGATTTCTGTAGAAACGCTTTGGAAAAACTCTTTCTACAACCAAGCTGAGAATTTTAAATGAACAAAAAAAAAATCCCTGAACCGCCAATTCTTTGTCACAACTGCCTGAAGTTACATATTTTCCTCACTAATAGAACTGCCCCTCAAGTTATTATTCAAAGGGTATTTTCCTATTTTACATATAATTTAACATGCATAGGTATTAGATTTTATGTCCTACAGCAGATTAGATACAGACATTTTTGAGGATGTAGAAGAGGAATCTCAATCAATCATATTGGTTCTAATGAGAAGTTCAAAAGTTAATAGAAAGGAAAAGACAGTAAATGGAGACGAATACCCACACATCCCCCTGACACTAACATGCACACTTCAACAGAGACACATATGTCCCACACAGCACATATAACACCCACCTATAAACATCCATCTCAATGCATACACGCTTTTCCCAACAAACATACATACACGGGCACCTCGATCCCAGTACACAGACAATACTTCATTTTAACATATGTACTATCCTAAGTCCCAACGTTCATGCAGATAATATACCCAATCCTTATATATACACAAATAGACCACAGCCAATGTCAACATGGAAATATTGTTCACAATCCTGACACACACACCTTTTAACACACACACACCAATATTCACATGCATCAATATACTTCCTCAGTTCTCTCCCAACCCTCCTTGAAATTAGCCTTTAACTTCTTGTTTCCTGCACTCTTCCCATCGCCTTCACCACTCTCCTGAACCCTCTCTCCTATATCTTCTCTCCCACATCAATCACCAATACACACTCCCATCCCATTATTCCCAAACAAGTATAACTGAACACATACACATAAAATTTAGTGAATGACTAGTATCCCTACAAACTTCAAGGGTATACCTTCAACGGTATTATAGTATAAATCAGTATATTGTCATAAGCTAATGATCCAGAAAGATTAAATTACATTCATTCTACTTCATTTTAGAAGGGAAGAGAAGATTTAATATGTTTCAGGGAGATTCCCATTAAATCTATGACATAACAAAACATTGTAATGATTAAAAAATCTGGGGAAAATTTCAACTCTCCAGAAAGGCATATCTCTTAAGATTTGCAATTTTCTGATATATTATTTCCTGGATAATCAGAGATCTTTACCTGCCACTCTAATAATCACACAATTTATGTTTCAACCCCTACCTCCCATCGTAAGGTGACCATATACTGGAAGCGTTTTTGAGTTAAAGGGGAAACTTTGTAACTTTGCCTTAAGAGCAGACATAACTCAAGACTCTCTAGTGAAAACTGTGGTTAACCTTCCTATACACAAGCGTCAGATATTCTCTTTACTATCACTTTCCAGTAACTGTTGAGCCCACTCTAATTTGGGCCTTGCCGTCTTTACTTCACGGAAATTACATTTGTGATGCCCATCAAAGGTCTTAATGAGGCAAATATCCAGTGAACACATTTCTCAACTTCTTGACCTCACAGTTGAATACTTTATTCATAAAATACTCCTTTCTCTTGGCTTCATGACACCACACTTTCTTCCTTTCTGGGTCATTCTCTTGGGGCTCTTCCTTGTTTACTTTGTTGATACATATTGGAGTATCCTTGAATCTTGCTCTTAGACTGTATTTTTGTTTTCTCTCTGTGTTCGTTCCCGTGGCTAGCTCATCCACTTTTTGCAGCTAAATATGACCTCTTTAATGCCAATGACCACAAAATTTATACCACTACCCCAGAAAGTTACTGAGGTCCAGCTGTGTGTGCTCATCTTCACTTGGATGTCTTGTAGACATCTCAAGTTTAACATGGCAAAACTAAACTCTTTATCTTTCTTTCCTCACACTCAACTCCAAATCCTTTCCCAGGGTTCTCCAATGCAAAAACACCTCTTTGATGCACCCAAACCATAACTCTTTTCCTATATATAATCTCTTATCAAATATCGCCCATTTTATGTCAACAATGTCTCTTGAGTGCATTCTTTTCTCTCCATCTTCAGTGGCACTCTTCCTGTCTGAGCTATGATGACCTCTACTACAAATGACTAAATGAAACTCTCTTTTATTCACCTCCTAGTAATTAGCCATGTTGCAGCTTAAGTAGTTGATTTACAAGGCAAATTCATTCTTATCTTTACCCTGATCAAATCCTTTAAAGATCACTAGCACTATTAGGACAACCTTGAAAATACTTTACGTCTTGCACCATCTGGTCGTATTTATCAACCTAATGCTCAATCCTCATCTGCTGCCAAATCCGTCTGATCATCATATTGGCTTTGGTTCCATTCCCTAAAATGCCCTTTTCCACACCAGGACCTTCATATATACTGTTCCACTTGAATACGCTTCTTTCCTTCTTTTTAATCTGATTATGTTTCAGGTCTAAATTCCCTTTGTAGTCCATGATCTAGATTAGTCCCCAATTTATGCATCTTAAAAACCATATGTTTTCTTTTACCACATATATCACAGTTGTAATTACATGGTTACTGGTGTTAAATATCTTTTCCCCCTACAAGATTCAAGTTCCATGTCTATTATCTCTATCATTGTATTATACATGTCTAGAACATAGCAAGCACTAAGTAAATATTGGTTGAATGAAGGAGAGTTGTAAAAATTTAAAATGTAAAAGAATTACTAAATAAGCTGGACCCAGAGTGTGCAAACAGAAACAGCCTTATTTTTTTCCACTACACCTTTAAATTTTTTTGGTTGGTTCTTTCTTTCTCACCTCTTTGATAAAATCTCAGGCATAGTTAGATTTTTCAGTCCTGTGTAATGAAAAGTCCTCAAACCAATAAATAACTACAGTCTAGACAAATACAAATCCATGCTTAATTCTACTTAAAATTTAAGATTTTTCTTCTCCTCTAGCCTGGGTCAATATCAGCTTTGGAAACTTGCAGTGGAACAAGTTTCAGGAACAGTTTATTCTTTCTCTTGATTCACATTCTTCCCTACTTTCTTCTTCATTTTTTTCTGATCCCTCTAGATTAGGCTAAAGGGGCAGGGGACTAGGAAAAAGGGGTACAATATGGAGTAGCTTCAGTTATAGCCTGTCATTGGTGCCCTTGGAGAGGATGGTGGTTACTCCTTGTTTGAATATGTTTAAAAGCTATGGGAAGAAGCCCATGTTGAAGTACAGGTATACCATGCAGGAATGAGAATAAATGATCTATATTTTGAAGGATAATAAGCTCCAAGGGCATTGTTGCAGGAAAGGATCAAGGACACTAGTACTCCTAGAAGGAACATTTTTTCATTTGACACTTCAGGAAAGGATATAATTTTGAGGACACTTAATTATAGCTCTGTAGATAAGTGAAGAGTAGGGGGTAATGAAATGATTTTTACTCTTAACAATTTCATTTTATTCTCTTGGAATTTGGAGGCAATATCGTCAATTGATGGGGTGTGTGGGTTACAGGTTGTTAGAGGAAAATTTCTTAGAAAAATTGATCTTGAGCACATGTCAAAGTATATTAACTTGTTAATGAAGGAACTCACAAGAAGATAATAGAGTGTGTCAGGTCAAAGCAGTATTGGGGAGAAGGATTTTATATATCATAAATGAGAAAATGTTTATATAAGTAGCTAGGTAGCTAAGGGTAGATGCTGGTTTATTTCACACAGGTATAAATCTGTCATTGCTGGGAAATTACCTGACTTTATCAGTTGACATGGGTTAGACTTGGGAGCTCAGCAATTAGAGCCAAGTTCCCAGTGTTGTCAGGCATGAATCATTATTCAAAAATAAGAAGTCATATATGTGAGAAGCAGACAATATGCAATTGACCTATGACTGTTAACCAGGCACATCAAGTTAGAAGCTTCCATTCCATTTCAAGGATGTATTTAGCACAGGAATACCAAATGGTATCAAAGAGGGATTAGTTAGGAGAGACAGCCATCGCTGAATCTCTCCAGCTTGCATCCAAATATACTGACAACAAATTCGCTTATTTTTCAAGTTTACAAAATTTTTTTTCTGTCTTCGTCCCTCTTTTGGGGCTAGACAATCACAGATGTGTCTTGACCATGAATATAAAAGTCCTCATTGAAATTTTGTGCTAAAGCCATTTAAGAAACTTCCTGCCTATTAACCACTTTCTGGAATTCTTAAGCACAATGGTAAATTAAAACATGCCTTCCTAATACAATAGGATTACAATCGTGATTACCAGCAACATTTTTACAAATTTGACATTATTCGTTTAGCTGTTTATAATATGGAGAGAAATTTCCAGCTAAAATCCAAATATTTTATATGAGACTGAAAGAAAGGGGTAGGATACAGTAAAAGAGCTTTCTCAGCAAGGGGATGGTGGGAGAAATCTCAAAAGCATTACTTCTGAGAGCCTCTCTCTTTTTTTTTTTTTTTTTTCCATTGAGTTTAGAGACAATATGAGTTGATGAGATTCAGAAGTTGTGGTGTATTGGCATTAAAGATAATGGTAAGATTAAACTTGTCCTTAAGCAGTATTACTCTTTTGCCTATTCTTACTTTCCAATAATCTTTTCCCATTGGGCACCTGCTGATGATATATTTCTATTCCTATTTTTTTATCTGTATTTCCTACAGGAACAGATATGGGGAGCTTCAATCAAATTTACTTATGTATAATTATATTTACCGGTTTTAGCAGACTTCCCCAGAAACAATAGACTTAGAGATTCCCACTAAAGCTTATACCCACTCTCACAGCTCCTAAATAGGTTTGAATAGGTCAAGATATGCTGGGTTATGCTCTGGTAAAAGAAGCCCCCCCAAATCTCCATGCCTTTAAAAACAAAAGTTTGTTTCTTGCTTATGCTACATGTCTATTACTGGTTCAATGTGGGGCTCTACTGCACGTCATCCTCCAGGATCCAGGGCACCATGTGGAGTATTGCTCTAGTAGAGTGAAGGGGGGCAAAGCAGTCAAATGTTCTGACAGGTGACACTTTTTTTTCCATAACTCATTGTCTAAACTTAGTCAGATGGTCACAACCAAACACGAGGGTAACAGGAACTGTGATTCTACCATGTGCCTGGAAGGTGGAGTGCTGTAAATATTTGGGAAAGAGCATTAATGACTATTAGAGTCTGCCCTTCTGGCCACCAAATATGCATGCACTCTCTCTTCCACGGGAAAAATGCACTTCCCCAGTTTCAAGAGGGACAACCCATAAGTCCCACCCAGTTATGCCATCAAGCTCAAAGTCCATCATTTCTCAATGGTGGACCCCTATATCAGGGAAGTGGGACTCTTCTTGATTTATAAGCATATAAATTAAGAAGTGACTTACCTGCTGCTCTACTCCCAATATACAAGCTGGAAGAGAGAAAGGATCTTTCCCATGGGAAGGAAGAGGAATGTGAGATACATGGCAGTCATTGTTCTGTAGCAGTTCTGACCCAGGCAGTGCAAGACTCTCTTATCCTGAAGGTTCAGACATTTCTTGATTAGGTCCTGATGCTCCTGACACTTGTGCCAGAGTCCATGGTTATCCCTGGCACATGGCTTTGCCATCTGGGAGATTGTTCTGCTTTTTTTAAAAAATATATTTTAGAGTAGTATTAGATTTACAGAAAAATTTAAAATATAGTACAGAGAGTTCCCTTAACTCACACCCAGATTCCACTATTATCAACATCTTATATAGGTAAGGTGACTTTGTCACAATTAATGAAACAATATTGCTGCATTGTTATTAACTAAAATCCATATTTCATTTGTTTTGCTTTACTTTTTACCTAATGCCCTTTTTCTGTTCCAGGGTCCCATCTAGCACACCACATTACATTTAGCCATCATATCTCCCTAACCCTGTTTTGGCTGTGACAATTTCTCAGACTTTCCTCGTTTCTAATAACCTTGACAGTTTGAAGAGTACTGGTCAGATGTTTTTTAGAACTTACCTCAATTGTAATTTTTCTGATGTTTTTCTCATGGTTATAATGGGGTTATGCATTTTTGGTGAGAAGATCTCAGAGGTAAAAGGCCATTCTCATCACATCCCATCAACTTGACTGACCACAGTTAATGTTGACCTTGATCACATGGCCAAGGTGGTATCATTGTGGTTTTGATTTACATTCCCCTAATAACTATGATGTTGCATATCCTTTCCTGTGCTTGTTAGCCACTCATATCTTCTCTTTGCTGAAATATCTTCAAATGTTTTGTCTATTTAAAAAATGTTTTATTTGCCTGCTTATTATGTAGTTGTTTTCATTCTGTCTATATTTTGAGTCCTTTACCTAATACTATTTTCATATATTTTCTCTCTCTATGGCTTGACTTTATTTTTCATTGGTGACTTTTAAGAGCAAAAATATTGAATTTTAAGTCCTATTTATCTTTTTCTTTTCTTTTTGATATCACGCTTTTGGTGTCATACCTAAGACATCTTTGCCTAACTCAAAATCACAGATTTTTTTCATATTTTTCCCCAGAATTTTATTTTATTCCACTGACATCTATGATCCATTTTGAAATATTTGTGTGAGTATATTTATGGGCTTTCTATTCTGTTCCATTGATCTGTGTGTCTATTCTTTCACTAATACCGTGTTGTCTTGATTACTGTAGCTCTATAGTAAGTCTTGAAATGAGGTGGTGCTAATCGTTGGACTTTGTTCTCCTTTTTCAGTATTGTGCTGTACGTCTACTGTTAGCCTGTTAGTTTTAATAGCTGTATCACTTCCATGTCTTGTTCTGATGATCGCTTTCTGTATTTTTTCTTGCCTTTTAGCATGCTTTGTGATATTTTTTGCTGAAAGCTGTACATGTTGTTTCAGATAATGAGAAGTGAAGTAAATAGGCTTTTATTGTGAGGATTTATGGTAATCTGGCCGAGATTAGGGCAGTGTTAAAGTTTACAGTAGTATAGTATTATTTGTGCTAGAGGCTTCGAATTCCTCCAGTGCCTTTGTTTCCCTCTCTCCTCTTTACCTAGGACTTTCGTAAGTATCTCCCTCAGAGTCTGTGAGCTCCAGCTCTTCAGACGTGGTCCACTGTTCTCCTGGAGCCCTGTTGATGTTCTGGTCAGGTGTGGGGGAAGGGGAGTGTTTTAGGCTATTTGAATACTGACTTTCTATGTATTTCCGACATACTTCTTAGATTCGCTGTATTTTTTTGTGTACTAGTCTGGGTTCTCCAGAGAAACAGAAGCAATAAGAGATATATGGAACAGGCTCATGAGATCATGGCTCTGGCAAGTCTGAAATCTGTAGAGCAGATCAGCAGGCTGGAGATTCCCAGAAGAGCTGATGTGGCAGGCTTGTGTCTGCAGTCTGCAGGATGGAAACTCAGGCGTGATATCTCTGTTGCAGTCTGGGGGTGGAATTGCTTCTTCTTTGGGAAACTTGTCTTTGCTTTGAAGAGCTTTAATGGATTGAATGAGGCCCATCCACATTATGGAGGTTAATCTGTTTTACTCAAAGTTGACTGATTTAAATATGAATCACATCTAAAACATACCTTCCCAGAAACATATAAAACGGCGTTTGACGAAACAATTGGGCAGGATAGTCTAGCCAAGTTGACACTTAAAATTAACCATCACACTTTACTTTCTTGCTTCTGTGTCTCTCTGTCTTTTTTTCTCTCAACTTATTTGTGGCTACTTCGGCATTGTGAAGGTTCTACTCTCTTAGTCTTTTATCCTTGATCGATTATGTCCAACTGAAAGAATTTACCGGGCACCACTTAAAACTAGTGCAAAATTTTTAACAATGAGGTGAAAGTAATATTGATTTAGTCCTGTAGGGTTTAATATACCTTGTCATTTAATTTTAATTTTTACTATTTGGAAGTGAGAAGAAGTTGCCTCCTCCAAATACTCAAGTCCATAAGTTTATGGCTTTCTTTATCTTCTACAGTTTTTGCTTACACACCAGCCAATTCGTTTCTATGTTAATATCTTTCTCATAACCCCTTGCCAAATATAGCCAATGGTGTTCACCCCATGCTAATAATCTATATTCCCCAGGAACACGAAGTTATTATATACATGACATGCCTTTGACAGATGTTTTTCCATTGTATGTACATAGACGACTATCACTCTATCCAACTGTAATGACTGTATCTTCATTGCCTATGCCACATATATTGTATATTAATTTTTTGTTGTTGTTGTTGCATCAGCACCGACTTGTACCAATTCTTGTATCAGGCAGGATAGGTTAGGTTTTGCCACATGATACAACTGAATCTTTACTACCACTATCTAGAACATAGCTTGTCTATATGGCAGAGGAATAGCATTTTGGAGAAGGCATATACCAACAATTGCATGCTCTGGCTTAGAAGTGACACCCATAATATTAGTTATCACTCACTGGACAGAGCTAGTCACATGTGCTCTCCCAACCACAATGGTCCTAAGATGTAAATGCTGTTCCATACCCAGAAGGCAGAGAGCCAGGAATGTTTGATGGACAGCAGTGATGAACACCATATGCTCTATCATCCCTATTTACACTCATGCACTATTGTAAATTCCTAATGGAAATTAAATTTCAAAGAATGAACTTGAATCCTTTAACAGAATTACTTGGTAAATGTTATGGATTGAATCATGCCCCCCCCCCACACAAAATTCATAAGTTGAAGCCCCAACCCCAAATGTGACTATATTTGGAGATGGGGCCTTTAACAAAGTAACTACGGTTAAATGAGGTCATAAGAGTGGGCCCCTAATCCAATAGGACTAGTGTCCTTATAAGAAGAGGAAGAGACACCAGGAGTGTGAGAGCACAGAAAAAAGACCATGTGAGGAGACAGAGAGAAGGCAGCCATCTATAAGCCAAAGAGAGAGGCCTCAAGAGAAACCAAACCTGGTGGCACCTTGATCTTGGGCTTCCAGCCTCCAGAAGTGTGAGAAAATAAATGTCTGTTGTTTAAGCCATTCAGTCTGTGGTATTTTATTATAGCAGCCCAAGCTGACTAATACATTAAACATGGTAATTTTAATAAATAATTTGGTAAATATATTTAGAATTAACCATTGTGTGTGTGTGTATATAGACACACACACACACACACACACATATATATATATATATATGGCTTTCCAGAGGTGTGTTATTTTATAAATTTTCTAGGGGAACCTGTAATTGAGTTTGAAATATGCAACTTCATTTGTTTGTGTAATTGAATTGCCCGGAGGACTGCAGCAAAATTTATCTGGCACTATTCGTGTGAGTTGGGTGGGATTATGAAATCAATCTAATGTAATGTACCTTTCAATAACTACAGAAATGCTCTATTTCCAAATCTTACTTTTATAAAGAGACTTAGAAAGATACGTACATTTATATACACTGAACTGACATTTAAAGAGCTTAAATAAATGTGTTAACATATATGTTTATTAAATCCACTTGTACTTGAAAATACATTAGCTTAGGGATTCCATTGTTAAATATATTAATTGATACTGCCACTAATTTTTGAAGTGTTAGAATAGACAAAATAGTTTTTATAAATTCAGTTTGAGCTTTTAAATAAACTCAATGTGTTCTGTGTAAAAGGATATCTTCAACACAGAATGGTGGATGTGAAGGATTTTCTATTTAAGCATTGTGTTTAAAAGCTTTTCTTATTACAAACATTTTTTAAGTCAGTATCATGAGACAAAACAGTGTAACTAAAGCATTTTCTATAAAAATTACTATTCTAAAAATATATTTTTCTATCTGCTGTAGAGTAAGTCATGAGTACACATAGGTTATACATTTGAAGCATTTAAATATAGTACTTACAGGCCTTGCTTTTATGCTATAAATTCATTTTCAGCTGTCAGGAACTTGGACTATTTAAATGAACCCTCATTAGAATGCTTTCTTTGTACTTTATCTACAACTAGTTCAGAGTAATAACAATAATAGCAGTAGTACTGTTAATTCTGATAAAGCAGCTAACATTTACTGATTATTTTGTATCAGCTAGACCTTGTGCTAAGTAGCTTACACTGTTTCACTTAATCTTATCAAAACTCATCGAATTTAGGTATAATTACCAATCTTATTACATAAGAGAAAAATGGAAGCTAGCAGAATTAACATGAACTTTCTGAGATTACATATCTAGTCAGTGGAGTCTGGATTGGAACTGAAATAGCCCATTTTATGACCCCTATTCTTAAGAATTATGCATTTACCCCCCAATTTAGTACACCCACATATCATTGGAGAGTTTGCTTCAATGCTCATTCCCAGACTTGACCCACGGAAATTCTCATCCAGAAGGTTTTGACTCAAGACTTTCATCTTTGGAACTACAGTTTAACAACTACTGCAAAGTGATATATTCCTTTTCAAAATGGTAAACTCTCACTTCTAACCACCTGAAGTTTGAAAATCCTATACAATTATACTGTGGTAGACTGAATAATGGCCCCCAAAGATGTCTACATCATCCTAATCCCTGGAATCTATGAATGTTGCCTTATTTGACAAACGCTTTGCACATGTGACTAAGTATCTTGAAATGGGAATGTAATTGTGGGTTTTCTGCCTAAGTCCTAAATGCAATCACAGGTGTCCTTATGAGGGGGAGGCAGAGAGAGATTTCAGACAGAAGAGGAGAAGGCAATGTGACCACAAAGACGGAGTTTGGAGTGATGAGGCCACAAACCAAGGAATGCCAGGAGCCACCACAAGCTGCAAGATGCAAGAAAGGATTACGCTCTAGGGCTTTTGGGGAGTATGGCCTTCAGATACCTTGACTTCTGCTTAGGGATACGGATTTTGGACTTCTGGCATCCTGAACCTTGAGAGAATAACTTTCTGTTTTAAGCCACCAAGTTTGTGGTAATTTATTACAGCAGCCAGAGCACTCTAATACATACCACATGATGGCTTCATAAATTGCTTGTTGTTCTTGAAATTAGTGAATATTTAACATGTGTTGAAGTTCACCTTTAGAATAACTGTGAAGACAAGCTTTGCTTATCAAATTGGTATTTCTAGACTCTGGATTCCAGCTCATTTTATGTGAATCAGGGGTTGCCAGATTTAGCAAAATAAAATAAAATGAAAATATAGACTGTTCAGTAAAATGTGAATTTTAGAAAACAACAAGGAATTTTTTAGTATAAATATGCTCCACGTAATATTTGGGACATACGTTTAGTAAAAACTTTTTTTGTTGTTTATCTAAAAGTCAAATTTAACTGAGTATTCTGTGTTTTTCTGGCATATGAGGATAAGTTAGAAAAGGAGCAAGTAGTCTTATATCAGAGCTGATGTGGAGAGCGCAGGCCTATGTCACTAAGGTCACAGCCCAGCAAAAACCTAACCAAAAGAAATATTTTAGAAAGATGGAGCAGACAAGGTCTGATGAAATAAAATCTGTGTTTCCTGGCTCTCATACAAAACAAAAAACAAAAAAAGATCCAGAGGGAAGAGATGCAGGTGGAGCCCTGACCCAGGTTAGGCAGAGGCTGAAGTCCAGGTGTTCTGTTCTCCTCACGTGGACAAATCAGAGGACCTCTTCAAACTGAGAGTAACAAAGCTTTGAGATGGCTCCCTGTAGAACTTTTGGGAAATTTAAAGAAAACGTGATTCTCATTATCAGCCTCCAGAGTACTAATCAATTAGAAGCAGCTACATTTTGGGGCTCAAATCATAGCAAATCCCTGAAAGAAAAGCATAAATTATTGCCCCAGCCCCACTCTGGGCCAAGGAGGAAAGTGAGTGCCTGGTAGGCATGTTTAAATTTTGGCAAAACCATATTTCACACAGAAGTTATTATCCAGCACTCAACAAATTAGAGTCATTGTTCATCCATCCATAATTGAAGAAAGTGACTTTTTCTCCTGTGGTGTGAGAGTGTAAAGGACCAATATGTCTGGAACTTACTTATGAAGTCACCATGTGATATCTAAATGTAGCACAAACTTAAACTTGCAATTAAATGTATAAAAATTCAAATGCACTAATCCTTGTTTGATTTTTGTGTGTGTGAGACTCAGCCAATACTGGAACCTACAGAACTTGTTTGACTTTGAATTTCAGTAAAATATTTTAAAATGTTTGACTCTTCAAATAGCTTTACTTGGTTTAAAGGTATCTTCAATTAAAAAGTTGAGCTAGTATATGCACTGAGTTAGAGAACATCTGTATCTATTCAATCCCTTTTAAAAATTGGACCTTAGTACTAAATCTGCTGGTGATCAAAGATAAATGATGACAGTTGTGCCCAAGAGAATGAAGAGTTAAGAGATGGTTCTAAGCAACACTCTAAGGCCGGAATTGACTATATTTTCTCTCTCATTGCTATTGTTTATTTTATTGGGTTTTCATTGGATCAGAGTCTTTTATGCTTAGGAATTCTTTGATGTTCTCCTGGAGGAAAGCTTATTTTTATTTTTGAGAGTATAGTTGGATATTTCTTTTTGGATAGTTTTACCCAAATGTTGCTGGCAAGAGAGACAATCTGGACCTGCATATTTGGAACAATTTCCCTGACACATGAGCAGAAAGTCAATTTAAAAAAAAATAAAAGAGGAAAAGAGATACTTCTAAACTCAGGGTGTATATTCAAATTTGAAAACATTTTTGGCATCTTAACATATAACAGGATACATTAAAGTTATTTAAATGAAAGAAAAAATTTAATTAATGAATCTCATAGAGAGGTAAAAGAAACAAAGTGAAAATGCCAAGCTAAACTTACACTCATTTAACAAAACTTTAATTATTCTGCTTAGCCAGAACAATTGTAGTATAATTTACATGCAGTAAAATGCACAGATCTTATGGGAATGGCTCAGGGTATCTTCACAGATATATACAATTGTGTAAGCCCTTCTGGATATTACAATTTGTAAAAAAGTTTCTTCTCTGGCATTCTCCTACAATGAGTACATCCCATTTACTCATTGAAATTACACAAATTTATCCTCTCTTATCTGCCTGAAGAAATTAGGGAGCTTCGGAAGATTAACTGATTTCATATCTTAGGTCAGAAAAAAATACAAAACCAAAAAAAATAAATGTCTCTCTTGGAGTAGGAAGAAAAGTTGAGCTTTCAGAGGTGCTCTAAGATGATGATCATAAGGACAAAGAGGTCTGTCTAATGAGAGCTCTGTCTACATCCACATGGGGACAACTTGAGGATTAAGAAGAAAATATTAATCACAGTCCTTTGAAGCCAAGTGAACCTGGAAATTCTGAGGTGTTACTCAAAATAGCATTTGCTAGGGCAAAGCCATAATCCTAATACGAATCAATGAAGGTGCCCATTTCCTCCTAAAAAAAGAGGAGTGTTGGAAGACCATGGGATTTATTTGTTTAGCTGATGCTACACGTTTCTCCTCTTGAATAGTTCAAGCAGCTAGTGTAATGATACAGATGGGTCTGTATTCTGATCTCTGCTTGAAATGTGAAAGATGTGTGGAAAGGAAATGAGGGGTAGACTTGCTAAGCTAATTGCTGCTGTGGTGCGACTGAGTCTTGCTCCTACAAGGAGTAGGGAGACTGTAAAGCTTAGTCCTATTTCGGATTGTCATTCCCAAGATATCTAAGATGACTTTATGATTCATCTCTGCCTGCTCTATTTTCCTGGAGTGTTCTGGAGCTGGCCCACACTAATTACCCAATAATAAGAGAATTAGGTAAATACTACCAAGGCGAGGCATTCTGGTATTTTGACACAGTTATTTTAAGGAGGTACTTTAGTCTTAGAATGTTAAGTGACAGAAGGGAACAGGAATCCAGCCCAGGGTAAGCTTCTCCCATTCCTGTTGTGGTTTCCACACAGACCTGCAGTACCCTCAGCAGATGGCTACCTTGCTGGGAACTGGAATGCCAGGGAAAATTTTACCCTCTGATGAGGAAAAATGCTTTGCCCAGCCATCTTCATTTATCTATGCTTACATTAAAGGAATTATAACCTTTACCTCTTTTTATTGCCATCTTCCAATCAATCCTATCACACTTGCTTCAACCACGTGGCATGCTGTGGTAATTTGAGGGAAGTTATCGCCAGAGGAGAGATTTTTCTCACAGGTGACTCAATCTGAGAAGAAAGAAGGGACTGGAACTTAATGGATAGTTTCCACCGTTTAAGAAGATACATTAGTCTTACAGAAAAAAATAAATAACTAAAATCAATTTACTTTGAAATTGCTTTGAAATCATATTTTCCATTTTCTCCATCAGAGACACTATTCAGTTAGTACTACGTTAGATACAGAGATGTGTGGCTCAGGGTCCCTCCTCTATAAAGATGTAGAATAGTATATGGAGATCTGTGTTAATATAATAACTGGTAAAGTGAGGCAATGACAGGAGCACATACACGCTTTATGCACATCAATCACACATTCATCTTTTTAATGCAACTCCTGAGAGAAGTATTACCGCAGTTCATCAATTCTAAGACACACCTTCATTTTCACATTTTAGTGCTAAATGTCTTTGCTGTCTGGATGTACTTCACCATCAGGATGTCTCATGATTTTTGTTAGCTCGTTGGCAGCTCTGGTGTGGATATCGTTGCCTGTGCGTCATGAACATCAAAACTGCCAGTATAAAGACTTCAGATTCAGTGTCAGAAGTTTGAAAGAAAACCCCAGAAACAGGAGTGGAGCACTTTTTTAAGGCCCGGGAAGCAAATGATAATGGATATTGGAAAGAAAAGATGAGGATTCAGAAATTTTAAACAACTTTCCTGGACCAGGAATCAAAGTTGGCTGTCTATAATATCCAAGCCAGCATAAGAATCCAGCACCAAAGGCTTTTAGTTCTTTTATGTATTATGTGAAGAAATACTGAATCACCAATCTTTTGGATGACCCAGAGAACTATATTGTGTGAAAGGGAACAGATGTACACAAATTCTGGAATCAAAAAGTGATTGAGAAAAGTCAGGTGCTGAAAGTGAAGTTTTACAGATACTCTGACCAATTTATCTTATATTTTTTCATTTTATTCATGCATTAAAATCGTAAGTGATAAACGTTTATGTCTAATCAGATCTAAAAAAGCTAGTCCAATAAATATAAAATTATTCTGAATGATAAATTATATTTTAAGAGGCAGCATCTTTGGGCTTTTTAGTGGCACAAAATATAATGGTGTGTCACAGGTATTGTCCTTATTTTAGAAATGAAAAAGTTGAAACCTGGGGTACCCTCATTTTGAACAAAATCACGTAGCTAGTAAATAGTGGAACAAACTTTACTTTCAGATTCATCTAATACTGTTCCACACCACATTGTGTTACCTCTAGAAAAAAAGGATTGCAAGCCTTTAAAAGAGGGAGAAAGGATATTTTTATTAGAGAACAAAGCATTCATGTTGTCCTTTCCACCAGGCCTCACAACTTAAATCAAAAGTTGCATCCTTTTTAAACCTTTTCCTCTTTGCCATAATCTAGCAGCAAGGATTTCGGCAGTGGGCAGAAGGCAGAAGAACCGGTTTCAGAATCAAAGCAGTCTTCAGCACATGGTGCACAAAGCAGGGATTCTAACCCAAACCAAAACATTTATGTTCCCACCAGTGCTGTATCTGCAGGGATAATTATTGACGATGCCATCCTTATCAGTGATGGACGTGTGAATCTGAATAAAAACATATCAGTATAAATTTCATCACTGACCTCTGGGTCCAGATGTGTAGATGCCACTCTGGGAATGTGTTTGCCTGAACCTGCCTCTCTAAAAATGTCATTTCTATCAATGGTTTGCCACTTGGAATCAACAAAATGAAAATTTCCATTGCTGCAAGCAAGCATTTCATTCTGGATACACGTCTATAGAGGGGATCACTTTTACCCACTTCAACCATGG
Organism: Tapirus indicus; assembly: GCA_031878705.1. Lineage (NCBI taxonomy): Eukaryota > Metazoa > Chordata > Mammalia > Perissodactyla > Tapiridae > Tapirus > Tapirus indicus. The sequence continues at coordinate 10,012,210 of CM062917.1, forward strand.
TGACTCCATGAAATTTTACTGTATAATACATTTGAGTCCATATTCAAAGGTAAATTGATAATAATTTTTGATCTAAATTCAGTTCTCAGTTATATATGTAAAAATTCTAAATATGATACACAAATAGGGACATTAATAATCTAACGATCAGATCAGACTTACCTTAATTTGAATTACTGACATACAGATGTGTATTTAGTCTCTGTGACTAATTAAAAACCCTTCTCATAAGGGAGTTTGCTTAGCTGTTGTACTACATCTTTCAAAGTACCGTAACAAAAGTTCTGAAGCCTGAATGTTCCATAAATATTAGCTAATAGTATCATTGTTTTGTACTGTTTAGTGAAACTCATAGCTAACTTTACATTTGCACAGTAACAGGTAGTTTTTCCTTCAATCTATGATTACATTTTTCATATCTGGTTCACCTGCCAAAATTCATAAACAGGTTAAAAATAGATGGATTCCAAGTAGGCGTTTCTGAGCCATCTCCCCCATACAACCATAAATGAAAATTACCAATTTAAAACAAATAGATAAAAACTCAATTTTAAATTCAGTGCCATTCCACCTGATTTAAGTCCAGGCTGAACTGAAGAATTGAATAAATTGCTTATTTGAAAGAGGCACAGGAACTATGATTAGTTATGATGAAGAGAAAAAGCTAAGATGTGACTTCATCAGCATTTTCAAGAATAATGAGAAACTGTTATATAGAAAATTTTAGTCCCCATTTCTTTTTGGAGAAAATCAACTAACTTTAGATTACATTGTGATGGATTATGACCTATGATTTAGAAAAAATCTGAGAAGTCAGAAATGATAGCAGAATGGGTCAGATTTTATCTAATTTTATTCACTAGAAGTTGAGAGCTTTAAGATAAATTTGATATGATTTTTTATGGTAAAGCCTAAGGTTAGGGTGCTGACGAACTTGCTGCTAATGTGAGATGGAGAGAAAAATATGTTCTCGTCCAATTCCACATGTGCCTTTGATCCCCAAACATTGATGATTAGTGGATTATAATTTAGAATATTAAATTTTTTGTTTCCAAGATTCTCACTTAACGTCAAATACTTTCATAAGGTTTTAAATCTTTGCCAATGCCTTACCAATTAACATCTTGGAGTAGGACACATTTTCTTATTTCCAATTTTGGGACAAGGTCATTACAGAATAGGTCCCAGAAGAGCTTAATACTAAGAATGGACAACCAGCATATACTACAATACTGCTTGATAAACATTTATTAGTTATTGAATGTGTGAAATAATAGTTATTGAACAGGAGGCTATGTATATATGAATATATATATACATATATAACATATTTAATAGATATTAGATATAATAAAAGAGACAAAATATTCCTATAAGAAGATACTTCATTATCAGTCACTGCTTAAGAATTTGTTGTCTGGATTTAGATAAACTTGCTTTTGAATTCTGGTCTCTCTAATCTTTGGCTTTCTCATCTATATGCTGTAGATAATAATACCTACCTTGTAGAATTTTCTTGAGGGCAAATAAGTCATTTATAAGCTATTTCATGAGGTTGCTGTGAAGATTAGATGACATAACATTTATAAAATACTCAGTACTTACCTGACTCAGAGATTGCTCAACAAATAGCATTCTAATTACTCTCTACCTCAAAATTGACGGATCCTTAACTATGCGAGTGAGTGGTGCAATAAGTAGAGATAAGTGGAGACATGCAAAGCACTTTGTGGAAGTCCAGCAGGGACTCTCAAAGGAAACCCCATAGCTAAGACTCTGGGTGGAGAGGAAAGAGATTGGGCAAGATGGTCATGAAATATTTCCCAAGAATTGATAATATTTGAGAAAAATTTAAAAGAAATATAGTTATAACTGTACAAATATTTTTATTCCATGCAGTAGGATTAGTGAGTGTGAAGGATCAGAGGCATGAGGATTGAGGGGCTTTAGGGAGCTGTCAATTATTCTCCATGGAGGCAGCATTAGAAATGGGCTGGGGGAGCTTGGTAAGAGATGGATCTGCAGAATTGGACAGGAGCCATAATGTGAAGAATTTTTCTTGCAGCATAGTAGAATTGGGCTTGGTGGTATAAAAGAAAGGAACTTCAAAAATGTTTTGAGGGATGGAGTGGTGTTATTAGATTTGGAATAATTCTAGAGGTAGTGAGAGTGCTGAATTAAATATAAGACCACCAGCTGCAAGATAATCCATTAGTAATCAAAGGTCCAGGTGTGAGTGTGTGCTACCATCTTGATGGAGCTGAAAAGGAAGCAATACTGTACAAAAGGATGTATGAGGTAAGACAGGCAGAATTTAATAATAGAGAAGATATGGGGAGTTAAAGAGAGAGAGGCTTCCCAGATGACTCTCAGAATCCTAACTTTCGTGGTAGAGTTCTGCCTTTCATCAAGATAAAAATTAAAATGGGTGGGATGAGTTTGAGAAGATAATCAGGACTTTAAGGACAAACAGTACTTCTTTCCTAAAAAGTTGGAGATCTCCTTCTCCTTCTGCTTTTCCAATTCTTGAATGCTAACAGGAATTTTTAAAAGTAATTTGTTATTGTACTACCTATAAGCATATTGATGTAGTAACTTTAAAAATATGAACACAAAAGTTTGATATTGCTACCAACTTTTGTCTTGCTTCATCTTATTTTCTATTTATTCCCTGGATATGTTATTAAGATTTTCTTCGTTTCTACAATAGGAAAGGTCATATTAAATATCTTCTTCAGCTCAACACTTGTCACATTACTTAGATTCTCATAAAAATTCCTTTTAAAAATTCTAACAAGGAACCAAATTATCTCAATGAAGAAGGTCAGCCCAGAGCAACTTAGACAAGTTTGGAAACTTAAGCAACTCCTCTCACACTAAGTTACTTAGATCAGAACATAGAGGACTTTAATGACTATCCTCGGAAATTGTTAGACTGCAATTTTTAGCTTCCAATGTATCAGTAGAAATAGATCTGGGCATACTACTATATATACATGCTGACCAGTTGGTCTATACTGTACATTGAAAGTTAAAGTTATCATCATGTTGCCAGTTGCCTGTTTTATAGCTGATGGATTTCACTAGGTATTGTAGGCAAAAGTACTGGAAAAGTTGTAGCTACAGTAATTACAGAAAAAGATTAATACTTGCCACAGAAGCTTAAAACTCACTCCACAGGAAAACTGACCCCATGGATATTCAGCATGTTTTTAGAGCTTTTTAACATTGTTGTCACCTTCGACTTGTACCCCTAGAGCAAGAGTCAGCAAACTTCTCCTGCAAAGGGCCAGGTACTAAATATTTTCAGCTTTGTAGACCAAATGGTCTGTGTTTTAACTACTCAATGCTGCCATTGTAGCACAAAAGCAGCCACACACAATATGTAAACAAATGAGAGTGTCTGTGTTCCAACAAAACTTTATTTACACAAATAGACAGTGGCCTGGATTTGGCTCATGGGACAATGTTTGCAAACCCCTACCCTAGAGCCTAGTTAATAATCTGTAAGCAAGTGAAATGCCCTTGTAGGGCCTTAATTCAAATTGGAATTGTATGATTCAAATTGGAATTACTTAATTCAAATTGGAATGCAAAAAATATTGCTTCCTTGTGAGTCATGATTAGCATAAGTGTCTTCCCTTATAAGAAACCAGAATTAATATAGCAGGGACACATTTTATTGATTCTCACCAGAAAGACCTTGCAAATCAGTGCTTTGGCTAGAATCAATTGACTTGTGTCTCATTCAGTCCCTGTTTGTCCCTCCTTTTCTACTTCTAATTACTCCTCTGATACCAGTTCTGTTGTGTCAATATATAGTCACTATGTAGAACATTTCTATCTCTACAAGGAACCTCCATGTTGTCTTTTTATAGCTACTCTGATCTCCTTCCTCCCACTCAGCAAACCCATTCCTAAACTGCGCAACCCATTTCCCCGACCCAGACACATCAAGTGCACCAAAGTTTATGCAGTGTGTACTCCACCCGAGCCTACTACTTATTCATTACAGCTTACTGGCATCTCCTGAAAATCACTCTCACTATCCAGAGGCTTTGTATGGATGAAAATATGGGATAGTTTCTGTACTGACCAACTTTCTCTGGGCTTTTGGCTAATATATCATCTTACGATACCGTTAGATTTTCTTTCCTTACCTGGTTATTACATGTGATCTCTGCTGTTAATCAGTCATTTCTAATCTTGGTTTAATTGCTATTTTCTTAAAATCTTCTGGCTTTTTTCAAACTTCCCTGAACCTACTAAAGAGACCACATGCTTAATGGAAGCAGAACATCTGCAATACATTTAGAGAGATATACATCATGCCATGGTTATAGTCACATATTAACCTACACATTTGTATACTCACAGCAAACCAAATAAAAAGCAATTTTAATTTATTAATCCACAAATCATATTTATAAATTAAACTTTTGTTATGAGATACTTATAGATTCACATGCAGTCTTAAGAAATAATGCAGAGAGATCTGGTGCATCTTTTACCCCATTTCTCCCAAAGGTAACATTGTGCAAAACTATGGTATAATATCACAGCCAGGCTACTGACATTGACACAGTCATGATACAGACCATTTCCATTACAAGGATTCCTCATGTTGCCCTTTTTAGAGCTACACCTGCCTCCCTCCGCCATCCTCCCACCTGGTCCCTAAACCCTAGCAACCACTAATCTGCTCCCCAATTTTATAAATTCCTGACTTCAGGAATGTTAGATTAATGGAATCACGCAGTACGTAACCATTTGGGAATGGCATTTTTTACACTCCACGTAATTTCCTCGAAATTCATCCAAGTTTTTGCATGTGTCTATTGTATTCCAGTTTTTTCCTTTCTTTTGCTGAGTATTATTTTCTGAGTTGTTGAATTTTATGAGTATAAATTTGTAGTATTCCCTTATCTTTTCAATGACTGCTGTCTGTAGGGATATACCCTATTTAATTCCTGATATTGTGTGACTTTTATCTTCTCTCTCTCTCTCTCTTTTTTTTTTTTTTTATTTTGTGAGGAAGATTAGACCTGAGCTAACATCTGTTGCCAAACTTCCTCTTTTTCCTGAGAAAAATTGGCCCTGGGCTAATGTCCGTGTCCACATTCCTCTACTTTATATGTGGGATGCCTGCTACAGCATGGCTTGATAAGCCTTACGTAGGTCCATGCTTGGGATCTGAACCTGCAAACTCCGGGCCGCCAAAGCAGAGAGCTCGAATTTAATCACTATACCACTCGCCCAGCCCCTCTTCTCTCTTTTTATCTTGTCAGTCTTGCTAGAGGCTTATAAGATTTTTAAATTATTTCAAAGGATCAGTGCTTTGATTTATTGATTTTATCTATTGTTTTCCTGTTTTAATTTTATTGATTTCTGCTCTTATCGTTATTAGTTCCTGGATTTTTTTTCTCTTTGGGTATATGTTGCTCTTTTTTTTTTTTTTTTTTGGTGAGGAAGACCAGCCCTGAGCTAACATCTGTTGCTAATCCTCCTCTTTTTGCTGAGGAAGACTGGCCCTGGGCTAACATCGTGCCCATCTTCCTCCACTTTATATGGGACGCCACCACGGCATGGCTGACAGGCAGTGCGTCGGCGGGCGCCCGGGATGCGAACTCGCGAACCCTGGGCTGCCAAGCGCGGACGAAACCGCTGCGCCACCGAGCCAGCCCCTATGTTGCTCTTTTATACCTGGATTCTTGAGATAGAAACTTAGATTTTTGATTTAAGACCTTTTCTCTTTTCTAATGTAGTCATTTATTGTTATAAATTTCCCTCTCAGCACCGCTTTAGTGGTGTCCTAAACAATTTGACATATTGTATTTTCTCTTTAATTCAGTTCTATGTATTTCTTAAAATTTCCTTTAAGACTTCCTGTTTGACCTGTGGAATATTTAGAAATAGATTGTTTAATTTCTACATATTTAGAAAATTTCCTGCTCTTTTTCTGTTACTGGTTTCTGTTTTGCTCCCTTTGTGGTAAGACAACATAGTCTATGTGATGTCAATTATTTTACATTTGCTGAGATGTGTTTTATGGCTTAGAATATGATCTATTTTGGTGGCTATTTTATAGATGCTTGAAACAATTGTATATTCTGCTATTGTTTACTGGGATGTTCTGAAAATATCAATTAGATCCTGTTGGTTGATTTTATTGTTCAACTCTTCTATATCCTTTTCTAGGGGATATATCAATTTCTGAGAGAAGTGTGTTAAATTCCCCATGTGTGATTGCGGATTTGTCTATTTTTCCTTTCAACTCTATTAGTTTTTGCTTCAAGTGTTTTGAGCATCTGTGGTTTCACACATGCACATTTACAATAATTATATCTTCCTGGTGGATTAATCTTCTGTCATTATCTAATGTCACTCTTTATCTCAAATACTTTTCTTTTCTCTGCTGAAGTCTACTTTCTTTCATATAAATATGGCCCTTCCACTTTTTTATTAAATTAATGTTTGCGTGGGGTATCTTTTTTCCATGCTTTTCTTTCCGTCTACCATGTTATTAAAGTTGAAGTGAATTTCATGTAAATAGCATATAGTTGTGTCATGATTTTTTATCTAATTTTCTATTTTCTAATCTCTGACTTTTTTGGAATATTTAGACAGTTTACCTTTTAAAGTAATTATTGATATGTTAAGGCTTAAGTTTGCCACATTCTTTCTCTTCTCTGCTTGTCTTTCTTTTTTTCTCTTTCTCATCTCCTTGTGGGTCACTTGTACAGTTTTTTTAGAATGCCATCCTGATTTATTTACAGTGTTTTTAGTGTATTGCTTTGTACAGTTTTCCTAGTCACTGGTCTGGGTGTTACAAACCACAATATACATGTGACTTATTACAATCTACCTGTATCATGTTTTGTCACTTTGAGTGAAGGTGGAAAATTTATAGTTATTTAGGTCCCTTTACCTTCCTCATTTCTAAACTATAATTGTCTCGAGTTTGGGTGGTTTTATAACTTTTATTTCAGTCATCACAAATAATTTAGAAAACACATGAGGTGAAGGATAGTCTTTTTTATTTGCTCATATTTCTAATCTTTTCCATGTTCTTTCTTCCTTCCTAATGTCCTAAGATTCCTTCTTTTATCATCTCTATTCTAGTTGAAACTTTCCATTTTTATTCTATTTCTTTCTATGTCTTCCTTTCTATTTGGGGCACCTGGGTTCCCTCTCCTGTTGGCTGGGGGTTGGGGGCTAGGAGTGAGGGTTGTAAGATACCCTGCTGGCACCTTGTTCCTCCAGTCCTGTGATCCCTAACCAGTTTGCCTTCCTTTTTTCACCTTTTAGAATTCTTTGGTTGTTTCTTGCATTATTTTCAGAGGTTATAGTTGTATTTGGTGCAGAGGAACAGGGAGAGACTAGTCCATGTCATCTTGTTCAGATTGGAAGTCACATGAAATCATATTAAAGACTTTATTTAAACTAATTTTTTGAGGAATTCCAAAATGTTTTTAATTTTTCCATGGGATATATGTACATGCATCCATTATTTTCTGGATACTTGAGTCCCAAAATTTATGAGGTTCTATAGGGAAGAAATATTCATGTCAAGAACATGCTCACTAATGAATAATTCAGTGATAAGACATTCCCCAATCTTCTCTGTACTCCCTTTCCATATAACAATACTATCAGATCAAGCATTTGTACTTGTCTCTTGCTGTCATCAGATCTTTTCTAAATCCTATTCGCATAGTGTGCAAGGCTAAGCTCTGGTGAAACGAAAGAGCACTTAAGATGCAAATCATGAAATCAAGGGACGTCAGAGTG